>OY720203.1:0-5000000 GCA_963082605.1 Rhodophaea formosa
CCCCTCCGAGGACCAACCTAACCTAACCTAACCTAACCTAACCTAACCTAACCTAACCTAACCTAACCTAACCTAACCTAACCTAACCTAACCTAACCTTTTTTTTTTTTTTTTGTTGTCGGGGTGAAAATGCCTTCGCATCTTCTACTCTGCTGTGGAATAGCAAAGCAGGTATGTGGGACTTGGACCCACTAAAAACACCCCGGTGTTCATACAAGCCGCTTAAAATACGAAGCCATGGGAACAATAATCTCCACAGCCTCGATGCGGCGCCACTTATGGTGGCCCTAGCCGCTCACTCACACTCTCTTAGGACGAGAGAGGTTGGAGCTGGCCCGTGGGTCGCTCTGAGCTTCCACACCGCTTTATGGGGAAGACGCACGGAACACTTCGCGCGTCTTCATACCCGGAGAGTCATAGGTAAGACAACGGAAATTCCACTTCCGCTGTCCAACTGACCCTATGGAGGCAACAGAGGGGGATAAGCCCGAACCCTGCGCCCCGAGCGCCGGCGGCGAATGGCCAGGTCTGTTGTTACCTCCCGGTCTCTCTCCGCCGCCTCTTTGCGGAGCATTATAGTCTCCGCAAAGACCTGCACTGCTGTCCATGACGTCTCGCTGTCAACCATGGCTCGCACCACAGCTGGCAGCGAGAGGTCATCTCCAATGACAGCGCGCAAAATGGCGCGCTCCTCTGCCCAAGCTGGGCAGGAATCAAGAGCATGTTGCGCGTCCTCGTCAGGACATGTACTACAATGGTGGCATTGGGCAGCAGGTTCCCTGCCGGCAATCCGACACAGATATCCTCCGAAGCAGCCATGTCCGGAGACTATCTGTGTCAGACGAAACGTCAGAACACCGTGCTGCCTGCCCAACCACTGTCGCAGAACCGGGCGAACTGCCTCAATAGTTCTGTGGCCCGCACTCGGCTGTTCCAGCCTCATGGACCAATCTCTCTCACTCTCTAGCCGTAACTCATTTCGGCGTCCATCCAACTCACGTGGTGCTGGTCGGAGGCCACGGGAAAGTGCATCTTTGCGCCAGAAATAAAGTGACGCAAGGACTCTCGCATCAATATCCCATGGAAGACATCCAGCCAGCACACAAGCGGCCTCATGAGAGATCGTTCGATATCCTCTTACAGCTCTTATTGCCATCACTCTCTGCGGTTTGCGCAGCAAAGCGATGTTGTGGCTATTAAGTGCCGCAGCCCATACGGGAGCACCGTACAGGGCCATGGATCGCACGACCTCTGTATAAAGGCTCCTGCACTGCACTTCCGGACTACCCAAATTTGGAAGCAGTTTAGCTAAGGCTCCGGCCGTTGATACCAACCTCGGCACGAGTCGCTCAAAGTGTGCGCGAAAGCTCCACCGGCCATCGAGCACTATGCCCAGATAGCGCATCGTCGACTTGACCGCAACTTCGACTCCACACACCGTCATGCTAAGATTTGGAGGAGGCGCCCTCCGAGGACCATGAAAACACAGCACCTCAGTCTTGTTGAGCGCCACCTCCAGTCCCAACATGCGAATTCGATGCACCACCTGAGCAACCCCAGCAGTGGCCAGGGTCAATGCCTCTCTTACATCCTTACCGCGTGCAGTCAACAGGGTATCATCGGCGTAACAAATGACGTCAACACCCCGAAGAGTAGCACCACGCAGCACCCAGTCATACCCAATGTTCCACAGGAGTGGCCCCAAAACCGACCCCTGTGGAACACCGCGCCGAACTTCCTTCTCTTGCCACACATCTCGGCCTGGGTAGATAACTTTTCTTTCCGATAGATAGTCTCCGACTGCACGGCGCAGATAAAGGGGCACTCCATGGTACCGTAGTGCCTCCCTGATAGTGGCCCAGGGAAGGCTGTTGAAGGCATTAATTATGTCAAGAGACACACCCAGAACAACCTCCCCCTTAGCAGCTGCGTCCTGTGCCAAAGACTTTACTCGCAGGATGGCATCCACCGTCGACCGACCTTGGCGGAAACCATATTGCTGATCGGCAAGGTCAGGACCGATGCTCTCGAGATGCTTGCTGAGGCGGACCGAGACAACTCTTTCAAAGAGTTTGACCACCTCATCAAGCAAAACTAGAGGCCTGAACGCAGAAGGAGACTCTGCTGGGCGTCCTTCCTTTCTTAGCAAAACCAGCCTACCTGTTTTCCACGCGCGCGGAACCGAACCTCGAACCAGACAGGCACTAAAGAGGTTCCTTACCCGCTGCTCCAAGGCTTCTTCTTTAAGAGCAAGAACGATGGCTCGACCAGGTATCCCATCAGGACCCGGCGCGGTATTTTTTGCACTTAGCCTTAGAATAGCCATATCAAGTTCCTCAGATGTCACCTCCGGGACCTCACTACTGTCTTCGCTGTCCAGGGTCACAGACATACGAGGAGGCTCGAATTCCTCTTGTGGTGGGAAAAGGGCTGCAACAACCTCGTTCAGGAGTTGGGGTCGTAGACTCTGCGTCAGAGGGGGCGCGTACGGGCGGAGTTTGTCTCTCACAGCCTTATAAGGTCGCCCCCATGGATCGCAATTGAGAGTCCGCAGCAGTTCCTCTCTGGCAGAAGTCTTCACATCACTTATTCCCACGCGCAGTGCCTCGGCAGCCTGTTGGTACGCTTCGTATAACTCCTGCTCTATGACCTGGTTTCGTCGGCGTCTTCTTCTCTGTCGTGTATATTGTCGACGGGCAATTATGCACGCCTGCCGTAGCTGTGTAAGCTCCCATGTCCACCAGTACACCCAACGCCGAGGAGGGCGCGAACCGACTCTGGGCATAGACGCATCACAGATGTTGACCATAGCCTCCCGGAACCAGTTCGCCTCCCCCTCAATATCAACCTCTCCAGGGCTTTGAAACCATGCCTGAACGGCTGCTGCTTCCTGTAAAAGCTCCTTGTCTAGCCTTTTCGTTTGCCATCGAGGGCCACACCAGACCGCAGAACGACCGCGAACAGTTTGTTCGGCTGGCGATGAGTTGACACTAAACCGAATATAAGTATGGTCGGATAATGTCACCTCATCCTCAGCCACGTGCCAACCTTGTATACGTTGCGCCAAGATAGAGCTAACGAGGGTTACGTCAACAATGGAGCCCCCCTGTGGACGCACACACGTGAAAGCCGTTCCTCTGTTTGCCACACAAAGATCGAGGGCCAACGCGAATTCACCCACAACCACACCGCGGTCATCCGTGTCTGGAGACCCCCACGCAACAGAGTGTGCGTTGAGATCTCCAGCCACCATCACTAGGTGAGGGTGGGCTCTGCGGACTACAACTTCAACTTGCGCTAGGAACGTCTCGAACTCGTGGAGTGGTCGGTTCGGCGAGAAATATACTCCCACCACAACCACATCATCAAGACGAGCCGAGACATATCCCTTTCCCCGCAACACATCCTCAAAAGGCGGCACGCCTGCAGAGGAGACGAGAGCCACCACACCATCTAGATCACTGAGCCATCTGTCACAGTCAGGCACAAAGTATGGCTCAGCTACTACCGCATAATCTATCATCCACTGCGCCATAGTCTGAAAATAAAGGTCTTGAGACCGGGCGCAGTGGTTGAGATTAGTTTGTAACCACTTATAGTCCATCTATGTGGTAGCCGTCATCTCCTCCGTCTCGGTGGCCTGCGGCCGCGTGACCGTCTGGGATTGGACGTTATTTGCAGATCCGGTCGGCCTTCTTCTCCTGTTGCGCGGTTTGATGGCGTCACATGTCTTGCTACCCATCTGGTGATTCGCCTGTATATTTTGGTCCGCACATAGAATGCAGTGGGGGGGAGCTTGGCACTCCCTAGCCTCATGCCCTGTGCTGCTACATCTGTAACACAGGCCACTGCGATCGGTCACTGCTGTGCAGACCTCCTTTACGTGCCCCACTTCAAGGCACCGAAAACACCGCATGGGTTTCGATGGAAGTAACGTGACCTTCGTCGACAACCATCCTACCATCAGACGGGCATCGCCCGTTACTATCTTGTTTGCGGCTTCTACTGGACACTTGACCCAGACAGTACCATAACGTGCACGGTCTTGCCTAATTTTCCCGACTTTCACATCCATTTCTGAGCATCCACCAGCTTTTGACACTGCCGAGCGCACCTCATCTATCGTACTGGAGTCATCGAGGCCAATGATACGCATTTCGGTGCATTTCATTGGCCTGGACACCTCAACAGCTGAGGGATCTAGTATCTCAGCAAGTTTTCGCGCCAATGCATTCGCCTTATCTTGCCGGTTAACTCCTGGCACCTCAATCAGTCTAGCTCCTGAAGCCGCCCGCCTTATTGTGACCCCTTCGATACCCAAGTCACTCATTTGCAGCTTCCCTTTGGCATCAGAGAGGATCTGCTTGTAGGTTGTACCCTGTTTTTCCGCATCAGGCTGCAGCTTTATAAGAACAGCAGCCGATCGAGGGGGACGCAATTTGATTTGCTTCTGTCGCCCTTGAAGTGGTTTGTTCGACTGTACTTGTCTGCCTCCCACGGATTGCGTTGTAATATTGCGACTATCTTTCGACTGTTTCTTCTTTTTCTTCTTCTTCTTCTTTCCCACCTCTGTCCATCCCTCTTCTTGCGTGGAGGACGCTGGTAGTGGAGGCTCAGTCGATGCAGACCCAGTTTTTGGGTCTACTATAGCCTTTTCCTTTTCCTTTTCCTTCTTTTTCTTCTTGTTTTTCCTTCCCTGCATGCGTTCTTTGTTTACACATACTTCGGGTAAACGCTCCGTGTTTACGCCGTCTTGTTGCGCCTGTACAGCTTGTCTTTCACGGACCAGAGTCTCTTTGAGACTAGTCAGGTGAGAGTCTATTACTGTCCCTACTTGCTCGCCAATGATACGCACGACTTCATCTCGTGTAATTGGCGATTCCTGCCTTGGTTCTTCTTTCCCCTGCCGAACCTCTGCTTTCAACTCCGCCACTTCTTGGCGGAGATTGGCCAGTTGTACGCAAAGTTCTGCATTTTCTTCCCTAAGACGCAGGTTTTCCCTGTTCGCCCTTGTTGTTTCTTCGTCGCAAGTTCGCCTTGTTAGCGCTTCAATAGCAACAGTTATCGACGTTGCAGCATTCTTTAAATCCCTAACAAAGGTGCCCTTTAGGTTGCCAGACTTCGTCGCAATCGTCTTTATAAGGGCTACCTCCGTCTCTACCCGCTCTTTGATTGTTGCCGCCGGCTGTTTTTCGAGTTCCAACGCCAACGCTTCAGCAGATTTTAACTCCAAGTCTGGGGCTCTAGTCGAACGAGCTTTCTTTGCAGCCCGCTCCACAAGGGCTTCAGCGTCGAGCAGGAACTCCTGCTTCTTCAATGCAATCAGCTCCTGCTTTGCTTTAGCAAGACCCACATAGTGCCCAGTTGTGGGCGGTCGACCTCGAAGACGAACGCTTTTATGCGCTGCCCCCTTTGGCGGTGCCGTCGACACGGCCTCCTGATCAGTGTCAGATCCATTGCCTGAGCATGCAGTCCCCATTGATGAGTCCGAGTCCGTTGCAGCACCCGACTCTACTTCTTTATTGCCATCTTGGCCTTCGTCTTCAACTTCTTTTTGTTTTTGTTTTAATTTTCGTTTCTCCATAACTAATCCCACGAGAATGGGGGAAATAAAACGTCATCCCGGGCGGTGCCCCCTGCACCCGGGAAAGCCTACGGGGTAACCCACCGAGGTGTCGGCCGGTACCTCAGCGGGAGAAACGCTAGTGGTTGACATCCCTCTCAACCATGCATCCCATCGCGGCGCTTCTAATGCTTGGGATTGAGGGTGATTTTTTATAGAGGTTGTCTTCCTCGCGGGCCGGGCGGTAAAGCCAAGCCCCTCGGTCCCAGAAAAAATCTTCTGGGATTACGAGTTCGGCGGCGGCGTGGCAAAAGTAATCCTCGTCCAACGTCTCCTACCCGGTTCCTCTTAGCTTCACCACGATCTACTGGCTAGACCGCGGCTACTGAGCCCCCCCATCACGACAAGATGGGAACCAATCGGGGGGGAACCAATCGGGGGGGAACCTAACCTAACCTAACCTAACCTAACCTAACCTAACCTAACCTAACCTAACCTAACCTAACCTAACCTAACCTAACCTAACATAACCTTTTTTTTTTTTTTTTTTTTTTTTTTTGTGTCAGGATGAAAAATGCCGTCGCATACCACTCTACTGCGGGGACAGCAGAGTGGTTATGTGGGACTCGAACCCACTAAAAAACACCCTGGTGTACCTCATGTCGCATTAGTGCCGAGGGCGCAGGGTCACCTGACCGAAGTCTGGCATTCTACTGCGTCTCGACTGCGATTACCTGCATCCAGGTCCCTCTTTTACTTATGCCACTTTTAGAGTGCACGCGGGTACACGCGCACGCAACCTCTTCAGCCTATGTGGAGCGACAGACTAGACCCCGAATCTGTCGCTCAATGGCTATTGTTATGGCGGTATGTGGCGGTTATAGTCCCGCCGTGTCCGCCCAACTCTACGGCGTCGGATGGCCAACGTTGTTGTGGCTTCGCGCTCGCGCTCTGCCGATTCTTTGGCTTCCATCACTGCCTCACAAAATGTCCTCACTGCATGCCAGCCAACCCTAGACGAGACCATCGCTAAAAATAAGGCTCGAAGGGACAGATCCACTCCTATGACGTCCGTTAGTATAGAACGTTCGTTCTCCCATGCCGAGCACTCCATGACGGTGTGTTCAGCGGTGTCCTCAATGCCGCCGTCGCAGTGGTGGCAGTCGGTTGTTGGCTCCCTACCGGCCACCTGACACAGGTACTTACCAAAGCATCCATGCCCAGTTAAGACCTGTGTCAGTCGAAACGTGAGAGCGCCGTGACACCGATCCATCCACTGGATAAAAATTGGACAGACGGCTTCCAACGTCTTACGGCCGGCACTTTCATCTGCCAGCCTATCCTGCCAAATATCCAGAGCGTCAAACCGGAATTGACTCCGGCGTGCTTCTACCTCTTTGAGCGTAGGTCTGTGGTTCCGCGCCCGTGCTTCCTCGCGCCAGAAAAAGACGGCAGCCAACGTTCTCCCTTCAAGGTCCCAAGGGAGTAAACTAGCCAATACACACGCCGCACTGTGGGAGATCGTGCGGTATCCTCTTATGACCCTAATGGCCATTACCCTTTGTGACGAATTAAGAAGGGCGATACTTCGTCTATTTAGTGTCTCAGCCCATATAGGGGCAACCTAACCTAACCTAACCTAACCTAACCTAACCTAACCTAACCTAACCTAACCTAACCTAACCTAACCTAACCTAACCTAACCTAACCTAACCTAACCTAACCTAACCTAACCTAACCTAACCAACCCAACCAACCAACCAACCAACCAACCAACCAACCAACCAACCAACCAACCAACCAACCAACCAACCAACCAACCAACCAACCAACCAACCAACCAACCAACCAACCAACCAACCAACCAACCAACCAACCAACCAACCAACCAACCAACCAACCAACCAACCAACCAACCAACCAACCAACCAACCAACCAACCAACCAACCAACCAACCAACCAACCAACCAACCAACCAACCAACCAACCAACCAACCAACCAACCAACCAACCAACCAACCAACCAACCAACCAACCAACCAACCAACCAACCAACCAACCAACCAACCAACCAACCAACCAACCAACCAACCAACCAACCAACCAACCAACCAACCAACCAACCAACCAACCAACCAACCAACCAACCAACCAACCAACCAACCAACCAACCAACCAACCAACCAACCAACCAACCAACCAACCAACCAACCAACCAACCAACCAACCAACCAACCAACCAACCAACCAACCAACCAACCAACCAACCAACCAACCAACCAACCAACCAACCAACCAACCAACCAACCAACCAACCAACCAACCAACCAACCAACCAACCAACCAACCAACCAACCAACCAACCAACCAACCAACCAACCAACCAACCAACCAACCAACCAACCAACCAACCAACCAACCAACCAAGACATCGAAGCTCGTATAATTATTAGACCATTCCTTCGTTATGGGAGTGAAGCGTGCCCAGTGCTCGAGCGCGAGCGGCACAAGAGCGCGCTGCGTGTCACGGAGTTGAATATGTTGCGCTGGATGTGCGGAGTCTCTAGAAGAAATCGAGTGAGAAACTCCCGCATCCGCGGCAGCCTTCATTTCCGTGACATAGCAGACAAGTTACAAGAGAGCCGCCTACGCTGGTACGGTCACGTTTTGCGAAAATCGGTAAATTACGTAGGGAACATATGTCTGGCCATGCCACCTCCCCCGGGCCCTGGCAGAAAGGGGAAACCCAAGAAATGTTGGCTTGATGTCGTTACGGATGATATGCGTGCCAATGGTCTCACAAGCAAGGATGCTAAAGACCGTGCGAAGTGGAGAAGCAAAAGCCGGAAAGCGGACCCCGGGCTCCTAAGCACCCCAGCTGAGGATTCAACTGGGACAACGCTCAGATGAGAGAGAGAGACTCTGCACTGGTATAGAGTGCGTAGAGTACGATTAGCTCGTATTACTGGTGACCGCCCAGCGGTCCCCCTTTTGGCAACGTAGTTTTCTGCCCATACGGCAAAGCATGAGAGTTGCAAGCCTTGAACATACAGGCAACACCTAAAGCTAAGGTCTGTCCCTCCCGAAGGCGCTTTGGAGATGTGCAATAGGTTGAGGGTACTCTGCCCATGCCCCAAAGCTTGGTGAAGTAGCGCAAGCTCACTTGGAGCTAGCTATAATAGTCTTCTTCTTATAGTGTCGGTGGCTCAAAAAGTCTAAAAATATCCTATATTTTATCCCTCCAGTAGTACAGCGTATATACATATATTATGACACTGTAATTTTTTTTATTTGGCTGGGAGAGAATGCCATATGGCATTAAGTCCACCTTTTGTACACATTTTTTTAAATTGTGCAATAAAGTTTAAATAAATAAAATAAATAAATTTAGCAACAGCCAATGCAATGCCATAAAATTTTATAACACTGCTACAAGTATTTACTTATGTATGTTTAGTTCTTTTTATATATTAATATGCCGGAGTCATAAAGTCCACGCGGAATCGTCGCGGGCATCAGGTAGTTATCTAATATCTGTGTAATATATAATATAAGCAAAAATCTTTTTTACAATCTTTATGTTCTACAATATTTCTTTAATTCCAATTTATTTCATTTTTCTTGCAAAGAAAAATCTTAAAAAAAAGAATGTGAAACGACCAAAGTCATTAGAATGTCAGTTTCATGATTCCCTTTGAAACGTCCATACTTAATCCAGTCTCTATGTAATCATCTAAAATTGTATTTAATGTACAAAATTATTTAAGTGTAAACCACCATGAGAACAGCTATTTTGTGAGTTTTTATTGCCCGTTATAATACCTTAAGATTTAAGTTCATCATTTAGCAGGCTGGCTTCTCGCTACAGTTAGTTTGATTTTTTAATTCAATGATTCTCAAAACAGATTTATTATGGAATCCCTTTAATGGCCTGGGCCGCAGGCACGTCGATGAACCGCGAACTGGCCAACATTAAAGGGCTAATGTTATATTCACTTTGGATCTTAATACTTGAAGGACTCGTATGTACTGGTTCGCCTGGAATTACAACGAAAATCGGTCACATCGTTTGAAAGCGGTCTAGTTGATGCGTAGATGCCTGCGAAGTCTAAATATTCAAATATCACGTTCGCCAATCGGCATAATCACCATTCTGGTTAGAGGTGGTACTTTCATAATATCATCATCATCAGATCTTTGTTAGTCTCCACTGCAGGAGCATTACCAATGTACTACCACAGTCATATTTTAGCCAGAGCAGTCATATAAATTGGCCTACACTCTCCACGCTTGCCAAACGGGTTGGAGAGGTCGCTTTGATGTTTTTAAGCTTTGTTTAGCTTGTATTTCCAAAGTCTTTCATCACTTTCATGTATTACTTTTTATTTTTAATTCGATAGCATGACACCTTCTTTATGGTTTACCGCCATTTTGATAGATGCCTTCAAGCTCCTGGAATGGAAAGGACTTGGCATTAACATCATCATCATCAGCATCTTAGCCACAGGAAGTCCACTGCTGGACATAGGCCTCCCTCAAGGATTTCCAATACGACCGGTTAGAAGCGGCCCGCATCCAACATTATTAACATCAATAATAATAATAATCTCAGCATTAACATCACGGGCGAGTATATCACTCACCTTCGATTTGTCGATTATTTCGTTGTCATGATGGAATCGCTGGAGCGCTTAAGTACCAGGCTCAATGGCCTCATTGAGGTTTCCCAACAGGTGGGCCTTAAAATGAATACGCTAATACCGGTTTATGTCGGGAACTCTATCTTTGAAGTTGAAGAACAATATGCCTACCTGGGTCAGGTAATCCAGGTTGGAAGTTCCAGCTTTAAGAATGAGGTCTTTCGACGAATCCGACTCGGCTGGGCAGCGATCAAGAAGCTCCGCAGTGTCTTCTCATCCGAAATACCTCAGTGCCTTAAGACGAAGGTCCATAATCAACGTATGTTACTAGTGCTGATTACGGATCCAATCAAATCAAATCAAAATGTTTATTTTATTGTAAATTATAGGTTTCTTTGAATACTTATTAATTGTCATATTTCATTTAACTACTTTATTTGTATGTAATGTTGACGTCAATAATTCACTCCAGGGCATTACTTATGGCTAAGTTAAGGCCGCTTGCAAAGCGGAGTGTAGAAGAAGCGACAACAAACTGCTCAACGCATTTTCTCCAAGCGACGTCAACTCACAAAGAGGCTTACATCACCGAAACTAGCGACACCCGTAATTTAATTCTTGTTCACCAAAATGAGAACAAATTGAAAAATCTACTTAAGTACTTCCTTAGTATATTACTTGTAGAAATTTTAAGTAGAACTTTTCATCGACATCAGCATTTCAGATTGAGAGAACTAATCATTAACGCCAAAAGTGGCCGATTTGGCGGTAATGCGTAGTTCTCTTAATTTACCAAATGGAAAATAATGAAAAGCAATACAAAAAATACTAGTAGTCATTTACTAGTGAAGTACTGACGACGATTTTGTCAATTTGATCTTATTTACTAGTAAAAGAAATAAAACCAAGGGTGGCGCTAGGGCTGGTGTAAGCGCCAGAAACAGAAAAAACTACGCTTACTACGCCTTAGAAACTACTTATGTAATATGCGGACTGAGTGTGCATTGTTTTAATTAAATGTCATGATAAAAATTTGACAGGACTTTAATGCTCCAACGGCCATCCGTCCTTTGGGCTATATGTCCGGCCCATTGCCACTTCAATGAGGTTTGATCAGGCATAGGTATATGATAATAAGTTATTATTAATAACTAACGTCTGCTCGAGTAGCGGCAGTCGATGTGGCTTTTTTTATTATTATTAATCTGAGTTTGTGGCTGATTGACCGTGCGATGCGTGTGTGTCAGGAGCGAGACGCCGGCAGCGCCGTCGGGCGGCGCGGGCTGCGCGGGCGGCGCGTACGCGAGCCACGTGCCGCCGCGGCGCGTGCGCCACCGCTCGCGGTCTTCGCCTTCACGGTGAGCCCCAGTATAATGTCGCATATTCAAATACTCAAAAATTCTCCTCAACAAAAAAAATCCATCAAACTTCAGTCTTCATGTTGGTCTTTTTTAGTGTAATCAGTACAATTTTAATAAAATGTAAGGGCTAATGTTTATCTGACCAACATATTTAGTAAAATATGACGCCAAAAAATTCACTTTCGAGACCCAAAAATAGTAAATGATCACCAAAATTGAATCCCCATTTAAACTTAAAATGAGAACGAAAAATATTACAACATGCGATCCTATTTAAATCAGCGATCTCCAAATTATGATTATGTAATCCAAAAATTGTGCATCAACAAGTTTACATTATTTAAATATAATAAAAGATCTAAATATATTACGCCTTCTTAAAGTAAATAAATAATCCTTATTATTCATACTTACTAATAATATTTATCTGATTTTAATGAAACTTGGCACTGAGATAGAATAGACCTTGAGCACATCCTTTTTTGTAGTCGGTTAATAAGCCTATATCCCATTTTTAACCGACTACAAAAAAGGGAGGTGTTCACAATAAAATAAAATGCGCAAGATTGTATGGAATTGCGTGGTCTTTGGAGGGTTATGCTTGCAATTTTTTTGGCTTTTAATTACAGCCCTGAAAAAAGCGCATGGGCTCTTCTTAACCGACTACAAAAAGGATGTGTTCGCGATAGAACAAAAAGTTTAAGTTTGTATAGAATTTCGTGGTCTTAGAAACGTTATGCTTGCAATTTTTTTGGGTTTGTAATTACAGACTTTTGTCAACAGTAGCGCGGGAGACAGTCGCGTCGCCTATGTGTGCAGTCTCTAACTCGTGTCGGGACCTTGTATTCGGGGTATTAGGTAGGTATATTTATTATTTAAGTATATTTGAGTAGAAAAAGAACAATAATTTGCTAATTAAAATTTTGTGATCATTTACTAAATTTGGTTTAAAGTACAATTTAAAGTGCAGTCATGCATGACTAAAATAAGTGGCACCATTATAACTTTCGGTGTTCTTGTTTTGGCGTTTGTTTATTGTTTTGCTGATAAGTGTATATGTTTTGGCCCATGTGATAAAATAAGCACTATACATAATGCCTGGTCATTATGAAAAATGCCCAATATGAGCGTGCAATATGATAATAATTATTCAAATAATCAAATTGACCGGCCATTATACATAATTATTGTCAATCACCTTTTGGGCAGAGTAATACAAACATATTAAATAACAATATTTTTTTTATTATTATTGTCATTAAACTTAGAATAAACTAAATGTCAAGCAAATTTTAATAATCATATAGATCTTCAATTGTGCCCGCTGGGCACTCTTTGTCGAGTGACCGATTCCTTCACCCAATTGGCCTTAGTTTGGTCTCTCTTTTCAACCAAAAGGTAATAGAAGCACACGAGTTATCAGCAGCAGACGGACAGCGAGAGCGGTGCGGCGCACCTTGTCACAGGCACTCCTTTTCCTTGAGTGGGATGCGCAGATACAACGCCCGCCCCCGCCCCCGCTTCCACCGCACAACACTCATACAATTATTTCACTAAACTTAATCCAGTAATATGATTATATCACTAACTTGATGATAAGAAAGACGATTCCGCGCTTCGGAAGGCACGTTAAGCCGTTGGTCCCGGTAGTCGTTAAAGGCGGTTCCTAAGAACTCTGACACTAGGCCGACTGACCGTGTCACCTACACGAAATGATGACTAAACTTGAACCGTATTGTAATTATGTTCCTAGGAAGAGAGTAATGAATGGCTTCGTATAACTAGGTAACGGCAAATAATTATATCCCTAGAGATATTACTATATTACGGCTTTATCTTACTACTAATAACTTGAACTTGAACTACTATCCTGCATTTTCATAACCGATCCAAACATCGAAGAAATTCCCTTTTTTAGGGTTCCGTAGTAAACTAGGAACCCTTATAGTTTCGCCACGTCTGTCTGTCTGTCTGTTCGTCTGTCTGTCTGTCCGTCCGCGGTTTTACTCAGAGACTATACGTACTACAAAGCTGTAATTTAATATGGATATGTACCTATATTAACTATGGCAAAAAAGTGGTAAAAAAAATCTAGATTTTTTTATGGTAGCTCCAGTAAGTCATATAAGCCTTAGTAAATAACCCGAAGTATTTTTGGAGTTATATTTTAATATTATGTGAATCAGTCATTAAAAGAAAGAAAGAAAGAATGTAATAAATACATTCTTTCTTTCTTTCTTTTGAATGGATGCATTGAATGGGTACAAATGGTATTAATTTTGTAATTTTAGTTTCCCAACATTCAGCCTATGATGGCATACAAATACAAGAATATCTTAAACTAAGATTAAAATGCATTACAATAAAATTCTAGTCAAAGGTATTTGTTAATGTCAAATTAAGGTATCATGTCAATTTGCTATTAAAAAATTTCTGAACACTGTAGAAGCAACTGTAGAACTTCTGATTACCGCCTAAAACGGCCGTTTTTGGCGGTAATCGGTAATTTTCTTGGTGTACTAACTCTGTACACGTTGCGTATAATCGAGATATTGATTTATAAAAAGCAAAATAAATTACCGGGTTGCCAGGGAGCGTGACGTAAACTACCACGGCTACGTCGGGTGCACAAGGCAAAGACAAAGAGACGGTCCACTAATGAAATGACGTCCTAATTGTGCGCCGTTCCATAAGTTAGGAGTGCAGGTGCACTGCACGTGGCCCGATGATGCGTGATTAATTCATAATAATACATAGCATTAAATATTTCTAGTTATGATGTATGGTATAAAAGTTAATAAGTAATGCTTTTCTATCGCATTGGTGAAAACTGTTATGATGGAAGTAAGTTAAAGTAGTAAATAAATAATACCTCACAATGCCAATTTACAGATTTCTAGGCCTAGGTCACTACTCTTAACTAAAGCGAGGAAGACTGAAATACCTACAATTGGACGGATATGACGAAACTGTAAACGTTTCTTGTTTACTACGAAATACATCTTTTTCCGCGCAAATTGTAAAAGTGGATCTAGGAAAAGGTTGAAAATCTAGGTTTAAAAAAAATTATCACGCTGAAAATAGCAGATATATTGACCCTACAGTGCAGCTCTGTCGACTCTTAAAGCATGACGTTTGTGGTCGCAGGGTGGTGCTGTGTCCGCCGTCGTCTCGGCAGCGCAGCCCCTCGGCGTCGCCCGACCGCCGCTCGCGCCAGCGCGCCTCGCCGCTGTGAGTAACCTCCTCCCTCGTGTCATAGCTCTTAGTGTGTCACTTAGTCGAGACACCAGTGACGGCGACTGCCTACTAGTGCCTGTGACACACTGGTCTGCTACATTTGTATGTAATGGCTTTCAAAGTACTGTACCAACAGCAGCTGCTGTTGTCGCTGTCACAGGTCGCTCAACTTCAAAATCATGCCATATGTAAAACCAGTACAACGTCATCAGGATTCCTTGTTTCTGATAGACCTTATGTTCAGTGTGCTGCGTGTATGTGTCAGGACTCTGCCAACCTGCGCCGTCGGGTCGGCGTACTTCTCTCCGCGGCCACCGCCTGTGCCACTGCGCCTGGTGGTGCGCAGGCCCCCGGCGCCGGTCGCCGCGCCGGAAGCCGCGCTGGCCGCGCCGGCCCCACCGCCGGCCGCGCCGGACGCGCAAGCGGCCTCGCGAGTCGCGGCACGCCGGAGACGCGTCATCAAGCGGCTGCTGCGAGAGTTGGTGGCAGCCCTTCCATTGCCCACTGCTCCCGCTGTCTCCTCAGTCACCTTCACGCCCGACACGACTTGCATTTCTCCCGCAGTCCCACCACATGTACGCGATGCGGCTGTGCAAGCTATCTCCAGGTAAGCGGAACATTGATTACCCACTCCAAATAGAACAACCACCTTGGATCTTGATAATAATGTTAATTTTGAATGATGTAGTACTTTTTTAATAACTCAACCTCATCTTACAATATTGTTGGGACTTAGCCCAAAATGAGGCTGGTGCCTTTATGACGTGAACTAGCTCCTCGTTTTGGATCGCGTTACGCAGTGGAAGATGCGCGTCGCTTTGGATAATCAAATCAAATCAAAACGTTTATTCAGAAAATAGGCCTTTGCAGGCACTTTTCGTCACTTCATATCACATTTAAAATTATCTTATTAGATAATATGATTTTATTAATTGATCAAAAGCTATAGACTATAGCGTTTCGGAACCGACCACTGCAGAGAAGAACCGCCAAAAGAAACTCTTTTCAACAGTTTTGGTCGCCTACTCGCCTGAAGCCTGAAGGGCTTTATATGATTACGCATATTTATTCCTTATTGTCTTTTTCTTTCTTTTTTCTGTTTTCATGTTACAATTTCAATATAAATAGATTTTTTTTTGGAACATGTTTATGTTAACGATCGAGTGTGCAATGATAATAAACAACATATGATACATAAAGAAGTCTCAAAGAAGCCGAGCAGACCAGTCAACTCTGACACCATCTGTTCACGAGTTGACGTATGGATCAGCCATCGCTGAGCTCAACCATATTAGAGGGAAGTCAATGACCCGACACATAACGTCGCCACCAGGTTAATCAAGGTCTGACCAAGTGGCTGGTCTGTTGGGCCAGACAACACCTAATGTACACCAACGACTTCGGCCCAGTCGCTGTTAGTTTAATTTAAGTACCGATGTGCTTTTTGAGTAACATAAGTATCGACGTGAAGTCTACTAAGTTCACCCTAGCTTTATTAATGAAAACTTAGTGTTATTTTTCTAACAAAAAAAAAGAATTGTGTGTGTTGTAGTATATACAGTTAATATAAAAGTATCAAAAAAAAGTTTTCATTTTTCTAATAAATATTTGTAACTTCATCCATCCATCAGGTCCTTTTTAGTCTCCACTACTGCAGAAGCACGACCCTGTATTTGTAAGATTTATTAACAATCCAAGATCTTTGGACAAAAATAACTATTTTCTTAAAACTTAAAATTTATTGATATACCTATTATTTTGTCTTTACAAAGTATTTCTTCTTAAAAATTATTAGTTGAATAACTATAAATTCAATTGTTTTCTTAAAATCGCACAGCTTAAAATTGTGTAAAATATTTATGTTCAAATATATGCACTTGAAGCCGCACATCCTTAAAAAGTATCACTTTGTGAGCAATTTGGCATCTCTTTGTTGAGAATAAATGTGCCTAAAGCTTTCCAAAAAATATCAAATATTCAAAAAATATCGTAGTTAAAACGCTCTTTTCATCGATTACTGTCAACTTACTGAAAATACACGCAATAACACAGTCACTTTCTTTCTACAACTGCTTGTGGGGAGCGGCTCGAGAGGTACAGAGAAGTACAATTGGTTACGTCTTCGTTAACAATGTAACTAAACGTTAGTGACTCCCAAAGTGTCTGTCAGACCACACGTCGGTACTTAAAGGTAATGAGCACTCGTCATGTTAATTTTCTCTTCACTAACATAATGTACAATCTGATGTCTATAAGAGAATGCTTTCCAACGTTCTAGATCAAACGCTGAGGCACGTGCACGCCAAGAGCGAGATGACCGCCACGCCGGCTATAAGAGTGAGTTTGACATACGTATCATATTTTAAGTTCAACGCATTTGCAATGCCTTTACTTCATATTTTTATTCTACCCTTTCTGACCCGGAGTTCGTGGGTTCGATTCCCACGGGAAGCATACTTTGTTAAGTTGTTCCAGTTTGGTAAGGACATTGCAGGCATGAATCACCTGTTTGTCTGATAAGAAAGATGATTCCGTGCTTCAGCCTTTAGGCTATGAGCCCCTTTTATATATTTATATTATACTGATTTTAGTATTTGTTATAATAGCGGCAACAGAAACACTTCCTCCGTAAAAAATTCAACTGTCTAGTCAACCGAAATCTCGTGAAAGGGTCCCATTTTTAGGGTTCCGTACAAAAAATGAAAAACGGAACCCACTCGTGCGTCTGTCTGTCCGTCCGTCCGTCTGTCACAGTCGATTTTCTCCGAATCTACTGAACCAAATTAAATGAAATTTGGTAAGATGGTGTAAACCTATGACCCAAACACGGATGTGCAAAGTAAATATATATATATATTTTTAATAAGGGTCAGTTTAGGGGGTCCAAACAGAAAATGTTAAAAAAAAGTTTTGCAAACCTTACCGTGTTATATATCAAACTAGCAGCCCTACCCGGCTGCGCCCGGGCATGTATTATACCTTAAAACCTTCCTCGTGAATCACTCTATCTATTGGTGAAAACCGTATGAAAATCAGTGGAGTAGTTTTTGAGTTTATCGCGAACAGACAGACAGACAGACAGACAGACAGACGCGGCGGAGGACTTTGTTTTATAATATGTAGTGATGAAAGGGCTTGTTATGAGGATCTCTCAAAAATGTTTTTTTTGTTCGGGAAAAATGAATACTTTTGCTTTTATTCACGAAAGAAAGCAAAATTTGACCTTCCCTCCCCCCCCCCTTGAATTTCGAAACTACTGGGCCTAAAATTTCGAAAATATTACAATACATAGTTTATTGCTTGAAGATTACAGGAAAAATAATAAGAATTCTATCAGTTGAAAATAAAGTGGTAAACTCACTATAATAAGTTTACCTAGGGAAATAGTTCACTAAAACACCACTAGATAGCACTAGTCAATTGAATAAAACATTTTTGCACATTGTACGGAACCCTCATTGCGCGAGTTGGACTCACACTTGGCCAGTTTTTACCCTTTGGGTACGCTTACCTGAGCCTTAAAACGGTTATTGGCTATGTCATTATCAAAAGCCTATAAAAATTCCGCTAGTAGGGATAATCTTAGCGGTGTTTTTAAATTATTTCTAAATTATATTTTCTACATTCATTCAGATAAATACATATTTTAACAGCAACGAAATTTAAGAATCAGATTTAGTTATTTGATTTTCCAGTCTTATTAGGTCATCATCATCATCATCATCTCAGCCACAAGAAGTCCACTGCTGGACATATGCCTCCCCTAAGGATTTTCAATATGACCGGTTAGAAGCGGCCTGCATCCAGCGCCTTCCTGCGACCTTTATCAGGTCGTCTGACCACCTGGTCGGTGGGTGTCCAACGCTGCGCTTGCCGGTACCTGGTCGCCATTCGAGAACTCTTCCGCCCCATCGGCCATCGGTTCTTCGCGCTATGTGCCCCGCCCACTGCCACTTCAAAGAGCTAATCCGCTGAGCTATGTCGGTAACCTTCGTTCTTCTACGGATCTCCTCGTTTCTGATTCGATCTCGCAGAGAAACACTGAGCATAGCCCTCTCCTATATATATATACATATATATATATATATATATATATATATATTTGAGCGACCTTGAGCTTTCTTATGAGGCCCATAGTAAGGGACCACGTTTCGGACCCGTAAGTCATCACTGGTAACACACATTGGTCGAAGACTTTCGACTTAAGGCAATGAGGTATTTTGGACGAGAAGACACTGCGGAGCTTCCTGAACGCTGCCCAGCCGAGTCGGATTCGACGAAAGACCTCGTCCTTGAAACTGGAGCTTCCGACCTGGATCAATTGACCCAAGTAGATGTACTGCTCTACAGGTTCAAGGCTGAAGTGTCCAACAATCACTGGTGAAACATGGACATTCGACATAATTTTCGTCTTGTCCATGTTCATTTTAAGGCCCACTTGTTGGGAAGCTTTATTGAGGTCATTGAGCATGGTACTTAGATCATCCAGCGACTCCGCCATGACGACAATGTGACAATGACACTCACACACACACTCATTTGAATGTCATCAGCAAATTGAAGGTGAGTGATATACTCGCCGTTGATGTTGATGCCAAGTCCATCCCATTCCAGGAGCTTGAAGGCGTCCTCCATTGCAGCGGTAAACAGTTTCGGAGATATGACGTCTCCCTGTCTCACCTCTCTGCAAAGGAATAGCCCTCGTACTCTGCTCCTGTACTCGGACTGACATTGTGGCGTTGCTGTATAAGCACCTCAACACTTCGATATACCGATGGTCAATACGGCATCGCTGGAGAGACCTAAGCACAGCCCATGTTTTGAACGAATCGAAGGCTTTCTCATAGTCCACCAACGCCAAGCATAGTGGCTGGTTATACTCTTTGGTCTTCTGTATAACCTGCCGCAGCGTATGAATGTGGTCTATGGTACTATAGCCTTTTCGGAAACCGGCTTGTTCGGAAGGTTGGAAGGCATCGAGCCTGTTGGTGAGACGATCGAACGACCCTTGAAAACAGCTTATAGACGTGGCTCAGGAGTGTGATGGGTCTATAGTTCTTTAGAAGGGTGTTATCACTCTTCTTGAAGAATAGCACCACCACGCCTCTATGCCACGCTTCTGGTTTCACGCCCTCGAGCAGAACGGAATTAAAGAGCCTCTGAAGGACTTTCAGTACCGGCGTTCCGCCCGCTTTCAGAAGCTCTGCTGTGATTCCGTCGTCGCCGGCGTCTTGCTGTTATTGAGCTGCTTGATAATAATATAATATTAATCCTCATCTCATACAGGCTGATGTCCGGGACGTCTTCGGTATAGTGTTGGGTTAGTTTGGCCCTAGGATCTTTGGCCAAACTTACACTGGGTTTGGCTACTGAGGTATACAGCTGTCCATGAAACCTCTCGATCTCTCCCATCACCTCGGCCTTCGTCGAAACCACGCCGCCGTCCTCCGTCTTCAGCTTCGTCAATCGGCTCTGCCCAATAGACTCTATCCTTGCGAACACTTTGAAGCCTTTATTTTGCTCAATCGTCTCCTTAATACGCTCGGTATTAAAGGAGCGAATGTCGTGTCGCAATGATTTCTGGATTTGTCTATTGAGCTGCCGATGTACGTCCGCGTCTTCGAAGGTCTGCAGCGGCATGGATCGTCGCGTGGCCATCAAATTAAGGGTCTGGGGAGAGATTTTTTGAGGTTTGTTTTTGGGGCGGGTCCTAAAATACTTTGACCCCACCGCCTGGATAGTGTCTACAAACCCATCGTTTAACTCGTCCACTGTAACAAAATCCTTTAGGCAATCGAAGCGATTTGAGAGTTCCAGTTAGAAACTGTCGACATTTTGGATATGAGCCGGTGATGGTCGAAGAGTATACTTAATCAAGCGAGTCCTCTCTCGTCTGAGATTGATATTCACGATGCCTCTTACAATTCGGTGATCACTTTCGGTTTTAATCTTATTGATCACAGAGACATCGTTAAATATTTCTCTCCTCACCGACATGATGAAGTCTATCTCGTTTTTGACAGGAAATTGGCCCCTTCTGCTGGGGCGCATCCAGGTCCATTTCCTATGAGGCGGCTTCTTGAAGAAAGAGTTCATCGCAAAGAGTCCTTCTTCCTCCAGAAAATCAGCCAGCCTATGATCCCTGTCATTCCAGACTCCATATCCAAATTGTCTCACTCTGGACTCTCCATCGCTCCGCTTACCAAGAATTGCGTTGAAGTCCCCCATAACAATCGTAAAATAGGTTTTGGAAGTGTGTATGGCCCTACTAATGTCCTCATACACCACTTCCACGTCTTCATCTGAGTGTTCCCCGGTCGGCATATATACCTGTATTACCTTCAGCGAGTATCTTTTAGATACTCTGAGTATCAGGTATATTGCCCTGCTGGAAACACTCGATGGTTATGACATTGTTGATGAGGGACTTGTGGACTCGAAACCCGACACCATGCTGTGACTTTTTAAAGACACCCACCCGGTGATAGAGTAGGTTACCAGACTTTAGGGTTGTCGTGCCCTCTCCCTTTTCGGACTTCAGACAACCCCACTATGTCCCTCCGTAATCTACTCATTTCCTCTTCCACTTCCTTGACCTTCTCGTCTAGCCTCATTGTGCGGATGTTGTGTGTTACCAGGGACAGTCTTCGTTGGGGGTGGTAGCCGGATCTCTGCCGGAGATTTTTAGCACCCCCTGCCCCGCCGTTACCATGACCGCTACCGGAGTCAGGAATAGCGGGGCTGCCGGGGACTGGGGGCCTTGGTATACTTTCTATCAACATAGGGGGTTTTTGCCATACTCACCACGCTTGGCAGACGGGTTGGTGAGCGCAGTGGCAGTTGAGTATGACACCCCTGGCTTATTAGGTGCTTACTCTTAACGCTGATTATAAATAATTAAAATAAAGATAATGAATAAATAAAAAGTCTTATATATTACGGTTAACCGTTAATTTTTGGGTGTGAATCTGAACAAAGCTTAAACTGGCGGTAATAGGCGTGTTTACAGAACACTACCATTTTCGCACCTACAGATTTTCAAGCTGCCTTAAGGCATGCCTTCAGAACCACGTAGAAGCGGAGATATTTTTACGCCACTTTTGGTCACCGATCTAAATGGAGACCTTGCCCGGGGTTGCTTTATATGCGTAAGCGCGGCTAACGGACACGGCACAGGAAGTCCGTAGTGTGTGTTAAGGCCGCACGCGCGCGCGTTAATGACACTCCAGGAGAAAAACAGTCGAAAGTAGCTGTCATTGCGAACTCATTCGTTATTGGTCCACCGCGCAGTTTTCATCATGGTCGGATGACCTATAATTATTATTTACAGAGCAATTTGTAAGTAAACGGCATTTACAACAAATATGTTTGCTAATTGAATACATGGCAATTGTGATTACGTATGAAAGTACAATAGGCAGTGGTTTGGGATTTTGTATTTTCAGTCGGTACTGTACGGATAGCACTGGATTTCTATGTTCCTCTTTCTCTTACCGCAGCATGATGTGTATTGCGAGAAAGAGAAGCAAAGCGTTTAGTTTGAATATTGGTGTTTATTCAGTTAATTCGATATTGTAACGATCGTTATAATTTTGTAGAGTGTCGCTGTAGGAGACGTTCGTCAATCACTATTGAATAGGTACAATGTACCTATTCAATACTGGTACATATTATGCAAAATTACGTCGACAACTACGCGTGCAATCCAAAATCGGTCTCGTTTGACAGCTGCTCTGCTGTCAGGAACTCTATTCGTTAGGATTATCGTAAAGCTTTTTGTTTAGTTATTATTTACAATCAAATGTGATATTGTAATTGTGAAGAAGAAAGTTAAATTTTGAAAGGCAGGCAATTATAGTACACTTCGGGCTCCGGAGCTATATAGCGAGGGTACAATCGCGAAACCTCATATCTTAGAATATTGTCCATATGCTAGTCTGTCATTCACAAAAATTATGTTCCTTAAATGTACCTCTGTTTTGGCATTCTCCGGCAGGTGATGGAGAGGAGTGGGTGGGTGGCGTCCGTGCGCTGCGGGACTCCCACGTGCGGCTCGTGCTGCGGCAGCTGCGGCACATCGAGCGGCTCAACCGAGCGCTCGACCGCGCCGCGCGGTCGGACGCCGCGTATCAACGCGCCGGGAGGCCGGTCGTCGCACCCTACGCGCTGCCGCCCGCGTACGTCACTCCGCGCTAACCTTGCGACCGCGTTTATGTGGCTGATAAACTGTCAATGACGTCAAATCGTTTGTTTTATTCATGACTTTTGTTCTTTACTTTAAGTTAGACGTGATGTGGATCATTTCTAAAAGGAATGTTCTTTCTTTTAAAGTGCAATGAAACAAAATCTTGCATAATTGTAATGTATTTGGAAATTATTCCTAAAATATAAATTCTTTATCATCGAAAGAGTACAAGAAAAAAAAACCGAGTACGTTCTTCAGGTAAATTAAAAACTAGCTAGTTATACTTGATGGCCACCTAAATATTACAGTGACTTGTCTACCTCAAATTGCCTAAAGAACATTTTACAAAATATACCCTCGTTAGAAATTATATCTTTTAGCCAGATCTAGATATCGCATGTCTCCATACAAACGAACAAAGGGAACTATGGCAATATTTGATATTTTTGGTGTAAAATTAAGTATTCAATCAATTAATCTCATTATAATCTATGTACGTTCCTACACAGCTTGGTCAAATTATCAATGGTTTGAGAATTATAAGCCTCGTTAACATTTCTACACAAATTATGAACGGCTCATAATTTTCAAACCATCTATATTTTAACTAAACTGTATGGACGTACGTAGATACAATAAGATTAATAGATTGAATGCTTAATTTTACATCAAAATTATCAAATATTACCACATTCCCTTTGTCCGTTTGTATGGAGACATGCGTGTTCAGGGCCCTCTTAAACAAGTATAACTACGTAAGTTTTCACATTGCCCGAAGAACCTTCTTTGATTGTTCACCAGCTCTAGGACTTTATTACATTATTGCATAGACAATGTGAAACTCAACGGTATAGTCGAGTCGAGCAATACTGCAACTCTACTATTAAGTATTATGTTGAATAATATTTCTTTGCATCATCATGATCATATAAAAATCGCGTTTCGCTCTGCCTAGTTTACAAGTGCTGGTGTGTTATGTTACAATAATCCTAAATGACCAGCTGGCCACTAACAATGATGTCACGTATTCACTGCAGGTGTTGCTCCGCGAGTCGATAATATAGATTGAGTGGGGCGCGGAGCCGACGCAGGCCGCGCCAGTCGGCAGAGCCGAGGTAGGCGCGGTTGCAGGCTATCCCTTGCGCTACGGGGCAGGCGGCTAGGAGTAGGCGTGGATGATCTCGAGCACGCTGGTGTAGCAGCCGGCGACGCAGCACGCCATGCCGATGATGATGATGAACAGGTCGCGCAGCAGTTTGTAGCTACACGTGCCGTACTTGTCCGGGTACCACACGCACGCGTCCATTACTCCCGGGAATACCTACACAAACAGGTGTAATCACACAGACTGAGCTACTCAACTCTAAGGCTTAGGCTGACTGCGAGTGGCTGACAATCACTGCTGTTTGCGGTACTGCGGGGAGCTAAAGCAAAGCCCCCTGTCTTGCCTTACACGTAAACGTGTGAACGAATATTCAATATATAGGGAGAAATCACACAAATTGAGCTAGCCTAACAGTAAGTTGTGAATTTGCGCCGTAGGATACTTAGTCTAAGATACTATATTTTATAATAGATAGGTACATAGATTAAATAGATAGATAAATCATTTATTTTGTATAACAGTCACACATTAAATACACAATAGGTAGCAACAACAAAAATCTCACTAATATTAATTTTACAACAACACATGCAACATGTGTGCCATAGCACAAATAGGCAACAATTCAGTAATTGTTACTCGAAAGAAGCAATCGCTGATTTTTAGCTGCCATTCAATTTGAATATCACGAGCGAGCGCAACTAACAATATATATTTATTGGGCTATTTTCCTAAAAAAATATAATTAGTCCGCTAGTTAGATTATCAAACATTTGACACGTGTTTTTTTATTTTGACAATCGAAAAAAAAAAGATATAGCCCGTTAAAATTGTGTCTGACGTCACTAGCCAGTACACTTTTTAGTGGCATGTGATGTCACAAGCCCTCACTTATGAACTTTGACACGCTTTATCTTTGACATTTATTGTTTATTTAACGAAAAAAAAAAATACGTGTCCAATATTTTTTGATTGTCTAACTGACGGTCTAATTTTATTATTAATATTTTGACCCAGGAAAATATCCTATTCAGTAATATATGATGCACAATATTTAAAAAAACCGGCCAAGTGCGTGTCGGGCCACGCGCAGTATAGGGTTCCGTAGTTGCGAATGACAACTTTGAGTTCACACTGTTCACACTCGCACCTCACAGTTTAACGACCACAAAAACATCTAACAATGAAAATTGTATGAAATTTTACATTTTCGAGTACATTTTATAAGTTCGTTGCCTATAACTTTTTAGTTTGTACTTAGTATTCAGCTCTGATAGTTTTCCTTTCTTGGTTTATTTTCCTTTTAGGTGTATTAATAATGTAAGAAATGCAAAAAAATCTGTTAAAATTATTTTTTTATTTTAATGTGCAAAAAAAAACCACGTAAACATTAGAAAACATTTTCAGAATTGGTTCAGGGGCTGGGGGCAAAGATGTCGTGGATTCAAACCTGAGTTTGTTTGATGCCATCCTCAACCAGTTGACGTCTTGTGCACCCCTAACCACTCTGGAATCTGGTGGTAGGTCCTGAATGAGTGGAACTTTGCCGAGTCTTTGGTACATGGAAGGTGAGCTAAACTTATTTTGTTTGTCGCCAAGGCCCTCACAGATAGGGTATAGTGCAGAGTGTTGAGAGCGTCTTGCCAATCCTCACTTTACAGAGCCATTAAAAATGCACTACTTGCACTCTTTGTCTTCTCTACAAGGAAATATGGCTGCAAGAACACTTCCAGCTGGTGCACTAGGTCGGGGTTTTGTTTGAGGACACGAGTAACTTTTGATTTTCCCTGTTCAAAAAGGGCAGAGGTAGTATCACACCGACTGAATGCATGTTGGAAGAGCACCATGCCTGGCGGAAGTCCATCTATCCCGCTATTGAATGAGTTCAGACACTCCTCTGCTCTTTTTTATGGAGACGTACATTGACACAGGTGGCGCCTAGTCCACGAAGAATGCACAACTTTTTGTAAAGCGATTAAAATTTATTCAAAAAATATGTGATTCTAACGGTAATCTGATTATGAATTTACCTTCAAACTCGGTGTAGGCTTAACTTAAAAAAAAATAATTTGCCATTACTTAATTTCCTACTAATTTCCCCTGATATACCTTGATATTTTGGTAAAAAATTAGATATTTTCAATTTTTAATAATTTTGGGGAAAATAGTGAACATTGAGAACGCTGTACTATGTGACCTATTAGACCTAGATAATTGCATTAGGGATCAATCTGTCAGGAACTTTGTGCGCTTTAAAAATAAAAGCGACATTTGTCGTCAGAGCCTTTCAATGAGCACACACAACCATCTCTGTACTACCAGAGATATATATTATCCAGATCAGTCAGGGCATTTAGCCGAGCTATTTATAAACCTAATGAAAATAAATTAACTGATGATGTTGCAATCTTGAATGATCTTAGAGATAATGACAGTAACGATAATGAGCCAATAAAATTAGTAACACCACGAGAAGTTTTTCGAGAAATAAAACTACATATCAACTCAAGAAAATTTCCTGGTTTTGATCTCATATCAGGTGAAATACTGCACAATCTACTACCACGGAAAGCCTTAGTAAAGTTAACAAATCTCATTAATGTTGCACCCAGACTGAAATATGTGTCAGACTTGTGAAAGGAGCAGAAGTGATAATGATAGCATAACCGGGGAAACCACCAAATGATACTTTGTCGTACAGACTTATCTCACATATATTATTTGAAAAACTACTTCTAAAACGATTGTATTGATTGAAACCTATAATGGTATGTATTGCATGAAATATTAAATTTCAAATTTTAGTGATTGTACACACTTCTACCCCTTACTTGAGTAAATTTCCTCTTAATTATTCGCTGGTTGACTGGAAGAGATCCGATCTTGGAATAAGTCCGCCATTGTCAATTTACTCTTTCGTGCCTGTATTCTTTTTGTATCCCATTTATTGTACAATACAGATATCACAAACAAACAAAGAAACAATAGAGGAAAGAAATCTGATTCCAAGACATCAGTTTGGTTTCAGAGAAAAACACTTGACAATAGACCAAGTACACAGAATAACAAATATAAATGAAAGATCACTTGACGGTAAAAAAATATGTTCTACTGTCTTTCTAGATGTAGCACAAGCTTTTGATAAGGTCTGGCATAAAGGACTAATCACTCAACTAAAAAGAATGCTTCCTAAAAGTTACACAGATATTTTAACATCGAACATATCTGATAGAGTTTTTAGAGTACGACAAGAGGATGCATACTCAGAAATTAAAGAAATAAAAGCAGGGTACCTCAAGGTAGCGTATAAGGTCCGGTCCTGTACCTATTATACACTTGTGATATTCTTGAACTAGAAAACAACACTATTGCGACCTTTGCTGTCGACACAGCCATAATGGCTGTCGGTAGCACACATGAAGAGGCTGCAGAATAGGTCCAGATAGCTGTAAATAAAGTTGAAAACTGGACAAAAATATGGTGAATTAAGCTAAATGACTCAAAATCTATTCACGTGAACTTTACAAACAAACGTGATAGATATTGCCCTGTATATATGTATAAATGATAAGTAAATACCATACGAAAATACAACAAAATACTTTGGTATGACACTTGACGCTAAACTCCGCTGGAATGCCGACATCAAAAAGAAGAGACAGAAGTTAAAATTAACATTTCAAAATATGTATTGGCTACTAGGAAGACACTCTACCTTATCAGTACATAATAAATTATTACTTTTATATATACAAATTCTCATACCAGTATGGTTTTACGGCATACAGCTGTGGGGCTGTTCCAAACAGAGCAGTATAGACATTATTCAACGATTCTAGAACAAAGTGTTGAGGGCTATTGTAAACGCACCTTGGTACATAAGAAACGACAACCTGCATCGGGACCTTAACATACAGTTCGTTGATAGAATAATCAAAAAATACGCTGAAGCACATGAGCTTTGCACATAGATTGTTTCATATTGTGAACGTCGAGGCGATCCAGCTCCTTGACAATACGGACAGTGCGAAGACTTAAAAGGACTAAACCATTTGGACGAGTGTAGTGTAGTGATAAAAAAACAATAAAATAGTGCAAGCAGTAAAAGTGCGATTAAAGACACATGAACAAAGTGCCTTCCCCTTAATAGAGACAGTAAGAAAAGTGCCGATGGAAAGGACACATTCTTATTCTATACGTAATAATCTAGGTCAACAGGTAAAATTACTCTTTAGCCAACTAAAAGCTAAATTGTAATATAATATTCGCGTATGTATGTATTTAAATACAAACATCGCGAAAAAAAAGAGGATTTGGCCTACACTTTCCACGCTGGCCAGACGGGTTGGGGAAGTCTTTTTGATGTTCATAAGTTTTGTGAAGCTTCGTACATATGTAAGATTGTAAGTATGGTATGGGTATTCAAGGCAAAAAAGAGGTAGAAAAAAAAAATTAAATTTTTTTTTACGGTATGTACATACAAGTAAAGTGGGGGTGTAATTTTTTTTTTCTATTATTCAATTGTGTGGGGTATCGTTAAATAGGTCTTTAAAAATATTGTGAGGTTGAGAACACCATTTTTAGGGTTCCGTACAAAAAATGAAAAACGGAACCCTTATAGGATCACTCGAGCGTCTGTCTGTCCGTCCGTCCGTCTGTCACAGTCGATTTTCTCCGAATCTACTGAACCAAATTAAATGAAATTTGGTAAGATGGTGTAAACCTATGACCCAAACATGGATGTGCAAAGTAAATATATATTTTTTTTAAATAAGGGTCAGTTTAGGGGGTCCAAATATAAAATGTTAAAAAAAAGTTTTGCAAACCTTACCGTGTTATATATCAAATAAAAGGGCTTGTTATGAGGATCTCAAAAATATTTTTTTTTTGTTCGGGAAAAATCAATACTTTTGATTTTATTCACGAAAGAAGGCAAAATTTGACCATTCCCCCCACCTGATCTCCGAAACTACTGGGCCTAAAATTTCCAAAAAATTACAATATATAGTTTATTGCTTGAAGATTACAGGAAAAATAATAAGAATTCTATCAGTTGAAAAAAATGTGGTAAACTCACTATAATAAGTTCACCTAGGGAAAAAGTTCACTAAAACACCACTAGATAGCGCTAGTCAATTGAATAAAACATTTTTGCACATTGTGTGTGTGTTCACGAAGCATATTGTACGGAACCCTCATTGCGTGAGTTTGACTCACACTTGGCCGATTTTTCGATGTAGGGATCCGTTTCCGAAATATTTGGTTTTAAAGTGCGAATTTTTGTTAGAGGTAAGTGTCCCCTCCCCCCTCTATCTCCTAAACGGTTATATATAGATACGTGAAAAAAATTACAGCAGTAGTATATATACTGAAGTTGAAAGGAAAACTATCAGAGCTGAGTACTAAGTACAAACTAAAAAGTTACAGGCAACCAACCTATAAAATGTACTCGAAAATGTAAAATTTCATACAATTTTCATTGTTAGATGTTTTTGGTCGCTAAACTATGAGGTGCGAGTGTGAACAGTGTGAACTCAAAGTTGTCATTCGCAACTACGGAACCCTATACTGCGCGTGGCCCGACACGCATTTGACCGGTTTTTTTTACTTTCTGTAGCATAGCTGGATTGAGTTTGAATTGTGAGGTGTCATTACATTTCTCCAGAGTGTCATAGGCTATGTACCGTCAGCATTTAAATGGCGGACACAACCTGTGGATAAAAATAGACGGGATTAAATAAAAAAAAAATGCCACTTATTACTTAAGTACAATAGCATTATTTGGCTGGGGATCGAACCCGGGACTCCTCGTGTCGCAGGTTGACGCGTACTGTACAGCACGGAGGCCGTGAAATAGTAGCAATAGATATTGAAACCGTTGTAAGCTGCGACGAGTGCTCACCATGGCGAGCAACGAGAGGCACAGCGCGCCGAACAGCGAGATGAAGGGGCCCAGCGTGGGCAGCGCCACGCCCAGCAGCCACGGCAGCACCACCAGCGCCACGCGCAGCAGCTGCAATGCAACACACTCTCTTTCACCCAACGCTCGTCCTGGCCCAGATACATCTGACATATTCGAGCGAATGCCACTAATCTATATCACACCAAAAACATAAATGTAAAAAAGGAGAGCCAAGTTCAATACAAAAATTATGTTTGGATGTGGGCTTCGCCGCAAAAAGATTATTAAAATTATTTAAAAAAAAAATTTAGATCTCAAAGTAGATTAGATTTGACTTGGCCAGTTTTCATTACATCAGTCATTTTATATATTTTAATTCTGATAAAAAACTGGCCAAGTCAATTCTAACCTACTTTGAGATCTCAATTTTTTTTTTAAAAACAGCAATTGTTTTAGGTTTTAGGTATCCAATAAAGCAAAGAAATAGAGTTTAATACTTGTACATAATGTTATTTTGTTTCTATAAATACATATTTGGATTTGCATAGAACTTTGCACTCATTTAGATCTCCATCCTTTTTGCGGCGAAGCCCACAGCCAAGCATAATTTTTGTATTGAACTTGGCTCTCCTTTTTTACATTTATGTTTTTGGTGGGATATCATAACTTTTTGTAAAGATATGTAGATTTACTTCTGTTATGTGTATAATTTTATGTGGTGCCGTGCGCCGACGACACACCGTTGGCCAGTTGTTTAGCGCGTGTTACTGTAAGCGAGGTGCAGAGGAGTGCGGTGAAACGTGAAAAAGTATGTACATGAAATGGAAGTATGAGAGGGACTTCGGAAGGGAAAACAGATAATTGCGATCGTGAAACTACGTTCAGACAATTAACTGCTTCACTTCTTCAGCGTATTGAACATGGCCCAAGTAGTATGTGCAGAACTATAAATATGTATCTGATGTGGGTTAACATTTCAATTTTTTTCTGAATGGACTGTTTAGCTAGCTCCTAATGAGCTTTCGCTACTTCAACGGACTTTTGAGGTGAGAGCAGAGTGCCCTCAACCTGAAAGTCAAACATCACCAAAGGGTCCCCAGGAGGGACGAACCTCGGCTTTGGGCGTTACCTGGGTGCGCAAGGCTTGGAGAGACAGCAAACTCGCATATGCCTGATGGGCCGTGATTTGCATGCATGACCAGAAGGGCCGAACTGAGAAACAATGGCAAAGCCTTAAGAGAGCAGCAATTTTCACGTTTTGCTGTATGGGCCGAAAGCTGCGGTTCCGAAGGATCTATCCTGGGTGCAAGTCACCCGGGACCATCGGGCGGTCACCAGTAATTGGAGCTGGTCCTACTCTACGCACTCTATTCCATTGGCGATTGCGACGGGGACGGAGGGTGTGTAACATTTCAATTATACAGGCTTGAGGTCGTATCCTTTGAAAAAACTACGAAAGCGCCAGGCTTGTAGGATTCCACCAAACAGATTAGCGCCATCTAGGGGCGGCCGCGGAAACCTTGATTCAATCGGTGTTCTATCTGTTTTGTGACCCGAAGCGCCATCTATGAGCGAGGGGCGGGATTATCGTTGTTCATATTACAAGTTTTTTTGTATGGGGACACCACTTATTTTTTGACTTAACTTTATTTTTATGTTTTTGTTATATTTTTTTTTTTTACCTAACCTATGTTGTCCCACTGCTGGGCAAAGGTCTCCCCCATTTTCTTCCACTCCTCTCTTTTCTGCGCTATCTCCGACCATTTCTTTTCAAATTTGTGTATATCATCACACCAACGCTTCCTAGGCCTACCACGCTTCCTGTAACCATCCTCAGGAGTCCACTTTGTAGCTAAAGCGGCCCATCGATCCGGATTCATTCGGCATACATGGCCTGCCCAATCCCATTTCAATTTTGCGGCTTTATGTCCAACATCAACAATGCCAGTTTTAGAGCGGAGTTCGATGTTGGGCACTCTATCCAATCTAGTGACACCCAACACACTTCTCTCCATCGCTCTCTGGCAAATCTTGAGCTTGGACTTCTGATCCTCAGTCAATGACCAACTTTGAGCACCGTAAGTTAGGATGGGCAAGATACACATATCGATGAGTTTACGCTTCAGTGACAATGGAAGGTCTCCCTTCATAAGCTGTTTCATCGACCAGTAGCTCCTCCAGGCGTTATCTATACGGCGATTTATTTCTTTTTCCTGCCTGTTACTGAAGGAAACTAACTGGCCCAAGTAGATGTACTCATCGACATAGTGAATTTCTTGCCCATCGACCTCGATCTTACTTTTCGTGCTGTTGGTCATAACTTGGGTCTTAGACCGATTCATTAAAAGTCCAACCTCAAGACCTGCCTCACTCAGATCTTCGAGCATTTTCTGTAGTTCTGCTGACGTGGAAGCGAAAAGGACAATGTCATCTGCGAACCGCAGATTTGTTAGCCTTTTGGTGCCTATAAGTATGCCCTTTGTTTCCCATAAAGCACTGATCTTTCTGAATATTTCTTCCAGAGTACTCGTTACAAATATCTGCTTGTAATGTTGTAAAGGTACAAACGTTAAAATTAAAAAAAAAATGTATGAGGACCCCCCCTATTTTTTAACTTTTAGATTTTTTCCTACGCTTACACACAATTACCGAGCTGGATTCTAAATTTCATCTTTCTAGGTCATCTGGAAGTAGGTTAGGTTTAGGTACTATATGTCAGTCAGTCAATAGGAAAATTTGCGACTTTTTGACCTTCATATCTTTATAACCGTTTGAGCTAGCTTCATGAAATTTGGGCTTCTAGATGTCCTCATGGACATAATTAAACACACGTAGTTTTATGTGTGTACGTTAAAGAGGTTTGAGTTATAGAAGGCTCAAAAGTGGCACTAAGTGGTTCGTGTAATATTACACTTGGCGCTGGCTAGCCAGTTCCTTTGCTTGAACTTTGGCTTGACACGCTTCCGCGTATCTAGATACATATAATAAAACAGTAAAAATATTTTGTCTGTACATTTAGTATTTTTGACTGAAATGGATAGAGGGACACTTAAAAATAATAATAGAAAGCAAAAAATTTTTTTTAGGATTTCTTGTCTGTCTGTCTGTCTGTATTATGATCACGTTTATCTCCGGAAATATTGGACGGATTCGAATGAAACTTTTTTGCTATATAGCTATTAATCTGGGGCAACATATAAGGCACACAGGCCACAGCAAAAAAGGCAATTGAACATAGAATTTACATTTAATGGAACTAAAATAGAATGCGTAAAAAATTTCACTCTACTCGGACTGCATATTGATAATCACATTACCTGGAAGACACATATTCAAAAAATTAAATCTAAATTGGCAAGTTTCACGTATGCCCTCCGCGAAATAAAGAAAACCACCGATATGAACACAGCGCTATCAACTTACTATGCCTACGCGTATGCCTGGCTTAGCTACGGTATTATTTTGTGGGGTAACAGCGTAGACGCGCACACTCTACTCACTGCGCAAAAGAAACTTATAAGAATAATAGCAAATATACCACAGTATGAGAGCTGTAAGCCTTATTTTCGTAAATTTAATGTACTTACGGTGCCCGGTATGTATATATTTGAAATGTGTAAATTCGTCCGCAGATACCCAGAATTTTATACAAAACGAGAAGACATAAATAGTAAATATCCACCGCGTTGTACTCATAGGAACAAGTTGCTATTGCCCACTGCCCGCTTACAACTAAATTCTACGAGCACTTTGATGATGACTATAAAAATCTATAACAATTTACCCAAACGATTGACAGAGGAAAAAAATGACAGAATATTTTTAAAACAATTAAGAGAATATCTAATTAATAAATCCCATTATAATTTAAACGAATATTTTAATGAAACACAATAATAATATCATATAATATCCAATTATACAGACAAAAAAAATTAATTCAATATCACATAAATAATCTAAAAATAATATTATTCTAGACATTATAAAACATATAAATCATTTAAAAATAACGGATTGAAATGTTTAATACCTTTTTACTGTAATATTAAATTATTACAAAATAATAATTATATATAAATAAATAAAATTAATTATTTATTATTATATATATTTCATAAATAATATTAATTATTTAGGAAATAGGTTTGATAAACTAGTGTTATTATTATCTTCCTACCTGCCATTATTTATTATATTGAGTGCGTCCTCCTCTTTTCTACTAAGTTGCTGTGCCCGACAGGGTCCATAAATGATCTTGAACTTTGTATGTGTCACCTTTGTACTTTATGGTTTGCAATAAAATATTGAGTATTGAGTATTGAGTATAGAAATGATGTTGAAAAATGGTACACCTGATGCAGCATCATAATGGTCCAGCTGAACTATAAGAAATATAGAAGTGGAGCCTTAGCAAAATTTGTTAAGCCTGATGAGTATTTTTGTTGCGGGATAAAAAATCTGAGATTTGGAACACCTGATGCAAAACCATAATGGTCCAGGTAAACTATAAGAAATATATAAATGACGTCTTAGCAAAAGTTATTCAACGTGATGAGCATTTTTTGTGGAGGTATTTAAATTGAAGATTTGGAACACCTGACGCAGAACCATAATAGTCCAGGTAAACTATAGGAAATATAAAAATGACGCTGTAGCAAAAGTTGTTCAACCTGATTAGTATTTTTGTTTAGTTAAAAAAAAATCGAGGATTTAGAACATCTGATACACTACCATGTTAAATTTTGTATAGACAATTTTACAGTGTCACACTCTCTGGGATAGAGTGCGAAGAGTACGATTAGCTCATATTACTCGTGACCGCCCAGCGGTCCCCCCTTTGGCAACGTAGTTTTCAGCCAATACGGCAAAACATGAGAGTTTGCTGTCTCTCCAAGCCTTGAACACACAGGCAACACCTAAAGCGGAGGTCCGTTCCTCCCAAAGCTTTGGAGATGTGCGATAGGTAGAAGGCGCTCTGCCCAGACCTCAAAGTTTGGTGAAGTAGCGCAACCTTACTTGGAGCTAGCTATATAGTTTTCTTCTTATCGTGTCGGTGGCTCAAAAAGTCTAAAAGAATCCTATATTTTATCCCTCCAGTATTTAGCAGCAGGCAATGCAATGCCATACAATTTTATAACACTACTACAAGTATTTTCTGATGTATTTTTAGTTCTTAATAAGGTATATTAATACGCCGGAGTCATAAAGTCCACGCGAACGAAGTTGCGGGCATCAGCTAGTGCTCATTATGAATTCTTAGCTACGACGCTTTAAGGTACTTTGATTGTGCAACGATTACCACGTATATATGTCGCAGTCATCTGGTTGAATTTGCTATTTGATTGAATGACTAGCGCGTTTATTGAATGACCACGTTTAATTGAATGACTAGGCCAAACGTTGATTGAACAAGCGTCGCTCAACGTCCAACTAGTAAACGGTTTGTAACATAGCCCTTTGAACAGAGCGGACATAAAATTAGTCAGGTGATTCAACCAGATGACTGCGTCATATATAACCTAACAGTGCAGGCCGCATTTCTTGGGCTCGCTACTCGATCGGGGCTCGGCGGAGGCAGCATAAATAGACAGTTAAATTTTAAATAATTATGCTTTTCGGGACACCTAATTAGAGTAATTAGACCTCAGACAAATTGCAGGAGACAGCGACCGATGATCGTAGTGGTTCTCCTTCAATTCGTCTATTTTATCTTATTTTATTACCAATTTTGCTGCAGTTCAACTCCTCAATGTTAATTAAAAGAGTAGACCCTTAAATTCTTATCGGCATAAAAGAAATGACCAGTTAAACAGGTAATCATACAACCGGTATTTCTAGAAATTCATGACATGGCTGATTTAATTCTTAAGTAAAAATGACACAAGCTAATTAAATTGTTCTATAGGTCACTTATAGTCGACTGAAATACAATTATTTTTTTTATTCTACTTATTTCCTACCACTTAGCACAAGGATACATACAAAAGTTTACTATAGCTGGCGCATATTCGCTAGATCCTAACTAAAATTATAAATTCCAAAGTGAGTTTGTTTGTTTGTTACGCTTTCACGCCGAGTAGATTTGGCGTGAAAGGGTACGAAGCTGCGACGAACCGATCATCATGAAATTTTGCATACATATAGGTTAGGGACTGAGAAGGACATAGGCTATATATTTCGCGGCGACCAAAAGCAGTTTCAAACTTACATAGTCCAAGCAACGCAGCTTGTGACCACTCCCGGAGCGAAACCTCTTCTGCAACTTGCGCCAGAGGATGGTGTATGCCACGAAGTTCTGCAGCGGAAACGAGAGGAAGATTGCGATGGCGATCATCACCTTGGCCGCCTGCGCCTTTCTGCAACAAGCCACGGGGTCACGCGCTGCCGGGCAGCGCGGCATACGACAGCCACACGTCTAAATATCACAAACGGTGTTACATTTTACTAATAATTTTTTTTAAATAAAGAACCGTGAGCCGTGTGCCTTGTGGTTCCGGGCAGAGCAGAATAGGACCACTCCAAGTCGTCCCGTGGATGTCGTAGAAGGCGACTTAGGTAATACAAGCAGAACAAAGCTCCTAAACATCAAAGAAACCTCTCCAACCCGTCTGGCCAGCGTGGAGAGTGTAGGCCAAATCCTCAGACTGCTCAGGCTAATATGTAGCGCTAGTAGCACAGAGAGACAGAGAGGGTTTTGCTCCTACAGTCGAGACTAAATTAAAACCTAATGATGCTGTGTCAAATGAAGCGAGGAGCACTTACTTTTCAACTTGAGGGAGATTGAGAGTGATGGAGGCTTTGATGTCGTCGCCGTACTTGAGGTAGCCGAAGATGCCCACAAGCAGGTACATGCTCATGATGAGCACCATGCCCATGTTGAACAGCCCGAACAGCCCCACGAACTGCTTCGGATGCTCCATGTTGTACTCCAGCGCCAGCACCTGCCGGCAGGCTTACTGTATTTGTCATGATCGTGAGCGGAAACAACCTGATCACAGGGACCTAGTCTGGCGCTCGGGCACGGCGACTCTCCTAGTGCTAGAAGCATACATGCATAAGATATATGGAACTCCATATTTGTAGGTAGGCGTTTTTCATGCATTTTCAATGCTATTCTGATATACACTTATTAAATAAAGAAATAAGATATGGAAAAAATCCACGCGCGCAGGAATCCAATATGCGGTCTTAGTCTTTATACGCCTAATGCCTTACTAATTAGCTCGTCCGGGGAAGTACCACACTCCCACAGAAAATCGACGTTTGAGTAGTAGTTTTACAGCTTCTATGCTTCGTTCGGTGATTGAGAGCGCCGGAGGCCCATCCCCCCCCTCCCCTCTGGGGAGGGAAAAATAAAAGGCCGGCAACGCTTTTGTCATACCCCTGGTGTTACATTAGTCCATGGGCAGCGGTGATCACTTACCATCAGGTGACCCGCTTGCTCGTTTGCCGTCCTATGACATAAAAAAAAAAAAAAAAAAAAAAAAAAAAAAAAAATAGTGATTCTGCCCGTCGAGTTAAATCAAATACCTACCACACCTTGTAATGTTATACACTGGCAGTTCTGTGAGGTGACGCAAGTCCTAATGCGTATATTCAATAGGATATGGTGGAGAAAGTCGATGTGCCAGATCGATCTGCGGTGGCCTTATTAGCAAGGCATTATTAGTCATACAAAGTCTAGGGAGCAAGTTCAATTTCTGACCGCTTGGATTTTATTCCCATATCTTAAATCTTAATTTAATAATATCGCAATCTTGCAATATCGCAGCGCGGTGCCGACTCACGAAGATTACTAAATATTTGCTGAACGTGCCTGAACACTAATTTGTATGGGATTGTAACACTTACTAGTTAATGAATTATTCGATCCTCGACTAGACTTTTACACAAGTTTTTATCTGCCGACAATTACTTATCGCCATTCGCACAAATTTTTATCTGTCAACAATGACTTATAGCCATTCGTCCAAATACGGAGACATTATATGTTATGGTTGCCCAAAAAAAACATACACACACTTACATATTTACGTTAGATACGTACATACGAGTACCTATATGAACTCCACAAAACAATACACTTTGGCTGTACGAGAGGTATAAAAATACGCTTTTTACTGGGTCGACCGACACTGGGCATGCCGTACCGGCGTGGTGCCGGGCCGGCGATCTAACGGCGCTGTGCCGAAGAGAGACCGAGACTTTGAATCAGTTTTGGGCGTAAACAAATATTTTAAGGTGGCGGGCGTGGGTCGGTTCAGAAGTGAAATAAAACCATAGATTTACTAATTTAAACCGACATTGAGATGGGCCAGTATGACAAATTGTACTCGATTGTATATGTCGAATAAAGATTATAAGTGTTACAATTATATTGAACGATATCAGGATCCAGAAGATCAAGAGTTGGTACGCACTACGCCAACGGCCTCGAGCGCAAACAGCGTGGTGCCGATGAACACCGGGATGTCCAGCAGCTCCTTGACCTGCATCATCTCCTCGGTCAGGTCCAGGTCGTCCTCGACCAGGTAGAAGAACACCAGTATGAGAGCGAAGATTGTCACGACGTTGGAGGTGGTGGACACCGGCGTCATCAGCTTGAGGTTCTTCACCAGGTTGATGATGATGAGCGGGATGAGTAGTAAGCACATGTGCAGCCGCAACGACAGCTCAAGCCCGTGGAAGTCGCACACCTGCGGACCAATCTCAAAGACTCAATAAAATGGTTCGCAAGAAGATTGATGCGCGTAGGTATGCTATAAATAACAAGTCATTTAAAAAAAGAAAATAAAAAACCGGCCAAGTGCGTGTCGGGCCACGCGCAGTGTAGGGTTCCGTAGTTGTGAATGACAACTTTGAGTTCACACTGTTTACACTCGCACCTCACAGTTTAACGACCAAAAACATCTAACAATGAAGATTGTATGAAATTTTACATTTTCCAGTACATTTTATAAGTTGGTTGCCTACAACTTTTTAGTTTGTACTTAGTACTCAGCTCTGATAGTTTTCCTTTCAACTTCAGTATATATACTACTACTGTAATTTTTTTCACGTATCCATATGAAACCGTTTAGCAGATAGAGGGGGGGGACACGTGCCTCTAACAAAATTTTGCACTTTAAGAGGGCCCTTCCCCGACCGACTATCGTCAACGCGAGCATGGTCGAAAAGCTTGTTCTATCCAGCGCAATGTCAGATAAAGAGGCAAAGCGAAAAGAACCCCTTGCCCTCGTCTCCCGCACACCTCTTACTGCCACATGGTAACAAGCTAGTGAGTACGCGAAGACATTGAACGAAAAATAGTGTGCGGAAATTTCATTAAACTTGTTTCAAGAAATACGTGTTTATTAGTAAGCCTTACAAGTGTATGAAAAAAACGTTGTACCTTTAACTAGAATCTCCAAAACATTTGCAAGGATTTTAAATAAATATTTTTTTTACTGATACAATTAATGAGTACATTATAAACGCCCAAAGTTCACATGAAATTTGTGCGAGAAAGCGGATTTTTGGAGGCTAATACTGAAGTTGTTTCTCCAAATTTTGATTTCTCGTTTTGATAGAAACCTAGATATAGTGCACAAGATACCTATTAGTTAAAAAGCTTCAAAGAAAGATTTGTTACACCGCCATAATCACGTACGAGCGTTTGTATGAAAAGATAGACGGGTTGGCCGCCCTTAAAACCAAATATTTCGGAAACGGATCCCTAAATCGAAAAATGGTGTTCTCAACATCACAATATTTTTCAAAGAACTTTTTAACGATACCCTACACGATGGGTAAATAGAGAAAAAAAATTACTCCCCCACTTTACTTGTATGGGAGCTACCCAAAAAAAATTTTTTTTCAAGATTTTTCTTCTACGACTTTTTTGCCATGATTAATATACACACTCATACCAAATTACAGCTTTCTAGTACTTATAGTCTCTGAGTAAAACCGCGGACGGACAGACAGACAGACAGACATGGCGAGACTATAAGGGTTCCTAGTTTACTAAAAAGACGCCTGCTTTTTAACGGCTTATGCTGGCCATTTTTGACGTCAGCACAGCAAATGACACTCCGCGGAAAAACAGACATCTGAGGACACTTTTACTCTAAAGTCCGTTTTATGTTCCCACGGAGTAAACTGACATTTGGAGTGTTGCCTGTTTTATACATTTACAAAATAGGGATGTGCCGCGACCGGTCCCTATCGTAGGTAAAATCAATCGTATTTTTTTTGTTCCATGGAAAAAGTGTTTTAAACATAACATTTGACTTTTACGCATTTCGATAACTTTAAATTTGGATAATAAACTCTTTAAAAAATCATGTTACATGCCCAAATTAGATTAATTTCACGTCCAGCAGTGATACAACACACTCAGAAATTCTAGATTTATTTATTAAACTAATAATAATACCAATCCTTTATGTAAAAAAAATATCACATGGATAAAAATAAACTAAACTAAAATGTTTTACTCGTGGAAAACATTAACCTCTTTCTGTAGTCGGATAGTAAATCTTTACGATTCATCCGCAAATTGTAAGCATACCACACTAAAAGTTTAAACATGGTAACATTCTTCACATGCGAAATGTCAAACTACTCCGTGAGATTTTAAAACGGATAATAGGGCAAGATGTTGTACGAGCTTACCTCGCACATTTAGCGGCCTACGGGCTACATCGTGTGGGTCGCATGTCAGCTTCTTTTAAATAGAAATAACTTTATGAAGTAACAACTACTATGGGTCGGTGAGCTTGGATACTACCATCGAGAAAGGATCCGTCACACCCAGCTATCACCATGTAACTCTGGCAGGTAGCAAGAACAATTACTAACTAGCAACTAGATATTAACAAAAACAACTATCTCTGTGACGTGATTTTGTATCTCCACACCACCACCTTCAATCCAGCAAGCAACAACATCTCTTCATGTATGGTGTTGGGCCTCACACCAAGTCCGGCACTATACAGATGTATATCTGCAGCAAGAGCATACTTACTCGTACGACAGTTGTCCACGGTTATTTTATTTAGGTTTCGCGCGTCACGTATCGCTTTCGCTGCACTTAAGTCTACCTAAGTCTAAGGTAGGCTCCTAGGTCTTACTAAGACTGTGGGTCAGTAAAGAAAGACGTAATAAAAGAACAAAGTAAAAAGAGAAGATAGCTTAGTGTATACCTGTTTTAAGTTTTCTGCGACGAATACGGAGTAGATGGTACAGATGCCAAGCTGCCACATGATGAGGACGGTGTCGACGAAGTAGTAGGAGAAGTTAGCGAAGCGGTGCATCCAGGCGGGGCCGCCGGAGATGGCCGAGTGCATGGAGCGCGGGTAGGTCATGTAGCCGCGCCGGTGCCGCTGGCACAGCACGTACTGCGCCGCGATCTGCAGGCAGGCCTGGCGCTCAACGGCAGGATAGCTTCACTTATTGTGCTGCGCTTGCAGTGCAAAAATTTAAATAGACGCGCCCCTCTACAGACACAAAAGCATGGCAGCGGCCGGTAGTGACGTGTGTGCATTCTCAGTGTAAAATAATTTTAAACTTTATCTTAATTCAAGCGATACTCTCGTGTCGCGTCTTTTAACTTTTTACATATGCAATAAAAAAGTTAAAAGACCGCAGTATCATCTGAAAAGCTCGAAATTGTTACGAGTCCGCCCTAAGCCCTTCATGCGGCTGCCCGCGATGATAGGAGGGGAAACTGGGAACTAAAGTGATCAAGACTATGCGCGAGGTGACGGGAGCCCCGTGCGGCTGCCAGCGGTCTCACGTGGCCGACGGCAGCGCGTTACCTCGTCGCAGCCAGCATGGTCGCGCAGCCGCTGCCATTCTGATAAAAATCGCCCTTTATAGCACGAATGCAATAGCATTCGTGCTCTAACCTTGCGGTTGCCTTACTCTACGATGATTAATTGCCAATTTGCATATGACTTGTAAGAGAATGAATGAATGTGATGTGAAATATCTATTGAGTGAGCCCATGTGCTTATAAAATTTATTTGAATTTTGTGTTTGGACGTGTGGTAACTACCTAGTTACTGATATTATAAATACAAAAGTTTGTATGTACGGATGGTGACAAATCTTGACACTTCTAGAGACTACATAGTGCACTACTGAGAAATGTAGTAAGAACGAGTTCATTGTTATTTTTACTTAACTTTACATTTTTTTCAGTTTTGCAATATCAATACTGTGGATAATACACTGCCTTTTTACTTTTATCGAATATTAAATAGTCCATCAACTACAACATTATGTATCTGTAATGCAGAGGCACCGGATAACAATACTTAAAACAAACAAACGAGCAGTTGTATGCAGTAGGTGGCAAACCCGCCGATGACCAGGATGCCGAAGCAGCTGGCGATGACGCCGACGCGCCGCACGGCCTCGGGCATGGCCAGGATGCCGGCGCCGATGCTACCCTTCAGCAGGTGGATCATCGTGTCCGCGTACCTGCATCAACCCGCATTTGCACTTGCAATGTTACAACTTTGTAAGCTTTCATGCAATCCCTTATTTTCACTAAAGATCACTAGGAAGCAGTTGTCACATAATGTCAATTTAAAAACATGACACCAATGAGAGCCACTCTTCAAGAAGAAGACCGTAGAAAGAGAAAAGTCTTAAAGCATTATGCGGACCGCTAGTGGTCGGCTGAATGAATTTGGGTTCTCCATTTGGTTGGGCTAATTTTTCTCAATATTTATGAAAATCTCGCAGCAAGATGTGGGTTTGCGTAACGCTACATGCTCTCTATTGGACACAACATAAAACTTACGAAGTAGGATGAGCCACTTTGCGGTGCTTGTGCGGGTCGTAGCTTTCTTCCTCCTCTGCGAAAAAAGCGAAGTTTGAATCTTATGAAGTTTTGATAAGATTTTTTTCAAGGACAATCCTAGTCCACCGTTTACTGGGCTCGCTTCGTTGATCTTTGTTGGTGAGCTAACTAAAGCTTTCACAAGAAAAATCTGCTCTACGGAAACTTAGCAAGCTTATCGGTTGCCTGCTAGACTGGGACTATCTCTTGGTAACCTGTGATGATGCAGGGGCGAACCGTAGCTTAAAATCCCTCACAAAAAAATGTATAGGATGATTGTTACATGCTTGTTCTACGTACAGAACCTGTGGTATATGTTTAGTCAAAGCAAAGCGACGCTAGCCTACGCCGGTGACGGTGTCCACGACAACGGCCATAAAATGGTAGAGATTATCGGTTGCCTGCTAGGCTGGAATTATCTCTTGGTAACTTGTGATGATGCAGGGGTGAACTGTAGCTTAAAATCCCTTACAACAAATTGCATAGGATAATTGTTACATGCTTGTTCTTCGTACAAAACCTGTGGTATATATTTAGTCAAAGCAAAGCGGCGCTGACCTTCGCCGGTGATGGTGTCCACGACACCGGCCATAAACTGGTAGATGAACATCTTGCGCTGCTTTTGCTCTGCACGTATGAGTCAAACCTACGCTACGGGCTTCCCATCGCCCATTTCATCTAGAAGCATATCAAGTGCACGTATAAAAATATAAAAAATGATTTACTTCTCTCAATACTATTAAACGTCGTGATGTTGCTAGATTGACAAAACCACAAACTACAAAGAAGATAATTTCTAGTATCAGACGACCGACTGCTTTATGTTTTCTCTAGGCAATAGAGATCATAGACAAAAATTGGAGTGAGGGTAAAGATGATGAAATTTTATTACCCGACTGACCACCCAGTTATGTTTTTCGAGCGTATGTATGTATGTATATATCTATGTATGCAAATATGTCGGTTCCATTGTTGCATCCTGTAGCCTAAACGGCTGGACCAAATTTGAATTGTGAGGTGTCATTAGATTCGTATTCTTCCCCGGAGTGTCATAGGCTATGTGACGTGAAAAAAAAATATTCAGCCGCCGTTAACTGGCAAAAATTGGCAAAAAGTTGACCCTTTCTGTAGCCATAATGCCTTGACCAATTTTGAAGAACGAGGTCTCATTAGATCTGTGTTCTTTCTAGGAGGGCTGTGAACCATGTAACGTCAGTAAAAATATATTTTTTCAGGTCTAAATGCAACAATTTTGCAGAAGTAAATACTAAGCTCCTATGACGCGAGCTAAATGGCGCTAGATTTTAAAACGCGCTATTGTTGTAGGAAACTACTTGACAATACTTTGCGATTTCAAACACACACGAAAAACCAGCAAATTGCTTGTAGTCAGTCGGGTTCTTTAGATTTTTTAAATTACTTGTATAATTAACACAGACATAATTTTTTTTTTTTTTATACAGACCATGCACAAAGTTTTATTTTCATAAAAACTAAAAAAAAAAAAAAAACACTGAACGATGACATTGTCAAACCTTTGTTTACATTGGAACAATAACATTTATTTTTTAAGTTTAGTGCTATTTTCTTATGTTAGCTTGGTTTTATAAGTCCAAAGCATAGAACCCCTGTGGCTGTGGCAGTTCCCAGCTTAGAAAAGAACCTGGAATATCATTGCATCGGTAAGTGAAATATTGTGCAGCATGAAGAAAAACTAGATTCTGGAGTTGCATTCAAACAATGCGTAAATGTTGTTTCCCCTTGGGACACTGCGCCCCCCTCTCCGTAACTTCCGCGAGACCCGATACGGTGTCAAATTACGAGTGCGCGCGCCACTTGAGTCGCCCACTTATGTAAACAAACAAAAAAATCCACACGCGCGACACTTATGACTAATCTCGGGTTCTTTTCTAAGTAGTCATCATAACAAGCTCTCAACTTAAGTATATTTGACACTTTAACGATGTTTACATTATTTTTTATCGGCGAACAAAGCGGCCATTGAGATAAAAATAGTTGGTTCGAAATGAAAGATTTATTATATTTATTTGGAACAACGGAAGTTTTGACATTTTATGTATTGATATTCCACAATACATAAACTTTGTTTTACGTGAAAAATATAGGCAACGGTTTATAATAAATTATTGATATTTACTCATAAGTACATAGATATCAGAATATAAGTATATTAGGTAGTTATTTTTTTCGACTTGCGTTCAGCGCGACTTTCGAAAATATATTGTGAAGAGTATACGACATATATCTTTTTCATTTTTATTTCTCAATATATGTTACTTATTCAACAATATCACGTCATATACTATTTTTGTATAATATTAAGTATACGTCTTTAGGATATATAAACATGCAAACTATGCAAAAAACAAGGTGTAGGTATTGGTGTCGAATTTTCATAATGCCAAAGTTATTTGTCTACAATACGAAAAATACGACACTAAAGCTCATAAGATTATATTTCTACTGATATATAACACAAATGGACTCCTTGTTTAAAAGAATTCATAAACAACTGTTGAATTTTGCAATCATTGCGAAAACAATGCAGCCATTGTTCTCGCCAACGCGAATCGTAAGCAAGCTTCTCTATTACAAAGCAATAAGATCGTTGAGGCAGACACGTAGCGGCTCTTATCAGATGTTTACTTTTTATAAACAATGTTTATAAATCTTCTTTAATCTAAATCTTTATAGATAACTGATTTCCTTGATAAATTATCTTTGTAATGATGTGCGATTTTAATATTGGGATTCGCGCGCGCGCTTTCGAGAGCTACGGATCGAAAGTAACTACGCTACAAGTTTTAAATTGAATGAATTGGATAAATATGCTTGTTTTTGATATATACGTGTACGTCTATTGAAATCACATAATTCATACCAAACAATCAGTGGTGGACAACGCTAAAATTTTTTGCAAGTTACTTGAAGGGCCGGCGTCAATATGTTGATTGGGGCGGGCAGCAATCGAAGCAATACTACACAAGATCAGGAGTAAATCAGGGTAGCAATTTAGGGCCTCTAGAATTTCATCTGGTAATTAATGACCTGCCAAGTGTAGTAGCAGAATCGACTTGCCTGTTGTTCGCTGATGACCTGAAGTTAGTTAAGGAAATAAGGAAGCAATCGGACTGCGAGGGCTTGCAAAACGACATAAATAGGGTGGTAGAGTGGAGCAACAGAAATCAGCTACACTTTAACGTTTCCAAATGCACAGTTATGTCATTCACACGGTCACGGAAACCATACACTCGTCAATACTGTATAGAGAGCCAACCAATGCAGCGAGTATTTGAAACAAAGGACTTGGGAATCTATTTCACCAATGACCTTAATTTTCGGGAGCATATCGTAAAGGTGTGTAAGAAAGCCTACCGTAACCTGGGATTTATGCTGCGCCATTCGAGCAGCTTCACGAATATAAAAGCAGTAAAAGCTTTATACGAAGCATTAGTGAAAAGCCACTTAGTGTTTAACTCCATAATTTGGTCACCTCACGAAGCGAAATATAAGGATATGGTGGAACGGGTACAGAACAAGTTTACGAGATTTCTCTACCTGAAATTGTATGGGGTATACCCGTTTTATCCCCTGATGTATCGGACACTCTTCGTTATCGGGATGGTAGGGTACAACACGTTAGAAGTGAGGCGAAGTCCGAGTTTGGCAACATATCTGGTTTGCTTCATATATCGATAATCGCTCACAAACTGTAGTCATAAATAACTATGTATCCAGCTGGGTACCAATACCTAGTGGTGTCCCACAAGGATCACTTCTCGGGCCATTGTTGTTTGTAGTCTTTGTAAACGACATTGATCAATATCTCAAATGCTCCCGGATTCTCTGCTTTGCAGACGATATGAAAATTTTTACCACAATTTCGTCTACCGCCGATGCAGAATCTCTGCAGTCCGATCTTTTGAGATTACAAGGTAACTGTCAACGAAATTATTTGGAGCTTAATCCATCGAAATGCAGTGTGGTTACATTCAGTCGTAAGCGTAACCTGGTGGTCTATGACTATTCCTTACTAGGGGAAAAGCTCCAAAGAAACTCAGTGATACGTGACCTGGGAGTGCATCATGATTCAAAACTTTTATTTGATCACCATGTGGACACAATAATAGCAAAAGCATATCGAGCACTTGGATTTGTTAGGCGCGTCTCAAAAGATTTTTCCTCAGAAAAAACATTTAAAATTCTCTATTGTACTTTTGTCCGGAGTATTCTGGAATATGCGTCGCAAATATGGAGTCCCCAATATGTGACCTATAAATCCAGAATTGAAAATATACAAAAGAAATTTATTCGTTTCTTATGTTATCATACTGGAGTCCATTATGATAGTAACAATTATTATGAGCTCTGTAAAAAATATCATTTAATACCACTTGAAAACAGGCGCGAAATCGCTGATATAGTTTACTTTCAAAAAATTGTCACGGGAACTATAGATTGTCCTGAGCTCCTAGCGCAAATATCGTTCAAAGTCCCTTTTAGAAGTTATAGATCCTTAGCTTCCATTCATGACCCGAGTGCGTCTACTAATTATCGTAAAAACACTTACCTCTTGCGTGCGAGCAGTTACGCTAACAAATTGGCTAAGAATGCTGATCTGGATCTTTTTAACTCTAGCGCTGCAGTTGACCAGGCAGTTCTTTACTGATTGAGTTTAACTTATAATTGCATTTAAGATGTCAGGTACCACTGTTATGCGGATTATGCTATTTAGGCGTATGGTTTGTGATATAATGTTTTTAGTGCTCTGAAAATTGTTTTTATAACCTATTTTTGTTACTATTGGCGGGAACCTCTCATTGGCTTCCTATTTCTAATTATCTAAATACTACTGTAATATTTATAAGTTGTTGGTTCTCCTAAATAAATAAAAAAAAAAAAAATCTGTTTAAAACACTACGAGGCCGTATATTCAACCAGGCAGTGCTGCAATGGTTGGCATTGAACGTACCAGACAGGTACGTATGGCGACGGCGACAACCTCCGCTATTCGCGATACCGCGAGCGAAAATAAATACCCTTAAGGAGGCACCACTCATCCAAGCCTTGCATACGCTGAATAAAGTCGCAGAGAAAATAGATATATTTGGTAGTTCATTGACGGAGTTCACAAGGGCAACGTTGTTTGTTTTGTGCTATGTCGGGGTTAGTGGCTAAAGGGACATGCATGTATCTATTAATTTAATAATTAAGTACGCTATTGTATTGGGGAGACCTGTCATGATAGTGTAAGAAATGAATGAATAAATAAATAAATAAATTATAAATTTGGTTTAGTACGTAAGTTAAATATTTTCAACTGACGGAACGCAGCGCAGTTTATAATGTGTGGCCGAAGTTCGGCTCTGTGCTTGAATAACATGGTTGACATTTAGCACTTCGAGATTTTCACATGCCATAAACCACAGATGCTCCATCTGCTACTATTATATAACATCTGTGATAATTAAGTTTGAATTTCTATTGGAGGCCAAAAATTCAAACTCAATTGACTTTGAATTTTTGGCCTCCAATAGAAATTCAAACTTTTATGCCTACTACTTCTATGCCCTAATCGGTATAACGGTTAAGGCAGTTTTTCGGCAGTGGACAAGACAATGCTTGACTCAAAATACTTTGGCAGAAGCACGAAGGAGCCATAGATTCACTTCTTCGGCTATCCTAGCTCTATGCTTAACACAGAGCTCTTTTCAAAAGCAAAAAATAGATAGTAGATCCAGGATAACCAGTATAACTCAACCACATTGTACGTATATGTCCCTGCTCTCAACCGAGATCTCCACATCATATCAAAGGTACTATTAAGTACATGGTCAAAGTGGTTGGCCATTTTTGCATCAAGTGACAGTTTAAGTTTTGTATGTAGGTGTGCGGAACTAAACTTGTGTGCACATTTCCCCCCGCAAAAAACGCCAGAAAAAGTGTCATAGTAAATTGTCGCTTTGCCCACTCCCTCCGTCCGGTACGGAGGCCGTGTTGCTCGAAGTTTTTGCCCCATAGACGTAAAGGTACGCCTGCACGGAGCAACAATGCACTGCAGCGGACGTGTACAGGAGAACTGCAGCAATCATAGATGTCAGGTTTTTTATGGCTTTTACGCGTGATGTATCTAGCCAATTCCAAATCAAATCGAAATTTTCTCTCTTTTTCCGAGTAAGTCTTATTTATCAACAAAATGATGGTGTAATGTTATTTTCATTGGATTAACGGAGCCCCTGGCAATTATTAGCAAATCCACATGGCTTCATCATAGACCGAAGTCTATGATATCAGCAAGGTGGATAAGATGGTGATATTCAACAAAGTGATATTCAGTGTTTATTTTCGTAACATTAATTAGATTTATCTTATTCATGTTTATATAATAGTTTTATATAATTAAGCTTTATTTCCAGTATTTAACATGGCAGCAGAGCGAGAAGAACAGAAGAGCTGCCAAGATAGTTCATAAGCGTGCTTTCATTGAAAATATGATTTTAAATTTTCTTTGGATGGGGAAAACAATTGACATCTCAGTGAGCTGGAACCTGAGAAGGAAAATGATGGAAGGTAAGGATGATTTTAAAATACAGGATTTTTGAAGGCAAAGATCACGAGAAATGGAAGTTCCGAATGAAATTATTACTTGATTTTAATAACTGTAAAATAGTTATAGAACAGGAGGAGATAGATAAAGATATAAATAAATAAATAAATAAATATATACGGACAAATCACACAGATTGAGCTAGCCCCAAAGTAAGTTCTTAAGAAAGACTTGTGTTATGGGATACTAACCCAACGATACTATATTTTATAAAATTACAAATACATATATAGATAAACATCCAAGACCCAGGTCAATCTGAAAAAGATCGTTTTCCATCATGACCTGACCGGGGATCGAACCCGGGACCCCCGTGTCGCAGGCTGGCGTGGTAACCGCTGCGCCACGGAGCTCGTCATAGAGATATAGATGAAAAAGATTGGAGAAAAATGGATTTGAAAGCTCAGAATTACATAGTTTATAGCATCATAACTCGCAGCTTGATATTGTAATGTCAGAGAACAGTGCATATAGAATAATTAAAAAACTAGACGATTTGTATATAGTACAAAAATGTGCGAATAAGTTATTGATACTCGAATTGAAATTTAATGACGGAGAACCATTAGATTTTTTCCAAATATTTGAAAAACAAATTAACGACTTAAGAGGAGCAGGAGACCTCCGATCGAAGCATTGCTTACCACTCGGCGAAATCATATTTGCATGATTTCACCCCCCCTTCCCACAGACCACCAAAATGCGGGCCGGAAGGAACAATAAAAAAAATAGACATTTTGACTTCGCGCGTATTCTATAATATTTGAGCTACATTTTTCAAGAAACTGATCAAAATCATTTCGTAAACCTACAAAGTTTCGACCGTTGTCCGAAAATATTTCGTATGGCTTTCCTCGTCGCGAGATAGAGCGCTTGAGAGCAAGTAGATAAGCGTCAGAAGTAAGGTCACTAACTAGTTCCAAATGAATTGCTCGTGTAGTAAAACAAATAAATAAACAAATGTAACCTTTGACCAATTTTGCTCCTTTACCCTTACGGTTCAGGGTGAAAATTGGGCCTGCGTAATAAACCTCAACGAAAATATTTGGAAAACCGTTAGCCGTCACACGTTCCTTGGGAAAATTTGCCATAAGAGGACTTAAAGTCTTACCCCTGAGGCGCATACATTTAACGCATTCATGAGTAGTCTTGCGAGCCAAGTTTCTACCTGAGACGGGCCACTCTCTTCGCGAATACGATACAGGAGAGGCTGTGGACCTGAATGCAGAGATTGGATATGTTCATATCTGAATAACAAAATAGTAAAATGGTGTTTACTACATAAGAGTACAGGATGTTTTTGACTATAATCTTAATCAGAAGAATTTTTTATTTTGCCACCCACACGCATTACATGTTGAGCATCCATGAACAAACTTAGACTAGCGAGTTTGTGTTTTGGTTTGAGACCCTTTCCATTTTTTAGTGATTCGTAGGTATCTGTAAAAGATTCTCTCTGAGATAGCTTAGCGAGCGTGCTACCTGCATTCCGCAACATCGACAGTGATCGCGCCCGACAATCTACTTGTCGAGTTGCGCGCGTTATGAATAAAACGAAAAACATAAGCTGCGGAACGTATCATGCGATTGTATTGAGAGAATCGGTGAAATGGGAATAATGACTCGACTTGACCATCATTGGTTGTTATCATTAATGAGTTGGCCAAGTTTGGTTTGAGCTCAGGCAACTCAGAAGGCGAAATATTCGTATTTATATGCAAATCGTTAGGTAAATTAATTTGCGTAAAAACTCAGGACCGTTCCACCAAAGATCTGACAAAGATAAGTCCTTTAAATGAACACCTCGCGAAACCAAGTCAGCAGGGTTTTCCTTACCACTTACATGTCACCACGAAAATTTACTCGTCAAATCATGTATCTCAGCGACTCGATTTTGAACGAATGTTTTTAGCAAGTTTGGAGGCATTCGTAGCCATCCTAAAACAATGGTGGAATCCGTCCAAAATAAGACGTCATCGATCGGACGAGTAAGGGAATCGCGAACCTTATCGTAAAGCCTAGCGCCTAGGAGCACCGCCGTCAATTCCAAACGCGGTATACTAATTGGAGATATTGAAACTACTTTTCCCTTTGAAATAAGCAATCGCACCATCACGTTGTTATCTTGTATAGTACGCACATATATGCATGCACCATAAGCCGTTTGTGATGCGTCGGTAAATATGTGCAATTCTGTTGTCGACGGATTGAATAGGAAAGCATGTCTAGGTATAGTTATATTTGCCAGATAAGGCAGCCCGTCGAGAAACCGGTTCCACGTTCGCGCGACATCAGGCGGCAGCGGATCGTCTCATTGTAATTTTAATAGCCATAGTTTTTGCAAAAGCACCTTACCTATCATAACAAATGGACTTAATAGTCCCAAGGGGTCGAAAATTTGTGAAACGACAGATAAAATTATGCGTTTGGTGATAGGCTACTTTGTTCACCGAGATTCAAGTCCTTGAACGTGCTTGAATCTAAGGAACCGCATGTGTCAGTTTCCATATTGAAATTAAAATTCCATTTGTATAGTGGAAAAAATCCAGAACTTAATAAATCGACCGCGCCTTTACAATAATAATTTTTCATTAAAATCGTTGAATTATCATCTTAAGTCAACAAATCATCTACATACATATCATCACGGATTAGCCTTTTGACCTTGAGGTCAGTACACTCATCTGCCAGCTGCTTTAAGCATCTGACACTCAAATACGCTGAAGCAGCTTGGCCGTATGTTACAGATTTAATTGATAAATCTGGAGATGCTGTGACGGTTCCTCACGCCAGATGATGAGCTGAAGGTCTCGTTGTGCGGGTGAAACAAGCACCGGCCTATACATTTTTTGGCAATCACAAATAGCGGTGTACCTGAACTGCCTGAATCGCAAAAGTATGGCTAATAAATCTCCTTGAATAGGAGGCCTTACCATTTGAATTTCGTTCAAGGATTTTCCACTACTTGTTAATGCACTAGCGTCGAAAACGACACGACGTTTTCTCGTTGTACTGTGTTCGCGAAAAACGCCATGGTGTGGTGTAAAGAAATGTTACTTAGAATAGTCACTGACTTGAGTCATATGACCTAACGCAATGTATTCTCGCATGAATTCGATATATAATTTTGTATAACTATCAGGTGCGCGTGATTACCTGTTTTCGAATGATAAGAACCGACGTTCCGCCTGGGGAAGTGATTCACCTAAAACCTCAGGTGATTCTTTAAGAGGAATCTGTACACAAAATCTGCCCTCACCATTGCGTATGGTAGTACCACTACCACTACCTGTTCTTGGGCGGCCGCCAGGGCGTCAGGGGGCTCCAACGCTTGGGAATGGATTTGGGAATTGATATAGAATACAACCTGTCGAAGAGAAATATGTAACTAAGCCAAAAGAAGTACATAGAACATTTAGTCGAGAAGTATAACGTTAATGATTATAAGTACGATACAACTATGGAACAAAACTTTAAATTGGAGCCCAGCAAGAATCAAAATTCAGATATCAAGTACAGAAATTAATAGGATCGTTACAATATGTCGCTAGTGGAACGAGCGAGACCCGATAAAGCATATAGTGTCAACTACTTAAGCCGCTTTCAAAACAGTTATAGTGCAACTCATTATAAATATGCATAATAAGAGTTTTGAAATATTTGTATCGAACAAAAGAGATGAAATTGGTATATGAAGATTTTTTGATAACTTTATTGACGCATATGTTGATGCTAATTTTGCAGCAGATGTCACAGATAGGAAAAGTACAACGGGTATTATAATTAGATTGTTCAATAATCCTATATATTGGAAATCTCAAAAACAAAAGATTGTATCGAGAGCGTCTACTCATTCTGAATACTATGCATTGGCAGATTGTGTTAAGAAAGTGTTACCAATATGAGGCATATTAGGGGATTTAGGAGTTGAATTATCATGCATTTATCGAAAAATTTAAAGTTTTCTAAAAATTCAAAGCACATTGACGTTAGTTACTACTTTGTATACGATTATGAAAAGTAAGGAGTTAATCTTATGAAAATAAACACTGAATATCAGTTAGCTGACATTTTACAAAGTCATTAGTATAGTTCTCTTTCAAAAACTAAGGGACTTGATATGTGTCAAATAGAGAATGTATAATTATTTTCATTGCTGTGCCGTGCCGTGCAGTTCGTGCAGTGCTCATACAAATTCATACAAAAATACTATGCTGTGCCGTACTGTAGGTAATTGTTCACTACAGTGCATTCCTGTTCCATGTGGCGGGCGTACCATCCACTGACATGATTTTACTAATAACTAATATCTGTGGTACCATCAAATTATTCTGTCTTGACAGCAAAAAAAAAAATTTCTTTCATGTCTGTGGTCTTGACACGTACAATATTGTAGTACATTTGTCTCCATCATGGAGATATATGTACTACGGTCTCCATGGTCTTGACCTTATCCATAATAACGTCTTTACTTCACGTAAAAAGACGGGTTGACGTGATGTCTGTCTATGCTTCTACAATGTCGGCCTTAGAGTTAGAAGACGATGATATACTCAATTGGTATTTTTAACTAGTGTATTTGGGTCATATTATCAGGAAGCGAAATCCCGTGGTTGAAATAAGGAAAACCAATTCAGCAATTTGGACAGAGGAAGCCGCTGGCCAAAAGACACAGGGCAAAGTTAGTTGCCGGTCTCAACGATTATTTGGGGACCCTTGTACGGCTTTATACGAATACAGAATGAAAATTAACACACAATTAAGTGAATGTTTAAGATTTTTCTATTCCATTCTTTCAGTTAAAAAAATTGTCTGTTACACCTGCTACTTCACGGTTAGTCCCGGAAGCAGTGGATGCAGACGAGTCGCACCGGACCGTGAGCGCGCCGGGCCGCAGACACGCTGACGGTGGCGAGCAGTACCATACCTAGCGTGGGTAAGTCATTATTTATTTTTCGGGTTGGCTTTAGGATACCTTAATGTAAGATGGAATGAGTTATGGAATGTTGTAGTAAGATCGGGTTGTAGTGGCCCGGGAGGCCGGGCATGCTACCTGATGCCTTCTGGTCCCACCTTCTAAATAGTATGATATTTTCTGATTTTTTAACATAAATTATATTCGCTCTATCCTTACAATTTCGACCAATTCAATAGAGTAATTTATTATATAATGAAAACCAGATAAAACTTAAAAACTTAATTGATAATACATAGGTATACCTAAACACCATAAACACCGTTTCATTCATTAACTGCCATATTTATCTATTCATTCTATTGTAACACAATTCAAACATCATGGTGAACTCGTTCAACGTGCAGCTGAATGTACATATCTACCTTGTCAGCGTGTCCCATTTAGTACTCACGCAGCTCTGGTGACGGCCGCTGGGTCCAACAAGTCGGCCCGTGCTGGCGGGTTGCGCCCAGAGGAAGCTCAGCGCGCCACTGGCGGGTTGAAGGTTTTGCCCCGTTACAGTTCAAATAAATACTTCATCAGATTATCATATTCCGTCTGATGTTTAACGAATTGTACCCAACCATACTGAGCACGAATAATGCTTGTTAGATTACATATAGAAAGGAGAATGCCTTACATTTGATACCGAAATATTGTATCAAACAAAATATTTTTTTCGTAACCCGTAATATGGTTGTTATATTAGTAACCCTTCTATGGTTGTTATATTTGTCCCATGAGGTCCCCAAATAAATTAATGCATTTAATTCCATGACTCCTCGCTATTGCTTCGTCTCCCACCCGTATTGCATTTCAGTTCGTAAAAAATCTCGTCTAGTGCAACACCAACCCCACGGACGAGCACGCCTTCATTTATTGCCTTGCACGCATTAACTATATGTTCTCCAAAATGAAGATCCACAGTGAAGTGAGCACGCTCTAGTCTCCACCACTCCCTTAATTGGAGCTTCAGCGATATATGCAGGCTGTCGTGGTCTCGGGAACTAATTGCACACATTGAGACATTGAAATGACAAGAAAAAGAGACTACCTCTTTCTATGGCGTCACTTTGTAGCCTCTAGGGTGACAGTCACCCTGTCACCCTATTGAAACGATTAGATGTGTAAATCACCCAATTTTCTTGTCAAGCGAATTTTATTTTGCGCATGCAACTTTTTTAGCTCCTGCATCATAGGGGTGCGCATTTTCTCACATAACTTCTTAAGTCCTATTATCAGTAGTCTCAACTTTTTTCATACAATTTTACATCCTAATGTTCATTGTTTATATTTTTGTTAATGCTAATGACCATAATTCATAATCATCGGAATTAATAATAGCACAATTCATATAAATTGTTTCTATTAATATTTGTTTTCATATATTTTCTTATACTAATGATCAAAACTCATAATCATTGGAATTCCTAAAATCACTATTCGTACACTTTATTAATACTAATCTTTGTTTTCATATATTTCTTATCGCACGAGCTCCGTGGCGCAGCGGTCAACACGCCTGCCTGCGACACGGATGGTCCCGGGTTCGATCCCCGGTCAGGTCAAGATGGAAAATGATCTTTTTCAAATTGACCTGGGTCTTGGATGTTTATCTATATAAGTATTTGTCATGAAATATAGTATCGTTGAGTCAGTATCCCATAACACAAGTCCTGAACTTACTTTGGGGCTAACAAAACAATCTGTGTGATTTGTCCGTATATATTTATTTATTTATTTATCTAAGTGTCATATATCTATCAGGGTGCAAAAGTGACTTGGTAACAGGAGGTAGGTTAGGTTATGGCTACACATAGACTATCATACGAGCGAACGAGCGACGGCCTGGGTGCGAAAGCGACTGGTTTGGATGCACGACTTGGTAATAGAAGGTAGGTTAGGTTATGTTTACACATAGACCATCATACGAGCGAGCGACGACCTTGGTGCAAAAGCGACTGGTTTGGAAAACTTTGGTAACAAGACTTGGTAACAGAAGGTAGGTTATACATAGACCACCAAATAAATATTGAGTAAAATTATGAGTTGAAACATTTCTAAGTAATGAATAAAAAAATATGAATATTTGTCATTCCGCTGTTTTTGCTGCGACAAAAGTGCAAAAATGTTGATTGATCGCTAGGAAACTGCCGTCGATCCGAGCTCCGGAGATATAGTCAATGAGACGTACGTACCAGTCCTTCTCTGTGATGACCGCGATGCAATGGAGTACCTATTGAGTCGAGTCCGGGGAATGCAATCTACATTTTCCCTAAGATCAACAAGATTCGTGCATCATCTGTGTTGTGAGAGTTCCGCAATCGCTTTAAATAAATCTGATCATTCTGATGGTACGCTAAACACCCATTTCAACATTCACTTCTACGCGTTTTAAGGAAATATCGATATGGCTTTCACTATTGTATCTGTTTTTTATTATCATCATGTCTTTCATCCATCACCGATAATTCCGGCAATATTTCGTTTAAAAAGATACAAGTATCGGTGTCGTACGGTATACTTGTAACAAGTAGCAATCAAAGATGGCCTAAGTCGTTTGATTGCTTTATTGCCACCACTGCGTAATGTGTTTACAACATATGTAATTTAACAATTCTTAGTTCCGTCCGCAACAAGCCAGAAGACGTAACTGTGCCTGCGACACGTTGCCTGCCATTCGGAAGAGACGTGAGTTGTGACGCTTTCAGGAACATTTCACGCCCCATTTCACTGCCGCCGATCGAGATGATTGTGTATATAAAAAAACCATTAGTTTCTCTAACTTAGACTTTAACTGGGAGTATGAACAGTGCTCGTGGTTGCAGGAGGTCGCCGCAGCCCCGCGCCGCGCCATGACGATCGCGGGGAAGGACTCGCCGCACGGGGAGACGCTGCACCTGCAGCCCACCAACAAGTCCTCGCAGTAAGTTCTCTAGGAGGTTCTCCATTCGTTGCGGTTGTAAGTAAGTATGTTGTATCAGAACTGCACAGTTTGTGTGTATATGTTTGTCTTCACCAACTTCTACACATGTGTGCAAATGTTTAAAACTGTAAGTAGGATTTAGGTAATTGATTGTTTGCAAAACCCTCTTTTTAGGTTGACTAAGTTTAGTCTAAATTAAGGAACAATGAAAGTTTCATCAAAATCGTTTCAGTAGTTTTTGAGTTTACAGTTTTGCAGTTTGTGCAATGTTTTGAATTATTTTTGTTACTACAGTAAAAACGGATAGTGTTTTTAAGCAGTAGTTTCATGTATACAACTAGTGAATCAGAGGGGTACTGGGTTCTACTTGTACTCTTTTCCACCGCGAAAACTTAAATTAAATACAAACAATTATGTTCTAGGGCCGGGGCGTTAGATGCGGCCTACGACCCCCATGATCATCGGGACCGTCCCAACCCTACCAAGTAAGTATTACGCACTTTTCTCTTGTTGGATAAATTCATATTTACATCTAGTCTTCTTTTCATCTAAGCAAAAATTCAAAATGCAAATGTTTATTTAATATAGGTTGCTCAGAACGCTTATTAATATTGTCATACATTATTATTTACAACTGGAAACTTGTTGACGTCATTAATCACTTATGGCTAAGTTGCTGCCAGACCAGTGGCATCGGGTACCACTTGTACCATTAATGGTACTAGTGGGATAAATCAGTACCAATTGTACCATTGATGGTAATAATGGGATTTATTGGTACCACTTGTACCATCAATGGTACTAGTGGGATAAATCGGTGCCAGTTGTACCATTAATGGTACTTCTCAATGGTACAACTGGTCCGGCGGCAAAAAGTAAGCCGCTTCCAAAGCGGAGTGCAGAAGAAGCGGCAACAAACTGCACAGCGCATTTTCTCCAATCTGCGTCAACTTACAAATAGATAACCTTAAAAACTATACTTATACATATGGACTGACTATACATTGTCCTTATTAAATGTCATGATTAATTGACTTCGAGATAAATAATGTCATATGAAAAATATATTTGAATTAAATTCGTGAAATGTCAAAATAATTGAAATTAAATATATGTCGTCTTTAAAAGTAATGCATTCATTGGTTATGAAAACTATTAATTTTTAGGGTTCCGTAGCCAAATGGCAAAAAAAGACGGAACTTTTTTACTCCGAAATTATTGAGTCTACACAGTTGAAACTTGGTAAGTACATGTATTTTGTGAACTGATTTACGATTATTATACAAAAAAAAATAAGGAAGTTACCCACGCATGGAAATGAAAATATTTTTTTTTCTTCAAACCTATAACTGCGTGGTGTCTATAGGTTTTTAAAAATGACACTGAGATTCCTAAAACCATTTTTTGATTCTCAAAGCCAATAACTTAAAAGATAGGCGCCGCTAAAGTGATAAAATGAGTCGCCAATAGAGTAACTCTCAACCGTCCCGGTGGTCTGTCCCGGTGACGGGACGGTTGGTAAAAAATTGTTTCATCGACCCCGGTAGATCGGCCCCGTCGACCAACGGGGTAGATGGCACAGATTAAGTATCAACTATCCCGGTGAGTGTTTTGAACGAAGCGGATAGCACAGAGTGAGTAGCATACTTTCCGCCAGTAAAGCCAAATTGTTGGCTGTTGTGGTTCTTAAAGTAAAGCTGCATTTGGTTGAGCATCATCTTTTCAAACACTTTGCTCAATACCGGCAAAATAGAAATAGGTCTATAATTACCAGGGTCTGACTTATCTCCTTTCTTAAAAATGGTATTTACTGCATTTCATTAAATTAGGAAATATACTTTTATCAATGCATTCATCTAAATATATATAACTCAAAGGTGACTGACTGACATAGTGATCTATCAACGCACAGCCCAAACCACTGGACGGATCGGGCTGAAATTTGGCATGCAAGTAGATGTTATAATGTAGGCAGGCATCCGTTAAGAAAGGATTTTGATCAATTCTACCCCCAAGGGGATAAAAATAGGGGATGAAAGTTTGTATGAAACTTTGTCAATTTTAAACCGATTGGGCTGAGACTTCTTCTATCTTCTAAATATATATAACTAGCTGTTACCCGCGGCTTTGCCCGCGTAATATATATATATTTCGGTAGATACGGCGTAAAAGCGTAACAAACAAATAAACAAACTTACTTTCGCATTTATAATATTAGTTAGGATTAGGATAGGATTCAAAGGTGACTGACTGACATAGTGATCTATCAAATTCAACGCACAGGTCAAACCACTGGACGGATCGGGCTGAAATTTGGCATGCAGGTAGATGTTATAATGTAGGCATCCGCTAAGAAAGGATTTTGATCAATTATACCCTCAAGGGGATGAAAGTTTGTATGAAACTTTGTAAATTTTAAACCGATCGGGCTGAGACTTTGCATGCATAAAGCTACTATGACGTAGGCATCCTCTAAGAATTTTAATAAATTACACTCCTAAGGGATATAAAATTAATTCACCTTGATCTTCTTTATAACTCAAAGGTGACTGACTGACATAGTGATCTATCAACGCACAGCCCAAACCACTGGACGGATCGGGCTGAAATTTGGCATGCAGGTAGATGTTATAATGTAGGCATCCGCTAAGAAAGGATTTTGATCAATTCTACCCCCCAAGGGGATAAAATAGGGGAGAAAAGTTAAGGAGGAAAGTTTCATACAAACTTTCATATGAAACTTCGTCAATTTTAAACCGATCGGGCTGAGACTTTGCATGCATAAAGCTACTATGACGTAGGCATCCTCTTAGAACGGAGTTTGATAAATTCCACCCCTAAGGGGATATTAATTCAGTGTACAAAGAAGTTTCGTAGGCCCTAATTATTTTTTACACACGCTTAACAAAAGTAAAGCCGCAAAAACTAAACTTCATAACGCGAGTGAAGCCGCGGGCAAAAGCTAGTTAAATATATAAAAGCTAAATCAGCAGCACTAATATTTATAATATGACTCACAATACTAACTGACATACCCCAGTGATCTTCAAATTTTTAAGATTTAGTTCTTTAAATGCATTAACAATATCACTAGGGCAAAAATGATGAAATTTAAATTTAGCACTACACGGAGGAACATTACTTCTAAGCAAGTCTTCAGCTCGGTTGGGGGAAGAATTTATATTGGAAGTAAGTAAGGTCTTACGGAATGTTAGTAAAAAAGTCTTCAAAAACTTGTACGATTTCTTTGGTTCAGGTATTAATTTTATCTCCGCATTTTATCTGATTAATGTGATTTTTAGATTTCGTTTTACCAGTTTCTTTATTTATAACATTCCAGGTTTCTTTTATTTTGTTTGGAGCTTCATTTGTTTTCCTACTAATATACATAGATTTAGCAACTTTACAAACTTTATTAAACGTCTTAGAATAATTTCTTACATATTCAACAATATTATGTTCAACATTATATTGCTTTTGGGCAAAGAGATCAAATAGCTTTTCTGTACTTCTATAAATACCTGTTGTAGCCCATTGACTGAATTGTAACTTATTACGGACATTAACTTGTTTCTGTTTCAGAGATTTTGTATATTTTTTAGAAACCGTTTTGAATAATGTATTGTAGTGGTCGTCGGGGTTATTCCCCTGATACACAACCGAATATAACTTATTTTCCAAATTGGTTTTAAGTTTACTTATGCTTTTAGATGTGATAGGCAAAAAAAATCTTGTTAAATTGGTGCCTTAATTTCTTTTGCAAAAGCTGTAAATTGGCCTCTTAAGCGTCATTCTGATTGCATCCGTGGAGCCCGGGTACTGGAATATGTTTTTACGACTTGGCTCAGTCCTGCCTTAAGCCATTGTATGAAAGGTTGAATACTGCATAGTCTCAAATTAGTAAAAAATAAATATATTCCTAGTAAACACACAAAATATGCATCAGTAGGTACTACAAAATCGTCTAATGTGACAGAGTACGCCGTGTGACTTTTGGGTGACAGCGAATGTGAGATGAACTGTTTGCAGCAACTGTGAGACGCTGATTCACCTGCTGAAGTGCAGCCTGGGCACGGGCATCCTGGCCATGCCGCAGGCCTTCGGCCACGCGGGGCTCATCACCGGCGCCTTGGGCACCATCCTCGCCGGCACGCTCATCACTCATTGCTTGCGAATACTTGTGAGTCACGCAACGATCTCGCTCTAACGTTTTAGCACAAGGATTTTGTGCTAGTCTGTTTATTGTATGGTTCGTATCGTCGTATCGAGATATGTTAAATGTAAAACTTTAGAAAGAGGTAGTCGCAAGCTAGTAGTAAGTAACCACTGAAATAATCCTGGACTCTGTAGCCTTAGATGGTTGTTAGTTCGCTTGTAACAGCCCTCCTATTGCCTTGAAATAATGCCTAGCATACGCATCATGCCATTGCCTGGGATGCTCGAAGCTGTCGCGTTGACGTATGAACGCACTGTGTTGGCAGGTCAGGTCGCAGTACGTGGTGTGCCAGCAGCAACGCGTGCCGCTGCTGACGTACCCCGCGGCGATATCGGGCGCGCTGCAGGCCGGCCCGCCCGCGCTGCGGCGCCTGGCGCCCGCGGCCGCCGGCGCCGTCGACTTCTTCCTCGTTCTCCACCAGCTCGGCGTGTGCTGCGTCTACATCATCTTCATAGCAGAAAGCAACAAAAAGGTGAGGCGTTTTCTTTTTATGGATCACTTGGATACGTTTGACCCCCTATCTGGCCTGGTAGGAAGCAACAATAGCATTGGGATCAGGGTAACACAGTCAAGTTTTGAAAAATGCCTTTTAGAAATAAGATATTTAAATATAATAATAAGATATTCGCACTTATAATATTGGTTGGAATAACAAAAGATAGGACCTAGGACTCAGATATTTTTTTTACGTCATAGAACGGCAAAGGAGCAAGCGGGTCACCTCATGGTAAGTGGTCACAGCTACCCATGGACTGATGTTGTACCAGGGGTGTGACAAGAGCGTAAAGTTACTCAAACGTCGATTTTCTGTGAGAGTTTGTTATTTCTCCGAACGAGCCAGCCCATTCATGCTACTAAGAAAATATCGCCGGTAACGTGGCTCTACCACAAAACTAAACGCTTCAATAAAGAGTTCATTATTATTTTAATTATGTTCTCTCAAGGTTTATCTTTCACGGGACGTATCCCAATCCTTTGGCTTGCATGGGGGGACATAGGTCCAACACGTGCCTTGTGAAAGTTTTTACTATAATTTGTGATGGAGCGCCACAGGGCCATGACAGTAGACACGAGTGTACTTTCTTTTATAGACAAAAGTTAAACAGATTTTCGTTATACAGAACATTTTTATAAGATTATCATTTCATTTAATAATCAATACGTAGAGTATTAAGTATAAAGAATTTTTAAAAATAGACTTTTGTTACCCAGAAAATTAATACTCAGAATATGTATTTTGAAGATTTTTAAATCATAGTTTTTTTTACAAATAATATTTATATTTTCGATGTCAATAATATCAAATCAAATATTTTTATTTTCAATATGTTTAGATATAATAATTACTTCAGAGTAACGGGGCAATTTCGTTTCTGGGTTTGCTTGGTTCATGTAGAACCTAACGCTCGTCGCTTCGCTCCTCGCAACCTACCCCTTAACACCATATTCCTAACCTTCGGAGACAATTTTTCGCAGAACCATAAGTGTCATAAAGGAAAATGAAACGAGGCAAAAAAAGCTGCGTCCGATACCTCGAGAACGGTCCGTCGGATGATATCAAATTATGAGACATTTAATTTGGGATTATGTATGGGATTTAAAATTGTTTTTGTGATAATTTTTACGACTTAAATAATATCACATGCTTATATGATTGATTATAACACAACTTGTTTTTATTTCCCCTAGAATATTTTGAACTTATAAAATCAGTTATAATAGGCTAAGTTAGTTTAAAGTCAGGTATTTATGGATGTAGTATTCCTTAATAAGATGTTTTGAGCTTGAGCCATTCAACCATAAGGTAATTTAAATGTTTTATACTAGCTGATGCCCGCGACTTCGTTCGCGTGGACTTTATGACTCCGGCGTATTATAACCTAATACAAACTAAACATACATAAGAAAATATTTGTCGCAGTGTTATAAAATTGTATGGCATTGCATTGGCTGTTGCTAAATACTGGAGGGATAAAATATAGGATAAGAAGAAGACTTAAAGCTAGCTCCAAGTGAGCTTGCGCTACTTCACCAAACTTTGAGGTATGGGCAGAGTGCCCTCAACCTATCGCACATCTCCAAAGAGCCTTTGGAAGGGAATCTCGGCTTTAGGTGTTGCCTGTGTGTTCAAGGCTTGGAGAGATAGCAAACTCTTATGTTTTGCCGTATGGGCTGAAAACTACGTTGCCAAATGGGGGACCGCTGGGCGGTAAGAGCTAATCTTACTCTACGCACTCTATTCCAGTTGAGAGTGTGACTCTGTAAAATTCTCGATATAAAGTTTGACATGGTAGTGTATCAGATGTTCTAAATCTTCGATTTTTTTTACCTAAACAAAAATACTAATCAGGCTGAACAACTTTTGCTACAGCGTCATTTTTATATTTCATACAGTTTACCTGGACCATTATGGTTCGGCGTCAGGTGTTCCAAATCTTAAAATTTTCATGGTTATTGATTCGTTGGATTTTTCTCCGCCCCGAATAGCAGAATACATCTTAAAAACAATGTAAACTCGATATGTGTAATGAATACTTAATCAGTGACTGTTAGGCGGTACGAAGTTCGCCGGGTCAGCTAGTTGTAAATAAAGGCGTTTTGTTTTTTGAGATTCTGACATGGACCCAACGACCAAACAAAGTTTTCAGTAAAATAAAATTCCATAAAACAATATACCGAACAAACAATATTCTATAAAGAAATATTCTACTGATTGATTAGTTTTTTAAATGTAAATATGAGATTCTAAAATTCTTTGAACTGTGTTTCTATAAATTATGTTTCATTCAAGTAAATAGTCTTTAATCCAATAATATTAGAAATAAAAATATGATAATTGAATATTCTATGAAACATTTTCTGTGAATCGAAATTCTATAAAATTTCTGTCTGTGAAACAAGGGTCCCCCCAGTAGACACATATACTTACAACAAAGATATAATAATCTTCTCATTGACAACTCCCAGGAAGTGCAGGACTATAGAGATACAATAAAAAAACCGGCCAAGTGTGAATCAAACTCGCGCAATGAGGGTTCCGTACAATATGTTTCGTGAACACACACACAATGTGCAAAAATGTTTTATTCAATTGACTAGCGCTATCTAGTGGTGTTTTAGTGAACTATTTCCCTAGGTGAACTTATTATGGTGAGTTTACCACTTTATTTTCAACTGATAGAATTCTTATTATTTTTCCTGTAATCTTCAAGCAATAAACTATATATTGTAATTTTTTGGAAATTTTAGGCCCAGTAGTTTCGGAGATCAGGATGGGGGGGGGGGGGGGGGGGGGGAATGGTTAAATTTTGCCTTCTTTCGTGAATAAAATCAAAAGTATTGATTTTACCCGAACAAAAAAAAATATTCTTGAGATCCTCATAACAAGCCCTTTCATTTGATATATAACACGGTAAGGTTTGCAAAACTTTTTTTTTACATTTTCTATTTGGACACCGTAAACTGACCCTTATTAAAAAAAAATATATTTCCTTTGCACATCCGTGTTTGGGTCATAGGTTTACACCATCTTACCAAATTTCATTTCATTTGGTTCAGTAGATTCGGAGAAAATCGACTGTGACAGACGGACGGACGGACAGACAGACGCACGAGAGATCCTATAAGGGTTCCGTTTTTCATTTTTTGTACGGAACCCTAAAAACTACATTGGGACTATAATGTATTAGCAATTCTTGAAAAAATAACTAAGAAACGCAAAAAAATTGTAAAAGGATGCCGTTCGGCGTAAAATTATTTCTATTTTATTCTTATGTGAATCAAAACAAGATTGAAAAAAATCAATAAAAACCTTAAAATTAGTATACACGGATGCCGTTCGGTTAAGCCTTAAGTATTTATTTTATTCTATCGCGAATCAAGACAAGTTAATAAGAACGTTGCTTCACTGTTTTGATTAAAGTACCACACCCACTTAAAATGGAAAAATAAAACTATTTTTACAAAAAACAAAAACTGACTTCAAATCTATACGTAAGTTATACAACCTGGGACTAAAAAGTAGGAAATAATAATTTAATAACTAGAAACTAAGCGCAACAAATAAAAATATTGATTCTTTCATACCTACCTCTATACCATTAATATAACTAGCCAGTGACACCTACTTAGGACAGATCAGCAAAACTAGCGCCAGCCGTCATTTTAACTTTTACTCCTAAATCAGCTGGCGCCAATAATATAAGCCGTGTAGTTCCCGACAGAGTAGAAAAGGGCCACCCCAAATATTCCCGCTGATGTAGAAGGCGACTCAGAACACATAAGCTTAATAAAGCCATAGAATAATAATTATAGTTGACAAAGCTAATAAAAATCAAACAGACGAGCCTGGAGAGTGTAGGCCAAATCCTCTGACTGCCCTGGCTCTGGTACTACAGAGAGGGTCGTGCTAATAAATTTGATCAAATTAAAAAAAAAAAAAATTCATTACTTCTATAGTATATTCGTTGATTGTTTGTTTATATTTTTGGTACATTAAGAGAGCTACTCATTACCGCCAAAAGCGTCCACTTTTGGTAGTGAGTGGTTCTTTTAATTTGAATTGATCATATTCATGAAAAGTGATACCAAAAATACTATTGTTGGCATTGATCTGTACCATTATTTGCTTTTCATCTCATTAATTCGAAAAACAAGTTCAGATCCCCGAAATCAGGGTCAAAAATCCGTTTATATTCCCTCGGGGACTAAAAAACTTCTACATACACATATGATTCTGATAATTTCCGTGACCAAACCATCGAATCATTTTAAAGGCTTACAAATCAGTCAACTAACGTCACCCATTTTAATTAATTTTATAAAAAATCTACTTTTATACTTCGGAATTGAATAGCATGTATTATTTTGAGCCTGATTCGGGGATGAGATGAAAAGCAAGTAATGGTACAGATCGTTGCCAGCAACTAAACAACGGGATGGATAAAAAAAAGACCGAAGCTGTTTAAACTAAGAAGGCATGCGTGTTGGCAGGTGGCGGACCGTTACAAGGAGATAAGCCTGGAGATGCACATGCTGTACATCCTACTGCCGCTGATAGCTTTCAACATGATCCCGAACCTGAAGATCCTGGCGCCGTTCTCACTGCTGGCCAACCTGTTGTCGGTGATCGGGCTGGGCATCGTGGTGTACTACATGGCCGCGCTGGAGCCGGTCTCCGACGACGAGCTGGACATGTGGGGAGCATTCACGGCGTTACCGCTCTTCTTCGGGACGGTGATGTTCGCGCTTACCGCTGTTGGTGTAGTAAGTGCGCGTTTTCGTTTATATTTTTGTAATGCTTATTTTTGTAAAAAGATATTATTCAAACTGTGACTGTTGTTTGGCCTAGGACGAACTGATTTAAATATTATTCAAATCTTTTTAGTAGCTCAGAGGGGTGTAAATCAATATAGTGACATCATTTATGGAATCCAACATGGCGGACGTGACATTTCATGAAAACCGGTGTAAATATTTTTTGTAAAAAAAACCATGACTTTTCAGTTAAGTTATATAGACAACTCAGTTATTCTGCGGCGGCATCAAATTTCTTTTTGAAGAAAGTCCTACTCTTTTTCCTTACCAGTACCCTCTTCTTGAATTAAGTACACTGATTTATACACCGCAAATGTAACTTAGAATAGAATTTTATATATTTATATGGAATTACAAAGTTTAACAAACGTTAAATTCTTTAATAATTGATTTCAAAGCTAAAAAAACCGGCCAAGTGCGTGTCGGGCCACGCGCAGTATAGGGTTCCGTAGTTGCGAATGACAACTTTGAGTTCAACTGTTTACACTCGCGCCTCACAGTTTAACGACCAAAAACATCTAACAATAAAGATTGTATGAAATTTTACATTTTCCAGTACATTTTTAAGTTGGTTGCCTATAACTTTTTAGTTTGCACTTAGTATCCAGCTCTGATAGTTTTCCTTTCAACTTCAGTATATATACTACTGCTGTAATTTTTTTCACGTATCCATATATAACCGTTTAGCAGATAGAGGGGGGGGGGGGGGACACGTACCTCTAACAAAAATTTGCACTTTAAAACCAAATATTTCGGAAACGGATCCCTAAATCGAAAAATGGTGTTGTCAACCTCACAATATTTTTTAAAGAACTTTTTAACGATACTCCACACGATGGGTAAGTAGAGAAAAAAAAATTACTCCCCCATTTTACTTGTATGGGAGCTACACAAAAAAAAATTTTTTTTCAAGATTTTTTTCTACGACTTTTTTACCACGATTAATATACATACTCATACCAAATTACAGCTTTCTAGTACTTATAGTCTCTGAGTAAAACCGCGGACGGACAGACAGACAGACAGACAGACAGACATGGCGAAACTATAAGGGTTCCTAGTTCACTACGGAACCCTAAAAAATAAGCACGACACAAAATATTTCCAGATACCATTCAATAATTTTCACCGAAGACATTAAACTGACTACCAGACGTCTTCTTTATCCTTTTAGTGTCAATGTGCCCAATATCACCGCTGAGGTTCGATAAGACACGCTACACACTCCCCCTTTTAATCAAGAGGGTAACCCCGAATGATTAAATATCACTAGAACCAACAACTTTCCGCGGGCGACCCCTCTGTCGCTTTGGAGCAACAAGCTCCGAACAGTGACCATCCCTTTCATGGTACCTTATCAAATCAGAGACATAGTACTTACCAAGAAGTTGTCCAGTCTTACGAGATGATAAAAAGAAAGTTGTTGGACTATCATATTCATGGATATACGGTCCATCCTGCTTCGGGATAAATTTAGATGTGATGCCTTTCGACGCATTACTTAAGACATGGGATTTCATCAGAACTAAATCACCTTTCACGAAAGCTTCCGGATCACGGCGTCGTATATCAGCCTGTACCTTTCGATGATGTTCGATGCTCTCCTTAGCTCTAGAAAGCGAGTATACGAGCTTAACAAGGTATGGCGTTATCTGAGGGATATAGTTCTAAGATTCGACAATAGCCCGTAAATCAGCTTGAGCGGATAACGGAGATCGAAGTTCTCGCCCAAATGTCAAAAAAAGCAAAAAGGGTATTTTCCGTAAGAGCAGTGAGAGAACTATTAAAAGCAAATCTGACGAATGGTAACACCTCCGGCCATTGTTACCTGTATACTGTAAACCTCATAAAAACTTTACTCACTAAGGTTTTAGCGCAAGCCTCCACTGTAGCCTCTACGAGTGCAAAAATTCGACCCACTTACTAGCAGTATCCTCCACAATTAAGATCCACCTTTTATCTTGTGGCCCCTTTGGGAGAGGACCAAAAAGATCAACAGCGATGACCTCGAAACGTTGAGCAGGCGCTGGGGTCTGAAGCAATCCTTGGGGTTTCAATAAAAATACATAGTCTGTGCAAATTTCAACTGTCTAGCTATTACGGTTCTCGAAATCTAGCTCAGCGAGTGGTAGCCATATCACGTTTTTTGTATGGGAGCCCCCCTTAATTATTATTATTATTATTTTGTTTTTAGTATTTGTTGTTATAACGGCAACAGAAATTCATAATTTGTAAAAATTCAACTGTCTAGCTATAACGGTTCTTGAGATACAGCCTGGTGACAGACGGATGGGACGGACATCGAAGTATCGTGAATAGGGTCCCTTTTTTACCCTTTGGGTACGAAACCCTAAAATAACTAAAAACAGAGGTCAATTTTCGTTCAAAAAAAACCACTCGAGAAAACCCAAGTGGATGTTTCATAAGAAACTAGTTCCGCATTCTTGGATTCTAAAACTGACGAGATTTTCGAAATCTCCACCCCAAATACCTATAAGATGACACCTCAGGATGACACACATGTCGCATAAGAATTAAATGGAAATATGTGTGAAACGAACGTCATCCGTGTTTACTTTTTTTTTTGGCTTTTGTGTATTTTTTCAAAAAGTGCTCGACTTTTGATAAATATATAATGGGATCTTCTGTGAGGGTCGTGCTCCTGCAGTGGAGACTAGAAAGACCTGATGATGATGGGATCTTCTGTAAAGTATTACCTATGGAAAAAAAAGGATTTCTTAAATCGGTCCAGACGTCTTCGACAATTCGGGGAACTTACATAAAAAATAAAGATTCCGACGAATTGAGAACCTTCTTTTTTTGAAGTCTAAGAATTTAACCTAAAAATTTCGGGACAAACTAGTTTGTCCTAGGCTAGGCCAAACTAATTTGTCCTGAGCAGAGCAAGTTAGGATAAACTAGTTTGTCCTGAAATCGAGTTTGGCAGGTAACATATATAAACGGTAAAGTTAGTATTCCAAATACTCCTTCGGTCCTAAACGGTCCTTATAATGTTTATGGATCGATTGCTATGGACGTGTGTGAACCATGGTCCGTACTAGAGTTCATTTTTTCAACCAGGAGAATCGATCAGCCACTCGTAGTCAAGTATCCGCATGGTGAATTTTAATCGGCTCTATTTTTGAATTATTATTTGAATGACCCCTTGGACCGGACTACGCGTACAAAATGTCAATTTTTTTTTGTGTTGTGTTATGTCTTTTACGCATTACGTATTTAGCCAGTATCAAGTAAAAAAATTCCCGCGCTTTTTCGAGTTTTCTTGTTATCAACGAAATGATGGTGGAAATTCATTTCGTTGATTCTATTTAGCCCCTGGCGACAATCCTTCACGAACCCACTGGTTCAATCATAGCCAACGCAGCAAGGCTGCACAATGACTGTTTATTTTAGTAATCCCACACATTGTTCCTTGACATGGGCTTTTATAACACTATAAACTACACCGATTTCACATTATAAAGCCCACTAGAAACAATTTGCACAACAATCCAAAACAAACACCGTGTAGTCCGCTCAAATTCCCGCCAAGAACTCCGTCAAATTTTACTTTGACCTATACATTTTTTTTTCTTAAAGTCTCTTCCGTACACCGTAGCGTTATTCAAAATCAAAAATCAAAATCAAAACGTTTATTCAGAAAATAGGCCTTTGCAGGCACTTTTTCACGTCATATCATATTTAAAATTATCTTATTAGATAATATGTATTTAGTAATTGTTCAAAAGCTACAGACTACTAGCGTTTCGAAACCGACCACTGCAGAGAAGAAACGCCGAAAGAAACTCTTATCAACAGTTTTGGTCGCCTACTCGCCTGAAGGGCTTTATATGATTACGAATATTTATTCCTTATTGTCTTTTTCTTTCTTTTCTTTTTTCTTTCTTTTTTCTGTTTTCATGTTACAATTTCAATATACATAGATTTATTATTTTTGGAACATGTTTATGTTAACGATCGAGTGTGTAAAGATAATAAACAACATATGATACTTAAAGTAGTCTCAAAGAGGCCGAGCAGACCAGTCCCCCCTGACAGCACCCGTTCACGAGTTGACGTGTGGATCAGCCATCGCTGAACTACTCTCTATCGCGGAACTCAACGACCCGACACACAACGCCGCCACCAGATTGAACATTTTTAGTGAGCATGACTAACTCTAACTCTTAAGACATTGTCAAACTGTTGTTATTGCCACAACTGTTTACAATTAGCTACAGTTACCTACTCGACCGACTGTAGTTGTGAACTCGTGCGTAGGTACATGACGGAGGATGGAATGGGAGCGGGGAGTTGGGTGCCGGATTGTCTTATATTATTGCTCCTAGGTGTTATATTATATTATACTAATCGCTGTCGAAGTAAGTGGGGTATGGGGCGCAGAGTGCAGAGGCCAAAGGGTTTGTGCGGGAGCTGGGAAGGCGGTTAAGAAATAAGGGCATTGACCACCGCGCAGAGTCTTATCTGATGCAACACATATCGCTGGCAATACAGCGGGGAAACGCCAAATAATATATATACTTGGATGATAAAGTGATGTGACTACTTCAGGAGTGGGAGGGACTCGGACACATTCATGTGTTTGTAGGTAGTGGCGCTGGAGAACAACATGAAGACCCCCAAGTCTTTCGGCGGCAGCTGCGGCGTGCTGAACGTCGCCATGGTCATCATCGTGGCCACCTACGTGGTCGTCGGCGCGCTCGGCCACAACTTCTGCGTCTCTGAGTGCAGGGACTCTATCACGCTCAACCTGCCCGACACAGCGTTAGTGACTCTTACTCTTACTCTTTTCAACAAAAGTCTGAAGAAAATAAAAACGCAACAATATTTAACGGCACAAATGTCTGAGACGGCTTGCTACGTGAAAATCGTACTGTAGGTTTCTTCTATACTGTGCGGTGTGCGCCATGCCACGACGTCCCTCATCGCAAAAAGTACTAAAATTTATAAGTATCGGTTTCCTTTGCTATCTGTTTGATATCTGGTAATAATACTTACATGTCTTTTTATCGAGATGGGTCAATGGGAAGATTTAAGAACTACTATTTACAATCGAAAGTGGGAATGTGAAGGTTTTATTAGTATTTTTATTAAAATCGATCATTTTGACGAAAATGTTAAGTGAAGCGTCAGGTGAAAGACCACTCTTAATAAATCAATGCCTTATTACAGCTTTCTAGTGTTTTAGCTAAACTGCGAACTATAAACGCTCGATGTTTCCTACGCGTAGAAAATATCGGACCCTTATAGTTTCAAGTCCGTCATTGGGTACTATCAGAATCCCAAAAACATAATGCCTTAATTTAAAATAGACGAGCCTAAAGTACCCGAATTCTAAATACGGTTTTTTAAATTCCAAGTATTCAAAAAATTAAATATTTAAATAACCTTATGGTTGAATAGCTCAAGCTCAAAACATCTTATTACGGAATACTTCATCAATAAATACCTGACTTTAAAAAACTTGCCTAATTTCGACGAGCTCCGTGGCGCAGCGGTGAACAGGCCGGCCTGCGACACGGATGGTTCCGGGCTCGATCGAACCCGGGTCAAGATGGAAAATTATCTTTTTCGGATTGACCTGGGACTTGGATGTTTATCTATATAAATATCTATTATAAAATATAGTATCAGTTGAGGCAGTATCCCATAACACAAGTCTCGAACTTCCTTTGGGCAGCTTTGGGGCTACCTGAATCTGTGTGATTTGTCCGTATATATTTATTTTATTATTGAATAAAGACAAAAATGTATAAGTTCAAAATCATCATCATCATCAGGTCTTTTTAGTCTCCACTGCAGGAGCATGACCCTCTCTGCACTGCAGAGCAGTCACTAAGTAAATAACACAAAAATCAATTAAAATGATGAAACAAATAATCGCTGACGAGCAATAAATTTAATGTCCCAAACCATGTCTCGAAAGGAAAGTGCCCCGCTACTCTGAAGTGAGTGACTGAATGATAATCAAGCTTGTTTATTTTATGCATTTCATACTTTATATACAATATTCAATTTTCAATTAACCTTTTATTACAGTTAATATAAGGTGAATTGAAAATTGAATAGTTATAGGATTGGTATTTTAAAAACTGACATTATGATGTTTTGTTAATTTTAATTCTGGCCTGGCATTGTACAGTAAGATGCAATCGGTTCTGGTATTTCTAATCTTAAGGTATTTTTGAGTTTGGGTATTTTGGACTCGTACATTTTAAATAAAGGCATAATGTTTTTTGAGATTCTGATAGTACCCAATGACGGACATGAAACTATAAGGGTCCGATATTTTCTACGCGTAGGAAAAACATCGAGCGTTTATATTTCCATTCATTCAAGAAACCACCAAAACCTAAAAAATTAAAAATGCAGTTTTTATTTTCCCAAAACTCAGTGATATGATTTCATCTTAATAGAAAACAAATCCTCTCGCTAACCATAGACAGTCTGTAGTTATTTGATAAACACGTTACATAATGCAGGAGTGCAGTGCGATGCGCGATCCGTAACGCACGCGCCCCAGTACACACTGCACTATTCGAATATTTATATTCGCGATTTGCGCGGCTTTAGCCGCTGCACGATTTTGTCACTATGGCTTCCAAGCAAGTCATAGTTAACGAGCTGTTGGCATTCGTGTATCATGCCATAGACACGATGGACGAGATCAGCATCATGCAGATCTGCAAGTCAAACTTCAGCATGGAGGAGATTTGCAGCGGCAAGGTGCTGCTCTATGAGGTGCTCGGCAAGTCCGCGCAGATGCCATCTCGCCGGAGAGATGAGAACGGCGAGCGAAGTCTCCAGGATGTTATCGCCCTGATGAAGGTGACCGATCCGGACGACATGCCAGCGCTATGCGCTGCGAATCTAGCGAAACTGCCCCCGGTTTCGTTCGATCATGTCGATGTGACCAGGCTGCTGAAAGACATCACAGCCCTGAAAACCAGCCTGGCACAGGTGCAGTGGAGATTGGAGGCCTCGGAAAATACGATCACCGAGTTGCGTACCGAATTGTTATCAATAAAAGGTAACAATTCGGTATGTAGGTCACCCGAGGCCGCGAACGTCAACACACGTCGCGGAGCGCAGAATACATCGGTATGCAGCTTTGAGTCAGCAAAATTGGACACAACGCCATCAGCTGTCGTCACAAGCGATACACCGCGCCCCGCCGCCCGCTCTTCCCCCCGCAATGAGCTGACATCACTGCCGAGCACGTCAACCCCGACACGTGCCTACGCAGCCGTAGCCGCCGTCCCTGTTGCTGCGCCAGCGCAGCGACCTGCCTTGAAGGGGAATAAACAGGCAAGCTCTCGCAAGCCTGTGACGTCGGGTCAACATAAAGATCAGTGCGATAAGGAGGGCTTCACTTTAGCTAAGCGGAGGAAAACGAAGCCTACCAGCCGTAACCATCTTGGCACCGCACCGACTGGACCCAATCAGTTGCGTTCAGAGGTCAAGTGTACGCAACTGTATGTGTCCCGACTGCACTGGAATACGACGGTTCAAGACGTCGTAACCTACGTGCTGAAGAAATCCAAATTGACATTGAGGGTCGAACGGTTGGCATCTCGCCATAGAGTAAACTTTAGTTCCTTTGTGGTAGGAGTGCCGACCCAACATCTCGAGACCTTCATGAAGGAGGACTTCTGGCCGCAGGGAGTCGTGTACCGGAAATTCCGAGGACGGTTACCTGCTGAAGCCCCGCGCCTCACGTCGCCGACACAACGTGTGACCTAGTTTTAAGTTATATTGTATTATATGTATGTTAGTCTAAGGTATATATGATATGGGCCTCTGATATTGTACGTGATTGTAGGTACAATATTATTGCCTGAAATAAAGGATTATTATTATTATTATTATTATTATAATATGTAACGTGATTTACCAGCCAACCTGTAGCCTGTACTGAGTGCCCTCTTTCAATTATATTGAAAGAGGGCACTCAGTACGCGATTGTCGTTCCAAATATGTATAAAATATAGGTGCTTAAAAGTTGACCAAATCTTCTTCTTCTCTAAATATATAGAAGGCAAACCGGACTGACTCCTCTATCAACGCGCAGCGGAAACTACTGAATGGATTTCACTGAAATTTGACTACAGATAGTTGTAATGACGTAGGCATCCGCTAAGAAAGGATTTTCGAAAACTCGCCCTTTAAGTGGGTGAAAAAGGGGTTAAAATTTTATATAGATGTCCGTCGTTTTCAGAGCTAGAAACCTGAAACTTTGTATTTAGATTAATAATTAAAAATAAACAGTTATATGTCCAAGGGATTCAGAAAATTCAACCCCGAAAGTGATTGGCTGATTCAACTCCGAAAGGTGAAACAGGCTTGACAATTTAGTATTTGGAAACATGATTAGTTAAACTATTTTATTCGAAACTTCAGAGGACATGTACATGTATGACAGTACTCCTATCACCTCCTAGAGTACGACAGAAACTTGATTTTTGGCCGAAACCTAAACCGAACTTTCGGTCGGACACTATCAAAGAGTAAATAAGTGCTTCAGGCTCTTTCAGAATTCCAAACCATAAAATGTGGAAATGGGGTGACAAATTTTTTGTATATATCTGCTTGTCTATTTTGTTTTACGTTTTTGTACAATTCATGTCACATAGTTGTTGTTTTCGTAGAGTTAAAAAAATATATTATTTAAATATTAAACACAATGAAAATAAAAAACGTATTGGATTTGCAAAAAATATGGTGTATAAAGAAGTGTTGTAGTTTACTAGCTTTTGGCTGCGACCTCGTCCGAGCAATTCTACTTCCTTTCTTTGCGCTTGCCTACGCTACGTTACGCTACGATATTACCGAATTCCACGCGGGTAAAGTCGCAGGCAAAAGCTAGTTGTCCAATAAAAACAAAGTGTGGACACTCGCACCGCGCGCGATGATAGGTACTCCGTTAGATGATTGGTAGTCAACGTTCGCGTGTTGACCGCGGGTTGTCTCGCTGGATTCGCGTAGCGAGCGCGATTTGTCCAAACATTCTGAGACTTTGTTCACTAATTTCATTATTCATCTTTGTAATTAATTAGTATTTTGTTTATTTTCTTATTATTTAACGTTACATGAGATCATGGTTTATTATGTCTTTAGGTATGACACGTGATTTGCCAGTCAGCCTGTATATAATGACTAGATTTTAATAATATATAATTTTCAGTCTGTCATCGAGCGCGTTGGTAATGTACTCGATAGCCATCTTCATCAGCTACGGGCTGCAGTGCTATGTGCCCGTGAAGATCGTGTGGCGCGAATACCTGCGGCCGCGGCTCATGCAGCGCGGCGTGCTGCGGCTGAAGGCGTTCGAGTACGGGCTGCGGATCTGCCTGTGTCTTCTCACTTGTAAGTGCAGCGTCCGTAGCACCTGGCCACCTGCCACCTGCCTAATACTATTCGGAACGGAATAATCATTAATAGTTAGGTTCTCTCACGATGTTTCGTTCACCGGAAGTAAGTGATGGTTAAAAAATGCCCATACATGATTCGGATTGACCTTTTAACTGCGAGCTAATATACTATAAGGTTACGTCAAGTTTGTTTATAAAGTCCAATGACAAATGCATAGAAGGTAACAAAGCCAGCCCGGGTCAGGATCATTGGCAAAATTGACGCGATCATATAGCTCTTATGGTGTACAAGATTTGAGCGCGTGTGTCGCAGATGGACAGCAATCGGCCATAAACGCTACATGGTAATGAATTCACGGTGTGCTTGCAGTCTTGCTGGCCGTGGCTGTCCCGCGCCTGGGGCTGTTCATCTCGCTGTTCGGCGCGCTGTGCCTGTCGGCGCTGGGCATCTGCTTCCCGGCCATGATGGACCTGTGCTGCTCGTGGCCCGCCCGGCGCCTCGCCATCTACAAGGACGTGGTGCTGTTCATCATCGGCCTCGTGGGGCTCGTGGCGGGCACGTACACTGCGCTGTTCGACATCGTGCTATCATTCTCCACTGAGTAGTTCGCCGCCTGCTAGACGCCCGTCGGGCACTTGCATCTCACACACTAGTGACTTGCTCGCTTTTTAAAACACTGTGGTCGAGGACGTTCAAGGAGTTCTGGTCTGACGGTAAAGATATCTGACTGCACGCTTAAAGATAAAAAATTAAATTGCACCGTCTTCACAAGTTTCCCCGACAGTGATATTAGCATTTTAGCGTTGCCATTATTGTTCCAATGCGCATAATTTATAAATAGGCTCTCACGAAAACCGCTGCTTGGTAGATTACTATTAGACGGCAGAGTGAGAATTCCAAATTGGGTAAACAACTGTTTAGCGAATATGGTTTGTAATGGTATTTAAGCTAGAGAGAGCTCTTACTGCACGCGCATTCGAAATGCTCTCTCCCACTCAGCAGCTCGGCCCCATAGCTCTGCACAACACTGCGGTATGGAATGCTCCGTGGTAAAGTAGCAAACGCGAGTTGCCTCCTGCGAGACAACCCGAGCAACTCTCTTTGAGTGCAAAACAGGCGCTACTGAGTTTTCCGCATGTTTTATGGCAATATGTTTTCCCATGTCAGGCCCCTGTGGATTTCGAAGCCGAGAATATAGTGTTGCTCACTTCCCGGATACAGGACAGGACACGGTTTACCTCAACAATGGTCTTGGGGAGCGTTTGGATGAGGTGGGTGGGGATTGGGGTGAAGTGCGAAACCAACTAAACAGCCTTTCAGCAGAGTTTTGTTTCAAGTTGATCTACCAAGGTCACAAAATCCGGGTACATGAGAATGTCGGCGCCTATGCTCGCATCTGACAGATCATTAGGTAGAATTGAGAACAGTATATTCGAAACTGACGATTCCCGAGTCAGCTCCCTCATGGCTGATGAAAACGAGGTGGTTTGGCACTTGCCGTCACTAGCTTCCCCTATCTGGTTTCTGCCTTTCATGAGTTCACAGAGTATGGAACGGGCCACATTATTTATTCCATAAAGCGCCAGCTTTCTCTCCGATACACCAGGATTGGCGACATCGAAGGCTTTTGGTAGGTCCCAGCAAAAGACTGCCACTTGCAGTTTATGTTCTCTATCCTCTCTGTTTATTGTTATATGATTAATATTTCCCCCCTACAATATAATGTTGTCTTTTAAACTGTATTGTACAAAAGGTTATTATAGTGTCCTGATAGTGTGCTTAAAATGTTAAAAGTAACTAACTTATAACTCACATATTATTTCAGTTGAAAAGAATTAAAACACTTGCCGTCAAATGTTTTTCAAAATACCGTATTCTATGTACGAGAATGTTTTTAGAATGTTTATATAATGGTTATGTATGGTGCTATCCTTACAATATAGATATAATGCTATCGCCTTTTTTTTAAGGATTCCATCTCCAAGGGTAAAAACAGGATCCTATTGACGAGACCTCACTGCCCATCCGTGTGGCCGGTCCGTCTGTTACCAGCCGGTATCTCCATGAACCGTGATAGCTTGACAGTTGAAATTTTCACAAATGATGTATTTTTTGTTACCCATTTAATAACATAATAATATTTTATGACTAGCTCCACACAACAAACGTGATTTTTTACCGTTTTTGTTCGAGAAGACGGACGAGGCAGAAGATTTTGTTTATTTAGTGATACTGATAAACACTAAGGTACTTATTATTAATATTTTTTCTTATCCTATCCCAATCCCAATCAATATTATAAAAGCGAAAGTGAGTTTGTTTGTTTGTTTGTTACGCTTTCACGCCGTATGTACTGAACTGATCATCATGAAATTTTGCATACACATAGGTTAGGGTATCGAGAAGGACATAGGCTATATATCACGCGGGCGAAGCCACGGGTAACAGCTAGTTGTAAATAAGCCTGGGAATATTATTATTTTGGTTTTCATCGTTTATTTAAGTTACTTTATGTATTAGACCAACACTGTATAATAAACTTGATATATCTGATCTTGAGTTATCATTTCCCCCACCTACGACAACAACATACTATACCACAAAAGAATAATGTTGAGGAGCTAAGAGATTTACGGCCCATATCGAATCTGCCGGTGCTGTCTAAAATCATTAAAATAGTACATTGTGTAGCAAGGGCGGTATAGAAGACATTACGTCAAATGAGCGACTAATAACAAGCACGAGGCGAAGCGGAGTGCTTTAGTTGTCCGAGTTTGTGATGTCTAATACCGGCCGTGATACACACAATGTTTTTCATCTCACCGAGTAAATAGTAGAGCAGAAATATCATATTGGTTGAAATTGTACCTATAGTACTTTACCTTGAAAATTAATATTTATGCGTCTGCAAGCTGGCTGATTATATTACCTATTAACATTATAGACCATCTATTAATTTATCATAAGGAATGTATTTTATGCAAATTAATGAAGATTACGATTACTTAATATTTTGCCAAAAAAATAAATAGCGGCAAACTGCAGTGAGCAGAAAATGTATCCGAGGATTCCACAGATAATGAAAATGTTTTATCCAAAAAGTGGAAGTCAAAGATCGATGAATACAAACAGCTAGCCACCACGGCCATTAACAATTCTAAATTTGAATTAAGGACAAAAATCTCGCAGTTTAGTTCAAATGTTTTTTTTATCGGGTTCACTAGCAATTCCAAATTTGAATATTCGACTAGAAAACTTTTTGGATGTAGAAGATTTGACACTTGCGCATGGTATAGTGCCCTATTAAATTTAAAAAAATACTTAACGCGCTCTCGGGCTTTATGGAATTTGTATGAAATCTTAAAGCCCGCGGTCGTAATAGCGACCATCCAGCCCACTTTGCTTGCATTGAATGACACTGTTTAAGGGTCGGTGAGATGAAAAAGTTGTTTTAGATCAGTTACTCCTACACGTTAACAATAATAACTCCTGCTTTCGCAAAGGCCACGGCACATAAACAACACCATCACACGTCACATGATATTATCAACGCTTCTGATTCATGTAATAGTAACTTTAAATAGTAATATAAATGAAATGAAAATAATAGTAATATATATGAAAATACCTAGTCACTAGCAAGCAATGATTGGCCGAGTAAACTTTGTACCTTCTCGCAAATGATTATGTCTACAGTTAGGTTTCTGCCATTTGTATATTTGTGTTGCCGTATACACCACTGGGGTGAATAAAAATTTCTATACTAGCTGATGCCCGCGACTTCGTTCGCATGGACTTTATGACTCCGGCGTATTAATATACCTACCTTAATACGAACTAAACATACATAAGAAAATTCTTGTAGCAGTGTTATCATCAGGCTTAACAACTACTGCTAAGGCTCCACATTTATATTTCTTATAGTTCAGCTGGACCATTATAATGCTGCATCAGGTGTTCCATTCTTCAAAATCATTTCTACCTTATATGTTGCCCCGGCTTAATAGCTATATAGCAAAAAAAGTTTCATTCGAATCCGTCCAATATTCCCAGAGATAAGTAAATACATACAGACAGACAAGAAATTAAAAAAAAAAATTTTTGTTTTCTATTATTCTTTTAAGTGTCCCTCTATTTTTTTAGTAATAAACTTAATATTGTTACTGTTTTATTATATAAAGATAGGTTTCTTTGAACACTAATGAATTGTCATATTTCGGTTTACTTTTTTACAACAAATTGTTTTTGTTGATGTCAATAATTTACTAGTTTATGGCTAAGGTTAGGCCAGCATGCATGTTTTACGATACCTACCTATTAAATTTACCTACACTTCGTTCTTTCTTTCTTCTTTTTAATTATGGCTTCAACCGAGATTTCAGTGATTCTGCCAATGTCCAGTATAATGTGATACTAAGTATCGGTGTTGTGCGGTGTGTGGCATCAAAGATGGCGTATGTTCTTTGGCAGCCTCGTGGGAGCTTTTGGCGACAAATCTATACGAGTCCATTTAACAGTCTACTTTAACTATTTCACAAAATGTTCTCGAGCACGAGCATTTATAACACCAAACTACACCAATTTCATATTATAAAGTCCACTTATATCAATTTGCAAAATTGTATAAGGTAAACGACAACTGAACCCCTTGACTTCCCACCAAAAACTCCTACCTACACTTATTTTGACACAATTCCAAACTCTAGGACACTGACAAGACATTTCCAACGTGACGAAAATTTTTTTTTTTAAATCTATGTTTCCAACAGTCATAAAATCGTTTGTCTTGCTTGTGGTTAGACACAATTTAAATAACGCCAAAATAAAATATATTATTATTATTTTTAATTCAATATTATGTACACTTATATCTTCTCATATGACATCATTTCAAAGAATTCAATTGACCAATACATTTCATTAGAAATATGTTTAGGTACTAAAGTCAAACTAAATTATGAGTTGACGTCGCTTGGAGAAAATGCGCTGTACAGTTTGTTGACGCTTCTTCTGCACTCCGGTTTGGAAGCGGCCTAAACTTAGCCATAAGTGATTATTGACGTCAACAAAATTCTTTTGTTGTAATAATTGTAAACACAGGACAATAAGTGTTCATCATCACCATCAAACCTATATTAAACTAGCTTTTGGCCGCAACTTCGTCCGCCTGTGTTTGGTTATTTCGCAGCGTAATGTATTTGTGCAATTTTAGTGAAATAGTTGTTCTTTTCGTAATCAGCGACCCGATGAACCATAAAAATTATACACATGCATTCAGAATTAGCCACTCCTTTTCCTCCTTTTAAGGTTTGAATTTTGAAAGAGCCTGAAATACTTGTTTACCCATTTATCAATAGTAGTAATCCTGCAAAGTTTTGAATAAATTGTTTAACTAATCTTGTTTCCCCGTACAAACTTTCAAGCCCTTTTTCACCCTTCTAGCGCTTTCGTTTTCAATCTTCTAGCGCTAAAAATGGCGGACTTACATACGAATTTTTAACACCTTTTCCACCCGCTTAGGGGGCAAATTTTCAAAAATCCTTTCTTAGCGAATGATTACGTCATTACAATTATCTGTATCAGCGAAATCCGTTCAGTAGTTTCGGTTGTGCGTTGATAGATGAGTCAGTGTTTGCCTTTAATATATTACGATAAAAGATTAAATCTTGAATCGACTCGTGTCGTGTGAGAGTAGAATAGGACCACTGCAAGTCTTCCCGTGGATGTCGTAGAAGGCGACTTAGGAAACACAAGGTAAATAAAGCTTATAATTATGTAACCGGTGATCAACTCTCGGAAAATAACAAACGGCAGTTGAAATATATTATAAGTATTTTAGTTAATCAATTTACAGCGCCCTGCAGTTAAATGACTTGACAAAGGCGAGGTTAATTTTTTTTTAATTAGTTATACATAAATTATAATTTATTTAAAATATGTTCATTGCAGCACAGTACTGTATACAATTGTAAGTGCATACGGCGATTCGATCGTTACATCATTTTGAAGACCGACAACTACCGACAACCTTGGACGAAAGCTTGGATCATACCAATTCCGTCTCAATGCTTCAACTCGGATAGGAAAGGGCACGCGCCCTCGTGTCGGCTCGGGGTGTGTCGGGTGCAGGGGCGCGGGGAGGACGCTAGGGGTCGTCAGTCGCGCGCTCGCTCCCTCCGGCAGTAGGTTACTGAACCTTTGCTCGTTCATAAATACTACGAACGTTGTGAATTGTCACATTGATTACGAGCATAAACATCTGAATTCGTTGGCACCGCGGCCGCCCGCCGCCGTAATCAAGCCGCCGGGCCGTATGTGTGTGAGCGGCAGGCCGGCGCCGTGCCGGACCGGGCCCCGGGCCGGAGCCTCCCGCTGCAGCATGCGCTGACGACCGCGACCCTGCTGACCACTGACGATCGTCTCTCAAGGTATCGACTCCACATTATCTAATAGATTCATTATTTGCAGTTGGGTGGGCGCCAGTCTGTTGCCAAGTCGATTGGTTACGTAAAGCTGCGGACTTCATATTATTAATTGGAAAATGTCAAAATTACTTACTGATCATGATAATCGCAGGGCTATTTATTCGGTTAACGTGATAAAATGAAGCTTTAAAAAATGGTATGTACCGACATGGTACCGACATGACATACAATTCTTAAAAGTTTCATTTTAATTTGTTATACCTAATAGGTAAATCAAATTTCAAACTAATTATTATTTCTAAATAATATATATTTATGGTATAACTTTTCATCAGACAGAATAACATAATGTATCAATATAATATACTGATTAAAAGTTACCTACTTATATCATAAACACTACAAGTAAATACCTACAGTACCGAAATACTGAAGTAGATTTTTAAATATTTAGGAGTTAATAAAATAATGATGGGCGCTAGTTTCGCAGATCTAACGCTCTTAAAATCTCGGTACAATACGCACGCAGTACCTGCCTAGCCTTCGCGAATGGAGTTGCGTTGCGGGCGATCTGCAGGCCGATTTGCTAACTCGGTGTAACGATTTGATTGTCACTTTAGCATCCATTACGGTTTTCATATCTTAAATAAAAATAGTCATTCATACCGAAGCCGTAATGAATATTGAAGTTACCATGAAAATGATGTACACCGTAGCTGTCAAAAGTTAGCAAATAGGCCTGCTGGTCTTCACGTATAAAGCAGCATTGATGCAGCGTCAGCTCATGCTGTGAGAGTAGTGGTAAAGTTGGCCAGACGATGGTAGATGGCGCCAGCGGTGCGGATTACAAACGCGCGCCATCATCAGAAAAACCCCGTTTTGCCTGAGCCGCAGTAGCGGTAAGCTCAACTTAACCATTTCCAGAACTTAAAAAATTGACTTATAATTAAAGACAATTTAATTTCTGGAAATTGTTGACCTTGGTAAATCCGCGCTATGAGGCGTGCAATAAAACAGCATATTTGTACTGTACACTGGTAGTGGCTCTGTGAGCTGTAGACTTCGCGACTTTGTCTTTATAATCAAGGAGCATATATAATCACTACATTTTATTTATAATGTCAAAGTTTAGCTTATTATCAAAACTAAATAAATGTTTACGTAAGCATTTGCTAATATGCAATGTATCGTAGTCACGTCAAACTTATCTATTTATTCAATAATTTAAGATATTTTTAACAAAAAGCAAGAACCAACTTCAACCCTATCAATTTGTTTGAATAAGCATAAAACGGCATAAGCATAAGCCGAACTGCATACTCGTACAATTTTTTTTTTGTTTTGGTGTATTTTTTTTAAAAAGCACAACACATTTCGATAAAAATTATATGGAACCATCTGTAAAGTATTACCTATCGAACAAAAAAGAATTTCTTAAATCGGTCCAGGCATCTTCGAGAAATCTGGGAACATACATAAAAAAAACATTACGACGAATTGAGAACCTCCTTTTTTTAAGTCGGTTAAAAAAGAAACCTACGACTATACTCAATACTTTATAAATTTGCATCCTTAATGTAACAGATCTTATTCTTATATATAATTGTAACAATTAAGGACCCTTTCGGGCGCAGCAATCGAAGAGGGGCTGACTTGTCAGATTCAAATGCATACTTATTAATTACTAGCTTCCGCCTGCAGCTTCGCCCGCGTAGATGTCGGTTATCGTGACCAAAACCTATTTCCATCCTCATGAGAGTAACTTTAGAATTTACCTAATTAATAATATTAGGATGGAATAATTTTGCGCGGAGCACGCGGGAGTAACTGCGTGCGGAAACTAACTTCTTGAATATTCAGATCTATACTTTCACGACTATAATATTTCCTTGTAAACAATTTTTTTACCTTTTTATCGGGTGGCGCCAAAATGACTAAACCGCAGGGTGAACTTACACGCGAACAGGGAGTCAATTTTTGAACTAATAGAATCAATCCACCACTCGGTGTGACGTCAGCACTCGGTTCGTATTCACATGTGAATAAAATCAACGAGCGGGCCTGTTTTTACGTATTTTTGAACCGTGCGAATGGTTCTATTGCTTAGAGTTGCCAGCAAAAAAAAATATTGTTACGGTTGCCAGAATAATTGAATGCACAGCAAAACTAGTAGCTTAAGCTGGGAATACACGTCCGATTTTTAATCCGACAGTCGGACGGTGTTGCCATTTTAGGTACAGTGTCTTTAATTCTAGGGGAATTTGATTGTCTTTAGGCAATTGTTTTTCGTAATCTTCTTTCGTAGAAAATCCAGTTAAATATGAACAAGATATACTATATGTATACTATAGACGAAGTCTTCTCAGTGAATGGCGTAATAAAAATTAAAATTGTACAAAAGCCGTCTTATTTCTTAATTATGTTTTCTGATTTTCTTTTTACAATGACAAGGCATATCTAGGGGGTTTTTATTACAATTTCTTTTAAAATCTTTAGCTTTTTTTCATGTAGGTGTAAGGAATTTCTTATTTTTTAAAAGGCAACGCTGCAATCGGATCGGAAGCATATCGGACGTATATTCCCAGTTTTTGTAGACAGTTGTGGCAAAAACGCTAGGATCTAAGGACGAGAATTTAAGAAAAAAAAAAAATTGGTCAAAGTCAAATATGACATTTTGCACGGGTAGTCCGTTCCGAGCTTCGAGCAACACGGCCTCCGTACCGGACGGAGGGAGTGGGCAAAGCGACAATTTACTATGACAATTTTTCTGGCGTTTTTTGCGGGGGGAAATGTGCACACAAGTTTAGTTCCGCACACCTACATACAAAACTTAAACTGTCACTTGATAGTAATTATGACATTGTCACAAAAAATGACATAAAAAGAAAAAATAATTTGTGTACAGATGAGTCACACACAACTAACACATAGACATGCATATGCCTAATTTTGGCTTGTACCTTGACAGAGGGGAATGCAGCGTATGGCTACTCCCTTCCGTGTTGCTCGAAGGTTCCGAGTGGTCTGCGGCGACCATTCGGTAAACCCATTCGAATAATGACTCAAAAATAGAGCCAATTAATATTCACCATGCGGAAACTTGACAACGAGTGGCGGATCGATTCTCTTGGTTGAAAAATTGACTCCCAGGCTACATAAAATTGGCCGGGCGAAAACAGTCCACTCTCAAATCAACCCCAGCGTGTTTAAGAGTTTGGCCTTGAGAATTGTTTATCGTCATAAAATAAATAAATAAAAATGTTTATTAGGTAACAATATTTAACAAACAAAGGTAGTTGCTGGGGTCTCCTTTGCGACTTACTGTCTGTTAGGAAGTTATGCAGTATGTATAACTTCCTAACAGACAGTAAGTCGCATTTTAGGTATAGCTCCGAATTCGGAAAGGTTCTTTTCTTAAAATACATAACCTTCAACAGCATTCTCTGAGCTCGTTCTACTTCTAGGAAACGGGTTTTTAAAGCACCTCCCAGATCGGTATACAGATTGAACTAATGAAATATAGATGTAGGTAACCTATCACAAACAAGAATTTTTTCTCTTCGAATTTCAGTTTTTCGACAACGGTACAACGACGTTTTAAATGCCAAATGGCTTCTTTGCCATATTTTCTCCTTCTATAACCTTGATAAACATATTTTTCGTCTTTTAGACAAACTGTCGACCGAAAATCGAATCATGTAATTTTATTGTGACAAAATGTTTTGGTATGAATAATTTCATTTTCTAGAAGTATTAAAGATATAAGTAACTTTTTCCATATTATTATTTACACAGATTTTCAATAACTGCTTACAGTCGACAAATCGAGATTAGAAGTAAAGTAAATTCGGTTGGATATAGCAAAGGTAGCGCAAGTTTTGGGACTTAAAAAAATTTGAACGTGAAATTTGGAAGTCTGCATAAGAGGCAAAGAGACCTATTTTTTACTGTCGTAATGTTTAAAATTTTTTTAAATAAGCCACTTTTGTTTTTTTTTTTTCAATTTTACTCTGTGACTCATAATTTAACGAAAACTCGTTTTACGAAAGGAATATGGTGTTAGAAAGGAACTGGTTAACGAAAACCAGGGGTAGGTTGCGAGGAGTGAAGCGACGAGCGTTAGGTTCTACATGAACCAAGCATGCGCGAGGCGAGCGAGCGAAAAGAGCGTGCCGCGGCAGCGGCCGCCGAAGCGCCAGAAACGAAATTGCCTCGTTATTCTGAAGTGTTTTGTAGCCAAACCCAGCACCGTAGAGAAAAATTGTAAAGAAAAAAAGATGTTTTTATGTCTTTTAAATAGACTTTAAATACCTATATAAAACAGGTATTATAAGTATATTATACTTACTCTTATGGATTTCATTTATTTATCATTTGTAATGTTGTCTTTTAATAATATGAAAATATTTTTTTTGATAAATAAAACATAGAGCAATAGTGTCTGCGGATAAACGTTGGGTTGCAATACAAAGCATATAGTTTTCAAAAAAATAAGTATCAATAATCGGAATTTCAACAATATAGCAATTGTATTTTCGGTAAAATGAAACTATAGAAAATAAAAAAATGGCGAAACGTTTTCGGTGTTTTAAAATTCGTACAAAACCTATTCTTGTTTATGATAGGTAACCATAGATGTAATTTAAATGTTTTTGAGGAAATAAAAGGCGCAAGATCTTAAACATCCGTATAAATTTTCGGATTCTGGTAGTTATTAGTTCTATTTGAGGATTCCAGGACAGTTCAATTAGTTACATGACAAATGTGAGTAATTGAAGCAGCTAAAAATAATAAAAAGGTATGGCTGATGGGTAAAAATGTGTAAGAAAACAATTGGAAAAATAGCCTAGCTTGGAGCAGATGAACTGTTAAATTGAGTACATAAGAAAAACTGTACAAACAGAAACACGTACTACGAGTTATTACAAGAAATAAATTGAAACACAAACATACATTATAAATACATAATCTCTCTTTTGAAATACGTGACAAACGACTAAATGCATCTGCAGCGTCAATAAAATATTTAAATTTATTTTTCAGTGGTGATATTAACTTTTGTGGTGCGTTAGCTCACTTTCGTGGACAAATGACCACGAAAGTTGTGTGAGACCGTGTGACCGCGTTTTGAGGGCCCTCGAAGAACCACTCTTCTTCTCTGTTTTGACTGAACTTCAAAAGTAGTCCTATAATTTTTTTATCGAAATGTAATCAGTGTTTTTAGAAAAAATCAATGAAAACAAAAAAAAATAATTTAGTATGCCGTTTGGTTTAATTTTATTTCTGTTTAATTCTTTCGCGAATCAAGAAAGTTGATTACGTTAAGATGTTGTTCCTCCTATTTTGATTGAACCACCACACCCATTTACGTATAGGGTTGAAGTCAGTTTTACTTTTTTGATAAAAATAATTATATATATATTTATATTTATCATTTGTATTTATTATTATAATAATATTTCAAGCAATTTTATCTTCAAGGTATTCACAGTATAATAGCATTATTTATTAGAATTTCTTTAATATTATGTTTTACGAATGTTTTATAATTTTTTATGTCTCTTAGGGTTTGTGGAAGTGTGTTATATATCTTAACAGTCATTACCAGAGGGCTATTAGAATTTAAGCAGAGGCGAGAATTTGGCAAATTTAATTTCTGTATCTGTTTAGTATCTGCTCGTTTATGAAAAAAATGGAAAACGTCGGGCGAATTTGCAAGTTCCCAAAATATATATAAAAGGTAGAGTAGGAATCTTATGTTGTTTAAATGTGGTTTACAGCTGTCGAGTTACCTAATATTGACCATTATTCGAAACAGAGGTTTTTGGAGAGTAAAAGCTCTTTGCCAGTCAGTTCCATTCCCCCACAGGAAGGTACCGTAACTTAGCCACGGCCACGAGTAGGCATATGCGTAGTTAGTACGTGACTAGTGCCGTTTTCGTGTCAGTGGTTTCTTTAACTTCTCTGAGGGCGTAAGCGAACTTAGATAGCTTGGCGCATACTTTTCAGACAGAGCTTTAAAGTTTATGTGGCTGTCTATTTCTATGCCTAGTAGGGTGAACTCATTTACTAACTCTAAGTTTATGCCGTTGAAGTTTAAATAATATCTATGGTTTTTTTCTGGTAGGGGTGGAAGAGCATAAGTTTGGTTTTAGGAAAATTTAATTCTACGATTCCAAGTTGTGGTCATTTAACCAATCTGATGATTTTTTAAGGGTTTCTTTTAGTCGGTCACGAAGACTTATGCTGATGAGACCCGAGGTTAAGATCGAGATGTCATCAGCGAAGACGACGCAGTGTTCATGAATAATCTTTGGTAGGTTGTTGATATACAACAAGAACACAACGCTTCCGATAACGCTACCTTGTGGAATGAATGAATTAATCGTTTTACAATCAGACCTAATTTTTTGGATTGTCTTTGATTCATCATTATAGAACTAAATCAATAGATTTAAAAAAATTGTCTTTATTAAATCACAATAAAGAAACCCGTAATAAAACTGTCCAGAATAGAGATCATATAAAAACAAGCTTGTTAAATGGAACAGTCCGCCCAGATGCAAGACTTTCAAGAAAGCTTTGATAATGGTAGACCGTCTCGTTTCAGTGCGATTGTGACTGATGTAAGTACCTATACGTTAGAGTTTGTAGACTATTATAGTAACATGGGCGAGCACTTCATTAATGAACATAAATATTCAATTTCTTACATCCGGATAAGAAGCGTTTAGGAGCTACAGCAGTTGGATTTTTTAAAGATATATATTTTGGATAGATTGTCTTTATTAGCACGATCGATAGTAAGTATTGTTCCAAATTTCATGCAGCGTTGGCCCAGACTAGGCCATGACTGGCTATAGCCATTTGTCTAAAATTTATGTATATGATAGCGTAATGAGTCTTCATTCAGGAATTTACGGCAGAGGTAGAATAGGACTACTCCAAGTCTTCCCGTGGATGTCGTAGAAGGCGACTAAGGTAACAGTGCGGGGTAAAAATTAATATGCAAACGATAGAAAATTATGTAGAGTAGACATACAGAGGCGACCCCAAATAGGGATGGGGCGAAGAAGAACAAGAAGATAGAGGCTAGAGAGTATAACTCGAACGTAAAGCTAACAGCGCAGACTGTTAGGTTATTTAATCAAAAATACTCGCTTTTAGATCTCCGGTTATACACAATAATAAACAAAACAGTCAGATCAAACGTGACGATTACTGATTCAGAATGTTTAATGGATATTGATGATGATTAATGATATAGTTTATTAAGATAAATCGATGACGATGACAATATATTGATATGTATTAAGTTTAATAAAACTATATTTCGATTGAATACAATCATTTACTAGGGTATGTATGTATCATTATCATCATCATCAGCATCATCAGGTCTTTCTAGTCTCCACTGCAGGAGCACGACCCTCTCTGTACTACCAGAGCCATATACTAGCCTGAGCAGTCAGAGGATTTGGCCTACACTCTCCACGCTGGCCATACGGGTTGGAGAGGTCTCTTTGATGTTAATAAGCTTTGTTTAGCTTGTGTTTCCGTAGTCGCCTTTTACGACATCCGGGATGACTTGGAGTGGTCCTATTCTACTCTGCCGGGAACCACACGGCGGCATGTATGTATGTATATGATTTATGTATGTTCCATTGTTGCCTCTGTACTCTAAACAGTTTAACCGATTTTGATGTGTGAGGTGTCATTAGATTTGTATTATTCCCCGAAGCGTTTATTGCTAATATTGTCAGCAAAAAATCAATATGGCGGAGGTCAACTGTCAAAAACCGGCAAAGTGCGTGTCGGCCACGCGCTGTGTCGGGTTCCGTAGATAACAACGTTGAGTTCACACTGTTCACACTCGCACCTCACAGTTTACCGACCAAAAACATCAAACAATGAAATTGTTTGCAAATTTACATTTTCGAGTACATTTTATAAGTTGGTTGCCTATAACTTTTTAGTTTGTACTTAGTACTTCAGTATATAGGTACTACTGCTGTAATTTTTTTTCCACGTATTCATATATAACCGTCTAGCAGAGATACAGGAGGGGAGGGACACTTACCTCTAACAAAAATTTGCACTTTAAAACCAAATATTTCGGAAACGGATCAATAGAGAAAACAAATTACTCCCACTTTACATGTATGGGAGCTAAAATAAATTTTTTTCATGATTTTTTTCTACCACTTTTTTGGCATAAGTATTATACATACCCATACAAATTATAGCTTTCTAGTGCTTATAGCCTCTGAGTAAAACCGCAGACAGACAGACATGGCGAAACTATATAAGGGTTCCTTGTTTACTACGGAACCCTAAAAAGTGTCGGGGTACGTAGTACCTACATATATCTCCATGGTGTCGGGATTTTTTATTTTTCTTAAATTGCTACTTGTTTTATTTAAAACACCTTTATTTGACTGATCATTAATTTTTGTTGTCATCCATCACTTATTATTCTTTTGTCGCTAATAAACATATGTATTGACTTAATTTAAAAGTTCTAAAGTAAGTAATCAAATACTTAAATTTTCATTTTTAGAGTCCTGCAGAAACACAGATCAGTATATTGTTGCCAACGAGCACAGAGACACAGCACACATTCCCTGCTCAGTGTGAAGGGCCGAGTCATTGAGTGTCAATGAGTGCGGCGCCCTGTGGGCGGCGGGCGGCGGGCGACGGGCGGCGGGACGATCGTCCGCGGCGGCGGTCGGTAATAACGCGGCGCGTTGCTAGGCGCATCTTGTGAACTCTACGTAGTCGTAGAGTATAGAGTAGTCTCTATGAGCCGAACACTCGCCTGGCTGGGACGGGCGCCTGGCGGCTTGACCGTGCAGAACCAGTCAGTAACAGCAATATTTGGTGGAGATAACTGCTGGATATTGAGGTCCAAAGGGGGTTCATGAGATCTAATTGATATGTTCCGCGACTTGTGCCGTCCGATTGCATAGTTAGGTTAGTGAGCACAGATCAGTTATTAGTTACGTTTCCATATTTAAATCCTACCCTGATACAGTCGTAGGCAAGGCGTCGAAAATGGCTTGAAGTGCTTCGAGAAAAGAATGGTACGGCCGTGCCGCTATAGTCTCGATCCTCTCAATCGTAGTGTCAATATTGCGACTGTATGATCGCTAGTGAAATTTTCTACGTAGCAATATTGTTTGAGGAAAGATGAAGTTAGTAATTCCATAACATTAAATTTTTACAGAGATTGTCATTTTTTAAATGTGTAAAATGTTGTTTTAGTGGTCGATATAATATGTGATCGAAGGATAGAGAACTAGAAATAGAAGTAGGATTTAATCTATGCGTCTAGACATGAATTAAAATTACTATGTTAAAAACATAAATAATTATATCAAACAATTATAACAAATGGATACTTACTAAAGTTGATCACAAACAAATTAGGGCAATGGAGATAATGTACTACGTTATACTTCCGTGATTAGGGCACACTTTACTCGCCCAGATTATCTAAATTGAAAAAAAGTGATTCCGGGACGAATAGTGTCGGTCGGAAAGTGGCCCACTGTCGCGGCGCGGACTATTTTTAGCGTTTGTGTACCCGCGAGTATCAGTGTGTACACACGCATTATCTGCGCCATCGATCTCCGTGACGCGTCCGTAACGCCCGGTTGCAGCCTTCGGCGGCAGCGCGCTGACGCAGCGGTAGGTGCGGCTGCAAACACTATCAATTTCCGTAAGTAGAAGGAGCTCGATAGTTCCCTCCTGCCCCGTAAGTTTTCCAAGAGTGTTTACCGACTATGTGGATACAGCGTCAGCTGTATGTTTACCGCTACGCAAAAAATGGGGGACGCTAAAGGTCAAAGGTGCGGTCTCCATAGGTTTCTTCTACTTTAGTGGAATGCTGTCGCCCTGAAAGACGTATAATCCTGATCACCATATTAATTTAACGATCCAAGTGGGCGCTGATTTTTTTTAAGTTTGAATAATGTGTAGCTATGATAAGGGTTACCAACAATTTAGTGAAAGACACTTTCGGCGGGGCGTCTAACCCCGTAAATTATAAAAACATGAAATCGGCTAGCTCTAATATATTCCCGCTCTTTTAACTTAATGCGACTTAAGTAATACCAGTGGTATTCGTTCGTGGTATTGGATTTAAATAAATCTCCTGAACAGCCTCATCATTGTTCTATGTTTAATGCACTTTTAACCCGACTGCCAATTATTTTATTACTAGCTTCCGCCCGCGGCTTCGCCCGTGTGGATGTCGGTTATCGCGACCAAAACCTATTTCCATCCTCATGGTTCAAATATCTCCATGCTTTCAACTTGACGCTTAAAGTCTTCAAATAAATGTTCTTTGATTTTTCCCATTTTTCCCTCAGATTTAATGGATCTGATACTTGACAATGTACCAATAGTACTGAAAATAGCTCTCGCATCATCAAAGGTGATTGACAACGTGCGGCTTCTTCCAGCGCTGCCTTGCAAGCGGATTGGAATGTAGGATGTAGCACGCCATCCACCGTTTTTAGGGTTCCGTAGTAAACAAGGAACCCTTATAGTTTTCTAATCATGGCAAAAAAGTAGTAGAAAAAATCTCGAAAAAAAAATATTATTAGGGTAACTCCCATATAAGTAAAGTGGGGGAGTATTTTTTTTTCTCTACTTACCCGTCGTGTGGGGTATCATTAAAAAGGTCTTTAATAGTACTTTATGTAACTGTTAAGTAATAAGGGTCCTTAAAATACGAATGTGGGTTTACGAAACGAGTCGCAGGCGAGTTCCATAATAATATCACATGAGTATTTTAAGGATTGATTACGAACATTTGCATACAATACTTTATCTACAAACACACTATAAAGTGTATATAATGTTTCAGTAACTATTCTTAAAACTTTTTCATAGGTACTTCATTCTTGAAAATCAAATCAAAATCAAGAACTGTGCCTTTGGCAAGGCACAGTTCTTTGTACTGGTTCATGCCAACCACTAATAGGGCTCCACCAGTGTAAATACCTTCCTCTGTGCTGCTTGTGCATACTGATTCTTCAATGTAACTAGGGTCTGATATCAGGGTGCTGAAAATATAGAATTGAGTTATTAATACTTTTTAGTAGATATGTACGACCATTCCGAAAAACTTATTCAGCTTAGCTACTAAACTTATTAAGGCTTCCTTCCTATATCCCGTTCAGGTAAAAATTTGCAATTAAACTGTTAATATTTCATCATCATCAGGTATTTTTTTGTCTCCACATCTCCACTGCACGAGCACAACTCTCTCGGTACTAGCACAGCTATACATAAGCCAGAGCGGTCAGAGGATTTGGCCTACACTCTCCATGCTGGCCTGATAGGTTGAAGAGGTATCTTTGATGTTTATAAGCTCTGTTTAGCTTGTGTTTCCTAAGCCTTCTATGACATCCACGGGAAGACTTGCAGTGGTCCTATTCTAATCTGCGGGAACTACACAGCATTTTATTGGTAGCTAACCAAAAATTTGGTAAATTAACGGTAGTTAGCGGGTTTTTTACAACTATAGTCTTATGTCAGTCAGTGGGTACCTCTCCTTTTATATATATAGATTTTCATATTCATTTTATCTTTCAGCCGATCAAAGTAATTTATTTCTTGGCTGTCTCCTTATCTTGATATTAACTTTATTCAAGCGACGGTCATCTCTCCCACGACTCACGTAATTTCAGTGATTTCAACTACCCATCTAAAGCACTAATAATTGGTAATACTTATGACAGTGCATTAGAATCATAATAGAGGGTATCATTTCCGTGGCAGTGAAGTAAAAATTTGCACGCAATCTCTCAATAACCCTTTTCATTTGAATATTGAATAAGTTATATTCATCATCATCACTTCAGCTGCAAGGACCACCCTAAGAAGCCTATGGAGGCCTCTGTCTTCTCCTGGACATAGGCCTCCCCCGAGGATTTCCAGTTCGACCGGTTGAAAGGGACCTGCTTCTGCCCCATCGGCCTTCGGTTAAACGTCAACTTACATTTTTGTTATGTTGCACTCTGAAAGTAACTTCAATATTAATTAATTTATTTATGAAACAAGTCTGTCTGTGTTTAGATTACAGAAATCTTAAACTTGTTCAACTTTCAATTTAATTAGTCGGTGTGTTAGCAAAGCTGTGAGCGGCGCATAGGCTGACATACGATTGTAGAGTTCTCTAACTTAAGGGATTTCCCTCGAAAACTTTACATCGAAGAGTTTTCTAAAGGAATAAATTAAGAATAGCTAAGTGATTTCGCCCTACAGTGAAAGGTCGATTGCCATGGTCGCGAGCCTAATGAATAAAGTGGAGTCGGGCCGAGTGCCGCGCGTTCCCGAGTCCCGGCCGGGCGGCGCGGCGCACTGAGTGGCCGCGCGCGCCGCCCGCCGCACGCCTCGCTCTCGTCCACAATCTCTCGGGTGACAACACCGTACGTAAACATTCTTTTTATATTCCTTAAAAATGTGTCTCTTTCAACATTTGTTTGACAGTTGTAGTGAGAACGAGGTTGTGTGTAATCCGTGACGCAAATATGACTAAAGTTCCAAACGCTTTGAATTATAACAGTTGCCGTCCCAATCACATGAGTTAAGTGATAGTTAGTATATTATGGCGGAAAAATGAGGTGGCACCGGTTATGAACTTATGTTTGTGTTGGAACAATACAATGTTCAGAATAAGTGTTGTTGTTTAGCATTCTTCTGTCATTGAAACTTCTTCATAGGGACGAACCTCTAACGTCAACAAACAACGTTGTCTTTCACCTTGCTTCCTATAATACTGTGTGTGTTTCTTCCGCACGCAGGCAACTGAATACGTCTGCAGACATTGAAAAGGCAGACAGGAAGACTACACTCTAATTACGCGACGAAATGATCGGAAAACTAATAAGTCTATTCATGTTACGATTTAATATTTGTGCTACTCTTAAGATCATTTAGGCTACCTACTTACCGAACGCAAATACTTAAAATTGAAGAGTATTTCAGTGAGATAGAATTCATAACAACAGGGGCACCCTTGCCCTGTACATATTATAAAAGAAAATCCTCCTCCGCGTCTGTCTGTCTGTTCGCGATAAACTCAAAAACTACTGCACGGATATTCAAGTGGTTTTTAAGTAGTTAGTGTTTCATGAGGAGGGTTTATAGGTATGCCCGGGCGCAGCCAGGAACACCTTCCTCACTGTAACAATTTTACTTAAGTGGGTGACAGTGCCTTGTTATTCATGGCAAGAGGTGGAAAGAGGATCTGAAATCGGCAACACTACCACCTTCCCCACCCTGCACGTTTGTCACCCAAGCCATTAATAAGTATCTCGATATTACGTTACTAGTACTTATGAGGACCTTGAACGCGCATGTCTCCATACAAACGGAACAAGGGTAATTGTGGCAATATTTGATACTTTTTGTGTACAATTAAGCATTGAATTAATTAATCTCATTATACTCTACGTACGTTCCTATACATCTTGGTAAAATTAACAGTGGTGTGAGAATTGTAAGCCTCTCAACATTTCTATACAAATTTTGAAAAGCTTATAAGTGTCAAACCATTGATATTTTAACTAAAATATAATGGAAATTAATAAGCAGTATTCATAGAACTAATATAATCAAAATAGTTATGTAGTTTTGAGTAGGTAAACGAGCTACACCATGGAGATATATGTACTAGAGCTGCACCGACAGTCTGATAATGCTCAAAGGCATAGATTAAAAATAAATTGTTTTTCTATCCTCAAAGGTAAACTTCTTTTGCTTCAATACTTCAGCAATATTTTGTTTATTATTTTTTTACAGGTTTTGTCAGAGGAGACCTTTAAAAAACAGTACGTCACAATTATGTCAGTCAATTCGTCAAGGTCTTACGTTATAATTTATTAAAGTAAATACATATGTTGTAATGCAATCTGAGGGGTTTTTTGTTTGGAAATTAATCCTGACTTATGAATTGATCAAATAACCATTCAGGATGCTAGCAGCTGCTTTGTAATTTGTATCGGGTTAAACTAAGGCCCAGGAATAGCTCGTTAGAAAGGCGTGGCTGGACCCGTGGCCGCGGGGCGCGCGAGCCGCGTGGGACGCGTGGGCCCGCGATGGGTCACATCCTGATCAGCTCCGCGCGTCTCCGAATGACAACAATGCGCCATCAGCCGCCGCCCGCGCTGCGACACTCCAATTACTTGCAATCGCTGTAACTACTTCTAACATCAACGCAAACAGGTAGGTATTTTTGGACTTGCTTCGAGGATTTCGTATAAAAATATTTATTTTTAGTGTTAGCTACGAATTTCCAATGATCTTTTTCAGATTGACCTGGGTATCTGGGTAGGGTAAGTATCTATTATAAAATGTGTTATGTTAATACTAACTCAACGAGTTAATAACACAAGTCTCGAATTTACTTTGGGGCTAGCTCAATCTGTGTGATTTGTCCATAAATATTTAGGTAGGTATATATTATTTAACCTCTGCAAACTATGCCGTATCTTCTGATTGAGTTGACTTTAAAGTTTGAATAACAAGACCGACAATTTCAATATGTGATACCTATTAATTTCAACTTTATATCATATATCTCCATGGTCAAAACGTATTCCTGGGAAAATTTGAGACATACTGATTGGTTCCTTATTACAGTGTGGGGTAAAAAAATTATGTTGAACATTAAGTAAAAAGAAACATGGAGGTATTCAAAATTTTATTTCATGTTTTTGTGAGGAATTCACGTGGTCTCGAACACACTACCTCGTTTTACACACCTCATGAAGGTAACTGGTTCAGTGCCATAGCTGAAGAGCCAATTACACTATCTCAGAATATAGAGCGATCGATGGTCGCCGTCTAGCTTCGTTTTAGCTATAGACTGGACTTGTAAGGATTATTGACTGGACTGGACTTGTGATTGGATATACTTATAAGGAAAATATTTTCCAAGATCAGTTAAAAATCGCTAAAATTATACCAATATATAAGAAAATCTAAATTAGACCCAAAAAATTATAGACCAGTTTCCTTGCTTCCAGTACTTTTAAAGATCTTCGAAAAGTTGTTAAAAGTAAGGCTATTAGCCCATCTGAAGTTAAATAAAATTATCAACCCACGACAGTTCGGGTATCAAGAAGGAGTAGGACCACGTAACGCTATAGAGGCTTTAATTCATGATGTTAATGAAAGACTTAATAATAAAAAGAAAGTTGCGGGGCTGTTTCTAGATCTGAGCTCAGCTTGTGACACCATAGATCACAATATATTACTTTATAAATCGGAACACTACGGTGTTAGAAATAAAGAACTGATGCTTTTTTAATCATATTTGAGTAACAGGAAGCAGTATGTGGAAATAAAAAATACTAACTTTGAGGACTCAACTGAAAATGTTGTTAAATCGAAACTTAGGCTAGTGAATAGAGGTGTACCGCAGGGTTCAATATTAGGCCCAATCCTTTTTATTATTTTTATGAATGATATAGTTAACCATCTGGATAAGCAGATTCCAAACATTAGTTTAGTATTATATGCAGACGACACAAACGCTGTAATATCAGGACACAATTTAGACGAATTAGAAACCATTGCCAATAATACTATCTCGGTTCTTCATAACTGGTTTATCAACAATAATTTGGAGTTAAATGCATCCAAAAGTAGCGCTCTTCTTTTTAGAACCACAGCAAGAAAAAAAGAAAAGTTGTCTGTTAAACTACAAAATAACAGCTTTCAGAGTGTTTCAAGCGTTACATTTCTAGGTGTAAATATCGATGCAGACTTAAACTGGAAGTTAGGACTTGAGGCAATTGAAACTCAATTAGTTCTTCGTGCTATGCACTTTGCAGCTTAAGAGATGAGCTAACAAAAGAACAATTGAAAACCGTATACCACGCTTTTATTGAGACAAAATTGCGTTACTGTATCGAGTTCTGGGGCAACAGTTATAAATATAATGTCTATAAAGCCTTTGTAGCCCAGAAAAGGGCCATTCGTACAATCGCTCGTATTCCACCTTGGGAATCTTGTGCACCTTTCTTCAAAAGTCTAGGAATACTTACGGTACCTAGTTTATATATTATATGCTGGTTCTTCTGAATAACTTCCATAAACAAAGATATCTATATGAGTCAGAAACGGATATGATAGAGAGAGAGAAGACCAGGAAAAAGAACTTTAAGTCTGCTGTACAACCTAAGCTCAGGGTAACATCACAATGCGTGCGTCACCAAACAGTGATTCTATTTAACAAGTTGCCTGTGGACTGTGGAGTTTAAAAGTATACGATGTTCGACAACTTATAGCAATAAATTAAAGAATATATTATTGGACAAATGTTGTTATTGGTTATATAATTTTTAGGTTAAGGTGTATTAATTAACAATGTATTCAGAGAAGGTAGTTTAATTTAGGTTAAGTAGTGAATAAGCACTTTTTAGGGTTCCGTAGTAAACAAGGAACCCTTATAGTTTCGCCATGTCTGTCTGTCTGTCTGTCTGTCCGTCCGCGGTTTTACGCAGAGATTATAAGTACTAGAAAGCTGTAATTTGGTATTATTATTATTATTACGAGCCATTAAAGAATGTCCCAATGTTGGGCAAAGGCCTCTTTCTCTCGCTTCCATTTGTGTCTGTTAGTTGCTATAATTGACCAATTATTGTTGTAGCTTTTAAGCTAATTAAGTAATTTGGTATGGGTATGTATATTAATTATGGCAAAAAAGTGGTAGAATAAAAACTTGAAAAAAATTTTTTTTATAGGGTAGCTCCCTTACAAGTAAAGTGAGGGAGTAATTTTTGTTTCTCTATTTACCCATCGTGTGGGATATCGTTAAATAGGTCTTAAAAAATATTGTGCGGTTGAGAACACCACTTTTCGATTAAGGGATCCGTTTCCGAAATATTTGGTTTTAAAGTGCGATTTTTTGTTAGAGGTAAGTGTCTCCCCCTTTATCTGCTAAACGGTAATATATAGATACGTGAAAAAAATTACAGCAGTAGTATATATACTGAAGTTGAAAGGAAAACTATCAGAGCTGAGTAGTAAGTACAAACTAAAAAGTTATAAGTAACCAACTTATAAACTGTAAAATTTCTTACAATTTTCATTGTTAGATGATTTTGGTCGTTGAACTGTAAGGTGCGAGTGTGAATAGTGTGAACTCAAAGTTGTCATTTGCAACTACGGAACCCTACACTGCGCGTGGGCCGACACGCACTTGGCCGGTTTTTTTATATTCAAACAAAAAAATAAATAAATACAATTGTCTGATCTAAAAGTGAACTCCTCTCCTTTAAATACGAGTGGTTCAAATTTTTTGAGAATAATACTAATTTCGATACATAAATGTGTGCGGCAATTCATTGGCGATTCGGATTTGCCCTGCTATTAAAAATAAAACACTCTTTTCTAATTCTCTAATCCTAGTGCCGTCACTGTAAGTGGTGGGCGCATGCTTTGTATCGAGTGAGTTTACTCTGTATTGTTTTTTTGGAAATTCCCGAAGGCCGCGCCCCGATCGGTCGATCAAATGCCAACCGTCTGAGCTATTTTGTGTGTACCTAGTCTGTTTTAGAATATTCAGACTATCATTAAGTAGCTCTACAGTACATTGAAATTATACAGTAGAAGGCAGGCATTGTAAGTAAATCAAAGTTATCGAATATTCGCAGTTTTCACACACACACACACACACACAGCTCAGGTGATAATCCCGACCCTTCATGCCACGGGCGGCGTTTTAGAACCATTGATTCAAACTCTGATAAACTAATGTATCCGTGACCTGTATGCGTGACCACTAAGTAGTTCCCGGACTAGAACGAGATGATATTTTATGATCTCTGTGGCCTTGTGGTCATTATGCTAAGCTGGTATACCAGAGGTCCGGGTTCGATCCCCGGTCAGTTCAAAATGGAAAATTATTATTTTCAGATTGATTTGGGCATCCATGTTTAACAACGAGGTATGATGGAATATATGTATTTGTTATAAAATAAAGTATCATTGAGTTAGAATCCGATATCAAAGTTTCAAACTCACTTTAGGGGCTTGCTCAATCCATGTGATTTGTTTGTAAATAATGTGTTAATCAAATCCTACCCGATTCTTCAAGGGGTGACTCAGCCCGGCAAAATCAACAATTTTTCTTATGAGACTAATGAATGACGGATATTCGAAAAAAAAATGTTGTCATTCTCATACAAAAGTGTTCAGCCTACGGGGGCATTTGTATGAAAGTGTTGTTTTTTTTAGAAACATTATTATTTTTTGTGGGACTCAAGGATTGCACAAGGAGATGTAAGTCAGGGAATATAAAAAGTCTTAAAAATAATTAATAACGAACTCGGTGTATTTTGATCGCATAGATTAAAAGAGTATATACCTATATATGTAGTACGGGTAGCAACACGTCTGAGTCTTTCATACATGTCTCAACTCCTTTGAGTAATCGTACCGTGGCTGTTCGCGCGGGACGTTGAGTGATGTATGCTGGAAGTATGGGCCGGTCTACGGAGAGGCGCTTCTTCGTGCGTTTGGTTGTGAGGGGGACTCCCTCATGCACGCCTCGGAAGACTCTGAAGACACGTTCCAACACGGCGGACCCGCAGCCTCTCCGCGAACGCCGAACGCGCCACGCTTCGTGCGACGCGAAGGTGCGACGTCCCGCGCGCTATATATAAACAGGCAGACTTCGACCGAGCAGAATTTTCCAACTGGTAGAATCGATCCGTGAATAACATCAACGAGTGGTCCTGTTTTAACGTATCTTTGAACCGTGCGAATACATTTGTTAAGTTTTCTGAAAATGGTAGTTTTGGTAGTTCTTGGGCGTTCTTGGCTCGGTAGATGGTACCCTATGGTAATATGGTACCGATGATACCCAATGATACCGATTGTAGCCAATGGTGTCCAATAAAAACTGTGGGACACATGGGACTTTGCAGTTCATGGAACCCTATTATAGCACGGAGGAAATCTATGGTACTGATAAGGCCCATTATGGAGGATTCCAATGGGTCTCATCAGTATATTTGTAGGAGGTCAAATTCAATGTACGCGTCTTTGAATACGAGTGGTCTTGTGCGACCATCCGGAAAACTCAGGGTCTAATTGTGTTTTCAAACCTAGTCACCCACTAAAATATACACAAAAAACAACAAATGTGGTTGTTCAGCAAACTAAATTGTGACATACCGACTACAGTGCCACCTACCGGGTCTTATTGTTTTTCTCAAGGCTTGTACAGAAAAATTTCATGTATATGTTACGGTAAATTTGATTAATTAAGAATTATTAATAATTTTCTTACATTATTAATAATAACCTAGTGTTTTGTGAAATGTGAATAATTCATTGAAATTAATTACTTTTTGTAGTTATTATTAATAATTAACTACAAACATTGGTAAAAGTAATAAAATTAAATAAGACCCCAAGTTTTAATGTCCAGCGGGGATTTTCTTATAATATCACACACAGTCTTATAATTGTACTTGTCTCAGATCACACAAATAAACACTTGTTTGTGTTGAGTTAATGTTAAAACTTGTTTTAAAACAAGGACCCACTTGTACTTGTTTAAAAAAATAGAGATATTATATCATTCGCGTTTTTATTCAACAAGTTGTAATTTAAAATAATTAAACCGACTGAAATTTTTTCTAATAGCTGAAACATAGGTACTTGCATCTCTATTTTATAAAATTACTGAACCGCTTGCACCGTTCCCTAAAAAAGAATAACCGTCATCCAGCGTTTTGCGTAGTATCGATCCGCCACTCGTTATTAAGCTTACACGTGGTGACATGACTTCCAGGTAGAACCCTACCTGCCCTATGGATTTCATCAATCAATGGGTCATCAGCCAAAGGGTTCCGGCAGTACCCGAGGGTCACAATGGGTCCAAACGGTACCATTTACCCCAGGGTCCTATCGGTCCCTAAGGGTCCCATTAGCTTCCAAAGATCCCATTGGTTTCCATGGGTCCCGTTGGTTTCCATGGGTCCCATTGGATTCCATGGGACCCATTGGGTCTCATGGGTCCCATTGGATTTCATGGGTCTCTTGGCTCCCGTTGAGTGTCATGGGTTCCATGGGTCCCATTGGGAACCATAGAATCACATTGGAACCCACTGGGTTCCATGTATCTCATTGGGTTCCATGGGTCCGACTGGATCCCATTAGGTCCCATCGGTACCATTGGGTTCCATTTTGGCACCATCCACAGAGCCAAGAACGAGTGAATACGAAATGATTGCTGACGTCACAAAGAGTGGCGGATCGATTCTACCGGTTTAAAAATTGAGCTCCAGGTCTTTTAAGTCTCCACTGCTGGAGTACTACTCTCTGTACTACCAGAGCCATATATTAGCAAGAGTGCTTACGTTTGTTTTTTAAAAATTATTACATTTATCGGTATTAAGGTTACATTATTAATAATCACCGATAAGTGTGATTAATTTCTCACTTTTACCTCGACTTTCGGTAATTATTAATAATGATAGACAATTATTAATAATTTTCAATTAATCACTCTTACCGTAACATATATATATATATCTACGGTGCTTGTTGCAGAGTGTAGCTGGGCCCGCTCGCCGCTATGGAGGAGCGCAAGGGGGAGACGGTGCGCCTGCAGCCCACCAACGAGTCCCCGCAGTAAGATTGCCTTCGTGGCGTTGAAAGTCACATGATTAATGCATGCTATGAAAAAGAGCCAAGGCATGGGGGATCCTTGAGAAACTCCCATTTTGACAGAAGACCCACACCTGTGGATTCTAAGAGTAGTATTCATAAAATAAAATACAAAAATCATTTATTTGAGATAGTTGCATAGCCTATACAATCAAAGGTCTTTGTAAGATCACAAAATACTCCTTTCGCAATCTGTGCAAAATGTATTTATTGATTGATGGCGTCTAATATTACCTAAATAAGGAATAAGACGCGATAATTATCTTTAAAAAACATCGACTGTAAGAATAGCAGCCTCATTAAGAAATCCTGTTATCTCTGGGATCTTAGAATCGTAGCTGTTAAGCTACGTCGGGCAGCATATTGGGTTGTGATTTTAAAAAATTTAAAAAATGTTGTCCACTATCTCGAGCCAGTGGTAAATGTACGTACGTTGCAGGATCGGCTCGGGAGACGAGGACTACGACCCGCACGAACATAGAAACCTCGAAAAACCTACCAAGTGAGTTCACGCAATATCCTCTCCTTTATCGCAATAATGCTTGCCTTGATTTACCTAGAAATGTAAATTTAACGATTTATATTTTATATGTGTTTTTATGTACTTACAATGCTATTCTGATATACTGTTATTAAATTAAGAAATAAGATTAGGGTCTTATTGGTTCAATATTCTGTAGTGATTAATTTTACCTTATCAATTTTGTTGATTGCCTGTTTTCATATAGGATAAGGAAATATAGTTGCTGCAGTTTTGAAATCTGGAATATGTTGCCAAAACCGCCAATTTTTTTAAACAGAACAATAGATCAATAGTACTCTCTTAAGGAAGATCTTTTGGGCGAATGCGAATTGTATAAAAACCTGTTCGCAGCAACTTTGAGACGCTGATCCACCTGCTGAAGTGCAGCCTGGGCACGGGCATCCTGGCCATGCCGCAGGCCTTCGCCAACTCGGGGCTCGTCACCGGCATCGTGGCCACCATCGTCGCTGGCATCATCGTGACGCATTGCTTGCGAATCCTTGTGAGTAACAGCATTAACTGAATGTAAACCTCATCCTAGAGAGAGGGTAGCCGACTTTGTGGGAACACACAAATGATATGCAAAGTGTCGTTAGAATGATGAGGGGGTTATCGTAAAAGGAGAAAAATCGTTTTAAAGGGGGACTCGTGATGTTCAGAGCACCTTATGTATATTTCGCGTGGATGCCTGAGCATCTGTGCTGGGCCAATACCCAACAATGATGCCCCACGATTTCAGCGCGGAAAAAGGTGTTCCAAGTATTACTACAAGTCCTAATACTACTTCAAGTACTACCATGTACTAATAAACTATCATTGTGTTTGTTCCGATCACAAAATATGTACATGTATTGATGTGTCGCACAGATCAAGTCGCAGTACTTCGTGTGCAAGCGCAGCCGCGTGCCGCTGCTTACGTACCCCGCCACGATGACGGGCGCGCTGACGCTGGGCCCGCCGCTCATGCAGAAGCTGGCGCGCCCCGCCGCCGCTACGGTCGACACCTTCCTCGTCGTCTACCAGCTCGGCATCTGTTGCGTCTATATCGTCTTCATAGCCGATAACATCAAAAAGGTGAGGGGTTTGAATCCACTTTAGGGTTTCATATTGGGTGCAATAGTATTATATTATAATATCTGAATTGTATAGCTCTGGTAGCATTCTCAGCTTCGATGATACAGACTCCCGGGTCAGTCAGCTTTCTATTATCGTAGGTCTTCGTGAACTTAGATCGTGCTGTGATTATTTTATCTAATTACTGAACCGATTATGATGCCCAAAGAACTCGAAAGTCAAATAACTTCACATTTTACTAAAAATTATATCGAACTTAGAACGTTATCACGGAACATACAAATAGATGTTTTTCCTCAACTTGATCAAAATACATCGTTGGCCAACTACTCCTACCGTTTATTCTTATATACTTATTCTTATTTTTATTGTATAAAATAAATAAATAAATATATACGAACAAATCACACAGATTGAGCTAGCCCCAAAGTAAGTTCGAGACTTGTGTTATGGGATACTAACTCAACGATGCTATATTTTTTAATAGATACTTATATAGATAAACATCCAAGACCCAAGTCAATCTGAAAAAGATCATTTTCCATCTTGACCTGACCGGGGATCGAACCCGGGACCATCCGTGTCGCAGGCAGGCGTGTTAACCGCTGCGCCACGGAGCTTGTCAAATACTGTCTGTTTGATACACGCACAAAATCCTATTGACATACTTTTGCTGTATCGGAAGCACTCAACTAAAGTCAGTAAATGTCCTGATCCCATGCCAACGCTGGTAGTCGGAGTGTTTACCAACACGCCCTACATATCGCGGTGCTCTGACGTCACGCGCGCTGCCGGTCACGGTTCATTTTTATTCCGATGCACTCAATTGGCACTTAGCGGCGACACGTGACGACGGCCGACAGCGCCTCCAGTCGGCACGTTACAGAAGAGTAGCTCGTGGCAGTATTTTGTAGTCGTCTATTACGAGTATATTTACAACCTGCTAAGAAGGACTGTAAAAGTTACATGTTAAGCAAAATGGTAATAAATACGAAAATAATCTAGCAAAAATGATTGAACTTGGCAAAGTTAACACACACACACGCGCGCGCACACGCTCACACACTCACACACACGCGCACACGCACACACACACGCACTCACACACACGCACTCATACACACACACACAAACACATTTCTCCCAAGAAGAATATGTCCAGTAGGTACAATAGTAAGTAGAGTCCTCGCAAGAGTAGGTATGATGATATTGGAAGAAGAATTTCACAGTTTACTTTACGCCATATCAAATTTTTGCTGACGTCACAGAGCCTATGACAATTTGGGGAAGAATACAAATCTAATGCCACCTCACACTTCTAAATCGGTCAAGCCAGTAAGAAACAGGATGCAACAATGGAACAGACTTACTGATAAACACACATCCGACCAAATCGTCTGACAGCTTTGGCTAATATATAGCTCTGGTAGTACAAAGAGTGTCATTTTCCTGCAGTGGAGACTAAAAAACGACCTGATCATGATGATGATGTGTCTAACTACACAAGTAACGGGTGTCTCTGAAAATTGACATTGAAATTTAACCGCAAAACGCCTTTTTGGTCACTAACCTTTGGTTAGTCTTAACGCGAAGTTGTTATATTGCGTAGGTATTAGGTATGCCGCGTGTAAATGATTAGATTTAGAGATACGTATATTTTTAATCAAGTCATAAAGTAAAAACAGTTATTCATAGAAACACAGTATATATGGTTAAACTTTATAAAGTGATAAACAAAACCGCCTATGGCACGCGTGTCTGATGAAGCAGACGAACAGGCAATACCTAGGTTTAGCCAGGTGGCAAGCATTGCCTGTTCGTGCCTCATCTAGAAGTTTTTAGACTTATGAGGTCCCTTTACATCTTGCTTTACATAGTGTGATGATGAGTGTAAATTCTGTACCGGCGGAGTAGTTCTCGTGTACGGTACGCTCCTACCGCCGGCGACACGTGAGTCGCCCCGCCGAGGCTCACCCGAGCGCCGCGAGCTTGTGATGGTCACGTCACACATTGTTAAACCAACCGTTTCATGCGATGTGACTACAGATCTTATTAATATTCCTGCAAATTTTCTTCGTATTGTTCGCGATGAAAGATACTAGTATTAAATACTTCCACACACAATATACACACAAAAACCTAGTTCCTAAGTATTCCGAGCAACTTTGGTTTGGATCTTTGCCCAAATAATGATCGCGTTGATTCTCTATTGTTCGAAGTCATATTCATATGCTATTAATTAAATGTAGGATTAGAATAAGAAGTCTGCTTTAACCGGTTGCCATGGAACATATGTGCCCAAGGACGTAACACAAGGTATCCAACGTGACTGCGCACCAAGATTGGACTCTGCGCGGCCGGTCAAGTGGCGGCGGTGGCACATCAATATCAATCAGGGCGACCTCCTTGTGGACCCGACCTCGCGAGCGCGCACCATCATTGCTGAGATTGAGACAATTCCATCGCTGCTTATTTTATTGTACACGAAACGGCGCTCGCGAGCTCGTGGGCGTAGGAATGCTATCCAGCAATGAGGGATTACATTAAAAAATGCGTGACTCGTTGCTAAATTGATTTTGTTCTATATTAGCGTTTTTTCCGGCATTCGACATCAATTTTTACTTTGCTTACGCCTGCAACTCGGCTTGTGTTAGCGGATATTTCATAGGCACAGCAGATTTTTTTGTCTGGAATTTTGGTTCATCTGTGAACCATTGATCTTTAGTTCGATGGTTAATTTTTTTTAACCGACTTCAAAAAAGGAGGAGTTTCTCAATTCATCTGTATGTTTTTTTTTGTTTGAGTGTTACGCGATTACTCAGCCAATTACGGATCGATTTTAGTGATATTTTTTTCGATAGGTAATACTCCAGAGGTGGTCCCATATAATTTTTGTCGCAATGTATCGAGCACTTTTTTGAAAAAATAAACAAAAACCCAAAAAAATTGTTATAGTATGCCGTTCGCTTTAAACTTATTTGTATTTTATTCTTATGCGAATCAAGACGATGATGATGAGAACGTTACTCCTCTGTTTTGACTGAACTTCAAAGGTGGTCCTACAATATTTTTATCGAAATGTATCCTGTGCTTTTAGAAAAAATCAACAAAAACCAAAAAAATTGTACAAGTATGCCGTTTGGTTTAATTTTATTTCTGTTTAATTCTTTCGCGAATCAAGACAAGTTAATGACGACGTTGTTCCTCTATTTTAATTGAACTACCAAACCCACTAAAATCTAATTTTAAGTTTCAGTTTGTACATATACGTATAGGGTTGAAGTCGGTTTTCCTTTTTTGTTAAAAATAATTATTAATATTTCTATTTCAAAAAAGCAACCACATTATACTTTTACTTTATCTAGATTCTGTTTACATTTATAACCATTTTATAACCCGTGCTATTCGGATTTGTAAATTACAAGATAATCATTATTGAATGAAGTTTCTCCTTCATAAGAAACTTTACTATTAAGTGATTAAAACAATACTTTATTTTTTGAGTTTGCCGCAACCAGAACATCCAGCGTCGTGGCTGATACCATGGTCTACGACACATGCTGAGCGAAGGCCGTTTTGGTGCATGCTTGTGTGAATTGTGTTATTTTTAAACAGATGATCACTGTAGCCAAATAAACAATTTTTCTTTCTTTCTTTCTTGAACATTTTGTATAATAATTTACAGTGTAATGTAATAAAAATAAATAATTAAGATTATTTATTATCATTTAACTACGATCCATTAATGTTAGTAATCCTGGCACTGTTAGTAGGTATACGAATAATCAGAGAATATAAAAATCTAAAAAAAACCCATATTAATTTAAAAACCACGTAAGTGAATGGGTTTCAAAGATTACCCTCCTCACCAGGCACCGGCACAGCGGCGACGCGTACCTGTCGGCCAGGGTGTTCAGGCTACTATTGTGACTGCCCTGGTAATAAAAATGTGTATTAACAGACAATAATAAAGTGGAGCGCTCGGTTGCAGGTGGTGGACCCGACCAAGGAGCTGAGCGTGAAGCTGCACATGCTGTTCATTCTGTTCCCGCTAATGGCCTTCAACCTGATCCCGAGCCTGAAGATGCTGGCGCCGTTCTCGCTGCTGGCCAACCTGCTGACGGTGGTGGGGCTCGGCATCGTGGTGTACTACGTGGTGTCGCTGGACAAGCTGTCCGCCGACGAGCTCGACCTGTGGGGGTCGGCGGCCTCCTTCCCGCTCTTCTTCGGGACCGTGCTTTTTGCGCTCACTGCTGTCGGAGTGGTAAGTTTAAATGTTTGCTGCTTATCATTGACTACCATTTGTGTTGAGTTTTACCAGCTATGTTCCCACTGATTGCAATTTCTTTAAATGTAAGGTAATGCTAATTGATCGTCTTGTAGAAGCATTCGTGTAATGTTTGGCCACAGGTTTTAGCTAAATTGATTGCTGCTTTGCGACTGATTTGTTGCTGTGGCCTATAATGTGTAATGTATATATGTACCTATAAATATTTTTTCTTTGCTCCCCTATGCTAACGCGAATAATCGAATTAGTATTAATGACTCTTTAAATACATTATAAGCGAATGAAACTAGCTGTGATATAGCCTTCGATTAAGACTTGATCGAAGGGTTTCCAGGTAATTGTAGAAATGCAAAAATCTGCTATTTTCTACTTACTCGTGTTAAAGGTTGATATTATAATTTTGTTTATTAACCTTTATGCGTATTCCGCTAAGTAGCTGGACGCGGGCCGACGCACGGTATTATTATCACTTCCGGCTGTAGAAGGGCGCGAGCGACATCCCGTGCCCTGAGAAATAAGGATATGACGTTCAGTCAAGTGCACGTAGAGCTGTATCATTGCATTTTACACAATTCTCTTTAGACATTTTTTATTTCTGACTAACAAGTTAAATAATGAAAAATTGTCTTTTTTACATCCACATACACAACGAGAAGTTCCTAATTTTATACTAACATTGTTAACCACCTATGTATTAGCTACTGTAATGTATTTCATGCAAATAAACTCTTAGTTATATTTGTAATAATCGTCCTTTTCATAGTAAAAAACATGGAACGCAGATAGCTGTTAACAAAACTAGCTCTTTAAATATCTCTAATAAATGGTTGTATTTATTTACTGACTCTTCGCTCGCGTGATATATAGCCTTTGCCCTTCTCAGTACCCTAACCTATGTATAAGCAAAATTTTATGATGATCGGTTTAGTAGATAGGGCGTGAAATCGTAACAAACAAACTCACTTTCGCATTTATAATATTAGTTGGGATTTTTCGAAGGCATTCGATTGCGTTGACCACAATATTGGTTGTGTGGTTTCCGGCAGAGTAGAATAGGACCACTCCAAGTCATCCCGTGGATGTCGTAAATGGCGACTAAGGAAACACAAGCTAAACAAAGCTTATTAACATCAAAGAGACCTCTCCAACCCGTCTGGCCAGCGGGAGATTGTAGGCCAAATCCTCTGACTACTCAGGCTAGTATATGGCTTTGGTAGTACAGAGAAGGTCGTGCTTCTGCAGTGGAGACTAGAAAGACCTGATGATGACCACAATAACCCTTTGTGGAAGCTGAAGCACCGTATAAACGGAAAATGTCTTACGGATAATGTAAGATGGATGTACCCCGGGGCTGTATTCCAGGGCACTTATTATTCCACATATCATAGGACATACTTAATAAGCTGGACTATTTGCCAAAAAATATCCCTTATCTCTCGTTAGACGAGGCCGATAATTAATACACTAACACAGTTTCTTTTAGTGTAAGTATAATTTTCAACATTATTCGTTCCTAAAAGCAATAAGTATAATATAATACTATACATTAAATAAAAAAAAATACGTTCAAAAAGGCACAAGTGTGCATGCTGTTGATCAGATGTATTTACGTCAGGAAATTGGTTTGGTGTTTTCTTCTTCAGGTAGACCGTGTGCTTGCAGGTGGTGGCGCTCGAGAACAACATGAAGACGCCCAAGTCCTTCGGCAGCAACTGCGGCGTGCTGAACATCGGCATGACCATCATCGTGGCTATCTACGTGGTGGTGGGCGCGCTCGGCTACAACTTCTGCGTGTCGCAGTGCAAGGACTCCATCACGCTCAACCTGCCCTCCACGCCGTGAGTAGCTCCGAGATGAGAGTGTGGCCGTGCGGTGCCTGCCTACTACTGTACTGGCTATACTAACATTCTGTCGGATAGGACCTGGTGCTAAAATATCATGACACCGTGCGTATTAAAACAAGTATTCACTTGAGATGCAATACCTGTGGTCATGTATATCATTACTCAGCGGCCGATTTCTTCGGAGCGGTCACAGGCATTGGTGCCTTATGAGTACGAAAATAAATGCACACGATTAACTATGTCGGCATAAATAAGAAAAAAAGAAAAATAATTTATTTGGTAAGTACTTGTTGGTGTATACTACATACAATGTGTTAACAAAAACTTTGACAAACATGTTAGAAATTAGAAACCAAAGTGGTGCTACTAATAGCACGCCTCTGGTCTTTCGTGAAACCAGACATGGGAAGTCGGGTTGCATCTTTAAACAACAAAAAAAAAGCTATAATAATTATCTTCTGTATATATAAAAGACAGCCTTTACTGACTGATCTATTAACACACAGATCGAACCAATTAATCGTTGAAATTTGGCACGCAGATGTTTATCATGAAAAAAAGATTATTCAAACTTCACTCCCTATTTGGGTGCAACGGCGGTCTAAAGTTTTAAATTAACGCTTGCGAAAATACGTTCAAAAGGTAGTGTTAAATAATAATGAACAGCGTAGATATATAAGATAATGCTGACAGATACAGGACGCAAACGGGGAAATGCTCGGATTCGGAGAAGTGTAGTGAAGTATTTATATAAGATAGATAAAGTAATAGTAGTAGTCATAATTAAAATAAATACGCAAATAGATAGAAAACACAGAACGACTGTGAAGTAAACAGACTTGAAAGTCTATAATATTAAAAAAACCTTATAGATATATTACCTAATAGAGAAGTTTATTTACGATCCAGTAAGGTGTAAGTTTACTGACGATGTTTTCCTTTACTAAAATCGTCCATGAAAATGAATGTACTATATTGACGAGCTCCGTGGCGCAGAGGTCATCACGCCTGCCTGCGACACGGATGGTCCCGGGTTCGATCCCCGGTCAGGTCAAGATGGAAAACGATCTTTTTCAGATTGACCTGGGTCTTGGATGTTTATCTATATATGTATTTGTTATAAAATATAGTATCGTTGAGTTATGTCTTTCTGTGTTCTGTGGTTGAGTTAGTATCCCATAACACAAGTCTTTCATTAGAACTTACTTTGGGGCTAGCTCAATCTGTGTGATTTGTCCGTATATATTTATTATTAATGACGAGCTCCGTGGCGCAGCAGTCAACGCGCCGGTCTGTGACACGGATGGTCCCGGTTTCGATCCCTGGTCAGGTCAAGATGAATAATGAACTTTCTCAATTGTCTTGGGTCTTGGATAATAAAATATAAAACAATAATTATAGTTTATTTGCACTTAATAGTATTTTTGAGTCTGGACGTGGTCTGGACTATGGATACAGGCCTTGCCGTCTTTCACCCTGGGTACCATTCTGAACGATCGTACATTCCGTCTGTCATCATAACTGCGTTTAGGGGCCAATGCGAATGTCCCGCATCGGGCGGCGATACCGTGGACCAGTTTGGGCGACACGGATTTCGTGTCTCAGGAGTGCAGGTCGCATGGCGCGCCATGCCACACTAAATTGTATCGGGCTCTTGTCACTATTCACGTGCCAGCGGTTGTAGAATCCAATAGACTGGCGCGAGAGGATGGCAAGAGGCCGGACGGGATGACTCTTGTGCCGTGGGGGGATGCGAAGACCGCTGGTTTGGGACGCCACCTGCGTCGACACACTTGCGTCTTCCCACCTTCCCGGTACAGGATCTAAAGTGGGCATGGCTGCGGCCAATGCAGAGTTTCAGAGTTCAAAGGCGGCGTAAATATGCTTGTATCGGCGACGGCTTTATATTTGAGCCATTTGGGATTGAGGCTTTGGTCTCTGGCCCGTGGGGACCCTCGGTGCATAAACTTTTTAAGGTTTTGAGCCAAAAGCTGGTTGAGGTGTCGGGTAACCAGAAGCCTGGCAATTTTCTTGGACATAGGATAAGTATTGCCATGGGTGCCCTTTCTGCTGACAACGAACTGCGGGGCATTTTTTATTATTAAAAGCTGAAAGCATTTGGACGACAATACACGATATGGTGTGTGGTTTTATTCTAAATCCAATATGGCGGACCATCCAAGAAGGCGGTGTAGTTATTTTTAATGCACTTCTACAATATGGGTATCAAATGAGAGGGCTTCATCATCATCATCAGGTATTTGTTAGTCTCCACTGCAGGGCCACGACCCTCTCTGTACTACCAGAGCCATATATTAGTCACAAAAGGGCTTATTGAGAGTAAATTGACTTGCAGTCAAAAAACAAAAAGAACCGAAAAATTTACTGGCAAACGACCTTGCAACAATGATGCGTTTAATGGAATGAACAGACTGGGGAACCTAGCCTGCAATAACAAAAAAAAAAACAAAAAAAGGTCCTATTTAAACGCTCCAAAAAGATGAAAATAAATTTTTCCTTAAAAATTTTAACTATCAACTTATAGCCTCATTATATACAATTTATATGATCATAAAAGCTTTGTCGCGCGATGTGTAAACAAAATAGTACCAATTTAATTATGTAAATTGATCTGCTAAGTTTATAATATTTTTTTTATTTAATTAAATTGTATATAATGAGGTTATAAGTTGATAGTCAAAATTTTTAAAGGGTAAAATTAAATTAGTCTACACTAAATTAGGAATAATGAAAATGTACTGTACAAGTACAGCAATATACACTTAATGGGTTTATTTTTACATTTTCCGTCAAACCAGTTCGTAATTTTTAAATATCCAATAATCCTTTTGACCTTTGAACGATTTGACAAATAGTGTAATACATAATTTAAAACTTGATAAAATTCAGACTTTGATCAGTTGAACTCTTGATCAAATAACCATTGTTATTTTGAAATTTGCTCGATGAAGTTTTGATTTATTTTTTTGTACCTAACTATTGTTTAGTACGACGTTACTGCAACGTCGGCAAGGGTCACATTCATTAACTATTAGTGGCGGGCTTAAAGGGACAAGCCGGAGTGCGTGAGCGCTGGCCAGCAATAGTTTGCATGAACTAACTGGTGGCGGAAGCTCAAAAATTAATTTAACTCTAAGTACGTGCTGAATAATTATTACTTAACTTCTTTCTCTGTTTGAGAAATATACTTGTAAGGTAAATCAAAGCGAACATTATAGATTCTTATAGATTTTCGAAAATATTTTGCTGTTCGTCCAAGATTTGCGTGGGCCGAGATCGGGTATTAAAGAAACGCGGGTCGAAGCCGGTCCCGTAGGGCACGAGACCGAGAACATGGCATGCATTCAGAGAGGCCTCTATCCTGACGTGGAATAAAGAAGGTAGCCGCGATAATATTGTTGTTGTTCTGCAGGCTGTCGACGAGCGTGATCCTCATGTACACGATCGCCATCTTCATTAGCTACGGGCTGCACTGCTACGTGCCCGTGGAGATCGTGTGGCGCGACTACGTGCGGCCGCGCCTGCAGCGGCGCGGCGTGCAGCGGCTGCGACTCTGCGAGTACGGGCTGCGGGTCGTGCTGTGCCTCATCACCTGTGAGTCTACCACTTCTGTACTACTCATACTGGAGCTTGGTCATGATAAATGTATCACGAACTTAGAATGTATATGTTACGAAGGGGCGTATTGCAATGAGAGTAAATTGCGAAGAAGTCCTCACCGAAACACGAATCCGCTGAAAAGATTTGTAGGAATCCTGTGCTTGGTACCCCTGAACAAATGAGTTTGGCACCCTCTTATATATATTATTATGTCATTGTTTACTAATTGTATTGCTACGGTGACTAGAAAATTACTTCAACAAATTAAATCAAAAAGTGAAACAGATTCTCAAATAACACAACAGCGCGTTTTTTTGTCACAATAGAAATATAGGGATATAATTTTTAAAAAACGTTAGTCCCTCTATTTCCATTTTGTATTTCCATGGAAATAGTGGGATCCACCCAACATTTGCACATTCATGCTTTCTGCATACACAACAGTTGCATTGCTTCTAGCTTTCTTAAAAGAATTGGCACTAACACGAAGTCCCAAAAGCGAAAACTTAGGCCGTTTAGAAATGTTTACTTAAGAAGCTATTGAACCGAATTTCAACTTCAATAACAATTAGTATTCCTTTAAATTGCACCAATCTTAAAAATAGGTGCTACAGTTTTCTTCAAAGTAGAAAAGAGGAAGAGAGAGAGAGAGAGTGAGAGAGAAAGTGTACACTAAGCTTTAAGTAAATTATTGACGTCAAATAAAGTAACATTGTAAACCAATTGACGTTCACCAAATGATGTTTAAAATATCTCAAGATGAATAAAAAAGAAAGAATAGATTTTTAGTACGATTATTTTAAATATGTGTTAGATCTTGTTCTTAAAGATATGATTTTATTTAGCAGAAGAGCAGTTTGTTTTCAGATAAATAAAATAGTCCATATTAGTAATAGCAGTATCCACACGCATTTATGGTACACAGTGTGGTCTTCAACTAAGGGTTGACAGTTCAGACTCGAGGTTTGCCAGCAGGCGATAAAGCGCAGCATACTCGGAATAGACAGGGTGATGAACACAGCTACGCTTCACTTGGGTTATATATTATGCGTCAAGGCGGCCTACCTAACTCAGTTCCTTCATGATACTCCGACCTTACGTCGTAGACGTCCAAGGGACATTCTTACCGATCCCGATGACCCCATTGACATCGTTCAAGCTCAATCCGATCCCTCCCCGGCTCAGCAGCCAGAGGAATCCCGCCCTCCGACCCCGTCGCACTCGCCTCTGGAATAGAGTGCGTAGAGTAGGCCTAGCTTCTATTACTGGTGACCGCCCGGCGGTCCCGGGTGACTTGCACCCAGGATAGGTCTTTATGACACCGTAGCTTTCGGCCCATACGACAAAACATGAGAGTTGCTGCTCTCTAACGGCTTTGCCATTGTTTCTCATTTTGGCCATGCCACCTCCAAACCTTGCGCATCCATGCAACGTCCAAGGCCTAGGTTCGTCCCCCTGGGGACCCATTGGTGATATTTGCCTTACAGGTTGAGGGCACTCTGCTCTCACCTATTTACCTCATCACTTTATTATTATTATCATAAAGTCCGGTGAAGTAGCGAAAGCTCATTTGGAGCTAGCTACATAGTTCATTCACAAAAACTGGCCAAGTGCGTGTCGGGCCACGCGCAGTGTAGGGTTCCGTTGTTGTGTAAATGACAATTTTTAGTTCACACTGATCACGCCAGACACAGCTTAACGACCAAAAACATCTAACAATGAAAATTGTGTAAAATTTTACGGTTCCGTAGTTACGAATGACAACTTTGAGTTCACACTCGCACCTCACAGTTTAACGACCAAAAACATCTAACAATGAAAATTGTGTAAAATTTTACATTTTCGAGTACATTTTATAAGTTGGTTGCCTATAACTTTTTAGTTTATACTTAGTATTCAGCTCTGATAGTTTTCCTTTATACTTCAGTATATATACTACTGCTGTAATTTTTTCACGTATCCATATATAACCGTTTAGCAGATAGAGGGGGGACACCTACCTCTAACAAAAATTTGCTCTTTAAAACCAAATATTTCGGAAACGGATCCCTCAATCGAAAAATGGTGTTCTCAACCTCACAATATTATTTAAAAACCTATGTAACAATACCCAACACGATGGGGTTGTATAGAAAAAAATATATTACTCCCTCTTTACTTATATGGGCGCTACGCAAAAAAAAATATTTTTAATATTATTTTCTACCACTTTTTTGGCAAGATTAATATACATACCCATACCAAATTACAGCTTTCTAGTAGTTATAGTCTCTGAGTAAAACCGCGGACGGACAGACAGACGGACAGACAGACAGACAGAAAGACAGAGAGACAGACAGGCAGACAGACAGACAGACATGGCGAAACTATAAGGGTTCCTAGTTCACTACGGAACCCCTTAAAAAGAAAGTCTAAATCAGTTGTGGTTGGACCGGGCCCGTGTGCCGCATGCGGCTCGATAGACGGGCTCGGAAGGTCATCCTGTGGGCGCCCGAAAGACAAAGGTGTAGGGCAGACCACGGTTTCAGAGTGGTTAATAGCACGCAGCACTAGATAGAGACGAATGGAAAAAAGGAGACGGGCCTTTACCTAGGACACGAAGTCAGCCATAATTAAAAGCATAGATTGTAACAGTCTTATTTATCAATTGTGTTGGAATAATACATTTTAGAAGTTACCTAGATGTTACAGGTTTCGATCAATCAAGCGCATAATCTCGGGACAAACGTCATTTTCTAGCCTCATTAAACAAACCATGATTGTATGGTAACAACATAAAAAAAGTTTTAATTAATAACCATACTTTATTGTAGTAGTAGTTTTAATAAATATGCCTTCTTGCCATTGTCAAATCTATGGTCAAATTAAGAAAAAGTTGAAAAAAAATGGTAGTTACTTGTCACCGAGCCTAGCGCATAAATCATGTTTCAGGATGTAGTAGTCTACGGCGTAGATAGTGCTACGGCGTAGCTTGCTACGCACCCACACGTAGTGGGCAGTAAAACTGTGCGAATTAATTCCATACATGGCATCGTAAATGTCAATTGCACGTTATCAAATATAGAAAATAGGCCATAGCAGGCACTTTTTCAGGTCAAATCACGTTTAAAATTATATTATGAAACTATATATTTTTAATTAATTGTAACAAAGCTACAAACTACTAGCGTTTCGGAACCTACCAATGCAGAGAAGAGACGGCGAAAGAAATAGTTTTAGTCGAAAGGCTTTGTATGATTAGGTATATTTATTTATTATAGTCTTTTTCTTTATTTTCTTTTTTCTGTTTTCATGTTACTATTGCAATATACATAGATTTATTATTTTTGGCACGTGTTTATGTTAACGATCGAGTGTTCACGTACAAAAAGTAATAACAAAGAGACCGAGCAGACCAGCCCGCCCTGGCAGCACCCGTTTATTATTTGAAATATAGTATAATAGTTATTCTGTTGAAATTTTATCCGAGCGTTGGCATTGTTGATTTTCTAACATATTTAGATAATCTGCATACAGAAAGAAGTTGCAGTATTCAAAGCTTTCACTGATGTCGTTGATAAAGATAACAAAGAGTAAAGGACCTAGAATTGAGTCTTGAGGCACCCCGGAAGTGATCAAAACTAGTTCTGATTCACAGCTCTTTAACACAACCCTTTGAGCCGTTTTGACATATATGATTCAACAACCAACGCCACAAGTTTCCACGAATTTTATGGTTTACTCTGTCAAAATCCTTCTGAAAGTCTGTGTATACACTGTCTGTGCCTTCTGAAAGTCTGTGTATACACTAGCCTGTATGTTCTTGTCTAAATTCAAATAAGTATAAATGTGTAACTATAGAACGGTTTTTCGTCAAACTGTGAACTAATCTCTCGAGGACCAAGAGGAGAATTGATATTTAATATATAACATCAAATGGTCGTTCGTTAGCAAACATTTCATTTGGCGTTAAGTTTTCATTTTGTACGCTTGCAGTTGTGCTGGCCGTGGCTGTCCCGCGCCTGGGGCTGTTCATCTCGCTGTTCGGCGCGCTGTGCCTGTCGGCGCTGGGCATCTGCTTCCCAGCCATGATGGACCTGTGCTGCTCGTGGCCCAACCAGCGCCTCGCCATCTACAAGGACGTGGTGCTGTTCGTCGTGGGCCTTGTGGGGCTGGTGGCGGGCACGTACACCGCGCTGTACAGCATCGTAGTATCGTTCACTTAGTATCCTGCTCGCGAGGGCTGCCTGCACGATACTCCCTAGTAAACTGCTCGCATTTTTTTCAAAACTGTCGTAAAAGATTGCATAAAGATCTGGTTTACCGCCTAAACTCATGATTTCAATATAATTTATAAAGATACCAGTCTTTATAGTCTGCAGTAGGACAAAAGGTGTTCAATGGCGATATTCTATTTTTCTGATACAATTTGGTAACAGATGGCGAAACAAACAACTCGTCAATAAATTTTGAGTAGAAGTAATTAGATGAACCTAATAATTAGTTGCTCAATGCTCGTCAATCCACACCAAAAATATTCAATGCTTATGCGTAAATGCGAACAGACGAGCTAGGTGGCAGACCTGGCCGGCCGGGCTGGCGCGAACCTCGTCCATGAACGGGCTCCCAGTGACAATTTGTTGACAAGTTGTTTCAGGTTACCTTTCCACAAGTCCAAGTTACAATTTTGGTTGATCTGATAACCTTGGTGTGCTTTTGTAGCATTATATTCATATACACGAGGACTACTGCCAAAATGTAGTCCTTGCCAATTGTTGGACTCTTACGAGCGCGAAAGGTCAATGGGTTCAAGTGCTGTAATTTTTAGAATGATTCAAGATTAGGTCATTTTTAGCTCTTTTTGCGTACATAATATGTACGCGGGTTTTAGCACGAAAATAAGCTTCCGGTTCACGCGTTGAGTATACGGTACCAGATTGGTAGACTAGTAAGCTACTGTACTCTACCACATAATCTACGTGTGTACCGAGGGTAGGTATAAAGTCCTAATGTTGCACCCGGAGTATGACTATGAGTGATCGGTGTAGCGTAAGCGCAGCTTTGCAGTAGTGTGTCGCCTTGAGATGTCCAAGACGGCACTGTTACGGGATTTGTAGCACTAAGTAGAGTCGTGTGCAAAAATAAGCGTCTGTTTGACGCTTATGAGCTTAAAAATCTGAGGCCCTGGTCGAGACCGGCGGCGAGCTGGGCCGGCCGGTGCCGGCTCGGGCGCTCAACCTTCGGCGCTCGGCGCCGTACACATTCCTAGGAAAATAAGCGTAGGTAGATATTATTAATTTTGTTTGTTACGTTTATTTCTGCTACTGCGTTGATTTGAACAACACTATATTGTAATATACGTTTTATATTTCATTCCTCGTTTCATTTCTTCATACTAAGATTTAAATTTGATTTTTTTACGTTAGTTTCAGAGAGTTAGTATCTTATAACCTACAACACAAGTGTCGAAATTACTTTGGGGCTACTTCAATCCGTGTAATTTGTCCATACTAAAGTTTACAGTTAAAACCCATATATATTTATTGATTTGTGTCTGTCATGTTTATTGTGTTAGGCATACGTTCAGCAGAAGCAATACTTCCACGTCTATTACAGTTGATTACTCGAACAATTTTAAAATGTTAAATTTGTACGTGCCAGGAGGCAGAAATGGGACTATTTAAATATTTCGGCGAATCAAGAAGTAAAATGATATCGATCCAAGCTACAAAGTCAAAGTCAAAGATTTTTATTCAAAATTGGATAATTGTATCTCTTTTTGAACGTCATATTTTTTACTTTCTTATTATTTTTAATTTTTAATATGCAAAATCGAAAAACTACTAGCGTTTCGTAATGACCACTGGTGAGAAGAATACGCCGAAAGAAACTCAATCCAGACTTGGTCCCTACGTGCCTGAAGTAAGAATCCTACATTCGTAGGATAGGTTGTGTAGACATACCGGCTTATATGTTGAACAATATTCAATCCATAATTTTTCATTGAACGGCTGAATTAGCTATTGAGCTGCGTGCTACATATTTATAATTAAGCTATTGAGCTGCGTGCGACATATTTATATACCACGATATATATGTCGCAGCTAAATAGCTTAATCAGCCGTTAACTGCCTAGCCTGCAAATTAAATAAAGCCATCATATGCACACTTATTCCTGCATGATGGATCAACATTTAATTACTTGCCTAGTCGAGACGACAGCCCAGAACATGTTTTATTCGTGAAATCTGGCATTGTTTGAGACGTGGTGCCACCATTTTTTTTCTTGGTCGCTACTTTTGTCTTGAGGCTCAAGAGGAAAGTAGCGACCAAGAAAAAAAGAACCACGTGTAAATAAATATACCTAATCCCACTTAAATTAGTAATATTCGTATTTGGACTAGGTAGATGTGGAACCAAGAGGACCGGTGGAAAACATTGGTGGTATCACGATTCAAGTATAATGCGGCGGTCTTCTGATGATAAGTATTCACCGCTGCACATGTTCAACTGCAACACCAGGGTTGTGAAGTGTGTTGCCGGCCTTTTATTTTCTCTCCTAGAGGTGAGGGGATAATCTTAACTAATGGTATTATAACATTTCAGACTGTCTTTGTCTAGCTGTCTAGCTTATCCAGACAGTGTCAGAACGAAACTTGATAACGTTTTCAGTTAAAACCTTAGATGCTTTTGAGTATTAGGGTGTTGGTGTTAATGAACCAGTGTTAGAATTTTGGAATGCCATATACTCCACCAGTGAATGGCTTAAGCAAGCCCCCGCGGTTGGCTATCAGCGTTGAGCGGCGCATCTATACGCTTTCTGGTTCCAACTGGTCTCTGCACCAGTCATCACCGTAAACGCATAGAACAGTTATTAAGTTTCATCATAACCACCAGTGAAATTAAAGCTTTAGCAACCACAACCGAAAGACATCTTGTAAAAACATAGTTGTATCAGCTCTTTATTCAACTCATAAACATGGATTCCATCATGAACATAGCAGTATCTGGTGTCGGGTTGGACTCAGGCGGGAAGGTAATGAAAACTGCAGAGTGTGTGCAAGGTATTATACCACGATTTATTACATAAAACACCGATCAGAGAGTAACCAGCGGTCTGCACCTACGAGAGGCATGCGGTCGCTGCGGCGCGTTAAGTACTACGGCACAACTACAGGCGACCACATAAGAAAAACTAAACATAAATACAACAATTAACGTTTATTTCAATCCATAGAACCATATAAATTAAAATCAAACAAAATACTACTCGTACATGTAAATCAATATGGTTTTATGTTGTTGCAGAGCAGAGGTGTCGGTAGTATAAATAAGAATAAATTAAAAGGAGCGGTGTAGAGAAGGGGGTCGGGGGGCGGGGCAGGCCGGGGTGCGGACGTAGGTCGGCTTAGACCACGACGACTCCTTCCTATCACGATATCTTACAATATAACATTACAATAGTATACCCAGTTACATCTTCCGGAGAAACAATTACATATATCATTGTATGTATAGGTCATGTATATTACTTTAACAAACAAGATGGAATATCAAATGTTCCGTTAACATTAAGTTCATTACATATAATATCGTTTGATATGAAACAGTGCATTTCAAAGTCAACTTCACACCTTCGTAGTCCCTCACATGTAAACCTTTATAGAAAAACATTTTATTGTTCTCGCTTTGTATCCATAAAATACTTTCAAATGCAACAACTTCTTAGTCTTACTTTATAAACATTATTTTTTCAATTCAATAAACATTCAATTGACTCATTTATCAACGACAAAAACCTACAAAAATATATTATAACAATAGCACGAGTCAGAGTGCGGGAAACGTCCAGGGACGTACTCAGTGCGCGGACGCGGGGTCCGGCGGGGCTACTACCGGGGCTACCCATATCGACGCATGGCGCGAGGCTCGACACAAGTACAACTAAAAAAAATAATATAAACTTTCAAAAACGTTAACAACTACAGCCATAACAAAAATAGACTAATAACGACTACGCTACGGAATCTACGCGACTACTTAAACTATTCACTAAGTAAATTTGAAACGAAACTAGTGTTCGCTCACTACTGAATCGACAGAGGGGAGGCGCGGGGAAACGCACCGTCGGGTCTAATCTCATACGGAGTAGTCCTACGAAGCGAGCTAAGGACCGGACGGACGCTCGGCCCTATTAAAACTACCTATATACAGACGCAGCCACTACACTTGCGATGCGCACGCGAGACGCGAGACGCGAGCCACTTGAGCAAACTTGCCGGTGCCGGTATCGATATAAATATTCAACAACATTAACTTATACAGTATTCCGCACTCGGTCGGACGGTCGCCGCGGCGCGACGGCGGCGCGACGACGACGCGACGACGACGCCTAGCTCGGGACGGGACACCACTATCACCCTCAAAATAACATTTTCCAATAAATTTGGTCCATACGTCGTTGACTAACCCTGTTGAGTGTCGAACTGAGTCCGAATGAAGGAATTAGAGACGACGACAGATCAGAACTCGAGCGGAACTTTGGTTAAGATTCACCTATTAAACTAAGTATAAACTTACGGTAACTGCAATATCTTTAATCCTATAGTACAGAAACGAAGCCGCGCGAACGCGCCGACTAGCCGGATAATCGCATCGCATCCGCAACTTCATTCAGTATTCTAGTCTCTATACATCACGCGAAAATAAAATTTACAACCGGATGCGACAAAAGTAGGCGGGCAGGCGAGGCGTTCGCAGCGGCGCCGAGTACCGCGTTCAGGTATCATGAACATAACGAGTGGGTCGCGCGCGCGACGCGGAAGGTACGACGAGCGAGACTTAAAACGAAACAACAGTAACATGTCAGGCGACAGAGAGGGAGTGGGGAGCCGGCGGCGGCGGCGAGCGGGGCGCCGGCGGGCGCCGCGACCTGCAACAACAAACACTGCGTATTAGTCGTACGGCACTGCCTGAGTCCTGCCCATGCTTTAAATTAGACAAAAAAATTCAAGTAACAATTTTTGATTTGAAGTGGTAGTAGTCCATTGGTCTGAACGCAACCCATAATCGGATACCTCTGAATTTGTAGTGCAATCTGACTCAAGCGCAGTCATTCACATGGCTCTTTTATTTATGGCCTAAGTAATTCCTCGTGAGGAACCTGTACACCACGAATAAGCACGTTATTGCGTGAGTTTTGCTCCATACAATGACACTGACAAGAGCTTAAATCAGTTAACAAAGAAACGTATCTATATATCTATTAACAGGCACAACTATAAAATTAATTATTTTCAGAAATAATGACTAATGTGTCTCATTAGTAACATTCACAAACACATCATTTTGACGAGCTCCGTGGCGCAGTGGTCAACACGCCTGCCTGCGACACGGGGATCCCGGGTTCGATCCCCGGTCAGATCAAGATGAAAAACGATCTTTTTCAGATTGACCTGGGTCTTGGATGTTTATCTATATAAGTATATGTTATAAAATATGGTATCGTTGAGTTAGTATCTTGCGACACAAGTTCACAACTTACTGTGGGGCTAGCTCAATTTGTGTGATATGTCCCTATATATTTATTATTATTTATTAGTAAAAGTCACCTGTCAGGCGTGGGTGTAACACTCACATGTCGTGCGGCGAGTTTGTGCTCCGCGGGGAGGGGTCACCGCCTATACGTCCGCGAACTTAGACAGCTTCTCGCGCAGGATGTGATTCTCTTTCTTCAGCAGCTCCACCTCTTGCCGCAGACCCATATTCTGGAATCACCAAGTCAAAAGCGTTATTAGCGAACTTGGTTCAAGGAATCAAAACACGAGCCATACCAAACAAGCGATTGCGCGTAAATTTAAAATCCCGGCAGGGCCGCCATGTAGGGTTTAGAGCGGAAGTTAAAAGTAGATGTCTGTTTAGAAGCAATTATGATTTATTTCTGACTAATACAAGTTCCACTGACTAAAAATAAATGTAATGAATGTTCAGGTATTTTAAATGCAATTCAAATATTACCTACTGGACAGGTATGGATATGTAATCAATCAACTCGAGTGAGAGCTAAGAGAGTAGGTACACAGTTGCAGCTTTTGAATTAGAAGGTGAGCAACTCAAGGTGTCGTCGGGAGATTGTTTCACTCTGCAACGTGAAGGCCAGTCTGACTTGATAGCCATCGAATTCAATAATAACTAAATAAAATATAATAATAAATATAAATAATAATCAAGTAAAGGGAGAAAACTTGTCCAGTAGTTGATAATTTTACTAGTGTGACGTGCTTGTGAGTAACGTTAACGTATCTGTAAACCACGTTAGATGCCTTTCACGATCAGATTTCGATGACTAACATACGCAAAAAATTAGCAAGTTCCTTCTTATTCTTTTAACCTTCTTTGTATAAAGAAGGAATATGTTTAATTACGTCTTTAGAATAACTTAAGAAAATGTAAAACATGGAGAGAATTAATTACTTTTCACTCACTAGATAAATCACTTAATAGAATCAAAAGGCTGATACATGACAAAGTTTCTTAGTAAATATTCTGATATCTATGCTTCTTATCATCTTGTGTTTTTTGTATTCCCGCTGTCGTTCATCTAGTTGGGTGCAATTATTGAACAGCAACGAAAAGTGCCTTTTTATTAATTTGATGTCAACAGCTATCTATTGAAAGAGGTAATTTTGCATCGCTTTTAAGTACATGATAGGCATCCCGCATCGTGCGCGCTGATGCGATGTCCATAGAGAGTGAAATGGCATTGCACGAGGGAAAAGCTTCGCTCACCTCTTTCTCCAGGTATCCGGCGCGCAGCGCGATCTGGTTCTCCTTCATGCGGCGCGCGTCCCGCGAACGCTTCGCGGCCATGTTGTTCTTCCGCCGGCGCGCCCAGTACTTGTCATCCTTGAGGTCATCGGGCACGAACTGCCGACGGCGACGATAGGTTAGCACGCCGCTCCACACACTCAAACCACCCTTCACCCACCAGTAACACAACAGGTTACGCTCTGTGCTCACCCCACCCCCCGCTCCCCGCGAACCCGCGCGCGACTGACCACTTCTGTTGCAGGGAACTCGAATATGAGTCTGACTAACATTTATCTCGACGACAGCCGGATTAATTGAAATGGGACCCACAATACGTTCCCAGCAAACCGTCCGTATCTCGGATTTTGCAAATCATCCTACTGTAATAGAAAAATTAAATGTCAAATAAAATGACTTTGTTGTATAATACTGTAAAATGGTTGAATTATTTATATTCCAAAAAATTACTATGAAAAACCCCCGACATTATTTTTTGCGTATTTAAATCCTGTATCAAAAAAGCGCGCAATAAGTCTCATGAAGCCAGGAATATCTTTAAAATTATGACGTAAATTCGAGTTCTGTGCAAAACACTGACAACATTCTCAATAAACAACCAAAGCAACTGATTGAAAATACATGACATATCTTAAAATAAGTACATAAATGGTTATATTTATCTTAATCTTGATGTTTTATATCAAATAATTTTTCTCTCTCTCATTGGAAGGTGTTGCATCTACTCGCTCAGTCGAGATGCTTTGCAGTCTTCTGGCTCGATCCGCCGCCAAAGAGCTTTCCGATTGATCATTTTGACTAACCAATGTGAAAGCTGGACCTGACCAAATCGATTAACAAGAGAATTAGGACCATCCAAATCATGATCAAGAAATCGGTTCCGTAATTCGAAAGTAACTTGATGTATTTTCAATCAGTTTTTGGCTATAACTATTTTTGAAAACGTTCAAAAGGAGAATTTGATGAATATTTTGGTGTTGTCGTCAACAGTCGTCAGTCGGCGCGCGCCCGCGCTCGTCGTGCACCAACGAATATGTTGCAGCAGATGCCGATAACCATCGATTTGTATTTACAAATATACATGTTCTTACATACGTATTGCTGGGATACTTTTTTAACTATTTGCGAATAACTTTTGTACTTTCAATACTTTTCAATGGATATTTATTTACTTTTAAACAGGACAAGAAATCTTGGATAAGTATGCCACCAGAGCATTGCCACGCCAAATCGAAATGGCCTGACATGAATTTGTTTTGAAAAGTATCTATGTCTAAACATGACAATAGTTAAACAAATAGTCGAATACTATCACTCCTCTCAAAGCAACAACTTGAATTTAATCCATAGTGAAATAAAAAATAGACGTTGTGCAGTGTCATTATGTGATTTTTATAGTGACTTGTGTGACAAGTGCGACCTACCATCAGCTCTAGGCCTAGGTAATCAGTTATTATTTTATTGTTTTTACTCTTAGTTGCCTAATCTTAACCTTTTAATCTTGTCTAGGTATATAATCATTAATTGTTTGGGGAAAGCAGGATTAGTTTGTGCAGTAGTTACAGCGTGGTGAGTAACAACTAGACACGCTGATCTATCTTTGTTTTAATCAAATCATCAGAGTAATCATTGTTTGACGAATTAAAGGTTTACTTTTAGGTAGGTTGTCAGAGTTCTATATAGTGTTGGTTGCTAACACACGCGTACAAAGGTCAATCATAAAGGATAAATTGAAAACTTAATGGAAAATCTGTAAATCAGAGTCGCAGTTAAAAAGAGGTAACATGGACATATTGGTCCCATTGTGGGTTTCTATAGAGAGCTCTGGCAACGGCATGTGAAAAAATAAGTTTACTTCCAGACGTTTGCGGACAGTGCTTGTTCAGCAAATGAGTCGTGAGGCGCAGTCAACGCTCAGAAGAGATTTAAACATGTGAGGAAGCTTTATACAATGACATGAAATTGTTTCATGCAATAGTATAGTTTTCACTTCGTTTCTTCATTATAAGTATGTGGTTCATTGCTAATAAGTAACCGTGATGCATTTAAAATCAGTTATTTCTTTAATTATTTTTAGATCTACTTTTTTAAATAAAACTTGTAATTTACATAAATCGCTTAGGCTCCAATCGTATCTCTTCTGTAGCGAGACGCTCTTTGGTTAGTTTGCTCTTTAGTAATACTTGGTAAAGCGTTAATAAGCTCGTGTCAGGTGAGCATGTGTGTGTCTCTGTGTGTATTGTGTCCATATGTACAATAGACGAGTTTGCGTGACGTTCATGGTATGCCTCTCCTAAATTACGAAAAATAATCATGAACAATACAAAAATTAAGCTTACGAGTATTTTGTAAGGCAGCAAAAGCTTTCACGCTCAGCTCACGGACTTTTTTGTACAACTCAAACGGGCATACGGCCCGCCTGATAGAAAGCGGTTATCGTACTACCCCATGAGAGTCTGCAACCCCGGGGATGCCCATCGCGCGTTGCCGGTTGAAACGTTTTCACGCCCTTTTGTGATGCAGTCTCTCAGGACAACCATGGCATTTTTATGGAACGACCTCCCGTTCCATAACTTAAGCGTCCGTGGAACAAAGTTCAATACGTTTTTTAATTGAAAGTGGTTCTTTTTGTGTATGTATAGCAATTTTTATAATGAAGCCGAGACATTAATATTAATGCAGTATATTGCATTAGCTCTTGAAGATGTGTCCCAATGAAAACACTTATTTGTAAGAGAGAAATCTCTTTCTTTTCTTTGTTTTCCTTCAACATTTACATGATAGGTAAAAAGGGTTCACTGCTTAAAGATTAACGCTTATTCAGTCAGTGAATCACGTCAAGCGTTGCGTTCAGAACAAGCTTTTACGGGCTCATAGATGTGCCTTTGTTTTTAAATGTATTTTCATTTATGTATCGGTTCTAAGATGTAATATCGTTTATTAGTATCCTATAAAAGCACGTACGGGACTTGTTCATTGATACATGTTTTTGTTTATTAAGATGTTCGCCTACACATTGTTGCATGATCTCCTTCCTGTAGAACCTGTGCTATGCATAGGCTACGACAGACCGGTGCTGCCATGTAGTATTCCGTGTGTATATATGAATTATGTATGTAGGTGTGAAGGTTTCTGTTCGGGAAATCTCGCAGCGAGGATTCTTGATTTCGGGCCTTAGTTTACGATGAGTCGAAATATGTATGAAGATGATATAGTCACTTTTCATATTTGTCTGATCAGGAATGCTAGAATGATATCAGTGTAATTTTTGGTCAGAGAAGCATTAGTTTTATGGACTGCCATTCTCATATTTATGGCTTTACGGTGTACCGTCCTTTTAAATTTATGACATATATAGGTATATATTTTTTAGAAAATATAAGTAAAAGTTAAATAATTATATTAGTTTCAAAAGGCCCGGCTATCAGAATCTCCGCGTAAGCATGTATTTACATATATTTCACCTCCCCAAAAATAGTAATACACTGGACCCGGACAGAAAAAATAAATATATTGAAGGAGAAGTTATTGGAAGAGTGATTTTTCTTTTTTTTTAATTTGTGGTTTTAATCGTGGTTCGTCGTGTTAACGCGTTAATCATCTTGTATTTATGAACATACAATGTTTTCAGGCATTAGATATCGAAGCATTCATTTGGTGTCAAAATTAAGATACTAATTAATCATTTGTAAACTTCTTTTGCCGCGGTCCAGGTTACTACTACATTGGTCGCGCGAGTCTTGCATGCAAGAGTGTTGTGTGTGTAGGTGTGAGTGGAGTAGGAGTGGAGTGTAAGTGAAGTGTAAGTGCGACCGCCGCCGCCCCTGCAGGCAGTTCGAGGCATGCCGCTAGGAATGATAGCGCACTAACTTCATTTACCTGTTTCCGGGATTTCTTGATCATGGGCTGCGGCTTCAGTTCTTCGTCGGAGAAGGCGCGCGTCCGGGGGTCGAAGTCGCGCCCCGACGACGCCATGGAGAATGCTGCAAGCACAAGGGTCGCTCGTTACGACTACGAACACTGTTTCACTAAGTTTGTATTCAAGATCTCTGAAGATCTCTACCAGAAAATAAGTGTTGTACCCAGAGTATATACTTAATATCATTTAATTTTTTTCGTTACAATTTTCATTGCATGTACTCTTTTTAGAAGCAATTTCGAGTAATTTGATGCTATGAAATGATAATGAACTACAGATAACATAATAAAAATGACACCTGGTCTTGAAGGATAAAACAATTTCCTTGGCATAAAATCTAGCTACCCACATCGTTTGATAAATCCGAAACCACTGAAATTGCATCAAAATCGTCTTGGGAAAATATAATCTTTATTACTTGAAATTGCGGTCATGCAGATGGCATTGGCAAATCCATTATATTCTGCCAAAAAAAAGGCAAAACGTGCGTTTACTTCACGTAATGTTACCGACAAGAGCTAAACACTTCTCTAACTTAAAAAAAAGATGACAATTCCTTATCGAGTGTATGAAGAGTGACAGAAGGTTTACTCACTGGAGTCTGCGGGTGAGAGCGGTGGGTTGATGGTGTCGGGACTCATGCAGTCGGAGGGCGAGGGCGAGCGCTCGCGCTTGGTGACGGGCGGCGGCAGCCCCAGCGCCAACCCCGCGCCGCCCCCGAACGCCGAGCCGCCCAGGTGCGCGCCGCCCAGCGCCTCGCCCGGCATGCCATTCTCCGACAGGAACTCGTCTAGGTCCACGTACTGAAAACACAACCAGTCAGTCAGCGCGGCCGGCTACGCGACTTCGCGCTTCACACGGAACAACAGTATGTCAGCTCAGCCACATTACAGAAATCAGCTTCAATCGCTTTGCACAATTCGCTCACTTGCAAGAACTATTGCAAATCATAGAGAAACATAGTATAAAATAAAAACAAGTAAGACGGGCAGGCAGGTGAGACAAGCGACTCTATTACCTAGTGCGATCGTTAGGAAGCGGACGCACACAACACGCAGTAGGTAATACAGCGGCGTACTGACTTCGTGTACCTTGAGATCAGGGTCGTAGGGCAGCGTCTTCTCCCACAGGTTGGGGCCGAGGAAGGCGGCCTGCGCGTCCCACAGCTCCGTGTCATCTTTCTTGTCCTCGAGCGCGTCCTTACTGTTCACCGACTTGCCTGCAACAACACGGGGCGGTCAGTGGTGGCGCGCGCCGGCTCGCTGCGGACTGCGGCCGCAACGCGACGCTGCGCTCGCCTGTTACGGTGCCGCAACGACCGCTCTCCACGGTATAACTAGATTCTATCGTCTTTTTATTGTTAAATTTATAATCGAAAAGATCGTATAAGATATTTAAGTAACGTCATTCACAATTTAGCTATGGTCATATGCGGCACCGTTATGTTAAGAAGCCGTAGCTGACGGGCGGCGAGCGAGAGCAGCGCGACGTTGTCGCCGCACCGAGCCGCACTACTACGCAGTGCTACGGACAAACACGAGAATCTCTGGACAACTTGGACTAATCAAACGTCATCGAACTCGCCGAGCACAAATGAATAAATATATAAAATATCAACAATCGCCACAGCATAATACAAACATATTATTAACAATGGCATATTTTTTATGAATGATGGATAAATAAAAGTGTTTGGCCAAACACGATGGTGGTGAACGGCTACCGGCCACGACCCTCATGTTAGTAGAAAATCTCATTATTGTACAGCACTTAATTTTACAACTATAAATATTACAAAGCCATCAGGTTCACGAAAGTGTCTGACGGTTTGTAATGTTAAAAATTACCAAAACCCCCAATTACAATATAAAATCATCTACATCTAAAAGCATCTGTGCACCTCACTGCTTGATAACTACAATGAGTGAGGTGAACAGATAACTTTGCAGGGTTGTATTTCATGTGTTGGATCATAATTATTCTTGTTAAATACATTATTTATTAAAGATCAGTAACATGCCTTTCATTTATTTTTGCAAGAAACATACAAAACGACCAGAACACCGTAGAAACGATCTGGTGATTTAACTAATTGAAAGACCAAGTCTTGCATGTTATAAAATTTCTTCGTAAGTCCTGACCTGATGCGACAGTTTATCATTTTCCTGAGTGCACTGCGAACAAGATTACTACTTGATGATGATTTTATGTAACCCGCCAGAACACAATTGGTCTGTGCACCCAATTTTATGACGCAATGAGCAGTGAGACGTGCCCAGAAACCTAATTACATGCGTACTATGTGAATATAAACGCAAATACAAATATGTCCAATAGGTTTCACAGATATATAACAAGTAAGATGCATGAGTGACGTGACCTTAGGTCAGCATCTAAAGGCCGCGGCTTAAGCGCTGGATGTTTTGGCGATATGGAGGTAATTAGGTCACTGTTGGCCAAAGCCCGGCCTCCACAAATAGATTACACGCCCAGAGTCGAAGAGGCGATGAAGCTAGTTAAATAAATTGTATATTTTAAAGGGTACCTAGCCACTAACCGAAATCGGGGTAAAGTTATAGGCATGACTGTCCATCTGTGGCACTGTGTGTGGTAACTAAAGTGCGGTTTTCTTTATTTTAAATTAGATTTGTATCATAGACTCGTAGCGAATTTTTTCATGTATCGAATGAAACGCCTCCGTAATTAATTCGAAAAACGATGTGAACGATACTGACTTGAGGCCTCAGAAGACCTTTTTCCTGAAAGAGCCCTTCGACTGGCTGTTAGTGCACGCTGCCTAGCATAGCTCCTATTGATGAACGGGCTATTTTTGTGTCATCGCTGACACATATGATTTTATATGGAAAAATAGCTTATCAAAATAGTGAATTCGCCTGTTCCAAAATAAACCCTGAGGCTGCTAACGTGTCGGAGGCGACGAGTCCAAGGCGAGCCGCCGCATTAGCATAGTTGACAATGACTTAGCACGACAAAATACGCGCTGCACAGAAGTTCCTCCTGACAAACACAAACTATCACATCTGAATTAAATCTTATACCCTTGTAGGGGGAAACTGAATACTCAAGACAGGATAAGATTAAGCGATTTTTTAACAGCTGGAGAGATATTATAGGGATAATGTAAAATAACTTCTGTATCCAACTATTTACGAGTATTTAGCTGTGATTAAGTAAATATATTATCTATTATAGTTGTTGTATGTGTATGTTGATGAGTAGATACGAGTACGTGAGCAGCTAGAGTGCGTTGTGAGGTAGCACATCTCGACGTCGGTAGTTTGTGACGCGTGGAAGTGCTTCGCGTAGACGGATGAGGAGTTAACAAAAATCTTTGACATCTTTAAGTTTGACCTACTTCAAATCTCACCTTTTCAATAAATATAAGACCGCCCAAAGAAGGCATGCTACGTACGAAAGTTATTTGTAAGGTTTTGTTTTTATTCACATCGTCACCGGTAAATATAGTCATATGTATGGTTTGCAATAAAAAATATTTGATATCGCGTTACTTGATTCTTGTCCGCTTTTTGAATGTTTCTGCCGTGTTACTTAATGTACTAGTGCAAGATAGTGGAAAAATTCTCATTGATGCTTACTCTTGCAATATTTTTGTTTTGTGTACCTACTAATACATGACTTAACATCCGTATCACTTAGTGCAATTTTTATTTATTTATTCAAACTATCTTAGTGCTCATACAAAAGAAAATTAAAAATGATTTAAATAAGTGTCACTTATGTACATTCAAACTGTTTAATCCAAGTAGTTTCCTTGTTAGATAGTGACGACTATGCGTGCCTTGCAGACGCCATAGGCGCCTCGAGGAACATGTCAGCGTAGTTTGTGTGCTCATTGTTTTGCGACGTCGGTGTGACACAACACGCCCGTGGGAAACACGCGAACACGCTTCCTAGCGAAAAACTGGCTATTACGCGGGAGTGAGGGGTACGCGCGGGGTGTGCGGGGTGCAGGAAGCGGGAAGTAACCCACTGGCGGCGTTACGTGCGCGCCACGCTTTCCTCAGTTCCGCGCATGTGCACACACACCACGCCGCCACTGATTCACACACCCGACAATAATATGCAGTCGGACTTTTTTGCAGTACGGTACGGAGTAACGGAGCTGCCATCACACGGAACGTTGCCTATGGATCTAACGGCCCTAGGTTCTATCTACTCGTAAGTAAAGAAGTGGTTTAGTAATCGATTACTTAATTTAACCACAGCAGACAATGTTTCAATAAAGATGTTTTCTGTATTTAAAACCGTATTTTTCTATTATAACACGCGTAACACATTAGGCTTTCCATTTTATTTTTCAGAAGTGAAATTTCATTCCCAAAACCAACTTGATATGATAAAGAAACCAACTCCTGTTTCTTTATTTCATGAACGCCACTTGGATTGCAAAAGACAGGTGGTAATAAATGTATAAAACAATTTTCATTTAGATTTTCCCAGATGATAAAACGTCTCAGGGGTACTAAGGAAAAAGGTACTTCTAATTTGGATTCTCAAATGTAGCATAAATAAGGTATATGTATAACCCACAGTACCCTACGTATAGTTTCCGTATTCCCTAAACGCCTCTAAGATTGCAATATGAAATGTAGGTCTCATGATATAATGCCCCTGGTTCCGGAAGCGCGCCGATCACTCTCACTTTCGTCCGGCGGAGAAAGCGCCGAGCGCGGCGGCCGGCGGCGAGCCGGTGACGGCATCGCTCGCATCTTCGTGGACCGAGGAAATGCTTTTGCGACGTCGACATCTCCGCACCTCTACACCTCCACACCTCGGCGGAATGCGTTAACTGAGGATGCTCGCGAAATACGTTTGGTTGCGTTAATCATGTCTCTGAAAAATCCTTTTGCGTCACTCTAAACTTCATTAGGGAGGCATCCTGCTACATTTTAAAATGAAGGCACCAAGTTATTAATAAGACTCTGTAGTCTGTCTGTCCGATCGTCTCTCACAGGTTTCTATCTTTTCAAGACTGAAATCATGACATGACACACAAATATTAATAAAAATAACATAGAAAAAATTATGCAACTCCGAAAAAATGCGATTGTAGGGCGATTTTTGTAAAAAAATATGATAACTAGCAATTGTCCGGTTTCTTGTAACTGAATTAAGGAAAAAAGTTTATGGTACTTTTTTATAAGGAAATTAACTGTGATCTCACAGGAAATTTATTTTGGATACTTTTCAATACCAATTTTTGATTTCAATAAACTTGCGTATTCTCGGTAGTATTACCTCAGCATTTACTCTACAGAGCCCGGGGTCCACTTTTTATCTAGGTAATTAGACAAAATTACTGGTTTTTAGACAGAACGAGTGCCATCTGAACTCCGAAACTTAAAGAGTAGACCAGAATCCATGGGTAAGTTTAAACAAAAGCTAGGTGGGACCCGCAGCTTAACGTGCCTTTCAGAGCAATCTTTTCGGATAATCAGGTGATACTTGCCTGTACTATCCTGATCAGACTGGAAACAACTTTCACTAAGTATGCTTCCTTATGGGATTTGAACTCACGACCTCCGGCCCATTGAGAAAACACCTTGACCACTGGTCAGAGTGAGTCATATGCGAAAATATAAGGAATCAATAGGTGATATGGCAAGCAATTCATCACCATTTTGATTCCATTTTCCACTCACACATAAATACGCTAAACGACCGCCCTTTTAGTGTTACGGCCGCAGGACGAGACACCTCAACCTACAGCGGCCACAGAACAGCTCGCGTTGGAGAGGTTAGTTTCGCGCAACATTGCACACATTTGGGCGCCGCTTTCTCGCGCCCTCCCGAGGAAAGTGAGAGCGCTGCGTCAGAGCGCGGAACTACGATTCGGACACTTTCACTCCCCCACCGCCCCGCGCCCGGTGGAGGCTCCAAGCGACCAAAACTCATAATTGTTTATTTTCCATCTCATTTCGTCGAGTGGCGAATGCGCATTTTTACGAGTACTTTTGACTGTCTTCGGACACCAAAGTAATGCTTTTTCATAGTTACATTTCAATGATTGTTCTATGAATCTGTTTCAATTAATAATATATACTATAGTACTGCTGAGTATGTTTCAGGCATGATCTATAAAATGTTAATAATTGTCCTCCAGATTACTTTAAAACAAGCCTATGTATTTTTAAGAATGTATAACCATAACAACAACCATAGTTAGTAAGAAAAGATTTATAAGCGGCTTAGGAATAACAAAAGATGTAGGCGGTCTTATGTCCGTTACGCTCAATAATTGATGTCAAATGAAGGTCATTAGGATCTCGCGAAGCAAAGCGTGCAACAACAGTTTGTTACATTGGCGTTGGTGCGCGGGGGTGCGGGGGTGCGCTGGTAGGTGCCAGCCTGGTGGGGAAAATGTTGCGCAACGTTCGCTTCCTACTCAGGAAATATAGGTGAGGAGTGCCTCGGGGTGGGCGCGGGGCGCGGGGCGCGGGCGGTGGAGCGGGAAGTTGCTGCTCTTGCGCAATGGTGAAAGCAGCGTTTTCCGGCGACGTGCGATCATTTTCGTAAACGTGTGAATTGAGCGAAAGTGAGCGAGAAAGTCGTAACAGCTAGCGCTTTATGTGCCTGCGCAGACTCTGTCAGGCCCGCCGGCCACCCCGGACCGGCATACACCCACATGCACGTCATTGTCATTGCTAATGATCATTACGAATAGAATGTAACAAATTTAATGTGGGGCGTTTGATAAGTTACCTATTATCGTTTATACTAAAGAAGTTAAATAACAATCAAAAAATAATTTTAAAATTGTTTTTTTTAAAGACTACAGTAATTCAGAGTAGAATTTGGCCATGCAAATCAAATCATCAAATTGAATAAAAATCGTAAAAAATAAAACATAGGTATTACGTTTTTTTTTTTTTTTCATTTTTGTCGCACCAAACATTTTGGCGAAAAAGCCCCCTGCTTTTTCGCCAAAATTAGGTCATTTGTTTATTAACTTAAAAACAATTTATTGTATGCATAGATGTATGTATAGAATGCATTATATAAATTGTAACATTACGAAAAAATAAATTAAGATCGTTGCAGCAAGTCCTTTTATTTGACATTTCATGACATTGCAGACGGCCAAACTTTTGTTCCGATTAGTGACCCCTAGCACGAGTTTGTGGTGGGAAGTCAAGGGGTACAGTTGAAGTTTGCCTTAGACAATTTTGCAAATTGATTTTAGTGGACTGTATAATATGAAATTGGTGTAGTTTGGTGTTATAAATGCTCGTTAAAGTGAACTGATAAATGGACTCGTATAGATTTGCCGCCCCAAGCTGCCACGAGGCGTCAAAGAACATACGCCATCTTTGATGCTACTTGGAAAAACTTTACCGTACAACACCGATACTTAGTATCTCATTATACTGGACATTGGCAGAATCACTGAAATTTCGGTGGAAGCCATAATATAAAACAGACGAAGAAGACCCCTAGCACATTTAGCTGTTGCTGTGACAGACGAACAGCCAGAGCCAAAGAGATTCCATTAAAAATATCGCTGCAGGCAACACGAAATATTAGCTCCTGATAAAGATACCAAATTATGAAATTAAATACATTGCTGACAGACATGCGATACGAAGTGAATTAAAATATGATGTAGGTACTTAGTTGTTATAAAATACAGGATTGTCAGGTGGTTTCCCACTATATCGATAGTCGTGAACAACTAATCCCAGCCCAGCTAGCTAAATCTGTGTAACTTTTCATAATTTTTTACTTATAACGAGAAACTTGGCGATTTATGGGGGAGGCCTATGTCCAGCAGTGGATGTCACTGGCTGATAGATAGATAGATAAAAACGGAAATCTTTAATAAAATATATAAAAAATAAATGTTTGGTATTTTCTCATTTGAACAACAACAACAAAACTTTTTTGTTGTAAAAATTGTTAACACAAATATGACAATTAATAAGTGTTCAAAGAAACCTATATTAAATAAACGATTGAATCTTGAATCATTAATAACCAGATTCTTTGGCTATTGAATAGTATTACTTAATGTTGAATTGTACTGTTCATCTAAGAATCGGAAATTACACGGTGTGTTTAGTTGTCGTGCATTTGCGCTGTGAAAGCGCCACTAATATTATTATTAATAATAAATATATACGGACAAATCGCACAGATTGAGCTAGCCCCAAAGTACGTTCTTAATTAAGACTTGTATTATGGGATACTTCAACTAAACTTAGCTGTAAGTAAATAATTAACGTCAAAGATTGTTGAGAAATCAAATATGACATGTTCAAAGACACCTATACGGACAAGTTTTCAGTTTGAGTGACAGGGTCGAGCAGGAGTCGCTCCGTCGGGTTGTTTACAAATTGATGTTAATTGTGAAGGCCGCCTGCCAGGAGGAGTTTGCTTGCTTAGTACACTTGCGAAATTTGGAATATATTGATTCGGTTTCTTTGTTTAAAAATAAAATAAAACCGTTTTAATATTTTCTGATATGAAATTGTATTAGTTTTTAGCCTGTGATCTGCTACACCATACTACATATTAGGTATTGTTTTTAACGAATTTATCAATGCTCGAGCAAAAGGTCGGCATCAGTATGTGATAACCCTAGGTGTACAATTTATTCGCGCTTTTTTGCGCGCGCATTAAACCTTGGAAGTATTGTAAAAATTATATTTTATGTCGCTTTACCTCACCGAGAGGTTTAATGCAATTTTGGTAATTAAGTACAAGTTTTGACCAGTTTTGCAGCTAAAAACTGTGCCCGGAAAATAAAGCCAGTATCTATTAGATTTTCATCAACATATCAACTAGGTACTTAGCCCAACAATATAACGTTTCTATCTAACTTTCAAAATGAGAAAGAAAATTTATCCAAAGTTTTTAGCATTGTTTATGCCATTTTAACTCATTACGAACAATAAAACCTTATCGTAGAATAATAAGAATAAAGACTATTTTTGTTTCAACATGTATTGACAAACAATCTGTTTGTGAATCAATGTTGTGAGGAAAGCGGACGCAGCGATCAGCTGGCGCTCGCCGGTGCGCGGCGGCTGCGCGCGCGCACCGAAAGTAAAAGTCGGAACTAGCGAGCGGGCGCGGGCGCGGGGAGGGGGGCGATGCGGAAGCTACACGAGATTACTTGACTCTCTTCGAGGCGCAGAGCCGCGCCGCGCCGTGCCGCGCCGCCGGCGCTCCATCGCAGCGATAGCACACTGCGATATCCATTAAATAAGAGTTGGAGGTCAAAGTTAAGGTTACACAGCTGAGCTGTTGTGAAATCGCGAAATTATGTACGAGAGACCTGATATTTGGACTTTCACATGGCCACTTCCATCATTATGATTGCCCAAATTTTTAATTAAGATTAATAATATAGATACACAACGCCGTTTAGTATCTTTGTTTTCTCATGGTGTTAGGCAAAGTTTGATCATTTCATTGTTACAGGTAAAAAGCCGTACGAAAATGTTTGTAACAGCAATAGAGTTATTTGTTATCGTTTTCCCCTTTTCGCCTCACTCGTGAACAATCGATTAGTCTACTGTTTTTCAAGTATTTCCTACTGTTGGCTGAACAAAAAAAGCTGCATTATTGTAATGTACTTGAACATTAGAATATGCAAATCAGTTTATATGACTTTTTTATTATTTTACACTAAACATAATAAAAGATGACGTGACGAAATTTGTTAGTAGATTTTAACTACCTATTTAAAAACGTACTTTTTTAACAAAACAACTTCCGAATCTTTTACTCGCCACTTTGCTCGCCTGTATACGATAATAGATTGGTCTAAATTACCGCAGTCCACGGTCCGTGGTTCTACTGGAGTAAACTGTGGCAATGGCAATGCCGGTAAATACATTCTTTATAAAAATACGGATCTTTTGGGTTCGTCGCAAGCTACCCACGCTTATCTTGCAGGTCTGGAAAGAAATGTTTTGAGTAAGTAGATAACATTCGAAGAACACTCAACAACCAGACTGGACTGGAGAGAAACGAATTATAATTCTATTTATTAGATGAGATTCAACATGAACATCCGTATTCTTAACCTTTTCTGGAGGTTTCGCCAACCCGGCTCCTAAATCGGTTTTCGTTAGTCTTTGAATCTACTTAATTTTGGAAACGCCAGTAGTTTGTAGTTTTTGCAAATATTAAAAAGAGCATAATAATAATATGACGTTCAAAAAGACATACAAGATATCCAAATTTGAATAAAATCTCATTTCATTTCTTGAAACGGTTTACGTTACATACAGCTTTGATGTATTTTGAATCTTTCTTTGGGATTACATCAGCTGGTCATGAGATATTTGATTTTTCTTCTTTTCCTAGTCTGGATAGATACCTCGTCAATGTGCATTGACGTATTAGTTGCATCATTCCTGCCTGGCCTCGCCACTGGCGTGCCCTTTCAGCATCATCGTGACAGCCGACGTGACACGTTGCCGGGTGATCGGAGTGGACATCCATGGCTTGCTCCGAATACCTCTGGCATTTAGCTTAAAATACAACTGTAGTATTGTTTCCGACTTTCGCTACTGACCTATACACTGAAAAATCAGTCAAATTGAAATTTACAGCATATAAATTTGGTTATGAAAATTTCTTCCTATGCATTTACTTTATCGTAACATTATCAATGATCATGCGTACAGCAACAGTGATAATTTCCAATGCCTGGCGAGGCGGCTGGTCCGCTGACGTAGCCCGCTAAGACCACTTTCGATCGGCAGTATATTGTCGAGTTGAAAAAGTAAAAGTGGTCTGCGGCTGTGTGCACGCGGAAGAAAGCACGTGTCGAGGCGAGCGGGGGGCGAGCGGGGGCGGGCCGGGGGCGAGGGGCGCGGAGAAAGTCACCAAAAGGTCGGCACTTTTTCCCAAAAATATTCTAAGTGAAAGTGCGCCGCGGCGTCGCGTAGATTGGTAAAAAAAGGAGCTGGATGACGTGACCCACCGCTTTGTGGTGTGGCAGCAAGGCGTACGGCCTGCTGGACGCGATCATTAACTTATTTTAAAACTGGCAGATGATCCTTTCTCATTTATGTACGTATGATTATCAAATGTAACTAAAGGTTTACTTCTGAATTGTAAATTCATGACATTAGTTACTGAACTAATAGAAATTTGAGCCGATACGAGTGCAGCCTTAGAAGCCGACGCGAGGGTCGCTCTCGGCGCGCGGGCTCATCGACACAGGCACTCGAGTGCCTTCTGCCTGTGCTTCCCTAATTCAACACCAACACATTGATTACGTCCTACTCTAGTATTTTCACATGAAATTTTGCGAAGATGTTTTGATGTTTACGGAGTTGCAAATCTGGCTTTCAATATAGTTAGGCCCCAAACAATGGAGTTCATAGAGCTTGCTTACTCGTTTAAGTTATTCCAATGCAACGCAATCTGAAAATAAACTTTTTATTACCGAACGCACTAGATCAAATGTCATCTCTTTTTTTCATATTTTGATAGTCAAAATGTTAGCTACATGAAAAATAATAATTTGAATATGTAACTGACTTCAATTTTCCTGCTAACTAATAAATAAAAAGTACTAAAGCCTATTTTGACGAAACTTGCCCGCTCTCCAACTATGTACCTATGTAACTAGATCATTAAAAAATTGCAATCCGAATACAGTTTCCAAAAATTGAAAAAGACAAACATATAATCCGCAAACTTGTTTAGAAGCTGCACTAACATAAATAACAACCGTGTAATGCTAACATTACACGCACACGGGTTGAATTGATAACACCCTTTTTTAGTAATCGGTTAGTAAATAATATTGAGGGTACACGAACGACACATGATATTTGAATTTTCTTTTTATACGTGGCACATGACGGAGAATCAATTTACAATATTCTGCTAAATTGTATGCTTAGAGTGATGTTGTTAGTTAAGGAAAATTAATGATTCGAGTACTTAACAATTTAGGAGAATCAATAACTTGAACGTTTAAGTGAAAGGCAAATGTGAAGTGGGAGAGCACTTTATAAAATTGCGTTTGCAAAGTTATAAAATATATAATAGTAAAGAGGTATTCTTACATATATAGGATATAGACGAAACGTTCAGAATTTAAGTTAATATGAAAAAAATCTACGCTTGATGATGAAGAGATCGGTGCTCAGAAGAGAGCTCGACAGAGGAAGGAACCTGTCAGTATTATGTTTAACAATTGCGTACTACGCAGTATTCCACTGCTATCATATAAAATGTCTATTTTTAATTATAATCCAGACATGTGAGTGTAATGCATAGTTAATGAGAAAATCACTGACGCGCAGCAGCAAAAGATAAGACTTGGCAGTTCCAGGACAAAAATAGAATGAACGTTTTATTTAAAACTAAGACTTGTACTTCAATTATTCATTAAAGCAATCAATGCATCAAAATAGGAAAAGGCAGGAATGTCAGCTACCGAAGAATGTCCTGATATGGCACTGTACAGCCAAGCAACCTAATATGCAGAGAGCATTCAGAGCACAATAGTGTGTTTGTGTAAACAGAATTTGATAATCATTACAGATCCTTTGGGAAGCTATTAATGAGTGTTATAGATGATATTGTGTTTTATCAAGATAAGTTTATAAGACAAAACGTTCGAAACAATTCGCGCGGTAAAGACAACGATGGAGTCAAGATAACGAAGCAAAGATCGGTTGGTGATCCTTACAACTCCAACTCTGCAGTGACGGTGTCGGGCAGATCAGATCTCACGAACATAATTGTATTGATTTGCGTTAGTTTAAAATTTATAAATTTGTCCCTCATCTGTTCCAGCAGACTAGTCCCAGCCTGGGAGTCTCGTCCTCCACGGTAGCAACTACTTGACCTTGACGTGACGTCACGCACGTGTCCCATTGTGTAGACACCTGAAGAGTGAAGACGCGCTTTTATAATTATATACTCAAAGGGGTAAATATTCTAGAAACCATCTCTTCAGTTTATTGAGGACCTCAAAATAAATAATAGATTTCTATATTCTGAATTGTGGACACACAAAGCAAGCAGATTAAGCTTGAGGATATTTATTGTATTATTATAGTATTGTTACTAAACAGAGACGCGATTTGATGTATTTTCTTAAGTTTGTTACATCTTTTTGAAGTGATCGTAGTATTTTTTATATTGTGAAGAGCAAAAGAGCATAATTAAAATTGTACCAGTATATTTAAAATTGTTTGTAATAGCGGCCGTATTTTTTTCAATAAACTGTTCACATAAATTTAGAAATAAGTTCTTTTTAACAAATGTACCTATTATGGACCACTTAAAAGACAAAGAAGCAACATGACTGAGGTAAAGGATGTAACCGTTTAGGATATGGAAATAAGTCGGAAACAAATAATTATGTAAGAAAATCTCCAGGAAAAGAAGGGGACCCAACCACAAGAGTGAGTTATGATTACTAAGTAAATATGCATATTTATTGCAAATTCTGATACAAATGTGTTGTTTTGAAAGTAAGCAATCCAACTTTGTATAGACTAAACATTTAAATAAAGTAGCGGAAAGGCTTTTCTCAGCTTTTGAGAAATTAAACTCACCAGACTACAACCTTGTTCCTCTGCAGAAGAAGATTGCGCCAATATTTACCCGTCTAAGGGCGAGATGAGAACTATCCAAAATATAACAGAAAATATTTTCCACCAGATTCAAACCAATAAGTATTGACAATAACAATTCAAGCAATGCTGGTAGCTGAAGACTTGAGAGATCGCCGTTTTTCATCCAAGTTCCGTGAGTTGGAGAGCAGTTCGGCGCGCTCGGGACCCGGCGCGCCGGCGCGAGCCCGGGCACGCGGCTCCCAGAGTACGGCTTCCGGACCTAATCCGGCTTAGGACGGTTCCCACGACACGTGACGCGAGCGGACAAATTACATTATCTCAAACCGAACCTCGTCCGAGACCTCCCTGATACGACGAGACCCACAATTTGTCTCAAATATCAATCCGGACACTGCGTTATCGGGATATCTTCGAAGGCGAGTTGAACAGAATTATCATCCACCAACTGCGTATCGGGCATCGGGTCATCGTATCGCACTGCAGGAGCGGGTCCCGCGGTGAAAGTCCCAAATCACCGAAACAATGAGCTCTCGATCAACCGAAAACTTCGTCCGGGTTGCGCTCGCGCACTTTCTCTTTTTTTCACAACTCTCTCGCGCCCGGGGCGCGGGGCGAGGGGGCGCGGGGCACCATCGATCACGGAGAAAGTGCGTCCGCGGTAAAGGTCGACACTGACCGTTGACGAAGACGTGCTGTCTCCAGATGTGGTACTGGCTCCAGCGGTCGTCGTCCTGCGAGTGCTGGTGCTGCAGCTGCGGCAGTGAGGGCAGCGGCGGCGGCGGCGCCGGCGGCAACAGCTGCGGCGGCGGCGCCGGCGGCCCGAGCGGCTGAATGGGTTGGTGCTGATACTCCATGTGTACGAGGCGCTGGCGACGCGCTCGCTCACTGGTCACTCATCGCGGCGCGAGCTCACGGATGCGTGCGCTCGCTGGGACGCCCGGCACGCGACTGCCGCCGCAGCCGCCGCGCGCGCTCGCGCACCCTCCCGCGCCCGCTCCCCGCCCCGCTGCTTCCTCCGCGAGTTCCTCTCCCGGCACTCGCACGCACGGCACAGTTTTTAATTGCAGTGACATAATGTGTGCGATGCGCGATCACTCTCGCCGCCGATAACTGATTACTGTCCGTCGCGCGTGTTATGTGTACATACGAGTGCACGTGTCGTCTTGCGCATGTAAACAAACCTAACAGCTGGAGAGGCGCCGCACAGCGACACTTCGACGTTCAACTACATTTTTGATACATTTGTGGTCACTCCTTATAATTAGAGGTAGTACCTAGAAATATGTCGTATTAAACAATACTTTTTAATGATGATGATGAATACTTTTTCTTCGAAGTACAAAAACCTATCGTCGTCATGCAAGGTTATCTTTACATATGCGTTTATGTAAATTGGAAATTATTTCATCATATTAATATGGTAAACATAGAAAATATAACTTCAATAAATTAAAGCCCAAAGGAGAAATAATGACAAGAAGAGCTACAGCTGAGTGCAGGAATCGCAGGAGTCGACGGAGCGCGTTTATGTCTTTTGTAGGGGAGTCCCGAGTCCTATGAAAATTATTCAAAGATGTCTTTTAGGATTCCCAATCATGGCTTGCTTTAATTCTGAACAACATGCCATATATATTCCATTCTACGTCTTAAAACTATTGTATCCATTGGTAAGAATTTCTAATTGTTAGAGTACCTCTCATAGAGTAAAAAGAAAAAAGCGGGAAAAAAGTCACGTTAATTGTATGGCAGCCCCCCCCCCTTCCCCCTTTCAATATTAATTTTACTCTATTTTTAGGGTTCCGTAGTAAACAAGGAACCCTTATAGTTTCGCCATGTCTGTCTGTCTGTCTGTCCGTCCGCGGTTTTACTCAGAGACTATAAGTACTAGAAAGCTGTAATTTGGTATGGGTATGTATATTAATCATGCCAAAAAAGTAGTAGATAAATATCTTGAAAAAAAAAATTTTTTTAGGGTAGCTCTCATACAAGTAAAGAGCGAGTAATATTTTTTTTCTATACAAACCCATCGTGTTGAGTATCGTTAAAAAGGTCTTTAAAAAATATATTGAGGTTAAGAACACAATTTTTTAATTTAGGGATCCGTTTCCGAAATATTTGGTTTAAAAGTGCAAATTCTTGTTAGAGGTAAGTGTCCCCCCTCCCCTCTATCTGCTAAACGGTTATATATGGATACGTAAAAAAAATTATAGCAGTAGTATATATATACTGAAATTGAAAAAAAAAAACTATCAGAGCTGAGTACTAAGTACAAACTAAAAAGTCAGGCAACCAACTTATAAAATGTACTTGAAAATGAAAAATTTCATACAATTTTCATTGTAAGATGTTTTTGGTCGTTACACTGTGAGGTGCAAGTGTGGACACTGTGAACTCTAAGTTGTCATTCGCAACTACGGAACCCTACACTGCGCGTGGCCCGACACGCACTTGGCCGGTTTTAGTATTTGTTGTTATAAGAGAAATAAATCATCTGTGAAATTTTTAACTGACTAGCTATCACGGTTTATGAGATAGAGCCTGGCGACAGACAGACGGACATATCGAAGTCTCGTAAAACGGGTACCGTTTTTACCCTCTGGGTACAAAACCTAAAACCAATTGAGAATCTTAGTAGTTACGAGTATATAGGAGTCTAATGGAATTGCTAAATTGGACCAGTGCATCAAAACAACGACAGTAGTTTCATGTGACAACAAGCTCACTGTTCCTGCGCAAAGACTCGCGTACATCGCAAAACTCTCCTGTTTGTTACTCTTGAATCGACATTCGTGTTATGTGTTTGCAACGCGAGCAAACTATGATCCATACATTACCATAAATTCTTTAAAAAAAGTCCTCTTTTTCTGTTGATTCATTCGAACAATGTTTTACTTGATTCGACTTTTATTTGTTTCCTTCTCTCTCCCTATGTCTTATCTGAGTATTTTTTTCGGTTGAATCCTCTGCTTTTTTGCGTCGGAACTCTGGGTGTAGTTTTACGATAGCACCTTGCTTAAATTATTTCGCGAAAAGTTTTGCAGCGGCCTGCTCTCGTTAGGTAGAATAAAACACCATCTTCTTCGATATGCTGCGTGCGTTCTGCGTGCGTTCCCGGAAAACATGGCCTTAGAAGACAGATGCATAACAGATAACCAACGAAAATTATACAAGGGACCTTTTTTTACCTTTTAAAGTACTTATAACTGAAAATATTTGTACTATTCTTATTTACAACAAAAGATAAAATATTGAAGCGGTTATTAATCGGCAATCAATCCATTAGTGTTGGTGGTTATGTCCTTATCGCAGGAGAGAGCAACACGTGCAATGAAGGACTTTTCCTCCTTGCGCGCCCCAACGTCAACAGAGAGCGTGTTATGATGACGGAACGCATTCAATCGCACAATTGTATGCAATAGTTACACGCGGCGCGGAAACAAAACGCAGCTGAGCCCAGGAATCTTTTTTTTATATTTAGATTAGAGTACAATGGGGTGCAATCGCGATTGCCAGATGTGGCATTAAGCAAAAGACACATTGCACCTAAAAGGTTCTTTTCATGTCTGTATGTTGCAAGCTAAACCTAGTATCAAACTTTTCAAACTCAAAAAGCAGTCTATGACACTAGAGGATGTAGACAACTAAAACAAAATGTTTTCTTTTTTTTAGTGCCTGCTTGTCACGATAAGGAACTTATTACTGATAATTAATAATAGACAAATAAATACTTTATTTCAAATAATCTGCATTACATGTAAAACAAAAAAATTTGATTCAATAAAATAAAAAACGCGAAAGTAAATTTGTTTGTGTATTACAACTTAACAACTGCTCCGATTAAGTTTAAATTTTGCGCCATTTTGTCCGGAGAACAGCGAATGACACAGGATATTCAGGAAAACTTCCTACTTTATCTGAAGAAGCGACATCAACACGAGCGGAGCCGCGGGCAAAAACTACCAATACTATATATAATACTAGCTGTTACCCGCGGCTTCGCCCGCGTAATATATATAGCCTATGTCCTTCTCGCTACTCTAACTTATGTGTATGCAAAATTTTCAGTAGGTTGGGCGTGAAAGTGTGACAAACATACAAACAAACAAACTTACTTTCGCATTTATAATATTAGTTAGGATCATGAAATCAACTGGAAAAGGTATGTTTTTCTAGTGAATCATGTTCAGATAAAAGGCAAACCTGACTCTATCAACGCACAGCAAAACCGACAGTACCTAGAAACTTACATTAGGACAGGGATTCCTTTTGTGATATAATTGAGCAATAAGAAAGCATTTATAGAAATTCTATCCCTAAAGGGTGAAATAGGGCGATGAAGTTTAACGCGGACGAAGTAAGGGGAAAATTGCTAATGTTTGCACATTTACCTGGCACGCTAAACAGATGTGGATAGCTACAAAACTATCCACAAACCTTAGACTCTACTAAATTGTAAGGGAGACAAGAGGTCTAACAAAATTATTAAAATCAACTTAGGTAAGTGAATGATACTGTAGCAGGAATTACAGTGTAATCTAAGACACCGTCTGAAGTGAGTTATTACTGCAGTAATCTATGAACCGAGACTAACGCCTTTAAGCCGCTTGAAACCTTTTGCATTAGAAAGAAAGCTTCACTTATTTTGGCGCATCTCCATATCGGAGAGAAAGCTCGGCCGGCCGCGGCAGCAGCCACTTTCAAAAAAAGACCGCGACGCGCGCGGCTGCTGATAACAACACAATAGCGCGCTGCGACCTGTGCTTTGCTTGTAAGCCGACTCCGTACGGAGGGTTATTATGCATATACATAGGCTCTGATAAAAGCATAAAGACATAAAATACGTAGTCGTGTTGAGTTGCTAGACATTCACATATAATCTCCACCGGCTTTATTCTGTCTTTTAGCCCTCCCAGACTTGCCTGGAAGTAAGAAGTAAGGATGTAACGATATAACGTTTTAAAAAAAGAAGATGCTGTTTACCTATCGTCTGATTTGATAACATTATTATAAACCAGTGCTTTGTGTGTCTAAAGTCACTAAAGTAAGGATCTTTAGCGAGCCTCTGCAGCCGCCGGCGCTGATAACAAAACAATGGCGATGGCGAGCGGCGCTGCAAGCAGGTGCGCCGTGACTAGCCGCGCCGGAATGCACAACAATCCTCTCGAGCACCACCACACCCGCACGGCCAGCCACTGCGAGCAGGAGACAGTGTCCTTCGGCGACATGCGACTGCCGCAACACTTCTTAGCGCAGTGCGGTTAACAGGCAGCTCCCCTGCTGAGAGGCTCTGAAGTTGATCCCGAAATATGTTTATTTTGAAATGTCAATTTAATTGTTGACTTCCATCATTGGTACCATAGGATAATTTGTTCATATCGATGGGCTGAATAACCCCTTCAAAGATCCGAGGCGATTAAAATTTCGCCATGCATAACAATACATAGTAGAGAACTACCAAATGGAAGACCGCGGGGTCCAAGGCCCATAAGATCGGATGAGGAAGGTGTATGCGATGACCACCTGAGCACATGACCAGAAAAGTGCTGGAGATGAGTGAGCAACTCAGAGGCCCTAGAAGACCCATACTAACTTGGATGGGACGTGTTAGAAGGGTTATGAAAGATGCCCAAATACCACCACTGACGACCCAGGATAGAAATTCCCGGCGACGCCATATTAGGAGAGCCGACCCCAAGCAAATGGGATAAGGCTAAGCGAAAGAAGAAGAAGAGGAAGGTGTAATCCGCGATAAATTTTCTTCCTGTTACGATTTCATGATTGCCCAATTTGACTGATTAAAAGCGGGCTACATACTTCAACATTTTGATTTAGCTTATCATAGAACCACCAATAATGAAATATTAAATCTCATCTTTTACTTTAAAAGAGTAGACAGGGTCAAATGTTGATTGAAAGCCGCGTGTAGCAAGATGTAACGAAGATTGAAGATCAAAATGGGGACCGAAAATAGTGACAGATGATAGCCCATATTTTTTTAACACTTCTTAAAAGTATGCACATTAAATTTTTTCCGTTTTAGGAAATGCAAGTAAAAAGAAGATTCTGGCACATTACAACCAGCGGGTAGTTTGCCAGGTCCTGGGAGATTGATCAGTATAGCATCGTAGGCTAATAAAATTTTTGACATATTTCGTACTGTTTATGTCCAGACAATAGTGTAGCCAGGCAAAGACAGCTTGACAAGAACGTCATTAGTTGGAAGGGTTTCAAGTAATCGGGTGAGTTTGTGGTGGGAAGTCAAGGGGTGCAGTTGGGGTTTGCCTTAGACGATTTTGCAAATTGATTTTAGTGGACTTTATAATAAGAAATTGGTGTAGTTTGATGTTATTAATGCTCGTGCTCATGAACAATTTGGGATAAAGTTAAAGTAGACTGATTTATGGACTCGTATAGATTTGTCGCTAGAAGCTCCCACGAAGCATCAAAGAGCATACGCCATCCTTGATGCTACTTGTTAAAACTTAACCGTACATCACCGATACTTAGTAGCTCAATTTACTGGACATTGGCAGAATCACTGAAATCTGGGTGGAAGCCATATTATAAAACAGAAGAAGAAGAAGTAATCGGATTTCGACAGTCTAACTTACGCTTTACTTAGATACAAGGAAATGGAAAGGACTTGCACATTAGTTGAAGTAGAGCAGAGCAGGAAGTGCGAGGTGGTTCTGGTGGAATGCGTGATGCGGCCCGCCCCGCTGCGCTGCGCCCGCGCAGTTTCACTTTCAGCTGGCGGCGGCTGCGCGGGCGGGGCGGGGGCGGGGCGGGGCGCGCGGGGCGCGGGCAGCGACGAGCGAGCCGCAAAAAATAAGCTACTTTTGCTTTCTCAAAAACGTGAACGCTTTCACCTTTGCCGAAACCTGCGAGAAAATGCCCGCCGCTTAATGCGCATTAAATAGATGCTTATTCGGCTATTTTCACTATCGTCCGACGCGGATTACAAACAGGGCAGATGAGGCCCTTCAGCACTCTGCTGGTGACAAAAACCGATGTTAAATCTAATGTTTCTAAAAATTAATGGAATATTTTTAAATTCGTGTTTGATACATGTTATTGTTATTATACAAACAATTTCACAGTGTAAAGTGATTTCCAAGACAAATCAAATGATCCAAAAGACTGCCTTTTAAAGCTTCAGAGAAAAGTATTGAAATGGCAATATATTTTTAGAAACAGGTTTTTAGTTCTTAAAACTTAATACCAACCGAAACAATGCACAATATACCTATATAAGACGAATCCCCTGGGAACATTTTATATGACATTCCTAATAAAAATTAGCAAATTGGCTGAATATTTTGTAAGGATGTCTTTTTTTGAGTTCCCATTTGGTTCCATAGGAAAAGTTGTTCACCCTTCGAACCACCACGTTAGGGATTCAAAACAATAAATATTTTACCGTGTATATACCTCAGCAGAGAATTTGGTCGATTTGTGCAATGCGTCATATGTGTTCGCTCGCTGTTGTATGCCTGTCCTCCTCCCCACCAAACCTCCCCCTCTCCCCCGCGGCGAGATGTTTATCAACATGTGGTATCAGCGCGCTCACCTAGACCTACACTTTATGTCTATAACATTTTCTAATCAGCTGCTGTTGCCACTTTCGGTTGTAGATCGCAAGTTTGGTGTGTGTAGGTGTAGGCTGACAGTGGCTTCCTTAACTGAGGTTATTGCACAGGCGCCGGCGGAGAAACTCTGCAAGCCTGTTGCCACAATAGGTTCAAACAAAATTGTTGTCCGCGTCGTTTTGATTAAAAATCTCACATAATAACAGTTTGGCTATGTAGTGGTGTAAATTCACTATCTACAATGATTTTTAGCAGTACATATATACGTATGTAAGTTTGTTTTATTCCACCTTAACTACTAGCGCCTTGAAAAGGATACAAAAGCAACAAAACATTAAAAAACCGGCCAAGTGTGAGTCAAACTCGCGCTATGAGGGTTCCGTACAATATGCTTCGTGAACACACACACAATGTGCAAAAAATGTTTTATTCAAGTGACTAGCGCTATCTAGTGGTGTTTTAGTGAACTATTTCTCCAGATGAACTTATTATTGTGAGTTTACCACTTAATTTTCAAGTGATAGAATTCTTATTATTTTTCCTGTAATCTTCAAGGAATGAACTATATTATGTAATTTTTTCAAAATTTTCGGCTCAGTAGTTTCGGAGATCAGGGGGGGGGAATGATCAATTTTTGCCTTCTTTCGTGAATAAAATCAAAAGTATTGATTTTACCCGAACAAAAAAAAATATTTTTGAGATCCTCATAATGAGCCCTTTCATTTGATATATGACACAATAAGGTTTGCAAAACTTTTTATTTTTTAATTTTTTGATTGGGCCCCTCAAAATGACCCTTATTTCAAAAAAATCTTTATTTACTTTGCACATCCGTGTTTGGGTCATAGGATTACACTATCTTACCAAATTTCATCTAATTTGGTTCAGTAGATTCGGAGAAAATCGGCTGTGACAGACGGACGGACGGACAGACAGACGCTCGAGTGATCCTATAAGGGTTCCGTTTTTCAACTTTTGTACGGAACCCTAATAAATAAAGACTTCAAAAAAAGAATGGCCAGTTATTTTTTTAGTCTACCTGCGACCACGAACACTATAAAGTGCTCGAAACGTTAGGTGTATAAATAATGTAATAAACGCGATAAAAACCGTATTAAAATAATTTTATTTAAATGGCCAGTTATTTTATTCTCTGGTGGTTGGTAATTTAGTACTGCAGTAAAACATGAACTGTAATAAAAAGAGAATTTAGCGGGAAGAGAATTTTATTTTATTTCAATTTTATTTCATTCTAGTAAGTACTTCAACCACCTATCAGCAAAATTCATCAAATTGTATCTCCTATTCCAAGAGCTGAAGGATTAGTAGATGAATGGCCGGTAAAATGAAAGATCGGAAGAAACGCACCTGCCATTAAAACAACTTAGCCACATAGGCTCGATAAGTTTCCATGTGGAGTTTCCATTTCCAACGAGGGAGCGTCCCCAACATATGGAGAAACTCCATTTCCAACGAGGGAGCGTCCCCAACATATGGAGAAACTCCAGTACCTACACCTAAAACAACTTGGCCACATAGGCTAGGTTAGCTTTGTAAATTTCCTTGTGGTCACAGGAAGGAATGAGCGAGCGTCACCAACTTTTGGCGAGACCAATTTAAATTAGTAATATCATAATATACAACTGCCGCTTAGTGTCAATGCCGCAACGCCTTGATGATCTGATATTTGTAGAGAAACATGAAACTTTTCGACTAAAAACTAGAAGGCATCAGCCTATTCCTTTGATCGCCTCGGAGGATTTGATCGCGAGGGAGCCGTCCGGACATATTTACATCGTGAACAGCGTGAAAGTTAGGTAAACTATCATCATCGTGAAAGCAAAGCAAGGGAGGCAGTCGGCTGAGAAGTCTCCGCAGAGGCTGCTTGCCCTCGCTTATCGTTATCGCGCCATTGTTCGCGCACAATCGCGCAGCTGGTGCGAGTGGGCGTCGCACCTGGCACGGCGCCCTTTTTTTTCAGTCACTCGGACTCGGAGTACACACAGCGAGCACAAGGAAATCATATCAATGTTACCACCCAGTCAGGATCCGAATGCGGGCCCGGGCTCTGACGTATTTCAGAGGAGGATACAAAAGGAAACCTGCACAGCAGAGCAGGACGGCAAGATAATGAGGGAATCTTATCAAGTTGCCACCCAGCCTGCAAGAGGATCCCGGCCTCGAAGCGCCGCAGTCAGGCATATTAAACAACGAGTTTAAATAGCAGAGATCAAATCAATCTATGATGACCTGTTGCCAACAAAACAACAGTTGTTTTTTTAATCACTATGAAATTTTTCGTAATTTCGGCATATTTAATAATTCTGCGTCCTAAAATTTATTATTAAGCATGTTAGAAAAACAATTACCCTATTAACTCAAAAATACTATAATTACTACTTTACATTGCTCAACTTGATTCCTTTGAAAATAAATATGCGTATCAGTACGGAAAAAACAAAAAGAATAATTTAGTTGTTTAGCTCTGTTAATCAAATAACTATGTTCTTGTCAGCGCAGAGCGCTTGCCTGCCCAATTATGTTCCATAAAATATGAATTCCACTTTCCTTAGCTCTATAGGCCCAGAAGATTTTAAATAAATATATAAAGATTTTTAAGCGACTCGCACAGGTTTATGAGTACATATACTTGTCATAAGTGTGAAAATAATTATGAGTATTTGTTTGTTATTACGCCTAAAGGTGAAAATAAAACTCTTAGAAATACACGATTTCAGCATTTGCCCGCCCGTCAGTCTGTCAACACACTTTTGCTCTGAATTGCAAAGAGATGTCAAGTTGTAATTTATTTTAAATATTACCAAGAGATCTATATTATGCGTAAAGCTAGTAAGATAAAATGTTACTTGGAATAATTAGATGCAAACATTAAAAATATATATGCATCCTTACAATTTTCTTTAAATAGCAATTTTGCCTCAAAACTAGTGAAACAAAAATGTATCCATATTATTTTTACAAGTCTTTTTAAAACCAGAAACGTATCTCAATAATTTTGTGATAATATTGTACCTTAAAAAGTGATGGGTCCAATCTTACAACTTAATTACGAAACACTAATCCTTTACTGATTCCAATATTATTTTGCGCCCTTAGCGCACTTCTGCAAGTCAACTAATAATGCAACGTTATGGTAACATAGAACTGGTTTGATGATGCAGTCAGAAGGTGGCAATAAGAACTGCCAAACTAAAACCACACGAATCCGTCGTGTTTTAGCTTATATAGGTAGTTTATCATAGCCAGCACTTCGTAATATTATATCGCTGGTAATGAAAATAGACAAAATAAAAGAACTTGTAATAGCCTCTGCTTTGACAGTGAGGTGAGCTGAGGGATAATCAGGCACGTGCGCGTCAACATGTGCTGAAAGCGACGCGACGCGATGGCTGCCTAGATTCAGAGCAAGTGACGCGTGAGAGAATACATTACCTAGCACTGTACTAGCGAAATATATTGTAATACAACTAGGAGATTCAGGAAGACAGCTAAACGGGATCAACTTGTGGGAACTTTTGGTGCAGAAAACCCTGCAATCGCAGTAAGAATTTAGATTATAAAATAAAAGATATAGTAAGGCGCTTCCATACTGTGCTGGAGTACAGGAAATACAATGAGCCAGCTATTTTCCTTTCCACATAGGCTGTCGACGCTGGTTAAGGAAACGGCCGAAAATCGAAGGAATTAAAAAAACGACGTCACAAATAAATAATCATTGCGGCTAGCAACCTCATCACTCATGGGGCAGTTGGATTGCACTATATTAATACATTCATTTCTAACTGTTTGTGTATTAAAAAAAAGACAATTTAGTTCTGAAATTGGCTCGACCGTGAATAGTCGAGGGTAATGCACGAATTCAAACGCTCCGCGTTGTGTAGCGTACGTTATTATGAAAAAATTAAACCCACGAGTAGCTAAAAAGCGATCTTTCTCTGTTTTCTACCCTTTGTGTATGAGATTGTTTGTCTTGAAGAGGCCAAGCAGACTCTGTTTTCTGGTCGCACCCCTCCAGAATAACGGGTGGACCAGCCATCTCATATCATCATGGTTAGTCCACCCATGTGGCGAGACGGAACTTAACGACCGGACACTCAACGCCGACACCAGTTTGAACATTGGAGTGTAAGTAAAGTTTTTTAATAATTTTTAAGGCAATTATTAGTTACAGTACGTCTCTAAACAGGAAAAGAAAGGAAAGGTGCTGTATATCTATTAACCTTTTTAGAGAGGTCCTGTATTTCTCACGAGGTCCAGACTGCAATCATTCTTATTCGCTTAATATCTGCATCAACCTTCATCTAAGTTTCTTTTTCCATTTTGTTGATCAAACTACTGCCGAGTAAAATTGTATGTTTGGATTAATGTTATTCAAAACCGCTACAACCATTGGGGGAACAGTAGGCACAGTAGCGACGCCAATCATTTTATTCCTAATACTTTACAAATAGAAAGGAATTCAAGAATATAAACAATACAAGCCTTAGTAAATAACCTGAAGTATTTTTTGAATCATGTTTATTACTATCGGAATCAGTGAGAATTATGAGAATCTGATTACCGCCAAAAACGGCCGTTTTTGGCGGTTATCACTTTTTCTCTCAATGACTGATTCTCATAATATCAAAACATGATTCCAAAAATACTTCAAGTTATTTACTAAGACTTGTATTGTTTATATTCTTGAATTTCTTTCTATTTGTAAAGTATTAGGAATAAAATGATTGGCGTCGCTACTGTGCCTACTGTTCCCCCTTAAACGGATTCGAATGTGACTTGACAAAAAAAAATACTGTGTATGTCTATTATACTTATGCTTTGTTTTAGGATAGTAACCTTGTTCTACAGTCGGCTTGTATGAACTATGAGGAAGAAATAAAAATGCTACTATTCCTAAATAATACTGAACTCGAAGGTGGCTATAGGAACTTCTAAGCATGAGAAGGTAAACTCATCGAGTTAAGTAAGGCACAATTGATTTGTCTTTGCAAGTACTTTAAGAATGACTCGCTCTTATTTATAGCTTATCACAAAAATAGCGATAGTTAGATCCTATTAAATCTCGAGCAAGGAGATTCGAGGGGTTTTGTCTGGCTGTGGTGTAAATGATAAAGTCGGTATGATTTTCCCGGCAAATGCATGAAACTGGTGTTGGCGCCACCTACCGGGGGCACGCAGTATTGCGGCCACCTGCGCCAGCAGCGGCCGCCGCACCTGTCGCTCTGCTTGTGGCCTTCTCTTGCTATCAACAGTGAAAGCAAACAACGGCTACTACCACGGCTTACAAACACAAGGTGTTTTACGAGAAGTTAATGTTTTTTTTAGTAAGATAAGTCAATAATTTGAAAAAAAAAATGGCCGAAGATGGAAATTTACAGCTTGGGTCGTAATTAAATAGGAAGTCGTGCTAAATATTGTAACAAAAATCTTTAAAAATTATGGTTTAACCTGGTACCTACCTACCAGGTACCAAATGCAATGATTTACCTAACAGGTACCAAATACAATGATTAAACCATGATTTTCATTAATAGATAAACTAAGTTTTTGAGTCAAAGATCACGCGAGCCCGAGATCAGTCGTCATATAAAAGGTGCCCAGCCCGGCGCATTGGCATGAGTATGTTTTATTCGTGAAGCCGAGCTGAAGAGCCGCGTCACGTGAGCCGCACGCACACGAACAAACACGCCACGTGCAAACTCACGTGTGGTGCGTGCGCCTCCGACAGCCTCCCTGCTCTCGCGTCTCCGGGCACCACTTTGAGGCTACGAGCAAACGTAAGATTTTTCCGTTCAATCGATTGTTCAGAGACGCCGATTCAATAATAGAAACCAATTCCTATGGACAAACACACAGCGAACGTTTCTTTTTTCTTGTTTTTACCGTAAAATTGTAAACACAAATATGACAATTAATAAGTGTTCAAAGAAACCTATATTAAATAAACGATTGAATCTTGAATCTTGAATCGTAGTAGCCGACAGTGGGACAAGGGTTTCAAGCTGCTCAAAATATGTGACCCCAACTTCGAAAAGAAAAAATCGGACAATGTAGAAACATTGTCCGATTTTTTCTTACAATAGTACCTATGATATAAGATCGAAAAACGCCATCTATATGGCGTCATAGATTCACAAATTTATGACCGCCATATTATGAGAAAATAAAAACAATTCACGAACTAAACAGTATTTTACCACCGTCGGTTGATAAGCAAATTAAATTTGGTGACAAACCGACAACAGCGTCTACCGGGTCCAATTGTGTTTTCAAACCATCCAGGAACCTTATGGTATTGGATTGGAATAAATCACTGCATTGTGTACACAAAGGTTCATCTGAATTGGTCCAGCCGATTAGGAAGAGTCAGGCGACATAACAAAAACCTAGTACAGAAGAATTTACTGATAGCAGCGCCACCAAAGCAAAAGCGCACGCAAGGCTACCTGTCTTTTCAAAAGTATTTACAATCCCATTACAATATAGGTACTAAAAAACTTTCAAGGGAAACAGAATAACGTGCGAATGAATTTGATTGTTTTCATGCCCTAATTACAAAACCGATCATCATGAAATTTTGCACATACGTTGACTGCGTTGACTGGAGTACGGAGAAGGCTACCTTCCATCCCGGATAAAAGTACTGTTCCCAAGAGATCGACACTAACGCGAGCGGAGGCGCGGGCGGAAGCTCCTTATTTATATTGAGAAAAGGATGATCTTTATTTATGCAAAAAAATGTTTTATTTAACTTCATACATCATTCAAAAGAATGCGCATCGACCCGACCTATAAACCATACTATAGGTATGTTGTGTGGGTACACAGGAAGACGTTACACAATGAGGTAATGCATCACAAAAATACAAAGTAATGCGCTTCAATACTGAAAGGAAATATGAAAAGGATCACTCCAGAAGAGGTAAACAACGACGATGCTAATTAGACAGTTACGTAAAAAGAACTATTTGAGTATCATAAACTTGCAGACGACGCGATCGACAATAATCAAATATTTTAACAAAATATTTAACGGTCAAACTTGATAGGATTAAGACATTTTTCTCAGAAACGTTCACAACATGGAAAAAGGCAGCTCTTCACATAAACCCTTATTTTCATGTAACATGTGACTTAAGTACTGGAGTCAGTAAATAAAAACCGGCCAAGTGTGAGTCAAACTCGCGCAATGAGGGTTCCGTACAATATGCTTCGTGAACACACACACAATGTGCAAAAAATGTTTTATTCAATTGACTAGCGCCATCTAGTGGTGTTTTAGTGAACTATTTCCCTAGATGAACTTATTATTGTAAGTTTACCACTTAATTTTCAAGTAATAGAATTCTTATTATTTTTCCTGTAATCTTCAAGGAATGAACTATATTTTGTAATTTTTTCAAAATTTTCGGCCCAGTAGTTTCGGAGATCAGGGGGGGGGGGAATGGTCAATTTTTGCCCTCTTTCGTGAATAAAATCAAAAGTATTGATTTTACCCGAACAAAAAAAAATATTTTTGAGATCCTCATAATGAGCCCTTTCATTTGATATATGACACAGTAAGGTTTGCAAAACTTTCTTTTAAAAATTTGTAATTGGGCCCCTCAAAATGACCCTTATTTCAAAAAAATCTTTATTTACTTTGCACATCCGTGTTTGGGTCATAGGATTACACTATCTTACCAAATTTCATCTAATTTGGTTCAGTAGATTCGGAGAAAATCGGCTGTGACAGACGGACGGACGGACAGACAGACGCTCGAGTGATCCTATAAGGGTTCCGTTTTTCAACTTTTGTACGGAACCCTAAAAACTGGCCAAATGTGAGTTGGAATCGCACAAGAAAGGTTACCACCAAACTTACAATACCGAATTACAAACAACGCTCAAAAATACGTTCGTCGCTAAAGTATTTAATACAACAACCTCTTTTGTGAAGTTAATTAACCAAATCTTTCTTGCATAACTACTAAATACTATTATATTATTGTTAATTATGTAATTTTCACCAGATTTTTTTCGTGACATAAGACTTGTGTGAAGATTTGCTTCTATGGATGTGATAATTCCTTTGCCTTGCCTTTTTATGTAAACGGCAAATATACCAAAAATATCTAAAGACTTCTCTGTAATAAAATAAATTACAGAGAAGTCAAATTTCTTTAATAGACAGACGCATAATAGAAAATAAAAATATTTTTGCATGAGCTATTGTTTTTATTATTTGATGTTATGGCGGTACTATGTGATTAATTCTGTGAAAATTTCAAGCTAAAAAATTGCATTTAAACGTCATTATTGGGCGAGCGCTGTAAAAAGTACCGACGTCTCCGTTAAATAAACTTGTTTTCGGTCCTATCCTACCCCGAGATGCATCGGTACTCGGGGCCGGAGCCCGTATGCCCCGGGGTCCATAGAGACTGTGTGATAGAACCGGACCCTACGCGGACAAGGTCGCAGGAAAACAGCTCGGTAGCTCTTGTAAAGCACCTCCAGGCTAGCTTTGAAATGCTTGCGAAGTCCAAATGTCCGAAAATGGGTCAGCTCAGATTGAGGACACAGAGTACCGGCAGACCAATGAGTTAATATCTGAATACCAAGTCATTTAGGAAACTAGACGTTTTACGTCTACGCGACGTATACGGACACTTGACTTTTATTAACATTAGATTGTGAAAAACAATATAAGCATTGTTATTAATTCGCGTATAAAATGTTTTTTTCATCATTTTGTTTTGCCTTTGTATTGGTGCTCGTGTGTAATATTTAACGTATTTCGTAATCCTATTATCATTGTTGACGCCGCTGCCCGCTGGTGACAAGAGGGCTGGCTCATTCCTCGCACAGAGAATCGGAATTGCTGTACAGCGGGGGAATGCAGCCAGTGTTCTTGGCACTTTGCCACACGGACGAAACCTTGATTTTGATCTTTAGATTTAAATCAAATTATTATTATTATTATTTATTTTAGTTTTAGTTTCAATATTATTTTCCTTTTAAGTATTTTTAAGTCACTTTTTAATTAGGATAATAATTATCATTTAAATTATTCGAGTTAATGTATTATTTTCTTAGTTGTATATTATTCTTAATTTTCTTACACCTGAATTGTGAAATAAGTAATCCGCTTATAATAAGACCTCGTCAGAAAAGATCAAAGTTATTTTACATAAATTGTAGGTATCCAACTTATAATTTTATGACAAACGTTTGTTAAAGAGAATTGAAAAAAAAAAGGTATTTTACCCTTGTAACTATCATATCAACTTGTTAGGTCATTGGATGTAGCAAGTGTTAGCAGCAGATGTTGTTGGAGTAGAAATAATACCTCGAGCTTGCTGAATATTACTATTTATTTCTCACCATAGGCGCGACACGTTTGCACAGTACAGAGATCTTGTGAAGAAGAGAATCATACAATCGTTCATTACACAACATAACAAAACTAAAAACTTTGTGTTCCCAGCAACAGTAAGGAGAAAATTAAATAACGTGTGGACTTGTTTGGATGATCGGGCTGGGTGGGAGCGACCGGGGCAGCGGCTCCTGCCTGACTCAGTCTGCGAGTGGACTGGTGCCTGTGCGTGTACATCAAAATCTGATATTTGAATCAACTCTGGTGCAATTAATCCCAACAATTAATAGGCCAACTATAATAAGCTAAGTATAGCTTTTCAGCTATAATTAAAACTTCTTGTTCAGCTGGACCGCGAGCTCCAGTCCATTCGCTTTGAGCGGCTCGTGGCGAGCCCAAAGCCAGTGAGAACCTTGCAATACCTAATTAAACCATGTTCCTGTTAGTTTTACACCTATTCATTTCACGTAACTTAGGAATGGCTCACGTTTTGAAAGAAATTTATATAAGTAACTAATAACGGTTTTTGAATAGGAAAAAACCGGCCAAGTGTGAGTCAAACTCGCGCAATGAGGGTTCCGTACAATATGCTTCGTGTATACACACACAATGTGCAAAAATGTTTTATTCAATTGACTAACGCTATCTAGTGGTGTTTTAGTGAACTATTTCCCTAGATGAACTTATTATATTGAGTTTACCACTTTATTTTCAAGTGATAGAATTCTTATTATTTTTCCTGTAATCTTCAAAGAATGAACTACATTTTGTAATTTTTTCAAAATTTTCGGCCCAGTAGTTTCAGAGATCAGGGGGGGGAATGATCAATTTTTGCCTTCTTTCGTGAATAAAATCAAAAGTATTGATTTTAACCGAACAAAAAAAAATATTTTTGAGATCCTCATAATGAGCCCTTTCATTTGATATATGACACAGTAAGGTTTGCAAAACTTTTTTTTTATTTTGTTATTGGTCCCCTGGAAATGACCCTTATTTCAAAAAAATCTTTATTTACTTTGCACATCCGTGTTTGGGTCATTGGATTACACCATCTTACCAAATTTCACCTAATTTGGTTCAGTAGATTCGGAGAACATCGGCTGTGACAGACGGACGGACGGACAGACAGACGCACGAGTGAGGGTTCACCCTATAAGGGTTCCGTTTTTCAATTTTTGTACGGAACCCTAAAAACGGTCTAGTTCTTATCTCTTATAAAGCAAATATTACATTTCATAAGCAACCGATCTTAATTAACTGGCTCGAGTCGAAACCATAAACTTATGAACTTAAATTCTCTTCATCATTTCATTAGACTTACGAGATTACGACATTTCTATGGTTCACACATTAAGGAGAAGTAATATCAATTTAATTAGGCAAAAACAATGGATAAAACTGATGTAACTACTGTGCTGACACACGAAAAAATGGAATAGAGTAAGAATGAAGAAGAAGATCCTTCGAGTGCACGGGTACTTATTTATGGAGTATATCTTAGAAAACTGTCCGCTACGTGAGCGCCGTGAGCGTCACTTGCCGCCTTGACCGCGAGCTCGGCGCGGGCGCATTACCTGCAATTAGTATAATTGCGCCGCGCGCCGCCGGCCACGTGGAGCGCCGACAAAACGCTGCAATGCACCAAACACCATGTAATCACAACGAATGCACATTCAGATTTTTACTAAACATCGCGTACACTTCTTATAGGCCCCTTTCAGGCACTACAAGCCTTCACAATCTGTGCGTGGCCAATTCAAATGTTACAACTTAAATTAGAATTCTGCCTCATGCTCGAGTTAATTTTTTTGCGTGCTACTATATATCGATTGATAACGCAATATAATGTTGAAGTTGAGTTAACTTGATGATGTGAGACTCCACAACCCTGAAACGCAGATCTTGATACCCACCGACCAGACACCACCGGGCCTCAGCGGTCACAATTTTGCAGTATGAATAAATAGTCATGATGTTAAAAATTAAAACTTAGTAATATTTTAGGGACTATGTGAAAGCAATGGGCTTAACCGCCACTTTACTAGGACATAGGTCAAGTTGTGCTGGTCCCATGCAAAATTATTTCAATCATATCATCCGTTTTGTAGTGATTTGACATACCTATTGACATGGTCGTAATATAATTTAAAGAAATTATTTAAACATATGACGTTTATATTCTTATTATGTTCGTTACAAATTTACAAACTGAAATAATTTGGTCATTACTTGTAATCCTCTAACTTTTCAGTTCTCAATTCGTTGGAATCTTCTTCTTTGTATGTTTGTTACCTCACAACTCCCACATTTATGAACCGTTATAAAATCTTAATTTTTTATTATATTAATCGGTAGACTTCCAAATTAATTGGTTTGATGATAAGTTTGGTTGGAGGTGGTTTTTAGCTGATTTTACGAAGGAGGTTTTCAGTTCGGCTGGTTGTTTTTTTAATGCTTGCTACGCGATTACACAGTCAGTTATGAATTGATTTGAATAATTATTATTTGTTCGATAATTTAAAGCATAAGACGATGCCATAAAATTATCATCGACCATCGATGTATGAAAAAAACTTACAGAAGAATTGTAAACCTCCTTCTGTCGGTTAAAGTCGGTTAAAGGAGTACTGAGAAGGACATAGGCTATTTAACACGCGGGCGAAGCCGCGGGCGACAGCTAGTAGGATATAATTATTTCGGCAGCTAAGTCCTGTAGTCTTCTTTGAATTATTTTGTTTGGACCACCAGGGGAGTCTGCATCATAATTGTATGTAATGCTTCTGCTCGTTGTCTGTGCCGGTTTAATTAAACGCGGTGGCTGGGAGGACGCCGGCGAGCGCGGCGCGCCATTACCTTCCTCACTATTTACTATTTCTTATCAGCGAGCTTGTTATTGTTTATTTTTGTTATCGCGTGTGTTTGTTTTGCTTTCAAAAGCTACTTATTTTAAAGCTATTGTGATGAACGAAAAATATTTTATTTTCGATTGTTTCCTCACAAGAATCTTGACTATTTAAGATTCAAAAGATTCAAAAATTTTATTCAGAAAACTAGCCTTTTCAGGCACTTTTTTACGTCATTCATTAATTCAAATAATTCTTATTTACCTTAACATTTACTTAGACTTAGATATGTTTACATTATTATTTACAGTTTGGTCGTTTCAGAACCGACCACTGCAGAGAAGAAGCACTGAAAGGATCTCTTTTCAATAGTATTAGTCGCCTACTCTTCTGAAAAGAAGGGCTTTGTATAATATTTTCCTTTTTTTGACAATAGATTATAAACTGCCATAGAGACAATTTTTACTGACAATAATATTAAGATGCTGCCTCTGTATTAATAAGTATGTCTAGACAGTGGCAAAATGAGATTAAAATATTTTTAGTTAGGACGCTTTTACTGTTCGGGCGTTAAAAGGTCTCTAGTCTCAATCTCAACGTATCCAGCCGCCTCAAGTCTCAACTAAACCTCACACGTACAGTCATCAAGGTAATTATCTAACGCGTACCGACTTGCATTGTAGCTACGACGACTGGCACTGATTGTGAGTTTGGTTGTTATTATTAGGATTTTATTAGTTAGGATTTTATTTAATTGACCTACTTACAGAATTCAATTATACTCCGGTAAGAACTTTAAGGGATACTCGTATGTAGTCATGTAGGAGACAGGGTTACACTGAAATACAGGATCAGCGTAGGAATTAGAAGCGCTGCTGTTTTCCTAGAACAGTTTGAGGGTTTGACTCCTCTCCGACATGATTTTAAATAAAAATCATAACAAAACAACATGATTTCAAGACATTTAACATCAATAATATTGATCGGTAAACGTCCGAAGTGGGTTGCGTGCGATGTCAAAATCATAGTGTTCTCGTCCAAGAAAATATAAGAATGAATGGTCAACACGCCGGCTTGTGTATCATGAATGGTCCTGGGTTCGATCCCCGGTCAGGTCAAGATGAAAAATTATTTTTTTCACATTGACCTGGGTCTTGGATGTTTATCTATATAAGTATTTGTTATAAAATATAGTGTCGTTGAGTTAGTATCCCATAACACAAGTCTTACTTAAGAACTTACTTTGGGACTAGTTCAATCAGTGTGATTTGTCCGTATATACATATTTATTTATTTGTGATGTGCCCTTATTGGGCAGCAGCAGTAGCAAGCGCGCCGTGCGCGGCGGTTCTGCTGCAGGTGAGCGATTAGCCATCGGGTTATTTGCGTGAACCCCTGTAGCTTGCTCTTCTTCATCTCATCTTTTCATGGCTCTTGTTTGGTAAGTATACCTATTATCTGTTTGTTTATAATTGCTCTCACGTGGTGTCGTGAGTTTGTTGTTTGAGTGTTGAAAATATGCGGATGCAGAAATTAGTTGTATTTAATGTAAATATAACCATTCTGATAAGTCAGGAACTAAGCATTTATTCAGACGATACAGCTGGAACGATATTTAAGCTCACATGATTCCTTTGTGAACAAATGTCCATTTCTATTCTAGATTCAAAGTAAAGTGGAATACTAGAGCTACAACATTTTTTTTATTTAGATGATCCATTTGTTTATATTTAATGTATATGTACTGAAAACCGCTGATTATTATGATTTTTCAGAGGACTATAAACAACACGGTTTTCCGCGTCACTGTTCCAGGTCTAGGCACCACGATAATACAGCCTACATATTTCATATCATCCCGATCTCTTGCCATTTGAATTACAATACTTCACATCCATTTTAATACACCAAGATACCGGCGAAAAGAAGGCTGCAAAGAAGCCCTCTCTAAATCCACGTAAAATATGCCGCTCACGAGAAACCGGTTGCCACAATAATACAGCTGGTTCTGTAGCCACTGATCCTGAAACGTTGGTTCCTCATGGTGGTACCTGTGTGCATCTGCGGGCGGCGGTGGTGCGGCAGCGAGACGGCGGCGGGCGCCGGCGGCTGCAGGAAGCAGCGCTCGTAGCCCGCGCACCATGGCCCCACCGAGTCCGTGCCCATGTCGATGTAGCCGTGGCGGTCCAGGCGCTGCGGCCACCGGCCCGGACCGCCGCGTTCCGCCGTCACACACTCAATCTTTGCTGTTGTTCCTCCACGGACACAAGTCGACACGACCGATCCCGGTGCGGCGCGCGGCAGGATTGAAGGAGCTAGCGCCGCTCGGCGACTGCACGCTCAGCGCCACGTGCGGCCGGCACGCTTCCTAACAACGTGTGCGCCGCGAGGCACGTGCCCGCCCGGCCCCGCGCGCCTCACTCCTCGCACCCTCCAACCCTCACACCCCTACCCTCCCATTCGCCTTTTTCCGAACGGCCCTCGCCGCGACTCACGCACCGCTCTCCTGAACATTTCGGCTGTCCTGGACTCAGACCTAGTCTAATTATTAATTGACAACAAATGTTGAAGTTCAAATTAATTAAATCTTTTGATAGTGACCGCTGTTGTCTCTATTACTAACGATTTTAGAGCGAATATAAAAACATTTTCAATAACTACGTGAAATAAAACACCCGGATGAGTCATAGCGTTGGAAATCGCACACGACTTTATTGCGCAAATGTTTAAAACATTTGTGTGCGAGCGAGGATCCGCGGCAGTGGTCGTGGTCGCGGTCGCGCCGGCATCTCATTAAGCGGTTAGAGGGGGCGGCGCGGGGGGCGCGAGACTATCCGCTGGCCGCTGACACACGATTAGACGATGCAACTTGGAGATCAGGGAGTCGATATCTTAACCGTTCGCACGGCTACGTATGCCAATCAGTAACCTTCCGCACTCACTATCTCTATTTAGAACTATCCTATATATATTTTCTTTTATATCCATATTACTCGTATTATTCTAAACTAGGGTCTCCGTGAGCTGAGACATCGCGAGATTTATGGCACATATTATAATCCGCTATTTATTTTTAAAAAAACATCCCCGCAAGAATCGGAGCATTGTAAATTAATACGAAAATATTCGAAATAAAACACTATTTTATCTTGACTACGAAACTTTGATTGAGATTTACTTCACTAAAATTACAACATTACTTACAAGTCGAATATAGACTATGCACTTAATTTTTTTATTTGCTTTTATAATCCCTAATAACCACAGTAAAAAGATATGGAAGATCTTTAAGTATCATAAGAAAGAGAAGTCCGTGAAAAATATGGACTAGTGACGTCAAAGTCTATATCATGTATACATTTGCCATACAAAATAATGTTTTTGTGAGTGAGAAAGTGAGAAAGTGAGATAGACATATCTTCGTAAAATCATTTTATATTGTTCGTATTTCAACTTTTTATTCTGTTTTCACTTTTATTTCAAATTTTATTCTGTTTTCACTTTCAGTACTTTACTATTGAATATTTTTGGACTGAAACTGGTAAGATAACACATATTTTTTTCATGCATCTTCCCTAACACGAATATAAAACATTTACGAAACACTGCACATCACATAGGGTAACATTTTATTCTCTTTCTTTACAAGTTTTTATTTCGCTTGCAATTTATATTTGTCCGGGGGAATCTTGCAAGTGAATTTCTAAGCACCTTTTCATAACCAATTGAGTAATAATTATTGTGCCATAGACCTGACCTGATGATGGAATCTGAAGGCATGTGGTCCTAACCCCTTACTCGTACGATTTGTTCTCACAGATTCACATAGATGGCGCTACTCGTTGCTACACGACATTGTATCTTCCGTATTATGAGAATATAAAAGCATTATTTCCAAAATATATCTTATTAATATAATTAGAACAATTATAATATTTTTGGATTATTATTTTAAAATTACGTCTCAGTTTTAGTAAGTTTAGGCTAACGCAGACTACCGCCATCTAGCATCGAGTGGCTGCTTGCCACTCGCTACTAGATGGCAGTAGTCTGCAGCGCTATACATTTGCCTACTTTCGTCACCTTAAGTTGGTCCAATATTTTTGTATGAGGTGGGCAGTCTATTACGTTAGTAATAGTACTTAGTAAGTCTTTGCTGAAGGTGACACAAGGTATATCTAAATTAAGAAAGATTAAGGTGTTAGTGCTCATTTTCAATTTGACAGATATCTTAGGAAATGAAGATCTTTTGAGCCCTACATTTTGTCCCTACATATCAGTAGTCTAGTCTAGGGTCGGTAGTTACAGAGATAATGCCGTTTCAATTTTGACAGCTGTCATCCGAAACGAAGATCTCGTCGACCCCTCTAGTTTGTTCTTGCACAAGTGCACACCAGTAGTCTAGCGTAGGTAGTTTCCGAATTATGGAACTATCCTACAAGAACCGCGTACATTTTTCCGGAATAGTAGTAGCCTATGAGCATATCCATAGTTTCAAACTATCTGTGTTCCTCCAAATCTGTTCAACTATTTATTTATTTTATTTTTATTTCTTTCGAACTTTCGCGTTTATAATATAAAGAAGGATTTTCAAAATTCCAACTTTAGTGCACATTTCGCCTGTATCCGTGTCTTTAACCACTATCACCATGACGATCGATCAATAATCATAGAAGTCACGTCTGATAACGGTAAACCCGTTTTTCTATAGAGAAGGAATGAAATCTAAAGGGATACCACCCCACAGGTCGTATATAATTATATTTTTTTTAAATCCTCATTTTATAACTTACCTAATACTCTAGGACCATTTATTCTATTTTTTTTAAGTAGGTTAATTTCTGAAATATTAAATCATCATCATCATCAGGTCTTTTTTATTCTCCACTGCGGAAGCACGGCACGACCGTCTTTGTACTACCAGAGCCATATATTAGCCACACTTTCCACGCTGACCAAACGGGTTGGAGAGGTCACTTCGATGTTCATAAGTATTTTTTAGCTTGTGTTTCTTAAATCGCCATCTACGACATCCACGGGAAGACTTGGAGTGGTCCTATTCTACTCTGCCGGGAACCACACGGCAGTATCTGAAATATTTACAATTTATAACACTCCCAAAAACCAGCTGTTTTTTACATTTTTCTCAATTACAATAAAAATTAGCAGCTTATTTTCAAAATTCAAACACTCACACACTCAACTCTTGATTTTCATCTCGATACTTTCAAAGTCCTCGGAGCTATGGCCAAAAATACGTCACGCACATTAGCATTCAATATTCAATGGTAAAAGTTATCAACTTAAGCGAAAAAAATGTGTTTAATTATCGAGAAGAGAATTAGTTGAGAATTGCGAAGTGAAATTCAGCCGGACAGACAAACCAACGAAATTTTGCCATTAAACACTACAAACGAACCTATAAAGTTATGTTGCAACTACTGAAAATTTTGTTAATGATGTCTCGTCATAAGCAGTATTGCGGAAATGCAAATGACTAAATATTTCGAAATAGATAAATACCGTCTTTGTACTACAAGAGCCATATATTAGCCACACTTTCCATGCTTCCCAACGGATTGGAGAGGTCACTTCGATGTTTATAAGCATTTTTTAGCTTGTGTTTCCTAAGTCGCCATCTAAGACAGTATTTTTACGTTTAAACGTAATAATTTCCCGGAAATTCAAATAGAATAAATGGGGTAAAATAGTACAAACCTTTTTTGGAGGGAGCAAAATAATTTTTCACTTGCAACTCAAGCCATATATTTCGTACATTCGCCATATTACCTGCATATCCCATTCGCATATAAGATTGACTCGAGCGGTGAAAATGATACGAGTGGATGTAATAAATTAAATTAGGCATGCGGTGTCCGCGGCCGGACGTCCCGTCACCGTTACTCCAGTGCAACGGACGCATGAGCACTGAACTCTAGCAATGAATTTTTCAGCACCTGAAGTTGCCACTATTCTGTTGGTTAGACCTCGGATGATGGAATGAAAGATGGAAAGTTGATCTTTCTTCTTTTTTAACTTTACTGTTTTTCTCTTTATTTTTCAGCCAGCCCGGTGAAGCTTTTATCAGCTAATTGCAATAATCTTTATTCGATCTGGTCTGAAACATTCTTTTTAATAGGCTATGTTTTTCTGTTTTATTAGCGTGTTATCAGCAAGACTCGACAAAAGTAAATTTTATTGATTTATATTGAAAATAGGGCTATAACCTCGTTCAAATGTATTTCTATAATCTTTTGAGAGTTATTTTATATGATAAAATATGAAGTTAAGGATTTTTCATATAAACTTTTCTATTTAGTAAAAAGATAATTTTATTTTAGTTTATTTTTATTTTAAGATATTTCAAAATATAATAATGGGGAAGACCTAGAAAGACACGGGATGAGTGTTTTAAATAACAACGCGATAAAACCGTATTAAAATTAATTTTATTTAAATGTGTCAAAAACAATCGCGAAAACATTAAAACATTACGTCATGAATTTTTCGAAATTAATTTATTTTTTGAAATTAATATGCTAATGGCACCGATTACTTCTTATACAGCCTTATGTTAAAATAAATGTATGTGTCTAATACTCTTGCTGAGCAAAGTGTTCGTAGTTTCAAAATGTTTCTAGATTTTTGAAACAGAGATTTATTTGCCGAATAAAAGTTAAAAAAACTTTATCGCACAAGTGCTTTTTACTTTACATTATCGCATTATTTTGGCAATAAAACACTCGTAGTAAATTCGCTTCTTTATGAGCTAAATATCGATGTATTAATAGTTATTTTATGGAATGGTGTGTTAAAAAGTATTTTGTTTATAAAAACAATTTTTATTCGGTATAGAGTTTGTTTGTCGTATGCGGTCAGAAAGGTGGGCTAAGTTGGCAACCTTTTGGGTACCTGAGGGCCGTCGAGGTAGAGGAAGACCAAGAAGGAGGTGGAGAGATGATTTCGACAAGTTTTTGCATGGTTGGGCAGAAATTGCAATAGACAGAAATGAATGGAAAAATAAGGGGGAGGCCTTTGCCCAGCAGTGGGACATAACATCGATAGGCTAGGTAAAAAAAAAAATAGAGTTCTCAGTTTCAACAAATATAACATATTCTACACATCTTTATTCATTTCAACATAAGGCTATGAATGAAATTATCGGTGCCGTTCAGATATGTATTTCAAAAATTCTACGAGAAAATTACGTTTTGCATAATGGCCGAGTTGCCAATTGAAATATTTATTAAATATTGATATTTTGTGTAATCGACTATTCATCTATTAACTAAATATTTTTTCATAAAAAATAAATGAAGTGGCTTAGTTGCATGAAATAATAATACAACGTGAAAGATACTTACCCGCAATAAATCAAACCACGTGCTAAACTAGATCACTTTAGTATAATGAAATTAAAATGACAGCCAAAAATCAAAAATAAATTTCGGCATTTTCATACAAAAATGTGCAGCCATCCAGGCGATTTGTATGGGTACGTCGAATTTCTTTTTTGTTTTTGACTGTTATTTTATTTTATTACTAGCAGTTACCCGCGACTGCGTCCGCGATGACTTCAGGTTTGGAATGCGGGGATTATAAATATGACGCTACAAAGCGGTAAACTAAACATATACCCCGATTTACCCCCTTAGAGGTTTAATTTCGGGAAACTATTAAAAATGTTACTCATTATTTTGCCGTTCTCAATTCACACGAAATTTCATACAAATATGTCCAAGGAATAAAAAGTTTCATATAAACTTGAATCTTCTATTTCACCCCCTTAGGGGATGACTTTTGAAAAACCCTTCCTTAGTGGATGCTTACGTCATAAGAGGAATACGTGAGGAAAATTTCAAATTTCTAGCTCTAAGTGTTTGGCCTGCGCGTGATCTTTGATAATTGCCCATTTTTTAAAGTATTAAAATGAATATAGTATGTTATCCTTAATATATAGACATATGCCATCGCGGACTTTTCTGTAGACCTAAATAAGATACACAATTCCACCATACATTGTTTTGTTATATCTCAAAGGGTTTAGACAGCGTTTTCGTTGAAAGCTCCCAAACAGCTCATTTTTTACGACACCAACAAATATCGTCGGTATATACAAAAATGTATACAAAAACTTAACAAACTATATACTAAAACCTTTCTCAAGAACCACGCTATCCATTGGAGAAAACCGCATGAAAATCGGTTCGGTAGTTTTGGAGTTTATCGCGAACAGACAGACAGACAGACAGACAGACGCGGCGGGGGACTTTGTTTTATAATATGTAGTGATACCAAAGTGATTTAGTATAGCCTGTGATTTGATTTATTACGGGTATGGCCATTCCACGTTGTATATTAAAAAAAATTAAACAAAAAATACATTTGATGTGTAGGAAAAAGTTGTAAATTATGAATCGAGGTAAATCTGTAATCCTTTAAATTATTTCTACTGCCACGTGTGTTGAAAAACTTCATAAAGTTCTCGTTAGCAATTTGAATCACAAGGTGTATGAATAAGCAACGTGTTTTTGAGCGTTTTGATAAGGTATGTTTCATTTGCATTAAATAGGGTCCAGGAAGATGATACACGTAAAAGAGCAGCTTAACCTACTTAGCCATTCTTTACAGCATGCAATTTTTGATACTGTGTATTTGATTTTTCATTTGATCAATCATAGAATCTCATTTCTTTGCATGAATATATCACAAACAGTTCTTCATAAAATTGGTGTGTCTCGGTATTTAGCCTGTGCAAATTGTTTCAATGTAAAATCTACGCCATTTCACATAATTCATATAAAAAATATGCTTTAATGTTACATAATAAATAATTTATTCAAACAACATGCAATGCAAAATAGTACCATCGAGTCAAAGTTTATAAATTCTTGTGCAATGTCAAAACATCTTTTATTCAACCAATTTGTCAACTTATGTTTAAACTGTTTTATAACCAATGTTTGACGGAAGCTTGTCATATAGCTGAATACACATGGGATTAATTTGTATTATTATATAGGTTTATACGTTTAAAAACTTATTAATAATGTATTAATATTATTATGATAATTTTGATTATGATGCAAAGTACGGTAAGCTGGATATTATAGTCGAGGTGACGGATAATATTATAAACTGATGACAGTAACAGTCAGCTTACTGAGTACAGACAGTCGTATAGATTTGCCGCCAGAAGCTCCCACAAGGCATCAAAGAACATACGCCATCTTTGATGCTACTTGGAAAAACTTTACCGTACAACGCCGATACTTAGTATCTCATTACATATACAATTTAATTAGATTTACTGAAGCCAGTATATGTATTCCAAATATTATTACCTTTTCAAAACATAAAAACATGTTTGAACTTACTTAGCTACTTTGATCAGTCTCAAAGATTTTCTCTAAACCGTAGCAAAGGCGGTTCACAGAGATTATTGTTAGGTTTCCTTTTTTCAATTTCTAAATGTCAATGTGGGCGGAAGACGGGCGGAAGATAATGAAATTAATTGAAGATCAAATATTAATTTTTATTGAAATACGAAATCAATGAAAGAGCACATGAATGATTGGAATTTATCTAAACATAATTATAATAAAAAAGTAAAAATATTTTGTCTGTATATTAAGAATTTTTGACTAAATGGATAGAAGGACACTTAAAAAGAATAAAAGAAAGCAAAAAATATTTTTTCCAATTTCTTGTCTGTCTGTCTGTATGATCACGTTTATCTCCAGAAATATTGGACGGATTCGAATGAAACTTTTCTTGCTATACAGGTATTAAGCCGGGGCAACATATAAGGTAGAAATGATTTAAAAAAATTTGGAACACGTGATGCAGCATTATAATGGTCCAGCTGAACTATCAGAAATATTAAAGTGGAGCCTTATCAAAATTTGTTAAGCCTGATGAGCATTTTTGTTGAGGTATAAAAAAATCTGAGATTTGGAACACCTCATGCAGAACCATAATGGTCCAGGTAAGTAAAAAAAAATATATAAATGACGCCTAAGCAAAAGTTATTCAACCTGATGAGCATTTTTTGTTGAGGTATTTAATTTGAAGATTTGGAACACCTGACACAGAACCATAATGGTCCAGGTAAAGTATAGGAAATATAAAAATGACACTGTAGCAAAAGTTGTTCATCCTGATAAGTATTTTTTGTTGAGGTGAAAAAATCGAAGATTTAGTACATCTAATACACTACCATATAAAATATTATTATATCGACAATTTTACAGAGTCACACACTCCTCTCGGATAGAGTGCGTAAAGTACGATTAGCTCATATTACTGGTGACCGACCAGCGGTCCCCCTTTTGGCAACGTAGTATTAAGCTCATACGGCAAAAATCAAAATCATAATCAAAACGTTTATTCAGAAAATAGGCCTTTGCAGGCACTTTTTCACGTCATATCATATTTAAAATTATCTTATTAGATAATATGTATTTATTAATTGTTCAAAAGCTACAGACTACTAGCGTTTCGGAACCGAACACTGCAGAGAACAAAACTGCAACTGCAAAACATGAGAGTTTGCTGTCTCTCGAAGCCTTGAACACACAGGCAACACCTAAAGCCGAGGTCCGTCTCTTCCGAAGGCCCTTTGGAGATGTGCGATAGGTTGAAGGCGCTTTGCCCATACCTCAAAATTTGGTGAAGAAGCGCAAGCTCACTTGGAGCTAGCTATATAGTCTTCTTCTTGTCTTGGCTCAAAAAGTCTAAAAGAATCCAATATTTTATCCCTCCAGTATTTAGCAGCAGCCAATGCAATGCCATACAATTTTATAACACTGCTACAAGTATTTTCTTATGTAAGTTTAGTTCGTATTAACACACTTTGTGACTCCGGCGTATTAATATACCTTAAGGCGCTCTTATAGTAACACTAGCGCCACCCAGCAATTAATTCTTTTAATACTAAATTATATCGAATTTTAAAAATCTAACAAGTACATAACTAAATTACTTGAAGTATTTTAGTATTCATTTTCACTTATATACGTTTGATAAAATAAGAGAAAAACAGGTTAACGCCAAAAGTGGCCACTTTTGGCGTTAACCGATTTATCTCTTTAAATATGGCACTAGTAAATTACTTGTAATATGCAAAAAATACTATAAGTAATTTAGTAGTTTTTTACTTGTTAGATTTTTGAAATTCGATACAATTTATGATTTAAGGAATTTAATTGCTGGGTGGCGCTAGTGTTACTATAAGAGCGCCTTAAGGTATATTAATACGCCGGAGTCACAAAGTCCACGCGAACGAAGTTGCGGGCATCAGCTAGTTGGAAATAAAGCGTTTCTTAAGTTACTGACAGTTACTTTGTCTGAATGAAAGTGCAGTCCTTGCAGCTCCCGATATGATATAACAACTACGTTGTTTATACCTCGGTGTACTTCTTTATAACGTAGTGCTGAAAGCATGTAAAAAAATGATTCATGAAGTATATAAAATAATTCATGACGAGCTCCGGGGCGCAGCGGTCAACACGCCGGCTTGAGGCGCGGATGGTCCCGGGTTCGATCCCCGGTATATATGTATTTGTTATAAAATATAGTATAGTTAACTATTATCCCATAACACAAGTCTTACTTAAGAACTTAATTTGGGCCTAGCTCAATCTGTGTGATTTGTCCGTATATATATTTATTTATTTATATTATATATTCTGTTATGTCGACTTTCTTCCTTTATTATCAATTAGATTGATTTACTAGCCTGTTAAATCCCACAACTGGGCAAACGCCTTGCTGTTTGTTTTCCATTCATCTCTGCTTTGGATCGTCTAATATTTCAAATATTTTTCGTGTTATTCGTAACAATTTTTCATGTTTAGATGTTATTCTGTTATTCGGGGTGGAGACAAACCCAACAAATCACAGATACTTAAAATCATTCCCGTTATTTTGAGATATGAACGGTGTAACTAACTTGAATTTATTTTAGATACATATTAATAAAGTATTTACCACTACAAGATCCCGCTCGTAATCACTTCTTGAATTGCAACAACTGTAACGGCACATTAGCAGTCGTCTGACGTATCGTCTGCCGAGCCCGGCCGGGTGCCGGGTGCCGGGCGCCGGGTCACGGGCGGCCGGGTCACGGTGCCGGATACGTCACAATCCTAGCGATGCAACGCCATGGTACTAGACGACTCGAGACATAACAGACGTGGGCCAATTTCCGCCTCTTAGCTCGATCAGTTATTGACCGACTACAGCTAACGAGCTAATGGAATTCTCTCAACAGATCTAGTTATTGACCTTTAGTTGTAATAAATACTAATCACGTCTTTATTCTTTACTAAGTAGACAGAGCGGAAGGCTATACGACTTAGGGCAGGTGACGGCCATAAGGCGCAGACTCTAGAGGCCGGCCAAGGGCAAATATCTATGTATGTATGAATTTATGTTAAAGGCATTGCGGCTAGCAACCTAACGCTATTTTGATTACATTTCCACCTATGCGCCCACCAACACACTAAACGTGACCTTTGGGTATTATGGTCCTAAACTCTGTATTCTCCGTATACTCTAGGGTAAAGACGAGATGACATGCAAATAATATTATCCGCATCGCCTATGACATCACTTATATTTTTATGGAAGGAACTCACAGGAATTATAGTTTTATGTTTAGATCTGGGATCATCTATATCTTTAACGATAAACCTTGTTTTATAATACGATTTTTCTTTGTACTTAACATGAAACCCGATTATACGTGGATTTATCTTTAGTACGCGTTTTATAATAGGTGGATCATGGTAAGACTCATTTAATTAGTCTTGGCAAACACATCACAGTGGCGGTCATAATCATAATAAAAAGCTGTCCAAAAATCATTTTTTTAAAAACGTTTTTGCTTACGTTTGCTTTGTAGTAGCAGAGCCTGGGCCTTCCGCCTTTATGACAAAATTCATGCTGTAATAGCTCTGGCAAAGTTCTTATAACCAGCCGCCTGCCTGATGCAAACTGTCCTTGGAAAGTATCAAAAAGAACGCAACCCTAATTTCATTTAAATGTCCAAGTGACATGACATACAGAACCCTTTTCCGAACGTTTAGTTTGGCGTTTTTTCTCGATTCTATAGTTACTATTGATAGGTATATTACTACACACAAACAAACCATTGATAATTAAATTTATATTTTCAAATCAGCATGTAAAAAGCATTTTTTAGATATCTTATGTCGGGTCAAAGAGCCAATAACATTTTCTGATCCAAGCCTCTCAAATGCGAATTAGAAGCACTTTAGCAGATGCCAAATTAATTGGCTAAAATTTTTGACTTTGATTCAGCGGCTGCGAACTCGAGCCGATACAAAAGGTAAACGCCCGGTTTTCATCCTTACTTTACTTTATATACTAACATAAGTTTTACTTAATATAATAATCCGAAAGTAAATCTGTTAGTATGTCCGTCTGTAAGAAGGAGAGAAAGAGAAAAACCGAAATTGCAATTACTTAATAGAATATAATGAAGGAGTGACAGTCGGGTTCGCGCAATAAAGGTTCCATATTTCAAGAATCTGACAGCTGTTGATCGAGGCTTTCAGATACGATTTATTTAACATTCTAATTGAAAAAATTAAATAGTTGTATAACATGTTTTTTTTTTTGGGAAAAGTAACACATCAGCCTTGCCAAAAAAATATAGCCAGTGTAACTGCTGTAGGGTGATCTACTCATTCTGTCAAAATTTCAAGTCTATTTCTATTACGGTTTAATGGATACAGCTCTGTGATATACGGATCGAATGACATCGGAGGCTAAGTCAGTCATAAGGTCCCATTTTAACCTTTTGGGAACGGAACCCTAAAACGGTTCTCTTGACTTGTTACGCGGCTGCCTCAAACATTGTAATGTGAGTGTGTAAGGCATGTGTGTGTGCAAGATTCCTTATACCACCAGAACTTTGAAATGACTGAACATATTTAGATGCGTGTGTTAAAATAAGCTATGATTTTTTGATAGCTTTATCGTTTTAAGTTCTTTTTCGCTGGACTTCCTTTTAAAAAAGTTAAATCTCCCATATTTGTAAAGTATTTGATATTATTTCCAGCATAACTAGCGCCACGCGTTCCTGAGAAAAAAATCTTGACTGACTGACGATTAAACAGGGAACCTCAAAACCTACCTTTTGAGTTACCTACGCAACCCTAAAAACAGGCCATATAACCTATCGATTAAACGTTATAGTTATTTTAGTTTAAGTTTAGAAAAAATGGGACTTCCCTAACTATAGGTATTACGGGAAATAAGTGAAAACTGAATTTACATAGGTACTCGATATAATCAGACAAAAAATAAATAAAAAGAAAATATAAAGTTGGAGAAAGGTATGTGTGTTAGAACCAAAAGCCAAAACTGAATTCATCAATTTTCAGAATATAACTCCTTTGCAGTGTTGCCCGCGCGAGCGTTTGCGTTTTGTTTTTAATATGTTTCTTAAAAAAAGTACTAATCAGAAGTATATGAACTAAAAAACTGTGATACAATAACACATGCCATAGGTATTGGCGGGTGTTACAGCATCGCACGAGGATAAGTTGCCATCGGTATAGTACCTACGTAAGTACTCGTTACGAGTAACCATAGTAATTTGCTTTTTCGTTTGTTTTTATTCAGGACCCTGTTTAGAGTGGAAAAATAAGGAAAATGCAGATGCAGAGGCTGCGGCGGTCACGTTGTCGGCACGGGCGCCCCCGCCCTCCGCCGCCCGCACCGCCCCCGGCCCGCCACCTGCTGCCCTTGTCATACAAACAGTTTAACAAAACTATTTAGCCAAAATAAGGTTTGGAATACCCAAAAAAGTTGCGGCCAGTAAATAACAGCAACTTGAAACGTCATTCACAAAAATATCAAAATTTACACCATAACTTTTAAGTTTAATTCACCATACTCCATACTGCTGGGAGAAAAACAATTTGTATCACCTGTTTATTTTCCTACGCAAAATGAAATATCTGGTTGAGGGAATGCGCAAATATCGAGGGAGTTAAATCAATACGCGATGCGGTAAGCAATCCACCCGAATTTTAGTTCCATTTACCATTCACATGCCTGTTATCATGCTATACTTGATTCTATCTATTCCATAACATACGAACATTATTGGTATGTACCTATATTTATTATGCGGATTTACACATATTTACACAATACCTACTGAAAATATGGTATTTTTCCTTAAAAGTAACATATTTATTGTGACGTTGTTTCAATTAAACACAGAGTGATAAGAAAACATACAATGAACGATAGTTGTAATGTGGTACGTGCCAGTGAGTGCATGTGTGGAAGCCGACTGCAGTGATGAATGTGGTCGAGCCCGCCAATCAGCGGGCCGCGCCGACAACCACGTGCTGTGTATCAAACTGCATGGAAACTCCAGGAAAGGTGCAATAATACGGTGTGACATTGTCGTTTTGTCTAGTGAGCTGTCTTTGTATGGCCTCCAAGATATAAATTTATAAATACTACTGTCTATAAGACCTACAGCCAGTATGCTCCATAGCTTGCTACATCAATGCATCAAAATCTCTAACGGTTAAAATAAGTAAACGCGAAGTCTCGAAATATCGTCAGATCAAATCGTATAATTCACAAACATGTTCACAAAGTACTTTGTTTTTATACTAAATTATTTGATAAAAATTAAAGCATAAACGATCGATACAAAAAAAATCTTATTCGGACTTAAATGAAGTATCTGTTTTTTTGGGTAACCAAACTAACAACATAAAGAGGAGAGTTATAAGTTGACATTAAGTTTTTATTTTACGCTACGATTACACAAAATTTAAAATATGTTGTAGTTACGCTTGCAATACTGTCAGTTGCAACAGTCTTATAGTTTTAACTAACGTATTCCCATTAATTCATACACAATGGAATAAATGAAATTGGCCCTTATTATATAGAACACGTATATGACTCCAACAGCAGCTGACCACGTTTTGTTTATTCAATTCAAATAAGCAATTAAAATAACGACGAATATCGCTCCTTGCACGTGACTGTGCGCCAGCTCGTTCCACTCAGTTCTGGCAATTCCCACAATAAGCAATCAAAACATTTAAACTGAAAAGTTGAGAAACAATCTAAATAAGTACAGGAAAAAACAAAATGGAATTCTATTTTTAAGCGGTATTTGTAACAGGGTTGTTCCAATAGCGCCACAGCCTTACAAATCAGCCGGTTATTTTGGGCACTCATCGCCTTGCTGCTTTTGTAACGTCTGTTGTGCAAACAAGCTGAGCGCAGTCTAAGACTTCGCAAATTAAGAAGATTTATAATTTCAGAACTACTTATGCGTGGAAAGACATACTTACAAACAAAATGTAAATACAAAACTGTATACAAAACCTAACGAAATTCAGCACACATGTTTAGTAGCTGGTAGAGCCAAGATATACATAAACAGGGCACTTCTGACAATATTAAAAAGCCGATGGGCTAGACAATGATCACACCCTACCACAGGCACGTTAAGCCGGTGGTCCCGGCTGCCATCTGGTAGTCGTTAAACGAACCACGTCAGAGGCCGAGAGGCGGTTCCGAAGAACTCTGACACCAGGGTGTGCATGGTCGAGTGTCACCTACACGAAATAATGATCACACCCTAATCGAGCCTTTTGTCTTGCGACTGAAGGCCTAAATCTAAAGGAGCTTTAAGGCATTTGTAGAAAGACCATATTTTAAAATGTTTTTTCTTAAATATGATATCTTGTTTATGGGGACTGAATAGACAATCTGAGCGAGTTGTTCATGTTTGTAAATTTCAATTTTGTATATAATAGGTCCAGAAAATTCCTTTAAGCCCACGGGCGCCTGTTTGAAGGACATGTGGGCACGGGAGCTGAGGGGGCTCGGGGGCGGGAGGTCGCTGGCCACGTGACATCACTACTCAAATTGAATTTGATAAATACTAACCTGATACGAAATTACTTCAAGGGGCTTTACACACTGCCTGTTTCTAGCTAGTCTACTATACCTAGCCACTATTTTACGTATAATTATATTGCTTGGGAAGTTTAAGACCTTGACAACGTGCAAAGCTACCACGTAAATTTGAAGGGTTGATGTATACATTTTGTGTGTTCCGTACCCAAATGGTAAAAACGGGATCCTATTCACGAGACTTCATTGTCTGTCTGTCTGTCCGTCTGTCACCAGGCTGTATCTTATAACCCGTGCTAGCTAGACAGTTTAAATATTCAAAGATGATGTATTTCTATTGTCGCTATAACAACTAATACCTAACTACTAAAGAGAAAATAAATATTTTAGGAGGGCTCCCATATGACAAACGATTTTTTTTTGTCGTTTATTGCTTGATATTAATAACAGCAGGCAACGGGAAGGCTTAAATAGTTACAGAATAGTAAGTTGTACGTTTAATTTAAAAAACCCAATAAATTTATTATTTATTTATAAATGGTACGAAAACCTTCGTGCGCGAGTCTGACACACACTTGGCGGTTTTCAACATTGCAATTCATTCTAAAGTAAGTAAAGCGAAAAACTACCAATTCGTTAAAATTCAAAATACAAGAAAAAATCAAATGTTTATTTTAATAAGTTGCTCAGAACACTCATGAATTTGATAGAACTTGTGAATATAAACATATACACAACATATAAATATAAACACGTCAATAATTTTCAGTTGTAGAATAAAATAAGACAATTCAAAAGAGTTAAAAGAAACCCTTACTTAATAAACGTTTCGAATCTTGAATCCAAGATAAATAGCTAATCGCGCCTATCGGTTTTCTAGATCTAGACTTAGTTGAACTTGGTCAGTATTCCCTATTCACCCACGGGTACAGGAGCTCAATATTTGAACTGATAGAATCGATCCGCCACTCGTCGTTAAGCTTAAGCATGGTGCATCTTAATTGGCTCTTTTTTATCCTATTCGAATGGGCTTATCTGGTCGCACGAGACCACGCGGATTCAAAGACGCGTAGAAAATATCAAATTTGACTTCTCCAACTCCATAGTGTCCCAATGGGTTCTGTCAGTACCATAGGGTCCAATGGATCTCATTGAGTTCTATGGGTTTCTTTGAGTCCTAATAGGTGTCATTTGGTCCCATTGTGTCTCATCGGTACCATACGGTCCCAATGGGTTCAACTGAGACCTACCGGGTCCTATTGATCCCGGTGGGTATATTCACCAAGCCGAGAAACACCAAATACTACCAAAAATATATATTCGCACAGTTCAAAAATACGTGAAGACAGTACCACGTGTTGATTTTATTCCAATGTACACAACAAGTGGCGGATTGATTCTACCAGTTCAAAAATTGAGCTCCAGATCGCTGACGTACACTCGTGTCTGTAGGTTTTCCGCGAAGAACCCCTCAACCCACCAACTGTAAGTAAGTAACTCGGACGAGTCGACCTGTAGCGCAGCAGACGTTACGGTCTCGGCTGCGACGCAAAATGAATGAAGTAACAGGAAAATAAATAATTAAAAACCTCGACATGCTTGCGTCAAGAAACATTGTATAACACGGGTTGAGCTTTACTGCAGTTTCTGCTTTTGTGACGTTCGTTATATTAACTAACTTCATTGCTTTTGTGACGTTCGTTATATTTTTAAAGACGATGAAAAATACCGTAATTTTATGTAACTTGATCTTTACAAACATAAACACTCTTTGGAACCTTCTTTTCCAATCATGTGCTAGTGCTACAAGACTTCGCTCTTTCATAGAATTATTAAGTTTCATAAAATTGAATTATAGAAAACTATCACGATACAAAAAATATAGATTGTGAGAGAAAATTTTACTGTTTGCTTTTTTTGTAAGCCGTTCGTGTCCCACTGCTGGGCAAAGGCCTCCCCTCGTTGTTTCCACACATCCCTTTCCTTTGAAAGGACTGTTTGTATTTTATGTAGCACAAATTGATACCAGAATATTATTATTAGGCAAGTGTGGAACTTACCGGCTATTATTGCAAATCTACAATTTTTTGAAATCAATTCATTACTACACTCGCAAAATTTACCTTCCGTCCAATTGAAATCAAACAAGCCAGGTAAAGCCGAAGTCCATTTGGCTGTATCGCTCTTTCAAACATCTTGTGCCCTGTAGGATGAAACTATCCAAAGGGTGTGATGGATTTTGGCAGACTCGTGGATTTTGGGAGGAAGGTTCCTTGTAAAATCTGCTTTTTCAAAACTATTTTCTTCTAGTTTAAAATGATTTGAATTATTGAAACTAATTAATTAATCTATACATATAATAAAACAGTAAAAATATTTTGTCTGTAGGTACATTTAGTATTTTTGACTGAAATGGATAGTGACACTTAAAAAGAATAATAGAAAGCAATATTTTTTTTTAGAATTTCTTGACTGTCTGTCTGTCCGTCTGTCTGTCTGTATGTATGATCACGTTTATCTCCGGAAATATTGGACGGATTCGAATGAAACTGTTTTTGCTATACATATAGCTATTAAGCCGAGGCAACATATAAGGTAGAAATGATTTTGAAAAATGGAACACCTGATGCAGCATCATAATGGTCCAGCTGAACTACAAGAAATATATAAATGATGCCTTAGCAAAAGTGTTTCAACCTGAAGAGCATTTTTTGTTGAGGTACTTCAATTGAAGATTTGGAACATCTGACGCAGTACTATACATAATGGTCCAGGTAAACTATAGAAAATATAAAAATGACGCTGTAGCAAAAGTTGTTCAGAGTGATTAGTATTTTTTGTTGAGGTAAAAAAATCGAAGATTTAAAACATCTGATACACTACCATGTTAAATTTTATATCGACAATTTTACAGGGTCACACTTTTCACTGGGATAGAGTGCGTAAAGAACGATTAGCTCATATTACTAGTGACCGCCCAGCAGTCCCCCTTTTGGCAACGTCGTTTTCAGCCCATACGGCAAAACATGAGAGTTTGCCGTCTCTCCAAGCCTTGAACACACAGGAAACACCTAAAGCCGAGGTCCGTCCCTCCCGAAGGCCCTTTGGAGATGTGCAGTAGGTTGAAGGCACTCTGCCCATACCTCAAAGTCTGGTGAAGTAGCGCTAGCTCACTTGGAGCTAGCTATTTAGTCTTCTTCTTATCGTGTCGGTGGCTCAAAAAGTCCAAAATAGTCCTATATTTTATCCCTCCAGTATTTAGCAGTAGCCAATACAATGCCATACAATTTTATAACACTGCTACAAGCATTTTCTTATATATTCTTAGTTCGTATTAAGGTACATTAATACGCCGGAGTCATAAAAGCGCATCATAATATTTCCCTTTCACATTCACATGACACTAAACTACGATAAAAAAATGATTGTTTCTAAGAAGCGAGTACTTCATCCAGATGATTAGCGGTTTGCTCCCGACTTGCAGCGGTTCCCAGTATCACGGCACGGCAGTCGCTGCGAGGCTTCAGGTCGTTGTGACAAAGTAAGAAATAAGCAAGGTTATCCTTGTGAATTTTTCACAACATTATTTGTGACAAACTTTTCTATTGGCTTCTAACTCGGGAGTTTTGCAAAGAATATTGTTTCACTTACAAGCGTTCCAGCATCAGAGAACAGTACTTGTGCAAAGTAGGCAGAAATAATAAAAAATACGACACTTCGAATAACTGTTAAGTAATAGGAGTCCTTAAAATACGAATGCGAGTTTATGTAACGAGCCGCAGGCGAGTTTCAAAATAAAATCTCATGAGTATTTCAAGGCTTAACTACAAACAGTTGCATGTACCATTTATCTACACACATACTATACAGCGTCTGAAATGGTCCAGTAACTGTATTGTAAACTTATTCGTTCTTCACTATTGATTTATCTGGCGACAATTGGTGATTATATTCAAAAGATTCAAAACGTTTATTCAGAAAATAGGCCCTTGCAGGCACTTTTTCACGTCAAATCACATTTAAAATTATCTTATTAAGTATTATGCATTTACTAATTATTGTTCAAAAGCTACAGACTACTAGCATTTCGGAACCGACCACTGCAGAGAAGAAATGCCGAAAGAAACTCTTTTCAACAGTATAGGTCGCCCACTCGCCTATTACACAGGCAACACCAACCGCAATGTCGGCTCCCCCCGCAGAAGACATAACGTCAGCCGCGCAGCGCAGCTTACTACATCCCTCCTTTTACTAAGCTATGAGCTAGTAGAAACCTCACCTTTCCTCCGTAGGACTACGAGACGCAGAGAGAAATTTTACCCTTTTATCGTAGAAATACCTTTTTGGTTCGAGTAGCTAAGGCGTGGAATGAACTGCCTGCGTCTATATTCCCAGACAAGTACAGTCCCGGGACATTCAAAAGTAGAATAAGTGGGTATCTCTTGGAAAGGCATGTAACATCCTCGTCTTCATCGTCCTTTACCATCAGGTTTTTATTAATTATTGAATTAGGCATTTGTCTCCAACAAATGCCTAAGTCAATAATTAATAAAAAAATGTTCTCACTTTACATGTATATTATAAAACCCTGCAATATATTTTTTCTGAATATTATTCTACCTCTTAAGCCGCAGATAGACGGACGTGGCGGAACTATAAGGGTTTCTTGTTTAATAAGTAACCTTCAGAACCTTCAAAAGTAAATTCTACCACAGATATTCCAGACACATTTGAGGGAAAGGGTACTAACAGATTGAATTCGTAGTTCGTAGCAAGCTACGCATTCCCGCGCCTACGCTACGCGCGTACTACGGGCAGTTAAGTAGCCTGTAGCGCGCGGCTACGCAGGACTACGGACGGAGCGCGAAACACCCTCGCGGCTCGACTCGTGGCGGCGTTACGAGAAATGCTCGTAGCATGCACGTCGGTCTCCCGCGCCTAGGTGAGTTTGCGCTGTAGCGAGGCTACGGTGCTACGAAGTGTATCCTTTTCTTTTTGTTAGCAAAAAGTCTAAGATTTTTTATTCAAAATTAGATACATATTATTTCGTTTGACAGAGCGGAGTTACCACTGGGAGACGAATACGCCGAAACTCAATCAAGACCCTTTGTGCCTGCAGGGCAGAGCTCAAGAAGTAAAATTGTTTAACAATTATGTAAGATACAATTCAATGAGAATAATCCATTCGCATATATACCGATAAGGTGATGATAAAATATTTATATTTTTTAATAAATCTTGCTGTTTAAAACGGCTAAATAGGCTTGTACTTCCACGATTCAATGTCAACATTATGTTACCAACCCTATTTAAGGGGGAACACTAGGCACAGTAGCGACGCCAATCATTTTATTCCTAATACTTTACAAATAGAAAGAAATTCAAGAATATAAACAATACAAGCCTTAGTAAATAACCTGAAGTATTTTTGGAATCATGTTTATTATTATCGGAATCAGTGAGAATTATGAGAATCTGATTACCGCCAAAAACGGCCGTTTTTGGCGGTTATCACTTTTTCTCTCAATGACTGATTCTCATAATATTAAAACATGATTCCAAAAATACTTCAGGTTATTTACTAAGGCTTATATTGTTTATATTCTTGAATTTCTTTCTATTTGTAAAGTATTAAGAATAAAATGATTGGCGTCGCTACTGTGCCTAGTGTTCCCCCTTAAGCAAATAAATTATTTTGAATTTTTTTATTTTTTTTTTGAAAAGAAAATCTATGGCACAAAGTTTTTAAGGTCTGATGGAATTTTTCTGCAGCACTATTTGTTGTTTACTTCTGCAACGTTACTCCAGTATGAAGTAAAATTCACAATACTATGTTATAACGGTAACGAAGCAGTAACAAACACGCAGTTCCAACATCGATTAGCTGTCAGAGTCACCTAACAATAAAACAAGCTGATGCAGAGCTAAGTTTTCCCGGTGAAATGGTTGAAATCATTGCTGCGATAACAAATTTAGGATCTCGTTGATCAACCATGTTATTGACTTAATATGAGTTTTGCAAAATGAATGAAAGAAATGTTCTGATCCGCGAGGTAAGAGTTAAGAGCATGCAAGAGACAAGACAATGGCCACTAACCGTATTTCTTGTTGAAACTAGCCCCGTGGCTCAGGAAATCTGCAAATAACGAAAACCATACGTTAGAGTGCAACTGAACAGAACAATGACCAAATAAAAATAAAAGTGACACACACAATGAGGTGACACACGTTGTTATGTGACTCAACTCAACTAACACGTTCAAAGCAGAACTAGGGACGGCTCACACGGAGACAAGTACCTACAGTATCTTTGAAGTAATATCAAATTAAAACTTTACAAATAAGTATTCGGAATTTAAATCTGAATTCATCATTTCGCTTTTGGTATTGCTTTATTATTTGCTGTTATGGTGAGAGGTCATAGTTGCAATTTTTATAATTTAACCTTATTATTTTTGAAATAAACCTCTTTGGCAATCTTAATTCCCTAACTAACGCAAAGTATTTATTTTTTCAATTCATGTTGTCTCCACGTAAAAAGTCCGTATTTCTGTATGTATGAAAATAAAGTAAAATCACTAAGCATGATTAAATAACTACAATATAACAAATGTTTCTGGCAGGTACCAAATCGTAGGATGGGTATAGAGAGGACGCAACGAGTTCTTGGAAAAAGGGACTCGTCACATGTCTGCGACACGATGAAGTGAAAATGTATAGCTTAGGAAGTAAGTCATCATCATACAACCAAGAAACAAGTAACTTAGTAACTAAACGTGTTTGTACACCGATATTTTTGAACAGTCCGATTCCGACACGTTAAGTTTAGTTACCATTTACTCGCCACTCGACTAGACAAACAGTTCTTTCCTGGTACCGCAGACTTGGAGCAAGTGAGACCCATCGAACGTTTCACAATGTTTTCATTGAGTTAATAGAAAGCGAATTTCAACTGATATGGGAATTGCTTTGAACAAATTTTATAGAAACTGGTACACGTTTTCAACTATATATTTTAAGTAGGCGGAACTTGTATTATATTTTTTATTGATTTATTCGCTACCAATAATTATTGTTGTATTTTTTGCTTTCTGTCATTGTTTTCTAGTTTCATTTTAATCTGTATGTTATGTTGTAAATCCGTATCCGGATCGCACAAGGTCTAATCTTGGACTGCCAAATATTGTTGATATGCTTTTTTAAATTAAAATTTACTCGACGTGTAGACTCGTCTGTAAGCCATTCTTATCGAAATATATTTTTTTTCAGAAAACATCATCTTTAAGAGATATTTTGCAAACGCTGTTCATACCTAACAATAAGTATAAAGCTAGCTCGCGGCCGTCTCTGGTAAACGATATTTCGTTATAAATTGTTTTACGTATCATTTATAATACAATAACATATTTTCATGGACCTTAAGCAACTAGTCAATACTTGCCGACCCGTGTTGGGCTGTCACTATCAGAAATGAACGGATTAACAAACAATTGATACAATATTATTTTCGCTGTTCATCTACAAGTTATACTTAACTTATTTTATCTATCCTAATCCTAACCAATATTATAAATGCGAAAGTGAGTTTGTTTGTTTCTTTATTTGTTTGTTTGTTTGTTACGCTTTCACGCAGCATATACTAAACCGATCATCATATTTTGCATACACATAGGTTAGGTTACCGAGAAGGACATAGGCTATATATTACGCGGGCGAAGCCGCGGGTAACAGCTAGTAATATAATAAAGCTGTAAAGTTTGTTGGTTTGACTGAACGCGCTAATCCCAGGAACTACTGAACCGGTTTAAAATATCCTCGGATATATATCGTGTACGTTGTCCCTGAGTGCCTTACATTATGAGTGTACCACGGGCAAAGCCGGCGCAAACTGCTAGTTTAATATGAGTATAGTTTTCTACTTTCTAAACACTTTTCGTTTTATGTAATGATAAATTATTTGATTTCTGTAAATATTCTTGTATAAGTATATTTTCCTTATGAGCTCTTCCATGCTGGTCTGGGAAGAGACAAATATCACAATGTCCCAACTGATGTTTTTCCCGCGCAGACCGTGGAGGGTCGCCTAGGACTAGGTGAAAAATCTACCGGATCATGTCAATAGGAGATGCGGCTAGCAACCTGTCACTATTTTCATTCCGGTTTTCACCTATGGGCCCAAAAACACGCTTCACGTGGCCTTGAGATCTGTCTATCCCGTAAGGGTCCCGTAATATTATAAAATCGTAAAGAGGTTTTAGAACACATTCACCTACCAAATTTCATCTATGTAGTCACAATAATTTCGGAATAAAAAGGCTGTAACTTACGGACAGACAGATATGACGAATCTATAAAAGTTCCGTTTTTTTTCATTCAGCTACAGATCCCTAATAATGAGAATAGTATAGTAAACCCTCTCTGCTACTTTAGTCTTTGAAAATTTGTTAAGCATTCCATCTATGCGAGACTCTGAGAACTACAATGAGCCGTAATCACGTCGCCAGCAAGTCTCGCTCGTTCTGTAGTCAACTCCGAGCCGGCGTGTGAATACGTCGCGTTAATACTACGGTTTGTTAGCAGATGGCGCTTTCGGTTACATGCTACTCATCTATTAGATTAGATACTTTAACTCACTATTCCCACAACCAGTGCAAACTCACCGTGTCGACTCATGACCACTATTAATATATAGCTTCATAAAATTCACATTAAAATTTAGGAAAGCCTTAGAATTCGAATCCAATAAGATTCTAAACAAAACAGCTATACAATATTTTTTTTACAAACTATGTAGTAAGTAGAGGCCGGTCACATGTGCGCACTGTGATCAGCGAAGAACGCGCCATTGGCCGCTATTTGCCGCGTCGGTAAAGCTGCATCCGCTGTCATTGGCTGGCGGCGGCGGCGTCGGCAAAACAGTGCCGGCGATTGCACGTGATGGCATGTGCGCCGCGGCGTGCACAGGTGGCGCCACTGAGTTCTTGTTTACCACGCAGCGGGCGGTCGCGTGCCGCATTAGGCGCTATTACGACTGCGAGTGACATAATTTCACATAATAGCTATGGACGCTCGAGTCGAGTGTCGAGCGAGTCGAATTGAACTGCCTCACAACGTCGCGAACCGGTCGGGGCCACTACAACCGCGCACGTAGTATATCGCGGCTGCATGTGATGGAACGACCTTGAACATATAAATGGGCCAAACGGTACAGCTATCTATTTATTACAGCACGCGGTCGGTATTTGTGTTATGAATAGATGTGTAAGGTCAAACTGAGAGTGAGTACAATGAAAATTCGTTTGATCGTAGCTCTCTCCACCTCCATGTTGAGATGGATTCGTCCACGAATGCCACACGATGCGACAAGGCCACTGCACATGCAATTAGCACTTATGTACTAAGGATAAATGTCACATATAAGAGCTGTGACGGCACTCAAATACATAATACATTCGCTCATTCCGATATAATAATTAATACAACCAATGGTGGCTAAGATTACGGGAAGAAAAGCAGTTTCAACGCCTTACAGCTAAGGAAACAAGCTATTTTTTACTTAAAGCAATATACCTACTTAGGTATATTTCGTTGAGTGAACCGATCAAAGAAAGTTAATAAAACATATCCCTGCCATGAAACTGCAAAGAAAATCTTTATGACAATACAATAGGTACCTATCTATGTTTGATATTAATAAACTTTTCAATTTACAACTGGCGTGGCGGGCGAATAACAAACGAAGGCTGATAACGAATACTGAAATCTGCGCAAAAGTGATTTCTAATAACATTGTCCTTATAGCGATTCTTGCTCTGGCTACTGCAGATTCTCATGTCAGTATTCGGGCGCCGTCGCATATTCTACTAATTTACATTTTAGTACAATAGGTGCTTGTATTACTTTATATAATATATTACTTTATTTTCACAAGGACTAGTATAGGTGCTGTCTGCTCTTTAAGAGCTTTCGTGATTCCTTGTTATTTTAGCCTCTTTTACAAATCTGGAGAGAAAAATAGGTTCCTATTTCAATGTCTGAGGGAGGCTACACTTCGCAACATGTAGTTTATTGGGGATTTCACTAACTACTTACTCGTTGTAGTGTTGCAGTCCCTTGCGTCCATTCCACTCATGCGAAGTCAAAAACGAGTAAAAACGAGTGTATGGTAAATATTTTATACCTTTTATTAGGAATAATAAGTTATTAATTCCAAGTAGTCTACGCTATGGAAGGGTCTTGAACTTGAAGAGAACCGGAAAATCTAAGGTTGAAAAAGTGTGAGACCAAAACTTTGTGTATGTTTACTAGAAAAGCCCGAGATGAATAAATTCCAGTTGTTGTCGCGAGTTACAGAATTTAATGCCGTACAAAGACAACAACAGAGAAAGATAGTATAATTCGCAAAAATCAACATAGTTATACGAGGGGTTTGAAGTGGAGGACAGTAGGTGGGGGAGGGGCCTATCAGCTGTGCGATAATACTGCGTATGTCGCGCACACTGCGTATGTTGGTTACGTCAAAGACAATATAATACCGACCCACCTCGAAGATTTTGACTGCGTGGTAAATGGAGGAAATCAGCACAGTTTATTGAAAACAGTACAAACTGTACTGAAAATAGTAGATGATAATTTACATCGCACAAGTTTTAATAAAATTTCTGTGACTGGATACCCTTTGGTCCCAGTGTATGGCAAGGCCGAGCTCGCCATGACGCCAGTAAAGCTGGTGCTGCGCGGCGGCGCGGCCTGCGCAGGCGCGGCGCACGCCTTCGGCGACGTGACGCCTATCTTATCTCGAGCAATCACTGGACCTATCTCGGCGCTGTTCTTAACTCACCCAAATACACAAAGATAAGCTGTTACACTGCTCTAGAACTAACACTAATTTGTTTTTTGTTGATCGATGACTGTCTGGTTCTTTTTCTTATCAATGTGTTAGCACTGTCAGATTTTTAACCTTCCTAAGGCATTTGTCGTAGCCTATCTAACAATAACAGCTGTGACCAAGTGCCTCAGGCATCCTGGGTCAGGCCCAGTTTTAGCCATGTTTTTAGCATTGCCACCTTAGAACAATGGATGCAAATGGACGCGTGTCTCAAGATCTACAATGAATTTCAAGGCATAGACAGTACTAGTGAGAATAAACCCCCACGGCCACCCACCACTGGATTAAATGTCAACTGGTATTTCGTCGCATAGTGTAAGCACGTAAAAGGATTTACCGTTCCTTTCAAGCAGAGCACTCCAGTGGCCCACTATCTTGATGGGCATTTGTAACATCTGAATCACTGGAACGCAAGACTCAGTCTAGTACCCAATGTTAATTTGCATGTCTTTATCATAACAACCTAATTATAGCTTAACTTTTTTATAACATGATATTTCCGTTTGTGTTTTTTCCGCAAAATGTGTCGCTTATCCACAATACCACGCCACATTTCACTACACCAACTACGAAGAAGATACTAATGACAAAAGTCATATTATTAAAACTTCAAACCTTAGCTTCAAACCGAGTTTCAAACTGGTACGTCTGTCAAGTAGTGGGCAGAAGTCAGTCGGCCTTCTTTATAAGTTCATGTCCGTCAGTAAGGAGGCCGCTACATGGAAGGCAATCAAAAAGGAGGAGGTTCTCAATTCGTTGGAGTGTTTTCTTATGTAGGACAAACACACAGATTGAGTAGTCACAGTCACACTAAGTTATGAACTTGTGTCGTAGCGTAGGATACTAACTCAATAATAATAATACATGATTCAAGTGAGCTAAGTTGATCATTACAACACAAGACGTTTTGAGATTTTTGGATAGTTATTTATTGATAAAGTATAAAAATTGACAAGATATTAAAACCAAAATTGCATATCTGTTCCTCAATATCTTGTCCCATACAAATGATATTATTATCCCGACTTAGACAAGCTTGAACCCAAATATATTCGATAAAGAAAAGATCAGTTTTTCGGAACGGCCTGAGATCACGAAACCTCCAACCGCCGGGAAGGAGAAAGTACACTGGTAAGTAAATAGGTATTTTGTGGCTGTGGCTCGTTGTGTGCAACTGAGTGGGTTTAGGACAGGTAGTATTATGAAAAAAAAAAACAATATTATCAAACCTGCTCATATAAGTTTACGACAGTAAGTTACGTACGCGACCTGTATTGAGAGAACAGGCGGAAAAACATAGGAACTGTTTTTCTCCAAGTGGAAGCAGAGCCCTTTTCTTTAGTAGAATGAACTTTTGTGAGAGTAGCGGCTTTGGAAAGCGATTAACTTTGTAAGTTATACCTATAAACGAACAACTCATCACAGCAAGTCAGGAGCCATAACAAATAGCGCGTCAGTTATAGGGCCGCGACTGGAGTGTCGCGTGGCCGGTAATGTGTGATTGTCGTCGCGCGGAAATGAGCGGGCGGGTGGTCCTGCGGCGTCCGGTGACGACTCCACGGCCGACACCGGTGTCCGCTTGATGCACATTCTGAGCGGCCTGCCAGTAAGAGGAGAAAATGAGCTGTACAGTTCGTTGCCACTTTATCAACAATTCGCTTTGAAAAACGGCACGAAACTTAGCTTACCAGTAAACTTTCGAAAATTGAAGCCTTTCAAAAGATATGTAAATAAACTGTAGTTATGCACTAACTCCTTAGTGGAATTGTGGTGGATCTTCACCGTGTCCACTTTTCTAGTAATAGCGTGGGGTCTTCTTGTGATTTTATGTAACACCTATATAGCATAACCAATCTGCTTTCCCGTAGCAGAGCTTGTACAACCGTATTATTGCTGAGGATCGATGCGTACTTCGTTAACATTAAACTAATATTGATTTTAATAATATTACATCCTAATATTGAAATCTTATAATTCCCAAAACATTGATAATTTTACCAAGCTGTATAGGAACGTAAGTAGAATATAATGAGTATAAATGATTGAATGCTTAATTTTACTCCAAAATTATCAAATATTGCCACAATTCCTTATTTCCGTTTGTATGGAGACATGCGCATTAAGGGCCCTCATAAAACACACTACGCTTACTGATTTTTAAAATTGGTTGATATTCGGCCAAGGATCATAAATATATGAATAACAACGAATAACTTTACTATATCGTCCCAAACTAAAGAAAGCTTTGTACTTATATGTAGTTGTTAAATAAGCTTGCTCGACTCTATCACAATATGAAGAACACAGAAGTGAGCACAGAAAAAATAAAAGGAGCCGTGGGCGACCCATTCACTAAGTAGCTCTTTCTGTGAACTGCTGCGGTATCGCCCAAATGTGCTCACTGTAAATAATATCTGTGAGGCTTTAACATAACATGGTGTTTTCAGGATTCCGTACCTTAAAGGGCCGTCAGCCTTACAATACCTTTTTCTCAGTTATATATTTAGACCTCCAGTCCCGTAAATCTATAAAAATCAAAATCCACATAGACAATTGCACTTGTGTATGCCCCTGCGAGCGGGGTTGGGCCCGAGGACGCCCTGTCACGTGCTGATACGTGCTTGCTCCCGTTCTCGGCGAACGCTCCGAAACGTACGCTATTGGTATGAAAAAAATCGATCATCACCCGTTCAACAAGTGTATGGTACCTACTTACTAATATAGTTACGTTAGTTAGTAAGCATGTACTCATATTTATTCCATTCCTAAAACAGAAATATTAAATGTACCCATCACTAAACTAATAGTAAAATCAATGGATGGAGTTTGTCTCAGAAAATACAATAAGTACCGTAAAAATAGCAGGCAGTGCAATGATTGCTGCGTGGGAAGGGCCGGCTGCAGTCCAGGAGCTCGCAGTAAAAACATCCTTTTAGACACAACACAACAACATACTATCACGTCTTTCTCCCTTGCGGGGTTGACAGAGCCCAGGTCAGTAGCACCTTAAAAGGCCACGTTTAGCATGCATGTTGGTGGGCGTGTAGTGTAGGTGAGAACGGAATCAAAATAGTGATGGGTTGCGAGCCGCTTCGCCTATTAACGTGATTCCTGACGCCCATTCCCTCGATCGACTTTGACGATCTGCGCGGGAAAAGAAGCAGCTGGTTCAAGCTAAGTTTTTTCTTTTCTGTTTTCAATGCCCTAACCTAAGAACGGCCCTTTAAAACCGCAGTTTAAAACACTAGTGACACTGACTTCACTTATTTATTACGCTGATTTATATCGTAACTGTTAGATGGCTATTGCGATGTCTATAGCTCCTCGTGGCAAATTGTTGAAGAAGATATTTAAATATATAGGTAGGTATATTCTTAATATGAATGGGTTCGATTCCCACGGGAAGCATACTTTGTTAAGTTCTTTCCAGTTTGGTTAGGACATTGCAGGCATGAATCACCTGATTGTCTCATAAGAAAGATGATTCCGTGCTTCGGAAGGCACGTTAAGCCGTTGGTCCCGGCTGCCATCTGGTAGTCGTTAAAGGAATCACGTCAGAGGCCGAGTGGCGATTCCGAGTGATTCCGAAGAACCCCGACACCAGCGTGTGCAAATGATGATGAATATTAAGAATTTCACAACTTCTTAAAACGTTAAAGTTATTACGTATACGTTCGCTAAAAATACCGTTTCCTAAAACAATGGTTCATAATTTCCAAATAGCTTGCATCTCTCGGCTGAACACAGCGACAGTTAAGCGAACTATATCTACTTGAAACGCACGTATGCAAAGGTACTTGAGTAAACGGGGAGAAAGAGACTGCATAATCGCAAACTGAACGCGTTCCATTATTGCGAGTATAGGTACCATTGCGCTCACTTAGTTTTCTCTTTGAGTAGGTATTTCAAATAAGATTAAAATACCTACTCAGTTATAATTTTAGGAGTTTCAAATCTTAACCGAACCTTCTATACATATTCTTTCTCTCTCTCTCTCTTTATTTTGCCATCAAACAGTCATTTATAATAACAATTGACCAAACATAAAATATATGTATGTTAACGATGTTCAACAATTATATAATAAATACTATTCTAATTATCAACTAATTATTTTATAACATAAATTACTAACTAAACTAAAAATTTAAAAAAAATACAATAAAATATTATAACTATACCTACTTAATTATACAAAATAAAATTAAAAATCTAATATTAAATTTTGTCCATGTGGCAAAGTGCCTAGAACGCTGGCTGCATTACCTCGTTGGATGGCGATTGCAATCCTTTGTCCGAGGTAAGAGCCAGCCTTTCCGTCACCTGCAGCGTCGACAAGCTTAGGCGCTAAAACTTTGAAAAACTTTTTTGTACCAGGGCCCCATGGACCAAACGTTTCAACGCCAAGCGGAACAAATATGTAGTCACTTGAAAGTGAGGCATACTTGCGCCGCTTGGCGTCTTCTGCAGCCTCCGCCGCGGCCCCGGCCCTTAGGACTGTCCCCCCCAGGCGAGAAGGGGCCATCGTGTCGACACAAGTAGCATCCCACACGAGGGCCCTCCCCCGCTTCCAGGGGACTAGTGTTAGGCCGTCGGGACGCTTGCCATCATCGCGTGCTATCCCCGGAGGTTCTAACACACTAGGGATATCGATGGTGGCAAGCGCCCTCTTGATAATATCATTGAGGGAGCCGTGGCGAGAGAGCCTGCCTGCACTGCGTTGGCAGTGCAGTCCATGGAGCCCTCGCCTGTCAACGTCGCTGCCACATGGACACTGATGATGTTCGACAATGGCAGCACCTAACCTCAGACCGATAGCGATCCGGAAACTGCCATTGTCGAAAAGTGTTCCTAGATTGACTGATGGAAGAGCGTGTAGCCAAAGACCAGATTCGCGTTCTGATACTGCTAAAAGCCTTGCGCGGTCAGAATCACTGATAGAATTTTGAACCAGAATATCACGATCTCTTTGTACCAGTGAATCATCCCAAAGTTTTTGACGAGTTGGTGCCTCCGGGATGTTTTCATTGGGACAAAGAGTCTTCCAGGCTTCGATTGCTTCCTTTGCACAGTGTATCTCGGGGGAAGGCATTTTCAATATTCTAGCACACAAATTAGACACACTGTGCACCGAAGAAAGAAACGCCGGAAGAGCTACACTAGTAATTTTCCTTACACCGATGCCACCAAATTTAATCGGTAAAGAAGCTTGAATCCAAGAATTTCCCTCGAGGTTTAAATTTAGAATTTTTTCTAATGCGTTCTTTAGGGTGGCATCTAAGTTTTCCAAAAGATATATGTGTTTCCAGACTGGGCATGCTCTTAAGATATAAGTAAATTTAGGGACGAAAAGGCAATACTTTAATATGGTATATGCGATATGGGAATTTAGAAGGCCCAGTCTGTTAATATTTTTCGAAAGTGTTGCAGTTTTAACATCTAAAAGAGGCCTAACGCTTTCCTCGAGTAAAGGCGCCCCTAAGAGGAAAAGTTTTTCTTTTTCTAAAATTTTAATACCGGGTGCAATATTTTGGAAATTTTGTATGATAGAATTCCGATCATTTTCATCAAATTTGGTCGAAACGTAGAGCTCACATTTGTTCAAATTTAGATCTAAATTTATTTTCCTGAAATTATTTAGGACTCTGATAAGGTCATTTTTGACCGTATCCACTTTTCCTCCTAAACAAGCGTCATCTAGGAACCATGCATTTAATTTTGAATTTAAGTTGGCAACTATGGGGTGTATCCCTAAACTAAAAAGTGCTGGTCCTAGAGGGTCACCCTGTTGAACGCCTACTTCTGATGAGATAATTTTATCGTTGAAAAATAATTCTGTAGGAGAACTGTACGATTGCCAAATGTAGTTGTAGATATTGGGAGTGTGGATAGAGGCCTCATTCAACAGGGTTGACCTATCGATGCTGTTAAATGCATTTTTAACATCAATAATTAAAATTTGTATCAACAATTTGTGCATTAATAAAATACCTAACTGGAAGAAGGGCGTTCATAGTTTAGTAGGTACACGTCACACAATCGTTAAGTTCGTAGTTACGTACGTTGTATTACATCTAATATGCAGCAATGGATTGGCAACTTTTCCTATTTCTGACTATTGATTATAGTTGCGAGACTAGGTAGGTACTATTGTATATATTGGCTTTTGGGTGATACAGTCTATCTTAACGGTAACGGTACTAAACACACGACACGGCTCTTAAGGAAAAATAAATAGGTATTTTAAAGCCGTAATAAGTAGCTACCAAGTGTTTCACAACCTAAGACGGCCAAGACTGAGCTAATTGGAGCTAAGAATATACCCGAGACTCGGTTAACTATAGGGGTTTAAGAAAAACTCGCAACTTTTTACTTATTTTTAGACCAAAGCAACGTAGTGAACTGGGGTATTGCGCGGTAGTAGGTATTTCGTTTTCGTAACATTCAGTTTCAAATTTAGTGCCTAAAGAGTTAGTTTACAGGACTGGCGCCTTTGCGGACGCGGAGCGATACTGGCACTATCACTACTAGGTACTAACAAAATAGGTTCGTGATTCGTACACACGTGAATGTGGGAGTATGCATCATTCATGGCCTTAGTGCCCCCATGAGCGAGGGTGGAGTGGGACGCCATATGGGGGTCACTGCGAGGTTCCGTTCTTCGCGCGAGCTGGTTAATCTTTGAGCAGCTAGCGACGGCGACGTTCTCGGAAGCCGCGTCCACCCGCGACTTACATTTGCCCTTCGCGACACACCCGCATACTATCGTATCTGCTATCTACGAGGCGGCTATGAATATGTAATCATTGTCTTTACTGCGTTCGTCACGAGCCCGGGGTCATCGGTCACGGCTAGCATCACTAAAAACGTCACACGCCGTAAGCCGGCTCTTCTAGAAGGCATTCAGTTTCCTCCTGGTGATTTCCGGTAAAATTCCGAACACATTGCTAAATGGAGTCTGCTTTGTATAATAGTTCTTTTTTATTTTGATACAGATATTCTATTAACAGGCCCTGAACGTCATACAAACGGAAAAAGGGAATTGTGGAAATATTTGCCAACTTTGTATGAAATGTTGCGAGGCTTATAATTCTTAAACCATTGATAATTTTAGTAACGAACATTTGTATTGCCACAATTCCTTTTTTCCGTTTGTATGGGGATATGCGCGTTTAGGGCCTTCTCAAGAACTAATAAATGCTGCAATCCAAGTATCGGAAAAAATGCTGGCTCAACTACTTAGCGGGGATGTATTCGCTCGCGTCGGGAAACGCCGGAGGTATTTCATGAACGGCTCCCGCCCCCGCCCACCCCCGGAACACCCCGAGCGTCCGGAACAATGCCAAATAAATTTCTGGACGTAGACTGCTTAATTAAACGCGTTTGGTGTCGCCTCGCTGATACGGCTCCTTTTTACAACAAAATTGGTATTTGATTATAAGGAGCGGGATTTCGGAGAGCCTTGTAACGATTGAGTTAATCGAGTTTAGCTCATAGAAAACCGCCGGTAACTGGTTTTCCCCTTTAAATGTATATTTTTGTAATAGGCCCAATTAGTATCCAAAAATGTAGTGATTGCTCGAATAATAAACACGCTCCGCGCAATGTATCCGTATAACCCTGCCCGATCTTTAAAGGGGCGACTTTTGATAAACTTACTAGTGTAGAGTACTAATGCTGGAAATTAAAAAATAAACAAAATGTTTACAAGACTAGGTTTTTTCAAATTGACGGGCTGAGTTGCCCCTTTAAGGATCGGATAGGGTATCAACCACACATTGTAAAATTTCTACAACGTCAGTACCAATTATTGAAAGTTATAGTTCACCAAATGATAGGTAACACGTTACATTATTAAAATTATAAAAAACCCGAATGCCGTTTTTGACAGTTTACATCATTACGTAGACGATGTAACTACACTCTGGCCAAGAATACGAATCCACTTAACAATTCAAAATCAGTGAGGCCGTTTCGGCTACAGGAGGCAATAATGGAACAGACATACTTACATACATTCATAGACAAAACTTCAATAACATTACTCAGTCCGGTATAAATATGTTATAATCCATGCAAAATATTTGACTTTTGTACATATAATCTACGCATAAAACGAAGTTTGCAACTTTGAGACACACTATTCATTCATAAGTCATCCCTTTGAATAGGTTGCTAATCATGAGAAATTGATATACCGGTACTGAATTGACTTCTCCGATGATATGCAAACAATTCCAATTCTAATGTAATTACAATGTCGGCTACAAACACAATACATCTTCGGTAAAAGCTTCCTGGCAAACTGGAATATGTCGATAATTCGTGGTCGCACGCCGCAGCCGCTCCGAGTGGCGTGTGCCGCACTCGCAGGGACAAGGCTTTATGAAGGCTTTGAATAGCAAAGTTCGATCGAATTTTATTACGTATCGTTTCTCGTCATTTCGTTCTCTTTTCGTAATATTTGTCTCAACTCATAGCAATCATAAGGTATTATGCTTAGGCATTTTGAATTTATGATACGTGACAAGCTTAGCAAATGGTTACTAAAAATTGGAATGCTTCCGATTCTGACATGTTGACTCTGTATTCCTTGTCTCGTGCCTTGTTCTAACCTGTGTGCCTTGGCCTAAACTTAGCCATAAGTAATTATTGACGTCAACAAAAATTTTTTGTTGTAAAAATTGTAAACACAAATATAACAATTAATAAGTGTTCAAAGAAACCTATATTAAATAAACGATTGAATCTTGAATCCTTGTTCTACGCGGCCGACTCGTCTATTCGACGGATCGTTTGCTTCGAGCAACACGGCTCCGTCCGGTACGGAGACCGTGTTGCTCGAAGATCGTTTGTCATCTGCTTGAAATCGGTTAAACCAGCAAAATATTCTTGGTACTCGTTAAGAGATACATTTTTATTTCATTTTAAGAATAGTGCCCAAGGACATTAATACTTATGGTGGTTACTCATGCGAAGCCGAAAAAGAAAACCAGCTCTAACCCCAAACAAATAGCCTTAAATGCCAGCGTTATCACTGAACTGTTAGCTTTGTAACAAATATGTTGTCCGATCGAACATCGTGCAAAGAGCGCGGTTTCCCGATACTGAAAACAAAGCGGCAAGTTTTGGGTTATGTTGGAGCCGCAGCTTTGATGAGAGCTAAATAAAATACCGTGTCAATACATTTTGGTCATAAATAGTTGCGCTTGTGTGATCTTCCATCTGAACTATTAATTTTAGGTAGGTACTCACAAAAGTGCAAAATTTCGAGAACAGGTTCTATCAAACATTGTGTCTGATGAGGAAATGTTACTACGGGTTATCGTAAACTTGCCACATAGTTAATTCGTCACGTTTTTAAAACTCCATACATTCAAAGTTAATTCGTCACATGCATAAAAAAGTATTAGTTAACTCGTCACAGGTAGGTATGCGTTATAGTTAATTTGCCACAATTAGCAAAGTACCGACAGCAAGCAAAGTGATTTATTTATTTAGTGGTTTAAATCTACGCTAATATGAAAAATGCCGAAGAGTTTGTTTATTTGGTTTTATGACATGACGACAGGTTAGATTTACAAAAAAAAACCACTCTTGTAAAGATGAAGGTATGTACCATGGGCGGAACTGAAGCGGACAACAAGTTAAATACATTTATTTACTACAAATGTCTAAAGTATTCAACTACATACAGGGGTTTATTTATTTGAATTTAATGATGGCCAAATTATATAATTTAATTTTCTATATTACTCAATTTTATTTTTCTATTGTCATGTGATCTATGTATTGGAATGCAATGTATGAATTATTATTGAATAAATTAATGATCAGTTGATCAATTCAAATAGGACATCATTTTTTTTTTAGCTGCAAAATGTTGATAGTTATCTTGAGTTCATTCATACCCTAGGAGGCTGTTGGTGCTTTTTAAATAATCCTTTATATGAGGATGAGAAAATTTACAATCAGACAGCTAGGTAGCACTCCTGCACATGCTTTTATCTCTCTCGCTCGCTGCAACTATCTCTTTCTAAATGTAACAACTAACCCTTTCGGTCAATGCATTCTTGTTATCAGTCCAGTGACTCACATGACCTTGCGAGAGAATTGAATTTTAAATGTTGTAATTTGTGCATCTTTGAAAAAATGGATAATCAGCCGGGAACAAGTACGGGAGGACATGGTGTAAGTATTTTTAAATTTAATTCTATACAAAAAAAAATATGTGCTATTTGTTTATTATTTTATCTCTCAAATGCTCTTATATAAAAGGAGTTCGATTTTAATAACAGTTATTAAACAATGATTTTATTTAATTTAACTTTAGATAGCCTATGGTTTTAAAACAAAATTAATACTTAACTGACCCCTCATTATTTTCACAGCAATGTCAATTTAATCAAGTGTTTATTTAATTGATTCTAGTAATTATAATCTGCAAGTTAAACTGCACTAGAAAATATCTAATACGAACTATTAATTATAATTAAATAAATATTTGAATAAAAGAGTCACATTTCTTATTTTATTTATTAGCAAAGGTACAGTTTAAAACTTTAGATATAATTTTAAATCATACCGTTTTATGCTGCTTGTCTTAACTAGACATGACGCATGACAAACTTTAAACAAAATGGCCGACGGCTCAGACGCCAGCGGTGGTGTGATTAATCATACATTGTGAAATTTGACATGTATTATGCTTATTGTTTTCTGTAGACAAACACAGTTACAAATTTCTATACTATACCCGTTTAGTTTTAAAGCATGTAGTAATTTTTATGGTGATTTTATAAAATGCTGACTATTTCCCGTGACTTCAATTGCGTCATTTATTTCCGTTGTTGTTAAGAGTAAAGAGTATTCTTATATTGAAAGAGTTATCAAATTCCGTCCAGTAGCTTTTTTTCCTCTTTATAGTATTAAGTATAGATAAATTTATGATACTATTTCAACACCTTTTCAGGTCACATTTACGAAAACTGAAAGGGGACGGAGAATGCTTGTGAGAGGTGGTTATATGTACACCTTTCATCGGGAAACTAAGCTTGGAACTGTTTGGAGATGTACGAATCGTGCATGCAGTGCAAGTATAAAAATTTCGGAGAATCATAGCGTTCGAGTTTTGCATGAAGCGGCTCATAAGTGTAAACCAAATGTAGTGAAAACAGAGATTATCAAGACAAAGAATCTTTGTAAAGAAGCAGCAGCAAACACCAGCACACCTATGCCTCAACTATTTGAAGAAGTTTTTCAACCAAAAAAAGACGCGGGTTACGATTTATTAAGTGCCTTACCGAAATTTAAACACTTTTCAAGATCACTTTATATCGTAAGGAATCGTGAATTAAACGTACCCAAAACACATTTTGCTAAATGTGAAGATGTAATAATCCCGTTCAAATATACAGATTGTTTTTTATTATTTGACGACGACAGTGATCCTGAGAACAGAATAATAGCTTTCTGTACTGAGACAGCTCGTGAAGCTGTAAGAAATATTCGAACATATTTTTCGGATGGAACTTTTTCAAGCTGCTGTAAACCATTTTATCAGCTTTACTGCATACATGGTGATGTGAGAAGTGACGAAAACTTTACAAACGTAGTTCCTCTCATATACGTTCTAATGCCTAATAAGCAAGAACGGTCTTATGAGCGACTTTTTATTGCTCTCAAGAAAAATTTGCCATATTGGAACCCGGTGACAATGATTGTCGATTTTGAAATTGCAGTTATCAACGTCATAAAAAAAATGTTTCCACATATTAAACTACAAGGATGTTACTTCCACTTCAAACAAGCATTGGCTAAAAAAGCTCACGCCTTAAATATGAACAGCATCAACGAAAAGAGACACTTGGCTTTGTGTGCTGCATTGGCGCATGTAAAGCTAGAAGACATTGAAGACGGTTGGTTGTGGATTATGGAAGATGCGCCACAGAGTGAAACAGTAACAACATTTAATGATTATTTCGTATCCCAGTGGTTAGAAAATAAAAATATACAATTTATTTGGAATATACATGGTTCTCGTCATAGGACAATAAATCTCGCAGAAGCATGGCATAAGCGTTTGAACAATATGATGCCTCAAAAAAAACCTAGAATGCTTCAGTTTCTGGAAACACTCAAAAAGGAAGCTGATTATGTAGATACTAAAATAAAAAAATTGAATCTAGCCATACCATCAAACTTAAGAACGCGCAGGTCAATTGCATATGACAGGGAGTTAAAAACTCTTTTAGAAAATTATAATAACATGCCCCTGTCTGAATTTATATTGAAAATTTCTTATATGCAGCATTTTAAAGAAATGTAACATGGATGTAGTTAATTCTACATTTAAGATTTAAATTAATAATTTTAATGTATGATTTCAAAGGAAAACTAATGTTATAAACAAAAAGCAATATCTTTACTTTATATAATAAAAGTTCTTTTTACTATTGTTTTATTGTAGGTTGTTCTAATTTGTTACATAGATGTAGTTAATCCTATACTTAAGTTTTAAATTACGACTTTAATCTTTGATTTTAGGGGAAGGCAAGTGATGAATTATGACAAAAAATACTGTGATTTTATCTGTGATTCATTAAGTAGATATATTTTGTTTTTTTTTTTATGTTATACACGTAAGGTATATCAATAAGGTAGGTAGGTAGTAGGTAGGTTGTGCATGTTACCTAGGCAAATCAGCCGCTTTCTATTTATAAAGAGAACTGTGATTTTTACAAATTGTTACATAATATTTTAAATAAAACAGCTGTAAATTTTGAGAACCTTCCTAGAAATTAACAGCAAATTTATTTTTGTTTGCTTCTTCTTTGGTTATATTTGTACGTAATATTTAAGTAAATCATTCAGATAGAACTGTGATTTTTGTAATAGATGTAGGTAAGGTTAATATCCCAAAACTGTGATGAAAGAAATAAATGTTGTTATTTAAATTTTTGTTTAATTTTCTTGCTGTCTGTACAAAAATAATCAGTGTGACGAATTTACTATACTAAATATTAGACTGTGACGAATTAACTATAAAAAAATAAAAGTGTGGCAAGTTTACGCATACTTTTTTTCGTGACGAATTAACTTTGTGGCAAGTTTACGATAACCCGTTACTACTTGAAGCACTAGACGAAAAGATTTAAATCGAATTTCACTCCAGCGCTACAAGTGGGATCACGTTGCCCACGTCATCAGACGGTAAATCTTTTCAATAACTTACCAAGTGATCTAAAAACGGAACGTAAACTTCCAATCTTCAGAAGTAGAGATAAGTTGCTTTTAGTAGTATTCTTGCTGAAGAAGTGCTGTTATAGTGTTAACGACTTCTAATGTACCCATGATAACGAATATTTAATTTTAGTTTTTATCTATTTTATTGTTATGAAAAAGCACGTATTGTTAATTTACTTATTTAGTGATTAATTTTGTATATTGGATATGTGTCTGAATCTGTAGATGTATATTATACGAATGCAATTTTTGTATTGTTTATGAATAAATTTATTTAAATTAAAAATATTGTTATTGTTAATTTTTGTTTTAGTTATTTAACGTATTATCTTTTTTTTATTTTTTTTAAATAGCCTATACTGTCCCACTGCTGGGCAAAGGCCTCCCTTCTCTTCCGCCACTCATCTCGATCTCCTGCGATTGATGACCAATTTGGATCAGAAGCCGATAGATCGTCAGACCATCTTGTCCTTGGGCGGCCTCTTTTACGACGCCAGCCAGCAGGTACCCAGTCTGTAACAATCCTAGCCCACCTATCTGGGTGCATCCTACACACATGTCCTGCCCAATCCCATTTAAGTTTAGCTGCCTTTCCCCCTTTTATTGTATTATCTTTAATTAAGGTTATTAAATTGCGCTTTATACTTCTTTGTAGGCCTTGCATTTGTTACTATTAATGAATTTTCATTTGTTTTAGTGATTATCATGATTGAATAAAGGTAATATGACGCATAACTCGTTATCGGTCGGCGTCATTTAGTGCGTACGAGTATTGTTGTATTTAGGTTACCAGCTTGACTTCAATTGAGTCTTCCCAATAGTTGTTGTGACGCAGGTAGATTTCGTCACACCTTTGTTACATCTTGGAAGTTTGAAGTTGTGACAATGGAAAATGGCAATGAGAGAACTCTCTTGTTAGTAGCTTTGGCTAGTCAGCCCATTTTATCTCCATGAGTAAACCAAACTTGTGTATAGACTAAACTTTTCCTCCTTTTTCGAAACAATAGGCAGGTTTACCCAATCGGTATTGATCTAATTTTCCGAAAAAAGGAACAAAACTAATAAATGTTGAAAAAAAATTCAAGTACCTATTCAATTACGAACTTGATCTATAGATCTTGATATAACTCTAGTAGTACAGAGAGGGTCATGCTCCTGCAAAGGAGGCTAAATAGACCTGGTGATAATAATGATAAGTTTCAAACTGCCGTTCATTGCAAACCAATCGATCTAGTTAAAGGTACTTAGCTAACTTTGAAGTTGAGGACCGGCGCGGGCGGCGGTCTCGCGGCACTCGCAGTTTTATTTCGCGCCAGGTACTGTAGAATGGACGCGGAAACTACTGCCCGGCTATGTCTACTTTGTCTATATTGTGGTAAAGCAGCATGAGATGCCGCTCTTAGCGACATGCTGGTCGAGGAAGTCATCCCATCTCAACAAATCCATAGTATCTAGTAGTGACGCCGGCCGCAATTACAGGTGTCGCGCGACACAAGCTTACCTAAACCAACCAGTAACCAACAAACAGCAGTAATTGAAATGTCAAACACACACACATCACTGATTTAGCGGTTATAAAACGCGAGTTCGGAATGCGCCTCCGAGTGGAAGCTCGCCGCGATCTTTAGTGGCAGCTTTTACAGCCGGCGCAAATCCCAACGTTTAGGGCAGCTACGAGTATATGTTTATTAAAATATAGTTTACGATGCTTTGAATAGGTCTCGTTTAGTTTTAACCGAAATGTCAACCACAAGGGCAGAGGAAACGGCATCTAACTGCTGTGTTTTCTCGTATCGTCAACTTATGATGTTCGACGTAATTAGAAACGATACGTGAGTAGGTACCTATATAGGTATTGGCCTGAAATTACATTCTGAAACAAAGTCAGAACCGAAACCGGCCTAAAGGCATCTGACGTAGATTAGGAAGCAAGAAGAGGAATTATCCGTCCCTGATAACAACATTGCTTACTTTTAAAGCTGTTGTTTTATTACAAGGTTTTATTTAACTGTTCATTGAGGGGGTTTTGCCATACTCACCACGCTTGGCAGACGGGTTGGTGAGTGCAGTTTTTTTGGCTTATCTCGATTCCGGTACTGCTGCCCATTGAAACCGTTTTTAAGCAAGGGAAGGGTAGGAGTTTGTTGGGCTGGGGGAGTGGGATAGAGGGATAAGGACGATGTTACTTGCTCGGAAGAATTGGGGATAAGAAAGTAGCAGCTCGGAGAGGCCGGGTGCGCGTACCGGATGTCATGCGTGCAACCACCGGACAGGCAGTTGAGTATGACACCCCTGACCAGGTATTTAACTGTTGCTTTTGGTGGAGATCTCTTAATTGAGCGATTAAGAGATCTCCACCAAAAGCAACTAGCTTACTTAGTCACAAAAGCTGCATGTTGACTTATTACTGACTCATAATAAATCTTGTCACAACAACGTTTTCTAACATAATATAATCAGATGTAATAAACCACTGGAGCTTTACTTAAAAAGTAAATATTTAGTCTCTCACAAACTCACAGCTCCTCAACAGCATGCTACGTTTTTAGCTTTCCTTCACACGCTTGAAAGTCGAACAAACATTGACATTGCGCAAAGCTTTTAGCACAAATCACAGAAGAACAAATATATAGCCTTTGCAGTGGTCGACATAAACAGGTCCTAGAACCATAGTTTTGGGTGGTGGGTTTAGGGGGAAAATGAAATAAAATTTTCCATATGACTGACTCCTATAGATCCTCATTTAATCTGGGAAAGTTTCTCCTTGATTAGGACCTTCTTTTTAGCTGCAGCTATTAATATTTATAAGATAATCTATTTCGACAATAATTAGGTAACGGAGCTGCATTATCTTGTTACACCGACCTCCTAGTTCCAGGCACCTACTGGCCTAACCCGTAAGGGACGACGCTACTTTGCTGGTACTAGTACAGTTGTGCGCTGCTGGAGTGGCAGTGTGAAGCGCCATGTCGTGCCCTGGATGTGTTGTTCGTGCACGAGCTGAGTTATTTGTCCAGCGGCGCGGCGCCGCGCCGTCGGGCCGGCGCGCCAGACTCGCCGGCGCCGCACCGCCGTGTGCCGTCCCCCTCCCCCTGCCGTTCCACCGGCGAAGGATTTCCTGAATACACGATTTTTCCGACTTTGACGTAATGTTTTAATCAAGATTAAGGTATATGAGTAAGATACTAGCCGGGACTAGTTTGTGGACATGATTTACAAATCAAATTAAATTCTCTGGGAAGTAAATATGTTTCTAGTTTTGGACTTATCATATCTTTGTCTCGTACGTGATAGACAGAGCCACGGGGCATAACACGTAAAGTCACGTTTATTATTTCCATATAGGTATCTGTACGTGAAAAACGGGAGTCAAATTAGGTACTGATGGGTTGCCAAAACTTGCTTATGAAGGAACCTAACCCGAATATATCCGTTTCAGCTTTTTTTGGATGACCTTAGACCGAGATGAGAGTGCAAAAGTAAGTATGTTGACGATTTAATAGTTAACAGCCACAGATACATAATGTGATAAGAAGATATTAGTCACACATGTTTATTTAATATTAAATATATATTATTAATATTAAATAATAATATATTATTAATATTAAATAAACACTACAAATGAGACATTTATTTTCATGGAATGAGCATAAATGTTAAATTGTGACCATTACATTTTCAATGTTACACGTAGTCTTTCAGCGTTCTATGAAAATAAAATGTTTATTTTAAGTCTGATTAAAAAAAGACATGTCGGTGTTTACAGCACATGCACAAACACTAACGTGCTCCTCGAAATCTTAGTCTAACACGACTCCTAGCAGGGAGATCTTGCGGAATGTACAAAAAGGATTTTCATTACATGCCATATAGCCATCATATTAATAGCTTAATGCCATGGAAACATGCCCACAGAGTTATTACTATGAGCATGAGCTAAGAAGCTATTAAAAACCCAATTGACAACTTTTGACAAAAAGCCCTAACAAGTCAACAGTCGGTCGTTGCAGCACTCTGCAAAAGTTACGGTGACGAAGTATTTTTAACTCGGCTTCGTAACAGCTGATGGCGAGGCCGGTTCACTGCACCCCCGAGACGGGGCGGCGGGGGTGGTGCGCGGAGGGCGGGGGGCCCGGACCCTGCCGCAATCGCCCCGGTTCCTCTGAGCTACTGACTCGTCCTTGGAGAGCGCGTTTTTCATGAAAGTCACAATATTATTTCGTTTGCGTAGTACGCCTCCGCTTAGGTCACAAAATATTGTAACATTGGAACCTTCAAAAAACGAGTCTAAGGCCGGCAACGCTGTTGTCACACCCATAGTGTTGCAGTTATCCATGGGCAGCGGAGATCACTTACCATCAGGTACTCGCTTGCTCATTTGCCGTCCTAAATCATAAAAATAAAAAAAACTACCACCTACAACCCTATTCTTACCTTCTTATCACCTCACGTTTATTAAAAAATGTACTTACGTATTTTTGGTTTTGAAATAAAATGTAATGAAAAACAAAATAGTACCTATCAGGTTCCGTGCTTAGGAAGGCACGCTAAGCCGTTGGTCCCGGCCTCAGATCACAAGGTCCCGGCTGTCATCGTTGATGGCAATTATTAGGCTAGGTCAGATACCTTTAGGCTGCTTGAAAAATCTGAAACCAGTGTTGGCCACTTACACCCACGAAAAAAAACATCAAATTCGAAGTGTTTTATGGAAGTGCGAGAATGTAGATGAGAGCGATTTATAGCCACTCCTGTATTTGTTGAAGTTCCTCACTCTCCTCGGGCGGCGGCGGCTGATTAATTTTTTGCTAATGACATATAGCTTAAGACACTCTGCGAAAGAATAGTAAATCTAATCACTCTTCAAAATCAGTCTAGCCGTTTAGGCTATAGGAAGCGACAATGGAACAGACATACATATGAGTTAAAAACATTAGGTACTCTTCCAGAAGGTTGGACAGTCACAAAATAAAAGGTCCTCGGGACAGATTACTGAATTATCAGCTGCAATATTACAAACAAACCACTACCTAATCATTCAATACTAGTCACATGTCGGCAATACCGACTAAAATACGTGCACAAAACAATCAATGGTCAAATAGTAGTACATACATTGCCACCACTAACTAGCACGAGGCGAAGCCGAATGCTTTTAGTACCTAGTCAGAATTTGTAACACACAATGTTTTAATCACACCGAGTACCTTACCTATTTGGTATATAGTAAAAGGAATATTATTATTATAATGAATTGATTGAAATTTTATAGTTTAAACAAAATTTACCTCGAAAATTAATATTTCCGCGCCTGCAAGCCAGTAATAAAATTACTGTAGGCAATGTATTACACGCAAATAAATGATAATTATTTATACAAATTTTGCCTGATAAATAAATTACGGCAAACTGCAGTGAGCAGAAAATATATCCTATTTTCACATTATAATGAAAATGTTTTATCCAGAAAGTTTAAGTCGGAGATCGATGAATCGAGCCACCGCAACCATTAACGATTTCAAATTTGAAATTGAAATTCGAAATTGTTAATGATTAGTTATTTACCAATTAGTTGGGTTGCCACATTTTAATATCCGATTAGAAAGCTTTTGAATCTGCCGGGCCGCTGCGGCAGAGTTGAGGTCGTCCTTTGATGACCACATTGGCACTGAACGTTTTCCTGTTCGATGTAGCCCCTTGGCTAGGTTGCTTATACCTCGCCTCGGTCTACCCCAGTTCATTAGCGATTTACTCCTTTTCATCTAGCCTACGGGAGTTGAGATACAGTCTACAGTCGGTGGGAGGTGATAATTTGGTGTGCAAAGCGATTGAGTACTGAGGTTTTAAAAAAAAGAAATTGATATATAGTGAAAAAATCTTATAATCAGCAACGAGTTGTTGCAGTTATAGCTTGTTAGTTAAATACAAGTTTTGTTGTAGTTTTATTGTTGTGTTCATTGTATGTGCTAGTTCTCAAATAATATATTTATAAACGGATCTACTGAATCACTATATATTTGGCAATAGTTATGATTTCGGCAATATGTATATTTCTATAGCTTACATATTTTTTTTATTGCGAATTGAATATCTTTATTAAACTGTCTACTGTAAACTGATTACAGACTCTTCTTCTTTCAACGATCTGTCAATCATGTTGAGCTTCTAAAGATTATCTCAAGCAACTTAATCACGATAAAGGTACCTGGTACATACCTACTTAAATAATTAGACACTTTAACAATTAAAGTTCTTTGTATCTAACTTATGTTATCATTGCGTACTCTAGATATTTGTGGTGGTAGTGTCTCCGCATCCCCCCTCCCGCCGCGCGCCCTGCCAGCCAGGCCTGCCGCACAAAACAAACCGACTGTTTATATTGTTGCCAAGCGTCCCGCGGCGGCAGAAATAACTGGTTAATGTTGACGTACTATTGGAGCCAACATTGGTGCCAAATCACATGATTCACATTTTAGGCAGGTCACGAGAGACACCCACTTGTACGTATAAAATTGTTGACGCTAGAAATTCTTGCGGGAATCGGTCGGGGCGAGCTGGACTGGCAGCTCGAGCGTTACCAACATGGAAACAAAGCGGGCTATGTTTAGCGACGCTTCGAGATACAGAAATAGAGAGACAAGAGAATGCCATGATGGCGGAACGTTCTGAACACGTCCAACTGAACAAATGGTGTCGATGAGTTCTATCTTTGCTTATTGTTTCGTAATCCAAGCAATTGAGGAGCATGATCTCAACAAGTCAACACATACGGAATTTGACAAACCTCTACTAGACTCAGAATGTTTATGGGCAATATAACATTCTAATATTGTAACTTTACATAGACAACATTCACAGTATCTAAGCGTTTGCGCAGTGCAACCCATAATAAGTTATTTTCTTTTTCATATTTAGTTGTCATGCAGAGCCTTCGCAAGTTCTGCAGATGGCTGCCACTAAATCCAGGACACTGTTATTGCTTTCGCATGTTCAAGTGGGTAACTGTGATATCAGCTTTATGAGCTAAGAGCATTGAAGTACCAGGTAATACTAGGCCGGACCAACCGCTTAAGTTTCCTTCCGAAGCCAGAAGGGGCTCTAGATATGTTTATGCCACAATAGCAACCAAACCTCGTGATAATGCGTGTCGTTGCTTAACATACCCAGGCTCTTATAAAACATACGCACCTTTGGCCAGCAAGCTCAAACGATGCAGATACAAACACAATAATGGTATCTGCGCCTCAATAAAAATAATCCGCGCGTGCGCTGCGTCCAAAAGTGTGTCAGTTATTCACATTCTCTATTTTTGTGGGCTATTTGTGTTTTACATTTATTTGTGCTGGCGCTGGCGGCGCGGCGGTCAGCTAATGTCAACCGCGGAGACAATGTCTCTTCGGGAACACCCGCAGCTCAGCCGAGTGCCGCGCACCGTCATCGCCAGCCCGGTCGCCTGCCGTCTACTGAGACGATAATCTCTTTTTGATTCATATACAAATATAAAATTATTATAGAAATAAATCATCATTATCATCTCAGGTCTTTTTTAGCCTCCACTGCCGGAGCACAAAACGGAGTCTGTTATTTCTGACATGGCGTCATTTTAGCTAGATTGGTGATTTAAAATATAAGAAAAAAGAAACTGAATAATATATGTTTAATCTCGGTTTTTAATATGTTATTTATGTCATGTTCAGTCAGCCCAACGGTATGTCAAGTCAAAGCAAAGGCAAGACGAGATTCACCAGAGCGGACATTGTATGCTCCGTGGGGCGGACGGGCGTCCGGAGAAAACGGGCTTTTTTATATATTAGAAGCAGCGACAGCGACAGCCGCGACAGCGACATCATTCCTCATTGTTACGAGCGCTCTCCGCATTCACGCATCACCGAGACGACCGCCTTTATCTCTTTAACTGCAAACAAAAACTCGCCGGGATATATTCGTAATTTACATAAACTCGTTTAATCCGGGGATTTATTGTATCGCTTGGCACGCGGTCCCGCGGCCGTTTCTCTTTACTATCGGTTTATCACGCCGCGGACTCCGGAGTGGCTACTCGGTTGGTCGTGCATCAATCATCGGGAGGGCTATCGCTAGCTAGCTAGGTGTCTATCTTCTTATGTATTCTTCCCACGTAATTGTCAAGGATCCCATATGTAAACTTTCTCTGATAAGGAGAACATACATCATTTCTTTCGTTATGCAAAAAGATCACCCGAAAAAAGTTCATTAGAAAAAAATACCTTAATAGTCCGAAAGAGAGAGATTTTTTTTAATCTATGGTTCGAAAACATTATGCGGTATAAACGTTGCACAGCCACCTCCAAAAATAACTGATTGTAATTTGTAAATGGATATGAAAGAATCAATAATTTTGTTTGATTGTTTTGTAATTTCCGAAGATAGATCTCGATGGCGTGCAATTGAAAGAAAGAAAGAAAATCTTTATTCGACAAAATACATATCTAACAACAAATGAATCATTAGCAATTCTAAGCAAATTAAAAATAAAAATTGTCGAAAAGGTGGCCAGCTCAGCTTTATGCTGCTAGCGGGGTGCTACAGCGCTGATTTTCAGCTGGTGCCATGAAGACGTGGGTGACAATTGGTGAGGCCTATGTCCAGCAGTGGACAAGTATAGGCCGATGATAATGATGATGTTCTTTAATGCTATTTGCTCTCAATAATAATTAAATTTTTACTTTTTAGTTTCAGTATGTTGAAGTTTTGGTTAAAGTCGGTTTTAGTTTTTTTTTGTATAACAATATTTTTATTTTTTAATCTACTCATCGTGCGAGTGTAATTTGTATTGACCGGAACTCTCTGCCATTGACACAGCGTTATCTCTATAAGGTTCTTTCTGTGTGTGCAGGTGGTACGGAGTTGTTTGTTTGCATTGAATAGTTTCCGAAAAGGGCAAAATTCTTACACCTTTAGAAAGCTAATTTGTCTGCGGGTGACATGACACAGATTATAATTGAAAATTGCCAGTATTTAATTTAGCTCACTGCCAAACAAAATCCTCACGACACGCGCTTGTTTCTACAAACGGTAAGCAGAAACTTGTGATTTAATGTGAATGGGGAATGTTAATACCTACTAGTTTTTATATCTTATCAACGTGCCCATTTTGAGAGGTCTTATCATAGAACAACGAAACAAAAATTATTTTTTAAATTCATCCTGACTAGGTTCTTTGTTTGACATAAATTCTAACACTAACTTGTGCACAAAGCATCGACGACGCCGCGATAAGAAAGAGCATGCCCCCTTTGCGCGCGAGTCAAGTGGCCGCTCATTAGGGCCGCTCGCTTCGAGCTTGCTGGCCCGCTTTAAGCTCGCTTCGCCCTTCCCCATCCGTTCCCCCATGTGGTTTTATTTCTACATCAGCGGTGGATATTGCTTATTATTTGCTAGTCTAGATTCTAAACAATTTTTAGGGTTCCGTACAAAAATTGAAAAACGGAACCCTTATAGGATCACTCGGGCGTCTGTCTGTCCGTCCGTCCGTCTGTCACAGCCGATTTTCTCCGAATCTAGGGAACCAATTTAGGTGAAATTTGGCAAGATGGTGTAATCCTATGACCCAAACACGGATGTGCATAGTAAATAAAGATTTTTTTAGAATAAGGGTCATTTTCAGGGGCCCAATTACAAAATTAAAAAAAAAAGTTTTGCAAACCTTACTGTGTCATATATCAAATGAAAGGGCTCATTATGAGGATCACAAAAATATTTTTTTGTGTTCGGGTAAAATCTATACTTTTGATTTTATTCACGAAAGAAGGCAAAAATTGACCATTCCCCCCCCCTGATCTCCGAAACTACTGGGCCGAAAATTTTGAAAAAATTACAAAATATAGTTCATTCCTTGAAGATTACAGGAAAAATAATAAGAATTCTATAACTTGAAATTAAGTGGTAAACTCACTATAATAAGTTCATCTAGGAAAATAGTTCACTAAAACACCACTAGATGGCGCTAGTCAATTGAATAAAACATATTTTTGCACATTGTGTGTGTGTTCACGAAGCATATTGTACGGAACCCTCATTGCGCGAGTTTGACTCACACTTGGCCGGTTTTTTTTTTCTTCAAATAGCCTAACGTGGTATTAGATTTTTTAAAGAATTTCAGTGCAGACTATCGTTTTTGCACATAGATAACGTGGCATAAGAGCGAGGAAAGATTTACAAGAACTTTGGATTAAAAAGTATTTAGCTTTAAACTTTATCTTTTTAGCAAAATACGAGCCTTTAAGCAAGCATGGCGCAGCAGGCTTCTAGTAGTTTCGCTCCAGTAACCGAATAATGTGGTTTATGTAATCCCATCTTACTTTGAATATAATCGAACGTGCTAGTCCCCCGAGCGTGCTGCGGAACGCGCCAACGCTGGCCAGCGCTGCGCGCTCAATGACAGGCAACCAGGCAACCGATCGACAGTTTATTTCCGTGCGATTAATTCGATTGTTTCCCCGGTGATCACCCCCCCCCCCCCCCCCTTAGCCCCCTCGCGGCGACGCTATTCATCCCGGTGTTTTGGTCGTTGCAGGCCGTTAATTATGTTGTGCCGCGACCTTTATCTATAACATTAATTACGTGTCGTTGGTAGCGCCGCGCGCAAACTATTCGCGAATCCCACGCAGCATGAATGGACCCTCTTGCCCAAAATAAACAACGACTGATAGATAGCCATTACCTAGGGTATTTTAAAAATACAATGAATATGTTCGTACCATAACATGTGAAGACACTACAGTGTAGTTATTGCTGAACACGTATAAACTTGGACGTTAAGACGCACGGCAATGTCCGCTACTACAAGCAATAAAGCGAATAGAGCGTTGCGTCTGTTCCTCGTAGATCGTACGCGTGTTTACGTTAATTAATTACGAGATAAATTTAAATGGGGAAACTCCGCCGGTAAAGGCGCGTATCGATCGCACGACGCACTGCCGGCCGCCAATGTAGGGGAAGGTCACCGAGCGCGGAGCGTGCGGCGGCGCGGGCAACCCGATGCACACCTGCATGCACAGGAACACGTCGTTGTTAATCAATGACAAATAATGTAACGCAATCACGACGTAATGAGTTCAGCACTTCAACCGTCTTTCCAGATTGACTATTTACGGTTACGAGACTAACGACGTAAACAAACTTACGTTTTGTGGAGGCGTAGGAGTAGTGTGGAACACTTTATTTTTAATTCATAGTTTAAACATGTTTTATTTAAGAAAGAAAGCAACTGATTCTATTCCTATTAGTCACAATCAAAACTAAAACCCAGTGTAGTCCAAGCACTACTGAAAAAGTTAAGTCCTTCAGGCAACCTGTAAACTTATCTTTTAGCGAATAATATCTTGTAGTTTTGTAGGTTACCAATTGATTGAGTAAAAGCTAGTGAATCAGAGCGGTCGAACCCGATGGCCGACAACCAACATGACATCCATCACACGCGGCGCACGGCCGACAGCGTGATGTATGGCGGCGCCGACACCAACCGATCACACCTAGACGGTCGGCAGCCGCGACCGCTGCCATGGCTGTAGCACCAATGCACCGCCCTGCATGCCTGGCGTTTCCTACTCTACTACTAGTGGAGGAAAAAAATATACACAACTCCCGACAGTCTTCCGGGCCACCGGGCCGACCTCCAGCCCCTGGGCCACAGATTTTGATGCATCACTCTGTCTATCCGGGTCCCCAGGCTGACACCCGACACCCTGAGCCCGAGCTCAGAATGTCAGAAACATCAATGGTTTCCACAGCGTACGCCAATGATGTTTATGGGCTCAGACGACGGCCCATGGGCGAATCTTTAATACTCGCCAAACGCGCTAGTGGCACATGACTGGGGACGGGACGCCGCAGCGCGGGGCGCAGCATGCTTCTGATGAGTACTTTAGTACTTATTATTGCAATGCACGCACAGTCTTGAGCCTAAGAAGCGCAGTGACGTTGCTGATTAGCAAAGTTGTGGATTAAGTTGTTACGGCTAGAACGACACCTAGCGCAGTCATAATTAGATAAGACTACAAAGTTTCCCGGCAGAGTAGAATTGAACCACTCCAAGTCCTCCCGTGAATGTAGTAGAAGACGACTATGATAAACAACAAAGAAATCTCTCCAACTCGCCAGGGTGGAGTGTGTAGGCCATATCTTCTGACTGCTATGGCTTATAAATGTTAATAAAGAGAGGGTCATGCTCCTGCAGTAGAGAAAAAATAAGCCGCTTAAAAAGTATTTGAAGTAAAATAGCTTTTATTGATTTTTCTCTATAACATTGAAGTTTCTTCATCACTTTTCCGCTAAAATAAAACAATTTGTTTGATAGTGTTTTGGCATTCGTGCGAAGGTGTAAGTTTGTGTAGTAAACTACAGTTAATTCATTACTCCGTGCGCCGGCTGCCTTGGATGTACTGTGCCTGTGGTTTTGCCTGCTACGTCAACAGGTACGTAAAAATAAATGTTAACATTCTTGTCTATTATTGCGCCACACCGTGCGGACGCGCGGCGCGCGCCCTGACGTCACGGTTGTTTTCGCGCGAAGCTGCAAGAGAACTAATATACGGTTTCGGTTTTAGTTATATTTCAGCTTCAATCAAAATTTTGCCAAAAATCATTTAGTGGTTGAATAGTTTACTAAGTATAGTGCCGTTTTCAAAGCGGCACGACCACAAACAAAGTGCACAGCGCATTTCTTCAAGTGAAGTCAATTTATAAATCTTTAAGAAACTTTAGACGAAACAGAAACTTCTGCTTCTTTTTCCCTCATGCTTCACCCTGAACAGTCACGACCTATTCAAAGGCACAGATCTAGTTCGGATTTTTTGAGATAAAGATAACGTTTAAGCATTAAAATTTTACAATTCAATAACAATCTTTTAACAAATTTTGGTAGCGTCAGCCTTAATTCTATGAATCTAGTAATTTTAAAAATATTTATCAAGAAAATATTGTATTCCTTTTTTTGATTTTGACTAATACTCACTCAACGACTGCGACGACGGTTTATGTTTCAGCTAAAAAAATTGCTTCAGTCTACACTTAACTCTGCGGAACGAGCGTAATATTTCAACTAGTGAACTATTCGGAGCGAAGTCGGGCGCGGGTAGTTGTTTATGAGCAGCCGCGACTCGCGCTGCGGATTGCGGATAACCTTTAAACCAACAAACCGTCGCAAACAGCCCGACATTCAAATCGGACTGCTCTATTAACTTTTCGTTGGTGCTGTTTGTTTTTCGTGTGTGCAATTGGCCAACACTGAATCGGGACTTTCCAGCTACAAGTAAGGGGATCAATGCAACACATTGATTATGCTCTAGACATAGCTAAATATCTATATCGCTTTACACGATATTGTATTAACTTTCACCGAGAGAAACCTGCAAGGAGCATTTATGTAATATTTTTGATACACTTAGGTGCATGAGAACCTCTATTTATTGCCCGTCCAAAATTTAATACACATAACAAAGTCTTCATATGCCGGTATATGTTGGTACACATCATGATGACTTTGCGTCGGCCCACGAAAAAGAATCAGCCCAATATAAATTAAATGTGATATGAATAATTGTCGCGATAAGAAAAAGCCTAAGTTTCCACCAACGTGGGGCATTTGGCCCAGAGAGCGCCGACACACAGCACGCAACACTAATAATCGAGCGGCTGTCTTGCCGCGTCCCGAGTGGCCGATTTTGTCAAATACGATTGTCATTGCATCACATGTGTTTACATCGGCCGCAGATAATTCCGCTATCTCGTGCGGCGCTATCAGCCGAAACAACGTCAAAACGACGGCACTACTTATCGCATAAATCTACCTTTTAATGTTTGTAGGTTTGTAGAAAAAATTATACTACCCGTCGCCTTGGATATGCGCCAAAAGGCACACAATTTAATAATGAGCACGCATGTTCAGTTTTCCCATAGGACAGTAAAAAAGAAAAAAATCACTTCCATTGATACTCGATTAACTGATAAGTAAAACAATAAATTATCATTTTTTAGGCATAGACTGAGCCCTTCTAATAATTTTGATCTTTGATTTAACACTCTGTATGCACCATGTAAGTAGAGACTTATTAGTTCTGTGTTTTTAGTATAATGTTGTTTATACTAGGACTGATTGCAACTGATTACCGCTACGATAATAGGAAACGTGATCACAGGTCACAAGACAGCTCTCGTAAGAATGCTTCTTATTAGCCGATGCATTTAGCTTTATGAGTTTATTAAAAGTCGGCATCGGCGCCGAGAGCGTTATCAAGCACGTTCCGTGACGTGGAGCGTCCTCCACGCCGCTGGCGGGGCGGGCGGCGGGGCGGGCGGCGGAGCGGGTGGCAGGCCGGGCGGCAAGTAGGCCGTCGCCGCCGAACAACTTGAGAACGTACTCCAATGCTTGCCGGTGCGGCGCTTGTCTAGCCACACATGACAATTTTCATCAGCTGTCATGAGCTGAAGGCAGCCCAAATGTGTATATAACTATTTATCTGAGAAAACATGCTAAGTAAAATTTAAGATTTGTACTTAAGGGTAAGTCAGGTGTTTCGCCATACAAATTCTGTAGGGTGATGACTCCGTTGTTCGGTATCGTCTGTTTAAAATTTTTTATTCTATCGATTTGTATTGTCGTTATCTATGCTTGTATGGAATCATAATTGTAAATTTATAAGTACTTTAAAAGTTATAAGTCTCAGAACATTCCGTTTCAACACGTAATTTTAACGCAACTTTGGGCACAATTAAATACCGGAAGGAGTATAAAATCTCTAAAACAAAATTCATACAAGCATAGTTTGGTTATTAAAAAAATTAAATATCTTTACTTTTAATTAAAACATTCAGTTTTTTTATCACAAGGACACTTCTCCCAAACGCATACTCGCGAATTTTTAGACGACGAAGATTTAGATTTTCAACAATATTTGTGTTTGCACATACTAGTCTGTAGTTCCGATGTGCTTATACATCAGTGTAAATAGTTCCGCACTGTTCAAAACCGAGTCTATCCCTTTCTCAGCGAAATAGCACGCAAATTAGCCACGTGCGCTGACGAGTTCGTGTTCCGGACTAGCGCATCCTTAATACCTTAAATGACATATTTTTGAATACTTATCATTTTCTAGACAATTTTTTTTTTTAGTTTAGGAATTATTTATAAATTTTATAAGTACAATTTATTATTATTATTAATGACATATGATTATTTTAAAAGGAAATTTAATTAAAGGTGATGATAATAATTAATTTAAAATGTTTTAGTTATAAGTATTATTCACAACACAATGCCTAGCTAAGGTAAAGTCTGTAAAGTTATAAGATCTAGATACTATGTAATATGCATGTGTCCTCTTTACTTTTTGTGAATAAATGAATATCCATCCACAATCTCATAAATATTATTCTCCTAACAAGTGAATATTCAAATTATTGTAAGAAGAGAAACCCGAAATTTCGATGATAAAAACCACCATATTAGGTTTATTTTAAAACGATAAGTTATTATTGTTTTTATTATTTAAAGCCTGGTAGATCCCATTGCTCAACCCTCAATCCCTCTCTAAATATACTTACTGGCAAAAATATTTTCATAAAAAAAAGAATATCCGATAAATTCTCAGCCAGTTTGATTTGATTCTCGGGGTGTAAAGAAATATATTTGCAGGCAAACAAACAAAGTGATCTGGCGGAACTTCCGCGCCCGATCCCGCTGCACGAACATGTTTGGCTATAACGAGGACTGCTCCATTAACAAACAGACGCAATGCATACCATTTGACATTTCTGAAATCAAACATCACTGTTGATATTTCGGTCAATTCATAAATTCTTTGGCTCGATTTTGAACACGTTTACATTTCACATCACAGTTTGTGAACTAAACTGCTCCTAAGTTACTGGCACGGCATACAATCTATTTCGGTTACTCAAAAACTTTTCTATTTCTAATACTACATCATATACACATTCATCAGTCTGTACATTTTTAAGAATGTCTGTCAAACCAAAATAATGGCATATAAAATATGTACGAGAGGTCTATAACATTTTATAAGGTCAAAGTTAGTCTAGGTCAGGCCTATACACAGAGTATCTTTGATATCGTGAATAAACTAAGGAATTGATTAAACTTCATCACTTTAGGATATTAACATTTTCTATAACAAAAGTCAGTTTTTGTGCTTTACTCACGACTTCCCAAGGTCGAGCAACTTTAAACTTTCTTTTTGACGAATTCTTAGAACATTTAGAAGATTTCTAAAAGCCTCTTACAGACGTAACAATGATCAATTTGGAACTAAATATTATCGTAATGTAAACAAGTATAACAATACATATTAAAGCTGATAACATCACAACCAATAATTAAACCCTGCGCTGCTCGTAAAACCGCATCTCTGTCGGAGTTCACCTTGTAATACACGTGGGCATGAAAATGGGTTATATCCGATCGATACAGTTTTGCGCAGCCTGCAAACTCAGCCTTAATTAGCTGCACAAACAACACGAGCGTAAACAAACCTTGACAACAGCAAAGCTTACTAAACAGCACTATACAACAAAATAAGATGAAGGCTTGAAAATGTTTAGATCGGAACAGTAGAGCGTAGCGCAGCGAGCAAACAGACTGCAGCAGCAAGGACAGCTTCGATGCTGTCTACAAGAGTGCGACAATGGCCATTGTCGACTCAAACTTTACTAACTAAGGCACAACCCAATTTTAGTTTTATAAGATGTATCTAAAATATCTATTTCAGTATTTGTCTTCGTTAACTTGTCGTCTTGGGAGTTGGGAGACATTTTCTTCGACAAGAACTTTCGATTGTATATGTTATTGCGTGTGCGCGACCTGCTGCGAAAAAACAATAAATGCTCCAGGGTCTGATTGCATGGTTGACATACAGACAAGTTATTTCTAATCTCCACCTACACAAAAAGTTATTTCACCTTTCGTCGGTCGTCTTGAGTCCTTTCATATATCGATGACTTTTGAGCTAGCCGTAGCGTAGTTTTATCTTATCAAAGATACTTTTCTTAACCCAGCAGGACTTACGAAGACTTTGAGGTAATTAATTAGCGATATTAATTATTTGCAAAAAATAGCAAATAGAGGGGTTCAACTTGATTAATTGAATTGCAATAATTATATTTAAACGGTGTCCCAGATTGGATAATAACGTTAAATCGTTCCAATAATAGGCTGGTGGCGTCCATATAACGGTTTTAAAATATCGGGTTGCCGTCCATTTATTTTACAGCGCCAACAAACCCACTAAATAAATGGAAATTGGAGCGACACGCCGGGCTTCGCAGCTTCCGTCTGTGATCGCGTCGCTCCGCGCCGCCGCCTCGCTTCGTCGCGATGTCCGTATGCCTCTTAAAGCAAAATATGCACTTTTATGTTGTTTAATACCTTGATCTTCATATAAACTTTACTCTCATGTCTTAAAATTTTGCTCATAATAGCTATTGATATATTTGTTCCTTTCTTTTGAAGCTAAATTAATGCAATCAAAAGTCACAAGCGGCGATTACTAAAAAAACGTTCACAAATTTTTGGTATAATATCAGGCTTTAAATAATTTTGCAAAACACACACAACTGTTAAATGTCTTTTTTGTTCCGAAATCCCATCCGCGCTATCAAAGAGCCAAAGAAAAGTTGCCTATCGGATATAACCTCTTTGTAGACTATCGGATTATTTTCGTCGGAAACATTATTTTTACGTGAACCTGAGTCACGCATCAATGGAGCGTCCGAAATAGCTTTATGTACTAAAGCATAGTATTGCTCGATTTACGAGGCGAGTGACAATCAATGCGTGACGCCATGGCGGCCGTCCAAGCAGCGCGGGAGATTCCTTCGCCGAGTCGCGTCGCGCTGCTACTAATTGATAGGCTCGCGGCTCCGCTATGAGAACATCATAATCATCTTCATATTTCACTCACTTTGCTCATTGATACTATTACAAAAATAATCTAAGGTATATTTTCCTTTGTGCTGTCACTGAGGTAATAACGAGCTTGAGTTTGTGCTCAGTTGTAATTATACCGAATTTTTTATGAAGGAAGTAAAAATCATGAATAACGATAGCTAAATGTTATAAAATTCTGAAATTAGTTTGCAATAATAAGTTGCTTATCAAACATAGGTATGTTTGATAAGCAACCCAATAGGCAAATACACCATTTGTATTCTAGATCAATTTTATTAATCTAATGTGACTTGTAACATTTTTTATGAATATTTGAATAGCTAGATCATTAAAGACAATGTAAACAAAGAATTATGTTTTCCCATGTTTCCCCAAAAGGTGTAGGAGTAGGTGAGTTAACGTACCAGCGGGTACAACTTGCCGCATTAAAATCTTATACAGTCCGTAAAAGGTAGATGTAAGGGTGGCAGCAGTCCGTATGCGCGCTGTCTCTATAAATACGTGTCCCGTGACCACGCGAGTGACGCGGCATGGAGGGTGACTGAGGCAGCGCGCCGCGCCAGCACCGAGCCACTGGACTATTTGTGTAAACTCCGACACTTAGAGGCGTCCCAACTGACAATTTCGTATTCCGTGACTGTGACATGATGTGGCATGAAGGACGAACGAAAGAATGTGACACGCGCCAGTTACAATTTACACGAACTCTGTAGCACCGTACCGCCAAGCAACCCCGCTACGATGATATTAACAAGTCTTAGGATTTCAATGTTGAAGATATAAACTTTCTACCCAGACGCGTGAAGTTGTCACGTACTAATCATAAAGATCATAGACCACATTGGATGCTAGTATTGATTTCTCAAAACATACCTGCTTGCAAAGTACTGCAGGTAGTAAACATTAAAGAACACATTCCTACTAAATACAATTTTGTAATCTCACGTCGTAAATGCTACAGAATTAAGAAGATAGAAGATAGAAAAATATGTATTTTGTTGTAAGCAATATATCTTAAATATCGAAACGTACAGCCCAATTTATCAATAATGTGTAAAAAAAAGTATTGTAATTAGACTATGTTTAAGGGGTGGGAAGCGTTATCGCTTTTTGTATGAAAATGTCAGGTAGTCGATCCTCTTAACGATTTGTCAATCAGCTCTACCGCGAATCCTACGTATCAAGAACTGATCGAAACTGTTCCACACGAGGATTATCAAGTATGCTATTAAATATAATTCAATTAAGAGTCCGTTAGTCAAAATAATTTGAGTCATTTGTTCAGCGGCTCCTTAACTTACGTTATCATTAACGTACAAAGTAAAGATATTGTAATAAGGGATTGCTGAGTTTGTACGCTCATAGAATAAAAAAATTGTACTGCACCGCTTGCACCATAATAGATAGAACTGTTATGAATTTTAAAAAAAAACTTTCATTCTTCCCAACCTACTTGGCTGTTTGAATTTATTGTTTCGACAAATATCGTCATTAACATAAAAATCGAATCGCTATAAAGTTAAATCGAGTTTGTTTGCTCGTCAAATAAAATCTTAGCACTGCAGCACTTGCAATACTTGTTGCTTTATTGAAGCAACAAACTATTATGAAATTCAATTTAAAAACTATTAACACCCAGTTAATGACCATTCGATTAATTAATGTTTTCATTTGACTGATCTGTTTATTGGTTTGTAAATGAATATCGTGGATTAATGTATTTGTTAAAGTAACGGCTTAGTCAGCGAGCGATTGCTACAGTTAACCACATTTCTAGCAAACAACACAAATACCCAAATTAATCACGGCTTCCATGAATAATTAATTATTGATAGGCATGTTTAAATAAGTTCAAAACAGGTAAGTGCATTTACCTTGTACGGTACTAAAGTTATTGTGTGTATTGATAATACAAAATATTTATATCATTCATTCATACAATGTTCACATTTAGGGTTCTATTGACTACATACAACAACTTTTCCCACATGTCAAGAGAAATGTTAAAAAATATTACCTTCCATAGAAATTATATAAACTGATTGTCAATTGTGTCAATATCAACATTTTATTTTATATTTTTTTTATAAGCCGTTTGTGTCCCACTGCTGGGCAAAGGCTTGATACTATCTTCCAATTCTTTTCAAACTGATTAAGATCGTCTACCCATCTCTTTTTCGGTCTTCCTCTTTTCCTACGCCCACTTGGAGTCCATTGTGTGATTATGTAAGCTCATCTCTCCGGATGCATTCTACAGATGTGACCCGCCCAATCCCACTTCAGTTTAGGTGCCTTCTTTCCAACGTCCGAGATTTTTGTGATGGAGCGCAGGGTGGTGTTCCTCACATGATTTATTCGCTTGACACCTAAAATGCTACGCTCCATATAGCTCGTTGACAGACCTTCAATTTGGACATTTGAGCGTCAGTGAGAGACCATGTTTGGGCACCGTAGGTAAGGATGGGTAAGATACACATATCGTCGAGTCTCTTTTTGAGGCATGTTGCTAAATTGCCTTTTAGAAAATCCTTTATCGACCAGAAGCTACGAAAGGCATTTTCTATCCTGCGACTTACTTCTTTGTCTTGGCAATTAGCGAAGGAGACAATTTGTCCAAGATATAGATACTCGTCAACATATTGTATAACATGCCCATCTACCTCGACCCTACGTTTCACGCTATTTGTCATCAACTGAGTCTTAGATCGATTCATTCTTCCAGTCCAAATTGAAGGCTTGCCGTGCTGAGGTCTTGTAGCATCTGTTCGAGTTCGGATGCTGAAGATGCGAACAACACGTAACGTCGGCAAAACGAACATTTAAAAAAAAATATTTAAAACCTGCTTTATTGCGTTCATTACATTATTTATAACATCTAAAGTTAGGTGTATAAATAATGTAATAAACGCGTATAAGTAATAAAAGGGTATAAATAATAATTTTATTTAAATTTGTTACAATCGCGTAAACAACGTTTAAAAACATTATTTTATATATTAAAATTCAAAAGCGAATATTGTATTATTTCATCAGTAGAAATCTCTGTTAAATCAATCAATTTATTTGTTATTATTATTAAAAACGGTTGCACTCACGTTATATTTAGTCGGTATTGCCGACCGGGTTTCGGCCAATTCAGATGGCCATCTTCAGGGCGAGTATCAAGGTCGTCGCGACGCGGCCGTTCCTTGAGATGCCCTGAAGATGGCCATCTGAATTGGCCGAAACCCGGTCGGCAATACCGACTAAATATAACGTGAGTGCAACCGTTTTTAATAATAATAATTATGTCTCGCGTAACATTTAATAATTCAATTTATTTGTATATACGTAAGTAATTAAAATTGATAAAGTGTGTTATCAATTGGTATGAGTAATTATAATAAAAAGAACGCAATTTTGTTACACAATCTTAGAGTTAATAATAGGATTAGATACAAGAAATAGACATGAAGAGTCTTCTTTCGCTTAGCCTTTTCCCATTTACTTGGGGTCGGCTCTCCTAATATGGCGTCGCCAGGAATTTCTATCCTGGGTCGTCAGCGGTGGTATTTGGGCATCTTTCATATCCCTTCTAACAAGTCCCATCCAAGTTAGTATGGGTCTTCCAGGGCCTCTGGGTTGCTCACTCATCTCTAGCACTTTTCTGGTCATGTGCTCAGGTGGTCTTCGCATAACATGGCCGTACCATCTGAGTCGGCATTCAGTCAGTTTGTCCGTTATGGACCTGACCTTGAAGCTGCCACGAATGTGTATGTTCTTGACGTGATCCAGCAATGTAACGCCTCCGGACCATCTGAGCATTCGCATCTCAGCCACGTGGAGTTTGTCTGCTAAGGTTTTCTTTAATGGCCAGCATTCTGCACCGTAGGTCATGGCGGACCGCACCGCTGCTTTGTAGACCCTCCCTTTAGTGCGAACCGGCATCTTTTTATCGCACATTACTCCAGACAGTTCACGCCATTTCAGCCACCCGGTGTTGATGCGGTTGATTACGTCAGCCTCAATTGAGCCGTCATTTTGAATAACTGAGCCCAAGTATTTAAAGCTCGTGACTTCTTTCAAGGGAGTGTCCTGGAGCGTAATAGCACCATTAATTGCGGTTCCGCTAAAGTTGCAATGCATCACCTCGGTCTTTTGGCGGCTAAGCCGTAGCCCACCGTTCTCCAGGGCTATTCTCCATGTTTCCAGCATATTTTGCAGATCTTCTTCATTGTCACTAATAAGGACTATGTCGTCAGCATAGAGAAGATTCCACGGGGGAGGGCGCTGTATATCTGCCGTGAGATAGTCTATAACCAGGTTGAAAAGCAGCGGGCTTAGTACCGACCCTTGATGTACTCCAACGCTGACATGGAACTCGTCGGTCGTTCCTGCTGGGGTTCGCACTTTCGTTGTGACGTCACGGTACATGTCTGTGATTAAGGCGATATAGCATTCTGGGACACCTTTTGCTCGTAGTGTGTGCCAAATGAGTTCTCTGGGTATACGGTCAAATGCTTTTTCCAAGTCTATAAATACCATGTGAAGGTCAACTTTGTTATGTCTCGATTTCTCCATCAGTATTCTTACGACATGAAGGGCATCAGTGGTGGACTTTCCAGCTACAAACCCACATTGGTTTTCTGTAACACTTGTTAGTTCTTGCATCCTTTTGCTGATTACTCGCTCCCATATTTTGAATGTGTGTGAAATGAGCTTAAATAGACATGAAGAGTAAGAAGAGATAATGATGTCTCATGCTATTGGATTCCGACCAAGCTTCACTGAACAGACCGCATTGTCACCTGTGAAGTCAACAGCAGTATGCAGCATTAAAGCGAAGGTATCAGCACGCTACAAGCGAAGAAGGAACCGGCAGCTAACTTCAAAGCTGAGATTCAGTCTGCACAGCACGGCTTGGCGGCAGTTCGCTATACCAAACCTGGCGAAGAAAGGAAGACTCGAGCCTCTCTGGCGTCCGAGGGGCTGAGGGGCGAGGGACAAGGCAGGCACTTACCTCCACGACGCCGACCGTAAAGTTGGCGACAGAATGTGGAGTGGCGCTCACCTGGAACAATACAAACGAAAGTCAGTTTGAGATGGAAAGCAAATTATTTCGTCCATTTAAACTTGAAAGTACTGATTTATGTGCTTACTAACACGCTAAAGACTTTAAAGTGCCTCCATGGAGCAGCACCTACACTGCAGCGATAAAAACCAGTCGTATCAGTCAAAGACACCTCGTCGACCGATGCTGACTGATGTACCTCAATTTCGAATTTTTTAATTTTCGATTTTCGCTTTCCGAATGAAACATTTTCATTATGTGAAATCCGCGAATACATTTTCTTCTTCCTGCAGCAACATCAATTTTCCAGGAAAAATATTTTTGCTCAGTGTAATAAAAACGTTGTTTCATGGGCGTTAAAGACTTAAGTATATATAGAAAATGTATCCTTTACTTTTTCCAACTCAATTACAATTCTTTTTGTAAACAAGTATTTTTTAACTTTCTACGTACTCTGTTTCTCAAGGCAATAAAAAATCTAAGTCAATGTTGTAGAGCACTACGGCCTATTTGAGCCGGAGTCCCGCCCTTTCCCGCATTAATGGCTTAAGTGTCGGGAAGTTCGCGTGACTGATGAGGCGGCGGGCGGCGCGGGAAGCGCCGCGTCACGGCGGACAACAATACGCTGCGCTGGGTGGAGGCTGTCTATAGATGCAGATGTTACCCACAACCCTTTGAAGACTAATGTGGATTTTGCTTGACTACGGCGAAACCAAAAGGAGTTATGGTTTTTGCCGCTCTGTTTGTAAGTAGGTACAATGAATTGATTCACTCCATTCTACCTATAGAGCGATCAAAATTACATGCTCAATATTTGCGTCAAATAACTTTGTGTCCTTTCCATCGCATCTTTAATGTTCTTGATACAATGCTCACGGAACTCGATTCTTTTTTTAAACCCCAAGTTAGAAGTAGTCCGTGTAATCAGAAATGTGTGCAATGTCGCGAGAATGATGTTACGCGCATGATGCGGGAAATAGATCCATTTCGATGGGCAATCGTAACGGGTCTTTGATCCGCGCACGAGCATCAGACCTAAACATCATTTTCTCGACACAGCTCGTCTCAGGTAATCTCAACATGCAAATAATGTTCGCAGCAGGAGTACACTACCTTTTCGCATCAGACAGAGAACACTCTTGAGAATCCAAACTTCTCAAATAGATGCTTTCGAGTCGGGATCATGGATTCTGAGAGCATTTAGTTTATATCATTCAACTACTTATTTGATGTCATATTTTTTGCTTTTTCTTATTCTGAAATACATTAGTTCTAGGTAACCTAGGTGTTTAGTGGAGTGTTGGGCGGCACCACGCCGGCTTTTTTATTGTTTGGGAGAAGACATGTCTTTTTCAAAAGATATGTTTCACTGCTTGTCAAAGTAAATGGTAACATCCTTAGGAAGACTACCATTACCTATAAATACCGAACGAAGTATTCCAATTATAGCAGGTTTGCTTCCGCGCGCGTCATGCGAAGGATGTTTGCGTTGCAATCAAGAACAGACTTACGACTGCATGCTCGGCGGCCTTCGCATGTGATGACGTCACGCCGCGAAAGAGGGAGCACCGGTCTCCACCGGTGCTCCCTCATTCGCGGTTCTACCTCTATGAATACGAATTGACAATGAACTAATCGCGTTTAGTTTTCTTTTACATTTGATATTGCCGAAATTTTCTTAAACTAAAGACGACACAAATAGTACCACTTAATTCTATTCTCGTGTGGATAATAAAATATATATCAAAGGAATGAACGAATATCTGAAGAATCATCTCATAAGTTTCTTCTCACTACTTCAATTCTATCACCTAATCTGTACGTGGCTTTTACGTCCTAAGAGTTACTTTTGTAGGAAGGCCTACAAATTTCAGGCCTTACGACGGACACACATGTGTGGGAACAGTCTCAAAGCCACTTCAGTAAAAAGATATTCAAAAATTGTCTTATACTTGTATGCCTACCTGAGCATGTTATTCGTGTCTGAGGACAAAGCCCGCGGAACCCTGGGCGCCATAGGGCCCGCGGCAGCGGCCAGGCCGCTCCGAGCCCGGCGGCTACTCACTCATAATCGAAAATCCTGCTGGAAACTTCGAGACACTACATCCTAACCTTTCTGTGTTCTGTGATGTTAACCTTACATAATGCCGCGGATTTAAATTATTAAACATTAGTTTCATAATAATACCTCTATTGTAAGTCGTATCCTCGACCTAATCAATATTATAACTGCGAAAGTGAGTTAGTTTTTTTGTAACGCTTTCACGCCCTATCTCTACTGAACCGATCATCATTAAATTTTGCATACACATAGGTTAGTGTACTGAGAAGGACATAGGCTATAAATCACGCGGGTTACAGCTAGTTGATAATAGTTGAAATTATTGGTTCCTCTTTTGGCACTACGTGCATTTTTATGAGTTCATTGGGAAAGGCAAATGCACACACTCGTTTAAGTTAGCAAAAAAAGTCATAATTCAAGAGGCTACTCTTGAATATTAGACATACAGACAGAGTAATAACTAGCGTAATTTAGTCGAGCGCATCGTACCAAATATTTTTTTTCAGGAGCTGGTTGAGCGAGTGTCGAGCATTTGTTGGCCTAGTATTTAATTTACGAACCTACTATATCAGTAGCATAATAACTTCCTGATAGTCATCACTACTCATCAGTCATCACAAGTTATTTGACCGCTTTATCCTACCCTACACTACATTTACTTTTCTTTCATACATGTAAAAACCAACGAGACCTTTGACCAAGTTTCTAAGTCGGATAAAAATTTGAAATATATCCCTCAGGTGAGAGGCCACCTGAGGTCACCCTAGCTGCTCATCTCGCAAGGCCGCGCCCCCTCCCCACCCACCCCCACGCCGCACGCACCGACCTACTTTGCCAGCGCTTCGCACATTTCTGCCGATAAGTCATGCCCACCCTGAGGTTATCGACTCCACCTGCCAGTGCCTGCCTCTGCATTATTTCAATTGGACCTTATTGCGCTGCTTTGCGGGAGATCCCTTTCATGCTAAGCGTATTCCTTTCATTTGTATCCCTATATCCAATGAGGATCATTGAAATTTTACAGATTAATAGTTGTGAAAATGTAGTAAAACTACCAAATCATTATCTTCGATCACAATCTAAATATTGCCATAATCGACCCGAGATGTCTAACTGATAAATTATATGTCGCTAATGCGCTGCAGACTAGGAAAACCCCGGGTCGAAACTTGTTTCGTTGGCACAAAATAGACGCGGATGGCCACCAGGTGCCCACACTGGGGTGCGCCACTGGGTTTCCACAAGACTGACTATTGATGATATCAATTGATATTTGTGGTCACAATATAACACCGAGCAAAAGAAAGTTACTGATATTGGCCCAAAAATAGCAACACTTAATTGGAGAAGGCTGTCCATTATAGCCAGGAAAACGGACCCGTGGTGCAAACAATTGCTAGAGTGGGACAAAAAACGTCCAGTAGGAAGACCGCAAATGAGATGGATAGATGGCATCAAAAAGATAGTGTGCAGCAATTGGATTTTAACTGCTCAAAATAGAGACAAATGGCGAGAATTGAAGGAGGCCTACACCAATTATGTGGTTGAGCAAGGCTAAAAAGAAGAAGAAGATAAGATAACAGCACATTCAGTCCTTTTTATTTATTTGAATCAAAGATTGAAAAGATTGAATAAACATTCAGAAAATATATTTTCCTTCAGGCCTATAGGCCCTTGCAGGCACTTTTTCACGTCAAATCAAATCCAAAATTATCCCATTAAGTACTATGCATTTACTTATTATTGTTCAAAGCTACAGACTAGCACTTCGGAACCGACCACTGCAGAGAAGAAATGCCGAAAGAAACTCTTTTCGACAGTATATGTCGCCTACTCGCCTGAAGGGCATTGTATGATTATATTATATTTTTTTCTTTTTTATCGTAGAGTTAGTATACCACGACACAAGTTCACAACTCACTGTGGGGCTAGCTCAGTATGTGTGATATGTCCCTATATATTTATTTACTTTTCTTTTTTTCCATCTGTTTTCATGTTCATCATTCATACACATACATCCATGATATTTGGAACATGTTCATGTTTACGATCGAGTCTCAAAGAGGCCGAGCAGACCAGTACCCACTGAACGTTGCCTCTATATCTCACTGTCAAACAGAGAGCCGGGCGGGAATAGTACATTACTGCAGAGGCCGGGAAGTAAGGGATTGCCGGACGAGTATAGTTTTCAAGGCCGAGCGTCAGCGAGGCCTTGACAATAGTTACGAGTCCGGCAATCCCTTTCCCGCCGAGGAAAGTATAGAGATTTTCTCAATAAATGTGAGGAAATTTAACTTAAAGTTACACATAAACTTACATGCCTTAAATATTTCCCCTTACTAGGTATTTGCCGGTAGTAATTTTTCCACTTTCAAGTTTCAAATTAGGCGAAGTAGGTACTTAAAATCCATTGCAGTGTTGCTTTCATCACTAAAACTCATTTTGAACCGTTTCATTTCGAATAAATAACCAACTTTGCACATATTTACCGAAAACAATCAATGTCAATCAATTACTGCAAAGCGTTAATCACAAACTACGAAGAAGATACTATTACTAGTATCAGACGACCGACTGCCATATGTTTTCTCTAGGCAATAAGGATCATAGACAAATAATGGAGTGAGGGTGAAAATGAAAAAAATGCCATACAATTCCTTTTGAGTTTCTATGGGGGGCCATAAATTCAAAGTCAATTGACGTGTGTTCTATGCCCTAAAATCCGTAAAGGCAGTTTTTCGGCAGTGGCGTTAATCACTACGGGTATAGTGAAAATAACAGATCTCCCGAGTTTTTAATTTTTTTATTTTCAGTTGTCAATTCCAGCAAAGGAAACAATGCCCATAGAGCCCAGTCATATTTTTCACAAAAAATTTAATAGATCATAGATTATTGTTTTCTTCTCTCGCAACGAAAATTAAGCATATTTTCGTATGATCACATATCGATATTTTAATGAAATTGTAGTTATATTCACGTATTATATGCATTTTTTAAAAATGCAGTGGTAGTAAACTGGCTGTATGACAAGTGACATAATTTACGTTACATAGATTAATTAAAAAGTTTTGAGCAGCGGCCGGGAAGTAATTTTCATACTTATTTCCTGGCCTAGGCCGGCAATGCGATGAATGAGCCAAGAATTACAAACTTCCGGTCTTCTTTTTACTACAGTAATGCCTACATTTCCGAGCATGTTTGAGAAAATTAGCTATTTTGGTTTGACACTTGAGTAACAAAAAGCTGAGACCCTCAAACCCCTGCACCGCATTATTATAAATGCTAAAGTAACGATGAACGTTATAAGCCTCCGGGACACGCGAAGAGATGGTTGAGTCCTTGAGCAGGAAGGACACAAATTTCATTTTATTACCCGACTGACCCGCCAAATATACCAAAAAAGGTAATGTTTTTCGCGCGTGAGTATGTATGTATGTAAGGGTGTACACAAGTGTGTGTGTATGTAAGTATGTTTGTTCATGTAGTTTTATTTGTATGTTTTATTTTCATGTAGCAACAGCCTCCTGTACCCTTACCGGCTTGACCGATTTTAGAGTGTAAGGTGTCATTAGATTCGTTTACTTCCCCGGAGTGTCATAGGCTATGTAACATCAGCATAAAAATAATATATGGCGGATGTAAACTATCACAAACAGCAGTCGGGTTATTCACTTTTTTAAATAATACGGTATGTCCAAGAACTTATTGCTACGAGGGGTAAAAAGGAAGGTGGAATTTTGTATGGGATCATCCCAATTGGGATGTGACAGTGACCCCATATTCCTTCTACCAAAACGTCGTAAAAATAATTTATATGTACAATGATTTCGTTCCGTAATAGTTATTATACCGTCAAAAACAATTCTTGTAAGGAAACCAAGTCTCGCAACTCAGTTCTTTTACCGTCAAAAGTTGTAAGATCCATGTAATACCAAGTAGGTTCATGTTTTAAATAAATATAATTACATTGCCATCGCATGAAAACACGATGTATCTCAGTAATAATACATTTTATATTAATGCGATTACCAAGTTGATCTATTTATTTAAAACATTAACCGACTTGGTATTACATGGATCTCACAACTATTGACGTTAGAAGAATTGATTTGCGAGACTTGGTTTTTTACAAGAATTGTTTTTGACGGCATCTCATTTCTTTTAGTACGTTCTTCTTCTTGAATAACAACAAAAGATTTTCTTAAAGTACACTGATTTATGGGCACGGTAGTGCCCCATAAGTCAAGCAAAAAAAAGCGGCTAATAAAGCTAGATGATATTTATGTGTGTTTGCGTGTGGTTCCCGGCAGAGTAGAATAGGACCACTCCAAGTCATCCCATGGATGTCGTAAAAGGCGACTAAGGAAACACAAGCTAAACAAAGCTTATTAACATCAAAGAGACCTCTCCAACCCGTCTGGCCAGCGTGGAGAGTGTAGGCCAAATCCTCTGACTACTCAGGCTAGTATGACTCTGGTAATACAGAGAGGGTCGTGCTCCTGCAGTGGAGACTAGAAAGACCTGATGATGATGATGATGATATTTATGCAAATGTACATAATGTCATCATCATATCATAATGATCAGGTCTTTTTTAGTCTCCACTGCAGGAGCACGACTCTCTCTGTACTACCAGAGCTATATATTAGCCAGAGCAGACAGAGGATTTGAAGAGTTGGCCTACTCTCTCCACGCTGTCCTCTCCACGCTTTGATGTTTATCAGCTTTTGTTAAGCTTGTGTTTCCTAAGTCGCCTTCTGCGACATCCAAGGGAAGAATTGGAGTGGTACTGTTCTACTCTGCCGGCGCGTACATAATTTGTAATTAAGAAAAGAATGAAAAATGTTTAGTATTCCCTATAATGTTTGTAAGTAAAGTGCATCTAGTTGCCCCCATGTTTGCTGTGCCCTTGCAGGACGTCACATGTACGTTTTTTATTGTATGTAACATCTTGTATAAACTGTGGCTTGCAATTAAAAATCTTTGAAAGCCTGAGAATAGGCTACTTTTTCCACGCGGGCGAAGTGGCGGGCACAGCTAGAATGTATATAATAGTTGGCGAGACATTGATGTTTACGCCGTTTGAGGTTGTTCGCCGCAGCCGCTGCTGCGCGGGTTTTGATCCTGTGACCTGGGACTCGGGCTGACACGGCGCCACACTGTCGACGCAAGTAGACGTCAACATCTTTATCTTGTTGTTTTCAAGAAGGTGAATGCATTCAAACTATATTATATCCTAATTATTAATATTATACATGCGAAAGTGCGTTTGTTTGTTTGTTTGTTCGTTTGTTACGCTTTCCTGCCGTATCTACAGAACCGATCATAATGAAATTTTGCATACACATAGGTTAGGGTACTCAGAAGGACATAGGCTATATATCACGCGGGCGAAGCCACGGGTAACAGCTAGTAATATGATAATTTGATTTCGTGGAGGTGTGGAAACCCGCAACGCCTATATATTAATATCCTATCTAATATTTTAAATGCAAAAGTAAGTGTTCGTTTGTTACTTTTGCGTCTCAAAAATTTCATGATGAAAGCGTCATGAAATTTTGCACACGCGTTGTCGGGGTATGAAGAAGGGCATAGCCTACCTTTGACGCTTCTGGCGTAGGGGTCAGCAGACCAGGCTGTCACACCGTGTCGGTCCTGTGTGCGATTCTCGGTCGGTATCGAACTTACTTTTGGGCTAACTCAATCTGTGTGATTTGTCCATATGTATTTATTTATTAACTTTTATTTAAGAAAAAGTACCTTCCGCGTGGGAACGACGTTAACGCTAGTAGAGGGCTACGTTTGTTGTTCTGTGAGGGCGACCGAAAGCAAGTTCGATGTATTTCATTGAGTTTATTTAAAAGAGTCTTTACAAAACAGGTTTTTTTATGACGTAGGACGTCTAACGAGCTAGCGGATCACCTGATGGTAAGTGATTATCGCTGCCCATGGACAACTGCAACACCCTAAGGGTGATACAAGAGCGTTGCCGGCCTTTATTTTTTCCTCCCCGAGAGAAAGGGAGTATGGGCCTCCGGCTGTCTCACTCACCAAACGAAGCTTATACTAAGCGGTAAGGCTACTACTTAAATGTCGGTTTTCTGTAAGAGTGTGGTACTTCCCCGGACGAGCCGGTCCATTCATGCTACTGGAAAAAGTGAATTTTGCCGGTAGCTTGGCTCTACCACAACTACAGCAGTAAAAACCATTGAGCTCTTGGATGGATATAATGACTGTCTAGTTTGTGTTAAAAGGTTTACAAATATCATAAAGTTGTTTTGGAAAAAGATTTTGAGAGACAGGTCTTAGAGGGCGACCGTGACCGTTCTTCGCAGTCAATAGCTTTATAGCTCAATATTCCAGATTTGCTCTTCGCTGTAATTTTAGGGACAAGCAGTTTAAACTGAAGATTAGATAATAGATTATACCAACTGTACAACTCGGACACCGCGCCCTGTTAAAGATATGGGGTAAGTACTAAATGTAAAAGCATACCACGCAAGACACTAACAGCAAATTTGGCGTGTACGTGTTTTAAATATGATGTAATAAATCTGCGACGTGTTGGCGTTGGTATTGAAGTATTATTATTATTAAATTTAAGGCCTCCTGGCGCAGTGGTTAAAACGCTACCCTGCCACACGGAGGCACAGGGTTCGATTCCTAGTGCGGGCAAATATTAAAACAACTTGCTAAAATGTCGTAAGGTACGGATAAATGAAAAGAAGAGACTAGGTTTGTTTGAAAGACAGGTCGCCCGCCACGTGTGTGTGGCCACGAGTGTTTCAATCGACATAATGCGCAGTTGTAATAGATAAGAGCGGAACGGCGCGGCGCGGCACGTGCGAGGCGAGGCGCTTCCCCGAAGCTGGTCACCGCGCCGGTGAGCAGCCAATGCTGGACCGAGCGGGCAGGACGCTCACGTTGACGTTAATCCGCCAAGGACTTGTGTCGTGTGCCTTGCTTCAATAAAGTAAGTCATTACTGCAGTAGTAATGGAAAAGAGAAAATTTTCGCGGCACCTGTGGAGACGAGACGCTTCCTCAAAGCTAATGAGCTTTATAAGAGCAAGTAGAAGTAAAGTTCAGCTTATTCCAGCTTCTGAAGATGTAGAGGTTTCATCATCATCATCAGGTATTTTTTAGTCTCTACTGCCGGTGCACGACTCTCTATACTCCCAGAGCCATATATTAGCCAGAGCAATCACGCTGGCTAGACGGGTTGGAAAGGCCTCTTTGATTTATAAACTTTATTCAGCTTGTGTTTCCTAAGTCACCTTCTAAGACATCCATGGAAAGACTTGAAATGGTCCTAATTCTACTCTACCGGGAATCATACTGCCTTCGGATCCACATGGCCTAGAGTCAACGCGGAGAATAGAATTGATAAACATCAATTCCTGCCACTGTCAGTGAGCAAAAAACGTTATCTCCTAGCCATTGTGAGACTAAATGGGGTTCTGCAAAAAGGTATAAAAAAATTTCTTCAGGGTCGGCAATGCGCTACTGGCACCCTTGGTGCTGCAGGCACTTTTTCTATAATGTAAACAGTTCAATCGTTGTTAACAATTTGAGACACTTGAAGCAACAAACGGCGGCATTTATAATATCTCATCAATGATAAGATATGGACCTTGAAACGGAATTCTCGCCAGTAAATCTAAAATGAGTTCTGAAAAATATGCCATTAGCTAGCGGAAACTTCATCATTGACAACCTCTACTAAAATATTTCAGCCGGCGACGAAAATAGAGGCGAAGAGTAGCTTCCACGTAGCGATGCCAAGCGGCGAGCCGGCAACCGGCCGGCGGCTGGTGGTGCCGAGTCCGGCGCCGCCGTGCATATTGCGGCCTGGACCAGCCGGTTTACTCGCCGGCAACGCTCGGACCGGACTCGCATGGATATTAATATATCACAATCGGAAATAGAATGCCCATTGAGCGACTAATGTCCCCGGAGATACTCGTACATCGCACAACCACGTGTGCGCTGCAGTAGGGTTAACCGATGTTGGGATTTTTCCACTCTGTCTCTCACTCATGTCGGTGTCTTTGGTGAAAAGAAACACACACACAATGACTTAATTTTGGGAAGCAATAATGAAATAGCTTGCCATTACATTCTTCATTTAACATTTGTATGTAGTGTTGTTTCCTTTGTGATTGTTCTAATGTGCAGGTATCCTTACTCGATGTTCCAAGTCGATAAACATTAACGCACATGAGTTAATAACCAAATGTACAACAAGGAGGTTTATCTTCTGAAACAGGCCCTTATTTGGACAACTGATAGGCGATAGACATGTCAGTTATACAGATCAGACACAATAGTTAAACAATTGAGTCTAGACAATATCAACCCACTGATAAGTAAAATACCGCTTGATCGTATTCTTGTTTCCGGCTTTCCTTTTATCAGACATGGGTCGAGCTCTGACGGTTCACAGACTACCAGATAGTATCAGGAATCGGGCTAATCCAAAAATCGAAAAATCCATTCTCATCTCATAACATTGCAGACACAATGCCTGACAGAAAAGCTGAAGTTTAAGAAGACTCATTATAAATCATCGGGAATCTGTGTTTTGTGACCGAGAATCATCTCTCTTTTCTGAACGAATTCAGGATAATAAGTTAATGTTACGTCAAGCCAATTCGAATACTTTGCAGTTAGATATTTTTTTCATGCCTCAACTGAAACTGTATCAATCAGACTTCAAACTTGTCCCAAGTTTTGATACGTGAATCATCTGTGTAATGTCTAAGCATCGATCCTAGCGGTTTCTACTTGTTTGTTGTTCTTAGTTTCTTTGCTTTTTACTTTGAAAAACGTTGAATTTAGTAAAATGTAACAAACAACTAAATCTCGCTTTTTTATTAAATTTTACTACACTCAACGTTTTCCGTAGACTAGAATTTAAATTTTAACCCAAAAACAATCGACACCTCTGTGTCGTAATGTTTGACAAAAAACTGAGTAAATACTTATTAATTCCAAGTATTCTATTTATGTTATTGTTTTTGGTTACTTAATGATTGTTATCCAAGTAAAACAAGCTAAAAACGCTTCAATAAATGTTTGACACGCGCGATAATCCAAGTGGTTAAAGTCTCCAAGTCGGCACCGGAGTGAAGCCGCGAAGTTAGGCCGAGGAGGCATTCTGCGGCGCTCAACTTAATTATAACTAGCAACTTATGGAGCCGCCGGGACACGTCAGCGATGTTTATCTTTCACTTTAAAGTTAAAGTGCTTCCGAACTTATCCACCTCTTCGACGCAATCGTTCTTGGAGATTTCTTCTTGAGTGCGATCTCTTGATGAACCAGATGCTTGTTGTTAGACTAGTGTTAAATTTCATTTTTATAAGATTAATTCTAAGTCAGTATTTTTTTTTTTTTACATCAGAGATATCCATAGGATTTCCTCTTAATTCCCATGATGATTTGTAGACGTTAATACGATTTCACTCGCGAGCCAGCAGAGGTTTTGGCCTACATTCTCCACGATATCCTGACGGGTTGGAAAGGTCTCTTTGATGTTCATAAGCTTTGTTTAGCTTGTGTTGCCTAAGTCGCCTTATACGACATTCACGTCTACTGGAAGACTTAGAGTGGTCCTATTCTACTCTGCCGGGAACCACACGGCATATACATAGGAGTATATTTACTAAATTTAAAATTCGTCGTATTTTATAATATTCTACAGAATGACAGTCGATGCTGTAATGAATGAAGCTACTCTATGCGTATCGTATCTATCTGGCCTGCGTCATGGAAGACGGCTGGCGAAGGGCCGGGGGTCAGCGATAACCGCCCACGACTGGACAAACACGATATCTTGGCGACCGGGCGCGGCGGGACTGTACTCATGCAGAAGCTACAAGGCTCGAAGGTCCATTCCAAGATTTCACTGCGGTTAATAAATAATCTTTCGACAGCCTCCGTGGCGCAGTGGTTAACACGCCAGCCTGCCACGAGACAGTCCCCGTGTCTGATCACCGGTCAGCTCACGATGGGATAGGATCTTTTTCAGAGTGGCCAGGGTCTTGGATGTTTATCAATATAAGTATACAAATATCATCAAATATAGTATATTTGAGTAAGTAGACTTTGTCACAAGTTCACAATTTAGTGTGGAGCTAGCTCGCTATTTTCTAATGTTTTCGCAATTGTTACACTTTTTAAATAAATTTACTTTTCATTTTGCATAATTTAAACACACGTTTTCACAGGTTTTGGAAATGTGTTGTGCAAGAAAACTTGTGTCCACCTACCGATGACACGAGGTCGTGGTCGTGTGGGCCGTTGAGTGTTGTTCATTACTGGCACGTTGTGAATGAGGCGCGCACGCCGCCGCTAACCGCTCGTCAAACAGTTGCAGCGTCTGTGGCGGCTGCCACTCAACTTGGTGCTCTACCAGACGACCATAATGGCTAGATTGCAATAACTGTTGAATTTGACCAGCCACGACTGAATGAGGATTTCAAAGGAATGTGTTTCAAACAAGGTTAGTTTATATTATGAGCTAATATAAAATAGAATAAGTAATATAAGATAAACAAAAATCGGTTTGCAATTTTATGAAACATCATAACATACTTGTCACACATCTAAGCTAAACTATGTCCCATATTTTGGAATTTCAAGGCTTGAAAATTTTATGATGAATGTTGTATTTTCTGTTCCTAATTAAAAGCAAGAATTATATTAAAATAAGATTATTTTTATATTCATTTATACATGGACACTCTTGTTTGAACTCAATTTTTTGATAAATTTTGGCTCTGCTCCAAGTTCGTGAACACGCGGTATAGAGTTTACTAGAGAAGTTTACAGATAAAAATTATAATTTAGTCTATAAATGAGACATAAATAGTGAAACGATTGAAATAGACCACAACATACGGTACTATGAACCAGGTAAGCACAAACAAGAGATATTATTTAAATAAAAATTTGATGTCAGAGAGAAGTACTTATACTGAATGTTTAAATAAAAATACCAAATGGTCACTAGAAATTATATTAAATAAATTATTTATTTTGTAATTTACATTCAAAGAGAGCCAGAAACAAAACTAACGAAATTACGTACTAGCACGAACATTGGGACATTTACCTCAGTCATGTATTGTAATTACAAGGTAATTACTATGTTAAAGCAAAGCCCGAACCTAAAGGTGTGATAGTATTATTACAGACTGTGTGAGAGCTACCTAGAAAAGAAGACGTTTGAGCGAGACAGACAATATTCGGGAAAGTTCTAGACTATTCCATTCTGGGAGCTTCGCGACTCAGTATCTCTGTAAAGTGTACCACAAAATGCATAAATTGTGTTGTGAGTGTTGAGGTGCACTTCAGCCCCTTGAATTAATAAAACCGGCCAAATGTGAGTCAAACTCAAGCAATGAGGGTTCCGTACAATATGCTTCGTGAACACACACACAATGTGCAAAAAATGTTTTATTCAATTGACTAGCGCCATCTAGTTGTGTTTTAGTGAACTATTTCCCTAGATGAACTTATTATTGTGAGTTTACCACTTAATTTTCAAGTGATAGAATTCTTATTATTTTTCCTGTAATCTTCAAGGAATGAACTACATTTTGTAATTTTTTCAAAATTTTCGGCCCCGTAGTTTCGGAGATCAGGGGGGGGGAATGGTCAATTTTTGCCTTCTTTCGTGAATAAAATCAAAAGTATTGATTTTACCCGAACAAAAAAAAATATTTTTGAGATCCTCATAATGAGCCCTTTCATTTGATTTTTCATTTCACAGTAAGGTTTGCAAAACTTTTTTTTTAAATTTTGTAATTGGGCCCCTCAAAATGACCCTTATTTCAAAAAAATCTTTATTTACTTTGCACATCCGTGTTTGGGTCATAGGATTACACTATCTTACCAAATTTCATCTAATTTGGTTCAGTAGATTCGGAGAAAATCGGCTGTGACAGACGGACGGACGGACAGACAGACGCTCGAGTGATCCTATAAGGGTTCCGTTTTTCAACTTTTGTACGGAACCCTAAAAAGGAATCGCTAGTACGATTATATACGAGTACATTGTCCTGCTGGTACAGGCCTAGTTCCTGCCGGCTCACAGCCAACATCTGCATCATCAGATGTCGGATGCATCATTATTTTACTGTCCTCACAACTACATGCAACACTCATTGTTTGTGTCCTGTAGTATGGCCGAAATGAAAAGATATTATTAGGTACCCGGCTACGGCCAAAGGGAAGGGTATGATTTTGACCGCTATCCATTAAATCTATGATTGTTTGTATATCTTTATTGTACTATTTAGAAATAGCGTACTCAATAAACAAAAATATGTTGTTTGTTATCAAATTTGGGTATTTTTATGTATATGACAAAGATTAAAGAGTTGGTACATACTTGATTGTAATTGTATTGTAACGTCAAAATATGCACAGAAATTATATTTTTAACTTTATATTGTTTTACATTTGTTTTTAGAGTGAAAGTTATTTTTTTTTACATGTACTATGTACAAAAAATATAGAATCACACGTTGTTAATCCAATTTGAATAAAAAAAATAAACATGTACCAAATTGCATTAAGTCACGCTATGGAAAGTCCTCCCAAAAATAGACACACCGGCGAAATAATTCTGTTTCAGAAAATAAGTTTCTAAAAACACATTTTTTGGGAGTACGAGTACCAAAATGGAAATGCTAGTGAATTGTGACGTTACAGATCTGTTATTTGAATGGGACCCCTATGAACTTTTTTCGTCGGCTACATTAAATAATGCGGTTATTGTTAATAATTAATTGGCAAAAGTTGGTTTATATTTAAGGATAAATTATTGTAATTTGTTTTCTTACTTTTTATAATTTTTAAATAAAATTGCCCAACCAACTTTAGTGTCGTTTAAACGTGGTAAACGAGTAAATATTCTATTGATCATATACTTTGTAATATATAGTTTTTGGAATAATATGAAACATTTTTAATAATCAGACAACCATTTATCATCGCATCCTAATTGTTTGTTTTTTACGTATGTGTAAGTGGCCAGCACTGGTGTCAGATTTTTCAAGCTGCCTTAAGGCATCTGACATAGCTTAACGACTGACATCAACGATGACAGCCGGGACCAACGGCTTAACGCGCCTTCCGAAGCACGGAGGAGCTCGAGATATTTTTATGCCACTTGCGGTCACCCATCCAAGTAGGGACTGCACCAGGGGTTGCTTAGCATACGTAAGCGCTCATAGAGCTCACACCCACTGGACCATCGGGCTCCTAATTACCGCGCAGATAACGTAACGACAAATTACATTATTGCGGCCCTGCTATATGGTTTAGTTTGAATTAAATTTATGCTTTACATACTTCCAATCCAGAGATGGCCTGTTTTCTAGGAGGTAAATTCCTCGTATAATGTAAACTTTGTATTAGGCATACGTTTTGCAGTAGTATTTGCAATAATTGTTATTGCAACAACACATTCATTGTCATGAAAACGGAACGTCCTCGGTTACCTCTCATGAAGTAACACTGTAAAGCGTGCGTCGTGACTGAAGCAGTGCGCTCACGGCCCATTACGGCAACAAAGGCTTTACGCGGTGCGGACTGCGGCCCAGCACTACGTTGTAATGTATTAAAATCCATTGTTTTCCATTCAGCTAAAAATATTGGAAGCAAGGTCAAGGATGCGCGTTCATGGTCTATGTAAATAGGTTCTGGCTTGCGGTTCCTATCGGTCGTGGCCCAGACCCGACTACAGTCAACACTCTTGTATTTATACAGGTGTGTGGGAAGAGGTTCTTTATTCAGTTCGATAGAGGCGCTCCGAATAATACATAATGATTTTGAGGTAGGTATGTGATGGTCCTCCATAAAGGTCTGGGGTATATCTTTTCGCACAGATCGTAATATAATGCCGGTCGAGGAATCCCACAATTCGTGATGACACAATAATCGGCAACCCATTACTATTTAAATTCTCTTTTCAACCTACCCGCCTGCTGTCACGCCAACCGTGGCTTTAGGTTGTATTGTATCTAACTGGTAAGAAAAAGAGGTGATAATATTAACTCAACGACATCAGTACAATAATATTATCACCTATAGCAACATTATTGCACAAGATTTGAAACTGCGTCGAGCGCGGAAAGGCCCTTAAATCTCGTTTGAGAGCTGGTGCGGGCGCGGGGACTACTGGGGTGGGGGGCGGCTCGACCCGCCGGTCACGGCTAGTTTCGCTTTTGATATCAGATGTAAAGTGCACAATAATAGACGGTGCAGTCCGCGCCCACGCCGCGCGCTGACATTCGGCGGTCAACGTCTAAATAGACGCTACATGTTGCACCACGGTGCCGCTCGTCGGGCTGTTTCCTCATGGTCATGTTAGTTTCACTGTGGTACTACTGATTAACTTACCGCTACCTAGGGCCACGGTTACCTACGTCTTACGTAGGACCCAAAAAACAGCAAGCGGAGTGACGCTTACCTGGAACAAACCAAACGACAGTCAGTACGAGTATAATTATGACGGCAAGAACTTGAACGAAATAGCAAACACAATATTGTTTTCCTAGCCTATTTGTTTTATGTACGTACATGTACACGTACCTAATTATTTTATCACACAATAATTTCCAAATGCATAAAAAGAATTCTATCTTATAAATGAATAAGTCAAAATTTATAATGCAAATTAGGATATCATGCATCTTTTTGTGAAACTCATATTATCCTCGTCATTATTCTAATAATTGCCAAATCAGCAAACAAAGTGTTTGGAATAGCCACTAAGTAGGATACGGCAAAAGAAATAATACCGTTTTTACAATTTTTTAACAATTTACACATTTAGTTACTTTCTTCCATGCACATTTATCTACAAGATACCGTAAGATCAATAAAATTTATCTGCGATAATATTCCCGAGCGTTTACCAAGACTTAAAAATAAACCTATTGTCCTCTACTTATTTAATATTGAGAGATACTCGATAAGTTCTAACTGAAATACAGCGATTTACATGTCTTTAACTATCGGCAGGAAACCGCTCTCTATAATATTATTGACGTTTAAATAGGTAACCTTGTAAAATAATTAAAAGACAACTATTTAGCGTCGCATAATACTTAGAAGAAATGAGTATTTTGATCGTGATTTATGTTACAACAGACAGCAGCAAGATAGTCTGTGATCGCGGATCGCTTTGGCCCCTGTTGGAAGCTCCCGGCAAACACGGGGGTAATCCCGATTATTCCCCGGCACGAACCCATCGCGCGCAAAGCCCTGGAGCTCAATTTGGAACTAGTAGCATGAGATTCGCCACTCGTCCCTATTTCAGCACCATAGCTAAGCTAATAAACAATTGAAAGGGAACTGTCTATTTTATCATTGTTTACCATTACGTGTTTCGATTTGCCACGCTTTAATGTATTTTGGGAAGCTCCGCAATGGCTTCTCGTTACAAAATGCATGACAACGGTGGCGGATTTCATTCTACCAGTTCAAAATTTTATGTAAAATATCCTGTACATATGGGAATGTAACGAACGTATTATTATATTACTCGCGGTTCCAGCGCGTCTGGAGAAAGAAAACCAAGCCGTCGAGCCAGCTGCTGCTCCCACGCAGAGCTGGGACGCGTGGAAATGCGCGGTTACTACACTACGTCACGTCTCAGTACCCCATTCACATACCGCGGCTATGTCCGATGACGGTGATGTTGGAGTGGTTCAGTTTTTTTTACTAGCCTATACTGTCCCACTGCTGGGCAAAGGCCTCCCCTCTCTACCGCCACTCATCTCTATCTCCTGCGATTGATGACCAATTTGGATCAGAAGCCGATAGAGCATCAGACCATCTTATCCTTGGGCGGCCTCTTTCGGCGGCCTCGGTTCAGTTAGTTGCTGAAAATGGTATCACGTTGATGTTGAGCGGGACTGCTCATGTTGACGGCATTTAGTTCTCCGAAATAGTAAAGCAGCTATAAATTTAAGCTTAAAGTTATGGTTATAGTTGTAAAGATTGTTTATTTCAGAAGTGATTGGCTGGTGGAAATCCAGGTTAGGTCGGAAATCGTAGTAAAATTTTTGCTGTCCTGTTGTTTGTGTGTGTTACTGTTACAATGATTTATTCTGGATCACCTTAAAACACCAATTAAATCCGATATTTTTTCAGATTAGGTTAGTTGTACTCTATTCTTACTATAGTTTTATAGTGCGCAGTAGCGCTTTTAGATAAGTTCAACTAAAGGGACATATATATATATATATATATATATATATATATATATATATATATAGATATCCCTTTACGGTAAATGTTGATCAGATGCGACTTCACGCGAGCACTTTGTTGATCCGAAAACGCATGTTGATCCGGCGCCTTTTGTTGATCCAATATGCATCTCTGGTAACAAATGTGGCTCCGACCGGATCAACATCTGCACTATCGGACTTCTTACCTAGCGTTCGCTGAAGTTGATCCGATATACAAATCCACCTTGCGATAGTTACGGATAATGTTGATCCGATTTAAATGAACCAATCAGAGCACAGGAAGCGATCTGATTGGTTGAAAGCAGCCGCGACGTTGCCGTTTTGTATCTTAAACTATCCCAAACTACACAACATTTAATCCATCGTCTTTAGGCTCGTTAGAAGAGTTTGGGCTCGTTGGATTTGTCTTGACAAGAGCATTAATTTTTATTATAGTTAGGGAGGCGAGGTAGCTAAATGGCGTAATTCAACGGCGCTGTCGAGACCTATCAAAATCGAAAGATAAAATAATTTCGAAAAGAAAAGCTCGTATGGCAAAAACCATTTTAGCGGAGGGTTTGGCGGTTACGGTTTTTCAAAAATGTTAAAAAAAACAGTTACTTGGGCATTCTCGAGCGCGTCAGATATTCATACTACGTATGCCCCAAGTGCCTCTGATAACAACGGTATACTAATCTGCCGGTTTGCATGGTGGGGGTAGGCATATAAAGTAGTCAAAAATGCAAAAAAAAAAATTTACTCGAGCGCGTCAGATTTTCGGAAGGGGTGTTAAGTAGCTCTCTTTAAAAAACTGACGATTTCGGCGTGACGATAAGTTACGATGAATTTTTGAAAATGCAAAAAAGAAAGTTTTTTTTAAATACTCGAGCGCGTCAGATTTTCATAGGGGAGGTTTATCTCGGTATCCTGAAAGCATATTTTTTTAATCTGACAAACATGTTGGTGGGTTCTCTTAATCTGACCGAAAAAGGTTTTTTGGTTTCTTTTTTTTCCTATCTTTCTCGTTGATAAAACGGGGAATTTAAGAAAGACAATAAAGCGATACATACAACCAACGTAAATGTAGATGAAATGTAGTACGAAGTGTATTATTTATTGTATAAAAAAATGAAATGATATAAAAATTGGATGATAATTGTATTGTTATGTATGATCTTTACATTTTTGCTCAATACAATTCATCTTCTTCTTCTTCTTCACTGGAACTTTCATTTCTTTTTTCTTACAAAAATGTAAAGAGACCTTTTTTGTGTAAAATAAAATTACCTTTTTTGTTTATTTAAACTTTTTTTTGTAAAATGTATCGTTCGCGACTTATATGCCGCAACGCGTTCTTAGGAAGACGAAATGGCTCCTCCACACTTCCGGTCATGCGGAAACCGGCAGATTTTGTATTTTTAGTAAGTTTTAGATTATATTCTTCAAAATAAAAAATAAAAAAATCGCGCTCGAGAATGCCGGATTAACGTTTTTTTTACAAGTTCGCGACCCTATAACTCGGCGGCGTCAAGGACTTATCGTCAGATTAGTTAAATTTAGTCTTTAAACACTAAAATCAACCCCCAATATCTTAATCTGACGCGCTCGAGTATTTCAGACAATCCATTTTTTTTTACTAATCTGATCGTCTATCCTAGGCGCGCGTCACTACATATAGAGCTAAATACTTTACAAGGCTGTTCTATTAGGTCTAAGGTATCTCTCATATCTTAAACTGCCACGCTCGAGTATTGCCGAAAATTCCCCTATTCGCCTCCCTAACTATTAGTGTCGAGGGTCTGATGATGCTTCTTGAAGGTGGCCATAACATCTCCTGAACTACACAACATAACCCTATCGTGTTTGGGCTTATTGAACTTGTTTTGACCAGAGCAATACAGTGCCTATACAAATGACTAAAATGTAGAAAATAAAATTACATAAACGTAAAAAAAAAATTTTTTAAAACAAGCTTTTATTTAATGCTCAGTAAAAAATAAACTTCAAATATCCATCAATGGACTGGTACTTACTTTAATTTTTTTTGACTAATGCCTGGACCGATTTAAGAAATTCGTTTTTGTTTGATGGTTATTCATTATAGATGGTCCCATTACATTTTTATTGAACAGTGGCGAGCGCTTTTTGAAAAAATAAACAAAATCCAAAAAAATTTATACAGGTATGCCGTTCGGATTACACTTATTTCTATTTTTTTCTTATGCCTATTAAAAAAATTTATAGGGTTGAAGTCGGTTTTTGTTTTTTTGTTAAAAATATCTTAAATTATTTGATTGTTAGACATCAAAGCTTTTTGTTTGTATGGTGAACGTCCGGTGTTCCCCATCGTCTAGTTTGTAATAAATATAAGTACTCATTTCCATTACTTACTTACTGCAGCGTCTCTTGCTGACAGTTTTACTTGTCAGCTTGCCTCTTGCGCAAAGGCTCTAATGATGTCTTCACAGTTGCCTATCTCTTTCTTTACACGCCGCCTCCGTTATCTCATATCCCCATCTACTCTACTGTGCCCCTCTTTTTATTTTCCTATCAGATCAGATGACCTTGACTCAGTTACTCAGTTTGATGTTGAGAATACTTCTTTCAATTTTCTTTTGACCATACTTTTAGACTGTTTCTCTGTTATGAGGCTTACATCAGCGAAACTAGGTAGACTCTTAAATTCTTCATCTCCGTCATTTGATCAAATTGAAAGAAGTCTACGAGAGTACTTCGGTAGTACATTACTTGTAGTATTTTTAATATAACTTTTTATCAATTCAAATTAAGAGACCTGCTGGTAATGTGTAGTTCTCTTAAATTATCAAATACAAAATAATGAAAAGTAATTCCAAAAATACTAAAAGTTATATTTTTTATTATTTAGTATTTTTGGAATTACTTTTCACAAGTAAACTTCCGATGTACTATAGTAGATTTTTAGATGCGATGCGAATGTGAACAAGTGAACTGTCACACGCAGAACGCGACGTTGCCGTTTTGTGCTCGAGTACCTATTGGTCAATTTTGGCTCCGGATCCACATTGTCTAAGTAAATGTCGCATATAATTTGAATATACTCTGGATCTAAAAAGTCATATCCAGTATGATTTTTTAAACCGTTGATGGATCAACATATACTGGTGAAATCACCGACGAGTATGTTGAAAACCTGCAAGTGCAGATCCACCGACGTCACACGCGCATCTAGAACGGATCAGAGTATATCAGTTTGCGCGACGCGGATCTGAGTAAACACGTAAAATAGGTGGATCAACAATTGTTCTAACTTCTCACTGGATCTACATTTACCGCAAAAAGTTCATTATATATATATATATATATATATATATATATATATATACAGACATATTGTAGCCCATTTTGTTAAATTCTTCCAAATTAACGAAGAACGAGCAAAGATAACAACTCATTCAACAAAGCAGGAATTCAAGGATTAAGAACTTACTGAGTTTGGTAAGTAAACTGTTGCCGAGGCGTGAGGAAAGAGTTCAATCTAAGCGTAGCCGTAGTAATGTAGCGTTTAGTTTGAAACAAGCGATCTCAAAGTTTACTCGCTGGTCGACGAAAATACTTTTATGCGCGGTTGTATTGTCGTGCGCATGTGTTTTACATCTGATTGCTATGCTGACACGGCACGCCATTTACAAACGCATACCTTTACAAATTACGTGAGCAATTTGAGTTTATAATGTTCGAAATGAAAGGTGCCTCTTGAACAACCCACTGTGTATCGTCATTATCGATAAGTATCGCTTTATTTTTTTTCTAACTTCTTTCTTCCTACGCAAACGTTGTCTAGCAGAAATTGCAGAACGATAAAGCCTTTTACACGATTTCTTTATTTTGTATTGCTATGTAAAATACGTCTTGCTGTAACATAGAGGCTATTGTATTGTGTCGTCATACGTTTCTTTTTATCCAAATGGAACAAACAACTAGCGTCCCGGAACGCAGGAGCAGCCATCATGCAGGTGTGCTAGATATCTGAGTTCAATAACCTAGCGATACACGTGCTTTGATAGCGTTCAGCGTGACGTGGGTGGATGTCCTCTCATATTATTCTGCCGCATGAAAATGAAAGCTCTCTAGCTAAAAAAGATTGTATGAGGAGAATACAAGGGCTGAACAAATTGCTTTGCATCACTTTTTTGTTTTAATTACCATCAATTTGTTTGGTCATCAATTGTTTTATTGCACCGATTTTGAAGTAAGTAAATTTTTGATATTTATTCCAAAGCTCATCTTCAGATGGCTGTAGTTCCACTGCTATATAACTAGACTAATATTATAGTGTTTAACATAAAAAAAGAGGACAGAGTAAAAATGTAATTTAAATAAATGAAGTAGTCGAAAATGCTTTTTAATGTTAGTTGTAGTCTGAAGGAGAACGTAACGCCTGTGTGTATGTTTGCAACGCAACTTCAGCTCCACGTACTAAAAATAATGCCCACCCAAGTTGATTATTTCACTAGTTGTTATCACACTGCCCTCTCATATCAGGCATTTTTTAAACTGCGTGAGATTCTCATAAAGTGCACTATTAGTCACTCGGTCAGCAACGTATTCAATATCATTATATTTTACTCTGTGCCTATATGTTTTTGATCGGGGGTATTTCATAAAAGGTTATTCTTGAAACCCGGAAGCCTGCACCATGTGAGAATAAGATGTTCTGTACGCTCGTTGCTCGGGTGCGCGCCGGCCACTGTGTCTGACGATAGAACTCTAGTGTTCGTGATGCGCCGGCCTCTGTGTCTGACGATATGAACTTTAGTCCTTGCGACGCGCCGGCCCGCTATCGCAGCATCTGCTCTTCACTTGACCGCTGCGGAGTCGCGTCTTATCGCCGCGATAAACTTCGTGCTTTAGGCAGGTCAGGCCACGCGGAAGGGGACAATTGGCGGTGACCTTGCTGTGGGCATACGACACATATCACGTTTATACGCATTACTGGGTAGACAGTGTTTAGAGATATAAGACCTCCGTTAATATTTTACGAGCTCCGTGGCGCAGCGGTCAACACGCCAGCTACACGAATGGTCCCGGGTTCGATCCCCGGTCAGGTCAAGATAGAAAATGATGAGCTTTTATGACAGCACTAGAAGACAGGCAGCTGGAACATTCTAGATTTTTCCTTTTCTCAGACTGCAGCATGGAAGAAATAGATTAAGAGCTAGCGAACCATCTGACTAACCCGTTTCCCACAAAGCTAGAAATTTTTTAAATTATATTTTATTATCTGCTAATTATAAAAATACCGGTCTGGCAGGGATATCGTGGTTGCTGACGCAACCACGATATCCCTATTCCAAAAATTTTTGAAAATGCAAAAAAAAATTTTTTCGTCGTCTGGCACACACTTGCAACCCTCAAAAGAGGTTGGCGATTTTTTTTTACACTTAAACATACTTAAATTATAACATATTAAAATTGTAGCCTTGTGGCAGAAGGTTATGAATTACCGTCCCAATGACAACTTTGCTATCATCTGGCACACACTTGCAACCCTCAAAATAGGTTGGCGATTTTTTTTTTACACTTAAACATACTTAAATTATAACATATTAAAATTGTAGCCTTGTGGCAGAAGGTCACGAAAAAAAATTTTTTTGCATTTTCAAAAATTTTTGGTATGATGACGCAACCGCGATATACCTGCCAGACCGGTACTTTTATAATTAGCAGATAATAAAATATCATTTCTAGCTTTGTGGGAAACGGGTTAGTCAGATGGTTCACGAGCTCTCCCACTAAAACTCCTGGGCAGCTGCATCCTCAAGTACTCTCTTCTGATGAGCGTGTGCGGTCACAACCTCAGCTGCGATGCTTTGTAGTCCGGATAATATTAGTTGTATTATAGAAGTAGACTTCAGCAAAATAATTAAATTATATTTTACACTTTTCTATGCTCTAGAACAAGATATTATTGATTTTATGTTTCAAGCGTCGATAGGACATGAGCGAGGTACTTTTCTAGATCGGAAACCATTCTGTCCAAGCGGCCTCCTCGAGCGCCGTCGATCGGAAATTAGAAAGATAAGGAGGAACGCCACGTTTTGCTGGAAAATTGGATAAGCCATACTTATAAGCGTCTGCAAATCTAACATTTTGAAATATCAATTTTTTATACTTTCACACCACGTTAGGTACTTTTATTTTATAAAAGTATTTGATCAGTTTTTTCAAACTAGCTTTACCTTACCTTTACCTTATTTCAATACCTATTTACAAACACAAACTAATAATAAATATATAGGGAGTAGCATCTCCAAGGTAAGTTGTTGATCGTGAGATACTAACTCAATGTATTTTGCAAATAAAGATTTCTGATTTCAACAAGTTTATTTTTGTAATAGATACTTAATAATTAACATCCAATACACGTCATGGATTTACTGTCAGGCAAAAGCAGAAGAGGGGTAAAGTTTAATAATTGGCAAGTCCCCCGTAAGCCCCTAATTCAAAAGTGTGGGCTTTGGCTGCGGCCCAAAAGCCGACGTGCCCGGTGTGACCCTAGCTTAGGGCAGCTCGGTGCTGTGGCGCTAATAGGTACTCGCAGGCCGGCCAGCGGCTTAGTGAGTTACTTCGACGCCTACAGCGCTACTTACACAGGGCTAAATGATATGGTTAGGTGGGGAGATTAAAACAAGGGTAAGTTTAGGGCAATATACCATATTATTGTCAAAGAAACCAAGACTTGACGAACCATGATTCATACACAATTGGAAAAACAATGATGTTTTATTTTTGCAAACTTGACAATGAGTTTGGCTTTCCTTAAAATCTATACTGATGTTAATTTTATTTTCAAGAATATTCGATCCATGATTGGTGACCGCAAAATTATTAAACTTATTTCTGTATCTTCGTGTTCTATTTATTCTAACTAATATTATAAATACGAAAGTGAGTTTGTTTGTTTTATCTACTGAACCGATCATCATTTCAATTTTGCATACACATAGGTTAGGGTACTGAGAAGGACATAGGCTATATATCAGGCGGGCAAAGCTGCGGGTAACGGCTAGTTTCTCATATATTCGCTTACTAGCCCGCACCCGCGACTCCGCTCGCGTTAGTCGTCTATCCCTCGGGAACAGTACTTTTAACAAAATTTCATGATGATCGATTGAGTAGATAGGGCGTGAAAACATAATAAACACACAAACTCACTTTCACATTTATAATATTAGTAGGGATGGGTATGGAATTTTTTTTAATGACTTAACTGTTCTGTCTCGACTAGCAGCCCTGTCCTTCCCGCCACATTATGGCACATAACGTTCATGTTTATGCGGAGCAGCGCTCGGCTTCCACCCACATGCCTTGTTACGCCGCGGCCCGGACAGGGACGACTCCCTGGATCGGCCGCTTTATGCGCCGACAAATTGGTCGGACTCATGTCGCAAGAGAGTTTTTATGATCACTAAAGGTCCTCTATTTGTATCAATATGTACCGTATGTGTACTATATACATAAATAACTACATGTATACATATTCATAACAATATTATGAGGCTTTGATTATAATGGTCATAACTTTGTAGTATCCTAAAGCACCATGGGAATCAAATTATTAATACATTTATTTTGTCCTACCTACCTGCAAGTAACAGTGCTCATATTTTTGGTTCAAGTATAGGAATAATTGAATTGATATAGTGCATAAACTTTGCAATATTTTCGATAAGCTATCTGTTCCTCCTCTTGTGACGCGACCCAAATGGTGTTCCTGGAGCAACATCTTTGTTTGAGATAGAAAGTATATACGTTAGTTAAATTACATATGTCTTTGCCATAACACACACAACCAGCTTGGTATGACTTATGGCATTGGTGGAGTCTTCGGGCTCCCCAGTCTTATTGGTTGGACCCTCTGCTCCCGCGCCCGGAGCCGCAGCATTGACCTCCAACGTCGCTCCTCGACCGGCAACCACGCGGCCCGCGGCCCCAATCTACGCAATGACCAGTAAAGCACTGCGGACAGATATAACAGCGAGTTCAGCGAGACAGAAAATTGTATAGCAGCTCTTCCGTTACAGGAAATACATTTTTCTTTTCAGAATGCAGGGTGAGGTTAATTTGATTCTGTAAGGATTCAGGCATTACTTTCCGGGAAAATTACATACATACCCGCTAATACTCGCCAATAATTGAACTCGTATTACGAACACGACAACCGATGCTCCGGATGCTCCTGCAATCTCAGCTTAGACAGGGGTCGCATGCATCAATGCTGGTGACGTATATAATATGAAGAGACTAACAATAGTGAGAGAGTATTATCGACCGGCGAATAATTTGAATGACCTAACTGGTGGCGAAAGCACACAAAGTAATTTTAATCAAAGTTATTATCTATTTGCTTCACTCGATTATATTTTATTGTGTCACATATAAGTAATAGATACCACGGGCACAATGCCTTCGCCGGCTGGGCCGTTGCACTGCAATGCAAACCCTCTGAATGCATCACTGCAGTTTCAGCTGCAACGTTGCTAAGGCTCGCAGATTATATGTTTTTTTATAAGCTCTGAGACAACACAAAATGAGTAAGATGTCTAAAAATAGACGATCGTACACATTACAATGGGGGTTGGGTAGTTTCCAACTGTTCAAGGCCTACAACTAATTGTAGTCTAAATAAGTGTTATGCTGTTTCTCCATCCACGTAACTTGAGTTTTTTTTAGTATTTCTAAATAGTTTAACACCAATACAAATAGAAATAGCATATCAAGGAATTTCGGGATAGTGATACTTAGCATGATGTAAGACTATATCGTATCACGCATTGAAAATCTAGACAATTGTGTGCGGTAGCGTAAAAATACCTTAGCAGCCGTGGGGACTGATGAATAATAAAGAATCGCTTTCTTATCTCATTAAGGGGCCAAGTATAAAATAAGGCACACGTTAAACAGAGGGGAGGGGGTGAAAGATGCTTGACCAGATGTGACACCGAGGCTTGGGTTACCGGTGAATTTCTCCCCCATGCAAGTATAAACGCTACCTAGAGCCAATTCGTTCTATTACTGGAAAATAAAAATATATAACGTAAATCTATATCCACATATTGCTTTTTTGTAAATATCCACTCATATATTCAAACTAGCTGATGCCCGCGACTTCGTTCGCGTGGACTTTATGACTCTAGCGTATTAATATACCTCAATACGAACTAAACATACATAAGAAAATACTTGCAGCAGTGTTATAAAATTGTATGGCATTGCATTGGCTGTTGCTAAATACTGGAGAGATAAAATATAGGATTATTTTATTATTTTTTAGACCTCTCCAATCCGTCTGGCCAGCGTGGAGAGTGTAGGCCAAATCCTCTTACTGCTCTGGCAGTACAGAGAGGGTCGTGCTCCTGCAGTGGAGACTAATAAAGACCTGATGATGATGATGATTATTATTATTTTAGACTTTTTGAGCCACCGACACTATAAGAAGAAGACTAATATAGCTAGCTCCAAGTCAGCTTGCGCTACTTCACCAAACTTTGAGGTATGGGCAGAGTGCCCTCAACCTACCGCACATCTCCAAAGGGCCTTCGGGAGGGACGGACTTCGGCTTTAGGCGTTTGCCTGTGTGTTCAAGGCTTGGAGAAACAGCAAACTCTCATGTTTTGCCGTATGGGCTGAAAACTACGTTGCCAAACGGGGGACCGCTGCCGCTGGGCGGTCACCAGTAATATGAGCTAATCGTTCTCTACGCACTCTATCCCAGTGGAGAGTGTGACTCTGTGAAATTGTCGATATAAAATTTTACATAGTAGTGTATCAGATGTTCTAAATCTTAGATTTTTTTACCTCAACAAAAAATACTTATCACTCTGAACAACTTTTGCTACAGCGTCATTTTTATATTTCCTATAGTTTACCTGGACCATTATGGTTCTGCGTCCGGTGTTCCAAATTAAATACCCCAACAAAAAATGCTCATCAGGTTAAATAACTTTTGCTAAGGCGTCATTTATGTATTTCTTATAGTTTACCTGGACTATTATGATTCTGCATGAGGTGTTCCAAATCTCAGAATTTTTATACCTCAGCAAAAATGCTCATCAGGCTTAATAACTTTTGCTAAGGCTCCTCCACTTTTATATTTCCTATAGTTCAGCTGGTACATTATGTTGCAGCATCAGGTGTTCCATTTTCCAAAATTATTTCTACCTTATATGTTGCCCCGGCTTAACTATATAGCAAAAAAGTTTCATTCGAATCCGTCCAATATTACCGGAGATAAACGTGATCATACATACATACAGACAGACAGACAGACAGACAGATAAGAAATTCTAAAAAAAAGTTTTTTGCTTTTTATTATTTTTTTTAAGTGTCCCTCTATCCATTTCAGTCAAAAATACAAAATGTACTGACAAAATATTTTTACTGTTTTATTATATGTATAGATATTTCCACTGATGGATCATTTAGTTTTTTAAATTACTTTTCAAAAGTGGATTTAATTTTTACTCTAGTATTTTACATGTAACGGCTATCTGTGACAACAAGTGTGACAGGGCCGGGTCTGAAACCGTGACATTGTGTGACGTAGTTTATAGATAGCCCCTCAGTATTAAAGGCACCCCTTACGACGTTGATATGAATGTGTCGTTGAGTCGGGTAGGTAGGTAATTCTGCGACAACAATCGCTAATTGCGCCATATAATATTTATTTTTCGGTTTTACCCTATGGATAGAGAAGGCTCTAGCATTATTAAGGTCACCTATTGTAACAGATATTAATTTAGAAACAATAAAGTTTATTCAATTTAATAAAAAAATAAAAATCGCTTTTTTATTTCGAGCCATCATGTGTTCCACTGCTGGGCAAAGGCCTCCCTCCACTTCTTCCATTCATTCTGATCTGAGTGATCTCCTTCCAAAAAAAATCGCTTAATGGGAAGTAAAAATCAGGGCTCAAAGAACAAGACTCAAGAAGTGCTCGTAATCGATGTTAAGCAAATGAATTCATTAGTTCGCCAGCGAGCGGCGAGCGAGGAGACACTTGTTTGCCGAGTCGGGTGAGAGCCATTATGTACGCGCTCGAGCACTTCGGCTGACACTGCTGATGTAGGCAAAGGACACAGAGCTCGACGGCCCAGCGGGCTAGGGCTCACATATGTATGAGTAAGGCAAGTACGTCTAATGCGTACGTTAAGGCAGAGCATAAGTGTAGGAACTCATTTGTCAGCACGGAACACCTGTTCCGCTGGAAATAGCATCGACAGCGCGCGGCATTCTGCTGCAGCACCTGCAGCGCGATGCCGCGCTCTTTCGACATTTGGTGTTAACAATAAAGTTACAAATGTAGCACATATATCTCCATGCTCCATGGATACAATCTTCGAGCAACACCGTGTTGCTCGAAGGTTGCAATGTAATGTATGTCTATGAATTGAAATTGATTCTTAAAGAACTTCATAAAGAAATTGATTGATTGATGAATTTGAAAAGCAAGACTAAAAATCATTACAGTATAGTTTTTTGTACATATATCTCCATGCTAAATATCATAACATTCTCGGATGAATACTATTGGTAATTCAATATAATACTTATTGCGTTTTGATCACCTTGCAGGTGATTAATAAACATAAAGGTGAATTACCTATACAACTTAAAACTAGATAAATCAAAAATTTGGCTTCTCTTATTCGGTTTAGTATTCAAATACTTGAATTTATTATCGTTTACCATTTAAGAAACTAGAATTTATTTTACTATCGAAATATGAAAAAGTATAAACAGACTTATACTACTTACTGTTACAAGAGTAAAAGTTTGTTTGACTTGTTTATACAGTATGTACGAAAAAGTGAAACAAATACAGTATGTAGGTATTTATTCTGAGACAGATGTTTCTTGTCTACGAATTATAGTTATCTTAAACGTCGTTCGGAAGACAAAACAAAATGAATAGGTAGCTAAAGAGAATATTAGTACTAGCAAGCTGTAATTTGGCGGGTATAGGTAAATATTAGTCAGGACGACAGGGTGAAATAAAATTGAAGTAAAGGATTTAGGGATACGTTGGTGATGTTTAAGAATAGCTAGGATTTTTCTCTAAGATTTTTGTTAAAGTCAAGCGTAATTTAAAAAGGGTAAATGTAAAGCATTTAATTTTTTTATGATTCACAGTCGTGATTTTAGATTATTTATAGAAATCAAATCACAAGTTTTTATCCGCTCAGAACTGAAAGTTAAGATCCAACCTTATCAATTGCTCGTCTGATAAGAAATCACGGCGCCGTGATTGCCACTATCTCACAAGGAGCAGACACACAGGAGCTTAAAGTAACCACATAAACACAGGCGCCTCGGTATACACTGCGGTTCCTCTACGTTTAATGAAATAATAAATACACATAGAGCGCAATGTAGAGCAAAGCAGTGGCGATTGTGGTTTATATGTTGTCCCCAGGAATACGAGTATATGAGCCGTCATACACTTGACTTTATGGGCTCGGGTCATCGACCGAGGCCAGTATCCTCCCCTCCCCCACGCCAATTTGCCATAAAGGTATCATAAATGGCAGATAAGGAGAAGTGGACACTTCAACTTTATAATTCTTCCATCATTTGTTGAATGTACAAACAAAACTACCTGTCCTATTGTATATGTGAGATACTGTTACACATTTTACAGTTTCTGTTAGGATGTTTTTTACTCATCACACCTTTACTTCTAAACAAATTTTAATAATCAAAGTGGCCATGTGCTAGTCTCATTCGCACACACTAAGGGTCTGTATCTGGACATACCCACATAGACGGAACGTGATTCTTCAGAAATCTATGAAAATATTATTACATACATGTTCTATGGATTCGATCCCATATGTTCGTGGCCGTGCCGGCAATGGAGCTTCAGTGCCTGGTCCAACGCCCTGACCGTGTGCAAGTGTTTCGGGCTCGGGTCTTTTTTATTTATATCAACTTCATAACTATGTACTCTTAAACGGTGTCAATAAATACTGGTATGATGAGGTGGATGGTCTTCATTATAATCAAATGTCTAATACAATGAAGTAACAGATGGAAGGCCACATCTCTGACCTATATGAACAGAAAGCCCCTGACGGGACTCCGTGCACAGTCTCGACACATTGTCTGCCACGACCCGGACACGGGCCTGGTGTGTGGCGACAGGCGAAGATGGTCGAAGAGTTCCGTACCACTATTTATCGACAAACCACGTTTCTTGTATGGTGACGACACATTATATGACCTATGTAATTATAATAATAAATAAAATTAATTATTATTTTTATTTAATATTCAATTACCGGCATGGAAATATATGTACTCGTAGGTACTTCGTGATCAGCAGCAATTTTGTCAGACTAGAAAAATGTCAAAGAAACGTTTTAATTTCCCCTTATTTTTAATTTTATATTGATTTTATCATTTGTTGTTTTAACTGAAACAGACATACACATACTGTGAAATTTCAAGTTACTACCTATTATGTTGCTAAAGATACAGCCCTGTAATTGCCATTTTCACTCTTTGGAACGGCATCCTAAAATTTGGTTTAGGCTACATCCTCTTTTAGAACAGTAGCTGCTCATATGAAAGCCTTTCCAAGTGTATAGATTAATTTTTGAATTGTGTGCACTAAAATACTGAGGAGGGTCTAAAAAACAACTGGTAGGAAAGTTAAGGGTCTTAGACATTCAGTAGTAATTATTAACTGAAATAATTTAATGATGCCTTCAACTCTTAGATTCAACTACACTGGTGTATAAAAAGAAGCATGGCAACCGAACCCTTATCAGAAAACACTACCGTGCCTATGTAAGTAACGAGTCCTGGCGGGGTGTGTCGTCGACAACACGCCAGAACAAGTCAAACGTACTGATTCCGTCTTCAATGGCATGTAAAAAGAAGCATGGCGACCGTGCCCTAATCAAAATACACTACCGCATATAAGCACCGAGTCTGGCGGGGTGTGTCGACGACCCGCTCTCTGCCGAAGGAAGCCGCACTCCTTGGGAGAACTTGTCTATTTTGAGGCGGAATGGAAACTAGAGCCGGCGGCGGTGAGTGACGTCGCTAAATATACCAAGTGCGCGGTCGCGCACAAATTCACTCCACTCTCCAGACTGTCTCCCGTGCTCGTCCGGGACACAAAACGACGAACAATGTACCAGCTGCTTCGCTTTACCCTATAAACGCAAATCGGAAAAAAGACCGACGACCTATCACTATTTTAATATTTGCTTGCTACCTACTCACACACCTCCACGCTATAGCCTGATGTCTCACGGCTCTAGGCTCTGAGCCCTTAAGGATCAAATCAAATAAATTATTCAGAAAATAGGCCTTTGCAAGCATCACAATAGAATTTATATTAAAATCTTCTTAATAAATAATACATTGTAAATTAATGATTGTTCGTAGGCTACAGGTTAATAGTGTTTCACAACAGAGAATATACGCTAAAAGCAACTCTTTCCGAGAGTAAGTATTGGTCGCCACTGACCTAAACAGCTCTGGTTTTGCTGGCCATACAGACGTGATAATATGTATTATTTGATTATTAAGTATGTATATAGTGTTAAAATATTTATTAATTGACAGAGAAGAAGAAACGCTCGTTTAAATGAGAAGCTTATTGCTTATGGCCCTTCTTTATAGAACGAGAGGTACTAAACTAAATTTACAACTCGGTGACTTTAATTTTACTAAATAGTAATGGCTTTCTACGTTGCAGGTTGCAGAAGACGTCTCATTTCCGAACGAGACCGTTTGACAACCTAATTCAAAATGGCGCCTCAGTGCGCAATTTAAAACTATCGAAACAACTTCATCTGCAGTGAGCATAGAGAAATACAATAAAGGATCTACAATAGTCCTCTAACACAAAGCAGCATCATACCTCAAATCAGAATCTTGAAGTTCAAAACGGAGGTAGGTACCGCGCTACGTACTGCATGTAAAATTTGAAATAAAAAACTCATTATATACTGTTTGAAACTCTAAAAACTCCCAACTTCATCTGCACCCAACACAGAAAGAAAGACAATAAAGGTCGATACAAAAGCCCCTCTAGTTCATAATTCAGGAATCTCAGAGTTTGAACGTGTTCAGGTACAAACGCAATAGATGCGCGCTTCAGGAAAAGCATTTTACCGGGGAGCGCCAGCCCTGCACCAAGCAGTGCAAAGGCATTCTGGAATGAGTTGGGAGTTGCATCCTTTCCGTGAGACGATTCCAACTTTTGCTGCAAGCGAGGTGAGCCGAGAGAGAGGTACAAAATGAGATAAACTTTTAGCACGTTCCAAAGTTTTCCGCTTTCCGCTTACGTTACTCTCATACGTATTAGATTAACGCAACGAAAGCAAAGTGCAGTATTAACTCAAGAGTATCATGTGTAATTGTAGGGTTGCCACCCGTACTTTATAATAAAGTATTGTACGTTATTTCAGGCAATTGTACTCTCTGTACTTTATGAGAAAAATAAAGTACACGAATATACATTTCGCATGATTTGATTTCTTTGTGATTTTGAAAAGTTGATGAAGTATTTATAGTGAAAAAATTAATTACTTATTTATTTGAATTTAAATATAGATTGTAAAGATGCTGTGCAATTGTTTAGTCGTGATCCTTATTTGATACAAACTGCAAAAAGCAATAAAAAACATGTTTTTCAATATAATAATAAAGAAAAATAAATTGTACTTTATTTTGATACTATGTACTTTTTTCGTACCTATAGTTACCTACATTGGTTACTATTTGCAAAAAAAAAGGTGGGAACTCTATGTGTAAGCGGCGAGGTGCGGAAGAGATCGTAGAGTTCAGGGAGCGAGAAGCGATGCGTATTACTTAATTTTCCTAGCCTCACTTAGATAGGCTTGGGAAATTTTCCAACGACAATTTTTTTCTGTGACATTGTTTATTAAACTATTAAACCAGATTTAACCCTTACAAGACCTCGCTAAAAGTATTCGCTATACATATTCGTACCAATTTTGGTTTAACACTCATATGTTCACAACTTTGCAGCACATCCTTGCTTCGCCCCGCTACACAGCCCTTAGCTCCAAAAGTTTGTTACAGTAGCAGTGTACACAGAAGACGCAAATTCAGGTAAAACAGAGAAATTGCTAGTCGAACGCTCAAAGGTTGGAAGTTTAACAAGCGCCGACATTTTGGAGCAAAATTTGATAGTCTGGTAACTGGTTTTGCCGGATAAAGCGCCGACCAGATATTCAGGGACGGAGAAATAATCGGTGACATACGGTTTGCGCAAACTTGTTTCAATGTCTGGATCCGTGTCGTCAGGGTCCTGGAGCTCGCTTGGGCGCACGGACGTCCTGACAGTGATATTCTGGTGCTATCCGATTTTAATATACGAAGACGACATTGCTATGTGTGATTGTACAACTTTCGTGCGACAGACGTATGGCCTAGAAATAATTGTCCGACACTACAATTTCCCTACAATTCCCGTTAACTGACAACTTTGATCAACACTTTGGTATGAACACGAGCGACGTATGGACCGTCCTTGAGGCCTGACCCTGAAATATGAGGACAGTTAAAAGTTATAGGTGGGCTCCTTCACAGGTCCTTAATGACTTTTAATTTTCGACCTAACAGAGGGCTGTGATATTTTTATTCCTGTTGTCATTATATGCGGCTACTCCGATCTTACTTAGTATTCCGCCGGACTATAGCTAAATGCCATCGATCAAGCATAAGACGTTTGTACATAGTACATATACAGTGTTAGTGTGAACAGTGCTATCCTTTGAACCAACAAACCAGCCCGTCAAAATGAACAACTTTTCCTTTAGAACCAACGCTCGGAACACAAAATTTATTTCAACATTTTCATACAAATTGCCGGCCGGCCGAACACTTTTGTATGGAAATGACGAAATTTTTTTAAGTTACCAGCATTGGTCCCATAGAAAAAGTTGTTCATTTTGGTGGGCTGGTTTGTTGGTTAGGTTAAATTAGGTCCCATAGAAAAAGCTGTTCATTTTGGTGGGCTGGTTTGTTGGTTAAAAGGATGATACTGTTCACACTAACACCTGTATCTCCATGCTTGAGCCCCATATCGATTGACAACGCAGAACGAGAAAACACAAGTCTTTCTTTCTGATATAGTAGGTATCAATCTTCGGTCAAGGTGTCAATGCGTAGAAAAAAATGTAAAGTCACTTAATGACGTTTAAACACGCATTTTCTTCCTCAAGATCAGAGCCGCGTAATCGCGCGCCGCGTGCGCCGTCAACAGAGATAAGGGGCGCGAGCGAGCCAGCCGCAGCCAGCGGTGTGCATGCGGAAAAACGGCCGATTGTTCGCTGTTCTTAGTGCGTGTAACTGCCTGGCTCTTAACGCCTGCTGCCGTATGACAGTTGGTACCAACGGGCAAGAAGTCGAAATACATATTTATAATGCCAATTTTTTAGACCACGGAGTCGCTCGTAAAAATGTTAATAAAAAATATGAATCACAAAACCTACAATTCTGTTTATTTTATATTCTTCTACGTATTTTATATTAAACTAAATACACGACTCTCACATAAGTGTTTCTAGAACTATTGCGTCTGTGATTTTAGCGTGCAAAATGATAAACGCTTTGAACCTTTGAACACAAGGGCCACAATGACGGCCATACATTTTAGAGTGGAAAATTGACTTTCAAGTACATGTTGCCCGTTCCTGCTTGCGAGTATTACCATTGTGTGGTATGAAGTATTATTAGCGCTCCTCTGATCCGATGTCCGATAACGTTGGTGTCGGCGAGAAGCAAACAAGTTTGGCAGCGACAGCGTTTAGTTCTAGAGTAGTAACCACGAGAAGAGTTCAAGCATAGTTACAAACTGGTTCACAGGTGAGGTTTTAGTCGGAAACACCGACAAGTTTTACCTTTTTCCGGAGGTCATATCCACTGGGAGAGCGTTATTGATTTTTATTTTTTGCTTTTCATTTGTCTAACATAAACATATGCGCTTGACGGCAAACTGTAGTAATTAATATATTAATATCTTTAACTTATAATCAAGTTTAGCATACACTATACTTGATACTTCTAGCCTTAAGGGCTACCCCAAAAGTCCTTCAAAAATTCTGTCTCCATGGCATCATCATTGACTGATAATAAACATACAAAACAATAACCGACGCCATTTGACCGACCTCAATGCATTGCATAAACGTTGGCAATGAGTACATGATGAGAACATGCTGTTAATTGTAGTACATCATCATAAAGACCCGTCGCTGTAATCAGCTCCACTGTGCCGCATACAAATACTATCAAGATACTCTCCACGCCTCACAAAAACCTCTGCAAAAACGCCAAGGCCGCCGAAACTACGATGTCATTCACTACTCATTACAGTTTGAACATCGGCCGCGCGGCGTCCAAGAACTCGTTTAAACTCTCGGAAACTATCTTGTGTGAAGTTTGGGGCACATTAACGCAATCACACACGGAACACAGCACGACAAACCGGATCGTGGAAAATCGCGTCAAATAGAGAGACCTGTGTCCAACAATGAGCTATTAGGGCTGAAAATGATTATGATATCTAGAATAAAACGACACAGAGAGGTTGTTTGGACTGGAAGAATGTAGCGCCGAGATACAAATGGGCAGTATCTCAGCATAATTGTCTACCTTTATGGTCAAGTGGTCAATGCGTTTACCTAATAACCTGGAGGTCGTTTCAAATGCCACTGGAAAACATACTTTGTAAAAGGTGTTTCCAGTCTTGTTAGGATATTGCAGAATTTAATCACTTGATTATTCGAAAATAAAGAGATTCTGTTCTTCAGAAGGCAAGTCAAACTGTGGGTTCCGAACGCCATCCAATCCTATCTATCCTTAGGTCGCGGAGGTCAGACGGCAGTCGCTCTGTGTAAAAAGTAGTAACTTCATCGTATCACTTAGGTCAGGTAGCGGACCCGGGATCTAAAGCGATACCGCTGGGGAGTACCGGAAATACGCCCGGAAGATGATAAGTAACTAAGCTTGTGAATTACTTGAGGAGCAAAGCATTGATTTTCAATTCACAAACACTCGTCCCAAGATACAAAATCTTCAGTGAACTTCTGATACTGTCATTCTTTCAATTACTGCTGGACTAAAAAATTAAACTATTTCATTCTTCTTCTTCATTTCGAGTCAAAATTATTATTTTTGCTTTTGTATACAGTTTTTACACAATAATAATATTAAAACTTACGCGAGATAAATTTATTATGAAAACACGGCTTTACGGTTTTATTAACAGACCGAATCTAGTCGGCAGATCCGACGTAATAAAACGTGAGTGTTTTTTTTTTCATAATGAGTTTTTACACAATTCCAAGATTTTTGTGGAAATTAAATTTAAAATAATATAATATGCATATAGTGTGCATAAACAAAAACAAAATATTTTTTAAGTCTTCGACACGCATTAAAGATCTGTAAGAAGAAAACGTTCGCAAAGTCGTGTTGCCCGGCGACGTAGAAAGAGTTAGGTTGAAGGCCGCTCGTCATGACCGAACATAAACCACCGGCCGACCAAACTTAGCCTATTTGTAATTGGCGAACTCGAGTGTCAGATTTTAAGCTGTAAGGCATCAAACATTCAGCCGGGTCCAATGGTTTTATGTGCATTCTCAAGCCCGAATAAGCTGGTAATTTTTTATTACTTCTTGCGGTAGGGCTACCCCACCGGGGTATATGCACAACTTATTACTCAGTCTATAAAAATGACGATGGACAGCTGCAAGTTCCTATCTATTTATCCAATTACCTACAGCTGATCGGCGACGGAACCTTGAAAATAAAATCTCTCTGATTGCGAATAAACCAACAAACTGTGTGCAGTTGACACAAGCCGCCCGGTCGCGTTGGACTCAGGACTTAAGTGAGAACTTTGCAACAAAGATTCAACCCATTGAGTATTCAAGAGTTTTATTTACCTCTCTAAACTGTTTGTATTTTTTTTTTGGTTTCTTTATTTTGTACACTTTTAAGCTTTGTACTAAATTTAACTGTATATTCTGCACATTGTTCTCTTTTATCACGATTTTCAGCTTTATTTTAGGGTTCCGTAAATAAACCCTCATAGGATCATTCGTATGGTTGTCAGTCAAGATCTTGTGTTGTGGAACGCATGGACCTAATAACATGACAATGACATAAATAAAAAAAAATAAAAAAAGCCTTTATTTGACCACGCTACATTTTCATTTACTGTCTTTAAGCCTCGCTATGTGACCGGCCTACCTCCATTTTAACTTTCGTGCATAGCTCAACGCATCAGAGACTTTTGTTATTGCTCTTAATTTTGTGTGACGTATCTTATCTAGTTTTTTAGGGTTCCGTACTAAAAATGAAAAACGGAACACTTATAGGATCACTCGTGCGTCTGTCTGTCCGTCCGTCCGTCTGTCACAGTCGATTTTCTCCGAATCTACTGAACCAAATTAGGTGAAATTTGGTAAGATGGTGTAATCCTATGACCCAAACATTGTGTTTTTGAAATAAGGGTAATTTTCAGGGGCCCAATTAAAAAAATTAAAAGAAAGTTTTGCAAACCTTACTGTGTCATATATCAAATGAAAGGGCTCATTATGAGGATCTCAAAAATATTTTTTTTTTGTTCGGGTAAAATCAATACTTTTGATTTTGTTCACGAAAGAAGGCAAAATTTGACCATTCCCCCCCCCCCCCCCCCCCTGATCTCCGAAACTACTGGGCCTAAAATTTCGAAAATATTACAATATATAGTTTATTGCTTGAAGATTACAGGAAAAAATAATAAGAATTCTATCAGTTAAAAATAAAGTGGAAAACTCACTATAATAAGTTCACCAACGGAAATAGTTCACTACACCACTAGATAGCGCTAGTCAATTGAATAAAACATTTTTGCACATTGTGTGTGTGTTCACGAAGCATATTGTACGGAACCCTCATTGCGCGAGTTTGACTCACACTTGGCCGGTTTTTTTACCTTGAGCATGCTTCTCTCCATTGCTCGCTGACAGGTCGTGATTTTTTGCATCGCTTTAGTTGTAAATTTCCATGTTTGGCATCCATATGTCAAGCATGGTAGGATGCTACTGTCCATAATCCTAGTTTTTAGTTTCAAGGGCATGTTACTTTTGGAAACCTCTTTCAGACTCCAATAGTTATTCCAAGTTCGCTGGACTCTTCTTTCAATCTCTAATTCGTTGTTTTCTTTTTCAAAGCTGATTGTTTTTTCTAAGTAAACGTATTTGTCTGTGTATTCCAATGGTTTTCCATTGACTTCAACTTGTTTTTTGTGACTGTTAGTCATTGCCATGGTCTTAGTGAAGTTGATTTCAAGTCCTACATTGGTGCTAGCTGTTTGTAAGTCTTCAATCATGAGCTGCAGTTGTGAACATGACTCGGATAATATCACTAAGTCGTCGGCAAAACGTAAGTGACTCAGAAAGGCATTTTGAATGCGAATTCCACGCTTGCTCCAGTTCAGTCTGTTGATGACGGCTTCGAGTCGGCTTCTGACAATGACATATCAAGTCGAAATAGATGTCACTGTGAAAAATATAAACCATCCGCAATCATATTAAAGCTAGGTACCGGCACACGCGTAGAGTAAGTGGTAGAGTACATTCTCTACGAGTCACTCTAATTCGGGTACTCACTAATTTGGGTAAAATTAATGTCTGCATATTTTAATTTTACCGGAGGCTTTAGTCGTGTTTATCTCAGGTCTTATTATGTCGGTTTTTCCGAACATCCGGCTTTTATACCGCAGCGGCTACTATGGGCGCTCACGAGGCTCGCGCCGACCGCCTGCCTTTACATGTAGGGACTCGGCTACTTGCACTGGCACTCAGTTGTGTTTATCGCAGGATTTGACTTCATTACAAAGAAAGATAGTCGGGAAAGGAAGTTCGTCAAACACTATTATAAGAAAAAGAAAAAATATGCTATCAATGAAGTTACTAACTTCATCAGAAGAGAGAAAGACATGTATAAGTTTTTTTATATAATTCAGTACTACGACAAAGTTACTACATGAAATTGTGAGCCTACCGGCATGGGACGAAACCTATCACGTTCTACTCTGATCTCTATCAAAATAAGACCACTCGTGTCATATATCATATGTCCACGGAGTTAATAGGATTGAACATCAATATCTCCTCCCAGATTGTTTTCTCGTCGGCATTCAAAGTTCTCTTTATAATACAAGTTAAGATTGTAGAGCAGTCGGCGCCCGGTTTGGGACGAAACCTTACACGTTTTATTCTGAACTCTACTAAGTGTGCTCGTATCACGTATCTGTCCTGGGAATCTTGGATTGAACGGCACGTACTCGGCTTATATATAAAGTAGATTGTAAAATATTTTAGTGGGAGTTCTATTTTCCTATTCGGTAGGTAGGATGCTTGCTCTTTGTGCAAAACCAATTTACAGAAAAAGGAACAACATACCTATACAAATGGGATTAAATTTAATGACCACCAAAAAAACAATCGTTGACCTAAACAGCCTCATCCAAAAAAAGTATAATGTGTGCAAATAAATGAAACTTGTACCAAAATCTTTCGGGCTATTAAAGTTATGCCTGCTCTACAAAAACTTTTCATGACCCAAAAAGGCCACGCGTGCACCAAATTTTTAACTAGCAAAGTTTTGTGTCATTACTACCCAAATATATAACTACGTTAGCCATAAAATGTATGCATATAACCAAGTATATTATATTGATGGCAAATTAGTTGAGTCTCGCGGCTTTATTCTCACCCCTCCCACCCGTCGCTACACCGTACCATATTTAATACTACGCTGATAAAATTTTTACCACCTCATTGTTTATACTTAGAACTGCTTAGAATGAGATTTCTAACAGACTAGTTTCGACCTATTTTTGTTTAATTTACTGCTAAGTTTTAACTACCGAAATCGTTATTAAACATGCATTTTATATTTTTTACTTACCATAACTACTATATACAACTGCCACTTTAAATGGTAGCCATTAAGTAATAAATGACTGCAAACTAATGTTTTTTTTTTGTGGCCGTTATTTTATTGAAAGCTCTAAGAAGCTCAGCCTTTAGTCAACATTTTACGGTAGTATCTCACCGATACATCCTTTAGAACTTAATTTGTATTTTTTGGGTAAACAATGATTTTTGTATATTAATTTACTTTATTAAGATAAAATTGTGTAACATATTTGGATGAAATTTTTAATTAATTTGCGAGTACATATTTGGTTCATGCGTGGCCTTTTTTGGTTACTCAGCGATTATTCTGAAGATACTTGCCTTTTTTAGGTTAGCAGACTTTACGTTTATTGGTGATAATTTCATATTAAAATGGAGATTAAATTCTGGTAGGTACTTACGATTTTTTGGGCGTTATATTTCATTATATCTGGTGATTGCTTAAACCTAAGCCTATACAAATGATACAGAGACAGAGGAATAAAATACAGTCAAGTACATTTTCGATTTTGTCTTGAAGCTATGGCTTAACTTCCGGGAAAACTAAAACGGTCTGCGTACTATAAAATTACAACATTTTACGACGAGGTTGTCTATGAATACTACCACGACTATTTAACACTTGTAATGGAATTACTAGATTATTTCATATCCAGTACCACGGGAACAACTAGGATTACATACAGTCGAGAATAGTCATGCTGGATATCAAAATCTACCAAACCTCGCTTCTCAAGCTACAAACTATGCTAAAGCTACGACTACGTAAGTATGCCCGCCGCCGCGCAACCAGCGGCAACAGCTCGACCCGGCGACCAAACATCAAAGCTCGCCCCAGCCCCCGCCCACCGCCCTCCTTCTCGAGACCTTTCTTAAACTTATCAAACGCTTATGAGTGGTGTTAAAGGATTTCTTTGTATTTGTTAGGTTAACTTATCCTTTGAAAAAAAAAAAAACAAATAGAAGATCAAACAACCCGACTTACCGACTTTAATGATTATGCGCTTAGTTGAATATACATGCGAAATTTTGATCGTTCTGGACCCTTAAAGGGGTGATTCAGCCCGTCGATATGAACCATTTTTCCTATGGGACCAATGCTGGAAACTCAAATTTTATTTCGACATTTTCATACAAAAGTGTTCAGCCGCCCGGGCAATTTGTATAGGAATCTCCAATTTTTTTTCGAGTTTACAGCATTTGTTCGATAGGAAAAGTTGTTTATATTGACAGGCTGAATCACCCCTTTAATGGTCCGGAACGATCAAAATTTCGCCATGTATTTGGCAAGTTCTTGTTACATACATACCTACATATATACGTACAAACATATGTGTGATGTTAAACGTATATTAAATAGTACCTATCTAGAGAATATTTTTACTTGAAGCAAATAAAAATGAAGAATGTAAGTACCAGCTGTTCTCGTGTAGAATCTAAGGAATCATGTCAATAGGCGATACGACTAACAACGTATCACTATTTTGGCTCATCAACTCGCTATACGTGGCGTTTTGGGCCTTAGAACCGCAGGCTCAGTCAGCCCCCTAAGGTATTAACAATTGATTATGTACTCGAAGAAAAATTCTTCAATATCTCTGAGTCGTGAAGAAAGTGTTCCAGATGGCTTAGTCCTCCCCACAATGGAAAAAACCGCACTCTGTAAATATTACACAAATATCGGATAGAGAATTTAAAAATAACCGTAGCTCGGCAGCCTTGAGCGGCGGTGTCAACTCGGCGCGATATTTCGGGGGGACTGCTGACTGCTGACACCATGCGATGTAAACATCAGCGCGCTGCTGACAACGATGTCGACACCAGGACAAGGCGGCGACACCGCTGACCTCGGACAACTGCAACACCAGGGGTATGACAAGCAAGAGCCTTGCCGGCTTTCTATATTTCCCTCCCAGAGAGAGGCCTCTGGCTCTCTCACGCACCGAACGAAGCATAACAGCGGTAAAACTACTACTCAAACGCCCTTTTTCTGTGAGAGTGTGGTAATTCCCCGGACGAGCCAGCCCATCCATGCTTCTAGCAAAAGTGAATTTCACCGGTACCGTATGTGTGTAAGTGGAAAGAGGAACCGAAATAGTGACGAGTAGCTTGTTGCATACTCTATATAAGAATTTTAATTGTTCCTCTTATTTTCGGCCATTGCTCACTTTTACGAACTGCACGGGAAGACGTTTTCCTCATTTCTTTCAATTAATTTTAAAAGTCCATAGAGCAACGAGGTCTTAAAAAAACTATTAAAATTTCGAGGAAACGTTTTTCGTGAGAAATGCCGATAAATAAAGCGCTATTCACACATATCCCGGTTAGAGAGGCCCGACGGGCCTTTATAATATGTAAAGAGCCTAAAAAGATACACATGCTATAAAGACATATTCGAATAAAGATATATTAGGATTTTCACATATTATAAAAGCCCGTCGTTCCTTTATAATATGTAAAGAGCCTAAAAGTCTAATACTTCTTAAAGCTCCCGCCAACCTACCTCCCAATTTCATTGGTAACCCATACTAAATCGTCATCGCGTACATGGAAAAGTTCCAATTAGATTTCAATCGGGGCGAAATGGATTAAAGCGGGTAAGTGCAGTGGGGTCGGGTGTCGCGGCTGATCGAGGTTCCTCGTGACCCGATCACATGGCAGCGCCGGCCGGCCGCCGGTCACATGACTCGACGGGTTTGGGGAGGCTGTATCGATGTTTACTTGTATTGGAGCCGGGAGCTTTCAGATTCAAGATGAAAGGTTTGATTGCGTGCTTGAAGGCTTGTGTGTAAGAGAGAAATTTTAAAACCTTCCCATAATATTGGCTTTTATTCACACAGAAAAGTAGCGAGTAAAAAGCTTGTATGTATACGTGGATCTTAAGCGTCTAGCTGCCTCACGGTCACACCATAACTCTTGGTCCGCAGACTTTAGTTCATCCTTGTTATGACGGCTCCCTATTTCCATTTTAGGTTGTTTTGTATGCCCTCCTTGAGTTGGTTTTGTACACGGTTGTTCAATGCAATTCGTAACCCTGCTCTCTCCAAGGTCCTGTTAGTGACTCAACATTTGGCAGATTTCTTGGTGAGGACGCGTTTCTATCCCGTTGAGGAAGAAAACCTGACTTTTACTTTTTAAAAGCAAATCAAAACTAACGGGAAAAGTAAGTGCAACTCTACCATACTGTGTTGTTTGGAGCTCCAACGACATCGACCAATTGATTTGATACTTTTGAAGTAACTAAATAATAATAATATCTAATGAATAGATAACTGGCTTTAATTTGATCATAAATTAAACATAAAGATATAAAGACAGAATAAACTTACAAAAATTACTTAATTAAAATTAAACAAATTACATAAATTATGAAAAAAAATATACCTAAACTAAAACTAAAGAGAAAGAAAAAGTAATATAATAAAATTTTAATTTGAAAAGCTAGTCGAAAAGACCACCCCTGAGAGTGCCTGGCTCAAATGTACCCATCACACCAGCAGCGTAGCCACGCTGGATGGCCAGTGAGATGTGTTGGACCAGGTACGCTCCAGAGCGGGGGTCGCAGCCATTGTCTCGGAGGCGTCGCCCTAAATTTCTGATAAAAAGTTTGCCTTCGTCGCACCAGGGACCACCTGTTTCCACAGCGAAAGGCACAAAAATGTACTGAGAGAGTTCCGCGTATTTTCTGTGCTTTTGTTTGGCAGCTTGTTCTACTGCGTAACCCGCCTTGTGAATGGTGGATGAGGAATGCGATGCAGCAAATGTGCTAACGCATGTGGCATCCCACAACAAGCAACGGCCTCTCTCCCAGGGTGTCAAGGTTAGGCCATCTGGGCGTTTTCCGTCTGTTCGACTAAGCCCTGGAGGCTCGAGAACGCAAGGTATGTTGGCCGAAACCAAAGCTCTCCGGATGATATTGTTCAGAGCGTGGTATCTCGGAAATCGGTCAGCACATCTCGAGCAGCTGAGAACGTGGTAGCCGCTGGTGTCAACATTATATTAATTTGATAATTGTCTAAATAATTGCTTAGTCAGGAATAGAAATTCGTCATAAGCACAATGTCACAAAAGTCTATAAAACTAAATTTTTAAGGTTCCGTACCCAAATGGGTAAAAACGGGACCCTATTCACGAGACTTCGATGTCCGTCCGTCCGTCCGTCTGTCACAAGGCTGCATCTCATGAACCGTAATAGCAAGGAGGTTAAAATTTTCACAGATGTTGTATTTTTATTTCCACAATAATAACAAATACTAAAAATAAATTAAAAATAATATTTTAATGCTTCCATGCGACAAAAGTATTTTTCTATCGTTTTTTTCTGGTACGGAACCCTTTGTGCGCGAGGCCGATTCGCACTTGGCCGATATTTTTATTATGTATAGGTATTATGTCACATGACATATACCACATTTGGCGGCCACTGACCCTTGATATTATAATTGTCAGCCAATAAGCGGCACATACATTTGCCAGGCTGTAAAATTTAATGGCGTTTAAATATTAAGTAAGACATGAAATTTTAATAAGTAATGCTTAAGTATTACTATCGTACGTAACAAAAGTTTATTTTATGACCAACTGATTGAGTTCGGGCACTTTATCACTTCAGCTTCATGACGCTACAGTATTGCATTGTCAACTTACTTATTATATAATAAACTATATAATATATTAAGTTTCATTTTAAAATGTAAATATTTATATTATAATTCCGTATACAGCTTACATTTATTTATTATATACCTAACAAAGTATTTAATAAGTATGCGGGATTTTACCATGATCGATTGCGAAAAACTGCTTCCAAATTCAATCGCAAGCCTCAATATCGACAGAGACGTGCATAATTCGCAAGTTGAATAAAAGCTTGTTATGAAAAGTAAGTGGAGAGTGTAGGCCAAATCCTCTGACTGCTCTGGCTAATATATGGCTCTGGTAGTACAGAGAGGGTCGTGTTCCTGCAGTGAATAAAATAAAAAGTAAATATACGTAAATTTCCGTTATACGCAGAATTCCACACTTAATTATTGGCAATTGTTTACATTATAAAATTTTCTGCAAACTATGAACATTTGAAATATTTAAATTACAGTGATGGTGGTGGTTAAGTGCCGAATTACGTTTTAAATTAAGTTTCGAAATAATTGTACAAATAGTTATTACAAAATCAGTCAAATAAATCCCGAAAAGGTTTCATTAAGGTGTATGTCTGAAGCATTGTCTACTAAGGCTGCGAGACGAAGTTGAAGTGAATTAGGTTTGCAGCCGGCGCTAAGTAAAGACAGAAAAAACCGGCCAAGTGTGAGTTAAACTCGCGCAATGAGGGTTCCGTACAATATGCTTCATGTACACACACACAATGTGCAAAAATGTTTTATTCAATTGACTAGCGCTATCTAGTAGTGTTTTAGTGAACTATTTCCCTAGTTGAACTTATTATAGTGACTTTACCACTTTATTTCAAGTGATATTTACCCAAACAAAAAAAATATTTTTGAGATCCTAATAATGAGCCCTTTCATTTGATATATGACACAGTAAGGTTGGTAAACCTTTTTTTTTAATTTTGTAATTCGGCCCCTGAAAATGACCCTTATTTCAAAAAAATCTTTATTTACTTTGCACATCCGTGTTTGGGTCATAGGATTACACCATCTTACCAAATCTAACCTAATTTGGTTCAGTAGATTTGGAGAAAATCGGCTGTGACAGACGGACGGACGGACAGACAGACGCACGAGTGATCCTATAAGGATTCCGTTTTTCAATTTTTGTACGGAACCCTAAAAATACCTCTAAATTCAAAGTCATCCTTATCCCTGAACATTAAAGCGGATCGTTTGATTCCCAGCCAGAACCTCGCCAACAGCGATAAAATCGAGCCGGTATCGAGGCGGATAATCTGCAAAGGCGCTTACAGCATGAAGGCGGATGTTCGCCTCAAAGAAATGAGCCGCAGTTGCGCGGGCACCAGCGGGGAATCGATAGAAAGGACCGTGTGTGCTGAGCGCGGCCGTGTCGGCGCGCGACTCCAGAGGCTCTCTGGCTGCACGCACTAAGCCTGGTTAGAAGGCAAATCGATCTGGCCCATTCCAACTATCCTAATCCTAACTAATATTTAAAAATGCGAAAGTGAATTTGTTTATTTGTTATGCTCTCACGGCGTTACTACTGAACTAATCATCATGAAATTTTGCTTTTTGTGAACTACGGACAAGGACATAGTTAGTTAGTTAGTTAGTAGACTCTTTATTGCACCAAAAAATCCTTAAAAATAACAGTGTGATTTATAAATGATGCACAAAAGGCGGCCTTATCGCTACTGCAATCTCTTCCAGGCAACCGTAGTGAACAGGAAATTATAAACAAAAAAAACAGGTTAGGTGCAAAAGTAAAGACAGTGTGATTAAACAACAAGGACATAGACTACCTCTCATCTCGGAAAACGTTCTGTTTCCGATAGATCGACATTGACGCATGCGTAGCCGCGGGCGAAAGCAGAAAATCAGAGATAGTTTCCTTCAGTTCCCCCAAATAGACAATTTTCGATCAAATAATACAGTGCGTGCGATCATGTGAGCGAGGAGAGGTCCAAAAGTTTCGCGGACCAACTTAAACAAGCAATGTCTAGTCGCATCAAAATGTGAGGTCCGTACTTCACCGCATAGCTTCAAAGTTCCTTAATAAGAAGAAGATGAATGTACGACTTTATTCATTTGAATGTCAAAACTCGAGGCAGGGCCGGGGGCGGCGCGCCGCTCGGAGGGCCGACCTTGACCTTCCGCTGCCGCGGGAGCAGGAGCCAAGGCCTTCGGTCTCAAGAGGCAGTCTGTTTGTCTATTACAGATAAATATTTCGTATTTATCATATTAAAGCCTATTTTCCGCCTTTGACATTAATTATTTCCGATACCTGACATTGGCTAGTATGTAATTGACAGTTACCTTCTAAACTTCCAGCTCTCAATTTCCAAAGCACTTAATATAAATTGAGATACATTCATACCGGTGTGTGCCCGCCGCAAACGTTGTCAGTTTGCCTCACGCACAAGTCTCTCTTTAGTGGCATTATTAAAAATTTGAGATCGGAAACAACGGATCGGGTTAATTGTTTTCCAAGAATTCATTCTTCGTGTCCCATGTGCATAAAATATTAAAAAATTCTCGGGAATTATTTTGAAATTTTTCGCTATCTTCCGAGAGAAGGAATTTTTGTTGATGGATTTTTTCTTCTTCAGCTCTTTATACTTAGTGTCGCTGTGTCAAGTGCTTTAACTCTAGATAACGTCAGACGAGTCTAGTCCCAACCGACGCTAAAGAGAAATAGCTAATAGTAAACAATGTGTTTCTGTTGTAGGTTTATTTAGCTTATCCAAACTTCGAGAAAGCCGACCGCCCCGTAAAGTGCCGGCAAGCTTCACAGAACCGCTGGCGCCGCCTGCTTTACATAATATATTACGTACGTACCGAATACCCTACAGAACGAAAGCTCACAGTGCCCCCGCGATAATGGTGTCCCGCCACCCCACCCCCGCTAATTGGGAATGAAAAAGGGAAAGTATGCTTCACTTCACACACATTGTTATGTATGTTTTATATGTGAGTAAATATTTAACTAAATCCCTACTATTCTAATTAATATCCTATCCTAATCCAAACTAACATTATAAATGCGAAAGTGAGTATGTTTATTTATTTGTTTTTTACGCTTTTACGCCCTATCTACTGAACCGATCATCATGAAATTTTGCATACACGTTGTCTAGAGTACGGAGAAGGATATAGGCCTTTCTATCTCTAACGCGAGCGAAGCCGCGGGCGAAAGCTAGTATATAATAAAGTGCATCTGACATAGCTTCTCATGAACTATGAATATCAACAGAAAAGAAATTTCCATCCGAGATACTACGGATAACAGTATCGCTCGCTAGAGGTCTATTAATAGTGACGAGAGTGGCAATAAGAGCCTCATTATAATTCACAGTACATAATCCTCAAAAGAAATGTTTGATAACGAAATAGCTTCATTGGTATATTTTTAGATTAGGTACTTAACGAGCCGCGAAGCGTTCGCGGGTAAAGTGAAAACATTTGTTTGCGTTCATTTATAGCTATTTATTATTGCCACGAGGCTATTCAGGCCGCCGTCGGCATCACGGTTGGCACTTAGGACGAAGAGCATAATATAATCACTAGGTACGTTTAGTTTGGACCATCATTATTACCAATCGATTGATGTTTAAAAAAATGTTGGCCATTCAATAGGCGAAATGTGAGCAGCGAGTTTGAAATGAAGAGTTTTCGTGTATCAGGCAGCAGTATCTCTTGCACATCTCAGCTCGTTCCCGGCTGCATCGTACGCTGTGATGTTTAGGAGCCAGAAGTCTCATTTACTCGTAGAGAAAAAAGCCGATCTGCCTTAAGTAATACAGTTGATTTTTTAAAATTTTTGTTATTAATGCCGCTTGTAGTCAGTTTCACGTCGAATTAAGTATATAAATCCTATTGGTAGAAAGACTCAAGATGAACAAATGAAAATTACGTATAAAATGCGTTTTTCACCAGGCTGTAACTATTAACTCTAACGTTGAAACCTGGTAGCTGCTTATCCCAGCGTATCAGCAATGACATTCAACTCGGCAAAGCAAGCCTTTCGGGCACTCTGCCCAGGGGTGAGCATCTGGACAAACTGTACGATTTCAAAATATACAATATTTTGTTCGTTTAGTTTATTTTCAGTGAAGTTTACCTTGTAAGTAGTTTTTGTCATGTTCATTTACGGTTTTTCTTGAATACAGCTATCTCAGTAAAAGGGATTTATTTTCAATGATTTACTCTGTCGGCGTCGCGCTGAGTCTAATGTGTATTCACTATTCAGTGCGCGGCCCGCATCTGCTTGCGCCGCCACATTCATTAGCCGTCACTATTATTAGTTAATTACACTTGTAACTAGTCATCATTGTGCATCTATTTCATTTATTGTACAATATAGCTCTTGTAAAGACATTTAGGTATTATGTATTTGTTCACAGGCGCAAAAAGAGACTTATTCCAATTTGTACATATTATTTGACAAGCAATTCTAAGGATCTCTGGAACGGCCCATACGATGTGCGCAAAGAATTGATTAACCAAGAAGACATGCCCAGCAAATCTCAGTCGCCTAGGTTATATCAGAAATAGTAGCATTGAAGAAAAAATAATATCTAGAATTAATTAAAAAAGATAATCTAAATCAAAAAGTTCCTTAACTTTGCAGAGAATGAAGCTAATAGAAAATCAGTGTATATTACATTGTTTGTCATTGTTTGTTCTGTCTGACTCCGATTCTAAGATGCAACCCGGAAAATGTTCAGATGACAAAAGGAACACAAGTATCAGTAAACTCGCTAAGTGGTACCAATATTGTGGTGGATGCTTTTAGCTGACATGTCTGCACAGCTTATCCTCTATAAGTTTTGTTAACATACAAACATAAGAATTAGGTCAATGTTAACACCAATTAACTGGGCGCAATTCCTTTGTGCCTCGCTGGTCATAAAGCCAATGAATCAGGTGCGATGTTTTGACTCGTAAATTTTAAACACCCAGCAGAGCGATCCTTGTGAGCCACACAATTTGACAGAAGTCAGCATCCCCCTTCCGACATGCCTTCGATTCACGCCGACTTCTCTCGAGTCACTGCCCACAACAATACGCCGCGTCAGCCGCGTGCGATCCAATCGCAGTTGTCCCGCCGCATTGCTGCAACCGTATTGTGATTGACAGCGCATTGGCAGCCGAGCCAGCAGTGCATGTGATACACGCCTTCGCTTCTACTACAACGAGTATGATCTACAGTGCAGCGCTGTTATTTCCTTGCTTGTTGAGTTCATGTACTTATATGAAGAAACATTCCGCCTAGCCAAAATCTTTAATCATACTGATAGACGATCGTGTTGAGAAACAAGCTACTAATTCGTAATTTTTTTCTTATAAAATCTTTTATATCGAAATGAAAATGAAATGAAATGAAATGAAATGAGAAAGATCTTCCTGACAAACGAGGTACGTATTCATTGTTTCACTGGTGCGGTGGACAGTCCCACCAGTACAGATTTTCAGACGCCATCTATATCATATTATGGACAATTCACTCCGAATTACACAAGAATTAAATTGTAACATAGATAATTTTATACCTTTTCTCTAACAGGGTAAAACAAGCCTAGGGCCAAGAGAATCAAAAGAGCGTCAATTGCTAATCGCATTGTCTATTGACGCGATTCTCCAGGTTGTCACTTATTAGCTTGATCGGTATTTTAGTGTGTGTGTAAAAATATATTCTATAGAAAAATATTATAGGTTTTCCTTTTCTCCCATACCAGCATAAAAGAGCGCAATCTTGAGAGCGAGTTCCTTCATAGATGCGAGAGATTGAAGTTAGAGATGATTAACTAAGAGAACGATTGAAATCCGACCGCCTGGCCACTGGCCGGCCCTCGGCCCTAGATGATAGCCGGTATCCTGCGACGCGCTAACTGCCCGCGCCGCAAGTCCCGACGCTGCGCCGGTACTTCTCTGCGCTTGCTAGGATCCGGTTCGTATTCCAGCTTCTTAGTACCTATATACTTCAGTATTATCGGTAGTCTTCTTCGTATTCGTCGTGACGCAGTACTGGAGGTTCCCCTAGGAAGGGTGGCGCCAGTTGGACGGTAGGTTGACGATATGTTGTGCCTATGTTTATAGTTTAATGTCGTGGAATAATAGCACGGCTTAATTGCTTATGGCCATCAGAAACATCGTGTTTTTTCTTTAGCAGTAAAAATAGGGCACTAATCTGATTCTGGATCGTAAGTATATGCATCAGAACAATGGATGGATCCATTTAAGGATTTAAAGTTTGTCAAAAACTGCGACCGCCGGCTTCGGAAGTTTGTTTGAGGCAGTTGCGTGGCGGCAGGACGCTAATTTTTAATTTTACACGATGTTTCACCACGACCACCCAAAACAAGAATGTTGTGTTTCGGAGTAACTTTTTCTAACATAACGACTATTTCCTCATCTGTATGTGTGAAATATCCCGATAATCACTCAATTAATTCATCAGGTCTTTGTTAGTCTCCACTGCAGGTGCACGATCCGATAAACACTAAAAAAAATTATTACGTAATTGTCAGCTAAGGCATCAGCTGAAGTAAAGGAAGAAGAGAACAGAATTAGACGACAGTCTGGATACAGCCGGCACCGTCTACCCCGCCTGTGAGTCAGACGTTGGCGTCGCGTCTGTCGCAGGATGCCAATTACGCGACTGCGAAACGAGCACAGGATTTCGGAAGGAGCAGCCGGCACCGTCTGCCCCTATAGAATTCTTATTATTTTTCCTGTAATCTTCAAGGAATGAACTATATTTTGTAATTTTTTCAAAATTTTCGGCCCAGTAGTTTCGGAGATCAGGGGGGGGGAATGGTCAATTTTTGCCTTCTTTCGTGAATAAAATCAAAAGTATTGATTTTACCCGAACAAAAAAAATATTTTTGAGATCCTCATAATGAGCCCTTTCATTTGATATATGACACAGTAAGGATTGCACAATTTTTTTTTTAAATTTTGTAATTGGGCCCCTCAAAATGACCATTATTTCAAAAAAATCGTTATTTACTTTGCACATCCGTGTTTGGGTCATAGGATTACACTATCTTACCAAATTTCATCTAATTTAGTTCAGTAGATTCGGAGAAAATCGGCTGTGACAGACGGACGGACGGACAGACAGACGCTCGAGTGATCCTATAAGGGTTCTGTTTTTCAACTTTTGTACGGAACCCTAAAAAGTACAGAGAAATAAAAGTCATACATAATCCAAAGGCATACCGAGTAAAACCCGTGTCACTGTAGGTAACTCGTCACTATAGATAGGATTGTCGCAAAAAATCTACGAATATATACTTCCATAAATGTGCCAGTAACTTTTCACAACTGAACTGATTTGGTAAAGAAACAGTTTGAGACCCGGGGGAGAACGTAGGGTACCTTTTATCTTGGAAAACTTACTGTCTGAGGACTCTATCAATCGATCAATCCATTAAATTCTCTATTTATAAAAGGTTACTGGTGGGACATGTTTCTCCAAAATTTCACATATTTTGGTCTGTAAACAGACTGTTCAAACACCTTTCGATTTAAATAATTTTTATACTGCTTTATTTTTCTGTCTTTTTAAAAAAACTTTAACTGTATCTCTTATAAATTTTCAGTGAAAAAAATAATATTGAATGAGTGTGACTGGTGGGACAGCAAAAAAAACCACTGTCTTTTAACTTTGTTCACTCTAGGGAGAATTTCAGCTCATCTACGAAATGCAAATATTTGTTTTTTAATTATATATAAATTTGCTAAGTTTTACTGAAAATAAGAAAAATATAATTGAAATTGTGACTGGTGGAACAGGATTTTGTGACGGTGGGACGAGACCAAGAAAAAGAGAAATTTTTATTGAAAAAGAATGAGAAAAACTAAGGAACCCACAACAAACAAAAAAAAAAAACATTCAAAAATATTTTTTTAATACTTAGCCGGTATTGACGGCCACCTTCTAAAACGAACTTAACATTTTTGGTTGAAATATTTGGTTTTAAAGTGCAAATTTTTGTTAGAGGTAAGTGTCCCCCCCCCCCCTCTATCTACTAAACGGTTATATATGGATACGTGAAAAAAATTACAGCAGTAGTATATATACTGAAGTTGAAAGGAAAACTATCAGAGCTGAGTACTAAGAACAAACTAAAAAGTTATAGGCAACCAACTTATAAAATGTACTCGAAAATGTAAAATTTATCCTTTTTTTTGTTACATGTTTTTGGTCGTTAAACTGTGAGGTGCTAGTGTGAACAGTGTGAACTCAAAGTTGTCATTCGCAACTACGGAACCCTACACTGCGCGTGGCCCGACACGCACTTGGCCGGTTTTTCCTGTTTATATTAAAGTAATAAAAACGTTCATGGGTTACAGATTTTAAAAGATACCGCATGTTGTATTGGCAGAGAGCGAAAATTCTTGTGACTGGTGGGATATACTTCAAAATGGTTTTGGATCAATAATTTAATAATTTCAACTTCCTTTAAATAATGTTTCATATGTTTATTTTTACTTTTGGATAGTATTCATACTATAGATATTCTAGCAGACATGAGAAATAATTTTCTACTTTTTTCGTGACTGGTGGGACATGTGCCATACCCTAGTCTAGTTGAAAGGAGCAAAATCTTGAAATCTATAATATTGTTACTTAATTTTTGCCTTAAAATAGTTTAATGAACACACTTTTGTTACAAAAGTAATCTCTGTTATCTACAGCAAAACTCATGGATTCAGGATCATTGCAAAATTTTTGAATTTTAATGACCCTGCAACTCTGTGTATAGCCAAAAACCCTATTAATTGTGATTTACAAAAATAAATTTATGCAGATTCATGAAGTGTTGACTTTTGGCTTTCAGACAATGCTCTTTTATTGTTTAAAAGCGTAAATTATTTTTTTGAGTCATTTTCCTGGAATGACCCAAAAACAAGTTGGAACCGGATGTCACAGTAAACAAAATAAGTATACTCTGTTTCCTGCTCATAGGCGTACAAAATTTAGTCTTAGATCATAATGTAATTAAATTCAAATAATTTATAACAAAATTAAACTGACAATAAAATAATTAATAATAATTTATCCATAGTGTCCTTATGGATAAATTATTATTAATTATCCAATCCTCCAATTTATAATAACATTTTTGAGAAAGTAGATCATGGAGGCTCTTTTTAAAACTGCTTACCGCAAAGGTTCAACATCAACCTAATGCAACGTTTCTGCGGTTTGATAATAGTTTTTGTCTATGCGTTGCCCCAAAGTAACTCCCCAAATGTTAACGTTAAATAATTGGCATGATACGCTTAAAGAATTGTACATTGATTTACTATTTTATGCATAGATAGTGAGTACTGATTTAGTCTTTTGCAAAGATGATCTATGTGAGCCTTCCAATTCAGCTTATTGTCGACACGAAGTCCTAGGAATAGAAATTGTTTCTTCAGTATGAGTAATATTTCTATTTGAAAATGTACTCTCAAATTTAGACCTTTATAGTCTTTCTATATATAATATGTCCTTGCTTAAAATTTATTATTTTTTTAAATAATTTAAATAAAATTATTTTAATACGGTTTTTATCGCGTTTATTACATTATTTATACACCTAACGTTTTCCGTTAACCAACCAACTTTTAAGACCTGTCAAATCTAATATCCCGTTACAAGATGCTGGAGTTTATAAAATTGACTGTGAGTGTGGTTTATCATACATTGGGCAAACAAAGAGAAGCATCGGTACCCGTATAAAAGAACATATTGCTGACATGAAGCATAGGCGCTCAACGAAGTCTGCAGTCCGTAAACATGCCCTAGACAAACCCAACCATTATATGCGTTTTGATAATCCTCAAGTCCTTGCAAAAGAAAACAGATACATTCCAAGAATGCTTCGTGAGGCTATTGAAATTAAAAAACATCCTAATTTCAATAGAGAGGATGGTTGGCAGTTACCACCAGCTTGGGATCCAGTCATCAATTTAATCAAATCTCAAGCTAAGCAGAAGACTGCAAGACCTTCAGACACCGTGAGCCAATACTGCGTACATCCGGAACGTTATCAATAAATATTTTAGGCGGTAGATTTTGCAGTTCTTATAAAATACTAGACAAATGTCAACTTAGTCTACCTGCGACCACGAACACTGTAAAGTGCTCGAAACGTTAGGTGTATAAATAATGTAATAAACGCGATAAAAACCGTATTAAAATAATTTTATTTAAATGTGTAACAATCGCGAAAACATAAGAAAACTTTATTATTTTTGTTTTTTTAATATTGAGTTTTTATTTGTTACTAGTAAGCCAATCAATTATTTGTGTGAAATTTCTAACAAAATTAATTTTTGTGTCCAATAAAATATTAAATTTATCATTAAAACATCCAGTAAATAGCACAAAGTATCGTCGGTCAATAGTGTAATATGATGTTTCGAATTGTTCTTCGTTTAGAAGCCTAGTGATTTCTGGAAGTTTGTATTGTTTTGTCGGATTTCCTTTGTAAGTTTTTTATCTTGGTGTGCGGATTTAGTGAGCGATTGCATTCGTTTTGCGATATCGTTAAGATGAATAGGTGATGTTTTTTGCTGCAATGTTGCAGCCCCTCCAAGTTTACGCAGCAATGACCAGCTTTTCCTACTGGAGTGGGTAAAGTCCATGCTTTGCACAGAGGCTTCACATTTACTTTTTCTAGATGCATCCAGCGATGCAAGGAGTTTGTGAGCGGCATCAGTACTATTAGTGGACATAAATTCCTCATAGGCTTCCTCATAGGCTTCCTCGGTGTCAGGTGACCAACCTGGTGCATATTCTTTGCGGAAACCTCTGGGTATGGAACGTTTTGCAGCAGCTATGACAGCTTTACAGAATCTCATGTAGTTGTTAATTTCTGGTTTTATAAAGCGCAACGTAGCGTCTAAGCTTTCTGAATTTACACGATTAGGACCGCGGACGAAGGCTAATCTGGAATAAATTAGTACGGACCAACCAGCAGCCTATGGAGACAGTCGGCACAAATGTAATTTTGTGGATTATAATAGATTTCGCTCGGCCAGTTGTTTCGTCTACAAAACATAACTACCACACTAGCTAAACATAATTAACATAAAAAACATGCTGAAATTGGATCTTTGAGTGCTGTGATGCTTAAATTGTTATAGTATCTTCAGATTTGTATGTTTCGCTACTGAATTTTTTTTATTTATTTGGCCGAGACCACTGGAATCAGATTTAACAATTCATGTTTTGAGACGAAAGGGATATTATAACAATAACAACTAGAGGAATTTAAATAATTATTTTCAATTTTTAGAACGATTAAAAGACTTCACCTAGATGTTTATTCCACGTCGCTTATTTAGTTACTGTACCCATTTTACTTTGGTTGAGTTTGGTTTATTCTTGTTTGGTTTTGTTCCTCCGTGGCTGATAGTAACGAACTCAAAAGAAGTAGTTTAAGAATTGGCATGCGACGTTTGTCGGTGGTATCTCGAATTAAAGTGGGGAGCCGATGCGAACCCGTACGGAAGCGAACCTTCCTTCATGAATTCACGATCGCGGCGGCGCTCACACGGTAATTAGAATTTCTACTTATCTTTGAATTGGAGAACTTTCGTCATCAAGGGCTGATGTTAAACTGTCAATCATTACCTGGAACAAAATACAAATTTTAACATCTTGGGGTATACGTTCACACATCTACGGTTAAATGTATGAAAAATGAGTTTTTACGTTCACACATCTACAATTAAACATATGAAAAAAGTGTTTTTGATATTTATTTATAGAAGGATTATATTCATAAATATCACTTATCTCCATGACAAAACAGGTCTACCTCATTGTCTTAAAGTCAGGTCAGCTGAAGTGGGTCACTTCTGCCGTATTCCCTCAGAAAGAGGGTCTCGTATTGTTAATTCGACAGACGAAAAAATAAAAAGACCTAGATCAAGCTTCAGATGAATTATAAGAAAGAATGTCTAGTATTGGCCACTTTTGACTTTTTGGGCAGGGTTAGCCCAGTAGTAGGATTATAACTGAGACTAGAATTGGTCTTGCAATATTTTTGATCATGTATAAGTGAAGTGTTTTCTTACACATTTCGCATCGACGTTCATCACATCAACACATCGCGATTGTTACACATTTATATAAAATTAATTTAATACGGATAATATCGCGTTTAAGTGCTCGAAACGTTAGGTGTATAAATAATGTAGTAAACGCGATAAAAACCGTCTTCAATTAATTTTGTTTAAATCTGCCTTAAAAATTAAGGTTGGGATTGGAATATCGTTAATCGAAGCTATCCCTCTGTAACTATTTTCTGGGATACTGGCAGCACAGCTATGTTAATCCGGCGGCGCCGCGCGTATCGATCGCGGGCGCCTGCCGCGGCCGCGCGCTGCGGGCCGAGCGCCATGCGTCCTCCGCCAGGCTTGGCTATACGGCGGGGAACTGCTGAGAATGCAGCCATGTGGCGTTGGCAGCCGCCTACTTTTCAATGAGTTCTCAGAATCGACTGTTGTGAGGTTTAATTTTAGACAGCTCTGTAGCTTTTACCGTTATGAATTGCTTTTACCATGCAAAAATGTAAGAAAGTAACTAACTAAAGAGATGTAAGGAATCACACAACTTTAAAATCTAGGTTCCAGGACATCTTGCAATGAACATTTGCAAGCTTTGTCGGGTTAAAAATAATTTCAATGCAGTAAAATGGTCCCTATTTCTTTGAATTTTAGCCATTTTACTCAGGGACGTATTCCTCCTTTAAAGATTTCCGTATGGACTAACTGTGAAAGACTTATAAAAAACACATTGTACTCTCTCGGACGTGACGAGGAAAATGTCACTTGTAGGTAAATAAATACGTGCTCGTACTAAGTGCTGAGTTTGGCAAACAATTGGTGTTTCGCGGATTTACTGCAGAGCCTTTTGAAAGCCTCCTCATATCTCTTCTGCGTTAAAATAACCGGCCAAATGCTAGTCGGTATTTCACTCAAATGGTTCAGGACCACCAAACAATACTTAACGCTCTTTTTCTTCTTCCTTGCCTTTTCCCTATTTGGGGTCGGCTCTGTATGTCAACTCTCTCCAAAGTTTCCTGTTACCAACCATATCGGCACTTGCTCCCCGTTCCTTCATATCATTCCTCACATTCCCTCCACGACTTTCTCGGCCTTCCCTTTCCTTTTTGTCCTGGCACATTTAAGTGCAGCATCCTTTAGCCAGGTGATCGGCATCCCTTCTCTCGATATGGCCATACCAGGTTAAACGATGGCTCTTTATTTTTTCCACTATTGGTGCGACTTTCAAACTTCCTGTTATATATTCATTTCGGATCTTGTCCATCTTTGTTACTCCACACATCCATCTCAGCATCCTCATCTCCGCCACATGCATCTTATGTTCTTCCTTCTTTTTGGTTGCCCAACATTCCGCTCCATACAATAAAGCTGGTCTTATGACAGTCTTATAAATCTTGCCCTTCAGCTTACACGGAATACGCTAATTGCACGTCACACCTGTCACCTGTTCAAAAACATGTTTTCAGCCTGTCATTTAATTTTTATTTTTTTACAAACTTATATGTTGTTATAGCGATAAAAATATACGCATACTCTGAAAACAACTTCTCTATACCTTTTACGGTTCAACAGATACAGCCCTCTTTCAGACGGATGCTTAGTCATATTGTCCAGTTTTACCCTTTGGGTACGGTAGGTAACTACGAAACCCCAAAATTCGAATGTGCGAATTCCCCGGGATGATAGAGATAGTTCTTTGGAATAATAAATGAGTTAGGTAGGTACCTATCTATCTATCCTTCGAACCACGACCTACCCTTTCTTTTGTCGGCCATAGAGCCCATAGAGTTGGTCATAAGCTGTTAGGTTACCTTTTACAAGACACTTCGTGTTTACCTTATGTTGGCGTTGAGTGATCAAAACATTGTACAGTGTAATTATGTCACCATTAGTAGCACACCTACCTATTACCCTATGTGCGATCAGTGTGAGCGAGCTAATGAGCTGTCAAGGAAAATCACACTGGTAATCAATCGACACTAAACACGGGTTTGCCTACACTGTTTAGGTATTACGGTAAGGTTTTTCCAAATTCGTCCTCAGGAAGTGGCCAGTCAAAATACGTTTTACTATTAGTTGCTGCGACATAATAAGTATCCTCTTCTACAGATCTACGTACACATACATTGATGTACACATACATTACATATGTAGGTTGGTACACCCACTGAGCACAGAAATCTTCAGGAGCCGCCTTCATTTTCGGTTCGTACCTAATTAGTAATGGATAGGATGAAAGGATGACCTCGAGTTTTTAACGAAACATATTCTTTACGGATTTAATTTGATAAAGGTACTTTGAATAATTTTGTATCAGTGTAAGGTGGGCTGAGACCGATCCCTTTTCAGATCTTCAAAATAAAAACCGGCCAAGTGCGTGTCGGGCCACGCGCAGTGTAGGGTTCCGTAGTTGCGAATGACAACTTTGAGTTCACACTGTTTACACTCGCATCTCACAGTTTAACAACCAAAAACATCTAACAATGAATACTTATTGTATGAAATTTTACATTTTCCAGTACATTTAATAAGTTGGTTGCCTATAACTTTTTAGTTTGCACTTAGTACTCAGCTCTGATAGTTTTCCTTTTAACTTCAGTATATAGCAGTTAGAGGGGGGGGGGGGGACACTTACCTCTAACAAAAATTTTCACTATAAAACCAAATATTTCGGAAACGGATCCCTAAATCGAAAAGTGGTGGTCTCAACCTCACAATATTTTTTTAAGACCTTTTTAACGATACCCCACACGATGGGTAAGTAGAGAAAAAAAAATTACTCCCACACTTTACTTGTATGGGAGCTACCCTAAAAAAAATATTTTTTCAAGATTTTTTTCTACCACTTTTTTGTCATGATTAATATACATACCCATACTAAATTACAGCTTTATAGTACTTATAGTCTCTGAGTAAAACCGCGGACGGACAGACAGACAGACATGGCGAAACTATAAGGGTTCCTAGTTTACTATGGAACCCTAAAAATCGAAGGATTGACACAAGCGGGTGTCCAAAAATTAGGCGTAGGTAGGTATCGCGCGCTTTTCACTTCCGTCTAGAGGAGAGGAACTTACTGTTTTATTTTCCTAATACTTATTACCGTCGTAAAATAATAATCAAACAACTATTAAAATGCGAAAATGTTCTTTAATAACTAATAAGTTTTTATTGCTGCTATGCGGTTTCTAGAGATTCTACATTAAAAGTATACTTTAGACTAAAGTGTAGATACACTGTTGTGATATTCCACAAGCAGTTATTTTTAATATGCAGAATGTACGGAAAAGCCGTGTTGCTCGAAGGCAGAATGCAAAGAGTGACATAACAGAGTCATCGTATCACCTCAAACTAAAAAGTTGATAAGCTGCAGAATTGCGAAATGTTGAGGAACATATTATTTTCCTGTTCTCCCGTGCAAATCTATTTCAACCATTTAAATCATTTCGTATAGGTAGTTGTAATTTTAGAGGATAAAATCAAAATATATCTATTGAATGATTAGTTAAAATAGTAACTACCTCGTGCGTGCTGTAGGTATTGTTATAATTCCCGAACCCAATCAATACATCCATTCAGATGGTTCCGGCAAGCGGTATTAGTTAGTAATTGGTGTCGCTCAATATTGGAGAACAAAAGTTCACCACGGTTCAGTAGATCATATATCATATTCAATACTCGGTAGTTAATGCGACGATACAGAGCATGTACCTCATATAGGTATACGTCATAGATATATTGTGATATCCAATGTGCTATATGAAAAAAGATACGGCCTTAGAGCATGTTACGGCCCGCTACGACAGTTATTTTTTCCCTACACTAAAAGACTTACAGTTTAGATAAAGCATAGATAATGAGCTTTAGAAAAACTTAGCACGAATTTGTAATTTTTGAGAATTGGATCCTATAGAACTCGCTTTACTCTTCTCAGCTATATGACTTATGAAGCGCGGAGATGTTATTAAAATGTCCATACAAAATAGCACCTACATTTTTACAAGGAACAAGAAGTTGGGGTTTTGCCCTAAGTTGACCAATATAATATGGGCAACAATAATCAACAGAATAACTCTCTGACAAAATTTTATTGCATTGTTATCAGATTTGAATTAATAAAAATTTTGATTCCAGACAGACAACCCAGACATCTTGACAGAGCTTTCTAAATATTTCTGTTAACCTTACTTATAGACGTACATCTCCCAATGGCAACTACAATATGTCTTTTTGTGAAAAGCTGAGACTCCATGATCATGGCACACGTGTCCATCCAGTTGGTTGAAGCCTTCTCGTCCTCGTACGACGGCATCGGTCACACTCGCAGCTAAATAACTCCGCGGCCGCAGCTGAGGGTGCCCACCTCCGGACGTGACGGGAAACCAAACTGCTTGCCATCAAGCGGCGCGTCCAGCATGTGTGCTCAGCGGAACGATGCGACGCGACGCTGGGTAGTTCCATAATGAATGGCGTAGCACTAGGAACTGCGTGTGTGAGTAGGTAAGTTTTTCAAGGACCAGTGCTGTTCAAATTTTAAAGTAATTATTATTTGAAGAAAACCGGTAGGGTTAATGAATTTTTTCTATGGGAGGCCCTAGATAACACTTCAGTCTATTTTTAAGATCTAGCAGTTAAAAGTAAAAACGTGAAATTTTACAAAACGTGTTTGCCAAAAAATATCCACTTCTGGCGGAAACACCGCGGAAAGCTTAATGGCTACCAAAAAACTTTGAATTATGTTATCGTAACAGCCTTCCGCCCAGGCATATATTATGTATATAATGTATGACATTTTAATGCTTGAAATAAAGAATTAATTGACCTTAAGTTTATTTATTATACGTTTTAACCCTCTCAGATTAATGTTCTGTACGTGAGTGAAAACGATATCAAAATAGCTTTAGTAGTTTCCAAGATTGGGCCTGTACAAACAAGCAGACGAATTAATTTTTTTTTTGGGTTACATACACAAAAAATATGGAAACTTCCTTTTTAGTCTTTTCTCCTCTACAGGTCGCAGTTCTTAATCTAATGTTGCTTAACTTATGATATATTATATAACATAAATTAAGTCAATGTTTTGGATATTTCTCAACGTGGTGAAATACTTTTGATAGGTTAAACTTGCAAGACACTGCTTACATAGCAGTAAGTTGTAGCTTTGGGTGTATTGGGTCCCGTACTCACCTTTCTCTACAGACTCTACATTATTCCATGGGACACTGGCTGTCTATTTTCTTTCGTGTTTGTAAGTGGCTAGCACTGAATTAAAAATTTTCGAGTTGCCTCATCACATCACTGACTGTCATTGTTCCAGAAGATGCAGTCATTTATTTTATATGACGTTGTAAGACAACATGCTAAACACATTTCCCTCCTGGCGCTCAGTAAGGCTATGAAAATGTAGCTATGCTGTAGCTGGACGATGCCCCGCGCGCCGCCGGCTGCCCCCCTTAGTTTTGGTGGACGCAGCCTTACGCATAAATTCGCGATGTCCGCCATCTGCTGACCGCGGCCGCTGCTCCACACGTGTCAGCGATTTACATCCAAAACGAGGGTAGTTACATGTTTCATTACTATGTGTAGACCTAGTCCAGGGCTCCAGGCCAATGAACTATGACTATCTTGTTATATGGAAACTGGTATCTCAATGGGAACTTGCATGAAGATGAGGTTTCATAACTTATTTCTGATTTTGTAAGAATCTAGCTTTTGATTATATGTACGAAACTTTAATTTCATATCATACATTTGGTAAATTGCTTGGAAAAGTTCATTTCAAGAGTATAAAAATTTAAAAATAACATACCCTTAGATAGCATTCAAAATCTATGAAAACTTTCCTAATGAGACCATTACCATAGATAGCTGCCGAACAAAGATCTCATCTCACACGAAAAAAAGGCTCAATAAGAGACGTCAATACAGCGTTCCCAAAAAAAAATTACTTTGTGACCTTCATATCAGAATTTAGGGTGAGCAAAGCATTTCGATAACATGTCTGTTTTTGAAAACAGTATTCTTTTATCAGGCTAGAATGATTTTATTGCTGCCTCTGTATTGCTGCTATACAATTCATCTAAGATCGAGCAAAACTAGTAGTCTTCTAGTCTGTTCAAATGAAAGGTTTCATAGTATCAGAGTATCAGAGTGATGATTTACTTACATTGTGAAATAATCCAAATGGAGACGTAAATAAGATACTTCCTCTCCATTTGGATTACATGAAAGTATGATACATCCCGTTCGCAGAGATGGGCATAAAAGAAGAAATGCCCAGATGATTCCATCCAATTGACTGACAATCAGCTAACTTGCTCCATAAGAAAGGCTGATAATCAAATAATCAGCCCAATTTAGTCCAAGAGCTCAGTAATTTTTAAGTAGGGGCGGCGTCCGTGACGCAGTGGTTAGCAAGAATAACACGGTAACCTGACACAAGAGCATAATGTAGGCCTAGCTAGTAATGAGCCATCTGAACTAGAAATCATGTTAAAAATGGATCGCACATCGATTGTAACGGGCAAGTTAAGTTTCATTCGCCGATACCTATCCTCAGTGTAGGAAAATGTGAACAAGTCTCACGAATGCCCATTAATTTATGTCTGTAGCTTTTAAGCATGGTATGCCTTTAGTGAGAAGGACGGGGGACGATTCAAGTATACATTCACAAAACAAATGTGTTCTGGTCTCAAGCAAGCTCATTGGTGGCACTACAAAGCGGCAAATGTATCGCTCTCATCTAAGTTTCCCCAGTTGCATCCTCAACTGAATTTCTTCGGACTCCGGGGTCCGCTAAACTAACTAGAAAATGTGTCCATAGCTTATACTGAAGGAATTCCACGCTGCGAACACTTTAATCCCCTTTGGGCAATAACCCCGCAAATTTACACGCATTAACAGAATATATAGCACTAATCCTGCTCGCATTCTCGTATTTTGCAATTATAACAAAATTTGCAGGCAGCTCAACCACTAAGAATAAAATATTTTTAAAATCTTCTTACCGGGGATGTTACGAATATCATATTTTCGATATTCGCGAACGCGAATGCAAATCGCGGTAAATCATTAAAATAACAAATAATACAACAGATAAGTACGTAATCACAATATTTATTAATAATTATACATATTAATAAGAATGAAGGTACAGTTAGATGGGAAGGTAAACATATTAAATTATAAAAATCTTTAGAATTCAAATTTTAACATAGGCAAATTATATTTAATGAAAAGTAATTTGGCAGCCTTTTCTCCTATGAGGCGATTTCTGAGTGGCTCATAGATGAGCCCGGCTGCACTACATTTGACCCCGCCCACTTCTAGCATGCACCGACTTGCACAGATTCGCATCCGCAAAACATTCGCATCGTTCGATGCGAATGCAAATGTTGATGCGAATTTTTAAAATGATGCGAATCATTCGTTTATGCGAATGCGAATACAAATATTCGTAACATCCCTACTTCTTACACCTTCAAGTTTTGCCTGGCAAGTATTAAAATTTACCTAGATTTAGTCACCAGGTAAGTAAAAGATACGTAATACTATATCATATAAAGTCCTTCATCATGGAGATATATGTACTACGTTTCATCTATCGTGTAGAATCTACACGATAGATGAAACGTAGTACATATAATTTAATTTATCTACACTGTAGATTAATTAAATTGCCTTCAAAACATGCAAAGATAATAGAAACTTCGTAGATGCGCTTTATGAATCATTTCGCAAATAAATGAATAAATTTACAATGAAAGAGTTGTTGCGAGAAAATGTGGGGCTCCGGCTAGGGTATTTAAAAAAACGGGCCTAGTGCGTGTCGGGCCACGCGCAATGTAGGGTTCCGTAGTTGCGATTGAGAACTTTGAGTTCACACTTGCACCTCTAACGATGAAAATTGTATGAATCTTTGCATTTTCGAGTACATTTTATATAAGTTGGTTGCCTATAACTTTTTAGTTTGTACTTAGTACTCAGCTTCGATAGTTTTTCTTTCAACTTCAGTATATATATATATACTACTGCTGTAATTTTTTTCACGTATCCATATAATAACCGTTTAGCAGATAGAGGGGGGGTGGGACACTTACCTCTAACAAATATTTCGGAAACGGATCCCTAAATCGAAAAATGTTCCCAACATCACAATATTTTTTAAAGACCTATGAACAATAGCCAACACGATGGGTTTGTATAGAAAAAAAAATATTACTCCCTGTTTACTTGTATGGGAGCTACCCTAAATAAAAAAAAATTCAAAAAAATTTTCTACCCCTTTTTTGGCATGTTTAACATACATACCCATACCAAATTACAGCTTTCTAGTACTTATTTTATGGTATCGTTTGATTTCTGATATATTCACTGATTTTTTTTCCAGTTGTACATTGCCCGGGTAAGCAACATGCCCTTTTTGCTCTTAATTATTGTTCTGTGCTTCTTCTTCTTCTTAGCGTATCGACTCAGGCGAATTATATTCGTATTGTCCAGAAATTTGCCACTGACACAGCGTTATCAGTAGCATTGTAAAGGTCCTCGCGTGGGCAGGTGGTAGGACACGCGAGGACCTTTACACAGGGCAAGACCGAAGGTGTGCCATGGTCTGAGTAGTAGCACCACACGGACAGGAAATTTCCGTGCTGTAACCCCACCTGTTCATATTCTCCTTACTTCGGCCGACTAGGGTCCGGAGTCTGTTTAAGGACTTCCATGACGGCCAAGTAGATCATGGCCAGGAGGGAGATGCTCTGATAGCGGGATGACGGACGCTGTTGGATATCTCTCCTTCCAGATATCTTTCCTTTATTGTTCAGAGCTGATGCCATACTAATTGACGTCCTTTTTGCCATCACGCGAGGGAGCACGTAGTACCTATTCAGTATTGCGAATCATTCAATCAGAGTTCTGTTAAGCCTGACTAAAAAATTGAAATGTTCTCGATTTCAAAGGCAGAATACTCAGAAGAAACATTGTAATGAAAGATTTTTAGTTGCGCGCCAGCTAATTACCTACTACCGTGAAATCTTCGCGGGAGGCGCCATTTTTTGTTTAGCGGAACAAAAACTCGTGATGAACAAGATTAATATGTGGAGTCGGTCGTGTTTATTCAAACTGCAATTAGTGGAATTGTCGCCTGCTGTAGCGGCTAATGAACACAGCGACGCTCATCTGCTGCGAGTGCTACACACACCTCATCAGCTGACACGCGGCGCGCATACGAAGACTAATGCACATTTTCCATAAGACGTAGGTAGTATCGAGCTGGTGCGCATTTACATTGCTCTTTTTTGACAATAGTCAAATTTTATATTTGAATGAAAATCCTGATAGAACTAAAATGTGCAATGTTAACACTTCAAAAAACAAAAGCTATCGTCAAAATGCGGCGGTTTGATAAACGGTGTTGTGTATTTTCGGTAAGTAAAAACATTTTTACATGCATACATATTATCACGTCTTTATCCATCATCACGGGATAGACTGGTCCTTATAAGATCCATAAGCCGCGCTTGGCGTGTTGTAGGGCGTATAGTTAGAAAACAGAAGCATCCTAGTGATGGGCATTATCAATTCCAAATTCCCATGCTTCTGTTTGCGGTGTATTCTAGTTTGTTTCTTTCCTCTCAGACCTGCATGCAGATTCAGAGAAGAAATGTCTTAGTTAAAGATTCATTCGGATGAATTGTCTGATTGTGGGTGGTGGCGAGTGGTTTGAAAACCTAGCAATGACTCGTGATTCATCGTAACCAGTGTAAACCGAGTGTGCATGAATAAAAATTGCAAGTACAATACAGTTGGCGATATACCAAACTGGTGTCAACGAACTTTAAGTTACGCCTAAGCTACTCAACACCAAGCCGCGCATCCTGGATCTTGAATGGTAAAACGACTAACACTTTAGTTTTCTCTTTAGAACGGTTTTTTATTTATTTAGTCACTAGGCGTTGCGGCCATTACCACATCCATCAATATTTTGATTATTTTTTCCACCTAGGTACCTCACAAACGTAGATTCCGGGTCTTATGGCCTTGGGCTCTTTCTATCTCGTATGTAGATTAAACATCGACTACTCATCTAAACTAATAAAAGAAGAAAACTCGCGAATTTAAAATGTTTTTTACTTAAAGCTCCATTATTAGCTAGATATTAAGTATATTTACGCGTATGAAGTCGTGTAATAACGCAAGTGGTTTATAATTGTATGACGGCAAACTTGTCTGGGGCGTAGTTTCCGAGTAATGTACTCGTCATTGATTTTATGGATATTCTTATCCAATAACGCCGCAGGGAAGATGGATGAGCTACAATCCGGCGGCGGAGAGAGCGCGTGGAATGTCGATCCTATCAAAATAAAGCTTACTTGGGCCTTTATAAAATAAGCTCATTATAGATGATTTACAGATTTCTTATTTATTTAAAAACGCATTAAGTGAAAATCAAATTCAAAGTGTTTTATTTCAAAATATTTCTCTTTTTCTTTGAAAATCGCAATCTACTAGCGTATCGTAGAGACAATACGCTGAAAGAAAATCAATTGAGTCTATATACTCATATATAACTAAGTATACTAAATAAACAATGAGACCTACCTATCAAACTTTGGATAAGATTAATATTAGGTTAGTCTGATCTAAATATTTTGGTATGGAGTAGATAATTTTTTTAAGTACTTAGAACATCTTTCGATAGCGTTTGTTTGTCGGAGTTTGAATTACCTGTTATTTAAGGTTGGCAATTTGTTAGTTGGTTTCTTATGATTGTCAGATTGTCAGTGTTCGTTTATAGCATCCTAGAAGCCAGTTAGAGCACTGTCTTTGTTCGCGTCACGTACGGTCCTCCCAGCGCGCTAATGAAGCTTAATCTCTGCACCACTTTGTGTCGCGACTCGCGACGGCTCATCGCTCATGCCGGGCACAACTGGCGCTTATCCAGTTACATCCAGTGCTGGACCCTCAATTGAATGAGGAGTGGTGACTGTCCTCGAACTACATACGTAACGAGGACTCTTTGAAGGATCCTTCTAAATGTACGGTCGAAAGAAATAAGTCTCTGATAGTAGAATTTAATTACTTCCTTTTTATCCGGACCCACAGCTTGTATTGTTTAGGGTTCCGTACCTCAAAAGGTAACGAAGAACCCTGATAGGATCACTACTTCGTTTGGATCCTTATACAAATTAAACGGCTTTCTATTCGCTTTATTTTTTTGTGCTTAAGTATTTACAATGTATAGAGAACCTGATTCCGTGTTTAAAATATTTCTGGGCGATAAATTTACATGTTTATAGATAGACTTCGTGTTACTACTACAAGTCATTTATAAAATGTGATATTATTAAAAGGTAGCATTAGGTAAAGTTTAATTAGTGCCACAAATTAATTCAGGATGGTAATAATAAACTATTTATCGGAGAGACAAGAAATTAAGATTTGTGACATATTCTCGTAATCAGGTAGATCTGGTAAAGGTTGCGATTGCGACAAATTGGCAATTGAGATTGCGTCAAATTAATACATTTGCCATGCAAATGTATTTAATGTGTGTATTTAATAACTTGCGGAGAGCGTGCGACGGTTCTGATCATAGAATTATGTAGAATATCCTGGTTTTCATATCGCAACAAAAATAAAAGAAGCACATCGCAACAAATACAAATCGCAAAAAAAAGAAGTGTTAACCAAAGTGGCACTCTTTTACAGATAATTATTCGGGAAATGTTTTACATGAACAGCGGACGGGCGCAGAATGCTGCAGCGGCTGGGGCCGTTTGGCAGCGCTCGCGGCGACGCTCAATTGAACATCAAACGCCGCAGCGCGCCATTCAGATCGACTACAAACCACTGGCATAATGTGCTGCTGCGCTCGCGTGCTTTACAGTTGCTATACGGCTTGAATACGGAGGACTCTATTAGCTGGAGGTCGCACGATGTGCCTCTTTACACCTCATTGTTGGGCGCATGGCTCAATGAATCATATGACTCGTAATTTCAGTCGCATGTTCTTTACAGCTGGCATATTGTTGGTCGGAGAGAGAAAGGGCAGATTCATACATAAGCCTCCTCAGAAGGTCTCTAAAACGACTGGTGTGAAGCGGTACCTATGCAACAGCGGTTCGCAGCGATCTTAGTCAGATCGTTTTAAAAAATATTAATAATAAGGGAGGAAATTGACAGACTTGTTCTTAAGTACTACATAGCAAAAAGCAGTAGAATACTTATTGTAATATATTTTTTTACATTTATGGACTGACAGTCATTAATGATACTTCTAGTATTGTTTTACCACGTAAACTAGATTTTATAGTCAAAGGACTATATAACGTTATAAACAACAGTCAACATACAATAACTGAAGGGACCACTTTTAGGATTCCCAACCGGTCACTAAATCATCAAGATAAAATATAAATAGGTTTGAGAAGATGGTAGAAATAATGCCGCGAGATTTCAGACTGTCGGGGAGGTCCCCCGCGCGGGGAGGGGACTAACGATCTCCACAACGCATGACACATTTCATTTCAAACAAAAATACAAATGGGCTCGTTTGATCCCGACTCCCGACCAAGAAAATAGAACGCTGACATTGGAGCCCGATGGGATTCGAGAAATTATTGGAGACGACGACGGAATCATAACGCTGACTGACAAAAGGCTTTTAAGCTTTCGCGGTGACAATCACTATTATTTTCACTACGGGACATATAAGCTATCGTTTATATGGAATCCTGTAATTGAGTTTTGATGATATATGAATGTAAGCCGTGTGGTTCCCGGCAGAGTAGAAATGGACCACTCGAAGTCTTCCCTTGGATGTCGCTGAAGGCGACTTAGGAAACACAAACTAAGCAAAACTTTTAAACATCATAGAGGCGTCCCTAACCTGTCTGGCCAGCGTGGAGAGTGTAGGCCAAATCCTCTGACTGCTCTGGCTAATATATAGCGCTGGCGAGGTTCGTGCTAATGTAGTGGAGACTAACAAGGACCTGATGATGATGATAATGAAAAGTGTATACGCGCTTCGAAAAACAATTTCCAAACGTCAGGTCAATGTCGTGTGCAAAAACCTGTGTAATAAAAGACAAAGAAAGAGAACACACTGATATGGTTTTCCCTTGACACATACTCCACCGCAGTTCCTCAGTCAGTCTGTGAAAATGGAAAATATCTGATGATTAACTCAAAACTATTTGCGGTAAGTCCAGTAGTGAAAAACCAGTATAGTCTGGCCAACGAAAGCTGAACCCCGCAAAACGCGGGAAATTTATAAAATCACGAGCGAGCAATACTGTCTACAGTATGAAAAAATAGTTTTAATACTAATTACATGACTGCCCAAAACAAGTTATGTTAAGATTTCGGAAATGTAAAAGTATGTTAGTTAATTTGTAACTTCTAAAGGACTCAATTCAAAATAATTATTACACTTTCAATATCTGGCGATGCGGCCGTCACCCATGCTAAATACCTACCTTCACTGTATAGCGAAATTCAGCAATGTTTATTTGTTTAAAAGTTAGCAATAAATACTACAATATTTTATTAAAGATTCATAATTGACGACATTCTAAAACGTGACATCAATCAAAAAGTGATTTCAAGAGGTACCTACTCTTCGATACGTACATTTTTTCTACGAAATATATAAAAGAATATTCTTTTCAGTCAAAAACACATGGGTGAAATAAAATCAGGAAATTGACAACTGTAATTGTCACAATAATCTGTTTCAGTGTAGCAACTCAAAAAATGCCGGGGTTCAGCTTTCATTAGCCAGACTTACATATACATTTGAAGTTTGCGATATACTCAACGAATTCTCTCTCATTATCCCCACGTACTCCAGGTCATTGGGTAAGGCCAATTGAGACAACTCGAGTACTTTGTTCGATACCAAAATGAAATATTTTCTATCTTTCTTTTCATCTTCACAGTTGGCGTGTCACTTTTACAAAGAACATGCTAAACATTTAAAACTGTTTTTATGATAAAAAGATAAAGTCCTCCTCGCTGAAAATTAGCTATTTTGTTGTGGCTTCCGTGCTGACGCGTCGCTCGACAAAACTTTGTTAGGACACCAGGCTCCTATTTCTGGAGAAGCCTGCAGGAGCGATAAGCCCTCGACCGGCTCCCCAGGCGTCGCGACGGTATGTATTGCACAGAAGTGTCCATGACAACCTGCCCACCGTCTATGACACGTCTCTATTGTGTTGTGACAAAGTCGACGAGACATGCTTTCAGACTGAGGCGGAAAAACAGAGGGAAGGTCGTAAAATACTAGACAGTAAACAGATCGATATTAGGGAATATGTTTATCAGTATGATACTCTCTATCTATAAGATAGAACATGGCCGAAAGTAGGTTAATTGACGTATATTTTAGGGATAATCTTGAATTGCAAAAACATCTGTACTTTCACTCCGACCAACTGAACTGACCGATCGTTGATCGTTGCGAGATAACTGTTTAGCTCAAAACCAACAGTATTCAATCCATGGCATATCTTTAAACCAGCCGTTTCAGAATATTTGATATTTAAGGTTTTATTATTTTCACATAAAAACTCATGATGCATTTTGCTCCTTTTGAACCAATTAAAATATAATAAATCTACGAATTTGCCGAACAAAGTGGTTGAAGGGTTAAACCCAGCTCCCCAAGGTTCGAGCTACCCGTTCCTAGACGAGCATTGTAAATCAGTGGAGTTATCTCAGAGCCGCTGCCAGCGGCCGCGGGTCGTGACGGCGACGCTGACGGAGACGCCGCCGACTAATCCGGCGAGCACGACTGTGACGCCCGCGCAGCCTCAGTATGTACTTACACAAACAAATTGCTAAATAAGAACTATTCCATCAGTATCTTTTGTGTATTCTGGCCAAGGATTAGTTGAAGCAAACAAACAGGTGATGTACGAGTAGTGTTTTATTTCTAGCAATAACTTGCTTGAAATATATCTTTCAATATATGTACTGTCAAGTGCGAGTCAGAACCGTACATAAAGGGTTATCAGTACCAACATACAATATGTTTCTATAAAAAACATTGTGCGTTACTTGTTCTTGTGTGTTTCTTGATTCTTTCAAAATGGTCAGGACGGTGCATGATGAGAAGAAAAAAAAATACTGAATAGATGGCTTAAGTGCACGACACAGAATAGTTACAAATATTTTAAGTATATAAAATACTTTAAAGCATTTTTATTTAATTTATTTTATCTATGTTTATACAGCAATATCATCCATATTGCATTGTGTTGGTATTGTTATATTCCACGTAAAAAACTAGTCTACACTACATTATAAAATTTACGCCTTTCACATTTTAACAATTTAATTTGCCACAGTAAACAAAGCATTCACAATTGTATAAAGCTCAGTTGCTGAACATTAATTAAGAAAGAAGACGCTTGAGTATTGCGAACTGAATGGCGCAAAGATAGCAGAGGTCTTTCATTTCAGAGCGAAATGGAAGTGCGATTGCTAGCTATCGTCTGTCTGTCGTTGATATCGTTTCCGAAGGCTGCCAGCCCCGCCTTAGCCCTCAGCGTTACTTTGTTCTTGTAAAGAGGGCCGCAATGACAAGTTTCATCGTTTTATTCAATTATTGGTCATTTTCATTTTAATTTATTTACAATTTCAACAATAACCAAAACATTGTTATTTCAGTCCGCAAATATCATTTAAAGATATTCTTAAATGATGAGTTGACGTCATTTGGAAAAAATGCTGCAATGCCGTTCTCATTTTCAGTCCCTATCTCTCATCATCTTCATTATTTCAGCCGCAAAACAGTTGGACCAATGGCTATCAGTAAACTTCTTGCGGCTGAAATGATAGGTACATACATACATACTGTCACGTCTTATTCCCTTGCGGGGTAGACAGAGCCCGGGTCTATGAAACCTAAAGACCACATTTAGCATGTTGGTGGGCTTGTAGGTGGACAACGGAATCAAAATAGTGATAGGCTGCTAGCCGCATCGCCTATTGGTTTGATTCCCTCGATCGGCTTTTACGATCTGCGCAAAAACGGAAGCAGCTGGTACATTCTAAGCTTTTTCTTTTCTCCCAAACCAGCGTGAAGGAAACTGAAATGATGATGATGATGATAAAAGACCGCGACTGCAAATAAATGAACGCAATGGAGTAACAAATAAAACACGTGTAGCGCCGCGTTGCGGCCGCGGCGCTCGCCGTGAACTTTGGCCGCCCGAAAAAAGCGGCCGCGGCCGGCTCGGAGGGGATTGTTTCATTCATTCTACTTCGGTGGTTTAGAAGCGTACTCCAGGGTAATTTTATTACATCAGTATGGCACAACCTTTTCTCCTGTTCAGTTTATAATAACCACTTCAAAGTCGTTTGGTAATGGTCATTCGCCAAGACGACACGCAGGTAATGAAAGCGCTGGGCACTTACCTTTTCTCGAAGCTATAACTAATTGTATTATTGTACTTTTACAAACGCGGACTGTAAGTTAGTGTATAGGTGCAGCTTGTATACAATATCTGCCAAATTCCATGTTAGTTCGAGCATCTCAAAAACTGTAAATGTAGTAGCAGGTTTTTTGTTATGAAAACTCAGAGAACAGTCCAAGTTTCATATTTAATCGGTTTGAAATTTTTAACACGTATTCAGTTTATTGTGGCAATTTAACACCTACATTTTGTAGATAAGTGCCACGACGTCATTTGAGTCTTCTTCCACATTTAGAGGGACATGTACGTACCTAATTTTAATGAAAGGTGATTTTTATTGCAACGCATCTCAACAATGGATAGAATCGTGTGTTTGTGTATTTGATTGATAAACACAAAAACAACGATGCTTATTTGAAAAACTAAAAGAAAGCTGTATTATCGGTCAGAATAAACCTACGTTAAAATGTGCGTCTCTGATCTTAAATTACCTTGAGTTACATACAAAGACAAGTCAATCACAAACTATTACAGACTATTACAACAGAATACACTATTACATAGATAATACCGCCTACCTAGTGACCTTGCCCGTCACCAATGCGTCCTTGACGAGAAATACGTAATAAAACAGTAAGGAAGGCACGTAATTACACGTATTTTAGTTAAGTTACGGTATTATCAACACTTTTCGTTAGCAAACATGATAAAGGGAACTGATTTGTGTGCTTCTTTGCAACGGAAAAACATACAATCTTTTTCTCAGAGTTTAAATATTCTTCCCAATTATCAGCAACTTAAGTAGTAATTAGTCTAGACTCTTCGTCGATTATTTCTACAATTTTGGTTTCCTTGGACCAGACAGACTTTAACCCTAAATATTCTAGATCTACTGACTTACCTTTCTTATCTACTACTCGTTTCTTTTAAACCATATCGTAGTTACTTACTACTACTAACAGTAAGATAAAGAGAGAGAATCTCATTCGAATCTCAATAAATGCGACAAAAGAGAATCAAAAGAAACTATTTAAAATACAAATTCATAACATTTATTTATTTAGGTTTATAAGAACACTTCCACTGTCATTATCGATCTCTCGATGTCAATCGTCAACGTAGAGTTAAGGGCCACACTAGCGACGCCAATAATTTTATTCCTAATACTTTACAAATAGAAAGAATTTCAAGAATGTGATTTACATTCTTGCCTTAGTTAGCCTTAGTAAAAAACTTGAAGTATTTTTGAAATCGCCTGAAAAATTTTTGCTTTAATATTATGAGAATCAGCATTAAGAGAACTAGTGATTACTGCCAAGAACGGCCGTTTTTGGCGGTAATCTGATCCTCATAATTCTCACTGTGATTACATTATATGATTTACATTCTTGAGTTTCTTTCTATTTGTGAAGTATTAGGAATAAAATTATTGGTGTCGCTAGTGTGCCTAGTATGGGGCCTTAAGTTAGTGCTTCGAATCCTCCAAGAACTGTACCAATCACCACTGTACTGTACCAAGATATTCTACAATTTAAAATGTTCTTAAAAAAGTTCACGTAAAAGATTTCACGTAGAGCGTCCCTTTGGAAGGCACGTTTCTTCACGCTCGGTGATTCCATCTTGCAATCGTGTTTCGTTTAGTTTATTTAAAAAGTTTACCGTCGATATTCCACGAAGAGCGTGGCACACTGCGCGCCGCGCGGAACCCACCGCTTGTCTCCCAAAGGTCACACCAACCACCAGCGCCATGGCAAACTGTAACCGCTGCTTGTGTGTACTCACCTACTCAGTGTTCATTTTAATACAATAACTGCGTCGTACAAGTTTCTCTACCGCAACGTGTTTTTTGTTTCGAAATATTTTTCCTAAAATAAGTAGGCATATTTTCATTATCCTTAATTCGAACATTCTTGCCGCTATGTGTGTAACACATAGTACGTGAGTACAATGTTGCGTTTTCGATGAAACTGCCTGGATTCTGTTTCCCGAGTGCATTACATGTCATTGTATTAATAGCTTTTCACGCAATTACGTCTGAAAGTTATAGCCTTAAATTATTTACTCTGATATATTTTTCGTACATTAAGCAATTTCGATTTTTTTTTCACCAAAACAACCGTTTCTTTTTATGTATCAATATAATACATTTATTTTCTTTTTATATGTACGCACATCTTTTTCATTATAAGTATTATTTGCAACATTAGAATGTGATAAGATCATGGCAGGCAATGCGACTTTTTTCCTAACAGACTTGATGTTTCAGTGTATAAAGTAATAAGCCAATATAAACATTATATTTTGTAATAAGTATTTTAGTTAAATTCTCGATTTGTTCATCTCGTCCTCTTTTCCCTTATTTGGAGTTGGCTCTGCTGTTAACTTTTTCAAGTTCTTCCATATTAACAATGTCTCCTTCCTCTGTAGCCATTTACTTTCAGGTGGCCTATTTTGTTGATATTCGCCATATCTTCTCATAAAACGGCTTTATCCTTCTATCAAACAATTTAGTTTTTAACTTCTGTGCTAAGTACATGGACCGCCTTTAAACTTCAACTTGTTTTCCGAACAAAATCTTATGGTTAGGCGTAAAAGCTTATTTTCACAGAAGAAAACTATACTACGTGGAAGTATAAGTGTCTTTGATAAGACTGAAGCCACCTTGACGACACGGCGTATTGAGTAAGTGTATGATACGTTCGTAATCAGTTCGGCCAGTGGGACGCGAAACAATGAACCCAGAGATAATATTAAAACAGGCATCATGATCGAGCGTTATGAGTATCACACTAAATTGGAGCAAGATTACACGCAAGGTGGCGCTTGAATTAGTCAGCTTGACTTCCACCACGAGAACATACGTATTTCTAAAGGTAGACTTAGGAGTTCGGCGACAGCGTGTCGCGCACTGTTTTGAATGGCGCGACATCTGTCGCTGCCCAAGAACTTCAAAGCCCAGTTTAGTTACAATGCAGATCGTAAAAACTGGTTAGGTGCAGGCAAAAATCTGAAGAATCATGTAAATAGGTGCAGCAACGAGGAAGTATTCTTTATTTGGATTCCTTTTTCGACACACACACCATCACATAAACTTACCTAAATGCCAATTGAATCTTTTAGTCACACTATCTGCCTCGCAAATGTGTGTATGAATAGGTATATTATTTCAGTCTAGAATTAGCAAAAGTTGTTTGCGACAAAATCAAGCGCATAAACATAGTACGTAGTAGAAACGTTAGGGGAAGGAGTGGCGATTTACTGACGAGATAAGGTTGCTGCGAACGACTGGTTTAGCTGCAGCGAGCTATTAGCCCCGATGGCGGAACATAGTTGCAAGGTTTTGCTACATCGATTTTCTCATTCGGGTTTTCTTGTAAGTATCCATCATGTCCCAATGCTGGGTAAAAGCCTCCCCTCTGTTTCCACTTTTCCACTTTCTTTGCTATCGTCTTATTCATTTTTATATATTTAATTTGTCCCTCTATCGTATTATATTTTATTGTTATAATTAAGTTAAAGCAACATTTATAAATTTAAAAAAATCCTGTATGGAATTGTCATGTAAAAAATTGTATCCATCAATCCATCAGGTCTTTTTTAGTCTCCACTGCAGGAGCACGACCCTCTCTGTACCATCAGAATCATTTATTAGCCAGAGCAGTCAGAAAATTATATACCTACCTAGAATTTTTGAGTTCGTTACATAAGTATTATTACTAATCACGCACGCTCTTGCAGGCCAGAAAGACCCTGACGTGTTTGTTAGCGTGTAAGTGAAAAAGTGAATCAAACAAAGTGATGTCTTGGTATGAAACTAGCCACATTTTTACTCAATTTTTTCGCTCATGGTATGGACCGGTTTTCACGATCTAGACGGGATGAGAAAAGTGGTACATTCTCAATTTTTCAGTTTTCCCAAACCAGTGTGGAATTTTATCTAATAGTTAGGTAGGATAAATATTGTTATAAGTAGGTTCTTCTTTTCGTGTCATTGGCTTGTCGGAATAACATTTTATCTCTTCAGTGGGAAACAACTCTTCCGCCATTGGCTTATGCAGAGTACTGCTCTTCTTTGGTACAGCTTGTGGGGCATAAAGAGCATGAACGAAGACGTGTCATGGTTTGGTCATTATGACCACATGGACATCTCACTTCCCCCTGGTTGATATAGCCCCATTTGGCCAAAATAAGTCTACATCGTCCTACTTTAACGGCGGTTATAGAACTTCCATGTGACAAGGTTATAAACTATGATGACAACTCCTCAGATGGAGGAATAAAATCTGTGGGAGCTCTTTTAGAGGTTTTGTATTCTACATGGAACTATTGCGGCTTTTCAGTTTGAAATGTGCCTGGAATCGGTTGTAAAGTATTAATTTTGTTGATCGCAACTAATTTGATTCCACGATGTTCCACAATTACCTTTTCTATAAGTTTCTTTATGTAGTCTTAGATCGCATATCTTCTTCATGCTTGGTGAGTTATTTTTGGAATCCTGACATTATCCGAGAAACGCGTTTTTTTTATTGAATTACTTGTTTGTCGCACTAGTTATATCAAATTCGACATGTTTGCTTAACTATCAAGACCATCGCAGCATTAAATTTTATCGAATCAGTTTCGCGATTACGAATCGGTTATCATGTCCAATGGAATGGAAATGTTAGCCTTAGCGTCTCTTGACAGGTTATCACGACAAACGGGAAGAGAAATTATTCTGATAAGAATCGGATAAGATACCGCGCTCACCGCGGAGTCACTTAACAAATCTTTGCTCCGCAGACGCTGCTTTGCTTTACGACAGATAATACTTAACATACTAAAACGAATGACGCAGTATATCGGTGCAAAGTTCGGCACCTCGGATAATAGAGCGGGAGGCAAGTGCAGAAAACGTTCAAAATTATCATAAATCTACGGTTCACATACCGTTTAGTTTACAGCTCTTTTCATTCGTATTGTATTTTAATGAAATAAACTTTATTTTCGAATTATAAAACACGTCAATTTTTTTGTAAACAATGTTTTAGCCATTGTACACTAGAATGATAGACTCCTACATTCAAATTTGTTCGGCATTTAGAAGATATGGTGGAATAAAGAAACTCAGATAGGAACATGAGTACATCAGTTCTAAAATTACACTCCGATTATTGAGCAATTGTTAAAAAATGAAGATGATTTGCAGCTGAAAAGTCAGCTGTTCTCCGGAACAGGAGGAATCGCACTCACAAACGGTGGATGCCGAACTAACTATATTTAGTGCCCATACCGACAGCTGCTTGAAATATTGCGAGCAAGGTAACCATCTACACATTGTTTTTGCATCGCCTTTTTTATCTTTAATGATAAGGAAATCTCCTGATTTATGTAGAGTAGTAGATAAATACTCATACGAATGGAATATAGGACAAATGCAGTGTCAAACGCAAGTTTGGTGAAAATAAACTTCCAACAAGTTTGATCAGTATGAACGCTACGAGGTGAGTGGAAACGGGCGCAGAATTTCGAGAATCGAGGGCGGAATTCCGCGAAGGCGGGTGCGGAAGTCCTGCATTATCTGGCGACAACCCCCGAAACCTAGCCTTCAGCCCTAAGGTCGCCGGGTATCGATCCGCGACGCCGGGGCCCGCTCCGCCGCGCTCCGGCCAGCACAGCACGGAACCGGATCGAACTCCTCGAGACGGCCAAGACGTCTCGCTAACACCACCGTACTACATGTACGTCTAACGCACCTATACATAGGTACGCAGATTTCGGGAAGGGGCTATCGGGTCGATCGAACCCGCGGAACTCCACTGCGGCAAAGTATCGCCGGCGGATCCGCAGCGGCCGACTGACCCACTGCGGCTCGTCGCGCCCGCGCCCGCTCACACTATATCTGTCATAGAACACCCTGATGCACCGATCGGGAACACTCACCGTTTCCGTTTATGAGGGGGTAGTCGTCGTCGTGTCGGCCGATGTACGTCTTCAGCGGGGTGTCCGTGAGGGAGGGCGACGACCGATCCCTGTCACTCATAATAGTCACTGTTTCACACGGGAGACTGACAACAACACCGTCGGGGACGCGCCGGCCCCGAGAACTCGACCGACCTCCGGCCCGCGGCTCGCGCGGCGAATAAATAATTGAATGACGGCGCTCGCCGGCTGCCGCTCCGCGCCTCAGGCCGCAATCAATCCGCGCGCGCGGCGCCCTCTGCCGCCGCCGCAGCGCTCGCCGCCGCCGGCAGTCACGCGCCACCCAACTCTCGGGAAAACCCGCTAGATGGCGCTTTTCCAAGTCTTCGTAGTTAAGAGCTCTTCTCGATGAAGGAGGATGCGCCTGCCTAATTTCTTTTATTTTTGGTGTGCGTCATTTTAAGTAGCAGATTTTAGTGATATAGGATAAGCATTTAAGGGGGCACACTAGGCACAGTAGGGACGCCAATCATTTTATTCCTAATACTTTACAAATAGACAGAAATTCAAGAATGTAAATCATATAAGCACTAGTAAATAACCTGAAGTATTTTTGGAATCATGTTTAATATTATCGACGATAATGTTTCAAGTTTACACTAAATCCTTAGAACCTGTTTTATCTATATTTTTGTATTTATTTATTTTTGTAATAAATTATGAAACTGGTTTAGGTTGAAATTTGTCCTCATTTGTTTTGTCAATGGTAGTTATATGTTATTCATAGTTCATTTACAAAGGGACATGTCTGTCGCATGCGAGAGGATAGGTGGCCTAAACTGGCCACGCTGTGGAAACCGGATGGCTGCCGAAAACGTGGCAGACCTAGAAGGAGATGGCGCGATGACCATAGGAGTGGTTGGCAAACTATCGCTCTTGATAGGGATGACTGGAAACGAATCTGCCCAGCAGTATTATTATTATTATTTCGTGTAGGTGACACGGTCAGTCGACCATGCACACCCTGGTGTCAGAGTTCTTCGGAACCGCCTCTCGGCCTCTGACGTGGTTCCTTTAACGACTACCAAATGGCAGCCGGGACCAACGGCTTAACGTGCCTTCCGAAGCACGGAATCATTTTTCTTATCAGACAATCAGTTGATTCATGCCTGCAATTTCCTAACCAAACTGGAAACAACTTGACAAAGTATGCTTCCCGTGGGAATCGAACCCACAACCCCCGGGTCAACAAGGTGAACGCCTTAACTACAGGACCACGGAGGCTGTATGCCCAGCAGTGGGACACCAAAATAGCCTAAGAAAAAAAATGTTCATTTATTGATGAAGTAATTTCTTAAAAATCTTTTCTTAATTAAGTAGGTTTAACTAAGGTTGTCGTGATCTTATTATGATACGTTTAGAAGAAATCTCAATAAAACCTTGTTCGATGCTTAAAGGCCGACCCAACCCGTTAATATGAACAACTTTTCCAATTGGATTAACACTGGAAATTCGAAAAAACATCAACAATTTCATACGTATAGGGAATATGCATGAAAAAAATATGTGTTATCTTACCAGTTTATCCAAAAATATTAAATATTAAAGTACTGAAAGTGAAAACAGAAAGAAATTTGGTTGAAAAACGAACGAGATAAAATGATTTTACGAAAATATGTCTATCTCACTCGCAAAAGCACTATTTTATATGGTAAATGTAAGCATGATATAGACTATGACGTCTCTAGTCCATATCGAACTTCTCTTTCTTATTTAAACTTTAAATGTGTTCACTCTTAGAAGGTTGTTCAATCCAACATGTTCTTATATTCTTCTCTTTTAATGTTGCTAAGCTTGTAACAACCAGTTTGTGAACTAAATAAATTAAAAAAAAAAGTATAATATCTTCGCTAATTAAGATATTTTAAAAGTTCTTTCATATTTTTTTTACTGTGGTTATTAGGGATTATACTAAGCAAATAAAAAAATTATGTGCATATTCTCTATTGGCGGGCCGCAGGCCTGCTGATCACTGAACATTTGGATGGGAATGTCAAATTGTTTTCTAAATTTCCAGCATTAGTATCATACAGAAAGTTGTACCTACATATGACTGGTAAGCTGGTTGAGTCGCCTCTTATCGGACAGTGTTTTTTTAACATAATATGGTAGTTCTAGGGTTTCCGTATGTTTAAAGAGCACAGAAGAATAAAATGTCTGGCTATATCTTTGCAAGCAGTGTATTAGCGCTAAAAAAGCCGCGAGCAGCGCGGCCGGGACGCGGCGCGCGGCGCGGTTGGCGGCCAGGAAGTCCGACCACGCGCGGTCCATGAGCGGGTTGAGCGCCCTCATGGCCAGCAGTGGGTGGGGCGTGGGCGGCGACAGCTCCACCGGCGCCTCGCCCTCCACCGTGAACGGGGTGGGCGACGGCGCCTCCTGCAAAATACACTCGATTTATTTGATAATCATTGTGTTAATACAGCGTGTAACATGACCCTCGTATACCCTTAGAGGGGTGGACCCAGCCCGTCAATATAAACAGCTTTTGCTATGGGATTAATGCTGAAAACTAAAAAAAAAAAAACGACAGTCTCATACAAAAGTGCTCAATTACCCGAGCAAAATGCAAGGGAATGTAAATTTTCGAGTCCCAGCATTGACCCCGCAGGAAAAGTTGCTCATATTGACGGTCTGAGTCACCCTTTAAGGGCATGTATAATAGACGCTGTTCCCGTGACTTCATCCTGTGAATTCAAGTTTTATCATACAGGCTATCCGTGCCTCCCAGCTGACTCCCGGCTTCTGGACCCGGGGATTTGAAACAAGACATGAATAGTTTTCGCGGCGCGACAGCCGCTCCTCCGCGACGCTCGCTATGATCGAAGTGCTCGCTTCGCTCAGCGCCGTGAACAAACGCTTCAAGTTGAGTCAGTCATCTACATCGGTACCTTGCGCTGCCGGCTCGACCCCAGCATGCGCGACAGCCGCTCCTCCGCGACGCTCGCTATGCTCGAAGTGCTCAAAGTGCTCGCATCGCTCAAGCTCAGCGTCGTCACTTCCGCCTCGCTCACGTAGCCATCTAATTGACACGCAAACAATATTTGTTTTTAAAATCAAATGTACTTAAGTAACTGAATGTTTCATTTTTGCGAGCGAATTAGTAATGCATGACATTTTGTGCTCTTTTATGATCTGGGGGGCACGGCTATGCCGTACCATCCTTTTCTCGAAGCAGTTCAGGCCATTTTCGACGCCATATAACTTCGTTGTGAATACAACTAGAAGCCTGAATTTTCAGTTACCAAGCAGGCATTGTATAAACATTATATATTTCAAATCGCATTCAATAAGATCCAGTAGTTTAGGAATTATTACTAGTCAAAGTTTCTCTATTTTGTGAATCTATTTTTTTAAAACCTTAAATGACTTTGTATTAAATGGGTCTCTTTTTATAGTAGAGGAACTGAGTTGCCGGACTTGGTATTTTTTACGAGTATTGTTTTTGACGGCATTTAGTTTTCATTCATTATTATTCCGCCTCATGGAGTTTTCTTACGTCTCCTTTCTAAAACTAGGTGAAACCATTTTATGCAGAGGCAGAACAACAGAAACTCTGCGTTTTTGATCGCTCGAGTTATCAATTACGTTACCTTCTTGTTTCCTTAATCTGCAGATATGTCACATCAGTTAATTTAAGCAGCATTGTCACTAACTTTGATTTCCTTATTAATTCCAAATTTGCTCATTCGAACATTCCAGTAAAACAGAAAGGTTTGTTGTTGTTGAGGAGCCCGATGGCTTAGTGTGTGTAAGCACTATAAGAGCTTCCGAATGCTAAGCAACCCCGAGCGCAGTCCCCACTTGGATGGGTGACCGCAAGTGGCATAAAAATATCTAGAGCTCCTCCGTGCTTCGGAAGGCACGTTAAGCCGTTGGTCCCGGCTGTCATCGTTGATGGCAGTCGTTAAGCTATGTCAGATGCATTAAAAGGCAGTGTGAAAAATCTGACACCAGTGTTGACCACTTACACACACAAAAAACAACAACAACAACAGAAAGGTTAAAACTACATTTTTAAGAAGCAGATGTATCATTGGATACAACTTTTATTTGTTGTTTTTCGTGTAAGCGGCCACCACTGGTGTCACATTTTACAAGCTGCCGCCGGGATAACTAGTTAATGTGCCTGCCGAAGCACGAAGGAACTCTAGATATTTGTATGCCACTTATCACCCATCTTAGTGGGAAACACGCTTGGAGTTGCTTTACTTGTGTAAGTGCTAAAAAAGCTTACGCCCTGAGCTATCAAACTCAATATAACCATTGTTATTAATTTATCCCAGAAGAAAAATAAATAAATAAGTAAATATATACGGACAAATCACAAAGATTGAGCTAGCCCCAAGGTAAGTTCGAGACTGCTAAATATCTATATATACTGCTGCTAATACGGTTTTCATCGCGTTTATTACATTATTTATACACCTAACGTTTGCCAATACTGCGTACATCCGGAACGTTATTAATAAATATCTTAGGCGGTAGATTTTGCAGTCCTTATAAAATACTAGACAAATGTCAACTTAGTCTACCTGCGACCACGAACACTGTAAAGTGCTCGAAACGTTAGGTGTATAAATAATGTAATAAACGCGATAAAAACCGTATTAAAATAATTTTATTTAAATGTGTTACAATCGCGAAAACATAAGAAAACATTACTGCTGCTAGTCAAAATTATTATAATCAGTTCCAGTTTCTTTGGGAACTACCCTCACTCACATCTTAATGCAGAGGATTTCAATTTATTAATTTGACGGTTATATCTATCGTAATGATCCAACCCCATGTAGATGTGGTTTCGTAGCGTCGTAGACATTATTCTCGTAGCTATCCCGTAGGCACGGTGCTACAACGCTACGACCGTGCTACGCCTACGCCGTGCTACGAGTCTACCACTCCTGCCAAATAAAGTCATTAGCCCCATTTTGGTTTAAAAGAACGAATAAGATACATTCAGCTTCGCTTTGAATGTATCATATCAATTCAAAGCCTAATTACGTCCATTCGGCACATAGGGACCAATACTGAACTGAGTGTCTTTCCGAAACACTGCCTCGCCACTCGGCGAGCCCTCCGTAGTAGTTTTTTGATTTCGCAAATATAGAAATAAAGATAAATGACGTCCAAAAAGTGATAAATGAGATCCAAAATTTGTATAAAATCTATTTATTTCATTTCAAAACAAAGAGTCGTTGTTGCAGTTTCCAAGAGAGAGAGAAGTGTTGTGGAACCGCCCTGTGCAACCCAAACTGACCTACCCTGACCTGGGCCGAAAAAAAGGATAGGTTATCACATACAGACACGCTGGAAACAAATTGCCCTCCACCATGGCCGATCAGTTATCGATCCCTCAGAATAGAATACCGAAAAAAAATTTTTCGAACGGTGGACGAGAAATTAAGAAAAACGCAGTAAAAATCATTGAAATCGGATGACATTAGTTTTTCGAGTCATGTATGATTCCCTTATTTCCGCTTCACATCAAATTGACTCAGCAATAATAAAGCTTTGTCAATGGTTACATTCAAACACGACTGCCTTGATAGGTTCGTGCCACTCGAGATGATTCACGTATGCTAACGATACCCTACCTAGATATGTATAAACGTCGGGGTTATGAGGTAACTAAAAATAAATACTAAGAGATTTCTATGAATTGAGAACCTCCTCTTTAATTTTTTTTATAAAAATTAATAGGCAAACCGGCATACGGCCCACCTGATGGAAAACGGTTGCCGTAGCTTACCGTGGTTATGATGTTGATTCAAAAAGAGAATAAGTAAACAATTGACAAAATAGAAAAATAATAATTTATTTAATAAATACGACAAACACTCACACAGCGCAACGACAACGCGAAACAACAACACAAGAAGGAGATCAAACGGGCTTGGCGAGCGCACACCACGCGAGCAGGAGGACGCAGGGGGCAGGGCTCAGAGGCGGGGCGGCGTTCTCCAGCAGCTTCACGTCCACGTAGTCGCAAATTTCTTGGTCCCAGTCCTCCGTGAGTTCGCGGATGTCCTTGGCATTGGCCACCAACTTAGCCCTCATTAGCTGCCGTACCTTGGCCAGCGTCTCGGGCGAGTCACCCGAGACCTCGCGCGCGCGCATCCACGGGTCTCCAGTTGTGGACGACGCTACCAGCACTACGGTAGGCATCATCTTGGTCACTTGTATTAAGACCGGTGGCTTGGTGGTCGATGGCCCCCCTTTCCTTTCCTTGCGACTGGCTTTCTTCATAATGGATAGTCGGGACTTCTCTGCCAAGGAGAGCTCTTTGGAGACATTGCGGGCCGGCGTGAGCGTGGCCGCAGCGCTCGTGGTGACGGTGGTGGAAGACGAAGTGGTGGTTGAAAGAGTCGTGGTTGCGGTTGGAATAGAGGTCGGAGTAGAGGTCGGAGACGTCGACCAGAGCGTGGTCGGGAGCAGGGTGCGGCGCGTGGTCTGGCGCGTCGTCGGCCGGTAGACGAAGGAGCGGCGCGAAGTCATCGGCTGCTCTGGCTCCAGCTGGTCCACGCGCCGTCTTCCCGATTCAAGATCCGCCATCTCTCGGAACGGGATCCCGGGCGCCAAATTTTCATCCTCCTCTTCTCTCGCTGGGCACACACAAGCCACACATTAGCTCTTCTATACACAATCACGCGATTCTTCCAAAGGAGTTGACACTACCAACTGAGACACAGAAGATGCAAAGACCACCTCGTTTAACGTCCCGATATCGAAATAGATAGGGGCAGAAGAATACTATGGGGATTTTAGGTATAAAGGTACACGAGTTTCTTTATTCCACCGTTCATTTCAATTAAATGTCTGATCAAATAAGATTGTATAGGACAGGTATTGTCAGCATCCCTGCGTCATCTCAAGTGTCATACTGATGAAATTTTGGAGGAAGCAGCTTTTATTACATTTAAACATTGCGAATTCTTTCACAGATATTTATTTATTTAAACTTTATTCCACAGTAAATTAAAGTACAATTGGCGGAATTAATGCCATAAGGCATTCTCTACCAGTCAACCATAGGACTAATCAGAAAGGTGTGGCTGGTCGATAAAAATAATTAAAAGAGAAAGAAAAAAAAATAATAATCTAACTGGATACATACATAATTTAAGTACAAATATTGTTTATTAATCATTAAATAAGCATTATATTAAATATATACACATAAACATATATATATAATATATATTAGATATTCGGCCATTTTAAATATTATCCAGTAACCTAAGCGACAGAAACATTTAAGTAGTTTTCAAACCTGCTCACTAAATTTCACGATAATAGGTTGAGAAAATGAGACCTGTAACAGGAGAAAAGCCGGACAGACATACGAAAGAATTTTAACCCACGCTGACGCAGCGATAAGCTTCGCGCCCGCTCGGTTAATTGATTTATTATCCTCTAAACTGAAGCTGCCAACAAATCGATACATAACACACGCAATATACGATAAGTACAGTTCCCGCAATTCACGACGCCCAGTGGGATGTAAGTAAGTGGGCTCCTACAAACTGAAGTAGGTATTACCTATGTGTACAAATCCCGTAGGAATGAAACGTCCCAGCTAAGTGTGAATACTGCTTGTATTTCTTTGCTAGCCTAAATGACATTGTATGTTTCACCTATACATCTATTCACACTTAAAAAAACTATGATAGCGCGTTTTAGATTTTGACCTGCGCCATCTAGCGGCAGAATAACTAAACTTGCTGTTTATACATAGCCGCCCACTAAGAACGACTGTTTTTAATTAATAATTGAACAAAACAAAACAAAACGAGTGGTTGCTTAATAACATAAATAAAGTAAACTTCTCTTAAATATGTGGACTGTATACAACATATAAATTAATAAATCTTCAATAACTACTAATCTAAAACTGTGCACAAAATAACTTCTTAATTGCTCACTGGTAATACACAAATTTTAGATATAGGTCGTTTAATATAATTGTTCTTATACTTAAGTGTTACCACTCTTGTAATTTTTTCCAAGCCTGGATGTTTCTGCGTTACACGTCCTAATAACCATTTAGCGGGAGGTAAGTCAGGTTCTTGAACCAGGACTACATCACCTATATTAGGCTCTGGAGTTATCTGTGTCCATCGGTATCTTTGCATAAAACGTGTTAAATATTCCTGCGACCAACGTCGCCAAAAGTCCTGCAACATTCGTTGACACAACTGCCATCTTCGTAGAGAACTTATCGTAGAAAGTTCATAACTACGATCAGGCGCTAATATTAAAGGTTCTCCTATAAGGAAATGTCCCGGTGTTAACGGCATTGGTTCACCTTGATCTTCGATGTAAGACATCGGTCTTGAATTGAGACAGGCTTCTATTTGAGCTAACATTGTAGTCATCTCCTCAAACGTGAGTGTGGAGTTACCAACTACCCTTTTAAGGTGGTGTTTTGTTGATTTTATGCCTGCTTCCCATAATCCCCCAAAATTTGGAGTATATGGAGGTATAAAATGCCATTTACATTCTTTTGTAGCAAGCCAATCAACTATTTCAGGCATAAAGTTCGATTTCTCTCTGTCAAAGAGTATTTTCAACTCTCTTGCTGCACCAACAAAATTTGTTCCGTTATCGCTATATAAATCGCTACAGTGACCGCGTCTAGCTACGAACCGTTTATACGCTGCTAGGAAACTATTAGACGTTAGATCACTCACTGCCTCCAAATGAATAGCTTTGGTTGACAAACAAATAAATAGACAGATATATCCTTTATATGATCTATTTCCTCGTCCCTTTGACATTCTTATGTTGATGGGTCCTGCATAATCTATGCCACAGTGCAGAAAGGCTCTGTGCATATTAGCTCTCGGAGAAGGTAATTGACCCATTAGTTGAGACTTACTTGAAACAGAATGACGTATACAAGTAACACACTTTCTAAAATACAACTTTACTAGATTTTTTGCTCCTAATATCCAATATTTGGAACGAAGATATGTTAGCATTAACAAAGGGCCACCATGCAACGTTTTTTCATGAGCTTCGGATACCAATAACTTGGCAAGAAAAGAGCTGTGCGGAACCAATATTGGATGCTTATATTCTTCTTTGATATCAGCTCTCTCTAGCCGCCCGCCAACTCGGAGTATTCCGAGTTCATCTAAGTAAGGATTGTATGAGGTAAGTTTGCTCTTTTTCTTTATTTCTCTTCCCTCGAGTATATCCTTTATTTCCTCATAAAAACCTTCCAACTGACTTCTTTTTATCATTATTTTAAGTGCATTTTCTATCTCTTCCTTGATAAAATAAACATGATTTTTCCGATTCACTTTTAGGACTCTCCTGCAGTATGCCACTACCCTCAAGAGTTTCTTCATTGATGAAAACTTCGACCATATCGTATTATCTACATATTGTAGAACTGCTGCATGTATCTTTATCTTTTGTGTCTTTTCTTCCAGGTTCGTTTGCGTGTGTAATTTAGTTTCGTAGCTAAGCACTTCCTTTTTTAACCAAGCAGGTCCATTGAACCACATTGTATTCTCATGTATAACAGAAGGTGCTACTCCTCTAGAAGCACAATCTGCTGGGTTTAGTTCAGATGGTACATGTGCCCAATGACTTCTTTCTAAGTGAGTAACTATCTCTGATACTCTGTTGGCCACATATGTCTTCCATTTACTAGGGTGACTACTTAACCATGCCAATACTATTTCTGAATCTGTCCACGCTCGAATACTAGCTTTTGGAATATTCAACAACTCGCTGACTTCCATCAACAACTTAGTTATGAGAACAGCGCCATTTAATTCTAACCTTGGAATCGAAATTTGTTTTATTGGCGCCACTTTAGTTTTTGCTGTCACCAACCTAACATGAACATTCCCTTGAGCGTCAACAATTCGAGTATAAACTACTGCTGCATATGCATCATTTGACGCATCACAAAAACCATGCAGTTCAACAAAAGTATCATCTTTATGGCGTTTCAACCAACGAGGAATGCGAACCCTTGTAAGATTTGTTATATCATTACGATATTTTAACCACTCATCGAGCAGCTCTGAAGGTAACTCTTGATCCCAATTTATACCAGATAGCCATATTTTTTGTATGAGGATCTTTGCCTTAATAACAGTTGGTGCTACCCATCCCATTGGATCATACAACCTTGCTATATCTGCTATTACCTTCCTTTTAGTGACAGGTGATGAAACTGGCATTAGTTGTACAGCATACTCGAATTCATCATTCTTCCGGTTCCAGGTAAGTCCTAAAATCTTATTTTTCTCTTCTAACTTAATTTCAAACTGCTTTACTGCATCTATTTTAGTGTTCTGTATCTTATGTATTAACTTCTCACTGTTAGTAATCCATTTTTGTAGTATAAATCCTCCTCTTCGTAAAATTTCGCTTATTTGTTTATATAACTCTAGACTTTCATCTTCCGAAAAGCATCCTGACATTAGATCATCCATGTAGAAATCTCTCTTGATTATCTCTGCAGCAAGTGGAAAATCTTTAGCTTCGTCGATTGCTGCTTGAATTAAACATCTGACGGCTAAATAAGGCGCTGACGCTGTACCAAATGTAAGTCTGAGCATTCTATATTCCTCCAGTTTCTTTTGCGGATCGTCACGCCAAATGATTCTTTGAAAATCAGCATCCTTATTGTCAACTTTAATTTGACGATACATTTTTACTACGTCTGCAGTAAAAACTATTGGGAATACACGCCAGCGCATGATTAGATGTCTAAGTTCTGATTGCAGAGACGGCCCGACCATTAAATCATCGTTGAGAGAGATACCGTTGGTTCCCTTTATTGATGCGTGAAAAACTATACGAACTTTGGTGGTTGTTCTATCTTCCCGAATAACTTCGTGATAAGGTATGTAGAAACAATTTTCTTTTTTAATATGACTTTCATTTTCAGGAACAGGTTCCATGTGATTAAGCTCTTTATACTCCTTAAATGTCTTGATATATTCTTCTTTAAGAGATGTATTAATTTGTAGTTTACGTTCTCTGTTATAAAACATCTTTGTTGCTATACTTCTTGAATGTCCCTTTAGACAGGCGGGATTTTCATCTCGGAATGGGAGCCTTACGATATATCTTCCTTCTTCATCACGCTTTGTAGTTGCTTCAAAATGCTCCTCACATCTTTTCTCTTCTTCGGTCATAACCTTTTTGGTTGTCAGTGGTTCTTTCTCTGTCTCCCAAAATAATTTCAGTAATTCATCTACTTGTATATGCATGTTAACTATGGTTTCACTGGAAGTCAGTCCTGTTTGTCCACTAAGTATCCATCCCAGAGCTGTGTTCTGCGCTATTGGGGACCCTGAGGGATACTTGATAAGTCCTTCCTTGATAATTTGACCGTAGACCTCTGCTCCTAACAAAATATCTATTTTGTTAGGAGTGTTGTAGCTTGGATCCGCCAAGTTGATATTTTCCAATTCCGGCCATGATGTGACTTCCAGTGTGATTGAAGGTAGGTGTGCTGTCAATTTCTCTAAAATATAAGCTTTTACTTGAATTGTGTAGCCTGGGTCGTGGAGAGATTGAATGCTAACTATTACCATTGCTTTTGATACCATGTGTTTATCTCCCCCCAACCCTGCAACAGCAGTGCTTGTTGCAGTTTTTTTTAATCCAAGTAGCTGAGCGGCAGCTTCTGTGATAAAAGAAGCCTGGGACCCTTGATCAATCAAGGATCGCAGCAACTGATAATTTCCATATCCAGACTCTGCCTTCACTAAAGCTGTTGCTAATAACACCGTTTGCACACTTGCGGTTGATGTGAGACTAGCAATGTTTTCTTCCGTTCCTTGTAGCGATACCGTGTGTGCAGTTGGTGATTGAGTTCCATTTGTAACAACTTGCACCACATCGGCCTCTGTTGATCCAACAGTATTCATAGAATTGACGTTCTTTACATGCAATAACGTATGATGACGTTTCCTACAAATGTAACAAGACGTTAAGCTACGACAGTATTTTGCAGAATGGTTACTAGCTAAACAGTTGAAGCATAAACCTTTTTCTTGGACAAAATTACGTTTCGTGTCACAATCTTTATTGACAAATTCCTTGCAACTACTGATACGATGACTACCTTTACAAAAAACGCACGACACTTCTTGAGATACATGTAAAGTTTGCACCGTATGACTTTTGGAAGGATAGTTATTATAATATTGTTTGTTAACGGATAATTTAGGATCCATAAATTCTAATGAGTGGTACCTGTTTTGCAGAAATTCGTAAAACTGGTCTAATGTAGGTAAATTTTCAGTGTTTGTTACCGACTTACTAACTTCGGCCTCCCATAGTTTTCTACTTTCATGGTCCAATTTGAGGCTAACTATATAAATAATAATTACATCCCATGACTTTACATCTATGTTCAGATTCTTAAGTGCATTGAGTGTGTCCGTTGTGACATCCAAAAGTTCCTTTAAAGCAACAGAAGATTCATTCATAACATTTCTCAGACCAAAAAATCTTTTCAAAATGCAGTTTGCCAAATATTGTTTATTGTTATATCTCTTCACCAATAAATTCCAAGATTGTTCATAGTTGTCTTTGGTTACTGGGATGTGTCTCAAAAGCACTTCGGCCTCGCCTGATAAATGACTTTTCAAGTAGTGCAACTTTTGGACATCATCAAGACTCTTGTTGCTGTGAATGAGTGACATAAACATGTCTCTGAAACTCATCCATTCTGTGTACAATCCAGAGAATGATGGGATGGTTATCTTCGGTAATTTCACTGATGCTGACGTAGTTTTATTTTGTAGTTTTTCCAATGAATCCAAATAATTTGTTGAATTCAATAATTTTTGATAAATTCCTTTTAATTCAGCAATAAATTCTATGTAAAATTCTTCTGTTTCTTCGTAAATCCCCTCAGTAAAGTATTTTGTATCTCGCAATTTTTCAATGTTATCCAAAATCTGGTCGTGGGTTTTATTGAATTGCTCCCATTTTTGTTCAACTATTTTAATTCTTGCTTCCAAATGTTGTTCAGTCAATCTCTCTTTTGGACTTTTCTTAAAATTTATTTTTGTTTTGCTTAGTTGAGATCTTAAATCTTCTTGTTTAATAATCAATTCCATGTTTTCTTCTTATGTATTTGCAAAAACAAAATTTTCCAAGTGTTTACTTGTTTGAAATTTTCTAAGTGTTTTTTTTTTGAAATTTTTCTAAGTGTTTTTTTTGTCGAAATTATTCTAAGTCTTTTGCAACTTGCAACTTAGAAAAAAAAATTTGGGCATAGGTTCCCCGTCTGTGACAATTTTTCAAACTATTCTAAGTCCAAATTCCAACTTCTAAAAATTTTCTAAGTCCAACTTTCTATAATTTCTTCTATGTCTTTGACAACTACTGAACAACAATGTACTCACAGTTCCATCTTCAAATTACAAGTGTGCATCTTACGTCATGTCCGCTGACGAGTATGACGTCACCATTACCCTTTTGGCTCGTCACTCCATACTTCCGAAGACGTCACACTTACTACGTCTCCAGTCGTACAGCCACTTCACCGGCAATCGAGGACCATGTACAAATCCCGTAGGAATGAAACGTCCCAGCTAAGTGTGAATTAGAGGTGTTACTGATATATCAGAACTGATACCGCGAACATAATATGAGAGCTGCAGAACATAATACAAATATATTAGGTTATGTGATATCCGAAGAACGTGTTCCCGAAGAACCGTCAAGAACAGTTAATATCCAAAGTATCGTATCGGTGAACCGGCTGCGTTACTGCGTTCCGCGCCCGTTCGCGTTATTTTGACAGTTCTAAGCCTGTTATAAGTATGAAGGAAAGAACAATCGCCTAAAAAATGTCACATCTCTTCTTTTATATTGATAGATAGATGTAAAATGGCTCAAAAAAAAATATCGCCTGCAAAATCCCAGCCTGTTCTTCACCGTTCTTGGAGAACGTTTAACGGAACATAATATCGGTAAACTAATATATTCGATAACATGGTTCTTGATATCTGACCCTAATATAACACCTCTAGTGTGAATACTGCTTGTATTTCTTTGCTAGCCTAAATGACATTGTATGTTTCACCTATACATCTATTTGTAAAAAAACTATGATAGCGCGTTTTAGATTTTGACCTGCGCCATCTAGCGGCAGAATAACTAAACTTGCTGTTTATACACTATGAATAAATTTTCATTTTTCAGATTTAAACATACATAAATGCGCCTTTAATTATATTACTCCGTTTCCTGATTACCCATCATCATCATCATCATCAACAGCCTTCTGCATGCTGGGTATAGGCCAATGAATGATATTACCCAATTGAACTTAAATTAGAGAAAAAATAATTCACAATGCTAACTTACTTATTCGTAGCAGCCGACTGTATAGAGAGGGACCTCACCCGCTAAATGACAATAAGATACATTCGTGCACCCGTTCGGCGACGTCGCACACAGAGGAGCTCAATGTATCAGTGGGCGTACGTATTAGCATATGTAATCACGTATGTCAAGCAACCCCGGGCGACCGATAATCGTGATTCATAAGCCACGTTAATTGTTCCGATTGCAATGGTTGTTGTCGTTAACTCCTTCAAATGCTTTGAGGTAGTATGACATACACACATACGAAAAGACACACGGACTGACACATGGAACTCGTGGTCGACGGTCGTGGATCTTTTAAAAACTAATTGAAAACGTACCTTCAGGGCGGCGGTCAGAGTCGGGCTTCCGCCGATTGTTCCGCATTCGCTTGACGTCGTAGTAGTCGCTGTCGTAGGCGGCGGCCCCGGGGTCCAGACGCGCCCGCTGGGCGGGCCGCAGCTGGGGCGTGCCCGGCTCTCCCTGCAGTTACCATGCAAACTTTATTGCAGCTTAAACAGGCAGAAAATAGAGAATTTTTCAATTCCACCCCTGATCTGATATCGTTTTCCACTTCACTAAGAAAAACCTGATACATAAAAGACTTTTTCTTCTCATTTTTAGTTTACGTTCCATAGCCGAACGGCAAAAAACGGAACCCTTATAGATTCGTCATATCCGTCTGTTTGTCCGTCTATCGGTCTATCCGTATGTCACAGCCATTTCATTCTAAATCTATTGAGACAACCCAGTTGAAACTCGGAAGGAAGATGTATTCTGTAAACCGCTTTACTATTTTTACACAGAAATAAAAAAATAAAAGATTAAGGCTCTTATTATTATGCAGACTCCACAAGGTGAAATTGAAAAAAAAATTTTTTTCTTCAAACATACTTGCTACATACATATACGTTTATAAATTATTATTATTTTGTTCTTTTATTGTTGATTTCTCTTTTTTATTTGCAAAAGAGGTAAGATTGCACGAACCAAAGTCAAGTGCTTAATAAATCTAGGATAAAAAATTACACGTAATGCGGCACGTACTTAGAATGACAGCCTTCTGCAGTGTGTGTTGTTGCAGGTGTGTGTGCAAGGTTTTGGGTATGACAACTGTTGTGGAAATGATTATTAGTAACTACTATTTTTACGGTTGTACCCGCCATTGTGTCTGGATTTCTATAGCTAAGTCACAGAGCTAAAATCTTTGTAGGTATTTACTTCGTCGTAGTAGTTAGTAGTTTGCAGGTTATGGGTGTTAGGGTTGTCTATTTTATTGTGATGTCTGTCTGTAATTATTGTTCGGTATTAGTATTAGTTAGTTTCTTCAGCTATCTGTTATGTTGTCTGTAGTTTTTTGCAATATCTGTGTGCTCCAACTGACTCCATTTTTTCTTTCTCTGGCTTCTGGCTCACTAGCCACTAGATGTAATTTTTAAAGACCTATCTGTTGACTACACTTAGTCTACAGATAGGTCTTTAAAAATGACATTGACGTCTTAAAAACCATGTTTCCTCTAAGTCGAAGGTCAAAAGAGAAGCACTTCTAAACTGGTAAAACTTCTACCCCCCACCCCCTTACTTTTAGAATAAGTTAAATTCAAGAAAAATAATATATATGCTTGCAAGTAGTTTATGAGATAAAGCACTTTTTCATAAACCGCAAACTTTGTCATTCACACAAACAGTATGAAAAACAAAGTTATCTTTACTGGCGAGAAATTATAGAGGTATTTTGGCTAATCTAACCTTGCTACTACGGAAAACTCATAATGGGGAGCCCGACTAGCGCTTGGTCAAAATCTCAGGATAAATGGTGAGACACGGCAACGTTACCTCGGCGGGGTAGGGCTCGTTGTTGCGGCGCCGCGACACCAGCTCGCCCGAGTCGGAGCGCACGCGCGTCTCCACGGGCAGCATGGCCAGGCCGGGCCGCGGCAGCGCCGCCTCGTCTTCCATCCTCTCCGCCGATCTGGTGGCAAGCCGGATTCAAGTACCTCCTTTTATCGCACAAGTAATAATACAGAACGGTCTTAGCTGCAGTTTATCGTTATCATGAACTTATAAAATTAATATATGTATACGGGCAAATCACACACATCGGGCTAACCCTAAGTCCAAAGTAAGTGCGAGACTTGTGTTTTGGGATACTAACTCAACGATACTATATTTTATTACATATACATATGTACAAGACCTAGGTCAATCTGAAAAAGATCATTTTCATCTTGACGGGACCCGGGATTAGTGTTGCCAAGTGTCCCGATTTGCGCGGGACGTCTCAATTTTCAGCGGTCTAGGGACGCGTCCCGGTTTGTATCTGATCGGGACGCTAAATGTCCCAATTAATCAAAAAATAAAAAAGTTTTGCTGTTTAAGATTAAATATTAGATTAACGTAATATAATAAGATTAACGTAATTAGTATAATACTATACTTACACTAGTAGTTTAAAACGCAACAAATTAAATCCAGACTTAAAAACCCCTTGTGTTTTGTTTATTGTACCGATCTGCAAAATTAAATCCCGATTTTTTAAACTCGTGCACCGATTTAAAACATATCGGACCTGGTAAGACTACCCGGGATCGAACCCGGGACTATCCGTGTTGCAGGCGTATTTACCGCTGCGCCATGGAGCTCGTCCATCTCGTTATCCATACTTATTAAAGACGATTTAAACAACGTCAAGAGTACTCAAGAGGATTCACAGACAATCATAATTGTTATAGCCGGGAGAGACATACAAAATATACAGATCTGTGATACATACCGCATGTCTTCTCTAAAATCCGTCAAACTGTGATCGTCTTTTATAACGGGGAGCGGGGCGCGGCCCAGCGATGGGCCCAGCGCCTCCTCGTCGATCTCCTGGCCCTTGTAGGCCGCCGCCGCCGGCCCGAGGTCCGCGTTGTCGCGGTCGCGGGGCTTGCGGCGGATGATCTTGTCGGTCGTCCGTCTGTTGGCGTACGTCACGTCGGCCTCCAAGTTGTTTTCGTTGATGCCTTGGATGTACTTTTCGATGGAGAACTCGTCTTCGTCGCCGGGCGGGCGGCGCTTGTGGCCGGTCCGCGGCCGCTCGTGGCCCGCTCTGTACTTGCGCTCCGAGTCACGACTCCGGACGTCCGTCGCATCCGAGTACTCCTCGTCGTTCCGAATCCGTTTCGCTGTCTTTCGCGAAGGTTTCGGCCACGAGTCCCCGCTTCGATATTCTTTGTTTAACGTCTTGTCGGTATTGCCTGCTAGAAAAGAACTTGTTTTAGATAAAGTTCTGTATATTTAAAAGAGTTGCGAAATAGACATGTGATAGTATAAGAAATTAGGTAGTCACGTTTTTATACCCAGAGCCTATTTTATTAAATCTAAAAACTAAGTTTAACTGTTTACGAGCTGCAAGTCGAGCATAAAGATCACCTTTGTTCTCTTCCTCATACTTGTAGTCCAGCGAGGAGGCCGAGGGCCGGCGGTAGTCGTCCGCGGCCGGCTCGCGAGGCACGTCGTAGTCGCTGTACGCCGGCATCTTCACGGCGCCGTAATCGCCGTACTGGGCGCCCTGCAAATGAAAAGGACGTCTAGGAAGCGCCGGAATCTTCGAAAACCAGCTCATATTCAGCGCGTGACCTTAACCTCGCTTCACTTGGTTACGCAAAATGGTTAAGTTTAATCGGACAGTTACGATTCCGCTCTTTGAAAGGCACGTTAAATTGTAAGTCGCCGAAGTAGACGCCATCTAATTAGAATTGTAGTTTCGGTCTGTCCTTTGCGGAGGTCAGACGGCAATCGCTTTGTGTAAAAACCAATAACCACGTCAAATTTTCTAAATAAGATAGGTCACAATTCCTATACTCTATAATTCCTACATATAATAGGATAGGCAGTGGAGCGTACCCCGGGGGTCCGGCACCTATCTTATTAGGCGTTACTGCTGAGAATGCGACCGGGAAACCTGCCGGATGCATCGTAAGAATAGGACGATAAGGCGGGGCAAACTCGGACATTCAGATGGATATTCTATACTCTATATTATAATTAGCCCAGTCAATAATGACATCAAACATTGCAAACGCGCATGTATCGGCGATTTTTTTATATATTGTAGAGACCACTTAGAATAGTCTACACCCAAGTTTGCAACTCTTAACCCTGTTCTACTCCTGGGGGGCCCAAAGTCTGGGACTTTTTTCAGTTTTTACGAAAAGCTACCTTAAGGATGCCTTTTTCGAGTATCTTTGTGGTATGTTTTTATAAAATACACTAAATTATCTACCGTTTGAGTATAATTTGAACTCTCTGTGCCTTCTAGTTATTGAGTCATACCTTGTCAAATCATGCCAATTTTTCTCAAATTTGGTACAATTTGGGGTAGTTTTGCTTTTCGAGCTCGTAACGAAACTAAAGATTGTACAGGAATGTTGTAATAAAATAAAAGATAAAAGACTATTAAGCTTTTCAAATGAGTGTTATTTTATCTCTCTAAGTTTTTTAACAGTAGAGAAACGGACTCTCAAAAATGGACCTTTCGACCTAAGTATGAAAAGTGGTCAGTTTTTTTTATTTTCAGTTTTCGGTGTTCGGTTGTGTGGTTAATACAAACAAGTGTACCTAACGAAAAAAAATTAAATTGCTTTGATCCAAATAGAGACTATCCAGCCCCCATCCTACATGAAATTTTACTCTCCGGTCGAAAAGACCCATCTTTGACAGTCTGTTTCTCTACTGTTAAAAAACTTAGAGAGATGAAATAACACTCACTTGAAAGCTTATATAGTCTTCTATCTTTTATTTTATTACAACAATCCTGTTAGACCTTTAGTTTCGTTGTTCCCGTAACAAAAAAGTAAAAGTACCCCTAACTGTGCCAAATTTGGGAAAAAGTATGGACATTTATTTATTATTTATTTATTATTATTAAATCAGTTTACATAGTCTTTACAGTTTTCACCAATGCGACAATGCAAGTTTACCTATAATTACTTATAACTAATACATTTCAATGCAATATCTGCGAATTTCATCAAAGTACAAGTAAAAATATCTAGATCCGAGTAATCTTCGCATATTTTATTTAACATGCAAAGAGCCCTAGTAAGCGGTGCTTTATTAAGAACATTTGTCCTACCTTGAGGTACTGCAAATAACTTGTGTCTGCGTGCGCGTAAGTAATTGTTGGGTACATATAACTTCAGTAATAATAAAAGATCCGGGTAATAGACCATGCCTCTTAATACTTTAAAAATGTACATTACTAAAATTAATTCCCTCCTTACCTCCAGCTTAAAGTATCTCACCATTCCCGTTACTAAAAGAGTAGGATACTTCAAAGGATGGTAAGGATATACTCCATATTGCTTTAAGTAAAGGAACCTCAGAAACTTATTTTGGATTTTTTCTAACATTAATTTATATTTTAATTCATGAGGACTCCAAATCATCGCATTAGTCTCAAGTCTACTTCTCACTAATGCGTTATACAAAGACTTAATAGCTGTGATATCTGTAAAACCTTGACACTGCCGAATAACGAATCCCAAATTTCGAAATGCTCGTTTACAAATGTCAGCAATATGACTCCGAAATGTCAAATCTTTGTCAACCTGAACCCCTAGATCTCTTATGGATGTAGTACGAGTCATCACGTTTGTACCTATCCTATATTCAAAACTAATTGGATTTTTCCCTTTAGTGCAAGACATAACATAACATTTAGAGGTATTGAAGTAAAGTTTATTAAGCTGACTCAATAACTATAAGATAAGACACAGAAAGTTCAAATTGTACTCAAACGGTAGATTATTTAGTGTATTTTATAAGAGCAGAAGGTATCCTTTTTCGTGAAAACTCAAAACAATCCCATACTTTCGGCCCCCCAGGAGTAGCACAGGGTTAAGAAAGTTGCAAACTTGGGTGTAGCCTATTCTTAATGGTCCCTACAACATATAAAAAAATCGCCGATACATGCGCGTTTGCAATGTTTGACACTTTTTGTATCGATATTGACTGGACTAAAATGTCTTCAACAGAATTGAGTCCTTGTTGGAATGGGTGTTTGCTGTGTCACCTGCGCGGCCGCCAGCGCCAGCGGCAGCAGCAGCCGCCACATGGGGCCGCTCAGCTCAGGCCGCTCCTACTGCCGCGCCCGCGGACCAGGGTGAAGCACGCTCCAATTTTGCACCATATTGTTATTTCCGTGACTACAATTTTAACAGTGATATTTGATTTGACATGTTTTTTTCGTCATTACAAAATCGTCAAAAAGCTAGAGTTTTTAATCAATACAGAAATATATTTATGTATCCGAACCAAGGAGATCGATCTGGACGAAGCAGGTTAAACTAGCAATGACAATACAGACTGTCCAAAACGTGACGTTGACAACAAACGCCATACAAATTTTAGTTATGATTTTAAAATTAAAAGTGTGTAAATAAAAATAAATAAAATGGAAATCCAATCCTGACTTTGAACATATTTACTATGAAGTAACCGAAATACCCAAGTTATGAGTGGAAAGAAAAAGGATAAGGACGGGAACGATGTTAGCTGCGACTGCTTCGCGGCGTCGCGGCCCGAGCAGGCCTGCCCGCCCATCCGAAACGTCACGCACCCGCTGGTGAGTGCAGCGCGGCACCTGGCGAAGATGCCAGGGAAGTGGCGGAGTTACATATTTGCTGGTCCTAGGCTAATTGCATTTGCTGGCCCCTATCTGCGCTTTTTGTGATGTGAAGATGGGGCAGGGAGTTTTTCCGCCAACCCTACTCAATGCTTGCCATCCACCCAGATCTTCCATCCTAAGCTTTGGCCTGCTCAGTCAGGCTATTGATACAAAGTGGTACCAAATCGGCCACTGCCTCGGGTGGAGTGAGTGGAGCTGTCACTGTAGGCGCCTTCCATTATGACCAGCGTCTGCGCTTTAGTAGCCGTAGCATCTAGCCTGCCAGGAGGACAAATGTAAAACGATGACAACAACCCTCTCAGCCCCGTCCCCACCAGAGGATTTAAGTTTCCTCGAGACACTACAGCGTAGGATTCTTCAAAAAGGGCGTGAAATGAATTCTCCGGGGTCGGCAACACGCGAGTGGCACCGCTGATGTAGAGCCGTCCATAGGCTACGGGAACCGTCCATCAGGGTGGCCGTATGCATGTATGCCCACTTAGAGGTTTAAAAAAAAGTGGTGTCGAAAACTCTCCCAATGGTGCAGCTAGAATGTTTGGATTTGCTGATTCCGGAGTGTCTTAATTACTGGGCAAAAATAGCGAGGAAGGTATTTAGCAAGCCAGGCACCTAAGTCAAAATGATTATAATCTGTAAAAGAAACAAGTATCGAGCATGACTCGACAACAAGTTTTTTTTGGTGTCTTTAACTTTAGGGTTCACTCAAAGGGAAAAAATCGCCGAGTGCAAGTCGGACTCGGCCATGTAGGGTTCCGTAGGTGCACGCTTAGATTAGTTAAAACACCTTTATATTTTTTGCCTGCAAAGATTACTTTAAAGCTTAAAACATCATAGAACGTCTCCAACCCGTCTGGCCAGCGTGGAGAGTGTAGGCCAAATCCTCTGACTGCTCTTGCTAATTATTTGGCTCTGGTAGTACAGAGAGGGTCGTGCTCCTGCAGTGGAGACTGAGGAGGACCTGGTGATGATGATGATTGAAGAATAGTACATTATGATACAAGTACGGTAAGCTGGATATTATAGTCGAGGTGTTTATAGGCACAAGGCGAAGCCGAGTGCTTATAATAAACCGACGACTATAATAGACAGCTTACCGTACGAGTATCATACGACATTTTTCAATACATTTCCGATTACCATAAACTAAAACAAGATTGAAGTTCAGCAAATAAGGAATTTATAAAAGTTAGGAACTAAAGCAGTTTGTCAAAACACAATTATAATAATAATTTACATTTACTCAAGTTTATTTTCTCCAAAAAAGTACATCGATAAACTTCTCATTTTCGAAGTAGGTTAAAAAATCACATCCCACGAATCAGAAAAAAGGATTTCATGCTGAACTTGAAACTTTTTGCTCGGATTCTATGATTTTTTTTTAATTTTTGCATCTGAGGCATTGGGCTATTGAGCGGTTGTGATTGGTGTAAAGTAAAAAGTACTAGTGCCATAAATACATCAGTACGATACAGATTTCGAAGTCATAAGAACCGTATTATTAGCAAATGTATTAAAAAAGAAATTTAAAGTTCATTTTCATGGATTTTGCCGTTTCTGCTCGTTAATATTACTTGATACACTTTGTGCGCGATTTCGAAAACACCTAGCCGTTTTTTTTTCCTTTTTATAATTAGTAAATAAATAAATATAAATAAGTAATACTTATTCGGTAACAAGCAAAATACATACTACGAATGAAGATTTCTTCCAAATGTCAACTAATATTATGAATGGCAAGTGCAATTGTATATAAAGTAAAAAACTACTGTTCCCGTAGGCTTTGCGATAAACGACTCGGAAAAATTTAAAGGCAAAAACTTTGAAATTGTTTCCATTTATTTAAAGTCTGCTACATTGGATGTTTGTAACGTTCCACTTATATTTTCGTTTGAACGAGCCCTGAATCCGCTAAAAATCCAGCATCTTCTGTTACAGCGCTACTATGAGTTCACCCCGGACGAGATGAAGGCCCTGGAGGAGTGCGACCACGAGAGCTTCTACCGCCGCTGCCTGCCCTTCAGCACGCTCTTCGCCACGCTCACCGCTGCCGCTATCAAATTCGGTGAGTACAGCGTTACATTCAGCACGCTCTTCGCCACGCTCACCGCCGCCGCTATCAAATTCGGTAAGTACAGCGTTACATGAGTTCAGCACAAGATGAAAGCAGCGTGGAAGAGTAATAAAGATACGAGTTTTCTCCTGCCCGATTTTTCTCAAAGGAGACAAGATTAACTAGGGTTGCCCGTTGTTAACATCCGATTCCGTAAGCAAAACTTTTTATTCCTCACGTATAAAAATCAGGATCACGTGTTTTGATTTTGATAAGAGGTAACATCTCGAAACCTTCTTGAAACCCGATTTGTACCCGGCTATACAATTCGCCCCAAGCTGGCGCCGTTTTTTGCACTAGCTTCGTTAACAAACTGGTCAATGATGTCAAGCTGCAAGGTTTAGCAAAATTCTAGTTCAGAAAATCCGGTCAGGCCTAGGTTATAAATTCTAAAAGAACTCCAGTAAATTAGTATCATTGACGTATCTTCGTGAACAAGATATCCTTCCATTCTTCCACTTGTTACTACTAGGTACGTTTTGTCACGTAGATAGTAGTGCAGTGTTATTCACATGCTAGTCCGCTAGTTCAGAGGCTAAGTTCGATGTCCAGCATGGTAAATACTTGTTCTTTATTTCAAAGGTTTGTGACTCTGACTAGATTCGGCCTTAGGCAGGATGTGAAAATAGGCTAAATCCCCAACAATAACAGCCCCAATAATACAACTAACACCCTGTTATAAACTCGGGCGGGCCTCATACCAGAATGCAACTGCCACACGATTGAATGAGGAGGATTCTACGGCTTCCTTCAACCTGCTCTCTCGGTGCGTATCGATTTCCTCCTACGCGCGCTGACAATCGGGAGCGACGCTACGAAAACATTCTTAGAAGTAAGAAGCTAGCGTTTTCTTATTTTTTTTTCTGTTTTTTTCTTTACTTTTTTTCAATCAGTAACCTACTTTCTTACTTCTACGAATGTTTTAGGGTTCCTCCGAGCGCACCCGCATTTCGGCGCGGTGCCAAAAGTGCTGGTGGCTATGCTGGTGGGGTACGCGACCGGGCGAGTGGCGTACGTGAACGAGTGCGAAACGCGGCTCCGGGAGCTGCCGGCCAGCAGCCCGCTGGGCCGGCTCATGAGGCGGTACCACGCGGAGCGGAACCCGCCGCCGCCGAAGTAGCGTGCGACCCCAAGCGACCTGTGAAAAGTGATTGATTGCCGGCCTGACAACTCTGGATAACTTGCCGACCAGCATTACCTGCCTATTAAAGTGAAGTTTTTTTTACCTTTTTATTTATATACCTATTCAAGATTCGCTTGAGCATATTCACGTTAAATTCCTACAACACGAAATAATGCAATCCAAATTCACGATTTTATTTTTCAGTTGAACAACCTTTAGGATATATTACGAAATACGAAAAAAATTAGAAAATTTCAAATTTACTGATCACCTGGTAATGCATGTATGTATCTTCATGCATTACCATTATTGGAGGATTAAAATTTGTTTCAGATTTTGTATGGTAAATTAAATATCCAAATAGAAAAGTGTTCAGAATCACTAGATAGGCGTTAACAATTCCTGTCCATTTAATAAGGTCACTCTGCCTGTTGAAGTGTACACTGTACACGTAAATTGAATGCGGCGAAGCTGTCTAGTGCCTAGCACTGAGCACTCGAACTTTACTCAGCGTTTACATGCACACAGTTCTGGCAGAAGGCAGGTGTGTAGTAGCGTGGCCACGTTGCTTGTCACTATCAATTTTTAGAGCTCTACCAATGCTGTTAGTAGAGTTAGTAATAGGTAAAATAGCACTCGTCCGTAAGTTAGTTGCCGTAGGAATGCGCGGAGCTTACAAAGCGAGTGCAGAGCTTGGGTCGGTGCCTCGGTGCAATGCATTCCGCCCGCCTCCCCGCCCTGCCCCGGCCCACGCGTCGCCCACGCTCATAGCTCAACACGGAACACTACAGAAGTGACACAGGTTATCTAAAGTAATAGGTACAAAGGAAAGTTGGAAACTGTTTTTTTCTGGCAACATTCTTTCCCTCACTGGTGATTTTTAACGTTCCGTAGTAAACAAGGAACACCTCTCCTTTCGCCATGGCCTTCTGTCCACGTGTCTGTCTGTACACAACAGAGTGGTAAAATAACTTTAAAAAAAAATGTTTAGTTTGTCTCCGATACATGTAGGTAAAGTTGAAACAAGTATTTTTTTTCTTGAGACCACTTGTTTTCTATTTTTGTTTTCCGTGTGAATAAGTGGCCGGTGTCAGATTTTAAGCATCTGACATAGCCGACTGCTATCAATGATGAAAGCCGGGAGCAACGGCTTAACGCGCCTTCCGAGGCAAAGAGTAGACCTAGATATTTTTATGCCACTTGCGGTCACTATCCAAGCGGAGACACGTCCGGGGTTGCTTAGCATGAGTAAGCGCTGGATAGGTCTTTAAAAACATTCTCGGTATCCGAACACCATTATTCGATTTGGAGATTCGTTTCAACAATATTAAGCCGTAAAGTGCTAATTTTCGTTGGAGTCCAGCGCCACCAAAATAGTTGTTTATGGATACGTGAAGTTCTGGTCAGTAGCATATACTCGTATAATGAAATTACAAGAAAAACTATCACAGTCAAGTAGGGTTCACAAGACAGAGGTATAGTCTTTGGGGTTACCAGTGGGTAAACTAGTCGACAGATAAGTCTGTCGACTAGTTTACTACGTAATATAAATACGGAACTCTACAGCATGTCGCCCACAAGTGAGACCTCTGCAGTCTCACTATTGTGTACTCACTCCCTCGACGACGAACTCTGTCGGGAAAATGCAGCGAACAAACGAGAAAAGACGGATAGGTACACAATAAGATAAGCGTCTTCAAACCAAAGTGCTGGTTTGATGTTACATATGGAATTTATATGCATTCCCGTAGAGGACTCCGAAGGCCGTGCAAAGTGGGGAAGAGAATACCCGAAAGCTATCTCCAGGTTTCGAAGCTCCCTGGAGCTTTCTAATGCAAACGGAAACACGTAGCATGACATAGATAATCGTCCTCAAAGGAGATAATTCTCTGGAGACTCGTCGATATTAATGTGTAGGTGTCTAACGATAGCCGCTGAATATATTTAATAGGTATTTTTTGCATTCACAATGCTCTTTTGATATTCTCCCATTACAATAAGATATAAGATATGGTTAAAAATTCCATGCTGACAAGACTTGAACCCAGCAGTCTTCACTCTTTGTACGAGTAACGCCTTACCAAGGCCACCGCGATTCACGTTCTACACGTCGAGGGACATGTTGAATAAAAAAAAATCGTGTTGCTATGTAAAGACCTGCCAAAAATAAGGCAATAGTGACAGAAACTCTTTCAGATATAAAAGTTTTTAAGACACATGTTTTTAGACGTGCAATTTTGCAATGGGCAGCCATCCTAACGTCAGAAATTATCATATTGGACGTCCGGTAGCGAGGTGGGGGGACGACATAAAACAGATTTCAGGAAAGAACTGGATTGCGAAGGCTAGGGATAGAGAAGGATGGCGCAGACAAAGGGAGGCTTATATGCCCAGCAGTGGGTTATGGAAATCTGATGATGATGTTTCGTTTAGTAAAGTATCAAATAGTACTCGACAGTTATTTGTACCTAGGGTTACCAACCGTACTATAATGTATAGTATTGTACTATATTTCGGGACTCCATACTATATACTGTGGAAGAACTGTATAGTACGCGAAAATACTATATTTCAGTATAATATATCAATCTTTATATTTTGCAACACTAAAATAGTAAAATAAAAACAGATCCCCCAATTTTTTTTACTCGCCTTTCTTACGACAGACATAATGAACCTAAGTGCGTGTTACCGAAAATTATTGAGGCAAAATATAAAAAAAAATTATTCTTCCCTGCTAAAATACTATATATTTTTGAAGTGTACTATATTTTTATAGCTTTTTTATAAAAATACTATATTCTGACAAAAAAATGTTGGCAACCCTAAGTGTACCTTAGACGTACAGTACCCTGGATCTGTCATTTTGGCCAGTCATTCTGATGCACACGTACCTTCGAGCAACACGGCCTCCGTACCTATATGGTAGACGTCAAAACTCACTGCTGAAATGCTTACATATTTGTGACGTCACAATTAAGATCACTTAACGGATCGATATCGAAATAAAAGTGTTCTTTATAGTGTTTTTCGATAGAAATGAGTATCATGGGCTTAGAGGAAACAAATTTTATATAATCGTAACATTAGGCAACTACCGTTATCCATTCGACGTGAGCGCGGTGGCCTGATTGATAAGGATAGCGGCTGAAGCCTGTTCCTCATGCGTGATTGTTTAAGAATCGGCTTTTCAGAATTTTTCTGTGTCTATACTCTGTGATGTTAAACCACAACCACAGAACTATAACTAATCTGATCTTATTTCATAATTAGGTACCTACCTAAGGTATATTTTCGTCGATTCATTTGATTAAAATGACTAAAATTGGTATAAAATACTATTGGGTGATATTGGGGGTTAACATTGGGGTATAACTCGGTACCTATATTGATTAGGATCAGTTTGAGACTGTGAAAGACAGGCGTAGTACACAGCCGAGTATATGTAGATGAATGCTGGAGTTGTATTACCTACTAAAGGGATTGCTTATATCGTACGCCTTTTATTGCGTAGTAACTACGCAATAAAAGGCGAAATAATGATTAAAATATAATAATTCAGGTTGGATTAACTGTTAATCCAACCTGAGGAATCTGAAAAAGCTACGTTCGGACGTTCGCCCTAGCAAAGCATTACCTACTGTAGACATTTTATTGAGTGGACAATTTGATAAAGCTTTATGTGACTAAAGGGGTGTTTTTCAACGGAGTAGTTTATCGTTTTGCAAAACATCTTGTACATTGGTATGATTACGACTTTAAAGTCACTGCAGAAGGCTAGGACTATGGTTTATATAAACCACGGAAGTTTGTAGTGCATATATTATCTTCATCATAGATATCAGAATATTTACTAAACGTTTAAAACAAGATGTTCAGAAATTGAACTTTTAAATTCTAATTTGGCAGCATGCGTCTTTATGTCATTGCTACAATCAACAAAAAAAATATTCTGACGTTTACTTGACGTTTGACATATTTTGTCGTCTCATCTCGAAGACCCCGATTTTTACGGCGATGAAAGTAGATTATTTTATATTGTTTTACTGAATGTAGTGGAAAATCTTAAAATGAATGACCCAAACTTGTTCGGCTACCAGGATCCGGGCCTCGGCGGCGGCGGTCAGCCGCCGCAGCCGGCCGGCCCGATCAATCCGGTAAGGTTATGAATACCTAGCCTGATGAATACCTCTAGTATATTACGCTATGGCCCAGCTTTCTCCTTTATTTATTTTTCTCTAATAATACCAATTGAATCTCGCATGATACATGAATAGCTCTTTCGCGGCATTACTGTGATTTTTTCGGCCGATCATAATATCTCCTCACACAATTGTTGGAACAAATTGCAGTCACTGGTAAAACTTACTTTGAAATCTGTTGCATGGACAGAGTGCTACATAGAACATTGATGAAGATAGTATCTTTCAAACATTTTAATTTTTTTATTGTTGAAAGTCAACAAAGTATTTTTTTTATTTTTATTACTTATTTATAAGAATGATTGCAGTGTAGTGTCCTGTATTTTGTTTTTTTTACAAATTTTTGGAATTCTGATATTTTGATAAAGGACCCTAGGCTCAGGAGCATCTTAGCTGAGGATGTAAACTGGACTCTTCAGTTGTGAATGACACTACTTGTCTCAGCATAACGCACTCTATCATTCATTATTATTAAATACAGTAACAGGAATTACATACATACGTATTTCAAAAGAGGTAGGTATTCTGATGTGTTAGTGAATGTTTGCGGTCCATGTTGGCCAAACGGGTGTCGGTAACTGGGGATTTGTGTCGCAGGGTCAGTACAGGTTCTCAGCAGAAGAGATGCGGGTGCTGGGTGAATGTAACCGCGAGAGCTTCTTCCAGCGGTCCTTGCCTTTCGGCACCTTTCTGGGACTCGGCACCTATGCGGCCGTACAGGCAGGTAGGTCAACCACAGCTCAGCTATGCAGCACTATGATTTTCTGCCTGTGTTGATCATTGTGTATCATCACTGAGTTACTATACCCTGTCTGATACATCCAGGCATTTCAAAAAATCTGCTTTAATTACACACATGAAATCAAGGTGAAGTGTCTTTTTTTGAAACGTGCTAAGAGTAAATATTGCGAATTCCAGATTTATATTTGTAAATCAGAAGCTCAGCGATTTTGATTTTTCATTAAGTATATGTGTAAGTTTTTGTGAATTGTGTACATTACACAAACTAATTTCGCAAATTGAATTTTTCATGGGTACATAATCATGAATAATTATTTTAACACAATTTATTTGCGTATTGTAAAATATAGCTAAGCTTACTTTACATGCCAAGTATCATGTGTGTTTAGTTTAGATAAACATGTTCAAGAGCAGGTCATGCATGCTCCTCATCTGAAAATGTACCCAATCATAATTTATTCTTGTATGCTCAAATGCCACATTGGGGGGGTTCCACTTTTCATTTGTGGTGAAAATAAAATTTGGCAAAGATTTTACAGCAGTGGTCATGCATGTCAACCTGATGGAACTGACAAAATACAGACAAACAAGCAAAGTAAACAATAGTCATTTACAAGATTATTATAAAAAAATATCTCTTGGTACATGATTTTTTTGTGAGCAAAGGATTGTATTGGGCAAAATTAGGTGCTGCTCAAATTAGGTAATGCTCACTGCATTGAGAAGTTTTCAGTCTTCTAACAAGGTCCTTAACATAATATCTTGTTGGCATTTTCATGCATCTGATTTACATGAAAATGCAGAAATTCTGCTCGCGAAATGCAGAAATCGCATATAACAAGTGATCTTAAATAATTGCAATTCTTATTATTCTGCAGTATAAGCTGCATATTAAGGGTGCGCTAGTCAGGTGTTTTGCCATACAAATTCTGTAGGGTGATGACTCCGTTGTTCGGTATCGTCTGTTTAAAGTTTTTAATTCTATCGATTTGTTTTGTCGTTATCTATGCTTGTATGGAATCATAATTGTAAAATTATAAGTTATGAGTCTCAAAACATTCCGTTTTAACACGTAATTTTAACGCAAATGTGGGCACAATTAAATACCGGAAGGAGTATAAAATCTCTAAAACAAAATTCATACAAGCATAGTTTGGGTTATTAAAAAATATAAATTATTTTACTTTTTATAAAAACATTCAGCTGTTTTATCGCAAGAACACTTCTCCCAAACGCATACTCGCGAGTTTTAGGACGACGAAGAATTAGACTTTCGACAATATTTGTGTTTGCACACACTAGACTGTTGTTCCGATGTGCTTATACATCAGTGTAAATAGTTCCGCACTGTTCAAAACCGAGTCTATCCCTTTTTCAGCGATATAGCACGCATTTTAGCCACGTGCGCTGACGAGTTCGAGTTCCCGACTAGCGCATCCTTAAGTTCTGGCTGTAGCATTGTTCCCATCTATAGAAAAAAAAGTTACTTAGCCCAAGCGACTTGTAAATAAATAATTTTTTTTCCATCTTAATGCTCTGCTTTTAGAAAGAACGAAATTACTTGCTCGTGGACCATGATCTGCTTTGTTACAATTCCGCAACAGTGTTATGAAATCACATTTTATCTCGGATGTAATGCTGGTGCGAAATTTGTATTCTTATGTAACATGGTTAGGATTCCGCATTTGGAGTAAGATCATAACTTCTATAGATATTTAGATGAAATTCATTCACTCTGGAACCCACAACTGACAATGTGTCTTCAACACGTCGAAATGTTTGAATTCTTGGCTCTGGGATCTTAGAATCATGTTCTAGAATACCACTCTGACCAAAAATGTTGATGACACTGCATCGGACGGTTCCAGGTCACCTGCGGCCCAACCCTCGCTTCGGCGCCATCCCCAAGGTGACGCTGGCGGTGGTGGTGGGCTACTTCCTGGGCAAGCTGTCGTATCAGCAGGCCTGCGCCGAGAAGCTGATGGCGCTGCCGGGCAGCTACATCGGCCAGCTGCTGCGCGACCGCCGCGACGGCAAGGTCACAGGGTAGGCTGCTTCTTCTTCTTTGGTTTCAACTCCGGTGTAGTGAATTGACTTGACGGTGCATCAACAGGGGCCAGCACCGCGACGGCAAGGTCTCAACTCCGGTGAAGTAAATTGACTTGGGATAAGGCAAAGGAAGAAGAAGAGTCTGTACTATATTTAGGAGAAAAGAAAGACGGCTTTCTCTCTATTTTTATTCTATCTTTTTTAAATAAAAAATAAAATAAAAATGCCATTTATAGCCGTATTCATACATTACAAGGTAAGTTACATTACCATAATAAAAATAGCCAAAGGAATGCCTCAGCTTGTGCTACCTCAGACAGGCGTCTTACGAAGCGCTGATTTTCAGGCACCCCTTCTCCCTGAGACGTTCCTGTTATGTAATATATATCTATGATATGCCTTGTATTGGATCATGCTCACTAAAAATGTTCAACCTGGTGGCGGCGTTGTGTGTCGGGTCGTTGAGTTCCCTCTAATATGGTTGAGTTCAGCGATGGCTGATCCACACGTCAACTCGTGAACGGGTGCTGTCAGGGGGGACTGGTCTGCTCGGCCTCTTTGAGACGACTTTAAGTATCATATGTTGTTTATTATCTTTGCACACTCGATCGTTAACATAAACATGTTCCAAATTAATATATCTATAATAATAAATCTATGTATATTAAAATTGTAACATGAAAACAGAAAAAAGAAAGAAAAAAGAAAAGAACGAAAAAGACAATAAGGAATAAATATTCGTAATCATATAAAGCCCTTCAGGCGAGTAGGCGACCAAAACTGTTGATAAGAGTTTCTTTCGGCGTTTCTTCTCTGCAGTGGTCGGTTCCGAAACGCTAGTAGTCTGTAGCTTTTGAACAATTAATAAATACATATTATCTAATAAGATAATTTTAAATATGATATGACGTGAAAAAGTGCCTGCAAAGGCCTATTTTCTGAATAAACGTTTTGATTTTGATTTTGAAAGAAAATCGATAGGCATTTGACTATGAGAACTTTACATCATTTATCCCATGGCGCATGGTTATTTATTACTATATCGACTTTATCATCCGATCCGATACATCATCATAGATATGTGTAATACAATATATAATCAAAAATTTGTGAGAAATAATATATACTTCGCAGAGTGAAAAGTAGAGTGTCTACTATCATTCTTGCTTAAGTGTAGAGGAAACACACATACACCCAGTCTGTTGTGTAGTTTCCTTCATTTTTTTGTCAGCCACTTGGGATTGGCCTGATAGACTGTTACCCACTTGTTATAATTTATATTTTCGCTTGAAATGCTTAGGATTTTGGGGTCAGGGGGCCTGTAGCTAGGGTCGTCTGGGGGCCCGCATAGACTGTTATAAATTGGTGTCTCTGTCACCCAAGCAGTTTACCGTTTACTTTCTCACCTGAGATGCTTCGGAACCCAGGAACTGTGAGATAAAACTGAAAAGCGTGCGGACGAACTCCCGGAAACAGCAAATTAGTATCCAGGTATGGTATTAATAAGAATAAATGGCGTGTTTCCAGAGGCGGGCGCACGGGCATGGGCGGGCAGTCGCCGACGATGTTCGGCGCGGCGCCGGGCGACATCTACTCGGACGCGGGCCCGGGCTCCGCGCTCGACCTCGACACCGAGCGCCCGCTCTTCACGGACGACGCCTACCATCCGCCAGTGTCTGAGCCAGGTAACACAATCACATTTAATTATTTTTATTCAGAAGACCCTTGCTTATTAGTGGCGTTTCCTACCGCTCGAGGGACTTAACACGTGGGTCAACACTATCTCATCCTTGTGCAACACCCACCTACTTACTTCTTACTTCCTACGGCGCTACAACCCTTTATGAGTCTTGGCCTCTTCCACAAGTTTCTTCCACGTGTCGCGCTCCTTTGCCTCTTTCTTCCAATTTTTATATTTGCACATCTCCTTTAGGTCTTCTACAACGCAATCCATCCATCTCTAATCAACACCCACTGAGCAAGTACATCTTCAGCGGATCAGCTTGTTGGTATAAGGTCATGTTTTAAAGCTTCCAAGGTGACATGTTCTACGTAAAGTCTCCTCAAAATTGTAGCTCACACGTTTTTAGGGTTCCATACCCAAAGGGTAAAACCGGGACCCTGTAAGACCTCGATGTCCGAATGTCTGACTGTCCATCTATCACCAGACTGTAACTCATAAACCGTGACAGCTAGACAGTTGAAATTATTACAGATGATGTGTATATCTGTTGCCGCTATAACAATGAATACTTAAAATAGAGTAAAATAAATATTTAAGGGGGCCTCACATGCAACAAACGTGATTATTTTGCCTTTTTTGCTTGACAGTCGGATCTTGTATAGACAAATGGTACGAAACCATTCTTGAGCGAGTCCGAATCCCAGTTGGCCGATGTTTTTATGAATCGATTTATTCTAATTTATCTTGCCTGATGGGAAACTATGGAGGGTTGACGGACGGGGTGTTGTTATAAGTGAAACTCACTAGTTACAGGTTCGAAGATAAACAATTGACTGCTCCTTTATTATTGAATTAACATAGCTTTTTATACAGATCTTAAGTAGGGCATAATTCGTCATTATCTTGTCTATTGAGGTTACACGTATACATGTGCTGAATACTTGTGCTAAATAATTGTTTCTAATAATTCTATTTAACAAGGTTCAAGGGTAAATTCTTAGATAGTTATCTTGCACGTGGAATAATAATGAGGTCGTGTGTCGTCACACCACACCTCCTTCCCTTTTTTTGAGACAAAAATTAACAATATTTTTTGGCTAATAATATGTATACAATGAATTTACAACAGTACAGTTAAACAAAAAAAATTACATAATTATACATAACATATGTAAGTGCTTTGTTATTTTCGAAATGTATTGAGGAGTTACGTTATCTTCTACACCTCTTTTTTTACAGTGCCTAATATAATTGGTAAAGTGGTTATATGTTCTTATAACTATGATTACAATCTTATTAATTTTCTTTATATTTCCTTTTTTTTTAAACATAGAAAGTACTTGTAACTTATTAAATCTTAAAATAAATTGCAAATCTAATAATCTAGTTATGCTCGTTACTACTTATAGTAAAGTGGATTACATTTTGTCTTAAACTATTAGTGTTATAATATTTAACATTGCAAGCAATATCCTATTTCTATAGTCACAACACCTTGACCTTAATTAAGCTGACACATTACTTTCTTATGTATGTTAACCTTGATCTTAGTAATATGAAGATACGCTTCTTTTTTTTTTTTTTTTTGAATGATACATCTTATTAATTATGGTGTTTCTTTTTCATTACACCTACAGCTTTCTTTCAACTTACATTGAATGGTACTGCTTTTCTTCAGTTTCTTTATGTAATAGTAGATATGCGTCGACATATTTCGTACGCTCGCACTGAAGGAAATACATATATAGCAGTATCCATTTTTATCCATTACTAGGTAAAGGCCTAGTTAGTCTTAAAGACTTATCTAGAGTTGTAGTGGCCGTACTTGTGATACATATACTTATTCCTGTTTTTGCACTTATCACAAGTTGTCGCTAGCTTGTCGGTATACCTAAGCGTCTTATTTTATTCGTCATTTCACATATGCCTGCATGCATGGCCACAAGTGGACTTAATATAGAAATTATTGTCTGTCGTCATTATTGTTTACTTTAAATGTCACATTTGATGATGCGTCTCGTTTACGCATATATTTTCTTATCGTCCGGATCGATTTACACTTTTTTAACGAGTACTCTTACTTTATTTACTGACATGACATGTCTCTTTTTATATCAATTTATGAAGTCTTTTACCGACTTCTAATTCAAGATACACAAATATTTATATTTTATGTGATTATTTTTTTTAACTACACCTTTGCAAGATACAAGATATGCATTTACATACATGCATTTGCGTGTGGGCCCCACGTCTTTTACACATTTATTTGTGTCATATTAAAAAACAACAGGCAGTTAATTTAACACCAATATTTTAATAATTGAAGGGTATAATAATCCCTTGTGTCCAAGTGTCTTCACGAATGGTGCTCGACCGAGTCATGATCAGAAAACAAGGATTTCATGCCTGCTCTTGTATCTTGGTGTATCTTGATATAACATAACAATAGTGCAGCTCGTGCAAACTACTGATATCTTTTGCTAGTCATTTGTTTATTCCGGGATTCCATAACAATTATTCAAACCATATTGAAAACTTTAGCATCAAAATTATGTCAACAACAATTAGATGATCAGGCTAATTATGACTGAAATAAAATATTTGCTTCAGATTTCCCAAACTCAAATAACAAAACAACTTTTCCTTTTTTAAAAGTCTAGTCTGAGTATGAATATTAATTAAAACATAGTAACTTCTTGTTTTTTTTTTTTACATTCATATAACGTAAATAATTAGTTCTTAATATTCACAAATACATTTCATTATATTTATGCACAAATCTTTTAAACATAGTGACCTGCATATCACTTACGAAGAATGCTGCAGTGCGTGCTTATAAATTAGGGTTGACACATATTGTAAGAGTTTAGACACTTAAGTGAATACTTTATTTTTCCTTTCTTTTATAATTCCCGAGTTTTCATTGCGTTTTATATTTTTTAGCTCTTGTTATTAGCAACATGACATATTTATTTGTTTTTTTTTTATATTCATCCGTAATTTAAACTTCATTAATCTCTTTCTTTTAAGTAACTTAAAATGAAGTTATATTCTAAGCGTGGTAATCAAATACCGTTTAATATTTTTTATCTGGTTTTAAACATTTTAATTTTTTATTCTTGCGTATTTCATATTTTTACATTAGTTTTACTTATTTTTTTTTAGACTTCTAGATATCGTTTTTTTTTTACAAACAATTTCCTTATAAATTGCATTTGAATAATTTACCCAATATACAGTCATATTAGTTGACAGCCCTAAAATGATTCACATCTCGCTGGTAATTTGATATGTGCTGACTGTTCTTATTTATTATCGACCGATAAGTACTGCACATAATTTTTATTCGAGGTTATGGTCGATGTCTCGTTCTCACCTTTGAGTTTAAAACACACCTTTATTTTATTAGAATGTCTCGACCATAGATATCAGAATATGTGGTCTTGACCTATTTAACCATCTATGTACGTGTAAATACATTATTACAATGCTTTTAATACAAGGAAGTGTAAAATGTAAGTCTCTTTGTGACTTCCAAATCTTATAAATCGAATGAAAACAATCTTTTAAAAATAAAGAAAAAGTATAGGCATCTTTTCTACTAAAAAAAATAAGTTCACTATAGGTTTCGCGTTGTTTCTTTTTTTTTGTATAATATATTTTATTTTTTAGTAACATATTAGGTTACTCCTACTGATTGTTTATCGTACTGTTTATGTAAAAATAAAACATACGTGTCTAATCCATGGTTATACCTATTAGTCATATCATCCTTTTTATTCCTACATTTGGATGCTTGCTTTTTGTATTTTAAATTATATTTATTTTCTTTACTCTTGGTATTTAAACATTTTCTCATTTTCCTTTTAATATTTAGAGTACGCTTCCTTGACATACGAGTACGTTTACTATTTATTTTATTTCTTCGTACATTTGTCATTATTTTAATTTTATTTTTCACTTGATCATTTTTATGACGTATTTGTCTCTTAGTATTTAAAATAAGTTTACATTTATTTAACTCCTTTTCCGAAGTAATAAACTTTTTATTCTTCTTGTTTATTTTAGTTCGTTTATATTTAGTTTTATTTAGTTTTGCTTTGTCATTTCTTTTATTTTGTAATTGGATTGGTTGCGAATTTCTATCAAATGTATCAGTATTAAATAAATTTATTAATTCTAAACTGAAATCATCCACACTATTACAATCATCATTGCACTTCGATTCCTTACGTCGCTGCGCTTGCTGACGTCGTGGAACGTAGCCGTCACTCGTGTAAGACGAGATAGGTTGCATAGATGTCGTCATGATTCGCGAACTGTTCGATATGCATAAGTTATTTTTAGAAACTTTCGAGTGATAATTACGTTGTACACAATTATAACATTTGTTTACATATTTAGTATCATTATTACGAACATAATTACGTGTTCCAAAATCAATGTTCCTATTTCTATTGAACGTCATTATAGTATCTTCGTCAATCGTAGCTTGAATTGTCTGTGACAACGACTGAAAGTTTCGTGCCGACATTATAACATATAACTTAAAATTATTAAGACCTCTTAGAAAACAATCGATAGCTGCCCTTTCGTTAATAGGACGTAAGACCTCAATTTTAAACCTATCACCATCCGATTGGGCTAACGTCAATTCTACGAAAATATTTTCTATTTCAGTTCCAAAATCTTTTATCGATCGGAAACCTTTTTTACAGTTAAATAATTTGCGTTGTAAAAATACTGGGCACTTTTTAGGTAATAATAAACGCTTCATATCTTCTAATAAAATATTAATGTTAGAATAATTTCCATTTAAAATAAATTTAGCTTTTCTCGATAATCTAGTTTTTAAAATAAAGTTAATTAACCGTAACTGAGATTTACTGTTTAGAAGACTACTGTAAAAATCAATACTATCAATTAATGATTTTGTTACGTTTACGTCATCATTCATAATAGGTAATAAGGCAATAGCCGTTTTCAAATCGAAATTCTCCATAATTATGACTATAGTAGACCATAGTAATTAAAAAACTAATAAAAGGTAACAAATACTTGTAAAAGGATATGTTTCCTTGTCTTGTCCGGGGTGAAATACTGGTACCGTCGCTGGTTGCCGTTGCTGGCTGCCGCTGCTGGCTGCCACTGCGATGTGCTGCTGGCTGCTGCTGCGCTCTGCTGCTGAAAGCTGCTGCGTACTGTATACGCTGGGTGGGCCGGGCTATGCCCTGGATTCCGTGGGCTGGGATAACCCTGGACACCGCTCGAACAACAAAATCTTCTTTTTTCAAAATCTCAGTAATCTCAGTAATAAATTCTTGATAAATTATTTTCTTTCTTAATAGACATACTCTTCATAGTTATTACGCCACTATGTAATATTTTATTCTTCATTTATTTTCCTTCTTCATAATTCATATTTTCGTAAACATTTTATATTTTCATATTTATTTATCTTTAATCTTCTTATTTCCGTCCGTTTCTCCGTAGTTTATTTATTTTTTTGTACGCCGAATTTTTTTTTCTTCTTGTAGGGAAGAACTTATTTATTCAATTTGTGCGGTAAACGCGAACTGAAACCCGTGCCACCAGTACCGACGAGGCACGGCACTGGCTAGGGTCGCCATATGGAGGGTTGACGGACGGGGTGTTGTTATAAGTGAAACTCACTAGTTACAGGTTCGAAGATAAACAATTGACTGCTCCTTTATTATTGAATTAACATAGCTTTTTATACAGATCTTAAGTAGGGCATAATTCGTCATTATCTTGTCTATTGAGGTTACACGTATACATGTGCTGAATACTTGTGCTAAATAATTGTTTCTAATAATTCTATTTAACAAGGTTCAAGGGTAAATTCTTAGATAGTTATCTTGCACGTGGAATAATAATGAGGTCGTGTGTCGTCACACCGTCAAACAACGTCGATGGGTGGGTACACGCAAATTTTCAAGGCAAAAGTGAATACAATAGGCATTATATGAGATGCCTATTATATATTCACTTTTGCCTTGAAAATCCCTAAATTGAGTTCATAGAACAATCTTTATAGACGATGGAATAGCCAGTTAAATTGTTGTTATGTTAAGCAAGTTGTACATGTTAAGCAACCCCGAGCGCAGTCTCCATTTGGATGGGTGACCATTAGTGCCATAAAAATGTGAGCTCCTCCGTGCTTCGGAAGGCATGCTAAACCATTGGTCCCGGCTATCAACACTGATGCCAGTCGTTAAACTATGTTAGATGCCTTTAGGCAGCTTGAAAAATTACACTTACAAATACTCATAAAAAGCTGAATCTGTTCTACTCTGCTGGATTTCTTTCCATGTTGGTCTGGAAGACAGAATAAATGTTAAGCTTTTTTTGTTCGTCGTTCATAATCCCAGCACTATTTCAGTCGTTATATGGTCAGACGACCTGATAAAGGTCGCAGGAAGGCGCTGGATACCGGCCCCTTCCAACTGCTCATATTGGAAATCCTTGGGGGAGGCCTATCCCCAGCAGAGGACTTTTTGTAAAATGATGATGTTGGCTCTGTTCACCCTGTAAGGGATAAGAAGTTGTATTTGTGCGATACTGTACCTGCTATTGACGAATGTTCCAGGCACGCCCCCGGGCGGCGGGGCCCAGCCCCCGAGCCAGCAGCAGCCAGCGCTGTCGTACGAGGAGCTGCGGCGACGCAACCGCGGACAGTACTCGGAGGGCAAGCAGGACCCATACAGGTGCTATAAGGACCCTTGCTGCCCAAAAGGAACTCTACATGTACCATAAGGACTCCTAAATACACCATAAGGACCCCTACAGACACCACAAGGGCCCCCTATAGACACCATAAGACCCTTACAGATACCATACGAACCCCTACATGTACCATAAAGACCTTTACAGACACCATAAAGACCCCTACAGCTTACAGATACCCTAAGGACCCCTACATATACTATAAGGACCCCTAACAGAAACCATAAGAACATTTACAGACACCATAAAGACCCCTACAGACACCATAAGGACCCCTACAGACACCATAAGGACCCCTACAGACACTATAAGGACCCCTACAGACGCCATATGGACTGCGACTGGCACCATAGGGACTCTAAAGTCACCATAAGACCTCTAAAGGTAACATAAGTACCCCTACAGGTACCACAAAGAACCATACAGGTGCAGTTAGGATCCTTGCTGGTTACATAAAGGTCCTTACAAGTACTATAAGGATTCCTAGTGGAACAATAAAGACCCTATAGGCAACACCACACAAGTATAAGCAGCATCATTCTAAAGGGTACTACAAAGCACCCTTACACGATGTACACTAAAATCTCTTACAACTATATCTGTACTAAAGTCCTCTTCTACAATCCTGTGGTACAATCATACTCAGGACCTATTAGGAGTGAAACGATACATAAGCACAGAAAATTTTATAGGTTAGCCACATTGTCTATTCCGATAAATATGATCCTAACATGTATGTTTGCTCAAACTTTTGCCCGCCACTTCGTCCGCCGTTTTATCTATTATGTTGTTGTTCGTTTTTTTATATGAAAGTGGCCAACATTGGTGTAAGAAGCTGCCTGCTTCATTTATAACGATAAAGTTGTATCATTGTAGATTTCCTTAAAATAATACATATCATCACGTCTTTGCGGAATCAATATAGTGATGGGTTGCGAGCCGCATCGTCTATAACGTGAATCCGTAGATTTTCGCACAATCCCTTGACCGGCTTTGTCTGTGCGGGAAGAAAAGTAGCTGGTATATTTTTCCTTTTCTTACAAACCATCATGAGTTAGATGTATTATTATCGCTATCACAGTTTGACGAGCTCCTTGGCGCAGTGGTCAACGCGCCGGCCTGTGACACGAATGGTCCCGGGTTCGATCCCCCGTCAGGTCAAAATGAAAAACGATCTTTTTCGATTGACCTGGGTTTTGGATGTTTATAGTTATGGTACTGGTGGTCATTTAGTATAGCGATCTCATATGTGGCGTTTAATTGTTTTCCTTAATCTGTGTGTGCTTTTAGGTGTGATGAGTCGAAGCGAGGTTCACTGTGTGTTTTGGTTTAATTTTTTTTTATGATTTGTATTCAGGTTGCATTTTCAATGTGATGTATTAGAGATTTGACAGTTTTTATACTTTGTGATGTGATTTGGTGAATTTGTTAACGGCTGCTTGTTTATTTCATCTTTTGGAAATGTAGATAAACAATATGAAATTGAAGTGTTTGCATGTGTTGTCAGGAATAGAATAGTTTTTGAATTATAGTAGGTAATGGTGTGATATTTATTGTAGATGGAGGTTTTTAAACGATTATGAATGATATTATTATTGTAATATGTTTGGAAAAGTTTTTATTGTAGTTGGTTGTGTGTTTGAGGATAAAATAGTTGTGAATATGATTGTTGTACGTTGGTTTGTGTATATATTTTTTAAGAAGTAAAATTTTTATTTTTTTTATATTTGTGATAAAAATCTATAGTTTTTGAATTTGAGTAACTAAAAAGGATTTAGTATCATTCATTTTCAGTTACGGGAAAATACAGTGGGTAGAGTGGTTTGAATCCATGAAAGTATTTTAGTGTGGACGTTTTTTCTGCATTTGTTGAAGAGAGAATTAAAAAGAGTATCAAATTGTTGCAATATTTCATAGTAGCAAGAAAATAAAGTGCTGTAAACTGTGATAAATTAATTAAAAATTTAAAAGGAAAAATTAACTTCATTAACAAGCGTAACTTTTTTTCTACGTGGAGAATCCCTTCGGATACCGCACGGGCTACGGGAAGCCACGTGCGGTTATGTGGTGTAGCCACTAAACTCCACGGTGTCGACGCCTCTACCGCATTTGCCGGGCTATGTGCTACTCTCGCTCCACAGCCCGGCGCGGCGGCCACTAGTTGCGGCCTCGGCTCGGCTCGCTCCCGGTACCTTCTCTATCGAGAAGGTTCGGAGCAGCCTGCGGGGTGACCCTACGGTCTTCAAATCTACCCGCTGGGGTGGGTGTGTCTCGACACTGACACACCTTCCACCCGGGGGCCATTTCATGTCGAGTGATCGGATCCCGTTTCCGTCACCCGACTGGCACGCGTCACAATTTTTTTTTGCGTTATTATATTTCTTACTATTTCTTTTATTTAAATTATCTTGTCGAACTACTTCCTACAACAAATACTTATTATTTTACAAAATATTCTATCATTTTACTAATCATTGTCATTTATAACTATACCCAAAGAATAAAAACAAAACTCTATTCACAAAACTTCTATATCTATCCATCTGTCACCAAAGCTAAATCTCATTAACCGTAATAGCTACACAATTGAAATTTTTACAACATTTACTATAAACTTTATACAACCAATAATATAATAATATTATACAAAACTAACACCTTAAATATTTGTAAATAACATTCCAAATCTACACAGCGAAAAACCCAATGATCCAGTAGATGTGAGCTCTGTGAACGATTACATACGTTAAGCAACCTCTGATACAGTCCCTACTTGAATGAATGACCGCAAGTGGCATAAAAATATCTCAAATTCCTCCGTACTTCAGCAGACACATTAAGCCGTTAGTCCCAACTGCCATCTTTGATGGCAATCATTAAGCTATATCAAATGCCTTAAGGCGGCTTAAAAAATCTGACACCAATGTTAGCCACTTACACATACAAGAAACAAACAAAACAAACATCTACACAATATTAACTCAGCTTAACTTAAAATTAATTTAACAATAGAACTCCAAGCTAGTGGTAACTACCCACCATCTTCTCTATTAAAATTAAAATATTTTTATTTTCAATAACCTCAAGGTTTTCCTGAAATGTATTCGTTTTCCTTTGCAAGATAGATTATCAAAACGCATATAATAGTGAATTTGTCCAAGGCATGTTCAAAAACCGCAAAAATCGTTAAACACCTGTTCTTCATCTTAGCGATATACGGATGCCAATGCTTCTCTTTGTTTGCACAATGTATGATAAACCGCACTCAGAATCTACTCAGTGATGTATAACAAACCTAACTTGTGCGACTTATAGTAAATGTTAATTGAAACACGCTTAAGCCGATTCGCACACTATCCCGAACCCCGCTGCGGGATGCGTGGCAACACAGCGACGCGCGTGGTTGCGGAAGTACAGATCTGCATCAACATGATTATCAGTAATCTGCATGATTACTCCGCAATCACGCGTGGGGCTGCAGATAGTATGCGGGGCACTCTAGGCTTCATTTTATTCTTTATTATATAATTTCTGTTTTATATTCTTACATAAAAATGTTTATTAATGCTGAACTCATTCAAGATGTTGCAATTATATGTTCTATTTGGTTTTTGTATAACCAAATAACAAGAAATCGTTCTTTATACGATATTGTATACTGAAAATCACGCACAGTTCTGCAGTTTGGAGTGCCATATCTTGCAGCCACTCGCGTGGACGCGTTTTCTCTGCATGTACGCGCGTGATCTCCAAAACTGCGCGTGGATGCGTGTTCAGTGTGTTGCACTACACGTTTTTCAATACAAAATTAGGTACTTACAAATAACGTCAGACTACGCACTCTCGCAGCCCGCAGCAGGGGCCGGTATAGTGTGTTAATAGCCTAAGGTTTATATGTCGTATGAAAAATAATCTACATCCTCTATTGAGCTGTGGTTTAATAATTCAAATCCTGGTTACTACATAAGTACGGACGGGTCCTCGTCCTGTCCGACTAAAAGCCAATTCTATGGTCCCATCCGGAAAAAAGGACGAAACTATACAATGTACTTGAGTATCGATATGGAAACTCATCGACAAATGATTGTGTCCCGCCCCCTTCCCCATTAATGTGCCCAATCGTGTTTATTTTAATCGTCTATAATATAAAAAATGAATTGCTGAATGTGTTGCTAAGCGCCAATCTCGAGAGCAGCTGAACCGATTTCGCTAATTCTTTTTTTAGAATATTCCTTGAAGTACGAGGATGGTTCTTACGGAGATAAAAATTATATGTAACACGTGCGAAGCCGGTGCGAACTGCTGGTTTATGATAAAAACAAAGCTACGAAAAAACTGTCAGACACCAATACGGTAGTTGCCTAATGTTAAGATTTTATAAAATTTGTTTCTAATGAGACTAACTTCTATCTAAAAACACTATAAAGAACACTTTTAATTTGATATCGATTCGTTAAGTGATCTAAAGCTTCTTTAAAGTTGGGTGAATAGGAACATTTTTTAAAGTATGAAAATCTTTAATTACAATTATACTGTATTTTAGTCTGCAAAATTTATAGCAACTTTTATTATGAAACCATTACCATAAACTAAATATTTCGTATAGCTACCAAACAAAGTTCTCACGCCACCCATACAAAATACAAGCATGTGACGTCACAAATATATAGGCATTTCAGCAGCGCGTTTTCACGTCTAAAAATTTACGTCTAAAAACATGTGTCTTTAAAACTTTTATAACTGAAAGAGTTTTTTGTTTAGAAATGTATTTCTGTCACTATTGTGTTTATTTTTGGCAGGTCTTTACATAACAACATTGAATAAAAATTAGTCAACATGCCCATTGTTCTTTAGATGTATGATGATTAGACTTAAGCCTCACTTACGGTCTTTTTCGTGTCTTTAGATTTTTTTTTTATTAATTATAGAATTAGGCATTTGTCTCCCATCTCACCTGCGAAGTAGCTTAATTGTAGTTGTTTTGCTAATGTCACTTTTGTTGTGTTCGTGCAAAACGAAAACCAAAAGGTCACTATCGCTCATCGGGGGAGAATATCAGGGCTAAAGGAAAGAGAAAGTATGCTTCACTCACACATAGACGTGTGTACTAATGTCACGATATAGTATTTATTTATTTATTATTAAGGTATACACAACAGATCACAATCACAACATGGTATAAATGACAATAAATTAGCACAATAAACTAGACTATGAAAGGCTATGGTAGATGAGATCTAGGTGGAGAGAGCTGACATACTGTGCCGACCCCGCATAAAAAAGTGGGATAAGGTAAAGGAAGAAGACCCAAAACCGTGCACACACAGCATGACAACTATTGTAAACACAGTTATACACAAGATTATTAATGTTAAGGCAATAAAAATAAAAAATACTAAAGTACAGTTAGATAGAATCATAGATACAGTTAATAGTAGCATAGATATTATCATTCTACAGGAGTAAATGTGTCATTCGATGATGTTGTATAGTTGGAGCGCAACTTTCGTTTGTATTAAACTTCGAGGATATATGTCAATGATATTACCACCATAGTAGAGTATTAGGTTTCAAACTCGCTCTGCTAGTGTGAACCGCCAGGCACGGGCCAGAGTGTGCTCTAAGGGTTGCTGTTTTCAGTTTACCTGTTTAGTGTGGTTCCCGGCAGAGAAGAATAGGACCACTCCAAGTCTTCCCGGGGATGTCGTAGAAGGCGACTTAGGAAACAAGCTAAACAAAGATTATAAACATCAAAGAAACCTCTTAAACCTAGACGGGTTGGAGCATGAAGGTCTCCACGCTCGCAGTCTGGCCAAAATGTAGGTCGAACCCTCGACAGCTCTGGCTATTTCTATGGCTCTGGCTGTGCAGAGGGTCGTTCTCCTGCAGTGGAAACTGAAAAGACCTGATGATGCTGATGCGTTAATAGTGCCCTGGAAGCGCATATTCAAGAGAGAGAGAGAGTCTACGCCTGCACCTTACATTCACAGTATGCCTTTTCTGTGAGTTTTATGTCACACACAAAATAGTTCACTGGTGAATTGAAGACGAGCGTGTATTCCATACAAAAATCATACGTTTTTGAGCAGGCGCACGCCTCCGAATTACAGAAACCCCTTTTTTATGGAGTTTATAGGTACGTGTCCCATTTCTGGCTTATTAGAGTTGTCTTATTCTTCTTAACGCATAATGTCCTATTCTCGAAATATCTGAAAACGTCCTATTTTCGATACGGCAATTATCACAATGTCAATTCGAATAAAGTCCTTTGCGAGTATAATTATAAAGTGCTAGTTGTTTTCTCGCGATTTTGTCTACATGGGATTCGGTTATATCACAGTCTTTTCGGGCCCTCCGATCGTCGATCCCTGGGCGCCGAACAAGTGGACCCGAAGCGTTCCACGGGTACGATTTTTGTCACATGTTCAAAAATAGTGCTTTAGGTGAAGATTCAACTGGGAGAGACATCGATAGTTTTCGAAATGATCGCTCTATAATGTCGTTTACAGGCAAATTTTTGTTACCTTTGTTACATTGTTGCAATTTTCGGACATTTCGGTATTTTTTGTATATCGGTCTAGTAGTTTTGAGTTTATCCATTGCAAGAAAAGGTTAATATTGGCCAGTTTCTGAAAGCATTTTAGACACTTTACGGTATGTGTGTAGATAAAAGGTTTTTGTCTCGAAATATAAACGGTATTCGATTTTTTCCTTCACTTGTTCTACAATTCCTCTACGAGTGTCATCAATGGTGTAACGTCAGAACTTCAACGGGTCTCAGATTACACTATGTGATAAAAAATTATATCTCCACATATATCTGAGAAAAATGTTTTTGACAGACAGTGAGACAGGCAAGGACGTGTGATTGAGTTTTTTTCCCTAATGGAATCCTAAAAAAGAAATAAACAGAAATGTAAAAAATACATTTTCAGAAAGATCGTATGTGCGGAGACTGTCTTATTGTGCTCTACGACTTTGCTTATTTTTAATTATAACTGTTTCCAGAATGGACCCCAGCTCCGTTCCGCCGATCTCTCGCCGCCCCCCGCCGCCACCGCCCGCGCAGTCCACCAACAAGTACGGTGACACCATGGATTAGACACCACTTAAAACGGGCCTTGTCTGTCAGTTCATTCGCTTGGATAGCATCACGCTGACGAACTGACAATGTCTCCAAGAAATCAAAAAGTGCCCTCAGTGACGTTGAATTTGTTATTTCAAGAGACTGTTATAATGTTTTTATTCCTTTCCGGTAGTCGGTAGCGGCACTATCCAAGCGAACAGACTTCGTGTATTCTGCATAAGAATTGACGTACATTTACTGTTTAAATAGAACCTGCATTAGCAAGAGTTAACAAATAAATGTCATTCTCAAATTGGGCAACATAAAAACATGTATATTGGTGATCTTAAAGTTAGCAACAATTTTCTCGATTCAAAAAGTACGCAAGCAATGTATATGAAACAGATTATAATTGACGGAAAACAATATAAGATTTTTAATAAGTACATTACTTGTTAGATGGTAGCTACTAGCAGATTAACATGTCTTGCACGTCATGTACATCAATTCGTATGCAAGTACAATACAAAGGCCTTTAACGTCTTATAGTAGCATACGTCTATAGTAGTATGCGCAGCTGTCTACAGCCGCTTTTGTACACATATTCACGTAGATTTAGACTGGCGTGAACTGAGCAGCGAAACAATCATGTTTGTTAAAGTTGATAAGAAAATAAAGTAGTTAAGTGTTTCTCAGGGTTTTATTTAATACAAAAACAACATGCTTGAGGGGAAGAAACCTTCGCTGAGCAGGCGTTTGCGGTCACATTCGCTAAGAAGCGTAAAATACAGCTATCTAAGTGTTTTTAAATACGAAGCATCAGATGGCAGCTTTGAAACGCCAAGTTCAAAGGGCTGTTGTCATTGTCACTTATTATTCTGGATAGTGCCACATGCCAAGATTGAGTATAATCTTATTGGACACATGCAATTAGGTATTTGTTATTTTGAAGTACATTGATACAGATTGGACATCAATGGTCACTTTGCCGATAGGTCTTTGGATCGAGACCAGGCTGTAGTAACCACTTCATGTTGTTCGGAGTATGTATGTCGCAGAAAGTCACTTTCGCCAAATGGCAAAACATGGCACAATTTTGCAAAATAGAATTTTCGCAATAAGTCACATTCGCAGGATGTCATTTTCGCAAAATGTCACCTGAAATAAAGATTGCTTACGTTCCTTTCTATATTATGAGAAAGTGACACGTAGCCAATGTGAAATTCGGTGACAATTTGCAAATATTGCATTTTGCGAAGTGACGTTCTGCGTCACAGGCGAGTTAACGTGTGCGTGGTGAAAAAATCGTGTATGTAATAATATCTTATTCAAGACTTGATTGATTATATACAAAACAATCAAATCTTACTCGATAGGTATTAAAACTTGGACATTCAGAAACGCGTATCATCATTGGTTTGGTTGGAAAATGGTTATGGCATTCTTAGGCACGCCAAGCATGCAGCTTGGCGTGCCTAAGAATGCCATCTTTAGAAAGCCATTCTGATGCACGCCAAGCATAACCAGTTTCTTAATATAGCATTCGTAAGCTGAACATTAGAGACTTATCTGTGATGGACACCAGCGGTAGCATCGCCTAATGAGATAGAGCTCTTTTGTCAAGCTCGTTTTAAGAGCTACGTCAATACATGAATTAGCTATCCCGGGAAATACACAGCTGATACCAGCAGTTAAATGTTTGCCTTCATGTAGTGAAATATACATCAGTAAAACATCAGGTCGCCACGCTATGAGAGTTATCTGAAATGTATGTACGTAATCGTTGCATTACTGAAACGTCGTGTCCGTCTCCTTTTATAGCATATTCTGACATAAATAAAATCTAGTAAGAATGCTCGGCTGGCTTGCTTAAAAGGAGCATTCTAAGAAACAGATCGCATCGGACTTGACGTCTCTGCACTGCCACTACTATTCATAAAACCCTCACGGTGAATAAATAAAACGCACAGCTGAATGAAACGCAATATCCAAAACTTTATTTTAATAATAATAACATAATAAAGATAACTGTACTATAAACTTATCAATGTGAAAACAAAATGTACAATAACATTGATGACATAATTTGTAAAAGGATTTTGGGATATGAACTGAAAGGAATGGATGCGGACAATATTATTATAACACCGATGTACCTTGCTAACATTATACATATTTTAGTGTAGAGCTACCTGGGGGTGTCACTATGTTTGTCGCACCGCGCTACTCTAGTAGAAACAGAGCCGGCTGTACACTCCCAGATACACAACATAAGAAATGGCAAGTACAATTCACGGAGGTAAGAGTGATCATTAAAGTTAGTACATATCGTTATTTGTTCCACAAATTCAGCTATATGTCGTAATTTGTTCCATAGTACCTCCTAATGAGTCATCCACAAGTAAAGGTGCTTTAGGTAATCGGACCTTGCCTACATTATATGGCGACCCTTACCTATTCTACGTAAATTGTACTGTATTTCGAAAACAGCCGGCAAATCGTTAGTAACTGCGTGTCCGGCTTACCCCCACCCTACAAAAGTACAATTAAATGTCTACTCTAAACACAAAGCTAGCCAGCGTCTCTTCGATCTTACGAGTAACTGCTCGTTTTGATATAAAACGCCTGTATAATCTGACAAAATGCATCTGATATCACAAAATCAGAGCAACTTTTTTAATCCTTCTACAGCCCGGTGTTGCCTATTGCAACTTGAATTATATGATCGTGATATGACACCACAAACTAAAATAAATGTAAAAAACATGATTATCGCAAAAATACTAAAAACTCGTTGCACGTGGTACTGCTAATTGACGTACCAGTAAGACCAATGGTACTATTTTTGAACGCGTGCCACTCGTCTTCGAACGATTTTTGTATGGAAAAATCGTTCGAAGACGAGTGGCACGCGTTCAAAAATGGCACTCCTGGCTAATAAAATTATTGACTACGGGTCAGAAAAACGTTCCATCCAGTAAAAGGTTTTTTTTTTCGTGCATTTATTAAATGAGTATTTCTATTGTACTTTCGATTTTGTGTTTTATTGTTTGAACGTCTTTTGTTTTCCCAATTTCAGAACACAAGATGTTATTTTTCAAATGTTTGGTCGATCAATCGGCAGCACCACGGGCAACAAATGAAAATATACTGCAAGCATGTGTCCTACACATGAGGTTAGTAACAATATAACAAAATATCACAAGTTATCTTAGAACAGCCATATCGCGTCCCAATCTTAAAGTTAATATTAGTATATGAATGGTCCATTTTAGAATTTGGTCAAGTTCAAAATGAGCCAGAACAGACGCTCGCGGCAAATAACCCACTGCACTGTGTCTGCTTCGGAAAGGGAACTTGCATTTCAAAAACTTTGCAATTTAATAGATTTGCTAAATGGAAAATAACATGAGCAAATTCGTTGCAACATGTTAGGACCACCTACCGATATAACCAAGAAATGAAAATTTCTAAGCTCCGGTCTCGTGTAGATAAATTAGAAAAGTATTTTAAATACTCACTAAAAACACGTACAAAATGCGTATGAATTTTTATTCACGACTTCGTCCTTATATCTCGAACTATGACAAAAAAGAAACTACTATGTACCAGAAGTCAAAAGAAAGTCAAACATAAAAAAGCAAAGTATCGCCCAGGGACTTACTTCATTGCGTTTGAGATTACGTTCCGATTTACGCATTTAAATAACAATAACAACCCAACGTGATAAAACTTTTATAAATTATATATACTTGAAAAGCAGCTAACAAAATAACATTTATTTATTTGATTCCATAAGTTTATAGCTAACATAATTAATATTAGTTAAAAATAATAAAATACGATAAATATTATGTAACAAAAACAAAATAGGTAGACAATTCATTTGCCCAGCTCGTCGGGAGAGATAGTTTTATATATGTAAAATATTCATTCATTTATATTAAGCACCAAACAATTAAGATATTTTTTAATTTGTTATATAAAATTTATGTTTTGTATAATATTTCATAAATTTGATGCAAGCTCCCCGTTCACAACTCGACTAGTAAAAATAGATAAATAATTAATTTTAAACTTACTCACAACAAATTGATATTTTTTTGCCACAAGTAGCGCTGTTCGGGTAAATGTTCTATGTCCAAACGCAAAATGATCATGAGACGAATCTCTTAAAAGTATCAATAAATTAGGCTGCAATCGACTTTTAATTGCTGAAATATAGTGCTCTGTGGAGACTGATTTGCGAAGAGAAACCTTAGACGAACGCTGCCAATCCGGTGCACAGAGAGAGATTAGTCATCGACCAATTTTCAGCGTCGCACAAGCCGCGTATTTTTTTTTTATTCTTTGCTTCTATCTATTGTTTCTTCTATTGTATAAAGGGGAATGACAAAAATATTGACCCCCTAGATTTTGTTCGTCGTATCTCCACAGGCCGTGATCGCTAATTAGAAGCGAGCATTGTATAGCTGTCAGGGTCCTATCCTGGTGGCTTTCGCTTTTCCCTGTCAACCCATCTACGTTACACCTAGTATATAAGTAATGATAATATATTTGATATCTAGGACATTTATGTCCAATTTACACAATTGGCATTATAATTCGGTTTTAATTCGGTACCCACTAAGCCTAACGATACTTGACACTTTTAGTAATTCTTATTTTTAATTATAGACACCATTACTTATTATTTTTGATTAATCAACCTATATTAATATAGGCTCTTTTTATATATTAATTTTATTTCATTCATTAGATTAGTATAAGGGATAAGTAAGGGTTTTGAAGGAAGAGTGTCTCAGCGCAAAATGTCCTTTCCCAACATGTCCTTTTTATTAAAATGTCTCTGTTTCAAAGTGTCGAGAAAATGACATTTTGAGAAAAGACATTTCGAGATTTCATGATGACAAAAGGAAAAGTGTGCTAAGACGTGGGATAGGTACTACCTATTCTAAAGAAGATTATGGGCCGGGCACCTACGATGTGTCAGCACCTTAGGGCAGCGGCCAGGGTAGGCCGGAGAAGTTGACGGGCCCACCGAGCCCCGCGTCGGCCTCCAACAGGCTCATGATGACCGCCATCGCTGCTTCGCCGTTGCCGTCCAGCCCCAGCGGGGGCAGCGGCGGGCTGGCCGGGGGAGGACTTCCGCTAAGCGCCGCACCTGGAACCGAGATATAAACTCTTGTAGTATGAATATTACACAACTGAAGTAGTTTTTCAAATCTTAAATGGAACCGTTGGATTTAATCTCGCGTAGATATGTAGATTCGTATTACTAATAAAATTGTGTTACTATATGTATTCCAAAATTTGTTTCGCAAAAGGTCATGTCAATTTCCCGGAAGGTCTAATTCGTTGACCAAGTGACACAAATAGTTAGCCTTGTTACCGTCTGGACAGGGTTGCGTGGCCGACGCGGAGGGCGGCGGCGAGCCGTGGGCGACGGAGTTGAGCGACACGTTGTTGCGCACCTGGCTGCTCAGCCCGAACGCGCACGGGTCAGCGCTCAGGATGTTGTCCACCAGAGACTGTGTCGGACAAACGGCTGGTTGAAAACTGAATCAGAGCTATAACATCCTAATAGATCTTAACAAATAAATTTTACGTGGTCTAGCGCTGCCCCTATTTGAATAGCGAATTTGCTTTTCCGCCAAAAGAGGCCAAATTTTTATTTTGAATTGTAAATAGTAGTTCAAAAATAGTAATCAAACATACATACCTATACAAATTTTAAATATAACTCCGTCTTTAGAATAATTTCAAATGCCGGTAAGTAGCGTTGGACCCGATCAATTCATGATTCTCCTTAACAAGACATTCGTCAGAAAAAACAGGACTGCCGAAGATAATGATGACATTATACCCGGGTATAGACCCGGTTACTATCACTAGACGGCAATCTTTTGAATCTTAAATCCACGTTCTGGCTTCAATATTTCATTACATGCCCTCGATCCTGACTGCTCAGATTGGTCCTAGTACCATCAATAGCTGATAACCTAGCTATTCAAATAAAGAAAACTATTCTACGTTGCCGCAGACAGATTTAAACGCGTAAACAAACAGACACGCCGACTAACGTGAACCTTTATTTAAATTATTTACTGCTGAGCATAAGCCCTTCTGTTTTCTACACATGCCTATTTATTCAGCTTCTAGAAAGCGCGTTGAAACTTGTCCTGTTTCGGGAATGAAACTAGGGCCGCGCTACACTGTATTGGCATGGAATGGCGTCAGAAGCGATGCCTCATTGCAAAACAGTCTTTATATTAAGTGATATAAGATGCATAACTGCTTGAACGTGGCCAGCCGGCCGGCGGCCTGGCGCGCACTAGCACGGACTAGACGCCCGCATACAGCCGCTGTTTTTTTTGCATCTTATGTCACTAAACATATGGCTTGTTTTGAAATGATGCTTCGCTTCCGATGCCAATCCAGTGTTTAGCGCGGCTCTAAGTCGCACCAACCTGCTGGTTAAAGACGGCGTCCTGCAGTAGATCGGCCGGCAGGTCCGGCGAGAACTCCGAGGAGGAGCAGCGCAACGCCTCCTCCGCGATGGCGCTGCCGATCTTGTGCGACTCCACCTGCGAGTCGATGAGGCGCTGCACGTCGGCGTCGCCCTCTGAAAGGATCGCCCGAGGCGCCGCGCTATCAGCCTCGGCCTCCACTACAACACGCATACACGAACGTGCATCCGTATTTGCTCCACATTATACAACACTAAAAGCACTAATCTTACTACGTTCGGGTTGTGTGTAATGTACACTGTTTAATAATAAGTCTTATTTCACTTAAAGATCTTCTGGAGAAAAATAAAATTTATTTTTTTATTATAAGTAATTATCGTGTTTATATGATATCTTGATATAGGTATTTTACTTTTTACCCGACTGACCCTGCCAGAAATATGTTTTATGTATATGTATGTCTGTTACATTGTTGCCTCCTGAAGCCTCAGCGGCTCGAAAGATGTTGAAGTGTGAGGTGTCATTAGATTGGTATTCTTTCTCGGAGTATGTGGAGGAGGAATGGCTATGTGATGGATGAATCAAAGTAGCTGATGCAAACAGTAGATAAGGATTTTTCTATTTTTTTAAATACTTGTTGTCATCCCCTCATCTGAGCGTTTCCCCGGTTGCATCCTCGGCTGCGGTGCGTCGGAGTCAGGGGTCCGCTATAGTGACAGCATTCGTGCTGTAATACGATTTGGCAAAGCATTGACGGCCAGCCGCCTGCCAGCCTCCAACTATTTCCCCGCAACAGAAATAGATTCCTGTGTCCTGTATAACCACTGCGCAAGGGTTGTCATATATTATATTTGTTACTTTCATTTTTAGATTAATAAATCCATACTTATATTATCAAGAGGAAAGATTTGATTGATTGTTTGTTTGTTTGTATTAAATAGGTTCTGAAACTACAAGACCGATTTTCAAAATTCTTTAAAATATCATTTCAAGGGTGACATAGGCTAAAATTTATGCGGACGAAGACGTGGGAAAATTGCTAGTAAGTAAATAATAAAGTTGTAAGATTCTAAAATGTGATGCAAAGACATCATACGAATAGTAAAAAAATATGAAAGTTTATAAGGTTTTGGATGGGTTTGAATGATGGCTACTCCTCCTAGATAAAAACTACTGGAACATTTGTCATGAATGATTCATTATAATCTATTTGCAGTTCAGTTGTAAGGTAGTGTTGTGTGATGTACAGGTAGAGGTAAGTCTTAAGGATCCGTACACACAGGCTGCAAGAGCATCCAAAAGCAGAAGACAGATCAGAGCCACCGGCCGTACACACAGGCCGGTTGGAAGCTGAGCGCTGCAGCCTTTCTCATACATAAATAAAGAAGTATTGATAACAACAAACAAAATGTGCGCCACAGTGCACTCCGGTCAGCGTCAATGGACCTTTAATACTCACCGATTTTAGCTGGCATCCACATGAGGTCAATGGGGACGTAGCTGTATGGATCCACAGGGGTAAGTTCGTCCATCAAAAAAGCTGCGTGGCGTGAACAGACAGTACACCCAGTAAGACGCAGCCGGGTCGAGGTTGCACGAGTAGTGATGCGAGTGGACGAGCATCTCAACGCATATGTCCTTTTCTCGAAATGTCCTATTCCCAAATTGTCCTTTTCCCGAAATGTCATTTTCCCGAAATGTCATGTTCTCGAAATATTCTTTATACCGACTAGTCTTGAATATAAAATAAAAAAAATACGACATCTGCTTTATTTAGTCTTATTTCCAGCTGAAATTTCAGTTGATGCACTGTATTAATTATATATAACAAACACGCTGAAATACGTGTGTTTACAAACGCAATCATTTGCATATGGAACAAAAAAAATTAACGATCATTTTGAAAAAGGTGTTTTCGAAAAAAAGGACAATGAAAAGGAATCTGCGCTGAATCGATGCTAATAGTTATGGGACAAACGCGCAAAATGTGAATGTGCGCACCTTGTGTGTCCGGCATTTGACCCCGCGTCCCCCGCATCACAAGTCCAGGGCACAAGTTAGCCGTCACGGCATAGTACTTCCGTTTCGTTTCGCCTCGACCGAACCGAGCTGCATTTCACAATTAACACAGGTCCACAAGATACATTTTGCAAATGAATTTTTTTAATTCTTTCATTTCCACGGAGGTATTATTGCTATACCAGCGTGGGTGTCTGGGAACAGTACTGCCCACTACCTGTTGTAAGTACATCATCCACGGGTACTGTACACGCCTATCATTGTATCGAGTAATCAAACTCATATTCGTTTTACTCGGCAGAAGCATATAAGTTTGTGGCAATATCAGTAACTCCTATAGGCTGAAAGGCTTTACCAATTTTGAAGTATCAATACAAAGGCGATGTGATGTGACGTCAGCAAAAATCATTATAACAGACGTAAAATATCAAAAGGAGCAGTTGGGTTTTGTATCTTTATCGTTTTATACTTTTTAAGACATCTTGTAGACCAGTGTTAGTGAGTGTCTGCTTAACACGTTGACTGCGATTAAAACATATGTACGGCAGCCGTGTGCGAGTGCGTCAAAAAGTGGAGAAATAGGAAATGAGGAAAATAAGTGAGAAAGTATGATCGTATGAAAGGATATATTTATGTAATAAATATGGAAATATTTTTTATTTGTGTATAGAGCTCATGATTCATTTCATGAGATTTTAAAAGCCGTCAACAAGTTTGCGTACAAAACGTCAGGTCCGATAGGCTGTAGTTGACATTAAATGTTTGATTATGATAGCTGTCTAAAATGTACTCCAGAAAGTCCAGCTTATTGAGATGACGTGTGAGGGCTAAACTCATAAAATCAACATAAAGATGATGATCGATATAATAGAACGAAGAAACGATACTAACAGCAAGATAAATATGATAGCAAAATAATAATTGTTAGCGTTTCCCACAGTCAAAGTGTCAAGCGCTATACTGGCTATCAGCAGGCCTATTGGTAGCTTTTGACAATGCGGTGTACAGTATAACTTTATGACGGCCACTTCAACATCCATTACGGCTTTTGTGTAATGGGACTATTCTTTAATTTATGATATATATGTATGTTGTAACGACCATCAAATCGTTGTACACCGTAGTTGTCTTAAGTTATCAAATTGGCCTGCAGGTGATGTGTCATAAGCGGAATTCGCTCGACATCTACCTATCTCTGTAGCTCTCATTATTATTATTTTTATGTTTCCACCCTGTTAATACTAACCTTTAATCCCAAATATAACACTCGGTATAATGCAAGAATTTTAACGATAATTAAAATATCCAAATCTATTTAGGAGTTTAAAGGATATGCAGGAATAAAGAAATTCACCATACATACTTATATGAGCTCTGAAGACAACACTCTCTTTTTGGGCAGTTGTGAAAAAAAATACAGATATGGTTCATTGTCCGTCATTTACAAGAAGCCTGTCTTCTAGTATAGATCACAATCAACATACTTATTTACATTAGTGAACTAGCATTCACACACAAAACTATTGGTTTCCAGATCCCAGACCGCGCTGCATGGCCTATTGATATAATCGTTCGACATTTTTGTCGCACCACAGACTACTAAATCTCAATTATGAAATAAATCTCTCGAATTATTATAAAAAGAAAAAGTTTCGCAAGATTAATTCTTCTGGCGCGGCAAGTAGGAAATTTGCAGATTACAAATTTGTAGAAAAATTCGCATTGTGGAAAAAGCACTGATCAGAGCTTACGCAACAAAGGGGTAAAATTGTTCTATCAACAGGTATCATTGTAAAAAAATATAGCTGAAGTCGATCACGCGAGAGATAACAATATAAACAATCAATGGTGCCATACTGCGCGACGTGGGTTGCAAGGTTTTATTTACATGGATTCATTAGTAGGCAGGCAGGGGTTCCCTGAGGAATTCCTTACAACACTATTGTATTAGTTATAACCACTGATTGAGACCCTACGAGCATATTAAATACCTAAACTTCAAGTTCTGAATATCTCAAGTAGCAATTATAAATATCGCATGTTTTTCGGGGGCGTTACCCCCGCAAAACATGCGCTTGAACGGGCGGAGTAGATATCATGTGAGAAATTAAGGCATATTTTGCATCATCTCTATAGTGGGCATTACCTCCTTTAAACCCTGAGAGAACTTTTTCAATTTTTGATATGCGATATCAATTCTTATTATGCTAATTTTAGGAGACTATAATTCTGTGCTAAGATTCATAACTGACCGTGACACAGAAATACTACAGGTAATGTGTGTTTACTGTCGCTCGCACATATATAATATTAGCGGTTACACGCGGCTTCGCCCGCGTGATATATAGCCTATGTTCTTCCCAGTACCCTAACCTATGTGTATGCCAAATATCATAATGATCGGTTCAGTAGATAGGGCGTGAAAGCGTAACAAACTCACTTTCGCATTTATAATATTAGGATTCTCGTAAATATAACTAAAGTTTTTACACAATTGCATATAAGCGAACGGAACACCAAACTGTAGTACCTCTGTCTCTTTCTATGCTAAAACTTACTATAGGTACTCAGTCGTTTTACTATATATAAGGTCCTTGGTTTTTGCATCGCATTATTGCAAAACTTTAATTCAAATAAGGAATTTATATTCTAAGAAAATATACTAAACTAAAATCAACACCAGATGTTCCTTTAATATCTGAGCTAATCTACAAAAACGACAGTCATCAGACAGGAAGGGGTAAGTATAACATATATTAGTGAAAACAAACAGCTGGAATTTGTGAGTCTAAAAATCCGGTGAAGTAGCAAAAGCTCACTTGGAGCTAGCTAAATAGAATTTAAAAATATATATACTTTATATGGGATTTTATTTTGCATTCACAATGCTATTTTACCTTATTTATTAAATAAAGAAAATAAGAAATGGAAAAAAAAAAAAAAAAATAAATAAGGTAAAATAGCATTGTGAATGCAAAATAAAATCCCATATAAAGTATTGTATGGCTTCCTACACATTAGTTGATTAACAAATTAATTGCAAAATGAGTTGAAATCAAATACCGCACTTGTAAAAGTGGGGTAGTTGTGTTGGGTGACGCAAGCCTAGATGCGTGTAAGAGGAATGGGATATGGTGGAGAAATTCGGCGCCGGGGCTTGAAGCGCGGTGGCGTAATTGGCAACGCATAGATCGTACTGAGATCTAGACGCAGGTTCAAGTCCTGCCCGCGTGGAATTTTTTCTCCATTTCTTATTTTCTTTATTTAATAAATAAGGTTAAAAATATATATTAATATCATTTGCGTCACCTAACTGGTGGCGGAAGCACACACAAAATAATAATAACTCAAAGTGCATGTATGTAACTTTGACGTCTGCAAAGTACGTGAGAATCAATTGAATATAAAAATGTGTATAATGCTCACTCTGGCGGAAGATGTCGAAGGAGGCGTGCGCGGCGGGCTCGGGGGCCTCCAGCGAGTCCAGCACGGTCGTGTTGTTGGCCACCAGGCACTCCACGTCCTTGGTCCAGGGGTTCCTGCAAATTCAGTGATATGAGTGCATACACAGAAAAAAAGGATTTCTTTAAGCAAGAAAATTGTTTTTCTTGGCATAGTAATTAATAATAAGGAAAATTGTCTTATTTCAAGTAATATTTTTTTCTTCTTAGATATTGACTCTCTCAAAATAAATAAATATATTTCTTATTGCAATTTTTACAATCAAGAAAAAATATTTTAAATGAAGTAAAAATAAAATTAATCTAAGAAGTTTAAACATTATTGTTTTAAAACAATGAAATACTTACTTCAAAACGAAAGTTTCTTCATCATAAGAATACCAAATATTAATTAAAAAAAATATTGTCTTATATGAATTCTAAGACAGTGTCTCTTGAACGAATGAAATCTGGTTTAATTTAAATTAACCATTATCTTGTTTTGAGAAAACACTAGTTTACTTTAAAAATGTATGATATTTTATTTCAATTTCGTTAAAAAAATAAACAAAGCTAAAAATATTTTGACTCAAGAGGAAAGTATTTTTCCTTGAAAAACATTTTTTTTGGTATAGCAACCCACGCTGCCCGTTGTTCCGCGCGTACTTCATAGTTTGTACGCGCCATTTTCTACTTCTACTAGTTATACTCGGCGCCATTGTTATTGCTTTCGTGCAAATTGAAACCTGAGTATCAGTGCCTGTGTGTTGGTAAGTGCGAGAAAATGAACGAGATCAATATAGTTTCTCTGCTGGAGGGAAATGATATTCCACCAGATGTAATACAAAACTTTATAAGTAAGTACAGATTGATTTTTATTCTCAAACCCCGAGCGGTCGCATGAGACCGCGCTAAATGTGATTAACTAGTGTCGTTATAGGGACACCCCGGAGTTATATTGTTCTGTGTGCACCCTTACAATAAAAAAGATAATGACACCCTTACCGTCGGTTAAGTAACCTAGGTTAGTTTTGTTGCTAGCCTAGTCATCATCATCAACTGCTCTTAACCTAAGGCTTGCGGAAAAACGTCTCTAGCGAGGGGCTCGAGCCTACCTTGAATTAGGGCGATTAGGCCTTAGCCTAGTAAATTAACCGAATTAAAATTAAATTTCATGCTACAATAATTGAAGGCGCTCCGATGGTGAATCAGTCTGGCAATCAGATCAGACAACATTTGTTTAGAATAGTCAGTGTGATGCAAGTGTGATGATATTATAGAATGAATTCAAGCTCATGCTAATTTATTAGTTAGACTGTACTTGTTACATTTTCTGGTGTTTTTGCAGCAAATGGGATAACTACTGACTTATTCTACAAACTCCATTCAGAGCACCTTAAGGAACTCTGTCCTCATCTTGGGACCCGGATAAAAATATCAGAAATTATCACAGCTTATGTAAGTGCAATTTCTTAGTGTTTTGTTTACTTTTTGTATGTATATTATATACTTACCATCCACTTGACCATCAACATCCTATAGAAGTTGTTATAATGCATAAAAAATAAATAATTTATCTTTCCTGAGGTGAAAGATATACGTAGATATACTCGTACTTACTTTAATTTTTATGTTTCAGGCACCTACAGACTCATTTTATATGAGCACAGAGTCCTCATGTGAAACTGAAAACGAGTCAGCAAAGCCGACTTCAACGAGTGTTTCGGCAGCTCATGAAGAAAACGTACTAATAACAAGATATTTCCCAGATTTTGACCTGCATACCTTACTACAGACTACAGTAGGAGGAAATAGTATTTTAAAATATTATGAAACTTATAAAATACTAAATAATAGTAAAAGGAACCAGTTAACAGACATTATAATTAAACACATTTATACCTACATAGTAAATCAGTAAGTATTTTGATCATTCCTAATGTTTTTAAAATGGCAGAAGAAGGTTTTGTTACTTATTTTTACTTATTTCAGCAAAATAACTTATGAGGAATATAATATCCTCGCTGCTAAAATATTGACAATCTTTCCAACGGAATCGATTGGTATATATTACACAAGATCAGTACCAAAAGGCCAATCACTGACTGGTAGACCTGTGGCTGCGAGAGGCAAATTAGTAGACAAGGTCCGTAACCTCATATTTAAATATGGGGAACGAAAAAGAAAATCTAGTGTTTCTGATAATGAAGCACTAGCCAAGAGAACCCAACTTACAACATCATCTAATGATGAACAGGGTAGGTACTCATTCTATCAACTTTGATTAAATTTCACATTTGATATTTCAATATTTGTAGAAATGTGTTTATGGCTCTGAATCAACTAGTTATTGTTTGTTGCGTTTGATGCAATAACAGTTAACTACTTTTTTTCAGCCTCAACCAATGCAGACTATTTATGGCTTAAAACGAATAATGAACCATTTGATGAAGTGGTAAACAAATGGAAGGCAACTTTTGCATATAGAAAAGAACGTGCTCAATATGCAAACGTTCATGATTTTTTTGTTGAATGGCCCATATTAAATGACCCAAGAAGCCACACATTAGTAAGTACAAAAAGGTCTAGGTTTAGGTCTGCTTTTTTGAGTTCTGTACTCAAAGGGTAAAAACGGGACCCTATTACTGAGACTTTGATGTCTGTCTGTCTGTCTGTCACCAGGCTGTATCACATAAACTGTGATAGCTAGACAGTTGATATTTTCACAGATGATGTATTTCTGTTGCCGCTATCACAACACATACTAAAAACAGAATACACAACAAACGTGATTGTGAGAAAGACTAGCAGTTGGCCAATTAAAAAAAAATATACTTAAAAAGATAACCCTTTTTATTTAGTCTTTTATTTAGCCGCGAGTAGACTAGCTATTATAATATATTGTTTTTGTTTTCGAATGACCTACTAATTTTAACGTTAATTTTATATTGTGTTTCAGATAAATATAGATTTTGAGCTTAAATACCCAGACAGTGGAGTAAAATTCTTTCTAAACTTTAATGACTTTTATAACAAAATATTAAATATAAGAAATACTAAAAACGAAGCCCTGCTTAACATTGTGCAGGCCATTAACGATCTTGAAGAAGACAGTAAGTATAGGTTTCCTTATCAATATTTATAATAATATTTGACAATTTTAGTTTAAAATTTTTACTTATTTACTTTGTTCCAGGAAAAATACCTGCCCAAATTCATATAATGACTCACTTGATTCCGCCTAAAGGAAGACTTAATAAAAATGTAAAATTTTCATCGCAAGAGGCAGTGGACTCCATATTTCTTTTAGTTACGGTATGTTATTTTTTAATTATTATTTTTTGTTAAGCTCCGTGGCGCTGTGGTTAAAACACCAGCCTGCGACACGAAGATCCCGGGTTCGATCCCGGCATGGTCATAATGGAAAACGATCTTCCCACGTATCCCACGACTCAAGCTCACAACTTACTATGGGGCTATCTCAATTTGTGTGATATGTCTCTACATATATATAATATATGTAGGTATATACGTACATATATTTATATTTTTATATTTAATATTATAAATGCAAAAGTAAGTCTGTTTGTCTGTCTATTATGCTTTCACACGTAAACTTATGAACCTATTTCGATGAAATTTAGTACAGAGATAGACTTGAGCTTGGAAAAGGATACAGGCTACCGTATATCGCGATAAAAAGGCTTGGGAGGGGTTAAAATAGGGGATAAAAGTTAGAATGGAAGTTTGTTATTATCGAAGATGACACCATGAAACTTTGTATTTAGGCGCTTGATGACACTATCTCACTTCACACTAATATTATAAATGTATAAATATATTTGGTGGATGTTAGGATGGGAGGATGGTAGGATATTAGGATGTTTAAATATAGATGTTTGGATGTTCAAATGTTTGGATTTGGACATTTGGATGGCACCAGCCATCATGTGGTGATAGATAAATTTCATTATTTATTTCTACAATATAATTCTACCATTTGAAATGATGCTTCACTCTAATATTGGTAAAAAATAAATTTATTCATTAGTTACAATATAAGTTGATGCAGTTATTTTATTTTCAGAATGCTGGTGACATTGATTCAAAAATTGAAAAACAGAAACAGAAAGCTGTTGCAACCAAATCTCCTATTCAACCTTATATTATTCTACAAGGAACATTGCTGAACTGTTCATCACCGCTGCTGGTCATTGACAACATAAAATATTCATTTCACTCCATCTCTCAAGCATTTGATACACTGTTTAAGGCTTTTCATGTCTTTGATGCATCTTACCCACGAGCCTCAAATCACATCCACCTCATTATACAAAGGTGTGTTTACAGAATTCAAACCAAGTATGATAATGTTGTGCCATACATTGCAGACATATTACAATTGTAAATATGTAATGAAACTTTAATGATAATTGTGCCCTGCTACATCTCATACGGTATTTCAATTTCTTACATTAAATTAAATTCAATTTCAATATGTGGTTGCAGTGTCAGTATTGCGAAGCTACTTTAGACAATGTAAAAAAGTACATTTTTCATTTGGAAGTCATACATAAGATCATTAATTATTATATTTGTCCTTTTAATGTATGCAATAGAACTTACAATAATAAATGTAGCTTCAAGTATCATTTAAATTCTATTCATTTGGATGATCACTCAATCGATAAATCAAGTATTGTCAATAACAGCAATGAAAGCAATAGAGCAAATAGCCTCCCTGAAACTGAACCTTTAACTAGTGCCGGTAGTACGAATAAACAACCTGAACAACACGTGCCATTTACCGATGTAATAAAATCACATGTAGAAATCTTCCTGTGTCATTTGTACGATGTTGTTAATTTGCCACGATCTTTAGTGCAAAGCATTTTCGAATGGGTAGAATCTCTGTGCGATAGTATTATGTTTGAAATAAATAAATCACTAAATAACAATTTAATTGACATTATTGATAGAATAAAAGAAGTACAAGAAATTACATCATTTGTAAATATCGTTTTTAAAGATCTTAACTCCGAGCATAAACGTTTTAAATATTTTACAAATAAAGAGTATTATGTGCCACCTAAAGAAATCAAATTGGGAACTTCTACAGACAGACAAAGAGGAAACAATGATATGATCCTAATGACTTTAAAAGACAGTAAACTTTATTTATCACCACTAAGGCAGCTACTAAAGAACTTTCTTGAATTACCTAATGTTTTCACAGAAATCTCAACTTATCAGCAACAGCTTTTACAAGAACATTCTCATAGTGAAAAATATATTATCCGAAATGTAGTTCAAGCTTCCCTATGGCAAGAATTAATAGCAACCAAAGCTGATGAAATCATATCATTACCTCTCATTTTATATTTTGATGATTTTGAAAGCGGTAATCCTCTTGGTAGCCATGCAGGGCAATATAAACTTGGAGCAGTTTATGTGTCCATTGCCACTATTCCACCGAATAAGTCTAGCAGATTGGAAAATGTTTTTCTAGCCCAATTATTTTACTCGAATGATAGATCCCATTTTGGTAATGACATAGTTTTTCAAAACTTAATTGAAGAACTAAATTTTCTTGAAGAAGTAGGTATTACAATTGATCTGCCAGATAAGAATGTTCAAGTAAAATTTATTCTTGTTACACTGTCTGGTGATAATTTAGGCCTACATGGTTTATTAGGATTTTTCGAAAGTTTTAGTGCAACTAATTTTTGCAGATTTTGTCATACCAATAAAACGGATTCGCAGACGCAAATCCAAGAAATAAACAATTTACGGCAATTAGCAGATTATGAAAATGATGTTCGCAATAACGTGGGTATAAAATCAACATGTGTTTGGAACAATTTACCCAATTTCCATGCTTACAATAATCTTACTTGTGATGTAATGCATGATCTTATGGAAGGAGTTCATAGGTACGGTATGGCACGTGTTGTTAAAGGTTTAATTGATAAGGAGTATTTTTCTTTAAATAATTTAAATTCTAGATTAAAGTATTTTAAATATCATTCATCTGAGAAGAATGTTCCACCCGCTATAAATTACCAACATTTGTTGAATGGAGTAATTATAATGTCAGCTACAGAAATGTTATGTTTTGTTCGAAATTTTGTTTTTATAGTGGGTGACTTAGTTGACCAAGACGAACCTATTTGGTTGTATTATCTTACACTGCTCGAAATCACAGATATTCTAACATCACAAGCTTTCACTGTTGACCTTTTAGAATATCTAAAATGCCTTATTAGTGAACATCATGAAAAATATCAAAGCGTATTTCAATGCACATTAAAACCTAAACACCATTTCCTAATACACTATCCAACAATTATAAAAAAAATTGGACCGCCAATACTTGTAAGTGCATTTAAGTACGAAGCTAAGCACAAAGATTTAAAAAAAGTTTGCCAGTCAATCACATCTCGAAGAGATCTTCCTCTTTCGGTGTTTAAAAGATGTCTTCTAAAGCAAACATTGCGTTTTGTCATGAAAAAAGGTTTGGATGATTATATTTCTCATGGAAAGCTTGACACAGTAAAAGATGATTCTGGAAACCAGGACTTATGTAACCGTTTCGAAATTAACGGCGTGATTTTTAATGTCAATGATGTAATATTGTTTAACGTCATTGAAAATATTCCAGAATACTACATAATTTCTAAAATCATTTGTAGGTTACACAGTAACGAAGTTTTATTCGATTGTTTTTATTTACAGATTGTAAATTATAATCCACATTTCAGAGCATATAAAATTGTAAAAACTTCACAGACTAAAAGGGTAAATTACAAAGACTTGTACATCAATATGCCTTCAATTACTTATAGCGTCAATGCTGAATTATATGTAAAATTAGATTTTTGATATCTTTTTAATGTAAATGTTGGATGAGAAGAAGTAATTCGCTGATCTAACGCGTAGTTTTTAGTACAAAAAATTCTATATTTTTGTTAGTATTTAGTTTATTAAGCATAACTTAACAGCTGACATACGAGAATATCTATGGTACGGCTAAGCCGCATCTGTAACATCTATCTATATAATTTAGAATAAGTAGACGGTTGATTAATAATTAATGAATGTTACTGTGATCGTGTAAATCAGACACATGGTGCTCATTAAGGCGCATGAATAGGATGTGGCCGCTATGTCATTAAAATAAATATTGTCGTTAAATTGACTATTATAGTTTAATCAGAGGATTTTTAAAGTAAATAATAAAAAGCATTCCACTCAGCCAATTTATGTGCAAGTCTATTAAATAGACTCGAAAGTATTAGCAGTGTCTTTTAGGACACCATATCAGCACCATATTCATAATGCTTGCTTGCGATCTCAATATTGTAACTTATTTTTATTATTATATGATAATAAAAAACCATGTGCATATTCAAAGATTTTTATTTTGTTTAAATACCCGTTTTCGTTGATTTCTTGTATGATTTAAATCTTTCCTTTCAGAATACGACTAAGGAACACTCCCTAAAAACTGGGAGTGCATGAGCCGTATTGTTTATAATAAAAACTAATACTGACACAATACATGCTTAAAACAAGCATTAGAAGCAACGAATAATATTGAACCGAGAAATATTATTTTAATAACAAGTTAGATAATTCTTTATTGAAGGTAATTTAATTTAAAATCAATAATATCGTTTATTGGCATAAACAAATCTAACTTATTCCCAACATTATAAATCATTCATATAAAATATTTTTGTATTAAATTTACAATTTTTGTATTAACATCAAAAGTTACATTATCTCGTATTAAAAAAGGAACATCTCGATTCTAGTAAAATGATTTTTCAAGCAAGTTTTATTATTCTTAAAACAAAAGATTTTTTATTTAAATTAAGTATATTTTATTTTAAGAGAAGTGGTTTATTTTCTGAATTCAAATCAACATTTTCTTGAAATAAGAAGACTTTCTAAGCTTACGTCAAGAGAATCTTCGACTTACAATAAGAATACTAATAATTCTTGCTGAAGGAAATAATGTCTTAATTCAAGTGAAATTTTCTTAATTCAAGATTTTTTTAAATGTCGGTTTAAGATATTTTTTTCTTTCACATAATTAAATATTAGTTTCCATATATATGAAACAACCATAATCTTGGTTTAATGCAATTTGTTTTCAAGCAAATATTTTTTGCTTCTTTTGAGAAATCCGTTTTTTCTGTGTAGCACACCACATTCCAACAATTTCCAATGCAATTGCTTTCAGAAAGAAGCAGGAGATTCTTGATACTGTTTTTTTTTTTGTTTTTCGTAAACTCCGTAATAAATAAAACAATTTGAAAAAAAAAACTATTTATTTTTATTTGGATGGGTAAAGTAAATATCCCAAAGTTCATGCTAACTAGAACGTAATTTCGTTAGTACTGTGTCTGGCTTCGTAAGGTGCTCGCGCCTACTTGTGTATTCTTGAGTTCGTAAACAATTTATTAGACAGTAAAAAATGTTAAATATACGCATAGAAGTCTCATGCGATGCAAAAACTTACTCACGAATTAGCTGATTCAAATATTTTATTGTACGCTTTGTTCGCCAGAATATTCATAAAGCGAGAGACGAATTTTTGTGAGGTGGCGCAGCAATTCCGCTTAGTGCTACATTATAACCTCACCTGAACGTGATGTTTTCTAATGTTTTCGCGATGGTTGCACATTTAAACAATGTAATAAACGCGATAAAAACCTTATTAAATTAATTTTATTCAAATGTCTCACCTGAACGGTTTGAAGTGCGTCTGTATACGGGCGTGGGTGCCGTCCTTCCTGCGGAACGAGTAGGGCGGCGTGTGCAGCGCGTCGCGGCGCAGCAGTGCCGCTTTGTGCGTGCGCGCGACTGCACCCAGCTCGGCGCCCGAGATGTACTCGTACAGGCTGGTGCCGAGCAGCTCTTGCGGCAGAAAGCCCAGCGCGAGGGTCACCCTACAAGCAAACCAGACAAGTATAAAGAAAGTAACCAAATATGGAATAGTATTCCTAATGTGGAACATCAGCATTTTCGGTAAAAAAAAACTTTTTGACATTTTTTTTCGTTTTTTTTTGACATAAAAATCAGTGATCATCTCATTCTTTCAATAACTATACAATACAAGCGTACAAGTTTCGACGTGTTAGTTCAGCGTTGATCGCAGTGGATGTGCTATTCGCTGCCAGATTTTTATATGATACTATTCTATATTTGGGGTTCTTTTTCCATTATTAGATACCTTTATGTTAAAGTAGTCAATATAGTACATGACTGTTACTACGTGGAAAGTAAATATTTACGAAGAGTTTATTTTGTCCAAAAAATAAAACAGTATTCCATAATATTGTTTCCATCGACTTTTCAAAAGGTCTTGGTGTTTCCCTTATAGGCCGCAGTTTGTTGACCAATAAGTCCATTAATGACATAAAAGTGCGATAGACTCCACTCCATATGATGTGCCCACTTGAAGCCTACAATGACAGTACCTGGAATAATGGCCCGATAAGTGGACATTGTAGAGTGCAGGCTAATTCAAAACCATGCAGTATGATCACCACACGCATTCAAGTAGTGACGCAAGTATGAACCAACATACCTCTCACACATGGAGGAGGTCGATAGCTCAGTGGTCGTAAGTATTATAAGCGGTTACGCATGTTAAGCAACCCCGGGCACAATACCGACTTGGATGGGTGACCCCAAGTGGCATAAAAATGTATCGAGCTCCTCCGTGCCTTGGAAGGCACGTTAAGCCATTGGTCTCGGCTGACATAATTGATGGCATTCGTTAAGTAATGTTAGGTGCCACTTACACACACGAAAAACAAACAAACAACCTCCCACACATTGAAATAATCAGCGGACGAGAATGCATTTAGCCTAATAATCATGATGAGCCTGGTCTGTGATTTTGAATAGATTACTTTCATCTAAAATGCGCACGGGATTTAATAGATATAAGTACTCATACTCGTAAAGAGGGTATTTTTTATGATTTTCTTTACATGAAAGTGGAGAACACAATCTTGGAATAAAATAATAAATTTACGGTGCAATTTTTATCATCCTTACCTCTGATCGACGAAGAGGAACTTCCCATCGGTAGCGTGTCTAGAGACATACTGCAGACGGCGCGTGGGGGGCGTGACTACGGGCGCGGGCAGCGGGCGCGCGGGCGCGGGCGCGAGGTCAGGCAGCGCGCGCCCCACGGCCACCAGGCACGACAGGCTGCAGCCATCGCCCTCGTCCGGCACCTCGGCCGTGCCGCCCTCGCTCATCTCCGCGGGCGCCCACGATTTCAGGTAGCCTGCAATATCATATCTCTCTATCATCTCAGCGTGATCTAGCAATATTATATTAACATGAGAAAACGGAAATGTCTCTTAAAGGAAGCCCGAAGGCAAACTACTACCTACTTTCTCAACCCCAATCCATCCGCGCAAGTAGTATCCCAAATACCGTTAACAAGTTCCCCCAGTTCAAAAATCTCGGGTTAGTCCTCCATGTACTGCGATTGCTTCCACTTAATAAAACTTCGATGAGCAGCAGCGTCGGAACCGCTATAAGCCATCAAACTGCGCTCACCAACGAATATCAAACAAAAGCATGAAAGGCCTATGTCTAGCAGTAGGCTTCATGCGACTGAGATGATCAAGTTAGAGTCCACTTCCTCGCCATTCCGTCAAACCCGGCAATTTGTATGCAAATGTCAAAAAATGAGTTCCCGGCATCGGTCCTGTAGGAAAATGCACTTATACTGACGGGCTTAGTCACGACTTCAAGGGCCGCCGAGGGAAAATTTACACTCACCACGCTCGTTTCGGTCACCGTTCTTTAAGCAGCATTAATAAATCCTGTAAAATTACAATTTATCTAGCATTTCTTCTTTTTCTCGGATATTGCTATTCAAAAAGTTAACATTTTAGTACTTGTCCTTATAGTAATTGCATGTTCCGGGAATTGTCTTTTTGGGAAGTGGGCCTTCAGGGAATAGTCATTTTGGGAATTGTTCTTTTGGTCAAGTCGTCGTTTTGGAAAGTTGTCTTTATGCGTCAAAATGCGTACCTGTAAACTGCACGACGCAGTACTTCTTCTCGTTCTGCTTCTTCCTCATCTTGGCGGGCGGGTCGGCCTCCTCCTTGACGGGCGCGGGCTCCTCGGCGGCGGGCTCGGGCTGCAGCCGACACTTGATGCGGCAGAAGAACGAGCGCCGCGCGCCCGGGCATAGCCGGGACGCGCCCGCGATCACGTCCGCCTTCACCGGCAGCATCGCTGGAAAACACATCATCCTCAGGTGTTTTTTAGCCTCCACTGCAGGAGTACGACCCTGTCTGTACTACAGGAGCCAAATATTAGCCAAAGCAGTTAGAGAACTTAGGCTACATTTTACATGCTGGCCGGGTTAGAGAGGTCGCTATGATGTTTTTTATAAGCTTTGTTTACCTTGTGTTTCGTCAGTCGCCTTTACAACATCTACGGGAAAACTTGGAGTGGTGCTATTCTACTCAACCTATTAATTACTAGCAGCCCTCCCCGGCTGCACCCGGGCCTGTATTCTACATATAAAGTTTATAAACCTCTTCTTGAATCACTGTATATTTAATAAAAAAACACATGAAAATCCGTTGCGTAGTTTTAAAGATCTAAGCATACAGAGGGACAAACAGACAGCGTAAAGCGACTTTCTTTTATACTATGTAATGATAGTGATATCTACAATAACGTGGCTTCCCACAAACAAAGTCAGCTACTGCTACATTTAAATTTTGTCGCCAGCCATGAATTCATGAAGCGACAGCATCTATTAAAAATAATAAAATCTATTTTTGCCTCGTTAAAATAGTCGCAGTTAATTTTACCACAACTGTAAAAGCGCAGTCATGTGACTGCAACTTTGCAACAGTCATTGATGTTGTTTGATACAGTGCTGCGTTAGTCATACTCGTACCATGCGACATACTTCATAAGTTCCTAATGAGTAATAAAGAGTTAAGGGATCAAAAATTTAAGCCATTACTTATTAATTAGCGATCTCAAATTAAAAAAATTAAAGCTCTTGAATTCTTGAAGGAATTGAAGAATAAATATAATTTAAATAAAATTATTTTAATACGGTTTTTATCGCGTTTATTACATTACTTATACACCTAAAGTTTCGAGCACTTTACAGTGTTCGTGGTCGCAGGCAGACTAAGTTGACATTTGTCTAGTATTTTATAAGAACTGCAAAATCTACCGCCTAAAATATTTATTGATAACGTTCCGGATGTACGCAGTATTGGCTCACGGTGCCTGTAGGTCTTGCAGTCTTCTGCTTAGCTTGAGATTTGATTAAATTGATGACTGGATCCCAAGCTGGTGGTAACTGCCAACCATCCTCTCTATTGAAATTAGGATGTTTTTTTTTATTCAATAGCCTCACGAAGCATTCTTGGAATGTATCTGTTTTCTTTTGCAAGGACTTGAGGATTATCAAAACGCATATAATGGTTGGGTTTGTCTAGGGCATGTTCACGGACTGCAGACTTCGTTGAGCGCCTATGCTTCATGTCAGCAATATGTTCTTTTATACGGGTACCAATGCTTCTCTTTGTTTGCCCAATGTATGATAAACCAAACTCCAGCATCTTGTAACGGGATATTAGATTTGACAGGTCTTAAAAGTTGGTTTTTTTTTTGTGCGGCTTGTAATACTGCCTAATAAATATAATAGTGCCTAAAAACAGCAAGTGTCAACACTGCACCTCCAAGAAATCTGGTAAAATTTGAACGCGTCACTTTCTTAGTCGCACAAGTACGGTGTGGTCCGGTAACAAGTAACCTTAATATGAACGAAATATTTGGTTACAAATTACGCATTGACACAACCGTCTTATCTGCGTGGTAAACAGCCCCCAACTACTGTGACGAATGGTTCTCGGCAGAGTGGAGTAGGACCACTGCAAGTCTTTCCGCGTGGATGTTGACAAAACTTATAAACATCAAAGAGACTGCTCTAACTAATATATGGCTCTGATAGTACAGAGAGGATCGTGCTCCTCTAGTGGAGACTAACAAAGACCTGACGATGAAGCCCCCGACTGACACGTGTCGCTGTCGCCGCGGGCACTGTCGCTGAACTTCAACCTTGACACATACGAAAAATTTACAAAAAATTGGCAATAATTTTTATCTGAACGCTATATTTACCTGTATGCTATAAATAGCCAGCTGCCGTACCGACTTAACAATCAATGCAACGACTTGCCATGAGCAATGCGCCGGCGCACGTGTCTCGCTCTTACGCGATTATGTGCACTTCGAGTCGGTATTACCGAACTACGTAATTGTTTGAAACGTGTTATCTCAACTCAAAACTTAAAGAAACTCCACAAACTGTACCCATCACTATTTTATCTCATTTCCACTTACACACCATACGTGGCCTTTAGGTCATAAAGCCTCAGGCTATGTCTACTATGTATGTAACAAAATGGATACTAGGAGGACTCTTTCTAATTATTTTCTCAATATATTTATTCTTCTTCTAGTTTTAAAGCACAGTTAATAATCTACCTGATACAAAAAATAAAACCCACTTCAACCAAACTACTGATCCGATAATGGTTAAAATTGAATGTAATAGATATAACCATTCAAATACAAAAAGATTTTTTTTAAATCAAGAGCGTCTTCGACTAATTGGGTATAAAACAAACTATCGGTGTGGCTTTCCATCACATATTTCCCAGACCAGCATAGACAGAACACATTTTATTTCGTGGCCCAGGCTCAACATCCACATCAGGTACAAGAACATGAGTTCTTCCGTCTGTGTGAGATGCTGAATAGGTCGATCCTTCTGCTTTGGCTAATACATGGCTCTGGTAGTACATTAGAGAGGGTTGTGATGATTATCCTTTAACACATTAAAATAATCATCATCACAAGATTAGTAGAACGTTTTTGACGAGCTTCGTGGCGCAGCGGTCAACACGGCTTGTGGCACGGATGGTCCCGGGTTCGATCCCGGTCAGGCCAAGATGAAATACGATCTTTTTCAGATTGACCTGGGTCTTGGATGTTTATCTATATATGTAATTGTCAAAAAAAAATTGTATCGTTGAGTTAGTATCCCACAACACAAGTCTTACGTAGGAACTTACTTTGGGGCTATCTGTGTGATATGTCTGTATATATTTATTTATTTATTGTTAGACGATCAAGGTGAGAAAGAAAAATAAGGCGACTCACTCTTGGCGTCGATGAGGCGCTCGCGCGGGCTGAGGTCGGAGGACGACAGCTGCTCCTTCACCTTGGCCACGTCCTTGGGGTGCAGGATGTCGAACAGGCTCTGCCCCAGCAACTCCGACTGCCCACAACAGTTTATGTTATACATCCGATGCCATATGACAATGCTGAATGGTGATAATGAAATGCTACCAAAGCGCTAGTGAGTAAGAACATAGATTATTTGACGTATTATGACTGTACACGGGTAATTACGGGCGAATCACATGTCTGTACAATATATGCGTTATCAAGATTATAAAACAAGCCGAAAACAGAACTGCCGTAACAAGATCCTGCCCAAGTCAGAATCTGTCTTAAACCGAATAAAAGTTCTTAATTTAATTAATACAAATGTACATATTTGTGCCCATATCAAAACTCGCAGCATAATATTGTGGCGAGGAGCACGATGCTAGTCTCTGAAAGTAACTTCGTCGAATTACCAAGGAAAGGAAGCGACGGTATCCCGGCTCCGCAGCGTCACTAATGAGGAAGCAACCTAATACGCTCGGATGACGATAGTGAGTGTGAGAACAGAAACAATAGGCTTTCTTCCTTAATAAATTCTATTAAAACAATCAGTCCGCCTGGTAGAGATTATTGAAAAATACTGAACACGTATTTTTTTTCTTTTCTCAATCAAACAAAAATTTATAAAGCCCGTTTTTTTTTCGTATGTGTAAGTGGCTAACACTGGCATCAGATTTTTCAAGCTGCCTTAAGGCATCTGACATAGCTTAACGACTGCCATTAACGATGACAGTCGGGACCAACGGCTTAACGTGCCTTCCGAAGCACGGAGGGCTCGAGATATTTTTATGCCACTTGCGGTCACCCATCCAAGTGAGGACTGCACCAGGGATTGCTTAGCATACGTAAGCGCTCATATAGAGCTCATACCCACTGGACCATCGGGCTCCTCCCGCCCGTTGAAGTTCCGCGTGACGTCAATGACCGATATACACTTGCCTTCACTCCTGCATTTTTACGAGCTTTATCTCCAACGATTTCTGTTTGACTGACAAATTTAAAAACAATACACAGCCAGGCAAACTATATAAACATTTTTTTTATAAAATTGCCTACCACTGCGTAATAAATAAATGTAAGCCTAATAAAAAAACGCACCTGTTCATAATGCAGCATTTTGTTGACAGAGTGCGAGACGTATAGCAGGCGGCCGCGATCGCAGCCGACGACGAGCAGGAAGCAGTCGTGCGCTGCATTCAGAATAAGCGCATTGAGCTCGCGCTCCGACACGAAGGCGGGGCGTGGGCGCGCGGTCAGCGGGCAGGCGGACAGCGCGCCGCGCACGGAGCGCAGGTGCTGCACGGCCATGCGCAGCACTGTCAGCTTGTCCAGCTTGCGCGCCATGGCGCCGCACATGGGCACCATGGAGCTCAGCTCTGTGATGTACGTGTTCATCTTGTCGCGGCGCCGCTTCTCGATCTCGCTGTGGTTTTGTCTGTACAAATATATAAAAATACCGTCTGGAAGTCAAGGAACTGTATGGCTGACTGTGGTTTATTCAGAAAATAGGCCTTTGCAGGCACTTTTTACGTCAAAACACATATAAAATTACTGATAATAGGTATTTAGTTAATTGCTTAAAAGCTAAAGACTACAAGCGTTTCGGAACCGACCACTGCAGAGAAGACACGCTGAAAGAAACTCTTCAACAGTTTTGGTCGTCTACTCGCCTTGTCTGTTTTCTTTTTTTTCGCTATTATCATTTTTCGTGCATATACCTACAAGTTTATGATGTGAGATCTCTACTTGGGCCAGATCACAAAAAATCCAGCACGAATAAGTAAATTAACATTGAAAAAAAATTTTGCTAAATTTCATGGATGGCTAGCACAGATTTCTGTGATATGTGTTGACTAGCCTGCCATTTCTTCCCTTTTTCACATACTGTCAGCCTCACACCATTCTGAATTCATAATCTGAACAGAGGGACGTTAGACAGGAATGAAGATATCTCCATTGCTGTCTAATGTATGCGGCGTCCCTCTCGTCAGAGTATGAATTCCGGCTGTGTGGGACTGGCTTGAGTGGTGGTTCATAAAGCACAACCGCCATACTCATCGATGCACATAAAATTAGTCAGGTGACGATCTACTTTTATTTCAAATTTATGTAGGTAGTATGCAATGCAGTAGTCTAGCATAATCATAGGAAATCGTCGCGTATACACTTATGAATAAATCATATTTTTATTTAATTTTTATTGTTGGCACATTAAAATGTCGTTATAACATGCCAACAAACGTCACCTGCGGCGGGCGAGGCTTTTAAATATTTATCAACGAGTAATCGATGTCGCCAAGACCCACAGAGCAAAGGATGTCTTGTGTCTTGTCACTCGCCCACGCTTGCGTAGCGCGCGAGGTACGGAGACATTCTTTGCTCTATGCTTAGACCAGTGGCTTTCAAACACTCGCCCCTTAAGGGAAGCGGCAACATGTTAAGTATCATCTCTTGGGACCGCGGTCTTTGAAAGGCTTGACTGGGGATATGGATCCAACACATAGACGTCCTTTGAAGAAGATGATGAAATGTAGTTATTGTTACCCCTATTTTATTTATATAATACCTACAAAGAAACTTACTATTGCTTACATTGAAGCAAAGGGAACGATTATCATTTGAATTCAGAGGAACATGACTAAATTGACTTGAGGAACCTCTGGCCTATACGGTGACAGGTGTAGGGCTGAGGGCTCATGCGTTATCGACCAGCCTGCTGAAATATTCACGGTTCAGCTGAACGGCTACTTGCAACATGCATTTAACAGCCAGCCCTGGCTATCGGCGTAGTAGAGGATTAATACTATTGGAAGTTTTGTTTGAATGCATCAGGCGATTTTATTCTAAATCTGGAAGAGTAAAGACGACGCTCGAAAAGCTAGGCCCAGGGTTTTCTTTTTACCCTTTCGAATGTAAAATTAATTGCATGTTCTGTTGCAAGTAGCCTCTCTGCGGAACCGTGAATGTTTCAGCAGGCAGGTTAATAATACAGGCCTTAAACCTATAATCTCAAGGCCAGAGGTTCACAAAGATTTATAGTCCCTCGGGATTAAAATGATATCGCTTATTTAATCGAAGCAAAGGGCTTTGCTTGGATGGAATCAAGAGTGAGTTGTTATGTAGGCGTAGTAATAACTTCATGACGTCATCTCTCCCAAAGGTCCCATCCCCCCGGGCCCCTGACAAAGTACTGACTTCTTGTCGGGCAGGGTCCGCGTGGAACGCGCGTCGTCGCCGCCGTCGTCATCGTAGGCGCTGCTGGTGCCGCTGCAACAGGAGGGCACTGTTAGTATCCAGTAAAATTAAATACATACTATTTTGTCTTTTCCCTTGCGGGTTAGAAAGAGCCCAGGTCTGTAAAACTTTGAGGCCACATTTAACATGTTAGTGCGCTTGTAGGTGAGAACGGAATCAAAATAGTGATGAGTTGCTAGCCGCATCGCCAGCCTATACTCAACCACCGCTGCACATAGGCCCAATTGCGCGCCATCGAAATCTATCTTCGGCTGCTCGCATCCAGCGGCTCAATTTTTGAACCAGTAGAATCGATCTACCAGTCGTTGTTAAGCTTTCGCATGGTGAATCTTAATTGGCTCTATTTTTGAAACTTTATTCGAATGGTTTTTCCGAACGGTCGCACGAGAGCACTCGGATTCAGACGTCTACAATAAAATATGAAATTTGACTTGACTCCTTATGATCCCAACGGGTTCCATAAGTATCATAAGGTCCCATATGGGTCTAATTAGGTCCCATCGGTCCCAAAGGGTCCCAAGTGTTCCAAAGGGTCCTAAGGGTACCTAAAGGGTCCCATTAGGTCCCAAGGAACCCATTGGGTCCCATATGGTCCCAATTAGTCCCAAAGGGTCCTAATGGTCCCAATGGTGTCATTGGGTCCCAAGGGTCCCATTGGGTCCTAAGGGTACAAAGGGTCCCAAGGGTACCAAGGGTTCCAAGGGTCCCCAGGGTCCCATGGATCCCATGGGCCCCATGGGTCCAATGGGTCCCACAGGTACCATTGGGCCACATTGGATACCATTGGTAGTACCATCCTCCAAGCCAAGAAACTACCAAAGGTACTATTCTAAGAAAAATTAAAAAATATATTCGCACGGTTCAAAAATACGTAAAAACTGGACCACTCGTCGATTTTATTCATATATGAATACGAACCGAGTGCTGACGTCACGAGTAGCGGATCCATTCTACTAGTTCAAAAATTGAGCTCCAGCTCCTTTCAGCCATCTTGAAATTGAAATGATTCGCTTTTATTAAAATTTTTATTCTCATGTATCACTTTTTGAATGTCATTGATCTTTCTTGCAATTAGGTATTATTTTTTTATTTATAATGTAATAATATGCCATCAATTATATAGTTACATTACAATTAATGACTACAATTCCCGAATAATTATTAATAGCTATTACCCATGGATTTTTAAAAAAAATGCGTCTTTCTGGATTATTACGCAATTTTACTTTTGACTGTTTTCAGGTACCGCAAAATTATTTTGTATGGAGAGGGTCTCACCATATAATACTTCATGTGATGACTATAATTTTGCTATATTTTCGAGCTGATATAGAACTAATAGTTTTTTCCATTAACTTGATAAGGTGTGCAATAAAATATTGAGCACTAAGGCATACTTACTAATTTTAAGCATAATTTTTAGTTTAATAAGACCTTGTTATATTTACTCTCGTTCACCTTTATAAAGTCGACGTAAGTACAATAACTGTAACCTAGCTTATTGAACTTCGTAGAATTATTTCTTATATAGTCAATGCATTTTATATTGAACATTAAGAGTCGCCTGGAAGCGCATGTCTCCATACAAACGTAAAAAGGGAATTGTGGCAATATTTGATAATTTTGGAGTAAAATTAAGCATTTAATCAATTAATCTCATTATAATCTACGTACGTATACAGCTTGGTTAAAATACCAATGGTTTAATAATAACAAGCCTCTTCAAATGTGTATGGAAATCTTGAGAGGCTTATAATTCTCAAACATTTGATAATTTAACAAAACTGTATAGGAACGTACGTAGATTATAATGAGATTTATTGATTGGATGCTTAATTTTGCCCTAAAATTATCAAATATTGCCACAATTCCCTTTTTCCGTTTGTATGGAGACATGCGCTTCCAGGCGACTCTTAAGAAGCAAACATCAGCCAACTAGCGCCACCTATCATTTTATTAATTTTGCTTCATAACCAGCTTTTCTTTTTTTTCTACTTTTCACACTATTGGCTTGTTGAATAGTTCTCTTAACCCTTTAAGACCCTGTTTATGAATAAAATATCTCTAAGGTTTCTTTGAACTTATTACAATAATTATCATATTTGATTTAACAATTTTCACAACAAAAAATTGTTGACGTCAGTAATTTCATATGGCTAAAATTAGGCCGCTTCTAAAACGGAGTGTAGAAGAACGCCTTATTCCATAATCCTGACGTAATTAACCTAAAATCTATATCCTAAAATAGTGACAAGCTAGCGCCTCTAAATGAATTACCGTTATAAAACAGAACTACATTCAAAATAGACTAATTAATTAAACGACTGCTTTATATGTACCTTCAATGTGAAACCTATCAATTGACATTTTGCAGAGGTTATATTGACTCCCAAAAGGGTTTCTAAATAAGATCGATCAACACGTGCCGAAACCGTATTGGGTTCACAAAGAAAGGTAATTAAGCAATTAAAGTTAACTCCCAGGGCTTCGACACACCCTTGAAGATATAGTATTGGCAAGAATTATTTGGATTAGCTAAAGAAACAATCAATTATATCGATATTTTCGATCGAATAGTGAATTATTTTATTGGATTTAATGAGATTAATCGCAGTTCACGGAATTATAGGGCAACAGACCATCAAAAAGTCAATTACTAGAGAACCTCTTTCTTTGGAGTTAAAAATCTTATAATAAAAATCTTGGATAAATGAAAACCTTTGTAAGAATGCGGAACTTGCATACTATTTTTTCCATTGTCCTATAAAAACAGCTCTCAAAAATAGAAATCATCTTGATAACCCAAACACTCTTTGAGATATAATGGTTTGAAAATTCCTTAATCAAAATTTTTCGTCTCGGCCTAAACGGCCCGGCGACAAAACACAACTGACTAGTGACGTCACTCCTTTAGCAATTTGTATGCGTGTCGTGAGGACTTTGTTTGTCAGCTATGTTAAATATTGCGTTTAGGCAAATGGCTTCATAACAAAAATTGCTATAAGTAAATTTAAGAGCAATTTCATAGTAATATAAGATTTTTGATATTTTTTTTTTTTTTTGGAAACGGACTTTTCTAACCAATCTTAACCAAAGTTAATGTATCGATATCGGACTGAAAGTGTCCTCAACAGATTTTTCCAGCTAGAGGCTTATACAATCAGAAATAGTTTTCAAAATGTACTCTTCATGCAAGTTCCCCATTTTTTTTATTACAGGCTTTACATATAATACACCCGCTGAATCTACCTACAGTCCTATCCATTTTAATCACTACGTAAGTGTACCTACTTGTCTTAAACATGCTCAGAAATATAGGCTTTACTGTAGTAAAAAGAAGACACGCTATTCGTAATTCTTGGCTCATTCATTACATTGCCGGCGTAGGCCAGGAAAGTAAGTAGGTATGAAAATTCATTCCTGGCAGCTCAAAACTTTTTAATTTATCTACCGATTTATCTATGTAACTTGAATTATTGTCACTTGTCATACAACCAATAGCTACCGCCGCATTTTATTTATGAATTTATTGAAATATTGATATGCGATCAATGCAGCAATGAGCAATTTTATTGAAATATTGATATGCGATCATACGAAAATATGCTTCATTTTCGTTGCGGGAGATAAAAAAAACAACAATCTATGATCTATTACAAAATACTTATGACTGGGCTCTATGAGCATTGTTTCCTTTGCTGTAATTGACAATTGAAAATAAAAAACGCGGGAATGCTTACATTTTCAGTAAACCCCATATTCATATAATAATACGCTTAGCAGTATGTAAACATTAATTGTTTTCGATATAAATATGTGCAAAGTTGGTTAGTTAATCGAAATTAAACTGTTCAAAATTAGTTTCTGTGATGAAAGCAACACTGCAATAAGTAGCTACTTCGCCTAATTTGAAAGTGGAAAATTTACTGCCGGCAAATAGTAAGGGGAAATATATGAAGTCAAGTAACTTTATTTGTAACTTGAAGTTTAATTTCCTCACATTTATTGAGAAAAGCTCTATACTTTCCTCGGCGGGAAAGGGATTGCCGTATTATTATTGTCAAAACTCTACTTGTCCGGTAATCCTTAACTTCCCGGCCTCTGCAGTAATAGTACTAATTATCTGGTGAGGCACGGGATCGGACCGCCTATATTCTTAAAACTGTAGCGCACTTGACATAATAACTAGCTGTTACCCGCGGCTTCGCTCGCGTGATACATAACCTATGTCCTTCTCAGTACCCTAACATATGTGTATGCAAAATTTCATGATGATCGGTCCAGTAGCATAACAAGCATAACAAACAAACAAACTCACTTTCGCATTTATAATATTAGTTAGGACTAGCTGTTACCCGCGGCTTCGCCCGCGTCATATATAGTCCTTCTCAGAACTTTAACCTACGTATATGTAATATTTCATGATGATCGGTTCAGTAGGGCGTGAAAAAGTAACAAAGAAACAAACTCACTTTCGCAGTTATAATATTAGTTAGGATTTCCCAGATTTAGGCTAAAGCGAACTAACGCCATCTAGTGACAAATGGAAAAATGCACGACAGCGCCGGCGCCGTCGCTGCCTGCTGCTGTTAGTGGACTACGTTGTTCTGCTTACAGCAGGTTTTCATTTGGGCCACTGTATTTAAATAAATTAATATTTTTTGGAGGTTGGCATTTTTAGCTCCGTTAGTATTTGGTATATTGTTGTGCCAGGATCTCATACGATCTCAGTAGTTGGTAAGATAAAGCATTGTACCTATTTAGTACTAAGACTCAGTCTAAGTGTAACAAATCCTTATACGAATACATACAAGATGATATTTAAATATAGATTTGACCCAAATCGCTGATAACTACATTGTTGCGCAAAAAAGTTTACTTTGAGACAAACTTGATGCCTAAACCATTAGTAATATTAATAATTCTGTGCCTAAAGTACAAAATTTGCCGGCAAACCGAAACCCGAACCACCCCGATTTCTTTTTCCTCCGAATAAAAATAACAGAAAAAATAATAATAAATCGATTGGATTTTCCATTCCAAAGGCATAAAATTTCTTTGTCGTTAAGTTCCATGTGTTATACACGGAACTTAACGACAAAGAAATTTTATGCATTTTTATACAAGAAAAGTGTATAATCAGCGGAAAGAGACTCGAATGTTAGTGATTATTATACAGAAGAAAAAATAAACGGGCTACAATTCTACGCACCCGACGCAAATAGACATTGAAGCCCTGACATAAAAAGAAATTCCCGCTCTCGTCACGAGCTGTGTTGTTGTCAAACTTTGGCGCGAAGTTTTTCCAAGTTCGGTACAGTTCGGTCACGTTCGGCGCAACGTGACGGGCGAGCGCAGCCCTACAAACTGCCGGCGCCCTTCTGCTGCGCGACAAACGCACAAACACCGCGTTGCCAAGAGACCAAGACCTCGTAATTCGCGCCCACCTGTGACACCCAACAACCCTTTGCCTGCGATGTGATAATGGGCGAATTGGGATATGTCGTCATTCATTACTCCTTTCCAACAACTGCAGCCTGGTAACTATTGTCCGTGCGACCTTTCTGTGTTTTGTATGCAACAATGATTCCAATACGTTTGTAAATTGTAAGTATTGTAACTTACATTTGGTTTATGTACACATGGTGAAATACTGATCATTTTGGACCCTTTATGGGCTGATTTGAACAACTTTTAATTTGAGACATTTCCTATTTTGTAATGTCAGTAAAATAAATCTTAAGCGATCCGGTCAACTTGTAAGAAAATATCATTTTCTTTTGAATTTCCATAATTGGAAAGTTATATAAATCGACGTGCTTAATCACCCCTTAAAAGGTCCTAAACGATAAACATTTTACCGTGTGTACTAGTTAATGAACACATAATTTATTATTTGAATATTCAAGTAGAACCCGTTTTCAGAGGACCAATGAAAGATATTATCTTAAACAGTCATAGTCTGAGGAGATATCATTGCGTTTAAAAAAAAGTAATTGGGAAGGAGTTTAATGTGATGGTAACGGATCGGACACCTTCCATTAATATAATTAAATAGAGACAAAACTAAGTTAATCTTGCAGAAAGTGTTATTTTGTGTCGTTGGATACTACTATTAAGTACGATACTTTATTTTTTTAGTAAATATAGACTTTCATAGATTCGTATATAAGATAAAAATCCAAGACCTATATCAAATAGAAAAATATCGTTTTCCATCTAACTAAACCTAGGCGAAGACTATTGCCAAACAAAAATTTTTTGTTGTAAAAATTGTAAACACAAATATGACAATTAATAAGTGTTCAAAGAAACCTATATTAAATAAACGATTGAATCTGAATCTTGAATCTTGCCAGCAAAAGAGGCATCTCCGAGCGACTCAGGTGTTCCAAAAGGCGTTCTCTAGGCTTTCAATGAAATAACTCGCAGTGCTATGCCCTTTTGCACTTCCATCCTTGTAGCGTAGCAGCAGCTGCCATGAATGCTCTGGACGGCCAGCCAACTAAAGCAGGAGGCGCCAATCAGCGCGTTACCAGGAGACGCCGTACCATCTGTGACGCTCGCGTTAAAGGGAACTCTTTCGACGACCCATTGTGGATGTCCTCAATGCGTGAATGGAACTAACTGAATGACATAACATCTTACGTTTTGAAGGCCGCGTTCGAACAAGAAGTTAACTATATTCGTAACCTTTTCTCTGTGGTCCAGTGGTTAAGGCGTTTGCTTTACTGACCCGGGGGTCGTGGCTTCGATTCCCACGGGAAGTATACTTAATTAAGTTGTTTCCAGTTTGGTTAGGACATTGCAGGCATGAATCACCTGATTGTCTGATAAGAAAGATGATTCCATGCCTCGGAAGGCACGTTAAGCCGTTAGTCCCGGCTGCCATCTAGTAGTCGTTAAAGGAACCACGTCAGAGGCCGAGAGGCGGTTCCGAAAAACTCTGATACCAGGGTGTGCATGGTCGACTGCCCGTGTCACCTACTCGAAATGATGATGATGATGACCTTTTTACGATCAAATTTCTTTGCGAATAGAGAAGTGAAAATTTTTAAATTTAATCTATATACGTTAGGTATTATATCATCTTTGCTGAGGTAAAAAATCGGCCAAGTGAGAGTCGGACTCGCGAACCAAGGATTCCGTTCATATCTATACAACATTGAGCTATTGAGCAAAGACGGCAAAAAAACATGTTTGTTGTATGGGAATTTATTTAGTTATATAACTTAATATTTTGGGATTTTCAAGCGTCTATTGGTTGCCATTATTAATATCGAGTAAATACGGCAAAGGAATCACTTTTGTTGTATGAGTATTTTATTCTGTTTTTAGTATTTATTGTTATAGCCGCCATGGATATACATACATCATTTGAAAATGTCAACAAATTTAGCTCACGGTTTATGAGAATACAGCCAGAAGACAGATAGACGGACATCGAAGTCTCGTGAATAGGGTCCCGTTTTTACCCTTTGGATACGGAACTCTAAAAAGGAAGAAAGTCGGCAACACACGGTTTGCTATTTACCTGCTAGGTTATTGACCTAATCGAGGCCGGACATGAATCTAGATAATCTAGGATATGGACTGAAATAGTTGGAAGGGGACGTAACCCTTATTCCCTTTGATTTGTAACGCAGATACCTGCGGAATTTGTTGTTCTCGTGTGTAAGTTATCAACATTGGTGACACATTGTTTAGCTGCGTTAAGGTACTTGTTACAGCTTAATGACTGCCATCAATGAATAAAAAAGTGATGGGTTACTAGCCACAACTTTACAAGTGCTAAAATTGATGCAATTGGTGTTTGTGAAGAAATCTTGCCATTTTTATGCTTTTATTGGACAACACGACCCCTAATACAAAAAAAGAAACGTCCCCGAGCTAAAGTAATCGCAGATTAATAATACTTGTGCGGTCAGTAATCCCCTTGATTCTAATCACATGCTTCCAATATTTAACATAATACGTAAATTAACACGTCACACATATTATCACGTCCCTTGCGGGTTAGACAGAGCCCCAGATCATAAAACCCAAAGGTCAAGTTTAGCATGTTAGTGGGCATTAATATAGAAAGCGGAATCAAAATAGTAATGGGTTGCTAGCCGCATCGCCTATAACGTGATTTCTTAGATTTTCGCCCAATCCCTTTTGACCGGCATTTACGGTCTGCGCGGAAAGATAACCAGCTGGTATACCTATAATTCTATGTTTTTCCTTTTCTCACAAAACAGCATGGAAGATATTAACCCAATATTTAAAACAAATCTCTTAGGCCCCTTAAATACAAAGTATACGGTTACATTTTTAAACATTACATTTGAAATGTTTTAAAGACATTCGTCCCGAGTAGGTACACAACGGCGGCCTTCAAATTAATATAAGTTTTTGAATCCTTAATAATAGTTCTCGTGTTTTCAACGATTTGTCTCACCCATTGTAGAGGAGAAAGTATAGAGAGAACAATCGAGTTATCTGCTCGAAAGATTCCACAGCTAAAGACAAATTGCACATTACAAGAAGTTAAGCGTAATGGGCTATTTTAGAACTATGTACACACAATTAGCGGCGGTAATTTCGAATTATTTTAATATGATTATTGATTATTTTGGGAAGTCGATTACTTTTAAGGTTACCAACAATAAACACACTGACGTGTTTTTCAGAATGCAAACAAGCCACCGAATGTAAGATCGGCAAATAATTTTACTTCCTGGACTCAACTGATCTGAATTTAAACGAGCTCCGTGGCGCAGTATAGTTAAAACTCCAGCCTGCGACACGAAGGGCCCAGGATTCCCACTGACCGGGGGGTCAGGTCATGATGAAAAATATCTTTTTCAGAAACGCCTTTGTCTTGGATGTTTATCTATTTTAAAATATTGTATCGTTGAGTTACTATGTGGAGCTAGCTTAATTTGTGGGTCCCTATACATGCTTAGCCTCTGCATGTAACACGTCTGTGTATGCACACAGATGACAGACGGCATGCAAATGCGGAGTTATGTCATAAGTACAGTTTAATTACGATGCGTGGCCTTAACGAGACGCAGCTGGAGGCGGAGATGGGGAGGGGGGAAGGGGGAGGGGAGGGGCACCCGGAACTGGCTCACCTATGAACCGACAGTGTGATCGGAATGGCAAGTGGTGTAGGCCCGAGAACTAACTTACAGAATGGAAGCACACAATAGGGCTGCAAATATTTATTTTTGTCAGAAATTAGTATTTTTTCAAAAAAGGCCATTAAAAATATAGTTCGTTTAAAAAAATATATTATTTTTAAGGGAAAAATAAAAATATAGACTAATTTATAGTTATGTATTTTTGTCTTGTGGTTTTACAGACCTGGGCTCTGTCTACCCCGCAAAGGAATAAGACGTGACAGTATGTATGTATGTATTTTTGTCTTCAATAAATCACAGTCAACTTTTAAATTAATTAAAATATATATTTTTGATTTTAATGAGAATTTATGACAGGGACGCGTTTGGTTACACGCACACGCACATTGCGTCGTCGAATGAGAGGGAATTTTAGTTTTGCAAAATATAAACATTGATCTACTGTACTGAAATATAGTATTTTCGCGTACTACTCGTATATATTTCTTCAACAGTATATAGTATGCACTCCCGAAATATAGTACAATACTATATACTATAGTACAGTTGGTTCTTCTTCTTAGCGTGTCGATGGTACGTTTATTATTAAATTAAATTTTGTCGCTCCAATAAAGGGCTACCTGAGTAGCCCTATCGTTTGCCACAAGTAGATCGTCCCTCGTGCAGGTGTTTGGGCACTCGGGGCATGTGAGTAGGTGCGCCATAGTTTGGGGAGAGAAACCACACCGGCAGACATTTTGCGAAGAGTCAATCATTACAGTTGGACATTTTGCGAAGAGTCAATCAGTACAGTTGGTAACCCCACACAACGCCTCCCTCCCGTGACATAGCCCAACCGTAGACTTATTCTAGGCTCCGTCTGCCTTCATTTCTGAAAAAGTCTGGTCAATTTTTCAATCATCATCATCATTTCGTGTAGGTGACACGGTCAATCGACCTTACACACCCTGGTGTCAGAGTTCTTCGGAACCGCCTCTCGGCCTCTGACGTGGTTCCTTTAACGACTACCAGATGGCAGCCGGGACCACCGGCTTAACGTGCCTTCCGAAGCACGGAATCATCTTTCTTATCAGACAATCAGGTGATTCATGCCTGCAATGTCCTAACCAAACTGGAAACGATTTAACAAAGTATGCTTCCCGTGGGAATCGAACCCACGACCCCCGGGTCAACGAGGCAAACGCCTTAACCACTGGACCACGGAGGCAATTCTGTATTTATTGTGCTATTTCGGTAAACCGGCAAAGATTCATGACGTGTAATTTTTTGGCAATTCAACAGAAGGAGAGATTTGATTTTTTTATGTAGAAGGGTTCCATTTTAATTTTATCAAAATCCGTTCAGTATTCTGGTTAAAATTGTTGCTTTATGTGAAAAAATATTTTAATTTACCTTCCTACTTGAGTCGCCTGTAACGACTGAAAATTATTTAAATAATAAATTATTACATCCCAATAAGAGTTTTATGAAATGTCTACCACTAAATGGCAGCACTAAGTCGTGGGTACGAATGCTAAGGTACGAATGAGCCGGTGTCATTTTTGCCCATTTAAAAACGTGAACAATATTTTCTGTCCCCTAAGTTTAGATGTGACACTTATCTGCAATGCCATAATTATAATATCTATCCCTAAGAAATAAATGAGTCATCATTTTAATCATACCTGTCTCTACGTATGAATCATCGGATTAGTGTAAATATGTATCTTAAAGTATATGTCATGTAATGAGGAGAGAAGATCGGCATATACCAAGAAAAGCACTGAGCATGGAAGTAAGTGGAAACCGGGGAAGGGGGAGACCAAAAAAGAGATGGATAGAATGTGTAAGGCAGGACATGAGGGTGGCGGGAGTGGAAGTGAGTATGACGGGAAATAGATAACATGGAAAGATAAGACATACTGCGCCGACCCCAGATAATGGGATAAGGTAAGGAGGATGGTGATGTATCTTAAAGTATATTTTGATCCCTTTTTTCTGTTGTCTGAATAATACATTTGTTCCTTAAATAGAAAATGTTTCACATTATAAATTAGTCAACAAAATATGAGTATCATTTAATTCTTTAACTAAGGTATTAAATGTAACGAAAAGTATTCAGCTTTTTCTGTACTTTATGCACGTTTTAAGATGAATTTGTGAAGTATTTTTGTAGAGTTTCAAATGCTTTTACAGTCTGGAAACTAGAGACAGCTTTCGGTGCGGGATAGTGCTCCCTTGTACTTGCGTTTACCGACAACGACAAACCGTTTGTAGTGACGACAACGCTATCATCTTGTTTATAAACTGTAGCAGTCATAGTGCTCTGTGTACTCATAAGGAGGACGCCTTGTAAAGCGAGCGAGTATCGGAACAGAGCGCGTTGTCGGCGGCGCCGACACAGCTATCACACAGCCGACATGTTGTCTCCAAGCAATGGCTGTCATTTAAGTATAGTTTGGTATAATACTCACAAAGAGGACGGCTTGCGCTTGCGGGTTTCGACGGGGAGCGACTGCGACGCCGTCACCGCGGACTCGCAACCCGAGATCTCGTAGTCCTCGGAGCTGTACGGCTTCCGCTTACGCGCCTCGTGGTGGCTGCCCACCAGGTGACCCTGCAAGGCACCATACACATTACGTATAATTTGAATACTACCGCTTACTGCGCAGGCTCATATCATAGCCATGCACGCCACCGCACCTATTTTGCCTGACGCACCTAGCCTAATATTAGTTTTGTCCCGTAGAATTCAACCCAAATTTACCTGGTGCTGCGCGGGCGCATGGGCGGCGAGCAGAGCGCTGCCGTCGGCTACGCACGCGCCACCGCCCGCGCCGCCCGGTGCTCCGCCGCCCGGCACGGCCACGGCGCCGGCGCCCACCGTCGCGCCGGCACCCACCGTCACCTCATAGCTTCCGTGCGCACTCGTCCTGAAACAATGAATTTAGCGTAAACACCAATATTTGTCTATTTATTTTACTTTCTTGTGTGCTTAGATCATTTAAATGATTTGAGATCGTGTCTTATATAGAGTCATGGGCGCTTCATTCAATTATGAACATTGAATAATTTAATTTTTGTTTTATTTTTCCTGTTTTGTATCCGATGTACACGTAAATAATTTTTATTTTTGCCTCGAAATAAAAGTGAAAAACTATACAACGTGGAACGGACATACCCGTAATAAATTGAACCACGGTCTAAGTAGGTACCTAAACCCGATCATTGTTTTTTTTTATTTTCTGACTGTTATTTTTATTTCATTATACTAAAGTAATCTAGTACAGCCCGTGGTTCGATTTATTACCGGTGTGTCCCTTTCACTTTGTAAGTATAAACAGAAAAAAGTCGCACCCAAAAAAGTTTCATAAGTACAGAAGAGTGGTTTCACGGACCACTCATAATTTTATAAAAATATAAGTTATGAAAATGCACGCAATAACACAGCCACTTTCCACGGCTGGTGAACTGCTCGAGAGGTAGATAGAAGTAGAACTGGCTACGTCCTTGTTAACGTATGACGTTTCCAGTACAGTACATTCCCCGTTTAGTTGTAGGTGAACAGTACTCAAATCGATTTTGATACAAATAGAATATTGAATATGTCACCATATCGATTACTTAGATTGCTTTGACATTCAGTGGATGACTGAATTATTGATAGATTGATGCATTATGCAATTCTTTGTGATCGGCTCCAACTATCCCCCTCCCTGCTACTAACTAAATCAAAGTTTTAAACATTCATACGATAAGAACTCTTCCCAGTCGTATTAAACACACCAAAACTAAGTCAGACCTCACATATTATTGTTTTCAATCCACACCAAATAAGACTCGTTCGGTTACATTCACAAGTGTGGTCATATGGAAGAGGATTTTATGCGTAAGTTATACATCGTAAATAAGATTTGCATGGATTGCATACCGTAAAGGTTCCGTGCCACCATACGGAACCCTTAGAGTATGCAAATCCGACTCATTCGTACATTACTGCTCTTCGCTATCTCTAAATATTTTGCATAGTTTTTATTACTATTGTAATAGAAAAAAAAAATATAAACTTTATTTTTTATTTACCGAACACCGGGTTCCAACGCATCACAGCTGAGGACGCTATCGGAACAACGCTCAGATGAAGAGAGGGAGAGGGCTACATACAACCCTTCTGGCCAGCGTGGCCAGCGTGGACAGAGAAGGCCAAATCCTCTGGCTAATATATGGCTCTGTAGTAGTACAGAGAGTCGTGCTCCTGCAGTGAAGATTAAAAAAGACCTAATGATGATGACGATGATCTTTATTTTTCAGCGATATTCGTCGTGGCCACATCCGCATGGCTCCCAATTCAAACGGTTGCGATCGGAAACACACTTGTTGGCGTTGCGTCAGTCCCCGATAAGCCTGTAGCCAAGCCGTTAATAGCATTAAAATTAGGGTTGCCAGGTCTTAAAACCGAAGACCCGGACAGATTAGCTGGACATTTGGGAAAAAGACAGGACTTTAATTTTTGACCTCCGACGCCTGTTATTTTGTTTGTGACTAGCCGTGTGGTTCTCGGCAGAGTAGAATAGGACCACTCCAAGTCATCCCGTGGATGTCGTAAAAGGCGACTAAGGAAACACAAGCTAAACTAAGCTTATTAACATCAAAGAGACCTCTCCAACCCGTCTGGCCAGCGTGGAGAGTGTAGGCCAAATCCTCTGACTGCTCAGGCTAGTATATGGCTTTGGTTGTACAGAGAGTCGTGCTCCTGCAGTGGAGACAAGAAAGACCTGATGATGATGATGATGATGACGCCTGTTATTTTGTATGTAATAAGTACCTGTTTATGTTTTTTTTTTCTGGCTCAACTGATCTTTGGATTCTTTTCTTTGTTTCGAAAGGTAATTTCTTAGCTATAATTGATCAAAATTAGTAGAGCCGGTTGCAAGATAGAGGCTTTTTTATTAAATTATTTAACTTGTTACGTGAAGTCTTAATTATTTATTACATGGCATGATTAAATAATAAGGCTGTCATTTATTATCATTAACAAAATAAAACGTATTAAAATTATAAATCTTGGTCAAATTTAAACTCTAACTAAAGCCGGGTTGTTACAAGTTTGGACTAAGTTTCTTTCGGCGTATTATTGCCCAGTAGTTTGTCGATTATGCATATATAAAAAATAAGAAAGCAGAATATGACGTTCAAAATGAGAATGTATCCAACTTAGAATATTTACCATCTAAGTTGGATACTTTCTCATATTGAACGTCTATTTTTATGAATTTTACTTTTTTTTGTCTTTGCCGGGCAGGGCGGTCTCCAACTAATTTGGTCGGGCACAACCTAAAAGCCCGACTTGTCCGGCTATATCTGGATGCCTGGCAACCCTACATATAATAAAAAAATGGCATGAGTGAGCAACATGCTAGACCACCCGCAAACATACGTACAGTACGAACATTTATGTTACTCACATAGATTCTTAAGTCAATACGATAAGGCCTTAAATGAAATACAATTACGTACATATGTATTAAATTAGTACGTGACTGTACCTGTCATAACATAAATTATTTAAGTAATTCTGTATAACATAGTACTTAATTCTGTCTGTAACGCCGAAAATACAGAGTCGGTTTAAATGAAACTAGTTAAGGAAACCGTCTGTTTGTCTAGGAAATACATCATTCAAAATCAGGGATACAAAACCCAATTCTACTTTAATTATCAAACTAACAATACTGACCGAGTGAGCGCGAAGCGTCTCTGAAAGTGGCTTCATCAAAGTTGTTAGAGATTTTAAAGGTTATGACAATATTTAAAAAAATATATACTTTTGTAAAAGTGGACTTTTTAAACCAACCAAACTTAATGTATCGATATCTGACCAAAAGTGTAATTAACCGTATTCAAGAGTAAGATGCTCATATAAACGGACACATTTTTCAAATTCAATTTTTATTATGACGTTCAATTAAAACAATGCACACTAAGTCCACATATTATTATAAACCTTTGTTTACCTAATATAGTGAGATGGCGTCGCTTGGAGAAAATGCGCTGTGCAGTTTGTTGCCGCTTCTTCTGCATTCCGTTTTGGAAGCAGCCTAAACTTTTGGCGTCAACAATTTTTATTGTTGTAAAAAATGTTAAATGAAATATGAAAATTAATAATAGTGTTCAAAGAAACCTATATCAAATAAACATTTTGTTTGATTTGAAAATTTATTCTACTTTGAATTCCTTAGTGCAGCGCTGTACTGTAGCTAACGCACAATGCTCTGCAATATCAGCGCCCTGGCATTGACTTTGAACCGAGCGACTGCTCGTAACTATTAACCACAGATTACACACGTACTTACAGGTACAATAATACGACATACAGATTCCTTACGAACCCCCGCACAATATTTCAATCCTGGAATCAAAGTCACCTAACTTAAAGAATACAAACTCTGTATGCTTTCTGAACCCTTCGCACATCAACGATTAAGAACCCCGATGGCCCAGTGGGTGACAGCAAGCGCTTACGCATATTAAGCAACCCTGGGCGCAGTCCCTACCTGGATAGTTGACCACAAGTGACAAAAATATCTCGAGCTCCTCCGTGCTACGGAAGGGACGTTAAGCGGCTGGCCCCAGCCCAGCTGTCATCATTAATGGCTATGTTAGATGCCTCTATCGACTAGACAGCTCGAAAAATATAACACCAGTGGATGGCCACTTATACACACGAAAAAAAAAACAAAAGATAGTAAAACAAGTTACAAAAGCTCAAAATTTGAAAATATTGTAATGTATAGGCAATATCACATTTTTTAGCAAATACAATTTTCCTTATCTTTAAAAAGCGGTAAAATACCAGAGAATTCCTACAAAACAGGTAAATGTGTATGAAACATCCATTTTTGGATACCTACTCGTATTCTTTCCTTTTACTCACGTTTTGAATAAGCGATGTCGATTACGAGATTTATATTTCTAGGGACTACTAATACTACATCATCATCAGGTCTATTTAGTCTCCACTGCAGGAGCACGACCCTCTCTGTACTACCAGAGCCATGTATATTAGCCAGAGTAGTCGGAGGATTTGGCATACACTCTCCACGCTGGCCAGACGGGTTGGAGTGGTCTCTTTGATGTTTATAAGCTTTGTTTAGCTGTGTTTCCTTAGTCGCCTTCTACTACACTACACTACACAACTTCTACTACACTTCGATCAAATTTGATCGAGGCTACTACAAAATAAACCCGTCACCATAGCGGTGGATTTAGCAATAATCTGAAGCCTAGGAAGACACTACGGGTGGGCGGCAAATATAGACAAGGCAAACGCATAGGAGCAGCAATTATATTATTCTGAACCCTCTACCCGTCACTTCACACCACAAGGGTCGAAAAAACTAAAAGCCCAGAGTCGGTAAACGTGACCAACTTTCCAGGGTTGCCAACCGTACGAGGTTCCTCGTACAAATACGAGATTTGTGGTCTTCCGTACGAGGTACGAGGACGCTGTCAACCTCGTACAACTATGCATGAGATTTTGATGATATTATGGCCATGCGATTTTTTTTATTGGATTATGTAGCTAGCTAGCTCCAAATGAGCTTTCACCACTTCACCGCACTTTAGGCCATACCGTAATTTTGGATCACCATTATAAATTAGTGAAAACTAATAGTAATATAATAATCTATCAAAACTAGTAGGAACTTCTTAGACCATAAATTGCACTGCCGGCGATTTCCCGTTTGACGGCAAAGGCACCATAGACAATCATCGCATAAAAGATTATTGTCTATGGTAGTTCAAGCGGGAAATCCGACTAATAACACAATATCGTATCGTATTCGTATCTTCGCTTCACATTCGTTGTTTGCACTACAGTGTGTAGCACACTGGTTTTTTTTTCTATAATTTCCGAAAGACGATTTCCTATGTTTTTTCCATTGTTTAGTGATGTAATACAAGTAATAAGTCTCGTTATAAGTGATAACGAAGAAAACAGTGACCGTAAGTGGCGCCATTTGCAACATTAAAGCATAATAAATTTTTATGTACAAGGTTTGAAAGTCAACATATGAGATTTTCATTCTTAGTCATTCAAGGGACCTTATTTTTTTGTTGGCAGCCCTGCAACTTTCTGCAATCGCCGGCTATTAAGAAATTCAAAATCAGAGCTGCAATGCATGCATGCAACCAACATACGCGTGTGTATGTTTGGTTGCATGCATTTGCATCTGTGCACAGATACATCGCATCGCCATGACATTGACTTTGAGCTCAACCGAGCGAACACACACGTCACCGCAGATATCTATACATTGTATACTAATATTATAAAGAGGAATTATTTGATTACTAGCTGTTACCCGCGGCTTCGCCCGCGTGAATATAGCCTATTTCCTTCTTAGTACCCTCACCTATGTGTATGCATAATTTTATGACGATCGGTTCAGTAGATTCGGCGTGAAAGCGTAACAAAAAAATAAACAAACAAACTCACTTTCGCATTTGTAATATTAGTTAGGATTAGGATAGGATTAGGATTTGCTTGTTTGTTTTAATTAAATAGGCTACGAAACTACTAGACCGATTTTTAAAAAAGTTCCACATAACGTGACGTCACATGACGTGACGTCACGGACCAAATCTCTCAAAAATCACTAATATTGGATAAACTACGAAAAGTTCTGATCCGAGTTTCGAGTATTCCATCGTCAACGCTTCTTACAGAATATCAACGTAGTAACAAAGGTTATAGTTAACGCAGACAAAGGCACGGGAAGCAACAGGTGATAAAGGATGTTTGCCCGTTTCCATTATCAGCTGCTTGCCTGGCTGCCAACTCTCCTATACTCTGCGCGTTAACAACTGAGTCGTCGGGCCATAAATCATTTCTTTATATCTATCTCGCTCGCTCTTAGCGGTCTTTATAGGCACTCTAGAACTCCAGACAAACACCTATGAAGATGAAGGACAAGTAGGTATTTGCCCGCGCTGAGAACTCAACCCGGTGCCCCTCATGAAACACTCTGGCGTGTTATCTACTGCTTTATGTAGGCCGTAGCAGGTATGTTACATACTTACTACGAGTAGCATTTAGTAGTACTCTCGGGATACGCTTGGAGACGATATTGCGGCGCCTTGAGTTTGACCGAGTGCGCCGCGATCACATCACACATGACGTATTACATAGTTTGAGTGTATGTGTGTCTTTAAGTGAGTTAGCTAGGAGTGAGCCAAGATGGCTAACCGGCTGGACCGCACCGCAGCATTGTAGGGTCTTTCTCCAACCCGTCTAAGCTCAGCAGTTTCCTGAGTGAACAGCACAACCTCCTTGACTTATCAAAGTAGTTGCGCTCTTGGACCAATAGATATCTACTGCTGCTTCTGTGTGTCTGTAGGTAGACATGCAAAGGAAATCAGTGCTGAAAATAGCTACTTCGCACTATCTTGTAAACGACGGTTATTTATAAATGTTTGCATCTGCCCCTTTAACCTGATGCTTATCGTGCCAACTTTACACGTTTTACGTGTCGGGTGATTTTTGGATATGGAGAGTGACAAACAGGAGCACCCACCCCGGGCGCCAATTCAAGGAGTACCAGAATTAGAATATATTATGCAGCCTTCAGTTTGGTAGTCATTTTAATTTCGAGGCCATTTGCGTTGCACCCAGGGACGCCACTCACAGGTATTGCTAGTAATGCTTTCATCATTTATAGGTACAATATTTTGATGAATTTGATTGTTTGTAAGTTCACACTAAATAGGGTCCGAAACTACTAAACCAATTTTTGAAATTCATACATTACAGAAAGCTAATTTACCAGCGGGTTACCTAGGCTATAATTTCCGTTGACTTAGTCGCGAGAATGTTGAAATTGAGCTAGCCCCACAGTAAGCTGTGAATTTGTGTCGTAGGATCCTAACTCAACGGTACGGTACCTACCTACTAATAATGAATGAATTTATTAAGGTGGCACTATTTGTAATTTCCTATAGACTATTATAGGTTTCTATTATTTCCTAGACTATTATTTCCTATAGGTTATTTGACATATGTAATGATAGATGTACAAAATGTTAATAAATAAATAAATACATTTTAAAAATATACGCGAGTAAAGTCTAGAAAAAAAATTTAGTAATCCGATTATCCTGCGCTTTTTTGATGTACCTGAATCGTTGTTAGTATATAAAAACAACAGTTAACACCAAATCAAAAATAGGCGGGGGGCACGATTCAGGTACATCAAACAAGGCGCAGAATAATCGGATGCATTATATTGTTTCGGTGAGTCACCGCTTTCGGAATAGCGGCCGAGCGTAACCGCGTTATCGCTCGTTGCATAATATGATAAGCAGCTGCAATTGCAGCTCGCCTACACTGCGCTCTGTTTACGTACTGCTATTTCTACTGTTTTCGATTTTAGCACTAACTCTCTTAGACTCCTGATCCACCTGAATCCTTTATGCACAAACTACAAAATCAAAGCGAGAGGATTTAACTACCGGTTCCTGACTAGCAGCGTAGTGAGGAGAAAGGGCTGTGTTATCTTTTTTCCTCACCAATGGTCGTTCCGAAACGCTATTAGTTTTTCGATTTTGCATTGTATATAAAAAAACAGAAATTGACGTTCAAGAAGAGATACTTACATGTAGGTATCTAATTTTGAATTAAAAAAACGACTTTTCTCGCCACCAATGGTAAGGAAAGCCATTGGAGCGGTAGCTCTACGCGACCAAAATTCCGTTAGTGGGCACAGAGTCAGAGTTAAAAAATCATATAACCTTTCGTCAAAAGGTAGAAAAAGATTTTTTAATCCAAATATTTAGCATCATGAATACACATAAATCTGGGTCAATGGACCTACATCGACCAACGGAAATGCTGCGCCAATGTGGTCACGACGACCTGACCATATTTCACCTCCTTTAATGTCCTACTAGCTAGCTGCACCTATAGAGTGGTGTAATTAAGCATACTGGAGAGACAATTCCTTCTAGCCAAATAGAAGCAGACGATAAATAGAAACTAGCCTAACATGCTGTTTAAAACGGACCTGTCTCCCCGAAGCATCGCTGATCAGCAGGAACTCGGCTGAGACAGGCGAGTGCACTAGACAAATGGCATAGTTGGCGCGTGTACGGAGTCGCGCCCATGCGCCGATGGCCGATATGCATCTGCGCGGGCGGCGCGGGGCGCGCGCGGGGGGCGGGGGCAAGGTCGCGCCGCTTCCGCGATGCAACTGCCCGCAGCTGTAATATCACGCCAGCTCATTCGACGCAGCCACTGATATGTAAGGGAGATACCAAACGGGCGTCGTCTCTGATGTATTGCGAGACGTGATGCTTCGTAGTTCTACATGAAAATCTGAATGACTTGTTACACGGTGCCGCGGCGAAATGGACAAGGGGGCTCATGGATCAGGGTGATCCTGTGTGGGTGTGTGGGGTGGAACTGTGATGATGATGCGATGACGGGGCGAATTCGAATGCGCCGTCGAAGACGGTCACTATGTAATGTGACATTGGATGCAACGCTCGAGTTCAGTGTGTTGCATTGCAACGGCGCATAGCGCACCGTGTGGCGTCAACCTTAGACTAGATGCCGTATGAGGTTTCATGTCATGTGTTCCTTGTATACAGTAAGGAAAGAACATTTTCTTGCATTTTCTACGTTCATTGAGAGTTTTAGTAACAAATCATTGTTAATTTAAGCACTATTACGCATTAATCTGCGCGTCTTGTTTTCAGAGATGGCAAACATAAACTTAAAGACGAACTACCTATATAGTTACTATAGGTAAAAACAATGGTTTTTAATTTTTCTTGGTTAATATGTACTGTCGCACCGTGGAATCCCTTCATGTGCAAGTCTAACTAGCACTTGGCCGGTTTCATTTCAGAATTCAATTAAGGATTACATTATAGGTAATAGTTTGTAATATTTTTAACATCTTGTTTGATTTTTGCAGTTCCGTACCCAAAGGGTAGAATCGGGAACCTATTCACGAATTACTTCACTGTCCATCCGTCCGTCTGTCTTTTACCAGGCAGTACCTATCTCATGAACCTTGACAACCAGGCAGTAGAAATTTTCAGAGATGATGTTATTTTGTTGCAGCTATAACAAAAATGCCTGAGGAAATTAAGTACAAGTATCTAGCTGCGTTGGGAATCGTACCCAGGGCCGTTCGTGTTCGTGATGGCATGTTGACGACTACGTCGCGGACACCATTTGGGGCGTTGTCTTACATCGTAGTGAAAGACATAGCGTAGGTACTTTCATCCCGTAAAAAGCATTGTTCCCGAGAGACCCACCTAGCGAAGCTGCTGACGGGAACTACGTAAATACATTCATACACCAGAAAAACACTACTCTTATTTAAAGGGGCACGTAAAATTCAGAATGGTTCCGTATAAAGCCGGTAGCGCCAGCACTCGACGCAGTATTATTCAATAGACGCCGAGCGCGCACAATAGTCTCGTAGATTACTACTCGCTGACAGCCATTACTCAGGCCATTTTCTTTTGAAGTGGTCATGTATCAATTTTGATATGTTTGCACTGCTCGTGTGGTGCTATGAAGCTAAATTTATATTCGTTCCACTATCATTATCAAACAAAGTCCAATTCTTCTTTGCCAGGAACCACAAGGTTAGAAGATTTAGAAGTGATTTGTCTTCTGGCAAGGCCATGAATATACATTGAAAAAAAGATTGCGTCTTATTCCTCCTTCTATGAAGCTATGAAGGATTCTCCGAAAGCGGGGAGTACCTCTATGTGAACAGATCTTTTTTTTTTTTTTTTTTTTTTCCTAGCCTGTAGGTGTTGTGTCCCACTGCTGGGCAAAGGCCTCTCCCTGAATGCTCCACTCTTTCCGATCTTTCGCTATATCTGGCCATGCTTGTCTAAATCTGTCTATGTCATCTCGCCATCTCCTTCTCGGTCTGCCTCTCCCACGGTGGCCGTCTGGTACCCAGAAAGTGGCAAGGTTTGCCCACCTTTCTGGTCGCATGCGACAAACATGCCCCGCCCAGCTCCATTTTAGACTAGCAGCTTTGGCACCTACATCTACAATCTTTGTCAGGGAGCGCAGCTCAGTGTTCCTAACTTTGTCTATAAGTCGCAAGCCCAGTATGCTGCGCTCCATTGCTCGTTGGCAAACCTTGAGTCTGGACTTTTGAGCCTCATTAAAAGACCATGTCTGTGCACCATAGGTTAGGATGGGCAGAATGCACATATCAAGAAGTTTCCGTTTCAGAGATAGAGGGAGAGTACCCTTCATCAATTCTTTCATGGACCAGAAGCTCTTCCAGGCGTTACCAGTGCGGCGATCAATTTCTCGATCCTGCCTGTTATCGAAGGATGCTATCTGGCCCAAGTAAAGATACTCCTCGACGTACTGCAATGCCTGCCCATCCACCTCGATCTTATGTTTGGTACTATTGGTCATGACTTTGGTCTTTGACTGATTCATCGCGAGTCCAGCCTCAAGGCTTGCGCCGCTCAGATCTTGGAGCATTTTTCCTAACTCTCTTGCTGATTGGGAGAACAAGACAATGTCATCTGCATAGCGCAGGTTTGTTAACCTTTTGCCGCCAACGACAATGCCCATGTTCTCCCACGGAACTGCTAGTGTCTTAAACACCTCCTCAAGGCAGCTTGTAAAGAGCTGGGGAGACAGCGGGTCGCCCTGTTTGACACCTCGCTCTACGCTGAATGCAGGCCCCGGTTTTTGTGTCTGAATAGATGCTGTGCTATTGTAATAAATGTTTCGAATTAATTTTATATATGTATTGTTAATGTTTTGTTTATGCAGAGAAGTAAGCATTGAGGAATGTTTTACGCTGTCGAAAGCTTTAGAGTAGTCAACGAAGGCTACGTATAGGGGTTTTTTGAATTCATTGTATTTCTCTATGACCTGATTCAGTGTATGGAGGTGATCAGTGGTAGAGTATTGAGGGCGGAAACCTGCTTGTTCGGGCGGCTGACATTCATTCAGTTGAGGGCCTATACGGTTTTGAACAATTTTTATAAATAATTTATATATATGTGACGTGAGACTGATTGGCCTATAGTTGCTTATGTCGGCTTTATCACCTTTTTTAAGGTGATAAAGCCGACATAAGCACCTTTTTTAAGGTGATAAAGAGACTATGATGTGAACAGATCATTTCATATTAATTTTAACCTATAGAAGATGCAAGTAGCACGCACACATCAACATTAATCATGCACGAGCACACATTAAACCTTTTGAGGATGCAATCAACACACACACACGTCCACATTTGTGCACGAGCGCGTATTGCAGAACATTTATCACTGTATGCGGTGTTAGTGTCTGTGTGTGTGAGAAATTAATCATGCGACGGCGCTTTGCAATCCGCTGCACTTCATGCACGACCAGTGCTGGTCATTACGCCGCTCTCGGACAAGGTCGCGAGATTCTTATTAGAAAATGCACACTCTTTCACACCAAAATCTATAGGATGAGTAGGGCTCAGATGGAACGAAATATGTTCAAACGTATACACAAACGCCTGTGTGTTATAAGAATACCTGACAGCAGTTCATCTTGCTGTTGATTGTTCTTCTTCTTTCGGTGTCGCTTCATCACTGAAGGTTGGCCGTCAGCTCATTAAATCACGCCTTGTCTATGGTGAGCCTGGAGCGTTGTCCTCTCACTTTGCGCTTTCCGGCAATTTTTCCCATCATGATAGTCAGGAGAAGGCGGTATATTTATCAAAATGTAGCCGAGATATGCGAATTTTTTTGTTTTAATGGTTCTAAAAGTTTGACTTTCTTGCGGTAATGCGGTCTATCTGCTTTTGTTTAGAGACTGAGGAATTAGCGTACGTAGCGACGTAGCATCTTCAAAATGAGTTCCTAGAAAGGCCAGCAACCATGGCAGAAACCTACAACGCACCTTGTGCGATCTTATAATTCCTCGACGCGCTTTATACTCGTATCATCTCAAAGCTTTAAAAGAAAATCAACTCAACCAGAAACGAAAGGAGAAAGCGACACGTCCAATTACAATCTCTAATACCTCGTACTATTTCCATACATTGCATAACCATTCCCATAATCCACTCTATCACATTTCTCATTCCAATACCAAATATATTCGGGAATTCTCCCAAATACATTTTAATGATAGTCGGCAAGGACATTATATCCTAGTGGTCATACTACTATGATGAATTATACGACATCGAGGTAAAACCGGATATAAGTTCTTATTGAAATTATTGTCAGCAAAGTGCGAGTCGCACATACTGACGGTTCCGTACAACATTAAACATACACTAAGGGTCCCTTTTAAAACCGACTTCAAAAAGAAGGAGGGTCTCGATTCATCGGAATATATTATATTTTTTCATTGTATGTTCCCCCATTTCTCGAAGACGCCTGAACCAATTTAAGAAACTCTTTTTTTTCGATAGGTTATACTTTACAGATAGTCCCATTAAATTTTTAACGTTTTTAGAAAAAATACAAAAATCCAAGAAAAAAAAAATTATGCCGTTCGGATTATACTTATTTCAAGTTATTTCCATTTTATTCTTATGCTATTATTTCATTTTATTTCATTTATTTTATTTCGTAAACAAAATACATTGTGTTGAAATATTACTTATTCTTATTCTTAAACTACATGAACACAAAACTAATAACATAAACATAATTAAACATAATTTATTTCAAATACTCTTCTACCGAATAGTCACTTTATTTTAATTTACTTTTAAAGTTTGCTTTGTATAACAGCATTTTCAATTCATTTGGCAATTTATTGAATATTTGTATTGACTGATAGTAAGAACTCTGCTGCACAATATTCAAGCTAGGAGTGCCTTCTGTTTTTAAATCTTTCCTCGAGGTTTTTTTTATCTATGTTCTTGTTGCCTCTTCTTGTTTCCTTGGTTACCGTCTCCAGTCTAGATATGTTTTTGGCTTAATGTGTCAGTAGCACCAAAATATATGTATAAGCAAGGAACAGTGAGAATTTCAAGTTCCTTGAAGTATTTCCTACAGAAGGTTCGCTGCGAAATGCGGACCAAAGATCTTTTTGCTCTTTTTTGTAAAATTAAGGCCTTATGCATATTGTATTTATAACTCTTACCCCAAAACATTAAACTATATCGAAATTTGGATTCCACTAAAGCAAAGTAAACTAACTTTAAATGTTTAATATCCACTTCATCTCGCAAACTCCTGAGGACATAGCAGGCCGAACTTATTTTCTTTTCTATATCTTCTAATTCCGGCTTCCAGTTTAGATAGCTGTCAATATGTACTCCTAAAAATTTTACCATTTCAACATTTTGCAGTGTTTCTCCTTTTAAAGAACATTCTAATGTCTCGTCTTGTCTCGAATTAGTCCGAAATAACATTATGCGGGCTATAAGATTTCATACAAATTCCATAAAGCCCGAAAGCGCGTTAAGTATTTTTTTAAATTTAATTAAGGCACTATTACCATGCACAAGTATCAAATCTTCTACATCCAAAAAGTTTTCTAGTCGAATATTCAAATTTGGAATTGCCAGTGAACCCGATAAAAAAAACATTTGAACTATACTGCGAGATTTTTGTTCTTAATTCAAATTTGGAATTGTTAATGGCCGTGGTGGCTGGCTGTTTGTATTCATCGATCTTAGACTTCTACTTTTTGGATAAAACATTTTCGTTATCTGTGGAATCCTCGGATACACTTTCTGCTCACTGCCACTGCAGTTTGCCGCTATTTATTTTTAGGCAAAATATTTATAAGTAATCGTAATCTTCATTAATTTGCATAAAAAACATTCCTTATGATAAATTAATAGATGGTCAATAATGTTAATATAGGTAATATAATCAGCCAGCTTGCAGACGCATAAATATTAATTTTCAAGGTAAACTATATTTATACTATATAATTTTATAATTCCATCGATATAATATAAAAAATATTTTTTTTTTGCTCTGCTATTTACTCGGTGAGAGGAAAAACATTGTGTGTATCACGGCCGGTATTAGACATTACAAACTCGGTCTACTAAAAGCACTCGGCTTCGCCTCGTGCTTGTTAGTAGTCGCTCGTTTGACGTAATGTCTTCTATACCGCCCTTGCTACACAATGTACTATAAAGTCATTTCAATTTTCTCATTAAGTTCGCGTATGTCATCTGCAGCTATAATGGCGTTAGTGTCGTCAGCAAAGATAATTCATTTTACGTCGGGAATTTTTATTGTCATATAATTTATCAAATAATTTATAAAAATAACAAAAAGTATTAGTCCCAATATTGGGCCTTGAGGTACACCTACTCTTATTGTCCTAAGTTTCGATCGTCTGGTATTAACAATACCGTCGTTATTTAAACTACTTATCTCAACAAACATTTTTCGATCCTTTAGATATGTTTTGAAAACCTCTAATGACTTCCCTCGTACTCCATAATATTTTAGTTTTTCAATTAGTAAGTCTTGATTGTTTGGCCAGCGTGGAGAGTGTAGGCCAAATCCTCTGACTGCTCTGGCAGTACATAGAGGGCCGTGCTCCTGCAGTGGAGACTAACAAAGACCTGAAGATGATGAAGTCTTGATTGACTGTATCAAACGCGGAGCTCTGGTCTATAAAAGTACCAGCAATTTATTTTTTTATTTATTAGATTTTCAGCGTCATGAATTATTGTATTAATTGCATCTTGTGTACCAACGTTCGCTTGATAACCAAACTGCCTTAGATTAAGTGCTTTATTTCGCGTCATATGTTGCACAAGTCGACTTTTAAGCAGTTTTTCAAATTTTTTAGCAATCGTAGACAGTATTGATATTTGTCGATACATTTTTGGATCCATTTTTGATCCCTTTTTGTGGATAGGTATAATTTTTGCTATTTTCAATTGCTCAGAAAATATACCCTCTTCCATACATTTATTAAAAAAGTTACTTAATGGTTTCGCCAAGATTGTCTTTTATTATTGTTATTGGTAATTCATCATACCCACAGGAAGTTTTAGATGGCATTTTTCTTAGTACTTTAAATATTTCCTCTGGTGTTGTTGGTTCCAGTTTTAATTCTTCTTTGATCTCTTTTGTATTTTGTTTTACATAGTTTATTGCATCTTTAGGATTTCCTAGGATGGTATTCTGATTAAACTGATCTGCAAAATTTCCAGTATTTTACTAGGATCAGTTATATTATAAAGTCCCTATCCATTTTCATATTCCTTAGCTTTTTTATTTCTATGCTCATTGATCATAATCCAAGATTAAAACAAATTGAAAGGGTTGAAATCAGTTTTTGTTTTTTGTTAAAAATACTTTAAATTATTATCTACTCTTTGGGTACGGAATCCCAAACAGTAAAATTTTAACTAAGTATATGAAGGTATAACAGTATTAAAACAAGTTACCCCCAACACGAAAATCCCTACATCTTGAAAACGGCGGAACTGATTTTAATGAAACATGTCTAAGAAACATCGCCAAGAAACCGGCTTTGAAAAAACCTTTAAGAGCCACGATGCTACAGACACACAAAGAGGGGTCAAGCTTATAAGACCCCTCTTTTTGTGCAGGGGGTTAAACATCTGTTTCATCTCGTCCATAACGCAGAAAAACGTCGCACGAACAAGTTACTTTCCGCGGATATTTTTGTACTTACACGCCTATACGAATGTGCCATTACGTAAAAATCGTAACGTTACGAAAACCGAATGCAATACTATAAGTTACGAGTTGCGGCGGTCACGTGGGGAGACGCATACAAACAGACGGCAAGCGAAATCACGTTTGTTTTGGAACAACTTCAATGAGATTGATCTCGGAAAATAACCATCCAGTGATTGTTCATTTAAACGAGGTGCAGTTTCAGTATTCGTCAAAACTTTCCACCTGCAAGAGGAAACATTTTCCTGATGTTCATACTGGAATCTTTAATACACAGCACCCTTGGTGAACTGTTATGTAATGCAGATTTACTTGCGGTGTAGATTTGAGGGCACTGCATCGCATAACAGTTATGAGATGAAAGCGAAAATTTGATTTTGACTAAGCGTTTTTCTGGAAGGGATTTTAGGACCTTGCAAGCCATCTTGTACTTTGTTATTTGTTTATAGCACTATTTATTAATATTTTTTGAAATCTAGTTGTTCTAGGGTTATCATTGAACGAGGTTTTCTATCAAAATATACGTAAATCGAAATCGTTTGAGCCATCTCGCTAATGGCGCGCCTAGCAAATTTTATACGGCGCCTTTCAAGAGAAAAGGATACCTAAATTGGCTACTTGACTAAAAATTTTTTCGTGTCGCTATGTAAAGACCTGCCAAAAATAAACACAATAGTGACAGAAATTCATTTCTAAACAAAAAACTTTATCAGATATAGAAGTTTTAAAGACACATATTTTTAGACGTTAGTTTTTAGACGTGAAAACGCACTGCTGAAATGCCTACATATTTGTGACGTCACAACTTTGTATTTTGTATGGGCGGCGTGAGAACTTTGTTTGGTAGCTATACGAAATATAACGTTTGTGGTAATGGTTTCATAATAAAAGTTGCTTTAAATTTAGCGGACTACAATTCAGTGTAATTGTAATTTAAGATTTTCATACTTTAAAAAATGGTCCTATTCACCCAACTTTAAAGAAGCTTTATATCAAATTAAAAGTGATCTTTATAGTGTTTTTAGATAGAAATTAGTATCATTAGAAACCAATTTTATATAATCTTAACATTAGGCAAATACCGAATTACCTAGACTTTCAGTTTATAGAGAGAAAAGGTTTGTGTATTTGTTTGTATTTGACAAAATCAATAAGTACTGGACTTAATTTGAAAATTCCTTCAATAAAAGAAAGCTACACTATCAGCAGGTAACATAGGCTAAAAGTAACGCGAACGAGGTTGCGGCCAAAGCATGTGGATGGTGTGCAAGCTGCAAGCGGCGCATCGCGGCGTCTGCAAGTTAGCGAGCATGTGACGCGCGCGCGTGACTGGTGGCGCCGCGGAGTGGTGCAATCAATTCGGCAATAATGACGCCCAATCAGCACTGGCCCACTTCTTGCCAAACATGCCAATATGCCAGTGCTAGTACATAAGAGAAGAATTAAAAAAAGACGCGCGGTACGTATTTCATTAAACGAGCCGCAATCACCGCATTAGTCTTTTTCACCGTTACTGATTTATTTGAAACCAAATTCAAAATCTTAGCATCAGTAACTTTATTTTTATGGTATGATTACATGAGTAGAACAGCAACCAATGGGCCGTTCTTAAAATTCTGGAAAAAAGAGAAAACTAGTCGGAAAAGTAGAACCCGGTGGATAGGCATGACGGCAGAAGACAATAACATTTTCCATGACGACGCCAGCGTCGTCATGGTCGCCCCGCGATGTCTAGCGCGCCATTAGAAATTAAATCTTATTCGTCTTCTTCTTTAGGGAGGCTCAGAATCAGCATTTACTTAGATGTAGGTAGGTCATGTAGGTAAGGTTGCCAGGTCTTCAAAGTAAATAGCCGGACAGAGCAGCAAGTTCAGCCGGACATTTGGGTTACAAAGGCCAAATTCCCTTAATATTTAAGTCGTAGTATAACAAGACATTTTTTGATGTAAATCAGGCAGAGGTTTGTTACCATAAAATCTTCATAGATTCTATCAATCTTCATAAAAATGGTCAAATTTTATCGCGTCACCCAAACAGATTTTTTCTGATTGTTCCGATGATTGACTGGCGGAGAATGCTATATGGCATTAAGTCCACCTTTTGTACATTAATTTTTTTAGTAGTGCAATAAAGTATAAAAAAATAAATTTCAAAAGCTTAACCCGACAGGCCTCACTCCAACTCATTTGCCCGGACACGCAACAAACAGCCTAGCTGTGTCCGGCTTTATACGGACGCCTGGCAACCCTAGATGTAGGTATAATGTGTGGGAAAGAATTGAGAGCTAGCATTGCTGCGCAGAACATATTACGTGACTACGTGAGTGACGTGGCTGCAAGATTGTTGCAACTCAAGTTCAAGGTCTGTACTACTATATATACACGAGCAGGCGATAGATGTGGGGATGTACTATTCATTGTAGAGAATTGTAACTGACGTACCCATTTCATTTTCTAATGAACGGCGCAAAGGTCGCGCGAAGCACATTTTCGTACAGAAGAGGTGTGAATGTACGATATAAAAGAGTTTACCATGAAGATGCCTTTGCTCAATGGGAGATAGTGATTGATTCCCACGGGTGTGCATTTATGACCGTCCCAAAGAGGAGAGTCACAACCATATTGACCAATCTCTATAACAGTCCGACCCAAAGAGGAGAATCACCACCACTGGCCAATCTTTACCTTTGTACCAAACATTGGTAAAATACAGCATATTCAAAAAAGGGCAATTATGAAGTAAAAAGTTAGAAAATTGTTAGCCTTCCATCTTTTATTTTATTTTATTTTTATTTTAACAAAACAAAATAACTTCTTGAGTAGTTGTTGGTGATTTAGATCTTTTAATGCGTCTACGAACAGCAGCGTAAAGTGATAGGCAAAATAAATAAAGAAAATATAAACAAATATCTATGTCTACACGGAATCGAGGCAGATAGCACTTCAAAAACATAAATAATCTCAATGGGTAGAATGCATCGCGTAGATGTATGTTATTCCACACGTTTCCATGCAACTGGACGTGCCATTGTAGGTATAACTATTAGCAGTATGCACTGCAGTGCGCAATGCACTGCTGGCCTGCGTCAGCACAGGATGTGGAGCTTTTCTTATACTCTGCATTTGATACTTAGCTCGATTCTACTGAGAAGTAGTTATTACAGATAGGTACTTTGAGATGCTTTAAACCATAGTTGTACATCGAAAAGTACCGAGTAAACCCTTTAAAATGCCAACTACATACTTATTTTTATTTTTAAACTTTATATTCTCAGCTCTAGGCTGGTATTTTTAACATTTACGGGTATTAACCAAGTAAAATGTTAAATAAATGTAGTTAGGCTGTATTATCCTTATTTGTATTAGGGCTTAACTGAAGTTCACTATTGTTATTTAGTTGCAGAAATTTTCTTACAACACGACAGGTATTTAGTATAGAACCCTTTCGGATATATATTTTTATCGAGCTGCAAAAGTTGCAAACTATGGTGTAGGCACAGAATTAATAATAGTACTAGTGTAGGTGTTTCGGAATCACTCCAGTGGTGGAGAATACAATAGGGACAATGTACACTTTTTGTTGTTTCCAGACTCTTTGAATCTCGTCTTTAAGCTCCATATATTTAGTGATTTTTTCTGTTTTTATTATTATTACTAGCCATTGCTGTCCGAATGTTGGGCAAAGGCCTCCTATTATAGGTAGAAAAAAATTATCAATAGTAGAATTTGTAGATGATCAAAACTTGATGTTGAAAACGTTCTTGGACTTCTTGTAATAATGTCACGTTTCTAAGACCCAATCAATTAACAAAAAAAAAATAAGAACTACGCTTTATTTATTTAAAGTACCTACCTAGTAAAGTAAGAAGTTCATTAATTTGTCCTTGAGATTTTTTCAATGAAATATGTCAATAGCTAGTACTAACTACTAATGCAATGGTTTATCATTTCTTTTCCCTTGTAAAATCTCCTTTATTTCTGTCACAAAAGTACTCTTCTCTCCACAATGACACCGACAAAGATAGGTAAGACATTATTCGTAGGATAAAACTCAAACTAAGGCCACAAGCCACGAATCAAAATTATACTCTAAGTTAAAGAATGCCTACGCTCGAAGGTATACATAATAAATACGAAACCCTTGGATCAATCAAAAAAATTAACCGACAACTCGTATCGACCCCGTTCGTAATAACTAATAACTCAACAATCATCATCAATCAACAAATCAATGAATCAATCAACAATTGTATCGCACACAACGTATTGTAATTATTGACGTCAGTTTCGATTGCTGATTGACGTGGCTTTTGATTGATTTCTCTCAATATCAGCCATACCATTTAATGGAAAGTATAAAGAGTTATGAGGTTAATAAAGAATGCGGGTTTTTGTACGGAAATTATGTTCCAACCAACATTATTTCTTCAGTACAGTATTGTACAGTCACCCAATAAGAATATGCATATGCATCATATCGATACTTCGATATGTCCCTCCAGACGTAGGTAGATATAAATGTACCAGTTGATGAAAGCCAATGGAAGGGAATCCCATTCAATTTGCAATGTGCATTTTATTTTAATGCAAAGCCAATTGCGGCGGACAGCCGTCAAACACAAGTTTATTTTACAAAGGCGGAGAAACAATGAGATGTTTGTACTGATTTGGAATAAAAGCGTTAAGGCTGTAGGAGCATACATTTTCAGGGTCTAGTGTTACCCTCATTAATTAGAAATATATTATTTGAACGAATATTGAGAGTAAATTCAAAAGTTTGTTTAGTGAAGCCCTAAGTAGTACTATATACCGTAATAGTGGAGGTCAGATGGCAGTCGCTCTGGTGTAAAAACCGGAATCCTCGTCAAATGACCATGAGGAGCCCGATGGATGGTCCAGTGGGTGTGAGCTCTATGAGCGCTTACGTATGTTAAGCAACCCCTGGCGCAGTCCCTACTTGGATGGGTGACCGCAAGTGGCATGAAATATCTCGAGCTCCTCCGTGCTTCGGAAGGCACGTTAAGCCGTTGGTCCCGGCTGTCATCGTTGATGGCAGTCGTTAAGCTATGTCAGATGCCTTTAGGCAGCTTGAAAAATCTGACACCAGTGTTGGCCACTTACACATTCAAAAAACAAAAACAAAACAACAAAACCAGATAAATAGCGAACTCTGATGCGTAAATGCTGAGGCCGCAACCGGAAATACGCTCGCATGATGATGAGGATGCCCATTTTCGAGAGCTCTTTTCATAGCACACCAAAAAAAATATGTCAGGAAGTTTCAAAAGGGAGACTTTATTTTATTTGGAAACTTACGAAACACCCAAACCCACTAAGTAACAAATTTCCTCAAACTTGCAAATCAATACTTGAACATCCAGTAACAATATTACTTCCAATTGACCTATAAACACGAACCTTGTCAATCAATAGGCTACGTCTTACAGACCACTTTACGGAAACAATCCTGAAACCGTTAACCCGGCAGAAGGAAGACGCGAAAAGTCCTAGCTTTATGTTGCCGAGGCAACGATGCCAAAGTGGAGAAATAAATGTCCGAAAGCAGAACCCGGGTTTGAAGCACTCCAGCTGAGGATGCAACCGGGATCACGCTCGGGTGGAGGAGAGAGAAGATAAGAAGTAAGAGGATTAGACACTCGGAATAAATAAGGATTCTAAGGATCCGTATCAATCTAGATCTACTTAGGTATTCAGAAGTTAAGGTGGAATTAAGAAACTTTCAAACAAGTATATACAAGAACCGTAAAACAGACCAGCAACAGTTGTGTAACAAGATAATTTTGGGCCGGCCGAAAGCGCCGTCACTGGAGTGACGTCACGGCGCGACGTCAGGTCATGTCATTAGCGGCGTGGGCGGTGGAGGGGCGGGGCGGCGACACGCCCAGCCCCTCCCCCGGGACCCGCACCTGTTGCTCTCACGCCCGGCTGCGGGACCCCGAGGTTCAAGGACCTCAGACATTTGTCTTATTGTAAATGAGGACTCACTAGAGATTGCCTTACTTGGAACTTGAAGCCCCTTGACCGATCATGATCATTACAATATGCGAGAGGATAAAATATACATACATACATACTATCACGTCTTTCTCCCTTGCGGGGTAAACAGAGCCCAGGTTTGTAAAACCTAAAGGCCACGTTTAGCATGTTGGTGGGCTTGTAGTTGAGAACGGAATCAAAATAGTGATGGGTTGGTAGCCGCATCACCTATTGACATGATTCCTGACGCCCATCCCCTCGATCGGCTTTTACGATTTGCGCGGGAAAAGAAGCAGCTGGTACATTCTACATTTTTTCTTTTCTCGCCGACCAGCATGGATAATAGTACTTATTGTGAACTTTTGCTTGAATGCATCAGGCGATATCTAAAATGTCTACTGATCGAGCCATTAAGCCAGGTACCTAGTGTCAAGTATGGCGCCATTCGCGTCAATTGAATCAGATGAGAGATGACACATCCACCCTGTCTAACTTTCGTTTCATTAATGCACAAGTTGATCGACAAGTCTTACTTTTCGGAATTTCACAGGACTCTTTAGAAGACCAACGACGAAGATCAATTTAATCCCAAAGCGGTTGTCAACATACTTTGTACGTGGGCGTGACCGTGAGGACGTTCAGTTTTCGAATAGATAATCTCTACCTGGATTTAACCATAAAACTACCGGAACACACGCTTGTTTTGAGCATTGTTAAAAGCAAGCTATTAATGAGCTGAGGGCTTAAATTAAGCATATATACTTGTTTATGGTTAAACTCGCCTTAGGTAGCATGCTCAAAAATCAACCCGCAACCTAAATAAAAGAATTCATGTAGGTTTGTGACATTTGTATCGAGTTTCGTTATCCTGCTATATAAGTGGCTAAACAGTTATGGATCTGTGAGGTATCGTTAGAAGAGCCTTTATCAATGGTCATAGAATCAGGCAAATATAATTTTAAAAGTCATTCCCATGATACCCACCCTGCCTACAGCAAAACAATCTCATCGCGTGAAGATAAAATGCCCACGTAACAGCCAGTAAGGCAGCGGCGGCGAGTGAGTCGGCGTGGGCGGCACAGCCGGATGATTCGATTTGCACGGGTCGTCTCAACTCGGCTACTGAGACTAAAGCCTTATTCGCACTCACAATTATTAGAGAATTTTTCTTCAAGCGAGTAGATTTACTATGTATGTACTCACTAACCTACATCAGGAATTTACCTAATCAAGCGAAGCGATGGAAAGAAGCTTCTCTATTTTTTTGTCAAGTAGCAACTTTCAACCCGGTGCCATCACTGCCCCTTGAATCGCCGGTTTTACAAGTCTGCTCTAAATATTCACTCGTAAATTGAACGCGACCACTGCCAACGATTTTTGGGCAGCGGCGAGTGTTTCAGTACTATAAGACTATCTACTTGACTAATTTACTAACCTCGTGCGAACAAGGCTTGTGTGGTGTGACTTAACTACTTTTTTTAGGGTTCCGTACAAAAATTAAAAACGGAACCCTTATAGGATCACTCATGCGTCTGTCTGTCCGTCCGTCCGTCTGTCACAGCCGATTTTCTCCGAATCTACTGAACCAAATTAGGTGAAATTTGGTAAGATGGTGTAATCCTATGAACCAAACACGGATGTGCAAAGTAAATAAAGATTTTTTTAAATAAAGGTCATTTTCAGGGGCCCAATTACAAAATTGAAAAAAAAAATTTTTGCAAACCTTACTGTGTCATATATCAAATGAAAGGGCTCATTATGAGGATCTCAAAAATATTTTTTTTGTTCGGGCAAAATCAATACTTTTGATTTTATTCACGAAAGAAGGCAAAAATTGATTCACTCCCCCCCCCCCCCCCCCCCGATCGCCAAAACTACAGGGCCAAAAATTTTGAAAAAATTACAAAATGTAGTTCATTCCTTGAAGATTACAGGAAAAATAATAAGAATTCTATCACTTGAAAATAAAGTGGTAAACTCACTATAATAAGTTCATCTAGGGAAATAGTTCACTAAAACACCACTAGATAGCGCTAGTCAATTGAATAAAACATTTTTGCACATTGTGTGTGTGTACACGAAGCATATTGTACGGAACCCTCATTGTGCGAGTTTGACCCACACTTGGCCGGTTTTTTATCATAAAATACTGGCTTTTCGTCTTCATTTGAGGATTGGTAAAATCGAAGAAATTATATACAGGCAATGACAAAATTGGAAAACACGAGCAACGTGGCCATTGGGTCTTATGGTCTTATAGACTCACTCGCATCTAATTTTTAAAATGAACGTAATAATACATAAATGCTGCTCAATTTAAACTTCTTTGATATCAAACAAAACATTCTCGAAGCTGGCTTCTGAACCCCATACCATGTTGTCACGAGTTTCGCGCGGCGCGGGGCGGAAAAGGGTCGCGGGAAAATTGCTAAGGACTGTCGATCGCAGTGATCGAAAAGCGAGACCAAATTAACACATTTGAAATTCTTTTGGAAATTATTCAGCCTATAACTGAAAGTGAGGACAAATCAACAATTTTTTTTAAATTTTTGTCACTGTCTGTGTCTGTGTGTGTGTGTGTACAATCAGTACAATCACACAAAAAACTACTGATCAGATTTTAGTGTCATTTGGTGCAGAGGTGCCTGTACCGGTTTATCATGAAAAACCCGGACAAAATTAAAATCATCATCATCAGGTCTTTTTTAGTCTTCACTGCAGCACGTCCCTCTCTGTACTATCAGAGCCAAATATTAGCCAGAGCAACCAGAAGATTTGACCTACACTCTCCACCAGATGGGTTAGAGAGGTAACGAAAAGAAATACAATAAATTATTACTATTATTTGCAACATCAAAAAACCCTGGAGTAGGCAATACTGCCAAACATATTTTTCTTGATCTCCAAATCTGTTGACCCCATCTGAAGAGGTTTCATATTGTTTGCTAACCCTTTCTCCCCATCAAGGAACGCAGTCACAAAGTTTCTGAAGCGGTACGAGTACAAAGCACTCGACGCGTGTACTTGCTGATATCGCCTAACTTGTCGCAATGTGGATTCGCTGCGTTCGCAACTCTTAGTTTGAAATACGCACAGCTAGGGTGTCAGTGGTGTCAGTAGTGCCAGTTGCCAGATCCTTAAAGTGAAAAGCTGGACAGAGCGCCACTTAAACCGGAAATAAGGGTTAAAAAAGGCCGGAGTCCCTTCATATTTTAGTCGTAGTATTCCTACATATTTTTGATATATATTTGGCAGGGGTTTGTTGCCATAAAATCTTCTTAAATTCTATAAATCTTCATAAAAATGGTCAATTTTAAAAAGCGTAACTAAATCCGGACATTTCGGTCTCCGATCCGAGCCGGACACGCAATAAAAAAGCCTATCTGTGTCCGGCTTTATACGGACGCCTGGCAACCCTACGCACAGCGGGATTGGAATGCATTGCCTGCGACTGTATTTTCGAACGCATATAAACTGAATCTTTTTAAAAATTGAGTGAATAGGCTTCTTTTGAATGAGCTCGCTTTATCTTAGGCCATTATCTTTGTCTCTGGGCTAGATTATGATCAAGAGTGGACAAGTGTTAGTTGGACTTGCATATCGAGTAGGTACCGAATTATATTTGGCGTTACTGCGTACATAGGTATATAATATTGATTTATTGCCCTAATAACAATACTTAAGTTGATTCCCTTGCGAGTATAAAATATGAGAATCAGATCTATTTTTTATTGAGTTATAATTTGGCACTTTTATACTACTTCATCGATTGCAGGAAACTAAATATTTTCCAGGTACATTAAATAGAAACCGGGGTAAAGAGAAAACCTTTTGTGGTTCAGAAGCCCAAAAACCTAATTCCAAAGACAACAGGATACTTAGTGAATGCATTATTATCAGATAACCAGACACTTGCATCCATACGATGTCTTGATAATGATAAGAAGTAAAATAACAAATCAGTACACAATGTAATCAATGCAGGCGCTTATACTCCAAGAATAGAAAGGCCCGTTCTGAACGATACGTTTTTTTCCGGGGCCAGGCACGGATATGAACACAATCCCCAGATAAAACCCTTTAATTTACGGTAACAACTAAGCTACCTATACAGTTGAAGATTTGCAAGTCAACATTTTAATAAACCCCCTTTTTCAAATAATTTGCACTCTACAGTAAATAATATTTCCTATTTTGTAAATAAGGCCCCAGATAATCCTAAAATTTACTGAAATAACTAAGCTAATTATAATACAGTTGAAGTTGGCCTTGCAACTCAACATTTTAATACACCACCTTTTTTCAAATAATAAGCAGTCTAAAATAAAATAATCTCTGCTATTTTGTAAATAAAGCTCGTTGTTATATTGCTGTGGCCGCATACAGGTCGAAATTATTGTAAATTAATAAAAAAAAAACCGGCTAAGTGCGTATCGGGCCACGCGCGGTGTAGGGTTCCGTACAACTTTGAGTTCACACTGTTCACACTCGCACCTCACAGTTTAACGACCAAAAACATCTAATAATGAAAATTGTATGAAATTTTATATTTTCCCGTACATTTTATAAGTTGGTTGCCTATAACTTTTTAGTTTGCGCTTAGTACTCAGCTCTGATAGTTTTCCTTTCAACTTCAGTAAGTATATATACTACTGCTGTAATTTTTTTCACGTATCCACATATAACCGTTTAGCAGATAGAGGGGGGGTGGACACTTACCTCTAACAAAAATTTGCACTTTAAAACCAAATATTTCGGTAACGGATCCCTAAATAGAAAAATAGTGTTCTCGACCTCACAATATTTTTTAGAGACCTATTTAACGATACCCCAAACGATGGGTAAGAAGAGAAAAAATAATTACTCCCCCACTTTACTTGTATGGGAGCTAACAAAATTTTTTTTTAATATTTTTTTATACATATCCATACCAATATACAGCTTTCTAGTACTTATAGTCTCTGAGTAAAACCGCGGACGGACAGACAGACAGACAGACATGGCGAAACTATAAGGGTTCCTTGTTTACTACGGAACCCTAAAAAAGCAGGCTTTACGACTCGAGAAGAAGAAGAATAAAGCCCCAGACAACCCTTCAATTTACTGTAATAAGTAAGCTAACTAATACAGTTGAAGTTTGCCTTGCGATCAAAAAATTTATTGCATTTAAAAATTTTTGCAAATAATTAGCAATCTACAATAAAATTTTATTTCCTATTTTGTAAATTAAGCCCCAAATAACCCTTTAATTTACTTTGATAATTTGTGATTTGTTTGCCGTTTTTAATAACGGCAACAGGCAACGGCAACGTTTTTAATAACGGCAACGGCTCTTGAAATGTTCACAGAATATTTAGTTGTATACTCAGTTTCAAATTAATATTACCCATTTAAGAGTCCCACGTAAAGCCTAAATCCCATACAAACGTAGTTTGGTTTTAGTTTTACAACAGTTAAGCCAATCTCAACCAAATTTCGTACATTTCATACAAAATTACAGCGAGCAGAAGTTTCCTATCGAAAACTTCTACTCCCAGTAATTTTGTATTGGTATTGTTTATAAAATTGAAATCTGATTATAAACATGAATATGCCTTCTCCGGTCGTATGTACGAAATTTGGTTGAGATTGGCTTAACTGTTGTAAAACTAAAACCAAACTACGTTTGTATGGGATTTCGGCTTTACGTGGGACTCTTAAATGGGTAATATTAATTTGAAACTGACTTAATAGAGACTCCCATACAACAAACATGATTATTAATGCCGTTGTTGCTAGATAGTTTCTAATATTGTATATGTAGATGGTGATGGTACGGAACCCACATGAGTAGTATAAACTGCTGTTACTGATACTAATGAACCTGCGGATGCTACTAAAACACGCGCGATGAAGGAAGATAGTGAATTTGTTATTCGAGATTGTTATTGACATACATTCCCCGCTATCTATGACGTGTCGAGTTCTCACGCCGTGAGCACGAAGCGGTGGATGCTATGCAAACGGCAGATAAGGGCCACGGGGATAGTGTACTGTACCGTTCGGATGGCGACGTATGTGAATCATAACATCCGCATACGATTTAACTTCTTGAAATCCCAATCACATCGCAGAGAATCAAACGTAAAATATAAGAAAGTAAAGATAATATTATTGATAAAATTGTACCAATAAAGTTCCAAAATTTTACAGTTCCGTATCTCCAAAGGTAAAAAGAACGTTTAAGAATAGCTTCGTTATTAATTTTACGTCTGCCTATTAACACTCGTACGAGTATTTTTATAGGAACACATTAGTCTGCACTCCATAGCAGCTATGAAAAAATCTAACTTCCGTATCAACATGATCAAAAACAATGCAGCCTTTTACAACACGAAATTTTTATGAAATATCTTAGTACAACAAGTACCTTGAGGACATCAATCCAAGTAATTACCACACCTGGGTTGGTTGACACATGCTTATGCGTACGCCCATTGGGTCAGCGCGTTTTTGTAATAATAAATACAAAAGTGGTCGTTCAAATAGTACAGTAGGTACAGATATGAGTGGTTATTCAATGCAATACGAGCGATTACGAAATTGAACTCCTGATTCAGCAACAAGTCGTGTAATGTGTTTACGCGGAAACGTCCGCGTCATTGCTTATATCACTATGTCATATAGTACTTACTATCTACAATATAGATGTTCGGAAAATAACGATGTTTCTTTGACCTAAAACGTCAATTATGTAAAATACTTTAACCTCGATCAAAAAAGTAACGTATCGTTAACTTATCACGTTAGTGGAATCGTAACCATCCGAACGGTTCAGAAATCGACTCCCTAATTTAGCAACCAGCGATGAATATGTGCTTCAAGTAAAGAATATATAAATTATACAGTACGCGAACTGCTTGAAGTGGGACGTCTGCGGCATCACGCTGCCCTGGGGTACTATTTTTGTATGGAAAAACCGCTCGTTTGCGAACGGCCAAATTTCAAATATCGTACCCCGGGCGTTCGCTGCGTTAAGCGGGCGCACGGCGCGTACGTCCGCTCCGCGTGCTTGTTTCATGTCATCTCATAGAGCAGCGCTGCGTGAGGCGGGTCAACCGTCGCACGCGAGCGGAGGTGTTTCTACAAATTCATTGAGCGCCGCTACGTTATCCGCGTCGGGGGCGCACGGCGCGGACAACCGCGTCGGGCGCCCGCTTAACACAGCGAAGGCCCGGAGGCGGAGTACACGAATGAAATGATATTATGAAATCATTTGAAATATTCCAAAAAAGTAACTTGACCAAACGATCGCGCTACAAAGTTGCAGTTTACAAACAAATGTTTCTGTTCAGGAACTTGGTTTGTAATCTGTGCTCGGAAATACGGGCCAAGGCAACGCCGAACCCGTGCGCGATTTATATAACTAGCCAAGAGCCAGTCGACATCGCATGCGAAAGGTTCCGTACAACCTTGTTTGCTTGTTTTACGTATGTATAAGGATTCAACATTGGTGTTAGAATTCTCGAGCCAGAGTCTTTCAGGCATCTGTCTGACATAGCTTAAAGACGGCTTACCGTACCTTCTGAAGAACTGAGGAGTAATTGCCTATACACATTCTGTGAAAATATCAAGTGTCCGTATTACGGTTTAAGATATATAGGCCGGAGGTAGACAGATGACCGGCGGAAGCGGCAAAAATGGCTCCAGTTTTTTTAAAATTAAATACGCAACCCTACAAAACGTGATAAGTTTTATTTAACAAGGACAGGTTCATGCAACGTGTAATTACGTAATGTCTTATGCGTAATTAATCGAACGATGGGAACAAATAGACATTCCAATACAAATTCCCGGTCGCCTGGGGGCGGCACACTTTTGGATGGAAATGCCCGTTGTAGCAAAATTTTGACCGTAGTAATCAAGTATAACCCGTGATTCGATTTATTAAGCAAACATATTATGCATACATATTTTGAACTTACATAAAACCGAAATGTGGCGAATCAATTTTAAATTAATCTAAACTAGTATTATAAACGTAAAATATTTGTGGGCTTGTATATTTGTGTTTGTAATAGATAAACTCAAAAATTACTGATCCGATCAAAAAATAGTTGCACAAATAGAAAGCTACATTACTGTCATTATCATCTTGTACCATAACCATTTTTAAAAAAGATAGGGATTCACCAAAAATTACATTAACGTAACGATGGTATATATATATATTTTTATCTCTGTCATCTTTAGCGTATTTCCGGCTACATTCTCAACTGAGATGCATCGGGACCCGGGGAGCGGGGACAGAAACTGAAAGCCATGCGAATGAACTGGCGAGAATAGCTCGTATTAAATTTTTCTAAAACTGTCATGGCACACTTGTGCATCAAACTGACCTAGTCTAGATGTACTGGAAATTACGCAGACGATAAGGGAAAGAAAGCTCATAAAGAAAATGTAATCCGCCCTTTCATTCGTCTGTTACGTGGCTATCATCATCATCATCATCATCAGCCTATACTCGTCCACTGCTGGACATAGGCCTCCCCAATTGCACGCCATCGAGATCTATCAATAGACAGAAATTCACACAAAAACAGATTTATACGAGAAACTTCTAAAACCTTTTTTCCGGCGGGGTTAACAAGACAGAGATAATCTGTTTGGCCGGCGCGATAACAACAAAAATGTAGCGACGGCCAATTAAAAGTTGTTAACGAGCGTTTATTAATTAGTTCGCGTCCTACGGATCTTACTGGTCCCGTAGCGCGGCGTGCGTGGCACGTTTTAATAGAGAGCGCCCAAAACTGGATATTCGGTTTGAAGTTCGGTTTCGGCCAAATCCAAATTTATTTTGAATGTGTAAATATTCACAAAATTTAAATGTAAATAAATTAAAAAAAAAGAACGTAATTCCCATACAGATGTGTTTAGCCGGCGGTAATACTCGTAATTATGAAAACTATGAATTTGTTTTTAGAATTTCATTTAGCATTCCAGTATTTGTCACTATGGAACAGTTGTATGTAATAAATTGTAAATATTGACAGGCTGAGTTGAACAGAATCAACATATACCACCGTCAATATATCTAACATATTCTTCTACGAAAATAAACATCGTGATTAAGATTTTTTTCGATTAAAAAACTACAGTGACAACACTTTCATAATAGTGTAAAATCGACTAGGTCAAAGTACACTGAGCTGACTATCGACGCTCGTGACCTGCAAACAAAATATCTTTTTTTTCGTAAAAGAATTTTGAAAATCGGTTAGTAGTTTTGTTTAAGCATCACAAACAAACATACAAACGCACAAACCTTTCCTCTTTAAAAGCCTAGTTAAAGCTTATATAGGCAAGAAGTCGCAGAGACTGATTACAAGACGGCCGACTACGCCTTACTATTAACCTACCAAAGCTCCATGGCAACCGTCGAGGAAGAATCGAAATATCAGCCAGATGTCCGAGCCGGGCCCACTTGTCCAGGGCAGGTGGGTGAAAATTAAGAAGGTACATGTAAACCTTAGATTTAATTAAATAAATTAAAAAAGGCAATAAATGATTTTTTATTAATTCAATTAAAATTGCAAACAAATCTTGCTGGGAAAAACACGTGAGCGAGGGTGTAAAACCTTGAACGAAACGTGTTGCGAGTTATAAAATGTTACGGGTAAAAGTTTGATCTCGCCGGAAAATTATATTTTCACGCTTAGCCCGGGCGCTCGCTGCAATTTTCAGTTGAACGTTATTCGACGACCACTTTGATCAAAATATGTAATTAAAGACTTATCAGATCACACATTGAGCTAGCCATGCTAGTGAATTTGTCGAAGGATATTAACTATGGATACAAGATACCAGATTAACAAGAAGTTCTAATAGCGAGTATTCGCCTTGGTGCCTTACCTATTATGGCAAAATGAATATTAACCGTGTCATAAGAATTGTATTAATGAAAGTTACAAGATAGTTAGGAACAAAAGCTCTGAAAGTTTTGTAGCATGTCAAAAAGCTTCTGAAGGAGTCGTTTTTCTGTTAATTTAATTCTGACTCGATATCTGTAGATGGTTTTTAACTTGTACATTACTTAGAAATGTTGCTACAAACATATATAACACATGATTATATTGAAATTTTAGTACTCAAAGATTTTTTATTGTGTCATTATTATGTATGTATATATGCATATCCTAACACGTACCCAAATGATAATCTTTATAACCGATCGAAAATAATCGTCAATTTCAACTCGGTAAACGTAAGTAAAATCATGATCCCATAATATTATAAATGCAAAAGTAAGTTTGTTTGTTACGCTTTCACGCGCTATAGAGAACTGATCATCATGAAATTTTGTCTGGAGTACGGAAAAGGATATAGGCTGCTTTTCATTTCGTAGAAAAGTCCGAGGGATGGACAGGTAAGCCTGCGCCGGGCTCCCGGGCTACGGCAGGTTACAAGCGCGCAGTAACTTCGTTGCCCCTTATTTCACAACAGTCTCACGTGGCTACAGATCTTAATCGCTTTGTCAGCATTTCTTACACTTCAGCTTTTAACGTAATCAGGGAGTGTAAGGGGTTGTAAGTTTTTCCTGTTAACGTGTCAGTGTTTAGTCTCCGGTATTGAAGCCTTATAGATGGACGGATTTCGGTTTTACATGATTGACAAAAATTTTGAAATAAGACTAAAATAGTTAGTTGAACAACTAGCTTTTCCAACACGGGCTGCAACAATTGGTAGAAAATTCAGAATTTAAAATGTCTTGCGTAGGATGAAACGCCAGGGTAGGTCCGGGTCAAATTATTATTGTAGGGTTCTGTTACCGAAGGGTAAAACGAAACCCTATTACTAAAATTCCTATGTCCATTAATTCATCCGTCTATCACGGGGCTGTAACTAGTTAGATTCTTTGTTACATTATTACTGAATGTGTAAATTATTACCGCCGGAACATTTTTTATTACATTTATTTCTTGGTTTTGCCTAAATTGCTTCTTATTTACTACCGAGCCCTGAAACGCTGGGGCGTCAAACTACAGATAATCAAAAAGTTTTTGTTTCATTACACAAAACGTTTAAACGTCCCTTTTAGTGTCCGTGAAAGTGTTAAGGAGAAAACAGGTAGGTAGCGTATCAATAACAATTGTGGTAATAAGAATAACTCTTAAACTTTAATTTTTTTAGTCAATGCTCTTAAAAAATATAAATAAGATGCCTGGACACTCATAACAATATCAAAAATACAAACTGTAAAGAAACCAACACAATTTTTTTTTTGCAATACTGTTGAATGAATATTATTCATAAGTATTCAAAGATATTACTGAAACAAATAATCCTAGGTAAAGCAAATAAAATCTTCAGATTGCGAGCATAGTAATGAATGGAGTGACTCACTGCGACAGGCCGGCGAATAACATTGCATAACATATTATCTTAAGATAACTTTAATTGATTCGGTCCGTTTATCGCATAATGTGCTCTGGTGTAATTCCACGACTATTAGAGCAACGACACTGATCATGTCTAAATCTAATAAAGTTTTTGGTATATACAAGGTGACTGGTAAGAGCTATATAAACCGAAAAGTGGTATGTAAGGTATCATATAGACATGCTAGATAAAATAACATCTTGTAAGAAAAGCGTCACAATACCGAGTTAATTAACATTTCATAATTAGACAAAAATCTTAAGGTACCAACCCTACATCAGCTGTTGTCATTCATCATTACGAAAATCTACAATTTTTACTATCATTTGACCAATGACCTAGAATACCAGGAGCTAAGAAATTACAATTACAAAGACTAAACAACGACCATAACGAATAATCATTGCCTAAGATCCTTGTGTCTCTGAGAGACAGATTTTTAATTTAAGTGGTAGTTCAATCACTAAAATTTAAAATCTGTCAATTAGTGATTATCACTAAATGAAATAATTTACTTACGTAAACCATAATCAGCAAACAGCATCGTAATTTTTAAAAATAATTTAACTGCGAATCAAACAAATGGATTTAATTATGCGTGGATTTCTGACAAACTTGCTAGTTGGTTTTGATTTTTATTACATATCAATAACAATAATAATAAAAAAATCCTCATAATGTCACTGGTATTACGGGTAAAGTTAAATCTTCTTACAGAGTAGAAGCCCATCATTAAAAGTAAAAACAGCTGATATCAAATCGTAGGTATGTAAACTCTTGACATAAATTAATGCTTGAATTAACAATAAACAATTAAATTCTATCGACTTAAAATTAAATTTCAAAAGACAAAAAAACATTCATGTAATTTCGAAAGTAGAAACAATTTACCGAGATGCAATGCATTATCTCTTCTGCGAATATTATTCATCTTCATGCACGTAATTTTCTGTCTCGCTCTCTCATTATTCGCTTTATTTTATGATATTTTAGGCTTGGTTCCGTATAAAATTTTTTAAATACCGTTTTTTGCTATCAGATAAATAAGTTTTCTTTAACTGTTACTGGAACGATGAACTAAATGTTAACTTAGCTTTGTAAAACATTATTCGTACATGAATTGAATTAATTAAAATCCTTGAAGTGGCAGTGGGCGAGGCACTAACGCGCAAGACTGACAGCCATTGGGGTAATAAAGTTCTCTCATAACGACCACGTACCGCCAAGCGCAATGTTGGAATCCCACTGACCAGAAAAAGCAGTTATCACGAATTATTTTTAGTTTTTCGCTCTTCACATAAAAACATTTTTTTTAATAGGATTTGTTTTGCACTAAAGAGAATACCGATTCATAAATAACAACAGATACCTCAGATACAAAAAAATGCGTAAAGAAGTTGTAAGATTTTTCACATCTTCAAAAGATTTTTGATATCGCAGCTGCTGTCCAAAAACTTCGGTAAACACGACGGTCAGTTAGACTGGAAGTCTTTTGTCTAATTAAATAAATTACTTTATCCACGTCAAACGCACTTGTGGCGGTTTAGAAACTCTGACACCAGGGTATGTGGGGTCGTAAGACCTTACCTAACTTACCTACACGAAATGAAGAAAAAATACTTTAAAAAAGGTTTTTCCTTATTGCATTGCGGAACCATAATTAAGTAGGTACTAGGCATACAGGATAGATGAAAGAGGTCACTTTGATGTCGCCGCTTGCGCTTGTATCGGAACTCGGAAGAAAGTCAGTCGATCGGTAACATTCTTAGCGAAAAGAGTGATTATCTCACGCGTTCGTGTCATCATTACTATCGACTTTTTCGAACATGAACTACTCAAATTCGGAGTATTATGATATGGTTATGTGTGTGGGGTCATGCGACGGCAACCTGGCGGCTGCTCGTCGTTTGTATGAGGATCGCTACGTGTTGGGTAGGCCCGACGCCCGTCAGCTTCCTTCCTACGCGTGCTTCAGGAACCTCGTGAACCGGCTGCACACCACCGGCAGGCTACAACCGAGCCCTGGCGAGGGCCCACCGCGCGGGCGAAGTGACTTGGAAGACCAGATCCTGGACCATTTTTCGGCGGACCCCACGACCAGCACACGTCGCTGTGGAGCAGTATTAGGAGTGTCACAGTGGAAAGTGTGGAAGACACTGAACACTGATGGGCAACACCCTTACCACTACCGGAAGACCCAGGAGCTCCTGACTCGGGATTTTGCCTCGCGTGTTCAGTTCTGCACGTGGTACGATCACGAAGTCACGAGGGACCCGACGGTGGCCATGAACATTCTGTGGACAGACGAGGCGTCTTTCACAAGAAGGGGCCTCTTTAACTGCCACAACGAGCACGTCTGGGCGCACGAGAACCCGAAGGCTTCCCGCGTGGCAAGTTTCCAGCATAGGTGGCGGATTAATGTGTGGGCAGGCATTATTGGAGACAGGCTCATTGGTCCAATTTTTTTGCCGGAATCCCTTAATGCCGAAAATTATTTATTATTTTTAAGAACTGAGCTGGAAGAGATGTTGGAAGATCTTCCAGTAGCAGCCTACAGGAGAATGATTTTCCAACATGACGGCGCTCCCGCTCACTTCGCCCGCGAGTGCCGAGCGTACCTGGACCGGCGGTTCGACGTGTGGATAGGTCGGAGCGGTCCCGTGGCGTGGCCGCCACGATCACCTGATTTAACCCCACTCGATTTCTTCTTGTGGGGTTACATAAAAACAAAAGTGTATGCCGTGGAATGTGAGAGCCCGGAAGAAATGCGTGGGCTGATACTTGCGGCGTTTCAATCTGTCCCGGCGGATATGCTTTTGAACGTCGTAAGCTCAATCCAAAAGAGGGCGCAATTGTGCAGAGATCGTGGTGGAGGACACTTTGAGCCGGAAATTACCTGAATTGTGTACCTAAATCTAAGTGGTGATACATGTCGTGCTCGTGTATGATTCTTAAATTTTCATTTAATCCAGTTTAAAACTCGAGATCAGTGTTTTTTTTTTGAACGCAACAGATTTACAACCTTCGATAGAAGTACATAAGTGTCAAATTTGTGAAACAATGTTGTTGCTAAGTTCCGCAAAGCGTATGCCGCAAAGGAAAGGCGGCTTCTTTGAAAGAGCGGCGCGGCGGCCGGCGCGGTGTCAACAAAGAGGTAGGTGTCTGAATTGTACTAGGCTGGCAGAACATAGCAAGAGTTCGAAATGATCTCAGCTGTGTTTGTGTTTAGAAATAAATTGCTATTATTAGGATGTGTCTACAAAAGTACTAGGAACATATGACATACAAGGGCTTTGCCGCAAGTAACGAAATTTATCAATGAGTCTTTCTTTTCTTTCTAATATTATGCATAATTAGGGGTGTGACCAAAACAAAAAAAATATGTTTTTCTACTTTTGTATGGAAAATATCTTAACAAGATTTTCGTTTCTTTTCACCGCCATATGATTTTCATAACCCTCGGGGTATGGCCTTGTCACGGCTTCATATAGCTTTTACAAGTCGCCTTGTATAAATGCCGTATGGTTCCCGGCAGAGTAGAATAATAAAGAATAAAGGACCATTTTAAGTCTTCCCGTGGATGACCAGAGAATTTGGCTTACACTCTCCACGGAGAGTGTAAGCCAAATTCTCTGACTGCTATTGCTAATATATGGCTCTGGTAGTCCAGAGGGTTGTGCTGCTGCAGTGGAGACTAAAAAAAATACCTGATGAATATATAAATGAATGATCATTGTAGAACTTGTGATCTCTATCTTTATTTCATATTCGGTATTTAGAATACCTAGGCAAAGTATAAAATAAATAATACATTACCTAAACATTTTAGATATTCTATACATTACCCAGGTATTCTAAAGAATACCGGATTATACAGATTGCCGGTAACATAGCTACTTCGGTGCGACAAACTTCTTCGAAATGGAGACTCACAGATGACGGAAGGAAATCTGGGGCCAAAAGTCAAAGATTTTTATTCAAAATTGGATAACTGTATCCTTTTTGAACGTCGTATTTTTCTTTCATATTAATTTTAACTTTTAATATGCAAAATCGAAAAACTACTTACGCCAAGTAGTAGTAGTAGTAGCCAAAAATGTCCAACCGTTTTTGGCTTTTTTTTTTACTTTTGTAATGTTTTTTTACGGATTCGGATCGGATTAAGTTTGAAACCGCTCTGACGGTGCCGAAGATCGAGTATCACCCTCGCAGACTAGCTTATAGACTCGATTCAAGATATTTTGGGTTGATGCCTAGTTAATTCATTATTTATAGAGAAAAGCCGGCTTATCTACTTAACATAAGTAAACCCGTCGTAGTAAGTAACTTATTACTTATTAGTCATCTGTGCCCGTGTTTAATTCGTTAACCGTTCAGCGGCTACGATGCTACAAGGAGAAACACACAAACCGAAAAACGCGTATGCGTAACAAATAAAAAAAAGGGAGCCTTAAATGTTTATTTTATTCTGTCTTTACTATTTGTTGGTGAAGTGGCAACAGAATACATCACCTGTGAAAATTTCAACTGTCTAGCTATCACGGTTAATGAGATACAGCCTGGTTGCCAGCAGACAGACAGACGGACATCGAAGCCTCGTGAATAGGGTCCCGTTTTCACCCTTTGGATTCGGAACCCTAAGAACTGCTCTGTATTCCGAGTTGAAAATGGAGTTTTTCATGAATCCTCTTAATTCTCTAGAACCCGCACCTGCCTGGTAAATCTTTTCTTATATTAGAGTCAAGCCGTGGCCGTTATTTCAGATTCTCTAATCCTCGGCAAATTGTTTATTTTTTATAAAGCGATAGATTTCTAGACAATTATAGGCCGAGATCCGAGACTCGACTTATGTTGAGTTATTAGTAGTCTGGAGTGCCCGTCGCACTTATTGCCAGTAATTTTTAAGTAAAATATGTAAAAAAAAAAAACCGGCCAAGTGCGTGTCGGGCCACGCGCAGTATAGGGTTCCGTAGTTGCGAATGACAACTTTGAGTACACACTGTTTACACTAGCACCTCACAGTTTAACGACCAAAAACATCTAACAATAAAGATTGTATGAAATTTTACATTTTCCAGTACATTTTATAAGTTGGTTGCCTATAACTTTTTAGTTTGTACTTAGTACTTAGCTCTGATAGTTTTCCTTTCAACTTCAGTATATATACTACTGCTGTAATTTTTTTCACGTATCTATATATAACCGTTTAGGAGATAGAGGGGGGGGACACGTACCTCTAACAAAAATTTGCACTTTAAAACCAAATATTTCGGAAACGGATCCCTAAATCGAAAAATGGTGTTCTCAATCTCACAATATTTTTCAAAGACCTTTTTAACGATACCCCACAAGATGGGTAGGTAGAGAAAAAAAAATGACTCCCCCACTTTACTTGTATGGAAGCAACCCAAAAAAAAAATTTTTTTCAAGATTTTTTTCTACGACTTTTTTGCCATGATTAATATACATACTCATACCAAATTACAGCTTTCTAGTACTTATGGTCTCTGAGTAAAACCGCGGACGGACAGACAGACAGACAGACAGACAGACAGACAGACAGACAGACAGACAGACAGACATGGCGAAACTATAAGGGTTCCTAGTTTACTACGGAACCCTAACAATTAAACATGGTAAAAACTTAAGCTCTTATATAACACTTCGCGGGAGTGAACCGTGCGTGATATCTTTCGTACCTTTCGTAGCTAGCTTCAATACTGGTGTTAAAAGTCTCATTTCGAATTTGGCTACAAAATGGGATTAAAACATTACCGTACATATGAAATCCATTTTATGGCAAATAAAATGATCGCATTGAAATGTTACAGCATAATTTTTACGTGTCATGTATTTTAAGTGTTATCGCAGTAAATTATTTTATGATGCATTAAATTTGGTCTGGATTCGTTAAAGAAAATAAGGCTGGTTTTTGATGAAATAATATTGTACTAGATTTGCCATAATTTGTTTGGCCGCGATAGCATAAATTATACTTACGAGTGCTCAGCCGATGTGGCCGCTCGTGTAATGTTTCACTTTCCGTTTGTTTCTTTCATTTTTTTTTCAGAACTAATGCAGGTTAACGTGCCCCTTAGCATCGATTAATGAATGTTTTACAATGAATACTTTACAAGTCTCGATCTGTTTCTATTGTCTCAATCTTCTTACAAAAATAAAATTCGAAATAGTTGTTCGAAACGTAAAGATTAAAATGTATAATTCTTAGATTTGTGGTCCTGTTTTGCTTTGTATCACAACTAATACTACGAGTATTAATAAGAAGGTAATATGTGGATAACGTACCTAGCTGATTGTGCAGCGATTTATTGGTTAAGTTAATTAACTAGCTATTGTCTTGAATAAAATTAAAAAAACAGCCGTATTCGAAACAGGGCTGAAACAGTACCATATCATAGCTGGGCATACTTATTGCGAGTATAAGTAGACTCAATTCGTAGCCGGGTTCGAAATTTTGTCACTTTTGTAGGCTGATTTGGTCGGCTATCAGTCAACGCTAGCGTTGTAATTAAATTGTCTTATCCAGAAACTACCAAGAATACTATTATGGTCTTATCAAAGGAAATGCTAGTTATAATAGAGAGGAAAATAATGCAATTATTTATAATTTGAATCATCTATATTTCGTATTTGATTTGAGGTCGTTTAACGTTATTACGATGGTTTTGGATGCAATTTAAGAACATAAAATTTTTGGAGGATTCAGGAACATAACTTTGATTTAATAGAGGTACATTTAGAAAAATTCTCAAGGTTCTGTGAACCCTAAGCGCGGATTCTCGGAAAAAATTCTTCAACGTTTTGCGCCCTGTTAAGGGAATTTTCCGAGAAGCTTCCCGTGTTGGCCCCGCTAGACGGGGCGCTTCCGCGAAGAAGAACGATGCAACAAGTCCCCATTATAGCGACGGTCTTTGAAAACGTTTGACCGTTCGCTACACGGGTAGTGACCGGCACAATAAGCACGATGATACACCTAAAAAGCCAATGTAATGGTGCAGTAATCTGTAATGTGGGAACATTGCTGTTAAAAATGTTTACAACATTTCTACATTAAAATAAAACAACTTATAGTTGTAATTTTGTTTTAAAGGTTTTTGTCAGTCATATAAAATGAATATTAGTTGTAATAGTTTTTTTATTTTCATGTTATTATGCATTTTTATCATGTCAGAAAATGTTTGTAAACATTTTTAACAGGAGTGTGGGTGTGGGAGCACCATAAGCAGCGTTGGCTGTTAAGAAAACTAAAAACTAGTACTTAGCTCTTTGCGCTGCAGAATTTTAGAGTGTTACGCCCGAATAATCAAAGGCATCTTAACCTAACAAAACAAAGACAGCGTTAGTCAAGATTATTTTGAATATCACAGTTCATTTACAATAGTTCTAGCACCATCAACCCAAATGACACTTAAGTCCTTTGCCTTAAGTAATTGCCAATATTTTTAAAATTTCCCAAAAGAAATATTTGACAAAATTACACAGGAATACGATTACTCTGCTCACATAGCTTAACGATTGAAAAATAAATATCCTGAATAGAAGAGCCTACGAGACAGACAACATTATGACCAAACTGAAACTGAGACCTCTTGACACCCCTGAGTCGCCTCCGCACCGGTGTCTCCGGCAATATTAGTCGGCTAGTGCGAGAGGCCCATCTAGTGGGCGGCAAGCAAAGATATCAGAATTGCGGCAAGCCAAGCATAATTCCTCTACATTTTAATCCCATAACCCACTTATTCCACCTTTTAAAAATACTATACTCCTGGGTCCTGGCTGGAGACTTACATTACATAAACTTCTCCGAAGAGCCTTTATCTGTTGTATCTATATCCCCACGCAAGCTTTCAAAAGGACCAGGGTAGCACCCGTGGTTCCAAAGGAGATATACAAAACTAATCAAAAATATAAAGTCCAGCAGTAAGTTGTGATAATGTGTAAACATACAAACTTACAGGGGTAAAATTAAACCGAATTCAAATCTTCCATCTTGGTCATGCACGACATAATTGCTGACGTTTTCTGTTATTACGTATATAGGCAGGCTCATTTTGGGAACTTCTAGCAGAACTTTACCCAGTAGCTAGCACCCGAAGAGATTTTCTTCTTCGTATGAAATGATATTGGTTTATATAAAGCTTCGCACCTTTAACAAAAAAGAAATACAGTTTTAACAGTCCTCACATAATGCAATTAAAAGTTTTATGCATTGTTGAGTATGTTTATTTTTTATGTACGTAGGTATTAAGTAAAGGTGTCACTTTACTCAATACATAAATAAAAAATATAACGAATACAGTTAATTTTAGATATATACATAGTCATGGATTGTGTGACTATATAAATTACACTGAAAAACATCGGATTGAAAAATAATACATTAATATATATTTTTATTTTCAAAAATATGCAACGTTATTTTAATTTCTAGGTAATAAAATATTCACTGAAATGCAGTGGTATGATTCAAAATATTACAATTTTATTTCAAAAGAACTTAAAACACATGTGGTTCACATTTTACTATTATTTTGCTTTGTGGATTTTTTTCCACGAACTCACTTTTTCCACAAAACTGCGACATAGTCGGTACAGCAATGCACGCCGCACTGTGTCAGTTTATCTTTCCACATATTGAATACTATTTATAGTCATGTTACGAACAATATGTTGAAAAGTTAAATAACACTAAAATTGTGCACCGATTTTACATTATAAAGTGCAGGCCAAGGAAGTATATAAAATAAATAAATAATAAAGCCATGCAGTCTGTTTAAATTCTCACCGAAAGTCCTCCTATTCGATACATTGCAGGGGGATACTCGTAATAATATTCACGTGTAACCATGATGTACGATGAGCTTTTGTAGTGTATTTATGTTTATTCTTTTCATCACACCTACTGGTTGACGGTGTCCAATATGTGCAAGAAAAGTGGGCTGGATGGTCTCTATTATTGCCGCAAGCAATAAGCTTCCTACAAACTTCTATTATGGCCGGGATTCCATGCAAATTCCATTACTCCTGAGAGCTCGATAAGTTATCAAGACCACGCATGAGTGTCAAATCTACTAGATCCAAAAAGTTTTATACTTAATCGGATATATTCTTCAACTGTAACAAAGCCGATAAAAATTGTTCTAGCTATGGGTACATAATAGAATATAAGATACATTTTAAATTGTTAATGGCTGGTTGTATGTTTTTTTTCAGTCTTCGGCTTTCATATTTGTGGATGAAACATTTTCATTAACTGTCGCGCGCGGATAGATTTTTGCTCACTGCAGTTTGCCGTCATTTATATTCCAGGAAAACTGTTTTTACTCGTTGTGGTAAAAACTACTTTTTGTTAAAGAACCCAGGCGGTAAAGAAATTGTATCACGTATAGTGTGAATTATTAAACTAAAGAGATGTAGAAACAGTTATAAATCGTTGGTAGCAGTTGAATTAGATTATTTTTATAAAATTGCTCGTTATATGAGAAAAATAATCAATCAAAAAATCGAAATCAAAACGTTTATTCAGAAAATAGGCCTTTGCAGGCACTTTTTCACGTCATATCATATTTAAAATTATCTTATTTAATAATATACATTTATTAATTGTTCAAAAGCTACAGACTGCTAGCTAATGTGCCGGTATCAAAATGAGAGAGAGTATAAGGTGAGTGTCTTGGCCTTTTAATGTAGGAAAGTACTACAATGTTCACAAAGGCAAAATGAATAATTACTTCCGTGGGAAGTGTACGAGAAATTCCCTGAAGGTATCCATGGTGATACAGAAATTGAAATATTAGGAGACATCCGCATTTCCGTCTATCCTACTGACATTGTTATGATTCTCGTGAAATTGTGAGCTGGTTCGATGACTACTTACATAAAATTCAGTTACAAATTATTATTTTTTGGATTTTCTATATTATAGCTATCGCATCAAAATCTATAAATAAAACCTTTAGAATCCCATCCGCATGTTTGTCTGAATCGACTGAACGAGCGAGCTCCTAATGTGTGGAAGCCATGACAAACTGTTCGCCAAGGTGTAAGCCAGTGTTAGCCAACATATGCGAATGTGTATAGGAACATTTATGCGCATGTTTAGAAATATCGGACGATAAAAACAGTGTTTGGCGAGGAATCAGTCAGGTGATTCAGGGATTTCTCCCGATAATGGGAGATAGCCTTAATCACATCTACGAAACGGAACCTTCGACGGATTTTTTTGCAGGTCTAATTATCGCAATAACGCAACCGGTAATTATCGGCCGATAAAACGCACCTATGGGGGACATCCTTTATAAGCTGGCCGTGTCCGAACACAAGCAGTTTGAGTACATATACTTGTGAATGTACCGACTTCCTCTTGAGTTCTGGGCAGTGGCGAATATTTCAGTACTAAAATACTCGCTACTTGAAAAAACTAGCTGTGTCTGAACTAGGCTTTATAAGTGGAAATGGTTATCCTTACTAATATGTGTAAAAAGGTTTTAAATGGAATTAGGATAAAGAATTATGATAAAGATTGTATGACGTGATCTATTAAAGGAAGAAATCAAGATTGTGAGTCCGCCATCCGCTATATATGAGAGTATATTTCAAGTTGTCAATAATAAATTATTAGTGATATTCTGGATTCCTTTCAAGTCCATCCTACTCCCATCCTACAAATTGATTAGAAACTTATGCGAACTGACTTAGTATTGTTATGCAATACTAAGCGGCTTCGGTGGCGCAGTTTTTAACTTGAGAACTTCTTTAGCCCTGTGGCTTCGAATACCAGCATTCATAAAAAGTATTACTTATTTATAGAACAATAAAAAGTGTTACCGAGTGAAGCGAGTTATACAACTTGAAAGTTGAAGCAACCTCCCACACGAAAACCCGCATCTTATAAATGGCTACCTGGACGGATTTTTTACAAATCATGTCTAAGTGCTAGAAAAACCTTGCTTCGAGGAAGATAATAATTGCATGATAATTGATAATATCCCAACTAATATTATAAAAATAAAAGTGAGTTTATTTGTTTATTTTTTTGATGGTTTGTTACGCATTCACGCCGCATGTACAGAACCAATCATCATGAAATTTAACATACTCTTAGGTAAGGGTATTGAGAAGGACATAGGCTGAGATATACATAAATCACGAGTGCGAAGCCGCGGGTAACATTTAGTTTCAGATAAAAACATTTTGTCTGCCAATTAGTTTGGGAGGACCCGGGCTGCAGCGCATTGATGCGGTTAGATAGAGGGTTGCGTCCTCCACCAATGCTCTGGACATGAGAGAGATGCATTCTTTATTAATGTAGTTTTTAATTTGCGCTTGAAAATTTGTAATACTTGAGCTATCAAATAAATTATCTTTCTTTTTTTTTGTCAATACAGCCGAAATATTACTGTTTAGATCTTCCAGTTTTACCTCGTTTGTTATTGACCCGTTATGCCGGAGCCTTGCGGATAATCCCACAAAGGGTGGGATGTTTCCAATTTTTAGGGTTCAGGACGATAGAGCGACGAAACACAACACTTGCTTGAGGTTAGCTGGCAGGAATTGCGACAAGTCTGCTTTTGAATCCATTATTTGTTATTTTAAGTCTTATTTTTCTATTTCTTATATGATTTGTTTTATAATTAATGATGCTACAAAGTGTAATTCATTCAAACTTCACTGTTCGACTGTCAAAACACCTTTTTCCTTATGATGCGCTGAGGTATCAAGCAAGAAGTATCAAGGATCGATTACCTGTAATTTTCATACAAAAAGCAGCAACTCTTCCACCCCCCCTAAACCTTTACGAAATGAGAAAATTTTGGTGTCATGCGATTTAGCACACCTTTTAATCTTTTCTAATTGATTCGGTTTAGATTAATTTAAGTAAATTAAAATGCCCCGGGTATTTTTATGTTAAAAAATATGGATATTTACTCAGATGCTCATAACTTTTGTTGTAAGCAATATATCTTAAATATCAAAACGTACAACCCTCCTTCTCCAATTTATCAATAATGTGTAAAAAAAATATATTGAAATTGGACTATGTTTAAGGGGTGGGAAGCGTTATCGCTTTTTATATGAAAATTTACAGGTAGTCTATCTTTCTCAGGTCTGCAATTCATTTGACTATTAGCGTTATTAGTATTACGCATATTTTAAAACCGTCACACTTGCAATAGAATGTAAACCATGACTACCTACTAATTCACTAGGAATCATGAATTTCGACAAGAAGCGTCGTAGGTATATAGCATAAAAAAGGAAAATGTTCAAAAATAATCACAGTAAACTTACAAAGCGTCGTAAAATGTAGGAAAAATACTCACATCATAAAAGTAATAATTTTTGTACGGAATCCTCCCCACGCAAGTCCTATCATGCCTCGGCCTATTTTTTTTTTACCTTTCGCTAATTGAACGTAAGCCGGCGCCCGGTCGCCGGCTCCCGGACAGATTAAATTTTCAAGGTAAAGTTAGTGTTCAGCCGCCGCTTGCATGTTCAGCTATCAACTATATAAGTTTCATCATCATCAGGTCTTTTTACTTCGAGCGTGACCCTCTCTGTACTACCAGACCCAAATATATATATATATATATATATATATATATACGTACCTATGTGCATTTTTGTTTTGTAAGACGGGCAAAATGCACCCATTGATTAGTCTGCGTTTAGAGTCATTTAACAACTGGCCATTATTACTACTTCTCCGAACTTTTTTTTTTTTATACTTATAAGTAATGTCCCTCATTGTAATTCTAAATTTAAATTTGATCACATCTGCCCTAGTGATATAGTTGATGCATTTGAACAGTTAAACTTTAAAAAAACTGAAGACCACTGGGGTATGTCAGTTAGTGTTGTAAGACATATTATTAATATTATTGCAGCAGATTTAGCTTTTATTTTTAATGAATGCGTCGACGAAGGCATATTTCCAAATTTAATGAAATGTAGCAAATTAATTCCATTATTTAAAAAAGGAGAAAAAGTAGATCCAGGAAACTATAGACCCATTTCTATTTTGCCAGTTTTGAGCAAGGTGTTTGAAAAGATCATGCTTAATCAAATGCAATACCACTTTAAGACTCTTAACCTTTTCCATAGCCAACAATTTGGTTTTACTGGCGGAAAATCAACCACCGATGCGGGAGTAGCACTTGTTACTCAAATTTACGATGCATGGGAGAATTTTCAGGATGCTTTCGGAGTATTTTGTGATCTATCTAAAGCATTTGATTGCGTAGATCATGAAACACTTTTGCTCAAGCTTCGCCATTATGGTTTTGATAATAAATCATTAGAACTCGTTCAATCGTATTTAACAGATAGGCTCCAGACTGTCGATATAAATAACATAAAATCAAAGGGTTCTAATCTCAAACTCGGCGTACCGCAAGGGTCAATCTTGGGACCCTTTCTTTTTCTAGTATATGTCAATGACTTGCCTTATATGGTTGAGAATAAAGCTGGCATAGTACTGTTTGCCGATGACACATCTCTCATATTTAAAATAGACCGCCATAGCGATGATACTAGTGCGGCGAATAGTACCTTGTCTGGAATTTCAAATTGGTTTTCAGCCAATAACCTTATATTAAATGCCAAAAAGACCCAATGCATTAGGTTTGCTCTCCCTAATGTGAGACAACCTTCGATTGACATACTGATAGATAGTCAAAAACTAGATTTCGTGCAAAATACTGCGTTTTTAGGAATTACAATAGATTCTAAATTGCAATGGGGCGCTCATATATCTAAACTAGCCAAAAGACTTAGCTCTGCAGCTTATGCTATTAGGAGGATCAGACAGCTGACAGACGTGGCAACTGCTAGGCTTGTATACTTTGCTTATTTTCATAGTTTAATGGCTTATGGCATACTTCTGTGGGGAAAAGCTGCCGATATAAATACTTTATTTGTACTACAAAAGAGAGCGATCCGTGCTATTTACAGCCTAGGTCCGAGAGAATCTCTCAGAGAATTGTTTAAAGAAATAAATATAATGACAGTAGCTTCTCAATATATATTTGAAAACATAATGCATGTAAGGAAAAATATTTCACTTTTCAAAAAAAATTGTGATTTCACAGATAGGTCATTACGTAATAAAAACAAATTGTTTTTTCCGCGGTATAAGCTTAGCTGAGTTAGAAATTCGTTTTTGGGGAACTGTATACGCTATTATAATAAATTGCCAGAATCAGTCCTTGATATGCCTGATAGAAAATTCAAAGCGTATGTTAAGCAAGTACTATGTAAAAAGGCTTATTACAGGACTGATGATTTTCTAAACGACAAAAATATCTGGCTGGAGCTTGGCGCCGGACCCTCATAATGGCTTATATGTATTAAACATCACGAAGTGGTACGTTTTGTACTTATCATATTTTGATTTGACATAAATTTACATTTATTTAATTATTCATTTTTCGAAAATTATTATTTGACATCTCTCATTGAATTTTAAATTATTATTTGACATATTTAATTGAATTTTAAATTATCACATGACAATGTAAGCTCACGTCCACATATTAGTTCTAAGTAGGTACTTGTATGTCGTAGATTGTAAGTTGACGTCATTTGGAGAAAATGCGTTGTGCAGTTTGTTGCCGCTTCTTCTGCACTCCGCCTTGGAAGCGGTGTAAACTTAGCTTTAAGTAATTTATTGACGTTAACAATAACATAACATTGTAAACCAATTGTAAATGTAAAGTGACGTTCAACAAATGATATTTAAAATATCTTAAGATGAATAAAATTTTTGACTATTGACTATTGAACTTTATTACTAAGGCTACGATGTCTGTCCGTCTGATACAAAGCTGTATGTATCTATAGAACCGTTACAGGTAGACTTAAAATTTTTACGAATGTGTCCGCACCGCTTACATTTTGCGCCCAAAAAATAAAATAGGATTGAAAATTAAGGGTTGGTTGCGTACGTGTTTTTGAGCGTATTTTGTAGCTAATTAATTGTATGGTGGTAAGGTAACATGTTTATTGTTGAAATTTTTTTTATTTGTTAATTTTTATTTTTGGAGAATGTACAATTTATTATTGTCTATTTTTATATTTGGACATTTATATTTTTCTTTTTTGTCATTAGTAGTGCAAATCAACCTTCCGTGTGCGATTCCTGCTCGCACTTGGCCGTTTTTCATTGCAATACTAGCAAACTGATGACTTGATTTAAATCATTGTACGTACGTAGGTTCTTATTCGCGGCGAGTGCGGCCTGCGCTGCCGTCGCGATAACGCCGTGTAGTAGAGGCGTCATTATTGTTTATTTCTTTCAAAAATTTTCCGCGTTCCTTCCGCGTATTTTGTACTTATTTTTTTCATATATTCGGCTATGTACTTATTATATATATATATCTTTTTTATTTATTTAAAGTAAATCATTTCTCTAACCCGTCTGGCCAGCGTAGAGAGTGTAGGCCAAATCATCTGACTGCTCTGGCTATAATATAACTATATGTCTCTGGCAATAATACAGAGAGTGTTGTGCTCCTGCAATGAAGACTAATTAAGACCTGATGATGAAATAATTTTGAGATTTTATTTTATTTTTTTCACTCCTCCTTTGGCTTTAGGCCAAAGGTGTACCTTTGCCCCCTTTGGTGATGGCGCTTTACAAGAGGTCATCCCACCCTCTTCTAAAATGCACGATGAAGTAGCGAAGGTTCACTTGGAGCTTACTAACTAACTAAGTATAGTTACATGGTTGTTTAAAAAAGTGTACGTTGCGTACTTACGTAATTACCTACTACTTTACTTCTAAACTTTTATTTTCGATCAATGCTCTATTTTATGTGGTAATGCGCCTAGCTGGCATAATATTTAACACTGCAAACTGTTCTTGGTAATAATTGCGCATTTTGCATTACACAGCGGTACTTATCTACTGATGAACGCTTTGGTATTGCATTGCGGAATATTTAAAATAGTATACGTACGTTTATATGTTACAATGTTTGTCAACCTCCATGGCGCAGTGGTTAAACTAACCCTGTGAAACGAGTGGTCCCGGGTTCAATACCCAGCCAGGTCTTAGATGTGTATCTGTTAGATCTCTTTTATAAAATATTGTATCGTTGAGTTAGTATCTACGACACAAGTCCGCGACGTAGTATTCAATTCCTTTTCATTTCATTTCGTTTCGTTTCAAAGAGGATATTAAACTTTATATAAAATATTGGCCAAAAATTTTTCACCATTCCCCGACGAATGTACAAAATGTGATCGAAAAATAAAGTCTCGTTGTTTTTTATTTATTTCATTAATATCTGTCTATTTTATGTCTACCTTGACAAACTCTGAATTGATAGGAAATGTTTTTAAAATATCTATTCAAATTCGATGATTGTAGTGGAATCATTAGGGCCGCCGGGTGTCGGTGGACTCAAGATGCACAAAACCGCAATTTGTGGCGATTTATGGGGAAGGCCTATGTCCAGCAGTGGACGTCCCTGGCTGATTGATAGATAGATAATTAAAACATTTCATTCTTGTATTGATTTTTATTTTATGAAAATAACCGTTTTACTAGAATGCATATCCAGTGTTTTTTATTGTACGACAGATCGCGAGGTATTCAGTAGGAACTTCATTTTAAATAGGTTATTTATCATTTTAATATTTTTATTTTAAACATTTATAAAGGTTTTGCCAGAACGCATTATACCTAGGTATATTTATTTGTTGTTCTTCCGAAGGATAATATTTATTTTTATGGACATAAAAGGTATTTTCTATATTTTTGGATAACTTCCAACGTTCTGGACGTAATAATCTGGAGATAATAATAATTTACTTTTTTGTTTTTATCAAAATAAAAGTGTTTGCTAAAATACTTACTGAGAAATAATAGGAGATTGAATTTGATAAGGATGCGACGATCGTCTAAAAGCGATGCATAAGAGCGGCCGCATATTATCAGAAATCCCTGTTAGAAAAATTCTGACGCTCGCCGGAAGCTTGCCGGAAGCACCCCGCATACTATCAGAAATTTTGATCCGGCAGCTTTTGAGCCCAGTCGTGTTTCATCTGTATGCTTACGCACATCTACCTATATGAATGAAGATACGTATGTTATTGCTCTTAGCGCTTTTTTTATTTAAATAAAACAAATCGGCCAAGTGCTAGTCGGACTCGCACATGAAGGGTCCCGTACCATTATCTATACAACATTAGACTATCGGGCAAAACCTGCAACGAAAAACATGTTCTTAGTACGACCGCCATTAATATTTATTTAATTTTGATTTAATTATTTATTTTTAAAGCGATGAATAAACAAATAAATATTTTGTGAATATCTGAAGCGTCTACCTGTTGCCGTTATAAATAACGAGCAAAAGATGGCAAAAAAATCACATTTGTTGTATGGGATCACCCCTTAATTATTACCTATTTTATTTTGATTCTAGTGTTTATTTCAATTCATTTATTCACAAACAACATGACATTCTATTCGAATATAATCTTAGACTAACTTTAAATTTATATTTTAGTGTTTATTATTATAGCGGCAAAAGCAAATAAGTACCTACATCATCTATGAAAATTTTAACTGTATAGTAATCACGGTTTATGAGATACATCCTGGTGACACACGGACATCGAAATCTCGTAATTAGGGTCCCGTTTTACGCTTTGGAACCCTAAAAACCTTGATATTGAAATATGGATTTCAATACTTAATTAATATTTGGCATATTCGCTCCATATCTAAGTCTCTGTGTATTTTATTCTGGTAATTTTCATCATCGCGTTCCACAAACATGGATATTTTTACACATCGGCAATTAAATCTTGAATTAAGCTCATTTTCGTCAAAAACGTAGGTTTCTAAAATACAACCAAACACGTGTGGAGCGTACGGCGGCGGACGGTAAACTGACGCGAATTTCTGATAGTGTGCGGGGCCTAGTACAAAATGTATGGAAAACACGCCTTCCGCCATTTCTAACAGAAAAAATTCTGACGTCCGGCTGAGGTGCCATCCGGCGGGCATCAGAAACGGACGACCCGTTAGAATTTTTCTAACAGTGTGCGGGAGCTAATACAAAATGTATGCAGCGAGTGCCTTCCGGCGAGCGTCAGAATTTTTCTAACAGAAATTTCTGATAATATGCGGCCGCTCTAAAGGTTCCATGATTTACGGATCCTCGAACACAAGTTTCGGCGACTTACACACGTTTAAACTGAAACTATGGGCAGTGAGGTACTCACTGGGGGTCGTAGGGGTGCACGTAAGGGTGCTGTGGGGGCTGTAGCTCATGCAACTGGAGGTAGAACTCATGCACTCGCGCGTATTCCCGCGCCATGTCTCCGCCGGCGCGTCCGCCGTGCGCGGCGCACATTGCCGACTGACTACCGGCTGCCACGGCCGGTGCACTAGGACTAGTGTGACGGACGGCGGAGTGCGGACGGTCCGACCGAGCCGATCGGCTGGTGCTGTGCTGTTTGCAAACGTCACACATAGACGCACCCCTACTAATGCAGACAGTAGCGTACACACGGGGTTGGATTTTGGGGCAGGGCGCGGAATGCGGTGCAATGTAATGGGGATAGGATAGGAACTATCAAGAGTGGCGTTGTTTACCATTGTTCCGAAACTTTTATTTTTAATTTTATTTTTTTCTCTGTGTTGTGTACTGACAAAATATCCTAAAATGAACTTTTGGATGTTTATATTGCCTAATTTTCGACATATGGAAATATTTGGTGGAGTGACGATTTGCGCAAGATGGCTGGCAGGAACTGGATGCGAGCAGCTGAAGATTGATCTCGATGGCGTACAATTGGGGAGGCCTATGTCCAGCAGTGGACGAGTATAGGCTGATGATATATTATATGATGATGATGATGATGGCCAAATTTATTGCAAATATAAAATAAAACAAATTCATTTTGAAAGTTATGTTTGCAAAATACTTAAAAATCTATTGGTAAGAGAACAAATACAATTTTTATACAATTTCTTATGAAAAGTAAATCAATTTACTATTCTTGTGGCATTAATTTCATACAAAAAAGGCTAGAATAAAAAATATTCATATAATTCTGTTCAGGACAATTGTACACAGCGACATCCCCAATTAGCTTTGCGTGGACCACCCCTATCAGGCTTGATCGGGTTATGTTATGTTATGAATATGATGTCCGCCACTGTTGAATACAAGTCCACTTTGTAATTCCTAATTCATGGAAAATTGCTTTTGTTTACCAACAGACAGCGGTCGGTATTTTACAACTGAAACTCTATTAATTTTTTGCTCTTTGTTTGTTTGTTTTTCGTGTGTGTAGGTGGCCAACACTGATGTCAGATTTTTCAAACTGCCTTAAGGCATCTAACATAGCTTAACGACTGTCATCAACGATGACAGCCGGGACCAACGGATTAACGTGCCTTCGTGCATAAAACAATAAATAAAAATATATTTGGAATCCTAGTTTAACAAGTAAATAATACTTATCTCCGCAACGGATTGTCTAATTCGCGATGGCACATTAAATAATACTTCCTGTTTTGTTTTATAATCACGGGGAACTCACAATTACTCATAAGCGCCACTAACCGCGGTGACGCTTTGTGCCAACTTCAGATTTCGAAAAACTGCCAATAGCTGAATTAGCAAAATTTAAGATGAAATTATTGCCTGCTTACAAAATTTCACGAAAAATCGGTAGAGAAATTCAACCTGTAGACGAGAGCAGCTGGACAACTTTACCAAGAACATTTTGCTCAAGCTGAGGCTGAAACAAGAGCTTCGCGCGCGCTTACAATAATGTTTCTTGAGAAAAACTAATTTAAAAGATTATGATAAACAATAGTACATTGTACAAGAGGAGAAAACGATCGGAACGGAACGGGCTTAAAGAAAACTCGAGAACAGAAATAGAGTTTTCTCCCGAGTGATACATAGTGCTTTATTATACTACACCTACGGGGAAAACATAAGACAAAATATAAGAGAATATTTCTTTAATAAAAGTTAATATTACAATTGTTACAATGACTTAAACATATAGTGTCGTTATTCCAGCAAGTTTTCTTTTTTAAAATATGAAAGTAGGACGTTTTCTAAGAACGATTGTGCATTTTTGCTATTATTTAACAATTATTATTTTTTACTTTATTCTCTGGCCTTAGTCGGCCCTTAGAAAAAAACCGGCCAAGTGTGAGTCAAACTCACGCAATGAGGGTTCCGTACAATATGCTTCGTGAACACACACACAATGTGCAAAAATGTTTTATTCAATTGACTAGCGCCATCTAGTGATGTTTTAGTGAACTATTTCCCTAGATGAACTTATTATAGTGAGTTTACCACTTAATTTTCAAGTGTTAGAATTCTTATTATTTTTCCTGTAATCTTCAAGGAATGACCTATATTTTGTATTTTTTAAAATTTTCGGCCCAGTAGTGTCGGAGATCAGGGGGGGGGGGGGGGGAAGGCCAATTTTTGCATTCTTTCGTGAATAAAATCAAAAGTATTGATATTACCCGAACAAAAAAAATATTTTTGAGATCCTCATAATGAGCCCTTTCATTTGATATATGATCAAAATTTTTTAATTGGGCCCCTGAAAATTACCCTTATTTCAAAAACACAATGTTTGAGTCATAGGATTACACCATCTTACCAAATTTCACCTAATTTGGTTCAGTAGATTCGGAGAAAATCCGCTGTGACAGATGGACGGACAGACAGACAGACGCACGAGTGATCCTATAAGGGTTCCGTTTTTCAATTTTTGTACGGAACCCTAATAAAGTCACTTTAATTACCCGTATTCTTTGTTTATGACATAGGACGGCAAACGAGCAAGCGGGTCACCTGATGGTAAGTGATCACCGTTGCCCATGGACAACTGCAACACCAGGGGTGTTACAAGAGCGTTGCCGGCCTTTATTTTTCTATCCCTAAAGGGGAAGGGAACGTAGGCCCATCCGCCTCCGGCTCTCTCATTCACCGAACGACGCATAAAAGCGGTAAAGCTACTACTCGAACGTCGATATTCTGTGAGAGTGTGGTACCTACTTCCCCGGACGAGCCGGCCAGTTCATACTACGAGCAAAAGAATTTGGAAGCGTAGCTCTACCGCAACTTAAAACCGTATTTGGCACTTGACACACACACTTGAAAATAGTAGTTTTCTAGCTTTCTAACTAGCGGTTCTGTACAGCTCGTCGCAGCTGAGGATGTAACTAACAAAACGCTTATAACGATGATGCACGTTTCCCTCATGCTGCATGGTTCTTCTCGATGCATGTTTCCCCTAGTGCTCCATGCTTCTTTCATGCTGCACGTTCATATTCACCTCATCAATCTGTACCGTGTCCACCTACATTTAGAAACAATCTAAAATTTAATATTCTGTTTTTAAATTCATCGTCTAAACACATTTCGTCGTCTGACACAATCTATCTCCACCCTTATTCCTAGACAAGCGGTTAGGTGAATTATTTTTATTTAAACTCCCTATCTCTATTTTATACCACTATGTGTTGTGTTCCTTCCTGTTTTCTATTCTCCTGCCTGCTACTCTCCGAACTCTCTCCCTCCCTAGGCCTACTGAGTTACGTCTACTACTTCATCTATGTAAGGCCGATAGACACTTTTAGCCTAAAAGCGTAGAAAAAGCTAATGTACAACCCATAGTCGGTCGCGCACACACACAGCTACCGATTTGACGGATCTTGCTTGAGGGCATAAATAAATTAACAGGACGCGTGTGATACTTAACATAAAGTTGTCACGCATACAAGCATTGAAAAATTGGCCTATTTTTAATCATTGAAATAAAGGCATGCATGACGATGTCTAGAGAGTATATAGTCAAAGACCGCGCTCTATCAGAGCTAGAGCAAGCTGGGACCTACACTCAGATAAATGAGAGAGAGAGAGAGAAAGAGCCTACGTCCGCTCGGTCTTCTCTGTCCCTTATGGGATAGGGATAAACACGTGGTAACATGTAAATTCGGTTGAAATGTAAAATATAATGGATGTACATATTTTGATAACTCTCGACTTCTGTGCTGGCCGCTTGCATGCCTGATAAATAAGAACAAAAATGTCAATGCGTAGTCAATGACGGGTCTCCTACGCCATATCGAATAGGTATCATATGATCGAAGACTAAATGATCGACCATCAAATATGGAAGCTTCCAATAGTTACAAAACAAAGTGCAAAAAACATACAACGAGCACTCATATAATCGCCATTCAGCAAACCTAACGTTTAAAACATATAATTTCGAGGTGATTGAAAGTTCATTTTATCGCAAATCGTAACATTTTTGATTTGATTATAATTGTTTGCCTACGAAAAAAAGACAATTAGGTAATTTTCGGAATATAAAAAAATCTGAATAAGAAATGCTCCTTCTAGTTCTGTACGAAAAACATACATATTTTAAGTTAATTATTAATTTAAGTATAAATAGGTCAAACAAATAATTGTAACCTACACCAAACGCATTTTTCTTCAAGGCAAAGAATCTTGTAAAAGCTAATATTCAATGTTATGAATATGCGATCAAATAAACCTTTGTTCAAGTCAGCATTCGATGTTAGGACGTTCGATCACCTCAGTATTAGATGTTTTGAACGTTCGATTAGCTAAATAAGCGATCAACTAACAACAACAACGTGCTCGATGTATCAAACGTTCGGATTAAGGATTCAACCATTTAAAGCTTCGACATTTGGTTGTCGATCATTCAATCGTCGATTACATAGTATTCGATTTGGCGTAGGGTACCTGGCAATCAATGCCGTGTCAATTGCCAGGACACGTGATGTGTCCTTGCCCACGGTCGGTGAAGGAATATTGAATATTGGAGCATGAAAATGAAACACGCCCGCTTGGCATGATGGAAAATAACCGAACATGAAATGAGATGAAATAACAAATTCCTTGTAATCCCTGAAATCCGCTAACCCTCGTATAAATGGATTACATAACAGTGTTACAAACCATCCAGCGATTTTGTTTAATGTGTGAATAAGCTTCCACCTGCCATACACTTTAACCCGTCTTAACCGCTTTGTTGTTTTGGGTTAAATCTTGCAACTGAATTTAAAGTATGTCTTCAACGTTACATAGAACTTTTCTAACTTATGCAAGAAAAATTCAAAAAACGAGCTCACTTCATTATGGCGAATACATGTGACCAATTTTTTTTCTAAGATCTGTAAATAAAGATTTCTGATTCTGATTTCCACATTTATAGTATTTGATAGATATAAAAGTTAGAATATGAATCTAGGATCTGATCGTTAGAGGAAAGTTACCAAATGTGGAATAGGTACATCTATCTCTTTAAATTTATTTACTTGCTACGTTGTAACAGCTAGTAATAAATAAAATCGAAATTAAGGTATCTAAAATGGAATAGGTACCCAAAATAGGGAATATGTAGTAGGTATCAAATCTATCAAAAGTGAATTCAAAATTCTATAATTATTATTAAGGATTGTGGTCAAATAGTACAAAAAAGAACCTAAGTGTTTGAAACAACCACGAAACTAAGTATCTAACTAGACACCAGCGCAATAATTATGTGCAGATATCGCACATGAGGCACATTCCAGGTTCCTCCATACCATTGAGTTTCATTAGAAAACAGCATACTACGGAAAAGAGGCAGATGTGTTTAAAGTCTGAAGCTGTAAATCCTATATTGAGCCATCGGGCTTTCTGTATGGAAAATTCTATTATAATAGACCCTTATATCATATTTGGTATTTTTTATTAATTTTCATATTGCTTAACTTTCTAAAATAAGCCAATAAAAATAGCATCTTAAGTATTCAAACAGACATGTATACAACATATAGAAGCAATAAATACAATAATATCTTAGAACGGTACTACAAAAAAAATATTACTTACCAGAAACTTTAATGACTGCGATAAAACAAAACACTACCACCGCACTCAAAACTCTCGCTCGACTAACACGTCGAATCCTGTCCTACGGGAAAACACAGTAAAAGCAGTCGGGAAAACTTTACAGGAGGAAAAAAACGAAAATCAGCTATTCATAAAGTACAGACGGCAAAATACTCAGTAACTTAACGAAAAACATTTTCTATAGTTTGTTTTACTATTAAATACAAGTAACAATAAATCAATAAGATAATAAATAAAGTTATGCCTGTTACATTTTCTTCCTAGTAGTATATAAAACGGCCAAGTGCGTGTCGGGCCAAGTGCAGGCAATGTAGAGTTCCGTTGTTGCACGTCTTTTTTATAAGTTGATGGAATAAAACTCTTTAACTTGTGAACCCTTCTTAGTTGTTAATGTTTTATTTTTTCATCGTTATTATAAACTATCGCCTGTTTTACTCCTATAAATATATTCATAAACATTTAATTAGCTTAGGTGGTGGGGACACTTGACTTAAACAAAAAAAATAGCGCTTAATATATCCCAAACGTCTCGAAAAAATCAAAACATGGTTTAGCCACCAAAAATATTTTTAAAAGACTTAGTATCTAATGACACCTCTCAGAAAAGCGTTGACAATAAAACAATATTTTATGAATTTTGATAAGAGCCTTCGGTTACTTTTTGTTCTGTTTTGTTAACTTTATGTCCGTTATAGGAAAAATTTAACAAAAGTTAAAAGAAAATTATTTTGAAAAATATGTCCCATCTTTGTTTCCAGTACCGCAGCCGCTGTATATGCGTATAGTGATTGAAAGAAATAAACGACCACTGATTATATTAATACATCAGAGAGTCTTTGTTCACGAGAAATGTCCATTTGTGTTTCATATTGGTTATATATATTCTTTAATCCATTCTTCACTATTACGTATTTGGTTAGTTTTCTCTACTAGCTGATTCTTCAAAAAATAAATATAATTATTGACCTCCGCCTGTCTGTCTTGGGAATAAAAAACATATTTAGGAATTTTCGCTTAAAAAACTTGCTTTCAAATTGATGATAACCGCATTACATTTGCACCCCTTAAACGGGTTAACGAAGCAGAAGCAAAAGTCTATTTTCTGAATAAACGTTTTGATTGAGAAAATGGAGATACCGTTCAAATGTGTTCTGCAAACCCTCGATAATAACTATTTTTTGAACTACTGGGAGTACTAATTATTCTACTTATAATACCAATGTAAACAGCATCGGGAGAGTACTAGAAATTGGTAAAGAGTGACAAGCAACGTGGGCCAGCCACTCTACCACTTACCTTCCCCCTTGAGGTATACATTAGTAGAATAACGAAATGGAAGACATTTCGTTATTCTACTAATGTATACCTATTACTTTAGTAAAGTTTCATACATATTTATTCAAACTAGTAGAGTTACCTGAATAGCCTCCGGTACAAGCGTAGAATAAGTTGTAGAGTACACTAGCCTACTACTCTACCAATACGCCGCGGCTGCCCCTATCTCGAGCTTTACTATACTAAACATAGACATGGGTAGAGGAACTACATATTGGTAGAGTGCATGGTAGAGTGAAGGCAGTGGTGAGTGCAAGTAGTACAGTAGTTTGCCCACTTCGCTAGTCACTCCACTAATTTCTAATATTCTAGCGATGCTTTTTAAACCAATATAGGTAGTAAGTAGCATAGTAGGTACTCTACCGTCTGCTCAACCGTTTTCTATAAGGCTAGGCTACCGAGCGTGCCAAATAACACTTCTCCGTAAATGGCTGACACTATTGTCAGATTTTTCAAGTTGCTTATAGTCATTAGTGACATCACTTATCATCATCATCTGTCATCACTGATGGAAGCCTAAGGGCTAAGCGTGCGTGCCGAAACACGGTCCACCGTGGCTAAAAATATTCCAAGGTCCTGCTTGAGATATTTTTTGCCACCCATCTTAGTAGAGGCCACGGCCGGGGTTGCTTTACATGCGTAACAGTGCCCGCTGGGCCATGAACTCTTTCAGCCGATTTACAAGAGCATGCGACGGCCAGTTTCATAATGGCGGGCCGCCGGTCCAGGCCAGCGCCATTTAATATTTATTCCTCGAATGATGCAACACTTGCAGCGCGCGTTTCGTCAACGTCAATATACAGGACCACGGACAAGGCCGCGTGACATGCCTATTGGTATTCAGATGGCTGTTGTTGAACCTTCACATCGCTTGGTTATACGCCAGCCTGCTACACGGGGGCCCGGGCTCGGTTGGCACTTGCCGGCGCGGGCAAATACATAAGAAGGTTACGTAGGTGCTTTATTTTCATGGGTACTTAGGTATATGTATGTCGGACAAATGCGGATTCTGGAGCTACCTAGTGAGGGGTTTTTATTTTATTTATTTATTATAATCACACAACAGTTTACAACTTAAACAATAAATAAAATTTTCAAGATAAAAATGGACTCTAGACTGTAACCCAAAATATGTGTGAACATAAAAACTAGCAAAAAGAGTTACACAATAATTTGAACTAAAAATAACAAAACTGAACAATAAAACAAAACTACCCAAAATTTACATTTTACAAATGGCAAGTGGCCTATACACATGAAACAAATTTAGTATGTAATAAAAGAAAATAAAAATTTCAGGTTGGTGTCAAACCATGCTTAATCAATCATGTACCTATATAAAACGCTCAGATTATGACAGAAGTGTTTTTAAGAGTTGAGTATCAATTATCAATGGTCCCAAACGTAACTAGTCTACATTAGCAACTCATCCAAATCGTGCATGGTCTAAAAATCAAATAAATGGTCGTAATCGTAATACCTAGTGTACTACAGTAACAACGCGCCTAAAAAGCCTATACTTAATATTGTAGATTGTAGCATTGCTTTTAAATATAGCAATTTAAAAAAGAAATGTGATAAACAAACCGATAAATGTCCATGACAAGCAAAAACAGAAATGTCTGCGATTCTGATATATCCGATATGTTTATCAATGTATGTGCATATTGCATAGCAACTCAGCGTTCGTAAGATATCCGAAATCATCATAATCGGAGTCGCACTGCGAGACATTGACCCCCGCCCCGCCACGACAGCAGTGTGATGTGCGCAGCCGTGACGTCACCGTCTAAACAACACGTAACCCAGCGTCATCCATTCTCGTACTGCTTATCACACGACTGCCTAAAAAGAAGTGTTCATCTATACATATAATAAAACAGTAAAAATATTTTGTCTGTACATTTAGTATTTTTGACTGAAATGGATAGAGGGAAACTTAAAAAGAATAAAAGAAAGCAAAAAATTTTTTTTAGAATTTCTCGTCTGTCTGTCTATCTGTCTGGAAGTATGATCACGTTTATCTCCGGAAATATTGGACGGATTTGAATGAAACTTTTTTTTGTTATATAGCTTTTAAACCGGGGCAACATATAGGGTAGAAATAATTCTGGAAAATGGAACACCTGATGCAGCACCATAATGGTCCAGCTGAACTATAAGAAATATAAAAGTGGAGCCTTAGCAAAAGTTGTTAAACCTGATGAGCATTTTTGTTGAGGTATAAAATATCTGAGATTTGGAACACCTCATGTAGAACCATAATGGGCCAGGTAAAGTATAAGAAATATATAAATGATGCCTTAGCAAAAGTTATTCAACCTGATGAACATTTTTTGTTGTAGTATTTAATTTGAAGATTTGGAACACCTAACGTAGAACCATAATGATCCAGGTAAATAATAGGAAATATAAAAATGACGCTGTGGCAAAAGCTGTTCAGCCTGATTAGTATTTTTTGTTGAGGTAAAAAATCGAAGATTTAGAACAAAGAAGACTGGGAGAGAATGCTTTTAGCATGAAGTCCTTTGTAGCTTCTAAGGCACAATAAAGCTTTTTAAATAAATAAACATCTGAACATAACCATGTCAAATTTTATATCGACAATTTTACAGAGTAACTATCTCCACTGGAATAGAGTGCGTAGAGTACGATTAGCGCATATTATTGGTGACCACCCAGCGGTCCCCCTTTTGACAACTTATTTTTCAGCCCATACGGCAAAACATGAGAGTTTGCTGTCTCTCCAAGCCTTGAACACACAGGCAACACCTAAAGCCGAGGTCTGTCCCTCCCGAAGGCCCTTCGGAGATGTGCGATAGGTTGAGGGCACTCTGCCCATACCTCAAAGTTTGGTGAAGTAGCGCAAGCTCACTTGGAGCTAGCTATATAGTCTTCTTCTTATCGTGTCAGTGGCTCAAAAAGTCTAAAATAATACTTTATTTTATCACTCCAGTATTTAGCAACAGCCAATGCAATGCCATTCAATTTTATAACACTGCTACAAGTATTTTCATATGACTGTATGTTTAGTTTGTATTAAGGTATATTAATATGCTGGAGTCATAAAGTCCACGCGGACGAAGTAAAACAAGCCTTTTGTTTGATCCTGCACTGCATCACACAATGCGACATGACGATATGGAGTGAGGACTGGAGATACTGTATCGCACGAACGGCATCGTCCGCCCCGGCCTCCCCGGCTCCGCTGCCGGGGCAGAGGTGAGCCAACGAGTTACAGTCATAGCAACTACCGTGTATACTTTGTAGCGGATTTAATGTAGACCTAATCCGCGGATCGTGATCGCAGCGTGTTGTCGAATGGCTGACATATATTTACAGAATACGATGCGAACGAGTGTAAAACGTAACGCGTGATGTCACGTCTAAATAAATAGATTACACTGTGTGATAATGATTTAACAATCATTTAGGAACAAGTTCGTAACCGATAGCAGGCAGCAACAGCATACGACGCGTCGCTGCAACATGGCGCGCAGACATGTCAGAGCGACACGTCGTCGCAACCACAGGTCGCAACAAACTGTTGCTGCCTGATGTCGACCACAAACTTGTACTATATGCCTGTTTTATCCCGAATGAGAGCTTAGGAATTTTTTGATTCGCAGTCGTGTTTCTATTTTTGTTTAAAAATACTTCCTATTTTACTAAATCGAGTGCAAAAACTCATTAAGTGGCAGTAGTGCTGCAGACAGCTCTAACTTTAATCTTTTTGACATCATCATCAGCCACTGCTACACACACTTTTGTCTGCGCCATCTTTTTCTATTCTAAGCCGCTGCCATCCACTTATTTCTGGCTGTCAACACCAGCAACGTTTGGTAGCTGTTTAACAATTACCAAACGTTGACCTCAGTGACCAGCCTTACATGGCATAAGAGATTCAGTATCTCTTATGCCATGACCTGTCCCTTCTCGCATTTGTACACAATTGACTGCTTAAGAGTAGGTTACTAAGGTAGCTTCCCGACCAAACGTATTGGACATACCATAGTTACCAGCCCTACCACCTACAAACTCCACTCCAGCGAGCGAGCATTTCGCGAAAATTCGTGATATCACCGTCAAAACATAGAATCGTAACATCATAGATTCTCATATGTTTTATCACTACACTAATACATTTATTGCAGTGCGCGACAACTTTTAGCGACTAATGCCGTCACAGATTTTAGATTAGCGTCTTGTTTTACCTAATAATAATGATTACGAGATTTTTTTATGAATAATTTGAGTGTGATTATCTCTATCTTGCCTTATGGAAAGAGTGTAGATGATGATGGTGGGATACGTAGTTTACCGCGAGAACGGCGTCGCGGGCGCCGTACTACCGGAGCAGAATTGGGAAAAACAACGAGTTATATAAGCATAGCAACACCTTATATTACTTGAAGCGGATTAGACATAGGTCTATCTTCCATACGTATTTATTTACATGAGGCGATGCGAACGAGTGTGATACGTAACGCGTGATGTCACCGTCAAAATAAAATGTATTTCAACGTCACCGATTCTCATATTGTTTTATCAGTACTCTTACAGTATTTGGCCAGTTATTTACATATTTATAGCCATTTTGAGTTTTCAAGAAGATGAAAAAGTATATGGCCAGTTCGGAGTTGGAGGAAAACAACCTGTAACGTGCATAGTAACAAGTAACCATATATATTAGCGCCTAATGGGACATCGGCCTCCATATGCAGGACAGGACACGACGCGCAACTGCGTGACGTCACAGATAAAAAAACGTATCGCGGCGTCATTGACACTCATATGTTTTTATTACGACTCTAATCCTACAATATATAAAATGATCAGCTCAGAAATAGTAAAACAGTGGATAGCAACGAACAATCATAGATAATTTAGTTGAATTGGACTACGACCCCAATATTTAGACACGACGTAAACGAGTGTTATACCTACGCAACATCGTAACGTCACAGTCAAATCAAAATGTAACGCGTCGTCATTAATTCTCTGTTTTTATGTCGCACTATCTCTTACTGCATGCTTAGACAGCATGTGACTGCAATAGGTGGATTTATAGTGTGCATGGCAACCAAGGAAGCTTCTGGACAAATTATGTTGGACAATTGACCTCAAATTAGCTACTAACCAAATATCAAAACGTCATCATTTCTTGAATGTTTCAGTACCGTGGTATTGCTATAACACGGATTCGATTAATCTCTAACCATTTTATTTTAAGACGAGAACTAAAACCTTTATTACACTTTGCCAAATTTAGTAATTGATGAGGGGGACGCCGCAGTACGTTAGACGATTTCTCCATTTTTGTCTAACGTACGTTGCGGCGTCCCCTTCATCAGTGCCAGAATTTAGCCAGGTGGAGTAAGGCTTTATGGGTTGACCTGCATCTCGCAAAATGTAACCGCACTTTTCGATGCTTCCATATTTTTTTATTACTCATGCGAATCATTGGACCCTATGATTCAGAGCTACTATCTGCAGCAAGCATTTCAGAAAAGCTTTATTAAAAGCGCCCTACAGTTAAAAATATAGGTGTTCCGAGAAACCAGAGCTTTGTGACGGCGCGGTGACGGTGGAACCGTGAAAAATAAACGCACGCGAATTCGTCATTGGATATTGCTCGAAACCGAATTTCAAAAGCTTCGTAAAATAACGCGCTTGATCCATTCAATCTCTGTGTATTAAAGTCGGACGAACATATTTTTTTAACTGAAAAATACCGTCCAAGTGCATGTCGGGCCACGCACAGTGTAGGGTTCCGTAGTTAGTTGCGAATGACAACTTTGAGTTCACACTGTTTACACACGCACCTCACAGTTTAACGACCAAAAACATCTAACAATGAAGATTGTGTGAAATTTTACATTTTTCAGTACATTTTATAAGTTGGTTGCCTATAACTTTTTAGTTTGTAGTTAGTGCTCAGCTCTGATAGATTTCCTTTCAACTTGAATATATATACTACTGCTGTAATTTTTTTCACGTATCCATATATAGCCATTTAACAGATAGAGCACTTACCTCTAACAATATTTTTTTACTTTAAATCAAATATTTCGGAAACGGATCTCTAAACCGAAAAATGGTGGTGTCAACCTCACAATATTTTTTAAAGATCTTTTTAACGATACCCCATACGATGGGTAAATAGAGAAAAAAAGATTACTCCCCCACTTTACTTGTAAGGGAGCTAACAAAAAAAATTTTTTTTCAAAAATTTTTTTCTACCACTTTTTTGCCATGATTAATATACATACCCATACCAAATTACAGCTTTCTAGTACTTATAGTCTCTGAGTAAAACCGCGAACGGACAGACAGACATGGCGAAACTATAAGGGTTCCTAGTTTACTACGGAACCCTAAAAATTAAAGAAAAAATAAAATACGGGCGATCTGAGGTCAGGAACGGGGAGGGGGTGAGGTTTTAAGGGTAAAAAACGGTTAATCTCGATTGCCGGTAAAACTGAAGTCTGAAGTTTTTTCATCATCGTCATCGTCATCAGGTCTTGTTTAGTCTCCACTGTTGGAGCACGACCCTCTCTGACTACCAGAGCCATATATTAGCCAGAGTAGTCAGAGGATAGGAAGATTTTTCATAGGACTTCAGTTTTAACGGAAATCGGGAATAACCATTTATCCTTTTATTTTTGGTATATTCTCTTCCTTTTCCAATGGGTTTCAATATACTAAAATTTTTTTTGTTTCAAAAATTATCGACTCTGGTCTATTTGGAGTGGTACCAAACTTATCTGTAAGTAAATTATGGAAGTCAACGATAATATATGACTTTGAACAACTACGTGTAATGAAAGTAAACATTAACCCAATGATTTTTAAAACATCTTACGTTTATTACTACTACTTTACGTTGTATCTTACTCTTAGTTTTTTTCATAGCCAAGAGATAAGAAAAAACTCATTCTCTACTATTGTGAAGAATCACATCAAGATGAATTCATTATTGGGATATTTTATTTATGAAGCAAGCCACATGGCGTTACGTACGTACCCCGCAACAAATACAAATACACGAGGATGAATCGCGTTGTCATGCAAAATTATACTGTATTCTAATGCAGTAAAAGCTATTGGCGAATATCGTAGGCCTTGTAGACTTCGGCCAATTGCCTGCAAGGAGCGCCGATATAATACGTACCAATGTTTATCGACTGATCGAAAAATATAGTAATCGCTATATCGGAGACATTTAAATATGTAAAATGGTTTTCGCACTATATTTATATAACGCCCCATGCAAATGAGCATGAATGGCGGCGCGCGTGTATTTCAATTTTGTTTGTATTTTAATAGATGGGCTGCGATTATGTATAGGTCAAGTGTAGGCATTCTTCAAGCTTAGGCCATTCCAAAGTCAAGAAGAAAAGAAATAACGTATAATGAACCTTAAATCCAATAGAAAAAAATACACTTTTAAACGTTTGAAAGATCCATATCATTCGGATACGTTTCGAATGATACAAACAAATATCAAACAGTTAATTTACGCTCTGTTATACGCTTTTTCATCGATTTCCATTCCAGAGTCAGAACGGTTAATTAACCGTTTTTTTTTTTTAAATTAAAGTTATTAATAACTTTTCTGTGTGTACAGATTTCTTAATCTATTAGTGTCGGGTCTCGCCCGCCCACTCGTCTTCATTAACTGCCATTTTTTTCTAGTCTAACAAGAGTTGTTTCAGCGTAATATTAATAATATACTGACATTATTTGAAATTAATCACTCGGATGTCAAAAATAGATAAAATCGATTTGAGTGTGGTTCGAGTACTGACGTCATCCGAGTGCACGATGTCATTTTACCGTTTCGGAAATAAATCTCTAAGTTTGCAAAACACTCTTGGTGGGAGGAAGGAAGTACCTTCACGATGCCAATTTCTACGAATAGCGTGAAGGAATCAATCAGTAGTTATCAGCGGGCGCGAGTCCCACATAATATGTATCTAATAATAATAATTTATAAATAGTTTGAAAAACTAAAAACACGCTTTTAGCACGCTAGTCATGTATTGTCATCAGAACTCAGAGCGTGTGCAAAATTTCATCCTAATCGAAGACCGGGAAGTGGATCAAATTAAGATTCCAAGATTTTCTTACATGCAAGTGAAGCTAATAAAAGCGTGTTAAAATAAGCTCTCATTACATTATAAAAAATGGGAAATGTAGTGCACTTCCCTGCTCAATAACGTCAATATCACAGGTGTACCTACTGTCATTGCGTGCGACGGTTGCACGGACATCCAATGCAATTTAGGTCACCAATATCGGATACGGCCGACATAGGAGCTGAAATGTCCAAGCAAAAAAGCCGCATGAAAAATTGGTGGCTCTCGTCAAATCGAAACCTAAATCCCGTGGTAAAGTGAAGGCCGACTTGGTAGTCGGAGGCTAAGGTCATAAATCCAAAGGCCTGTTTAAGCCGTAAGGTGGAAAACGGAATCGGAACAATATGGGTAGTTAAGAGCATTGACATTATTCCTTATAATTAGTTTTAATGCGCCGTGCGGATAGGACTATGTAAAAAAAGAAAAATAAACTATATGAGGCTTACATACATATAGCTGTGGGGGCTAGTACATAGGGGTTTCTATTTCTAATCAGCATAGGTATGCAGTGCCACTGAAGCTCAAAGGCCTCTCTCTCCTTCTGACAAATCTTGTGATAGATGGCTTCATATTTCTTAGTAAGTATTTGATCTGTGGTATTACAATCTAAACATGCGTCCGACTGTTTGTTAATGTGGCTAATTAAACAAATTTGCTGATCCTCGCAAAGGTATCAACGCATCAAGCAACAAAAAAGGTCAAGTGCGTGTCGGGACCCGCGTAGTGTCGGGTTCCGTAGTTACACGTAATTTTTTATTTCGTTATTTGATGATACTGCCTTGATTTTTTCTTGTACCATTAGCAACAACACATTAAGCTTGCAGGGGGCACTTGACTCTAACTAAAATAAGCACTTGGAGGCTTAATATAATTTCTTCTTGCATTATTTCTTTTTTTTGCAAAGGTTGCCTGGAAGAAATTGCGTTGCGATAAGGCCGCCTTTTGCACAATTTGTAAATAATTAAAAGAAATTTATGTTAATGTTTCCTTATGTTGTGCAATAAAGGGTATTGTATTGTATATATAATCTCAAATCGAAAAGTGGCGCTTAGACACCTACAATATTTTTGAGGGAACCTATCCAACAATACCCCACAGTAAGGGGTTGAGGAGAGAAAAAATATTCTTACTTTATATGGTGCTCCCACACAGCAGTTATATAACAATGTGGAACACAATAACATTCTTGATAATGTATGGTGTTATAGAATGTTATCATCATTGTTTTATAACGTTATATAACTGCTGTGTGGGAGCACCTTTACATTACATGTATGAGAGAAAAGTGAAAACTATCCAAAAAATAAGTCGAATTTTATTTTTGTATTTTTCGGTATTATTAATAATATAAAGCGTGTAATTTGATCCTCGACATACCCTTAAAGGGGTGACTTAGCCCTTAAATATGAACAACTTTGCTATTGAATAAATGTTGGTAGCACTAGCATAGGCGAAATCTAAAAACGCTAAAGCTAAATATAAAATTTGGGGCTACGACCGGTCCGACTCACACTTTGCCAGGCTTTAAATTACATGCTCTATTTACTAATGCAATGTTCTAAACGTATTCTCAGAAATCGTACTACTATCTACTTATTGCCGACAATATCTAATGCAAGACGCTCATTAATCGGAAACTGTCGACTGCCATTTATCGATTTCTAGTTTAAACGTCAATGTAACGCGAATGCTTCTTTAGCGGCGGCCGGGTAGCGGTTACACGTGTCGCGTAAACAAAACGTAAGGATGCATGCAAGTGATGCAACGTTGACACCCCCTCCCCCCGTCGGCCTCCACCCCCGGTAACACCGTGACTGCATAGAACAATTGCTATCCAAGTAATTGGTCATCGCGTGAACACTCCATACAAGATAAGTAGATATGCATTGAAAAATTGAAATGGTTTTTGCTGTTAGGTGACGTCGCTCGTCATTATTCAGCAAACTACTGTGTCTTTATTACGAACGATAGTTATATACTTTTATATTGCTAGAAAGGTGTTGTATATGAAAGTCAAGTGTTTTTTTTTTAGACAGACCTGGGTCTTGGATGTTTATCTTATGTATTTGTTATTTATATAGTATCGTTGAGTTAGTATCCCATTACACAAGTCTTACTTAAGAACTTACTTTGGGGCTAGCTCAACCTGTGTGATTTATCCGTATATATTTATTTATTTTATTTAAGTACTGGGAATAGAGGTAGGTAGCCTAAGGAAGATGTATGGAGTATGTGAAGGAGGACATGGGGAAAAAGGAGGTAGCGAATGAGATGGTGAGGGATTGCGAAGAGGAATGAGATAACAAAATTAAAAAGAAAACTCTACCTGCTGTCCTGTCCTGTACATAAAGTGGGATAAGGAAAAGAAGAACCAGCTAAATAAAATAATAGCCTACAGTCGCCCGCCGCCGCGTGAGTGAAAATCCCTCGGAAACTGTACCTTCTCCCGGAAATTAGGCTATACGAAATTTCATTTAAATCGGTTCAGTAGTTGAAGCGTGAAGATGTCACAGACAGTCAGAGTTTCTTTCGCGATTATTGACCAAGAGAGCGCAAAGCGCGAGCGAATGGTCTCCATTTCAGTTTGGACTTTTTTTCGTATGTCCGTCCGTCCCAATCTCCTCACAATCACAGGACGTATTGCTCAACCGAATCTCATGAATTTATTTGTGAGCTGGTTCGAATTTTTACCTACTAAGACTTTTGTCGACTTGGTTTTGAGAATTTAGGGAACTCGTATAAAGGGCCTAAGCGCCATAGCACAGTTATGGTTAGGACCATCAACAGACAGTAGGGTTAGTCAGAGCCAAGAGCGATGAGACGTGGCCACGGTAGCTGATGGTGCCCGGACATATGAAATCATAGATGAATAGTGGTGCTGGGTACAACCCGTCTATGATTCTGTACACCGAATCTGAATCTTTAAATCTAGGAACCACTTTTCTCGTAACCATTGTATGTTATAAATAACTACACTATGTAACTCTACCTCTCCAACCCGTCTGGCCAGCGTGGAGAGTGTAGGCCAAATCCTCTGACTACTCTGGCCAATATATGGCTCTGGCAGTAGAGAGGGTCGCTCCTGCAGTGAGACTAACGGAGACCTGATGATGATGATGATGTAACTTTAATATGTATATGCCATTTTATTATTTCATAACTTTCTCGTAATTTATTATTATTATTACAAGACAATTTCAATAAATAAATATATAGGGACATATCACACAAATCACAGTGCTAGCCCCACAGTTATAGTTGTGAACTTGTGTCGCAAGATACTAACTCAATGATAGTATATTTTATAACAAGTACATAAACATATAGATAAACATCCAAAACCCAGGCAATCTGAAAAAGATAATTTTCCATCATGACCTGACTCACCTGACCTATGCATCTTTGTATCTCAAAAGTCAACATTACCCTTATTAAATTATGAAATAAGATTTGGGAAAAAATGCTGCTTAGTTCTTAATAAGAGATAGCATTGTAAATGCCCAAAACACCAGTAAACAATAAACATTACCCTTTTAATTAGTACAACTTGTGGGTAACCCTACAAGTAACGTAAAAACGCTCACAAGAGCGGGCCGGCCTCTTGTGTCGCAGAGCTGGAAAAATTACAACTCTAAAAGTATTTTCATAGTTTCCTCGGAAGATTATACCTATTATGACACCGGAAATTTTCACTCGGTCTCGTTTGCAAAGCGGTGGTGAAGGTGGCGTTTTGTTCGCTAACATTATCACGGCTGGCTGAGCCACCTTGAGACACCCTCGGAAAATACTGGGACCAAGTGGTTACGTCCGAGAAAATACTTTGCGTCTCTAGCGCAGGTGTTGTTGGCTAACATTATCACGGCTACGGAGCTTTGGGACACCCGCGGAAAATACCGGGACCAAGTGCTTACGTCCGAGAGAATGCTTATTATCTTGAGCGGGTGTTGCTCGCTAACTTTATGACGACTGAGCTACGTTGGGACAACCTCGGAAAATACCGGGGCCAAGTGGTTACGTCCGAGAGAATGTTTAGCATCTCTAGCAGAGGTGTTGTTGGCCAACATTATCACGGATACGCAGCCTTGGGACACCCGCGGAAAATACCGGGACCAAGCGGTTTATACGTCCATGACCCCTTGAAACCTTCCTTACCTTCCTTCGGTAAATACCGGTTGGTTACGTCCGAGAGAATGCTTTTCATCTTGAGCGCAGGTGTTGTTCGCTAACATTATCACGACTGAGCAACCTTGGGAGACCATCGGAGAAAATAACGGGACCAAGTGGTTACGTCTGCGAAAATGCTTTGCATCTTGAGCGGAGGTGTTGTTCGCCTACATTATCAACACTGCAACCTTGAGATTTATCGCTCGCGTCAACTGCCGGTTACACAACTGCTGTAATGTCGTTTACACCTTTGCCCTCCCGCTAAGTGTACACATGGGTAAGAACGTTCCTTTTTCAAAAATGTACACCTGCTATCATTCCTACCCGCTACGTAGCTGACGTTATTTTATACACGGCAACATCGACATTTCATTCAAGTATTGAACATGTTCTAGTTGAACATTTTGAAATTCTGGACAAAAGTCGTGTAAATCGCTAATTTTTAAAATAAGTATACATATAATCATGTATATTATTTCCAACCAAGTCAAAATTTAGTAAAAATATTGATGAAAACCCAGGTTTTCATCAATATTTTTATTGACACATTGACAGGGTTAAGTACTAGTCCTTAACCCTGATACCCGGTTAAGTACTAGTACTTAACCCTGCCAGCCGACGTGTTTGTAGAATTTCAAATTGTATTTCATGGTAACATACAGACAGAGAGACAGATACAGTTATTTACACATTTGTAAGCTTAGTTAGTATTAAATATAATAGTTTTGATAAACGTTTAAGTAAGTAGTTTTGAGATAGCTTATTTTTCTTATTCTCTTCTATATTTTTTATTTATTACACTAACGATGTAGCAGAGCATTCATAAAAGGTGGCATATTTCTGAACGGAAGTGCCAGGTGCAGACTTAAAGGAAACCGAAAATCATGTCGTCTCGCTGATACAACATACCTCCGAATCGCGTCTACGACGCGACGACGGCTAGCGTGTAATAGAAAATGATAGAACATGCACTCACGAATTTTCGGTGCAGTGCATCTAATAAACAAGCCAAACAGATACACAATACATTTTAGCGACGCAATATATTTTGGCGAGCCGAACATCGTTTGTCTACGGCACTAATCAACGCAAAGAACGAAGGATCCCAAACTGTAACATCTCGTTTAATATTTTCATATATATCTCACGTTTATTTTAAGAGGCTTATTAGACACGTGATCGGCAGTGATCGGGCGATGTCGATGAAGAGAAAATATGGACGCCTACTCAAAAATTATATAAACTTAATGGGTAGTCTAGTTTTTAACAAGATATAACTGCATCCGGCTGAAAAAATCGCCCACGGGAAGTGTCTGGCAACATTGATTTTAGATTATTAACAATATTCTGTAGCACTTACGTAAAAACGAGTCAACATAAAATAAAACAAGAGATTTTTTTTATCCTTCGTAACTGGTTCCGGCGCCCGACTTGTATCCTGACTCTACCTTAATTGACGGGAATTTACTATTTTAGTGGATTGCATAATGTGAAATCATTCATATGAACAATGTGTGGGATAACTTAAATAAACTGTCATGGTGCGGCTGTAGATGTTACTTAGCGGGCTGGTAGTAGTCCGCCTTGCTGCGTCGTCTTATCGTCTATGATCGAACCAGAAGATTTATGAAGAGCTAACGCCAGAGTATACGAAGCGTGGCCGTAAGTGTCACTGTGTGATCGCCTTTAATATTATATTTCATATGGATTGATTGATACCTTTTTTGAATATTCCGAAGCTAGTGCTTTTTTTTCCTTCAATGGCTTCGTGTGATACAGCTAGGACCAGATGGAGTGAAATTATTCTCGATTGGAAAATACACGGGACCACAACATGGTATAGGCTATTTTGGGAACCTGTGGACTGAATCTAGCGATTAATACCAATTAACATTCACTAACTAAAGAATCTAGGCAGAAGCAAACAAGTTTTGTTTCCATAGACCCCTTTGGGGGAATCAGACATTTTGGGAGCCGATGGACGAATCCCACGATGGACAATAATTAACATTCACGTCTAAGTAATGCCTGCGGAAACAAGAGTGTGCAATTTTCATAGACCTCTTGGGGTACCGGACACTTTGGGAGCCCCTGGACGGTATCCCACGACGGACAACAATTAGTAATCACGTCTAACTAAGTAATGCCTGCGGAAACAAGAGTGTGCAGTTTGATTAACTTTGCAGCGAGAGAACAACAGGCGTTTTGAGCAGGCTGCGCGTAGTTAGAAACTTTGTTCGGCCGATGAATTACATATATTATGTCCTTACCTATGAAATTGGCGTTTTTTTTTCCACTTGCTCTTTTGTTCCTAATAACAATAATTTTCAGTGTCACATTTTTTATTTAAATATGAGAGAGGAGTATATTATGAACATTCTGCGTGTATTAATTTTTTTGATTTTGTGAGTTTATTTATTGAAAAATGCTCATAGATAGAACTAGTTTCAGGTTCGTCCGTTTTAATCAAAAACGAAGTTATTTTCTATTATTTTTCTAACTTTTTAGGCTAACTGTTGTCCGTAACTACATGCATACATTTACAAGTCTAAGAGTTACAGCTGACCTCAATGAGGCAATCAGCTTAGCTAAATATGATCAAAAGATATTATTTACTCGTAACACACAAATAGTACTCAATACTCAATCATTTATTAATCTCAAGTGTTAACATACATTGTACATATGGTGTTTGACAGGGTTCATGTCTGAACTTAATATACCTCACATTAAGTTCAGACATGAACCCTGTCAGGGTACAGCAAAATAATAAAAAAATGTTGCGATATAAGTTTACAAGTAATTAGATTATTTATCATGCAGGTCAAATTACAATTTTCTAGATATAATTGAAGTCAAATTAATTCAAATTAAATTCAGTCAAATAAACAAGTGAATTAAATTATTTATTATGCATTATATTTTACGATTGTCCAGATATAATTAAAGTCAAAGTAAGCGGTCAAATGTCAAAATTAAATTCAACTATGAAGTGAAAAATTCTTGCAGATTGTAGTGACTATTTTCTATGAGATAATCTAGTAACAATTTAAAAAATATTTTAGTATTATCCTAGTCTTGTATGTGTTTTGGTAACTTGTTATATATTTTTATTGCAAGTAACTACATATGATATGGTCCATTTGAGTGTAATTTTTAGATATAGGCAAGGCCAGTCTATTCTTATTTCTTAAGTTATACGATCGAGTGTGATGGTCACTAGTAAGTGTGAAAAATGTAGATTTTTACGAACAAATTTGCAAATTTCTAGAATTACGTAAGGGTTAATATTTTTTGTTTGATGAAATGCGGTTTGCAGCTATCCATTTTATCTATGTTCATTAGTATCCTCACACATTTTTTTGTATTATGAACAGTTTGTTTGCATCTGTACTGTTTCCCCATAAGATTATCCCGTAACTTAACCAAGCGTGAGCGTAAGCATAGTAGGCGCTGAGGGCAGTTTTAAGTCAGTTGTTCTTTTAATGTGTCTTAGCGCATATATGAATCTGCTTAATTAGTACTATCTCAGTAGGCATTTGTGAGGTGAAAACAACGAATAAGTTACACTGCGCATGGCCGGACAGACACTTGGCCGGGTTTCGACTAATCTCGTTGTAATCTGTACCTACTACCAGTTGCAATTTGCAGTAGTACTTCCGACTCGGACGGTTCGCTTTTTTTGCCTTTTTCCACTGCATTAAAAAAAGCGTAGATTCTACCTCTACTTAAGTCTAGGTAGACTGTATTGTCCTAAAAGCGTACTCGTAGACTATGATGCAAGCACATATTCATTACCGATTGTATGCCATAACTTGACACGACGCATGTGTAAACATAAAACCATGGAGATATATGTACTACGGTGCATAAAACTGTCACGCACACAAGCATTGGAAAATTGGTCAGTTTTTTAATTATTAAATAAAGGCATACGGAGTCTACAAAGTAACCACGAGAAATCAAAGCAAAAAAGATAGATAACCCGTATTCAAATGTAAACAGTGAGTGGCTGACGTCACGTTATCCGAAAATAAGTTAAACTACAGTTTGTTAGCGATGCACAGCAGCGCTGAATACATCATCATAGTAATGGCAGGTTAAATTATTATAAATCATGAAAATATGGAAAGCGGGCGCGTCACGGCGGTCAACTCGGGTTTGTTTTTATGACACAGCAGCTCTGCCCCCGATAGATCAAAAGGCGCACATAACTTTAGAGATTTTTTAATTAATCGGTAAGTCGGTTTGACACCCAAGGACGCGTTTGGTTACACGCACACGCACATTGCGTCGTCGAATGAAAGGGAATTTTAGATTTGCAAAATATAAACATTGATCTACTGTACTGAAATATAGTATTTTCGCGTACTATATATTTCTTCAACAGTATATAGTATGCACTCCCGAAATATAGTACAATACTATATGCTATAGTACAGTTGGTAACCCTACACACAACGCCTCCCGTGACATAGCCCAACCGTAGACTTATACTCTCTAGGCTCCGTCTGCCTTCATTTCTGAAAAAGTCTGGTCAATTTTTCAATCATCATTATCATTTCGTGTAGGTGACACGGTCAGTCGACCTTGCACTCCCTGGTGTCAGAGTTTAGTCGAAACTGCCTTTCGGCCTCTGACGTGGTTCCTTTCACGACTACCAGATGGCAGCCGGGACCAACGGCTTAACGTGCCTTCAGAAGCACGGAATCATTTTTCTTATCAGACTCATCAGAATCAGGTGATTCATGCCTGCAATGTCCTGCCTAACCAAATTGGAAACAACAAAGATACTTATATCATAAGATTACATGTTAAGTAAACATTAGAAATTATACTACTTCCATGCTGGTCAGGGAGAAAAAAAAAGTAAAATGTATCAGCTGCTTTTCGTCCCGCGCACATCGTAAAAGCCGATCGAGGGAATGAGCGTAAGGAATCATGTCAATAGGCGATGCGGCTAGCAAACAATCACTATTTTGATTCCGTTCTCACCTACAAGCCCACCAACACGCTAAACGTGGCCTCAAAAGGTTTTACAGACCTGGTATGGACTCTGTCTACCCCGCAAGGGAGGAAGGTATGTATATTAATCATGGCAAAAAAGTCGTAGAAAAAAATCTTGAAAAGTGGAGGAGTAATTTCTGTTCTCTACCCATCGTGTGGGGTATCATTAAAAAGGTCTTTAAAAAATATTGTGAGGTTGAGAACACCATTTATCGATTTAGGGATCCGTTTCCGAAATATTTGGTTTTAAAGTGCAAATTTTTGTTAGAGTTTTCCAAAGTGTCCCCCCCCTCCCCTCCTCTATCTGCTAAACGGTTATATATGGATACGTGAAAAAAATTACAGCAGTAGTATATATACTGAAGTTGAAAGGAAAACTATCAGAGCTGAGTACCAACAACAAACTAAAAAGTTATAGGCAACCAACTTATAAAATGTACACGAAAATGTAAAATTTCATACAATTTTCGTTGTTAGATGTTTTTGGTCGTTAAACTGAGAGGTGCGAGTGTGAACAGTGTGAACTCAAAGTTGTGATTCGCAACTTCGGAACCCTACACTGCGCGTGGCCCGACACGCACTTGGCCGGTTTTTGCATTTGGGCTGTATAAGCGCTTATCTCTCTCTCTCTCTTCTTCCTTGCCTTTTCCCGTTACTTGGGGTCGGCCCTGCGCTGTATAAGCGCTTATACAATACAGTACTTATACAGGTTCAAATGCAGCATAAAAATGAACTCTAATGCAGTTTTTATACAGGTTCTTCTACTTGGGTAGTGTAGGAGCATAGATATCAGAATATTTACTAGGTTGTAGGAGTGTATTAAATGCAAAAAACATCAAATCTTTCCACTTTAAAATATTAGTATAGACTGTTTTTTATGTTATATTATACCTACCTACCTAAATAAGTTTAGAAAAATACCTGCTTTTTTAGTTGCTTGGTTCCAATTGTACAGATAGCACTACAACGTAAAATGACATTGATTGTACATAACTATTACATCCTGAGATATTGCGAATAGGGCGAAATATGCATAATCACAAGGTTTTAGTTGAAATATGCAATAACCGATGAAAATTAACTAAATATTCAAATGCAAATGCATTAATCTGGTATTTAGTGATTGCAAGGAGAACAACACTAACTTGTGCCGATACAGGGTTTGCGTGTGCGCTAAAGTTGTTTGGTGCTTATTTCGTGCGCTCGGCCCGCCACTCTTGGAAGTAATACCAAAGGCATCCATCAAGCAAGGAGGACAGGTATTTTTAAAGATGTTTTAATAAATTCGTTTTAATAATTTCGTCGAATATGATATACTCGTTTTCTTACAGCTTGTTAATTGTTTACATAGTTTGCGTTGCGCAGCGGTCAACACGCCTGCCTTCGACACGAATGGCCCAGGGTTCGGAACCTGGTCAGGTCAAGATGAAAAATCATCTATTTCAGCTTGACCTGGGTCTTGAATGTTTATAAGTATCTAATATAAAATATAGTATCGTTGAGTTAGTATCCCATAACACAAGTCTCGAACTTACTTTGGGGCTATCTCAATCTGTGCCATTTGTCCGAAAGTATATATTTAAAAAAAAGTGGAAAGGTTGTTCATACTAACGTTCTGCGTCGCCTTCCAAAGGGAAATTCGAGGATCAATTTAGAAGCTGTATATATGTATGTATATTTATCTGTATATATAAAGTAGATATAGGTAGGTATATTGTCGAAACACTGTTAGTTTTACGTGAGCTACAATTGTAGCGGACACTCGAAGAGGTCACCCGACACTGCTCGGGAGCTGATTACTTGCAAACTGATTTTTTGATTGCAAAAATCGATAGATTTTCCAGCAAAAATCGGGAGAAACAGGAGGTTTTTTTAAAATCTTCCTAAAAATCGGGGACTTTTGCAACTCTGTCCGATTAAGAGCACTGAATCAGTGAACGTGTAATCAGGATCTCCAGCGACTGAATTTTTTGTCCTAAATCGGACTCTGAATAGCGGATCCGATATTCAGAAAGGTGTGATACCCCTTTTAGTACTAGTACTTAGGGTTGTCATCATGCCAGGCTGTCACACCACAGACCCGGGTCTGATCCCCAGTCCCGGTCAAGATGGAAAATGATCTTTTTCTGATTGATCTGGGTCTTGGATGTTTATCTTATATTATTAGTTATTATACATAGTATACTTGAGTTAGTAACCCATAACACAAGTCTCGAACTTACTTCGGGACTAGCTCAATCTGTATGATTAAAAAAAAATGCAACGAAAAAAAAGGTGTGCGATCGGGTGTCGACACCCGAGGCCGTCACCCGATACACCCGCCCGCTGATCACCTGCGATTTGATTCTGCGATGCCACTTCCAATAAGACAAGATTAGATTGTGTTTATTTACTTACTAGAATTTTTCGCGAGACAATTATATTATTCTAAACAAATTAGCTTTTAAAGATTTTTCACTTTATTCTGTTTGTTCAGGAAATGGGGCCTTGCAGGCACTTTGTCACGCCAAATCACATTTAAAATTATCTTATGTATTATGCATTTTACTAATAAGTATTCAAAAGCAAAAGACTTCTAGCGATTCGGAACAGACCAATGCACAGAAAATACGCCCAAAAAAGTTTTTTTAGGTAGGTACCTCGTTTCTATAGGTGAAGAATTTTGAAAAATCGCTTCTCTGTAGTTTTGAAGCCTATTTAATGCAAACAAACAATCAATTCTATTTTATTTATAATAATAGTATAGACATTTATATCTAATCGAGTGGATTCACCAACAAAATTCCCTTGAAGGGGTGCAGCTTAGAATCAACACGGTTTTTTTATGAGACCAACGCTGGAGACTTCCAAAATTCGACCTTTTCATACAAATTGCCGCCAGCCGAATACTTTTGTATGAAAACGTCGGTTTGTTCGCATAGGTCTCATAGATCCTTCCTTAATTTCTTACACATATGTACAAAAAGCTACATCATTAGTGAGTAAAAAGATGTAACTACGCAGATGAACCTGTCGGGAAAAAGCCAAGTAATACGTAAGTAGTAATTGTAAGTGGGCGCCGATCGGGTGTCGACACCCGACGCGGTCACCCGAATATGTCGGGCATCCGGAGATTACCTGCAAATTGGTTTCTAGCGACTGGCCCTCTTAATTACATCCATGCTTTTCCAATAAAACTAAACAAATATTCCTCATAAAGTGAAAGTAGGTATTTATTGGTATTTGTTTGTAATAGATAAATTCAAAAATTACATTTAAATAAACTTAATTTTAGTTTTATTACGGTTTTTATCGCGTCTATTACATTACACACACGTAACGTATCGAACACATTCCAGTGTTCATGTTCGCAGATGTATAAATAATAGAATAATCGCGATAAAGCCGTACGAAGTAATTTTATTTAAATAATGTAACAATCGCGAAAATATCAATACTCAAAAATTACATCAACTACTTTAATAATGGTGAACCTGTACACATTTTTTGTTGTGCTAGGTATGAAAAGAGTGATGTGAGAACTTTGTTCGGCAGCTACGTTAAATATTGCATTTATGGAAGTGGCGTCATATATCACAACAAAAGTTTCTATACATTTTAAAGATTATTTTATGGTCGGTACTTCTTAATTTTATAGAATTGACTTTCTTTTAACCAAACTTAATGTATCGGTTAAATATAAAGGTAAATGATTACAATAGGCTGTATGTTTATTGATTCTGTCACATAGAGTATTGTTAATTTAAAAAGTACAACGTTTTTGGTTTCCGCCACCAGAGGCGCTAATTTTTCACTTCCCGCTATGCTAGTGTTGCGTTTTGTGCTCTTTTATAGAAAAATGTTTTAAAAGAAGTCTTTCTAGTTTATACATAAGTATATATTGCCTGGCCCTTAATAGTATCGATACCGGATTAGAAGCATGACAAACATTTTAAGCTAAATGCTTACATAATCATGAACATTTTTCAAAACGGGTTATTCCGTACTCATCCCACAAATTCTAATCCCATGAATTTTAATGATTTTTTTCTTGGCTCATCCTATTTCCGTTCTCAATTCAACCCACGAACTTATTTTAATCACTCATCATCATAATTTCGTGTAGGTGACACGGTCAGTCGACCATGCACACCCTGGTGTCAGAGTTCTGCGGAACCGCCTCTCGGCCTCTGACATGGTTCCTTTAACGACTACCAGATGGCAGCCGGGACCACCGGCTTAACGTGCCTTCCGAAGCACGGAATCATCTTTCTTATTAGACAATCAGGTGATTCATGCCTGCAATGTCCTGACCTAACTGGAAACAACTTAACAAAGTATGCTTCCCGTGGGAATCGAACCCACGACCCCCGGGTCAACAAGGCGAACGCCTTAACCACTGGACCACGGAGGCAGTATCACTAAAATAACCTCTCCCGCAAGTCCCTATTCTACGACATAAACGTATATATAAACCTTCGTTTACGCGAGAAACAAAGGTAATAATTAACGTAGATCAAGTCGCCGGAAAAAGCGAGTAAGCAGTAATTGCAAGGAGGCGGCGATCGGGTGTCGACACCCTGGCGCTAATCCGATACTGGCGCTGACCACCTGCAAATTGATTCGCGATGGCGGATTCTTCTATAAGGGGAAGCATGTATTTTTCGGAGTCCAGTGCTGACACCATTTGAAATAAGTAAATAAAAACCGGCCAAGTGCGTGTCGGGCCACGCGCAGTGTAGGGTTCCGTAGTTGCGAATGACAACTTTGAGTTCACACTGTTCACACTCGCACCTCACAGTTTAACGACCAAAAACATCTAACAATGAAAATTGTATGGAATTTTACATTTTCGAATACATTTTATAAGTTGGTTGCCTATAACTTTTTAGTTCGTACTACGTTATACAACTCTGATAGTTTTCCTTTCAACTTCAGTATATATACTACTGCTGTAATTTTTTTCACGTATCCATATATAACCGTTTAGCAGATAGAGGGGCGGGGGGGGGACACTTACCTCTAACAAAAATTTTCACTTTAAAACCAAATAAGTACTTCGGAAACGGATCCCTAAATCGAAAAATGGTGTTCTCAACCTAACAATATTTTTCAAATACCTTTTTAACGATACCCCACTCGATGGGTAAGTAGATAAAAAAAATACTCTCCCACTTTACTCGTATAAAAACCGAAAACCCTAAAAAAAAATTTTTTTCAAGATTTTTTTCTACCACTTTTTTGCCATGATTAATATACATACCCATACCAAATTACAGCTTTCTAGTAATTATAGTCTCTGAGTAAAACCGCGGACGGACAGACACATGGCGAAACTATAAGGGTTCCTAGTTTACTACGGAACCCTAAAAACGGATATAAAATTTTAAATTTTGTTCGACTAACCCTATTTGATGAACTTCTATTTACAATTTGTATTGTAAGTGAAAACGTGAAACTTTTCTTAGCGTTTTCGCTAAAACCTACGAATTCTAAAACAGATAATATAATAGTTCATAAAATAGTTTGAAGGTCAAACAAAATTCTTAGTGAAGGGCATCTCCGTTGTCAGACTAATGATTTTTACTAATTACATTAAACATTAAGGTCGCCTTCAACACCAAGGTTTTTACTAATTACATTAAACATTAACACACCAACACACACCACACACGCCTTCAACACCAAGGGGTGCTGTGTTGCCAACCATGAAGAAATCTTTTCACGCCCTTTTTAAAGCACCCCAACTTGTAGCTTCACGGGAAAACCAGCTTGTTCCACAACTTAAGCGTACGTGGAAGAAAATTCCTTTTTTAAAACGATATCCAATAAAAATACGCTAACAGCTGTTATGCATACTGGTATGAGAAAATAGAAATACCTATATTTATCGGCTGCTACCTTTCCCGCGCAGACTGTTAGATACCGGGCGAAGGAAGGATCGAAAATCTAAGTCAGGCGATGGAGATAGCTATCCATCACTATTTTAATTAAATTTTCCACCTATACCTCCAGCAACACGCTAAACGTGACCGGCCCATAATCTGGTAAATATCATAGTTTACCAGTATCGAACTGTCAGCCCCCGGGCTAGGCGCAAGTAGCAGCTAAAAACAACATTCTCCAAAGGATTTGCTCAGTTTCGCAAACAAACTAGACAAGCGCTAGGCCTGTGGGCAACACAGTAGCTGGCGGCGTCTGTTCGACTGCTGTAGGTAGGGTTTACTCGCGGGCCGTATGCTTGTTTACGACCGCAGGTTGCGAAGGGATCGGCGGTTCGTTCGGCCGCAATATGTGCCGAACAGGCAGTTCATAGTTTTCTTTTTTATACGAAATAATTTCTAATGTAACTTATAACTATAATTTTTTTATTTATATACCTATGGGACACCCCAAACAAGGCTCTCAGAGTGTAAACAGAATATCCGGTCAGGACATGATGAAAATCGACGTGATTAGACACTTTATAACGTGACTAAAGAACCTGATTAGAAAATAATTCTGTATTATTTCGGGGGCATATTATTTGTCTGACTGCATTGGCTATATGGCTCTGATACTGGCTTTTCAGGTCTGCGCGGGTAGAATAGCAGCTGGTATATTCTATGGTTTTCCTTTTCTTCCAGACCAGCATAGAATATACAAATCTCTGTCTATACCTACCCTAAATATGTTATATTTAAAATGAATATATTATAAGCGACGTGGAAATATTAAGTGACAATACTTTGCACTGTAGCATAGACAGACGTCCCGGTCCGCAGCGGGGGTCCTGCAAATAGTCTGCCGGTGATCGCGCCGTCAGAGCCAGCCGCGCACTTTTGTTTTGCATACACACGGGTAGATTACGCCTGACACGCGCAGGACCCGTCGGGAAACTATGTTGTTTAGTTATCATCATTTTGTACAAGCTTTAATTTATCTTGCCAAAGTTTGATAGTTAAATCTTAGTAGCTTAATTATCTTACAACTCTTTCTGACTTTCTGTGGAATCCAAATCTTATGTACTTAATAAGAAGAAGACTTCCATACTAGACATAATTTCGTCATCATTAGTTCTTTTTTTTAGTATCCACTGCAGGAGCACGACCCTCTCTGTACTACCAGAGGCCAGAGCCATATATTTTAGCCAGAGCACTCAGAGGAGTTTAGCACATTACCCCGATCGATTGTACGAATCAGCATTCTGATTGTCAGTAAACGCGAATGTGAAGATTTTAATTCTTGCCTGTTAAATTTTCACAGTTAAATCTCTCAACCGATTTTAATCAAAATTAGTAGAAGAAATAGTCTGAGACTCTGGGGTGTCCATAGAATAGTTATGCACGACTATCTCTGAAATCGTTCGTTACGGCAGATGCTTCCAAAGTTTTCATGCCACGTAATGAAAAGCGTCGATGTTCGTATTTCATTTTATGATATTATCTATAAAATAAATGTAATATTTACAGTCTGCTGCAAGCGATGCGGGAGTGATGTGGTAAATTGTGTATTTATTTTTTGATATAATCTCTAGGGCTCGTGGCCCCTTTCATATGTTGTGATGCCTCAGAAACCTTAATTTGTAAAGCAATGCATAAGAGCCGAAAGGAGTGTCATCTGATAGCTATTGATTGATTTTGCTGGCCCGCTATGCTGCTAAAGTGGTTTTCAATAATTGCATTAAAAGATAATGCGGTGTGTCTAAGTGTGTTGGGTACCTGGCGTGGCGCAATCGCCTCATGCCGCCTGCCCGCCGCCGTCAGCGCGCCTCGCTACCTGGAAATAGACAGCGGCTCAAACAAACAATGGGCAGTTCGGGTCTTCGAACGTTGCGGACCATCACAATATAGCCCGGTACTCGAAAACAGCAATAAATTTACAATAATCCACATAGAGCTGTAAAATTGTATATACATACATCACGTCTTTTTCCCTTGCAGGGTGTACCCTGCAAGGGAAAAAGACAGCTCTGTGTACAGAGCCCAGGTATTTCAAACCCAAAGGCCACTTTTAGCAAGTTGGTGGGTTTGTAGGTGGACAACGGAATCAATATAGTGATGGATCGCTAGCCGCATCGCCTTCTGCCATGATTCCTCACGCCCATTCCCTGGATCGGCTTTTACGATCTACACGGGAAGAGAAGCAGCTGGTACATTCTACGATTTGATTTTCTTTCTCCGAGACCAGCGTGGAAGAAAACAAAATTGCAAAATGTACAAAATCACCATCGTTCACACACGTTTCTTTTTTCTAAGTATTGAATTAAGCGTTTGTCTCCCATCTTACCTGATGGTAGAAGAAGTAAGACATCATTTCATTCAATCCACGTATGAAACTACTAGTTCACAGCGAGCGATACAGGAGTTGTTTTAGAGAATATCCATGCAGTTTACATCTATGTTCAGAAGGAAGACTTTCCTTCATGGTATACTAGCGAGGAATGGACGAGTTTGGAGTATAATGAAACTGAAAGTAATATTACTGCTATCTTAAGATGCCACGGCTGATGACGAAGGGATTTAGTGGAAAAGTCGAGGAAGAGTGCTCAACAGTGTTTATAATGTCCAATGAGTGTCTCTTGTAATTCAGTTGTTGATGTATAGTGTAATCGGTCCATAACCGTTGGTAACCGTGGTTTAAGAAATAAATATTTTAAATCAAAATCAAAACGTTTATTCAGATAATAGGCTTTTGCTGGTACATTTTCACGTCAAATCTCATTAAATCTTATTGTAATTAATTGTAGTTCAGAAGCTACAACTAGCGTTTCGCTATAGACCACTGCAGAGAAGAAACGCCGAAAGAAACTCTATTCAACAATTTGGTCGCCTATCCTGAAAACCCCATGCCAGTGGCGAAACTATGTGGTCGGTATGACACCATGGCTCATTACGATGGACGAAGCAGTTCTCATCCACAGCGCAAACAAATATGAAGGTAGCGCGAGGATGCGAGCGACGAGAAATCCCTTGCTCTGTGATCTTATCTCTCGCTGATTGACATGCGTCCGTATCACGTTGTCTGTGGTCCGTATGGACCGGCCGGGTCTGTCTAGCTAGACCTACTAACGCCTTGCCCATTGTCATTACACCTTGATTATCACCTTCATTCACCTTGATTATCCACTGACTTAAGTTTTCCTCGACCCAATCTGAGCATTTCGCTCACCTCTAGCACTCACACACGAATAACCGGGGATTTGATTAGCAACCCATTTTACCCTATGTGTGCACGACGCGGCGTATACGGAAACCATGAAAGTATTCAGAACCCCGGGAGTAGTAAAGTGAGAGAGGGTTTAACAATAACTAACTATAAATTTACAGAAAATTGCCTTGAACGATTAAAAGAGAGAACGAATTAAGAGCTGCGATCAATCTGGATTCGGGTAGTTATTGTTTCTAGTTCAGTATACAATAACAAATAATAAAAAAACGCTTCCTCTACTCAGATACCTAGGAATAATAAGTAGTGTCTTGCCGTGTGGTGCCCGGCAGAGTAGAATAGGACCACTCCAAGTCTTCTCGTGGATGTAGTAGAAGGCGACTTAGCGGAAACACAAGCTAAACAAAGCTTATAAACATCAAAAAGACCTCTCCAACCCGTCTCGCCAGCGTGGAGAGTGTACGCCAAATCCTCTGATCTCTCTGGCCAATATATGGCTCTGGTAGTACAGAGAGGGTCATGCTCCTGCAGTGGAGCCTAAAAAAGGCCCGATGATGATGATTTCCGTGCTGACACTCCCCGATCTCAGATCGCCTGATACGTGCCAAGGGAGAGAGAGAGCAATAGGAAGCACACCAGTCTGTCATTTGTTTTGATTTTAATAAGCACCATGTTCATTGAATGATGAATCCATCTGAAAGATTGGAAGCAGCAACTGTTTGGTATACTAAAAACACTATCTGAAAGTTTCGACCTATATACTCTAACATAATATTATTGCTACTGAATATAACTACATAATTAATTAATATAAATTCTGCAAATTATTATAAATATGTAAAGCATCGCACTTCAGGTACATAGGGACTTCAGCAGTGCTTGGTCTTTCCGAAACGGTAGGAGTTTGTCGATTTTGTCTATAAAAAAATATGACATAAATTATCGAAATTTTAAAAAAATTCATTTCATTTCGATTTCAAAATAACTTTGACGAATATTTCCTGCAACAGTGCATTCAAGGTGCATTCATGGTCTAAAAATACAGGCAAGTATGATGTGCCCAACGCTCTTTTAGATTCAGTTTAGTTTAAAAATTGTATAAATACTCACATCACATATCATCAGGTCCTTTTTAGTTTCCACTACAGGAGCACGACTCTCTGTACTACCAGACATATATTAGCCAGAGCAGTGAGAGGATTTGGCCTACACTCTTCACGCTGGCCAGTCGGGTTGGAGAGGACTATTTGATGTAAGAGCCAAGACTTGGAGAGGGGACTTAGAGTACTTACAATATACCTATGTATATTGTTATAAATAAAAAGTAATTTTATTTTATAATAATTTCTATATACGACATTCGTGCTTTCTTTAACCTTCGCTCGTTCACTTAGAACCCAGACTTTTAGACGTGTAAAAACTTAAAACTATAGGTTACCCATTTGTATAATGCCTCCCGCATTACAGAACTAAAAGCAGGGTAGAATTTAATTTATAAAACTGCGAATTCAGTCATTTAAAGCCTCCCACAGCTCAGAACTATCGAGGTTCTAAGTACTGGTAGGGTTCCCATTCCCACACGCCACGACGCGACACAACGACCGGTACCTATTCGCAGACCGCGCGCTGCAGCTCGTTATCCGGCATTACGCTCGTTACCGATGAGCATGAGGAGCCCGCGGATTTAATCTCTCACCAATTTTCATGCACACAGCCAGATAATTAACCGATTTTAGTGAACGTTGACGGATTTACGGCTAACACGCTAATTACATTCAACATCTAGGCACACGGCAGCAAAATCCAAAATTTAATTTAATTACCTAAATAAAAACTTGATGTAATTATCTTTGCTGCTAGCAAAAGTTTAACTGAAAACATTCATCAGTTAAGAAACAAAAAATTCGAAAAAAACTTTGCTCCAATTAAATAAAATCACAAAAACTTCTCGACCCTTGTTTTAACAAATACCTAACTCCATAGCAATATCTAATTTAATTGGTTTTAATGGAGTTTAATTGGGTGTTTTTTTAAATAATTTTACTGATTTTTACCCTTATTTTTATATTATTAAGCGTTTAGATTGAGATTTTATTTATTTATTTGAACTGAAAGCACAAAGTAATAGTTCTGGTGCAAGAAAGCTTAACACCTCTTAGTTATGAGGAAATAGAAGAATGTTTACGTTAGATCTCTAAGGATCGATAGACAGACCGACAGGCTGGCGGACTGACTGACTCCTTACATTTTCTATTTAAAATAAAAATAGGCATTTCAAACCTGCCAGCATCTGCTTCTGTCTTCTCGAAGAAGCTGCTTAATTTCGCATACTAACTTTGTTTCGCAAGATAACCTTCATAACCAACAAACATTATCTCAGAGACGTTGTTTACGCGCCGACCCGGCGGCGCGGTCAAATGTAAATGTTGGTTGGCCAGTGGCCTATTGGACTAGAAACTTCCCAAATCTTCTAGAAGCTACGGTGATGTGATAATGTGTAAACTTATAGTGTTGGAGAGAACTCGATTCTTCAAGTCCATTTTTATATAGGTAGTTACCTACTCACTCGCATAAAGAGCTATGGCAGATTTTTAGTTCGGGGCACCAAAAGTGTCTTAAAAACACATTGCAACCAAAAAACTTATAAATTGTCTCGAGTTAGGTATGTATGACTCGTTCGACCGCGTTTATTAAGGGGATACAAGAATTTTATGGGATCCAGTGCAGCCACGTGCGTGTGTGTGTGTAATATCATCAAAAATTGTTTAACGCAGTCCTGAAAGCAGGGACCGGAAAACCCCTTCATTTGATTAAGTCTATCGATCGGGTAACTCTATCATAAGGCTACCCTTTATTAGAGTTACCCTATCGATTGACTTACCCTAACGTTATGGTAACTCCTTCAAACTAGTTAACTAATAGTAACTCGACTTACCAGTAACCTGAAAGTGTCGATTATACCACTTAGCATTCGGTTACTGTTACCCTATCGCTCTCTTTGTTCTACACGTTCTACAGTATATTCTGACTCTTTCTAGTCTGACTTCAATCAAGAATGTCAATGCAATATAATACAGTGGTCACTCAAATAAGTACTTCGAAATTGATGTGAATGAAATAAAGATAAAAAAATTCGCTTATTACTTCCGATTCCGATATATAATTTTTTCCGTGAGTGTTAATTCAAGATATGTAATTTTAATTTTTTATGATATTTCTTTGTATCCGGAATTTGTATCCCTGTCGAACGTCTAATATCAGTTTTGTGAAAATCGTTACAGCAATCGGAATTTTACTTTTTGTATTATTTTATTAGTATATTTTAGTGTATGTAATCTATTACCAAACGCAAAATGAAAATTTTTTAATTGAGGAAATTAGAGATATACTGTATAATAAATGCTTTGAATCAGAATTAAAAAATGTGTTCAAAATTAAAACTAGCACTAAACATAATCTTAAGAAATTAAGTTAGATTCCAGATATTTACATCTGTAATCTATACATATAGTAAAACAGTACAAATATTTTGTCTGTACATTTTGTATTTTTGACTAAAATGGATAGAGGAACACTTAAAAAGAATAAAAGAAAGCAAAAATAAAAAATAATTTCTTGTCTGTCTGTCTGTATGTATGATCACGTTTTTTCTCCGGAAATATTAAATGGATTTGAATGAAACTTTTTTGTTATATAGCTATTAAACCGGCGCAACATATAGAGTAGAAATAGTTTTGGAAACTGGAACACCTGATGCAGCATTGTAATGGTCTAGCTGAACTATAAGAAATATAAAAGAGGAGCCTTAGCAAAAGTTGTTAAGCCTGATGAGCATTTTTGTTGAGGTATAACATATCTGAGATTTGGAACACCTCCTGCAGAACCATAATGGTCCATCTATACATATAATAAAACAGTAAAAATATTTTGTCTGTACATTTAGTATTTTTGACTGAAATGGATAGAGGGACACTTAAAAAGAATAATAGAAAGCAAAAAATTTTTTTGAATTTCTTGTCTGTGTATGATCACGTTTATCTCCGGAAATATTGGACGGATTCGAATGAAACTTTTTTTGCTATATAGCTATTAAGCCGGGGCAACATATAAGGTAGAAATAATTTTGAAAAATGGAACACCTGATGCAGCATCACAATAATCCAGCTAAACTATAAGAAATATAAGAGTGGAGCCTTAGCAAAATTTGTTAAGCTTGATGAGCATTTTTGTTGAGGTATAAAAAATCTGAGATTTGGAACACCTCATGCAACACCATAATGGTCCAGGTAAACAATAAGAAATATACATGGCGAAATTTTGATCGTTTTGAACCCTTAAAGGGGTGATTTAGCCCGTCGATATGAACCATTTTTTTATGGGACCAATGCTGGAAACTCAAATTTTATTTCGACATTTTCATAGGGGCAATTTGTATAGGAATGTCGATTTTTTTTTTCGAGTTTATAGCATTTGTCCCACAGGAAAAGTTGTTTATATTGACGGGCTGAATCACCCCTTTAATGATCCGGAACGATCAAAATTTCGCCATGTATAAATGACGCCTTAGCAAAAGTTATTCAACCTGATGAGCATTATTTGTTGAGGTATTTTATTTGAACATTTGGAACACCTGACGCAGAACTATAACGGTCCAGGTAAATTATAGGAAATATAAAAATGACGCTGTAGCAAAAGTTGTTCAGCCTGATTAGTATTTTTTGTTGACGTGAAAAAATCGAAGATTTAGAACATCTGATACACTAAGTACCTACCATGTTAAATTTTATATCGACAATTTTACAGAGTCACACTCTCCTCTGGGATTGAGTGCGTAGAGTACGATTAGCTCAAATTACTGGTGACCGCCCAGCGGTCCCCCTTTTGGCAACGTAGTTTTAAGCCCATACGGCAAAACATAAGAGTTTGCTGTCTCTCCAAGCCTTGAGTACACAGGCAACACCTAAAGCCGAGGTCCGTCTCTCCCGAAGGCCCTTTGGAGATGTGCGATAGGTTGAAGGCGCTCTGCCCATACCTCAAAGTTTGGTGAAGTAGCGCAAGCTCACTTGGAGCTAGCTATATAGTCTTCTTCTTATCGTGTCGGTGGCTCAAAAAGTTCTATATTTAATTCCTCCAGTATTTAGCAACAGTCAATGCAATTCCATACAATTTTATAACACTGCTACAAGTATTCTATTATGCATGTTTAGTTAGTATTAAGGTATATTAATATGCCGGCGTCATAAAGTCCACGCGGACGAAGTCGCGGGCATCAGCTAGTAGGTTATACGAATTACTTGCTATCAAAGCTTATAATCATGAATCAGAATCCTGACTTTGTTAAATTTGTTTAAACTTATTCAAAAGTCTTTAACAGAATATGTGCATGTGCAAAATCAATATATACCAGACAAACTATTTTGAAATCCAGTGACAAAGTGAAAACAACGTAGAATAGGTATTATTAAAGTTAAAAAAATAGGACGGTAGTAAAATATTTGAAAACCTAATTTTTAATCAGGTACTATCTTTTCTAGAAATGGTCTTTTTCATAGTGAACAGTACGGATTTACAACAGCTACAGTCGCGGGTGTTGCTCTTGTAAAACATAATGTATGTTACCGGCCAAACCCGAGTACCCAAACTAGAATCGCGAGTGGCCTCGAGAGGGTTCGCTTGATGTAGTCTACGCTTTGACCAGCCCATATCCAGAACCACGAAATCTTCCAACTCTCAAATCGTTTCAAATGCATTCCAGACTGCATTTCTGTGAACGAGCTCAACAATGGGTTCGTAGAAGCTGTCCAGGCGGTGGGATCCAAGATCTTTAAATCTGGCCCCAAAAAGAAACCTCAAAAGACTTTGGGGCACGATATACTCTCCTATAATACTGAACGTATTAAGAAGACGATAGAGCAGAAAAGGGACTCCAAAGTGTTTGCAAGAGTGGAGACTATTAGGCAGAGCTGGTTGACTAAGTTGAAGACGAAGGACGGCAAAGTGACGTCGACAAAGGCTGAGGTAATGAGGGAGATTGAGAGGTTTTGCGGACTGCCGTATAGGTCAACTTGACCCATGATCCAAGAGCCAAGTTAACCCGACACTATACCAAAGATATCCCGGATATCAATCTGTACGAGATTAGGATTGCCCTCAAACAGCTCAAAAACAGCAAGGCGCCGGGCGAGGACGGAATCACATCAGAGCTTCTGAAAGCGGGCGGAATACTTCAATCTTCAGAACCTCTTTAATTCCGTCTTGCTCGAGGGCGTGATGCCAGAGGCGTGGAACAGGGGCGTGGTGGTTTTGTTTTTCAAAAAGGATGATAATGATAGCTCATCACCCTCGAAAACAGATTATAGACGTGGCCGTCTATAAGCTGTTTTCGAGGGTGATCACGAATCGTCTCGCAAAAGTATAACTAGCCACTATGCTTGGCGTTTGTGGAGTATGAGAAAACCTTCGATTCGATCGAAACATGGGCCGTGCTTCATTTTTTTCAGTGGTGTCGCATTGACCATCGGTATATCGCGGTGTTGAAGTGATTTTACAGCAACGTCACCATGTCAGTCAGGAGCAAAGTACGAGGGTTATTCCACGTTCCAGAGAGGCGTGATATCTCCGAAACTGTTCACAGCTGCAATGGAAGACACTTAGAAGGTGTCTTCCATTGGAATGGGATGGACTTGGCATCAACACCGAAGTTGAGTATATTACTCACCTTCGATTTGCTGATGAAATCGTTGTCATGGCGGAATCGCTGGAGGACTTAAGTACAATGCTCAATAAGGTTTCCCAACCAATATTTATCCATGTTCATTTGGCCCCAGGTGGACCTTAAAATGAACATGGATAAAACGAAGATCATGTCGAATATCCATGTTTCATGTTGGGAACTCTCACCTTAAAATTATAGACCAATATGTCTACCTGGGTCAATTAATCCAGTTCCAGCTTCAAGGATGAGGAGCTTCAACGAATTCAACTCGGCTAGGCAGCGTTCGGGAAGCTCCCTAGTGTCTCCTCGTCCGAAATACCTCGGTGCTAAATCAAAAGTCTTCGACCAAAATGTGTTATAAGAAGTTCTCATAAGAAAGGTCAAGGTCGCTCAAAGAGCTATGAACAGAGCTGTGCTCGAAGGTTTTCCACGAGACCTAATCAGAAATAAGGAAATCCGTATAAAAACTAAAGTCATCGACATAGCTCAGCAGATTAGCTCTATGCAGTGGCAGTGGGCGGGGCCTATAGCGAGTAGAACCGAAGACTGATAGGGCAAAAAGGTTGTTAAATTGCGATCACGTGGTCGGACGACCTGACCATGGTCCCAGAAAAAGGCTGGATGCAAAGTAACTTGCAACAGGTCATTTTTGTAATACTTAGAAGAAGTCTATGTCCAGTAGTTTACGGCTGAAATGAAGATAGTTTGTCCTAGGGCAAACTAGTTCATTCTGATCTGCTTAGGATATGTTACCAGCCAATATTTGTTAGTAGTAGTTTTTGTTTTTGTGAATTTAAATATTGGATAATGCTCATAGAAAGCTTCAAATCAGCTTTGTCCGTTTTAATAAAAAATGTACCCATTTTTTTTATAATTTTTCAAAATTTTAATCTGAATTACATTTTTTTCCGTAGGAGGCATATTTATCCTACGTACGTATTAGTCTGAGCTACTAACAAACTAATAAAAATTAAAAATACCGCGCGTAATAAAATATTAGGTCGGAGAAAAAGTAATTTCGTATTTTATATGTGTAAAGTTGTAATAAAATTTCTTCAGTTATATTGTATGTACATGGATGAATTTGAGACCATATGAAAGGTACATTTTAAGAAATAATGAAAATGATAAAATACATTTCCCCGCCATTCTTCAACTGTATTATTGTCTATTAAAAATTTATGGAATCAACGAAAAAATTTATACATTTTTGACATTTTATTTAAAAAAAAGGTATGTATGCAATTTAAACCGGAAGTGAATTTTGGTGTTTATGATTTTAAAAAAATAACACAAAGTTCGTTTAAATTTTTTTGTCTGAGAATTTTAAAGTCATAGTTACATCTCTTTTGTATGGCCGGAAAAAATCTTCATACAAAATACGAAAAAACTTTTTCCCCTACCTAATAAAAATAAACACTTCAAGTCCGATCCATCAATCAACGCAGCAAACAGTAGAAAGTGACCAACGCAGTAGTAGACACGAGTACCTAATTCCCCGATTCTTAAAACTCAGAGAGGCCCGCACCCTGCTAACCCTATCAACTCTCTAGAGTGAGCAATTATGAGTTATATGACTTGCAAAATAAAGGTTAGAAAAGCTTGACGTCATGTGAATAACACTTGATAGGGTAAGCCTATCATAGGGTTTTGAGATATGAGTTAGTGCTTAGTCGACTTAATTGTATCATATTAGTAAGCCTTTCGATAGGGTAAGCAAATGATATGGTTATCAAATCGTTAGGGTTTACGAAAACCAGTCGATCAAAAACCCCAACGAAAACCCCTCTTATGGTAAGTGGTTCCGGTCCCTGCCTGAAAGTAACCACAGTGTGACCTCGAAGGCATTGAAGCAACAGCCGCTTTTAGCGAAATCGCTAAAGACTTTTCTTTAATCTAGGTCATAAAATTGTTTAAAGGCTTACCTAAGGTTCGGAGAACAAAATTTTAAATCAGTTTTCAGTACGGCCCTTGAGCCCAAAAATGCATGCTTCCGTTAAGACTCGAGCTCCAAAATGGACTCGAGTTTTCTCCAACACTATTAGCTACCATAAGACTTGTGACTTGACTATGTGTACGTCCACTTAGATGTATAAGAACGGTATCGATAACTATAGTGAGTGAGTACGTATTGATTGATTGATATCAATTAATAGTTATTCACACATTTACTGGTAACAGAATAGGTATTGTATTTCATTAATTTAATGCCTAAATAGGTATCTAACAAATGTTAGTTATGGTTGTAGCCTCTAAAATACAGGGGACAATCGTTACTCGGTAAGTACTTATAAGGTATCTCGGTCATGTGTAGCGGTAAAGGAGGGAGACAAACAGGCGGCAGCTAGTGAATTATTGAATGAAGAATGTACGAGGCTTGTCCATGGAACCGAGGTCAGGGTTCCAGAAAGTTCTGCCCAATCGATTGAGAACAAACAAATCGTTGTCCTTCTAGTTGAAGGTGTTGGTAGTACTTACTGTATCCTAACTATCCTAATCCTATCCTAACTAATATTATAAATGCGAAAGTGAGTTTGTTTGTTTATTTGTTTGCTTATTACGCTTTCACGCCGTATCAAATGAACCGATCGTCATAAAATTTTGCATACATATAGGTTAGGGTACTGAGAAGGACAATAGGCTATACCTATATCGCGCGGGCGGAGCCGCGGGTAACAGCTAGTAACTAATAAACGATTACTACGAGCCACATTTTGATATTACTTATGGTTATTCGCTGGCTGGACACACGGATCTAGATTTCTGGACACAAGTTGTGTAAGATGGAAAAAACCGGCCAAGTGTGAGTCAAACTCGCGCAATGAGGGTTCCGTACCATATGCTTCGTGAACACACACACAATGTGCAAAAAATGTTTTATTCAATTGACTAGCGCCATCTAGTGGTGTTTTAGTGAACTATTTCCCTAGATGAACTTATTATTGTGGGTTTACCACTTCATTTTCAAGTGATAGAATTCTTATTATTTTTCCTGTAATCTTCAAGGAATGAACTATATTATGTAATTTTTTCAAAATTTTCGGCCCAGTAGTTTCGGAGATCAGGGGGGGGGGAATGGTCAATTTTTGCCTTCTTTCGTGAATAAAATCAAAAGTATTGATTTTACCCGAACAAAAAAAAATATTTTTGAGATCCTCATAATGAGCCCTTTCATTTGATATATGACACAGTAAGGTTTGCAAAACTTTTTTTTTAATTTTGTAATTGGGCCCCTCAAAATGACCCTTATTTCAAAAAAATCTTTATTTACTTTGCACATCCGTGTTTGGGTCATAGGATTACACTATCTTACCAAATTTCATCTAATTTGGTTCAGTAGATTCGGAGAAAATCGGCTGTGACAGACGGACGGACGGACAGACAGACGCTCGAGTGATCCTATAAGGGTTCCGTTTTTCAACTTTTGTACGGAACCCTAAAAATCAAAGTATAAGTACCTAAATTATTTGCAGTCGTAGGTAACTGGAAGAAAATATCCCGTTTATCGTAGAGTCAATTCAATGAATGAGGTCAAGTCATCTAGGAAATCAATTTCTATCAAAGTAAGATTGATAATTAAGATCACAAAAACGATTTTGATGAAATTCTGTAGGATATAATGGGTTTGGGAGAAGAAATAGTTACCGATCTTTAATCTTTAAACGTGCTGAACTTTTCTCTGTTCAGTTGGTACTTTTAAGAGGGCCCTTCCCCGACCGACTATCGTCAACGCGAGCATAGTCGAAAACCGAAAAGCTTGTTCCGTCCAGCGCAATGTCAGATAAAGGGGCAAAGCGAAAAGAGCCCCTTGCTCTCGTCTCCCGTACACCTCTTACTGCCACATATACTTACAAGCTAGTGAGTACGCGAAGACATTGAACGAAAAATAGTGTGCGGAAATTTTATTAAACTTGTTTCAAAAAATACGTGTTTATTAGTAAGCCTTACAAGTTTATGAAAACAACGTTGTATATCTAGAATCTCCATTAGGTACATTTGCAAGGTTTCTAAATAAATATCTTCTTTACTGTTACAATTAATGAGTACTATATAAACGCCCAAAGTTTACATAAAATTTGTGCAAGAAAGCGGATTTTTGGAGGCTAATACTGAAGTTGTTTCTTTAAATTTTGATTTTTCGTTTTGATAGAAACCTAGATAAAGTGCACAAGATACATATTAGTTGAAAAGCTTAAAGAAAGATTTGTTACACCGCCATAATCACGTACGAGCGTTTGTATGAAACAAGTTAATAATTTAAAAAACAAAAAACCCGCCTGCATGGATAACTACAATTATTTTATATTTCACCTACCTAAGAACACTCGGGCTATTAAGACAAATCTAACGATACCTCAAATGTGAAAATCCATTCAACGGTTCTAGAGATACAAGGTAATAAAGAATATTACATACATACAAGATACGCGCTAAACACATAACCCTCCTGGCAGTCGGGTAAAAATAGACGGGTTGGCCGCCCTTATTACATCGTGCGTGATATACTAAATGCAATATAGGATTGCAAGAAAAAATAAAAATCAGAAAGATAATTTCTTTCCATAAAAATTCGCCCGGCTGCTCGATGACTTTGTATGGGAGGTCAAATTATACGAAAATGACTGTGTCCTGGACGGACACAAACATTTGTTGTAACTTATAGGGTATTGCCGGGCAACCGCACGGGGCCTCGAGCTTCGAGGGGCGCCCCCTACCTCCCTGTCGCCAGTCTACACTTCTGTCACAGTCTGGAGTTGACTGGGAAGGCCGTCGCTGATACTACTTGATTGGGATACATAACAGTCACTGCATTGTATATCGAGTGTTTTAAAGCCGCGTTACGTACCTGCTAGTTAGGTATGTATACGAACATTAACAGAATACAAACGAAATAGCTGCAGCGATAGTATAGTTAGCACGTGGCTCAGAGTCGGTTGTTACCTATGCATTCACTTCAACATGCAATGGATCTCCATTGCACGTTGACATTAATGCATTGGTAAGTAGCTAGGATCTACATAGTTTGCCTACTTGCAGTTGCAACATCAAAATTAGCTATGGTTCGGTTTAGTATGAATTCCGGCAAAGAAAGTTATTAATGTACAGTCTAAACACAATGTCCAATTAATTATACATTAAAAGAGACAATAACAGACCGGCTGCTTAACGTGCCTGCTGCTGAAGCCTGGATGAACTCCCGATTTTTTTATAATCTCAATTAACTTATCAGACTTATCTTATAATCAAACTTATCAATCGAACTAGGTACCCTGTAAAAAGGGTATGTCCGTCATACATAACCAGTAGTAACCAGTTTTATGTGTCGACTTGATAACCTCCTCTGTTTTTCGTCGGTTAAAAGGATAGGGCACGGGTTTCATTGCAATGTACAAACTCAAACACTTAATGTTAGTACTAATATAAATCTAAGTAAGAACAATATCAAATACCTAACTAAATACAGTAACAAACTTACAATATAAATATAGTAATTTACGTTTGAAGAAGCACATATAGGCTGATATAGGCAATAGCACAAGGCAAGAGGATAGCCAAAGGAGGTCAACTTGATTGATGCAAATTCACCGAATCATAGTAGCAAAACGCTGATAACATGATTAGATAGTGGGCCAAGTCCGTAGCAACCGTCTCCATTTAATAATGGAGCTAGCGGGCAATTGGACAGACTGCATCTACTGCACATCTTTTTAAACCAACCTCATAAATGGAGTTCTCAATACTTTTATATTCAATATTTTAAATAAGTCTACTTGATTGATTTTAATTAATTTTTGAATTAAGTAAGTACAGTGCCCGGCAAATAAGTTGACCTAAGTGTGAGTAGGACACCGCAATACATTGCCACTGATTAATTTAGGTGTGTCTCGCTCACACTTAGTTCAACATATACGCCGCGTGTTGTACTTGATTTAAGGTGCCTCACAAATTTCATTTTAACTGAGTTTGTTTGGTGCAGTTTCCTTACTATAGTTTTAGGAGCACATATTTTTAAAAGATGTTGTGTAGGTACATGAAATACTTAATTGAGAAGAATGATAATATATTTTTTCCTCATGTTATGTAAAAACTCCTGAAAATAGGTACATCAGTAAAAACTAGAATGTCACCATCATCATCATTTCGGGTAGGTGACACGGTCAGTCGACCATGCACACCCTGGTGTCAGAGTTCTTCGGAACCGCCTCTCGGCCTCTGACGTGGATCCTTTTACTGCTTACTGCTGCCAGGCAATGAATCCGGGACCCCACATGTCGTAGGCTGGCATATTAACCACTGTGCAACAATATTACGAATATTTGTATTGGCGTTCGCATAAGCGAATGATTCACATAATTTTAAAAATTCGCATCAACATTTGCATTTGCATCCAACGATGCAAATGTTTTGCGAATGCAAATCTGTGCAAGTCGGTGCATGCTAGAAGTGGATGGGTTCATATTTAGTGCAGCTGGGCTCATCTATGAGCCACTCAGAAATCGCCTCATAACTTTTCATTAAATATAATTTGCCTGTGTAAAAATTTGAATACTAAAGATTGTTACAATTTCATATGCTAACCTACCTACTGACTGTACCTTTATATGTATAATTATTAATAAATATTGTGATTATGTACTTATCTTTTGTATTATTAGTTATTTTAATGATTTACTGGAATAATCGCATTGGCATTCCCACATTCACATGACCAATATTTGCATTCGCATCCGCGAATGTCGAAAATATGATATTCGTAACATCCGTGCAACAGATCTTTATGACATGATTTATTTTAGATGTTTCTATGTAAATAAATATATATGGACAATTCACACAAATTGAGTTAGCCCCAAAGTAAGTTCAAGACTTGTGTTATGGGATACTAACTCAGCGATACTATATTTTATAATAGATACTTAATATAGATAAACATTCAAAACCCAGATCAATCTGAAAAATGTCATTTTCCATCTTGACCTGACCAGGGATCAAACCCGGGACCATCCATCTAGTACATAGATCATCGATTCATATTTCTGTCATGTAATAAATGCAGTAGTAAAATTTACAAATTCCTTAGAGCAACATTCGAAGGTAATTAATATGTCTCCAGCTAGATTCAATCAAAGGTATGTGAATGTATAGTGCTATATTCTGTTTATCAAAAGGTGGTTGAGGCCACAGGAAAGGCTTACTAGCAAGGCTTACTAGCACCATCAAATAACTATTGGTTTAGAGGAACTAAACATAGTCATTTTATTGCAGGAGGAAGTGAGACGGGCAAGTACACACACATTTATTCAGCTGCAAATGTCAACAAAGTGACCTCAGCACCCACACAACTGCACGTCCAAATACTCTACTTACTGGCCAGAATTTGGTTCTTCAGCGCCTTTGAAATCGTCCATCTCGCTGGAAAAACCATGGAAACTTCAAGAAGTAATTTATTTCGCAGATCTTCTAAACAAGGCACTGAGTTGTACAACCAAACTTTGTTGTTATGCACTTCGGAAAAGTTACCACACACACGAAAGTTTCACTGAGGCGTTAGAAAAGTTCACTGAGCACACTGAAACAGATATTGTACGATAAATTAAGGGAGAAAACTACAAAAAATAGTTTACAATGTCTCTCCGTACTTGCACCAATAGTTTACAAAATGTCAAACTGTCAAAATTTATCTAATAGGTATGACATTCGTGACTTCTAGTACAACCGGAATAGTTTCTAGGCCAGCTGTCATTGGGGGGCTATTTTTAAAGAGGCGCCGGGGTCATTTTATCGCGGGATGAATAAGCTTGCTCTTTTTCTTTTAACATCTGTATTTGAAGGTATTTCACCATATTTCAGCAAACAAAGTATTTGTATGTACCAAGTCAGAAAAGACAATTTTTTCGGGACATTTTTTATCTATAGTTTTTTTTTGTTAATAGAAATTATTGTTATTTTTAGCTTTAATTATTACTTTTTAATTTTAGTTAGTTTTAGTTTAAGTATGTTGTATATAGACACTGTTGATGTACCTTAATAAATTTGTTTTCAACGTGACATGTTTTTCGTATTTTCGAAACCGTCACTTGAATTTAATGCAGCCAACTTTCAGCAAATAATATACAAGTTTCAGTTTATCCTTGTTCAACATGAAAAAATATGAACTTTTCTATACTTACTTAAATGTTTATCAAGTGGGAACCTAAAATCATGACAAGTGAACCCTCAGATTTCAGGCGGCTTTGACGTTTAGGCGTTCATAGCCCATTGTGTGTGATCGCCCATGAAAACAAGCGGTCGAAACAACTCGTTGCAATGATTCCTCGGGGAGCGAGTACGAGCGAGGTGTTTTGAGTACTCACGTAAATCACTCGCTTCGTGAGTCACGCGTTCAAAAATAGTATCGCTGTTCCGTTGTCAACTTGTTAAACTATGTATGGAATATTTAGGCACCTAAAATTCCTTGTATATTTTCTAAAAATTGATTTGCTCAACCTATTTTTCAAACAATGGTTAATAGACCTAACTCTACAACTTAAATTATAAGAAATCTCTTCTATATTCTGAGCTCTACATTTTTGTAATATGACGATTATTTTACTATCTGCCATCTAGCTCAGCTCACTTTCAATGCATCCCACAAAACAAACTAACTAGTTATAATAATTTCGACTAGATGGCACTAGGGCAGTTTTCTTATAGTTAGTGCTGCCATCTAGTTAAAATGATTGAAACTAACTCAAGCGGTGAAACCGGGAACTACGTCAAACCTTGCTGTAGGTTTGTGTGAAGTTTGTGTGCCAAAATGGAGATAGGTAACGTGGGGTTGTACCTACTGTACACATCGTAAAAGACTGACAAGGGAGTAGCTGCATCTTAGACGCAACGCAGACGACAGACAATTGCGGACGAAAAGTCCGCGTCGCGCTCTTATTAATTATTTCCATGTTTACTACGGAACCCTAAAAAAGTACCCAATGGATTATTATATAATTTTATCATTCATTGTGGCGGTGAATTTCCGGGCAGGGCGAAGTCTGCCGTTTACGCCAAAGAGTATATAATCGCTACGCTTTGGTTTACGCTATTATCTCGCAGGGTTAAGAGTCGCCTGGAAGCGCATGTCTTCATACAAACGGAAAAAGGGAATTGTGGCAATATTTGATCATTTTGGAGTAAAATTAAGCATTTAATCAATTAATCTCATTATAATCTACGTACGAAAATATATAATAATAATTATCTATCATAAGAAAATCGATCATGATGTATATACGCGGGCCGTCGCTCAAAACCGGTTGCACATAGAGTGCGCAAACAATGTGTCATGGCAAAGACAATATAATACTAATCATGGTCAATCTTCCGCTCGAGCTAAGAAGTAAGATTACAGCTAAAACATCAAAAACAAACTTAAAGAACATTTCTTAGGGAATATCGAAAGTATTAACTTTAGTCAATAGACTAAAGCGTGGTTGCACTGGTTGCCCAGTATTTATATAAGTATTCTTTTGTGTAGGTAGGTGTATTCGTTTTTGTTTTATTTTTGTGTTTGCCTTCTTTTTCGTATTAAGTATATAGTTACGTGTTTTCAAAATTAGATTATATGTTTGTAGATAACTATTAAGATGATATGATACCTTATGTGGAATCTTGCATTAGTACCTAACAATCCTCCGTGGTTTTCTTTTGAAATGCAGAACCAATATGTTTATTTGTATATGTTTCTTTAAAAATGGTAATAAAGTATAATAATAAACGTTTCTATACAGCTTGGTTAATATACTAATGGTTTGAGAATTACAAGCCTTTTCAAATTTGTATGGAAATCTTGAGAGGCGTATATTTCTCAAACGTTTGATAATTTAACCAAACTGTATAGGAACGTACCTACGTAGATTATAATGAGATTAATTAATTTAATGCTTAATTTTGCCCTAAACTTATCAAATATTGCAACAATTCCCTTTTTCTTTCCCGTTACTAGGTATCACATGTACCTATGTGTACGTCAGTACATATTCCTATGTGTGTACCACTGCTCGCCTTAATGTAGCACAGTGTAGGTAGTCTTTAATTCAGTAGACAGTACTAGGTAATTAATAGTATGTATGTACCTCTCCGGCCAAAATATTCATAAGTCCTTTGTTCCTGGTTATTAGATACTTACTTAAGCCCTTCATACATTTGAAATGCTCCGTTGCGTAATGGTTATCACATTATCACGGCCTGCATCACGGGGGACACGGGTTTCATTACCGGCGCAGTGCAAGTGCTTGATCTTCGTTTTTGCAGGTGTTTGTTTGCGGTTCTGGAATAACCCAAGGAGGGATTGTCGAAAAGGAACATTTTCCATATCATATCGTAAAGCTATGCTAGATGCCTTTCGGGAACTTGAAAAATCTGACATCAGGGTTGGGCACCTACCTACATTGTACTTGTAGAGATTTTATTTACATTGCATTGCATATTTGATACTAGCTGTTACCCGCGGCTTCGCCCGCGTGTTATATAGCCTATGTCCTTCTCAGTACCTATGAGTATGCAAAATTTCATGACGATCGGTTCAGTAGATACGGCGTGAAAGCGTAACAAACAAATTTTGCTTCCTTGAATATACAGGTTTTTCCAGGATTTTCCGCCAATCCCACAAAGGAGGTTTCGGGACATTCTTGAGCGTCATCCCGGAAGGTGTCCGAACATATTACAAAAGGTCCCGTTTAGTAATTTTAAATGTCCGGGTTAAAATCTAATTTGACTGGACTATAAGTCCGCAAAGGTGTTCCACAATGTCAGTCAGCGGTAGGAGGAGAACACAGCCAAGCTGTGACGAGCTTGTGCAAGCTGACGCAGAGCAGCCACGCCGACACCGCCACCGCCGAGCACGTGGCCAGGACACCGGACCATCCTTTGATGAAACTATATCGCAGCTCGCGTTCACTTTGCCATGCTTAAAATAAAGGATGCTGTATAATTTTTCATAACTTCCTAGCTGGTCTGGGAGTAAAGAAATAACATAGAATGTACCAGCTGCTTCTCTTCTCGCGCAGACCGTAAAAACCGATCGAGGCTATGGGCGAAAATCTAAAGAAACATGGCAATAGGCGATGCGGCTAGCAACCCATCACTATTTTGATTCCGTTTTCCATATCCACGCCCACCAAAAGTTTAGACCTGGGATCTGTCTACCCCGCACGGGACAAAGACTCGACAGTATGTATAATTATGTAAGTATAATTTTGGACTTGTAATGATTAGCTGCCGGGAACCACACGGTTCCCGGCAGAGTAGAATAGGACCACTCCAAGTTATTCCGTGGATGTCGTAAAAGGCGACTAAGAAAACACAAGCTTCCTGCAGTGGAGACTAGAATGACCTGATGATGATGACGATGATGATACTCAATTCATCCTAAAACCATTTCACTTATTTTCCGGGATCCGCTATATTAGTACCTACTCAGTGTGATACAGCCTTTTAGATATTTTCTTTTGAAAAGGGGATCTTGGTGAACTGATAAGTTCATGGGGATCCCCTGGGGGAGCAGACTGGGGGATCCTGGTGGACGAACTGAGCTCAACAAAGCTTATTAACATCAAAGAGACCTCTCCAACCCGTCTGGCCAGCGTGGAGAGTGTAGGCCAAATCCTCTGACTACTCAAGCTAGTTATGGCTCTGGTAGTACAGAGAGGGTCGTGCTCCTGCAGTGGAGACTAGAAAGACCTGGTGATGATGATGAATGATTAGCTGCTCCCAAAATAAGCCTTCTTTGTTCTATTCTATTGTTCTTTGCGACCTACCTATGACTGAAAGGAACTGGCCCATGGAAACTATGGGTGGCTTTTGTGGAGTGTATTGTTAGGCGTAAGGATCAGGTGAATGTAATAATAGAAGTAGAAGACATTCGTATTCCTTTACTACGCTTTGGGATTTTATGAAGACCCGCAGCACTCCTGCGTCGTCCCTGGCTTCTTCATCCGTTGATATATAACACTATTACCTACATTGATCTCTCTAAAAAAAAAATTGTTTAATTTAGGATGTATTCATATTTTTTTACCTAGTCTGTCAATGTTATGTCCCTCTCCCCTATTTTTCCATTCTTTCTGTCTATTGCAATTTCTGCCCAACCATCAAAAAAACTTGTCGTGATCATATCGCCACCTTTTTTGGTCTGCCTTCACTTAGTGGCCCTCAGGTACCCACCTTTCTGACCGCATACAACTAACACGTCTGTCGGCCTTGCGTGATACACAGAGCCCAAAGTCATAGGGCCCGAAGGTCACATTTAGCATCGTAGTGAGTGTAAAGTGGAATTAAAATATCACTATTTTAGGGTTGCTAGCCGCATCGCCAATTGATGCGATTTCTAAGATTTTCGCCAAACCTCTTGACCGGCTTTAATGGTCTGCGCGGGAAGAAAAACAGCTGGTATCGATATTCTGTTTTTTCTTTTGTTTCAAAGCCGCATGGAAGAGCATTCGAAAGGTTGTGGTGTTTGATTCATTATCTATGCGTGAGTTTACGGCATTGATCCTAAGTAAAATAGTATTCATCCCTTTAATGGAGATGCTGGAAAACGTATTATGGAACTAAAGTGGAGTTGGGCAGGACACCTGGCAAGGCGTGGTGATGATAGGTGGAGTAGGGTTTTGACAGAATGGTGGCCAATAGATGGCAGGCGAAGCGTAGGTCGTCCGAGAGCTAGGTGGATTGATGATGTTAGGAAAATCGCAGGTCGAAACTGGCTACGTAAGGCACAAGATCGCAATGGATGGCATGCATTGAGAGAGGCCTATACCCAGCAGTGGGATGCAGAAGGCTGTTGATGATGATGATGATGATGATGATGAATGGTATTGGCCAACCTGCTACTAAACGTGCCTGTTGGTCTAAAGAGGCCCCTCTTTAGACCGTAATACCCTCTTTTGAATGAACTTCACTTCTGTCCAGAAGTGAAGTTCATTCAATCGTCGTTTATTATAGGTATAATGTACAATTATCAGCCAAACCAAAACGACTGAAAGCCAATGAGAGAAGGAGAAAGAAGTAAAAACAGTAAGTAATTCACTATAGATTTATTTCCATGAGACAAGGGCAAGTCAACGACAGCCGCAGGGTTTTCTGCGGCGGCGGCTCCTGCAGCGACGTCGCCGGCGTCGGCGGCAGCGGCACCTGCGCCGTCTCCGCCGCCGGCGCCGGAACAAGCACGTGCCGCGCGCCAGCTTCACCGCATACCTGCCGAATAAATGTCACAATCAGGCTGATTCAGGCTTAAGGCGCTTACACCAGCTTACTAGCGCCACCCTTGGTGTTATTTCTTTTACTATTAAACAAGATCAAATTGAAAAAAAAAATACGTAGGGAAGTACTTCACTAGTAAATGACTAAGTATTGTTTGTTTTTTGTTTCATTATTTTGCATTTGTTAAATCAAGATAAGTACTCATTAACGCCAAAACCGGCCACTTTTGGCGGTAATAAGTAGTTCTCTCAAAGTCAAAGATTTTTATTAAAAATTGGATAATTGTATCTCTTTTTGAACGTCATATTTTTTACTTTCTTATTATTTTTAATTTTTATTATGCAAAATCGAAAAACTACTAGTATTTCGTAATGAACACTGAAATCAGTCTGAAATGATGATATTGATGAAAAGTTCTACTATAAATACTGCAAGTCATTTACTAAGGAAGTAGGTACTTACGTAGATTTTCTGGATTTGTTCTTATTTCGGAGTACAAGAATTAAATAACGGGTGTCACTAGTTTCGATGGCGTAAGCCACAGTAAGCCTTAAGATGTATTTGCAGTTAGAGTAGATTGGATCCGATTTAGTCGAAATCGGAGGTCCCGACCGCTGTTTTTCCTAAATTGTCTATGATTTAGGACAGCGTAATCGCAGCGCTACGATTTAGGTCTATTTGCCGCCCGCGTCTGGTCAAAGTGGACGTATCGTTTCAATATATTTAGATACCAAACATAACAAATGATCGAATTGCTCAGGTACTTTTTAGTCACTTGGATAGTGTAATAAGCGCTTTCACGAGAACGGCTGACGCAGCAAGCAATTTGAGTATCTAATTTTTTAAAACCGTATTTTAATAGCAAAAGTAATAATGCAAAAACCATTTTCGTTTCTAATTTGGCTTTGCTTATCACGCATGATTTTGAATCGAGTATACGTCCGGTTGTCATTCCAACCGGATCTACAAAAAGGTTATATAAATCGTGCCTATGGCCGGTGATCATTATTTATACGGTATAGTGCTGTAACCATTACATGTGATGACCTAAATTCCTATAAATCTAATATTGATTTAACCTTAAATTTAATTATAACATGGCTTAATAAAAATAATCTAAAAATAAATCTGGATAAAACTAATATAATGCATTTAAGCCAAAGACCAAAAACCACAAAAACTTTGAAATAGAATATCGTGGCAATATTGTAAATGTATGTACTGCTGTACTTCAGTAGTACATTTTCATTAATACTCATTTAGTATAGTGTAATTTCTTTTCGCTTATTTTTTGACGTCGTATTTTTATTTCCCAAAATATTCATATTCAAAATTTCAATTGTTGATCTTTTGAAATTTGTTCGATGATGTTTTGATTTTCTAATAGATATGTCATCAACACATCCCGACATTTGATTGATCTGGTACCTATTATCTTCATTTACAGTGGTGCTACATGGGGCCCAATGAAGCTGAGTTACACAGCCAGCATATGGCCATGTAGTTCCATAGCATTAACTTGACTGATGAAGTTAAACCCGTCCTGTTTGGGCCATAAGTAATGTACCTATTCATACGGTACCCTGTTACAGTGGCGCAGTACCCACTTTGTTTGATAAAGGGAGGGTCTCGTCTCACTAGCTGGGTCTAGCAAGCGAATATTTTTTTGGTGTTGTATGCCCATGAAGACGTGCATGATGAAGCTTAATTTGGTTAAGGGCTTATCCGGTACTTTCCCCATTTCATATTGTTTAATATCCTTAAGATCTTTTCAAACGTGAGCTTTAGCCCTGCTTAAGTTCTGTTTACCCCATAACTGGTGTAGACTGATGTGTTCTTACTTACCGTTTCCCACATTTGTTCAGGAAGCCCAGCGCCGCGCTGCGAGACAGCGTCTCCTCGGCCTTGGTCACCAGCACACTGGTCCGGAACACGTCGCCAAAGTTCTCTCGGAGATAACTGGCGATGACAAATTGACAATTAGTTAGAGCGTACATTCTGTTATCAATACTGAGTTGTGTCACTAGACAGTGGTTTCCTACATGTTTGTTCTTACAGTCTAGAGCTCGATGGCTTAAGCCATTATTAGCGTTTACGCATGTAAAGTGATGGCAGGAGTGCTCCAACTAGGAAGAGAGTCCACAGGTCACAAGCTCCTCCGTGCTTCAGAACACGAGAAATTTTGAGGTCTACAGACTAGTATAAATCCCATATTTATAGCCAAAATAAAACATGTTTTGATCTTACAAACTTTTCTCTACCGTGGTTTGGCTACAATAAGCTTGGAATATCGGAGTAATTTCTTTTATGACGCTTTCGCAGCCGCTGTAGTTCATGTAAAAACTTCCACTTGACAATTCACTCTGCACACCCTACACCTAAGTTTCGGTAGGCCCTTTCCTTTCCGTTATCATAATTGATTTGTTGCAATACAAATAAGCCTCACTTTTGGGCTAGCTAATCATTACAGAAATATAAATAGGTCTTAGGTATAAAGTCCTAGAAAGGATGTCCAAAGATGTGCAGTACCAGCAATTTCGTCTCATCTACGAATGGTACCCTGGTGCTAATACCTGGCGATGTGCTCAGCTGTGGTGGCTTTGGTGTTACTGTTCTGCGTCAGATTGTAGAAGGCACTCATCACCAGCTTGGCCGTGTTATCGTCCTGCCTCTGATTGTCATTGCGAAACGCCTTTGTGGACATGGTTTCCCTCTAAATTTTATTCATAAATATTTTTATTTCTAAAATTTCATATTGCCCAATAATATCAAATTATAAAATTAAAAATACTACAATTTAATACTTCAGTGCCACTAATACATTACAAATATTTGGAATGACATTATGCCAATGTCTGACATAAATTGTTCTTTTTATTGAAGGAGATAGGTACTTCTGTAATCTGTAATAAACCTTTGTGCTGGTTTTCTTTCTTAGAAAAATTGAAGTGTTGAAGGATGACATCAAAATAAAAAAAAATATATTACGATGTTTTGAGGCATTAACTTTATTTCCATTATTGTATAAAATTAATGTAATAAAATCTGAAATAGAAATCATTAGCCAATTTCACAGTTTTGGGATGCAAAATGGCGGAAGTGGCAGAGGTAGTGGAAGTGGCAAAGAACTTGCAGGATGGGGTGACCGAGGAGAGCCTGGAGCCACAGTACTCAACCGGCCGGCTGGTCATAAAGTTTCTACAGGTAGAGTTTATCGTAGTTTAGCATAAGTCCTACCAGTTTCACTTGTAAGTGATCGTTTATGAAACGGCCCATCTACTATTACGGAATAGCAGCTGTTAACCTATCTACGTCAAATTTTAAATTTCTCAATACAGATCTAAATCTGCAACATATAAGTAAAAAAGGGTTTGGCATGAGATTTCAGGGTGTTAGGCCTTTTCAGTGTAAAAGCGGTTTACGGAAGTTAGAGGAGATGTTTAGATTTTAAGACTCCAAAGTCTTAATTAAAATTGTAAATTCCCGCATGATGATCTTTTAGAATAGAATAGAATAGAAAAATCTTTATTCAGTGATTTACAAACGGTACAGTACAATAACAATAGTTAACATTAAGTGTTCAACTTTTCAGGAAAAGGAGGATGGCGCCACTATCGTGGAGATAATGCAACATTTGCGAAAAGAACACAAAACTGACTCCAGGAACCTCAAGCAGTGGGTGGAGTATATTCTGGAGAACGGCACCTCCATGGGGTTTCTGGAGAAAAAAGGTTCGCCAAGTTTTCTTGTGAAATGTTGTTGAATAGAAATGAAAGTTCTGGGGATTAGATTCTTTGTGGCTTAGTAAATGCGGATTGGAATTTGAATGTTAGGGGGGCATTATATGTAATAGGTATTCATCATCATCATCATTTCGAGTAGCTATTGAACTATGAGTATGATTTGTAAATATTCAAAGCTATTGCCTGTATATTTGTGTACGTGGTACATAATCCCGAAGTCTCGTTGGCCTCCAAATTATAATGTCTTAAATTTTATTCAGTATCTAAGGACTGAAAGGGGTAACCCAACTGAAACTTTCATTTAAATCTAGGTAAAAGAACAGCATCCAACAAAGAAAAGATAAGTAAAAAAGTATTAAGTAATAAGACTGTCATCATAAATTTTCTCTCCGCTTCAATGGCGCGGATTCTTTTTCTATGGCGCTGACTTCTAATGTGAATTGCTAGGGAACCGATGAATGTCTGATAACTTAGAATTTCCAAAGTACTGTCATATTATTAACATAGTTCGATGAAGGCCGCTTAATAAATAATGCGTAAAGATCCAGAGTCTAAATTTCCTCACCGATATACTCAGTTCGACCGGCAAAATTAACAACATTTCCTATTGAGTTTGGTCCTATATAGGAAAAGTAGTTTGCTGTGACTGAACTACAGCCCCCCTTTGGGAATGTAATTTAAAAGCAAACATGTAAATTTACACGTTCATTCTTGAAAATAAAATGTAAATTACACGTTCGTTCTTTGTTGTTTGGTTGGTCTTTGTCGTTCTTTGTTCTTTGGTATTTATGGCTGTCCCGGCCAAGTTCAATGTGATAGTTAGGTGCGGTATGGAGGACACCAAAGTCACTCTGATGGCTTTGGTGGACTTTTCCAACGCCTTCAATACCGTCGATCATGACATCCTTCTAACAATCCTCTCCCACCATTCTCATTCTTCCTCGGCAGTTGAATGGCTATCTACTTATCTTCGTGGACGTCAACAAGCAGTTCGTGACGGAGAACGCTTTTCCAGTTGGAGTGACCTCGACACTGGCGTACCACATGGCGGAATTCTCTCACCTTTGCTCTTTTCAATCTTTATAGATTTCATCACTAAAGAACTTCAGTGCACATATCATCTTTATGCTGATGACTTGCAGCTTTATACACAGACCAAAGTTGAGAGTGTTAATCCTGCGGTTAACCTTATTAATGCTGATCTGAATGCAATAGCTAACTGGTCGCGAAGGTTTGGTGTAACAGTCAACCCAAGTAAATGCCAGGCTATTCTCATCGGTAGTTCACACCTATTAAGCAGAATATGTAAGGATTCTCTACCTGCTATACATTATGATGGGATTGAAATACCCTTCAGCCCTAACGTTAGAGATTTAGGAATTTACATTGATTGTAATCTTGGCTGGGGTGCCCAAGTATCGGCTGTCTCTCGCAAGGTTACGGGTGCCATTCGATCCTTATAAAAATTAAAAAATTTCTTGCCTACTAACATCAAGACAATGCTGATGCAAACTCTTATCCTACCCATTTTTGATTATGCTGATGTGTGTTACTCAGATCTGAATTGTGATTTATTAAACAAACTTGAACGATTACAAAATAATTGTCTCAGATTTATATTTGGCCTTCGTAAGTACGATCATGTTTCGGCTTATCGTAATCAATTAAAATGGTTACCTATTCGAGAACGTCGTCACCTTCATATACTTACAACCCTCTTTTCCATACTTTTCGACCCCAAAACTCCGCTGTACTTAAAATCTAAATTTACTTTTCTCGGTGACACCCATGTCAGAAATCTTCGTTCCTCTAACAATCTCCTTCTTCACACACCGCGTTACCGGAGTGGGTTTTTTGAAATCTCATTTACTGTTAAATCTATACAGCTTTGGAATGCTTTACCTGAAGAAATCCGGAAGGCTCGAACTCGTCTAGCCTTTAAGTGTACATTACGCGCTCATTTTCTCCGCGAACTATCAATAAAATATAAATTTATATGTATGTAGTATATGTATTGTATATGTGTATATATATATTTATATATATATGGATATATGTGTATTCTTAAATTATATGTTTATATTATGAATAATATTTTTAATATAGTATATTTCATGCTTCTTTTTTTGCACCGACTTCCAAAATATTCTTTTCTCTGCACCACCTGTAGGTTGACTGGTAGATAAAGCCTCTGGCTTTAAGTCCGCCTTTTACTATTGTGTAATAAAGTTAAATAAATATATAAAAAATTTAAAAAAAATAGTGGACGTATAGGATAAAAATGGAATCAAATGTATTGTTAGACACATCGCCTATTGACGTAATACGTACATCATACATAACAACGTTTTATCACATCTTTCCATTGTAAGGCCATGTGTGTCACATGTAAGTGGAAAAGGTATCTTATTTATTGTGATAAATAATAATAAATAATAAATAAATAAATAAATAAATATATAGGGACATATCACACAAATTGAGCTAGCCCCACAGTAATTTGTGAACTTGTGTCGCAGGATACTAACTCAACGATACTATATTTTATGGCATATACTTATATATATAAACATCCAAGACCCAGGTCATACTGAAAAAGATCGTTTTCCATCATGACCTGACCGGGGATCGAACCCGGGACCCCCGTGTCGCAGGCTGGCGTATTGACCGCTGCGCCACGGAGCTCGTCAATGTGTGTGATGGGTTGCTAATAGCATCGCTGATTGAAATTGCTCTTTTGATTTTTTGCCCGTACCCTAGGCCATCTTCTATGGTGTGCGCGGGAATAGAACCAGCTGGTGCATTCTACGTTTTTCCTTTTCTCCCGGACCAGTGAAGAAGATTTTACGCAAATGAAACCTCAAGGAATACTCATTGCAGGGTCACACTTCGTCAACTGGCTGGCTCGGGAGGAGCGTTGCAGGCGGCGGCGGCGCAGGCGCAGTCGGTGTCGCCGCAGGCGCCGCCGCTGCATCCGCCGCCGCCGCTGTCGCCGCCGCCGCCGCTGCCGCTCCCGCCGCCGCTGCCGCTGCCGATGACAACCACCCCTTCCGGCGCCCGAGCCCTGGCAGGTCAGGCGGCCCCGGCACACAAAACAGAAGTGATTATAATTGAAATTGATCAAGTATTGTACATTTACACGTCTGCATCAGCAGGAGAGCTTTACGAGTATGGTTTTTTAGGCTCGTTTGGGTCCGTCTTTATAGAATTTGGTTTGAGAGCTGTCGTAAGATTGGTCATAACAAATATTGTAGGAGTGGCCTTGATAAATTATTATTAATTTGTACTGTAACGGTTTCCAATTTAGGCCTCTATAGTAGGTATTAAGTGAATACGTAAAGAAATTGTGCGTGTGAAAAAATATCATTTCAAGTACAATGTGAAATTGGTGATGTGAATTTGTCTTGACTTGTGTAATTTACATGTTTGTAATGTGAATGGTTGTTATTATATTTACCTACGTTGATATCGTAACCTGTTTTATTGAAATGACCCTTCTGTTGTTGTTTTGTCAAAGTTCCTGCTCTTTCATCTGAGCGTTCTCCTTGAATCCTCAGCAGTGGAGCGCCGGGAGCCGGAGTCCTGTTACGTGTTACGGGCACAAGACAAATGTTGGCGTGGGCAAGAAACGTTCAACGTCATAGTCAATTTGTTTATTCAAATTTGGATAATTGTATCTCTTTTTGAACGTCATATTTTTCTTTCTTATTATTTTTAATTTTTAATATGCAAAATAAAAAAACTACTAGCATTTCGTAATGACCACTGGTAAAGAAGAATACGCCTAAAGAAACTCAATCCAGACCCTGAGGCTTGGAGCAACGCGGCTTCCGAACGGACTGTATGTTGGTAAACAAATCCAACAATAATATTAGAGTAAAATAAACGATTTTGGTGTTCAAATGTAAATTAAGGAACAAAATACAATAATAATTTACTCACATGTGAATTATAACACCATCTTTTTGTACACTTGATGACCCAGATCGCTTTCTACAGCAGAAAACTGAAAATTGTTGGCATTTTTGACACAACATCGCTCACTGGCACGATTCGACGCTTACATGGCAAGTGGACAGATTCGTAACTGGACAGATTCTCAACTGGACAGATTCTCAGGTGGACGGATTAGCAACTGGACAGGACATGTACAGTCAATAGCATAACGATAACGTCTTGTACAATCGTTTGTGTAATATGAATAAGATCCTAATTCATGTAATGCATTATTGGTGCAATTTATATAACTTCTTTACTCTGTTTTATTCTCAATGTTACACACGTGAAGAGGAACCCTTTATTCCCAAATAGTTCAGTCTGTCTAAAAAGACTAAAAGTACACTTTCAATGTGATATCGATTCGTTTACCACGGTGAATGACCGTTTAAGTTGGTTGTGCAAGTCCATTTTAAAAGTATGAAAAAGTAAAAATAAATATATTACCATATTTTTTCTAAATATAAAGCAACCTTTACTATTCGAGACCATTACAATAAACGCAATACGAAACAACAACTATTGAACCAGTAACTTATACGTCCCATATATTTTACTAAACTGTGATGTCACGATTCACTAGCATTTTCTGGAGAGCGTTTTGATATCGCCCAAAAAATTTGCTTAAACTTTATCAAAAAGAGTTTTTGATTTAGCACGGATATTTTTTTGCGGATGTGTCTATTTTTGGGAGGACTTTCCATGGCATAAAGAAAATAAATAAATTCATCTACTGGATTTTATTGATTACTTCATACCTCTCTTTTATGCATGACCGGCGGATAGCTAGTAATATAGGTAGTATATATAAATGCAACCTCTATTTGCATATTGCAAACTTTTTGAAAACAAACGGAAGCTTTGATTGATAGCATTGGCATTGAATGTCATCATAAAATAATACTCAAAGTCAATAGCTTGTTACGTTTCCTTATGATAAGTTACTTAAACTTTAAATATAATTTATTATTGAATATAAAGATAAAATGAATATTGCTGGTCCAAGTCAGAAAAAACCTAAACTAGTCTTTGTAAATGGGCAAAGAAAAAGAGGGAAAGACCCATTACATGGGACTGTTCTTTTACATGCCGGACATCGTTATAATTTTGCAACGCGGAATAAATCGAACTGTACAAATTGGAGGTGCAGCAACAAACGTGAGTGTAGTACGTCTATTACATTAAATAATAACAATGATATTGTAAAAGAAGGCAGACATTCGTGTGCTCCAAACTTTCAGCGCAATAGAAATGAGAAACTTTTACATAAATGTAAAAAGGAAGTATGTAGTAACATGGAGCCGATTAAACAAATATTTGAAAAACATTTTTTTGAAAAAGGAGACTCCGATTCATCAAAATCATCATATCATTCGTTACCATCATTTAATAACAAAAAAGACACGTTATACAGATATCGCAAAAAAATGTTGTGTGTAGATAAGTGCAAAAGTAATAAATTAGAAGATATTAAATTACCAGAAAGTCTTGTGAAAGATTTCTTTCTATATGACGATGGTTGTGAAGACAAAATAATTGTGTTTGGCAGTCCAACAGCAAGAGATTTAATTAAAAATTCAGGCGAATATTACGGGGACGGTACATTCAAAATTGTACCGATACCATTTTTCCAGCTTTTCACTCTACATGTTGACATAACAAAGGGTGACGACTGTATCAATTTTGTACCAGTATTATATATTCTTTTACCAAATAAGTCTCAAGATACTTATATCAGAATGTTTCGAATTTTGAAAGAGCAATTGTCTGTAAACAAAAAATTTCAAGTGCGATTATGAATTTGCTATTGCACAAGCTGCAAAATTTATCTATCCTGATGTTATCGTCAAAGGATGCTATTACCATTTCCAACGTGCCGTGTGGAAAAAATCAAAAGAATTTTCTTCTACACAAAATGGTCGTAAATTGACAAAACTGTGTACGCAACTAGCACTTTTGCCCAGGACATTAATACCTGATGGCTTCTTATCAATCAATGAAATTGCTACAGATGATGAGCAATGTAGAGCTTTTTTTAATTATTTCATTAATTATTGGATGAGGCAAATTACGACTGAGCAGTTGTCATGCTACGGTGAAAAATTTCGGACAACTAACGCAGTAGAAGGCTGGCACCGTCGAATGAATGCCAAAATACCAAAAAAACCATCGCTTTTTTTGTTTTTGCAGTTAATAAAAAAGGAATCAAAAATTGTTGATACTAAAATAAATAGAAGTTCTTATTACTGTGAGGAAACAAAACGTCGGTCAAAGCAAATTCTGATTGATAAGCAAGATAATCTGTCTGATAAATATGATTGATAAATAAGATTGCGTTAATAACCAAATTTCAGTTATGACATGCTTAGATCGCCTGCGATCGTTATCTCGAAATTAAATTTCGTACCAGTTTCTAAAGTTACATTTTTGTTTTTTGTACTTAAATTTGTTTAGTTTTATTTGCCTTCAATAAATACTTTCAATGTATGACCTATAGTTTTATTTTTCTACAATAAAGATTATGTTTTACCTACCTCATTGTTCATGACTGTACTCTGTCCAGTTGCTAATACGTCCACCTGAGAATTTGTCCAGTTGAGAATCTGTCCAGTTACGAATCTGTCCACTTGCTATGTAAGCGATTCGACGATTCGACTCTGTCTAGTTTGAAATCCGAGCGTAACTAGTTATATTCAATACATATGCCAACTTGGGCTTGTACTTTGGCAGAGGGGAATGCAGCCAATCGCTACCCCCTTCCGTTACTGAAGCCGTGTTGCTCAAAGCCCTGCTGGTCATCTTATTTTTATTGCAAATCGTAGACTACCCGAGAAGAGCTCATACATGCTCCCCATGGGCGCCGTAGAGTTCCTCCTCTAAGTCCCATATTGCCTATGGGCGAGGGTGTCTATGTTGTAATAGTGTTCGGCAAACGTTTTACTGTCACCACTTCTCCGTGTGGTATTTCCAGAAAAGCAGTCATGCCTGTAAAGTTGTAACAGTACAAGTATGACGTGCTGGACATTGAACCCATGCCGAGCCTCTTTTAGACTCGAGAAGCCTTCGTCTGTGGTCAATTTGAGTAGGTACCTAATTTAACCTTCTTTATTCTCACTTATATTATTGAGGTCAAAAAAATGAGCAGTTTGTTTTTATCTTAGTACTTTTTGTTGATAGTGGTCAAGGCAAAAACAGCTGGGCTTTTTTAGGAGCCAGCCGCTGACTTTTATCCGAAAACAGTGTGTAAAATAACGTGGATCGTAACTCAATCCCCAACATCTTCATTTATTATAAAGGCTTGGCGAATATTGCAAAAGGAATGAAATTATAGCTACGCGTTGTCTACATCATCATGATGATGATGATGTTGTCCACAAATTAAAAACGGAAAACAAAAGAGGGATGGAATGAAACATCAAGTATCTGCTAATCATTTAATATTATAGTTGATTACATGCGGTTAAATACAATAATGTGCGGATACAAAGCACGTGTCAAATGTGATTTAGAATATAAACATTATCTTTTAAACCTTAATGCACTAATCTCATCCATGTTGTGGCAAGCTTAAAGATAGAAGAAACATACCAGCTTAAACTATTATAACGAGTGCCTTAAGATATCAGATAGCCACATGGCTTATTATCAAGTAATTTAGAACACATCTTAAAATACAATCTTATTATAATATAATACTCATTTATTAGTAAATTAAATAATAAATATGTTAATTAGATGATAATTTATTTATGCAGGAAGCGGACATAACTTTACGTTATATATAAAATTACAAACAGAAAGAATTGATTGCCCTCGTACCCTTATAGTGAACTGTCCAGTCGTCGGCACAACAACCAGGCACACCTCCCTATAACGCAATGCAAGCAACCGGAACTCTGCACCCACCACATTCCACCGCTCCAGTGCGACAAAACGACGCCCCATAGGTACAGTTTCATCGTTTAGGGATGAGCTCAGCTTTGGCGATGTGGTGCAGTGGGCAGACCTCTCAACCTCGTCTACTTGGTATCGAAGACCCGCCATGTGACTCAAAGGTCATGATAACTGAGTCAAGCAAGGAAACCGGTCAACAAGTAGCCTATATCTTTCCTACGCACACCTACCTCTCCCAATATCTTGCTACACTAGACGCCATTCAAATGATAGACACAACGAACGACATGAACCCATACCGAGTCTATTATGTCTGGTTCAACCACAGATGTTGCGAATCTGAACGGCGACTTGTATTATTCGAGCAAACGTTTCCCACGCATTTCTTCTTGTCAATTTGGCTGGCCATTTTACGAGAATCTGCAAATTCACCAACAAACATCAGTTTTACACATATATTACTGATGTTGCATTGTTTTTATATAACACTAACGTTTGTGGTTGCATTAAGCAGAGTCCCTTTGACACAAAGCCGAAGTGATTTGTCCATGTTTGTTACCAGCGACGTGCCGTCACCGAGGAACGGAACGGTACCATGCCGTCGCCATTGCTCCTTATCTCCAAGCCGTGGAACGAAACGCAGCGGACGCAGTGGACGCTGTAAGAGCCGCGTGTGCGGGTCGTTGACGCCAGCTTCTTGGACCACGAGGCGTTGTTGTATAAAACACGGTGACTTCAACCATGGGCACTACGCCCATGGTTGAAGTCACCGTGTTTTATTCACTCTTGACAAATTATATTCGATTATATATTCAAAACAACCCAATCTTTCAGATTATATGGGACGTCGTTGCAGCAGTGGTAACTGAACCAAATGCAACCGAATTTACATTAGGTCATGAATGTTTTCCTATTACAGCAATAATGTTTACGCCTTCAATCGAGAACCTGCCCCTTTCTGCTCCATGAAGACAAGGAAACAAAACAGCATCTCTGGCAGGTCAATCATATGATGACATCAGGCCGCAATCGGCAGGCGGCGGCCTCGCACTTGTCTCAGGAGGAGCCGGAAGGTAGTGGCCAGTATTGATATTAACAAGCTTTGTTTAGCTTGCATCAGTTGGTACCTAATCTCCTTAGTCGCCTTTTACGACATCAACAGGAAGACTTGGAGTGCCTATTCTACTGTGTGTTTTGCATATGATAACGAACTATTTGTAGCCCTGCTGCAATTTAGATTCTTTAGGGACAATGAGTAAAATAACTTGAAAAAGTTTCTTACCAATAGGCGTACCCCCTTTTTCTGCCCGACACCGCGGTAGCCTAGGGTGGGTTAGGACCTCCTCATCAAGAATCCTACACCCGTGAGCGACCTGGCTTACTTCTTTTGAATGACTGAGTCTCTAATAAAGTGATGTACGAAAATCGGATTGGCAGGAAGAGTCAATGCCGGTTTTACATCATAAACGTCATTGTGTCCTTCGTTCATGTACAGAAAAATATATGAACAAAAGATAATGCTAGATGATTAAATCTAATATTTTCTCTATCGTGTTTGCGAAGGAGGCCCATCTTTTAGTTGCCTCCTTCGACATCCACAGGGCAAGATGGAACGCTTCTATTTTTATGGTCCGTTGATGTTTACTACATATCTTTCAATGTGGGTTGCGGACCATTCTCCGGCACGCTGGTCCAGTGTGTGTTGGTGGTGTTAGTGTTTCGCCAGAGCCTCGTTCGTTAGCTAGCAGGGAGCACCACGCGCAGGTGAGGTTGGCTTGGGTTCCTGATGACAAGATGGTGGGCGGAACCCTTACTCCCCTATCATTTCGTGGCCGTCGTAGAACTTAGATACGGCCACAAAATGATAACCAACCACTAGTTGGTCTTCAAGGCTTGTAAGAGGACACAGGTCTAACTTTTCGGTTTTGCCATTTTAGGCCTGTGTCCTTATGTAGCCCTGCGATGCTCGGGTACGTGGGGTCGCTACTCCCCAACAGCTCAATAGTTACAAGCTGCCCTGCGGCAGTTATTATAGTCATGTGTTGCGGCTTCTTGTTTTGTCTTAACTGATTGCACGACGATGTCGGACTGACTGACACATTAGCGAAAAACAGGACATAAATAACGATTCTTAATAGTAATAAGTACTTAGATGGCAGTCGTTAAGCTATGTCAGATGCCTTAAGGCAGCTTGAAAAATCTGACACCAGTGTTGGCCACTTACTCATACGAAAAACAAACAAGACGGTGGTTTTTCTCTTGTAACGATAAAATTAATTTTACAGCAGTGCTATTACGGTTACAATTTTAAAACCAGTATAGATAACTATACTTTGACTAACAAGCATGAGTGTGCCTGTGTGTTTATAAGAAGCTGAAACTTAGATATAAACTAAGACTTAATTAAAACAGTACAATATGCTTAAAGTGACTTAAGACACAATAAAATCAACATCATCTGCCTTACCTTATCCCATTATCTGGGGTCGGCGCAATATGTCTTTTCCCTCCATATATTCCTATTCTGCGTCATTTCAGCATCTACTCCTACCCCCTTCATATCTTTGTTTACGCAATCCATCCATCTTTGTTTGGGCCTGCCTCTTCCTGTATACCCATCAATCTTCATATTTAGCGCTTTTTTAGTTAGATGTTGCTCCTCTCTCCTCATCACGTGACCAAACCAAGCCAATCGGTTGCTTTTAACTTTATCCGTTACCGGTGCGACTCTAGTACTCCCTCTGATATACACATTTCGTACTTTGTCCCTTCGTGTCACACCACACATCCACCGTAGCATTCGCATTTCGGCAGAGTGAAGTCTCTTCTCATCCTGCACTTTCGTTGGCCAACACTCCGAGCCGTACAGCATCACAGGTCTTATCACCGATTTATAGATTTTGCCTTTAGACACAATAAAATCAACGAAAGGTAGAAAAAATCTCTTGAAGGCCAAATGTTCGAACTTATTTCTAAGATAGGTGAGGGTTTAGTTCTTGAAAAGATTAAAGTCTTGAAAGTCCAATCACGCCAGCTAAAATCGGTTGTTTATCAGAATCATCGCCTGTCTAAAGTATTTTTAAGAAGCTATATGATATGGTGTGATTACATTCGTGCTATGCTTGGGTGTTATTTTAAGCTGACTTCTGAAGTTTGGCATTTGTTTCAATCGCCTTGCTCGTGATATTGGCTCATAACCGCTCTGACGTCCACCCGCTCGCGTATTTTGACACCTCAACATCCCGGCGAGCGCAAAAAAATTCGCAAGCGCTGCGAACTTTTCAATAATATTTATCTCACGAACAATAAAATATGGGCCATGGACCCGAAACTTCATAATATAGCACACATACACGCAAATTGTTGGCATTGTGTCAGTTTTCTGGTCTCGATTGTCGTTTATTATAATTTGCATAATTTTTTTTCATGGTACCCGTTTTAGCTGCTTACATCCTCAGACCTTGGCCTTAGTTTGTCTTTCAGTAAAAATGACTTTTCATCAGTTGCAGTTTGTTGACTTCATTGAGAGGCTAAGCAATTTGAGGTATTTTGTTACTGCAAAAACCATGGGCCATATTTTTACCATCAAGTCAGCCGTAAGAGAGTATCACAGTCTGTTATTCGTAGTCGTAGTTTAATTGTTTACCATAAGCCTGTTATACATAATTCTCATAATCCGCATATACACTGTGTCTCCACATCTAGGACCTTTGTCTTAATGTTAGTCAGTCTTTTATTGACGTGATTCGTTAATATTCGTTGCCTTCTTTGGATGTAGTATTTTCACGCGCCATGACTTTTTCTAAGTTAGTCCTTTATTGATGGGGATGGCGTTAGCGATCTTATAACTTAAGATGTGGTATTTTTGAAATACTTTGGTTCTATATACGGCTGATACAGAGTTCAGTGAGCTAACTGCAAGCAATAATTTTTCGAAGAGTCACTGCATCTTCTTCGTTTTATTTCCGTTTGCAGACTTACGTTCGGTTTGATTTTTAACATGCAAGGCATTTCTGTAACTTATCGATATCGGTCCAATTAATGGCGAAAAGGCCATAAGATGCATTGTTGTCTTTTCTTTTTCTATTGGACGGTTAATGGCTTTAATGACTAATATATTGGCAGTGCGCTTGTCATGTTGATTGCCTCGTTGTTTTCTGTAAAGTTTCTGATTAAAGACTTTGATGTGCGTTGGCTCGTCCGATCACAAAAAAGTATACATTTTAAATCATAATAGCTTAAAATTTTCACAATAATCTTTTGTATGGTGCCATTATAACAACAAAAAATAAAATTAAAGGCGTCCCCATACAAGAAATTTATTTCTATTTGTCTATCTTAACGATTTTCTGTTTAATGAGCTCTTCATTTTTTTTTATAATACATTCGTCAAATGTCAGTTAATTAAAAATTTTTGGTAACTGTTTTTTATCATTTATATAGGGAATGCAAAAGGATCTAGTTCATACAGCCAAATCTTCACACAATTTTTTTGCTACGCAACAAAAAGACGCGTGTGACTGTAGTCCGGCCTGCCACGGATTTTACGCTTGTGGGTGACTTCAGTATCTGCTCTTGTGGTAACATGCTGAAGGAAGCCTGGTTCCTGTAATAGAATACAGGAAAAGTTAATGAAATTTAAATAAATTTTGGGCTTTGAAACAACTATATATGCAATGATTCTGTATTGAAAATCTTCTAATATCATTTCAAATAAACATTAATAATATTAAACGGTTACAAAGTTTGTACGGACCGCGCTTCACAATGATAAGACAGGCGTGTTGTCACAGAAGCTGGAGGTCACGAGACACGACTGAGTTCAGGCAGCAGACAACGCTGCTTCGTGGGCTCCGTGCTGAAGTCTGTGCTGACGAGTGGGCACCTGTAACAAAACAAGACGAAAATTGAAAAACAAATTATACATGCGCCATTTAATATCTGCTACCACTAAGACACTGCGATCAAGCATTTTCACATCAAATATCTTTCAGATGGGTAATCCGTTTTTTGTGTATTTAATATATTATTTCCTTTTACTGGGGTTTCAAACCCCACCAACCTTCTTACTCTCGAAAATGGCTGAATGGCTTTAAGTAATCCTAACTAATATTATAAAAGCGAAAGTGAGTTTGTTTGTTTGTTTGTTAGGCTTACATGCCGTATCTATTGAACCGATCATCATGAAATTTTGCATACATATAGGTTAGAGTACTGAGAAGGACATAGGTTATAAATCACGCGGGCAAAGCCGCGGGTAACAGCTAGTATAAAATAATTATAAAGGTGCTTGCTGCCTTAATAATGTGTTTTAGATTTGAAGTGAAAATGAACTTCGTACCTACCTCGTCACTTTTATGCTTTAAGATTTCTGATTGAGAGTAACGCAAGCCCTAAGGATTTGAACCCACGAACAGTCCAGATGTTACGAAAAGTCAATAGATTTATCCTGATGAAACCTGTAAAATGAAAGAATATGTTTTTATTTATCTCACTACAAAAAGGACTCAATAAAAATGTCTCTTGGATGGATGGATATCGAAGGCTTAGTTTTTTTAGATGTTCTCTGAATTGTTTGTCTACTATTTTATACAGACTTGTGTATGTTCTTTCAAAATATGTATCTACAAAATTTTACCTTTACTTTTTCTATAAGAAGACAAAATTTTCAAGATTGGATCACGTTGTTCTATGGCGCAGACAGTTGTGCAAAGAATAACGATATGATTCTTTTGACTATGACTTGCTTCCTTCTCTTCTCATTGATGTTTAGGGAGACAGCTTTCAACTTCGTTTTTAAATATTCCGTCTTTCAAGTCTTAACATTAACCTAACGTATTTTCCTGCTTCTTACTATGCTGGATCCTGTGGAAGAAATACATAAAAAAGTTTCAATCTAAAATAATGCAGAGACACATAATGTTATTTATTTAAATTAATAATTTGTTACCTATTTGTGTTTATGTTCGACTTTGAACATCTCAATTCTTTGCATCTTTCTAGATGGATCCATTATCTCCTTTAGAATTTCAATTTTTAATGCAGATATTTTTATGAGTACTGTGCCCGAAGAGTTCGGCGAATCTGCTGTTACTACGTTATTGGATGCTTAGACTCGTGGCATTAATTGTTACTGTAAGTCACGATCAGGGTATTTACCGCCGCCTGTTCGGCGTTGTTACTCGTTTGGCACCACCCGGGAGGCACGTGTAGGGTGACGTGGATCAGGTGACAGGTGAAACCTACGGACGCGAGTAACGACACCTCCCATACCACTGCATCTTTCTTTACTTATTTAATTGTTATAATTTACATAATATCATCTTGACAGTCCTATAACCACTCATCCTCAACTTAGAACTTCGACTTTCGACAACTTTTGCTTCATTTCTGAAGGTCCTCCGAAAATTCAATGGATTTAATAACGAGAACACCTGTGGAAGAAGAACCATTGTTGAACGAATTTAAATGAGACCATTATGTAAAAATAATATCCGTTATTGCTTATTGAAAACTTACCACTGAGTGGATGTAGATCACTTTGTCTTCCTCTGCTCATTACACTTTCACAATCGTATTCCTCTATTACATTTAAGTACTTAATTTTCTTTAATAAGTACTTTATTTTGAACTGCTTTTCCATTATCAGTTCCTTTATTGGGTGTCCCTTTTCGCATACATGTCGGGAGGGGGATATTTTTTTTGTCAAATAAGTATGCGGTGTCGTTGGAAAGGTAAGAATTTTTGAAATTTTCTTTGTTTTTTATGATAATTTTTTATTTCCAGGATCCGTGTGCAATAAATTGAGCTTCAAAGTGTTGATTTTGTCGGAGTCATTGACGCTAACGCTTGTTCATGGATGACTGCCCACTGTATCGCTGGCGGGACGCCTTCCTCTGCTAATTTATGCTCATCAATTTAACCCACATGTAATTTACATGGATTTTATTTATTACTGAGTACCTATTTCATCTTGTAGTATATACAGATTTTCTTCTTCGATGTAGATTCAATAATGTAAGTAGGTGAGGCCTAACGATGTGGAATATTGTTGTATCTGAAAAAGAATTAAAATTTTCGAGTTCATACCACAGCAGCCACAAAAAGTGAACGAAGACAAATTGGTTGTAATAATAGAGGACTTTGGTGAGTCTTTTTTGAGTTTATTAGCTATTTTACTTGTGTCATATAAACATATAAACGTAATTCATTCCGAGTCTTCCTTTTACTTAATGACGTATCTATATGACTTTTTTGATAGTTTTTTCATTTCATATTGGAGAAAATAGCTTACTCATAGTAGTGTTGATACTTAAACAAGTCATGTGTGTAAATAACCTCGAGACTTTACCTCTGCTCCGTTTGGAGATGGTCTTGAGCTGGAATTTGAGTGCAGATTTTCAAAACAAGATGTCTGTAGTAACTTATATGTGGTCGATAACGATGACAACAGTGGACGGAAACCTTTATCAATATATTAGTCAGCTGTAGTTTTAATAAGCATTACTTTGATACTTTTTATCAAATGCCCAACTATAAGTGACATGGATTTCATTAATTGTCTTACTCTTGTCATTTGTTGAGCCTGGTAATTATTACAATGTTTTTCCTCTTTTTCACTGTTCTGCCTCAGTTCATGGACAAAATTTAACGAACTTGTGACTTATGAAATTCAAACACTACTCATTCAGCTTTTTCGTATGTTTCATGTATATGATGTTTTTCCTTGTTCTTTGCTTAATTCATAACTTATCAACTAAAAGCTTAGTGTATAAAATCGTGAAGATTGAAAAGTAATTTGTAAATAGACGTTTTATTTAAATCAGATTTCCTCTAAATCATAATCTTGAGTTTTCATCCAAGACTAATCTGCTGATATTTGACATGTCACTGACGTCGTGAATCTTATAATTAGTAATGCTTGTGAGACGATTAAGCAATAGAGTAACTTTACTTTCGTTAGTCGTCTGGATGTTTTGACGTTTGGTGAAGATGTGACGTTATGCAGGTAAGCCACCTCAATAGCCTTCGGAAGCGTGCGAATTGCGCCATTGTGTAAAGCTGATGTTTCTGTCATCAATTATGACTCATTGAATTGCCTGCCGCGATAAAATGTTGAGGTCTTACAATTTTCTTTGAATATCCAGTCAATGCTATCTGAAATAAGTTTTGAATAGAGGTGACAGATAAATAATTTATAGTATAAAATAGGGTCTATTTAAACAAATGTAACAAAATCGACACTTAATAATACCTTGAACTCTGCAATATGATAGTTATACGAGCCGGGACCAGCCAGAGAGCTGACTTTAATGATAATTTTATTTATAATTAGGTAATTTACAGTTCATGTACTTGATAACAAGAGCCCCGTAGACAGAAAACTATAGTTTAACGTTTATAATACTCAGATTAGGAGCATGGATTTTCTTAATTATAAAAAATACCTACTCCGGTATGGTAGTTTCACTGTCCGCCTTTCCTCAGCGCATTTCTTTAGTACTATTGTAACAATGTTACAATCTTTAAATTCAAATATAATTATTAAAATAAAAATTTTGATATAGCATTGTTCAAGTCCATACTGAAACAAGTGATAGGTGTAAGTGTTATCAAGACTACCTCAGCTTGACTTGAAGATGTTCAGTTGTAAGCTGGGACTGGGACCAGGCTGCTGACTTAACAAGATTATATTTTCCTACTTGGGATCGATTAGAAACTACACCTGTCGAAGTAATTCTTTTGGATAATGCATCGAAATTAGTCCTTAGATTTTTAGAGTCTTATATGTTCTATGAAGTGATGTGTGTCTTTTGTATTTGATGCATACTAATTTACAGGGTGGACTTAGCATTGGATCATAAGGCCATTATTAGCGTGTGTAATTGTTAGACGTATAGCCTACCCTTTACCTATTGATACCATTTTTCAAATACTTTTCCATTTGTTTCCAGTACGGGATACGATCACTGCAAAAAATTAAAATACAATTTCAGTAACGTACTTTGATAAAGCTATATCAAGTATGTAGTATACTTACAATGTTTATCGCAAGCAGCAGAAACTCCAGATGAGAAGATTATGGAATGAAACACAAATTGAAAGACGAAGATGATTTATTACATGATACAAAGTTGCATTGTAATAGCTTTACAAGTACACAATCGCGTGTACCACTCTGCTAACTGAAACGCACACATGGAGATATTTCTATGTGCGCGTTGCATGAAATATCTTAAAACCATTCAATTAAACAAACCGCGACGCCTACCACAGTGCACACCAATACTGGGCACACACATAGATATATTTCTTCGTGTGTGTTCCATAACAATATATCGAATTCCTCAAAGTCTCTTACCTGTCTGTTAACAAGCAAGTTTCTAGTTGTACGGTAATGCTTTGGATCCCAAAGCTCCTTACGGAAAAATATCTGAAGGTAAGTTGTGTTTTTAATAAACATGAGGCCACATAGCACAATTAATAAATACATATTATCTAATAACATAATTTTAAATATGATATGATGTGAAAAAGTGCCTGCAAAGGCCTATTTTCGGAATAAACGTTTTGATTTGATTGGTAATAAGCGTAATTATTGAAAAGTTACTAATTAAAACTTATCTTGATGCTATGAACTTCGCTTGCGGGTATAAATGTTATGGACCAAGTGATTCATTGGGCATTATACATCAATATGCACATTCCCGGTCATTACGAAATATGCCCAGATATTAAACCGCCGTCCATCTCTACGTGCAAATTAATACAAACAGGGTGTGGATTAGGGTGGATCCTTACCAATTCTTTCCGATCCTATCCGATCCTATCCGATCCTATCCGATCCTATCCGATCCTATCCGATCCTATCCGATCCTATCCGATCCTATCCGATCCTATCCGATCCTATCCGATCCTATCCGATCCTATCCGATCCTATCCGATCCTATCCGATCCTATCCGATCCTATCCGATCCTATCCGATCCTATCCGATCCTATCCGATCCTATCCGATCCTATCCGATCCTATCCGATCCTATCCGATCCTATCCGATCCTATCCGATCCTATCCGATCCTATCCGATCCTATCCGATCCTATCCGATCCTATCCGATCCTATCCGATCCTATCCGATCCTATCCGATCCTATCCGATCCTATCCGATCCTATCCGATCCTATCCGATCCTATCCGATCCTATCCGATCCTATCCGATCCTATCCGATCCTATCCGATCCTATCCGATCCTATCCGATCCTATCCGACCCTATCCGACCCTATCCGACCCTATCCGACCCTATCCGACCCTATCCGACCCTATCCGACCCTATCCGACCCTATCCGACCCTATCCGACCCTATCCGACCCTATCCGACCCTATCCGACGCTATCCGACCCTATCCGACCCTATCCGACCCTATCCGACCCTATCCGACCCTATCCGATCCTATCCGATTCTATCCGATCCTGTCCGATCCTATCCAATCCTAACCAATCCTATTGGATATTAATCCGCCGTCCATCTCTACGTGTAATGCATGATTTCCACCCCGCACCCCATCAAATTTAGTTTTATTATAAAATTGCCCAATTTTTACGTAGCAATGTGATAAATAATTGTTATTAATCACGTCTTAGCCGGATAGAGTATATTAATTATTGATATTAATTAATTTTTGATAACGGCCACACTTGGTCCATAACAAATACATGCAAGATCGTTCATCCATTATAATAGATACATGCAGCACAGCAACGTTCACAGCACCAGACGGTTCTATTGTGGCATTAAATGATGATGAAGTAAAAACAAGATTTGTGGTCCTAGTTTACGGAGTAATCGTTATCGTATAGTTATTTAATTGTTCGGTTAGGTAGGTCACACTAATTAATCGTTCGCGATTAAAGTTTAGCGTATAAAGCTTATACCCTTCCTGATTTTCTTTACGATCTCTTTTCACCGTGGATCTTGTAGAAGGAAAGAGGAGGAACCACAAGCTAAACAAAGCCTCATAAACATAGTTACTGTAAAGTTATTTTGTATAAATATTTAAACTGTACATTTTTTAAGTGTCCAACATTATCGTATCAACTGTACTTACATCAATAATTACAGTATCATAACTTAATATTACACAGACAATATTAAATACGTGAATTTAGAGTATTAATATTTTGATACAAGTTCTTATTAATAAATATCGTTTAGAATAACTACTACTACATACTACAAGAGTACTGCTTGACGTAATTTGTTGCTGACTATTTAGAGCATGCCGAAAATAGTCAGCAAGAAATATTCGTCAAACAGTGCAGCGATCTTACAACAGTGTTCTAAATTGGGGTATTTAAAATTATTTTTTTTATTGTATATTGTGTATATCTTGCAAAGATTTTACTTTTGCAAACACAGAATGTTCTGTCTCATTAGTGTGGTGTGTAGCTGTATCGAGGTTGGACAAAGCAATCAATCAATCAATGAACATAATCTTGTGAAACATAGATACAATAATACATATGATCAAATAAACATTGGTAAATCGCTATGATTTGCTCGATTAAGCATACAAATATTAAGCACGTGAGAATGTCACTGCCTGGCACTGTTAGGTTGAGGAGGAGATCTTCATGTGAACGACTCGAAGTTTTCATTATTTGATTTTCTAGCATGTGATAACGTTGATGCTAATCTGTATTTGGCATTACAGGCACAACAGGCGTAACGTTGGTCGTCGAAACCATATTTATACCGAGTTGCCGTCCGGTCGATATATCGCCATCGAGCTGGATATAACTGCATCAATCTTCTTCAGTTTTGAGTTGAAACAATTTCCTAGTGGCCCCTTCATAAAATTGTTTTATTTTAGATCATTGAAAATCATGAGTTGGAGCTTCTTTAAATAACAAGGTCGTAGACCTTGAATTACTTTGAAACATTCGGGTGGCCTTCGTACAGGTTACAGATGAGTTGTCATCTGGAAAAATAAAAATAACCAAGTCAAATACGGTTTTAAAGTGAGTCTTGAAATTTGTCACAGTGAATACTTGAATTGAATAAAGTAAATAAAAGTACAAAACCTTGAAGACCACCATCGACAAGAGCATGATTCTTAAAAAGAAAAATAAAATATGAAGCTGCAAATAACAATAAAATACCTCGACAATTATCTCGTTTAAGCTGCTTGTATCTCATCGTAAGTAATTATGTTAAACTTGGCAATTAAACCGCCCTCTTACATAATTGTGCAGAAAATGTTCAAAATATTTAAGATTTATTGCGGAATATCTGTAAATATATAATTTAAACAAATTAATAACGTCAGTTTTATTAAAAACTAAAAAAGTAATGGTTAAAAATTAAGTATATTTAAAGTTTCATACCTTTGAATTCTTACTCTTTCTAGTTTTCAGCGTTCAATTTAATAGTTGGGAGTTGGGATGTAATTTTTCGATTTTTCCATTGCTTCGAAATTTTCAAACCCATTGGTTTGTCGCCAATTGTCAAAGTACAATAAGTTATACATATAGAGTAATATAAGTCGAATGGCCGTGTACTTTTCCCATAATATAGGCATGTATAAGCTGTTCAGCGCCTTCTTCTGGCTTTAGGGTTCAAGCATGCTTTGAGTTTTTGCATAGAGCTATCGACATCGCAGGCGAGCCATTCGATATTAGGGAATGTCTGATATCTCAATCCGCCATCAACCAAAGCAAATCTACACTCTGCACACTACATTCTGCGTATAAAATTTGGGTCCAACATCTACTTTTATATGATGATACCACACAAAAATGGTTTGGTAATTCGTCAAGTCTCTATTTCCCAGAATATGCTGCTGGAAATAACTGAGGTAAAAGAAATTATATTTATAAAGGTCGAGGATATTGACTGTATATACATATGACTGTTTTTGCCCATCCTAATGTAGTTATATTTTGCAAGAACTGGTTTCTGGGAACCAATGATTGGCAGCACCATCGCCACCAAGACCCGACATAAGCGAAAATTCGAGAAATGCTGCTTTGCTGTTGTTTATAGTGGTGTAACAATTAATAGACACACTATCTTAGTTCCTGAGATGAATGCTTCACCCTGGTCCTCCTATCTAAGTGCCTTCATCTTCCATATTAACTATCTCGACTTTCTTATTCCTCTCTGTTCCGCTGTGTGAAAAATTTTTCTTGTTTTTTTTTAACCTTTTTCGAATCTTTCCTTTCCAAGTTTAAGTGTTAGTTTCTCCAATTTGACATTTATTCAGACTTCCTCTTTTTTCAATGTTTTCAGATGATCACCACCTCCTCCAGTTTAATCTGAATCAGTGTCATGTCTTCTCCAATCACAGTCTTTTTTGGATTCATTTTACTCAAATTTATCCCTTTTTTTTTAAATCACTTATTCTGCGTCCACTTTCATCTGATTTTTTTATCCTCTCGCTATCTTCTCCCTTTAAGAGGGATGACTCCTCCATCCTCCAGCGAGAGTGCGATCCAAAGGCTTGCTCTTAATTCTGTCATATTAATCTTCCCTATATCTGAGTGAATTCTGTTCATCTCTTATTCCTGACATTAAGCTTTTTAAAGCAATCTATCAAAATTTTTATAAACAAGTATAAATCTCATATTTTACACATACAAAATCATAATTCGCAGCTTAGCCATTACCAATTCAATAGTTTTTCTTATTTTTCAACTAGTTGTATTGAACCGTATTGCATTGTGCCTATTAAGTACCACAAAGCCACAAAACATCAGTGTAGTAAATTGTTGGTTAAAGTGTCTATTACTTTTGCTTTTGATTTATAATATTCATATTATATTATTTGCTTTTCGATATTTGTATGGCGTCCACGGAAGATCAGCGTTGTGGTTCAGCCACAACCAAACCATGCACTGTTATGTGCTCCTCAATTGAAAAGAAAGCATCTTCGTCATGCCTCCGAATCTGATAATGCACTACCTCACCCTGAAACAAAGACAATATTGTGATATTATCTAGTCTAGTATAGGATACAGTTTTAACACATTAAAAACATTTCAATAATATACTAGACAACTGAAAGATGGCAAATATCACTTATTATGTGTATGGAAACTGATATGTAGCATTTTTGAAATTTTCTTTAATTGCCTAGTTTCATTGCTTTTAGGTAATTTAAGACATTGACTTAATAAACGAACAAGTAGGTAAGTACATGTTTCTTGGAAAGACTATGAGGTTATTAAAAGTTATAAATCATACAAACCTGGTGAATACGGAGAGCATGATAGTCTCCTGGAGATGTGTTGCTTTCACGAACCAAGAAAATAGCATCCTCGCCCTCTGAAACACCCAGTCAATTAGTCAAATACAACAACAAAGCACTGTCAAATGTTCACAACAAAGTACACACCTTCATTGATTAACTTCTCAGCAGTTTCTCGTAATATTTTCCCATGAAACCAATTCATGTTATCCTCTCTGTTCATTCATCCTCAACAAAAAAGAGTTTGTCTGAAAAGTAAATTGGAAACGCGTTCAACAAGTGTATCAGATGACTAAAAACTTTTGGTATAAACATAAAGATTTTTTTTTCTCTGTATCATTCTAGTTGTAACATTTTTCATTGTATGTTTTATACCAAATAAATGATTTATCTTTCTTTCTTTCAAATATTGATTACACATTATTATATCTATTTGTCTTCTGGTCTTCTCTATATCTTTTGAGAAGATTTCTTTATTGCATAATATTCATTTGTTCAATTATGTATACACACTTATTCAAATTACTGCAATGACCACTTGCGTGTTGTCAATTGTATTTGATATGTAGAAAAATAAAAACATATAACGTGTGTTAAAATAGCAATAGGCCTACATATTATTATTATTGATAAAATACATTATGTTCTAACTCTCACGACTTTTAGTTGAACCTTTTACATTATTACAACGTATTAATTATTCTTCAAAGTCCATCGCTTCATGTTGTATGTTTTAGCTGGCACTTGCATTACTCGGCTGATTAAGGCCACTGTATTTTGCATTCCTCGTGGAGAGTTAAGAGTAGACTGCAGCTTGCTGGAACTATACCTAGAAATATCATATTATATTGTTTTCGGAATTATTAAACATTAGTTTCGGCAAGGAGCGAGCAAATTTGCCAAGATCCATCACGTAACCGACACATAACACTGACTGTTATGTAAGCTGAGAGTGATAATGTTTTCTTGGTAAGAAGTAATAATGGTTACATATTAATAAATCAAAACTTCCAGCAAGTTTCAAAAGAACAACAAATGAAATAGTTAACAAAATTTTAAAGACCAAATGTTTTATATTGAAAAATATTCAAATCTCAATGTTTATGTTTTTTAAAAAGAGTTAACAACTTTTGCTAAGGCTTCACTTTTATATTTCTTATAGTTCAGCTGGACCATACCTTTCATACTTTTTTTTGCAATAATTACTACTTGTATTTATCTCTTACCTCAACCTTAATAAATATTGAATAAAATTTGAAATTTAAGAAAATTGAAATATTACTATATAGTGTAAGTGTTATTTTTTTTAGTAAAATATCTAGCATGATTTATATAACCACTAATTTAAGCAAACTTCGTTTATTACTGAAAATTAAAGGAGAAATTATTTAAAAACAATACAAATAAGTACATCTTTCTTCGTTTACTGTGGTCGTCAAACAATTTTACAACAAATAACAATTCACACACAATATACATATAAAATACAGGTAAAATCAGCATTGTTAACCACATGACAGTTTACAATATGAATATGTAGGGAGTGAGTACGCTATCACATAGAAGGGATTACAATGGATGCTATTAATTTTAAAATTACATTGAATAACACTAATAATAAAACTTATAGCAGTATTTTAACCTTTTATATGCACCTACTCGTATTGAAAACATATCAATATCCCTAAAGTACCTATGTGTTTTGACTATCGCACAGGCGGCACATGCGGCCCGCTGACCAGCATTGGTTCGGCTCGTCTTTGTCACAAACAAGGGACAGTTACGAGAGGGTCTCATGTGGGGCCTGCTCGGTACACGAACACTTATGCTAACCGTTATATCAATGCAATCGTACTTATTTTTTGATATATCATAAAATAACATAGATTTAATTGACAGAGACTCAAGAGAAGGTAAGCTATATTTAAGTAAAAGAACATCGTAAGGAAAACACAGCGACATTTTAAGTTTACTTAACGCAGAAATTTCTTTCGGACCCTGAACAATTTGTTATAAATTTGTATTTCATGGCAGGTAGTGCATATAGAAACAATTATACAAAGAGCTATACAGTGTTACAGTTACGTGAGTAAATAAAAAGTAAATATTACTAAGTTAAAATTATTTTCTATTCAACTTTGTTCGTAAGGCTGCTGTAGACTGCTGAAGATGACCACCTTTCATCTTTTTATAATCATAGCATATTAAAAAGTGATATATCGCCATGAGTTTGACGTTGGTGGAGTTAGCATCTGTCAAGTAATAAAAAAGTGTTAAGGACTGCTGAAGCCATTGAAATGCTCATGTTGGAAAGACACGAAATTCAAGCATTATTTATACTTTCAGACAGCGTAGCACTTGACGCAGTGATAGCCCTGCTTAATGATATCAGTGCGTCAGGTGCATAGAAATAATGATCAGAAAATACTCAATATAGCATAATTAATGCATAAAAACATATCAGAAAATACTTCCTCTTCAGGAATTAGAACCAAAAGTGTACAAATTAGAGAGCTTACATTGAGTAAGAAGGAAACAAAAGTCTAGTATGTGTGTTTTATTAAGTTCCTTGGAGTGTCAAGCATACAACGTCAGCAAAAATCAACATAGTGAACGTTAACCATTAAAAACAACAGTTGGGTTTTTGTTTTTAAATACAGTTTATTTTTTATTCACAATGAGAGCCCTAAGTACTTAACCAATACTTACTCTAGTCATACACAACTAAGATTAAACAATGAACAGACGAGTTCCTGACATTGGTCTCTTGTGGACCTGTTCTACAGGCGAGTAGGCCCTTCCTTTTGGATATTTGCTGTAGCCGTTTTAGATGTTGGTGGGTGAACTAGTAACATTTCAATTTTCTTAACCTATATTATATTAGTTAAGGGTATAACTTGTATTGCATTATACCTAAAACTAGTAAGATTGTTAAGTTAGTTTTGGAAGTGGGTGGGTGTGAATATATGTGTGTGTTTTAAGTATTATCCGAGGACTGGCCTTTTCAATTCGAGGACTTTTTTCGGGTCCTCGATGGAATGTTTTCATTACACAACTTGTTACGTCTACATGTCCGTCTCATGATCCTCGCCGGAAGTATCGCTGCCAAAACCCAAGTCTCCAATGAGATGTGTTATTCTTAAAAGCTGTCGTCTTCTCGCGTTAAATCGACGCCCCACTGGTCTACTCGAGCCTGAAACAAAAACTATATTGTAATGTCTATATGACTAACTACCACAATAGAACGCTACGTACCTTTTTAAGTAGTAATACTTTTTATGGCATTTTATTTTGTTACTACAAAATCTTCTCTTATATAGGAACTTTTGTTTGCATCTACTTAACCTACAACAGAATGCTTCGCATCTTTTTGTTGTTCATTACTCACTGAAGAAAGAAAGAAAGAAGAAAGAAAAATTGTTTATTTGGTACTCCACATGACAAATTTTTACATATTAACAAAATACAATAAAAATTGGTACCAAATTGGTCTCCGCTCAGCATTGTGCCATGGGTCGCACTGAGCTAACCATGACGCTGGTCTTCCGCGTACACCATATTTTAGATATAATTAAAAATATAATTAAAAAAAAAAAAAACATATATTGAAACAGATGACACAAATAAACTCATACATTCCTCAAAATAAGAGTAACACGCATAATATATAAATATAATAAATATGTAATAATAACAAGTAGATATAATTTATCAAGGTAATATAAAATTTTAAAATAATCATTATAATTTTATTAATTCGGCTGCATTTTTAAAGCTTTTGAGCATCTAATAAATATTTCTTCAATCTTACTTTAAATGTCGTAACAGTATTTGAGTGCCGTATAGGAGGAGGGATGTTGTTCCAGCACCTGGTCGCAGCGTATCTGAAGCTACCACGAAAGGCAGCGGTTTTATATTTGGGGAACAATAAACGGTCAGGTACTCTTGCTCGTCGGGTGAACTTTAATTTAAGATACAGATACGGGGGACTTTTATTTTTAATAATGCCAAATAGAAGTACTGCTAAATGAAGATTACGCCTAGAGTCCATGTTTAATAGATCGTTTCTGTTCAAATAAGGCGTAATATGTGATCTACGAGGAACGGTAAAACAATATCTGGCACAGGAATTTTGTACACGCTGGATCAGTTTCTTTGTGCGAGCCAGTAGGCATTGACCAAAAACAACATCCGCGTAGTTGAGCTTCGACAGAACGAGAGTTTCACAGAGACAGATTCTTGATTTTACATTTAAGTATTCACGAATTTGATACAACACTTTAAGTCTGTAATAACAGTTTCTCACAGTCTGAAGCACGTGATTTTCAAAACGCAAATTATTGTCAAACACAACACCCAGGTTTCTAGCTTGAACTACCTCTTCTATGAGTGTATCATTCAATTTTATTTGTGGTGACTGATTTCTGATACTAGTCACTTGCGATTTTGTGCCCAAAACTAGATATTTTGTCTTTGAAGGATTTAAGATTAGTCCATTGGCGTCCGACCAGTCAAATATTTGCTTGAGGTCCTCATTCATTTTTTCAACAACTGATTTGGTCTCACATGGCTCAAATATTTGATAAATTTGAAGGTCATCCGCGTATAAATGATACTCGCTGTTACTCAGACATTTAGGTAAATCAGCAGTATACAATATGAACAGTATCGGTCCCAAAATTGACCCCTGCGGCACACCTTTATTTATTGGTCGATCTTCAGAAACTAATTTGGTACCGTCATTGCAGGTTATTTCTACTCTTTGGGATCGACCTGTCAGATAACTAGAAAACCATTTCAACGTCTGCCCATCAAAACCATAATAGACGAGTTTGGCCATAAGCAAAGTGGTGTTAATTGTATCAAAAGCGCGAGAATAGTCAAGAAGTACTAGTATTGCCCCATGGCCTATATCTCTTCCCGCCAGAATGTCATCCACCACATCCAAAAGCGCTGTAGCTGTACTTCTACCCGTGCGAAAACCAGACTGTTTAGATGGAAGCAAATTGTTGAAATTTAGATATTCTACTAGTTGTTTACATACTATTTTTTCTGATATTTTTGATAAAAAGGGAAGAATGCTAATAGCTCGTAGATCTTTATATTCTTTTGGATTTGTTACTTTTGGTAGTGGACGTACTATGGCGTGTTTCCATACATCTGGAAAAACACCACTTGCCATGGACATATTAATAATAGCCGTAATTACAGGTAATGTTCGAGGAAGCGTAAGTATAATCATATCCAGAGATATTCCATCTACACCTTGTGCATTAGTCTTAATTTGGTTAATTAGTCTTAAGACTATATCCTCCATATTTCATACTAAGCCACATCTGTTCTACGTGTTGTGCCGGTGGATGCTCAAGGACACGTGCACTTATGCCGCGTTTTAGATAGAAACCGACTCCACCACCACGAGAGCGCGGTGCATGCACAGAGCGGGGAGCATGGCGAAGCCTGAAACCGGGCACAACAGGGGCGCGTGCATCCTCGTTCTCAAAAAGCCACGTCTCATTGATAGCCATTACATCCACCGTGTGTCGCTCCATAGCGACCCTCAGCTCGTCATGGCAACGGCGACTGCCAAGTGATCCAGGATTTAACAGACCTATTGTGAGATTCGTACGTTTAATAAATTTTATAGCAAAACTAACAGATATCTCAACATAAAAGCAATTAATTAAATAAAATTTTAAAACTGTAGCATGACGCCAATGTAGTTTTAGAATAACCGAAAAAATAGTATCTATCTCATTTGCACAAAAATCAATATGGTCTAATGGGAATTGAGTAGTATTTTCTTTATAAATTATAAGTAAAATAATGATAATAATTAATAAATATATAATATATACATAAATATAACATTCAAGCGATTGGTACGTTTTTATAACTTTAAAGTATAATAGAAACGTGTTACTATTATTGTAATATAAGGCTATCCGTTTCAGATGGTTATGAAAATTTAACACTAGGTAAAGCATTTGCAACTGACAAGATGCATAAAATCGCAGTTCAACATTTTGTCTGTTCAGTCCTAAAATCACATAACTGAAATCACAGTAAAATATACAAAATAGACAATTATTCAAACATAATAAAGCGACTATTTTATAACTACTCAACAGAACAAAAAATATCAATAACTCTAAGTGTAATATAATTAAAATAATACAAAAATAATGAAAGACAAAATAATAACATTTAAAGGAACAAGTAAAGTGTTCAAAATTATTGCACATTTCTGGACACCGAGCTAACGCTGGGACAGCCAAAAACCTTAGCAATATCCATATCGCAGCGAAGCCGGACACCCGCTTTTCCTTCCTGTTTCCTCGCATATATTTTCCCCTCTTTAGTCCATACAAACTTCCAATCATTTTGTTTAGCAGCTTCTCGCGCCTTTTGGAACAGTTGCCTATTTACTTTTGTAAGCCTTTCATTTAAATAAAAAGCGCGAGGAGGTCCCTGTTCTTGAAGATTCATACCCTCTGTAGTGGCACCTCGTCGCACGCGCGCCGCACGCAGCAGCGCATCACGTGTAGCGCGGCGCGCAAGCCGAACCACGAGTGGTCGCGGGCGTGAGCGCACGCCCCCCTCGACGGGCACCGGCGCCGGTCCCATACGCTGAGCACTGACCACATCGCGCTCATCCAGCTCCATGCCTAATTTTTTTGCTACCGATATAATAACATGGATGGCATTTTCGCTTTTTGCTTCGGGAAAACTTGCTATTTCAATGTCATTGCTTAGAGTTTCTTGTTCTCTATCCTGCAATTGTGCTTTCAAATACAATACTGTTTCCTCCAATTCCTTTACTTTACTGTCCTCCATGTTACTCTTTCTATTTTCGAGTGAATCCATTCTTTGTTCCAGCTTATCCATCCGTGAATTAATTGCTTCCGTAAAACTAGTCATCCTGTCACACATTCTACTCAGTTCAAGCCGCATCGCTCTCAGCTCTTCTGCAAGAACCAAGGACATGGAGTTAGAGATTTCCATATCTTCTTTTGAGTCATGTGATGTTGACTCCTCGCTGGCTGGTGTCTTTGTCAACTTGTTTCTTACAGTCACATTTTCACTTTCGCGGACAGGACTAAGTTTGTAGTCGTGCTATCACCGGTGATCCCTGCTGACGGATTTGTGCGGACTGGTGTGTCAAGATTTCCTTGTTTGGGCACTTTATTTAGACACTCAGGACATTTCCAAGTCTGCCTGCGATCGGAATTTGCACTATAAAATGAGTTGTAGCGTTGACTGGACATATTCAAACATAATATATCATATGTTGATTTACACAAGCTACAGCACAGGCATTCCTTTTTAGCTAGTGGCTTTTTGCAAGCCGCACAATTATCGCCGGTCTTAGATTTGGATAAAGGCATCTTGTTTATGTTTGTTTTGAAACCAGTAGCTCCCTCTATTAACGAATAGCCCGAAAGTATCAATAAATTAACCAAATTAAATCACCAGTAACGCCCTCTGTTGTTGAGTAGCGGTAGCGAATACAGCGTCTTATCGAAAAGTGAACGTTAAAATTTATTTTTCAAAATTAATCACTGTTTCATAACACTAATGCAAACTTTGATGTTATATATAGTTTTGGGGTTCTGTCACTGATATAGTTTGCGTAAACAAATCACTTGTGAGTTTTTGTGTCACTTACAATTTGTCCAGTAATTGATTGTCCGCCTCCAATTGAATATCTCCAAAATGCAAATATATATTTTGTTGCAAACACTTTCACTTGGTTATTGATCAAAGAGTCACAGATTCACTGTATCAATTAGAGATTCGATGACTATTAACAATTTTTAGATTAAATTTACGCGGAGCAAAATATTAATGCTGCGCCATCTAGCTACAACTTATCTGGAATAAATGGTATAAAAAGTGGAGTTCTTGTCACTGCGATGATGATGATGACATGCAACTATATAATAATACGAATTCATTATATACAATAATACGAATGTGATGACCGTGACGTGTCATTACATTCGTATTTTCCCCTGTATAACTTGTATGAAAAAAATTGTTTATTTTCAGATTACAGAGATCCATAGTCTTGTTAGTAAACTTATTTATATAATTTTGTTCTGTAAGTACCTATATGTTTATAATAACAGTCAACCCTAGTTAATAAGTAGGTTTAAATCCAACATGTACTTTAAAAATAAAGTTAAAAGTTAATGAAACTTAGCCTATTGTTAGAAATAGTAGGTAATGCGTACCCAATTATATGAAAAAAACAACTATATATAAACAAACAACACAATGATTACAAAGGAGTGCGTCTCTCCGTAATCACTCTCCTGATAAATTTAGTCCACAGAGGAGACGTATAACGGTCAGCTAACATCATTAGGATGCCGTTGGTACTGCCTCTCACTCTGAAAATTAGAGAGTTCGTTTTCTTGCGTATAAGTGACGCAAACCCATCAATTTTATATTCTGCAAACATCGCCGAGGCATGTATTGCATTCTGCTTAAAACTAGTATGATTGTTGAGTTAGTTTTTAAATGCGAGTATTTGTGTGTGTTTTAAGTACAATCCGAGGACTGCCACTATAACAGTAACTTTTCAATCTGAGGACTTTCTCGGGTCCTCGATGGTATGCATACATAACGCAACTTGTGACGGCTACATGTCTCCCGTCTCATGATTCTCGCTGGACGTGTCACTGCCAAAACCCAAGTCTTCAATGAGATTTGTTATTGGTAAAAGCTGTCGTCTTTCCACGTAAGGTCGACGCTCCGCTGGTCTTCTCGAGCCTGAAACAAAAACTATAATGTAATGTCTATACATATAAATAGAAGAATAGAATGCTATGTACCTTTTTAAAAATAATATTTTTTATTTTGCGATCATTACAGGACCTTATCTGATTTAGGCACTTTTGTTCGGTTCGCGTCTACCTGAAACAAACAATTATAGGATCTGTCAAACTAAACACAGCAATGGAATGCTACGCACTTTTTTTTGTAGTTTATTACTACATGGAATAAATAAAATGCATTTTATTTTATTATTATTACAGGCACCTTGAGGGAGGCTTATATCCAACAGTGGTCTTCTTGTAGCTGAGATGATGATGACATGCATTTTATCTAAAACAGGCACATTGGTTCGCGTCTTCCTGAAACAGAAAACAAAATACTTAAGAATTTTTCAGGTTTCCTGCAGAACTACAATAGAATTTTATATTTCTTTTAAGCAGCTCCTTTTTCTGCACTGAATTTCATGGCAATATTGCTAAAAATCAAAACGTGTTGTGGTGTGATTTCTTTTGAGTTTTTCAGTTTCGTCGCAACTCAAATAAGTGATATGTATAAATATCAACGCCACTATCCTCATCACTGCTTGAAATGTTGAGTCTTGAGCCTCTTTTACCATAGTTAGTTCTCGTTCAGTGTTTTTAATTATTGAAGTAGTAACAGTACGACGCCACGACTTTCGTCTTTGAATTCCCACATCACTGCCATCTGAAATCAAGTTTTTGGACAGATGCAAACAAACAGTTTACAGTTTAAAATTGAGCTTATTTAAACAAGTGTTAAGAAATAAACCCAAAATTATACCTTGAAGATGCTGAATTCAGAACCGGGAAGACTTTTAGGATAAAATTTAACTGGTAATTTACATATGGTTGACAATGAGAGCCCTGTGGACAAAAAAATATATTTTACGTATTGAAGTTAGACTCGTATAATAAGCACGGATTTTATTTATTACAAATAACTACTTTCTTAATTTAGTTTCACTCTCTGCCTCTGTCTGCTCGTTACTTTAGTTTGCTAAGAATAACTTTTCATACTTAGTGTATTAAATGATTGTTATTTATTTAATATGTTTTGTATTTTTTTTGCATATTCCAGTTTTTGTCTTTTTCTGCTCATTTTAGTCTCTTTCTGCAAACAATTTTTTTTCAATGCATTCAGCCTTGCAATTATGGCAATTGTTTTATCTTTCATTTAGTGAAGCCTTTTCTACCGACTTTCTTCAATATATGGGCTAACAAATAGCTATCGGCGAAGTTATATATGTAGTTGTTTGTATTTTCAATAACAAAATTAGAACTTCACAAGAGGTTTAAGATCAAAACAGAGGAACAGAACTTCGCAAAAAGTCGGCTAAGAGAATATTGCAAATTGATGTTTACGGCACACCCATTGGTATGGTATGCATTCTGTATTCCCGATATTTCGTTCTCATGTAACTATTATTCATCCAAACAGCTGCAGCGGTTCAACTATCAGAAACATATTTTTGCTAGTTTAACTAGCAAAAATATGTGCTCCGTGTGAAGATGCTCATCTGTATGATAAGCAAATCGTTTACACTTACATAATTTTCTGTAAAAATTTTGCAGATGGTGCTTTGTACGGCAACATATCGACATTTCGGAGTTTTAACTGTGAGACCGAAGCCCTGTCCGCCGGTGTAGTTTGTCTTATCTTTCATATGCCCGAGCCACACGTAGACTCATCTTGGCTGAAATGGACCATCCCCTCGGAGTAAACTTGTCTTGCCGGGCCACTGCAACAACGTTATACATATCAAATGAAATTGGAAATAATTTTGTTGGTTATTATATATGATGTCTATTTTATCGCAATTTCTTTGAATCAGCTTGACTCATTCGTATCACGATACTTCAAATGCGGTTTTACATCATTTTCGGAAATTACGAAACTATATTCCGCGAATAACGAACTGAGTCTTAATGCCATAAATTTCAATGAAGTTAAACTTCATAGAGTAATGTATCTGTATTGCACTTGAACTGAAACCCTTATCAATAATGAGAGCAACAATTTCATGAGATGTTAATACGTCCCTGTGTTCTTCGTATATTGCTCTTATAGACATCTTTCTAGTTTATCATATACCTGTTGCGATTGAGATACATTTAAATTATATAACGACTTAGTTCTTTATATTCGGACTATAGGATAAGCAAAAAAGTAAAATTTGAGGAATAAAACAAAGAGTAGGACCTTGAAGAAGAGCGTATGCATATTCTAGCTTCTCTGATACTTGTAGATGATCATTCGCTGGGATACACTGCGCTTGTCCGTCAGTCGCTTGTCGACCATGTTCTCATTGAACGCGCTCGCGTAGAGGGTGAACTCTCCATTTTTCTCGAAGTTCGGTTTGCAGCTATCTGCAACAAAAAACAACTCAAATAGATCCTGTCTATTCAGGATTTGTTCGATTTCGACCTCGGACGTGGAATATTCCAGATTATTCATTATTTCCATGCGAATAGACATGAGGATTCTGAAACGAAGTTAGTGGTCATTCTCGAATCTAGTAAAAGTATACCTGTAACTAAAGGAACTAACAAACATGGAATGTTAAGATATAGAAATATGAGTTATTTAGTTGTATTAAAAATGTACAATTTACCTGGGTCTGTAAGCAGCGCCTTTAGCCATACTCACATTGAGATTGGCGTGTTGGTCGATCAAGGTAAACTCGCGGGTATCCGAGGACTTTTTCGGGTACTCGATGGAATGCCTTCATAATGCAACTTGTGATGTCTACATGTCTTCCGTCTCTTGATCCTCGCCGGAAGAGTCACTGCTAAAACCCAAGTCTCCAATGAGATGTGTTACTCTTAAAAGCTGTCGTCTTCCCGCGTCAGGTCGACGCTCCAATGGTCTACTCGAGCCTGTAACAAACACTATATTGTAAAGTCTATATAAATAAGTACTACAATAGAATACAACGTTCCTTTATAATTAATAATATTTTAAATTGCATTTTATTTTGTAATAATTACAAGACCTTCTCTCATATCGGCTTTTTGTCCGCATCTACCTGAAACAAGATTCAGCATTATAGGATCTGTCAGACTAAACATTACAACATAATGCTTCACAACATTTTTGTACTCTATACTTACTGGAATAAATGAAACAGTGGACTTCTTCTAACTGAGATGATGATGATGATGACATGCACCTTATCTAAAACAGGCGCATTTGTTTGCGTCTTCCTGAAACAGAAAACTAACTACTAAACAATTTTTCAGGTCACCTACATAACTAAAATAGAATGCTATGTACCTTTTTATGTAGTGCCTTTTTCTTCACTGAAACTCGTGGCAATATTGCTTAAAATGAAAACGTGTTTTGGTGTGCTTTCTATTGAGTTTTTCAATACTTTTGTAACTTATACAAGTGATTTGTATAAATATCAACGCCACTGTCTTCATCTCTGCTTGAAATTGGCGAGACCTCTTTTACTATAGTTGGTTCTTGTTCATTGTTTTGACTTATTGAAGTACAGTACGACGCCACGATGTTGAGGTCTTACTTTCGTCTTTGAGTTCCCACATCACTGCCATCTGAAATCAAGTTTTTGGACACAAACAATCAAACAGTTTACAGTATAAAATTGAGCTTATTTAAACAAGTGTTAAGAAATAAACCCAACATTATACCTAACTTTAATCTTCTATGCGTAAAGATGTTGAATTTCAAGCTGGAACTAGGCAGCTGATTTTAGGATAAAATTTAAGTGGTGATTTACGTATGGTTGACAACAAGAGTACTGTGGCATCATCATCATCTCAGCCTATACTCGTCCACTGTTGGACATAGGCCTCCCCAATTGCACGCCATCGAGATTTGATCGTTTGCCGAGACGTGGTCTCCACTCAAGAACTCGTTTGCCCCAACGGTTATCGGTTCTGCGGCTAATATGGCCAGCCCACTGCCACTTCAGCTTGCTGATCCGGTAGGCTATGTCGATGACCTTGGTTCTCTGCCAGATCACCTCATTTCTGATTTGATCCCGCAGAGAAATGCCGAGCATAGCCCTTTCCATAGCCCGCTGAGCGACCTTCAACTTGTGTCTTCAACTTCTATGGACAAACAAAAGATATTTTACGGTATTGAAATTAGACTCATATCATGAGCTCGGATTTTATTTATTACAAATACCTACATCCTTAAGTAAGTTTCACTCTCCGCCTTCATCTGCTCGTCACTTTAGCTTGCTTATTATAACTTTTTATACTTAGTGTATTTTATGGTTGTTGTTTATGATTTTTTTTTTATTTTTTTTTTGCTAGCCATATGTGTCCCACTGCTGGGCAAAGGCCTCCCCTCCCTCTCTCCACTCATCTCTGTCGTTGGTCCTTTCCATCTAAAACTTTATTACTCCTTATTTTTGCAGATTCCAGTTTTGTCTTCTTCCGATCATTTTACTTCCACCAAGTCCTTGTTTTTTTTTTCTTATCTTTGCAATTGTGGCCATTGTCTTATTCTTTATATGGTCTGTCTCTTTTTCCGTCTTTTTTTAATTTATGGACTAAGAATTAGCGATCGGCAAACTTATTAATTTGTTTGTATGTATTGTCAAATGATTTATTTACATGTAACACACATGTAAGAAAACAATGTTCTGACTTTGGTCTTTTCAGACACGCAGGTTTCATGATTTTCTGCAAAAAATATTGTCAATGATGCATTGGACCGCAACCTTTCGGCATTTCTGAGTTTAAAGCTGAGACTGAAACCCTGCGGCAGACCGTCGATGGCTCGTATCTTTCGCATGGCCGAGCCACATATAGATATATATCCTATCACATATACATCTTGACAGGAATGTACCAGCCACTCGGAGCAGTCGCTTTCTTGCCGGGCCTCTGCAATAACGTTATCATATTAAATAAATCGGAAATCATACCGTCGGTTATTACATATATTGTCTATTTTATCGCAATTTCTTTGAATCAGATTGACTCATTCTTTTACATTGTTTATTCAAATGAGGTTTATCATCATCTTCAGAAATCACGGTACTATACTCCGCGGACAACGAAATGAGTCTTAATGCCAAAAAATTAATGAAGTTAAAGTTCGGGGAGTTATCTGTAGCGTACTAGAACCGTAGCCCACATTAATAATGAGAGCAACAGATACATGAGTGGTCGATTCGTCCCTGTGACCTTCTTGATATGCTCCTGTAGACGTTTATCAATTTATCATAGACCTGTGTTTCGCATTCGAGATAAATATAAATTATTTATGTCTTAGCGACTTAGTTCGTAGTACGTGGAGTATTGGATAGGCAAAAAGTAAAATTTCAGGTATGAAATAAAGAGTAGGACCTTGAATAAAAGCGTATGGATTTTCCTACAGCTTTTCCAATACTAGTAGATGATCGCTCGCTTGGATGCGCTGCGCTTGTTCGTCAGCCACTTGTCCATCATGTTGTCATCGAAGATGCTTGCGAAGAAGTCCTCATTGTTCTCGAAGTTCGGTTTATCTAATGGACAGCATCTATTCGATTACGACTTTAGACGTGAGATATTCCAGATTGTCCATTATTTCCGTGAGAACAGACATAACGATTCTGAAAAGAAGTTAGTTTTAAAAAGTGAAAAGAACTATCACGAAATGTAAAAAATGGTCTTTATTTGAATGAAAAATGTGAAAATTCCTTGGCCCTGTATGCATCGCCCTTCACCCATACCTACATTGAGATTGGTGTGTTGATTTTATTTGTATCTCTTTGTAGGGGCTTGCGTAACTAACAGACAACAAGCACGCAGAGCCCTTGGAGAAGTTGTTGTATGCGCTCCGGCCAAAATCCAAAGGTGCTGGGTCTTGGATATTGCGGAAAAGTCGGACAGCTTTAATTGATGCTTGCTGATAAATTCTATTGTTAAAAACGGGTGAATTAGGGACTCCGAGCGATGTGTTGGGCTTGCTTAGCGACTCGCGACTTTACGCTCTTTTGCACTTGCGAGTTTTCCTTGTAACAAGGAGCATAAGGCATGTTACAGTTTACTTTTACTTTGAATATAACGTGCACGTTTTCAAACGCATGCTCATTTGTACGCGTCCACCTGAAACCAAAATCAAGATTATATGATCTGACAGGATATACGGTACACAAGCAAATGCTACGTACCGCTTTAAGTAGTTTATCATTCTCAACCGCAAATCAAGGCTCATTACCTAAATAAGATATTATTATGTCTGTACATTTTATTTTGTAATATCAATATGACCTTTATTCGTGTACGTTTTCTCGCTTCGGTCTGAAATAAAAAATAGTATTAAAGTATCTGTCAGGTAAGTACCTACTACAATAGAATGCTATATACCTTTTTCAGGAGTTCCTCTTTCTTCACTGATACTCCTGGAACTATTGCTAAAAATAAAAGCATGCGCTTTTTGACGAGTTCTGCAATACTAATGTAATTGTAATTTTCAGTAATGTCGCAACTTAAACAAGTGATAATTACTTATGTGTAAATCGCTAAGCGACTGTCTTCTCCTCTGCTTGAAAATGTTGAAATTTGAGCCGGGACCAGAATGCTTACTTCTTCTATCGAGTCGTAGAATGGCAAATGTGTGTATCAAATGTGTTTTGACCAGCGTTTTGTTACTATGATTGCCCGTTCGTTTGCCTCATTGAGATCCTGCATAGTGCAAGAAGTTTGGTTTTCTGGGAACACCAAAAGGTGAGCCATAGACTAGATAGCACCACAGTCGCACTCAGTATTTCTGGAGAAACCCCATTTAACTCTTTATTTACAAGTTGTTGATTATTACGACACCAGCAATTTCTAACATATTTGAGTCAGTCCTTGATTCAGTAAGCTTTGCCTGGATTAATGTTTATTTACTTTTTTGATGTCTCCTGTTCGTGGACGCGCACAGTCAAAGGGTGTTAGAGGTGTTAGAGTTTAGTTTTTTTATTTGCGGAACTGCCTCTCGGCCTCTGACGTGGTTCCTTTAACGACTACCAGATGGCAGCCGGGACCACCTGCATAACGTGCCTACCGAAGCACGGAATCGTCTTTCTTATCAGACAATCAGGTAATTCATGCCTGCAATGTCCTAACCAAACTGGAAACAACTTAACAAAGTATGCTTCCCGTGGGAATTGAACCCACGACCCCCGGGTCAACAAGGCAAACGCCTTAACCACTGGACCACGGAGGCAGTTACGTAAGAACTTTACTCGTACTTCAAGAAATATTCTAAAAAAAGAATTAGCAAAATCAGTTCAGCTGCTCTCGAGATTTGCGCTTAGCAACATTTTCAGCGATTCATTTTTATATTATAGATTACACAACCACATTTAATGTGCCTAGAGAAAGGAACTTAAAATAAATTAAAATTGAACCGCAGACTATGAAAATGAAGTATAATAATTAATAATTATCATCATCATCAGGTCTTTTTTACTCTCCACTGCAATAATAATAATTTTGCTGCGCTGAAAATCGAACCCTATGCCTTACAGTTCATGGAGGAACGCTTTCGTTGCGCTGCACCATTTGCTTCCTTTTGCAGTACAAAAAAAATGTGATTTGTTTTTTTTTAAGTTATTATTCCTGCTGCTGATATATGGGCGAATAGAAATAAAATAATAAAGAATAACAGCTTTCTTCCCGCACAGAGCGTAGGAGCTGGCTCATGATATGGCAACTACTTTAATAAGTCGGATCTGCCGACTAGTTTCGGTCTGTTACAAAGACCATCATCGGCAAACAACAAACTAGTCGGCAGATCCGACGTAATAAAACGTGAGTAAAGCCGTGTTTTCATAATGAATTTATCTCGCGTAAAATTTAATATTATTATTTTAATAAGGTCAGCAGAAACAAACAGGATCTACTTAATCTGAAAACCCAACATCCTCGTTTATGTAATACATAAACGTTATGCAAAAGGCATGAAGGTATGGCAACGCGGCGTCCAAGAATAAAAAACGGCTCACAAAAGAGGGATTGAAAAGAAACATCAAGTATCTGCTAATCGTTTAATTTTAAAATTGATTACATGCGGTTAAATACAATAATGTGCGGATACAACGCACGTGTCAAATGTGATTTAGAATATAAACATTATCTTTTAAACCTTAATGCACTAATCTCATCCATGTTGTGGCAAGCTTAAAGATAGTAACATTGAAGAACCAGCTTAAACTATTATTACTAGCGCCTTAAGTAGTTAAGAATACATCTTAAAATACAATCATACTATACTATAATACTCATTTATTAGTAAATTCAATAATTTATATGTTAATTACATTAAAATTTATTTATAAAATACAGCAAAAGGACATTACTTTTTAAGATATAACGATACAAACAGAAATAATGTACTTCCCTCGTCCCCTTCTAGTGTAACCGTCCAGTCGTTACGCAGCAAGCACAAGGGCAGGGGGTCAACAGCCTCCCTCCCCGTAACGCAAGGCAAGCGACTGAAACTCTGCACCCACCACACTACACCGCTCTGGTGCGACAAAACTCGGTACCTTTATTGAAGACCCGTCTTGTGACTTAAAGCTACAACAACAAGTAGCCTATATCTTTTCTACGCACACCTACCTCTCCCAATATCTTGCTATACAAGACGTCGTTCAAATGATAGACACAACGAATGACATGAACCCATACCGAGTCTATTATGTCTGGTTCAACCACAAATGTTGCGAATCTGAACGGCGACTTGTATTATTCGAGCAAACGTTTCCCACGTATTTCTTCTTGACAATTTGGCTGGCCATTTTACGAGAATCCGCAAATTCACCAACAAACGTCAGTTTTACACATATATTACTGATGTTGCATTGTTTTTATATAACACTAACGTTTGCGGTTGCATTAAGCAGAGCCCTACGACACAAAGCCGAAGTGATTTGTCCATGTTTGTTACCAGCGACGTGCCGTCACCGAGGAACGGAACGGTACCATGCCGTCGCCATTGCTCGTCATCTCCAAGCCGTGCAACGAAACGCAGCAGACGCAGTGTACGCTGTAAGAGCCGCGTGTGCGAGTCGTTCACGCCAGCATCTTGGACCACGAGGCGTTGTTGTATGAATCACGGTGACTACAACCATGTGCGTAGTCTCTTGACAACGTCATTAAGATTAAAAATTAAATTCGATTATATATTCAAAACAACCCAGTCTTTCTGATATATGGGACGTCGTTGCAGCAGTGGTAACTGAACCCAATGCAACCGAATTTTCATCAGGTCATGGATGTTTTGCTATAACACCAAGAACGTTTACGCCTTCAATCGAGAACCTGCCCCTTTCTGCTCCATGAAGACAAGAAAAAAAACAGCATCTCTGGCAGGTCAATCATATGATGACATCAGGCCGCAGCTGGCAGGCGGCGGCCGCGCCCTTGTCTCATGAGGAGCCAAGTATTGATATTTAAAAGCTTTGTTAGCTTGAATCTCCTTAGTCGGCTTCTACGACATCCACAGGAAGACTTGGAGTGGTCCTATTCTACTCTGCCGGGAACCACACGGCGATTTTGCATATGACAATGAATGATTTGTAGGCCTGCAGTATTCTAGTAGATTCTTTAGGGTCAATGAGTAAAATAATTCGAAAAAGTTTCTTACCAATAGGCCTACCCCCTTTTACTGCCCGTCACCGCGGTGGCCTAGCGCGTGTTAGGACCTCGTCATCCGGAGTCTTATGCGGCCTTGCTTACTACTTTTGAATGGCTGAGTCTCAAATAGAGTGATATACGAAAAAATCAAACTTTTTGGTTATTCACTCGTTCATATAAAAAAGTGTTTTGGTCGGATTGGCACTAATTGGTAAGAAGTGTCAATGCCGGATTTACATCACAAACGACATTATGTTGTTCAATCATGTACAGAAAAATATATGATCGAAGAAAATGCGAGATGATTCAATTTAATATCTTCTCTGTCATGTTTGCGAAGCAGGCCCATCTTTTAGTTGCCTCCTCCGACATTCACAGGACGAGATGGAACGCTTCTAGATTTTTATGGACCGTTGATGTTGTACCACATATCTTTAAATGGGGGTTGCGGACCATTCTCCGGCACGCTGGTCCAGTGCGTGTTGGTGGTGTTAGTGTTTCGCCAGAGCCTCGTTCGTTAGCTAGCAGGGAGCACCACGCGCAGGTGAGGTTGGCTTGGGTTCCTGATGGCAAGATGGTGGGCGGAACCCTTACTCCCCTATTATTTCCTGGCCGTCGTAGAACTTAGATACGGCCACAAAATGATAACCAACCACTAGTTGGTCTTCAAGGCTTGTATGAGGACACAGGTCTAACTTTTTGTTTTTGCCATGTTAGGCCTGTGTCCTTATGTAGCCCTGCGATGCTCGGGTACGTGGGGTCGCTACTCCCCAACAGCTCAATAGTTACAAGCTGCCCTGCGGCAGTTATTATAGTCATGTGTTGCGGCTTCTTGTTATGTCTCAACAGACTGCACGACGATGACAGACTGACTGACACATTATAAAAAAACAGAACGGTCAACAAACGTCAGACATAAATGACAATTCTTGATAGTAATAAGGTAATAAGTAGACGGTGGTTTCTCTCGTGTGTTGACGAAATTAATTTTACGGCAGTACTATTACGGTAACAATTTTAAAACCAATACAGTTGACTATACTTTGTCTAACAAGCATGAGCGAGCCTGTGCGTTTGTAAGAAAAATTTTTCGACCGTAAATTACAAATTTGAAATTTCTTTTCTTTTGAGAAAGACAATAGTTTAATATCAATCGTTTACTACTCACATGTTTAATATCATGACAGACGCTCAGGCTCATCTGTAAAATAATCTCCTATTTAAAATGTTAGCAAATGTCTTGCTTAATACCGACACAAGTTTAGTTGCGACAATAACAACTTTTTACACTTATACGGAAATTTTTTCTTAAGATGAAGCTTAGATATAAACTAAGGCTATTATCAACCAGCACAATATTCATAATGTGACTAAAGAAAGAATAAATACAAAGAAAGGTAGACAAAATCTCTTGAAGGCCAAAAGTACGTAATTTCTAGTAGTAAGTAATTACTTAGATGGGTGAAAGTCTTCAAAAGCTGAAGTCTTGAAGGTTCATATCACAACGCCAGATAATGTCGGTTGTTTATCAGAATTATCTTTTGACTTAAGTATTTTTAAGAATTTATTTGATATTGTGTGATTCCTTTCATGTCATGCTCGGGTGTTATTTTGAGTTGACTAATGAAGTTCCGCTTTAGTTGGAATCGCATTGTTCGAGATATTGGGTCATACATAAAATACGCGCCACGGACCCGAAACTTCATAATATAGCTACACCCAACTTGTTGACAGTGTCAATTTTCTGGTCTTTTTTCTGGTTGCTCTCTTATTCAGGGATTGTAGGTTTTTTATAAGTTGCATATATTTTGTTCATGTTCACCAACTTATCTGCGCACATCCTCAAATTTTGTTCTTCTTTTAAGATTTTTCTTAAGTAAAAAAAAAACTGTGTCACCACCATTTGATATACCCTTTCATCAGTTGCAGTTCGCTGACTTCACAAGAATCCAGTGAGATTAATACTGCCAATAAATTTTCCTTACAGTCTCTGCATCTTCTTCGTCTTTTTTCCGCATGCAGACTTACGTTCGGTGTGATTTTCAACCTGTTTTTAAGCACTTCTGTAACTCATCGATATCGGTTCAATCAATAGTGGAAAGGCCATAAAATGCATTGTGGACATAATAAAATCCAGTTCAGTCGTTACTGGTGGCTTCTTTTTCTATTGGGCGGTAATTGACTTTGGATAAAAACATAATAACCAATAAATTGGCAGTGCCCTTATCATGACGATTGCCTCGTTGGTCTCTGCAAAGTTACCGACGCTTGTGTCTGTGGTCCGGCCTGCCACGGATAAGAACTTGTCTGTGACTTCAACAAGAAGCAAATTCTGCTCTTGTGGTTACATGCTGAAGGAAGCCTGTTGTTGGCTCCTGTAATAGAATACAGGAAAAATGAATGAAACTTAAATTTATATTTTGGGCTTTGCATTATTTTTGTATGCAATAATTCTGTACTGAAAATCTTGTACTGCCATTTGAAATAAACACTTCTTAATAATATTAAACGGTTACAAAATTTGTACGAACCATGCTTCACAATGATTAGACAGTCGCATTATTACAGAAGCAGGAGGTCACGAGACACGGCTGAGTTCAGGCAGCAGATATCGCTGCTTCGTTGGCTCCGTGCTGAAGAGTTGGTACCTGTAATAAAACAAGACGAAAATTGAAAAAAGAACATATAATGCGCCATTACATACCTGCTACCACTAAGACACTGCGACCATAAGCACTTTCACATCAAAAATCTTTCAGACGGGTAAACCGTTTTTTGTGTATTTTAAATATCCTTTCCTTTTACTGGGGTTTCAAATACCACCAACTCTCTAACTCTCGAAAATGACTGAACATTAGTGTGACTAAAAGAAAAATAAAATAAAAATAAGTATAAAGTTTCTTGCTGCCTGATTAATGTGTATTGGATTTGACGTGAATGTATGAAAAAAAAATTAGCTACTAAATTTTACCTTTACTTTTTCTATAAGAAGACGAGTCTTGCTTGAAGCGGAACCACAATTTTCAAGATTGGATTACGTTGTTCTATAGCGAAGACAGTTGTTCAAAGTATAACGATATGATTCTTTGACTATGACTTGCTTCCGTCTCTCCTCATTGAATTGTAGGTCGAGTCAGCTTTTAACTTTGTTTCTCAAATATTACGTCTTTTAAGTCATAGCATTAACCTTACGTATTTTCCTGCTTCTTTCTATGCCGTATCCTGTAGGAAAAAAACATAAATAAGTTTTAATCTAAAATAATGCAGAGACACATAATGTTATTCATTTAAATTAATAATTTGTTACCTATTTTTGTTTATGTTCGACTTTGAACATCTCAATTCTTTGCATCTTTCTAGATGGATCCATTATCTCCTTTAGAATTTCAATTTTTAATGCAGATATTTTTATGAATACTGTGCCCGAAGAGTTCGGCGAATCTGCTGTTACTACGTTATTGGATGCTATGACTCGTGGCATCAATTGTTACTGTAAGTCACGGTCAGGGTATTTACCGCCGCCTGTTCGGCGTTGTTACTCGTTTGGCACCACCTGGGAGGCACGTGTAGGGTGACGTGGATCAGGTGACAGGTGAAACCTACGGACGCGAGTAACGACACCTCCCATACCACTGCATCTTTCTTTATTCATTTAATTATTATAATTTACATTATATCATGGTGACATTCCTATAACCATTTATTCTCAGCACTTCGACTTTCAACAACTTTCGTTTCATTTCTGAAGGTCCTCCGAAAATTCAATGGATTTAATAACGAGAACACCTGTGGAAGAAGAACCATTGTTGAACGAATTTAAATGAGACCATATGTTAAAAGAATATCCGTTATTGCTTATTGAAAACTTACCACTGAGTGGGTGTACATAACTTTCTCTTTCTTTGCTCACAACTTTCGTTTCATTTCTGAAGGTCCTCCGAAAATTCAATGGATTTAATAACGAGAACACCTGTGGAAGAAGAACCATTGTTGAACGAATTTAAATGAGACCATATGTAAAAAGAATATCCGTTATTGCTTATTGAAAACTTACCACTGAATGGGTGTACATAACTTTCTCTTTCTTTGCTCATTACACTTTCACAATAATGGGAGAGCATGTCGTATTCCTCTATTACATTTACTTAATTTTCTTTAATAAGTACATTATTTTGAACTGCTTTTCAATTACCAGTTCCTTTATTGGGTGTACTTTTTCACGTACGTGTCAGGAGGGGGATTTTCGTTAGGCCAAATCCTTAGTATGTGGTGCCGTTGGAAAGGTAAGAATTTTTAAAATTGTCTTTGTTTTTATGATATTTTTTTGTTTCCAGGATCCGTGTGCAATTAACTGAGCTTCAAATTGTTGATTTTGTCGGAGTCGTTGACGCTAACGCTTGTTCATGGATGACTGCCCGCTGTATCGTTAGCTGGACGCCTTCCTCTGCTAATTTATGCTCATCAATTGAACGAACTCGACATGTTATTAATATGGATTTTATTCATTAATAAATACCTATTTCATCTTGTAGTGAATACAGATTTCAATCTTTAATGTAGATCAATATTTAAGTTGGCGAGGCCTTAGGATGTGGTAATCGTTGTATCTGAAATAAAAATTAAAATTTTCGAGTTCATACCACAGCGGTCACAAAAAGGGAATGAAGACAAATCGGTTGTAATATTACAGGGGTATCATTATTATAGTTAGGACTTGGTCATTTGCGACCCTATTTTATTAACCAATCAATGAGCATCGCCTTGGTTTACTAATTGATACGTACCTTGTAATGGATTAAGGTATCAATTTTCATTTTCTTCTTCATCATGTCTTTGTTAATCTCCACTGCAGGAGCACGACACCTTGTAAATATTCTGATATCTATGAGCACGACCCTCTCTGTACTACCAGAGCCATGTATTAGCCAGGGCAGTCAGAAGATTTGGCCTACATTTTTGACGCTGGCTAGACGGATTGGAGAGGTCTCTTTGATGTTTATAGCTTTGTTCAGCTTTTTAATTATTATTCATCAGTTCGTTATTGAAGTTTGTTGGATTATATAGTGCAAAAATTAATATACCTAACAATGTTCCTTTGTTCTACCTGTTCAACTTATTGTTTATTTGACTCTCCTCACACCGCGTCACGGGATCTTGTAAGACGGACGTATTGCTTCCAAGTGAACGAATATAAAATAAATATTTCAATATTTGCTTAACAGAAACATTAAGTATTTTATTTTGACCCCATACCTCCTATAGGTTATGGGCCCAGTATAAAAAGGACATTTAGTAGATTTAGTAGTGCATAGTGAAAGTTAAGTGCATAGTGTTTATGTGATAAAAACAAAATTTGTGACAATGGAAAAAGTGAAAAGGAACATTAAGCCCTTTGATGGTGAAAAGTACAGTGTGTGGAAATTCAGGATTCGTACATTGCTTTCCGAATTAAACTTGATCAGTGTTATCGACGACGAAATTCCTGGAACGCGATCCGCTGAGTGGGATAAGAGTAATAGGGCTGCCAAAAGTATTTTGGTCGAATATTTGACGGACTCGTATCTAAGTTTCGTTGATGAAAGTAGTACTGCACGAGATGTTTTCAAACATTTTGATTCAATATATGAAAGAAAAAGTGTAGCAACTCAATTGGCTTTAAGAAAACAGTTATTAGGTTTGAAATTAAAAGGAGATGTATCATTGATAAAACATTTCTCAGTATTTGATGATCTGCTGACGGAGTTATTTGCTGCCGGAGCCAAATTAGAGGAAACAGATAAAGTGGCTCATTTGCTACTTACTCTCCCAAATACTTATGATGGTGTTATCACAGCAATTGAAACACTATCAGAAGATAATATCACTCTCGCATTTGTGAAGACGAGACTTCTTGACCATGAAGTAAAATTGAAAAATGAAAGTAGTGACACAACTCTTAAAATACTTCACGTCGAAGATAAATACAATAATAATAAAAAAAAGATCACTCACAACAAAATGTTTCGAGAAACAAAACATTTAAAAGACCATATAACAGAAAATTTATTAAATGTTATCACTGTGGTCGCAAGGGACATAAGAAACAGGATTGCATTTATTTTAAAAGAATAAATATTCAAAATAATGCTCCAGAAAAGACTAGACACGTCCAAAATATTGCCCTGCAAGAGGCATAGACTTCTCATACTTCTCTTTCAGGATTTGCGTTTATGACTGGCGCATACCATTTTGAAAAAGATAACTTTACAATCCAATTTCTATTAGATTCAGGAGCGTCTGACCATATAATCAATAGAGATGATATATTCACTTCCTTTGAATATTTAAATCCCCCCGTTAAAATCTCTATCGCTAAAAATAATCAATTTATTTCAGCAACTAAAAGGGGTAATGTAAATCTTATCAGTAATACAGGAGTTCAAGGAGTGCTGTCCAATGTGTTATTCTGCAGTGAGGTACCACACAATCTGTTATCGGTGACAAAAATGCAGCAAGCTGGGTTTACAGTAGTATTTGATGAGAAAGGCACACATATCACAAAAAATGGTAAAATCATCATGAAAGGTAAGACTTTGAATAATTTGGTCGCTTTAGAGTTTAAAATACCTGCAATTAACGGTGAGTCTCTTTCCCAAGCATGTCATGTTAATTCAAATAAATATGAACTATGGCATCAACGCTTAGGACATATAAGTAAAACTAAGTTCTTAGAGTTGAAACGTAATAAAATGATTGAAGACATAAATGAAATAGAATCAGTTTCTCCTCACGATAAATTGTGCGTAGCATGTATAAATGGGAAGCAGACTCGCCTGCCTTTTAATAAAGTCAAAGACAAGAGTTACATAAAACGCCCTCTCTATATAGTGCATTCAGATGTTTGTGGGCCAATCACACCTCCAACAGTTGACAATAGAAACTATTTTGTGTTATTTGTTGATGATTTCACACATTATTGTGTGGTGTATCTGTTAACTTACAAATCTGAAGTGTTCTCTGCATTAAAAGACTATGTAGCTAAAAGTGAAGCAAAATTCAATTTAAAAATAGTTAATTTTTACACTGATAACGGTGGTGAATATTTATCTACCGAGATGAAAAACTATTGTAAAGAAAAAGGTATAAGCTATCACTTAACAGTTCCTAGAACCCCACAGTTAAATGGTGTCGCAGAACGAATGGTTCGCACAATAACGGAAAAAGCTCGTGCTATGTTAGATGGTAGTAAAGTAGAAAAATGTTTCTGGGGAAATGCAGTCTTAACTGCAGTTAATTTAATCAACATTACGCCTACAAGAGCTTTGAGTCAATCTAAAACACCATACGAGATGTGGCATGATAGGAAACCGAGTATTAAAAATCTCAGAGTGTTTGGTTCAACTGTGTATGTTCATAACAAAGCCAGTAAAAATAAATTTGACAACAGGTCATGGAATGGAATATTGGTAGGTTATGAACCCAATGGTTATAAAGTTTGGAACACAGAATGCGAAAAGTTTGAAACTGTAAGGGACGTTGTTATTGATGAGACTAATTTCATCGAATCCAGGCATATATTAAGACCTGAAGGGAGTAATAACAAATATTCCCAAGACGAAACTGATATTGTGAAATCAGTGTCTGATAAGTCTCATAATACAGGTCTGAAATCAGATATCTCTAAATCTGATAAACAATGCAGTAGAAACAAAATTCGTAGAATCGGTAGTGAAATGCCGTGTGAACCTGAAAGTGAATCTGAGAGTAGTTTATCGAACGAAAATCAGGAAAAACCTGATGAATTGTTAAATTTGCGAAGGAGTGAAAGACTCAAAACTCGGTCACCAATATCATATAATGAAAATGAATATGATATATATAGCGCTTTATCAATCACAAGTAATGTACCTAAGTCATTAGAAGAAATAAAATCTCTAGATGATAGGGATCAATGGGAAAAGGCAGTCAGGGAAGAAATTAATTCTCTTGAAAAGAATAATACGTGGACTTTAGTACCTAAACCATGTAATAAAAATATCGTTGATTGTAAATGGATATTTACTATTAAAAATGACGGTTTCGGTAAACCTTCAAGATATAAGGCACGTCTTGTTGCTAGAGGTTTTACTCAAGAATATCTTACTGATTACAATGAAACATTTGCACCAGTTGCTAGGATAGCAAGCTTTCGATTTTTAATCAGCTTTGCAAATCAATACAATCTATTAATTCATCATATGGATGTAAAAACAGCATTTTTAAATGGTACACTGAAGGAAGAAATATATATGGAAATTCCTGAAGGTGTTACCTGTAAAGATAATTACGTATGCAAATTAAATAAAGCACTTTACGGTTTGAAACAAGCTGCCAGATGTTGGTATGAAACATTTGAACAGTCTCTCAAAGAAATAGGTTTTCAAAACTCTCCAGTCGATAGGTGTATATATGTGAAGGATAGGGGAGACATTACTAAAAACATTTACGTCATATTGTACGTTGATGATTTAGTAATAACGTGTGCAGATTTACAAATTATGAATAATTTTAAAACTTACTTAATGACAAAATTTGAAATGACCGACTTACAAGACATTAAATTATTCTTAGGCATTAAAGTAGAGAGATACAACGACAAAATTACTTTAGACCAAAGTGCTTACATAAAATCAGTTTTGCATAAATTTAACATGAGTGAGTGCAACCCTATTAGCACACCAACCGAGCTCAAGTTAAACTATGAAGCTCTTAACTCTGATAAGAAGTGTGACGCACCATGCCGTCACTTGATCGGTTGTTTAATGTATGTTATGCTTTGTACGCGTCCGGATTTAAGCGCTAGTGTGAATATTCTAAGCCGGTACACGAATAAGAATAACAAAGAATTGTGGTTGTGTTTAAAGCGAGTTTTAAGGTATATTAAAGGCACGATTGATTTGAAGTTAACATATACGAGAAATAATTATGAGAATATTCTATGTGGATATGTCGACTCTGATTGGGGTGGCCACGATTATAATGATAGGAAAAGCACAACTGGATATGTGTTTAAATTATTTGACCAGTGTACTATAACATGGTGTACAAAGAGACAAACATCGGTAGCGGCCTCATCTACTGAATCCGAGTATATGGCTTTGTATGAAGCTGTCAAGGAAGCATTATGGCTTAAATCTCTGGCAAAAAGTATAAATTTAAACATAAATAAGCCCATTATTTTATATGAAGATAACAACGGCTGCATTAGCATAGCTAGTAATCCAACAAGTCACAAGAGATCGAAGCACATTGATATAAAATATCATTTCTCGAGAGAGCAGGTTGAGAAAAATGTAGTAAAGTTAAACTATATTTCCACAGGTGACCAGTTGGCAGATTTATTGACAAAACCGTTACCACCGGTGACTTTTATGAGATTGAGAAAAGAATTGGGTTTAGAATAAGTTTTAGTTTTAAAGTACAATTTCTTTAGATATAATGAAATGGTCTGGTCAGGTTTTTCTGGGTTTTTCCTGATCCATAGCAACAAATGTTGGACCATAATTGTACAGTTCTCCCAGACCCCACTTGGAAGTACATCTGTTCCGATCTGTCGTATTCATAAGTTGATGTTCAGTTATTTTGTAATGTTAAGCTGTATACCAGATACTGGATTGTAAACTAGCGATGAGCTAGAAGTTAGGGATTAATTTTTGAGGGGGCGTGTTGGATTATATAGTGCAAAAATTAATATACCTAACAATGTTCCTTTGTTCTACCTGTTCAACTTATTGTTTATTTGACTCTCCTCACACCGCGTCACGGGATCTTGTAAGACGGACGTATTGCTTCCAAGTGAACGAATATAAAATAAATATTTCAATATTTGCTTAACAGAAACATTAAGTATTTTATTTTGACCCCATACCTCCTATAAAGTTTACTATTACTTTATGGATATTCTTCTTTTTTAGGGGCACCTCAGTTTATGTACTTTGGCGAGTCTTTTTGAATTCATTAGCTAGGTATTAGACTTTTAACGTATGAACATATAAACGTAATTCACTCCGAATTTTTCTTTTATTGACGTGTACTTATGTCTTTCCGGATAGTTTTTTCAATCTGCAAGAAATAAAATTTCATATAAGAGGAAATAGCTTACTCAAGTATTGTTGATACTTAAACAAGTTATATGTGTAAATAAACTCTAAACTTTACCTCTGCTCTGCTTAGAGATAGTTTTGAGCTGAATTTGAGCGCAGACTTTTCAAAACAAGACATCTGCAGAAACTTATATAGGGTCGATAACGATGACAACAGTGGACAGAAAACTATAGATTGTTTGATACTTTTAAGTGCCCAACTCTAATGCGACATGGGTTTCATTAATTGTTTTACTCGTGTCATTATTTGAGCCTGTTAATTATCACATTTTTGTTACACTCTTTCACATAGTTGGTTTCTTTAATGTTCTGCCTCAGTTCATTGACAAAAGGTGCTCTTACTTAACTTTTGTCATTGTTTTTCCTTGATTTTTGCATAATCCATCATTCATCAACTAAAAGTTTAAGGTATAGATCGTTCTGTTTGAAATATTAGTTTGTAAATAGACGTTATATTTAAATCCGATTTCCTTTAAATCATAATTTTCAGTTTAAACCCAAGACTAATCTGCTGATATTTGACATGTCTTTGACGTCGTGAACCTTACAATTAGTAATAATGCTTTAAGACATATATGCAATAGAGTCACTTTACTTTCGTTTATCTTCTGGATGTTTTGACATTCGGTGAAGATGTGACGTCATGCAGCAGCTAAGCCATCTCAATAGCCGTTGGAAGCGTGCAAATCGCGCAATTGTAGTTTGAAACTGATGTTTCTTTCATCAGTTGTAACTTATTAAAGTGCCTGCCGCACAATATTAGGGTCTTACAAATTTCTTTGAATATCCCGATCCATGCCATCTGAAACAAGTTTTGAATGGAGGTTACAGACACAGAGTTTATAGTATTAAATAGGGCCTATTCAAACCAATGTTACAAAAATGGACACTTAATTATACCTTGAACTCCGCTACATGATTCTGAATTTTGAGCCAGGAACAAACAGCTGTGCATTGTCATTAATGTCATAAATGACAGTATTCAAATCATACACAGGTAATTTACAGTATACGTAGTTGATAGCGAGAGCCCTGTGGACAGAAAACTGTAGTTTAACGTGTAGAAGTTATACTCAGATTAGAAGCATGGATTTTCTTTATAATAAATGATACCTACTTCGGTACGGTTGTTTCACTTTCCGCCTTTCATCTTCCAATCTAGTCTACTAATTATAACATTGTTTCACTTTTTACATACTTACTTGGCAATCCTAACTCAGGTAATAAACTGTGATTATTCTTTCTCCATTTCCAACATTACTATTATAATAAAAAGCTTTGTTATAGCATTTGTCCATAATGAAACAAGTGATAGGTGTCAAAGATAAGCTGAGGTAGACTATCTCAGCTTGTCTTGAAGATGTTCAGTTGTAAGCTGGGACTAGATTACTGACTATACAACATAATATTTTCATGGTCATTTACATGAGATCGATTTATCGATTTGCAGTTAGTCCTAGATTCTTGTATGATATATAAAGTGATGTGTGAATTTAGTAATTTTATTATATTTGATGCGTACTAATAACTCCTTTGTAACCTACGGCGTAGACTTAACTGACCCATTGGTTACAACGCTATAACGTGAGTAAGTAGTAGACGCATCACCTATTGATACCATTTTTCAAATACATTTCCATTTTCTTTCCAGTACGGGATACAATCACTGCAAACAAACATAAATTTCATTTACATGCTTAGATAAAGATATATCAAGTATGTAGTATACTTACAATGTTTATCGCAAGCAGCAGAAACTCCAGGTGAGAAGGGGAAAGGAATGAAACGCAAATTGAAAGTGAAGATTATTTATTAGATGATATAAAGCTGCGTTGTAATTAATACTGACGGAGCTTGTTTAACTCAATTTGCCGCGTGCATATTTTTATACCTACATTCACATGCAAGTAGTATATAGGTATACTACTACATAGTAGTGGTGCTGTTTGATGCTCAACCACAAAATATTGAGACAACAGAAGCAAATATATGGTTCTTGCAGCAACATTCCTGGGCTACCACAAGTGAAAATTTCATAGCTAGGTCCATTGTTGGACTCCCACAAGATGATCGAGGCTGCCAACGTCACAAGAAGGTGACTGAGAAAAGATGGTGAAATTCGTCATGGCGATTTAATAAATCTCATTGCCAGGTCCATGTTGTCGGCACACCCATTGGCAACGAATGCATTCTGTATTCTCAATATTTTGTGCGTGTGTAAGTTATCTTTCCGCATAGCTGCTACGATGAGTTAAACTACCAGAAATATGATAAAAAGACAGACAGATATTTACGAATATAAGATGACGTATCTCGGCAATCACTTCCGCTTGATACATATTAAAGACTTCAGTTTTAGAGTAAAGAAGAATAGATAAAACTACCGTTGAGATTTTAAATGAGAGAAGAAGCAAAAAGTAGTGGAATACCTTATATCGTAGGAAGATAGATAGAAGAGGAGAGGAAAAGGAAAGCCAAGGACTAAATTCACAGATGAAATTAAAGAGAAGGCAAAAAGAGTGTCGTGCAAAGAGTATAGAAAAAGATGGAAAATACTGCACCAAAGAGAACGAATTTTCAAAATAGATGTAAATAGTGTGCAAAGCATTTGGTGACTTCAAAGGATATTAGGAAGTTATTATTTAAATTGAGAAAAGATGAGACATGTTCTTGTAGAAGACACTGGAAGGTATAATTACAAAAAGGATAACAAATAATTATCCGCCAAAGTACATTAGTGAACAAGTAAACTAAAGCGAATCATTAGCACATTTGTTCTTACTTAATAACATTTACAACAAAATAAATACCTACAGATAAGGCGTTCTCTATGTAATTCACTTTTTCGACCGGAAACTTAGTGCTAGGGTTGCCAAACTTTCGCGGGTGGAATAATAATAAGCAACGCGACTGCACTACAAGCTTTACAAGTAAACAATCGCCGCGTGTACCACTCTGCTAACTGAAACGCACTCATGGAGATATTTCTATGTGCTTGTTGAATGAAACATCATAAACCATTCAACTAGAAAATCACCGCGTCTACCACTATGCACACCAAAAGTGGACGCGCACATAGATATATTTCTTAGCGTGTGTTCCATAATAATATCGTATCTCAAATATCATGAAAGTCTCTCTCCTGTCTATTAACAAGTAAGTTTCCAGTAGTACGGCGATGCTTTGGATCCCAAAGCTCCTTATGGAAAAATATCTGTAGGTATCTAAGTTATGTTATTACTAAAGATGAGGCCACATAGCTGGTCCGCTTGGTAATAAGTGCATTTGGAAAGTATGATCCTGATCTTGGTGCTATGAACTTTGCTTGCCATGGCACAGCATCGTTCACAGCACCAGGTGGTTCTATTGTGGCATTTAATGATGATGAAGTAAGAACAAGATTGTCAGTCCTAGTTTATAAACGGAGTTATTCGCCGAAGTGACAATCGGCCTCGGCGCCGTAAAGTTATTGCGAGTTAGGATAGGACATACTAACTAAACGTGCGCGATTGATGTTAAGCGTAAACTGCTTATACCCTAACCTGATTTTTTGTAATATTTTGCTTTTGCAGCCTTACGTTTTTATTTCGAAAGCCAAACGTATCTATAAAGTACGCTCCCTACACAAACTTTTCATCTAGCAAGACAAATTTATCCATTCAATAAGCCTAAGCTGGTGGTTTAGCTTCTAGTGTTTCCGACGATACCTATCTGATTTTTATCGACAGTCCTTCGCTTGCAAACGTTCCAATTTCGGCCAAATGCATTTTGCGAGCCAAGCGTTTCCACTAGCAACCCAATGATCGCTTTGGGCAAGCCAAACCCTTTCCTTTTGCAAGCTAAAGGTGGCATGGTGTAAATACCATAAGTTGTGTGTTCGTACGGTTGATGATCATGACAATATGTTGCAGGTCGTAGTGGTACATACAGTAGGCAGTGTCTCTGTGTTTTCAGTTATGTATTTTAAAGCACTGCACAGAATTTAACATGGGAAAATCACTCGTATAGTCAATTCGCCGCATTAGAAATAATACCTGTGATTTTAGTTTCTGCCTGAGGGTGTAATGCTATCTCTTTTATGTCAAAAAATTGCTATGTTGACCCACTCCCACAATCACCTCAAAGACCCCAGGAAAGACCTCAAACTATCCGTCACCTATGGGCTATTCAATCCAAATTAAAAATACAATGTGATGGCTGGTGATGGATCCTGATTTTTGATTAAATATTGCGAATGACATTTGTAGTAGATGACGTATAATTGCACATCTCCGTATAAACTGCCTAATCCTCCCAAATCGTCCTGCAACATCGTGGGTGAGGCTCCCGGTACCCAGGTTCCTGCACCCATGGTGGCTGTGTTTTACAACCGGTTGCCAGACCGGTCAACCCTACTCTAGGGATGGCACAAGATGACTCATGAGACATCTTCAACTCTGTGTGAATCGCTTTCAGTCCTTTTTCATTAAGCTTCTCGTCCCTGAATGTAACTTTAAGTTAAGATATTTTGAATATATTCGCCTTAATTAGTAAGTTACACTACTGTTCGAGAAACCTAGTTGATTCAATGGTTGTTTAGTGAACGTCATCTCACACAGATTGATCGGTTCTCACTGCGATTCCACAAAACTGAATTCAAGATGTACCATGAGCCACCAGGAGTAATTCTGTGCCATTATGTGAACCCTATTACCATAAACGTGACAAATACTCTTTACAAAGATCGATATCATCTTTATTAGTCATTTCATTTATAATGCGCTACCACAGATGATACAAAATATGTGTTTCGATACTTGCTGCCGCCGAACTCAAAAGTTGATTTTTAGTCAGTCGCAATAAGTGACATTTTAACTTTATCTCAAGACCACAAGGCGCAATATAGAGTGGTCTTTGTACCCGCGTAGTAAAATATCAAATGCCCTGACTTGTGAAGTTGGAATGCAAGTCAATAAGAGTCGTTGTAAAGTTGTAGTTGTAACGTTTACTGTACAGAGATCATTCCTTTAGTCGCCTCGTACGACATCCACAGGAAGAGATGGAGTGGTCCTTAGATTCTAAGCCGGGAACCACACGGCAAAACTTTTATATATTTTTTTTATGACATAGAACGGCAAATCAGCAAGTGTCACCTGATGGTAAGTGATCGCCGCTGCCCATGGAACACTGCAACACCAGTGGTGTGACAAGAGCGTTGCTGACCTTAATCACTCTCCTAGCGGGGAAAGGGGTTGGGCCTCCGGCTCTCTCATTCACCGAACGAAGCATAGCAGCTGTAAAGCTACTATTCAAAAGTCGATTTTCTGTGAGAGTGTGGTACTTCCCCGGACGAGCCGGCCCAATCATGCTACTAGCAAATGTGAATTTCGCCAGTCGCGTGGCTCTACCACAACTGAAATGGTATATATATATAGGAAGATCAATGTCCAAGTCACATGCCAAACAGAACGATTGTTTTATCATGAATACCAGGCAAACCGTGGACCTCTTGCGTTGCAGGCTGGCGTATTTACCTAGTAAGTAATTCACCAGCCTGCAACACGAGAGGTTTTCGGAGGCTTCTTATTCTATGAAATATAGTAAGAAACATAAGTTTTCATTCAGAAGGAGAAACATAGATGGAGCATAAAGGGATACTAACGCTATGATCTTCTTCCAGCTTGAAATTGTATTATAATAATCAAGCGAAGTTGACACAAGGCGAGAAATCCTTAAGGTGTTTACTTAAAACAATGAAAAAAGGCCAGTATAGACTACTGGACCGCATTTAGGGCCGTTAAAAACTTATCAATTAACAGAAAAATTACCGGTCATTAAGCTTTGCTAGTTTTCAAAGTCACTGATATTAAAGAGTGGCCGAGTGGCCGTAGTGGCTGTATAAAGATTATAAAGTGTATAAAGATTAAAGAAACCTCTCCAACCTAGCAATAACTCATTCAACCTATTGTAAACTACGCCAAAGCTTGCTACGGGCTATCCATCTGCTCTCAATTTCTTAATAATGGAGATACGACACCTTGGTACATAGGCTTTCCATACCAGCAAGCGGACTAAGTGGCGGGTAGCCAGCAAATTATTCATTAAAATTAAACACACTAAATATGACAGTGCGTAGACTGCTGATAGGACACATAGTTACTCTTATTTTGTATAAAGATACATTAAACTGCACATTTTTTACGTGTTCAACTTATTGTATCAACTATTCAACAATGGTTACTAATAATGGTATCAGTACGGAAACTTAATATTACACAGACAATATTAAATACCTGACTTTAGATAATTACTTAATTGTTACAAGTTCTTATTAGTTAATATCATTTAGAATTACAACTGCTTCATATTACAAGAGATCTTCATATCTTACTAAGATTTTCACGTGATACAAGAATTTTGTTCCAAATGACCGCCCAAAGATAAAGTCATCCAAAACGTCAAATAGTTCAGAACGGATGTAAGTGACAAACACTGCTGTCACATTAGTGTGGTTTGTAGCTGTATCGAGGTTGGACAAAGCACGTGAGATTGTCACTGTCTCGCACTGTTAGGATGAGGAGGAGATTTTCACTTGGACGACTTGAAGTCATCAACTCTTATCTTTTCCATACTTGGCATTACAGGCTCAAATGGCGCAACGTTAGTCGTTGAAACCACACTTATACTGCGTCGCCGCCTTGTCGATATACGAGTATCACCATCGAGCTGGATATAACTGCACCAATCTTCCTCAGTTTTTTACATTTGTCTCACGAAGGTCTCAAGTTACTAATGTCTTTATTTCGGGTCATTCAATACTTCGAACTTATAATAAATGTGGATATAATGTTATTTTCCATGATTTGGAGCTACTTTAAGTAACAGGTCATAGACCTTGAATTACTTAAAAACACTCGGTTGGCCTCCGCATAGCTTCAAGATGAGTTGTCATCTGGAAAAATATAAACCAACTGAACCGGGTCAAATACGATTTAAAAGTGAGCCTAGAAATTTATGATAGTTAGTCAATGAATTGAATAAAGTGAGTAAGGAGACAAACTTGAAGGTTACTCCATTGACAAGAACATTATTCATAAAAAAAAAATGGAGTTGCAAATAACAATAAAATACCTCGATAATTATCTCGTTGAAGCTGCTGCACATTGCTTGCATCTCGTCATAAGTAATTATGTTAAACTTGGCAATAAAACCGCGCCCCCATTTAACTGTGCAGAAGATGTACAAAATGTTTAATATTTATTGCGAAATATCTGTAAATATAAACTTTAAATTAATAAACAATGTCAGATTTATTTGAAACGTAAAAAGTAATAAAAATCATGGTTGAAAATTAAGTATATTTAAAGTTTAGTTACCTTTTAATTCTTACTCTTTCTAGTTTTCATCGTTTTTGTTTCATTGCTTGATTGACTAAGTAGATATGGAGGTTCCATAATTATGTTGGGTGAGCTCGTAAGCAATTCAAATATTTTTTGTGATTGATGTTATTCAAGATTTGTCTAATAAGACTCCATTGCTTCGAAATTTTCAAACCTATTGGTTTGTCGCCAATCGTCAAAGTATATATTTGTTTGTAATATTCAGAAGTCCAATGGCCGTGTACTTTTCCCATAATGTAGGCATGTATAAGCTATTCGGCGTCGTCCTCTGACTTAAGGGTTCATGCACGCTTTGAGTTCAATATTAGGGAATGTCTGATATCTCAATTTATCCGCCATTTACTAAAGTAATTCTTTAGAATTCTGCGTTCAAATTTGGGATCCGACATCTTTTATTCTAATATGATGACGCCACACAAAAATGGTTTGTTGTCATCTTCATCTTCATCAGGTCTTTTCTTTTTGTCTCCACAACCCTCTCTGTACTACTAGAGCCATATATTAGCCAGAGCAGTCAGAGAGTTTGGCCTACACTCTCCACGCTGGCCAGACGGGTTGGAGAGGTATCTTCGATGTTTAAAAGCTTTATTTAGCTTGTGTTTCCTTAGTCGCCTTTTACGACATCCACGGGAAGACTTGGAGTGGTCCTATTCTACTCTGCCGGGAACCACACGGCCTCTGGTGTCATCTGATAAGTCTCTATTTCCCAGAATACCTTTAAAAGGAAATAATGCAAAGCTCGATGATATTACTGTTCATAGTCATGACTGTTTTTGCCCATCCTGATGTAGATATATTTCGGTAACTGGTTCATTGCATAGAAAACCGATGTCTGGCAACACCATCGGAGCCCGTTATAAGGGAAAAATCGTGATATGCTGCTCTGCTGTTGTTTATGGTGATGTAATATTCAATAGTCACACTATCAAAGTTTCTGAGACCGTGCGAGGTGGGCAATAAATAATGCCGGATGCTGAGCCCCGGGCTCCAAAGCATCTTAGCTGCTGATGTAACCAAAGACAAGCTCAAATTAGAATGAGAGAGAAGGAGAGTGCCAGACTGATCACCTTTTAAAAACCTGCAGTTATATAAGAAAACATTTTCAGGTCAACATTTTTTGCTACTAGGTATTTTATTTGTCTCACGTCTTACTTTTAATTTCATATATCTTAGTCTTAATTATAACAACCTGCTTATATCTTGAACAAGTTTTAATCATAATAAAAGGAATTTTTAAGGATATTAATCCAAATCGGGATTGTGATCCTTAGTCTTTATCAATGTTCTCCTAAATTCTTTATTCTCTTCTCATTTCCGCCACCTTGTCGCTTCTTTTCGAGTGCCTTCATCTTTTTTATTTCTCCTTGTTCGGCTGAGTCCTTTTTTCTCCACGTTGCTTTTTCGTCTGTTTTTTTCTTGTTTTCCATTTTAACCTCTTTTTTCGAATATTTGCTTTCCCAGTTAAAGTGTTTGTTTCTCCAATTTGACACTTTACCAGACTTCCTTATTTTCCAATGCTTTACAGATGACCTCCACTTCCTCCAATTTTCATCTGAAAAATTGTTATGTCTTCTCCAGTCACAGACTTTTCCAGATTCATTTTTACTCTGATTTATTGTTTTTTTTAATTACTTCTACTGCGTCCAGCTTCTTTTGAATTTTTCATCCTCTATTATCCGCTATCTTATCCCCTATGGAGGGATGTCTCCTCCAACCTCCAGCGAGTGTGCGATGCAAAGGCTTGGCTCTATCATATTATTCTTTCTTAGGTCTGAGCGAATTCAGTTCATCTCTTATTATTGACATTAAGCTCCTTAGAAAATATTGATTACACATTATTATATTTATTTGTCTTTTCTTTTGTCTTTTGAGGATCTTTTTTATTACATATATCATATGTTTTATTATAAACACTTAATTTAATGATTGCAATGACCACTTGTGTTGTCATTTTTATTTGATATCTAGAAAAATAAAAACAGAGTGTTAGGATAACGATAGGCCTGCATAGAATAATAAACTATTCATAAAATATTTTGAGCTCTTACGACTAATATTTGAAGAAAATATACCTTTTACACTATTACAACGTATTAATTATTGTTCAAACTCCATCGCCTCTTGTTCTCTTGTTGTATTTCATAACTCGCACTTGCTTTACATGTTTGATAAAGGCCACTGTCTTTTGCATTCCTCGTGTCTTGAAGAGTCAAGAGTAGAGACTCTGGAGTGCTGGGACTATACCTAGAAACATATATTAGGTATATTAATAATGTACTGAGTATATTTTTTTCGAAATTCTTTAGAATAGGTTACGGCAAGGAGCGAGCAAATTTGCATCAAATATCGATTATGCGTTTTTTTTAAATACACTTGGTTACTTTATACTGAAATTAAAACTGTTAAAATGCCATACTTCAAAAGGGGGCTAAACGTTACCTATACGATAAATTAAAACACGGTAGCGTAAACTTTGACGATTATACATCAAACTCGCTATCACCCACTTGTTAGTGACTAGGCGAGTAACTTGTGGTCAATAAAGGAGATAAATTCATCAGCAAAGGAGACGTGACTGTGTAGTTGATAAAAGTGTAAAAATCCTGTCGAAACTGAAACAGAAAGAAGCAGAACGACGAACTTCTTCTTAGTCTCAGGAGTTCAGTCAGTTCTTCTTAGGAGGCAGAAATCCGGTGAATTCATGCGTATGGTTTGGTATTGTGACTACCATGGCCTTTTGCGTCATCTCATTTCTGTAATATAAAATAGAAAATGAAATATACAATATTACTTGAAGCATTTTACCTTTAATCATATAGTTATGATTATCAACAGGACGAACCTTTGGCTGATTTACTTCCGCTGACGTATTTATGGAGTTACATCTACTGTGGTCGCAACGGGACGTGGATGTAACTTCATAGAAACGTCAGAAGAAATAAATAAATAAAAGATTAGTGCTAAGTCTTGTTTATGTTATGTGTTGTTATGGCTCGGAATTCGGCGCATACCCGAGGTTGGGCTTGTTGCGGAACTAGTTACTAACATTCTGTCTCCCAATAGTGTCAGGGTTATCATACCTCATGTGGCCGAAGCAGATCTAGATGGCTGACCATTAACGCTATGTTCTGGTTCCGGTAGCCAACCTTATTTAGCGAGCTTGGGATGATGTAGGCGTCAAAAAGGTCCACAGTCACCTTGGCAATGCCTTGGGAGCGGACTTGGCGCGACTCAGACCTGTGTCACAATCAGAATCAGGAACATGGCTACACGCACTTCCACCTCCTCTTCTTGGCACATTACTTGACGATGACTCCATGCGGGTGGCTGATGCGCTTCACCTGGGTCTCAGAGTGTGCAAACCACATAGATGCATCTGCAGACCGAAGGCGGAAAGCAATAGCCACCTCGCGTTAAATTGTCGTGACTACATTGGGAGGTTTCCGGGATTACGTGCGCTTTATGACCTAGAGTGTTTGTTTCTGCGGGTGTCCCATGCGTGCTGGGACGTCGGGACTTAGCAGGTCCGATGTTATAAGGTACCAGGCGCGATGGTCTAACTCTAGTTCCGTAGAAACATGGCAGATGTGATGTACTTGTGTCAGCACAGTCGCCACCAGCCACCTCGGACGGAAAGTTGGCATGGCGGCAACGGCAAACGGCTCGTTTCTGGCGCATAGGATGGCCATAGCTATCCAGCACGGTAACGCAGCTATTGTTTTGGGCCCCTTTGCGCCAGAAACGCTAAGAGACGAGTTATAATTATTGTATATTTCGTAGAAGTGTATCTTAAACTTTAGATTTTTTTGCAATAATTGCTACTCGTGTTTATATATATTAATATTACTGAGTACAATTTTAAATTTCTGAAAATCGAAATAGTATATAGGTACCAAAGTGTTTTTTTTTTAGTCAAATATCTCGCAAATCTTACAACTAATTTTAGAAAACTGAGTATTATTTCTGAAACTCATAATATAATAAATCAAGTAAAGAAGTCATTGTATATTTAAGATTAACATATATAATAAGTCAAAAGATCTTCTCGACGTATTTTTTTCGTTTACTGTAGTCGTCAAACAATTTTACAACAATTAACAATTTACACACAATATATAAAATACATGTAAAATCAGCGTCGTTAACCACAGTTTACAATAAGAATATGTAGAGAGTGAGTACGCTATCACATAGAAGGGAATATCCATTGTAATGGATGCTATTCATTTTAAATTACATTGAATAAGACTAATAATAAAAGTCATAGCAAATATTTTAACCTTTGATATGCACCTACTCGTGTTGAAAACACATCAATATCCCTAAAGTATGTGTTTAGACTATCGCAAGGGCGGCACATGGGTTAAGCTATATTTAAGTAAAAGAACATCGTAAGGACACAGCGACATTTTAAGTTTACTTAACGCAGAAATTTCTTTTGGACCCTGAACAATTTGTTATAAATTTTTATTTCATGTCAGGTAGTATATGCATATAGAGACTATTATACTAAGAGCTATACAGTGTTAGAGTTACGAGAGTAAATAAAAAGTAAATATTACTTAGTTAAAATTATTTTCTATTCAACTTTGTACGTGAGGCTGCTGTAGACTGCTGAAGATAACCACCCTTCATCTTTTTATAATAATAGCATATTAAGAAGTGATATATCGCCATGAGTTTGACGTTGGTGGAGTTAGCATCTGTCAAGTAATAAAAAAAGTGTTAAGGACTGCTGAAGCCATTGAAATACTCACGTTGGAAAGACATTCAATTCAAGCATTATTTATACTTTCAGACAGCGTAGCACTTGACGCAGTGATAGCCTGCTTAATGATATCAGTGCGTCAGGTGCACAGAAATAACAATCAGAAAATACTCAATATAGCATAATTAATGCATAAAAACATATCAGAAAATACTTCATTCTTCAGGAATTAGAACCAAAAGTGTACAAATTAGAGAGCTTACATTGAGTAAGAAGGAAACTAAAGTCTTGTATGTGTGTTTTATTATTACCTCGTGTACTCGTAAACTATCAAAAATAACAGTCGGATTTTTATGCTTTAAATACAGTTTATTTACTACTTCTAAGTACTTAACCAATACGTACGCTAGACATACACAACTAAGTGTAAACAATGAACAGACAAGTTCCTGACATTGGTCTCTTAAGGACCTGTTCTACAGGCGAGTTTAGGCCTTTCCCTTTGGATATTAGTTGTAGCCCTTTGTGGTTGTAGGAGTACGTGGGTGAACTAGTAACACTTCTATTTTTTTAACCTATTTTACATTAGTTAAGGGTATAACTTGTATTGCATTATACCTAGAACTAGTAGGATTGTTAAGTTAGTTTTGGAAGTCGGTGGGTGTGAATATATGTGTGTGTTTAAGTACTATCCGAGGACTGGCACCTGATTACACAAGGAACAACTGAGGACCTTTTCAATTCGAGGACTTTGTTTGAGTCCTCGATGGAATGTTTTCATTACACAACTTGTGACGTCTACATGTCTCCCGTCTCATGATCCTCGCCGGAAGTATCGCTGCCAAAACCCAAGTCTCCAATGAGATGTGTTATTCTTAAAAGCTGTCGTCTTCTCGCGTTAAATCGACGCTCCACTGGTCTACTCGAGCCTGAAACAAAAACTATATTGTAATGTCTGTATGACTAACTACCACAATAGAACGCCACGTACCTTTTTAAGGAGTATTACTTTTTATGGCATTTTATTGTGTGATTACTACAAAATCGTCTCTTATATAGGCACTTTTTTTTGCATTTACTTGATACAAATTTCAGCATTTTAGCATCTGTCACACTTAACCTACAACAGAATGCTTCGCAACTTTTTGTAGTTCATTACTAATTGGAATAAATGGTGTAAAAAGTGGATTTCTTGTTACTGCGATGATGATGATGACATGCAACTATATAATAATACGAATTCATTATATACAATAATACGAATGTGATGACCGTGACGTGTCATCACATTCGTATTGTCCCCTGGATAATCAGGCATTTAACGTTAGCAAAAATCAACATAGTGAACGCAAACTATCAAAAACAAAATTTGGGTTTTTATTTTTAAATAACTTTTATTGTCTCTTTACAATGCTAGTTATACACAACTAAGTTTAAACAATGTAGTCGTTGTGAACACTCTAGGTCCTGACATTGGTCATTTATGGACCTGTACTACAGGCGACTAGACCCTTTCCTTTGGATATTTGTTATAGCCTTTGTAGATGTTGGTGGGTGAACTAGTAGCATTTCCATTTTCCTAACCTATACAACATTAGTTAAGGGTACAACTTGTATTGCATTCTGCTTAAAACTAGTATGATTGTTGAGTTAGTTTTTAAATGCGAGTATTTGTGTTTGTTTTGAGTACAATCCGAGGACTGCCACTATAACAGTAACTTTTCAATCCGAGGACTTTCTCGGGTCCTCGATGGTATGCATAAATAACGCAACTTGTGACGTCTACATGTCTCCCGTCTCATGATGCTCGCTGGACGTGTCACTGCCAAAACCCAAGTCTTCAATGAGATTTGTTATTGGTAAAAGCTGTCGTCTTTCCACGTTAGGTCGACGCTCCGCTGGTCTTCTCGAACCTGAAACAAAAACTATAATGTAATGTCTATACATATAAATAGAAGAATAGAATGCTATGTACCTTTTTAAGTAATAACATTTGTTATTTTGTGATCATTACAGGACCTTATCTTATTTAGGCACTTTTGTTCGGTTCGCGTCTACCTGAAACAAAAAATTATAGGATCTGTCAAACTGAACACTGAAAGAATGCTACATCCCTTTTTTGCAGTTCATTACTAACTGGAATATATGAAACATGAGCTAAGACATGCATTTTAAATTGTTATTATTACATGCACCTTGATGGGAGGCTTATGTTCAGCAGTGGATTTATCTAAAACAGGCGCATTTGTTCACGTCTTCCTGAAACAGAAAACAAAATACTAAAGAATTTTTAGGTCCCCTACATAACTACAAAATGCTATGTACCTTCTTAATAGTTCCTTTTCCTTTACTGAAACTCATGGCAATATTGCTTAAAAATTAAAACGTGTTTTGGTGTGCTTTCTATTGAGTGTTCAAGTGCTGTGGCTACTTAAACAAGTGATATGTATTAATATCAACGCCACTGTCCTCATCACTGCTTGAAAATGTTGAGTCTTGAGACCGACACCTCTTTTACCATATTTGGTTCTTGTTCGTTTTGACTTATTGAAGTACAGTACGACGCCACGATGTTGAGGTCTAACTGTCGTCTTCGACCCTGGACCATTGGAAGACTGGAAGGGACCAGCCACTCGGAGCAGTCGCTTTCTTGCCGGGCCACTGCAACAACGTTATCATATCAACATTGAATTGAAAGCAGAAATATAGTGTGTATTGCAGATGGGTGCATCAGATTGACGCAAATAAATCACGGTCTAATTCATAATTGTTTTCTCATCAGTTTGGGTAGCAAATTATAAAACAATACTCTGCGAACAACGAACTGAGTCTTAGTGCCATAAATTTCAATGAATTTTTTAACCCTTATCAATAATGAGAGCAACGATTGCATGAGTGGTCGATACGTCTCTGTAACTTTCGTGTACCATCAAACTGTTGCTACATTGTTTGGACATATGAAATATTTATGACCTTTTACGACTGAGTTCGTAATACGTAGAGTAAAGGAGAAACAAAAAGTAAAACTTAAGGGATGCAATAAAGAGTAGGACCTTGAAGAACAGCGTGTGCAACTTTGAATCTTCCCACAGCTTCTCTAATACTTGTAGGTCATCGTTCACTTGGATGCGCTGCGCTTATCCGTCAGCCGCCTGTCGATCATGTTGCCATCAAAGACGCTCGCAAAGAGGAAGAACTCCTCGTTCTTCTCGAAGTGCTATTCGCTGATGGACAGCATCTGTTCGGTTACGACTCGGACCCGGGATATTTTAGATTGTTCACTATTTCCGAGCGAATGGACATGAGGATTCTAAAAAGAAGTTAGTGTCATTCTCCAATCTAGTAATAGTAATTTGAAACCAAAGGTACTTACATGGAATGTAAAGATACAAAAATATGAAAGTCTTTTGTTTGGATACTAAAAATGTGTAAAACAAAATAGTAAAGAATTTTTCAGGTCACCTACATAACTACAATAGAATGTCATGTACCTTTTTAAGTAGTTCTTTTTTCTTCCCTGAAACTCATGGCAATATCGATAAAAATCAAAATGTGTTGTAGTGTTCTTCTATTGAATTTTTTAGTACTGTCGCAACTTAAACAAGTGATATGTATTAATATCAACGCCACTGTCCTCATCACTGCTTGAAAATGTTGAGTCTTGAGTCCGAGACCTCTTTTAGCATAGTTGGTTCTTGTTCGTTGTCTTGACTTATCGAAGTACAGTACGACGCCACATATTGAGGTCTAACTTTCGTCTTTGAATTCCCACATCACTGCCATCTGAAATCAAGTTTTTCGACAGAAACAAACAATCAGTTTAGAGTATAAAATTGAGCTTATTTAAACAAGTGTTAAGAAATAACCCCAAAATTATACCTTTAATCTTCTGTGCTTTAAGGTTCTGTATTTCGATCTGGAACTAGGCAACTGACTGTTACAATAAAATTTAACTGGTAATTTACATATGGTTGACAACGAGAGCCCTGTGGACAAAAAAAAAGATATTTTACGTGTTGAAATTAGACTATTATAAGCACGGATTTTATTTATTATAAATACCTCCTTCCTTAAGTTGGTTTCCCTCTCCGCCTTTATCTGCTCGTTACTTTAGCTTGCTAATTATAACTTTTTATACTAAGTGTATTTTATGGTTGTAGTGTATGATACCCCTTATTTTTTCAGATTCCAGTTTTGTCTTTTTCCGATCATTTTAATTACACCAAGTCCTTGTTATTTTCTTCTTATCTTTGCAATTATAGCCATTGTCTTATTCTTCATATAGTCTGTCTTTTTTGCTGTCTTTTTCAATTTATGGATAGCGATCAGCAAAATTATTAATTTTTTTGTATTGTCAAATGATAACATGAAACAGACATGTAAGAAAAACAATGTTCTCACTTTGGTCTTTTAGGACACGTAGCTTTCATGATTTTCTGCATAAAATATTGCAGATGGTGCAGTGGACCGAAACATATCGGTATTTCTGAGTTTAAAGCTGAGACTGAAACCCTGCGGCAGACCGTCGATGTAATGGCTCGTATCTTTCGCATGGCCGAGCCACATGTAATATCTTAACAGATATACATTACACTCGGAGCAGTCGCTTTCTTGCCGGGCCTCTGCAATAACGTTATCATATCAAATAAATCGGAAATCATATCGTCGGTTATTATATATATTGTCTTTTTTATCGCAATTTCTTTGAATCAGATTGACTCATTCTTTCACATTGTTTATTCAAATGAGGTTCATCATCATCTTCAGAAATCACGGTTCTATACTCCGCGGACAACGAACTGAGTCTTAATGCCAAAAAATTTATGAAGTTAAAGTTCGGGGAGTTATCTGTATCGTACTAGAACCGAAGCCCTCATTTATAATGAGAGCAACAGATACATGAGTGGTCGATACGTCCCTGTGACCTTCGTGTTATGCTCCTGTAGACGTTTATCAATTTATCATAGACCTGTGTCGCATTCGAGATAAATATAAATTATTTATGTCTTAACGACTAAGTTCGTAGTACGTGGAGTATAGGATAGGCAGAAAGTAAAATTTCAGGTATGAAATAAAGAGTAGGACCTTGAATAAAAGCGTATGGATTTTCCTACAGCTTTTCCAATACTAGTAGATGATCGCTCGCTTGGATGCGCTGCGCTTGTCCGTCAGCCACTTGTCCATCATGTTGTCATCGAAGACGCTTGCGAAGAGGAAGAAGTCCTCATTGTTCTCGAAGTTCGGTTTATCTAATGGACAGCATCTATTCGATCACGACTTCGGACGTGAGATATTCCAGATTGTCCATTATTTCCGTGAGAACAGACATAACGATTCTGAAAAGGAGTTAGTTTTAAAAAGTATATCGGTAACTAATGGGACGAAATGTAAAAAAATGGTGTTTATTTGAATGAAAAATGTGAAAATTCCTTGGCCCTTTAGGAGATTAGTGTGTTGATTTTATTTGTATCTCTTTGTAGGGGCTTGCGTAACTAACAGACAACAAGCACGCAGAGCTCTTGGAGAAGTTGTTGTATGCGCTCCGGCCAAAATTCAAATTCTGTCATTAAAAACGGGTGAATTAGGGGCTCCGAGCGATGTGTTGGGCTTGCTTAGCCAATAGCTCGCGACTTTACGCTCTTTTGCACGTGCGAGTTTTCCTTGTAACAAGGAGCATGAGGCATGTTACAGTTTACTTTTACTTTGAATATAACGTGCACGTTTTCAAACGCATGCACATTTGTACGCGTCCACCTGAAACCAAAATCAAGATTATATGATCTGACAGGATATATGTTACACAACCGAATGCTACGTACCGCTTTAAGTAGTTTATCATTCTCAACTGCAAATCATGGCTCATTACCTAATTGAGATATGTCTGTACATTTCATTTTGTAATAACGATATGACCCTTATTCGTGTAAGTTTTCTCGCTTCGGTCTGAAAAAAAAATAGTATTAAAGTATCTGTCAGGTAAGTACCTACTACAATAGAATGCTATAATAATATACCTTTTTCAGAAGTTCCTTTTTGTTCACTGATACTCCTGGAACTATTGCTAAAAATAAAAGCGTACGCTTTTTGACGAGTTCTGCAATACTAATGTAATTGTAATTTTTAGTAATGTCGCAACTTAAACAAGTGATAATTACTTATGTGTAAATCGCTAAGCGACTGTGTTCTCCTCTGCTTGAAAATGTTGAAATTTGAGCCTGGACCAGAATGCTTACTTCTTCTATCGAGTCGTAGAATGGCAAATGTGTGTATCAAATGTGTTTTGACCAGCGTTTTGTTACTATGATTGCCCGTTCGTTTGCCTCATTGAGATCCTGCATAGTGCAAGAAGTTTGGTTTTCTGGGCACACCAAAAGGTGAGCCATAGATTGGATAGCACCGCAGTCGCACTCAGTATTTCTAGAGAAACCCCATTTAACTTTATTTTCGTTGCTTATGCTTATATAGAATGCTTACTTTCCAGTTAAGATGTCTTTGGATATTTACAAGTTGTTGATTACGACACCTGTGAACTGAAAGCAATTTCTAAAATATTTGAGTCAGTCCTTGATTCAGTAAGCTTTGCCTGGATTAATGTTTATTTACTTTTTTGATGTCTCCTGTTTGTGGACGCGCACAGTCAAAGGGTGTTAGAGGTGTTAGAGTTTAGTTATTTTTATTTGCGGAACTGCCTCTCGGCCTCTGAGATGGTTCCTTTAACGACTACCAGATGGCAGCCGGGACCACCTGCTTAACGTGCCTTGCCTACCGAAGCACGGAATCGTCTTTCTTATCAGACAATCAGGTGATTCATGCCTGCAATGACCTAACCAAACTGGAAACAACTTAACAAAGTATGCTTCCCGTGGGAATTGAACCCACGACCCCCGGGTCAACAAGGCAAACGCCTTTACCACTGGACCACGGAGGCAGTTACGTAAGAACTTTACTCGTACTTCAAGAAATATTCTAAAAAAAGAATTAGCAAAATCAGTTCAGCTGCTCTCGAGATTTGCGCTTAGCAACATTTTCAGCGATTCATTTTTATATTATAGATTACACAACCACATTTAATGTGCCTAGAGAAAGGAACTTAAAATAAATTAAAATTGAACCGCAGACTATGAAAATGAAGTATAATAATTAATAATTATCATCATCATCTGGTCTTTTTTACTCTCCACTGCAATAATAATAATTTTGCTGCGCTGAAAATCGAACCCTATGCCTTACAGTTCATGGAGGAACGCTATCGTTGTGCTGCACCATTTGCTTCCCTTTGCAGTACAAACGTACAGTACATTATACAAACGTACAGTATTATACATAACAGTACGTTTTTATCTAAGTTATTATTCCTGCTGTTGATCTGGACGAATAGAAATAAAATAATAAAGAATGACAGCTTTCTTCCCGCACAGAGCGTAGGAGCCGGCTGATGATATGGCAACTACTTTAATAAAGTCAGCAGAAACAAACAGGATCTACTTAATCTGGAAACCCAACATCCTCGTTTATGTCATACATAAACACAATGCAATGGGCATGGAGGTATGGCAACGCGGCGTCTAAGAATAAAAAACTGCTCACAAAAGAGGGATTGAAAAGAAACATCAAGTATCTGCTAATCGTTTAATTTTAAAATTGATTACATGCGGTTAAATACAATAATGTGCGGATACAACGCACGTGTCAAATGTGATTTAGAATATAAACATTATCTTTTAAACCTTAATGCACTAATCTCATCCATGTTGTGGCAAGCTTAAAGATAGAAACATTGAAGAACCAGCTTAAACTATTATTACTAGCGCCTTAAGTAGTTAAGAATACTCTTAAAATACAATCATACTATACTATAATACTCATTTATTAGTAAATTCCGTTATGTATATGTTAATTAATTACATTAAAATTTATTTATTAAATACAGCAAAAGGACATTACTTTTTAAGATATGACAATACAAACATAAATAATGTACTTCCCTCGTCCCCTTCTAGTGTAACCGTCCAGTCGTTACGCAGCAAGCACAAGGGCAGGGGGTCAACAGCCTCCCTCCCCGTAACGCAAGGCAAGCAACTGAAACTCTGCACCCACCACACTACACCGCTCTGGTGCGACAAAACTCGGTACTCGTACCTATATTGAAGACCCGTCTTGTGACTTAAAGCTCGTGGTATTGATTTAAGCAAGGAAACCGGTCAACAAGTAGCCTATATCTTTCCTACGCACACCTGCCTCTCCCAATATCTTGCTATACAAGACGTCATTCAAATGATAGACACAACGAATGACATGAACCCATACCGAGTCTATTATGTTTGGTTCAACCACAAATGTTGCGAATCTGAACGGCGACTTGTATTATTCGAGCAAACGTTTCCCACGTATTTCTTCTTGACAATTTGGCTAGCCATTTTACGAGAATCCGCAAATTCACCAACAAACGTCAGTTTTAACGTCATCTTCAAGCCGTGCAACGAAACGCAGCAGACGCAGTGTACGCTGTAAGAGCCGCGTGTGCGGGTCGTTGACGCCAGCTTCTTGGACCACGAGGCGTTGTTGTATGAATCACGGTGACTACAACCATGGGCGTAGTCTCTTGACAACGTCATTAAGATTAAAAATCAAATTCGATTATACTCGTATATTCCAAACAACCGAGTCTTTCCGATTATAAGGGACGTCGTTGCAGCAGTGGTAACTGAACCCAATGCAACCGAATTTTCATCAGGTCATGGATGTTTTGCTATAACACCAATAATGTTTACGCCTTCAATCGAGAACCTGCCCCTTTCTGCTCCATAAAGACAAGGAAACAAAACAGCATCTCTGGCAGGTCAATCATATGATGACATCAGGCCGCAGTTGGCAGGCGACGGCCGCGCCCTTGTCTCATGAGGAGCCAAGTATTGATGTTTAAAAGCTTTGTTTAGCTTGAATCTCCTTAGTCGGCTTCTACGACATCCACAGGAAGACTTGGAGTGGTCCTATTCTACTCTGCCGGGAACCACACGGCGATTTTGCATATGACAATGAATGATTTGTAGGCCTGCAGTATTCTAGATTCTTTAGGGTCAATGAGTAAAATAATTCGAAAATGTTTCTTACCAATAGGCCTACCCCTTTTTCTGCCCGTCACCGCGGTGGCCCTCGTCATCCGGAGTCTTATGCGGCCTGGCTTACTATTTTTGAATGGCTGAGTCTCAAATAGAGTGATGTACGAAAAAATCAAACATTTTGGTTATTCACTCGTTCATATAAAAAAGTGTTTTGGTCGGATTGGCACTAATTGGTAGGAAGTGTCAATGCCGGATTTACATCACAAACGACATTTTGTTGTTCAATCATGTACAGAAAAATATATGATCGAAGATAATGCAAGATGATTCAATTTAATATGTTCTCTATCATGTTTGCGAAGCAGGCCCATCCTTTAGTTGCCTCCTCCGACATTCATAGGACGAGATGGAACGCTTCTATTTTTATGGATCGTTGATGTTGTACTACATATCTTTAAATGGGGGTTGCGGACCATTCTCCGGCACGCTGGTCCAGTGCGTGTTGGTGGTGTTAGTGTTTCGCCAGAGCCTCGTTCGTTAGCTAGCAGGGAGCACCACGCGCAGGTGAGGTTGGCTTGGGTTCCTGATGGTAAGATGGTGGGCGGAACTCTTACTCCCCTATCATTTCCTGGCCGTCGTAGAACTTAGATACGGCCACAAAATGATAACCAACCACTAGTTGGTCTTCAAGGCTTGTATGAGGACACAGGTCAAACTTTTCGGTTTTGCCATTTTAGGCCTGTGTCCTTATGTAGCCCTGCACGACGATGACAGACTGACTGACACATTATAGAAAAACAGGTGGTTTTTCTCGTGTGTTGACGAAATTAATTTTACGGCAGTACTATTACGGTAACAATTTTAAAACCAATACAGTTGACTATTCTTTGTTTAACAAGCATGAGCGAGCCTGTGCGTTTGTAAGAAAAATTTTTCGACCGTAAATTACAAATTTGAAATTTCTTTTCTTTTGATAAAGACAATAGTTTAATATCAATCGTTTACTACTCACATGTTTAATATCATGGCAGACGCTCAGGCTCATCTGTAAAATAATTTCCTATTTAAAACATTAGCAAATGTCTTGCTTAATACCGACACAAGTTTAGTTGCGACAATAACAACTTTTTACACTTATACGGAAATTAGTTCTTAAGATGAAGCTTAGATATAAACTAAGGCTATTATCAACCAGCACAATATTCATAATGTGACTAAAGAAAGAATAAATACAAAGAAAGGTAGACAAAATCTCTTGAAGGCCAAAAGTACGTAATTTCTAGTAGTAAGTAATTACTTAGATGGGTGAAAGTCTTAAAAAGCTGAAGTCTTGAAGGTCCATATCACAACGCCAGATAATGTCGGTTGTTTATCAGAATTATCTTTTGACTTAAGTATTTTTAAGAATTTATTTGATATTGTGTGATTCCTTTCATGTCATGTTCGGGTGTTATTTTGAATTGACTAATGAAGTTCCGCTTCTGTTTGAATCGCGTTGTGTTTGAGATATTGGGTCATACATTAAATACGCGCCACGGACCCGAAACTTCATAATATAGCTACACCCAACTTGTTGACAGTGTCAATTTTCTGGTCTTTTTTCTGGTTGCTCTCTTGTTCAGGGATTGTAGGTTTTTTATAAGTTGCATATATTTTGTTCATGTTCACCAACTTATTTGCGCACATCCTCAAATTTTGTTCTTCTTTTAAGATTGTTCTTTAGTAAAAAAAAAAAAAACTGTGTCACCACCATTTGATATACCCTTTCAGCAGATGCAGTTCGCTGACTTCACAAGAATCCAGTGAGATTATTACTGCCAATAAATTTTCCTTACAGTCTCTGCATCTTCTTCGTCTTTTTCCGCATGCAGACTTACGTTCGGTGTGATTTTCAACCTGTTTTTAAGCACTTCTGTAACTCATCGATATCGGTTCAATCAATAGTGGAAAGGCCATAAAATGCATTGTGGACATAATAAAATCCAGTTCAGTCGTTACTGGTCTCTTCTTTTTCTATTGGGCGGTAATTGACTTTGGATAAAAACATAATGACCAATAAATTGGCAGTGCCCTTATCATGACGATTGCCTCGTTGGTCTCTGCAAAGTTACCGACGCTTGTGTCTGTGGTCCGGCCTGTCACGGATAAGAACTTGTCTGTGACTTCAACAAGAAGCAAATTCTGCTCTTGTGGTTACATGCTGAAGGAAGCCTGTTGTTGGCTCCTGTAATAGAATACAGGAAAAGTTAATGAAACTTAAATTTATATTTTGGGCTTTGTAACATTTATGTATGCAATAATTCTTTACTGAAAATCTTGTACTGCCATTTGAAATAAACACTTCTTAATAATATTAAACGGTTACAAAGTTTGTACGAACCATGCTTCACAATGATTAGACAGTCGCATTATTACAGAAGCAGGAGGTCACGAGACACGGCTGAGTTCAGGCAGCAGATATCGCTGCTTCGTTGGCTCCGTGCTGAAGAGTAGGTACCTGTAATAAAACAAGACGAAAATTGAAAAAAGAACATATAATGCGCCATTACATACCTGCTACCACTAAGACACTGCGACCATAAGCACTTTCACATCAAAATCTTTCAGACGGGTAAACCGTTTTTGTGTATTTTAAATATCCTTTCCTTTTACTGGGGTTTCAAATACCACCAACTCTCTCGAAAATGACTGAACATTGGTGTGACTAAAAGAAAAAAAAATAAAAATAAGTATAAAGTTTCTTACTGCCTAATTAATGTGTATTGGATTTGACGTGAATGTATGAAAAAAATTAGCTACTAAATTTTACCTTTACTTTTTCTATAAGAAGACGAGTCTTGCTTGAAGCGGAACCAGAATTTTCAAGATTGGATTACGTTGTTCTATAGCGAAGACAGTTGTTCAAAGAATAACGATATGATTCTTTGACTATGACTTGCTTCCTTCTCTCCTCATTGAATTGTAGGTCGAGTCAGCTTTTAACTTTGTTTCTCAAATATTACGTGTTTCAATTCATAACATTAACCTAACGTATTTTCCTGCTTCTTTCTATGCCGTATCCTGTAGGAAAAAAACATAAATAAGTTTTAATCTAAAATAATGCAGAGACACATAATGTTATTCATTTAAATTAATAATTTGTTACCTATTTTTGTTTATGTTCGACTTTGAACATCTCAATTCCTTGCATCTTTCTAGATGGATCCATTATCTCCTTTAGAATTTCAATTTTTAATGCAGATATTTTTATGAGTACTGTGCCCGAAGAGTTCGGCAAATCTGCTGTTACTACGTAAGTCACGGTCAGGGTATTTACCGCCGCCTGTTCGGCGTTGTTACTCGTTTGGCACCACCCGGGAGGCACGTGTAGGGTGACGTGGATCAGGTGACAGGTGAAACCTACGGACGCGAGTAACGACACCTCCCATACCACTGCATCTTTCTTTGTTTATTTAATTGTTATAATTTACATAATATCATGGTGACATTCCTATAACCACTTATCCTCATCTTAGAACTTCGACTTTCGACAACTTTCGTTTCATTTCTGAAGGTCCTCCGAAAATTCAATGGATTTAATAACGAGAACACCTGTGGAAGAAGAACCATTGTTGAACGAATTTAAATGAGACCATATGTAAAAAGAATATCCGTTATTGCTTATTGAAAACTTACCACTGAATGGTTGTACATAACTTTCTCTTTCTTTGCTCATTACACTTTCACAATAATGGGAGAGCATGTCGTATTCCTCTATTACATTTACTTAATTTTCTTTAATAAGTACATTATTTTGAACTGCTTTTCAATTACCAGTTCCTTTATTGGGTGTTCTTTTTCACGTACATGTCAGGAGGGGGATTTTCGTTAGGTCAAATCCTTAGTATGTGGTGCCGTTGGAAAGGTAAGAATTTTTAAAATTGTCTTTGTTTTTATGATATTTTTTTGTTTCCAGGATCCGTGTGCAATTAACTGAGCTTCAAATTGTTGATTTTGTCGGAGTCGTTGACGCTAACGCTTGTTCATGGATGACTGCCCGCTGTATCGTTGGCTGGATGCCTTCCTCTGCTAATTTATGCTCATCAATTGAACGAACTCGACATGTTATTAATATGGATTTTATTTATTTATAAGTACCTATTTCATCTTGTAGTGAATACAGATTTCAATCTTTAATGTAGATCAATATTTAAGTTGGCGAGGCCTTAGGATGTGGTAATCGTTGTATCTGAAGTAAAAATAAAAATTTTCGAGTTCATACCACAGCGGTCACAAAAAGGGAATGAAGACAAATCGGTTGTAATATTACAGGGGTATCATTATTATAGTTAGGACTTGGTCATTTGCGACCCTATTTTATTAACCAATCAATGAGCATCGCCTTGGTTTACTAATTGATACGTACCTTGCAATGGATTAAGGTATTAATTTTCATTTTCTTCTTCATCATGTCTTTGTTAATCTCCACTGCAGGAGCACGACCCTCTCTGTACTACCAGAGCCATGTATTAGCCAGGGCAGTCAGAAGATTTGGACTACATTTTTGACGCTGGCCAGACGGATTGGAGAGGTCTCTTTGATGTTTATAGCTTTGTTCAGCTTTTTAATTATTATTCATCAGTTCGTTATTGAAGTTTACCATTACTTTATGGATATTCTTCTTTTTTAGGGGCACCTCAGTTTATGTACTTTGGTGAGTCTTTTTGAATTCATTAGCTAGGTATTAGACTTTTAACGTATGAACATATAAACGTAATTCACTCCAAAGTTTTCTTTTATTGACGTGTACTTATGTCTTTCCGGATAGTTTTTTCAATCTGCAAGAAATAAAATTTCATATAAGAGGAAATAGCTTACTCAAGTATTGTTGATACTTAAACAAGTTATATGTGTAAATAAACTGTAAACTTTACCTCTGCTCTGCTTGGAGATAGTTTTGAGCTGAATTTGAGCGCAGACTTTTCAAAAGAAGACATCTGCAGAAACTTATATAGGGTCGATAACGATGACAACAGTGGACAGAAAACTATATCAATATATTAGTCAGCTCTAGATTGTTTGATACTTTTTATTATGTGCCCAACTCTAATGTGACATGGGTTTCATTAATTGTTTTACTCGTGTCATTATTTGAGCCTGTTAATTATCACATTTTTGTTACACTCTTTCACATAGTTGGTTTCTTTAATGTTCTGCCTCAGTTCATGGACAAAAAGTGCTCTTACTTAACTTTTGTCTTTGTTTTTCCTTGATTTTTGCATAATTTATCATTCATCAACTAAAAGTTTAAGGTATAAATCATTCTGTTTGAAATATTAATTTGTAAATAGACGTTATATTTAAATCCGATTTCCTTTAAATCATAATTTTCAGTTTTCACCCAAGACTAATCTGCTCACATTTGAAATGTCACTGACGTCGTGAACCTAGCAATAGAGTCACTTTACTTTCGTTTATCTTCTGGATGTTTTGACATTCGGTGGAGATGTGACGTCATGCAGCAGCTAAGCCATCTCAATAGCCGTTAGAAGCGTGCAAATCGCGCAATTGTAGTTTGAAACTGATATTTCTTTCATCAGTTGTAATGTAACTTATTAAAGTGCCTGCCGCGGCACAATATTAGGGTCTTACAATTGTCTTTGAATATCCAGATCAATGCCATCTGAAACAAGTTTTGAATGGAGGTTACAGACACAGAGTTTACAGTATTAAATAGGGCCTATTCAAACCAATGTTACAAAAATGGACACTTAATTATACCTTGAAGTCCGCTACATGATTCTGAATTTTGAGGCAGGAACAAACAACTGAGCATTGTCATTAATGTCATAAATGACAGTATTCAAATCATACACAGGTAATTTACAGTATACGTAGTTGATAGCGAGAGCCCTGTGGACAGAAAACTGTAGTTTAACGTGTAGAAGTTATACTCAGATTAGAAGCATGGATTTTCTTTATAATAAATGATACCTACTTCGGTACGGTTGTTTCACTTTCCGCCTTTCATCTTCCAATCTAGTCTACTAATTATATATTGTTTCACTTTTTACATACTTACTTGGCAAGCCTAACTCAGGTAATAAACTGTGACTATTCTTACTCCATTTCCGACATTACTATTATAATAAAAAGCTTTGTTATAGCATTTGTCCATAATGAAACAAGTGATAGGTGTCAAAGATAAGCTGAGGTAGACTATCTCAGCTTGTCTTGAAGATGTTCAGTTGTAAGCTGGGACCAGATAACTGACTATACAAGATATTATTTTCATGGTCATTTACATGAGATCGATTTGAAGTTAGTCCTAGATTCTTGTATGATATATAATGTGATGTGTGAATTCAGTAATTTTATTATATTTGATGCGTACTAATTACTACTTTGTAACCTACGGGATAGACTTAACTGACCCAATGGTTACAACGCTATTATTAGCGTGTGTAAGTAGTAGACGCATCACCTATTGATACCATTTTTTAAATACATTTCCATTTTCTTTCCAGTACGGGATACAATCACTGCAACAAACATAAAATACAATTTCATTAACATACTAAGATAAGAATATATCAAGTATGTAGTATACTTACAATGTTTATCGCAAGCAGCAGAAACTCCAGGTGAGAAGGGGAAAAGAATGAAACACAAATTGAAAGTGAAGATTATTTATTAGATGATACAAAGCTGCGTTGTAATTACACACACCTAAATTCACATGCAAGTAGGTGTACTACTACATAGTAGTGGTGCTTTTGATGCTCAACCATAAAATATAGAGACAACAGAAGCAAATATTACGTTTCTTGCAGCAACATTCCTGGGCTACCACAAGTGAATATTTCATAGCTAGGTCCAGTGTTGGACTCCCACAAGATGATCGAGGCTGCCAACGTCACAAGAAGGTGACTGAGAAAAGATGGTGAAATTCGTCATGGCGATTTAATAAATCTCATTGCGAGGTCCATGTTGTCGGCACACCCATTGGTAACGAATGCATTCTGTATTCTCAATATTTTGTGCGTGTGTAAGTTATCTTTCCGCATAGCTGCTACGATGAGTTAAACTACCAGAAATATGATAAAAAGACAGACAGATATTTACGAATATAAGATTACGTATCTCGGCAATCACTTCCGCTTGATACATATTAAAGACTTCAGTTTGAAATAAAGTAGAGTAAAGAAGAATAGATAAAACTACCGTAGAGATTTTAAATGAGAGAAGAAGCAAAAAGTAGTGTAATACATTGTTTATCCGATTTCAAGATTGACATAGTGTGGAAAATAATCGTAGGAAGATAAATTAAAGAGAAGACGAAATGGAAAGCCAAGGACTAAATTCACAGATGAAATAAAAGAGGAGGCGAAAAGGGTGTCGTTCAAAGAGTATAGAAAAAGATGGAAAATACTGCACCAAAGAGAACGAATTTTCAAAATAGATGTAAATAGTGTGCAAAACATTTGGTGACTTCAAAGTATATTAGAAAGTTATTATTTAAATTGAGAAAAGATGAGACATGTTCTTGTAGAAGAGACTGGAAGGAATAATTACAAAAAGGATTACAGATAATTATCCGTCAAAGTACATTAGTGAACAAGTAAACTAAAGCGAATCATTAGCACATTTGTTCTTACTTAATAACATTTACAACAAAATAAATACCTACAGATAAGGCGTTCTCTATGTAATTCACTTTTTCGACCGGAAACTTAGTGCTAGGGTTGCCAAACTTTCGCGGGTTGAATAATAATAATAAGCAACGCGACTGCACTACAAGCTTTACAAGTAAACAATCGCCGCGTGTACCACTCTGCTAACTGAAACGCACTCATGGAGATATTTCTATGTGCTTGTTGCATGAAACATCATAAACCATTCAACTAGAAAATCACCGCGTCTACCACTATGCACACCAAAAGTGGACGCGCACATAGATATATTTCTTAGCGTGTGTTCCATAATAATATCGTATCTCAAGTATCATCAAAGTCTCTCTCCTGTCTATTAACAAGTAAGTTTCCAGTAGTACGGCGATGCTTTGGATCCCAAAGCTCCTTATGGAAAAATATCTGTAGGTATCTAAGTTATGTTAGTATTAAAGATGAGGCCACATAGCTGGTCCGCTTGGTAATAAGTGCATTGGGAAAGTATGATCCTGATCTTGGTGCTATGAACTTTGCTTGCCATGGCACAGCATCGTTCACAGCACCAGGTGGTTCTATTGTGGCATTTAATGATGATGAAGTAAGAACAAGATTGTCAGTCCTAGTTTATAAACGGAGTTATTCGCCGAAGTGACAATCGGACCTCGACGCCGTAAAGTTATTGCGAGTTAGGATAGGACATACTAACTAAACGTTCGCGGTTGATGTTAAGCGTAAACTGCTTATACCCTAACCTGATTTTTTGTAATATTTTGCTTTTGCAGCCTTACGTTTATATTTAAAAAGCCAAATTATCTCTAAAGTATGCTCCCTACACAAACTTTTCATCTAGCAAGACGAATTTATCCATTCAATAAGCCTAATCTGTTGGTTTAGCTTCTAGTGTTTCCAACAATACCTATCTGATTTTTATCGACAGTCCTTCGCTTGCAAACGTTCCAATTTCGGCCAAATGCATTTTGCAAGCCGAGCGTTTCCACTAGCAACCCAATGATTGCTTTGGGCAAGCCAAACCCTTTCCTTTTGCAAGCTAAAGGTGGCATGGTGTAAATACCATAAGTTGTGTGTTCGTACGGTTGATGATCATGACAATATGTTGCAGGTCGTAGTGGTACATACAATTGGCAGTGTCTGTGTGTGTTCAGTTATGTATGTTAAAGCACTGCGGTACTATTGGATGGGTGATTTCACATAGACGTAAGAATTTAACATGGGAAAATCACTCGTATAGTCAATTCGCCGCATTAGAAATAATACCTGTGATTTTAGTTTCTGCCTGAGGGTGTCATGCTATCTCTTTTATGTCAAAAAATTGCTATGTTAACCTACTCCCACAATCACCTCAAAGACCCCAGGAAAGACCTCAAACTATCCGTCACCTATGGGCTATACAATCCTAATTAAAAATACAATGTGATGGCTGGTGATGGATCCTGATTTTTGATTAAATATTGCGAATGACTTGAAGTAGATGACGGATAATTGCACATCTCCGTATAAACTGCCTAATCCTCCCACATCGTCCTGCAACATCGTGGGTGAGGCTCCCGGTACTCAGGTTCCTGCACCCATGGTGGCTGTGTTTTACAACCGGTTGCCAGACCGGTCAACCCTACTCTAGGGATGGCACAAGATGACTCATGAGACATCTTCAACTCTGTGTGAATCGCTTTCAGTCCTTTTTCATTAAGCTTCTCGTCCCTGAATGTAACTTTAAGTTAAAATATTTTGAATATATTCGCCTTAATTAGTAAGTTACACTACTGTTCGAGAAACCTAATTGATTCAATGGTTGTTTAGTGAACGTCATCTTACACAGATGGATCGGTTCTCACTGCGATTCCACAAAACTGAATTCAAGATGTACCATGAGCCACCAGGAGTAATTCTGTGCCATTATGTGAACCCTTTTACAATAAACGTGACAAATACTCTTTACAAAGGTCGGTATCATCTTTATTAGTCGTTTCATTTATAATGCGCTACCACAGATGATACAAAATACGTGTTTCGATACTTGCTGCCACCGAACTCAAAAGTTGATGTTTAGTCAGTTGCAATAAGTGACATTTTAACTTTATCTCAAGACCACAAGGCGCAATATAGAGTGGTCTTCGTACCCGCGTAGTGAAATATCAAATGCCCTGACTTCTGAAGTTGGAATGCAAGTCAATAAAAGTCGTTGTAAAGTTGTAGTTGTAACGTTTACTGTACAGAGATCATTCCTTTAGTCGCCTCGTACGACATCCACAGGAAGAGATGGAGTGGTCCTTAGATTCTAAGCCGGGAACCACACGGCAAAACTTTTCTATATTTTTTAGGGTTCCGTACAAAAGTTGAAAAACGGAACCCTTATAGGATCACTCGAGCGTCTGTCTGTCCGTCCGTCCGTCTGTCACAGCCGATTTTCTCCGAATCTACTGAACCAAATTAGATGAAATTTGGTAAGATAGTGTAATCCTATGACCCAAACACGGATGTGCAAAGTAAATAAAGATTTTTTTGAAATAACTGTCATTTTGAGGGGCCCAATTACAAAATTTTAAAAGAAAGTTTTGCAAAACTTACTGTGTCATATATCAAATGAAAGGGCTCATTATGAGGATCTCAAAAATATTTTTTTTTGTTCGGGTAAAATCAATACTTTTGATTTTATTCACGAAAGAAGGCAAAAATTGACCATTCCCCCCCCCTGATCTCCGAAACTACTGGGCCGAAAATTTTGAAAAAATTACAAAATGTAGTTCATTCCTTGAAGATTACAGGAAAAATAATAGGAATTCTATCACTTGAAAATTAAGTGGTAAACTCACAATAATAAATTCATCTAGGTAAATAGTTCACTAAAACACCACTAGATGGCGCTAGTCAATTGAATAAAACATTTTTTGCACATTGTGTGTGTGTGTTCACGAAGCATATTGTACGGAACCCTCATTGCGTGAGTTTGACTCACACTTGGCCGGTTTTTTTATGACATAGAACAGCAAATCAGCAAGCGGTGGCGGCGGCGGTACCTGATGGTAAGTGATCACCGCTGCCCATGGAACACTGCAACACCAGTGGTGTGACAAGAGCGTTGCTGACCTTAATCACTCTCCTAGCGGGGAAAGGGGTCTGGCCTCCGGCTCTCTCATTCACCGAACGAAGCATAGCAGCTGTAAAGCTACTATTCAAAAGTCGATTTTCTGTGAGAGTGTGGTACTTCCCCGGACGAGCCGGCCCATTCATGCTACTAGCAAATGTGAATTTCGCCAGTCGCGTGGCTCTACCACAACTAAAATGGATTACATAGGAAGATCAATGTCCAAGTCACATGCCAAACAGAACGATTGTTTTTCATGAATACCAGGCAAACCGTGGACCTCTTGCGTTGCCGGCTGGCGTATTTACCCAGTAAGTAATTCACCAGGCTGCAACAGGAGAGGTGTTCGGAGGCTTCTTATTCTATGAAATATTATAGTAAGAAACATAAGTTTTCATTCAGAAGGAGAAACATGGCTGGAGCGTAAAGGGAAACTAACGCTATGATCTTCTTCCAGCTTGAAATTGTATTATAATAATGAAGTGAAGTTGACACAAGTGGAGAAATCCTTAAGGTGTTTACTTAAAACAATAAAAAGGCCAGTATATACTACTGGACCGCAGTTAGGACTGTCGAAAACTTATCAATTAACAGAAAAATTACCGTTTATCAAGCCTTGCTATTTTTCAAAGTCACTGATATTAAAGAGTGGCCGAGTGGCCGTTGTGGCCGTAGTGGCCGAGAGGCCGTGGAGTAATCCATGTGTTTTCCGCATGATGTGTGGTTCTCGCATGACGGATGGTCCCCGGCAGAGTAGAATAGGACCACTCTAAGTGTCACCGTGGATGTCTCCGAAGGCGACGAAGGAAACGCAAGCTCTAAACAAAGCGTGTTTGTGTAAACTACGCCAAAGCTTGCTTAACCGGGCTATCCATCTGCTCTCAATTTCTAAATAATGGAGATACGACACCTTGGTACATAGGCTTCCCATACCAAGCGGACTAAGTGGCGGGTAGCCAGCAAATTATTCAGGTTCAAATAACTTTAAGATATAATAGATAAATATAATTAAAACACACTAAATATGACAGTGCGTAGACTGCTGATAGCACACATAGTTACTCTTATCTTGTATTAAGATACATGAAACTGTAAATTTTTTTACTTGTTTAACTTATTGTATCAAGTATTCAACAATGGTTACAGTATCAGTACGGACACTTAATATTACACAGACAATATTAAATACGTGACTTTAGATTATTACTTATTTGCTTCAAGTTCTTATTAGTTTATATCATTTAGAATAACAACTGCTTCATATTACAAGAGTTCCACGTTTGTCCCACGCATTTTGTTGCTGACTATCTAGAGAATGCCAATAATAGATAGCAAGAAACATTCGTCAAACAGCGCAGCGATCGTACATCAATGGTCTTAATTGACAAAAGACTGATATCATACAATTATTTTATAAATTGCTTCATTACATACACGAGTCTTTTTTTTAATTGGCATATGTTGTGTATATCTTACTAAGATTTTACATTTAAAAACACAGAATTTTTACTTCAAAATTTCTAGGTGTTAAAATTTTCTCCTACACGAATTTTGTTCCAAATGACCGCTCAAAGATATACTTAGTTACCAAAACGTCAAATTGTTCAGAACGGAGGAAACTGGCACACACTGCTGTCTCATTAGTGTAGTGTGTAGCTGTATCAAGGTTGGACAAAGTACGTGAGAATTTCACTGTCTCGCACTGTTAGGATAAGGAGGAGATCTTCTTGTGGACGACTCGAACTTATCAACTTTTATCTTTCTAGCATGTGATGATGTTGATTCTATTCCATATTTGGCATTACAGGCTCAAAAGGCGCAACGTTGGTCGTCGAAACCACATTTATACCGCGTTGCCGCCCGGTTGATATATATCACCATCGAGCTGAATATAACTGCATCAATATTCTTCAGTTTTGCGTTGAAAGGATTTTCATGTGGTTTTTAAGCTTATGTTTTTATTTCAATCGTTTAAAAAATTAAAATTTAATATGACTGAGCATATCCTTAATATAATTTTTCATGAGTTGGAGCTTTGCTTAGCTTGAGCTTGTTTAAAACATTTGGGTGGCCCCCGCACAGGTTCACGAAGAGGCATCTGGAAAAATATTAAAGTAACTTAATCGGGTCAAATAGAGTTATGAAGTGAGTCTTAAAATTTATCATCGTTACTCAATATTTGAATTGAATAAAATAAATGAGGAAAAATATGAATTAGGCAAAGAAGATATGTACAAACAATACCTTTGTAATTAAATATTTTGCTGAAGCTGCTGCAGGCTGCTTGCATCTCATCATGTGTATGTTAAACTTTGCAATAAATTCGCCTTCTCATATTATTGTGCAGAACATGTACATAATATTTCAGACTCATTGCGGAACACCTGTAAATATAATACTTCAATAGAAAAAAATAAAAGTTATGCTAAGTAAGTAAGTTTAATTTAAAGTTTAATACCTTTTTATTCTTACTTATTCCAGTTCATATTGTGTTATTTATTTACCGAAGAAGAAGAATTGGAGGTTTCAATTCTTTTTGATGAGCTTGCCAGCCAATCAAATATTTATTGCCATGAATAGTTTAGGGTGTAAATCAAAATATTGCTTAACGTTTGTGAGTCTCAGAAGTTTCCATTGCTTCGAAATTTTCAAACGCATTTGTTTGTCACCAATTGGCAAAAATAATTATGTGAAATTCAGGACTAAGTGGTGTATGTCCAATGGCCGTGTACTTTTGCCATAATATAGGCATAGAGAAGCCGTTGAGCGTCGTCACCTAGCTTTAGGATTCTTGCCCCCCATATCCTGAGTTGAGGCATAGCTATTGACTTTGATGGTGACGCTGTCGATATAATACAATTTCAAAAAGTATTTGTTTTTAAAATTTGCGATTGTGATTTGGGTCAAACATCAACGTTTCTTTTAGTTTGCCTGATAAAAATGGTTGAGCATCTTCTAAAAATTCGTCAGTCTCTATTACCCAGAATATCCTGTTGGAGACAGATTAAGAAGAAATTATAAAAAAGCTCGAAAATATAGCAGTACATACTCATGACTATTTTTGCCCATCCAGATATAGTAACATTTTGCAAGAACTGGTTTATTGCATGGGGAACCAGTGTCTGGCTATACTCACGGCACCGGGCCCCAACATAAGAGAAAGTTCGAGAAATGCTGTTTTGCTGTTGTTTGTGGAAATGTGATCACACGATCAAAGTTCCTGAGACCTCTGATTCTTTTTTAACCATGAACAGCAGCTAGTCACTCGGTGATGATTATAAAAAACAATTTGGAGGTCAACAGTTCATGCTACTATTTACTCTGACTCACAGTTTTGTTTTTAAATTTGTGATTTTTGTAATCTTCTTGTTTTCTGAGTGAGTTTCAAACATTATAAAATGGATGTTTTTAGAAAACTGATTCGATTCTGGATATTGATTCTTAATCTTTGCCATCGTTCTCTTAAGTTCTCTATTATCTCCTCATTTCCACCACCATGCTATTTTTATCTGAGTGCTTTCATTGGCCACAATAACTGACTCGATTTTTTTTTATTCCTCTTTGTTCCGCTGTGTCTTTTTTTCTCCATGTTCCTTCTTTTTCTGGTTCTTTTTCCCTCCTATATATCCTTCCCCATTTAGAGTCATTTTTTATCCTATTTAACACTTTTTCAGACTTCCTTATTTTTAATGTTTTTAAGATTTCCCTGCATCTCCTGTAATTTCCCTCTTGTTTAGTGTCATGCCTTCTCCAACTACAGTCTTTTTCGGATTCCTTTTACTATTTTTTTTAATCACTTTTCGGCAACCACCTCCTGAATCTTTCTTCCTCCCGCTTTCTTTTCCTGTAATGAGGGATGGCTCTTCCATCCTCGAGCTAGTGTGGACTTATCTGGCTCTTAATTCTATAGAATTATTATTTCCTATATGTGAGTAAGAAAAATCTGGATCTCTCTTACTCCTGATAATAAGCTCCGTAAACAATGTTGAGTAAACATATTTTCTACTTTTCTTCTCTTTTGTCTTTTGAGGACTTTCTTTATCGCATATTCATATGTTTCATTATACACACTTGTCTCCATTTGTGTTAGGAATTAAACATGATTGGTATCTAGAAAAATAAAAATAGTGTGTGTTAAAAGAGTGATAGGCGTACATAATTTTTTTAAAAATAAACCTTTAGTTGTTATAAGTAACAGTTGAAGAAATTGTACCTTTCGCATTACAACACCGAGAGGCCGAGAGGCGGTTTCAAAGAACTCTGATACCAGGGTGACCGTGTCACCTACACGAAATGATGATTACTACACCACTTTTGTTCTTCAAAGTTCATCGCCTCGCAGTAGTATTTTTTCGTTGGTACTTGCATCATACGGTCGATTGAAGCAGCTTTCTTTTGCATTACTGGTGTAGTGATTCTACTCCGAAATACTAGGACTATACCTAAAAATAGTATATATAAATTAATACAATAACGTTTCTTAATTCTTTAACATTGGATAAGGCACGCAGCGAGTAAATTTACTGAGACCCCCCACGTGACCGTTACGTAACACAAAATTTAGTGTAAGCTGAGTGTGATGATATCTTTTTGGTGAGATGAAAATAAGTCACCAAATTATTTTAAACAACGCATGATAGTTTAAAAACTATCGTATGCGTTGTTTAAAATAATTTGGTGACTTATTTTCATCCGTTTCCGTTCGCGTTTACAATTTAGAATGTAGGGTATAAATTATACTTACAGCTATAATGTATCACAATTACGTAAGTAAAATTCACGTCGTCGTAAACTCGTACGTAACGTCGTCGTAATCAAAAACTAGGTTTTTATTTTTTAATAATGTAACTTCTGGCGTCTACATGTCTTCCATATCTTGTTTCTCGCCGGAACTATCGCTGCCAAAACCTAAGTCTCCAATGAGATGTGATATTCTTAAAAGCATTCCCGCGTAGCAAAGTAGCAAAGTATTCCCGCGTCAGGTCGACGTCATGTCATGTCTACTCACACCTGGAATGAAAACTACATTGTAATGTCTATACATACTTATAAATAAATACTACAATAGAACGCTGCGTACCTTTTTAAAAATAATTATTTAATTTTTCGTCACGAACATAAGGAACACACCTATATTATTTTTTATTTTTTTAAAGTTCACATTCGTACATATGCAGTTGTTTGTCTTGCACTGGTGTCGGACCTAGAATAATAAATAACTAGTATTACAGTTTACTTACTACATAGGTTCCACAACTCTACGAGGGAAAAGTAATTGTATTAGTCAATTTTGTCAGATATCATGACTATGGTAAGTGCATTACCCAGCATAAGTCAACTCCTGATCCAATCAAATTTCAGGCCCTTAGCTCATTAACTTCTCTTTTAAAAGGCAATAGTTCCCCCTCCGGCCAAGACCTGTTCAGCCGCATAATTATGTGCCTCTGTTGGATCCATAATCTCACGGAAGTGTAGATCCACTAGAAACGTTGTTCATATTATCCTTTTTGTCCCTTTAACGATATGGCAGGGTTTTACCAAGCAGCTGAAAGAACTGTGGGGAAATGATAAAAATTCATTTTAGTTATAGTTCATTGTCAATTGGAATTTAAGAAACATGATTTTATGTATTTAGTTTATTTGCATTTTAGTTTGTGATTATTACATGAACCTTGTTTCGATGCTGCATGATAACTTCATGCTGCATGTTGCCTTCACTTTATTTCTCAATCACAATCATCCTGTCTTCTTTCATTTAGAAACATTAATAATTTCAAATCTCTAATTTCATTTTCATTTCTTCATCACATCCTTTCCTGACGATCATTCATTCCATCACTACTTGGTCTACTTTTGGTCGTAGCTACTCGACTTTTGCTCTTTGCTTTGAGTATTGTGAAACAGTGAATATACCTAAATATGTGATCCGTGTTCTCTTCTTCCTTTTACCTGAGCTCTCTTTTCGCTGAGCACCAATTACACCTGTTATTTCATGTTGGGCCTTCTCTTACAAGAGCTGGGTGAGTAGGACCCGAAAACCTTATCAAATGTAGGCACAGTTGTTCGCGACGACCTGAAAAAAAAAAACATAATTTATGATCGGCCAGAATATATCCTACAACAGAATGCTACGTACCTCTTTATGTAGTTCATCATTCTTTGCTGAAAACATGGCTTGTTAATTGAGATGCGCATGTACGGACGGGGCCAAATAAACTTGGACTTCATTCAAACAGATTACACATTGTAAAAAGGCTTTATTAGGCTTATCGGCCCCCGGCTGTGCATTTTGTTTTGTGAATACGATATCATCATCATCATCAACCAACAGGTCTTTGTTAGTTTCCACTGCCGGATCACGACTCTCTCTGTACTACCAGAGCCATAGCCAGGTCAGTCAGAGGATTTGGCCTACACTCTCCACGCTGGCCAGACGGGTCGGAGAGGTCTCTTTGATGTTTATAGCTTTATTTAGCTTGTGTTTCCTTAGTCGACTCCTACGACATCCACGGGAAGACTTGGAGTGGTCCTATTCTACTCTGCCGCGAACCACACGGTATACGATATGCCATTTGTTAAATACAGGGTCGTTTGCTCGAGTCAACCTAAAAAAAAAATACAATATTTTAGTATGCTCTGTGACTTTATAACAGTACCTTGCCAAATTTTTACAGCAAGTACTGTAGGGTACAGTACTTGCTGTAAAAATTTGGTAAGAACAGGTGTTCTTACCTGGGTATTTTTCATATTTTTGTTGCTGGGAAGAAACAAATTCGAGTTCTCATTCGAGTTTTGCGAACCAGCTTATCGGACTGAGCTTTTGGCCATAGTATGGAATGGCAATTTTGTTTTTGTTGTATTTCAGTAAATAAATAAATGTATAGGGACAAATCGAGGCAGTAACACAGTAAGTTGTGAACTTGTATCGTGGTATACTAACTCCACGATATTTAAAAATAAATACTTCAATAGATAATTATCCAAAACCTAGGCCAATATGAAAGAGATCTTTTTTAGTCATTACCTGGCCCGGGATCAAACTCGGGACTCCTCATGTCGCAAGCTGACGTATTGACTACAGCACCACCGAGGCTATCTAAAATGTTTTTGTAGAAAAACCTAAGTTATGTATCATATTTTATACCTACTGTCAAAGAATTGTAGCTGTTTGAAAATTCCTCCTATATATTATATCAGGATAATTAATATGTACTAAAATATAATGCTACAAACCTTTTAGAGTAGTTCTTACAAAGATGTGATTTTTGTCTGTAGTTGTTGTGAGTTAGATCTGTAGTTATTCTTCAATCTCAATCTGTGTGATTTGTTCGTATATATTTATTATTTATTCTCGAGTGGAATTAATGGAACATCATATAAATATGATTTAACTTTGTAGTTATGCAAGGTTTACAAGTAACTGAAACAAAAACAATATTATAGTATATATCGGATAAATATGAACTACAATAGAATAATACGTACCTTTTAAAGTAGTTCCTAAATCATGATTGAAACTCATGGATTTATAAAAGGGAAAATAAAACATTTATTTAGATATGCATATAATTTGCACTTTATTTTGTGATTATGATATGCACGTACAATGATAGAATAATAGTGAGATAAAATTAGCTACGCTACGTATAGATATGTCTATGAGAAATCTTGTTTCTGTAGGTCGTTCAACTCATCTAGCCGTGAGTTTATATGTCGTTGCAGCACCGGCCACAAATATGTGTACAAACAGAAGTATGAGACAGTCCATTACATCACTTTTAAGGCTCCGGACACAAAGTCAGCGGCGGAGCGGCGCGTTCCAATGCATAGATTTAAATGGGGCCGTTCTCGAAGACAGCGGTGCGGACAGCGGCATAAAAGCGATGCGCGTCAGTTTAACAGTACCCGCGCGTCTATACTAACGAAGTCTTGTGAATTTTACTTTCATAGATCAACCGCATCAATTCATATCATATTAATAAGATGTTGTATTAGTTTTTTAGACATTTCATTAGCAAACACACTAATTTCTCATAAACACAACACTACGTCATTCGAGCGCCGCGCGATCTGCCCGCTGACTTCGAGACCGAGGCCTTATTATTCTCATTTGATCGTATTTTTCACTTGGTTGGTTAACATAACGGTCAAATTAGACCACATGTACTAAAGCTCACACGCGTATTACTTCCACAGCAAAGATGAGTTAAACTACCTTAAAAACTAGAACGAATACATTAACAATTAACAATATAATATAAGAATACATACACAGAGTGTAACAAGATGGCTATTAATAGGGTATGATCAGTCCGTGAAACTAAAAACTAAGTATGGTATGGTAAGGTATGCCAGGAACAAACATCGAAATCCATACAAAAAATTGTACAGAAAATTGTTCATCATCATCATCATCATCTCAGCCACAAGAAGTCCACTGCTGGACATAGGCCTCCCCTAAGGATTTCCAATATGACCGGTAAGAAACGCCCTGCATCCAGCGCCTTCCTGCGACCTTTATCAGGTCGTCTGACTGAAAATTGTTCAACTGATTGCTTATTTTGTAAGGGAAGCCAATTTTTTTTTTTCGATTTTTAAGTAATAAAATAAGTTTAATGTCATGGACCACGACCCCTTTTATTATTTTGCTATTTTGTAACACTCTGTAGGTATAACGATAGTCGCGAATAAATAGCAATTTTTTATTAATATAATAAATTTTTGTCATCTATATAACATTAATAACATACATTTAGTAATTAATTGTCAGTGCGTTGTAAATGATATGAGATAGGCACAGGGTTGACAGAAAGCGTAAAAGGTTCACTCGAAATATTAAATACTAACTTTAGTCAAAAGTACTTCTTAAATAGAGTCAAACACTTTGCTAAAAAAGTGAATGCTAAAGACTTAATAATTAAATGTTTTGGTCGCGATGTCGTAGATATATTGACAAAGTCATTGTAATCGTAATTTTGTAATTTTACTAGTGATATTATAATTATTATTGTACGGTATATTGTTAATCGGCTCCTTCCTTACAATAAAACAAAGGTTAAATTCACTAACCAGTAATATGCAATTTGTAACAAAATAATTATGATGTTTTGTATTTGGGGAGGAAAAAATATTAATTATGGAGTAGAAAACTGTTTCATCTCCGGTAATAAAAATGATTCCCAGTCCAACATATTATTACAAGAAAACACATACATATAGCTAGGGACTATATGGTGGGCGTGATAAAATAATTCATGCTATTATTCTGATAACTTAAAGCAAACAAATTACAAGTTTAAAAGTTTATTTCGCTTCATTTGTACAATTAATATGTTGATTTCCAGAAACGTGTCTTTTTAGGTTTAACTCGAACATTTTAATATTGAAATTGAAAAACGGAGCAGTGAACGTCTCATAACCTTATAACTAATGGAATTGTCAAAATATTGTGCCTCGTAAATTTATAATGACACTAAAAATAGGCCGTTAAATTGTGTGAGGTCAATAAAATGCTGTGCAATTATAATTTTACTAGTGAAATTATAATATCACGGCTTTTTCTACATACTTGCGACATCAAAACTATTTTCTTATAACCACTAAAATGTCTAGTCGAATAGTGGGTTCCCCGAAGGGTGAAGGAAGAAATAGGGTGGCTCTGAGTCAGGTACTACGTGCTTTGTTTACTGGCAAAGATCAACACGGCGCAGTTTGGTTAGGATATAAAATTGATGGGCATATTGTTTTACACAATGTACCACCCAGTACCAGTCTAGTTTCCCTGACATCACATTTTCCGACGACTAGTGACTTTACCAGTAGGAACAAGGTAACGTGCCTTGACTTGGGTAAGTACATACACGTAAAACAAAATGAGTTAGCACGATACCACAAATAAACGGGTCTCGATATCAAAGGCGCAGGCTGTATCATCAGAACTCCTAAAGGTAACAGTTTAATTATAACTAACGTGAGATTGTGACATTATTAATATGTAAAATACGAAACGTGCGCGCGTATTGGTTCACATTTGGTCCGAGAAAGACCTCCGGATGAAGTCCAAACATGTCGGCTTGTAGCTGACTTCATACGTCAGTGACCCGTATTTTACATGGTTAAGTTACGGTTAAGTTAGTGATTCTCTTTCAGATTTTATATAACATTTTACAGGTTCAGTTACAGCGCTGTCGCATACTTCTTTTACTAAAATCATGGAGATGCCATGATTTTCCCATTATGTATGACATTTCTGTCTAAAAATTCAATGGAATACGAGATAATACCTTCCCGGTTATGTATGGTAGCAAGAAATGCTAAATATTTATGGTTTGGATTTTAGAAAACATTGGAAAAGGTACAAAGGGAGAACAGTGACATTAATTTTAAAATATTCAATACATCATAGTACATTTAAACACTGATCTTATAATGTTAAATAACAAGTATAACTTAAACTTGCACAGTTTGTTATTGTAAAGACACTAAATTGATAGATTCTTCTTGTTAAAAGAATTTAAAAAATTACTTGTATGTATATACTGCATAAAATTTTTAAAATGTTCAAATAGATCAGCACCGCACGATATTTTTGAAAATAAGTCTTATAGAAAATTGAACTGTAAAGAACAATCTTACTTTTTAAAAAGTTGGGTAATATACGACACTAATAAAATTTAAATGGTCAACACGAATAACAGTGTTTAAATTTTGAAATATACATCCATAGCATTTTAACTGCATTTTTATCCATCCATTAAAAATGTTGTGATTTCCCCATGAATGGAGATTTATGCTCCCAAAAGTCGTTTGACGGTATATCCGGGAACGGCATAGACGAGCAGAAGGAACATCAGTGCCACCAAGATGACGATAGAGGCTTTTAGAATTGTCCACTTGTAGTTATGCCATACTATATAACGAATGGACTTCAGCGGGTTCAAGAACCACATAAACGAGGCATCAGGCCGGCTAAAAAGAAAATATGTATTTTAAAGCCACACCGAAATTTTCTGAATGCTAGTGCTTTGCAGCAATTGCAATTTGATTCAAGTCAAAGGAGAGAAAATAAAACTTTAAGGTAAAATTCTCACTTTGGTTTATCCAGCGGATCTGGCTCGTTGCGACCAAGCCCGGCCGGTACTTTTTCAGCTTCGTCGCGGGTCAACAGATGAATCTCGGCCTCGACCTTCCCTGTGAGTTCCATTTCTTCAGTATCCCGCTTAATATAAAACGGCCACCAACCCTAAAAACAATGCTTTGTTGAAAAAATCATCATCAGCCTATACTCGTCCAATGCTGGACATAGGTCTCCCCAATTTTTTTTTTAAAAATGTACTTATAAATCTTTGCTTCAAAGTACAGTTTCCAAATATCCGAAACTCGCGTATGTGAATAAATAAAAAGATTTACAAAATAAAATATGGGACATCGTTGAATTTTTTTACATTGAAAATACCTTGACGCGTTTTTGTTTGAAGATGTTGACCATCGGCACGGAGCCGTCGTTTCGCAACATGTCCAAGGTGCAAAGTTTTGAGGACTTCGCTCCTCGAGGGAACCTGTTTAGATCCAATGTGATGGCACCTAGAAGAGACAATAGGTATTAGTAAATATAAAAAAAAAAATTGACATTGAAAAGGTTTTTTCTACTTTTAAGTATACAATAGTATATCATGTTGGTATTTGTGTTGGAGAAAATAAACAAATGTTTACTTTTACTTTTAGCTTGAACCATTTTCTGACAGGCAAATATTTGTCTTGAAAATTTTTAATCACTTACCTAAAAAGTCATCCGCGGAAAAATGGTCTGCATCCCAAACCTGCAACTCTAACCTCGCTGGAATCTTACACTCAGTCTCATCCCACGAGAAAACAGACTCCTTGCGGGATATAACGATCCGTTCTTCTGCCTCAAGATAATCGAACGGATATATGAAACGCCAGTTGAAATTGCCTTCTCCCGTCAAAGAGCGATAGTGTATATCCGTACATTGACAATCGTCCGGGCCTTTCACCCATCTAAAAGCAGATAAATATCTGTTAAATGCATAATTACTACACTATAAATCCTAACATCAGAAATTTATTTATATATAATATGAACCCTAGTGAACTCCAGATAAATTTGGCTGTTACTGTAAATAAATTTGAATAAATAAACATGAAATAGAAATTAAATAACACAAAAGAAAAACAAAATATATACCCTTTTACGTAGATATCCGACATCTTCTCTCCCGTAAAGAAGGCGTCGTCTTCAAGCACAACGTCATCAGTGTTCCAGATGATTACTCTCATCTCATAAGACTTAGGCTTGCGAGCTGATATATCCATCGGTGGGCCAGGGAGGGGCATGTCCATTGGAAACATATCTACCCACATTTCCAAGCGCCCTTGTTCAATACCTAAAGCAAATGTTTTGAAAATTCCAAACAAGGACATTTTTGGATGAATTTATGTATCAGCTGTGAGATATAATCAAAAATTAGCTAACTTTTAAAAACAGTTGGACGCTGAAGCTTTCTAAGTATAAGCGTTTCTTTGGCTTAAAATAGCCAACATATTTTACGGTACAAATGCAATATATCGCTTGTGTATAATGTTTCTACCTGGTTTGCTGGGATTGTAAAGAGGTCTTGTCTCCACGTGTTCTGTGACCAATCTGGTACCAACACGGGGCACTTCCTGCCATCGGCGCAGTACTACTAAAGCCATCTGCTCCTCCAGGGTATCAGGGTTGGAGAAAAGCTCTGCATCGTCAACCGGCATGTTGAATACCGTTCGACCGACTTTTACTCGGCCGTGTTCGTACACCGGTGGATCTAGCTTGCCGTCCTTGCAAAGTTTTGCCAGAATCTGAGTAGGCTTCATGGCGTCACGCCATCTATTGTAGCCTTGCCTAAAACATAATTATATTAGCAAGCAAATTTAAAACAAACATTGAGTTATTGTCTTCTAAAAAGATGATTCACTTACTCTTCGTATTTCATAGGCAATCCACACGTTGCTCTGTGACGACTGTAAAATCTGTTCTCAAGATCTATTTTCGTTTCACCAATCAAATCATCGGAGCCAAGCAAATCCCAATCTAGTACTTGTATGGTAAGCATAGAATCTTGCGGGAACGTGGCCTCTATCTCGAAGCATTTTCCGAAAACTGGATTAAGCTGCTTTGAGACGTAGTTTTCTTTGTCGCTGATGCGTTTGGAGCCAAGATGCAGTACGATGTAAGGGTCAGCTTTGCCATTTAGATCCATTGGGTGGAGATCAGTAGCTTTCACAATATAAACTCGCACAAGGACGTGGATTGGGTCATTGTTTGGGACACCTTGAAAGAATCCATAATTTGGATCGAATCCCATCACAGTATGATCATCGATTCCCTTTGGCAGCGGCCATTTATACACTTTAATAGCACCCTAGAATTCAAAAGTTCAATTATTTTAAATTATTGATAAAAAACAGGATACTTTTGATGATAATTTATAGTAGGTACTAACCTTAAAATTGCCAACAACTCGATTTTCATCCTCCGAATCGTCACCTGTCTTTTTTCCTCTGTAGAGCTCAAAGGAATGCAGCCACTCCTTGAATTCGTCGTATTCTGGCACCGCTTCCAGTTCGTGAGGATAAATCTAGAAGCATTATATTTATTTTACGAGAAAGAAGCAACAACGCTCAAAATCTATGCACAAAAAGATAATTTTAAGGGTTATTGCTCACTTTAGTTAAGGCGGAGGCAGGTATCTCGTTCTTTTTAGATATAGTTGGGCTTAGTTTGGCTCTTGGTGACGGGGGCTGCTGTCGGTGACGCTTGGTGCGGTCTCGGTCAGGTCGTGGTGAGTGCACTTCTTCCCTGAGTGAGCGAGTTTCGTCAATATACACCATCTGAGGCGGTTGAAGGTAACCTTGTCTTTCTTTCTTAGCTTCCTTCTCCTCTTCTATCATAGACTCCACTGAAGCGAAATATTTTGTCCACCAATCCTTGTTGCCATCGTCATCGTCGAGCACGGAATCAGTGCTAGCCTTTCTTTTGTTGATTCTAGTTGATTCCCGTTTGGAAACCTTCTTACGGACTGGCTGTTTGACTCCTGATCCGTAACTGATATTCCGCCCATCGCGGTTTAGGAGCGGACAACTTTCCCTTTCGTTTTCTATAGTAAATACATCATCAGGTACAATACAGTTTGCTCTTAAATCAACGTTCTGTAGTTGTATGAGCGATTTCTTTCGCTCCTCGATTTCTCTTTCCCTCTTACTCATCGGCGTATAGATGTATTTTTGGATGGTATTGATAGTGTGTGTTCCAACAAGCGTTATTCTGCCGAAGCTACGGCAGTCTACAACTCGAATAGTCAGCGGTGGTCTATAAAGGTCTTGATCAGGCAGTTCCACATCTACAAACTTCACGGGATTGGTAAAGTTCGGATTACGTTTTGCGTTCTGAATAACTGTTGAGTACAAAATGTTTCCTGCACATTCTATGTCCACTCTCGGCTTATCCACTGTGAGAAGATGAACACGTTTAAGATCTCGTAAGCCCCAGAATAACACTTCAATACGATATTTGGAGAGCGTAGGGCGTATGCCTCTTGGGACTGGTAGTATAGGTCCCTTATTTGCGTCAATTGGTGGCTTCCCATTGGCTTCTCTAGGCGTTGGCAGATCAGGCAGTATAGAAGCATCTCGTTTAGGAGGGATCTCCAGTAACTCAAATGTGGCTAAGAACTCGCCAGCTCGATCATCCCCACGACTTATGTCATGCCATTCAAGTGAAGGTGGCATGGCTGGCCTATCGTATGTGTCTTCGTAAGCTTTGACATGTGGCTTAGCCAAGGTTCGTCCTATGAACTCAGACTTACCTACTTTGTCTTGATCAAAGATCTCAATGACAATAGTAGGCGGATCAGCTTTAATTTGTTCGATAGTGCTGTATAGCAAAATGTCATCGAAAATAAGAAGTTCGTCCCAAGTAGGGCTCAGGGTTTCATCGATGACTTGTGTCGCTTGGCTGCTCTCGTTGATGACCACTCTAGCAAAAGGATCCGAGAGTCCAGAAGAATCGGACCCGATGAGAGATCTAGCTTGATATACATAAGCTCGCATTTGAAATGTCTGTAAAAACACAATCAAATTTATAATAATTTCGTACAGATGGAATTTAAATATTAAGTAACAATATTACCGTTTACTTAATTATGAAATAAAAAAATAGTGCTCCGATTAAAGACTGCATAATGCTTATTTGATATGACATTTTTGTTTTTTTTTTATATAATTTAAATGACATGTATTTTTTTTTCTTTGTATATAAATTTTAATTTTAAACGGTAAATATAGGTCTGTGTTATCCGAAATATAATAAATGAAATTTTATTTTATTTATTTATTTTTTGATCAGCAAATTTAATACACTTACATGTTTTTCTGCATAAAATATTGCAGATGGTGCATTGGACCGCAATTTATCGGCATTTCTGAGTTCTGAGCTGAGTTCATATCCCTGCGGCAAACCATCGATGTAGTGGCTCTTATCTTTCACATGGCCAAGCCACATGTAGACATTTATTTTGGCTGGAATGGACCAACCACTTGGAGTAGACGCTTTCTTGCCGGGCCACTGCAAAAACGCAATCAACAGTAGAATAGGAGCAGAAATGTACTGTCTTTTTTATAGCAATTTGGTCTACTTAATCAGATTTTGTTTATTTCATGAATGATTCAAATCTTTCTTGGCATCATCACTTTCGTATCAGGATTATTAAACCATACACCGCAGATTACGAACTGAATCTTAGATCTATAACCTCGCTCTAAAACCAGCACCCTTTACAATATTTAGTGCGACAGTTGCATAAATGATCGATATGTCCCTGTGACCTTTGTTATTTTGCCCCTAATGGAATTCATTTAATACCTTGTCTTGATTATAAAGCTGTTGCGACTGACATAGATATAAATTATTTATGTCCTAAAGACTTAGTTCGTAAAGTGTCGACTACGGGATAAGTAATAAAGAGGGAATCAACAACGCCAAGGATAATACTAAAAGTAGGACCTTGAGGAACAGAGTCTGCATTTTCCCACAGCTTCTCCCGCACTCGTCGGGAATGTCCGAGTAGATGATGTCCCTCGCTGGGATGCGCTGGTACGCCAGGCGCTTCCCATTGCTGATCATCCAGATAAAAATGTCTGGCATCGCGTGTTGGGACTGGTATTAGAACAAGAATTAGTATCAACAGCCAAACAAACTGAATTAATGTCAACACATTAAAGACTAAAAAACATCTTACAAAATTTCATGATAATGGATCTTAGAGCATGGATAAATGATTTAGTACTTTAGGTGTTAAATCGTAACTAAAAAATAAATAATCTAATATACGCCTTTATGATATTAGTTAAGATAGGATTAATACTCACATCCTCACACAAGAGTTTTAACTTGGTGAGATAGGTATAGGCCGTGCGTAGGCGATCCTTGATCGAGTGTCTCGTTATCAGTGCTTTTAGCGTCTTTGTCATACTGCAGATCTGCTCCTGTAACCAAATTATATAATCAAATGCTTAATAAGACACCGACAAAATCCTTGATTTTGAATATTAGAGAAGAAAAATTTGTTTTATAAACTTACGATTTCGTAGACGCACATCTTATGTCTCTCCCTGTCCAGTTTGGTATTCCCGATAGGAGGTGCGTTGGCCATGTGGCGTACATATGCTGCGCATGCGTTGCTGGCGGCTTCAAGCGTGGCCTTAAGAGCCACCACGCTCGTGTTGTCGGCCCCGTAGTCTGTCTCGATAGCCTGATGAGCATCGCCTAGGCCTTCCTCCTAAAAACAGAGAACTTTCAATTGTCTGAAGGATTTTTCGTATATGTTGCGTAAACCAACAATAAAATAAAACATATATTCCCTCTGTTTATGAGTAAACCTCTTAAATTCCTTTTCGTTTTAGTTTCTTTATTAAAACATAATTCAAATTATACTTTATTATTTTAATCAAGATCAGAATTTTATTTTCGAAGCTTATCAAACCCTGCTAATCTATGAAGAGTCAAATCAAGCGAGATATTAATATTGGCAACATTTTGTTACTATATCAATGGGTAGGTACCAAGATAAAATTTAGACAGGCAATATAGACAAAAGAACAAGTGAGGGGAAAGATGTGAGTTGAGAGTGGAGTCAATACAGGCGAGTCATCATCATCAGGTCTTTTTAAGACTCCACTACAGGTTCACATATACAGAGAGTAATAAAAAAATACTTGAAACAAAAAATTACAAATTATAAATGAATATTTAAAAAAAAAACAGGCAGACACTCACAAACTTGTCAATGATGTTGGAGATGAGGTTGGAGTTGTACATTCGTCGGCGGTGATCGGGCCAGATGCTGCGGACATGCATGCACTGCTTGTGGTCCCAATAGGGCAGGTAGTAGTAGTTCTTGTCGCTTGAAGCGGCTTTAGTTGGCTGTGTCGTGCTTTGCCAGTAGCCAGTATCGGCGGTCATCTCGTCTGAAACAGTTATCATCTGTACTGCCTGTTATTTCTGATAGCTTTTACATTTCGTGTATATATGGTGCTCTTGGTGATATTGAAAAGCTTTTAATAACAGTTAACATCTATATTATCTCAAAATATCAGCTGATTGATTAATTTTTTTGGTGAGTGTTTGGTGGGTGACGTTTTTCATTAATCATTATTTTTATTACGAGTATATTTAACTTAATAAGTGCCAAATGAAAAATTTATTAGTCATAAAAAGTATCTTCGGTGTAAATGTTACAACAAGTGAAGTTGTTTATGAACGAAAGGTGCGTTATTATCATAAACTGTGTGTATCTAAACTTGACAAAGTAAGGATGTGAAGCTTTCTATCCTGTTGTAATACCTTGTTCCTCGCACTCCAAGTCCTGAGGTCTCTTCACCGACTCGTTATAGCCATCCAGATTATTCCCTGCATTGCCAATACTGAGTTCAAAGTGCAGGGGCTTGTCCGTCAGCCGCTTGTCGATCATGTTTGCATCGAATACACTTGCGAAGAGGAAGAACTCCTCATTCTTTTCAAAGTTCGGTTCGCTGATGGACAAGATGGGTTCTATTTCGACCTCAGACGCTGGACATTCCAAGTTGTCCATTATTTCCGTGCGAATGGACATGAGGATTCTAAAAGAAGTTTATGATTACTCTCGTATCTAACAAAGTTTTCCCGTTAGTTCTTAAAGGTATACTTTAAGAACTAACGGGGAATGTAAAGGTAGTAAAATATAAGAAGTCCTTCATTTCGATGAAAAATGTGTAAATTACCTGGCCCTGTAAGCAACGCCTTCGCCCATACCCATATTGAGATTGGCGTGTTGATCTATTAGGCTATAGTCACGAGTAGACCCGTACAGGTAGACGTACGCTGGCCCGAACGTCGGCAGAAAACCTAAAATAAAACAACAGATTAGACAATAGGTTCATACACACTGTTTATTTTTTTTATTAATTGAATATTAACTAATTTGTATCTCCTTAGAGGGGCTTGCGTAAAGGCTGATAGACAACGAGTATGCAGAGGCCCTTGGAGAAGTTATTGTGTATACTCCCACCGAAACCCGTTCCGAGGTACACTCACTTAAAAAATATACCCTTGAACAGGTCTCGGAAGGCAAAGGATATAATTAACTAAGAAGCGGAAAATTGGCTAAAGGACTATGGAGCTGAGGTTTGGAGGGCTGAGACTGGGATATTATGGAAGGGTCGGACACCTGCCTTAATCAAAGTTCAGTCGTAAATGATTATTAATAGGCAGGTGGTGGCTTGCCTCCCATCGACTAAATTAATGCTGGCCGACGAATAATGTCGGTGCAATGGGAGACTCAGGGGCGCTGAGAGGTATGGTGCGCTTCTTACACCTCTAGCTTCACGCTGTTTAGAACTTCCCTCCCCCCCTGGAGCTATCGCTCTAACGACTCCTCTCTGGACGGCCAACTAAGGCAGGCCAGAGCTGAGAGTGCTGAGGGCCCTCTTGGGTTTCCACCCCAGGCGGTGAAGACTTCCTGGGGACGAGGGCCCTGGTTGACTCTCGGGATCGGGTCCGTGGTGTCGTTACTCACCAACAGCTCGCCACAAGCTGCCCTGCGGCCTACTATTATTGTAATTGAGGACATATAATAAGTGGAAGCCAAACTTTAGAACCACTTCACAAACTTAAAACTATACTTAAAAATAGCAGATTGTTGGACAAAAACCAACAGCTTGAAAGAGAATAGGGCTAGACATCTGCCGCAAGCTTGATGAATGATGACGTTTAAGGGCATGCTAAGTTATGCCGCGCTTTGATTGAATTGCATAAAATTTTAAACGGAAATACGGCAAGTTTATATACTTGACAGTAGGCCGTCTTTTTTTGAGTAATTAGTTAGTAATGCCTTTAACAGTAAAATTAGAATAATTAAAGGAGATTTTTATTCTACTAGGAGAGCATAGTTTGGTTACCTACCTTGAATGAAGTAAATAGTGATGAAGAACAAATTTTACCTTCATGGTGTTTGGTCATAAAATAGTTTGCAGATTCAAGACAAATAAGAATAAATAAAAATATAAATAAAGGAAATGGGTAGCTGAATCAAAAATAAATATAGTTAATAAGTTGTTAAAAAAACTTTGACTCAACATGCTTAACCATGACGACGGTTAAAAAATGAGGTCTGTAATATATGAAGCGAAAAATAAAACTACAAAGTACCCTTCTCGCCGTCGTGGGAGATTGTCTTGAGGTCGATGAAGTGTGTGCCGATGACATTGGGGTGCACGGGGTCGTTGTCACGTAGTTGGATCTTGATGCGCTGGCACAGCGGCGGGAACATCTCCGAGAACACGATTTGCTCGTTCCAGACTGGCGTGTATGTGTTCTTCTTCACCGACGTGCAGCCCTGGGGTACAGAGACATTACGTTACAGACAGAAGTACACATTCATTACCATCATCACGTCTTATTGTGATGACGAGGTCCGTGGCGCAGCGGTCAACATGCCTGCCTGCGACACGGGTGGTCCCGGGTTCAATCCGGTCAGGTCAAGATCAAAAATTATCTTTTTCAGATTGACCTGGGTCTTGGATGTTTCTCTATATATGTATTTCTCCACTGCAGGAGCATAACCCCCTCTGTACTACCGGAGCCATGCATTAGCCAACGCAGTCGGAGGATTTGGCCTACACTGTCCACGCTGGCCAGCAGGCCTATTTTCTAACCTTTGACATCTAACAATGTACATCCTTTGACGGCAAGTTCATCATCCATTACGGCATATATGCATGACTATTATTATATAAGATATGAAAACCGTAATGGATGCTCAAGCAACTATCAAAACGCTGTACACTGAGTTAGCACCTGCAAATAGATTGTAGAATAGGTTTAATTCTTGAATTTGCGTACAATTTGTTTGTAGACAGACTTATCATCATTATTTTGGATGGCAGAGTTTTGCATGGATCATCATCACATCAACGTTTTCTTTACCCGCTGCTGAATTCTGTGACTAAACGAAAGATAGGGTATTAAATTATCAAAAGTCTTCCCGAAGAATACTTCGGGAAGACTTTTGTCTATTGACAAGAAATAATTATGTAGTATGGTTTTTGCTCTCCTTTGCGCCTGAATTCTTCCCAGCTCTGTTCTTTTGTGCCTCAACTTTTAGCACCGCTATTCTGAAGTACCTAGAATAATACAAGGTAGGTAGGTACTATACAACTGATAAATATTAATGACTGTAATAAGAGAGCCCTACCGCAATGAAATACGTCTTGGGCGTGTACGTTGATATTTACATTCTTTCATTTCTTCTTATAGTAGATTATTGATAAATTTTTTGCTCTTTTTTCAGTTTTACTTATTGCACCTTTCCAAAAAAATCCTGAATGATAAAAAGATCTATTGGTCGAAGAGAATGCCGGTTGCTTGCCGGTTGGCGGAAGAAGCATATTAATATTAACAGGACTTAGCACAAACATTCTTTTTCTGCGACCACGATGGATGTTACTCCATAGAATCGTCAGCGGAAATAAATAAGTTCGTGCTAAGTCCTGATAATAACTCCCGTCGTGCAAAGCAAACTTGCATATAGCGTCGGCCAGCTGTTGTTGCACGGAGCGCCACCTAGTCTAAAACCTTAGTACAACAAAACAATGGTTCATACGCGTGACGACTACGAGCAACATCTTTCACTAAGCGCTTTTAGTAAATATTCATAGATGGCGTTATGATTAAATGTCACTCCGACAGCACGTCTACGTTTTCTTGAATCACGGAGACATAAAGTATACTTTCTGAATACACAACTCGCCTCGACAGTACGCCTTTTATTTTTTCTCCCAAAATACTCAGAAATAAGTAGAATATAAGCATGGTAAGTTTTCTTTTTTTTCGACGTGATTTCAGTTAAGTTTTAGACGCGTGGACAGTTGTAAAACAAAGCATACTCACGGTCATGCCAGCAAAGCACACTTGGACGTAGGGGTCCACCAGGTCCTGGCTCTCTCCGGTGAAGGCGCGCTTCACATTGGCTAGGATGGAGTAGTTCATCTTGGGCAGGCCGTCTGCGCGGTAGATCTTCACGATGAACTTTGCGCGCTGTCTCTCGATGGGGACTCCGTCGGGTAGCAGCAGGTTCCTACGTGAAGCACAATCGTTAAGTACTCCTTTGCCTATTCTTTTACTAGCAGTCTACCCCGGTTAGCTTGTGGTACACATCTAGCCTATGGCGCTCTAGGATAACGAAGCTATCCAGCGGCGAAAGATTTTTTGAAATCGGTACAGTAGATCCTTAGCACGATAAGCAACAAGCAAACTCTTCAGCTCTTTATGATATATTAGTACATTTTATAAATTGTTCTTTTAAATAAATATATATGGACAAATCACACAGATTGAGCTAGCCCCAAAGTAAGTTATTATGTAAGACTTGTGTTATGGGATACTAACTCAACGATACTATAATTTTATAACAAATACATATATAGATAAACATCCAAGACCCAGGACAATCTGAAAAAGATCATTTTCCATCTTGACCTGACCGGGGATCGAACCCGGGACCTTCCGTGTCACAGGCAGGCGTGTTGACCGCTGCGCCACGGAGCTCGTCAAATAATAGGGCACTGCTAATCCTAATCCTATCCTAACTATAATATTATAAATGCGAAAGTGAGTTTGTTTGTTTCGCTTTCACGCCAAACCTATTGAACCGATCGTCATGAAATTTTGCATACACATAGGTTAGGGTACTGAGAGGGACATAGGCTATATATCACGCGGGCAGAGCCGCGGGTAACAGATAGTGAAAAATAAAAAAGGAATAAACGGTAGGTAAATATTAGCAACTGTTGGTAGAAATGGGATCGGCTTGAGCGGCAACGATCGATAACATCTAGCTAATAATCGGAAACTGACATTATAGCCTATGTTACTCGCAGATCAATCTATTTTCTAAAGGTGAAAGAACTGTGAAAATTGGTCGAGTCGTCATTATTAATCGTCATTTACTTCCCATTTAATGTTATTTAGGGTTCCGTACAAAAGTTGAAAAACGGAACCCTTATAGGATCACTCGAGCGTCTGTCTGTCCGTCCGTCCGTCTGTCACAGCCGATTTTCTCCGAATCTACTGAACCAAATTAGATGAAATTTGGTAAGCTAGTGTAATCCTATGACCCAAACACGGATGTGCAAAATAAATAAAGATTTTTTTGAAATAAGGGTCATTTTGAGGGGCCCACTTACAAAATTAAAAAAAAAGTTTTACAAACCTTACTGGGTCATATATCAAATGAAAGGGCTCATTATGAGGATCTCAAAAATATATTTTTTTGTTCGGGTAAAATCAATACATTTGATTTTATTCACGAAAGAAGGCAAAAATTGACCATTCCCCCCCCTGATCTCCGAAACTACTGGGCCGAAAATTTTGAAAAAATTACAAAATATAGTTCATTCCTTGAAAATTACAGGAAAAATAATAAGAATTCTATCACTTGAAAATTAAGTGGTAAACTCACAATAATAAGTTCATCTAGGGAAATAGTTCACTAAAACACCACTAGCTGGCGCTAGTATATTGAATAAAACATTTTTTGCACATTGTGTGTGTGTTCACGAAGCATATTGTACGGAACCCTCATTGCGCGAGTTTGACTCACACTTGGCCGGTTTTATATCGTATTATCTTAGAATACCTTTTATTGACTGGGCAAGCCCGTAGCGCGAGCAAAGCGTCTCTGTTTTAGCTTGGGAAAAAGTATGAGGCATGTCTGTCCGGCTGTTCTCCTCTTAAGTCGCATTTCTTGATCTCGTGAAATTTTGTAAGGAAGTTTCAAAATTACTAATATTTTTTTTTGTCAAATATCAAATGGCAAAGTTGGACCAAAAGGGTTAGTGCCACTTATAACCGTTGTGAGTTTGCGATTGCTCGATTTGATGCGTTTATTATAAAACAAAACTGGAATATGTAATAAATTTTTTTATTATCGTCAAAAAGACGGATTAATTCACTGTTATCGTCATCGATAGACAGTTATATCAGAGAGAGAATTTAGATCTGTTATGTTCGAATCTAGGCGGATGGCGTAAAGTTTTTGGATAAATTTTCTCTTACTAATTATGGTTTAAGATGCGTGATGAAAATTTATTCAATTTCAATTTATCAAACAAGAGCTCTTCGTTAGTGTGACTTTGCATTTCACAAGGCGACTAGTTGAATATTCTGTTTGTAACAGTGTATGGTGGCACGGACTGTAATTGCTTGAATTGCACACTTTCGAATAACATTCGTAAGATAAGCTTTAATAAAGTTATATTACTACGAGCTCCGTGGCGCAGTGGTCACCACGCCAGCCTGCGACACGGGGGTCCCGGGTTGGATCCCCGGTCAGGTCATGAAGAACGATCTTTTTCAGATTGACCTGGGTCATGGGTGTTTATCCGGCCGGGGATCGGACCTGGGTCCATTTCGCAGGCTGGCGTGTTAGCCATTGCGCCAGAGGCCTTCAAAAAAATAAAAGAAAGCAAGTTGTGTCAATAAAAGATGATGAAAAGACCGCGTTCCATGCCGGCTCTTTACTGTGTTAATAAAAGATAGTCAAGAGATGGACCGCTGGTGCGAGAATAACAGAGCGGGGTTATTTTCTGGCAATCTCTAGAAGCCCGGCCCGACGACATAAAGTAAATACCTTCAAAGACTAAGACTTCTGGGTTTCTGGCAATGTAGAAAAATAATGACAAAGGGTAGATATTTACTGAAACTAAATAAATATCTAATCAAAATCGTTATTATAATATGATAGCATTTTCATGAGTTTTCTATTTAGAAAGAGTATTATGTTCAGTAATTAGTAATCAGCCATTTATTAACCAAAAAATGTGTTCTCAGATTTTATACATATTTATGTCTGTAAGATATTAATGAAATCTGAGAATATATTTTGTATAGTTAAGTCTGTGAGATATTATTTAGGATAAACCATGTCTTTTAAATGCCTGAATTATTTGTAAAACGTATCTAATCCATCCCTCTTTCCAACATCAACAATTTTTTGACAACTCAGTTATATTTTATTATTTTGAAAATAGTTTTTCGTGTTTATATGCTTGCCTATATTGACGTCAACAATAATATAACATCAAAAACAAATTAAATAAATAAATATAAATATATACGGACAAATCACACAGAAATGTATTGAAAATAAACGTACATCCAAAGATATTTAAAATATCTTACGATAAATAAAAATCTTGACTTTCGACTTTGATTTTTGAAGTTTAGGCTCTACACGTGGCTACTCTCGCTGGCCTGGCCGAGGGGGCACGTATCCGGTTATTTCCTCGTTTCCGTCAGATTTGTTCATGTATCCCAGGGCGCATTGTCATTATTGCTGTGGCTTTTATGGGAAATAACTATTAAAGTAGGAAAAATTAAAAAAAAAACTGAATATTTACATGAAAAAGATATAGGAAAAAAGCTTTTTATTCGGAATAAAATCAACGTTTGTATACCTACTAAGGACGAACATGTCTCCAAAAGTTAGGTGTAGTTGTTGCAATATTATATTAAGCATTCAATCAATTAATCTCTTTATAATCTACGTACGTTCTTATACAGCTTGGTTTAATATTTCAATGGTTTGAGAATTAATATATAAGCCTCTCAACAATTCCATTTAAATTTTAAGAGGCTTAAAATTCTTATCTTTCTACCCATCAAGATGCAAAACGTGGCCTTTGTTCTTTAGCCTTAGGCTCTGCCTACCCTGCAAGGGATGAAGATGTGATACTATGTATGTATGTCTATTATAAGTCAGTAAATCATATGCTGCTACGAATTGTTCTCTTCGACTGTTGACAATTGTTTCTGGGTAAACGTTGACCCACATCCGGATGTAGGTCCCGCTTGAACGAGGCTGGGCTGCGTCCGGGCTTAAAGAGATTTTGCAATCTTGTTTCGAGATTAATTACAGCGGTGTAGTTGCCGGCAGAATAGAATAGGACCACTCCAAGTCTTCCCAAAGATATGAAATATCGAAGAGACCTCTCTGATCCGTCTCGCTAGCATGGAGAGTACAGGCGAAATCCTCTGACTGCTCTGACTAATATATGGCTCTAGTAGTAGAGGGTTGTGCTTCAGTAGTGGAGACTTAAAAAGACCTGATGATGATAATGACCATGATGACTGAATATTATAAAGTTTCATCATACATACATATTATCACGCCTTTTTCCCTTGTGGGGTAGATGGAGCCCAAGATCATAAAACCTAAATGCCACGTTTAGCGTGTTAAGGTGAATCAGAATCAGAAACATTTATTTGCCAGAATACATGTACAATAAGGTGTTGATCGTCACGTTAACGCTTCTGTATTCAGTCTGCAGGCAGACGTGCAAAATATTAATATAAGTACACACAAGTCTTCCCGTGGATGTCGTAGAAGGCGACTTAGGAAACACAAGCTAAAAAAAGCTTATAAACATCAAAATGACCTCTCTAACCCGTCTGGCCAGCGTGGAGAGTGTAGGCTCAATCCTCTGACTGCTCTGGCATATATATGGCCCTTGTATAGCACAGAGAGGGTCGTGCTTCTGCAGTGGAGACTAAAATGACCTGATGATGATGATGATGACGTATTTCACAAGTCCTATTTTACCGTGCATTAAAACATTTAAAAAAATTGTCCCTGTATTTATTTACATAGGTATTTGATTTCTTCCAATTTCATTACGGCAGCGAACTATGTACAATCTTATTGTAAAAGCTGTGTATGCAAATAATTGCCACTCATAAATCTATGTCCTTATATACTAAGTTTATGTTTCTGACATTTTACTTTATATTTGTATTTTTTCTCAGGAAAAAAAGTCTGATATGATTGGGAAATCTTTTATGAAGCAAAAAAGTATTTTTTGGCAATGTCCTCCAAACATTTTGACATGACGAGGAAAATAAATAATTTCAAGTGTCGTAATGGACCGGACATGTTTATTTCCGATTTGAGTTAATTTGATTCCACGGCCCGATGCGGTCAATATAAAAAAAGCTCGTTTCGCCGCAGGGGCAGCAGTTATAATTAAAAAATATGTACACAAAATAGGGAAAATACAGAGAAACGATCAAGATGATATTTTATATTTGACTTAGCTATACTAAATTATGCTGTATTTATTTAATATCAAAGTAAAGGAACTTTAATTAATTTCCCCACATTATTAAATACTTACAAAAAATAAGATGAATTAGGGATGAGAAAGGAGCAGTACCGGCTGCCGGGCACGCATACCTGATACTCCCGATATTAAACTTGCCTGTCTAGTAACCACCACGAGAGGCGGTTCCGAAGAACTCTGACACCAGGGTGTGCATGGTCGACTGACCGTGTCATCTACACAAAATGATGATGAGTAACCACCAGACAGGCAAGTTGACCCGCCTGACTATGAAATATAATTTTGTAAAAAAAATATAGATACAAATCTTATTGAAGGTCAACCAGATTCGATTCCCAATTAAGGCGTTTTCTGAAACAAGTGTTCGGCAGGCCTGGCATTGGTTCTAAAGGAAAAGTTGTTCATTTTGACGGCCTGGTTTGTTGGTTCAAAGGCTAGCACTGTTCACACTAACAACCCTCCAACTATCGATCTCCTCCGTGCTTTGGAAGGCTCGTTAAGCCTTTGGTCCCAGCTGTCATCTTTAATGGCAGTCGTTAAACTATTTCAGATGCCTATAGGCAGTTTGAAACATCTGACACCAGTGTTGGCCACATACACACATGAAATATAAGATAAATTTAATTATCTTAAAATTTGAAAATATTCCTTCTAATCCAGTTCGACCAGACACGCTGTATTTAAGCTGCCTAAATCGTTAGTATACAAGTATCTACGTAAGGTATAATATATAAGGTGTAATGTCTGTTCTGTCGTTTGTTTGTGTCATTTAGGAAGATGTGTTTCATTCAGACGTGTTTGCTCGTTGTAAGTTCATAACTCAAAACGAGCAAACACTACAACTCCAGTGGGCTGAATCAGTCTAAAGGTTTTCATCGACCTCTAATAAATTCCCAATGTTCATCATCATCATTTCGTGTAAGTGACACGGTCAGTCATGTCCATGCACACCATGGTGTTAGAATTATCCGGAATCGCGTCTCTTCTTTATATATTTGTTTTTTCATTTCTAACCTACACAGTTGTGTTTCACCAAATTCAATCAGGACGGAAAATAGTAAAGCAATTCGATCTCAGCCAATTGCTAGAAGCGTTGTGCAATGTCCAGAGAATTGCAGTTCAAGGAACTGTAACTACCCCTTTTACAAACCGTATGTATAGAATATGTTTATGAAACCCTGTCCGGCCCTTAAAATGGTGACTTAGCACGTATGAATAACTTTCCCCTTGGGACATAAGGTCGAAAAATTGCATGGCCGGCTAAACACTTTTGTGTGGGAATATCAAGACATAGATAGAAACATTAAAAACGGGTTCCTCATACACAACTGCTAATCAGCTTATTTATCCCAATCCCATTCCCAACTAATATTATAAACGCGAAACTGAAATTGTTTGTTTGTTTGTTACATTTATTTAATAACAGAACTTTGTATTGTTACCCCACTTCTATGTACTGTTGATGTATGAAATAGTGACATTTATATAAATACTAGCTATTACCCGAGGATCCGCCCCCGTTATTATATAACCTTGTCAGCACTTTAACCTATGTGTGTGCAAGATTTAATGATGATCGGTTTAGAAGATACGGCGTGAAAGCGTAACAAACAAATAATCAAACTCACTTTCGCATTTATAATATTAGTTAGAAAGGTAGGATTAGGTTTAAAAATAAATTATTTTAATTCTGTAATGAGACATTGAGAATAGTCTCTGAATTGGCAATATTCGATCCGCTTTGCCGCTCATTCTCCAAATCGCTGCCTTCGACAGCAGACAACATATTGGATTAATTAAAGTGGTAAACGAAAATAGATTCTCTATAAATACTACTTAGGGTGTTTATTTGTTCTGTGCAATTGCCTTCGATTGTACAATCATCTCATGTTTATGAGCAATGTGTGAAGTAGACCACCAGTATATAGTGCGGTTGTAGTGAGATTTACTTAGCGGGCTGCTGGTTTGCTTGCTGCGTCGGCGATGCCCCGAAAAATATTTCCAGTTAAAAAAAGAAGATGAATTTAAAAGAGCTGTTACGTAATACCTATCTTTGGTAAATATTTGGTATTTTCTGGACCCAGACACTGAATATCAAATGAAAGTTAGCGGAAGATGTGCCAGGAAATGCCTGAGAAAATTGACAAGCAAATTATACGCCATAATCTTGCTTACAAGGGAGGCCTCACATTATATACTAAAGGGAGTCATACAGAGGACTCCTCGGCATAAAAAGCTAGGCGTCTCAGGCAGATCTGACTTAGATTCAGAGGTTTTCATTGTGTATCCAGTGGTTATTCGCTTACTATTGACAAGTCATAATTTCGCTGCCAATTCATTAAGTTAATTATTTCATTAATTTCATTTCATAACATTCATAACATTTATCTTGTGATGCTCAGTGTTACACAGTGCCATAGTAATTAAAAAACTTTATATTTTTATCAGTAGGTACTTATTAAGGAGTTCTTAAATTAGTTTTAAATATTTTTTATGGCGTCCGCGGAAGACCAGCGTTGTGGTTCATACCGCAACATTAAGCTGAGCGGAGACCTTTTTGGTATTAGCATAAGAGTTTTATGTCTCTATAATTGTGTTCATATTTTCTAATTATGCATTATTCTTGTGTTTTGATACCAAATAAACGATTTTTCTTACTTTCTTTCTTTATGTGTTCTTAATACCCTACTCGCCGTAGTGAGTATATAATGCCCTTTGCCTACTCGTACGATATGTTTCGTACTTATTACATGAATGGCACCGTAAGTTTATGTATAACTATGTTCTATATTATGAGAAAAAACCGGCCAAGTGCGTGTCGGGCCACGCGCAGTATATGGTTCCGTAGTTGCGAATGACAACTTTGAGTTCACGCTGTTTACACTCGCACCTCACATCAAAGATTGTATGAAATTTTACATTTTCCAGTACATTTTATAAGTTGGTTGCCTATAACTTTTTAGTTTGCACTTAGTACCCAGCTCTGATAGTTTTCCTTTCAACTTCAGTATATATACTACTGCTGTAATTTTTTTCACGTATCCATATATAACCGTTTAGCAGATAGAGGGGGGGGACACGTACATCTAACAAAAATTTGCACTTTAAAACCAAATATTTCGGAAACGGACCCCTAAAGCGAAAAATGGTGTTCTTAACATCACAATATTTTTCAAAGACCTTTTTAACGATACCGCACACGATGGGTAAGTAGAGAAAAAAAATTACTCCCCCATTTTACTTGTATGGGAGCTACCCTAAAAAAAATTTTTTTTTCAAGATTTTTTTCTACGTCTTTTTTGCCATGATTAATATACATTCTCATACCAAATTACAGCTTTCTAGTACTTATAGTCTCGGAGTAAAACCGCGGACGGACAGACAGACAGACAGACAGACGGACAGACAGACAGACAGACAGACAGACATGGCGAAACTATAAGGGTTCCTAGTTTACTACGGAACCCTAACAAAAAGGAGTATTCACGAAATATATATCAATTAAAATGAAAAAATATACAAGTCTACCAAGTGTAGGGTACCGTCATCTAATGGGGGGTAGAAAAATCAGACATTGCCCCTCAGCGCCATAGCCGCCACCCACAGAAGCCCGTGGCAGTTAGTAGAACTAACTGACTTGCTTGACACCAAGCTTGCTGCATATGACATGATAGATTATTTCTACTTGTGATTTATCAACCGGACCTTACAGTGACCATTATAACGTTGTCAAAAGTAAAAACAGTAGCCCAAGATAAATCCCACTTCGGAAGTATTCTTGACCTTACCAACCCATACTGTATATACCAACCCTTAGAACTTGACTCATAGGATGCAGTCGAAAACACGCTCAGATGAGAGAGAGGGAGAGAGATTGAGAAAGAGAATTAAAAATACTCACGCCTCGATGTCGTCCTCGTCTTTTTCGCTCTTGGGCGGTATTTTGATAGTGTCGCCCTTGCCAATAACGCTTATGTCGCACTTCAGGTAGCCCTTGGCACCCGCCGCGACGTCGTCCGGATCAGTCAGTAACGCCCACTTGTGGTAGAACTGGCGATCTGTGGACGTCAAGGAAGATTTAGATTTTTTGCAGTCACACCATACAAAATATTATTATTTGTTAATATATGTATTATATAGAATATGATTATACGGATGTTGAATGAAATAGAAATAATTCTCATTTCATTGTCGGAAACTTACACACCCGTATTCTTAATCGTTTCCTCAAGGTTTCTTCAACTCTACTCACACTAATTTAAATCGGTATGAGGTAAAAAGTATGGCGGTTGCGGCAAGTGTTACGTAACGACGGCGTGACCCGTCATTTTATACAAAATAAGCCATGCTTGCTACTATTGCCTATGGCAAGCTTCAAGCATTTTATAAAAAAAATTGAAGGTATTGCTGTAATGTAAAAGAAAATACGCAACACTTGCTGCTACTGCGGATTTTTTAAAATTTATCACTGAGATTGAACTATCCTAGCAGTAAGTTGTGAACTTGCGTCGTAGAATACTAATTCAACGATACAATATAATTATCATAGATACTTTCAATAGATAAATATTCAAGACTCAAGCCAATCTGAAAATTATCATTTTCCATCATGACTTGGCCAGGGATCGAACCCGGGCCCCTCGGCGGGTTAGCCACTGCAGCTGTCCAACTTAAAAGTCAACCTTTAGTAGTAAGAAAATGTTCTTGGGCTAGAAAAACAATTATCGGGTGAATTTGAAGTGACCTACGAAGCTCAAGCGAAGTGAAATTTGAGCGAATGACTTAGAATACGGGTGAGTATGATGCTATCTCAGGCCATTGCAATGCTATCTAAAGTTTATATTTCATTCGCTTTGCAATACAGCGTGTTTAGTTTCTAAAAAACTGTATCTTAAGGACTCTTTATTATCATCAATACAAATAACCATTGAAGCATAAGTGACGCAATTTATTGCATCACAAATAGATTTTTTTTTAATAAATTAATAATTACAAAATGTTCTTGTCAAAATGGTAAAAATGTTTTACCATATTGAAAGTTGTTTAGAAATATATACATACAAATACAAATACAAAATATCTTTATTGTACATATAATAAATACTCTGTATACCGTCCTTAAAATGAGTTATTTTATATAATTCAGATATATAAAATATACAATACCATAACACCAGTTTTAATCTTACTTTTTAGATACTCTATTTTAATAAAGTAAATATATAATGAATGGAATTTAATAATAAAATAAATTATGTACACGTTAAACTGTATTCAACATAATCATAATGTTAGATACAATGAGTACTTAAATACCTACTGTGGTTTGCAGGTAATACACAACAACAAGGAATAAATACATAAAATTACTTACTCTTGTCTTCTTCTCATTGGTGACAGATTCTTTTAGTTATATGACACATCATGAGAATGATGTGTCATATAACTATTAGAATCTATCATGTCACCATATATACCATGTGTATTTCATTGTTTTGAAGCATTCTTGTTAAATATTTTGAATGGCATAGAAATGTTGGTACCTATTTCCAATATTGGAAGTATAAAAAACAATGATCATCATCATTTCGTGTAGGTGACACGGACAGTCGATGTATAGACTATAGTTACCAATTATTCAATAACTACTGTTCACAAAAATATCGACATAAGTTGTATAAATAACTTTAGTATATGCCATGTCGAGCTGTTACGAACAGTTGCGGCCTCGACAGACGTTGTCCTCTTTTAGCTGTAACTATTCAATTGAAATTGGAACAAAGTATTTAAAAATACCAGTATATGCATGTCCAGAAGTGGTCCAGAACATGTCATGAGCATTTAAATTATTAAAGTTTTAATAGTATTTTAATTTATAACCTCAACCGCAATTTTCAAAATTTTTCTTAGGCAAGAATTAAAAGTATAAAAAAGGTAATACAGCGACGGAGCGTGACTTTCCATAGTTGTAAACCTTTAGAACATACCCTATCAAATCTGTGATGTAAACAAAGACGAACTTTCGCAAGAAGCCCTGAAAAAGTTCATTGCTCAAGTTCGTTACTTCGTCGTTTCATCCTGTAACATCGAACTTTCTAAAGCTTTACAAAATATAAAAGTCCTTTGTTGAAAATGTCTGCATATACTCACACACATAGCTTTTACACATATATATTTTGTTATTTAATTTTTTTTTTTCAATGAATAAAACAGTTCTCAAACGGTCAGTGTGATTGTACTATTATTAATTCCGTGATTGTGTGTAAAAACTCGTGCAATTTAGAAAGAGGGTTGACCGATACGGTGTCTCTTGACAGTTCTAACATCTACCGCAGCTTTTCAGCTGGTATGTTAGATGGCAGCTGCAATGTTGTCGAAATATCAGACAAATCTCAAAAATAATCACGGTTAGTCCCGTAGTGATACTAATAGAAAAAGTTAAATTGTTGTTAAAAAGTGACGTTGCTTAATGGCTCATGAATTGAATTTCTTTTACTTAAACATTTCATATTTTTTTTACTGAATTTCAACAATATGATTACAAATAATAATGAGGGAAATTTAAAGTATTTATATATATATAACGCTAACTACGGAAAAATATAACCCACACGACGATATAATGTAAAATGAACAGCTTATAGCGGGAGCGAGGTGGTATGCTCGACCGCCACAAAGGGAAGATCTTCCCGCTGAGCAAGTGTGCGCCTAGGGAACCGTACACGGCTCCAACTGACTTTTGTCGGAGGTCTTATTCATGAGAATCCAGAATCAAAAAAATTCTGTTTGCGACTTTCAGAATCGTTCAACGCCATCTTGTGAGAAATCTTGTAGTTATTTGTTGTGTTGCAATATTCTAAGTTAAGTTTTCATGTTAGTTCTTGTAGCGATGTACCTTTACAGGTCGCCACAAGTTTAATATCATGACAAATAAGTAAATGATGAATTAAATGATTCCTGTTACTCTGTTTGAATGCATAAGCAGTCATTTATAAAAAAAACTGCAGTTACGCCAAATTTGTCTAAAACACGCCAGTTCATATACATAGTGTTCTATATTGTAGAAATTAGGATTATTGGTAATTTAATCACAAGAAAAACCATAAGCAGTTAATTCCAAAACAACACAAAATACTTATGTATGTCATTTGTAAAATCTTGTATTTACATAATCCTCCCCCCTTAGATTTTATGGAATTTCAACTGAATATCTAATACTGTTGCGGCCATTCGGTTTTTGACCCTTTTTCAAGCACCACAAGCTACCTCACCCACGTTCGACTGCACAAGGTACATGACCCTCCTCAACAGCTGCACCAACACCTCGCGGGCTGCTCGCAGCCCGCGCCCCCACCCGAAATACTAGTTATTAGTATGTCATTTGTAAAATCTTGTATTTACATAATCAAATAATACATTACGTAAACGATTTTTCCAGGCAGTCACCAAAAAAGACACAATCGTAATCCTTCCTAACTAATATTATAAATGCGAAAGTGAGTTTGTTTGTTTGTTACGTTTTTACGCCCTATCTACTGAACCGATCATCATGAAATTCTGCAAACACATAGGTTAGGGTACTGAGAAGGACATAGGATTTATATCACGCGGGCAAAGCCGCGCGTAACAGCTAGTTTACAATATTTCAAAAAATAGTTAATCTGCAAAAGAAGTTAAAAGTTTATCTAGTGACTTCATTTATTGAAGAAAACTTATAATGTGAGATCTGTTTGACCAGCAGGCCTATTATTTAACTCGGTGTGCAACGTTTTTATGGTCACTTTAGCATCCATTACGGTTTTCATATCTTAAATAAAAATAGTCATTCATACGGAAGCCGTACTGAATATTGAATTTACCGTCAAAACCGTCAAATAGCCAGCAGGTACGGTACGCTCCGAAGCGGGGGTCCCAGTCATTTACATCTAAGACTAACTTACAATATAAAACAGAAAGCTTTGGAGAGAGTTGACATACAGAGCCGACCCCAAATAGGAAAAAGGTTGAATTGTCAAGTATGTTGGTCGCACATAAATTTGAAAAAAAAAGAACCTCAATCCCTAAGACAAAAAATAGGATGATTGATTTTTGCTTTTTAGGAGTTTAACATTTCCATCAAAATGTTTTATATTATTTATATATCAAACCAATGTATGTTCATTTTTTACTTATATTCTATTGCGCATATAATCAGAAAATATAACTGTTTTACGCATATTAGTACGTAGGTGTTAAAATAATTTGCTTCAAAGTCGACCTCGGGCGGTAAGGGTTGTGCTACTGCCTTTGATAGTGTAATTAATTCAGAACTAATCGAATAAACTAGTGTGCGCTGGAAGCGGGCTCTTGGGGTAGAGGGTACATATTTCAAAACATTACTTGAATTTCTTAATAAATTTACTGTGGAGCGCTTGTACTTAAAACTTTTATGTAGACAAATGTAACTAGGAAAAATATGTGTGTTTTATTTGTAATGGATAAACTAAAAATGATTGGTCGAATTGATAAAATAAATATTAATAGAATGCTACTTTATCGGCGAGTCAGGTAAACTATACTTTATTTTTAAATGTAAGGGATCCTTCCGAATATATGCATTATAAAACTGATAGATTTTTAGCAATATAAACTAGACATGAGGAAAACAATAAACATAAGCGGGGTGAAATTCACCGGTATAATTAGTTAGTAGTAGAGTAATTGAGTAAACGAGTGAGTGAGAAATCGAGAAAGCAAGTAATGGAGTAAGCGAGTGATCGAGTAAGCAAGTAAGGGAGGAAGCAAGGAAGTAATGGGGTAAACGAGTAAGAGCAAGTAAGCCAATAACCGAAAAAGCGGGTAATACCAGTACGCGAGTAAGTGAGTAAGGTGATAATTAAGTAATGGAGTAAGCGAGTAAGCAAATAAGCCGGCAACCACGTAAGCGAGTAACGGAATAAGCGAGTAAGTGAGTAAGTAATTAAGCCAAAGTAGAGTAACGAGTAAGCGAGTAACGGAGTAAGCGAGGCAATTTAGCCAAAGTAGATTCCCTTACCTTCTTTCCATGATCAGTCTTAGAGTACTTAAAAAAAATCAGGCATCCCACAACATCACTCATTGCAACTTGTGACACCAATTATATAAAAAAAATCTTTCTTTTTCCGCGCACCCAATGTTCCCGAATTAGACTTTTTTATTGTAGCTTTAATAAATTTAAGAACCACTTAACTAATAAGTGGTTTACTCAGGATCCCTTACACTAATAATATTACCAAAAACAAAATTAGAGGCAATCATGTGGCTATATATTTACTTCATTTGTCTAGATAAGTAAACTTAATACAATGAGTATTACAATAAAAGTATTTAGGTGTTTCTGCTTCTTGGTATTTCTATTAGTTGTGTGTTATACTTCTATTATAATTTATATATGTGGCTTTAGTATAATTATGCAAGTATTATTAATATGTGAAAACCCGCTAATTATGTTCGGAACTATTTAAGAATGATTCACTATTATATTTATTGAAATAGTATTGGTTTTTTCCAAATAATATAAAATATTAAAATATGTGAGTGAGTGAGCATGTGAGTAAGTGAGCGAGAGAGTGAGTAAGTTAGTTAATAAGTAAGTGTGTAAGTGAGTGAATGAATAAGCGAGTAAGTGAGCAAGTGAGTAAGCGAGTAAACGGGTAAGTAAGTGGAAAAACGAATAAAAGCGAGTTAGCAAGTAAGTCAGTAAGCAAAAAAGAGAAAGCTAGTAAGCGATTAGTCAAGTTAGTAAGTTAACGAGTTCTCATACTCATTTACTTACTTACTTGACTATTCGCTTAAGTAAGTAAGCAAGAGAGTAAGCAAGAAGACGAATAAGCTTGTAAGCGAGTAAGTGTTTAGGCGAGTAAGAATGTGTCAAGGCTCATTCACGGTATTATATTATAAAGAAAGATTTGTGTGTTTTGTTTGAAATAGATAAATTCAAAATTATTATTTGATTTTTTTTTAAGGAAGACACCTGATCAGCGACTCAGGTGGGCTATATTTATTTCTAATAAGTTAGGGATCCATCCTTAAATATCAATCAAATATTTTTCCTTATAATCTATACAAATACTATTAAGAGGAAAGGTTTAAATAATTGTTTATTTGCATTATAAAGGCTCTGAATCAGTTGATTTTCAAAATTCTTTCTTCTGTAGAAAGTAGATTTGCTTGCGGGTGACATAATTTAATTTACACGTATGAAGTTGCGGAAATATTGTTATTTTTAAGTATATGAGACAAAGTTGAGTTAGTTAAACCACACAGTTAATTCACGAATGCACCCGGTACTGTGTTTAATCACTTTATCTATTGCTGAAAACTGCATTAAAATTTGTTGATAAGTATAAAAGATCTAAGCAAACAGACAGCGGTAGCGACTTCATTTTATACTAGGTAGTTATATAATTTATATGTAAATCAAAACTGGTTGAATAGATTTCAGCAATATAACGAGACATGAGAAAAACAATATAAACGGAATGAAATTCACCGGGATAATTAGTTACATAATATGTAGGGTGTAAGGAAAAAAGCGAGTACCCGAGAAAGCAAGTAATGAAGTAAGCGAGTAAGCGAGTTAGAATGAAAGCGAGTAATGGGGTGAATGAAAAGAGCAAGTATGCCAAAACCGAAGAAAAGAGTGAGGGAGTAAGGTAGTAAGCGACTAATATTATATTTATATATTGTCCATATATATATATATAAGTAAGCAAGTAATGGACTCTAAGCGAGTAAGCAATTGAGCCGCCAACCGCATAAGTTAGCAAGGGAGAAAGCGCGTAAGAGAATTAGCGAGTAAAGTGGTAAGCGAGTAATCGAGAAAGCAAGTAAAAGAGTAAGCAATCAAACCGGCTACCGCGTAAGCGAGTAAGGGAAAAGCGAAAGGAATGAGGAAAAAAAGTAACTGAGTATGAATGTAAGTATTTATATTTATTTTCAATCGCAAATCAGAATTGTATTTTTTTCCAGATAAATAATTAATCGTTTTTTATTTAATATAAATTTATTTGAGAAGAATGATTAAATCGCTACATTATTCCAACTCGTGACACCAATTATAGAGGAAATTCTTATTTTTTCTGCGCTGCCGATGCTCTTGAAAGGTTGTCGATGTTTCCGAATCAGACCTTTTTAATTGTAACTTATAAGTGGTTTAATCAGGTTCCCTTACACTTATTTTTGTATACTTCCTTTTTGTTAATGTAACCAAAAAAGAAGATAGGCAATGATGTGGCTATATATTAACCCCATATGTCTAGATAAGAATACATAATATGTAATATGTATTACAAAAATAATACGTAGGTGTTTCCATTATAATTTACATATTTATTTATTACAAAAACAAACAGGCACAGTGTAGTACATATGAATATATGTAAGATCGAATATAGCCCTATAGTTTTTACCACTAACTTACGCTTAAAGACGTTGTAAGACAAGAGTAGCAAATACTTAAATATATATCAAGACGCATTCATGATATAATATATAATTCCAAATAAGAAAACAAACTTAAGATTTATATTTGAATAATTTAAATAAAACAATTTATTCAGAGAATCTAAATTAACTCTTTTATTTTATTGATTATATTTTTTATTTTATTTTGTTTTCTATAAGTACACAAAACAGCAAGTTAGGCTGATTCACTTTTTCTTTCAATTGTTTGATTTTGTAAGGTTTCCGTATATTTATTAATTATTTTTACAAATTATTTCCCTTAATATAATAATTAATCATACTTAATTTAATTTAAAACGGTTGCTTTTTGAATATCGATCCATTACAAAAGAGTGGGGCGCTCGTTTGAATAAAACTGCTTACTCGTGCCAGCTAGGGCCAGTCGACTTGGAGATTTTGTGCAGTTAAAATGCTAAGTGAAACCTATGTCAGTCGTTCTTAAATACTTGGATAACATTGTCACTATTTAAGTTTTTCGTGCAATTAAATTCTTATAAAATTAGATACATTAAATAATTAACATTGTTTTGCTGGAAAATTAATAAACGTTTGAAAACAGTGTTGGAGTTTTCTTACACTTCAGAAGTGGTAAGTTCACGCCAAAATTATGTTTATTTTATTTAATATTAAACGAAATGTGCATGAACGAAACTTTATTATATGCTTTTATTTTTTTGCGTTTTGTATGTGTTCAGAGTACATCTATGACATCAAGCGTTTGGTCAGGGTACTCCCTGATAATGCTTATGTCCTATGAGCTTGGAAATACAGTATTTGGTCAGAGCACTCTCTGATAATGCGTATTTCTGAATAATGATTTCACAATTCTGAACACGTATAATGTAATTTTTTTATTATTATTTATAAATAGTTACGTTCAAGCATGTTTTCTTTCGCGCTCTGTACGTGTTTAGAGTACACATGTGGATATTAAGCGTTTGGTCAGGGTACTCCCTGATAATGCTTATGTCTGATGAGTTTGGAAATACAGTATTTGGTCAGAGCACTCTCTGATAATGCGTATTTCCGAATGATTTCGCAATTCTGAACACGTATGTAATTTTATTTTATTTATAAATTACGTTCGAGTATGTTTTCTTTCGCGCTCTGTACGTGTTTAAAGTGCACATATGGATATTAAGCGTTTGGTCAGGGTACTCCCTGATAATGCTTATGTCTGATGAGTTTGGAAATACAGTATTTGGTCAGAGAACTCTCTGATAATGCGTATTTCTGATAACCTTTAAACACGTGCCAACTTAAAACGGATGGACATCAAACGATTTGGTCAGGGTACTCCCTGATAGCGTTTGTGTCTATTATGCATGGAAATACAATATTTGGTCAGGGTACTCCCTGATAATATGTATTTCTGATGAATTTGAGCTGTAATTTTAGCGCGAATGAAAACGGATTTTAATTTGTTTTTTCTTTTTTCTTATTTTTACTATACTTATCCGCATGCGTGTATCCGTGCGAGCTTGGGCGCAAATCAAGCGGTCAGGGTAACCTGATATTGTAGTGGTAGTTATGCATATGTAATACATCGCGGGCAAAGTGTTTGGTCAGGGCACTCCTTGATAATACCTTGCCTTGTGGTCTAGGTGTGAATTATTTGATCGGGGCACTCCCTGATAATAGTTCCTCCTGGAAATTTACTTGTATATGCATAAACGACAGTATAGATTTATTGATCTCTTTTACTTTTCCTTGACTGACCAGGTGTTAATTAATGTATATCGGGTATCAGGTGTTCGTTAAAGTTGTGCCTGTAGAATCACCAGTCAATGTACATTTGGTCAGGGCATTCCTAAGCGGTGTTTTCTCCTGAAAAATTGTACGTGACCAGAATTGTATACACAATACTACAAGCATATTTTCTAATATTGCCTTTTTTTTGTTTCGAGCGTGTTCATTATGGATGAGGGCAATGGTGATAATCGTCGTTTGATGACTCCAAATCCAAGCCATGTTGTCGAGACCAGACGAAGCAGCCGTTCAAGAGATGCGAATCGACGACACGACCATTACCGGAGCCATACTAGAAGCCGAAGCCGCAGCTTACGAGACCATGAGCGTGAGTTACAAAGAACTCGTGAGCACCTTAAAAATTTAGAAGCTGAGATTCAACGAGAACGGGTCCATCGCGAGTCCAGAAGTTCCTATCGTAGTCGGAGAAGCTCAATACGACGCGATGAACGAAGATCTCCTTCAATCCAAGGAGATGCTACGGAACGTCGCAAACCTGTTCCAGACGATTCAACGCCGAAGGAATCTAACGAGAAAAGGTCACGTAGCCCAGTTTTTTCTTGTAAGGATGTAATGAGTCTTTTAGAATCATTAAAAGGTGGCATGTCAGTTCAACCAGATACTAGGGGCGTATTTTCAACTAAAACAATAGACCATAAGAATATGATTCCCGATTTCAATCCATCTGAGAAAAATCAGCGCGTTGACATATGGATACGCAAGGTTAATGAGTGCGCCTCAGTATATGGGTGGGATGACAAGACCACAATACATTTTTCTATGCAGAAATTACAAGGCTTGGCCAAAACATGGTACGAAGGCTTGAATTCCATTATGTTTAATTGGCAGGAATGGCAACAAAAACTATTAGATGCCTTCCCTTTCGACCAGAACTATGGTCAAGCCTTGGAAGATATGCTAAAGCGGAAGACCAAAATTAATGAGCCTATCGAAATTTATTATTATGAGAAATTAGCTTTATTAAACAATTGTGAAATAACTGGTAAACATGCAGTCGACTGTATTATTCATGGAATAAGTGACAGAACCATGAAGTCTAGTGCTCTTGCTCTCCAATGCTCAGATCCAGATCAACTACTTAGATTTCTCATGAGTAATAAAGAATCTTCTGTGAATACAGATAGACCCCAATTTAAAAATAAGTATTTTAACGATAAAATCTTAAATTCGTCAAAATCTAAATTCGCCAGATCCTTTCAAGGTCCACTGTTTTGCTTTAACTGCAAAGAAAGAGGACACGTACATATGGATTGTCCTAAACCGTTGTTAAAGTGTCAACATTGCAATAAGATTGGACACAAAACGGAAAACTGCTACTCCATAACCAACAGTAAAAATAAGATTGACAAAAATTCTGATATGCCGAAAACCATGTGCATTTCCAGGTCTATTGCTAATTCAAAATATATAAAAGATGTCACTGTAAATGATGTGCCATTTAAAGCCTTCATCGATTTTGGTAGTGAAAGCACTCTTATAAAAGAATCCGTGGCCTTAGAACTAAAATTACATCACAATGGAATTCCTATTACCATGAAAGGATTTGGCAATAAAGTAGTACACTCATTAGGTTCAGTGTCAGTTCAGTTGATTGTGGATGGAGTCCGTGGACTAGTCTTGTGCAATGTGGTAAGCGATGACCTTTTGGACAAACCCATATTAGTGGGACAGAATTTCACAGAACTTCCGTACATTATCGTGACCAAAGGACCAGAAAAACTGGAATTTCACGACGTGAAGGAAGAGGTAACCTTTTCAGATATTGATACGGATAATTGTTTGGTCAAAGTGAGATGCGCACAAGATGTGGTTCTTCATGGCCCTGCAATGATAAAGGCGTACACAGAAATTGATTACAACGGTGAGGTTTTCTTATTGAATAAAGTTATAGGAAGGCCACCTCGACAGTTTATCGTCGGAGGAGGTGTTCACCAGGTTGAAGGAGGCAAGTTATACGTTTTTATTACTCCATATGCAGGATCATGTCTCTTATCCGAGGATTTATTGCTGTCCAGAGCGGAGAGAGTAGAAAAGGTAAATAAAGTGACGGTAGCTACCGATAATGTATTAAAAGAGGCCTGTAATGAAATCAATGAGCAGCAAGTTCTTATTGGTGAAGCTGCAACACCAGCCGATAAACAGAGACTTCTAGATCTTCTACGTAAGTACAAACACTGTTTCGCGTCTTCATTGCATAATCTTGGCTGCACAAATGCGGCAGAAATGACCATTGAACTCAAAAGTCAGCAGCCAGTGTTTTACAGGCCTTATAGACTGTCACATCACGAACGCGATCATGTACGAGGAATGGTAAGTGAAATGCTGGAAGCAGGTGTAATCCGTGAATCCAACTCTGAGTACGCTAGTCCGATAATTCTTGTACGGAAAAAAGACGGTAAATTTAGAATGTGCGTGGACTATAGGATGTTAAACTCTATTACTGTAAAGGAGAGGTACCCTATGCCGATTATAGAAGATGAAATTTGCAGATTATCCGGACAAGCGTGCTTCATCACATTAGACTTGGCATCCGGATATTATCAGGTACCCATTTCAGAGCAGAGCAAACATCTGACTTCTTTTGTCACGCCGGATGGGCAATACGAGTTCAACCGGATGCCTTTTGGCCTGGCAAATGCTCCAGCTGTCTTTCAACGGATGATCAACAAAATTCTTGGAGCAGCTCGATTCGATAAGGCCACGGCATATATTGACGACATACTGATTTTCGGTAAGAACTCAACAGAATGTCTTGATAGATTCGAGGAAGTATTAAAAATGTTGGAAGACGCTAATCTGACGCTCAAATTGTCAAAATGTACATTTTTGCAAAACAAAATTGACTACCTTGGATACGAGATCAGCGCTGAAGGAGTAAGGCCAGGTGAAAAGAAAATTCAATGCGTTATGAATTTTCCTACACCTCAAAACGTACACTGCGTGCGGCAATTCCTTGGTTTGGTGAGTTATTTTAGAAAATTCGTGTTTAATTTCGCTCATTTGGCTTCGCCTTTGACAACTTTGCTGAAAAAAGACGCCGACTGGAAGTGGACAGGTGAGCAAGAGATAGCATTTAATAAACTTAAGGGATGTTTGGTTAATCGACCCATTTTAGCAATATACGACCCTAATGCCCAGACGGAGCTGCACACTGATGCAAGTCGGCTGGGAATAGGGGGTATTTTAATGCAGCGTGTGGACGACGCTAGCCCCTTTCATCCAGTTGTATTCTATAGTCGCCAAACCTCACCAGAAGAAAAAAATTTCCATGCTTACGAATTGGAAACGTTAGCGGTGGTCTGTTGTCTGAAGAAGTTTAGAACTTACCTTCTGGGTCGCGATTTTAAAATAGTTTCCGATTGCAGTGCATTAAGATCTACTTTCTTGAAGAGGGATTTAATTCCACGTATAGCAAGGTGGTGGATTTCTCTTCAAGAGTTTAATTGTACAATAGAATATAGAGCCGGATCAAAAATGGCACATGTTGATGCATTGTCCCGAAATCCAGACCCAGTCAGTGAGATTCCAAAATGTAGCGAATACAAGCTTGATCAGACTTTGACTGTACTGAACATTCAGGAGGCGGACTGGCTGCTTACCTTACAGTTGGGTGATTCTGAGCTTAACCGGATAAGAGATATACTAGAAAATAGCTTGGAACCAGAGAATTTAAAATATATAAAAGACAATTATACGGTCAAAGATAACAAGCTTTTTCGTTGTGTTGACGGTGATAAGAGTAACCTTAAATGGGTTGTTCCAAAGGGGGCTAGGTGGCAACTATGCCGACTCAATCATGATGAGATAGGTCATTTGGGTATTGAGAAAACTTTGGACAGATTAAAAAAAAATTATTGGTTCCCAAAGATGAATCGTTTTGTTGCAAAGTATGTGAAGGCTTGTATACAATGTGCGTATGCCAAAAATAATTCCGGTCAACGGGAAGGTTTGTTGCATACCATAGAGAAAGTCGAGATTCCTTTCCATACAATTCACATTGATCACCTGGGGCCGTTTGTAAAGTCAAAGAGGGGGTATTCGTATATATTTGTAGCAGTTGATAGTTTCAGTAAGTTCGTTTTTGTTAAGCCGGTTCGAAGTACGAAAACCCAACACGCAATTCCTATTTTAGACGAAATATTTTACACCTTTCGTTATCCGGATCGCTTGGTAAGTGACAGGGGTACCTGTTTCACCTCTCATACTTTCAGGAGGTATTGCCTCAACAAAGGCATTAAACACGTACTGAATGCAGTAGCCAGCCCGCGCGCAAACGGGCAAGTAGAGAGGTATAACAGGACCATTTTAGATTCTTTGAAAGCACAAAACATGAAAGAACATGAAAAGGACTGGGACATGCAGCTGGGCAAAATTCAATGGGGATTAAACAACACTCTTCAAAAGACGACAGGTAAGACCCCCTCAGAGGTTCTGTTTGGATCTTCCATGAATAGCGAGTCAAATCCTATAATGAATGAGATCATGGAACATTCTGGTTGTAGCGATAGGGAAACGATAAGGTCAGAAGCTAAAAGTCACATGGAACAGGAACAGGAAAAACAAAAAAAGTACTATGACAAAGGTAGGAAACCAGCACATGTATACGCAGAAGGGGATTTGGTAAAAATAACGAAAGTTGCATTTGCTAACGATGGGTTAAGTAAAAAGTTACAGCCAAAATTTATTGGGCCCTATCGGGTAGCAAAAGTTCTGGGTAATGATAGATATAAAATCTCACCCATACCAGGTTTTAGTAGTTCAAAAAGTAGACGCAGTACTACGGTAGCATCAGATCGTATGCGACCATGGATACATATTGCAGCCTTAGAAATTGATAGTAGTTCTGATGAGAGTGAAGATTAAAAGGAATATAAGCTAATTGCCTTGTGTAAATTTCCATTTGAATTTAATATTAAACACTTTTTCAGATCTACTTCAATAACGTTTTCTCTCTGCAGAAACGTAATACATGTAATTGTGCACCAGAGCTGAGTGGCTCCAAAAGAAGTGCAATTGCGCATCAGAGCTGAGTGGCTCTAAAAGTGCAATTGCGCATCAGAGCTGAGTGGCTCCAAAAGTGTAATTGCGCATCAGAGCTGAGTGGCTCCAAAAGTACAATTGTGCACCAGAGCTGAGTGGCTCCAAAAGTGCAATTGTGCACCAGAGCTGAGTGGCTCAAAAAGATCAATTGTGCACCAGAGCTGAGTGGCTCTAAAAGTGCAATTGTACACCAGAGCTGAGTGGCTCTAAAAGTGCAATTGTACACCAGAGCTGAGTGGCTCAAAAAGTACAATTGTGCACCAGAGCTGAGTGGCTCAAAAAGTGCAATTGCGCACCAGCATTATTAGGGTTATGTCTGTATCAAACATAAAAATCAATATAACTGATATAATGTGCTGAGACTTCATGATTTTGTTTACTTTAATTAAAACTTAAAATTTTGATTAATAATAAAGTTAAAATCATTTTTTTTCACACTGAATGTTACTGTATTTAAATATTGTACTCGTTATAATATTGATTGTCAACTAATTGTAATAAAAAAAAAATGTATTGATAAGCATTGTTTGAAACAAAATTAAAACGTCGATATTATTTATTATAATATTATTTGTTTAAAATGTAGATACATTATTTACTGCTTAATTTGAAATTATTCTTTCTTTCTCACATTTGTTGTGTCGATAACTCTGGCTGGCCGAGTGTAAGGTTGTCACCTGACTCATGTACGGGACGTACATGATATCAGTATGGCCGAGTGTAAGGTTTCCGTATATTTATTAATTATTTTTACAAATTATTTCCCTTAATATAATAATTAATCATACTTAATTTAATTTAAAACGGTTGCTTTTTGAATATCGATCCATTACAAAAGAGTGGGGCGCTCGTTTGAATAAAACTGCTTACTCGTGCCAGCTAGGGCCAGTCGACTTGGAGATTTTGTGCAGTTAAAATGCTAAGTGAAACCTATGTCAGTCGTTCTTAAATACTTGGATAACATTGTCACTATTTAAGTTTTTCGTGCAATTAAATTCTTATAAAATTAGATACATTAAATAATTAACATTGTTTTGCTGGAAAATTAATAAACGTTTGAAAACAGTGTTGGAGTTTTCTTACAATTTTAATTATTTTTATTAAGATAGAGAAAATTACCTTTAACAAAACTATTTGAGTAACTTTAATAAATTATGAACTTCTAAAAAAATTACTTACACTACCTATATCGCCGTGTGGTTCCCGGCAGAGTAGAATAGGACCACTTCAAGTCTTCCCGTAGATGTCGTAAAAGGCGACTAAGGAAACACAAGCTAAACAAAGCTTACAAACATCAAAAAGACCTCTCCAACCCGTCTGGCCAGCGTGGAGAGTGTAGGCTAAATCCTCTGGCTACTCTGGCTATAATATATTGCTGTCGTAGTACAGAAAGGGTCGTGTTCCTGCAGTGGAGACTAAAAAAAAAGACCTGATGGATGGATGAATGGACCTATATCATCTCAAATAAATGCATGTCTGTATTTATATATATTTGAGATGAAAGATAAAAAATACCACATTATTCCAACTAGAGATATAGTAATTATAGAGAAAATTCTTTCTTTTTCCGCGCAGCCGATGCTCATGACAAGGTTGTCGATGTTACCGAATTAGACTTCTTTTTATTGTAGCTGTAATAAATTTAAGAATCTCTTAACTAAAAAGGGTTTAATCAGGTTATTACACTATTTTTTACTAATAATTATTACATATTGTTATTATTGTTATTGTTACTAATAAAATATAAGCCATCATGTGGCTATATAATTACATCATATGTCTAGATAATTGTATTAAAAAAATACGTAGGTGTTTCTGCTTCTTGGTATTTCGTTGTTTGTTATACTTCTATTATAATTTACATATGTGGCAAGGGTATTAATAAGCAAGTATTATCAATATACGACTCATTAATTGTGTTAGCAGAAATGAAAGAATGATAACATATATAGTTAGTTAAGCTGTATTGGTTTTCCAAATAAAATAAAATTGATAAAGTATGCGAGTATGTGAGTGAGTGAGCATGTGCACAAGTGAGCAAGTAAGCACGTGAGTAAGTAATTAAGTGAGTGAATGACTCTGTTAGTGAGTATATTAGTTAGTAAGTTAGTGAATAAGTAAGTGAGTGGTGAGTAAGTGAGCAAGTGAGTAAACGAGTAAGTGATTTAACAAATATAAGCGAGTTAGCAAGTAAGTTAGTAAGCAAAAAGCGAGTGCTAGTAAGCGAATAGTCAAGTAAGTAAGTAAAGAAGTATAAGCAAATAAGTGAGCAAGAGAGTTAGCAAGAAAGTGAATAAGCTTTTAAGCAAGTAAGACGTGCGTAGGCGAGTAAGAATATTAATCAAGGTGCGTTCACGATATCCTATCCTAATCTTATCTTACTATGTATCTAACTAATATTATAAATGCGAAAGTGAGTTTGTTTATTTGTTTGTTTGTTACGCTTTCACGCCATATCTACTAAACCGATCGTCATAAAATTTTGTATACACATAAGTTAAGGTACTGAGAAAGACATAGGCTATATATCACGCGAGTGGAGCCGTGGGTAACAGCTAGTTATTTTATAATCCGTTGAGAAGTTTAAAAGACCTAAGCGAACAGACAACGAAAGCGACTTCATTTTTTACTAGGTTCTTTAAATCAAGACTGGTTCGATAGATTTTTAGCAATATAACTAAGGAAAACAATATAAGCGTAATGAAATTTACCAGAGCTACATAACATGTAGGCGATGAAGGGAGTAAGTGAGTAAGCGAGTAATCGAGTAAGCAAGTAATAGATTTAGCGAGTGAGCGAGTAAGGGAGAAAGCGATTAATGGGGTAAACGAGTAAGAGCAAGTAAGCCAGCAACCGAAAAAGCGAGTAAAATTGAGTACCCTTACTCGCTTTTTCGGTTAGGTGGTAAGCGAGTAATGGAGTAAGCAAGTAATGGAGTAAGCAAATAAGCTGGCAACCGCGTAAGGGAATATGAAGGTAATGCCTAAAAAAATTATAGACAATCATGTGGCTATATATTTACCCCATATGTTTAGATAAGTATACTTAATACACATTATATTACAAAAAAGGTAGGTGTTTTTCCCTCTTGTTATTTCCATTAGTTGTGTGTTATACTTCTATTATAATTTTACGTAATAAGAATAAGTGCTTATAAGCAAGTATTATCAATATATGAAACCCGTTAATTGCTTTCGTAGATATTTAAGAATGATTACATATACAGTGATAAGAGGGCTGGCTGCTTTTTCGCCCAACGGATTCGCATAGCTATCCAACGGGGGAACGCAGCCAGTGTTCTTGCCACCATGCCAAACGGGCAGGAATGATTCTAAATTTGTTGTGTTTTCGGTTTCTTTTTTTATGTAAATAGTTAAATAGTGTAATCATTTTAATTATCTGTATTAATAATAATTAAGTAATCAACAGAACCCTTATACAGTTATTAAAATATATTGGTTTTTCAAATACAATAAAATAAATAAAGTATGTGAGTGGGTGAGAATGTGAGTAAGTGTGTGAGAGTGTGAGCGAGTTAGTGAATTAATAAGTTAGTAAGTTAGTGAGCAAGTAAGTGAGTGAGTGAATTAGTGAGTAAGTGAGCAAGTGGATAAATGAATATAAGCGAGTTAGCAAGTAAGTCAGTAAGCAAAAAAGCAAGAAAGCGAGTAAGCTTATAAGTGAATAGTAAAGTAAGTAAATAAACGAGTATAAACAAGTTAGTGAGGAAGAGAGTTATCAAAGAAGTGCGTAGGCGAGTAAGAATGTGAGTCAAGACGCGTTCACGATATTATATATGTTTCGAAATGTCAATAATTTATCCAAAAAATATGTTTTTGTTTTAAATAAACTCTTTTATTTGAGAAGATACAGGAACACCAAATTGGACACATAGAAATTCAACAAGGGTTTTACCTTGCTCGCTTCGCTTGCCCAGTCAATCACAAAAGTTATTCAACCGCGAATTTTCTTTTCAGTTTCGGAAAAAACAAGTCCAACCGTCCAGTATGAGCGTTCAATTGATCGAAATGCAAAAGCTTTAGAAAAGCGGTGAAAACGGGGCGAAACCTGAGCGTAGAGCTTTTTACTCCACAATATTTGCAGAAAGGACTTTCAAAGAGATTGCTAGGGATGGCGCTTGCCTTTTCTGCATTTTTGAACGCTCCGAACGCTTCAGAACCCGGTGACCACCATTTATCCTAGATAATTTGATAAAGTAACTGGTTTTTACACAGAGCGACTGCCGTCTGACCTCGCAAGCCAAAAGGTAGACCAAAACCACTCCCATGATAAGTTTAAACAAATGCTAGAAGCGTTCGGGACCTACAGCTTAACATGCATTCCGAAGCGCTGACTTTTCAGATAATCTGGTAATTCAAGCCTGCAATATAAACTTGAAACAATAAAACCTCTTTGTTGGGTTTGAACTGATAACTCTGTCATTTATGAGCTAAAAAGAGGGAGGAGATATAGCTGATATATTCTAGTTTCATTTTTTCTTATAAATACTTGAAATTAAATTCAAGTATTTAGAAGAAAAAAAAGTATGTTTAAAGAAAACTGCCTTTAACAAACTTTAGTGAATTATGAACTTCTAAAGAAATAAATAACACTACCTATATCTTCTCAAATAAATTTTTTATCAAATCTATACATTTAGTATTTTTGACTGAAATGGATAGAGGAACACTTAAAAAAAAAAATAGAAAGAAAAATACATACAGACAGACGGAATTTCTTTTCCGTCTGTCTGTATGTATGATCACGTTTATCTCCGGAAATATTAGACGGATTTGAATGAAACTTTTTTTGCTATAAAGCTATTAAGCCTAAGCAACATATAGGGTAGAAATGCTTTTGAAAAATTGAACACCTGATGCAGCATCATAATGGTCAAGTTGAACTATAAGAAATATAAAAGTGGAGCCTTAGCAAAAGTTGTTAAACCTGATGAGCATTTTTGTTGATGTATAAAAAATCTGAGATTTGGAACACCTCATGCAGAACTGGTCTAGGTAAACTATAGAACATATAAAAATGATGTCTTAGCAAAAGTTATTCAACCTGATGAGCATTTTTTGTTGAGGTGTTTGAATTGAAGATTTGGTACACCTGACGTAGAATCATAATGGTCCAGGTAAACTATAAGAAATATAAAAAATGACGTCTTAGCAAAAGTAATTTAAACTGATGAGCAATTTCGAACATCTGAACATCCGTCTGGCCAGCGTGGAGAGTGTAGGCCAAATCCTCTGACTACTCAGGCTAGTATATGGCTCTGGTAGTACAGAGAGGGTCGTGCTCCTGCAGTGGAGACTGGGAAGACCTGATGATGATGATGATGATGATGAACATCTGATACAGAACCACGTCAAATTTTATATCGACAATTTTACAAAGTCACACTCTCCACTGGGATAAAGTGCGTAGAGTATGGTTAGCTCATATTACCGTCCCGGATGACTCGCAACCAGGATATGCCCTTTTGGCAACGTATAGCAGCCCATACGGCAAAACATGAGAGTATGCTGTCTATCTAAACCTCACACACACAGGCAACACCCAAAACCGAGGTCCGTCTCTCCCGAAGGCCCTTTGAAGATGTGTGCTTTATATGTTGAGCAGCATGACACCAGGTCAAATTCACAGCGGAACAAAGGGAAATATTTGATTTGGTGGTGCAAAGTGTTTTAAACAAAGAAGGGAAGCTGTTTTTCGAAGATGCTTCAGAAAGGAAAAAAATACCTGATGACAACCATCCTCGCAGAAATTATGCGTCAAAATAAACTAACCCAAAGGATAGTTGCAACATAGGATCAATAGGATCATCATCATCAACAGGTCTTTGTTAGTCTCCACTGCAGGAGCACAACCCTCTCTGTACTACCAGAGCCATGTATTAGGCAGGGCAGTCAGAGGATTTGGCCTACACTCTCCACGCTGGCCAGACGGGTTGGAGAGGTCTTTTAGATGTTGATAGCTTTGTGTAGCTTGTCTTTCCTTAGTCGACTTCTACGACATCCACGGGGAGACTTGGAGTGGTCCTATTCTACTCTGCCGGGAACCACACGGTAACATAGGATATTATTTTATTTTTTTTAAATACTGTGATATTTATTAAATTTTAATGTTTAACACTGCTACAAGTATTTTCTTATGTATCGTCATTACTTCGTGTTAAGGTATATTAATACGCTGGAGTCATAAAGTCCACGCAAACGAAGACGCGGGCATCAGCTGGTAAATCAATAAATATCGACATAACAATAAATATTATAGACTAGAAAACTCATCTTCTTATTTTTAAATCGATTAGAAAATAAAAAATTGTTTCCTGATGTTACATTCGTCAACCCTATTACGGCTGGATTAAGGACTGTAAACGCTCTTGTAATCCAGTTTAGCCGTGACATGAGTTTTGTTTAAAGTAAAGCCTGATCATCTTTGAGAACATGTGTAGCTGATTTTTGATCTTTTTCATTACCTTTATTTCCGTTACTGGGTTTAAAAAAAAATCTGGATATTTAAAGGAAAATAATATTGACCAAAAATTATAATTGACGGATGTATACAATGTGTTGTATGTTGATAATAAAGTGTTTTTAATTTTACCAGATTTCTTTCTTCCTTGTTTTATTATTTGATTACTACAAGCAAAAAAAAATTTTTGTTATTAGAGTAAATAAAAGTGTAAGGAACGATATTTTTGTGAAAAAAAGGGTGTAATTTTGAATTGAATATTAATAAAAATAAAAGCGCTTACTGTAAATTTTGAAGAATATGGAACAATTGTATTGTTCATTACTTCATGTATAAATTTAATTATAGAAATTTACGCTTAGAGAGACTAGGACTAGATTGGAATTTTTCAAGAAACCCACTTTCTCCCTTACTGTTTGAGAATATGTTTCATTATTGTGAGTAAATACAATGAGTTCCCGCGGGTCGTGGGTCGAGGGCGGTAAAATTACTTTTCTGCAGCCCGAGTCGATATTATGTTTTCATTTCTATTTTAATTTCTCATTTCTTTATATCTTTCTCTTTTTATCCTGACCATAATCTAGCCAAGTGCTTCCCTTTGCTTAATGGCAAATACCAACACAGCGCTTTTTGGCTGATATATAATAGTTTGGCATATTGTTTTATTCGCGTGGAACCAGTCTGGTTTCTTTGTCTTCAGCTCACGGAAATTGGAAGCGCATTTTCCGACGACTAGTGATATGGCTTAAGATAGAGCAAGCTTAACCAGAAGAAGCCTATTCACTCTATTTTAAAAATATTAAGGTATATGCGTTCGGAAATACAAACTCAGGCAATGCATTCCAATCTTTTAGGTCTCATCAGGTTCTGCATTATTATGGCAGTAAAAACTAATAGTTTTTCAAAAACAGTATTTAAAGTTAACATTTATAAAATCATAGCGTACGTTAACCATTTTCCACAAGGTAGGCCATATGCGATTGAATATTTTGTTCGAACACAAATGAAAATAAAAAAAGTAATAATTATTGGTAACGTTAGACAAATGTTTTACCATATAGTAATGTACTGACAATAATTTCTATAATTAATTTAAATTATGAGTGTTGAATTGAACTAAAGAACAATAGACAACAAATTGAATTTCTTCATTTGTCCAAGTGATCAACTAACAATTTACAACCTAATTAAGTTATGTTTACTCGTAGAATGCATTACGTGGTTGAAATGTTTACCACACATGGTAGCACTAAATAGTAAGGCCCGATGAGCCACTGTCATTGGATAATATTTTTATAAGCAGAAACAACTGACTTACTTCACTAAAACTCGCTTAAACCACATGATTTCTGTGCACAAATTTTCAACAGTATTTTCTTCTAGTTTTTATTTCATGAGATTAGCAGCGGGGCAACGTTATTCAGATATTAAGATATTCCCAACTTTACAAGGAATATTCAAAGTATGTGTGATCACGTGACCCACTAGCAGCTTCGCTCGCATCAAGCGTGATCTTTTTTTTTCTTTTTTTTTTTTTCTTAGCTATTTGTGTCCCACTGCTGGGCAAAAGCCTCCCCCTCCGTTTTCCACCTTGTCCTATCCAGCGCCGTAACCTGCCACTCATGGTCGAACGCACATAAGTCATCCTTCCATCTAACCCTCGGCTTCCCTGTGTGCCGCCTTCCATCAGTGGGAACCCATTCAGTAATTGAACGTGCCCATCTTTCAGGCATCATCCGATATATGTGTCCCGCCCAGTCCCATTTCAGCCTAGCGGACTTCTTTCCCACGTCTACCACTTTAGTAATGGAGCGCAGTGTGGTATTTCTAACGCGGTCCGTCCTTTTTATTTTCTTTTTTCTTTACCGGGACAAAATTACTTTGTGTCCTCCTTCATACTTCAGAGAACGTGTATGCAAAAATTCACGATACTTAAATGTTCCTGAAGTATAATTAATAAATTTTCTTCCTTCTGTCTTTCACAGGTAACGATTTTCCCGTTGCAAAAGGAACCATGATGATGAGCCTCGTTAAAGGTGTTATTCTGGTTAGATGACAACACCTCCATCGAGTTTCTCCATCACTATTCACAAATTAATCTTGTTGAAACCCGTTTCCTATGCAATACGAAAATGTCCATAGGATTTTTTTAACACCATCTAAATATTTTAATTTTATCACTTTATACTTAATTTATGCAATTAATAAAATATATACATATTATTACGTCTTTATCCCTTACGGGGTAGACAGAGCCCAAGGTCATACAACCTAAAGGCCACGTTTAGCATGTTAGAATAATGCAGTTAATGTATGTACATAATCTTATTATTGTTTACACTGCAATACGGATGATAACTATATTTTTTTCGTTATTATATGGAAAGTCCTTCAAAAACTCTCTTGGATATTACAGTTTTACTAGCACATTTTTTGGGCGATACCAAAACTCTCCCCAGAAAATGCTACTCTATCGTGACGTCACGGTTGAGTATAATGTATGGGACATATGAGAAACTTGTTCGACAGCTATATTAAATATTGCGTTTATTACTAGACTAATGGTCTTCTAATTAAAGTTGCTTTATATTTACAGACATATATAAGGGTAATATTAATTTTTACTTTTTTCATACTTTTAAAATGGACTTACCCAAATAACTTTAATAAGTTATTTAGCATGGAAAACGAACCGTTATCAAATTGAAAGTGTACTTTTATAGTCTATTAAGACACATTTTGATAACATATCAAAATGTGTCTGAAAAGGCTATAAAATAATAATAATTTAAAAATATAAATTAATAATTTTACAATTACAATAATGTTACAATTTAATAATTTTAATGGTCATATTTGATATTTTTGTCATCTAAAGTTTAAAAAAAGGATATAAATCAGGAAAAACTAAACTTAAGAAAGATATTTTGAAATAAACTTTTATGTATTGGTAGCGGTGCGGCACTTAACTATATTCTTGAGTGGACAGATGCCATGTTGTTGATGTCACGGCGTGGTAGAACAAAATGTCGGTCGTCTGTACTTGTCGTGGTTCTCTTTACTCAGAGAGCCTAAGACAATTGCAGACACCGCCATGTTCATTTATAACATTTCCAAGTAGATCTTCAAGTTTTGTATACGTTTATTTTCTGTCTTCTTTGTTTGGGCTAGCGTTGAGAACTTTAGTCATAGTCATTATTTTCTTCATCATTATCTCTGAAATCTGTAATCTCAACTCAAATGTTTTTTTTCATTTTCTCCGTTTTTCAAAACATCCTGAAATGCTGGTGTCTACTACAACCGCCATCACTAGATTATTGAGTGACGTATTATAAGTAAAATAAACACAACATAGAACTTACAAAGTAACAAATGTAACAGTATATACTTGCTGCCTGCATGAAAAAGGCTAATGCAATTCATTAACATGTTAATTTTTAGTAACCCATATATTATTAGAAATAAAATTGATTTTAATTGGATATTATCATTTTTTTAATTCCGAGAGCGCGTAAAGTATTTTTTATTTATTTAATAGGGCACTATACCACGCCGGTTTACCTCTCCAACCCGTCTGGCCAGCGTGGAGAGTATAGGCCAAATCCTCTAACTGCTCTGGCTAATATATGGCTCTGGTAGTACAGAGAGGGTCGTGCTGATGCAGTGGAGACTAAAAGATCTGATGATGATGATATACCACGCACAAGTATTAAATCTTCTACATCCAAAAAGTTTTCTAGTCGGATATTCAAATTTGGAATTGCTAGTGAACCCGATAAAAAAAACATTTGAACTAATACTGCGAGATTTTTCTCCTTGGAATTGTTAATGGCTGTGGTGGCTGGCTGTTTATATTCATCGATCTTTGACTTCCACTTTTTGGATAAAACATTTTCATTAACTGTGGAATCCTCAGATACATTTTCTCGTCGCTCGTTTGACGTAATGTCTTCTGCACCGTACATATTAAGAGGCCAGTATCTGCCCGTTATTGTATTTAATCGGAATAAATTAATTCAAGTAGTTACTTGTACTATTGGTTAATTATACAGTTTTCTAAGCATTTGACCTAAGTATCAACTCTCAATACAATTGTGTCATAAGTGGAAAGCAAATAAAATAGCAATATTGAACGGTGAAATTTTGGATGCATAGACTTTTAGAAGCTAGAATATTTTTTTATCTTACAATTCTTCTTACGTTCACTGGATCTCGTATATTTTAGCTCGTTGGGTTGTGACGTTATGTTGGCCCGCAATGTATTAACGCTGTGGATAGTGATCCATGACAAGAATTCATCCCAAACCATAAAAAATATCACGTTGGTGAGATGCTAACTGTCCGCTCCAATATTTGTTCTATTTTCCAAGTTTTATTATGTCACCCAGATATTTTTCTTTCGCCAGCTTTATATTTTTATTCAACATATGTTAAAGTTATTTTTCATAAAATAATATCAAACTTATTTTTAATATTTTATAAAATAAAATAAAATGTTTGATAGGAAGTTTTATGGTCAAATTTTACATAAATTTTCTCATCTAAACTTTGAAAATAGGATATAAATTTGGGAGAAGGACACAAAAGAAAACTAGTATTTATTAAACTTACTATATATTGGTTGCTTTTATGATATTCTTGGGTGGATGGATAGCCATGTTGTTGATGTTCAGGCGTAGTAGAAAAAGTGTCAGTCTACTGAAGTCATCATGTTTCTCTACGCTCAGAGAATCTAGGACGACTGCAGCCAAACGCCACGTTCATTTCTGACATTTCCTTATTCCCTTTTCATGAAAGGTTTTTGGAGTTAATTTCATCAGATTGTCCAGTGACGTTTTATTAGTAAAATAAACCCAACCTAGAACTTACAAACTAAAAAAATTATATACTATACACTTGCTGTCTGTATGAGAAAGTTTATTGACATATTATTGTTTTATTTCACCAAATAAAAATAAAGATATGCAATTGAATAAAATTACTTTTAATGAGATTTTATTGCGTTTATTACCTTATTTATACGCCTGAAATTACGGACATGAACACTGTTAAAGGTTTGAAACATTAAGTGAATTAAACACACGAACACTTAACAGTGTTCATGCTCGAGAGTGAACACTGTAAAGTGTTTGAAACGTGGCGTGCACTAATAATGTAATGAATGCAATAAAAACAAATTTAAAGTACTTTCTTAATGGGGTATACCCCATTAAAAAGTACTTTAAATTTGTTATATAATGTTATATAAATTTGTTATTGAATATGTATTATATATATTCAATATTCCATATATGGAAACTAATGTATTTTAGACATTTTTAAGTACTAATTATGTGACGGATCAATAGCAAGTAGATTAACTACAAAGTTTGACAGACTTGTCACATATAAAGAGGCCAGTATCTGCCTTTTATTCTATTTTAATCGGAAGCACTTAATTGAATTGACTATTTGTACAATTGGTAAATTGTACACTTTGACTATATTTGTATTCGCTTAAAATTTGACCTAAGTATTCACCCTTAGCCCAATTGTGTCATTAACAGGACGTAAATAAAAAAATTCTACATTGAACGGTAAAATTATTGTTGCATGCAATGACTGAAATGAAAAAAGCACATCGCAATTAATTTAAATTTTATAGCTAGTGCCACAAGTGTAGGAAAAATATGAAGGGGAGATTATACACATTACCTTTTTGTTGGTCGCCGTTTCACGGTTGTTCAATTTAAAGCTTCACAAAAAGAGAATTTTAGAAAAGTGCTCAAATTCAAAAACCTGTCATGTAATTTCATACAATTTCCTTTGTATACTTACTCTGAACGTGCAAATTCAAAAACATAAATACATGGGTATATAGCTATATATATTATATTATATATTGTTGAAAACTATTGAATCAAAGAAAACTGTAATAATAGTTTTTTTTATGACATAGGACGGCATACGAGCAAGCTGGTCACCTGGTGAGTGATCACCGCTGCCCATGGACTACTGCGACTCCAAGGGTATTACAAGAGCGTTGCCGGCCTTTATTTTTCCCTCCTTAGAAGGGGGGATGGGCCTCCGGCTCTCTCACTCACCGAACGAAGCATAGAAGTGGTAAAGCTACTACCCGAACGTCGATTTTCTGTGAGAGTGTGGAACTTCCCCGGACGAGCCGGCCCTTTCATGCTACTAGCAAAAGTAAATTTTACCGGTAGCGTGACTCTACCACAACGGTCAATTACTTTCAGCACTCTTGATGCACAGTTTTGATCAAGAGTGCTGAAAGAACAATTAAAATAGAATTTAAATGGAATATGACGTGCATGGAACTAATCGCAATAATGTGTTTATATGTACATTCTTAAATAAAATTCGCCAAGTGCGAGTCGGACTCACGCAAGAAGGGTTCCGTACCATTGTCTATACAAATTAGACTAGCATAGAACGGCAAAAAATCATGTTTGTTCCATGGGAGTCCTCGTTAATATTTTACATACAATTTAATATTCGCTATTATATATATTACATCTGCACAGCGCGTTTTCTCCAAGCGACGTCAACTCACTATTTAGTTAACTTTTGAATCTTCATAGATATCTTAGATATAAACTATTGAAATGGCTGATACGTACTTTGATCAGAGCCACTCGGCCTCGTGGCGTTTTCAGATTGTCTTTGGACATCAATGACACTAATTGGCAGCTAGCCAATTAATGAAACCAGTCGGCGTGGCCTTCCGGCTAGGCCGATTGATTCCACGAATTGATTAGGCAAGTAGTTTGTACTTCATATATGCGACAATATTATACTTCCTTATGTACTCACTGAATGTAATAAAAAATTTAGTTGGGGTTGTTACAAAATTAATGAAATCGGACTTGACGCAGCGCAAAGGTTATAATATGAGGTTTATACATCGTATTAAAATAAAATTAATTAAATACAGTTTTTATCGCGTTTATTACCTTTACTGTTATTATTGACCTTCATACACGGTGAGCCAATACTGCATACATCCGTAACGTAATAAATATTTTAGGCGGTATTTGGCGATTCTTATAAAATACTAGACAAATGTCAACTTACTTTACCTGCGACCACGAACACTGTAAAGTGCTCGAAGCCTTAGGTGTATAACTAATAAACGAGATAAAAACCGTATTAAATTAATTTTATGTAAATGTGTAACAATCAACATTATACATCGTATTCTCATACGTATAGTGTTCTGCAGGGCGGTTGGTCTAGGATATTTAAAAACGTTTTTGATACGTTCCGAAATTAAATATTTCCTGTAGTTGTTTATGAAGAAGAGTGGATTGACACAGTAGATGTCTCTCGTAGCTTGTACGAGGACATACATGTTAATAATTATCTAATCGAACTGGAATAAAATAGAAGCAGTGTTTTACTTTTGTTTTCAGTTTATAAACAGCGACAGAGTGTGATTCCATTATAAACTCGGTATCAGAACTTCACCACAAAAACAATGTTTTAATTACTTTAAGTGAGTCTCTGCAATCTCCGGACAACCCGGGTTATAAATTAAAATCGTTACAGACGAGACAATTTATGCATCTTACCTTAATAAGTATTAATTATGTATAATTAAAGCTAAAAATATTACAAATAAAAAAATCAAGTGATTTTACTCTGTCCGACTATATTTTTATTTTCCGAATCAGAATCCCTAATGGACAGAATAGCAAGCAAAAAGATAAGACCTCCCTTACAAAGTCAGCGGTCTGGTTGGATGGGACATAATTAATTTTTCATTTTTAACTTTTTTTTACCGGCAATTCTGTATTCCATTACGGTTTTACGGAAGATTGAACACCAACACATATTATTTAGAGTACCTGTGACCTAGCGTCGCTCGGAGAAGATACGGAAAAAGAACTAACAAATTTTTTTTTTGCATCCGAAACGTCCTACATTGGTACTAAATTTATCGTTACATTAAATTCAAAGAGATATATCTACGACTCGAATTAATGAAATAAAGAAATATTCTAGCACTGTGACTTTCTTGTACTACACATTTTTCATAATAATCAGATAAACAGCTTTTCCTGTCTAAATTCTTTCATTAGGTATTACATTTTCACACCTTGATGTAATAAAATCTATTCTAGTTAATAAAAATATTTGCTTGACTTACAAATAAAGATTCAGAGTAATATTTATTCATCCGTGTGATTGTTATCCTTCTATAATCTTTATTGTTTCAGAGTTTCAGGCTTCCCGTATCACAACTTTTGAAATAAAATTGATGACGCCATTAATATTTCTTTTTGTCTCGTTATTACATGGCTAATTTACTAAGGTTGTTTAGACTACAACCATACAAAAAACCCTTGTTACATTGGTAGTATTGTTATTTGTACATCATTGTTCACTCTCTTTTGATTGAATCATTGAGGAAACAGCACGTGGGCACTCTGTAGAATAACGCATACCTCTGCAATATACAGCGAGTATATTTACCCTCGCTAGCCCTCAACGGCTTTATCAATCATAATTGGTACTAAAAAAGTTGTTGTTATTGGAAATCAAAATGAAAGCGACATTCTCATACAACTTGCCCCGCCGGATGAACACTTTCGTCTGAATATGACTGTTTTTGGGTTCCTAACATTTGATCGATATGAAAATTTGTTCATATTTACGGACTATCATGTCGGGAGAAAGTCACGGGTAAAATTTACATATAGTTTAAAAATGGATCACACTCGTGCTGTTTTGTCGGAAGACCATTTTCAAGAAGAGTTCGGGAAAGTAAGTTTCTAACATTTATAGATATATTTTTACACAATGTTAAGTACTCTCCTTTATCACATGCTTTCATGTATTAAACTGGAAACAACTGGATTTTCCTGTAATAGTGACGCAAAACTAACAACGCCAGAGCCAGTTAATAATAAATTAGCGGTCGATGCAATCTGTGTCACCCCCACCACACGGTCCCCGGCGGGATCTTTAGCTTCCGGGTAGCCGGAAATTGGCGGGGAACGACAGTTACATTACTTTTTTAATTTCCTTGTACCTACTTATTATTTGATTTCTCTTCGCGAGTAAATTAGATAGTAGGAGCGTTAGAAAATATTCATGCGCTTTTAAGAAACTTTTCTTAAGTGGCTTAGATGGGCAAAACTAGTGCCACGAATCTTTTTATTCTGTTACATATAAAGTAAATCAAATTTAAAAAATCTGGATATTTACTCCTCTAGTAAACTGTATCAAACTGTATGTAGCATTTTCGATATTAAGCAATTTTAATCAATATCACAAATAAAGAGTGGTGTGATTAATACTCAATAATTTAAAATAAACAATTTTTAATATTATGATATATATATGTGTACCGTACTAAAATTAAAAAAAAAAACAGTTATTTTTTATCAAAATAATGTAAAAATAAAGCTGTTTTTTTATCAAAATCAGTGTCATTATTTTCTTGTGTTCCTGTTCCTCTATCCCCTATAGTTTACAAAAAATCCCACTGTACCATCTCGATGGAATATTTAAAACATGAACAGTTTATACCGGGTAAACTTTTCACGTTTCAATGAAAGGAAAAGGAATAAAATAAATGTTTGTTAAAAAAATCTTTATGTTGTAACGAATATGTTATTTTAAATGGCAACTCTAGTGGTTATTTCGAATTGCGTGCACTCATACAAACACCCGTATTCCACTGATTGGTGCTCAATTCATCCGGCTCAGGTGCTCAATAGCCCGCTTTATCCGGATTTAATACCCGGGGGCGGGCGGGGCGCGCGGCGCGGGACGTAGCGCACGTAGACTTCTAATATATCTGCTGAATACAGTTTACTACCCGCCGTGTGGTTCCCGGCCGAGAAGAATAAGACCACTCCATGAGTCTTCCCGTGGATGTCGCAAGTTTTAGGAAACACAAGATAAACAAAGCTTTCAAACATCAAAAAGACCTCTCCAACCCGTCTGGAGAGTGAAGGTGAAATCTTCTAACTGCTCTGGTTAAAATATACCGTAGTACAGGGAGGGTCGTGCTCCTGCATTGGAGACTCAAACAGACTGATGATGACAGTTTACTATGTCTACCTCATAGTTCTCTTTATTAGCCTAAAATAGTGGCGCTATATTTATTTAATGCGTTTGTTTGCCTGTGAGTGTATATCTTTGGGTCTCCCTGTTATCAACCACAACTGTCACTTTACCTTTCTATACAACTAAATCGTTCCATGATCTAGTCAGTTATAAGGTAACAGTGCAAAGGCTTCATTCTTGATACAATATCTTAACAATTTCTGTAGAAATTCTATTATACAATACATATACTAAACACGACGGCTGATCATTATGTTGAATATAGGGACCTATTCATCCCCATTCAGTGTGAGCTATTGTTTTTCCTCTACCACCGCACCGCCCGCCACAGGTGTAAAATCCCCACATCCTTGACACTTGGGAGACACACTTCACATGTCAAAGAATCGTTCCATTTTGCTCTATCTTGAGCCATCTTCTTCGGTGTCTTCTTTTTCTTCATATCCTCCATCACACACCAGAATAAAGGGCAAACCAAAGAAAAAATAGATGCACACACACCATCAATTTATTCTTTGGCTTGATTCTATTCTAGTTTCCAGTAATTCATATCCAGTACCTTTTTAGTAATATGGCTTTCTTCTTCTTCTGCATAATATGGCCGTACCATCCGACATGTCGGATGGTGCATGTATATATTTGCCGAGAAACATACATAAAAATAAAATAATTAAAGTTGAAATTGAAAACGGTGGTGTAGTTGATAGCACACTTAGGGCGCAGACCTAAGAACTGTGAGTTTGATTCCTACCTGCGACTAATTCTTTTTCAAAACATATTTTCTATTTTAATAAAAAAGCTTCACTTTCACCTCAAGTAGTCTGTTCTCAACATGTTCATGTCTTGGTTACTCCAATCCACCCGCGGTCGAGTCTCGACTACTTTATTATTTACGTTGGCAATGAAGATTGTGTACACATGATTAAGGTGTTTTCATTGTTTAATATTTTATATTACAATAGGTATTTATTCTGTTACAGTTATTTGAACTTGAATTCGAATGAATAAAAGTGAGCGGTCCAGTTTATATTAGGAACAACTTCACAACAACAACCTCCTATTGAGCGAAGTTCGTAATTGTGCTTTGGGTTAATAAAAAGCCAAAGTTTCTGCGCGGCCACCTCACAATTAATTTAACTCAAATTGATACGTTGTTGAGATAGAAATTAGATCACGTATCTTGAGCACAAAATACCAACATTACAGAAGGATATCTTATATATTGCAGTATTTGATTCAGATTTGTTTATATTATCAAAAGCCTTGTATTATTTTGTTCGTTATAACCTATTCGTTTGACGTGAGTGACTATATATCTCTAGTATTTTAGGAATCTAAAATGGCGATGGTCTGAACGTTTATAAGTAAATATCAGAATCTTTTCTTTTAGTTTCTTTAATAAATATATACGGACAAATCACACAGATTGAGCTAGCCCCAAAGTAAGTTCGAGACTTGTGTTATGGGATACTAACTCAACGATACTATATTTTATAATAGATAAACATCCAAGACCCAGGTCAATCTGAAAAAGATCATTTTCCATCTTGACCTGACCGGGGATCGAACCCGAGACCATCTGTGTCGCAGGCAGGCGTGTTGATCGCTGTGCCACGGAGCTTGTCAAACTCAAAATATTTACCTGCATACCTAAATCAACTTACTAATAAAAGTGTATGTGCGTTAATTAAACACTGTTGATTTATTATTATACATTTCTTTGAGAGCACGCATCATATGCAATTATAGCGGTATATTATAACAGATATATCGGCGCCATTCTATCACATTTACATACATAAAGAGTTTTTCACAACGTCAGAGCGCGCATTATATTACGTAGATGTCGCATCTGTTCCCTCTCTATTTCCAACCCGGTTTCAATTCAAGGGTTGATTTATTTTACGGCCGGGTCATGCTCGTGTTAGAGATATCCCGATAATGTTACATTATTTATTTATAACAACTTTTACTATGAATGAGTATAAATAAAATAGGATCTGAATCCTAATGGGTCGTATGTACGACTTGTTTCTTGCGCAACATGATAAAAAACTTTTATAAAGTTACATTTTTACAACATTTAATTTAATTTGAAAGGTATGTTGGATTTATTTTTAGATACATGTTTGTTAGGGCTGAATCAGCTCAATTATAAAACATTTTTTGATCAATTGAGCTGGATGCTTTTGTAAGATTGATTACAATGCAATATTATTGCACTATAGAGCTGGTTACGGAGTTGAAAAGTAGCCAAAGGAATTTATTAACTTATTAAACAAACGATGAGTTTGTTCATCGTTTTTTATCTCATATGAATTTAAATTACAACCATGAATCTAAATGAATGTTGTATAGCTCTATTTATGTGTATAAATGATTACACTTATTTATTAAAATTGTTTATTACTTGGCTTCACCTTGTGCTTGTTAGTATTCACTCCTTTGTTAGTGTCTTCCATACCGCCCGTGTTACACAATGTATTGTTATAAAAGTAAATTGTGAACGCAATTGTGAAGCTTTGATTATGTATTATTGTACACCTGACAGTATTTATTAACAATATCCCATCGTTCTCTATCCATCAATTACTTGGTAATTATAAAAACATTTCTATTAGCATACTCCGGGTATGTGACGCAATGCACTGGCTCTATAACATTTCACACACGCAAGGGCACGTCCGTCACTCCCGGCCCCAGTAACGGCTGTTAATGACGTGCCCCCACCACCCCGTGTGCGCGCGACAGTGTATTCAACTACTTCTATAACTGTATTACTTACTTGAATTATTTAAACACAACGTCAAAATACAACGAAGCGGTGACTTTTTTCAAATATTAGGCCAGTCAATATTGACAGCAAATCGGCGATTTTTTTATGTCTTGTAGGGACACTAAGAATACAACCGAGTTTGCACACGTGCATATGCATGCGCGTTTGCTATGTTTGACATTGAAGAGAGACGGCGGTAAGGTGACAAAAGAAACAACTGTATCCGATCAACGACGAACGTATAATGAATCATAAGAAGAGTTACATGATTAGTAATGATTATAGGTTTACACAATATAGTAGGTATACACTTCACCTCCCGGGGGTGAATTAAAAAAAATGTTATTATAATAGATTACATTTTTTTTTTCTTATACTAGTTACATTTAAGCATTATAGGGTTTGCTCCTATTTTTATGGATAACATCAACTTTATTATCTCTTAGTATTTTTATATTTACTCCTAAGTCCTCTAAAACGACAAAAGGTCCATCATATAGTGGATCATATTTTTTCCTCGCTTCCTTCTTAATTAATACTAATTGGCCACTCTGATATGATATAGGATTAACATATTTATCATAACTAAGCTTTCGTTTCTCTTTACTTAAAACTAAGTTTTTTCGTGCATCTTGGAGAGCTACTTGCAACCTATATCTAAGCTCTAAGGGATAATTGTCAGCGTTATACAATGGCTCTACGTTTTGACTAATTCTACTAGGTATAACACTTGGCCTACCGAAAACTAACTCAAACGGGGTGTAATTTGTAGCAGAATGGACAGTATTGTTAAAAGCAAAACACCAAAATGAAAGCCAATGGCTCCAAGTATCAATATTTCCGCTGCATTGTATTCTAAGAAACTCACCTAGATTTTTATGAGTGTTTTCAAGGGATCCTATAGACTGGTGGTGGTAAGCAGTCGACGACAGTTTCTCCATTTCTAAAAGCTTACATACCTGGTCCATTACTGCTGAGATGAACTCTGTACCCCTGTCCGTTGCGATTACTTTCGGAATACCATACCTTAAAATAAAATTATTGACTAATGCCCTAGCTATACTAACCGTTTCCTTATTCTTTAATGCATATGCTTCTACAAACTTACTTAACTCGCATTGAATTGTAAGGATGTAACAATTGTCGTCTTCGTCCCGATTTAATGGTCCTACTACGTCTAAAAATATTTTCTCAAAGGCATAAGTAGACGTGGTAGTTATTTCCATAGGTTCTTTTATACATCGACAAGACTTAGCTTTTTGACATTTTGCACATCTCTTCACAAATTCTCGTACGTCATAGTCTAAACCTGGCCAGTAAAATTTTCTCTTGATATTATTGGTCATCCTACGTACCCCAGCATGACCACTTGTGGGTAGTAGATGAAAGTCGTTAAGAATGATATCTTTGTCTCCTTCCTTTTCTATTTTTTGTATACCTCTTAAGATACATAATCGCGGACCGGTCCATTCCTTAATATCTTTTATTTTATCACACATTTGTTTTATAAATATTTCATTCTCTTTATTTTTTATAATACATATCTCTTTTATTTCGTTTTCTTCACAAAAATACTTTAACTTCGTCACAAATTCGTCTCGCGAAAATTGTGCCCTATAGTTAAGATTTATATACAAACATTTATTATTTTCACACAAAGCGAAGCAGTCCCTTTTTATCCATACAGAACCCTTTTTATTCAATAATTCTAACTTACTTCCTTCTATCAAAATCATCTCAACACATTCATTCGGTTTCTTTAATAATTCCACAATTCTCGGTTGCGCTGGCCGATCATCGTGATTTCTATTTTTTAAATGCTCATTCACTACATCATCATTCATTCTTCTACTTTGCAATCTCGTTGTGACAAGAACTACTTCCTCGTGCATACTTTTTAATTCATCAGACGTGATAATGACTCTCGATAAGGCATCAGCTGCCGCATTGTCCTCACCTTTGACATAAACTATTTTAAAATCATATTCCTCGAGAAGCAACCTAAACTTTAGCAATCGACTAGATGGATCTTTCATTCCAAACAAATAAATTAGGGGTTTATGATCCGTCATTATTGTAAATGATCTGCCATAAATATATGGACGAAAATATTTTATATCCCATACAATAGCTGTAAGCTCTTTTTGTATTGTAGGATAATTTCTTTCAGCTTTGTTTAGAGGCCTACTAGCATACGCTACTGGTCTCATGTCTTTATTACATAGAATAGCACCAACTGCCAAGCCTGAAGCATCTGTTTGGATTATAAATTCATTACTTTCCGAGAAATCTGGGTATTGCAATATGGGAGGGTTTATTAAAGCAGTCTTAAGCAGTTTAAATGAGTTTTGACATTCTTCATTCCATACAAAAGGTTCATACTTTCTTGTTAATTTATTTAATGGTGCAGTTATTTCCGCGAAATTCCGAATAAACTTTCTATAATAATTACAGAACGCCACAAACCTTTTTATTTCGTCAGAATTTTTAGGCTCAGGATAATTTTGTAAAATAGAAACCTTAGCGGGGTCCGGTAAAACACCGTCGGCTGAAACTAAATGACCTAGATATAAAATTTCTTTTTTCAGAAAATTACATTTTTCGGGGTTTAACTTTAAATTTACTTTTTTTAGTCTTTCCAAAACATCAATAAGGTTTTTATTATGAATTTCTAAATTTCTTCCAAAAATAACAAGGTCATCAAGGTAAATAAAGCATTTTTCATATGTTAATCCAGACATTGCTATTGACATTACACGACTAAACGCACTCGGACTTGTCTTAAGACCCATTGGAAGTCTTTTCATTTGATATTGACCGGTGCTTGTACTAAAAGCTGTATACTTTCTGCTAGGTTTATCTAAAGACAGTTGAAAATAACTTTGTTTTAAATCAAGATGTGAAAAATATATTGAACCGGAAAGGGAGTCTAATATTTCGTTGATATTGGGCAAAGGGAATTTATCGTCCACTATAGTATCATTTAATTTTCGAAAATCAACTACAAGACGCCAATCTTTCACTTTATTTGCAGATTCCTTTTTCGGAACTAGGAGTATCGGACTATTCCATTCACTCTGCGCTTCTTCTATGACGTCATCATATATCATTTTATCAATTTGTTTCTTAATTTCACCCTTTAATGATTGTGGAAGTCGATAAGGTTTTGTATATACTGGACTAGAATTAGGTTTTAAAACTATAGAGTGTTCACATACATTGGTTACTGACAGCTTATCGCCAGGAAGATAGAATACACTTGAGTATTTTGAACAAATTTCCTTAACTGATTTTTCTTCTTCTACGTTTAAATGAGACAAATCCAAGAGTGAAAACAACTTATTTACTCTATCTGCATTTGTATCACATTTTTGGAACTCGCAAATATTATAACTATTGAGTGAATTTAATTCTGGTACGAAAGTGGGTAATTCAACGTCGCATTCCCTTATATTCAAAATTTTTACGGGTATCCTATTATTTTTCGGTCTTATAATACTTCCTGCTAAAAAAACATCTTTAGTTAACTCGCATGGGCTTATGACGTAATCACCTTTTAACTCAGATTCCAAAAATATATAATGTATAGATTCACTTCGAGCGGGTAAAATAATTGAACTATCGACATGATTCAATTTATCATAAAGTTGTATTGTACATTCCTTGCCTTCATTGTACAATGATAATAAACTTGACTCCAAATTGATATTCGCAGAATAATAAGATAAGAAATCTAATCCCAGAATTCCATCAGCCTTTAAAGGTACGCACTCGAATACATGAAACTTGCCTTTAAAGGTATCGTGATGACCGTGCAACAACGATAAGTAAACAACACCCGATGAGCGAATTTGACCTCCTATTCCGTTTATCAGCGTATCATCGTTATTTATCGTTATATTATTTGGTAATGCTTCTTTCTTAATTACGGATAAACTTGCTCCAGTGTCTATGAGAAAAAAATATTTTATTTTATTTATATAAAAAGTAGCAAACGCTCTACCTTGTAAGGTAAATATTTCATTTTTCAGAACGAAAAAAATTATTTAATTCTGATTCCGTCTTATTTGAGCAACTATTGTTACCCTGTTCGTTTGACTGTGTACTCGTAAAGAAAACACGGTTACCATAATTATTATTTTGGCGCCCTCGCCCACGAGAAAACTGGCTATAAGGGCGATTTCCGCGTGTTGAATATGGTCGTCGTCCTCTAAAATTATTATTAAAATAAGTAGACTTGTCATTATTATTATACGAGTAGTGATTTTGAAAATTACCTCCTCGACCGCGTGGATTATGACTATCGCGCTGATAGTTCCTCTTTTGTCCTCTCTGATACTGCGTATTAAACATGTGCACCTTACCTCCTCTCCTTTGGGAAAACTGCATCACCTCATTACTCGTCGATGCCATACCGCACTCCTCGTCCTTCGCCGCCTGGATGGCATCCTTCAGATTACCGTAGTTGCGAGCTGCAATGATGGTACTCAGCCTGCTCTCCCGAAGTCCGCCTGAAAATCGTTGTATGGCCATTTTTTCATTTAACTGTTTTAATAAGGTAAACTTAGCAGAATCGCCATCCGCTTGCGATATTGTGAGGTCGTAAATAATTTTTCTATCTCAGTACCGAACTGATCGATAGTACGCCAACCCTGGGTCGCATTTTGAAGGCGATTTTGTATAGCTGTAAAAGACTTTTTAGTTAAAAGATGTTTCCGTAAATCGCTCACAAAGTCGCTAATAGAAGTATAGTCATTCTGCATTCGAAGTTTTGCATTCTCACTTAATCTGCTCTTAAGTACAAACTTTATAAGAAAAGACCTGCCGGATTCCTTCAACATTTCAGAATACATTTCAACGGAATCTATTAATCTTTTCGTGGTGTTTTCGCTATTGTCCATAACTGGGATCAAATTACACGCCGTTTTGAAGTCGAAATCCATGGTGCTTATTTCGCAGCTATCACTATAAGAACTAGTCTCAGAACTCGAGTCCGAACAAGGTTCTCTATTACATAAACTCAATATCTCGCTATATAACAGTTTAATATTATCATAGGTAATCGATATTTCCTGCAAAGTACTATCTTTCAAGTCCTTTTGGGTACACAAAATTTCTACAATCTGTTTGCATTTCTTATAAATATTTTCCGTATCATTTATTTTGTTTGTTATAACATTACCTAAAAATCTCGATTTTCCCTTCTTAACCAAATATTTTTTGATAGTTAACAATTCATTATAGCACTCAAGTAACGTTGTTTCCATTACATAACATAAAATTAAAATACTACGTACCGTAATTCATCTTAGATAACGCCGATGTATCCAGTTGTCGCCACCCGGCTATATACGTACATTGGAATGTAAACAAGTAGCTTCTCCTAAGTAGCTCCTGATGATGCACTTAAAACAACACATTTGGGTAGTTAATAACACATAATAATTAAAGAATAGATAGGTTAGACTTAGAGTCCACTAGAAACACAAAAAATGTTCAAAAATTCAATTAACTCATGAAACTTTGTCAGATAGTCAACTTTTCATTAAGATAAAATATCATACCGATGCATCCGCGCTAGCACTAATCTCACCACACAAACACTATTTTTTCTTCACTCCGTAAGGCCGAGTCAAGGCTGCTCTGGGACTGGTCCTCTCTCACGATCACGATGCAACATCTGCCTCCAGCTAAAAGACCTCTGCAGTTCTGCCATACGAATCTCCCTGCGTATCCATTTCTTATGGGATTTCTTGTACATACGATATAGTCCAAGGGCCGCTGCCACAAAAAGGATCACGGCAACCAGAATAAGTAGGATATTAGTCGTATTGATGCCACTCATAGTTGATGATGAATTGCTACCCAGCGCTGTTTGGGCTATAACGGTCTCCTCCTTAGTTTGCGTACTTCCCATTTTGTATAAGATCTTTTAAGAATTATCACAAATCACTCACGACATAGTTTAGAATGTTCGAGATTACGACATGATTACACGAGGCGCATCGCCGGCGCCGAAACACGATCCGCGCGCTACCATATAAGGCAGGGTCGCCATGAAGAGAGACGGCGGTAAGGTGACAAAAGAAACAACTGTATCCGATCAACGACGAACGTATAATGAATCATAAGAAGAGTTACATGATTAGTAATGATTATAGGTTTACACAATATAGTAGGTATACACTTCAACATTTTTTGTGTCGATATTGTCTGACCTAATTTTTAAAACTAAAAGTCATAGGTATATTTTTCTCACATATTTATAATTTACCAAATTTTAATAAAATTGGCTGTTCCATAATGTCTTGGCTGACTTTTAAATCATCAACGTTTCAAATCATCAGTATCATGCCTGCTAAAAGTACATGTATCATTAACACAACAAACTATTTCCTGCCTCATAAATGTGTCCCATTCAGGTGTATTCATATCCTTTTTACTTTAAAATTGCTCACATGAGATTCGCTACACATCTCAAAATATTATTAACAATATCTTTAATTTTATGCATATAGCCAGGTATCTAAAATACCATAAAAACAGATTATGTCTCAGTGTCCTATGGCCCCCTTTTAAATAATGTTTACATTCAATCATAAATAAAAACTGGTTGTCTCAATAATCCAATCCCACTTTTAAAACTTCCTTATCCCCAGAAAGAATATCAGAGGCCACCAAACTATGGTCTATGAAATAAAATCGCATGAAAACAGCCAGTATCTATTTTTTATCTTGAAAGACCAGATTTGTATTGCGTCACCAATAATTATACTTCACCCCAATGAACATTCTTAACATACAAGCAAGTATAAAAAAGTCCTTACCAATTATATATATTGCAGGAGTCAAAACTCAAGTACATGTTGACGTAGACTTCTTGGATTTCCATATGCAAAGGATGCAAAGCTTATTCTTGGTTCCATTGTATTGAACTTCACATTACATTTAATTGTAAATTTCTTTCTTCTACTGCAATTGTAAATCTTGAACTTTTTATTACTTTGTAATTCATAAAATTTCTGATTAAGTGTAATTGTCTAAGGTTTAAATCAAGTAAATTATATTCTTAAAAGTCTCACCACGTAATGCGTCCCTTTTTTTTAAAAAATTATAATATATCACAAAAATAACAAACAATTACAAAATAATGAAGTCAAAGTGCCAAATAATTATGGTTGTCACGTTTTATCGACACATCTCATGGTTCACATGACATCAGGCTTTTTTTATTTCAACACAAAAAGGATTAATGGTTTAGTTGGTGACGCAAAGCATCCATGAGCTCATATTAATCTTCGCTGCAGGAAACGATCTCCTGTACTTTTTCTACCAGATGGTAGAAATGGTGTGATAATATCGGAAGGATCTACTTCTGATACGGATAATATCACCTACACCATGAAAAACTTTTAAGGATAGTAACGGATCAGCTTCTGTAACTACTTCTTTTACTGCTTCTTATTGAATAGTGATTTAATTCAAATTATTAATTAAAATAAATAAGTTTAATTCTAGAAAGACCTGATGATGATGATGAAGTTTAATTCAATCACAACACTGGACTAGAATAAAATAGAATTTGAAAAAAATATAATTTAGTACCTATTTTTTTAGATGTACTAATAGCTTACGGCCACACTTTGTGAAAACTTCTTAACCAATGAAGGCAAATTTTCGTAGCTTCAATATATTTCCAATCTATAACGGGCAGAAACAGCCTCAGTTTTCATCTCATAACCTTTCCTCAATGTTATTGAAGCTATATAAATAAATTTTACTCACCATTTGTAGCATACTCCGGTTAAGTTCTCAATTATCTGGCTTAATAACACACCATAAACGCAATAACACGTCCGTCACTCCCGGCCCCAGTAACAGTAATGGCTGTTAATGACGTGTCCCCACCACTCCGTGTGCGCGTAACAATGTATACAAATATTATTGAATTATACATAACACCCTTTCCTTATTTAAGGTTTGGTTTCAATTCATATGTACAAATTAGCTATTTAAAAAATAAACCGAGTGGTATAGTACTTTTTTAACTCACCTGAAAATCCTTACCTTACAATTCCGCCTGACGACACTTCAACGCTGGCTCCACTTCTGGTAGTTGTATTACTAACGTATGTACACTATCACTACGCGGCTATTTATTTACTAATATATGTACACTATCACTTTCTACGCGGCTATTTATAAGTTGTCATGAATATGTGCTGAAAGAAGCTAAATGGTACAAAAAACAATTTATTTCAAAAAGTGAATCAAATATGTAGACGAAATATACGCAAGCATATCATAAGTTGAAAATCATCCATGCACGAGAATTCTGAAAAGGACACAGTATAAGGAATAAACAGTGTGTAAAAGCAGAAGTAAAGTTTGGCAGATTACAGTCTAAGACTCACCGGGCTGGTTCCACACCGTGGCTACGTCGAGTTTGAAACTCCCGAGGAGTTTGTTGGCTCGCAGTATGTTTCGGGATTGCAGAACCTGGGGAAAATGAGAGGTGTTAACGTCTTTTCTAATGTTTGTTTCAGTATATATTAAAACCCAATCCTGGTCTATTTATCAAACTGCCTTAAGGCATCTAACATAGCTTATCTACAATCAATTATGATAGCTGGACAGTGAACCCTGAGTATGCAACCGGGAATATGCTCGGATGATGAAAATTCTACCAATGGCTTACCGTGCCTTCCGAAGTACCGAAAAGCTTAAGATATTATTCTGCCACTTGTGATCAATACTAGTAGAGACCAATCTTGTGGTTGCTTAACATGCGAGTCTTTCATAGAGAATATGAAGATCCCCATCTTATCCAACATAGGAAAGTATAGGGAAAATCACGCTGATTGATGAGCTACTCCTAGCCCACAGGGAGTTGTAAACTTCTGCTGTGGGATACTAATTTAACGATACTATATTTTATAGGTAACTAGCAATTTACCTGCGATATCGTCCGCGTAGATTACTCTTTGTCATCCGTAGATAAATAAGCTTTATATAGTTGAAAGAATTATGAAAATCGGTCTAGGAATTTCAGAGCTTATTCATTGCAAACATACAAACATCAAATATTTCCTCTTTATAATATGATGAGAGAGAGAGTGAGAAAAGTTCATATAGATAGACATCTGAGACCCAGATAGAATCAATGAATGATGGCTACGTATTTTATTTGATCGATAGAGCTTCCCACCAAAGCTTTGCTATAGATTTATCAAATGAAAAGCTATCGAGCCGTCACTTGGAAGTTTGAAGAATAAAGCTAATATTTTCTGCGGGAACATGCAACTTTATTTATTATTTTCGTTGCAAGCACTGATGCTTTGACTATATAAATAATCAAAGCCACTGCTTTGATTATTCATATAGTTTATATGTTACATTATATAGTATTATCGTAAGTTTTAATTGCTTGCTTTGCGTGTGTGTAAGTGGCCAACACTGGTGTCAGATTTTTAAACTGCCTGAAGGCATCTGACATAGCTTAACGACTGTCATAAATGATGAGAGCCGGGACGAACGGCTTAACGTCCGAAGCACGGAGGAGCTCGATATATTTTTTATGCCACTTGCGATCACCCATCCAAGTGGGGACTGCACCCGGGGTTGCTTTATTATTTGGGCCACTGAGCTCCTCTTGCTTTAATTTATATTATCCTTTAATGAAATGCGGTTGATCTTGCAATAAAAGCTTGGTATTACTCGAATGGAAAGTTCTCGAACCGCCAGATGGAAGTTTGTAAAAACACGGCCAATGGTTTTGCGGGAAACGCAACTTTATTTTCTTTCTGCTGCAAGTAGTGATGCTACTAGATATGGTTTTATTGATAATCGATAGATTAGTGACTGGAATTTTGAACTCGGCTTGAAAATGGACTCCTGACGAGTCCGAAACATTGTCGGTAATCCCGCCAAAATAGCACGGAGTGACCCGTTTTTGAATAAAGAATAATCGATAGACTATTTTAAGTGGTAGTGGATTGTTAGTTTTTTTGGAGTGGCCAACGAGGTATATTATCCAGCTTAATAATTCGAGACTGCCATGGCATGATTATGAAGACGAAGTTTCCTAATGTTACAAATTATGGACGAAACTGTAACTTATACGTATGAAAGTGAAACTTGTCTTCAATGGGGCCATCCTTCGGGATATTTCAGAACCTTAATAAAAGGAATTATAATATTGAATTTCTCATTCTCGACAGCTTTATCCAACAAAAAAAAGCTTTGTTGTCGTAAGTGGTAAATTTTGGGTTGGAACCGCACAGCACTGTTCAACTATCGATATTATAAATCACTAGTGTCGATGCTATATAAAAGTAGAGGCGGCGGACGTCAGATATTGGATATTGAGGATCTAAGAGATTAATTTATCATTTAGGGCACTTTTGAAGCAAAATGAGATCAATCTAATTTTAGTATTTACAAGAATTTTTGTTCTAAGATTTACTTACTGAAATTGAAATAAAATTGATAGTTTTTATTCAAATTTTGGATCTCATTCAATTCAATTTTTGAATGTCATTTATCTTTTATTCAATAAAGTCATTAAATAATATTGATTTTAAACTACTTGACAGTATTTCTTTGCTGGAATCAAAAATCACAATAGAATATAGACTTGCAAGAAAAAAAGATGAAACATGGAATCAAATACCAACCTCTCATACAAATGCACCAATCAGGTGATGAAATTTCTATGAAAAGTTTAAATATCTGGGGGCACGGCAGTGCCCCCGCCAAGTCGAGCAAAAAAGCGGCACGGCCGTACCATTCTTTTCTCGAAGCACTTCAGGCCATTTTCGACCCCCTATAACTTCGTTGTGGATAAAACTACAAGCCTGAATTTTCAAAAATCAAGCAAGCATTGTATAAACTAAGTATATTTTAAATTTAATTTAATTTGAACTATTAGTTTAAGAATAATAACTAGTCAAAGTTCTTAATTTTGTCACTCACTGACTGACCGATCATCAAAATTCTAAGGCACTTCTAGCAGGTGTAGAAGCTTCAAATTTGAAATACAAATAGTTTTTAGTGTAGAAATAAAGGGAAAACTAAAAAAAATTGCAATTTCAGTCCAGTTTTCCAGAAACACTGACTGCATAAATAACTTTGTAATCTTATATAAATATATAGGATTACAAAGTTACATTTGCAGTGAATAAATTGTGTGGATAAAACTAGACGCAGGAATTTTCAAGAAATCAAGCAAGCATTGTATAAACTCGGTCAATTTTAAATTTCATTCAATTTGAATAACTAGTTTAAGAATAATAACTAGTCAAAGTTCTTAATTTTGTCGCTCACCGACCGACCCGTCATCAAAACTCTAAGGCACTTCTAGCAGGTGTGGAATCTTCAAATTTAGAATATAACTAGTTTCTAGTATAGAAATAAAGGAAAAACTGAAATATTTTGCAATTTCAGTCCAGTTTTCCAGATACACTGACTGCATAAATAACTTTGTAATCTCATATGAATATATAGGATTACAAAGTTACATTTGCAGTGAATAATTTGTGTAGATAAAACTAGACGCGGGAATTTTCAAAAAATCAAGCATGGATTGTATAAACTCAGTATATTTTAAATTGCATTCAATTTGAACCACTAGTTTAAGAATAATAACTAGTCGTTTGTCACTCACCGACCGACCGATTATCAAAACTCTAAGGCACTTCTAGCAAGTGCAGAAGCTTCAAATTTAGAATACAAATAGTTTCTAGTGTAGAAATAAAGGAAAAACTAAAATATTATGCAAGTTCGGTCCAGTTTTCTAGATACACCAACTGCATAAATAACATTGTAATCTCATATAAATATATAGGATTACAAAGTTACATTTGCAGTGAAAGAATTAGTGTTCCTTTATAATGGAATAAATAAAAGGTGTAGGTGTAAGTATCTAGATATAAGAAGGTAATAATGTTCAACTAGCAGCCCTCCCCTATTGCGCCCGGTCATATCATCAAAACTATAAGGAACTTTTTGCAGGTGTAGACGCTTCAAATTTAGTATACAATTCGTTTCTAGTGTAGAAATAAAGGAAAAACTAAAATATTTTGCAATTTCAGTCCAGTTTTCTAGATACACCAACTGCATAAATAACTTTGTAATCTCATATAAATATATAGGATTACAAAGTTACATTGCAGTGAATAAATTAATGTGCCATTATAATAGAATAAAAGGTGTAGGTAGGTACCTAGATAAGTAGCTAATAATGTTCAACTAGCAGCCCTCTCTACTGCACCCGGCAATGTATTAAACATAAACCTTCCTGTTGAATCACAAAGTTTAAGCTAAGTTTTATAAAGTTGTCACTAGATGGCGGGTGTCGTAAATTAGATTGCGCAATCATAGTTTTTTTTTATCGAAATTGAAGTAGGTACCTATCCGAAAAATTGCTTGACGACCACAAACCTTCGATGACTGTAGTCACAGTTCACGCAGCCTCTAGTTTTAAAATATATCTTGGGGATCCAAGTTATATTAATCTAATAATCGTATTCCTACATAAAAAAAAACTCTTGCGTACTGGTACTAGCACTAGTAATCGCAATGAATACGGATAACCTGTATGGGAATGGCCATCCCTGCCCACACAGAGTTGTCCATATACCTGGTGATGGTTCTTGTTTATTTCATTCTCTGTCTCTTTGTATGGAAATATTGAGTCTTCTTATGTGGTATCGCATTGGGAGGAGTTAAAACTGTATATTTGTGACGAGCGCGGAGACCCCTTTATTGACGCTGATTTGAACATGACGGCAATGGTAAAAACAACTAGGTACTTATGGTTCCACGTCTGAATTTATGGCGGCCGCCGCGTTGTATTCGTGCTTTTGAAGTTTACGAAAAGTTTTTGAGAGTATCATTCGGTGGTGATTCAATTTAATACTTGGTATTACATGCGATGAAGGGAAAGAAAAGCTATTGCAAATGATTACGTTACTAAATATACCACCAAAAGCGAGAAAAGTCACGTTGCTTGTATGTTTCTGGGTAGACCTTAGAATTTTATCTAGTAGCGAGTGCGACTCTTTGGAAGCCATTGCCACTCTACTTGGTATTCCTTTGTACGGTACAGATCGTACCACAACAATTCGATGGCTGGAAGTCAACATCTTCCGTAATTGGCCCGTCAAATCTAGATCAGATATGATTTTGCTAGGACGTGGGTCCACAGATATTTATTGAGAGTCTTGGATTGATGATCACTATCCTAAACGACCTACACAGTTGGAGATTACTAACTTGTACAGTTTTGATCAAAACTACGATAATATTTTTTAAGCTTACGTAGTACTTTCAAGAGTGAAAAGTCTGGGTGACTTACATCTAATTAATATCGAAAGTATCAAAACGCAGGAATCATCAATTTGTGAATACAATAAACTAAGAAGAATTTACCCTCCAGACTTGTCAAAAATAAAATCGTAAACTCAAAGCCTCCGAGAAAACCTCATAGAGACAGGGAGTGGGTTTTGCGAAAAACTGTAGCTGAAGCTCAAGAAGTAGTACCGGAAAAGAAAAAGAAGAAAACTACCTATTAAAATTAGAAAAGGTCATGAGACAGGGAGTGAGTTTTAAGAATATCCGTTGTTGGTATTCAATAAGTAGAAGGTACAGCCAACGAAAAAGTAAGACTATCTACAAAAAGAAATGAGATGCCATCAAAAACAATACTTGTCAAAAACCCAAGTCTCGCTACTCTGTTCTTCTACCGTAAAAAGTTGTGAGATCCATATAATACCAAGTCGGTAAATTTATTAAGTCCCTACTAAAGTGACCTTTTGTCTTAATTTATTACGTAATTAGCTAACCTAACAGTATCTTATTGTGACCATATTAAAATTAAACTTCTTTCATGTTTAAATAAATAGATTGACTTGGCAATCGTAATAAACAGTCTCATTTAATAAAATATGTATTACTTGTGAGATACATTATGTTTTCATGCGACTGCCAAGTCAATCTATTTATTTAAACATGAAAGAAGTTTAATTTTAATATGGTCACAATAAGATACTGTTAGGTTAGCTAATTACGTAATAAATTAAGACAAAAGGTCACTTTAGTAGGGACTTAATAAATTTACCGACTTGGTATTATATGGATCTCACAACTTTTTACGGTAGAAGAACAGAGTAGCGAGACTTGGGTTTTTGACAAGTATTGTTTTTGATGGCATATTTTTATTCTTTAAGCTTTGCTCATTGCGTATGTATATACTTCTAGCTGCTTCTCGTGACTTCACCCGCGTGGGTTTTAGTTTTACCCAGGGACTTATATCGATAGCACAAGAAGTATCGATACCTTTTTATGCATATCTAAGTATTTCAATAAATTAGTATTCTGTATCAATACTTTGAACTATCACTTTAATTTAATACCAATATATTAGACAACAACACTACCTATAGATAATTGCTCTGAGAGATAACTAATTGCTTTCCTTTTCGTACATATGATATAGTACAAGGACAGACGAGCGTGTGACGCGTGCAGTGAACTGACAACTTGAAAGAAATAATTTTTATTAAAATATCAATATTTTTTATCGATACCCTAAAAATTTTAAAAATATTAGTTCACATATTGATAAAATAATACATATTTTTATGCATAAAGTAAATACAAAAATACTAATACCTACAATATCGATATTTTTCTTAATATCTCGTTAGTATCGATACCATCAAACTTCGAGCAACACGGAAGGGAGTAGCCATACGCTGCATTCCCCTCTGTCAAGGTACAAGCAAAATTAGGCATATGCATGTCTATGTGTTAGTTGTGTGTGACTCATCTGTACACAAATTATTTTTCTTTTTTATGTCATTTTTTGTGACAATGTCATAATTACTATCAAGTGACAGTTTAAGTTTTGTATGTAGGTGTGCGGAACTAAACTTGTGTGCACATTTCCCCCCGCAAAAAACGCCAGAAAAATTGTCATAGTAAATTGTCGCTTTGCCCACTCCCTCCGTCCGGTACGGAGGCCGTGTTGCTCGAAGCCATCAAAGTATTGATATTTCTGTCCCTGGTACCACAGTATTTTTAAAAGTAACCTATGTCCTTTCCCAAGCTCTAGACTATCTGTGTACCATATTTTATATAAATCGTTTCAGTAGTTTCGGTGTGAAAGCGAGATACACACACTTCCGCATGTATAATATTAGAATGTAAGTAGTAAGTATGGATGGATAGTATGGAAGTAAGGATTATGAGTTACCACCATTACAATATTGCCAGGTTCCGCAGCCTTTCTATCTCACAAGCATACAAACGTTCACATTAACAACATTATAGGGATTTAGCTCCATCTCCATAAATATCTGATCTGTTGATGCTGCCACCTAGTTTCAGCTTGATTGCCAAGCCCCCATCGTCACGAGTCTGCCGTGGTAGAACATTGTGATCGTGTCGTAACAACGTCGAGTTGTTTACATGTTTGCGCTCATAACGAAGCGCACACAAACAAGGGGCCCATTTCGGAATCACTCGAACATTCGTATGCGAATGTACCAATTTTCACATGTGAAATGTATGTGTTGTTTTTCAATAGACGAAAAAACGAAGGGGGTTCTCATGTCGACGCATGTATCTTTTATATGTATGACCAAGTGTGTACAATACGCTAAACGTGATCCTTGAGTTTTGTGACCTTGGGCTCTGTCTTCCCCGCACGGGATGAAGACTTGATAATTTGTATGCCCTAGTGTAACTTTTTACAGAGTGGTTCGATTTTGATAATTCTATTTTTATTGGAAAATCCTTAGTTCGTCCCATACAAATTTGGAAAAATAATCTTATCCTCAGAGTAGGAAAACTTTGAATGATTGATTTTTGCTTTTCAGTTTATTTCAGCGATTTATGTTTTTTAAGGTTATTCATTGTTTTTGAAAAAAGTTCTTATTTATCACATAATATAATATTTTCGTATGTTTTTCTTTACTTCATCATAGATTTTAGATGCTTTATCGATGTCGAACGTGTGCAGTATACGTTAGAAATCGACAATCTAATGCATTGCAAAAAATGATTTCCTTCGTTGGTCGTGTGGTTCCCGGCAGAGTAGAATAGGACCACTCAAAGTCTTCCCGTAGATTTCGCAGAAGGCGACTTAGTATATCTATCATCAATATATCTCTCCAACCCGACTGGCCAACGTAGAGAATGTGGGCCGAATTTTCTGTGTGCTCTGGCTAATTAATATAGCTTTGGTTGTACATAGAGGGTCGTGGTCTTGCAGTGAAGACATAAGCCGCAGCGCCACGCAGGCTGTAAATGTTAACCTTATGATTTACCTGGATTATTTCTGAGAGCTTTCCTTTTTGATATTTTTTATCATGAAATGGACATTGCCATTTTAAGCTCAGTTAAAAGGATTCTAAAATATATTTTTCCCGTTTATAAACACTTAAGTTTTACGCCGTTCTCCTCAATTATCGCTAAGTGCCTCTTGATTGCAGTGACCCTCAGCTTTTTGGTCCAAAATTACCAGTCTGTAGCACTGGCTGGTTTATATTACCAACCGTAGATTCCCGGTGATCTGTAAATATCTCCGGGCTTAAAACTCGGATACGGATAAAAAATATCGAAGGATTAAAACTAGGTGTAAGTGTCTGGATTGAGTTTCTTTCGGCGTATTCTTCTCACTAGTGGTCATTAGTTTATCGATTTTGCACATTAAAAATAATAAGAAAGAAAAATATGGCGTTCAAAAAGAGATAAAATAATCCAATCTTGAATAAATCTTTGACTTTTGTCTTTTTTTGGGATCACTTCAAGTTGAAGTTGCTTTTTCTTCTCGTACTCATACAAAACATAAATCTTTATCGATACAAGATACTATTACTTACAACTTACTGTGAGTAAACACGTAGTTACTAGAATTACTTTAACAGCAATTAATCATGATTTTACTGCGCACAAAATAGATTGAAAAGTGACAGTGAAATGATTCACATATTAATAATGATTCGAGCGTTGACGTCATCAGAGTGATTCGCAATTAGGCTCCAGACTGGGAGCTTAAAGCGTATCATGTTAATGTATTATATACTGCCTTAAGTAAACTGGTATTCGAGAAAATATCTTTCCTATTTGGTAGATTGCCGGGAACTCGTAATCCGGTATTATACTGATGTTGAGATAATATACCGTGTGGTTCCCGGCAGAGTAGAATAGGACCACTCCAAGTCATCCCGTGGATGTCGTAAAAGGCGACTAAGGAAACACAAGCTAAACAAAGCTTATTAACATCAAAGAGACCTCTCCAACACGTCTGGCCAGCGGGGGAGGGTAGGCCAAATCCTCTGACTACTCAGGCTTGTATATGGCTCTGGTAGTACAGAGAGGATCGTGCTCCTGCAGTGGAGACTAGAAAGACCTGATGATGATGATCAGATAATAACTTATGTCAAATCCTTTGACTATATCACAGAACAAGTTATGGTTCTGTGGACTCCTTATATACTCTCTAGACACCGTCATGCTTTCATTTCAATGATTAAAAATCTAGCCCATTTTTCAATGCTTGTGCGCGTGACAGCTTTGTCAATCGATCGCACACGCCGCGCCCTGAGTCCTGTCAATCAATGCCATCAAAATCCGTCCAATTGATACCTATGTGTTTGCATCATAGACTATGTGTTGGACGCAATTTTTTTCTACATCATCATCATCATCAGGTCTTTCCAGTCTCCACTGCAGGAGCACGACCCTCTCTGTACTACCAGAGCCATTTAGCTTGAGTAGTCAGAGGACTTGGCCTACACTCTCCACGCTGGCCAGACGGGTTGGAGAGGTCTCTTTGATGTTTATAAGCTTTGTTTAGCTTGTGTTTCCTTAGTCGCCTTTTACGACATCCACGAGATGACTTGGAGTGGTCCTATTCTACTCTGCCGGGAACCACACGGCCTTTTAGGTTAATAGAAAAAAGTAGGCTTTATATAAGCTAAAGTCAAATATAACTTATATTTATCCAAAAATGCTGATATAGCTACTTTTAATTTGATACCGGTTCATTATCTTAATGCTACTTTGGAGTTGGGTGGGCAAGACCATTTTAGAATGAATAAAAATCTTAAATACTATTTTACCACGGGTACGTACCATTGGGTACAGAACCCTATAAAATAGAAAATGGTACTAAATATGACTTCATCCGACGGATTAATTCCAATAGAATCACTGGCTCGAGACTTATTGCGGATATATACATGGCGAAATTTTGATCGTTCCGGACCATTAAAGGGGTGATTCAGCCTGTCAATATAAACAACTTTTCCTATCTTGAACGATCAAAATTTCACCATGTATAGGTACATACAAAAAATATATAATTTCACTCCATTTCGGTCTGGAGGCTTGTCCGCTTCGTTTGTTCGGTCAGTTATATTATTTTCCCTGTTTCGCTGCCACGGCTGCCCGGGAATCGAGACGTACTTCTTTTCAGAAGCGAGGTTTTACAAACCAATATTTATGGATATATATTGGATTTGCTGACTTGTTTTTTTACTTGAGACCAGATGATATCCTTAAAAAACCGAAACTTGTCTGAGAAATTGGCCTATAAAACTTGAGTACCTATCCAAAGTAAAAATACCTCATGATTTTTCAAAAGCTTCAATATTATTATAAAACTAGCAATTTTTCCGCGACTTCGTCAGTATAAATTATATTCTATGCCACCCGCAGATAGATTAACTTTTAACAGGTGAAAGGATTTTGAAAATCGCTCCAGTAGTTTTGGAGCCTATTCAATGCAGATAAACAATCAAAACTTTCCTCTTTACAATCAGTCTTGATGTCAATCAGTATTCAGTCTTGTCCACAAGCATCCCACTAAACGCTACACGTTGACTTTGGACCTAATAGCTTCAGTTCCTATCTACCCCGTACAAGATAAAACGTGATATGTAAGTATCCCCTATAAAAGTCGAATAAAATATGTCATCGAAGTACAAAGGTTGAACGGCAACGCTTTGATGTGCACGACGTGTAATCGAATAAGCGACGGCTGACGTGTTTGCGTCACCGCACTCGATTCCGAGTCGATGAACAATCGATACTCGTGATTACTGCCTTTGGAATATTTATTGATACTCTTGCTGTCTGCATACTTTCCTTCTCCTCACCTGGGCGATTTCTAAGGAGCGTTATCATTGTCATCAGGTATTTTTACAGGAGCATGGCCGTCACTGTACTACCAGAGCAGTTAGAGGATTTTTGTGGATTATTGCTCTATCATCTCCTTAATACGTTTAGTATTATAGGAGCGAATGTTGTGCCGCAAGGACTTTTGGAACTGTCTATTGAGCCGCCGATTAGCGCTGCAGCGCCATGGATCGTCGCTCAGCCAATAAACCTAGGGTCTGAGGTGAGATTTTCTGAGGTTTCTTCTTGGGGCTAGACTTAAAGATTTTCGATCTCACCGCTGCTTATACGAACACGTTGTTTACCTTAACAGAAACGCAGCCTTGAAGGCATTCGAAATGATTTCGAGTTCAAGCTCGAAGATTTCGTGATTCGCGAGCCTTCTCACGTCTGAGATCGATATTCAAGATGCCTCATACAATTCGTTGATCGCTTCCGATTTTCAATCTTGCTGTTTACGGAGACATAATTGAATATCTCTCTCCTTGTCGACATGATGAAGTCTATCTTTTGTTCGAAAACTTCTTAGCCTTCAGCCTGCCTGGTGTAAAATTACAAATCCTCCTTTGAGTCATTGGTTACGGAACCCTAAAAATGGCAGGAATTGGTACAAAATTCTAAGCAATTTTCAGATTTAAGATATTCAACCCCACTTTTTTACAAAAATTACAATGTGAGGTGTCGTTTTGGTTTTTTGAGCCAATTAAAGATGGCCCCTAACTGATTATATATAATTTTAAATGCAATAACTATTCCCAAAGAGGTCGAAAATACCACGAGCGGAGTCGCGGGCAAAAGCTTGGTAGTTTTGAATATCTTTTATTTTTATTCTCACGATAAACTAGTATACTTATAAGTAAATAATCCAGACTTGTGCCTAAACACAATCTGTTTTTATAGGACACGTGAATCGCCTCTAGGGTTACCAGTTTTCAGTATATTCATCATCACCAGGTCTTTTTAAGTCTCCACTACTATAGCACGACCCTCTCTGTACTACCAGAGCCATATATTAGCCAGAGCCGTCAGAGGATTTGGCCTACACTCTCGACGCTGGCCAGACGGGTTGGAGAGGTGTCTTTGATGTTTATAAGCGTTGTTTAGCTTGTATTTCCTAATTCGCCTTCTACGACATCCACAGGAAGACCTCGATTGGATTTTACAATCTGCGCGGGAAAAGAAGCAACTTGCACATTCTACGCTTAGCACGCTACGCACGAGCTCCGTGGCGCAACGGTCAACACGCCTGCCTGCGTCACGGATGGTCCCGGGTTCGATCCCCGGTCAGGTCAAGATGGAAAATGATCTTTTTCAGATTGATCTGGGTCTTGGATGTTTATCTATATAAGTTTTTATTATAAAATATAGTATCGTTGAGTAAGTATCCTATAACACAAGTCTCGAACTTACTTTGGGGCAAGCTCGATCTGTGTGATTTGTCCGTATATATTTTTATTTTTATTTTCACCTCACAAGCTCTTCAAGTCTGTGAGCCAAAGGCTGGTAGAGGTGTTCAATGACTAGAGGGCTGGCAATTTCTTTGCACAAAGAATAAGCATTGCCATAAAACGTGGCAATGCTGCCAGCTTTCTGGGAACACTTCCGCAGGGCAGTGATTTGCGGGACATTTTTTATCTATAGGTTTTTTTTTAATAGAAATAATTGTTATTTTTTGCTTTAATTATTACTTTTTTACTTTTAGTTAATTTTAGTTTAAGTAGGTTGTAATTTAATAATAACTAAAATGTCATGGGTTGAGGGAATAACCTTTATTTATTTATATTAAGTTAACATTAATTTAGCACCCTAGTAAATATTCTGATATCTATAAATAAATATATACGGACAAATCACACAGATTGAGCTAGCCCCAAAGTAAGTTCGAGACTTGTGTTATGGCATACTAACTCAACGATACTATATTTTATAATAGATTACTTATATAGATAAACATCCAAGACCCAGGTTAATCTGAAAAAGATCATTTTCCATCTTGACCTGTCCGGGGATCGAACCCGGGACCTCCGTGTCGCAGGCAGGCGTGTTGACCGCTGCGCCACGGAGCTCGTCAATCTTCTATGTTTAGCATACTCTATTATAAGTTCTTTTCGCACAACGTGAGGCATCCCTACCGGCTATTCCGTAGCTCTCTCCCCCGCCAAGTCAACACTGTGAGCAATTCGGCACCATTTGGGAACTTTTCCCGGCCATACAAAGAAATAGTTCCGTCGTTTGGGCGAACGCGCGGGACGCGGTTACGAATTATCAACATAATTCGTAACCGCGTCCCGCGCGTTTGATCGTTTTCATCATGATCATAGTTTTTTCTGGCTTGTTTTTGCCAAGCTGTCCTACTATGTTTTGGCGTTTAGGCGAAAATTATGGAGTAGTATATTAAGTCTGACAATTTATGTATATGTAATAATAATGTTTGTTATAGTAAAATGGTGTAGAGTAAAAAATATCAGGCGCGTATTTTGGCTGCAAAAAATTTATTTGCCTCGGTCCGAGACTTTCGGGTCGAGGCTCGAGGCGAGATGCGGTTGTCGGAATTTGAAGTTGAAAATCTTATCCCTCTTAGTTTTAAGAGCTTGGCTGTTGTGGATGTCAATGTGTGGAATGACCACCCAATGACCAAAATAAGACAGTTGTCTCGAAATCTAAGATAGCTACTAACTACCTTTTGAAAACTAAGCATAACGTGAAGCAGCCCTAACAGCTATTCCTTCAACAACCTTCTCCCGACAAACCAACACTGAGTATGTAGTATATTACGTCATGACATTCATTCACGAGCTCCGTGGCGCAGCGGTCAACACGCCGGTCTGCGACACGGATGGTCCCGGGTTCAATCCCCGGTCAGGTCAAGATGGAAAATGATCTTTTTCAGATTGACCTGAGTCTTGGATGTTTATCTATATATGTATTTGTAATAAAATATAGTATCGTTGAGTTAGTATCCCATAACACAAGTTTCGAACTTACTTTGGGGCTAGCTCAATCTGTGTGATTTGTCCGTATATATTTATTTATTTATAATAATAACGTAAGTTAAAGAAAATAATGAAGAGCAGAAAATATCAGGCTCGTATTTCTGATAAACTCAGGAACTAATGAAAATTATTTCACCGTTGGATAGGTACGTTATCCCCGACTGCCATAGGCTAGATATGTACCACAGACGAAGCCGGGACGGAGTGATAGTAACTAATAATATCAAAAGGCTTTAGTTAAAATTACTCAGGCTGATTAGGTGGCAGTCACGTGGAGACATCCAGGTTATATCACGAGCAATCAGCTGCGCAGTGAGCCTCGAAATCAGATCTAGTTGATCCTGTTACCAAGCTCTGGCACAAAGCTGCTGTAAATAGGAGATATTACTGAAAGCTGTGCCGCCAGAGTGCGCCACTAGCACATACAGTAAAAAAGGTTTGACACTGACAAGTATGTCCATGTCAGTGTCAAAGTCGCAATTAATTTGTGAAATTATACATTAATCCTTTATTCATTTGATTTTAAAATACTCCTTTAAGTATTAAAATATAAAAATGCAATTAATCTGCGTATTCGGATGTAAAATAAAGGCAATTTATTGCAAGTTCGACATACTTGTCAATGTCAAACATTTGTTTACTGTCTCTGCTAATGCTGCCCTCTGGCGGGAGAACATTGCAGTATTATCTCCCATTGCGTACAACGCGTAAATTGACCTTGACCTTCTCGATATTCTCTTAAATGGGTCACTGAGCCCGTCAATATGAACTTGTGTAAGACCAATGTCGGCAATTCAAAATTTATTTTATACTTATACTCAGAAAGTGTCTCATTGCTTGTTCGCAAATGGTTTATAAAGTTCGTGATTTCTCCATGATAAATACGCGGCGGGAAAACTTATAATGGAATTCCATTTCTGTTTGGAGGGCAGGAATGTTGTATGAAAATCCATTCCTCCCTGGTAGCGTTCTTTTGTTTTTTGTCAGCGAAAATACAAACGTTAAATCTCAAAAAGGTCTTTTTTATGAAATCATTTGAAAAAAAAAACCGGCCAAGTGCGTGTCGGTCCACGCACAGTGTAGGGTTCCGTAGTTGCGAATGACAACTTTGAGTTCACACTATATACACTCGCACCTCACAGTTTAAATAACCAAAAACATCTAATGAAAATTTTATGATATTTTACATTTTGTACATTTTATAAGTTGGTTGCCTATAACTTTTTAGTTTCGTTTAGCAGATAGAGAGGGGTAGACTTACCGCTAACATAAATGGTGTTCTCAACCTCACAATATTTTTAAAGACCTATTTAACAATACCAAACACGATGGGTTTGTATAGAAAAAAAAACCGGCCAAGTGTGAGTCAAACTCGCGCAATGAGGGTTCCGTACAATATGCTTCGTGAACACACACACAATGTGCAAAAAATGTTTTATTCAATTGACTAGCGCCATCTAGTGGTGTTTTAGTGAACTATTTCCCTAGATGAACTTATTATTGTGAGTTTACCACTTAATTTTCAAGTGATAGAATTCTTATTATTTTTCCTATAATCTTCAGGGAATAAACTATATTTTGTAATTTTTTCAAAATTTTCGGCCCAGTAGTTTCTGAGATCAGAGGGGGGAATGGTCAATTTTTGCCTTCTTTCGTGAATAAAATCAAAAGTATTGATTTTACCCGAACAAAAAAAAATATTTTTGAGATCCTCATAATGAGCCCTTTCATTTGATATATGACACAGTAAGGTTTGCAAAACTTTCTTTTAAAATTTTGTAATTGGGCCCCCCAAAATGACCCTTATTTCAAAAAAATCTTTATTTACTTTGCACATCCGTGTTTGGGTCATAGGATTACACTATCTTACCAAATTTCATCTAATTTGGTTCAGTAGATTCGGAGAAAATCGGCTGTGACAGACGGACGGACGGACAGACAGACGCTCGAGTGATCCTATAAGGGTTCCGTTTTTCAACTTTTGTACGGAACCCTAAAAATTAAACTCCCACTTTAATTACATGGCACAAACACTACAAAAAAATTCAAGAATTTTTTCTATTACTTTTTTTACAATGATAAAAATACATACCCATACCAAATTACAACTTTCTAGTACTTATAGTCTGTGAGTAAAAGCGCGGACGGACAGACAGATATGGCGAAACTATAAGGGTTCCTTGTTACTACGGAACCCTGAAAAGAGGTCGGAACCTTTTTGTTGTACTCGATTTTCAATGAAAGGAGGCGAGCAACCTTTTACAGCATGACGAAAAAAAAAACAAGCGCGGCAATCACAGATCTGTGTAATCTGTGGCGGCAATCGTTTTGCGCAAATCGTTTTGTTTAGATAAATCTTGTTTTTTACTAAATTGATAATTTAACAGTACACTTTTAATAATTCTAAATATTGTTCCAATATCTCATGTGGTAGTGTCAATGACAATGTGATAGTGAAAGAGACGATGTATAATGATGACGCCGAATAAAAATATAGCTCAAGATGTCATAAAGAACTTAATTTCTGGGAAGTCTTGAGGCAAGTAAAACAAAACTTATATTGATTTATATTGTGGAATAGTAGCAAAAATGCACAACCGTTCTAAGAAAACATCCTACTATCATAATATTTTAGAAAAAAAGCTTCCTGAAAAAAAGAAACATCACTATATGTTTAAGTCATTGTAACAATTGTAATATAAACTTTTATTATAGAAATTTTGTCATATATATTGTTTGACTTATATTTTCCTCGTAGGTGTATTATAAAGCTCGGGAGAAAGCTCTATTTTTGTTCTCGAGTTTCTTTTAAACAGAAACAGAAATAGATCGTTTTCTCCTCTCGATGTATAATGTACTATTATCATTTAAATACACATACTCGTACTAAAATACTCTCTTACAAGCACAGCAACATGCTAATCGTAGTTTAAGGTTTAACAATATTTTTTTTAGTTTATTTTAATAAAAACTGTTATTTAGTAATGTATTAGAAGTACATATCCCTTGTTGCATATTGGAAGGCTCTGGTGTCTATGATACAGACTCGGCCTAGTATAGACACTAGTGAGCCGGACTTAACTTATTCACATAATTTTCATTGTGTAAGTACCTATATGTCATAATAACAGTCTGCCCTAATTAAAGAGTAGGTTTAAGTTCAACATGTGCTTTGTATGAAAATAAATAAACTTATTATTACTTAAAAATAAAAAGGGTTTAGTCTACCCCGCAAGGGAAAATGACTTTATAGTATGTATGTATTTAAATACAAAAGTGTTTCCAGCATTGGTACCAAAGTTGAAGTGGTACAAAATAACACCGTTTTTGTAATGTTAACCTTCATCAGCTTCTCAACACGTGTGCCAAATTTAATAATCGTGAGCATGTTTGTTTATGTGTTTATGCATACTGCGCCGATCAGATAATGGGAAGGAGAATGATGAAGTATGTATGTATGTCTGTTCACGCATATCTCAAAAACTTTAAGCTGGATGATAGTCATTCTTTTTTATTTGAACTTAGTATATAGTTCAACTTAAGAAACGATGCAAGTTTTTAAGATCCAAGTTATTGAGATCGAGAGTTAAGTGTGTTTCAGTCATTAAAAAGCAGTTTTTTTAATTATGACTTGTTAAATAAAACCTAGGTCTTGTTCTAATTTCTTTTTGAAAAGTTCACTTTTTTGCGATGGCCATCCAGAGGTCACAGCTACTGTGGGCAAGATTATCATACTAATTGAAAAGCAAGTCGGGGTAATGATATTATTTCAAAATATATTTAAAAAAATGTAGAAGTATCTAAACCATTGGATCAGCTAAGTAATGTTGTTCCTAGACATCCACCTTTGTTATTAAGTTTAACAGACCGGCCTTCCAATCACCTTCCACCCGCTAGTCGAAAAGATTTTAATTTTTATAAGGCTGATTATGTTAGTATCATTCGGGAACTCATTAATGTAGATTGGTATAGTGAACTTAGCGACGATGATATTAATTTACAAGTTTCCGCATTTTATAAAATTTTGAGGAACTGTATTGAGAAAAATATCCCTAAACGTAGAATAAAGTCAGATAAGTCTACTCCATGGATGAACCAAAGCCTCAAAAAATTATTGTCTGAAAAGGAAAACATTAGGAAAAAGTATCGAAAATACAAAAACCCCCGTGATAAATTAGAATACGAACTTCTTAGAAGTAGATGCCATACATTGCAACAGAGAGTACAAAAAAAATATTTTATTCACACCGAAAAGGACATTCAACGCAACCCCAAAGCATTCTGGCGACTAATTAATGACAAGCGTAAGACTGAATCTAACTTTCCAGCCCGTATGTATCTTGAACATGAAACAGCTGAGAACGGACAGAATATCGCGGACTTGTTTGCGAGGTACTTTGGGTCGAATTTTGCGAACGGTAACGTCTCTGATGGTTTTGCTCATCTCCCTTCCAATATGCATCAAACTTTATCTAGCATTCCTATTACTCCAAAGGATATTATTGTAAAAATACGCTCATTAGATATTAACAAAAGTGCTGGGCCCGATGGTATTCCACCAATTTTCATAAAAAGATGTGCCGCGGCATTGAATTTACCTCTCTGTATGATTTTCACTACGTCCCTTCGGACTGGACAGTTTCCAGAAGAATGGAAGAAGGCGCGGATAGTACCAATATATAAAAAGGGCGATCGAGCTGACATTCGCAATTTTAGACCAGTTTCTATATTGTCACTATTTCCCAAGTTATTTGAATCAATTGTTGAGCCTCTAATTAGATATCATCTTAACATCCATATCAGTCAGTTTCAGCACGGATTTCGAAGTAAGCGCTCTACGGAAACAAATTTGATGACGCTGGTTTCCGATTTGTGTCATGACGTTGACGCAGGGCTACAGGTTGACACAATTTATACGGACTTCAGCTGCGCATTTGATAGAGTTAATCATTCTCTGTTATTGGCGAAGTTAGAAGCATGCGGTATTCATGGATCCCTATTAAATTGGTTTAAGTCTTACCTAGAAAGAAGATCTCAAATAGTCGCTGTTCTTGGATACGAATCCCAGGTGTACTATGCCGATTCTGGAGTCCCTCAAGGCTCGCATCTTGGGCCCATTCTCTTTTCTCTTTTCACAAGTGACTTACCGAATGTCATCACGAACTCCAAATGTTCTATCTTTGCGGATGATACTAAAATATACAAAGTCATACGTTCTCCTTACGATGCCTATCTATTACAAAATGATTTGGATCACCTGGTTGCCTGGTGTCATGCAAATGGCATGGAAATCAACATAAAAAAAGTAATCATATCACATTTACAAGAAAAAAGAAACCAATTGAAACAAGTTATAAAATAGGTACGGAAGAACTCTCAAAGGTTAATGTTGTTAAGGACCTTGGCGTTTGGTTGGATTCGAAGCTTTCATTCGTTGAACACATTGACCGTATTGCTACGAAATCAGCAAAGTTGCTGGGCTTTCTTAAAAGAAACTCCAAGCAATTTCGTTCTATTGGCACAAAAATTTTGCTCTTTAATACGCTAGTGAGATGCCACATAGAGTACGCTAGTTCTGTCTGGAATCCAACATACGCGGTGCACTCACAGCGAATCGAACAAATACAAAAAGCTTTCACCAGACACCTGGCATTTAGTGCACCTGGTATTTCTCATCGTTGTCCTTATAATGACCGACTAAAACACTTTGATATGATGTCTTTGTACGATCTTAGAAGAAGTCATGATATGATATTCCTGTATAAAATACTAAACAACCTCGTAAACTCACGTGAATTATTATCGTCGTTTAATTTGAGGGTTCCGCGTAGACTGCCGCGACATACCATTTCTAAGGTTCTGAGTGGACGGCCATTTCGCACAAACTTAGGCTGCCATGCACCTATTAACCGAATGTGCAGCACGTACAATTTACTAACCCGCGATTTTGAGGAGTTAGATATATTTGGTGATAGTTTGAGGGTGTTTAAAGATAAAATGCGGAAGCTTATCAATAACCATAGTCAGTTTATAAGTAAATACTTACGATTATATTGTTAGTCTAGTTGTTTTGTTGTTTTTAGTCAATGTCGTGTATACCTGTTATTGGTGTTTACATTAGAACTTAGCAATAAGTAAACATTGTATTCTTGAATGTAATATGTAAATACTGTTGGTGTACCTGAATAAATAAAATAAAATAATAAAAATCTTTTGATAAAAATTGAGTTTCATATTCTTAAATACATTTCATTAAATAGGTGTCTTTTATGAAATTATTTGAAAAAAACCGGCCAAGTGCGTGTCGGTCCACGCACAGTGTGGTTCCCGGCAGAGTAGAACAGGACCACTCCAAGTCTTCCCGTGGATGTCGTAGAAGGCGACTTAGGAAACCCAAGCTATACAAAGCTTATAAACATCAAAGAGACCTCTCCAACCCGTCTGGCCAGCGTGGAGAGTGTAGGCCAAATCCTCTGACTGCTCAGGCTAATACTTATATATGGCTCTGATAGTACAGAGAGGGTCGTGCTCCTGCAGTGGAGACTATAAAAGACCTGATGAAGAGGTGGTTCGTGGTTTATTTAGACTCAAACTTTAAAATACATCCCCATATGTTTATGAAATGAAATGTTTTTGTTAGTGAAATAGGTTTCAGGCGGAATATAATCTTAAATATGACTTCAAATACAAAAACCTAACAGATATTTATGCGAAAAATTTTCAAAGAAAAAAATGAATCTAAGAAATGCTTTTTAAGTCCTAACCTTAGGTTAAATATTAGATTTGATTTGATGACCTGCCATTATCATTAAGCTTGCGAGCATCCAAGTACCTCTTCCCTCTCTCAAAGTTCGTAACACTTTGTAGCTTTTCGTAGCGCTAAGATGCCTACGCCGTAGTCATGTAGCCGTAATGTAATATGTTTTCGCATAATCGTTTCATTTAGTGCGCAAACGTTAAAATTTTATAAGACTTTTTCTTTTAAGTTCATAATTCACTTTTTCTCAACATAAGATTGGCCTTCAGTTTTCCTTGTGTAAATTTTTGTTACATCTATACCCTCACCAGTATATAGAAAAAATAAACAAACATTTTATTACACAATTATACTGAACTTACAAGGAAATATAAACTAACGATGACAATTATCTCCTGTATTTTAGACATCACACGAATTACTAAGACGAAACGGCATAAAAAATACTTCCTTTATTACTTTTATTTTATGTCCTTTTCTTATTTTATTGTATGTCTTGACATGTTCTTTGTTCGCCATGTTCTTGTTTCTTCTACCAAAATGAACAACAAAACAATGATTAAAAAAGGCGTGTTGTTTTTGTAGAATAGAATAGAATAGAATAGAAAAATCTATCATTGTCAACTCACATCCTTCACAATAATTTTTTGTTTAGTTACATAGCCTTTAACATTCCAGGGATAAAAACGAAGCTGTTAAGGCTACAGGCAGCGACAATCGAACATACTTACAGACATACATACATTTTTACATTTGTTTACCAAAAACATGTCATTTTGATTCATAATTTGAGGCGCTTAATAACGGGTGTCGCTAGTTTTGGCGATGTAAGCCTTGGTCTAATCTGCCCACTGATAAATTAAAACGACGTTTAAAAAGATAATATGTATCCAATTTAAAATAAAAATCTTCGACTTTTTACTTGACTTTTTGTCATAAATTTTATGACAAAAAGTCAAGTAAAAGTTGTTTAAACGTTGGTCAAAAATGCTATTATAGTGTGAAAGAATATTTAGATAAACAATAACTAGTATTAATTTTTATTAATAAATATTTTTAGAAATAGTTTTAATTTAAACATTTTTTTTAATGTATATTGACATTATTTTGTCTGTTGCATGTCAGAAATGACTAATGTGTGAAACTACTATTATTGTACCACCATTGTATGAACCACATATTTTAACGCAATAAATATCATTTAATTTCATTTCATTTTAAAAAGTCAAAGATTTTTATTTAAAATTGGATATTTTATCAAAAATTGGATACATATTCTCTAGAGCATAGTTTTACGCGCATATTAAATATGCGCGTAAAACTATGCTCTCCTTCTAGGTTGGTAGTCGTTCGTCGTTTTTAAATTCTTGATATGAATATGAGGAGATTATAAGAATATTTATAACAATTGTGGCCGTAGAAACTGTACGAGGCATAAATAGATTTGACCTGCTGTAGGCATTACACCCACTCACATTGACTTCCCTCATAAGCTAATTTATATAAAAAATGCTTTTTACTTGTGGATATGGTGGCACAGTTCCATAATTCCTATCATCAACTTTCATGAATGTACGTTTACACTATCATCATTGATGGCAGTCGTTAAGCTACGTCCGTCTTTGGACAGCTTGAAAAATCTGACACCAGTGTTGGCCACTTACCCACACGAATAACAAAAACAAACTATAGTTTATAAGGTTTTATGCATTCACAAAAAAAAATTGTCGTGTAGGGTATGAAGCGCGGTGGCCTAATTGGTAAGAGATTACTCGAGAGTAAAGACTACCGGTTCAAATCCTGCCCACTGATTTTGTTACGCAGACTTGAGAGATTGTAGGAGTTACTTATTCCAATTTTGTGATAACAACTCTTTAAAGTTACCTGGTAAAAATACTAAACTAAATACATACCTATATTCGTAGCACAGTACAATTTTTATTGGACTTAGAATTTCTAAAATTCATAGACCTTTCTGTCTCAAATAAATCTTCTTGCTATTTCACCGTCAAACTTCAAACTTATCTGTCTAATGTAAAACTATCATTGTCATCAGTTTATAAACAACATTCAAAATTGCAAAATGTAATATACACATTTCCAAAGATCTGTTCATAAATAAAACATAATGTATCAAAGAACCACCAACCAAACACAATGAGCAAAAGAGCCTGCTTTATACATAATAAAAATCGGGTGAAGGATCCTTGCAGAATCTGTAACCAGACCGTAGCCTACAAAAGTGGGATTCAGTGCAAAGGGGCATGTGCGAGATGGGCCCACTACCAATGCCTGGGATATTCACCCCAAAAGATATTCGACATCAAAGATGGCGCGATAAATGTCACTTGCCCCTGCCCTAATTGCTACCCAAAAGGTCCTGTAGAAGAAGTGGTAAAACCAAGAAGAGATATTGCTGTATTTTTTCCAGATAAGCGTCTAGGAGATGTGCAATATCGGCCCGATGCCCCTAGCCAAACTCCAAAGAAACAATCCCGTTCTCAATCACCAGGGATATCTGACCACGAATCCAAACCATGCGATTGTCCAACAAAACTATCCGGTTCTCAATCACCAGGGATATCCGACCACCAAATAACACCATCCGATTCTGCAAAAAAACTATCCCGTTCTCAATCGCCAGGGATATCTGATCACGAATTAAAACTATGCGATTGTTCAACAAAACTATCCCGTTCTCAATCACCAGGGATACCTGACCACCAAATAACACCATTCGATTCTCCAAAATAACTATCCCGTTCTCAATCACCAGAGATATCTGACCTCGAATTAAAACTATGCGATTGTTCAACAAAACTATCCCGTTCTCAATCACCAGGGATACCTGACCACGAATTAAAACCATACAATCTTCCAACAAAACAATCGGCTCCAGATCGAAAGAACCTCCATGTCAAGGACCGATCTCAAGGACAACATCTCCATGCCCAAGTATACCCCCGAGAGACAATACTCCATGCATTTATAGTAAAAAACCTTCTTGTCCAGTTCAAAGGCCATCCGAACCTGCTCCACGAACAATTATAACTCCCCGTCAAGTTCCTCCAAGGAAACAATTTTAATATCAACCGTAAGGAAACCACCTGCTTGCCAGTCTATGCATACGAAACCTCCCTGTCATAAGCCCGGGTAACTAATTTTATTTACCAATACAGGGTACTTTGAAACACGCCATTATCCTTAAAACCGTCATATCAGCCTGCCAAAATAAACAGTTTTTCCTAGCCTGGTATGGATCAGCTAGCTAGGATATCGAGTGAAGACTGCCGGTTCAAATCCTGCCCACGTGTAATTTTTTTTCCCTATCTTATTTCTATAAGAATATAATAAAAACAAACTGTCCGTCTGCACGTACATCCTACTGCAGAATGATGTGCTCAATTAACACATTGTCATTGATTAAAGCGTCACTTAACTGACCCGTATGCCAGAAATACAAATTGGCTAGTGAATTAGTGATGCGACGACCATCACCGGCATTATGAAACATTTACGTCCAAGCACAAAGCATAGGAGCCAGCGTTTTCGGTCACTCGATGATTTTTTTCTCTGCTAGTTATCGAGAAGATTTGTGTATCATATTTCGTAATAATACAACACGGAGTCCTTTATTGACCAACACTGGACGGATATGAGATAAATAATTTACTCAAAATCAATAAAATTAACTGATATTTTTCTTGCAGTTTGTCTGTGTCCTTTTTTTATTATAAAAAATAATTTATACATATTCTAGTCTGAAATAATAGCAAATAATCTTAACTCTATGGTCAGAATATGCCTCTATTATTATCTGAGAACTATCACTTAAGGGGGAACACTAGGCACAGTAGCGACGCCAATCATTTTATTCCTAATACTTTACAAATAGAAAGGAATTCAAGAATATAAACAATAAAAGCCTTAGTAAATAACCTGAAGTATTTTTTGAATCATGTTTATTACTATCGGAATCAGTGAGAATTATGAGAATTTGATTACCGCCAAAAACGGCCGTTTTTGGCGGTTATCACTTTTTCTCTCAATGACTGATTCTCATAATATCAAAACATGATTCCAAAAATACTTCAGGTTATTTACTAAGGCTTGTATTGTTTATATTCTTGAATTTCTTTCTATTTGTAAAGTATTAGGAATAAAATGATAGGCATCGCTACTGTGCCTAGTGTTCCCCCTTAACGTATATAACGTATAATATACTTTATTCTTGCTGACAAACCAAGTTATAAAGTTTCATTATTAAAATAAATTGAGAAGTTTACTCAGTTTTTAGCTATTTAGATCCCACTGCTGGGAAAAATCATGCCACTTGGTTTTTTACTTAGGCATATCCAGAGGTATGTGTAGCATGGCAAGAAATGACACAATATATAAACAGAGGTTGAAATTTATCTCACAATTTACGATAAATATTTACTTCACACAAGTTTGGGTGAAACTTGCATGTTGAAATAGTGTTTGTCTGTTTCTAATTTCTGTATCATGACTTCATGTATTCATTATATTAGTCATGACAAAGTAAGTTGTTTAGTGGTGCGCTGCCGCTTGTACATCGCACCACATCTGAATGTGACGTCATAACAGCGCCATTACCGTTTTATTATTGAGACCGATAGCACGTTAGGAAGCTGAAGGTACATACAGTCAAGTCTTTATACTCAAAGAGTCAAGTATATTCACTTGGAACTGTCTTTCCTTTACCTTATCCCACTTATTTATGTGGGGTCGGCACAGTATGTCAGTTCTCTCCACTTTGACCTGTCATCTACCATAGTTGTTATCACTCCCTTTTTGTTCATACTCTCCTTGACACAATCGATACATCGTTTCTTAGGTCTCCCTCTGTTCCGCGTTCTATCTACTTTCAATTCTAATGCCTTTCTTATAATATAACTAATAGAATTATCCAGTCTCCAATCTAGTCTAATATTATAAAGCTGAATTGTTTGTTTGATTTAACGCGCTAATATCAGAAACTACAGAACTAATTAAAAAAAATATATCATATTAGGTAGAAATATCTACAAGCGCGCTGTTAGACCTGCGCTTCTATACGGTTCGGAATGCTGGCCGATGCGAGTCCAAGAAGAGCATAAAATGCACTGTACATAAATGCGCATGCTGAGATGGGCGGGAGAGTGAAATTAATGGATAAAGTTAGGAATAGTCATATTCGTGGATCTTTTTAAGTAGCCAGCATTCAGGACTAAATGCGAGAGAGTAGGATGCGGTGGTACGGCCATGTGATGCGTAGAGATGATGATCACATGACTAAGACGGTTGTTCACATCACCGAGAGACGCAGGGGTAGAGGACGCCACCCACGACTTGGTCCAGTACTATTAACAAAGATTTGAAGACGATGGGTGTAACCCCTGACATGACACATAATAGAGAAAACTGGCGCAAGATGATAAAGAGAGCTGACCCCAAATGACATGGGAACATGGCTAGGATTGATGATGATATCATGGTAGGTAGGTATAGATAGGTACAACGTTATCCCTGAGTGCCATAGGCTAGGTATGTATCACGGCAAACCCGGGGTGGACTCCTAGTAGAAAATAATTTAGAGCTAAGAGAAAAATACATTGAATTTAGAAATGTACAAGACTTTGAAGTTAGAATATTTTCTATACAGTGAGGAACTAAACTCAAACTAAAGCTACTCAGAATAAGGCTGTGATATTATTTACTAATAACGTTATATCAGTGGCAGAGTTGGTTGGTTATTGGTCAACACAAAAATATGATTTGCCCGAGTCAATACGCTACAAAGAAGAAGTGATGTAATTTGACATCGCGTCGCTGGTCTTTGGTGACACATATTAAGATAAGTCTGTCTGTTTCTGTGGATGAGGTACAAAGCGACTAAAGGAGCAAAGCACTACATTTTTTAAAAGCATACTCAAGTAATTTTATTATTGTGTCCGGTTGAAAAACATTAACAAGTAACGACTTGCCAATGATGTCAGTTTTGATTATATGAGAACTTCCGTGGTGCAGTGGTTAACACGCGAGCCTATAACACGAGGGAAACCTAGCGGGTTAAATTCCGTTCAATCATCAAATACTTCATTTTCACAGGTATTTGTCTGCGATGCTGGAGATACAAGGGTTTGGCATCAAGCAGCTATCTGGCCGTAAACATGGCCGTTTTTTTTTTTTTTTATATGTCATAGGACGGCAAACGAGCAAGCGGGTCACCTGATGGTAAATGATCACCGCTGCCCATGGACTAATGTAACACCAGGGGTATGACAAGAGCGTTGCCGGCCTTTTGTTTTCCCTCCCCAGAGGGGAGGGGGGATGGGCCTCCGGCTCTCTCACTCACCGAACGAAGCATAGAAGCTGTAAAAGTACTACTCAAACGTCGATTTTCTGTGAGAGTGTGGTACTTCCCCGGACGAGCCGGCCCATTCATGCTACCAGCTGAAGTGATTTTTGCCGGTAGCGTGGCTCTACCACAACTAAGGCCGTGTTATGATGGCAGACCCCGGGCTCAACAAACTGTCGCATCAAAGCTGAAGATGTGTCCTTCCTGGTTGAACAACGCTGAGGCTAATAAAAAGTTGGTTTAGAGTATTAAGTTACTTATATGGATGTGATAAAAAGCAGACATATGGATTATTAAATGACATATTTAATAAATTTAGATAGATATTACTAAAAATGTCATCGAAATTTCAGCTGCGTAGAAATCGATTGCTGGGCATAGGCCCCCAAGAATTTTTAATGCTACATTAAGGTAAAATAAGAGAAAGGTAAAAAAAAAGTTGCCATGTAGTTCCCGGCAGACTAGATTAGGACCATTCCAAGTCTTCTCGTGGATGTCGTAGAAAGGCGACTTAGGAAACAAGCTAAACAAAGCTTATAAACATAAAAGAGACTTCTCCGACCCGTCTGGCCAGGAGAGTGTAGGCCAAGTCCTCTGACTGCTCTGGCTATTATATGGCTCTGGTAGTACAGAGAGGGTCGTGCTCCTGCAATGGAGACTAAGAATTTGATAAAAAAAATGGCGGACCTCGAGCTCTGAAGTATTTCAGCTGAGTCTACAACCTGGGAACAGTATGAGATTAGAAAGAGAAAGGGAGGAAAATAAGTTAAATATGAATAAGTGTAACATTCGCTCGGTGATAAAAATCAAGCTAAAGTCCTTATATGTATAAATACATTGAAAACTAAAAATAAACGACGTTGCATCATATGTATTGTAAAGATGTTCATTCGCTTTGAGAGTGACATAAAGGAGACGTCAAGTCACTTCAGATAAAAAAAGAATGCTTAAGTTGAAATTGAGTAACTTCACTCTCAGTCGTTAGAATTTAGTTGCATGAAAAAGTTGTTGAGTTTTGTGTAAAAAGTATATATGCGCCTATGAGATCAATTCCCGAATGGACACCGTCAGTCTTATTACAGATAAAACTTGTGTAATAAAAGATAAAGAAAAAGGGTAGACTGTTAAAGTTTCCCTGGACAACTCAACATAATTCCTCAGTCTGTGAAAATGGTAGCTACAATGTTGTCGTAATATCAGACGAAACTAAAAACCAAGCGAGGGCAGTCCAATTATGAAAAAAATACTTGTCATATACATATATCTGGTTTGGTGTACAATCACTCGCCAAACAAAATCAATCAAATGAAAGTCTCTTTTTCAATAAATTGGAAAGAAAAATAACTAAGTAACAACATAAGTAGCAGCAGGACGTTAAAAAAGAAGGGTAAACTTCATTCGCTATGAGAATGCCATGCAAAAGGTACTTCCACTACAGATAAAAAAATAGGTGGTTCTAAGTAAAAATGAGCAACAGTCACTCGCTTGGAAGTAGTAATGCAATAGGTACTACACATTTAATTAGGTAACGTTCAAGAGAATCTGATACTACAATTCACTACAGTTAAAAAAATAGGATGCTGTAAGTTAAAATGAGCAGCGGTCAGTCGCTGGGAAGCAATAATGCAAAAGGTATTACTCTTTTGATTAGGTAATAAAGGAAATATTACGGGCCCTCATCGCGGCAATTTACTATACACTGCTGTTTAACTCAAATACGATCTTAAGATTTCTTCATCTATTGCAGCAATGTACTGTGGACCGCAGCAATGATAGCTAAGCATATAGAGGACTCATGGGATAATGGGTCCGTGAGTGGTAAAAAAGTGTCGGTTTCCTCGCAATGAAAGGGGTGTACAAAAAAAATTCTTCAACAGAGACATGGCCTGTCTGTTTTTTTGACAGTTAAAAACTATTGATGAGAGTAGAAAGCATGGAGTACGTGTAGAAAGTCATATCACAAGAAAATCATAAGATTTGAATTGAAATTGATCGAAAGTGAATGAAACACGAAACAGAAGACGAACTAAGTCAATATGGTTGTATCAAAAGAGGAGATTTTTTTATCTATGCAAAAAAGTGAAAACAAGAAATGCACAGAGATGAAAAAAAATGTTTTGTGAAGAAATGATATTTTGTACCAACCACACATAAAAAGTGGGTTAAGGTAAAGAAAGAAGATGAAAAACCCACCGACTAGGTGGTCACACAACGTATTCAAAGGCACAAAGTAATGCTGGATTCAAGCCATTTTCAAGAGGTCGTTTTAGAAGTCAAGGCTTATGTGAATTTAGTCACAATAGTTTCTGGCAATGATAACGACAGCGTCTGTGGTCTAGTGATCAAAGCCTATAACCCGGAGTTCGTAGGTTCAATACCGCTGTGCAGCATCATACTTTGTGAAAGTTGTTTCTACTCTGGTTAAGAGATTAAATTCTTGAATTCTGATGATTCGGAGCTTTGGAAGGCACATTAACCTGTTGGTCCTAAACACCATCTAGCGTTTCTTTAAACCTATCCTACGATTGGTTCTGGTCTACTCCTTGGGTTGCAGAATTCTGACAGTAATCGATCCGAGTTAAAATCATTAACTTCGACAAATCACCTAGGACAGGTAGCGGACCCCAAGTACCACTGATGATGCAAGGGGGAATATGCTCAAATTATGATGATAACATGCTGAAAAAGGTTTTAAAGCTAGGACATTATATTATAAAGTTCGCTGAAGCAATATTTAAGCTTTGCTACGTATGAATCAAAGCAATTGACCTAGATCCCCACAATCATAAGCCACAAATGATATGGCTTCAGGCCTTAAATGTAGAATACAATTTTTCATTGGAAAAAACAACTTCAGTCCTTTGACTGAAGTAAATTCAATTAACATTTTTAAAATCTCTTTAGATTTTAAAAATGTTACTAATTGAATTTCCTTGGTTTTAATTTTAAAAATACGACCTGATTTTAGTGAAACTAAAAATATTCATTTGTAATTAGGATAAAGGATTGTCGTAAAAAGCGACTTAGGGAACACAAGCTAAACAAAGCTTTTAAACATCAAAGAGTCCTCTCCAACCCGTCTGCCCAGCGTGTAGAGTGTAGGCCAAATCCTCTGACTGCTCTGGCTAATCTAAGACTGGTAGTCAGAGAGGGTCGTGCTCTGGTTTGGTTTTTTTTTTGGTAGAGTAATGAAGTTTTATATGTATTAAACATGCCCGGGCGCGGCCGGGCAGGGCTGCTAGTTTTAAATGAATGACAAATAATGCAAACATAGGTACAGTACCTACATCCATATTACATATATATTATCACGTATTTATCCCTTGCGGGGTAGACAGAGCCCAAGGTCATAAGACCCGGCCACTTTTAGCATCATAGTGGGCGTAAAGGTGGAAAGCAGAATCAAAATTGTGATGTGTTACTAGCCGCATCGCCAAAAGCATGATTTATTAGATTTTCGCCCAATCCCTTGACTGGCTTTAACGGTCTATGCTGGAAGAAAAGCTGGTATATTCTATGTTTTTCCTTGTCTTCTAAACCAGCTATTAACGAAATAGCAATAGGTACAGTAATCAAAGGAATACAAAGTTCCCTTGTTAGAAGTTGATATTATATTTTGTAATCTTTAAGAAGAAATTCTAAATGTTTATATTGTTATATTTAAGCCCCCTAATTGCATGCACTCCCGCACTCGATCTCAGGGAGAGGGGTGCCTGAAAAACAGCGTTATGCTCGGACCTTGCTCCGAGCTAACACAAGCTGAGGAATTCCTTTGGCATAATGTATATTCTTTTTTAATTTAAAAGGTTCATTGATTTAATTGCGGCAATAAATGATTGTTTAATTTTATTTAATTTAATATTTAAACTTACGTCAAATGTAACTATTAAATAAATACCTTACTAGATAAATATAAAACATAGCAATAAATAAAAAATGTCCTGCAGGTCGTTGTCACACGAAAGGGTACCCAAAATGCTGGCAGCTTGGATGGCAAAAGTTATCATCTATCCAAGAAAATTGCCAGCCTTCTGGTTACCCTTAGAAGTTGGCTAATAATAGGATATACTCACCGATAGCGTGATGATCTTGTCAAACAGCATGATGGGCGGCATGTGGAAGTCGAAGACGAAGTACTGCGGACAAGATGAGTTCATATTACTCACGCCGAACATAAACTCAGGGTACCGCTGTTTGTCTACGCTCAGCTACCATTTTAGAGTATTAATAGGTGGGACATAACAGAACTGGGATAGGCATGTAACATCCTCGTCTGCAATAATTAATAAAAAAAGAAGAGTATGAAGTTCATACGTTCTACTAGGGGGTTCATACTATGAACCCCATTTACAGCGTGTAATTTGATCCCCTTTGGAAAGATATGGCAAGAGATAGAGAAAGGTGGAAACAGGAAGGGGAGGCCTTTGCCCAGCAGTGGGACCTAAACGGCTAAAAAAAGAAAAATTTGACCCTCTGCATTTTTTTAAAGGGGTGACTTGAACCGTCGACATGAACTACTTTTCCTATGGGACCAATGCTGGGAATTCGAAAACTTTTTTGACTTTCCCATACTGATTGCGCGGACGGCTGAATACTTTTGTACTAAGGGCGGCCAACCCGCCTATCTTATCATATAAACGCTCGTGCGTTATTATGGCGGTGTAACAAATCTTTCTTTGAAGTCTTTCAACTAATAGGTATCTTGTGAACTATATCTAGGTTTCTATCAAAACGAGAAATCAAAGTTTGGAGAAACAACTTCAGTATTAGCCTCCAAAAATCCGCTTTTTTGCACAAATAAATGTGAACTTTGGGCGTTTATTATGTACTCATTAATTGTAAAAGTAAAGAAAATATTTATTTAGAAACCTTGAAAATGTAAGGGAGATTCTAGATGTACAACGTTGTTTTCATAAACTTGTAAGGCTTACTATTAAATACGTATTACTTGAAACAAGTTTAATGAAATTTCCGCACACTATTTTTCGTTCAATGTCTTCGCGTACTTACTAGCTTGTTACTATGTGGCAGAAAGAGGTGTGCGGGGGACGAGGGCAAGGGGCTCTTTTCGCTTTGCCTTTTTATCTGACATTGCGCTGGACGGAACAAGCTTTTTGACCATGCTCGCGTTGACGATAGTCGGTCGGGGAAGGGCCCTCTTAAAATGTATTTTCTTTTATATTTCATACATTAGTTTATAGGAAAATTTGTTCACATTGACGGGCTGGGAACATGCACGGACGATGTCGAGTTTACCAAGGAACCGCGACATATTTCTAAAATTATCATTCTATCCGAGCAAATAGCATCCCAAATACCCGTATCACGTTCTTCTAGTCGAACCAATTCCTACCCTTCCTTTGCTCAAACAATCTGGTTTGAAGCAGCGCCAGAACCGAGATAAGTTAAAAACTGCGCTCACCAACCCATCTGCCAAGCGTGGTGAGTAGCAAAACCCTTTTATAATGGAAATCCCTGGGAGAGGCCTATGCCCAGCTGTGGATTTCTTATGGCTGTGATGATGTCATATTATCAACATACATGAACACAAATAATGGGATCAATTTTAATGAACAAGTATGTTAGAACACGGGCCTTCCTGAGTTCTTTCCGGGGGAAACATTCTCAACTGCCCATCCAGTGGTTGCATGTATGGCATCAGGTACGCGCGCCCGGCCTTCCAAGCTGCTACTTTCTCATCTCCAATCCAATTCAAGATTCAATCGTTTATTTAATATAGGTTTCTTTGAACACTTATTAATTGTCATATTTGTGTTTACAATTTTTACAACAAAAAATTTTTGTTGACGTCAATAATTACTTATGGCTAAGTTTAGGCCGCTTCCAAAGCGGAGTGCAGAAGAAGCGGCAACAAACTGCACAGCGCATTTTCTCCAAGCGACGTCAACTCACAATTCTAGTTAGACCTTATAAACTACTTATATATATGTGGACTGAGTGTGCATTGTTTTAATTAAGCAAGTAGCAATCTAGATACCTTTATCTTGTTCCCCAGTCCAACATACATATACCCTTCCCTTGGTTAAAGAAAACGGTTTTGATAGGCAGCGGTATCGGAATTGCGATATGCCAAACAAACTGCAATAAGCGTGGTGCTGGTGAGTGGCAACCGGGCCGGATATTTTATAAGACACAAAAAGTATTGACCAGTTAAAATTTTATATTGAAATAACATCTTCAGGTCTTTGTTAGTCTCCACTGCATTAGCACGACCCTCTTTGTACTGCCACAGCAGTCAGGCGATTTGGCCTACACTCTCCACGCTGGCCAAACGGGTTGGAGAGGTCTCTTTGATGTTTATAAGCTTTGTTTAACTTGAGTTTCCTAAGTCGCCTTTTACGACATCCACGGGAAGATTTGGAGTGGTCCTATTCTTCTCTGCCGGGAACCACACGGCTAACTATTGAAATAACACTAAACAAATTCTTTATACTTCTATTTATAGCAATTTATAGTTTCGTTAACAAATGGTAATATTGTTGTTATACAAATATTTTATTTCAATTTCTCGCCTGCTCTATAAATCGGTTAACAGATGAGCGCAGGGCGTCCAGATGTATGCTCATTTTAGTTGATTTGCATGAAGCTCGCCATACGGGGATAGAAAATGAATTACCTACTAAGTTTATTAGCATTACGTTTGCATGAAGCTAGGCTATGTGTAATTCAAACACTATCCATTATTTAATGGGGCAACTCAGCCCGTCAACATTGACAACTTTTCTTAAAGGACTAATGCTGAAATTTCTAAATATCAACATTATCATACAAATTGTCAGGCCAGCTGAACACTCGTATAGGAATATAATTTTTTTTTCGCTTTCCAGCGTCATTACCACAGGGAACATTGTTCTTATTGAAGGGCTGAGCGCCCTTTAGGATCTGACAAGGTCCCGTCAGCCCACAACAAAGCAGTCAAGTAACAAAACTTTGTAATGGAGAAATTTATTGGAAAATTTATTATTTGGCGTGTGTTCAATTTTTCGACTAAGCAGTCATTTTAAACCAACAGAAAAAGCAATGGTCAACCCTTCTCTTTTGAGTAGGAACATATGCAAATTTGAAGACAAAGGCTAAGAAAAAGGCTAAGAAAAAGGCTATTCCCGATTGCTTCCTCATCCTCATTGGAGTTCGGATGCATGCTTTAGTTACTAACAGTATATTATTTTGCTTAAACTCCGGGATCTGATGTAGTAGAGCTGATAGTATGCAAACAGATTATGCCAGCCATTCAGCCAAATCCCTAGATGTCCCTATGGTTAAACATGTGATATATGCTTTAGGAAACTTGTTCTTTGTCATCCCAGCCTAAAGCAGTCCACTGCTGAACCCCTGGGTCTCCCCAAGAATTTTTGTCATAGAGGCGTTTTGCCATACTGCCACGCTAGGCAAATGGGTTGGAAAGTGCAGTTTGTTTGGCTCATGTCAATTCTGATGCAGCTATTCATTGAGACCAATTTATACTTCTATGACTTTAACATTTGGTAAGTGTCGCTATCAATTGTTTTCGTTGGATAATGGTTTAAATCAGGTACTGAAGTTATTCCTCGTTTTATAATAATACGAGTAATGTCTGCTGTAGGAAACTGGTTCTTACCTCATTGTAATATGGGCAGTTCGTGCTCTCCTTCACACTGGTATATTTCTTCACGTCCCCAATCTGGACGCACACAACGGGGTCCATGTTGAGGCCAGCGAGCTGCCGCGCCTCTATGATGGTCACGCAGACCTGGAAGTCCGCCGCCTTGAGAGCAGAGATGCGACTGTTGTCGATGGTACTGCGCCTGCGGAAAGAAGGAAATGTGTTTAGTATTACTTTCACGTCTTTTTCCCTTTCGGGGTAGATAGACCCCAGCAAGCCTATTTTTGACATTGCTTTTGACATTTACAGCGTCTTCTTCTTCTTAGCGTGTCGACTCGGGTGAATTATATTTGTGTTGACCAGAACTTTGAAAGGTCCTCGCGTGTACAAGTGGTAAAAGCGGATGTTTTTGCTTCTCTTTAGATTGATTTAGCCTTGAAGAAGGCTTTTGAGGTGGCCCTAAAAAGAGCTGTTGGGGAGGTTTATGTCTCGCCATTGAGTCGAGGTGGAAACATCAGTCAGTCTGCGTAACCGTACCGTGTAATAAGTTTTAATGGTCACCTCAACTTTGATTACGGCTTACGTATGATTGACTATTTTTATTTATGAGATAAAAAGTATTTAACCTTGTTCAAGTTGTCAAAAATTAGCAAAAAGGCTTGCAGATCTCTAAGATCTCAAAGCTGCATTTATTGTTGAGCATTTTGGTGAATAGGGTAATCAAAAAAAAACCGGCCAAGTGCGTGTCGGGCCACGCGCAGTGTAGGGTTCCGTAGTTGCGAATGATAACTTTGAGTTCACACTGTTTACACTCACACCTCACAGTCTAACGACCAAAAACATCTAACAATGAAGATTGTATGAAATTTAACATTTTCCAGTACATTTTATAAGTTGGTTGCCTATAACTTTTTAGTTTGCACTTAGTACCCAGCTCTGATAGTTTTCCTTTCAACTTCCGTATATATACTATTGCTGTAATTTTTTTCACGTAGCCATATATAACCGTTTAGCAGATAGAGGGGGGGGGGGGACACGTACCTCTAACAAAATTTTGTACTTTAAAACCAAATATTTCGGAAACGGATCCCTAAATCGAAAAATGGTGTTCTTAATCTCACAATATTTTTGAAAGACCTTTTTAACGATACCCCACACGATGGGTAAATAGAGAAAAAAAAATTACTCCCCCACTTTACTTGTATGGGAGCTACCCAAAAAAAAAATATTTTTTCAAGGTTTTTTTCTACGACTTTTTTGCCATGATTAATATACACACTCATACCAAATTACAGCTTTCTAGTACTTATAGTCTCTGAGTAAAACCGCGGATGGACAGACAGACAGACAGACAGACAGACATGGCGAAACTATAAGGGTTCCTAGTTTACTACGGAACCCTAAAAATGGTGAGTTGCTAGCTGAATCGCTTACAAATAGATTCTTCAAATAATGAGCCATGCTCGCTTTTCACGATCTGCGTGGTAGGGGAATCACTTACGTTTTTCCCAGACCATCGTGGGAGGATTTAGAATCTTTGGTTGTTTCCCTCCCCACCCAGAAGGAGGGTAATGTTTTCCGCGTATGTTTGTAATATAGGTTATCTATGTATGTAGGTATGTGTGTTTCATTGTTGCATCCTGTAGGGTAAATAGCCTAACAGATTTTTAAATGTGCTGTGTCGTTAGATCCGTTTTTTTTCCTGGGGTGTCATAGATAAGGATGACAAAAAAGGCAGCCGAGTTTTTTTTCATAATGAATCTTGTTTATAATAAATTTCTGAATGCAAACACAATAGTGTGTGTGGCGGTGTCAGTTGTGTAATTTTAGCTCTGACTTTTAGAACAGAAATTAGAAACAAAACACGCATTTTAAAATTAATCTCTCCTCCTCTAATCTTATTGCAACACTGCGTTTATTTATTGTGTTTTCGATTTAGCCTACTGACGAAATGTCAAGTTATCGAGCCAACATTAAAGATTTTAGGTCATATTAAAGTATGGCTATTGCCATACAGCTCGCCCATAGCGTGAGACACGTCCGCTGTGTCGCACTATTGTGTCATGACTGCACATGTTGGTCGACTTATCCAGCAGTTTGGAGATTTGAGACAACTTTTTGGAAAACAAATTATGAATATCAACTTAAAGTAAATGTTTATTTTATAAATTAATGTTGTATACATACAATCACGTCTTTTTCCCATGAGGAGAAGACAGAGCCCAGGTCTATAAAACCTTATGGCCACGTTTAGCATGTTGGTGGGCTTGTGCATGGAGAACGGAATCATAATAGTGATGGGTTGCTAGTCGCATCACCTATTGACATGATTCTTCACGCCCAATCCCTCGATTGGCTTTAACGATCTGCGCGGGAAGAGAAGTAGCTGGTATCTTCTACGTTTTTTCCTTTCTCCCAGACCAGCATAAAAAATACATAGCTTATATTGTAAATGAAATGAAATGAAATGAAATGAAATGAAATGAAATGAAATGAAATGAAATGAAATGAAATGAAATGAAATGAAATGAAATGAAATGAAATGAAATGAAATGAAATGAAATGAAATGAAATGAAATGAAATGAAATGAAATGAAATGAAATGAAATGAAATGAAATGAAATGAAATGAAATGAAATGAAATGAAATGAAATGAAATGAAATGAAATGAAATGAAATGAAATGAAATGAAATGAAATGAAATGAAATGAAATGAAATGAAATGAAATGAAATGAAATGAAATGAAATGAAATGAAATGAAATGAAATGAAATGAAATGAAATGAAATGAAATGAAATGAAATGAAATGAAATGAAATGAAATGAAATGAAATGAAATGAAATGAAATGAAATGAAATGAAATGAAATCATTTATTTGCTATATATATATATATATATTTTTTTTGTACGTGAACATAAAAGCCCTGGAAGGGTATAGGGCTTCAGTTTTTTGATTGGACGATCTTTACAAAGAACTCTTAAAACATAAGTTTAACTCACATAAATAGAAGCTCGCAAATGTGATTTCTTGTCTGTTATCTTGTGTGTTGGAAACGAAACATTGTCAACGCCGACGCAAAGTATTAAACTGTGGATATCAAGTTTAAAACAAAGCCTGGGCAAGAACAACGTTTCCAGCTTCTTCTTGATCTGTTTTTTGGGTTTCGTATCCGATGGGTCCACTGACTATAAGTATCATCATCATCATCATCAGGTCTTTCTAGTCTCTACTGCAGGAGCACGACCCTCTCTGTACTTCCAGAGCCGTATACTAGCCTGAGTAGTCAGAGGATTTGGCCTACACTCTCCACACTGGCCAGACGAGTTGAAGAGGTCTCTTTGATGTTAATAAGCTTAGCTCTTTGTTTAGCTTGTGATTCCTTAGTCGTCACTGACGACATCCACGGGATGACTAGGAGTGGTCCTATTCTACTCTGCCGGGAACCACACGGCGAATATATCTATAAGTATCATCGAAATACTAAGTTTCTTGCTATCCCTTTTTTTTTTCTTCAGTTATAGAGGCAAGCACGAGGTGATGCGAGGCATTTTAAGAGGATTTGATAGCTGTAAATTATAAACTAAGGAAGTACCAGAGAAGACAACTATCCGACTAACTTTATATATATAGGTAGTTTATTTTGAAGTTGAGTGATAGTGGCCAACGACAGAAACACGTGTCGGACAAAAAAATGTTTTATTGTTAATTTTATAGGCGAAATCTGTTAGGAAATATACTTCTTATTTTTTTTAAATAGCGAAACACCTTTATCCTACTCATTGTTTAACAAAACTTTTCTTGAAACCGCATCTTATGTTTGTTTGTTTTTCGTATGTGTAAGTGACCAACACTGGTGTCAGATTTTTCAAGCTGCCTTAAGGCATCTGACATAGCTTAACGACTGCTAACAACAATGATAGCCGGGACCAACGGCTAAACGTGCCTTCCGAAGCACGGAGGAGCTCGAGATATTTTTATGCCACTTGCGGTCACCCATCCAAGTAGGGACTGCACCAGGGGTTGCTTAACATACGTAAGCGCTCATAGAGCTCACACCCATTGGACCATCGGGCTCCTCTCACACCCGCACTCTCATCGCATCTTATGGTTTCATAAAACGAAGATAATCGCAGGCAAATATACAAACATACAGTCAAAACGAATTTAAAAAATAAATTAAACGTATCTTACATTTTCTTAACTTTGGGCGTGTCAGGCGGCGATCGGGTGTCAACGAGTATTTCATCAGAAGACACCGAGGTCTGGCTGGGTGGGCGCTCCTCTGACGGCCCGGGCATTTCCAGAAGTCCCTGCACACAAAAAAACCTTCAAGAATACTGAAAAATATGGAATTACAACAGCAAACTGGTTGTAATTGTTATGACTCAGGATACTGAGTCATAACAATCACAACCAGTGTTTATTAACCAGTGTTTATAGAGTATTAAATAGTTTTATTTAAATGTGTAACAATCATGAAAACATTTCAAAAAACTTCACGACTTTGCTTAAAATATTAAGACAAGAAGTCAAGACAATACCTTTTCAATAAACATTGATAATAATACTTCTACATAAAACAATGCCGTCGAAACTATTAAACCTATTTTGATAACAATTTATGATACTAAAAAAAGATTCCGGCGAATGGAAACCTCCTCCTCTTTTTGAAGTCGGTTACAAAAGTAGAAATATTTTAAACAGGTTGATAGTCATGCGGTATGGAACGTATAAAAAGGTGAACAGCAAATCTTGTCCTTCTTAACAACAGGTACCTACTTACCTGGCCTTTTCCGAAGACTTGGAAAAGGCCAGGTAAGTACCTCTTTTTCGTCCTTGTTGGAGTCCTTGGGACGGGGACTGCCCAGGCAAATTAGATTACGCACTGTCTTGAATGTGGACGTGCGCATGCATTCGCGATGGAGATCCTGCCCTCACGTTAACTATAAGGCTTTAGAAGTACCTGTTCTTCTTCCTCACTGGAATCACTGTGACGGTGCCTGCTCCAGACTGATTAGACTACGCATAGCCTTGAATATGGACGAGCGCAAGCACTCGCATCCGTTATCATGCCCTCGATTTTACTATAAGGGTTTAGGAGTAAAGTACCTGTTCTTCGTCCTCGCTGGAGTCCCTGGGACGGGGCCTGCCCAGGCGGATCAGACTACGCACAGTCTTGAATGTGGACGTGCGTTCGCGTTTGCGTTCAGAGATGGTGACTACTTTCTCTCCACCCAGTGTGAACCCGCGCCTGTAAGGAGAAAATTAAAACTTGGAAAAAAAAATTAAATTTTATTTCTATACCATTATGGCGAAAATGAGACTAGATATATCTTTTGTTACAAAATGTTACATTATTTCAGTAAGAGGGTATTGTGTTACAAAATTATTTCTTAAATCGGTTCAGGCGTCTTCAAGAAATCGGGAAACCTAGGTACATAAAAAAGATTCCGACAAATTGAGAACCTCCTCTTTTTTGAAGTCGGTTTAAAAAACCGACGCATTTCGATTTGCCAGCCAACGTTCGCGCCAAATACGATTTGTCTTGATTTGTTACAAATGTTTTGCAAAATAGCCCTGTTATAAATTTCCAATGCGTTGGCCCAATATGCCCTAACAATTAATAAGGATTTGAACCAGCGGCTTGGCTTTTGTACGAACATTGCTTTACCAACTAAGCTTCCGCGTTTGGACGTCGAATCTCTTTACTATCCATTTCTCTATACCTATTAAAGCGTTCAAATTTCACGTTTCTATCATTTGCGGTTACGGCAGTGCGTCATTGGGAACTTCTTCTTTTAGTAGATTATTGTTGAACAATTATCAACATTTAATTTAAGTAGTACACAGTCGTAGAATGATGGTCTTCAAAACGGTTTGGAGTGAAAACACATTTTTTGGGTGCATTTATGTAGGTATGTTTGTTCCGTGATATCTCTTGCATACCAATGCTCCAAATACGATGGGATTTAAAATTAATGTAGGTACTACTAGTACAATGATCAAGTTCTTTAGGCATCAAAATCAGTTTGTAAATATCTCATATAAAATTTTCTAAGATATCTAAATAAATGTTGCATTAATATTTAAAAATTGGCTACTTGCGAGCCAGGCTCGCCCATCGAAGGATTCCGTAGTAGAAAGCTTAGATTATCCCAAATCCCTCTATAATTTTTTGACCTATATCTTAAAATCTACTAACAATATCTTGTGCACACTAATTTTCATTGAAATTGGTAATTGAGATATACATAGAGTATATATTTTTTTTAGATTTTTCACTCACTTGTTTTAAAGTGAGAAGGGGGGACACATTTTGCCACTGTAGAAGTGCCTATCTTTTAGAAAAAAAAAATGGTTTAAGAAGCCTCAATGTCATTTTTAAAGACCTAACTTTAAACACCAAACAAGTATATGTTTGATAGTATAGTAATTTCATTTCCATTGGAGAGTCTCTTTATCTTTTTTTTTATTTCAATATTATAATCGTAAAGCTTTTCAACTGTAGTGTTCCTCATCTTCCTACCAAGTTTTATCTGTAGTCTCAATAGTTTTAGAATAAATAGCTGTGACATACGGACAGACAGGCATGATGAATATATAAGGGTTCTTTTTTTGCCATTCAGTTACGGAACCCTAAAAATCGAATTATCAACACTCAAACCATAATAAATTTATAATATTATTTCCAAAAAGCAATGTAAAAATACTAGGTGCAACATTAGCGACTTAGAAGACAGTACTGGGTGATAATTTATCCGTATATATTTATGTTTATTTTAAAACAGTAAATTTTTATTTAGTTTTCATAATCTTTAAGTATTGTAACAGTTTAATTGTTCTGATTTGAGTATTTCGTTAATATCTCTATATTGGATGTCACTATTCTTGATGTTTTTGTCACTTTTGATACTTTGATTTTGTTATTTCACTGTAGATAATTAAGGGCATAAAATTCTTTAGGTTATTTTATGCCCTTATTTTTTCATTAAATCTACTTTTCATCACGCATGATGGTCATGAGGTTACTCTTTAAACACCGGTTTTTTAATGAAATAGTATTAACTATGAGTTATTTATAGCCAAAATAATGCGATAATGTAAAGACAAGTGTGGTAAAGTACTTTTTAAATTTTTGTTCAGACAGAGTTTTTAGCTATTTTTAATGTGTAATAGCGGATTAGTCATTTTAATATGATAAAATATAAAAACTTGAATATTATTTTTCATTTATTTCAAGAAAAAGTTGTATGTGTCACATTGTATTCAAAATGTTTATTAATGGAAAAATAATATTATAAAGATTTGAATATAAGCACTAAGTTTACAATTTAATTCCCATTTATTTAATATTGATATTTCATTTTTTGGACTTTCAATACATAAACTAAATAAATTTAGAATAAGACACTTTATACATTTGCAAGTGTGTCACCACTAAGATGTATGGAATTATAAATTGAAGAAAAAGGAAATATAAAAAAAAATATTTTTTTAATATTTTATACTGAAAGGTGAGTTGAAATGAAAAAAGTCGTATGATTTTTCGTAAGCTATTTTGATAATAACGACACTTGTATTTTTATTCACCACTCTCGGTTAGTGCTGACTTAAATCCTGCTCAATAAATTTATAAATTACTTTATTTAATATAATGCCACTTACCTTCAGAATCACCAACCACTTTTTGAAACATTTTTGTTTCGGAGATGTTTACCGTGTGCCGTCCTCTGGCAGACTACGACTTTGCTTGACACTGTGGCAGGTTTTATAACTTCGTATGACAAAGTAAGAGCAACTTTATATTCCGGGAACGTGATTCCTTGAATAAATCAGGAATATTAACAAATTGAATGCAATAACTCGGCCGCAATAATCCTGATCCATTTGCCAGCTAAAAAAATATTTTTTTAAGCAAAAAATTTTAAGATTTAAAGAATTCACTCTAGAATCGGCAAATATATTGTTTTTAATAGAGATTATAATATAAGATTACTATAGTATTATATATAATTATTACTTTTTTATACTTCTAAAATAAACAATACTTTTAGTTTGCTCAGAACGGAGAACATTTTGAAAAGTACATTAATATTCTAGAGGAAGCGTGAATTTTTAGAGGTCTAAAGGTACCCTCATTTGTAATAAAAATAAGACAGAAAACGGAGATATTACTTAAAATTTTTTTTCGAGGAGGCCCTAGATAACTCTTCAATCTATTTTATGAACTACTGTTTACAACTCAAAGTGAGAACGTGACGCTTCTCAGTGTTTCTGTCAAAAACGGCAATTTTAGGAGGAAACGCTTTTTTATTGATACGTTTTTTTCACAATCCCCAATAAAGAGTTTACATTAAGTTTACATTAGGCCGTGTGGTCCCCGGCAGAGTAGAATAGGACCACTCCAAGACTTCCCGCGGATGTCGTAAAAGGCAACTTAGGGAATATAAGCTTAACAAAGCTTTAAAATATCAAAGACACCTCTCCAACCCGTCTGGCCAGCGTAGAGAGTGTAGGCCAAATTCTTTGACTGCCCTGGCTTATATACGGCTCTGATAGTCAGAGCGGGTTGTGCTCCTGCAGTGGAGACTGAAAAAGACCTGATGACGATGACGACGATTAAGTATTTAAAATAAAGTTATCAGTTTGTTTAGAAGGTTGTCCAGAACCTTTTATAATGACACCCATCTCAATTTTTCGTGAAGAGTTCCGTCTGCCATTCTAAATTCTTAGAGAGACGTCAGTTTTGAGATCTCCATGCCTTAAAATAAAAATAAAAAAATTGACCAAGTGCGAGTCGGGCTCGACCATTAAGGGTTTCGTAGAAGCAAGCTTAGATTAGCCAAAAACCTCTATAATTATTCGCCAGCAAAAATTATTTTGGTTTTTATGGTGTTTGTATATGACAAAGTTATTTTTGCGGTTTATGAAAAAGTGGTATAACTTTTTAGTTTGTACTAAGTACTCATCTCTGATAGTTTTCCTTTCAATTTCGTTATATATACTACTCCTGTATTTTTTTAACGTATCTATGTATATAACCGTTTAGCAGATAGAGATAAAATTTGCATTTTAAAACCAAATATTTCGGAAACGCATTTAAAGACCTATTTAATAATACCCAACACGATGGGTTTGTATAGAAAAAAATATATTACTTACTTTACTTGTATGGGAGCTACGCTAAAAAAAATATTTTTCAAGTTTTTTTATCACTTTTTTGGACTTATATACCCATACCAAATTACAGTTTTCTAGTACTTGTAGTCTCTGAGTAAAACCACGGACGGACAGACAGACAGAGATGGCGAAACTATAAGGGTTCTTATTTTACTACGGGACCCTATTACTGAGCCTTCAATGTCCGTCCATTTAATACTAACTGTTGACTAACTGATACATTTTAAATATTCAGAGATGATGTATTTTTCTAGCTGCTATAACCGTAAATACTGAAAACAGAATAAAATAAGTATTTAAGGGTGCTCCCATACAACAAACGTGTTTTCAACTGATTTATTTTTAAGATTTGAGAGCAAACACAATTAACCTGCTTAGTTCAAACTAGTATGGCATATGGCCAACAGTAACTAGTGTCCTGAAATCGGATTATTTGTTTGTTGCCTCTTCACGCTTTGTATACTGAACCAATCTTCCTGAAATTTGGCATGCACGTTGATAATGCGATGGAGTAGGACAAAGGCTATACCTATATCACGCAGAAGAAGCCGCTGGCGACAGCTATCTATATTTATATACTATGTTTGTTTGTTTGGTTGGTTGATTGAACGAACCTATATTACAGGAACTACAGGACCAATTTTGAAATTTCTTTCACTGTTGAATAATTACGTTATGCCTGAGTGCCTTAAGCTAGGCATGTGCAAAGCTGGGGTAGAGGGCTATTATAATAAAAATAGTTATATAACTTATCACGTATATAAGTTCAAGTCTGGTTGGTCGTGCTATACGGGACGCAGTCTACGCATAATAAGCTGCATGCGCTTGTGTGCCTTATGCTCGCTAAAAAGTCAGTTTTCAAAAATTGTGCAACATTGTATAATCTGTACAATGAACCTAAAGCCACAGAGGTTAAGTGTGGCACTTATGGTATTTGTAGAACCGGGAAAACAGGAAGTACCCATCTCAGATTATATAGAGCCTAGATAGATTCTATTGGCCTAAAAGCCTAGAAAAAAATAGTGTACAACAAATAGTCAGTTGCGTACACACACAGCTAACAATTTGATGGATTTTGAGGGCATAAATTGACAGGAGGCGTGTGTCACAAAGCTGTCACGCACATAAGCATTGAAAAATGGGCCAGTTTTTTATCATTGAAATTAAGGCATGACGGTATCTAGAGAGAATATAGTGAAAGGCACCAATACCTTTATTTTGTTATTGACAATGCTTCCATGCTGGTCTGGAAGAAAAGAAAAAATTTAGAATGTACCAGCTGCTTCTCCCGCGCAGATCTTAAGTGCCAATTTAGGGAATATGCGTCAGAAATCATGTTTATAGGCGATGCGACTAGAAACCCATTACTATTTTGATTCCATTCTCACCTACAACCCCACTAACATGCTTAACGTGGCCTTAAGGGTGTTCAGACCTGGGCTTTGTAGACTCCGCAAGGGAGAAAGACGTGATAGTATGTATGACAAGACGGAAAATGTCTGTATCATCGGCATAATAGCCAAGGTGGTTATTTATTATCAGAGCGCTTTTGAAGACATATGTTCATATCTAGGAGGACGGATATGAGCTTTTTGGATTTAATTTTGATTAATCACTTTTTGAAACAACTGCATGGTTCTCGGCAGAGTAGAATAGGACCATTCCAAGTCTTCCCGTGGATGTCGAAGAAGGCGACATAGGATACACAAGCTTAACAAAGCTTATAAACATTAAAGATCTCTCCAACTCGTCTGGCCAGCGTGGAGAGTGTAGGCCAAATCTTCAGACTGCTCTAGCTAATATATGGCTTTAGTTGTACCGAGAGAGTTGTACTCCTTCAGTGGACTAAAAAAGACCTGTAGATGATGATGATGATGATGACATAACTGCGGCAAAACCTATTTATCAAACTATTCTATTCAAATGTCACTTTGAAAACCCCTCATTGTAACAATCTACTGTTTGGCAGATACGAGGTAATAAAGAAATTAAAAACATACAAGATACGCGCGAAACACATCTCCCTTCTTAGCAGTCCGGTAAACATACGAAGTAGGTCGTTACTTGCGCCTGTATTAGACCTCCTGACGTTATACCGAATTACTTTTGACCTATCAGTCGTTCCCAGAAGCCACGATAGTAGGAGTCATTATTCTTAGAAAATACATTTCATCTAAGTTCCTTTTGAAGGAAAAAACTGATAGCATAAATTTCAATTATCATAATTATTGACACTTGGAATTAGTGAAACATTTTATACTGCTGAAACTGTCTATGACTGGCGTCTTTCTATTTATTGCTTCGCTGCTCCGAGATTCGAAACTTCGTTATCGCGTAATTTCGGAAATAAATACCAGCGTGATACAGACATGCAAGCGGAATACTAATATCTGTATTCGCTGATATAATGCGGTCCAGTTGTATTGGAAACGAAAGAGATATAGATTATTTTCTATTTGTATGGCACGTGTCTTACATCTTAAAAATTAATAAAAAACTTTTTAACAAAACATCAAGCTGTCGAAATATACTGAAGAGCAAAAAATCAATCATTCCCAGTTTACTTACCCTTAAAGGTTGGATTTTTCTTTCTAGATTTATATGGAATTAACTTCGGGGAATATCCTTTGCAAAAATAGGTTTCTAGCGGCCGGGGCATCTCGGATAAATAAATTTTGAAATAAAGGTGCCTTGCGGCCAGGAGTCTCGCGGAACGGGGGCCGGTGATCAGAAATTTTACCATACATTGGTGTATATGAAATTACTGTACTGGTGTACCATTAAGCTGAATATCAGTGTAACACATAAGCTATAATTATCACCATCATCAGGTTTTTTCAGTCTCCACTACAGAAGCACGACCCTCTCTGTACTATTTTAGAGCAATATACTAGCCGCAAGCTACTACACGCAGGCCAGACAGGTTGGAGAGGTCTCTTTGATGGTTTAAAGATTTATTCAGCTTATGTTTCCTAAGTCGGCTTCAATGACAACCACGGAAAGACGTGGAGACGTCCTGTTCTACTCTGCCGGGGATAAGCTAAACTGGTAATAAATAGACGCTCTAACCTGAGGAAGCGCTTCCCGGCAATCTTCAGCTTCTTGGCGCGGGATTCATCACCGGATTCAATGTCAATCACCACATCTTTCTCTTTCATGGAGCGCTCCAGGCTCGCTATATTTCTCTCAATGTCTTCCAGAGCGTTGTCATCATCGGAGGCCATGGAACTTTGGCCTGAGTTCTGACTGGTCCCAGCGACGGAGCCGTGCACTGATGGAAGGTCAGTCATGTTGGAGCCACGACCGGAGCCACCGTCGTAGCGGTATGGGGCCTCCTCGGCCGGCGTTAGGGGGTTCCCAGGGATGGAGGGAGGCTTGTAGTATACCTCCATCTCGACAAACACCTGCAAAGAAAATGTTGGTTAGTAAATGTTCTTAAGAGTTTTAATGTAAGTGGAATGCATCAGCTATGATAGCCAGCATTCAAGATAATATAATACTGATATACCCCGTCGGAATTTACCCTCGTTATAGCCTTGGGTGTCTCAGACCTTAAATGCAGGAAGCATGACCCTGCAGGAGCATGACCCTCTGTACTACCAGAATCACATATTAGCCAGAGCAGTCAGAGGATTTGGCTTACACTCTCCACGCTAGCCAGACGGGTTGAAGAGGTATCTTTAATGTTCTTAAGCTTTGTTGTGTTTCCTAAGTCACCTTCTACGACATCCATGGGAAGACTTGGAGTGGTCTGTGCTCTGCCGGGAACCACACAGCTTATACACGTTATATACTAGCACATAAATAATTAACGTCGTGCAACAAATTATACTAAATCACTATATCTAAAAGTATAAGCATAAAAAATCGACCATGACTAAGTCATGGAAAAGCATTTGGAAACGTTATTTATACGAGTAAATTCAATATAATAATACTTCAAATAGTAATGTAATGGTTTGTAAGGCATTTTATAAAGTAAAGCATGTAAATCTCAAGTATTAATCGACCGGGAAAACCAGCAGTCAAATACACAAAAAAATCGGCCATCTTTTAGTGCGCTGCGGAAAACTATGCCGTACAATATTAAGTTAAGAAAAACGCCATAAAAATAGGTTTATTGTTTTATATTTTTTATTTCATAGTGTAATTTTTATATTGAATAATAGGGACCCCAAGTTGCTGCCCTGGCTCACCTGTCAACTTCGTATAAGGGTCTGACGCAAAACCTGCATACTCGTACGACGTACTGCTTCCTATTTCTGAGATAGCTTGCAAAAAACGTCATTAACTTGGGCGTGAATCTCATAGCAGCAAGCTTTGCAGAAGAAAATCATTATTTACACAGTCGAATGCCTTCTTAATATCATAATTATTATTAGCAAAAAAGTAAAACCGACTTCAAACCTATACGTAGATGGATGTGGTAGTTCAATCAAAATAGAGGAACAACGTCGTCATCAACTTGACTTGATTCCCGAAAGAATTAAACAGAAATAAAATTATACCAAACGGCATACTTGTACAATTTTGTTTGGTTTTCAATGGATAAATTTCGATAAAAAAATTATAGGACCACTTTTGAAGTTCAGTCAAAACAGGGAAGAAACGTTCTCGTCAATTTGTTTTGATTCGCATAAGAATAAAATACAAATAAGTTTAAATCGATCGGCATACTTTGACAATTTTTTTGGGTATTTGTTTATTTTTTCGAAAAGTGCTGATAGATTTTAACAAAAATTTAATGGAATGAATAAAAAAAGATTAACTAAAGTCGATTCATAACTAGCTAAGTAATCACGTAACACAAAGTTTAAACCAAACGGCATCCTTTTACATTTTTTTTGGGTTTTGTTTATTTTTTCAAAAAGTGCTCAATACATTGCAACAAAAATTTTATGGGACCACCTGGGAGCATTTACCTATCGAACAAAAATCACTTAAATCGATCCATAACTGACTGAGTAATCGCGTAACATACATACAAAAAAAAACATACAGACGAATTGAGAACCTCTTCCTTTTTTTTGAAGTCCGTTAAAAATACGCCCCTTCCACTTGAGCATCTGCTTTTATATCTAGTTCTGGCGTGGCATAATTCATGAAAGTAGGCAAGTTGGAATCAGTGCTTCGACTTCTTCAGCGACTTTTTCTTCGACAAGAAATACCCACAATGTGAAAATTTCTTGTCTTTACTTTCATGTCAAAAAAGTGGTAGAAATTTTTTTTGAAAAAAAATTTTTTTAAGTTAGCTCCCATACAAGTAAATTGGGGGAGTATTTTTTTTTTCTCTATTACCCATCGTGTGGGATATTGTTAAATAGGTCTTTCAAAAATATTATGAGGTAGAGAACACCATTTTTCGATTTAGGGATCCGTTTCCGAAATAATTGATTTTAAGTTGCAAATTTTTGTTAGAGGTAAGTGTCCCCCCCTCTATCTGCTAAACGGTTATATATAGATACGTGAAAAAATTTTCAGCAGTAGTATATATACTGAAGTTGAAAGAAAAACTATCAGAGCTGAGTACTAAGTACAAACTAAAAAGTTATAGGCATCCAACTTATAAAATGAACTCGAAAATGTAAAATTTCATACAATTTTCATTTTTAGATGTTTTTGGTCGTTAAACTGTGAGGTGCGAGTGTGAACAGAGTGCACTTAAAGTTGTCATTCGCAACTACGGAACCCTACACTGCGCGTGGCCCGACACGCACTTGGCCGGTTTTTTTTACTGTTTATGTCCACCATATTGTTTTTTGCTGACGTTGCATACCCTATGACATTCCTGAAGGATATTGTATCCTTCTACTCTACTATCGAATCTAATGATACCTCACACAATGGAACATACATATGCGCGAAAAACATCACTATCCTTCTGGGTGCATCAGTCGGGTAAAAAAATCAAGTCTCTATCTAACACAGCTCAAAATATAAGCCCTGTGATAGATAGACCTTAGTTTAGAAACTTATAGAATATTATTAATTGAGTTACTATCTTAAATCACTTAAGGGCATGCTTGGCATCCTTCTGACACAAAACGTGCCGTATAAAAAGTGTAAATGATATTTCAGGATAACATTGAAAACATCTCACTTATAAATATGTAATGAGATCTGACAGCTCGAGACACTTCGGAGAAAAGCAAATGCGCAAATTTGAGAATTGGACGCGAAAAGTATCGCTTTCAGGCATCTGACGCGTTTCATGATTATATTGAATTTCGTATTTTGATTACGTTACATTATTTTTGGTATTATAGAAAGGTATTTTACGCCAGATTGTATTAGAGGTTTAAGGTTATTTGTTTGTTAATTTTTTTGACAGAATGACTTCCAAGTTATATAGGTAGTTGTGAATTACATTTTACCTTATAGCCCACCGCGTTAGTCCAGACCGCTTACCGCCATAATACCCATTAGGCTCTGTCTATCCCGCAAGGGATAAAGACGTGATAATATGAATGTAAGTGAGTCTAGTCTAAAAAATTGGGCTAAATTAAAGTATGCTACATGATCTTCTTCTTCTGTCGAGTCGTAGATGGCTAGTTTTATATTTACCTTGACCAATAACTTGCAACTGCGACTGCCCGGTCATTTGCCTCATTAAGGTCTATCTGAGTGCAGGAAGCTGGACATTCAGGGCACACCAATAGGTGGTCCATTGACTGGGCAGCGCCACAGTTGCAATTGCTATTGCTGGAAAAACCCCACCTGACTCAGTTTTCTTGGCATCTGCCGACACCGGCGCGAAGTCTGTTTAAAGACCTCCAAACTGGCCAGGGCAGATTGCCTCCCGGTGGTAGTTTTTCAGTAGGTGGAATCTGGGACGGTAATGGTGGATATTTACTTATCCACTGCTCCATTCGGGCTTTAGGGGCTTTGGTTGGGTTGATGTTGGGTTCTCTCAAAAAACTATTACGACTCTTGAGTCTCGAGGGTGGAGGGGCTTGACCATTTAGCATATCGCATATCATGCGTTTGTTTATATTTTTCCACTGCAGCCGTGATCCTACGTCGTACGCTTGGTGGTGCTATTCCACTGGTGCTACAATATAGGCTTCATAGTTAGACGAGGTAGATAGTGCTGCATGTCTTATCTACTAGCCACGACAAGACGTTAACCCACGTTTGCCTCGACTTGCTAAAACTGAGACATAATTTATAAATCACCATCATCAGGACTTTTTTAATCTGTACTGCAGAAGAACGACCCTCTCTGTACTACCAGAATCATTATAGCCAGAGAAGTCAGAGGACTTGGCCTACACTCTCTACGCTGGCCAGACGGGTTGAATGACCTCTTTAACCCGTCTGGCCAGTGTAGAGAGTGTAGTCATATTAATAAGCTTTGTTCAGTTTGTGTTTCCTACGCCTCCTACAAAATCCACAGGAAGACTTGGAGTGGTCCTGTTCTACTCTGCCGAGAACCACACGGCAATTTATAAATATTGTGCCAAAAAATGTTAAGTTTTAAATCCTTCCCTACATCCATATAAAATGAAGTCTCTCCTTTTTTGAGCTGAACAGATTCTAATGCAGTTTTCAGCAATAGAAAGATTTATTAATTAGGAAGGATTATAAGTATAGTAAGTACATTTCCGGGCGCAGCCGGGGAGGATCGCTAGTAGTTATATTTCGTGAAGAATCCTTTTATTTTCTTCTAATATTTTTATGGTAAATCGACAAAGTTGTCACGCTACCAGTGACTGGAGTCATGTATGTGCAAGTGTTAGAAAAAATGGCATGAATTAGAGGTTGGTGGTGCTAATGGGTCGTTGAACCGCATTCGCTCTCTAGCAGGAGGTACCACGTGTTGGTGAGACTAACGAGCTCCGTGGCGCAGCGGTCAACACGCCTGCTTGCGACAGGGATGGGTTCGATCCCCGGTCAGGTCAAGATGGGAAATGATCTTTTTCAGATTGACCTGTGTCTTGGATGTTTATCCATATAAGTATCTATTACAAAATATAGTATCGTTGAGTTAGTATCCCATAACACAAGTCTCGAACTTACTTTGGGGCTAGTAAGATCTGTGTGATTTGTCCATAAAAAAAAAAAAACAAAACAATTGATCACAAACCAAAAGGACGATTCCCTAAAGGTCATTTCCAAAAAAACAACTGTCGAAACGTATCCAAGACCAATGCAAGTGTTAATTTTTGTTTATTCTCTTATTAAGTTTAGCTACATATTATTCGTAGCAATTGGTAGCACATTCTACGAATTCGTAGCATTGTAGACACTGTCCACTCATCTCTGCTTTCACTATATAACCGACTTATAGCGCATTCTACGAGTAAGATATTGACTTGAACGTTTTAACAATTAATAAATAGTTAATTTGACTACAATATAAATAGTTGGTTGTTTTGTTTGTTTTTGTTTTTATAGTTGGTATATTAATAATATTAAAACTTACGCGAGATACATTCATTATGAAAACACGGCTTTATCGTTTCGAGCCGCTGTGCGCGGGCAGCGGCGCGGGCGGCGACGCGTGAGGCGGCCCTCAGTGCTTTGAGGGAAGCGTAACCGTCGTGTCGCCACCCCTTTCACTCGCCCGATGATGGTCTTCGTAACAGACTGAAACTAGTCGGCAGATCCGACGTAATAAAACGTGAGTAAAGCCGTGTTTTCATGGTTGGTATATTGAATATTACATTTGAAAAAACAAAATATAATATGAAAAAGAATTAAAAATTTAGAATCAATCCCGCCCGTGTGGCATGGTGGCAAGAGAACTGGCTGCCTTTTCCCATTGGATTGCTCTGGTAAACCGTTGGGCAAAAAAGCAGCCAGCCCTCTTAACACCAGAAAAAGATATAAGTTGGGGTGATCTCTTTAAAAAAGCCCCTTAAGCTCCAGGCTCCAAGGTCCTATTGTACCTACGCCTGACGGCACAAAAATATAATCTTCAGGTTGCATACTTGTGCCTTTTGGCAGCTCCAGCGTCTTCGGCAGCAGACCCGGCTCTTGAGACTGATCTCTGGTGTAAAGGCGCTAGGGTGTCGGCGCATGTGACAGATTGCGGATAAATAGGCTAATAGGATAATTAAAAACATCCACGTCACTGGTACTGCACAAGCATGTCCCTAGGCAACTATAGAGTTCTTGACATCGGAGCATTGTCAATTGTCTTGTCAATGATGGTGTTGTTCTTGCGATATTTTCTGCCGGAGTTCCGTTGAATGTGCTACACGAGGAGGTACAAGTGGTTGCGAAACTATAATGGAACATAATCTCAGAACCACAGGTACCCCCGCGTCGCATCAGTCCTTTGATTGGTGAGTTGCCCTGTGAATCAAATCGACAAAAAGTACACAATACAAAAGTCAGTGCTGTGGAATAAAGTGATGATTGGCATTCAGAACGAGCCGAGTATATAACACTTGACTTCATAATAATTAATAATTATCATACGGGTTACTTACAACAAATTCAGCTATTGGTTAACGTGTCAGCATTTTTATAATGTAAAAAAGGTAATAACGCGACTGTGCTGTAATTTGAGTAAGATAAGATCCAACTTATGTAAGTACTGTCTTGCTTTTAGAAGTGAGTAATCCGTATAATAGTTTTAAGGAAACTCTAACTATTAATATACAAAAAAAGACAAAAATAAGAACAGTGAGAAGATAACTGCAAGTAGAGGTAACAATGATGCTGAAGATGTTTCCCAAACTCACTTTATGCTGCTGAAGACGAATGACGTTTGTGAGTCACGTTTTCGCATCCGGCAGCGTAGAATGAACTTGGGCTATGTTGTGCAGTGCAGAGGTGCTGAAAACTAAGCGATCTTCGGTAGGTCGTGATGAGGCTATAGAAGTAGTGCTGAATTAGAAATATGACATAAGCTTTCTCAAAAGTAACTAAATATAGTAATATTATACGGGTTACTTATAAAAATATTAAACTGTTGCTGAGACAAGTCTTCAAAAAGAAGTGATCTTCAGATAGAATGGAGACACTGATACTAAGTACATGTGTATTGTGTGCGGTAACGAGTGTATTGATTTCAGAGACAGTAGCCCGTATAAGTATTTAAAGATTTATCTAAATTGGATAAATGTGATGATTTTTAATAAAGTGTGTAGTAGTCCATAATTTAGTACAACAACAAAAATAAGTTGGGTACACATGTACAAATAGGTGTCAAATGCCAATGACAATATGCTATTTCTAAATACTGGTATAAACTACAAAATAAACACATATTAACGAAATAAGGTAAAAAAATGGCAATTATTGGAGTCAATGCCCTCCTCAGTAATATGGTTTCTAGCCACTTGGAAGGATTGATCATCCGTGTCAAGTCATGATATCACAATAATTGTAAGTCAAATGAAATGAAATGAATAGATAGTCAGCTAAGGTTTTGTGACTTGATGGTAACGTAAAAGATCTATGATCTAATGATAATGATTACTTGAAACTAATAATTTGCCACTGCCTAAATTTTTGAAACGCTGGAATTCTTATTCAAAAAGTTTTTTAAAATTTAAGATCTAACATTTCTGAGAAAGTCTCCAAAGTAATTGTAAATTTCTGGTTAATTAAAGAGAGAATGAATTTTCGAGGATAGTTTTTTTTTCTGCGGCAAATCACTAGTTGACACATGATCAAGAAATTTATATACATACACAAGAAAATTATCCAAATGATGATGATGTTTAGGCCCAAACTCATAATTGTGATACAAATGACCAGCCAGTTTGTAAGGATAGTCATGTGTAGCACATTTATTAGCTCAGGCGGTGTCCAATCCTAAAAGTGATGATGAGTTGAGAATGATGTACAAAATGAAGACGATGATCCAATCAACCAATCAACGGCCAGCCAATTGAAGGGCATGGGCCATGATTGCTTAAGGGGAGTTAAGGCAGTGACTTGCAATCTTCAAGTAAAACGCTGGAAAAAATATTTATTAACAATATTTCCTTTATATAATAATAAAATACAAAAATCACACAGATTGAACTAGCCCCAAAATAAGTTCGAGATTTGTGTTTAAGGATACTAACTCAACAATTCCAAATTTTATTGCCAATACGTAAATTAATCTTGATAGTAAATTTTGTGGATGTAAAATCCTTCACAATCTGTTGGTATTCCGTTTGAAAGTTAAATTACCTAAATGATAATAGATGAAATATGGTTGATTGATGGCGCTGAACAACTGAACCTTTGAGGCATATCGTCATTATAAGTCCACTACTGACACAGGGCCCCACCAAATTTTCATTATTTGGATGCCTTGGTGAGTATGGCAACCAAATAATGATATTGGTGGGATTGGCACGCTTGGCAGACGGGTTAGTAAGCGCAGTTTATTTTTGCTTATCACGGTTCCAACGCTGCTGCCTATGGAAACCTTTTTAGGGTTCCGTAGTAAACAAGGAACCCTTATGGTTTCGCCATGTCTGTCTGTCTGTCCGTCCGCGGTTTTACTCAGAGACTATAAGTATTAGAGAGTTGTTATTTGGTATGGGTATGTATATTAATCATGCCAAGAAAGTGGTAGAAAAAAATATTAAAAAAAAAATTTTTTTTTTACGTAGCTCCCATAAAAGTAAAGTGGAGGAGTAATTTTTTATTCGCTACTTACCCACCGTGTGGGGTATCGTTAAAAAGGTCTTTAAAAATTATTGTGAGGTTGAGAACACCATTTTTTCGATTTAGGGATCCGTTTCCGAAATATTTGGTTTTAAAGTGCAAATTTTTGTTAGAGGTACGTGTACCCCCCTCTATCTACTAAACGGTTATATATGGATACGTGAAAAAAATTACAGCAGTAGTATATATACTGAAGTTGAAAGGTAAACTATCAGAGCTGAGTACTAAGTACAAACTAAAAAGTTATAGGCAACCAACTTATAAAATGTATTCGAAAATGTAAAATTCCATACAATTTTCATTGTTAGATATTTTTGGTCGTTAAACTGTGAGGTGCGAGTGTGAACAGTGTGAACTCAAACTTGTCATTCGCAACTACGAAACCCTACACTGCGCGTGACCCGACACGCACTTGGCCGGTTTTTTTTTAAGTGGGAAGGGTAGGAGTTTGTTAGACTGGAGGAACGCAGTATAATAGGATATTTGGGATACTTGGCTAGGATACTACTTGCTCGGACGGATTGGGGATGAGAAAATAGCAGCTCGGGCGGCCGGGCGCGCGTACCCGATGCCATACTTGCAAACACCGGACAGGCAGTTGAAGGTGACACCCCAGATCATCTTTACTGACAATATTGAAAAATGAAATTAAAAATAAGCTCTGACTAGTCACAATTGACTAAAGAGCTGTTTATGTACAAAAAATAATGTTATTAGTAATAGGTAGTTTTTTGAATAGGTATTGTTATTTATTGATCACAGCGTTATAATAATATTCGTTCGATGTCATGAATCATAAATGCACGAAATGATGCAGAAAGTATAGATGGGACGTGACTAGGTTCACTAACTAACAGTGTATCGCATAAAATTCGATTACCTGGGCGACTAAACTTTTTTGAAGTTGCTTTCACTTTGGTAGCTTCGGTATCCGATTGAGCTTAGATAAGTTAATGAGTTTTGTAAAACTGTGATAAAAAGAGGCTATATAATACTGTCTGTACCACAAGAGACATATATCAGACAGAGCAGTCAGAGGATTTGGCCAACACTCTCCACACTATTCAGACGGGTTGGAGAGGTCCCTTGATGTTTGTAAGCTTTGTTTAGCTTATGTTTCTTAAGCCGTCTTCTAAGACATCTACGGGAAGACAGAAACTAGTCTGTCGTCCCGTAGATGTCGATGTCTTGACCTCTTTTGCCATTTCTCGGGTACCAACCAAAATGCGCCAGGAAGATGAGCTGAATCTTTCTACAGGCGTCAAATGGAGGAAAGTTGCCAAAAAAACGGAAGCAAGGAAGTTGAACAGCCTAACGTCACAGCCAACAGAATCAAAAACATTCACATATATTATTTCATCCAGTTTATCGAACAAAAGTTACATAAGGTAAAAACATTAAATTTATATTACATTCATCAAATTACAACAAATTTGCTTTTGGCCTACGTGTCTCGTCTTTATCTGGGGGATTTTTATAATGCAAATGAGATAATGACATTAGTAAGGTAAGATCAAATCTATGTGATTACTTGCTTATGGAAGTGAGTAATCCGTTTAATAGTTTTAAAGCTAGTCTAACCTTTATTACCCAAAAAAGACAAAAATAAGAATATTGAGAAGATAAATGCAAGTAGAAGTAACGATGATGCTGAAGTTGTTTCCCAAACTCACTTAACGCTGCTGAATACGAATCACTTTTGTGAGTCACAATTTCGCATCCAGCAGCGTATAATGAACTTGGGCTTTGATGTGCAAAGGTGCTGAAAACTAGCGATCTTCGGTAGATGGTGATGAGGCTGTAGAAGTAGTGCTAAATTTAAAATATGACATAAGCTTTATTAAAAGCTAAACATTGTAATATTATACGGGTTACTATTTTAAAAAATCAACTGTAAGTAGAAATTTCTTGACTTCAAAAGGAAGTTCTCTTTAGACAGAATGAAGACACCATTACCAACTAAAAAGTACGTGTGCATTGAGTGCAGTAACGAGTATGAGAATTTTCTGAGAAAGTAGCCCGTATATAAAATACTAATCTAAATTGTATACATGTGATGATTTGAATAAACTGTGTAGCCCATAATTTAGTACAACAATAAAAACAAATCAGTTACATGTACGATTAGGTTTCAAGTACCAAATTACGATATGCTATTTCTAAATACTGATAAACAACAAAATTAACACGAATAAACGAAATAAGGTAAATAATGGCAATTATTGGAGTCAATGCCCTAATGAGTAATATGGTTACCAGCCACTTGGAAGGATTGATCATCCGTGTCAAGTCATGATATCCCAATAATTGTTAGTGAATTGAAATGAAATGCATAGTTTTTAGTTAGGCTTTGTTACTTATTGGTAACGTAAAAGATATAATATATATATATATATATATAATATATAAATAATAAGATATAATCTTATTATAATGATTACTTGAAACTAGTAATCAGCCGCTGCTAAAATTTTTGAAACGCTGGACATCTTACTCAAAATGGGAGTTCTATAAAATTTTAAATTTAACATTGTTGAGTAAGTCTCTAAAGTATTTGAAATTTCTGGCTAGTTACGTAAAGAATGAATTTTTTTCTGCGGCAAATCACTAGTTGAAACATGAACAAGAAATTGATATACATACACAAGGAAATTATGTAAATGATGACGATGTTTAGGCCCAAACTAATATTTGTGTGACCGGTGACCATCTCGTTAGTAAGGATCGTCACCAGTGGCACATTAATTAGCTCAGGCGGTGTCCAATCCTATAGGTGATGATGAGTTGAGAATGATGTAAAAAATGAAGACGATGATGAGGCTTAAGCTCACGCTTTGACAATCAACGGCCAGCCAATTGAAGGGCTTGGGCCATGATTGCTTAAGGGGAGCTTAGGCAGTGACGTGCAAGCTTCAAGTGATTGTTTTCGGTGGTTGATGCTATGATATGAAACGATTAAAACGCTGGAAAAAATATAAATTTACAAGTAAAAGACTAGTGTTATAGGATACTAACTCAAAAATTCCAATTTTTATTATTAATTCGAAAATAGATCTTGATAGTAAATTTTGTGAAAGCAAAATTTTATCCCCCACCAAATTTTCATCATTTAGTTGCCTTAGTGAGTATGGCAACCAAATGATTAAAGAGTTTAAAGAGTTTATTTTGCAACAAAATAAACATCAACTATTTGGATCGTAAACAACCGCGATAGTATTAAACTGTGTTGCAGTTGTTTGCGCCCATTTCCGGAAACTAAACTTATGGGATTTAATTTATTTAACAAACAAAAACTAGCAAAATACAGCATCAATTTTGAAAAGGTATACAAACCAAAATAAATAAGTCAAAAAATACACAGTTTTGAGCAAAACAATGATGAAATTTGGTGGGCTCGGCACGCTTGGCAGACGGGTTAGTAAGCGCAGTTTTTTTTTGCTTATCACGGTTCCGACGCTGCTGCCTATTGAAACCGTTTTTTAAGTGGGAAGGGTAGGAGTTTGTTAGACTGGAGGAACGAAGCACAATGGGATATTTGGGATACTTGGCTAGGATACTACTTGCTCGGACGGATTGGGGATGAGAAAGTAGCAGCTCGGGAGGCCGGGCGCGATGCCATACTTGCAACCACCGGACAGGCAGTTGAAGATGACACCCCTGACCATCTTTACTGACACATATTGAAAAAAAAATAAGCTCTGACTAGTCACAATTGACTAAAGAGCTGTTTATGTACAAAAAAAAAATGTTATCAGTAATAGTTTCTTTGAATAGGTATTGTTACCTGTTGATCAAAGCGTTATATAATATTCGTTCGATGTCATGAATCATAAATGCACGAAATGATGCAGAAAGTATAGATGGGACGTGACTAGGTTCACTAACTAACAGTGTATCGCATAAAATTCGATTACCTGCCCCCCTATTTACTAACTCGGATGACAGGAGTTGATGCCTGTCAATCTAGGATTTGCTGTTACAATGCGGCTTTTGTATTACAAATAAAAATTTCGAGCAAGCAAAACCCGCATTGTACTAATAAATCCTAGATTGATAGGCATCGACACCTGTCATCCGAGTTAGTAAATAGGGATGGTAGGCGACTAAACTTTTTTGAAGTTGCTTTCACTTTGGAGCTCCGGTATCCGATTGAGCTTCGATAAGTTAATGAGTTTTGTAAAACTGTGATAAGAAAAGGCTATATTGATCATTTATGTTAGTAGCAAAAGATCTCCACCTATATATTAAAAATGTCATCAAAATTATTTTTGGTGTTTATAAGCCAAATACTTGTGAACAACTGTTCATTCAAATTTCGTACCCCAATATATTCATATAATCGAAAAATTAATATTTATACATAAACACCCTTCGTTTTCACCATATGTGAGATAGCTTAGCCCACTGCCCTTTTTGATAGTTTACGTCGGCTATATTGGTTTTTGGCGGAAAAATACAAACATAATATCGCGTCACACTTTAAAATCGGTTGAGCCTTTGAGGCTACAGTAGGCGTCAATGGAACAAACTCACTTATCTATACATATCATAAAACAGTAAAAATATTTTGTCTGTACAGACAAAATATTTTAAAATTTTTAGTATTTTTGACTGAAAAGGATTGAGGGAAACTTAGAAAGAACAACATAAAGCAAAAAAAAAATTTGGAATTTCTTGTCTGTCTGTCTGTCCGTCCGTATGTCTGTATGTATGATCACGTTTATCTCCGGAAATATTGGATGGATTCGAATGAAACTTTTTTTGCTATATAGTTATTAAGCCTGGGCAAGATATAGGGTAGATATGATTTTGGAAAATGGAACACCTGATGCAGCATCATAATGCTCCAGCTGAAGTCTTAGCAAAAGTTGTTAAGCCTGATGAGCATTTTTTGTAGAGGTATTTAAATTGAACATTTGGAACACCTGACGCAGAACCAGTAAACTAGAGGAAGTACAAAAATGACGCTGTATCAAAAGTTGTTCAGCCTGATTTGTATGTTTTGTTGAGGTATCTGATACAGAACCGTGTCAAATTTTATATCGACAATTTTACAGAGTCCCTCTTCACTGGGATAGAGTGCCTATAGTACGATTAGCTCATACTGTTGACTGCCCAGCAGTCCTGGCTCACACGCAATCAGGATATGCCCTTTTGGCAACGTAGCTTTCAGCACATACGGAAAAACATGAAAGTTTGCAGTCTCTCCAAACCTTGCACACACAGGCAATACCCAAAGCCGAGTTCCGTCCCACCCGAAGATGTGCACTTTATAGGTTGAGGGCTCTTTGTCCATACCTAGGTCCTATTCCTTTACCTAAACATGCGTTTACAAAAAATCGAGGATCATTATATATTTACTTTTATATATAACATATAACACTGCTATAAGTATTTTCTTATGTATTGTATTGTATTAAGGTATACGTCTTTATACGTCGTATACGCTGGAGTCATTAAGTCCACGCGTACGATGTCGTGGGCATCAGCTAGTATATATATATACATATGTGCGAAAAACATTACCCTTCTTGTGGGTGGATAAACAAAAATCAAACCAAGCTTTAAAAAACCGCCTAAAAATTGCATCTTTTTACATTCTAGCAAATGTTTCAAAACCAAAAACTGTTATAATCAAACTCGCATGCACGGAAATACTCTAAGGCTCCTTACTTATATACCTTTTAATTACATATTAGTACTTATACTCTTGATACAAATAATACTATAAATATTATTTTTTTTCATACTCCATACATTTATTAAACGAAAATAATTTTATCTAATAATAAAAAATAAAAGTTAAACTAAAACTACTATTTACAAATAAAATAGGCCTGGCAGCTCGTTGCCCCGTGGTAGCGTGCCCAGAAGGCTGGCAGCATTGCCACGTTGTATGGCAATGTTAATCTTTTGGCCAAAATATAAGCCAGCCCTCTGGTCATGAGACACCTCTATTAATTTTTTGGCGATGGCATTGAATAATTTATGTGCCAACCGTTTGGGGTTGAAACTCTAGGGCCGTGGGGACCGGCCCTAGAGTTTCAACCCCAAACGGTTCAAATATATAATTGTTGCCAATACATTCATATTTGCGCCGTTTGAGGTTTTCCGCCGCCGCCGCTGCTGTGCCGGCTTTCGATCCTGTGACCGGGAGGTGAGACGTCGCCAGAGTATCGACGCAAGTAGCGTCCCATACCAGGGGCCGCCCCAACCTCCAAGGCACAAGAGTCATCCCATCCGGTCTCTTGCCATCATCCCTAGCCAATCTGTTTGGTTCTAAAACGGATGGCATGTTGACGGTAGCAAGAGCCCGATGGATTAAATTGTTTAGGGCGGCGTGGCGTCCTAAACAATTTAATCCAAGTGACCCAAGTCATCAACGCCATTGCCGCAAGGGCAACGATGTGGCACCGTACAAATGGCACCTAGTCTCAGGGCAGCTGCCAGGCGAAAAGTTTCGTCGTCCAATAAGGTACCAAGGTTGGCAGATGGAAGGGTTTGAAGCCAAAGCCCGGACTCCCATTCGGCGGCAGCTAAAGTCATTCCTTTCGAAGAAGAACAGCATTTTAAAATATTATTTCAAAATTTTCAGAGCATCTATAATAAGCAGCACCTTCTAGAAGCTTTTATCGACCAAAATCCCAGTTATAAAGCCATATGCGTTTCGGAATCATGGCTTACAAAAGATAAACTAAACTTAATAAAATTCAACGGATATAAAATAGCAGCATCATACTGCCGAAAAGAACGCGAAGGAGGTGGAGTTTGTATCTTACTGCAAGATCAAATAGAGTCAAAACAGAGGAAAGATATCACAAAAATGTCAATTGAATTCAATTTAGAACTATGTGCAGCAGAATTGCCGAAAGAAAATATTTTGTTAATTTCATTGTACTGGAATGGAAGAGAGGCTCAAATTTTTATGAATCAGTTAGAAAAAATTTTAGATTATATAAGTAGTAGATACTCTTCATATAACATAGTAATAGGCGGTGATTTTAATATAAATACTCTAAAAGATAAACCTAAAACCAAACAATTTCTTAATCTAATGGCAGAACATAGATTAACCCAATACATAAATGAACCTACACATTTTACAGCTACTTCAGCAAAATGCATTGATTTGATATTCGCAAATTATAATTTTAATAATAGTCTTACAACAAAAGTAGAGAAACTTGGATTTTCGGCTCACTCGGCGACAGAAATTTGTTTTAAAACAACCCAAAGAATAAAAAAAAAAAATACATGGTGTACTGAAAAAAGGCTTTTTAGCATAAAAAATATAAATAAATTTAAATCAAAACTTAAAGAAATTGAATGGCGCGACGTCTTATATGAGGAAAAAAATGTAACGAAAAATTATGAAATATTTCACAACAGAATGTTATTTTTATTAGATCAATACATACCGAAACAAAAAATTAAACTTAATAAAACTTTAAAAAAGCATTGGCTTACCGTGGGTATAAAAGAATCCTGCAAAAATAAAAGATTGCTTAAACTTCTTACATTAAGATCAAACAAAAATAAAATACTAGATAACTATTACAAAAAATATGAAAAATTATTAAAAAAAACAGTAGCTACCTCGAAAAAATTATATTATAAAAAACGCATCCAAAACTCATCAAATAAAGTAAAAACAATGTGGAGTGTTGTTAACGATTGTACTAACAAAAAAATTACTAAGGATAAAACCAATATAAAATTGCACATTAACAACACAACAATCACCAACCCCAAAGAAATAGCCAATAATTTTAATAATTTCTTCGCATCGATAGGAGAAAATCACGTAGGAATAAAAACAGGTAGACCAGTACACTGTCCTATCGAAAACAGCATGTTCGTACGTCCAGTAGATGCCAAAGAGATATATTACATAATAAAAAACCTAAAAAACAAAAAAAGTCATGGTATAGATGAACTGCCACCAAGTTTGTTTAGGGAATGCGCGGATGAACTAACATTGCCCTTCACATTATTAGTCAACCAATCGTTCAATGAAGGTGTATTTCCAGACCTTTTAAAAATCTCAATTATAAAACCTATGTATAAGAAAAAAGAAAAAACCGACTTGAATAATTACCGACCAATAGCACTCTTACCAACAGCATCTAAAATTTTTGAAAAAGCAATGGCTAAGCGTGTATACGAATTTTGTGAAAAATATAATCTACTTGACGAATGCCAGAATGGGTTCCGTAAAGACCGTTCGACTATTTTAGCTGTATACAAATACGTCCAAGAAGCACTAAAAATACTTGATAGGGGTAAATATGGCGTAGGAATATTGCTAGATATGACCAAAGCATACGACAGGGTCCAGTACGACATCTTATTAAGTAAACTGCAAGGAGTTGGCATCAGAGGAATAGCCCATAAATGGTTTCGTTCATACCTCAGAGGCAGAAAACAGTTTGTAGAAATTGAGTTTTATGATTACGAGACCAATTCAATCCAGCACATCCGATCACAGTGCAAATCAATTAATCATTCCATCCCTCAAGGCAGCGTCCTCGGTTGTCTTCTATTCCTCTTGTACATCAATGACCTCCCAAAAATAATGGATGAGCACTGTGTCCTATTCGCTGACGATATCTCGATCCTTACGCCAGTTGACAATAATATAAATTTATCTCAACATCTAACCACTATCCTAAAAAAAACGGAAGCCTGGCTTAATGAGCATAATTTGGAAATCAATTATTCAAAAACGAAACTAATGGTGTTCCATCCCTATCAAAAACCACCCTTAGGTATAAATTTAAACTTAAACGGCATAGACTTGGAGGTAGTTAAAGAATTCACCCTATTGGGCGTAGGCATAGATAGTAACATAAACTGGAAATCTCATATTAACAAACTTTGCGCTAAACTATCAAAGTTTGCATATGCGCTTAGAGAAGTCAAGAAGTCCACAGACGTTGAAACTGCTTTTGTCACCTACTATGCTTACGCCTATTCATGGCTTAGCTATGGTACCAACCTATGGGGTAACGGAACTGACTGGTGTAGAGTTTTTACTCTACAAAAAAGACTAGTTAGAATAATAGCCAACATTAAACAAAAAGACAGCTGCAAGCCTTACTTCAAAAAATACAACATACTAACCATGCCTAGTATCTATATTTTAGAAACATGCAAATTTGTGCGTAAATATCAACACTTTTTCGAAAAAAGAAAAGATAAAGTATCAAAATACACACTCAGGCACAAAAATAGACTTCAACTACCAACTTCGCGCCTCCAGCTGCACTCATCTAGTCCTTACGTAATGGCTATAAAGATATTTAATAAACTCCCAGAAGCAATAAAAAATACCGAAAATTATAAAACATTCCTAAAAAATATAAAAGAAATGCTAGCTAATAAATGTTATTATACAATTAATGAATATTTAGAAGATAAATATATTTAAAAAATAAAACAATAATAATGATTAATGTTAAACAAATAAATAATAATAAATGACAATATCATGTGCAATTAAATATAAAATATAGTTATCATAATTTATCAATAAAGTTTAAGTTTTAATAAAATCATACAGAATGTAAAACAATTGAATTAACTTTTATAATATCATTTTCGAAACTCTAAAGCACCTCTCCCATTGCAGCGCCCGTCAGGGTCCTTAATGTCTACTTTAACTTAAATGAAGATCTGTATGTTATGTATACATTAAGGAAGCAATAAATGATTGAGTATTGAGTATAGAAGACGGGCTCGCTCTGCAGCACTACCAATTGACTGTAATAAATTAATCTGGGCTAAACTGCAAAGCGGCCCGTTCCACAGCCTTTGCGAGGACGGAAAATCCGGAATTTTAGAATTTGGACACATCATTGACCAAGCATTAATGGCCTCCAACTGGTGACTTATTTCAAAGTCAGGATTGTCCAGAATTCTTTTATAAATTTCTTCAATACTGTGTATAGAGGACAAAAATGCTGGTAATGCAATATTGGAAATTTTGCGGATACCTAAGCCACCGTACCTAACAGGCAAAGAGGCTTGGTCCCAATTGTGTTCATCCAAATTTATATTCAAAATAGTCGAAACGGAATTTTGGATAAGGGTGTCAAAATTTTGGAGTAATAAAGAGTGTCTCCAGAAAGGACTGCAACGCAGGTTATAAGTAAAATTTGGACTAAAAAGGCAACATCTTACAATAGTAAAAGCAAAATGTGTTTGTATTTCCAAAAGGCGCTGAAAAGCCAGGTTAAAATTTTGAATTTTTTTCTTCTGTAAATTTAGAAAAGGACTCCTCAAAGATTGGAGAACCTAGTAGGCGTAAAGAGGATTTGTCTAGAATTTTAATATCCGGTGCAATCGACCGAAACCTTGATATAATATTGTCTTTATTATCGCAGGTATCGGTCAAAAAAAATTCACATTTTTAAAAATTAAAATCTAAGCCGATCTTGTGGAATTCATCGGTTAAAAGTTGGAAGTCACTCAAAACAATGTGAGGAGCTGAAGATAAACAGCCATCATCGAGAAACCATGCGTTAAATTTTGAATTTAGTTTTTCTAGGATTGGGTGGATAGCGAGGCTAAAGATAGCTGGCCCTAGAGGATCACCTTGCTGGCAGCCTACACAGGACAAAATTAAGTTATCTTTAAACATCAATTTAGAATTTATACTGTAGCATTGCCAGATATAATTATACACGAATGGAATTTTGTTTTATACCTGTGTTAGCAAGGCAGTCCTATCCACCGAGTTAAATGCGAAAAATATAAGTGAACAATAAATTTTTATGTTAGCTACTTAGTCCTAAAATATACTACCTACAACTGTTTGGATAATGAACTAGTTTCGTAAATCTAAACCATATTTGCCCAGGAACATACAATATCAAGAACAACAGGACAAAAAGATTACATACAAAAAACGAGCGATAGACTGATCGCACATTTCTTATTATACATTAGTTAAGGGCCCACACTACACTAGGCACACCAGCGATGCCAATAGTCATTTAGAGGATTTAGAGGAACAACTGATTACCGCCTAAAACGACTGATTTTGGTGGTAATCAGTAGTTCTCTTAATGACTGATTCCAATTACATTAAAACATGATTCCAAAAATACTTCAGGTTATTTACTAATGCTTATATGACTTACATTCTTGAATTTCATTCTATTTATTTGTAAAGTATTAGGAATAAAATTATTGGCGTCGCTAGTGTGCCTAGTGTGGGCCCTTAACAGAATTTGCCCTCGACAAAGTGTTGTAGAAGAATAAGCAGGTCGATTTGCTAACTTTTCACAACTACAGTGTACGTCTTGATGATCACTTCATATTCATTACGGCTTTTGTATTATTTTTATTAAAGGTATATAAAGCGTAATGGATGTTAAAGTGACAATCTAAATGTCAAATATCGTAGTTGACAAAAGTTAGCAAAAATAACTGTTTGTCTATCGCCTATCTAATCATATAGGCAAAGTTGTTGATACTGATAGACTCGGACGCCCCTACCAGGCAAAATTTACATATAGTATATTTTTTTCCTTTTAAAAATTTGTCCACTATCATTAATTTAAACCACCACAAAATTAGTTTCAATAAAATGTGTTACATTTTACAGTCATATAATATATAATAAGGATGCTTAGAGAAAAGTAGCTAAAAACGCAGTAAAAAGATTAAAATTTAAATCAAAAAGAAAAGGATTCTTTCATATAATTTGGAAGTTATGGAATTATTAGATGAGTAATATAGTGAGGGTTATCATAAGTCATTTGAATACATTATAATACTATAAAATACAATACAATAAATAAATTTATATAGAATTCAATACAGACCAATACAATATTTATACAAACTAAACCGACTTCCAAATGGCATGCTGTAATATTTTTTCGCTTGCTACGTGCTATTTTTAGATATTCATTATTACAACTAACTATAAAAAGCATTATCAATTACTGCATTTGATTTGATTACATTTTTAACTTTTAAACAAATTCGTACTATTCTGATTAGACTAGTTAAGTAAGAGTGGACTTTCTCCCATTTAATGCTGACTTTTTGAAACTTAGCTTGCTAGAGCGCGTGCCTTCGGACGAGACATTTATCCTACAGAATAAAGTATCTATTTTCCACTCAGTGATCATCTGAATTCATTCTGATTTGAGAACTACAGTATTTTATTTCTTTTTCAGAAGTTGGATTTACTAAAAAGCTCCATATGCAAGCATCCAAGCGATATCTTCAAGATGAAAACGCTGCCGAGGAGTTGGAGCACCTCCACTTGGCGATGATTTAAACACATCGGCCAATGGATGTGGACCAACGCCCAGACTAGCGAAGCGAGGTCCCCAGGCCACCTTGCTAAAAAATATTCGTGGAAATGGTACTTAATCAAGTACCTACTTCAAATCATTTATAGTGTCAGGTGAAATGATCTGATACGATATTGCCAAACGTAAGTTAAAAAAAAACATTTAATTTGTATAAAGTATATAGTCGTATATCGTAGTTGACAAAAGTTAGCAAAAATGCCTGCTGTTCTAACGTCTATTTAATCAAAGAGGAAAAGTTGTTGATACTGATCTCAGAATAATAATACTGATAGACTCGGACGCCCCTACCAGGCAAATTTACACGTGGTATGTTCCTACGGAATATTAGTTAGCTATCATTGGTGCAAACCACCATTAAATTAGTTTTATTCAAATTTACAACATTTTATATTCAAATAATATATAAAAAAGTAGCTAAAAACGGAGTGAATAAATAAATAAATATACACCTATCAAAATAGAAAAGGATTCTTTCGTATATAATATAGTGAGGGTTATAAGAATTCATTTGAATACATTATAATACAATAAAGTACAATACAATACATTACTATACAATTCAATACAGATACATTATACAAACAAACCCAACTTCCGAATGGCATGCTGTAAGATAATTCACTTCAAACTAATATAGTTCTTTTAAAATGTACCGAGCAATTTCTCAAATGGGCGTAACATGCAGGAAAGCCACAAGCAAACCTGTGATCGGAACGAACTTGAAGCTGGCTTGCTCTCAAGTTTAGGTTTAAATTTAGGTTCTTTATTCACAAGGGTTTATAATAACCACGGTACTCATATAAATTAGAGTTGCGCTACAACTTTACACATACGGTACGCTAGACGCTATTATTAATAGATATTCATTATGTCAACTAATTAATAAATAGCATTATCAAGCATTTATTCGAATTATATTTTTAACTTTCAAATAAATTGGTACTATCCTGATTAGTCTAGTTAACTAGGAGTGGACCTCCTCCCATTTAACGGTGACTTTTTTAAACTTTGCTTGACAGAGCGCGTGCCTCCGGGTGAGACTTCTATCCTATAGAATTAAGTATCTATTACCTGTGATCATCTCTTTCCATAAAGTTTAAGTTCCTGGCCGATCACAGCACCTGATTTGAGAACTACAGTATTTTATTTCTTTTTCAGAAGTCGGTTTTGGTAAAAATCTCCATATGCAAGCATCCAAGCGATATCTTCAAGATGAAAACGCTGCCGAGGAGTTGGCCCACCTACGATTGACGATGATTTAAAAACATCGCTTCTCGCGGTGTGGACCAACGCCCAGACTAGCGAAGTGAAGTCCAGGCCGCCTTGCTAAAAAATATTCGTGCAAATGGTACTTAACCAAGTACCTACTTAAAAGTATTTATAGTGTCAGGTGAAATGATCTGTATTACCCAACGTCAGTTATCTATATTAATATTAGAAAGAGGACACTCGATTGCTTGTTTACACTGAAAAGGCTCCAAAACTACTAGAGCCCTTTTTTTAAATTACTTTCACCTATGGAAAACTTATTTGTCTGCGAGTGGCATAGGCTATAATTTACGAGAACGAAGTCTATTATTACATACTCCTAATAAGTAGTACCATCAATCTTCCTGCGTTTAACAAAATGTTCAACCGCCTGGACAATCTGTGTGGAAAAATAAAAATTTAATTCGGGATCCCAGAATTGGTTTCATTAAGAAGCACATAGACAATTTCAAGACAGTCAACTTGCTGTATGAAAATCGTACCACATCATAACTCCTTATACTTATAGATAAATGTACATATAAAATGTATACATATAAGTATACTAGTTTTTTTATCCGACTGACCAATCAAGAATGATAGTAATGTTTTTCGCTTGTATTTATATATAGATGTCTGTTCCACTCTTTCATACTGCAGACTAAATGTCGTATCAGATTTTTAAGTGTGAGGTGTCATTAGATTGGTACCTATTCTGTTCCGAAATATCAAAGGTTATGTGTCGTCAGTAAAATAAATAGCGAACGAAAACTGTCAATATAAAAAAACTGTTTTGAAGTAAAAACTTCTTTAGCGGCTCTATGCACTTTTTGTGATCGGGAAAATGTTAAACTCGCGACAGGTCACGTGACCGACAGATTCGTCACATTGAAAATTCTTTACAGCGAATAGAAGTTTTCGAAACGAAACTTCTACTCGCTGTAATTTTGTAAAGGTATTGTTTTTAAAATTGAAATCTGATTATAAACATCAATATGCTTTATCCGGTCGTATGTACGAAATTTAGTTGAGATTGGCTTAACTGTTGTAAAACTAAAACCAAACTACGTTTGTATGGGATTTCGGCTTTACGTGGGACTCTTAAGACGGCGCAGGGCGCTTGCTTGAATGTGCGTGTACAGCGTGCTACCCACATCCATGGACGACAAATTGATGAATGCTGTTAGTGGTATTAAATTATAAGTGATAGTATTTCAGTTTTTACTTCTGTAAATGTGTCAAATGTTGCTGCTCGTCAAATATTATCCAATAACAGCGGCTTATGGAGGGGAGTGAGGAATCATGTCAATAAGCGGTGTGGCCTTTTGATATCGTTCTCCACATAGATTAAAAAAAAATTACTTCTATGTTTCTCCACTTAGCTGTAACTAAATTATTTACGTCAACAATAATATAAAATTGTAAATAAATTGAAATGAAAATTAACATTCACCAAATGATATTGAAATATCTTACGATGAATAAAATCTTTAACTATTGACTATTGATACTTTTAGGTTTTATAGACCTGGGCTCTGTCTACCCCGCAAGGGAAAAAGACGTGATAGTATGTATGTATATGAATTTATGTATGGAAGTCAATTCAATAATAACCTGCCTGCGACACGGGTGTTCACAGGTTTGATCCCCGTTCAGATCATGATGGAAAATGCTTTTTTTAACCGACTTCTAAAAAGGAGGAGGTTCTCATTTCGTCTATTTTTTTTTGTATGTTGGTTACGCGGTTACTCAGTCAGTTATGGATCGATTTTAGTGATTCTTTTTTTGTTGGATAGGTAATGCTCCACAAGTGGTCCCATAAAATTTTTGTCGCAATGTATAGAGTACTGTGACGGGTCTTACCGTCCTTATTATTTTATTATCTAAAGTATAAAACTATCTATCTAGCAATATATTTTAAGCTATTTAAATATTAAAAAAAAATCGCATATTTACAAACTAACATACAAACTAACAAACAAACTATTTACAAAGAAACTCCGGCGCAACCTATTCTCGTAAATCAAATCGTGACCGCTATCTTGTGGAGTGGGCATCAAAACAGGTTTGTAAAAGGAGCGCGGGGGGACAAGCGCGAGCGCACAGCCACACTGGAATGTTCACCATTACGTCTCGGAAGCGGCCCGAGTTAGTCACTACGACTTTGTTTACTAAACCTGCCTACTGTGTCTACGTTGTGAACTCGTGACGAGTCGCGATAAATATTCTTCGTCATTAGTAGAAAATCTTTCTTTTTGTGTTTAACCCCGATTGGGTAAGTGTTGCAAAGTACTAAATAACATTACCTTCCGCTATTAGCTGGTTTAATCAACTGCAGTGTCATGTCAATTTATTTAATGTAAAGCCGCAGCGGCCATTTGCTTTATGCTGCATCTGAGTGTGTCTAAGTAATTCATTTTATACAAACCTTATAAAGTTAAACTATTCAATAGAATAAATACTTATGATTGTATTCATGCTAGCTAAATGCTTTGAAATAATAATTACATAATGACAAATTCATGTAGATATGACATTGCATAATTTCCATTTAGTTAGAACAATAGTGCATACCTATTCATAGTTTTATCTAGATAGTAGTAACATACATTCAGTAACATTTATAAAATATCACTTCTTGGTAAAATTATACTTAGAGCTTATTATACTTATTGTTGAGTGTACTGTTAAATGTTACGGAATGTTGTAGTTAAGTATTTAGTGTGTAATTTAGTTGGTGCTTACAACTTTGGTTTCTTTCATGTTAATTTCCCAACTTCTTGTATCACTTTGACTGCCTCATCATTGATCATATTTCATGCAAATCATTACCATCCGATCCGCTTTATGCCCGTCCGCCATCTTGTAATGGGATCGAATTATCACAGCACGCCATTTGAATCGTTAGCTGATGTTGCAGTCAAACTGTAAAACTGGACACTTTTAAAATGTCTGGTGTATGCAATTCCAGGGTTCACCTCTCGGGCTTCGTGAGCGCCACTACCCACTACTGGCACCCCCTACAGCTGCGCCCTACCCCTAAGTACCGCCGCAGGCTAAACTCCGATGCTTCCGTCCACGCTGCTACAGCATAACAAGGATAGTGGTAGTGAAAGGGAATCACGATTTGGATGGTGAATGTATAAGAACTCACCCCCTGTCTACAACTTATATTTTTATACAGTGTGAACAAAGCCTTAATAATTATTTATAAGTACTCATAATTAGTTTCATTCCTCTCCACTAGTTCACCGTTTCACTGGCGCCTAGCAATAGGATACATTCACATCCAAATTGTGTACACCTGCATTAAATATTTTTCTTTGGTGATGGCTTTTAACTTCATAGTATTAAGGTTGATTATGTACTAATCATAACTAGTTTGTGGTATTTTTCCGTAAAATATTTCATTTTATATCCCAGTTTTTTTCGTAAATACGGAATTCTTGTTTGTACATTAATACCGCACACTGGTTGAATTTCACTTGTCATTCTTTTTTTATCATACTTGCTGCTTTGCAATCACTTTCACCTATTTTCATTGTCATATGAATTCATCATCGTCTACTTAGTGCCTTGCAACACATATCTTGTTACATATTTTAAAATGGCATATGCTATAAAATATTTATCTTTACAAAAAGCCGAACTTCAATACGAAGTCGAAGTCCGTGGTGGCACAGGCAAGTCTGTTCAAGATCTTAGAACAGAAATCGTTAAATTATCTCAACTTTTACCATCAGAAGACATCTTGGAGTCACATCTAGATGCGGAGACTGACTTAAAAGAGGTTAAAGATTCTCTGTTAAAGTCGCAAAATAATTTGCTCAGTCTTAAGAACAAATTTGACAAAAACCTTCTTGGCAGAACAGAGACGTTACTGCACCACATCTATCATCGAATGAATAGAATTGTGAACGTTCCAGAGGTTAATGATATATATAAAATATGTGCATCAAATTTTAATTCTCAATTTAAGGAAATGAGTGCTCTTAAGCCAACCACTTCACAAAAAAATTCTACTTCAGTCGCAGAAAGTGTTCTAGACCCCACAACCATATCTGTCACATGTGAGCGTAGCTTGACTACAGATATAAATAAACTTAAATATTCTGGTAAAACTTGTGTCCATTCATTTATACAAAGAGTTGAAGAGTTTGTGCAGTCTAGAGGCATTAACTTTGAAAAAATACTCTCTTTGGCTTATGAAATATTTGTTGATGATGCCTTACATTGGTATCGCTATAATAAAGATAAAATAAATTCCTGGAATGATCTTTGTCAATTACTCAAGGAAGATTTCAGTAGTAGCGACTACGAATATAAGCTCGCTGCGGAAATAAGAGCACGCACACAGGGAGATCGTGAAAATATAACTATTTACTTTTCCATAATGCATGGTATGTTTTCACGACTAAGCAAGCCTTTTTCTGAGGAGGATAAATTGGAAATTTTAATGCATAATATCCGCCCCTGCTATGCAAATACATTAGCTGCATCCCCCAAAATTAAATCACTGGATGAACTTAAATCTATCTGTCGTAACTACGAAACTATAACGGCTAGGTTCTCACATTTTCATGAGCCACATAGAGTAACTAGCAGCACGGTTGCACCGGAGTTTGCATATAAATCTAATACTAACTCTACTTATAATAATAACAATTCGTCTAAAAATATCACTACTACCAACTATAAACAGTTTAATAAATTTAATTCTTCTAACAACAACCAATCTCAGCATTCAGAAGTTGCAGCTATATCAGAGGACACACAGAAGCCTGTGTTCTGTCCTAGATGTAGGTCTAATTCTCATTCACTAAAGAAATGTAATCAAGAACGTTTCCTCATATGCTTTAAGTGTGGTAAAAAAGACGTGCGCTATCCAGAATGTCCCGTTTGTAACCCGGCACAAAAAACTGACACTACAAAAAACTAATTAAACCTGATTGGAGTGACCGTGATAAGGAATGGAAGGAGTGGCTTAAATTCGTTAATAATTTCTTTACTCTAAATTCGGTTGCTTCAGTCAGTAAAACTAAAACTAATATTGATAGAACTCGTCCTTATGTGACTGTTACAATTTTAGGCCTTTCACTGACGGGGTTACTTGATACGGGCTCTTGTGTTACCATCTTAGGCAATGGTACTCATAAAAAATTTCTGGATTTAGGATTAGAACTGAAGAACTCTAACCCTGTTCAATTCATTGCTGCCGGTGGAGAGAAACTGATTTCAGTGGGGGTTATTTCTCTTCCTGTAAGCTTCCTAAATCAAACGTTTACAATAAATGCTCATATAGTACCAGATATTAGAAACTCGTTGATACTGGGCATAGACTTTTGGCGAACCTTCGGTCTATTCCCTAAGCATCTAGATGCCATCGCGTTTTTTAAAGACTCTGAGACTACTTTTAATATTAACCCCGTTAATGATTGTAACGTTTTGTGCTCCTACCAGCATCTTAACAATGATCAGCGAAACATGGCTGATGATTTAATTGCACGGTTTCGCGAAATATCGTACGAGGAACGTGGTCTAGGCCGGACTTCATTAATTACTCACCCGATTGACACAGGGGATGCTGCACCCGTGCGTCAACGTTATTATAGAATGTCGCCTGAGAAACAACGAATACTAATAGAACAGCTTGATGAAATGTTAAGAGATGACGTCGTTGAGCCTTGTGAGAGTCCATGGTCTTCGCCTGTACTTCTCACACCTAAAAAGAACGGGGAACTTAGATTCTGTCTCGACAGTCGAAAGCTCAACGCCGTAACAAAAAAAGATGCTTATAGTCTGCCATACATCACTGAAATTCTGGACAATCTTCGCGATGCCAAATACTTAAGTAGCATTGATTTGTCAAAAAGTTTTTGGCAAATATTAATTAAAGAAGAAGATAGACACAAGACTTCATTCTATTTACCGTCGCGAGGCACTTTCCAGTTCAAGGTTATGCCTTTTGGGCTAACTAACGCACCGGCTACACAACAACGACTAGTTGACGTCCTTTTCTATGGCCCAGAATTCGAGCATAAAGTATTTGTGTACATAGATGACGTAATCATAATCTCTGAAACATTCGAAAAGCATATATCTCTTCTAACAAGAGTCCTAGAGAAATTACAAATTGCTAACCTTACCATTAACTTTTCTAAGAGCCAGTTCTTTAGGAGCCAATTAAAATATTTAGGCTACATCATTGATGCGAACGGACTACACGCTGATCCCGAAAAAGTAGAATCGATAGCTAACTACCCTACCCCTACTAACCGTAAAGAGGTCCGTCGGTTTATTGGTACGGCATCTTGGTACCGGAGGTTTATCCCTAACTTTAGTAGTTTGGCTGCACCATTAAACAAATTAACATCCCAAGGCAAGAAGGCACCTCCCTTTTCTTGGTCACAAGAAGCAGAAACAGCCTTTACAACTTTAAAAAACCTCCTCGCTTCAGCGCCTATTCTTACTTGTCCCGACTACTCGAAACCATTTGCGGTACATACCGATGCTAGTGACTACGGTCTAGGAGCAGTACTTACGCAAACTCTTAACGGCGAAGAAAAAGTGATCGCGTATATGAGTAAGTCTTTAACCAAACAGGAACGCAACTACAGTGCTACTGAACGCGAAGCTCTGGCTGTTTTAACGGCTATCGAACACTGGCGGTGCTACCTAGAAAATGGACTTAAATTTACCATTTATACAGACCACGCGTCGCTTAGGTGGTTTTTAAATCTTAATAATCCAACTGGTAGACTAGCGCGTTGGGGTGTTAGACTTTCAGCCTACAATTTTGATATCGAACACCGGAAAGGTTGCGATAATATTGTTCCCGATAGCCTATCTCGTTCTGTCCCCATAGCTGCTATTGATGACGCCACAGACAGACAGACATCTACACAACCTAAAACTGATGACTCTTGGTATTTAAAAACTTACAATGGCTGTATAAGCTCACCAACTTCCTTTTTAAATTACCGTACCGCCAATGGAAAGCTTTACCGCCACATGAAGTCTATCAATCCTCTTACTAGGGAATTTCAGTGGAAGGAGGTAATACCTCAAGAAAATCGTCAGAGTATTATATCTCAAAATCACACTGAACCTACTGCAGGCCACCTTGGTATTTTTAAAACGTACAAAAGGTTGGTATTAAAATATTTTTGGCCTGGTATGCACTCTGAGGTAACCGCATTTGTTAATAATTGTGATGTCTGCCTTTCTCACAAACACCCCAACCACAGTACACTCGGTACTATGGGTAGACCTAAAGAGTGTTGCCGCCCATTCCAAATGCTAAGCATTGACCTAATCGGACCTTTGCCTATCACTAGGAAACAAAATACATTCATACTAGTCATAACTTGCTGTTTTTCTAAATTTTGTATGCTGTTTGCAATCCGACGTGCAACAGCAGATATCATATCTAAAATTATTGAAGAGCACGTTTTTCTTGTCCATGGCGTTCCTAGTACGATATTAATGGATAACGGAAAACAATTCATTAGTAACACTTTAAAAACTCTATTCGCTAATTACAAAATTCCTAATGTCTACTATACCCCTTTTTACACCCCACAAGTAAACACAGTCGAAAGGTATAATAAAACGATTATTACAGCGATTTCATCCTTTATCGAAACCGATCACAGATCTTGGGATACACACATAACAAAAATTCAATTTGCCTTAAACAGTTCGGTAAGTGAAGTGACTGGGTATACGCCATCTTTTCTAGTATTTGGCCGAGAACTTGTTAGCTGCGGCTCACACTACGTCGATACGGACATTGAGAAAGATTTAATTTTTGCACCCCGCGATCCTTATGCAGAAAATATAGGTCATTTGTGCAAAATATTTGACAAAGTTCAGGCTGCCCTTATAAAAGCACATTCTAGAAACGCTACAAATTATAATCTTCGCCGCAAAAATGTTAATTTCAATGTTGGTGATATCGTCTGGAAACGGACCTTTTATCAGAGCGACAAGGATAATAGATTTACCAAAAAACTAGCCCCCAAATTTGTAAAGTGCCGCGTTATAGAAAAAAAATCTAAACTCGTATACGAACTGGAGGACATGTCAGGGAAAAAGTTGGGTACATGGCATGTAAAGGACTTTAAGTTAACTTAAAAAAAAGGCACTTAGTCCGCTGGATTTTTCCTAGAAAAAATCATAACCTTAAAAGGGGGGTATGTGACGGGTCTTACCGTCCTTATTATTTTATTATCTAAAGTATAAAACTATCTATCTAGCAATATATTTTAAGCTATTTAAATATTAAAAAAAAATCGCATATTTACAAACTAACATACAAACTAACAAACAAACTATTTACAAAGAAACTCCGGCGCAACCTATTCTCGTAAATCAAATCGTGACCGCTATCTTGTGGAGTGGGCATCAAAACAGGTTTGTAAAAGGAGCGCGGGGGGACAAGCGCGAGCGCACAGCCACACTGGAATGTTCACCATTACGTCTCGGAAGCGGCCCGAGTTAGTCACTACGACTTTGTTTACTAAACCTGCCTACTGTGTCTACGTTGTGAACTCGTGACGAGTCGCGATAAATATTCTTCGTCATTAGTAGAAAATCTTTCTTTTTGTGTTTAACCCCGATTGGGTAAGTGTTGCAAAGTACTAAATAACATTACCTTCCGCTATTAGCTGGTTTAATCAACTGCAGTGTCATGTCAATTTATTTAATGTAAAGCCGCAGCGGCCATTTGCTTTATGCTGCATCTGAGTGTGTCTAAGTAATTCATTTTATACAAACCTTATAAAGTTAAACTATTCAATAGAATAAATACTTATGATTGTATTCATGCTAGCTAAATGCTTTGAAATAATAATTACATAATGACAAATTCATGTAGATATGACATTGCATAATTTCCATTTAGTTAGAACAATAGTGCATACCTATTCATAGTTTTATCTAGATAGTAGTAACATACATTCAGTAACATTTATAAAATATCACTTCTTGGTAAAATTATACTTAGAGCTTATTATACTTATTGTTGAGTGTACTGTTAAATGTTACGGAATGTTGTAGTTAAGTATTTAGTGTGTAATTTAGTTGGTGCTTACAACTTTGGTTTCTTTCATGTTAATTTCCCAACTTCTTGTATCACTTTGACTGCCTCATCATTGATCATATTTCATGCAAATCATTACCATCCGATCCGCTTTATGCCCGTCCGCCATCTTGTAATGGGATCGAATTATCACAGCACGCCATTTGAATCGTTAGCTGATGTTGCAGTCAAACTGTAAAACTGGACACTTTTAAAATGTCTGGTGTATGCAATTCCAGGGTTCACCTCTCGGGCTTCGTGAGCGCCACTACCCACTACTGGCACCCCCTACAGCTGCGCCCTACCCCTAAGTACCGCCGCAGGCTAAACTCCGATGCTTCCGTCCACGCTGCTACAGCATAACAAGGATAGTGGTAGTGAAAGGGAATCACGATTTGGATGGTGAATGTATAAGAACTCACCCCCTGTCTACAACTTATATTTTTATACAGTGTGAACAAAGCCTTAATAATTATTTATAAGTACTCATAATTAGTTTCATTCCTCTCCACTAGTTCACCGTTTCAGTACGTTTTGAAAAAATGCCGTTCGGTTTAAATTTAATTGTATTTTATTCTTAAGCGAATCAAGACAAATTGATTAGAACGTTACTCCTTTGTTCTGACTGTATTTCAAAGATGGTTCTATAATTTTTTTATCGAAATGTACCCATTGAGTGCTTTGAGAAATAATAAACAAAAACAAAAAAAAACAAAGTACAAGTATGCCGTTTGGTTAAATTTTTTTGCAAATCAAGACAAGTTAATGACGACGTTGTTCCTCTATTTTGACTGAACTACCACATCCACTAAAACCTCATTTTTAGTTTCAGTTGGTACATTTACGTATATGGTTGAAGTCGGTTTTACTTTTTTGTTATTTATATTGAAAAGATAAACATCCAAGATCCAGTCTTGGATGTATATATATTTGTAAATTCTGGTCTAGAATAGCTTAATCATAGTCCGGAAATTGCAAGGACTAATAAAACTAAATAAAAGCGGCAAAGTGCGAGTCGAACTAGCGCATCGAGGGATCCGTACAAAATGTTTTGTGAAGACGCTTACGACTATTATGAGCGTAGAGTTTTTGATTCCCTCGCATATGTAAAAAGTAATAATTATTCATCATCATCATCACTTCGTGTAGGTGACACGGTCAGTGGACCATGCACACCCTGGTGTCAGAGTTCTGCGGAACCGCCTCTTGGCCTCTGACGTGGTTTCTTTAACGACTACCAGATGGCAGCCGGGACCACCGGCTTAACGTGCCTTCCGAAGCACGGAATCATCTTTCTTATCAGACAATCAGGTGATTCATGCCTGCAATGTCCTAACCAAACTGGAAACAACTTAACAAAGTATGCTTCCCCTGGGAATCGAACCCACGACCCCCGGGTCAACAAGTGGACAAACAACACTGGACCACGGAGGCAGTTATTTATTATAATTATTGAATTTCAACTATGCCATGTGCTATTAAAACATATATGTTTCTTTTGCTGCAAGGTATCGCTTTTTATTCATTTTTAGGAAGTAGTATTAATTCAAAAAGGCAAAGTTGTGACGGGTTCGCCAAGTGTGTAATCAATGTAAGTCATCAGATCTTAGTTCCTTTTTTATATAACACAAACAAGAACAGGAACGAAAGTAAATAGTGCCATATGGATGAAGCTCAAGTCTCTAGTTATCTTTGGACTAAATCTCTAGACGGAGCCAGAACGAGGGCAGTCTTTAAACAAACTTCTCAAAGATATTTGGGGGCAAAGCCGTTATATTGAAAAATCGTAGTCTTTACCGGAAATCTAATTTGACCGTTCATCATCATCATCATCATCATCAGGTCTTATTTAGTCTCCACTGCAGGAGCACGACCCTCTCTGTGCTACCAGCGCTACATATTACCCTGATCCGTCAGAGGATTTGGCCTACACTCTCCACGCTGGCCAGACGGGTTATAATATAATAATATAATATTGGTATAATTTGACCGTTGTGAAAAAAAATGCTAAAATGTTTAAATATATTTTTTTGTTTGTTTTGAATCTTAATCATTGTATAAAAAGGTTTAAATGTTATTATAACGCCACCTCTTTTTAGTCGTAATAATACTGACCAGTTAGAATTTCAAAAAGGCAATAGACACAACAAGATTTTTTTTGGGTACTCGTTTGTTAGTTTGAGGCGGGAAACTAAACTATCTGCTAATGTTTGTATGTCCAGTATTATACTATTATTTTATACAGTGTAAATAAATGGCATAAAATATAAACATATACTTAAAGTTAATATAACAAAGTACCAAATACCAGTACGTTAGTGGAAGCAAGCTAGTGATGCAATCTTCAGCAGTGTTGACGAGCAAACCCACCCAGGTGGCCACCGCCCACTAATTATCGTAAGGTATACATAATTATTGATGCGGGGACCAAACTGTGCAGATAGCCAGTTTCTCAGGTGCAAGTGCCATCAGGTTATTGGAGACGTGGTGGTATAGCTGCCCGAGGGGTTGGCCCCCAAAACGACCTGAAGTTTTCCACGAGTATATTCTCCAGATGGTTGAAGGGACCACCTCCTAAGACAGCTAAGCTGCGCCTTGTAAGCTGATAAACGCTAGCTGGATAAAATACAACAAACAAAAACTTACCTACTATTATTTATGAGAAAATGGATGATAAGGATGTATGAAGAGATGAGAATGTTTAAGTAGATGAGTGAAGGGACTAATAAGAAAAGCAAAGAAATGAGAGAACAATACCAGAGATAGACTTGGACAGTAAAAATTGAAATAAAAATGGAAGAGAGTCATATTACTATACCGGTATTAAGAAGATTAAGTATGAATATTACAAAGAAATGTGAGAACAATACAAGAGATAGACTTGGAGAGTAAAGATTGTAATAAAAAAGGAAGAGTCCCATTACTATACTGGTATTTAGAAGATTGAGTATGAGAATTACTATTCTGAAGAATAAAGAAACGCCACGTTTGTGAGCGTTCATTCTTCGTTCACTTCATTACTAATAGGAAGGCACTTACTAGTAAATTAGTGTAATAAAGTGAGATTAAGAGAGGAACAATAACATGAAAAGGCATGTTACGAAAGATAATCAACGCAGGTATAACGTAGTTAGGACTAATGAAGTAAAAACAAATGCATGCGGATCATTTAGCAAATACTATTTACAGAATAAAGCTTGTGGAGAAGACGGGAATAATTTCATGTAAAATAAAATTTGAGAATAAGATATAAATAAAAAAAGCAAATTTTATTACTAACCATACAACTGTGGACATGCTAGAAATAGAAAAAATAAGATTAACAAAAAAATTATATTTTAATGAAAACTAAACATGCTATCTCAAACAAACCATACAACTTTAAATACATATATAAAATCATTGATTAGGATAAAGAAAAGAAAAAGTTATGAGGCGAACATTTAGAAATAAAAACCGTAAATATCATCAAATTTATATTGATATGATAGTAGTGTTTGAGATTTTGCTTGCAAGTGAATAAAGTGAAAAGGTGTGAAAAGTGAATTATAATAATGATGTTGAAATAAGTGCAAGAATGTATGAAAGAAATAAGTACATTTTAACCATTATTAATGGGTGAATGAATAAAGTGAAAAGGTGAGAATAAAGAAAGATGAAAATGGAGAATGGTACAAACGGTCTAAAAACAGGTTTAACAATAACAGTTCGTAAATTCTCATAAATGAAGGACAAAGAGATCTTAATAAAGGGGGGTCTCACCAAGATAAGGTTTCATTTTGATTTACAATGAATCAAGGTCATTATATACACGTATATACACGTATATATAAGAAAATCAGAACTAATCGATTTAGAAAGAAGAAATGTTTTTATGAATCATTTATCGGTGAGACACCCTGAACACAAAAATAAAATTTACAAGTTTAAGCATGTTAATATTGACATGAACAAGGACGATATGATTGCTGAATAGCAATAATATATGTGTACAGACAGGCCGAGCCAAACTTTATAGCGCCTCCAAATCGCGTGAGTCGATGCACAGTACACAATATTAGGAAGGCGCGGGGCACGCGCAGGGAGGCGGGGCGCGTACTGCGGCAGCTTGCAGCTTATAATCTGATCCACAATAAATTTTGGGGCGACCTGTAACTTGTACTTACGTCTAAGAATAGAAGTGAAACTATAGTTAATGTGCAATGTATCTATCAATCAATTAGTGAAAGAAATATTAATTGCAACTTTACTCGTTGGGCGACAATTTTATAGCGGTGAATTCACAATTGTGCCACCAGTTAAAATGTCAACTAATTGACTATGTTCATGTTATGTCAAGTAATGATATGTTCGCCCTGACGCACCGTGTTATAAATGCGCAACTTTGTCAACAAATCTACAATGGGAACTTAACGCTGTCATTGCCATTATCTTGTAAAGCGTCTGTGGATATTTTGTGCTTTTAATTATATTTATAAAATAAAGAATATTTTGTTAGCTAGTGGCATTAATGACACACAGCACCCCATTTCAATGCAATTCAAGTGCCAAATGATCTTTGTCACACTGTAGTCAACAAATCTAGCAGTGCAGGTATTTGACAAGTATTTTTTGGAAATCTAGTGACGATGACAAATTTGATGTACCTATATCAACCATAGACATAAATGAACTTATCTCTATGGTATATCTTACTTTTTCTATGGGTGTAAAAGCACTGTGTGGATGTTTAGATTTAAATAACAATGAGAAACTCCCTTAATTTTTTGTAGTACCCATTCAGAGAAAAAAATATTGTAAAGTAGTTTCATTCAAACACGTGACAAAACTACAATTTATTTCTAGAATTTCAATACTAATATTACCTATGAAGTATTGACTATGTGTAAAAATATAGAAATGATTGAAATATGAACGATGACTTATAAAAACTATACTACATAAAGTTATATAATACTATTAGTGGTGTGCGCGTAAGTTATATAATACTCGTAGCAGTGTAAAATTTTAAATTATGCATTTCATATAAGTAAGGATGAATATAAATAATACAACTGTATTATATGTATGACTGTATCGATATATGATTTAAATTCAGCTGTTTTTTTGATTGCGGGAATACCACCTTTACCTTTAAGCTTAAATCTTCCGGTACACGCGTACAGTAGACAGTAGAGTACTATGTTACTTACTATACCGGCATAAACAGCATTGGTAGAGTACTAAATATTGGTAAATTATAGCACCTAGTCTACTCACGTTGCTAACGTAACTTGCCTTTTCATACTACTACCTCCAATTAGCCATGTACTCCACAAGTTTTTGGTTACTGTACCCATGTATACGTTTAGTAAAGTTCGAGTGCTTATGACAGCTGCAGAGTTTTAACTAGATTTAAATTTACGACATCATTGTCAGGTTAAGTCGCTTTCTACGACACCCATGAGAAGATTTGGAGAGGTCCTATTCTACTCTGCTGGGAACAACATAGCAACAACAACTCTACCCAAACTATATTAGAGGTGCCTGAATTGGTAAAGTAGTTAGATTAGTGTACTCTACCACTTACTCTGCGCGTGTACTGGGGGTTAAATAGAGCGAGTCGTTATTTACATATGTAGTTTTAAGATTCTATTGTTATATTAAGAACCTAAATCTGTTTAGTTTAATAAATAATGTTATACTAATGTTATAAAAAAATTAAATGTACAAGAGACACAATCATTTTGATTGTGTGTCCTGTTATCAATTTAATAAGCTAAATTATTACATATATAGCTATGTCAGTTTCCTATACATCATTTTAGATAATAATGAAAGTTAGTATCTATGAATGATATATACCTTGTTTTAAGTAACATATACTGCTGACTCTAAAGGTAAACATCATAATTATAGAACTCCAAATTTTTTAGTCATGATGCTTAGAAGGTTTCTTGAATCAGTATTACGAGTAAACATTATTATGTATTTAGTAGTATACGCAAAAATATTTTGTTATTACTTTATAAAACTAAAAATGAAAATAACAATAAAGAATAAAACTAAAAAGCGTATAAAAATATTATATACTTTTTTGGTTGCAATGAGTTTTTAAGACGCTTTTGGTGCCCCGAACTAAAAATCTGCCATAGCTCTTTAAATGTACAAAAATATACAAATTCAATTCAATTCAATTCAATTTCTTTATTGCGTTTCGTATTGTACATTACATCAGCTCTTACAATAATGTCACTGCACTGTAATTATACTAAATATGTACAATATGAACCCTGTCGGGCATCGCATAAATAAAATTTGGAATGGCAAACGGGTTTTGTACTATAAGATATTAAAAATTATAATAATAATTTAAAAAAAAAGAAGAAATAATAGTAATTTATCGTATATATGTTTAATATGTGTTACTTACTTGATTTTTTGATTGCTCTTTATGGTTATATAATTAGTTACTTGTCATTTTTTTTTCTTAGATAGATTTTATAAACATTTATTATTTGATGTCACTTTAATATTAAATATAAGGCAATTTTTAATGTAGTTTTATGTCGTATTTTTATGTTAGTATATATAGAATTATTAGTTGTATTGTATGTCAAGTATGTTACAGTCACTTTAATTCAGTATCGTTTAAAAACTCGTCAATTGTGTAATAACTTTTATCTAAACATAATTCTTTTATCTTTTGTTGTCAAAAAATGTTATTTGACTGTAAAATATATACGTAAGAATATTCATGCTCTAAAATTGTTCCTTTGTATTTGTTTATGGTGTAATATGGTTTTTTGTTCATTTATGCATGCTTTTCTTTTTATTTAAAAAAAAGAGAACAAGTTACCTTTATTAAACATAAATAAATTATTGTAATTCACACGAAGTACCTAATTCTAGTTATTGCACAATGATTACTGAAATAAGTGTTTTTCTAATAAAAGTATGTTTATAAAGGAGTCTAGATATAATCATTAAAAAAAATTCCATCCAAAAGTAAGACTAGTAATCGGTATCAATATGGCAATAATATAATAATTTTTGTACTACTAAGTATGGCAATAAAATCTGATGACATACATGGCTTAGGAACCCGTCGCAAGAATTTGAAAGGATTTTATACAAAAAAGAACAACTTTAAGGACCACCAACAGAAGAAAGTCCAAATAATGGAGCATCGCCTTACACGTCGCCTGTTTGGGTAACGTGAACACATAATTTTGTCCTGTACCAAGAGTCGCGCAACGTGGATAAGAAGTATTCACTTCAAAAATCTCATCTTACGTGTTTTAGAGGTACCAACTACGTTCCCACGTTAAGGTACTGCTCAGCTGTTATCATGAGACTCGTTTCATGATAACAGCCGAACTCTCGAGTCGCTAAGCTAAAGATGCATTTATGCAACTTGAAATGTCCAACACTAGTGATGATTGCTTTTTTTATAAACAACTAAGTAGGCAAATAGGCATACGGCCCTGATGAATAACTTTTACCGTAGCCTATGAACGCCTGCAATACTTGGAATAGCCCTCGCACGTTGCCAACCTTGAAGAAATCTTGTAAATGTAACCACTTACACAAAAACCAAAGAGAAACATAGCATGAATTGTCCAGTAGTACCTGACCGCTACAAAAAGTGTAGGTAATGGTTGTAGTGCTACAACTAGCAACTTATGACTCGTAAAGCGTATGTTCGTTTATGTGGTGGTTAACCCTGAACTCATTTCCTCGAATGGCCGCATCTTTGCTCATATTTTCTTACGACACCCATTTCTTTTTCGGTTGTAAGTCGGGCATATAGAGCCTTAGGAGAGTCCAATGTAATCATAATTTAAATTAACTTTAAATCTAATAAATGTTTACCAAAAAGAAAAACTAGCCAAAGGAAAATGAAAACGAATGAAAAGATAATTATAGAATAGCAAAAGTAGGTATATTTTAACAATATAAAAGTATCGAAATGTAATAACTCAAAAAACACATTATATGATACAACAACCAAAGTGATATGTGTGTTGAATGGAATCTTAAAATACCGAAAGTGCAGAAAGATAACTAATTCTTGCACAATATTTGTAGTACGATCAATCTTTTCCAATTACGATACTTGTATCATCGTCAAATGTGGAGCGTTGGAACCTGGGTTTCGATATTTTGACAATTTTAGTTCTAAATATTCATATAAAAAATGATGTGGCAAGGTATTTATAGCCAGTCGCCTGACAGACGCCAACCCTTCTTGGGTGGATTTAGAACAGCAATAACAATATGTAAAAGTGAAGTAGACGTATTTTTCTTTAGTGAAAATGGATTATTATAGCACTTTGGTAAGAGAATTAGCGTGAGTGGTTAAAAAGTTAGTCTAGACTTGATATGAGATTCTGTATAAACCTCGTTTTCTCGTCTCACTCCATCATATTTTTCTACATCATATAAATGATTCTCGACGTCTTTTCTATAATAGGACTACTGCAGGTGCCTCTTTTGGGCTCTTATTTAGGATCCCGTTTTTAATTTTTTATATATTTGATATGGGATGCGCGCTATATGCTAAACTGTGATCTTGGGGACCTTTTAGAATCAGTCTGAGTATGCAGTGTCCCATCTGTGCAATTAGTTCGCCAATTTGTAAATTTGTATGTTCAAATGTTGAACTTTCGGAAAAGTATCGGTCTTATTTGTTCTCATTTTATACAGATGGTGAGTGATTGCACATCGGTATAATCTATTGTCTTAGTCGGTGAGAGAAGTCAGATATAAAGGTCATAATGTGATCTCCTGGGTGATAAAATATTTTTGTCACACCTCCTTAAATCGGTACGAGTATGCAGTGCCTATCAAATAAACCTCTCCAACCCGTCTGGCCAGCGTGGAGAGTGTAAATCCTCTGACTGCTCTGGCTCTGGTATTACAAAGAGGCTCTGGTAGTACAGAAAGGGACATGCTCCTGCAGTGGAGACTTAAAAAAGATCTGATGGATGGACGGATAGAGGCAGTGCCATATCTGTGCTCTCTTTAATCTGCGGCGTCCGCGGGGAGCTGAACTAGGTCGGCGAGGCTTTTACGTCCTTTTGTATCCAATTTATACTTTGTGCGGGTAATGTATTTTTTATTCCATTTGCGCGAGACTTCCGTCTTTTGGAGGTAAGCTCGTAAAAAATTTCATTCACTTCGGATACATATTTTTTTTAATGTAACGAGGCTTTACATATATTTATACTTTGTAGTCCCAATCCCAATCCCATCCCAACTAATATTATAAATGCGAAAGTGAGTTTGTTTGTTACGCTTTCACGCCAAATCTACTGAACCGATCATCATAAAATTTTGCATACACATAGGTTAGGGTACCGAGAACGACATAGGATATATATTACGCGGGCGAAGCCGCGGGTATCAGCTAGTTTACTCTAAAGGATGTAAATTGATCCTCAGCATTCCCTTAAGGGACTTACTCAGACTGTCAATATGAACAACTTTTCTTACGGAACCAATGTTGGGAAGTCAAAAAATCATTTAGGTGTTTTTCATACAAAAGTGTGGAGTACCCGAGCGCTTAGCACACGACAGTAAAAAGAAATATCCCGGGTGCAACACCCACTGGAGTAATATAAAAAAAAACATATCGAGCTCTATGTGCTATGGACCCGACAGCTGGGTCCAAATTTAAATTCGCAGTCGGTGCCCGGCAGAGTAGAATAGGACCACTCCAAGTCTTCCCGTGGATGTCGTAGAAGGCGACTTAGGAAACACAAGCTAAACACAACATCAAAGGGACCACTTCAACCCGACAAACAAACTAACTCACTTTCGAATTTATAATATTAGTTTAGGATTAGAATAGATAGATATTTTCTTTCCATCAGTTAACACGAGTTATTTCAAACAAGTTCGATAAAAGCTTCACACTTAAAAAGCTCAAACTTAGTAAACAATAAACGAAAAACTAAGGTTGTTTATTTGTTTACGACAGTTTGGAATAAAAGCGAAAGCTCTTTCCTGTCGTCAAACTTATAAGTTCGTCCCGAGACGCCGCAGCTTTCGCCTTTTTGATCACTTCCGGAAGGCTTTACTCCGCGCAATTTACATACTTTCCCGAGACACCACTTTACATATAAATTCCAAAGCTATGTTATATCATAGTCTAAAAGGTTGATTTTGAAGGTGACTAAAACTTATATCGCAACTGTTAAGAAGCTTATGCAGATACGTTTTTTGTTATAGTTTAAGTATTTATTTCAAATAAAGTACACCATACACGTAAACATACCTAGTGCAGACTGTTATAAACATTTAACTTCATGTCATATACACAATAATTTTTTACGCATTCTCCCTCTTCATTTTTGGATAGTTAAATATAAAAACCAATTTCACGGTATTTTTTTTTGTTTATCTTTGAGCATGTTTTTCTTGCTTTTCCATTAATTCCATTTTTTTCCTCTTCAATGTTTGTTTGGGAGAGAAGGAAAAACATAGAATAGGTACACCAGCTGCTTTTATTCCCACGAAGACCGTAAAAGCTGGTCAAGGCATTTGGGCGAAATTCCAAGGAATTAGGTTATAGTTAATGCGGCTAGCAACCCATAAGTATTTTTCGCGATAAGTATCAATCAGAAGCTCCCACGAGGAAATCATAGAACCTACGCCATTTTTGATTGTTACTTGTTAAAACCGTACTGTACAACACTGATACTTTGTATCTCATTAAGTAAACTATAAGACGTACTGTACAATACTGATACTTTGTATCTCATTAAACTGTAAGACGTACTGTACAACACTGATACTTTGTATCTCATTAAACTGTAAGACAAACTGTACAACACTGATACTTTGTATCTCATTAAACTGTAAGACGGACGTTGGAAGCCTGAATATAAAGTAGGAAAACAAGAAATTACATTGTCAACTGACATTGTGATGACATTCGAAATTCACGCAAAGCCGTTGGTCTCGGCTGCCATCTGGTAGTCGTTAAAGGAACCAAGTTAGAGGCCGAGAGGTGGTTCCAAAGAACTCTGACACCAGGGTGTGAATGGTCGACTGACCGTGTCACCTACATGAAATGATGATGATTGTGATGGTGTAAATGGGGTTGAAATTATTTAGATTGTAATTTTTACTCTTGAAGACATTTAAATATAAATATAAAATAAATAAATATATACGGACAAATCACACAGATTGAGCTAGCCCCAAAGTAAGTTCGAGACTTGTGTTATGGGATACTAACTCAACGATACTATATTGTATACTAGATAGATACTTATATAGATAAACATCCAAGACCCAGGTCAATCTGAAAAAGATCATTTTCCATCTTGACCTGACCGGGGATCGAACCCGGGACCATCCGTGTCGCAGGCAGGCGTGTTGACCGCTGCGCCACGGAGCTCGTCAAAATAACGTTTTTAAAATAACGGCGGTGTTTTTCGACCTAAAACAGCTACAGGACGAATAAAGGACAAAAGTTTAAACATATTCTGAATACTGAAGGAAAGCGATCGCAGCCATGCAAACTGCTATAAAAACTGCATCAATGCATAATGCAATATGAATAATAAGCGCGTTGTCTTAAAAGCTCATACAGCATTCATTTTTATTCGTATCAGCTTTAAGGTGCTTTGGTATGAGACACTAGTGCCATACAGCAATTAATTTTTGTTATCCTAAAACATATCGAATTTAAAAAATCTAATAGCTGATAGTAAATAACTTGAAGTATTCTTGGTGTGAGAATACCAAGAGAATGAGAGAACTATTAATTACCGCCAAAAGAGGCTACTTTTGGCGGTAATGAGTTCAATTAATAATAATAATAATAATTTCTCTTAAACTTAAATTATTATATCTGTGAAAATTAATCAAGAATACTACAAGTAATTAACTAGGGAATTCAGCTATTAGATTTGTTGAATTGAACATGATTTAGGATTAAAATAATTATTTGCTGGGTGGCGTTATTGTCTCGATACCACAGCGCCTTAACTGGACCCGATCTCAAGTACCTATATTCAGTCGCAACCAAATAAAACTTGATTCATATTTATGGGTGAAATTCAGTCAAATCAATTGAAAACCATGTAAATAATTGATGATTGTCGGAACAAAAGGAGAGATTAATCACCGATATCTAATTGGAAATGGTTTTGTGTATCATGTATACCAACCTTCCCTTGAATAAGTGACTCAGCCCATAATATAAATATGAACAACTTATCCTAATAGATCAATGCTGAGATCTCGATTTCTTTTTTGTTTTACTTTTTCTAACTAAATACTTTTTGTACATAATGCCATTTTTTTTTTTTCGAAAAACCATCGTCGGTCCCATAGAAAAAGTTGTTCATGTAGTCGGGTTGAGTGACCCCTTAAACAGAATATCGAGGGTCAATTTAAATAGGATGGGTTACTTATTAGAACATGTCGTGTGTGAGTCTTTACTTCTGGCTGTGTTTAGACACAGACAAATACGTTTTTTTACTGTACTTTACTTAGTTAAAGTACAGTAAAAAAAGACGTATTTGTGTATCCAAATAATCTTAAAAATAATCTTCTAGTGACATGAGAAATATTGAATACTGGTCTGGTTGAGCCTGCATCACAGTTTACCAGTGCTCTGGTATAAATGCATACACAAGTTCAAACTTTTCAAGACGACATTAGATTTTTGTTGAAAAATTGTTACTATAGCTTAGGAGAGTTTCTCAATGAATACAATTTAAGTCAGTAAAAAGTCCTGCGGCTCAGTGGGCGTGAGCATTATTAGCGCTTACGTACGAGTATGTTAAGCAACTCCGAGCACAGGCTTCAATCGGATGGTTGACGGCAAGTGGCAGTCACGTGCTTTGGAAGTCACGTCTGTGACTATCTGTCTATTAGTTAAGCAATGGCAGATGCCTCTAGGCAGCTTGAAAAATCGAACACTAGTGTTAGCCACTAACACACATGAAAAACAAACAGCATCTCCTTATGAATAACAATTATCTCCTACGATAGGTGCTTATTATTTTCACTATAGGACTACCTGGCATCATTCTTTGTTTAATCTGAATCATCATCATCATCAGGTATTTTTAGTCTTCACTACAGGAGCACGACCCTCTCTGTACTACCAGAGCCATATATTAGCTTGAGTAGTCAGAGGATTTGGCCTACACTCTCCACGCTGGCCAGACGGGTTGGAGAGGTCTCTTTGATGTTTATAAGCTTTGTTTAGCTTGTGTTTCCTTAGTCGCCTTTTACGACATCCACGGGATGACTTGGAGTGGTCCTATTCTACTCTGCCGGGAACCACACGGCGCACATTAATCTGAATATGCAAATTGAATCCTTAGTTGAAAAGCTTTAGAGCCCGGGGTTTGTTACAGTTTTGTTGGCCATGCAAGGATAAATAGACAATTACGATTGAGATACTCATACTACATTTAATTTCATTAAGTTAAAGGCTAGTTTATATGATATATCTATGTATTTTCTTTATTTATCATTTTTATAGTATCAACTGCCTTACTTAAGGCGTAAGGCATTACTTTATTTTTCTATTTTTCGTTTTCATGCTGGTCGTACAGAAAAAAACATAGAATCTACCAGCCGATCACGGGAATGGACGAAAATCTAAGAAATAATTGTAATAGGATTTGATTCCGTTTTCCATCTCCACACCTACCACTATGCTAAAAGTGACTTAAGGTCTTACAGACCTAAGCACTGTTTACCCCGCAAGGAAAAAAGACGTGACAGTATGTATGTATTCTATTTTACATCTGCTTTTCTTGCGGCCTGCCTCATGGTTTGCAAGTCACTATGTCTGAAATCTGAAAGGTGCATACAATAACGTATATGCAAACGTTATGAATTTAAAGTACTTGGAATAATTTTCGCATTTTGATGTGGTCAGTATCTGAATAAAACCCGCCGACAAAAGGACCATATTGTGCAAAAACTTTCCAATCCACAAATTGGTAATTTTTGTGTTCAATAATCCATGACGTTCACAAGGTACAAGACAACTTTATATACCCATGTTGTGAGATCTAAATCGAACTACAATATTTTATAGATTTTCCTAAGCAATGCTATTTTGATTTTTTTTTTAAATCCCTCAGGCAAGATGTGCCTCCAGCAGTCTTAAGTCTTTGTAATTTTTAATCAATATTAAGCTTTATAGCTTTACTAGCTGTTACTCGCGGCTTCGCCCGCGTAATTTATAGCCTATGACCTTCTCGGTACCCTAACCATGTGTATGCAAAATTTCAAGATGATCAGTTCAGTAGATACGGCGTGAAAGCGTAACAAACAAACAAACAAACTCACTTTCGCATTTATAATATTAGTTGGGATTGGGATTGGGATATTGATAACAATTACGCCACCGCGCTCCATATCCTACACGTTGGATTTCTCCACCATATCCCATTCATACTCATTATTCCTTACGCCACGTAACATAACTTACGCCACTATTACAAGTGTGGTGTCTGATTCAACATATTTTACAACAAAGTTGAAAATCAGTTAATATGAAGGAAACCAACAATGCAAATAAGGGAATGGGATTTGGTATAAAAATACGTTTTGGTAATACCAAGGCGTTAGTCGTACAAAAATTAAAGACTGTTAAAATCCTACCTACGTGGATTTCTTCTTCTTCTCTTCTTATCTCTTAATTTAAGAAGAATATCATCATCAGGTCCTGTCTGTGCTATAAGAGCCATACATTAGCCGTGTGGTTCCCGGCAGAGTAGAACAGGACCACTCCAAGTCATCCCGTGGATGTCGTAAAAGGCGACTAAGGAAACACAAGCTAAACAAAGCTTTTAACATCAAAGATACCTCTCCAACCCGTCTGGCCAGCGTGGAGAGTGTAGGCCAAATCCTCTGACTACTCAGGTTAGTATATGGCTCTGGTAGTACAGAGAGGGTCGTGCTCCTGCAGTGGAGACTAGAAAGACCTGATGATGATGATGATGATTAGCTGGAGCTAATCAGAAGATTTGGATTTCACTCTCCACGCTGGCCAGACGGCTTAGAAAGATATTTGATGTTTAGAAGCTTCGTTTAGCTTGTGTTTCCTAAGAAGGCTTCTTCGATATCTACGGAAGGACTTGTAAAGGTCCTATTCTGCTCTGCCAGAAACCACACGGCAACCTACGGCCTTTGATTATCTACGGCCTATAATCATACCCCACTGAGACTCACGGGTGTTACCCCGGTCCTTTGGAAGGCTTGCATGGGGATATAGATCCAACATGTAGAGGCCCTTTGGAGAAGTTGGTGTCATGTAGGCTCCAACCAGAAACCATTCCACGAAATATCAAGCCCTCGAACAAGTCTTGGCTGGAGGGGGTACTATTGCATTAAAAAAAAAGAAATTAGAAGGCTATGGGATTGAAATGTGGGTGGACTTGTACTGGGTTATTGCAAAGAGGCACCTGCCATTGTTTATTGTTTATTGTTTATTGTTTATTAAAATTTAACACACAGACTAACAGTTTTACACCAAGGCATCTGCATGCTAGATGTCTCAAATACATTACTATGAATAAACACAAAATTCTAGTTACATTACATGCATAACTACGTCATACATTTAACAATATAAAATATTATGAAATAAAAATACTGCATAGAATACAAATTTAAATGTCAAAGTCAAGATTAATAACAATACATTAAATTATATAATTAATAGAATTCAAATACAATATTAAACTAGTTATAAATTTATTAATTGAGTCATTGAAAATGTCAACATCAATTTGGTGTATGAGCATGTCGCCGAGCAACTGCAGCGCTCTTATTGTAGGCGCGTTCTTTGTGTACTCCGAGCGAGTGACCGGAGGAGAGAACAACCGCGGAGGCCTGCGAGGAGCTACCGCCGCGTGCCAGCGCGCGGGAACGCAGAGACCCAATAGCGCGAGCGCAGACTCATTGTCAACCTTATTATTTAGTATCTGGTAATAGTGGATCAAGAGCAGCATTTTCCTACGAAAAACTAGCGTATTAAGCCCAACCATACCCAAAACAAACATAGATGGATAAAGGTATGGATAATACCCATATATCCTTTTGTACAGCCATCTAGCAAATCTCCTTTGTACTTTTTCAACTGTCAAGGCATAAGTACTTTCGTAAGGATCCCATATTATTGCACAATATTCTAACTTGCTGCGAACGTACGCATTATAAAGTGTAATTGCGACTTTAATATCATCAAAATCTGACGCTACCCTCATTATAAAGCCTAGAGCCTTGGATGCTTCTTTACACATTTTGATGATATGACTATGGAAGTCAAAGTTGCTGTTTAGTGTCACTCCCAAATCACGAATCTCAGAAACACGTTCAATTGCCTTGTCATCGAGGTAATAGGTGGCGCGCACAGGTGAAGTGGAGCGGCTAAATGTAATTGTTTTACATTTATCTGCGTTAAAATTAAGATTATTAGCTATACTCCATTCAACAACGGCGTTTATGTCATTCTGCAATAGCACCGTATCTTCCAAACTACTAACTCCACGAAATAGTTTGAGATCGTCTGCGAAAAGAAGGCACTTTGCAGAACTGACGCTTTTCGGGAGGTCGTTTATCATGATAACGAACAGAGTAGGTCCCAAGGTACTACCTTGACTCACGCCAGAACTTGTGTTGTAGCTTTTGGACATGTGGTTACCAAGTTTCACCCGTTGTGACCTATTAGCAAGATAACTCGAGAAAAATTTCAGAAGACCAGGAGCAAATCCAACTGATGAACACTGACGTAAAAGCACGTCATTGTCAACCAAGTCAAACGCCTTTTGGTAATCAAAATAAGTGCCATCAACTTGTTTTCCGTTGTTTATTTCGGCACTGACATAGTCCACCAAGTTGACAAGATTGGTTGTCGTGGATTTTCCGCTCCGGAAACCATGTTGTGAGTCGTCCATCCAAAGGCTTATTTGCTGCCGCAAATGTGCGTCAATGATGCTTTCGAATATTCTGTCAAAAACAGACATCACAGCAATTGGCCTGAAATTAGAAATTTCACTGGTAGATCCAGCTTTATGCACAGGAGTTACATTACTTACCTTCCAGATGCTCGGAAATGTGAAAGTTTTGATGGAAAGATTGAAGATGTATAATAGAGGGGCCTTCAGTACTTCCAAACAGTCCTTAACAATAAAAGCAGGAATTGAATCAGGACCAGGAGCTGAGTGGGGTTTTAACTTTTTTGCAGCGGTTACTAAGTCCCTACTGTTAATACTGGTGATATTCACCAGAGGAGAGCAGTTGGAGTCCGAGGCACATTTTTCGGCATCATCAACATCAAGCTTCGGATGGTCACTTCGGAAGATTGAACCAAAGTACTCTGCAAACTCGTCAGCAGCCGACTGACCCATAAAAGTACGACCATTATGAGTGTAGGAAGTACATGTATTTCTGTTCGCTCTCTTACTCTTTACGTATTGCCAGAACTGTGAAGGGCTTTCTATGAGTTTAAGTTCCGTATATTTTATATACTTGTGGTAAGCATCTTTAATAAGTAGTTTTACTAGATTTCTATAATATTTAAACATTTCCCTATTAAAATCTTTATTTTCAAGTTTATAGCGTTTTAAATGAAAGTATTTTATCTTTATATATTTAATAATTTCAGCTGTGAACCAAGTAGGATAAACATAACGTTTATGGGCAGACGTTTGCGATATGTTTTTGAAAGGCACATTAGTCTCAATACATTGGTTCAGTTTTTTGTAGAAGGTGTCAACTGCAGAGTCGACATTAGGATCATTTAATACTTCATCCCACTCAATGGTAGCTATGGACGAGTACAATAAATGAAGGTCAGCTCTATGATAGTTTGGCCTAGGCATACAAGTCGGAGGAGATTCAGTTGTTGAATGCTCAGTTTCATCATTCAAATGGAACTCTATCCTGACTTCAAAAGATGCAAGATATCCATGGGGACCAAATGATGATCCGATGCTAATACTTGGACTTGGTCGGTAGCATGCTCACTCAATACCAAATCTAACATAACACCAAATTGATTGTAAACTACATTATGCTGGTTTAAATTACAAAACTCTTTGAACATATGAAATTGCTGTCTGACTCGCTGAGTGCGTGAATTTAGATTAAAATCACCTATAATAAATAGATCTAAGTTAGAATATTTACAAACGGTGTTTTCTAAGCAACTTAAGGCACCTAAATACCTTTCCTCTGGACAATTAGGAGGAAGATATACCACGCAACATATAAATTTCACCAATTTAGATGTGACATGTACCACTAATATTTCTTTGTCATTTGTTAGACCATCAACATCTTCAATCATATGTAAATTGTAACAATCACGCGCGGCTAAGAGTACTCCGCCCCACCCCGCGTCATTATACCGGTCTTTACGTATTACAGTATAGCCAGGTGGAAACAGTTCTGCGTTGAATACTGAATCAGTCAAAAATGTCTCAGTTAAGATAATTATGTCACATCCACAAAGGTGCATGTTGTTGTAAAACATTGTTGTTTTAGTCCTTAACCCGCGTACATTTTGGTAATACATTGTGACGCACTTTTTACATTTTTGTGATTTTGGGACGAAAGGTCTGTCTCCACGGCTTGACGCAGATGTCAGTAGCCCAATTTCCTGCTGACATGATTTTATCGGCAAGCTTTGACGGAACACCAAGTTTGAAGGAGGCATAGTTACCCCTAGCTTTGAGAGACTCAACCGTACACTCATCACTTCCACTGATAGAGCTCAGATGCGCCTGCACCTCAGCAACAGTTGTTCCTTGTTTCACGTAGTAAAGGTGAAGATATCTCAACCTCTCTGAGGCACGCAGCGAAGTCGTTCCTGGAGCCGCTGATCCACGCAGTACCTTGAGTTTAGAAGAGGAGAGACGTTTGTTACTAACAATCCAGCCGTCATCATGCGTCACATCGAGTGACACTGTGTCAACGTGAACTTCGTCCCCCTTCGGTGGCTTCGGTGGACTTAAAGCTGGTGTTTCAGTTAAAGCTGGTATGTTGATTTCGGCAGAACTTGCCATTGGAACGCTCTCTGTAACTTTGGTATACTTTGTCTTTGTTGGCTTATTTCCCTTTTGTGTGGCATTTTTCTTTTGATTGGATATCGAGTCTGTCGTTGGCGTCTTATTTGGTGAAATGTTTGGTAACTGTTGGTGCTCCTCAAAGCTCGTCGAATCAGTATTTTGGTGCGCCTCTGCATTGTTACACACCTTATTTGATAAAGTGGTAAGGAGCTTGTTTTCTAAGATGTTAAATTGTTTTGACGTATCCATTTTTATAGCTACTACAATATCCCTCAATGCCAATTGAAGTTCTTCGCGAATAACATTACGTAAGCTACTCAGGCTAGGGCAGCAGCATTTGTTACCATTTCTTTGCCCTCGCCACAAGGTGACATTTTCAGATTCACAGGTTGGTGTTTCAGTTACCATATTTTCTCCTGGAGTACTTGGTAAATATGGCGCTTGGCGGACTGGTGTCATAGTATTATCTTTTTTTTGGAATTTTGCTGCGACAAATGACACATAGCCATACTTTTACCGACTCTGCTGGGAGGGATTCATAGGCCTCCTCGGATCATATTCCTGTTTGCAATCAGAGCATTTCAAATAAGTATCCTTAGGATCAATTTTGTGGTTACATCCGGCACATTCCTTTAGAACCATTTTTTTTTGCTATTTTTGAGTCGTAAAAAAAAAAAAAAAGTTGTCATTCCAAAAAAATAAACAAACAAAAAATAAAACACAAAAACAAATTTCTCGGGTGTTGTAGTGTGGGCGCGAACTGGAAACCTCCGAATAGCAGGCAGGCGTCTTACGGCAACTGCTACCGTGCACTGTGAAGTGTCGATGAAAATAGTAAACAGTAGTCAGAATATATACTCAGATACGAATTCGACCATTACCATATAAGGTATCGTGGCGGTCACTGATTGCGAGAATGAATCATCACTCACTTGGTCTGTTGTTGTTAGCAATGGCGTCGCATCAAATTGTATATTTTACTAGAATAAGATCTTGAGATTGGAAGACTGGAGCGCTGCTTACGTTTCTTGCATTTGTACAAAAACACTTTGAGAACTTAGTAGATGTCAATTGATGACAATTTAGACTGATACAGGCAAATTTAATAATTTTAATATTTGAATAACAGAGGAGCTCAACTTTAGCGTGCGCAAGCGAGAGCGCGACCTCAATCATGATAACTGACTGCCATAATCATGATAACTGACTAAAATTGGTATTTGTTGGATTGGTTGGAAAAGTTGGTTGGTTACTGCTGGCAAAAGGGGCAATACTGTTGTGGGCGACTCAGGGATATCAAGAGGTGTGCTGCGCTTTATGCTCTTTGACACTTCCACCCCGCAACTGCCAACTAAGGCAAGCCAGAGCCGAGAGTCCTGCGATCCCCCATGAGTTTCCACCCCCGACCAATAGAGACACGTCGGGGGCAATGGCTCTGACAGACTCTCTGGAGCACTCGGGTCCGTGGTGTCGTTACTCACCAACAGTTCGCCTCAAGCTGCCCTGCGGCCATATCATACCTATTATTAGGTATTTTCAACATTAGCTCTTCAACTTTATAACCCAGTAGTCAAGACTGCATATATTTGCATCTCAAATACACATTCCCATAAAGCCGAATTATAATTACCATACACCAAGCTCAGTGTATGGTAATTATAATTGCGACTAACGAAGTAACGGCTATTTGGCTATTCCGGCCTTGCCTAATTACGTATGTACCTAATTTGCTTTTAATAAATGGTTCCGTGGGTCGGAATACCGACTCGTTACCTAAAACATTTGCATAAGTTATTCAGGTTGGAAAAGCGTAGGGATGCTAACTATGCAAGTCTTTGAAGAATCTCGGTATAGGTGGGATTCGGGAACCAATATTTTCGATAGCGGATGATTACAATATAGAAAAATGCAATGGATACTAAAATCAAAAAGGATTTTAAAATTTTTACAGAAAATTTGACCAGCTTTCAATAAAGGATATTTGTTTTCATGTCTCTCAGCAGTGAAGCGTCGGAGTCCCGGGTATTATGTCGAGCTCCGTGGCGCAGTGGTCAACACGCCATTCTGCGACACGGAGGTCCCGGGTTCGATCCCCCGTCAGGTCTAGATGGAAAATTATCTTTTTCAGATTGACCTGGGTCTTGGATGTTTATCTATATAAGTATATATTATAAAATATAGTATCGTTGAGTTAGTATCCCACGACACAAGTTCAAAACTTACTGTGGGGCTCAATTTGTGTGATATGTCCCTATATATTTATTTATTTGTATTTATTTATTTATTATGACAGCATTCATGCTGTTAGGTATATAGTTAGAAGAAAGTTATTAAATCCTATTCCCAACAAGGCTGCCTGTAAGATATTGCTTTAGCTGCTTGTAAGAAATTATTTACAAAAACAAAACGAAATAAAATCCACACTGGTAAACTCCGTTCTGTTATTAAGTAGGACTGAATAATGATGGCAAAATTCGCCAAAATAATCTCGATATTTCGGGATCTCTTATTGAGAGAGTTGGCACCTAAGGTGTGCGATCTAAGTAAGAAATTTCACGAAACTGAACCCTATTACACCGTCGTGAAAAGATCTAGGTACTTACTTCAAGAACGATTGTTAGGGAGCACTCGACCGAAGAGGCCTTTCTAATAGACTTAGTTGGAAACTCACTTAGTTTTGAAGAGTGAGTATTCTGATACCAACTTTCGGTCTGTCGAAAGGTCAACAACCATCATTTATTTAATCGGTATGAACTATTTTTTAAAGTTTTTGCGATGGAGGTAGACTAACTACGAATATGAATTTGGTAAATTCTTCGTTACATTAACGTTAAAATAATATCATAAATGCGCTAAACAATATGTTGTTGGTACCTAGTAGGATAGATATTACAATAATAATAGAATAGATATCTAAATGGTGAAATATTTTGTCAATACAATTTTAAAAAAATCAATTATTATTTGAGTTTTCAGCATTTGGCCCATACCAAAAGATTAAATTATTTATACGGACAAAACACACAGATTGAGCTAGCCCAAAAGAAGTTCGAGACTTGTGTTATGGGATACTAACTCAACGATACTGTATTTTATAACAAAAACATATATTGATAAACGTCCAAGATCCAGGACAATCTGAAAAAGATCATTTTTCATCTTAACCTGACCGGGGATTGAACCCGGGACCATCCATGTCGTAGGCTGGCGTGTTGACCGCTGCATCACGGAGCTCGTGAAGACAAAAAGATGTTTATATCGGCTGAACCATTCCTATAAAGGTCCAAAACGATGAAAATATTCCTATCCATAAATGGTACCTAGTAATAATAAATAATAAAACCAGGAAGAGATAACTGCTACAAACATGCTGGTATAAAATATGTTATTGCTAGGAGGTTATCCTTATGCAAGTGTCATAAAAATTTTACAGCTTACGACAAATATCTACTAAGAAACTATGTCAATAAAATACTTATTCAGCAGGAATGGATGGAAAATAGCTTTAGACGAGCTCCGTGGCGCAGCGGTTACCACGCCAGCTTGCGACACGGGGGTCCCGGGTTCGATCCCCGGTCAGGTCATGATGGAAAACGATCTTTTTCAGATTAACCTGGGTCTTGGAAGTTTATCTATATATGTATTTGTTATAAAATATAGTATCGTTGAGTTAGTATCCCATAACACAAGTCTTTCTTAAGAACTTACTTTGGGGCTAGCTCAATCTGTGTGATTTGTCCGTATATATTTATTTATTTATTTAGCTTTGGCTATATTGATCAAAATAAACGATTAGAAAATATTAGTACGGACATAAGGATGGATGCCTTTGAGAAGTACAATAAAAATGTAAGATCACTAACAACACGGCTGTAATGGGCTGTGGAATGAACACAAGTTTTTGATTGGATCGAGCGGGCGGTAAAAAAGGTGGACGCACAATCTTAGATGCTGAGAGAAGTTGTTTTCATAATTGAGCCGGAAAAGCTTTTAAAGTTTTCTACCACGAGGCTACTTACTTTAATGTCGAAGCCTACGAACAGTATTTTTTTCGACTTGAAAGGTACTGTAATTTTTTTTAAATCGGTTAAGTATGTTTGTGATAGAGCCAACTAAAGTATTGACTTATTAATAGGTATCAATTAGGAAAGTTAAGATAAAATTGGCATCTGTGGCGAATATAACGCTCATTCAACAGAAAATTACAGATAATAACAGATAAGCTAAAGAAGATGCTTATAGGCATCTTGAAAAATCTGACACCAATGTTTGCCACTTTTACACGCGAAAAACAAAACAAACAAACAGGTGAAAACTTAAAATTAAATGCGGTTAGACCCTTATTATTAATAGTAACTTCCTTTATTTTTTGGTAGTAACTATCACAATATCGTGAGCAGACGCGAAACTCATAACATACCTTGTTTTGGGTCAAAGGTTAAAATATGAGAACCCACAAGTAAAACAAACCTCAATGTCAAACGCAATTTGCCAGCTACGCTTATTACTCGACGAACAAAACGCAACAATGCCTTTGTCTACCTCGAGCTATTCAAGCGGGCGGTAAGCCGGACAATACTGGGTAGCTGGTTGTAAGTCAGACAATGCTGGCTGGGCAGTATAGTCAACTTAAGCGTGCGGAAGAGAGTAAGTTGTAGTGTCCTTTGATGTTATTGGGGCTTCATCAGACGCATTATTTGAAATTTATGGACATATCCTAATCCTAACTTCTTATCCTAATCCTAACTTCCTAACTAATATTATAAATGCGAAAGTGAGTTTGTTTGTTTATTTGTTTGTTTGTTACGCTTTCACGCGCTATCTACTGAGCCGATCATCATGAACTTTTGCATACACATAGGTTAGGGTACTGAGAAGGACATAGACTATATATTACGCGGGCCAAGCCGCGGGTAACAGCTAGTATATTCTATTTCTGTACCTTCCAGAATATGCAATGGGTACATTAGTGAAAATAACCTGTCCGATCCTTAAAGAATTGATTCAGCTCGTCAATATGAACAACATTTTCTTTGAGTTGCATGCTGGAAATTCGAAAAAATCTAATTTCTCCACCATATTCCATTCCTATCATGAGCCATGAATTCAAATTATTTTTTAAAATTTCTAACGTCAAAATTAACTAAGTTTTATACAAATGTATAACCCTAAGAGAATGAATTTCGAATTTCCCATAGCACACTCAGATCATTTAAGGACTTTTTGTGGAAAATTTTATTCTCCAAGACTGCTGGGGTCAATGAATATGTCAGCTGGTCAGTCAATCCGTTCGGCAGTCAGTTTATTGTGCATAAAGAACAGATAATATATGATACTTCTGTAAGCATATTGAATATATAGTTAGTTAAATTATACTCTACAAAACTCTTTGTAGGATCCTTATCCTTACTAATATTATAAAGGTGATTCCGTGCTTCGGAAGACACGTTAAGCCGTTGGTCCCGGCTGCCATCTGGTAGTCGTTAGAGGAACTACGTCAGAGGCCGAGAAGCGGTTCCAAGGAACTCTGACACCAGGATGTGCATAGTCGACTGACCGTGTCACCTGCACGAAATGATGATGATTATAAATGCAAAAGTGAGTTTGTGTGTTTGTTACGCTTCCACACCATATTTACTGAACCGATATTCATGAAATTTTGCATAGACATAGGCACATATCACGCATTCGTAGCCACGGGTAACAGCTAGTGTATAATATAATCTAATGTTCAATATGGGTTAGATTTGAGTTCTACGATGTAACATGTTCCCCGGTCTCGGATTTCAGCCGCAGGGCAAACGATATAAGGTAAAAGCACCTATTCCCGGTAGTGTCCCTGTTACCGGTAATCTAACATATTTTTAAATTTTGCACGATTTTACGAATAAATTTACAATGTTTTTATAAAAAAAAATGTTTTTAGTTATATTTTGATCAATAATAATGGCAACAATTACCAAAAAGTATGACAGCTTCACCACAATAAAATGTCAAAAGTTTGTACTCCAACATTTTTACATTTTGGCTGTGTGCAGTTGCTGAACGAATCAACGACATGTTCGTAATATTAACTGTGTCATACTCATACGACTAGGAGTTCGGTAAGTTTGTTTATGTATTTAACAAGTTAAATAATGTATCTTTCAATTCAAAGTATAAATTATAGTGTGTCTTTTAAAAAAGTGAATATTTTGGGCTTTTACATTTATTGGTACTCAAAATTCCCTATTTGACCTATAATCCGGCAAAAATTTACCGGTTATTGGTACACGCATTAGTCCAGTAATATTTATTGTACCTAAACCCATTTAAAGACTTTATTGCAAGGGAATAAGTTTGATTTTCCTTTGAAATACTGTATAACATTCTTACCGGATTCAAATTAAACATAAAACAATGTGCATCAGGGTGGAGGGTCAACGAATGGTGAAAAATTTTACTATAAAACAAATTTGAATACCTCTTTCAAGTTGCATAAGAGTAAGATAATCACAAATCCATACTAATATTATGAATGCGAAAGTAACTCTGTCTGTTACGCTTTCACGCCTTAATTATCTTTACATACATACATACTATCACGCCTCTTTCCCATGGGGGTAGGCAGAGACCAAGGACCGCCACTTGCTACGATCCTTACAAAACTCTTTCGCTTCATCTACATCCATCACTCTTTTCATACATGCTCGCCGGTTTCGGGTACTCCTGACTTGCCCCTTGACAAGAATGTCCGCAATCTGGTCACGGTATGTGCGTCTAGGCCGGCCCTGACTTACTCTTCCGGTCACATCTGCCTTATAGAGTTTCTTTGCGAGACTTCTTTCATCCATCCTTTCTACATGTCCAAACCACCTTAACATTCCTTTCTCAATTTTTGTCACTACATCCTCTTTCACTCCACATCGCTCCCGCACTACATCGTTTCTCACTCGATCTCTCAAATTTACACCACACATGCTCCTAAGCGCACGCATTTTTACCGCATTTATCCTACTTTCATGCTTCTTCTGCCATACCCAACTTTCACTTCCATACATAAGGGTGGGCAACAACACTCCCCGATGAACAGCAAGACGTGCTTTAATGTTCTCTAAAGTACGGAGAAGGACATAAGATACCTTGCATCCGAGAAAAATTAACTATTTCTGAGGGATCGACATTAACGCGGGCTAAGCCGCGGGAAAAAGCTAGTACATTAAAGGTAAAAGTATCAAATTCAAATTTATATCAAATACATCATGTCATGATTTGACAACTTTTTAAGTACATGCTTGACTATAAAAAATTCAAGTTGGTACGGATACCAATCCAATGCGCGAATCAGACTCGCACTCAACCAGTTCTTATATTTCATTTTGTGGACGCAGTTCTCGGATTAGGTACATTAAGTATAAAATAAAATAAAGCAGTCCGACCGTCCAGACGAACATGTATAAATGCTGTTTTTGTAAGTCTTATGCTACTTATAATAGAATTCAAAATCGTGGTGTAGTTTACCGGTTTCTGGTACAATATAGTAACGGTTATTAGTACAAACTTGCCGGATACTGGTACAATCAGCCCTTTTTTATTTTAATTTGTAATAACAATAAGAAATGTTTATAATTTATTTCATAAAATTATTTACGTCAAGACTACTTTAAATTACCTGTAACCACGTGTATATATCATCATTGTTAGACTAATAGTTTTAACACAAGCGACTTGCAAAGTCACGAAAGTTCAAAACTTCACGGCTATTGGGACGTTAACCTTAATTTAACGAGACTACAGAAGGGTACATCATTTTTTAAAGCTTTTTAGGGACGGTATCACTGCTATATACCGTAAAGTACGTCTGTTAGTGTATTTATGTAGTTTTGTAGAGTATAATATAACCTGATTAAGTAGACGAGGTGTCCGATACATAACCCTTGCATTTCTTATCAGTGACGAAATTCAGATCAATCCTTGCACGTATATCTTTATTCAAGTTGATTTTGAGTTAAACGCAAAGGTCAACTCAGTTAGCTTATTATTTATCCTCCCTTAGATCTAGTGCCAAGAATTTTCGAGAAATAGTCCGAAATTATGAAAAAGAACAGCTTGTAATGGTGTTTGTCTACATCAAGAACTAGAAATAGGCAGCGCAGCATATGTGCTATTTTTAATTTATGCCTAAGGTTGGGGTTGAGACGCCCCTTATCACGGCGGTCGGGGAAATCTAAACAATCGAGACAGAGCGATAACATTGACTTTTTTCATCGGCCTTAAGTAAACACTTTGAATAACAGGAGAGATTGGAATTTGAATTTTGATTTGGTCATTCTTTCGAACTCCGCTTGGAATTAATCAGTTCTCTTGAACTTCAATGGTTGGTTTTGTTGCGTTTTTGCGATTGTTACACATTTAAATAAAATTTCTTATCATACATTATTTAATATATAGCTAACCTTCAATTATAGTAAACTATGTCGTCATACGGAATCTTAACGGATTACTCCTTTCTCATGTTAGTTTAATTATTGAAAAAATTGTTTAGAGTTTTAATTCACGAATTTTTTTTCTATTATTGAAGACAAAATAGTAAATAATAATTATTTTTAACAAAAAAGTAAAACCGACTTCAACCCTATACGTAAATGTACAAACTGGAACTTAAAATTAGATTTTGTGGGTGTGGTAGTTCAATCTAAATAGAGGAACAACGTCGTCATCAACTTGTCTTGATACGTGAATAATTCAACAGAAATAAAATTAAACCAAACGGCATACTTGTACAATTTTTTTTGGTTTTCGTTGAGTTTTTCTAAAAGCACTGGATACATTTCGATAAAAATATTATGGGACCAACTTTGAAGTTCAGTCAAAACAGAGGAGTAACGTTTTCATCATCATCGTCTTGATTCGCATAAGAATAAAATACAAATAACTTTAAACCGAACAGCATACTCTTACAATTTTTTTGGATTTTTGTTTATTTTTTTAATAGTTGTAACGGAACACATATATGTGTCGCGTTCAGATTCTCAAATATTAATAAAAGCTCTGAAATCATACAATAACTACCTATCTGCGGTTTGACTTCGAGATAAAATCATACAATAACTTTATAATTTGTTTACAAAACTATTATTTACAATAGGCCAAATTATGACAATAACATGACATAGACATTCGTTCATAATTTGATTGGTCCGTAAAATTAAGTCATAGTTTAGAAACTAATTGAGAGATAAATAATGGTTAACATTAAATCAATAATTCCATTAAGATTTACTTATATTTTTATTAAATAACATTACATTTATTGGTCCTTTGACAAAGAAATCATTCATGGTAAAATAATGAGTACTTAATTGGTTGATTTCCTTTTGCCTTGTAAAAGTTGGAAAATTGATAAACGAGACTTGTAATTAATGAATATATGGAAAGAATTTATAAAAGAAAATAATTATGATAATTTCCTAAAACTCTACGATGATACTTTAAAGTAAGAGTTTATGAGGATTGAAAACAACCGGAAGTATAGTCTCGAATAGCCAATGGGAACGTTAGAACCAGAATCCCAGTTTTTCAGAAAGGAGACGACCAATCACGATGAAGATGATTAAAAGCAGGGGTGGGAGAATTCTTAACAAAACGGGGACACCTGCAATTCCTGGGACAGTTTATTTCAAATTTTCTACGAGTTTATATCTTGGGGTGTCATTATGCTGGAGCTGTGACCGACTTCTGATTTTGCTGCTGATCGCTCTGGAAGTCCAGGCTTGTCCATGGTGACCTGATCTGGCAGGAGATAGGCACAAATCATTGATAGTTGGGATCGGTCCACGTTTTGATTTCCTTTGATTTTGAGCTCTGGAATATCTGGATAGTATTTCCGTGGAGATGTCTCTCGTTTAAAGTATTGAGGGAGAATCCATGCTGGTCGCCATACGCCGCGAAGGCACCGCTGGATCCTTTTAGCATTTTGATCTAGAATCAGTGTTCTTTACTTCGCACCTATACCTATTTAAAATCTGTTACGTACGGTTTGTAATTCAGGTTATCCTGAAATCAATATTATGTGTTCCGATTGACGTCCGAAGTCCATTAGGAGAGTACCTCGCTTTCGTTTACCATTTGCCGCTAGATGTCGCTAGTTTCCCGCATGTCAGCCTCGATCCGCGCGCCCCCTGACGGCAAACTTATAAAACTTGTCAACCTCATACAAGCCGCCATCTTTTTCGTCATTGTTGCGTCGTTTTTCGTGCCGACCGTTTGCCGTTAGATTTAAATTCGAATTCATTTGTTTATTTTAAGAAATTTTCGAGATTAAAGTAGAAAATTTAGTCCCAAGTGAAATATTTTCGGGATATTTTTAGTTTTCCGTGTGTTTTGTACTAGTTATAGAAGTGTAATATAATTACGTACGTAAATACCATAATGGAAGAAAACGGATCACCGTTAAGAAAAAGGCCCCGATCTGGATCTTCGAGTTCGTCGAGTAATAGTGTTTGCAGCGGAAAAGCAGATTGCAGTTCGTCGGGTTCAAAAACTTCGATGGCGAAGCGGAAGCGTTTTTCCGGACGGGATTTGGAAAGCAGGTTTGAAGCACTGTCACAACAGCTGGTGAGTCATTTCAATTCTATGATCTATGCACACGTTGCTGCGGCACAAGCCTCTTTTTCAAATAATGGTCCGGTACCCATACATTCTAATGTACCCATTTCGACCACACCCGATATATCGACAGCGACGCTATCCACAGTGGGTATTGCACCGGTAAATACAGGAATCGAAAATGAGCCTATTCTCCGCCCACCAACCCAGTCCGTGTCGTCTTTTAAAGTGGATAGTATCACCGACTTGACCGTTTCAATCAAAGATCCGGTTGTGGCTAAGGCGATTCCTGATCGAGTACAAAAAATTTCGGCTATGCAAAGATTTGATTCTTCCGATTGGAATGCTGTCCGTTATACCGATATTCAAAAGAAATACGCGGCTTTTCCGGCTTTTACCGAGTTGAAAGTAAACGAAGAGTTACGCCGTTTGGAAGATCCTTTCGCTCCTATTCGTTGGTACCAGATGGAACGTAGTTTCGCAGCATTGTCTAATGCCTTTTTAGGAAAGAATGAATGTGTTAACTCTGCTTTACAAGCTCTTATTGACTGGTCGTCTAACCCTGACTTAAATTTGACCCCAAACTGTCTTTATGAGAAATTAACCGAATTATTTGGGAAAGACTCCAATTATAAAACCGTGTCTCATGATATTTTACAAATAATTTGTGGAAAACGTGCAGAAGTGTTAGAATTACGCCGTCGATCGCTCTTAAAGCCGTTAAAAGATAAATATATACGTGAGGATATCGAAAAGATACCACCATCTTCAGAGTACATGTTTAATCCACAATCTTTAGCGTCTTACATACAAAAAGTTGGAGGTGTAGAAAAAATACAGAAAGAAAAACCCAAATTTCAACCTAAGCGTGCTAAATCTCCCGAGCCTTCAACCTCTAACCAAGAAAAGACATTTCAGGGTCGTTCAGATAAAAGAAAACAAATTGGAAACAAAAACTACTCCAACAAGAAAAATTTTGACGAAGACAAGAAAAAGGGGGGGCGAAATTCAAAGGGGTCCTACAAATCGAGTAAAAAACAAAGATGACTCAGTAAGGTTTTTAGGGGGCTGTCTTCAACTTTATCAAAAAGCCTGGATTCCTTACGATCCCCCGAAATTTATTTTAAAGATGATTTCCGGCTCTCGAATTCCATTCAATCAGACACCTCCTTTAATATTTCCTACCCTAGAGGTAATGAAAAAATTTCAAACTCCAGTCTCCCTCGAGATGTCAAAGGAGATTCAAATTATGATTCAAAATTGTGTTCTCGAGCCCGCACCATTAACCCCATCTTTTATATCTCCTCTGTTCCTAATAACCAAGAACAACGGGAAGAATCGTGTAATTTTCAATTTAAAAGCCTTAAATCAATACATGACCACCAAGCATTTTTATCTTTTTCACCATCGTCAAATGTTAAACTTCCTTCAGCCAGGCGATTGGATGGCAAAGTTAGATATCAGTCAGGCTTACTATCACGTGCCAATAAAGCACCGACATCGGTGCTTCCTCCGCATCAGTTACGAAGGTCGTTTGCTACAAATGACTTGCTTGCCATTCGGCCTAGCAACAGCACCAAGAATGTTCGCTTCGATTACGAATTGGACAGCCGAAATGCTTCGCGCCAAGGGTATGCGGATTGTAGTCTACCTGGACGATTACTGCATCGCTCATCAGAATCCTCAAGTGCTTCAGGCACAGGTACATACTGCGGTGAACTTTCTAACCAGTCTGGGGTGGTGCGTCAACATAGAAAAATCCATCACAAGACCAGTACAATCGATGGAGTACCTAGGCATCAGCTGGAACACACAATCGAATTCGAAAGCTCTGCCCCCAGACAAAATTTCCAAGATCCGCCAAAACATTTTGTCTCTCCTGGCAGCCGGCAGTTGGACTCTGAAGCAGGCTCAACGCCTCTTAGGGCTTCTAAACTTTGCAACCTTCATCACCCACCGGGGAAGGTTGCATTGCCGTGCGCTGCAACGCCACAGCAATCTCCTGCGCTTGTGTCCACGCAAGAAAATTCCTTACCCAAAAGAAGTACGAAAGGAACTCGAGTGGTGGCTAGAAAATATAATCCTGAACACAGCGATACATCCGCAACAATCTCCCACAAACTACATGATCACAGATGCGTCAGATGTCAAATGGGGAGCGGTTGTAAACAACAGAAGGAGCCAGGGTTCCTGGAGCGATCTGCAACAGACTTGGCACTGCAACGCAAAAGAATTGTACGCAGTGATTGCAGCCCTTACAAAGGAAGCTCGCGTCTTGAAGAACTCGACGGTGATACTGCAGAGCGACAACAAAACAGTCGTCTCCTACATCAAAAACGAAGGCGGGACAAAGTCGCCTCTGCTGTTGAGATTGACACAAGAACTATTGACTCTGGCGGACAGCCTCAACGTTGTACTTATTCCTCACCACCTTCCGGGAATATACAACACGGAAGCCGATCATCTCTCGCGCAATCGCGCCGGCTCCGAGTGGCACCTACAAGTCGAAGCAACGTCAAAAATATTCGATCGGTGGGGAACACCAAACATCGATCTGTTCGCCTCAGAAACAGCTCATGTAGTGCCAAACTATGTTACGCTCGACTTGTCAGACTTGAACGCCTGTTATCACAACGCTTTCAGCAGATCTTGGCATTACCAACTTGCGTGGCTCTTTCCTCCTCCGGGACTAATCCCAAGAGTACTTCAGCATCTAAACAAAGCATCGGGTCACTTCATATTGATAGCTCCAAAGTGGAAGAAACCGTTTTGGCGACCGGACTTGAAAATGCGCGCGGTGACTCGCCCAATGAAAATACAATGTCTGCGGAACTCGCTGATAGACACGACAACGGGTCGCCCTCCAGCTCAAATCGACAATCTCAAGCTGGAGGCTTGGCTCATTTCGGGTGGGACAAATTAACCACATCTTGGTCTCTAGATGAAAAGAATCTTCTGTTAACGTGTTGGAGACCTTCCACATTCAAGACTTATGCACCGATTTGGACCAGGTGGTCAAACTGGTGTCGTGATAATAATGTCACACCACATTCACCACAATCTCAGGAAGTCGCAAAATATTTAGCTCATTTATTTTTGTCCAGTAATCTTGCATACCGTACAATTTTAGTGCACAAGTCGACAATAGCATCTGTTTGTGAAACTGTTTCTAACACTAAAATTTCTAGTAGTCATATTGTAAAACACATTCTAAAAGCAATTTCTATAGCTAAACCAATACCTCCTAAAGTCCCCATTTGGGATGCAAGGCTACTCATAAAATATTTAAAGTCTATCTGCCCTTCTAAAAGCTTGTTTGATATCTCAAGAAGGACTGCTACCATTTTATTGCTAGCATCTGGACGTAGAGTACATGATTTATCATTGTTACATTGCGATCAAGCTCATTTTATAGTTAGTGCAGATTCCATTACTTTTTGTCCTTCATATGGATCAAAAACTGACTCATCTTCATATCAGCAATCAAATTGGACACTGTTATCTGCCCCTGATCAAAATATCGACCCTATTTACTGGGTCAAAGCTCTGGTAGAGATTTCTAAGGATATCAGAGGTTCAGTAACAAATTTATTTCTCACAACAAAAGCTCCATATAGACCAGCTTATTCAGCTATTATTGGAGGTTGGGTTAAGACCCTATTAAGAGATGCTGGCATAGATGCGTCCCCTGGTAGCTGTAGGTCAGCCGTATCATCTTTAAACTGGATTGAAAATTATCCTATTAACGAAATTCTTGCCAAAGCCAACTGGCAACATGAATGTACCTTTCAAAAATTCTATAAGAAGCCAATTTTTGTAGCAAATAATAGTGTATCGGAGAAATCATTGTCCAAATATTTCTCGGTACCATAAATGATTATTGATTGATTTTATGATTTGCTAAATAGTTAAAATCTTTTCTTTTTCTCTGTAAGCCTTTTATGACATTTATTTCCATATAAATGCAATAAATCCTTCTATCTGATCACATTGTTGCATTTTTACTTATATATTCTCATACAAGCCACCAGGTGATAACAAACACGTCTCTCATAATGGACTTCGGACGTCAATCGGAACACATAATATTAAAATTTTACCTTCCAATAAAATTTGTATTATGTTTCCTTAGACGTCCGAAGTCCAAATTAGTTCTTCCTGGTGAACCTAAGCAGCACCTACATCATTATGAGCCGAACAATGACGAAAAAGATGGCGGCTTGTATGAGGTTGACAAGTTTTATAAGTTTGCCGTCAGGGGGCGCGCGGATCGAGGCTGACATGCGGGAAACTAGCGACATCTAGCGGCAAATGGTAAACGAAAGCGAGGTACTCTCCTAATGGACTTCGGACGTCTAAGGAAACATAATACAAATTTTATTGGAAGGTAAAATTTTAATATTATTTAGCATTTCATACATTTAAAGTCAGTGACTAATGGGGTAAGTTTTTGCACATATTACTAGCTGGAAATCGCTAGGGAGATTGGATTCTCCTTGAAGGTATTTTATGGTATTAATCCATGTTGTAACGTGATTTGTGAAATTTTGTGCAAAATATCCATTTTACTAAGGGTAGATTTGTTTTTGAAATTGTTGAGAAATCTTTATGCTTTATGGAAAATTTTGAGTAAATCCTTATTTCCCTAAGCTGTGTAGAATCTAGGTAAGAAGATTCCTAGACTTTGTCTTAACTATTAAACTTTTGGTGGAAAATATTTGCCAGATCATAACTATTTTAACTGTGGGTAGTTTTCCAAACAGTTGCCACTATTATTTCCGATAGAACTCAATAAGTAAATACTTTTCTTGGATTTTAAGCATTGCTCAATAGAATTTAATTGCTATGGCATAAATTCCTAGTTTAATTTCACAAAAGATTGAGACTGATCCGTCTATTCACTAACATGAATATCCTAACTTATTGTCTTCAAACAATTAATCAGACTTTATGGTCATCCATATGAAATAACAATGACCTTATATTATTTACCATATCATTTTGTTCTCTGAATTGGAGGTGTCAGTCCGTGAGATGTCGGTCACTAAGTCCTAGAAGGTTAAGGCTTGACCATGACATAAGTAATAGGAGTGATACTATCTAATCCTGGAATAAATAAGAAATTCCTAATAAGTAGTGTCCATTTTATACCATTAAGGCCGAGTATAAGATTTACTCACATGCCTACATATCAAAACCAATGGACATTACAAATCACAAACCTATTGAAGGTGTTATAATGACTAGTAAGTCTGAAGTAAATGTACTTTGAATGAGAATAGACATTTCATCTCAATCTGTCTCTAAGATCTAGAGATAGGGTATAATAATGCCAATAATTGAGATCATGGTAAGAGATTTGCCATTATAATCAATTCCTTAAGTAATGGGAACATAGATAAAATAGTTAACAATTAATACTAGTAAAAGTATTATTGTAGCATTTCTTATAATAGATATGCTCTACCTAGGGTGACAGACAGACAAATTCCCCTGTTGAATTAAAACTCCTTAAGAGAATTAAGTAATATCTGTATCAGTTTAATTAAACTGAGCTCAATTGCTTTTACACAATATAAAGTGTACCTACCTCGGTAGATTTACAGATATGAGCTCGGCCCAGCGACCAGAGTGAGTCCTAAAAGGATCCTCTGTAGACAGATATTACGCTTGAAGACACTTTGTCTTTCCTCTTGTCTCGTACCTATTCTACTGACAGTAGATATAGGCACTATATTAACTCAAGTACGAGTTTCCCTAGTTTTCTTCTCAAGTGTTAGAGTAGCATACGGTAGAACTGGTGTCCAATTCTGGAGTCGAGCCGTATAGTCGGTACGGGGAGGGGTGCCGACCTAGCCGTTAAAATAACACGCTGGGCTTATAAATACATACCATACAAACATACACATACCTTACTGAACTGAGAGTACCTCACAATGACAGACAGACACAAACTATTAATCCTAGATTTTACTTTAAACATAAAATACATTCTCTTAACCATTTCATAGATGTCTTAAAGCAGCTTGATGTGTTTAGTAGATATCATTCCTCAAGAGAACCATTGACATATATGACAATACTTAGATTTTCCTATAACACATACTGGCATAGTCTTATCATAGATGCTTTTAGGTAGCTTAAATGTCGATAGACAAGCTTTAAATATAAACTATCTCTAGATTATTACAAACCACATACTTTCATGGTTTTATCATGGATGTTTTGGGCGGCTCGGTATGTCTGATAAACAAACTTTAAACATAACCAAATCTAGATTATACTATAACATATACTTTCTTAAACTTATCTTAGATGCTATTAGGCAGCTTGGGATGTGATTCCAACCTTGTAGGGAAACATAAATTTATAAATCAATAATTTTAATACTTTCATACATTTCTGATAGGTACCTTATACTATGACTATATTCAGCAGGCATAGCAGTAAGCTATTGAGGATAGGATCATACTAGTAGATATCTTTCTTCATAATGTTAATTATTAATAAACTTCTCCATAATAAGGCAAAATTATAAATTACTAGAGGCAGGCAACAAAAAGAAACAGTGCAATTAAAAGTATTTATTAGATAGGTAAATTCATAAGCGCATCATTAAAGTAAAGGTTATATCCACAATAATAGCACGAATACACCCAAAGATAGCTATTTAGGCAAGTCTAAGTTAGGTTATGGTTAATTAAGTTAGGTATAGTAGAACAAAACCACAGCCTTAAAAAGTTCACGGGTTGCCACGGAAAAACAAGGGATTCTCCACTAGACATTGATCACAAGCCAACATAGGGATTGAATAATTGGAACAAACAAACATACATAGCAGCTGATAATAGGCTTCTGAATAAGGCTAGCGTTTGGTGCAGTTAGGTCATCTTAATTTGGCAAAGCTTTCACAAAAATAAAATATCAAAAAAATAAAAAAAATTAAAACATGATTAGATAGGTTACATAGTGCTCAATACATTGCGATAAAAAATTTATGGGAATATATCGGCATTACCTATCGAACAAAAAAAGAATCACGTAACATACATACAAAGAAAAAACATACAGACGAATTGAGAACCTCCTCCTTTTTTGAAGTCGGTTGAAAAGGGAGGGAAAACCATACGTATAGATACATATAATACAAATTCAGAAGAAAGTGGAAGTGATAAAGTATGGTGAACTCGCAAAAGCTCACGGGAAGTTACAGCTTAGATACACAATCTTTAAAAAAAAACATGTGTGTAGGTTCGGACCAAAGAGTCTAACAGGTAGCGGGATCAAAACAATAAGGACTAAACGTAGCGATTATTGTTCTTAATAAGAACTAGCAAAAGCGTCGCTCTTACATTATGATAATAGTTAAGAGAGCCCGTGTATGAGTTATCTTTGCACTTCGACCTTTGGGTAGTAGTAGTAGTAATTTGAAAAAAAAGGCTTAATTTTTTTTTTCTAATGTTCTACTTCTAAAACCACAGAACCAATTTTGATGAAACTGTACTGTACCCTAAGTTGAACCTAGCCAAGTTTGATAAAAATAATTTTGGCAATGTAAGTAATAGTTTCTGAGATATGTGGACAAACATACAAAATATATTACCAACAAATATACATACATACACATACGAAATGGGCATGTTGACTAAAAAAATTTTCATGTTGCTATGTAAAGACCTGCCAAAAATAAACACAATAATGACAGAAATACATTTCTAAACAAAAAACTCTTTCAGCTATAAAAGTTTTAAAGACACATGTTTTTAGACGTAAATTTTTAGACGTGAAAGCGCGCCGCTGAAATGCCTTCATATTTGTGACGTCACAAGCTTGTATTTTGTATGGGTGGCGTGAGAACTTTGTTTGGTAGCTATGCGAAATATTTCGTTTATGGTAATGGTTTGATAATAAAAGTTGCTATGAATTTTGCGGACTAATATACAGTATAATTGTAATTAAAGATTTTCATACTTTTAAAAATGGTCCTATTCACCCAACTTCAAAGAAGCTTTAAAATCACTTAACGAATCGATATCAAATTAAAAGTGTTCTTTATAGTGTTTTAAGACAGAAATTAGTCTGATTAGAAACAAATTTTATATAATCTTAACATTAGGCTACTACCGTATTTGACTGATTTGTATAGAATCTAGTATAGACTGGCCTGGCATATCCAAAAACTGTAAATCTGTCAATATTACATAGGTAGGTACATACGGGTCGAATGGATATCCTCCTTTTTGAGGTCCATTAAACATAATATCCAAGTTGAGTAAATTTAGAGATCATCCCAAATATTTAGGAGCTGGGGACTCGAATATTAACCGCAGAGCGTATAAATCACGCCATTCGTAATTATTCAAGCGACACGGCCGCTAGAGCACTATTGTTTGAACCCATCCATAATTTGACGCCTATTTACACTCATTTCCAAGCCGAGTAATGAGCTGGTGAATTGCGTGGTATGTTCAGTCCGTTGGTTTGTAATGAATATTGTGATTGGCATGTAAAATTGATCAATATATTGTGGTTTTTTTGGAGTCTATAACCGCTTTTGACTATCTACTGTTATTCGTATGAATAAATGCTATGTGTCATAATTCAATTTGACTAAGGTGCTTCTAAACGGGCCATGTTTTACTGCAATATGTGGCTGCAATACAGTGGCCGGCTATTGCTGACCACTGTTGCAAGTAATACTAGCCACACTAAGCAACATTGTAGTAATGTGCCGGCCATACAGCCAAACATGTCAGGTGTGGCCATATATGGCCGGTATTGTTTTGATAGGTTGCCGGACGATCGCCGAGCTATCGATATTAACTGCAATATTGCCGAGCTAATTCTATAGTTATTTCATTCGCTCTCGGTTGTTATGGCATAGTGTATCCTTTTCTACGCGACATGTAGTTTGCTGTAAGTGACACAGTGATTAACTGCTATGATAAGGTGCTTTGTTTCTATAATTAATTTTTATTTTTGGCTGGTTTTGCTTTAAAGAAGCTCGAAGTCACCCTGCCTGTGATATTCTTGTAAAGTTCCTAAATATTTTTTGGCTTAATTATTTACTGAAATTATAATAATGGTGCAGCCACAAATTGCAGTAAAACATGGCCCGTTTATTAGAAATAGCCATGGAAAAAAATAGGATTTAAAATGTGTCTAAAAGCTAGGTATAGACTGACTGAGGTATCCAAAAACCGTAAATCTGTAAATAAACTAGACGAATTTTTTAAATCTATGCTTTAAACCATATTTTACCCACACCATAATAATTTGGCGTAAAAAAGTATGAATCATACGCTGCGCTACGGCGACTTACTTAGTAGTGCAATAATAGGCAAAGTAAATACGCACAGCAAGTAAGACAACGTAAGTTTGATCATTTCAATGATATTGTTTTCATTGATCGAGATCAATAAGTAAAAGTATAAATTATGTTATCATCATCATCATCAATTTGACGATCCTCAATATGCTTTTTACAGAAGCCCAGACAATGCGTGGAATAAAGCTTTAATAAATTACGGCAGAAATAAAGTTTTCAGCGAAAAATGCTTTCATTCTTGGCAATAATAGTAGCGTGTACTACAATTTTGCTCCCGTTCTCACTTACAAGCCCACCAACATGCTAAACTTGGCCTTAAGGTTTTACAGACCTGGGCTCTGTCTACCCCGCAAGGGAAAAATACGTGATAGTATGTACTGGAATGCCCCCATATAAATTACTCTTTATTTAAAGCACGTTCCAGTGCACGCTACCCACTTTTACACTCTAAATGATGAGTTGACCGCTAAATGATTTTGCATTCGAAATTGTGAGATTTTTCGTATGCGAATGGTTTTATATCTCATGTGTGACTTCACTTTATGCAAGTAGCCAATTGTAAGTCATCCGCTGCGTCACGTGGACGCCTTGAGTTGAGTTTGTGAATGAGTAGAATTGATCTGCCACTAAACTTGTTATTACTCGTTTCGTATTCACATGTAAATACAATCAACGATTGGAAAATTTTAAATACTTTTACATACATATATTATACCATGCATTAATGAATATTTAAAGTGTTACTATTTAAATCTTTAACTCAACATAAAGACAACAAGTATCATATCAAAAGCTGAGGCGGACAAATTAGGATTTTGGATAGCTTGCGGGTTACAAGGAGTTCGGCTGTTGATTTTAGTTACGTCTGTTTCAGAGCGAACCAGACCAATAACAGGCGGCAACCACGAGAAGGAGAACCACCAGCCTTGCCAGGGCCCTCACTGCGACCTGCGCTCTGCCGTGGCCATTCGCCAGATTGCACATTGGGAGCGATGTGCAAAGTGAGGCTACGTGCGTGAGACACCGCGTGGGAAATTTAGTCTCAGCACAGTTAGCCTCGCCCAAAAACTACTTCTAACATTACCAAAATTTCAAATACCATACACACACATATAAACCATGCATTGATTAATATAATATTTCAACGTTACCATTTAAATCTTTAACACAAATAAAACAACAAGTATCAAAAGCTGGGGCGGACAAATTAGGATTTTGGATAGCTTGCGGGTTACAAGGAGTTTGGCTGTTGATTTTAGTTACGTCTGTTTCAGAGCGAACCAGACCAATAACAGGCGGCAACCACGGGAAGGAGAACCACCAGCCTTGCCAGGACCCTCACTGCGACCTGCGCTCTGCCGTGGCCATTCGCCAGATTGCACACTGGGAGCGATGTGCAAAGTGAGGCTAACTGCGTGAGACACCGCGTGGGAAATTTAGTCTCAGCACAGTTAGCCTCGCCCAAAAAAAAACATCTTTACCTTTACCTTAACGCATTGACAAACAGTAGACGCTTATATTCGGTATAATAACAAAAATTCTATTTTGAGTGGTTTAGTGTTCGTCAACGAGTTAATTTTAAATACCTTATACATATATTTTTTTCTATTTGAATACTTTACATACATTTTATATTAAAAATGCAATTAAATATATGTAAAGTGTACCTTTGCCATGCCAGCGACGTACAAAGTGAGGCTAACTGCGTGAGACACCACGTGGGAAATTTAGTCTCAGCACAGTTAGCCTCGCCTAAAGACTACCTTTACTATCACCAAATATATACTATGCATTAATGAATATGTACCATGCATTAAAGAATATTTAAAGTGTTGCCATTTTAATCTTTAATTCAACACAAAACAACAAGCACCAAAGACTAAGGTAGGAAAATTTGGATTTTGGATAAGTTGCGGTTTATAAGGAATTCGGCTGTTGATTTTAGTTAAGTCTGTTTCAGAGCGAACCAGACCAATAACAGGCGGCAACCACGGGAAGGAGAACCACCAGCCTTGCCAGGGCCCTCACTGCGACCTGCGCTCTGCCGTGGCCATTCGCCAGATTGCACATTGGGAGCGATGTGCAAAGTGAGGCTACCTGCGTGAGACACCGCGTGGGAAATTTAGTCTCAGCACAGTTAGCCTCGCCCAAAACTACCTACCATGCATTAATGAATATGTACCATGCATTAATTAATATTACAAGCGTTACCATTTAAACCTTTAATTCAACATAAAACAACAAGCACAAAAGGCTAAGGTAGAAAAAGCCTCGCCCAGAAACTACCTCTACCATTCCCAAAATTCTAAATACCACACAATCATCTACAATGCATAAATGAATATTTCAAGTGTTACCATTTCTTTTATTCAACGTAACAACAACAAGTACCATATTATGTACAATGCAATAATTAATATGTCGGTGAGGGTGGTCCGAGCTCAGACATCTTTGTCATTCAGAACCGGGCGTAGTGTGTTGGTAATTAAAGCAATCGTTCTTTTTAAATACTGTTAGTATTTATTCCATATATATATCTATCTATCTATCATATAATTCAAATAACACAAATCAGCAAACAATGCGACAGTTTCTTGACGTGTTCACTCGGTGGCGGGCGTAATCAAACTGAACGACGCTCGTCCGCTCCTTACGTCATAGACTCTGTCAAAGTCGGAAGGGGCGTTGGCGTCTCGTATTAATAAAAAATATGACTGTAGATGGTGCTGTCATCTGTCCGTTTCCGACAAATATATTATAAGTGTTACCATCAATCTTTAACTCAAAAATATATACAGCAAATTAACGTATATTTAAGTTTTAACAGAATTAAAAATTACTACTATCAAAACATGCTCTTATGTACCATGCATTATTGAATATTTAAAATGTTACGATTAAAATCTTTAACTCAACATAAAAACAACAATTACCAAAGGCTAAGGTAGGAAAATTAGGATCCTGGAAAGCAAGAATCATCTATACCTTTACCTTAACGCTTTGACGGACAGTAGACGCTTACAGGCTGTATAATAACAAAAAATCTATTTTGTCTGGTAGTGTCCGTCAACGATTTATTTTTAAATACCATATAGAAAAATGTACATTTTTCTATATAAATACTTTACATATATTTATTTCTATAAAAAATGCAAATTAATATATATAAAGTGTACCTTTATGAAACATTTTACTTAAAAAAAGTCATGAAGAATACAGAAGCATTATTAATATCACCTGAAAAATAATTTGACTAAAAATACAAAAACTTCCTTCAACCCTATACATGGTGTACAAACTAGAACTTATTTTTACTTCGACTGACACCGACTCTTAATTAATTATAAATTGGTAAAACAGTAAAAAAATATTTTACTTATTACCATTGCTTCCAAGGAATTTAATCAGTATTTTGTAATTTTGAGTGTAAGTTTGTACACTTTATACAAAGGATTAAAGTGTTTTATTTAATATCAAAATGGGTGTAGTATTTCAAGTAAAGGATTACTAAAATATCTGTATCTGTTGTGTATTTTGTATGAGTGGCGTGAAAACTTTGTTTGGTATCTATATTAAATATTAAATTTATCGTTATACCTTGATAATAAAAGTTGCAATTACTTGAGTGGAATAATAGTGGATGAATTGTATTTTTAGATTTTTGTATTTTAAAAAACGGTCTTATAAATTATAGATTAGAAACACTTTAAAACTCAACATATTTTTAATTTTGTAATAAGAACTTATTTCTTAACCTACAATTTGTGACTTTCATACGCAAATATCAGCAGGTAAGGGAAGTTAGGAATGGAAAGGTTTCAACTGCCATATGATGAAATGTCACCTAAAATACAGAAGTTCTAAAAACACTTTATTTATATTTACCATTACCATATTAAGAAGAAAAGGTTATAATAATATTATTTTCTTACAAACTAGTACAAAAAACTTACAATGCATAATGAAATACTCAGGTACTATAAATCTTTTAATGATACGAAATATAAATAATTTAAATGGCAATATTAATAATACTATTTAGGTATATTTAATAATATTTATCACGGTCTAGTACCGCCGCAATTTATTTTTAAAATTGGGGGTAATCAAACTTGAAGGGAAATGAAATACAACCACATTTTATTTAATTAACACGATAATCATATTCGCTATACTTATCATGTATTTCATAATAATTTATAAAGTTACATTGTAACGATATAAGTGATTAAAGCACTGTATATCGTGCATATTATTAATCTTAATAACAAATAAAAACAATCATATTACACACTTTCAATTTGATATCCATTCAAAACTACGATGGGTCTTTTAAGTTGGTTGAAGTCAAGTATGAAAATAATGGTCCTTTATGAATCTTAATTACGTAATAGACCATTACAACAAACGAAATATTATAATATAGCTGGCAAACAAAGTTCTCATGCATCCCATACAAGTTTACGGAACAGTGACGTCACAGTAGTGTTGATACCGCCCGCTCATTTTCCCTATCATATATAATTACTAGCTATTACCTATGGTTTCACCCACGTGATATATAGCCTGTGGCCTTTTCAGTACCCTAACCTATACGAGTGCAAAATTTCATGTCGATCGGTACAGTAGGGAAGGCGTGAAAGCGTAACAAACAAACAAATAAACAAACACACTTTTGCATTTATAATATTAGTTAGGATGTAAACATGCAAAAACAGAATCAAGAAAGACTAAATAATAATTAAAAATAGTAGTAAATAATAAACGAACTCGGAGAGAAATAAAAAACACAACGGTGTATTTTATTTTAATAATTACAATTATCACATTTACTACTTTAATGGTATTTTAATTTTTATAAGAACATACGTGGTTAAAACACTTAATATCGTGCATGAACTTAACACCTTTTACATAAGTATATTTTTATTATGATTTATTGTCATATTGATATTGTAATCAAAAATAATGAAATTCTCAGGTACTATATATTATAATGTACTAATTTGATTACTGAATACGTTCAAAAAATTTTACCTTACCGAACTTAAAGATTAAAATTACAGCAACCTATTCTATGTTTATAATAACAAATAACACATATATACTAATCTAATGACATAATTGATTAAAGTGCTATCATAAGTACCATTCATCAAACCAGAAGAAAGAAAAGTAGTTACTGGTATTTAACCATTATACTTTCTTTTGAACAAATCTGCATCAAATTACTTTAATTTAGCTTGCGGTACTGCACCAGAAGTTTACTTATTTTACTACTATAAGTTTTCCATTCGTATAGTATATAAATATAAAAATTACGTTTAATTGACATTTGAATAACATTTTTTAATCTAATTTTGAATTAACATTAACTACACTTAACTAGACATCAATACAATATGTATTTTTATTCTTTTCATTACCTGATATTTTTAAAATCAGACGTTTTTGATTGATATGATAATTTACTAAGTATGTATAAATACCACTTCGTGCTGAAGTAGCTGCGGCCCTTTTGCATTGGGTCTCCATAGCGTGACCTAGAACTAGGTGGTGCGTCGAGCTTAAAAGCTACGATAAAAATTGGACACATGGAAGCAATAGAAAGAGGCCTTGGCCCAGCATTGGAACATTCCTTAATACAAACATACATAACTATTAAGTCTTTTTTCCTTGTGGGGTAGACAGAGCCCAGGTCTATTACTTAATGGCTCGTAATAATAATAATAATGTGTAAATACAGTCCAAATATGTTGTTGCTTTATTTCCGTGAAGCAATTTGCATCAAAATACTTGCAGCAATGCCACTTTCATCCACATCTGAAAAAAATTGTTTGTTAGTATCCAAAGTATTATAAAATATTTTGTCATATATTATATGCCATACATTAATCCTGTAATTTTACCTTGATACAATAGTATTTAGATATCATAGATATATAGCAGTGTTTTGAGACTAAATATAATATGAAAACTGAAACAATGTTATTTCTGAAGAAGCATAACTTAATAGGTCTGATCAAGTAATGATTCTTTTTTTTATTTATTTTTAAAAACTTACACGCTTAAAAGCAAGAGCTAATAAAATCATCAATATTTTTGCCACAAAAATGTTTATTAATTTCATTGCGATTATACACAATGTTTACATTATGAAGTTACAATTATATTTTAATCAACTTAACTAAGTGGTAGCCAATAGTAGTATAGTATTAAAGACATCAAAGCATTGTTTTTATTGGTTAACTACTCTCTCCGACTGCGTCCAGGCATGTATTATACATGGAAATCTTTAATCACTTTAATCACTCTTAATTAAGTTTTAAAGATCTAAGCATACTTAAGGACAGACTGACAGCGGGAAGCGGCTTTTTTAATACTATGTAGTAATTATTGTTTCATTTTAAAAAGCCTTAGACCTAAGACACCTTATTTGGAGAAGTTATAATAAACATAATTATAATTAAAATTGAAAATATGTGATGAAAAAGAATTCACCACAGGTGGGATTCAAACCCACGACTCTTAGGTCTGCACCCTATACCAACTATACCACCGCGACTTCGAATCACCGCGTCAAATGCTCTCATTACAAATTACCCTGTATGGTATAACGCATTCCAAGCATGCGTATTTCTTCAATACTACTCACTATTTAGTAGTGTCGTATTCTACTTATTTCCTATCAGATGAATGAACGCTCTCACGCCTTTTTTCATCACATATTTTCAAATTTTAATAATATACCAAGCATTTTAATGCTATTTAAAAACCATATATTTATTATGTTTAAGTATATTAAAATATTCTAATTCGATACAATTATTCGTATGCAAAATAGGAAATATTGAAGAGACAAATTACCACAGGTTATCATCTAAGGTTAATCACATTTTTTTATCATATTTTTATTTTTTATATTTTTTGTCCCTTTTTTATTTTTTATAGATATATATAAAAATATAATATATATTTTTTAAATATAAACCTTAAGGTTATAACATCATGCTGTTCGTTAAATAGACATCAACTAGGAGTAATATTGTTATTAAAATCCTTTGTGCGTAACGCCAAATTCAGTCGTTTGTAAATCCCAAAAATGACTGTGAATTTTTGCCCCGTTTTTTATATTTTAAGAAGCACGATCATTTCTTTCAAACCCATTTTGGTCATCATTTCTAGCCCCTCCACCAACCATTCTCAAGTTAGATCCAGGTCGACTAGGTCCAGGCTCCTGATCGGTTTGGGTTGCAGCATCCCTAAAAATGAGTGTATTAGTTCCAACAGAGCGACGGTTCTGACCTTGAGAAGTAGATGGAGTGGATGAATCTGGAACGGGAATATTTACTGTTGCCGGTGTGGACACGTTTGTAGCGCCTGACGACGTCGACGTAGTTTCAGCTTCCGACAATTCACTTAACTCCTCAGCAGTTTCGTTCTCATCATCTTCATCATCGTCGTCATCATCGTCGTCATCGTTATCATCATCATTATCTTCCGGATCATCATCATCAGGTGGATCATCACCAGGAGGGTCATTGTCTGGGGGATCATCATTTGGTGGATTATCAACTGGGGCCTCATCACCCGGGAGATTATCAGCCGAAGAATTTTCTCCAGAAGAATTCTCATTCGCCGGATGATCTTCGCAAGAATTTTGACTCGAAGAAACTTCATCAGGGGCATTTCTCTCTGTAAAAAGTACAATTGTCAGCAACATTGTCCTGCGCAAGCTCCGATTCCCAAGATACTTGACTTATGCATTTACATGCTAATACTTATTTATACTTTCAATAGTTACTAATATCTCAAGCTCATTTAGTTCATGTGGTAAATAAATAATAAATAAATATATACGGACAAATCACACAGATTGAGTTAGCCCCAAAGTAAGTTCGAGACTTGTGTTATGGGATACTAACTCATTATTATAATTATCCAAGACCCAGGTCAATTTGAAAAAGATCATTTTCCATCTTGACCTGACCGGGGATTGAACCCGGGACCTCCGTGTCACAGGCAGGCGTGTTGACCGCTGCGCCACGGAGCTCGTCTCGTAGTAGATATCTACTACAAGAAATAAATGAGCTTGAGATCCTCATGGGATCAGCTTCAAATAGTCGATTGCTAGACATAAGCCGAGGATTTCTATGGTGGAGGAAGGGAAGGGAAGACGTCATACCCACCACGTTTGGCAGACGGGTTGGTGAGCACAGATTGTGTGGCTTATCTCAGTCCCGACACTGCTACTTGCTCTGATGGATTAGGAATAAGAAAGTAGCAACTCAGAAAGCTGAGTGCACCCGATACCATTACTGCCCCCTCCGTACAGGCAGTTGAGGATGATAACTCTGACCCACTATACGATATTATATATATACTTTTTCATACTTTATACAGGATACAAGATATGAATGTCAATCTTTGAATTCTTAAAATTTGCTTGAACATATCCTTAAATTGAGTGGTATTTTGTACATATCTGAAATGTAATAAATGAAATAAATATACAATAAAAAGAAATATGCACAAGATCGCAATTTGTGGCGATTTATGGGGGAGGCCTATGTCCAGCACTGGCTGATAGATAGATAAAAAAATGAATAATATGTTAATTTTTAAATCTATCCTATTTATATTTTGGTACAAACATGGAGTGGAATTTATTACTCTGCAGATCCTGGGTTCGACTCTCGGTCAGGTCAAGATAGAAAATTATAAAATATATTTACATCAAACTTTCATATACCTTACCCTATTAGTACGTAAAGTCAGATGATAATACAATTCAAAATACAAATTCTGATGATGGAGTGTGAAGGTGACTTTAGGAACTCCGCCAAATTTAAACAAGATAAACTCGATCTGTCTTGTTATAAAACGCGGACTAAAGTTAGTACCTGTTTTAAACCATTACCCAACCAAAATAAGACAACTGTTATTTCTTTGACGTTTTCTCAGCTGTCACTGACAATTTTTTTGGGGCGGATAATATGTAGTTTAAACTAGTTAATAACATCAAATAGACTTCTCCAACTCGTCTTGGCCAAAGAGTGTAGGCCAAATCTCTTTAGGCGTACTTTGGCTAATATATGGCTCATAAAGTTAAAAAATCATGTTTTATAAGAAGACTGATTGAGTTTGATCTCCTATGTTTTTTTGACGGTAATTTATGCTATCTACATGATCATTGAGAAAGCTGTCACGAAAATGAATTATAGACAAAACTTATTTGAACACATTCATCCTTGTCCAATAAAATTTAAATACTACTATAATATATAATATAATATATAATATAATATATAATATAATATATAATAACTAAACCTAGTTATTGTACGTATTATAAGTATTCTCAGTAAATGTAATACCTATTTTTGCCAAAATATATGAATCAGTATCGGTATCTGAGTAGGATTCTGAATTTACGAGGCGCTCGAAGTACTGTAGTAGTAAGTGTGTTGTACCACTGGCGAATCGGGAGATCTATAAAAAATATAACAAAAATTAGTTTTACCATCAACCAAACAAAAACCGGACAAGTGCGTGTCGGGCCACGCGCAGTGTAGGGTTCCGTAGTTGCGAATAAACTAGAATAACTATGAGGTCACACTGTTTACACTCGCACCTCACAGTTTAACGACCAAAAACATCTAACAATGAAGATTGTATGAAATTTTACATTTACCAGTACATTTTATAAGTTGGTTGCCTATAACTTTTTAGTTTGCACTAAGTACCCAGCTCTGATAGGTTTCCTTTCAACTTCAGTATTTATACTACTGCTATAATTTTTTTCACGTATCCATATATAACCGTTTAGCAGATAGAGGGGGGGGGGGACGGACACGTACCTCTAATAAAAATTTGCACTTTAAAACCAAATATTTCGAAAACGGATCCCTAAATCGAAAAATAGTGTTCCCAACCTCACAATATTTTTCAAAGACCTTTTTAACGATGCCCCACACGATTAGAGAGAAAAAAATACTCCCTCACTTTACTTGTATGGGAGCTACCCAAAAAAATAATTTTATTTCAATATTATTTTCTACCACTTTTTTGCCATGATTAATATACATACCCATACCAAATTACAGCTTTCTAGAACTTATAGTCTCTGAGTAAAACCGCGGACGGACAGGCAGACAGACAGACATGGCGAAACTATAAGGGTTCCTAGTTTACTACGGAACCCTAAAAAGGGTGTTTCATAATTAGATCCTAATTTAGTTATTAAACTTATACCACAATAACACGGAAAGCATAGAGATTGAAGACGTGTTTGAAAAAAAAAACGGTTTTTCTTTGGAAATAATTGTTTATATTTTAATCGCATTAGAGATCTAAAATCCTTGGCGTATAAAAACAAAAAATTTTCTATTATTTAAGTAAGTAGTCATTCAAGTACGTGTTTTCTAAACTCTATTTCAAACATATAAGTTATATGTTAGTCTGTTTATTTTTTTCCGGGTTTTTTTTTTGTTCGTATACATGATTTGATTTTTCATTACATTATTTCAATATTAATATAATTCATAATGACAAACATATTTTTAATAACATACTATTATTTAAACAAATAATAACATGATATTATACTTCTAATATTACGAAATATTATTTTTAATAAAAACTTAATCATTCAGACAATATTTTCAGTGCGGAATTCTCGCGCAAAATTTGCCATAACTGTTCTTTGAAACAGAAACGAACTCACGCAGGATTCTCCTTCCATAATCCTTTAGGGGGCCCTTTGTTAATTTAAAGCAAAAAAAAACAACGTGCAACAGAATGGAAGAAATATTCAAGCGCCATGATCAACCTGTGATATCGGACAACTTTTTTCACTTGCAAATTAGGTACATCAAAATACTAATAGAAAATTATAGTTCCCATATAAAATGGACTAGTATGTTCAGTATAACTAGTCATTTTTTAATTATATTTTAATTTTATATAGCATGCAAAATTAATAACTACTTACTGCTACTGTTTTTGATAGTATTTTTTTTTCTGAAATCGGTTCTTATGTATAATAATTTTCGTTTTGTTCGTTCGTTTGAACGTGAAGTATAGTTTAATTTTTCATCGGGGAGTGAGTCCAGCTCGTAATAAAAGAGCGTAGGACCCATGAGGTGCATTTTCGGACACAAGGCCTGTATCCGTTAGGCTTTACACCATAACAGCGGTGCGGCTATCTCTTATACTGTGAAATGATTCAAGTGCCTCAATATCTCTATATATACTGGCACCAGTGTTGAAGTTTTATTATAAAATAAAGGTCATTTTGATGAAGATAATCTCCTTGTTAACAAGACGTGAGCGGGACGCCGCATTAAGGTAATATACTACTTAACAGAGCAGTTAGAGGATTTGGCCTAAACTCTCCACCCTGGCTAGACGGGTTGGAGTGGCCTCTTTGTTGTTTTTAATCTTTGTTTACGTTGTATTTCCTAAGTCGCCTTCTACGACATCCACGGGAAGACTTGGAGTGGTTCTATTCTACTCTGTCGGGAACCACACGGCGGACGCCGCATTAAGGTCACAGTTTGTTGTTCTGTGGTCACAGCACACTTATCACTCCGGAAAGGAATCGACACCGTATCGTCTTGCCGCCAACAAAGCTTCAACCTAACGTAAGCACGTCACCAAATCGGATCAGCTTCAGTATGTCGGGTCGGCAACGGCTAGGCATCGCCGTGCTTACGGCTCTTTTGCGGGAACCTATTTTCTCACTTCAAGGAGTTTCTTCTTTTGCATTGAAAAATATGCCTGGGTATGCAGAGATGTAAGCGCATGGTCGACAAGTCGTAAGCGCATAGACTGTTTATCTTTATCAGTTCTGCGTCGTCTTTCTCACGTCTCTTTTCTGATAATGTGTCACCAGCCTTAACAAGGGGCTATTAAAAGTAATTGTATTTAAAGGGAATACTAGGTTTTAATTCTATCATAGAGGAGCCGCGTCGCTGCCGTTACGGTGTAGTTTCAGCCGTAAGTGTGAGTCCGGCCCGTTTTATCAGGGCTTAGGAAAGTAGGACATTCCAAATCCGCAAATGGGCCCAAAGGAGCGTCTCGTTACTGGGCTTTAAAACGTTTGGAATGAATAGTGTTGCTCGTAATACTAGAGCTCGTCACTATAGAATTTCATTTAAACTCTTAAAACATCAAATATTACTCGTAATTAAATGTATTAAATATACACTCAAAACATCAATTATCGATTTATTTATTACATAGACAAACACAACATAAAAATATTGATTATCTAATTAAACATCGAGTTATTACCTATTTACCTATAGATCAGTTATCTGTGATTGGAAAATCAGGAAAACCAAAAGATTTTCACTTTCTGTTAAGGCGCTCTTATAGTAACACTAGCGCCACCCAGCAATTAAATTCTTTAAATCCTAAATTATACCGAATTTTAAAAATCTAACAAGTACAAAACTAGTAAATTGCTTGTACCTAGTATTTTTTATTTATTACACGTAATTTACTAGTGCCATATGTAAAGAGAAAAATCGATTAACGCCAAAAGTGGCCACTTTTGGCTTTAACCTGTTTTTCTCTTAATTTATCAAAACGAATATCAACGAAAATGAAAACCAAAATACTACAAGTAATTTACTAGTTACGTACTTGCTAGATTTTTAAATATCGATATAATTTAGCATTAAAAGAATTAATTGTTGGGTGGCGCTAGTGTTATAAGAGCGCCTTAAAAGAGACAAATATAACATCAAACATCGATTATTTAATAGACACTCGTATACAAAACATCGAGTTATTTACTACCTACAAATAGTTTTCCTTTGAGTAAATTATCTGTGAAAGGAAAATGAAATGAAATAAGCAAAGTTATGAACCACAAAGGAAAACCAAGCGATTTTCGCTTAATTAATAAACAAACACAACATCAAACATTGATTATTACACACTCATATACGAAACATCGAGTCACTACCTATACCTGCAGATATTTAAAGCTTTTTGAGTTATAATATTATTTATTAGTGATTGGAAAAATAGCAAATTAAGTAAAGTTTTAAACACAAAGGTAAACCAAGTGATTGTCGCCTTTCATAGAATAAATTAAGATTAATTCTCAATTGTTGTTAATACTCATAAAACACATTACTAATTATTGTTAGGTTTAAAGCATTTTTCTCATAAGTTATTGTTAACTTAGTAAGTCTGTTTTTATTTATTTTGAGATATACAGAATTAATTAATGTGTTTATGCCAACGATTCTACGCCATTTTTGGCGGGTTATCTTCTGAAGGTGATGCGATAAACAAATGACAACACAAAGGTTTTTGTGTTGTCCAGAACTTTGCCACTGACACGGCATATCTCAAATGCTAGCCCTACTAATACTAGGAGTAACATGAAATCCAATATTTCATATTATTGTATTTTGACTATAAAGTTATGAGTGCAGTGTGACTACGCATGCGTGTGCAAAAAAAAAAAAAACGATAGGTACCTTTATCTAAATTTTGTACATTTATCTGAACCGATTTAGATTTAGGTGAGTATATTTGAAAATAATAATGGTATATACATGTGATAAATAAAAAAATCTTATACTATCAATAAATAAAACTAATACACTAAACTACTTTTAACAAAAAAAAAAAAAATAATGATCTTATAAATCTAAAAATTCATGCCCATGTGGCATGTTGGCAAGGACGCTGGCTGCATTTCCACGCTGGATTGCGACGCTTATCCTTTGCGCGAAAAAACAGCCAGCCTTCTTGTCACGAGCGACGGCGATCAGGCGAGGGGCAATCTCCTTATAGAAAGCTCTCGCACTAGGACCCCACGGTCCAAACGTTTCCACGCCAAACGGTACAAATATGTAATCTGCATTCAAGCAGGCATATTTGCGCCGCTTGGCGACCTCAGCGCCTTCAGCAGCTGACCCGGCTTTGGCAACTGATCCCCTGAGATGGGAAGGCGCCAGTGTGTCAACACATGTAGCGTCCCACACCAGCGCCCTGCCGCGTTCCCAAGGGATCAGCGACATTCCATCAGGTCTCTTGCCATCATCACGAACCACACCCCGAGGTTCAAGGGTGCATGGAATGTGAATGGTGGCAAGAGCCCTTCTTATTATGTCATTAATAGTGCCGTGTCGCGAAAGTCTACCTGCGCTGAGGTGACAATGTAAACCGTGACGTCCAAACTGGTCCACGTCACTGCCACACGGGCAAGTGTGTGGTGAGCACACTGGTGTACCCAGCCGGAGACCGACTGCAGTCCTAAAGCTATTGTTATCTAGCAATGTGCCGACGTTGTATGAGGGGATGGCGTGAAGCCAGTGGCTGGATTCCTTCTCAGAAACAGCAAGGAGCCGAGCGCGGTCTACGTCACTGTTACAATTTTGAGCTAAAACCTTGACATCCCTCTGTACCAAAGGAGTGTCCCAGAGTTTTTGTATCTTTGTTTCCACTGGTACACTCTCTTCGGGACAGAGGACTGACCAAGTTTCCTTTGCCTCTGCCATTAAATCAATCGAAAATGCGTCATTTGATTTTAGAATTTTTTTACACAATTCCTGCACGCTATGGGCAGAGGAAAGGAAAGCGGGAAGAGCCACACTAGAAATTTTTCTGATGCCTATACCACCATCTTTTATTGGAAGAGTCAATTGAGTCCAGGCGTTTTCGTCAAAGCGGAGGTTCAAAATTTTTTACAAGACGGTGTGAAGACAGGCATCGATTCTTTTTAAAAGATCCAAATGTTTCCAGATTGGACTTGATCGCAGAATGTATGTAAATTTTGGAACGAATAGGCAGTATTTTAAGATTGTATAAGCTATATGACAATTTAAAATATCCAATCTGGAGGTTGTCGAAATAAAATTATCTAATTTTCTTTCCAAAAGAGGTTTAACGCTGGCATCTAGCAATGGGGCACCAAGGAGATATAAAGAATCCTTATTTGTGACTGATATGTCAGATGAAATTTGATGAAATTTTGTTAAAATATTTCTTTTGTCGAACTCAGAAATTATATCGGGGATAAATAACTCGCATTTCTTAAAATTTAGATCTAAACCAATTTTTTTAAAATTTTCAATAATGTGCAGGAAATCGCTATAAATGGATTCTTCAGTGCCCGAGATAGACCCATCGTCTAAATACCAAACGTTTAATTTTGAATTTAGAGATGATATGATCGGGTGTATAGCTAAACTAAAAAGCGCTGGCCCTAAGGGGTCGCCTTGTTGCACTCCAGTTGCTGACAAAATCACGTTACCTTCGTATAGAAGTTTTGAATATGAAGAATAACATTGCTTAATGTATGGAAAAAGCTCCGGGATGTGGGTTGCAACTTCGTGCAACAAGGCGGTCCTATCTATTGAATTAAAAGCATTCCTGACGTCTACTTTTAACAGCAAATTACACCCACCTTTCTTTAAAAACGTGCGGACAGAGTGTACTGCTGCTTCACAGCCGCCTCTACTACCAAAGCCTAATTGAATTGGTTGAAATTTGTTTTTCAAGGCTGAGGCTATATGCATACAAGCAAGTTTAGAGGTCAGGCGACGCAAAGTGCAGCCGATTGCTATGGGCCGGACGCCTCCATCTTTTTTCTTAAAAGCACAAAGCCTCGCGCCATAGAGAAAAGGTGTAAAGGACTCTGGAATTTTGCCCGAAAAGAGTAAATTACAAAATTTTGTGATCTCCTCCAATAGCTCCCTACCAGCATCACCGGCGGAAACACTCACCAAATCTTTAAGATGTTGTGGTGTAAGTCCGTCAATGCCACCGGCGGAGCCATTGGGGAATGACATTATAGCCGACAGGGTGTCTTCAATTTTGACCTGAAGTATATTTCCATCATAAGATAGGTTTGGTATAGAGACGGCCATGTTTGGCAAGGGATGCTTTTCTCGAAGACTGGTAAGAGTTTCTTGAGTCGGAGGAGCAAGAGTATCGTCAGAAAATAGGATGCGAGCAGCATTTCTTAAGTCTCCATCCATAACTTTATTTTCGACTGTTTTTTTGAGGTCAAATTTAAAAAATGTATGAGGTGATGGGTTATATGGCAATGGAATTGTGTTATTATTTACAGTGTTTGATTTGAGGGCGTTGGTTAATGTGTCTGATGAGTTGTGAACATGGAGGCAGCGGTACGCGAAGGTGAATAGGTTTTGCCAATCAATGATATTATTAGAAGAACATTTTTTTAAATTTGAAGTTAGCGATCGAGCTAACGATACTCTTGCACCCCTCGGAATCCTTTTAACCACTGGTTTTGTTTTGTGGAGATGGGTAATGATATCCTCAAAAAGGGAAGAGCTTTGTAGAGGTGGTGCTTCATCTTGGCCACCTGCCACCTGTCCTTGTGAAAATGAAGATTTATGACAGCGTGATATGTGGATGTTAAGCCCTCTTCGCCCTTTGTAAACTTTACCATCGTCACATTGCTGACAACGAATAAAATCTGCCTGGGACATAACAATAAACAAAACTTTCTAATTATAAAATTATAATATAACTTAAGAATAATTTACAAATCCAATGTCGATAAGGGCTTCTAAAAAACTGCAATTGTCTCAAAGATAGCAAAAACCACAAATATTATTGAGGAATTATTCGTAAGAGAGACGGTTTCACTTCACTGATCAATTTTGTTCCATGGGTATTCAAAAAACTTATTCACCAAATAATAGTTGGACTTGAATGGATGGATAACGCTGGAAATTTTCTGATAAGTATTCTTCTGAATTGGATTGAACTGCAACTTTAATTTGTTTCGAAGAAAGCCAAAATTGATTGAGAAATTTCTTGATGTGACAGTTCGACTTCACTATTTAAATTTATTTCTTAATATTCAAAATACTTATTTCACCATATATAATTATCATTCTTGGCTGGTTCACTCTGGAAATGTTCTGTTTTTCTTCCAAATGGAATTGTATTGAAAATATATAATTATTATAAAAACACAGCAAAATTTTCCTGACGTCCCTTGTGTTGTGACATTTTGACAATATATCCGATATATATATAAATATATATATATATATATATATATATATATATATTTAGATTAGATAAGATATAAATGAGACTGATTCGAAAGACAATTCATAAAAAACATCGGTTCATTAATACTGGAGTTAAGGCTTAGCAATACAGAGCTCCTTTTTTTATGAAGTCGGTTAAAAATACAGTGCTTTTGCTAACGTGGACTTGATTGTAACCGTATTAACTTATGTTGAAATAAAAATTTATAAATTGTAGAGCTAAAAAATAGTTTTATTTTCGAGGCGGCCGGCTGATGAGATTTTTAGATAAAAATTAAGTCATTCAAATATTGTTCTGAGGCTCAGAATCGCTTTTGAAAAACAAATCTAGCAGTTCTTGAAAACCTGAAAGAAAAATAAAGTAAGTCTAAATAAAAACCAAATAACACTAAACAAACAAAGAATAAACGCAATCAAAATTAATATTTCTTGTAGTAAATTTTGTAATTTCCATAGAAATATCAAACTTTTTATTTGAAATCGCCATATTAAACTTCAAAACCTTATAGACTAACAGTCTTTATGTTTGTCTGTAGAAGGTCTTGATGAATACTGATTTGCGTTCCTGTATTGCGAAAAAGCGCAAAAAACCAATACAAATAAATTGAAATGCACTATTAGATGAGTAATTTTTCACATCAATTAATTGAACAAACTAGTTTTTGGGTCAAAATTATAATGTTAAAAGTATTTTGTGAGTCAGCTAATAAAAAAATATGGGACACGTATTTTTTATCGTATGTCAAGTATAAAATGAACGATGTATAAGATATAGCGCGTTGAATTTCATTGGTGAAGGCTCGTGACGTCATATCTTGTTAAGAAGTGCATAAAACTGTTACGTAAACGAGTTAAGTACATTTTTAGTATCTTTTGTTTCACTCAAAAAGAAAAAAATGTGTCCAACATTTTTTGATTATCTAACCGATCGACAATTTTTTTTATGAAACTAGTCAATAAATCAATGTAGGCCGAAAAATATCTAATGACTAAAGAAAAAGGTGAATAAATAAAAGACATACCACATACTACGTATATCGTTTGTTACTAATACATTCGTCAAATTCATTGTGGTTTGTGCCCACTACCAACATACAACCCATTGCTGCAGTTATAAACAGTTAATGGCAAGTATGATGTTAGTGGTTCTTAGGTTGCTTAGTTCAGGAATGTCACTCTCACACTTGTTGAGAAGTCTCCGTTCCATACCTACAAATTTTGAAGGCTCATACGGAAAATTGACAATACCAGTGATCGGAAAGAGAAGAGTAAATTTATCTAAACTTCGAGTGATAAATCGCAAGAGTGAGTAATACTGAAGCCGAAAGACAAGCTCGTACGCGTGGCATAAGTATCATCCATGCTATTAAAATCATATTTCTTAGTTTAGATAAATAATATTCTCTTATTGTGGTCACTGTAAAGTTCTTCCAAATATATATTTTTTAATTCAAAATCTTTATCAGTCCCACATTTTTCCAGCTATAAGCTTTTCCCAGTATAAGTTAAAATCTGTATTTCGGAAACAACTAGACTCGGTATATAATATAGCATGCAGAGAGTACAAAGTGAGTGTAAAGCAAGTGAAAATGGAGATAAAGAGAGTAAAGTGATTGCAGAGCGGGTGCAAAAGGAACTAAAGAGAGTGAAACAAGTGTAAAGGCATTGCTTAGGAGGTGCAAAAGGAGTGCCAACAACCACGAAGGAGCTTGAGATTCCTATGCTACTTGTGGTCACCCATCTCAATAGGGACCTGCTGTGGGTGACTGCTTTACATGGAGTGTTGTACATATAGGACACTTAAATGTTACAGTGTAAAGCTGACTGAAGACTAGTAGGTCTAGGCGGGAAATCCCTCCTTCTTTCTTTCTTCACATCAAAACGTGTTCCTGATAATGTTATCAGAAACACGTTCACCTAAGCTGATGATGTCATCAGCTTAGGTTTATTAAAACAACATGTCTGTAATGATATTATTTTTTTGTCAAAATAACTAAAGCCATCTGCTTGCCTGACGCCAATATTACTCGATTTTACTTTGGTCTAGATTTTAGAATTTGTATTTTATTCGCATTGTAAGATATTCATAGGCTACGTGGGAGTCATATTCCAAACGCTTGAAAAATACTCTTTGTGCCCAAACCATAATTTTTAGTGGCACTTTTGTTGCATGTGTTTTATGAGAGTTATAATGTACGTACAAAAGTGCATAATTCCAAACAACCAAATAAATGTACTGGTACATTATAACTGCCAGGTGATACAGAATAAATAAATAAATAATATAAAAAATATTCCTCCAAATCTCAGCGCTTTTCTGCTTGCTTCCTTAGCTGTTAGCCGCATACTGTATAACATACATATTATTACGTCTTATTCTTTTACATTGTAGACAAAATTTAAGGCCATATAGACCGTAAGCCACATATTGCGGGTTTGTACACGTGTAGATGGAGAACGGAGTCAAAAAAGTGATGGATTGCTAGGTGCATTACCTTTAATATAACTTTTAGATTTTTACCCATTCCTTCGGCCGGTTTCAACGGATTGTTCGGAAGAGAAACAACTGGTACTTACACTCTAAGTTTTTTCTGCTCTCCTTGATCAACATAGAAGTGCTGCTGTATAAAAGGCACATAAGTTTTTACGACAGGCCCGCTTGGCCGACACCAGGTTGGGCGTTCTGAACTACCCAAGGAATATTCTTTCTAAAATTGCAGACAAATACTTACTTGTAAATAATAAATCTGGGGACACGGCAGTGATTCAGCTAAGTCGAGCAAAAAACCAGTATAGACTTACCATGCTTTTCCCGAAGTTATTTATCCGAGCTTGGTATTGAACCAGTGCTTTTCGTAAAGTAGAAAAAGAATTTTAACCACTGAGCCACGGAGGCAGTGTAATATACGTAGTTTATTTATATTTTTGTATGTAAAAAATATTTGAGCAAAAGGCGAAACTGGCAAATCACTATTTCTAATTACTTTTTATGGTATATAATATAAATAAAAGCAACTTGGTATAAAAGTATTAAGAAGTTTTAGCATTTTAAATAGAAATAATGACACATGTCTTACCATTACCTATAATCCATATCATTTTGAATTTGAATTTTGAACCATTACCATTTTCAATACCCTTTTTTATGATAAAGGACGGCAAACGAGCAAATGGGTCACCTGATAGTAAGTTATCACAGATGGTTAGTTGTGACAAGAGCATTGCCGACCTTTTATGAAAACATAGACACGTTTTTTGAAGGTTTCAATCTCGTATCGGGAATACCGCCGCAGGAAGTTGCTTCCACAGTTCGGTCTAAGAGCGTATACTAGCAGTATTTTTTCAATATGGTTTCTATACAAATGTATTTCTCTATTTTCTCGCTGAAAACTGATTCTAGAGCTACAATTCTTTTTTCATAAAATCTAGTACTAAAATAGGAATGCCCCTATTTTTTATTTTTTCCAAAAAAACTGTTTTTGTACAATTTTCTTTTCTTTTAAACAGGTTTTTAGAAAAAATAAAACATAGGGACATACCTATTTTAGATATAGATTGTATGTAAAAAGAATTGTGCCTCGAAAAGCGGTTTTCAGCGAGAAAATAAAGAAATACATTTGTATGGAAAACGCACTGCTAGTATACCCTCTTAAAACATACGGAGGTTGACTGCCTGCTGTTACCTTGGTGGAAGGGATGAAACAATTTGTGTCGGGTAGTACGATGAATTAGGTACAGGCTTTTCATTACTAATAGATTTTGTCTGGTTTTAGTAAAGTTGATCTTTAACATGAAATTATACAACATAGAAGAAGAGTTAATATACAATATTTTAAACAGTAATGACACAGGAAATAAAACAAGATAAAATGGTTTGAACAATTTATTTCAGGGAACAAAAGATTTAGTCCATAAAATATTTAACCGGCCATAGTTAAATACCATATAAACTAAATTAAATAAAAGACATTCAGATAAAATAATTTTATTTCTTGCTTTGGTGTGCATGTAGGATACAATATAACTTAAAACTAGGTCAAAATCATAAAAAATTGATCAACTTTACGATAAAACTCTTCACTACGAGTAAGATTAGCCTACTTTCTTATTAAATGTCAGTGTTACGTAAAATAAAAATCGCTTCGACTGATTTTGAAACAAAATAGCTAACCCCTTTTTGGGGTTAAAAATACCAGTTTAGATCCAAGTTGCTTTTACTGGAATAATAATAATATTTGAACGTTTTTCGATATTAAGATATCAGTTAATATTCAATCTGTATTATAGTTTCGCCCTATCATCAGACAATTATTATTATCCTTAGAATGTTCACAATGAAATCTGTGCTGGCATAAGCTTGAAGACCCCTGTGGCTCAGTGGTTTTGCAAGAGTCTTTAAATCAAAGGGTCAAGGGTCATCATAATCACCATCATAGTCGTAAAAAGTTCACTGATGGACATACTTAGACCTCCCCCAAAGATTGCGATTATATTTGCTATACTCACCAGGCTTGGCAGACGGGTTGGTTGAAGTCGAAGGGTGAGCGGAAGTCGAAGGGTGAGCGGAAGGGAAGGCTATTTAGGCCTGGTCTATTTGAAAAATTATATTGTTCAGGCTTACCTGGGTCCTAGGTCTATATACGCCATCTGTTTTAAAATATACTTACGTACATCGAGTAAGTGTCCCACATCACAAGTTCATAACTTAATTTGGGGCTAGCTGAATCTGTGTGATTTGTCCATATATAAAAATTTGAACGTTATTGACGAGCTCCGAGGCGCAGCGGTCAACACGCCTGCCTACGACACGGATGGTCCCGGGTTCGATCCCCGGTCAGGTCAAGATGGAAAATGATCTTTTCCAGATTGACCTGGGTCTAGGATGTTTATATATATAAGTATCTATTGTAAAATATAGTATCGTTGAGTTAGTATCCCATAACACAAGTCTCGAACTTACTTTGGAGCTAGCTCAGTCTGTGATTTGTCCCACGGCTTCACTCGCTTGAAATATAACCTATATCCTTCACCCTACCCTGGCCTAAGTGTATGCAAAATTTCTTGATGATCGGTTCAGTAGATACGGCGTGAAGGCGACAAACAAACTCACTTTCAAATTTATAATATTATACTAACTGTTACCCGCGGTTTCGCCCGCGTAATATATAGCCTATGTCTTTCTCAGTACCCTAACCTATGTGTAAGAAAACTTTCATCACGATCGGTTCAGTAGATACGGTGTGACAGCGTAACAAACAAACAAACTCACTTTCGCATTTATAATATTTAAGACGGCTTGCAGTACGCCTGATACTGAGTGTCTGTAGTGAGCCTCAAAGCCTATCTTCCTTCTAACACAAAAGATAAATAGTTCCTCCATTCCATCTTCAACATTATGTGAGGGCAGGACACTATGGCTGTACCATTTAGACATCTTATTTGTTATATTTTTTTCCTAAATACTCCATACACTAAATACACTCCTTTACGATGTTAACTTACACTTTTAAAAATAATATCCTGTATAACCTGGCAGGTATGATGTCCAAACAATTATAAAACTTTGATATGTATGCATATTTCCTTTATCTCACTTCAATAGTTAAAGAATGATAGCCTAACAAACAAATGTAATAAACAAACTATATTTACTTGCTATTCATAAAAATTAGTTTTAGATATCATGAATATTTTGTTGTGAGATATTTACATTTTAAAAGTATTTTTTACTGTATACCTATTTTCTCTAAAAAATTACGATTCATTTAAACCTGGGATTCAGTATCGTTTAGTCAGGTTTCCAAAGTAACATTTAAGATTATGATGATAAGATGACTTTAAGCACAAGAATTCGTATTTTGTAACCCTCTGAATCGTTGTTCTATAATAACATTCGGCATGCAGACGACACTTTAGACCTCCTAATAAGATTCAGAATATTGTATCCCATCACAAAGGAAAAGATTATAGTTGTAATAGCACCGAACGATAGTACAATTAAACAAGTAATAAAAAAGACAAGGCATTTTGAGAAATAACAATCAAAGAAAAGGATGAAAAAGAAATTAGTAGAAGGTAGGAGGACATGATGCTATTGCCATCTTTGTTAAAGCGTCTGCGATTTGTTCAATGCCTCTCCCTCTTTTTTGAATTGGCTTTGGCACTCGTTAAAGGCCTTGTTGTTGATGACCATATTCTGGCCGTTCATATTGTTGCCGGCCTTGTGGTTGATGGCTATGTTCTTGGCGGCCGTATTGCATCGAGTCAAATTGCTGTCGACCATATTGTTGTCGGCCATATTGCGGTCGGTCACGTTGTTGCCAGCTATATTGTTGTCGGCTATGTTGTGGTCGGTCATATTGTTGTCGGCTAAGTTGTTGTCGGGCATATTGTTGTCGGTCATATTGTTGTAGCCATGGTCTATATGGTATTGCTACCTCCATTTTCCTTGCAACATTTTTAATCCTCTTAGCTTTGATTTTCCTTCCTACCCCTGGTGCTTTATGGTGTTGAAGTAGAACGCGTTTCTCCACTAGTAGATGAGCTGTGAGTTTCGTCGCTCTCAGGCCTATATAGTAAAAATCCATTATAAGCACAAAATTCTGAAAACTAATACTTTAAACTCCTAAGTACTACTGGGTTAGATTTAAAAGTTACAGTCTTTCCGAAGTACGTTTACTCTAGTGTAAAATAACTTATGTTCATGATGTCTCTTGTGGCGATAACAAATAGTTATAGAACTATTAAAAGAGAAATGCTAATCTAAAACCCTACTGTGCAGCGTCTTGTATTTTAATATTAGATTTTATGAAAAAAGAATTGTGCCTCTAGAAGCAGTTTTCAGCAAGAAAATAGAGAAATACATTTGTATGGAAACCATCCTTAAAAAAATCTGCTAGGATACGTCCTTAAACATTTATCTATACCAGTCCTGATTTAATAGCTCGTAGAATACAAAATTACAAATAACATTATTTTTGGTAATATTGTATGTACCTAGCAGTATTTCATTATATTATAAGAGGACAATTTAACAATAAGGGAGTCCGTTTCTATTCTGGAAGGCGGAGTATGGAGTGAGAGTGACTTAAAATCATCCATACAAGCAAATGCGTACACTGCGACTAATTACAAACTTATAAGCTTTATTTAGCTTGTTTTTCCTAAGTCGCCTACTACGACATCTACGAAAAGGCTTGAAGAGGACCAGAGTCCACTTCAAGCCTTTTCGTACACCATGTGGTTCCTGGCAGACCAGGAACCACATGGTGTAATAGAAATTAATAAAACAGTGAACGGTGTCTTGAAGTATATAAAAAAGAGACAAAGTTATTTAGTTTTAGTGCTTACGTCAAGTAAGATTTTAAGTGTAGAATTTAATATAACTTATTGAATTAATACTTTGAATAGGATCAAGAAGACGTAGGTCATGTGGTTGTGTAATAATAATGTATTTTAAGAAGTGAAGAGTTAAGAAGAAAAAGAGAATTGTGACTTGAACTAGCCAGGACGGGTTTTCATTATGTTACTAAAATTTTCTGATTTTCCTCTCTACTTATGTACAACTTAAAATAACTTACAGTCTGAATCAAACTTTCTTAAAATGTATTAAATAACTGAAGAACAAAAACATTTAAAAAAGTTTATAAAACTAAGAGCTCTTTTTACAAGATATAAAAATGCTTTCCCCTACCTTATAATTTATTCCATTGACTTTCAATTAGAATTTTAACTTCCCATCACACTTTGCAGGCTTTGGACTGTCAAATTACTGCAAATTGTTGTACAGTGCAACGTTAAGAAGAGGGCATTGAGACTTTAACTAGCGTGGAATGGGTTCCGTACTACTTCCGTACTCCGTACTCTAGCTTTCGCCGAATAGAATAGTCTCTGGGATGAAAGAAAGCCTATGTCCTTCTCTGGCCTCTAGACACCGTGTATTTACAATTTTACTATGATCGGTTCAGTAGCTAAGACGGGAAAGCATAACACGTAAACAAACAAACTCACTTTCACATTTGTAATATTAGTTGGGATCGACTCACTTCTTCCAAACGTATTGTAATTGTAAAGTAGCTACGCAGCTAGTAGGAGGATAGTCTTCAAGTTAATTTAATTCTGTCGTACGGAACCCTCATCAAACTGTGCACACCTAAGCTATTTACATTTGCAATAACTTGGCGTGCTTAAAAGTTAAAATTCATTCTTTACGAGATAGTATTTATATTCTTAATATCAATATCGATGCTCTATCTCACCTATAAACTTTAAACTATATGTTTGTATATATTCCGAGGCAGATAGGTGAGATAGGGCACCCAACATCGAAAAAATCTGTAGCTCGTTGTTTATGCAAAGGATGGTTTACCTCTTTTCATCATCTTTAAAGCATTTTTATTTCATACATACTGATTTCGGGAACATCTTCAGTTATGTGACTTGTAAGTTTAGCTCTAGAGTCGCTTTGATCCTACTTTGGTTCAGGTGTGGTCGAACTATACAAAGTAGAATAGAATCTTTCAGCTTCTCTAAGAATTTCCTGCCTGTCGGTTGTTATGTTTCCATTGTAAGTTGACAGTTTATGTATTTCCTCATTTCCTCTGCTCAGTTGCTTCCGAAAAACTTTAGGACCGCGATGTTTTTCAATCGTTTCGAGGACAATATTATAATTTGTCCTTCGCACTTCTTTCCGAATCTTTTTTCGAATGCGCTTGTTGAGATCTTTAATAGTGTAGGTAATCAGAAGTGCTAAGCAGGTGAGCACGTTCTTCCAGTAGTAATTTTGTTTCCGTTGAAAGCGCATTTGTACTCTTTTGCTTCGGTTGAATTTGTTGAGATATTTCTATGATATTAGTGACTAACTCTTTATTTATTTTATCCACGTCTCAGGTTTCATCAGCGTTCAACTTCTCCATAAGTTTTTCTTGGTAATAATTTTTCTGCTCTAAATGGTAATTTTTGTCAGCAGGTGTTCGCATAGTTGTGGCCAATCAGCGTCGTTCCATTTTCAAATTTAAGCGTATTTTCGCTCTCAGTATCCTGTGGTCGCTTCCTACTCTGATCTTGTCATCTGCGTCCAAAAACATATCTTTCTTATTACCCAGGATGTAGTCGATTTGGCTGGTTGTGCGCCCATTTGGGTGTCTCCATGTCCATAGTCTTTGACTTTTCTTTTAGAAGAAAGCGTTTGAGGCGTAAGTTTCTGTTGTTCGAGGAAATTTGCCAAGGTGTACCCTCTTTGGTTCTTTTGTCCCAATCCATGTTTAACGGCATATTCTTAATTCTCAGAGCTTTTTCCCAACTTGGCGTTAAAGTCTCCTATGACGATATTTTAGAAGCAGGTGTTTTCACTCATTGTTGTGTTTATGTACTTTATCGCGGCAAATTGATGGCAATACCATCAATCATTTTTAATTTCCCCCAAATTTTGTTTTATTTGTTCTGTTGACTCATAGTCATAGTATTTTTCATTCCGTATCAAAATTTGTAGCTGTTTTGTTTACTTTTTATTCTCTTGTCTGTATTCTCCGAAATTAATAAAAATATGTTAGAAAAATAATAATATTATATGTATTGCAAATTGTAAAAAAAGTAATGTAATTAATATGATAATAATTAAGTCGCCTAACCCACGTCTTCATGGCACCAGCTGAAAATCAGCGCTGTAGCACCCCGCTAGCAGTATAAAGCTGAGCTGGCCACCTTTCCGACAATTTTTATTTTTAATTTGCTAAGAATTGCTAATGATTTATTTATTGTTATGTATTTTGTCGAATAAAGATTTCCTTTCTTTCTTTATTTCTTTCTTTATGTCATCAAAGAACTCGTCTACTTCCTCGTCGGTGCTCTTCGATGTTGGTGCATATGACAATATGACACTTTAAGTCTTTATCTTTGATTTAGGTGGCGTAATTACACGAGGTGATATGGCTTTGATGATCTTCAGAAATTTTGACAATGATGTGTTAATCAGAAAACCAACTCCCCCGAGTGATTTGTCTGCATAGACCTTAGTAAAACAAGTGTCCTGATGGTAACCTTGTGAGTTCTTCTCCTCTTCTGTGCGTTTTACACAGTCCAATTAAATTCCACTTAATCTTGTTTAAAATTTCAGATTCTAATTCATCAAAACGGTCATCGGTTAGCAGAGTCCTGACATTATACGTAGCCAATAGTATCGTTTTTTGACAGCCGGATCTTACCCAGGGATTTTTCACACCCTCTGTCCTGCAGGGCTCCCGGCCGCTATCGTAGCCAGGCCTTACAGGACGGCTGGGGACTGAGGGCCTTCTTTTAAAGGCCACGCTAGCCACTGCGGGTTGGCGAGTCTACTAATTTCGGAGTTATTTAGCTCTCCGAGGTTTGTAGTAGCCACGTGGTCGGGTTAAGTGACCGCCGCCCGATGCTCGGCGTTAGTGAAATTACGGCAGTCTTTTACACCTCTCTGCCTACCCTCCTCCTTTCTCATTCGGGCTTGGGACCGACAACGGCGGAGTTACAATATGTAATCATCATCATCATCAGGTCTTTCTTGTCTCCACTGCAGGAGCTTGTCTATCTCTGTACTACCAGAGCCATATACTAGCCTGAGTAGTCAGAGGATTTGGCCTACACTCTCCACGCTGGCCAGACGGTTGGAGAGGTCTCTTTGATGTTAATAAGCTTTGTTTAGCTTTATATGTAATATAGACTCTTCTCACATTTACTGGCAAACTGTATTGGAACTACTTAAAATTTAACTGGATATTAGGTCGAGGAAATAGTAATTTCATATTTTGCATGTGTAAAATTACAATTACATATTTTCGGTTATATTGTAAGTACCTAGCAGTATTTTATTACAATTAAAGAGGATAATTTAACAATAAGGAAGTCCGTGTCTATACTGGAAGGCGGAGTATGGGGTGAGAGCCACTACAAATCATCCCTACAAGAAGATGCATACACTATGACTATATGATGGTACCTACCATAAAGAAGAAACTTTTTACTTCGAATTTTAGTTGTTCGAAAACGGTACGACGAAGTTTTAAATGTCAAATGGTTTTGTTATCATATATTCTTCTTCTATGAATTTAATAAACATATTTTTCTTCTTTTAGAAAAACTGTCGACCGAAAATCGAAACATGTTTTTTTTGGTAAATGTTTTGGTAACAATAATTTCATTTTCTAGAATTATTAAAGATAGGAGTTACTTTTCCATTTTATATTATTACACAGATTTTCAATAACTACTTACTTACAGTCGAATCATTATAAGTAGTAAAGTAAACCGAATTTACTTTACTACTGCTGCGCAAGTATTGAAACATTGAAAATTTCGAACTTGAAATTTTAAGATCTGCATAAGATCTATTTTTACTGTCGTAATAGTTGATTTTAGTCCTCAAAATATAAACTTATTTTGAGGACTAAAATTAAAATTAACTATTACGACAGTAAAAATAGATCTTATAAGTTCTTTTAAATTTTCTCCTTGGCTCATGGTTTTGCGAAAAAGCGACTCTGAAGGTTGGTGGTGCTATAAAGGAACTGGTTGACGGAAACTAAGCGTAGGTTGCGAGGAGCGAAGCAACAAGCGAAGCGAGCGTGCCGAGATAACGGCCGCCGAAACGCCAGAAACGAAATTTCCGCGTTCTTCTGATGTTATTTGTAGCCAAACCAAGCACCATAGAGAGAAAATTGCAAAGAACAAAAGATGTTTTTTATTTATATGTATATATATGTGTATAAAACACTATGATTTTATTTATTTATCATTTGAAGTTTTGTCTTTTATGAATATTTTTTTGTTAAATAAAGCATATTCCAATAGTGTCTGCGGATTAACGTTGCATTGAATCAATCAATCAGTCAAAAATCGGTATTTCCACAATAAAGTAATTGAAGTTTCGGTCAAATGAAACTATAAAAAAATACGTAACGTTTTCGGTGTTTTAAAATTCGTACATATGCTATTCTTGTTTACGATAGGTAACCCTACATGATAAATGAAGCTAAGTTACACGATGTTTTGGAAGTGTCATCATCATCATTACGTCTCTTTTAGTCTTGAAGTGGACTGTACCGGGAACCACACGGTGTAATAATTATATTTATGTGAACGGCGTCTTGAAGTATATAAAAAGTTAAAAACTTATTTAAACAGTTATTTAGTTTTAAGTGTATAAATACACTTACTTATCAATTAAAAATTTTAAGTGAAGTTGTTAATCTATTGAATCAATTAAGTAAAAACTTAACCACTGGGTTTTTTTATTTCTTTAAAAAAGTAATTTATCAAATTTTTTCTCAATTTTTAAGTAACATCTCTTTCAGATGAATCTTTAATGTTACATACAAAATACGACGCTACTTTTCCTCGACCTCATACTTATTGCATTGATACTTTACTAGAATATGTACTTCCCATCACACTTTTCAGACTGGAAAGCTTTAAACTGTCAAATTAGTGCAACTTTTTGAGCAGTGCATTGTTAACCCTTAACCACCTACCATACATCTCACAGATCCAGTCGCATAGAAAAACTCGAAAAATTTTTGCTACCGAGCCGCACACAAAATACCTCTGGTCTTTACAATAACTCTTCCCCGAGCCTCTTGCTGCCAAGCACCGCTTATCAACGCCGAACACCGTGTTTGTCTTTGGTGAGTAAAAACCTGCCATTTTGGGTCTAACAGAGGTCTGTTAGACCTAATGTGGCGGATTTTCACTTTTCTTTTTTCCTTTTTTTTTGTTTTGTGTCACTTTTTGTAATTTATTAGATCCCTCAGACGCCGAAAATATACAAATACCGAATTTGGAAAAATTAGCTTTGGATGGTCATCCACCTGAAACGATCAAAAAACATTGCATCACAATATAATCCAATAAAATGAAGACATATAGCTTAACAGGAAGAAAAAAAATAACAAAAAGTGACGTAACATCACTTTTGTTATTTATTTTTTTCCTATTTTTTTTTGTTTTATTTTTTTAGCTGCCATTTTTAGTCTAACAGAAGTCCAAAGTAGAAGGTTTTTTCTTGTTTACTTGTTTTTTTTTTAAATTGATTTGTGTTGTTGCCAACAAATATATATTTGGTGGTAACATCACTTTTTTGTTCTGTTTAAATTTGCTTTGAGCCACAATTATATTAAGAAGTAGTTCAATGAAGATCTCCCAGACGACGAAACTATACAAATACCGAACGACGAGTGTAGCAAAATTAAGTATGTCTATAATCTGATGTGGGGCTGGACATATTTGTGAAAACATTTGTAGGTCAGATAACAGACTTCCTTTTGCCCATTTAAAACGAAAATAACGAAAATTATCCATCAGATTTGTTTTGAGTGTACAAGACTTTTTATGTGAAGATGATGAGCTCTTGTCTCAAAAACCGTGACATAAGAAAGTATTTTGGAAAAATTTCTTTCGATAACCATCCACCTGTAACGATCAAAAAACATTGCAACAAAATATAATCCATGAAAACGAAAGCATAAAGCTAAACAGGTAACAAAAATGATGTTACCACCAAGCATTAGTATGTTTGGAAGTAACATCACTTATTTTTATTTGATTTATTTGCTGTTCAACTGCCATTTTGGGTCTAACAAAGTCTGTTAGATCCAAAGTGGGCGATTTTTTGGTTGGTTTTTTTAATTGTTTTGTGTTGTTGCCAACAAATATGGCTTGGTTGTTTGAAGATCTCTAAGACGACGAAGATATACGAATACTAAACGATGAGTGTAGCAAAAATAAGGGATGGAGCCTTATGTAGGGCTGGACATTTTGTAAAAAACATTGCAACAAAATATAGTCCAAGAAAACGAAGGCATAAAGCTAAACAGCTAACAAGACCCCACATGGGGCGTCCTGTAACTAACGTGAAATTGCAATGTGTCGTGAAAAACTCCATCCAATGCATTCTTCACCAAAGAGAACGAAGAAGCCAATAAATCCGAGAAGACACAGAAAAATGAGAAGAAATTTGCCAGTCAGGAAAAATGTTCGGCCAGCAATTATACAACGCGACTAAATACACAATTCGCCATTATAATTTGTATTTAATTTATTTCACAGAATATAAAATAGTTCACAGAAGATACCTTTTTTGCCAGATATTAATTACCAAACTTTGTCAAATATCAATATATAAACTAATAAAGGAGGTCAATTTGTGTGCTTTTAAGAAAAAAATATGATTTTAAATGCAATTTGTTTTATAATATTAAGTTAATTATTCGAAACTAACATTCTATAAAGAATCATTTGCTCTTGGATCTCAAAGACGTATGTAAGCTGGTTGAGTGACAATAATGTATGGTAAATAGTTAAGGGTTAAGAAGAAAAAAAGAATTGCGTCTTTAGTTCGAGACGCAATTCTAGTGCAAGGACAGGGTTTCATGCTATTATTAAAATTATCTTATTATCTATCTGTGTTTACATTTATCTGTGATATCATAAATAAAACATACATGCTCAATTTTCAGGCTTCCGACATGTAGGTAAAATGTTTCTAGATATTAGGCCGGGATAAAGTTGTTGCTTATTTCTTAAGTGTAAAATAACAATACATATCTTCGGTTATGTAATACCGTGAGAAGTGCTCATATTAACTAAAATATACTTACAAATCCTTTTCTCGACCTAATATTTTTGTATTCTTTAACTAGAATTTTAACTTCCCATCACACTTTTCAGGCTTTGGACTGTCAAATTAGTGCAATTTTTTGTACAGTGCATTGTTCAGAGGGGTGAATTGAGATTTTAACTAGCGTAGAGTGGGTTCCGTACTATGTCGGTCCCTCGGGAACAGGAATTTTTGTCCAGGAAGACAGGGTATCCTATGTGTTTCTCCGTCCTCCTGACAACGTGTATGCAAAACTAGCTGTTACCCCTGGCTTCACCCGCCTGATATATAGTCTATGTCCTTCTCATTACCCTAACCTATGTGTATGCAATATTTCATGATATTCTTTTTTTTACAGACAAATCACACAGATTGAGCTATCCCCAAAGTAAGTTCGAGACTTGTGTTATGGGATACTAACTCAACGATACTATATTTTATAACAAATACATATACAGATAAACATCCAAGACCCAGGTTAATCTGAAAAAGATCGTTTTCCATCTTGACCTGACCGGGGATCGAACCCGGGACCATCCGTGTTGCAGGCAGGCGTGTTGACCGCTGCGCCACGGAGCTCGTTTTCGTTCGATTCAGTAGATTGGGCGTGAAAGCGTAACAAACTAACAAATAAACTCACTTTAGCATTTATAATATAAGTTATGATTTCACGATGATCGGTTCAGTGGATAAGGCGTGAAAGCGTAACAAACAAACTCACTCTCGCATTTATAATATTAGTTAGGATTTCATGATGATCGGTTCAGTAGGGAGTGAAAGCGTAACAAACAAACTCACTTCCGCATATTAGTTAGGATTTTATGATGATCGGTTCAGTAGATGGGGCGTGAAAGTGTAACAAACAAACTTACTTTCACATTTATAATATCAGTCGGGATTTCTACAGCTAGTAGAAGGATAGTCATTAAGTATTTTTATTATTATTTTCATTCTGTCGTACAGAACCCCCATTAAATTGAGTGTGCACACCTAAGTAATTTACATTTGCATTAACTTGGCGTGCTTAAAAGTTAAAATTCAGTTTCAAGTTAATTTTTATACAAAATTTTTTTAGTATCCAAGAACATTTATTTTTAACTATACAGATATATTACACATACATTTTCTTTTATTGAGTAACAATATTAAAACTAACTTATATAAACTAAGAATTAAACCTACCTATAAAATAAAACTACTTATTAATAAAACCTACCTATAAATAAAACTTGCCTATAAATAGAAAATGTCCAGCAGGTCATTGCCCTGCGGTAATGTGCCCAGAAGACTGGCAGCATTGCCACGTTGAATGGCAAATGGAAAACTTTGGGCAAAATAGTTGCCAGCCTTCTGGTCATTCGACACCTCGACCAGCCTTTTGCTCACAAACTTGAATAGTTTGTGAGCTGAGGGACCCCACGGACCCAGTGTCTCGACCCCAAACGGCTCAAAAATAAATATATAAAGATAGATTACCGTACGAGCGTCATACGACGTTTTTTAATACATTTGCTATTACCATATTGTAAACTAAAACAAGATTGCAATTCAGCAAATAAGAAATTTATGAAAGTTAGGAACTAAAGCAGTTTGTAAAAATACATTTATAATTATCAGGTACATAAATTTGCTCAGGTTTATTTTTTCAAATAAGTACATTCAACCGAATGTATAACCTTCTCCTTTTCAGCTCATGAATCAGAAAAATGTTTTCATGTTGAACTTGAAACTCTTTTTACGTTAACAAAACATAACCTCTTTCAGGGTTATTACGAATGATGAAAATAAGTCTTATCGCAAAAATACGACGACCCTAACCTAGGTTACGAATTAATGAGATCCTGTCAATAACAAACAGGGCTTTCGCTGAAGTTCAATGCCTCCGGTAACTAGGTCGCCTGGCACTGCGCCAATAAACACCCCTCAATGGGGTAGGTCCACCCCTATGCCGCGCAACAAGTATGGAGGCAATACGGGAAATAATTTTCATTGTGAATAAATGGGTGATGTTATCGCAGACGTAGCTCTCACGTTGCTGCTTTAAAAGGCACGCTATAATGTTTTTGTTGCTAGATTGCTCGTATTTTGTTTACTAAATAGACCTTACATATTGCCTTTATAGTTGAGATCATCGTATATTCAGAAGTCGGCTGCAGGCCAACATGTTTTGACCTCATCCATATTTTGCATATTAATAATGTAAGTGTCTCACGTTTACTTTAATTAAAAAATATTATATTTAATTTGTTTATAACAATGATTAAAAACTGAAAAGCCTTTTGTCGATAAAGTACATCCTTAAAAAAAGAATATGAAACAGTTAAAGAAAGTTTTTTGAAAAGAAAAAAACTTATATTCAGAAAACTCCTAAAAACTATGTTTTTAATTGTCGTCAAAAAGCATCCTATGTCCTTTTTAGTACCCTAAACTATGTGTATGTCAAATTTCAAGAAGATTGGTTCAATAGATAAAGCGTAAAGAGGTAACAAACAAACAAATATACCAACCCACATTTGCATTTATAATAAATAGGTAACAAACAAACAAACATTATATGCCAACTTCCCCATTAAAAATATTAGTTGGTAAGTTCGAATTATGAAGAGATTCGACCCCTAGAGCCGACCCTAAATGATGAAAAGGCGAGGAAGAAGAAACACCGCTATACAAGTTAATCCTCAATGACGGATAGGAGGTTCGGTCAAGTTCAGGGTCTGAGGCGCTCGTTACTGGCAACTAGGTCGCCGCCGCGCGCACCCCTCACCGCTGCCACCCCCCATCGTGCCCTAATTCAACAAGTATAGCGATTCGAGTAAGTTAGGGAGCGATATGCAACTGTGTGTGTGCATTCAAAATTTATTTCTTTTTCATAATGTTTGTTTTTCGAGTATGTAAGTGGCCAACACTGGTGTCAGATTTTTCAAGCTGCCTAAAGGCATCTGACCTAGCTTAACGCTGGTTTAGAGTGCAAATGATTTCATACGTAAAAAATAATTTCTGTTTATATACTTTACAGGGAACACAGAGTCTTAAGCCGTAACCAAAATGCCACGTTTCACGTTTTGGTAGTCGTAGCGTTGCATGGGATAAGCCTTGCAATTCATTAAAGCGATGCTTTCTTATTTAGCTCAGCTTATCATGTAGGTATGTAACGATGCGCATGGATAACCTTCATGCTGCATCTTGCTTTTCACCGCATTTCCCAATCATCATCATCCTGTCCACTTTTATTTCGAAATTCATTTTAAATTCCAAATTCCATTTTCAAATCTTCTTCGCAGTCCTTCCTCTCATCACTCAATGATTCCATTGAATTCCTTTCCTAAGTTTGGTCGTGATCTCTCGACCCTAGTTTACAGGCCTACAATATTATTTTACTAATTGTATTCACTACTACTAACTGTGTAACGCAAGTGTGAAACTTATTAAAACCTATTATCTCTGTTGTGTTGTGTACTTGAACTCTCTTCCGCTGAGCATTTAATACCTTCTTTCATATTCATGTTGGGCCTACTCTAACTAGCTGGGTGAGTAGGACCCGACATTTATACATCATTTTTATCCCCAACGGGGTAGATAGAGCCTAAGGCTTAAAAACCAAAGGCCATGTTAGAGATTTTGTGTACGTATAGCTGAAACTTGGAATCAAAAATAGTGATGAGTTGCTAGCCGCATCGCAATAATTCCTTAGATTTCCGCCGATTCTCTTGGCAAGCTTCTCCAATCTACCCGGAAAGAAAAGAACAACATGAAATCATAATAAAAATGTATGAATTCTTGAACAAATGAAACATGGCGTAATTTTTTTAAACGTCCAGTTTTATTTTTAAATGAAACACGCCAGCACATAAAATATTTAATAAGAGACTGAAACGCAGCTAAGTAGAGAATATAAAATGGATTCTATTTTCGGAACAGTGAGTCGTTTAACGAATATTTTATGAATTCTGAATCATTTAATATTCAAAGAGTTTTCTTAAATGACCTTATTAATCATAGAGAAGTGAAGATACTCGAACTCCGTGACATAAAAAAATGTTTCTTCTTTTAAAGCAATTAAAATTAAAGCAAATAATCTCCTGATGATTGACATCGTTTTAAGTAACTAGATGAAAGAAACTAGTAACCTTCAACATAGGTTCAGCTTAGTGTAGGAACTAGACTATAGAGAACCAGAGTACTTTTATTTTTATAAAATATTGAACACGTATTTTTTCTTTTCTCAATCAAACAAAAATTTATAAAGTAAGCCCGTTTTTTTTTCGTATGTGTAAGTGGCCAACACTGGCGTCAGATTTTTCAAGCTGCCTTAAGGCATCTGACATAGCTTAACGACTGCCATCAACGATGACAGCCGGGACCAACGGCTTAACGTGCCTTCCGAAGCACGGAGGAGCTCGAGATATTTTTATGCCACTTGCGGTCACCCATCCAAGTAGGGACTGCTCCATGGGTTGCTTAACATACGTAAGCGCTCAAAGAGCTCACACCCACTGGACCATCGGGATATCCATTTTATTTCGATTCTCGTACATTAAATGTGTAATTTAATAATTTATAAAATTAATCCAAAAAAAGCCAGCCAAGTGCAAGTTGGGGTCACGGACCGTGGGTACCGACCACCTTTTTTTAGATGATGTTTATTTTTCTTTAATTACCGCTATAATATCCAGCTTTTTACCAATCTTCATGTTTATACATTTACAGGTATAACCTTGCGAGAGCAAATTCGTTAAATATGTGACGTAAATATCTGTAACTTTTTATTGCATTGGCCTATATATAAAAATCTCATACTGTCTTTCTCTTGCAATTCAATTGTCAAGACGAGACTTAAAAGGGTTTTTAGTTAAGATGCCTTTAAATATTCGGGCTTTAAAAGTTTTATTATTCGATAAATAGACTAGAAACTGCATACTTAAATATTGGATATAAATTTCAACTTAATACCTCTACCCGTTCCTGGAAAAAAGATGGACGTACGTGATAGCCGGATAACCAAGTGATCCTATTACCTTCATCATCATAAGGTTTTTCAGTGTCCACTGCAGGAACATGACCCCTTTTGTAGTACCAAGGCCATATATTAGCCAGAGCAGTCAGAAGATTTGGCCTACACTCTTCAAGCTGCCAGACGGGGTGGACAGGTTTCTTTGATGTGTATAAGGTTTGTTTAGCTTGTATTTCCTAAGTCGCCTTGTACGACAGTCACGGAAAGACTTGGAGTGGTCCTATTCTACTCTACCGGGAACCATACGGTGAGATCCTATTATACCAGCATAAAAATAAAACGTCAATAGCCGTCAACATTTCATTGCAAGTAAATATTTTATTATACAGGGTGCGCACGCTGGAACCATGCCAACAAGGGTGCTCCAAAGCAACAAGTCCGGGGCGAATTGAAACGCTGTGCCATGGGGCGGAAAAACACTGTCATTTTTTACCAATGGGAGATAATACTGCAATATTCTCCCGCCAGAGGGCAGCATTAGCAGAGACAGTAAACAAATGTTTGACATTGACAAGTATGTCAAACTTGCAATTAATTGCCTTTATTTTACATCCGAATACGCAGATTAATTGAATTTTTATATTTTAATACTTATAGGAGTATTTTAAAATCAAATTAATAAAGCATTAATGTATAATTTCACAAATTAATTGCGACTTTGACACTGACATGTACATACTTGTCAGTGTCAAACCTTTTTTACTGTATGTGCTAGTGGCGCACTCTGGCGGCACAGCTTTCAGTAATATCTCCTATTAATTCTATGCGGACGTTATTTTCGTTGTAAAATGTATTTTTAAATTATAAGCGAATGTTTTTTTTTTAATAAGTAATTGTTTTATCAATACCGAAATGGATCTTTATTCAGCGTAAACATTGTGACGTTATATTTTAAACTGTTATTTTTTTGGAGGCAGTTAAAATTGTTATAAAAAAATAGATTTGTTTTAATACTTCGAGACAAACAGATAACGTACATACTTACTATCACGTCTCGTTCTTCCTTGCGGGGTAGACGGAGCCCAGGTCTGTAAAACCTTAGGGCTACGTTTACCATGTTGGTGGGCTTGTAGGTGAGAACAGAATCAAAATAGTGATGATTTGCTAGCCGCATCTCCTATTGAAATTCCTGACGCCACAGATAATTTTGAGCGAAACATTACTTTCGTACAGTAACGAATGACGGTGAACATCTTTTTGTATATTTCGTTTATTTATGACGAAATTTTATTAGGAGTAAGAAAACATGAGCGGGCTTTTCTTAAGTATGTAACATCTGACTGTTATTTTGTATTGCTTGGTACTATCTGTCAGCCCGCTTCCAGTAGCGCACTTCCGATCTCCCACAGATAGCGGTTAAACGGGAAAAAAGATGTAACATGTCAAACATGTTGATATTCCGTTGTTATTTAATACTTATTATTGCAAAACATGGCGACAGCTTTTTAATTTTGAAATTTCATCGAATTAGATCGTTGATTTACTTTTTTAGTAGATTGACTTCACTGCACTGTTTTCCGTTTAACTTGGGCATCTAAAATTTGATCTAGATATTTGTCAAATTAAACTTGCTGGATTTGATAACGCACTCACCAACCCGTTTGCCAAGTGTGGTGAGTATGACAAACCCCCTCAATGAGAGAAATCCTTGGGGGAGGCCCAAGTCCAGTAGTGGACTTCTTACAGCTGTGATAATGAATATGTATACTAACATTATAAAGCTAAAGAGTTTGCTTGTTTGGCTGAACACGCTGATCTCACGAACAACTAGAACGATTTTAAAAATTATTTCACCGTTGTACAGGTAATTTATTCCTGAGTACTACAGGCTAGGTATGTACCACGGGTGGACTGCTAGTGAATTGATAATAGAGAAATACCAAGTCAGCTAAAGAAAAGATGAATGGAGTATGTTAAGGACGATATAGGGAAAAAGAAGGTAACGGAGGAGATGGCTCAAGATAGTGCAAAATGGAAGAAGCTTAATGCAGTTCCGACCTCACGTAAAGGTAAAAATAAAAGCTTGTTAATAATGGGTAACATTTTTCTCTGTTACAAAATAATAAATGTCCCATATACCGCCATATTGACGTCAGCTGCACTTGTTGCGAGTGACACGGAATGAAACACGCCCGAGTTCCAACGTTGTTATTTATTTTCCTTTGTTTTTACGCGACTGTGCTATTAAAAGCATAGTTATGTTTGTGAGATAATAATGAATCTCTCTTATTACTGTAAGTCCTGGAGCTGACGCAGCTGAATATTTGTAATCATTATCATCATCATCTGGTCTTTTGTAGTCTCCACTGCAGATGCACAACCCTCTCTGTACTACCAGGGCCTTATATTAACCAGAACAATCAGATGATTTGGCCTACACTCTCTACGCTAGCCAGACGGGTTGGAAAGGTCTCTTTGATGTTTGTAAGCTTTGTTAAGCTTGTGTTACCTAAGTCGCCTTCTGCGACATCCACGAGTAGAATTAAAGTGGACCTATTCTACACTGCCAAGGACTAATATGGCACCATATATGAAATTATTGAAGGCTGTAACAGTAGCAATATAATTCTAACCTAATAATTAATTAAAATTAATTTACTTTCCCGTAGAAAAATTTTTTAGTATACTATTTTTTAACATACCATAAGCATTGAAAACGAATGTTTCTCCAACCCGTCTGGCCAGAGTGGAGAGTGTAGGCCAAATCCTCTTACTGCTCTGGCTAATATACGCCTCTGGTAGTACAGAGAGGGTCGTGCTTCAGCAGTGGAGACTAATAAAAAGACCTGATGATAATGATGATGAAGCTTTGAAAACGAATGTCAGAACCAAATCTATTTTATCACAGGTTAAGGAAATTGAATGGTGATATAAAATATTACTCTTCGGATTAAATTATATGGCAGGTAATGCTTTGTCGGCAGCTATGCAAACTCTTATGAAATATCGCAGTTCATTTTTCTTGATGAAACACGCTTAACAAAAAGGTATATCAAAAACATGAATGAGGCTGCTCTTTTGATGCTGGAGTCATCAAGCTTATATAAAAGTTGTCGCAGTAAACTAATTTATAAAAAAATTACTTTTAGTCGAATAACTAGAGATAAGGTAATTTTTTCAAAAATGCGTTTTTTGTGACAGTCTTTTATATAAGCTGTTTATACTATAATGTAATGCCCAGGCTAATTTGGGTTTATCTTCTTAAGATTGAAGTGCCTATGGTCTCTGTAATATCTCTAAAAGGAAACCCAAAGGATAGTTTTCTTAGCCTAAGTGTGATTATGTCAATAAATATTGACATAATCACATCCGTCAAGAACTTCTTAAAGACCAACAAGTAACTCTATGGGAGTGGTCAAAAGAGTCCGAACACCACAGTCTCCTCACGAGTCCATCATCACATCAGGTGTATGGTACAATAGCACAAAAAAAATTCAGCTTAAACAGTTAAGGTTAAAAGCTTCAAAATTGAGTTGCAAGATTTGACCGTCACAAACAAACATACAGGGTATGTTATTAAAAGCTTGTAAAATACATGGTTAGAAATTAATAAAACAGAATATATACTACAGATTCAGATGCCTTTGAGTAGCTTGAAAATCTAAAACCAGTGTTGGCCACTTACATAATAATATACAAAAAATAAACAACAACATAACAAATATACTTACATTAAGCCAAAATCATTACAGATTAGGCATTCACACAAGATCAAAGCAGTGAGTAAAAGCTTGTTGAAAAATTTTCTGAGCTCATAAAACTTTGTAATCATGTTTAATAAATTGCTCGAAGAATGAACAGAAATTTCTAAGTTGACGGCGCAAAGTAAATTAATATTAAAGTAAGTAGTAGGCATACCTAACTGTTTGGAAGTTAGGATAATTTATAATTAAATACAGATATGGTAGCTGTATGTTGTTATATAACTTACATACAAGTTTACATATCAAGTTCGTGACTACCTAAGCGTGGAATCTAGAGTTTATCTATGTGAGTCGCTCATTTTATCAAAACTCAACTATGCTGATGTGGTCACCAGAAGATGTATACTTGCCCGTACAAAGAAGTTAATACAGCGCGTGCAAAATTCTTGTGCTCGGTATTGTTTTCCCATACCTCGTCGTGCTCATATAACTCCTTATTTGAACCAGAACAATCTCCTTAATATGGAATCCAGACAAGCCGTTCATTTTGCATCTCTGCTCTTTGGTGTGGTTATGAATAAAGACCCACCGTACTTATATAATAAATTACAATTTAGTAATCGAGCAAGGGAACCTGATCACCTAATCTGCCCCAGCCATAAAACTGCTGCGTTTCGTGGCAGTTTCCGGTACGCTGCAACAAGCTGCTGGAATAACATCCCACCGCCTATCAGAAAATGTATGATCAAAAAAATGTTTAAAGAAAAATACTAGGATTATATTTTAAATACGCAAAAGTCCTAAAATGTAAGTAGCGTTATTTACCATGCCATACCATATTTATTTAGCGCGTATTTACCAAATTTCATATAATTATTTTGTAAATATATGTATAAATAAAATATCAAAAGATTAATTAAACTAATACGTATTTATTATTATTGTATGGTTCTTTTATTTACATTATTAACTGTTATTTAAAAGTAAATATTTTTATTAAAAAATTTTATTACTCCACAGCGCCACCCGCCACCTTGCTTGCTTAGTTGTAGTTTTAGTAGGTATTGTTTTTAATTTTGTTTTTTATGTTTGGTTTCGGTATCCTCGGAAGACTAGCGTTGTGGCTCTCGCGTCGCAACATATGCTGAGAGGAGGCCTTTTTGATACAGGCACAAATATAATAATGTTTTAAATAGTGTTTTATGCCCTTTGTGTAACCATGTTTGTGATGTGTCAAATAAACAATTTTCTTTCTTTCTTTCTTTCTACATGAAGTTAGCTCAATTTGTGTGATTTGTCCGCATAGGTATGTTTATAATACGAACGGACTTATAAACCTGTTTCTGTGAAATAAGATTTCAATAAAAGCGACAGCACAAGGTTTCACTTACTCGCCCTTGGGTACAACGAACCCTAAAACCGTCAAATGAGAACGAGAAATGCGTAGAAATAATAAAGACTGTATTTTGCGGTCTCTGCTGTCTCTCCCATTCATTACCGAGAAACGGTGACGCTGCAGATACGAATAAATAAAATGTGATTTGTGGTATCAATCTATGTATAAGGTAAGTATACTTTTAGTGGTTTATTTCAGACCTAATTTAACATATGGGCTGAAAATCAGGTACAGAATGTTACGCGCAGTATGTTTAAAGATAATAATATGAGAACTTCATCACTTTCAGTAACACACTCACCAACATGCGTATATAATATTTTTCAAAACAGCAAGCTTGGGTGGAGCTTGAAATAAAAATTAGCAAAGGTGTGCTACACTTGAATGTTTGTAGGCACCGGTGGACCGCTTGGTGGTGGGAGTGGTAAATTACAGGGTTGTAATTAATGTAACTGAACTAAATACAAAAATGTAAGGTGTGATGTTGCAATGCTGCGAGATTGCAAAGGCGCGAAGTCCGTCACCACACCGTAACCACACCGTCACCACACCGTCACCACACCGTCACCACACCGTCACCACACCGTCACCACACCGTCACAACATTGTCACTACACGTCATCAATTAAAAGATCATAACCGTGAATTTCGTGTCAACTTAATTCTGTGATTAATAGCAAGATGCCTTCATCGGCTTTTTCCCACCACCATCCCATGGCTCTTCTAATCAGTTGATTGGAGCCGAATCATGGGAGAGGTACGTTCTACTTGCTAGACGCTCTTTCAAACGCACCCTCTTCACTCCCTCAAATATGTTTGCTATTCTTCACCTTTTAATATTTCTTCTTTGTCTGACCAATCTTCTATTTTTCAATTGAATTAAATTTAATTTAATTTGGGTATGTATCACATCTCTTTTTGAATATCATTTATTGTTAAATATTTGCAAAATCGATAAACTGTTTTGTCAGTAATCATTTTAATACATATCTATCCGTTCTATACTTTTTGCAGTCTATTCATATATTCTTTCGTCTTCGTATACTTTTGGTTCCATTGATATGTCTTTTTCTTTGATTTTCTTCTATTTTAGAACTACATACCTACATAAAATGTTACATACGGTCATACAAATGTTACATCATATATGAGGACTTCATGAATTAAAGATATTTTAGGGAAATCAAGTAAAATATAGGATTGCAGTAAATATGAATGTGAGTGAAATAAGTACAAAAATGTAAAGTGTTACGGTTGCAATGTTGCGAGAATGCAAAAGCGTGAATTGTAGGGCTGTGAGTTTTATTTTTTTCTGAACTTGTTTACTTATATGACGACTATTATTTAAATGATTATCACTACATTATCACCACACCACCACCACATTGTCACCTCACTGTCACCACACCGTCACCACACCATTACCTCATGATCAGTACACTGTGATCATACCGTCACCACATTGTCACCTCACCGTTGCCTCAATGCCACCACAACGTCACCTCACCTGCACAATATTTTCACCACACCGCATCAATTAAAACATCATAATCGTGAATGAGCTTTCATGTAAACTTAATTCGGTTATAAATAGCAAGATGCCTTAATCGGATTTTCCCACCACCAACCCATGACTCATCAAATCTGTTGATTTTAGCCCAATCATGGGAGAGGTACGTTCTACTTGCTAAGACGCTCTTTCAAACGCACCCTCTTCACTCCCTCAAATATGTTTACTATTCCATACCGTTTATTAATTTCTTGTTATTTTCTTTTTGCTTATTCTTCTTCCATGTTTGAAATGTCAGCGATCACTCTCACGTTTATTCGACCCATATTCTCCACAGTCTATTCATATCTTTTTTTCGTCTTCGTAGATTTATGGTATTAATTTAACTATTTCATCGACATTTTCCCTTCTCTATACCTTCTCTCCAATCCATTTCAAACTCTCGCTAATTATCAATAAAATACAAAACTTTTGCTTACTGCAGTGTTTTCAATTTTTTTCTTTTGTATGCATTCCTCTAAAATAAGTCTATATGGTTACAGAATACCTAGAAACTTTCAGACACTTACAAAATGACAATAAAAGTCACATCACTAAACTAAAAAAGTAAAATTATCTAAGGCAAACCGGAACTGAACCCCTTGACTTAAAAACTCTCCCTAAAATTACATGTTACTCTAAATGATTAATGATGACGCCTCGTTTGACAGACGATAAGTCATAAATTTAACGGTTAACCTAAAAAGCTAGAAATACCTACAAAAACATGTAGAATGTAAGCAAAATACTAACTTATTTGTCTTTCTTTAAAATGTCGGCAATCTATCAACTGTCGCATGACGCGTGATCTAATTCATCAATTTTCGTTAATACTTTGGTGATTTACTGTGAAGGTTTTTGTTATAATTTTATATAAACAAACATTGTTGTTATTTTGAAACTAAGACCATATAGAGTGGTATTATAAGTTTTACCTGTTAGCGTGTCTGTGTGGCTTTGGTAGATTCATAGATTATAACTAGCCATTCTTAGATTATATTAACCCTACATAGACTCTATTAGGATAAAAGCGTAGAAAAAACTAGTGTCCAACCCATAGTCAGCCCCGCACATACACAAATACATACTTGACGGTTTTTGAGTGCATAAATTGACAGGATGAGTGTGATAATACAAAGCTGTCATGCACACAAGCATTGAATAATAGGCCTGCTTTTTAATCATTGAAATAAAGGCATGGCGGTGTCTAGAGATTATATATAGTCAAGGCCGCCAACACATTAAGATGAGAGAGAATAGTCTAAATATTGTTATACGAAATAATTTCTATGCAATACAGTCTGTCTATTTCCCAGTCCATTATACAAGTATATACCTAAATTAGGGCACTTAAGGCAGTAGACCATTTTTCTGAAATTATAAATAAAGTATAACAGCCGAGTTAGCGTGTGAAAAACTGAGTTCATAAATAACATGGTCGTCGAGATAAGGCACGCAGCGACCGCGATCAATTATCAAGACTTTCTCAGATTTTAACTCCACACCAATAGGAAGGGTGTTAGAAGCTTGGGTTACAAGATTCCCTGGTTACAGTGTGGTTGCTTGTCTATTAATATGTCTGTCTCGGTTAAAATATTAAAAAGATTGTCTATATATATCAAAAACAAGTAAGATTTTTTTGTTTGTTCCGAAACTATATTAAGGTTTTCAAAATTCCAATTATATATGTACATATGTATAATATATAGAATTTCGCAACTTAGTCTGCGGAAATTGTAGCATATTTCACCTGCAGATACTTAAGCTTTTGATAGGTAAAATAATTTTGAAAACCGATTTAATAGTTTATATATGTATTATAATACTAATTGTATATGTAGATGTATATTAATACTAATTGACAGGGTAGCTGAATATTTTTAAATGGTAATGAAATTTTTTATTAGTTTTGCAGCATTGACCCCAGAAATAAATGAGGCTAAAGTTTAGGCTTCAAGTGTCGCAGGCGATCAAAATTTTGCCATGTAGCTCTTAAAAACAATATTTATAATTTTAATAAACTAAAGATTTTCTTAAACGTGCATATAGGTAAAAACGTAGCTGAGAAAGTTTAATTTCTTAATAAACAATTGAATATTGAGACATTAATAAGTTAACATTACTAATTTTATTCTTCTTTGCCAAGGATCAATGCCAGCAACAGTTGGCGCGGACATAAGATCAAAGGAACGCGCTGCGGTAATCCTGGAGGCACAAATTAAAATGGCCGTAGAAGCAGGAAAATGTGCCTTTCAAACTTTTACCATTTTATTTTTTATAATAAAACAAAGACTTTAGCAAGTAGTGCAGGATAATTTTTGATGTCATAAAAATCTTAATCTTAAAAGTAGCAACAAAAAACTTGTTTAACAACCGAAGCAACAAAGTAGCAAATGATACTGCAAGTATCAGTTCACAATATAACAGTAAGAAATGTTTAAGTAGTGTAAAGGTAAAAAAAAACTTGCTTCACGTCTCAACCGTAAGTCAGTCGCGCACTTTTACCGTACGTGATTAATCATGTGGGGTCTTTAAAAACCCTAGGGTAAATCTCTCATTTAAGATTATAAAAATTAAGGGTCCAAGTATTACTATTAGCAGTTAACGTCTTTTTTAATAACGTCAACAACAATAAAAGGTACTGTCAACTAGTTCAAACTGTAACGGTATGGTACGGCCCCGGTCTCGTTCATACCTATGAGATACATACTTCAACTTACTCCATCTTAAGATAAAGACCTATCTCTAGATATAGCTCAACTGGTCTTACCAACAGAAAAAACAACTGTTGAAACGAGTTTCTTTCAGCGTTTCTTCTCTGCAGTGGTCGGTTCCGAAACGCTAGTAGTCTGTAGCTTTTGAACAATTAATAATTGTAACACTGCGTTCCAAACCCAACCAAGATGAAGCTTCCCCGAGAGTCAACTAGATTGCGTTGTGCGAATATTAGAACGCGCTATCGAGATTTTTTCACAAACAGCGAGGTCAGTGCCCGACTGTGGACCGGGTGTGGATCCTCCTTCGATAGGTACCTAGTGCTACTGAACGGAAACCCGTGATTAGTACTAGACTTTATTGTAAGGGACTGAGCTAGGATACCCAGCCTTCCCACAGCTATTAGGATTTTTGTAAATCTTAGCGTGACTAATCATTGCTTTGAGTCACAATATATTTCTACCCATACTAAACGCCCGACCGTTTTATTTTGCCCCGCGCCTCTCTGCTTCATAAATACATATTATCTAATAAGATAATTTAAATATGATGTGACGTAAAAAAGTGCCTGCAAAGGCTTTTTTTCTGAATAAACCGTTTTGATTTTTGAAAAGGCTAGTTAAAGTACATGCTCAGCCGATATAAACCCGCTAGCTATCATTAACGCTTTCTTTTAGTTACACATTCTTATAGGCAGTGAAACTCTTTCTATCTACGTCTAACAAGTAACTGTCAACGACTTTGAAAGTACTTTTTACTAACTATAGATTTTTAAATACCTATAGATTCTGTGTCCAACTGTAAGGCCAATCAGAATTTACCCTAAATTTATTTATTAATCTTTCTAATGGTGAGAAAAACAGCTTTCTAAAATTCTAAAAAAACTCTTTACTTCACATATAATAAATATGATTTATACGCAAGTTATCCTTCTACCATCGCTCTATATTTTGGGCCCGAGGCTCTGACAGCGAGGATATCGCGGTATTTATTGCGAAAACCGCCTATTGTCTGATTTAGTATTATGAGATAATGCGAGTAATAAGACTGAAGCTTGAAAAGACGCTCTCAAGTACCTGTAGCTTCTAAATGAAGAGCTCGTAGAATTACACCCGTATTAAATCGTTACCTCGAAGTTTCTTGAACCAGACTCAACCTTCGTAATTTTATTCGGTACCTATTCTTTGTAGTTAAAACTTGGTAGAGGTGAAACTGTAAAACTGTTTACTTCAGAGTGTTCTTTGCTACATAAATATACATACCATATACATATCACGACATTTTCCCCTGCGGGGTAGACAGAGCTCAAGTTTATAAAACCTAAAGGCCACGTTTAGCATGTTGGTGGGCTTGTAGGTGGAGAACAGAATCAAAATCATCCGTCGAAGAGTTTGAGTGAAGAAAATTTGTATAATAATATGAAAAAAACATACACATGCTACTATTACATAACATTGCAGCTGCCATTTTCACAGACTAACTGTTTGTGAAAATGGCAGCTGCAATGTTGTCGAAATATCAGACAGAACTCAAAAATAATAGCGGTAAGTCCCGTAGTGAACATAATAGTGATTGTGACCGCGAAAGCTTAAAATCATACACATGCTAATTTTTAGCAAGTGTCCTGGACACGACTTGCACACATGTGTGCAACACATTAGTGGTATGCAGCGGTACACTCGATGAATAAATACCCATTCCCCCTTTCACTCCCCTCCCACTCTATGAGTAAAGATCAACCTCGTTTATTTAGCACTACCTGTTACCCGCGGCTTCGCCCGCGTTATATATAGCCTTTGTCCTTCTCGGTACCCTAACTTATGTGTATGCAAAATTTCATGATGATCGGTTCAGTAGATACGGCGTGTAAGCGTAACAAACAAACAAACAAACTCACTTTCGAATTTATAATATTAGTTAGGATGCTACTCTAAGTAGCATGTTTATTTTTATCCATGGCTGTTCACACTTGCCACTTAGTAGCACTTACTCAAAACTAGAACGATAATATGCTACAAATTAGCATGTATATCCGCATACACGTTAATATATTTTTTGTAACTTAAGGCGTAAGTTACGATTGAATTGGTGTGTGTGTTTAACGGTTTTAAAAAGAATTTTGAATTCCTCCATTTTTTACTCACATTTAAGCTTAAACTATGAGAGGTTATTATTATTTTTGGTTATTGCATAACCTAAAGATGAATATCGTTATAATAAGTAGAAATGAAACGAAATAAAATAGTTTATTATATTGACATTGCCGTACCAAATACCTATAATCTTGCTACTTACCGAAAAATAAAGTACACATTCAAATCCCCTAAAAAGGGAATAAAATACAGGCACAATACAGACCCATATCATAACACTCAGATTAAAAATACAAAATAAAACATGAAATATAGTACATATTAAAATAAAAAGGTATGGTAGTTTAGTTTAGTTGGTAGTATAGTTTTGTTATGTAATGTAATAATTATCATACTGAGTACATGATATTATCATATACTCAGTATGATAATTATGAGCTCTAAAGAAACGTTATTCGGTGATTTCTATTGATTTTCCATGGTATTATTTATTACTAGCTGATGCCCGCAACTTCGTTCGCGTGAACTTTATGATTTCGGCGTATTAATATACCTTGAATACGAACTAATGTCGATACATTAGAAAATACTTACAACAACGTATTATGCAAAAACAAACTTTATATATTTATTGTTTATTGTTGGAACTATCATTTAAGTTAGTTTTTTGGTATCAATATGCCGCGTTCACATAACCAAGAATTTTCCGGGTTTGTTATGCTCTGAAACACTAATAATTTTTTAATAAGGAGTAAATCTCGTCTGCCCTAGTACCCCGACTTATAGCTGGAAGATCACATGTTCTAAATCTTCCATTTTTATACCTCATCAAAAGATACTAATCAGACTGAATGATTTTTGGTACTTACAGCGTCATTTTTATATTTCCCATAGTTTACCTGGACTACTATGGTTCTCCGTCAGGTGTTCTAAATCTTCAATTTAAATATCTTAACCAAAAATGCTCATCAGGTTGTGTAACTTTTGCTAAAGCGTCACTTTTATATTTCTTATAGTTCAGCTGGACCATTATGGTGCTGCATCAAGTGTTCCATTTTCCAAAATAATTTCTACCCTATATGCTGCCCAGGCTTAATAGCTATAAAGCAAAAAAAGTTTCATTCGAATCCGTCCAATACTTCTGGAGATAGTCGTGATCATACATACAGACAGACAGACAAGAAATTCCAATTTTTTTTTTGCTTTCTATTATTCTTTTTGAGTCTCCCTCTATCCATTTCAGTCAAAAATACTAAATGTACGGACAAAATATTTTTACTGTTTGATTATATGTATAGATTAGCGATATTAGGAGGTGATAATTAGGATAATTAGCGTGAGGAATGGGAAAGGCTCACATGGGATAAAGGAAAATATACTGTGAACATAATAATAGTTAGTTTTTAAATGTATTGCATTACCAAACCATAAATTGTGTAGTGATTTAAATTAAAGATGTAAGTATTAAGTAAGGTTAGGTTAGGTGAAAATCTTTTTCAATAATAAAAATAAAGTCACATTGTTCTTTTAAATGAGAATATACCAAGATGACATGACATGACATGACATGCGTCAAAATTGTCACACAAATTTATTAAACAATTTTCTTTAAAAATATGATTTACAGGTTTAAAGCACCAAAATAACGCAAACATTATATAAATTAAGTGTTTTATATTGAGTGAAATACAAAAACAACAATTTTTGAACTAAATTCAATACATACAGGCTTGCTTTGTTTTCCAATCTTCTCTGTCTAAAAGGATCTTCTCTGTGTAATCTGGACAAAAAGGAATCCAAACATAGTCAGCAACTCGAAGCGAAACTCTGGCGATAAAAAATGCATATAAATAAGATAAGACGACTAAATAAGACGACTCAAGTGGGCGAAGTGATATCCTGTTTTTTCATGAGATGAAATAGTTCCCATTGAAGTAACAATCAAATAAAATGACCACTTGATGTCGAGATACTACAGTTGCAGCAGCAGTACTTTGCATGCAAGTTGCGCCCAAAATAGCCCATAAACAGTTACCCACAGAACACGGAAAGTTACCAGTAGTTTTTTATGATCTAATATATTGTGCTTTATTTTTCTTAAAATCTATTTAATGTAAATATGTTATTAATTTTAAAATAGTTTTTTTTTACCTTTTTCTGTAAGTCCCATATGGCCAGCCAGTCAGCCACGGCCCCTAACGATACTACACCCGCTAGCCAGTCCAGCGCAGCGACGTCGCTTGAACTAGTTGAGTGCAGTGAATGCTCCCAGCCTCGTTTTTTCAAAGGACAGAGGGGCCTACGCATCCACCAAAGCCGGTGCCATAAAGGGCTGCAGGTAAGTGGCCAAAGAGTTAATACTAATTTGGATACGTTTACCAACGTACCAAGCTGTGAAGCCCCCACCAGCAGCCCTTTATGGCATCTATTAAACAAATTAAAAAAGAGTCTGCCGATATTAAAAAGAATACCGCGCGGTGCTAGAAGATGCGTAGCGAGCTCTTTGTCCTCAGTCATAAAAGACGTATTAAACAAAAATGAGAGAAGTGGCTGGGAGAGCTTGCTGACGTTTAGTTATAGAATACTAAACGTCAGTCTAGACAAAAGCAGTTCCCTAACCCAAAAAATAAAAAATAATTGCTCCCCCAATTTTAGGCCATCTTTAGACAATGTTCAGGAAAGAAAATTACCACCATACAAAATTTCAAAAAAAATTGAATCAAAGTTCGATGAGGGTGACGTGAAGGGAGCTGCCAATCTCCTCTTTTCCAGCGACGTCGTTGCACCCAGCAATCCAGAGACATACGCCGCCCTTTTATCGAAACATCCACCTTCATCCCCTACATCGCATCTGCCGGATGCCCCCGATCCATCGGATCCAACACCGGTGGCTACCCCCGAAGATGTGCGAGCTGCGATTATGTCCTTTAAGAGGGGCTCTGCCGGCGGTCTTGATGGCTTGTCGCCACAGCATCTTAAAGATTTGATCTGTGGCGTCACAGGCGAAGTCGGTACGGCCCTTTTGGAGGACCTGACGCAGCTGGTAAACCTAATGCTCTCGGGAAAGGTTTGTGACCAGATAGTGGATGTCCTATATGGTGCAAACCTTTGCGCTCTCCGGAAAAAGGACGGTGGCATCCGCCCTATTGCAGTAGGTAATACAATCCGCCGCGTTGTTTCCAAAATTTGTTGCAGGCATTGTCTTCCAGTTTTGGAGCGGGAGTTCCAGCCGAGACAGTTAGGTTTTGGAACTAGAGGAGGTTGCGAAGCCGCAGTACATGCAGCTCGTACCTTCCTTAAACGCGGTGGAGGTGAGGTTCTATTGAAGGTGGATGTTAAAAATGCATTCAACTCAGTAGACCGGGGCACTCTGTTGACTCAGATTAAAAATACTATACCAGGCACGTTTCCTTATTTATGGCAATGCTACAGTAAGCCAACGTGCCTGGTATATGACGGTCAATTGATCAATTCAGCGGTTGGCTGTCAACAGGGCGACCCTCTTGGACCGGCCATTTTCAGTTTAGCTATCCAACCTTCCATCAAAGATTTGGCTTCAAAATTCAACGTGTGGTACTTGGATGACGGGACCCTAGGAGGAGACGCTGCAACAGTTTTTTCCGACCTAGAAAAAATTATAAAGTCTTTCGGCAACATTGGCCTTGAATTAAACTTCGCAAAATGCGAGCTGTATTTCAGCAAGAGCTTGACACAACAGTTACGCGACGACCTAAATTCCAAATTTAGTGTTTTGGCCCCCAATATCAAAATTATTAATGACCAGTCTCTTCACCTCCTTGGGGCACCGGTGCTGGAAGATGCTTTCAATAAATTTATGGAAGACAAGTTAGTGCTTTTTAATGAATCTTCCAGCCGTCTAGGCGACATCAACCCACATATGGCTTACACGATCATAAAATTCTGTATGTTTGTACCCAAGACCACCTACACGCTTCGGTGCACTCCGTTTTGGGCCCATAACCAACTTCTGTCCCTCCTTGACAGTACTATCAGGGAGACAATTATTAAAATATTTAATTGCTCTCTCAATGACAGAAGTTGGGACCAAGCCGCATTGCCCATACGCCATGGTGGTCTTGGAATTAGGAAAATTTCGGATATTGCATTACCAGCATTTCTGTCATCGGTTAATAGCACAAGTAACCTTGTAGGTAAAATTTTAAACCCGTCCTTTCGTGACGTAGAGGTTACTGGCTTAGCCGAGGCCAGAGATGCTTGGTGTAGTGCAGTCGGTCCAAATGTTCATACACCCTTGAATCTGGCTTCTCAGCGACAATGGGATGAGCCGCTCTGCATGCAGGCACGTAACTTATTAATTGAGTCTGCTAATAATGATGCGGAGCGGTCTCGTCTCCTAGCTAGTTGCGAGCCAGAGTCGGGTTACTGGTTAAATGCAATCCCGTCGGCGAGCGTAGGGACTCTCTTGGAGAGGACATCTTTCAGCTTGGCGGTGAGTCTTCGTCTTGGGGCCAGGACAAATGAACCTCATCGCTGCCGATGCGGGGGACATGTCGATTCCCTGGGCCACCACGGCCTGGCCTGTCGCCGCAGTGCAGGACGCTTTTCGCGTCATGCTGCGCTAAATGATGTCATCCGTCGTGCCCTTGCCTCCGCGGGTGTACCAGCAGTGCTCGAGCCCGTTGGTATCACTCGCGATGATGGCAAGAGGCCCGACGGGATGACACTCATTCCTTGGAAAAACGGGCGGTCGCTTGTATGGGATGCCACATGCGTGGATACTGTGGCCCCATCCCACTTACAAGCGACCGTTCGCCGAGCAGGCGCGGCTGCAACGGCGGCAGAAGCCATTAAGGGGCGCAAATATGCAGCTCTAGGCGAGCCTTACATATTTGTGCCCTTTGCCGTGGAGACCTTAGGGCCTTGGGGTGCGGAAGCCCGACAGTTATTTAAAGAGATCTCCGCACGCCTAATCGACGTTTCTGGTGACCAAAGGGCAGGCGCGCATTTTGGCCAAAGGCTGAGTTTGGCCATCCAGCGTGGAAATGCCGCCAGCCTTTTGGGCACCCTGCCCGCTGACCACAGCGATTTGGCTTCAATTTTTTATTTATCTTAATGTTGTTTTTCCTTTTTTTTTTATAGGTTAGTTTTTATTTTAGGATTAGTTTTTGTTTTTATCTTAGTTACCGTTAATATTATGTTAGTTTAGTTCATTAATATTAAATGCTTTATTACTTATTATATTGAAAGTATTTACAAAATAATGATATACCAAGTAATTGTATTAACAAAGAACAACCACAATGTTAAGCAATTATAGAATTAGGATAAAACGTTCAGTTAGTAACGGTATGAATATAAAATACCTAATACCTACGTAAGAACTAAGAAATAGCGACTATGGCCAAGACCACTAGTGACAAAAGAAAAAGAGAACATTTTATAAGTAATTTTTTTAAATAATCCGTCATATATTTTATTTTATGATAATGGTGGCGACATGAAAGGAGATAAAGAGCGTTGCAACACAACGTTTAACTCCTTGATCAAAAGACCAAATTATTACAAAATAAATGGCTAATATACTAAGATATGACGTTAATAGGTAGAAATCCAAGGTTTACCGGAAGGTGCATTTTTCACGTGCAAATAATCTTCATATCATCACATTACCACAATTTACGAATTTCTAGAGTTCGCATAACTAAGTCATCCGGCATCTCCGTCAGAATATTGTCAACGGTGTCCATTCGTATATATGCCCGTCAAATAGGTTAATAAAAAATAATGGACACACATATTCTTATTGAAGTAAAATCTTCTTCAGCGGCGCTATACACTTTTTGTGATGGGGAAAAATGTTATAAAGTGACAGGTCATGGGACTGACAGATTCGTCAGATAGAAAATTCGTAAGGCGGAGGGTGCTTGCGCGAATGTGCGTGTGTATTTGTGTTACTACGAGCTACGCACATCCTTGGATGGTGACTACTGTAAGGAAAGGTATTAAGTATAATATAAGTGATAGTATTTGAGATTTCACTTCTGCCGGCACTCCCAGAGCGCAAACCGATGCTTTTTCTTTACTTGCTCTTAATTTACGACGGAACGATTATTGGAAATGTTGCATGACTTTGACACAAGGGATTGTGCTCATTTTACAAAATATACAAACCTAGACTCCACCCCTTTACAATACGGTGTATATTATATTTATGATTTTACCATCACGTCTTTATCCCTTGCTGGGTAGACAGAGCCCATTGTCATAAAGGCCAAAGGCCACGTTTAATATGTTAGAGGGCTTGAAGGTGGAAAACGGAACCAAATATTATATTTATTTATTTTTTATACAACTAAGTAGGCAAAACGGCACGCCTGATGAAAAGCGGTTACCATATCCTATGAAGCCTGCAACACCAAGGCTGTCCATTGCGCGTTGCCGTTGCGTTGATATATCTGAGTATTTTGTGTTACTACGATGGTGTAAAATTATTAAGTGTCTGATATTCTTAATATATATTTTTCACAGGAAAAATTCTCTTCACCAGAAAAATACTCTTGACCCTATTTATAATCTGAATCAAATTATAATAAGGTCAAGAAGTCCGGATTTATGATAACGTCAAAAAGCTTAACTAGAGTAAGATAAAAATCATTGGCGGCAAAAGCCGCTAGGTAGAGAGTAAAGATTAATTTCTAAATTTCAGTAAGTATAAGTAATGGCAGATTCTAAAGCTCCTGGCAATATTTGAAACTCAGAATCTATACCTACATATGATAGAAGACAAAATAGCAAAATAATTCAGAAATAAAATACTCCCATAGATATTTCATCAAAAATTCTCAGTCGGTGACTTTGTAATGGAAGTTTAATGTTTTTTCTGGGTTCCGTACTTAAAGTATAAAAGCAAGACCTTATTACTAAGCATCAATTGTACATCCATCTGTCACGGAGCTGTATTTATTGAACCGTCTTAGATATAGGGACTTGAATTTTTTAAAAAATTTGAGGTACTATTACTTAATAACAACAAAATAAAATTTTATTTCGAGGGACGAGGGAGGAAGGAACGAGGCGCTAAGTACTTATATGTAGGGGATATATAAGTACATAGCGCGTTTTTTTGTATTTCAATAGTGAATGTATATTGGTACGGAACCCTTCTTGTCTTCAGACTCACACTTTGTCAGTTTTACCCTGATTCCATGATTGAAATATTACCGAGAACTTAGAATCCACCAGTATATAGTTTTGATAAAGATAGATTTTGTTAGTAGGAAAATATTGATAATGGCAAAGTCCATTAAGATATGTAGAATGTAGAAATTTTCGGCTTGTAGAAATATTGGTGACAACACGATGCATTCATCCTAAGTAAAAACACGTTTCCAAATCCGTTTTTTCTATTATCAAGCAGTAAAAATAAAAAGAAATGGATTAAATATTACTAACTAGACACACTTTGCCAGCTACAAAACATGAATAAAAAATCTTTGAAAAATTGTACATTTTAAAGGTGAAATGACTGAATTTTGATGGCAAAATACTTGTTATATCACTTTATAATGCTAAATATTTAGTTTTATTATTCAAGAAAAAAAGTACTCATAAATGTATAGAAATATTATCCACTTAAGCATAAAACAAAATTTTAAATCGAACTCCTGAATCTATAACGTTTAAGTTCGAGGGATAGGTTATTTGCTCAATAAAACCCAACGTTACTAAAACTTTCAATTTGATAATAATATAAAAACTTCTTGGAAAATATCATTTTATAATGTGAAAAAGTTTCTAGTTGATTACTCTTTACAAAAAAAAAACATTTATGTAGTATTTTGGTCATAAAACATTTTTTACTGTGTAGACTACTGTGAAACCCACACAAATAATTAAGTTTTTCAAAGAACTTTATAATTACTTTTAATTACATAATAGTTCGTAGTTTTGAAGGTTATAATTATCAAGAGTCGAATATATAGGTCACTTTTAAAGCATACGAAATCACCTAGACTACCTTGACATGATCTTGACGGACAATTTCAGCGTGACAGTGTATATAGTTAGTATATTTAACCCACAGTTAAAAGGAATCTAAACTCACCGGCACAGCTTTGTTCCGCTCGTCTACCAGGGTGTCAGTAACGCAGAGCTGGTGGTCAGAGACCAGGATCTGCAAGCCGAGGCGGTAGACGCCGATAACGCGGTGCGCGCCCCAGCGGCTCCTGGCTAGGAGCTGCAGGGTCAGGACCTCGCCCGAGCCCACTGGGCGGCCAACCAGCCATTCGAAGCGCTAAGGAAAAAACAAGTATTAATACAATCGTCTTTGTTTCTTTAGGTGTCATGATTCAAAAATTATAAAACAATTTTTCGTGCACATTATCATCATGTGAGCGTTTTTCCAGCTTTGTCCTTAGTTTTAATAATTAAGATACCGGGGTTCTCTTTTATGACAGCATTCATACTATCATGATTTGACAAAAGTTTTTGCGGCAAGCTGCCTGCCTGACACCAAGCCTCCTTGGGTTCATTTTCTTACTAATTTACGAATAATTTTTTCGTTTTAGTTTGACAATTTATAAATTTTTCATGTGCTCTATAAAATATTAATTCAAACATTAATATAGTTGACATTATTTAAACTCATAACTAAACTTGTGAAACAAATTCTCATTTTAAGTTCTCTCTAATTTGAGCATGACCCATTTTCAGACGAAGCAACTCCAGTTGAAGTGCTTTGGAGCGTTGGTAGCTACTGGAATAGTTTGTATACATGAATACTTTACGTTTCTTTGCTAGAGTCTAGAGCAATGAGGTACTAAAGCCATGTTTAGCATGTTAGTTGGAAACATCTAGTGGGTAAACATCATCAGCCTATTGCAGTCCACCGCTGGACATAAGCCTCCCCAAGGGCACGCCAAATTGTGCGATCTTCTGCTTTCCTCATCAAAGTAGTTAAATCAGTAGGTAAACGGAATGGTTCGTTCGTGGAATGTTCGGAACGGAAATGTTCGTGGTCGCAGGTAGTCTACCTGCGACCACGAACACTGTAAAGTGCTCGAAACATTAGGTGTATAAATAATGTAATAAACGCGATAAAAACCGTATTAAAATAATTTTATTTACATACTCGAAGTAATGTTACATTAATATTAATAAAAGATGATATGTTTATGCAACTGTAGCATAATAAGGAGTACTAAAACACGAATGTGAATTTATGAATGCAGAAGAAGCAGCAACAGACTTCAAATTTGAGAGTTAGTTGTATTTAATTCTAAGCAGACATTTTGTAAATCCCTAGACCTATGTCCAGCAGTAGACTTCTTGCGGTTGAAATGTTGTTGATGATGACTAGTATTTATCTGTATAAAAAAAAATTTAAAAATTCTTAAAACAAAAGTTCTTCGACGTGGTTCATAGTAAATTGTTTTCGCGGAGAGTGCATGATCATCATCGCATCCAAAATATCAACAAGGATTATTATGTGTCACAACTATCTCACCAATTAAAATTTAAGGTCTGTATGCCCGTTGATTAAACATTCATTAAAGGGTTGCACTATTTAAGGGTGGTTTTTGATTAAATGTCATTAAGCGGGGTCTTCCCCGTAGACGTATCGTATGTATTCTTTGTTATTACAAATAACAAAGTAGACATACGATACCAACGCCTAACAGAAAAGGTATAACCAAATACGGATCCGAGACTTCGCTTGGTGAATATGGACAAGACATGGGAAATACACATTTTTCTTACTTTATGTATTGATGATTGATTTATTAGGTTTGCGCATTGCGAAATATCTGTATTTCTAGGAAAGAAATATTCATCATTTTCTTCGTAATAGCAGACGAATTGATATTGATCATCTCGATGGCGTCTCTAGGGAGACGGATGACAAACACACAGAGATGAGACTGAGTGACCTCCATCCAAACGGCAAAAAAGGCGGTACCAACCGACATATGAACTATGTATTTTTTCATATTGAATTTTTGTGCTTTTATTATTAGCGATTCAAACCGTAAAGTGCTTGCCAAGACAAACCTATGATCACAATTAGTGGGTTTATTCACTTAGTTTAGAAGGATTCCACCATCAGACCAGGCTTTTGGTACCTAATAAGTAATAAGAGTAATATTGGATTGTCATGCAAATTTTATACGAACACAAAATTTTAGCTTAATCATTTAAGGATCAGTAATTCAAAATTGAGTTTTTGGTTTGACCGTCACAGACAAACCAGTACAGGCAAATTAATATTTAAAAGCTTGTTATAACAAAATAACGAAATCAAATAAAAAATTGCGACGTGCAAGTAAGACTCACTAATTTTCGTGATTAACAAAATTTACAATTTTTATAACATTTTCGACATCGCTTCTTGCGAATGTTAAGTACCTACTTAGGTTAATTGTTTGTTAAATCAACTATTTGTTAGGTTGAATGTTTGTAAAGCTGAATCCTTATTAGGCCGAAACTTTCATAGGTCGAATATTTAATAGGTCTACGTTAAGTACTGTTTAGGTTTAGATAATCGTGTTGAAGCCAGTTCTCAAAACATTTTCACTTAAACGATTGATTTTTTGATATAAATTGTAACTTTTCGTAAAGTTCTTGAGAAGAAGAGTAACTTATTAGACATGAAACCCTTCAAAAAGTTCTAAAGCAAAACAATACCGAACTCGCAGTAATTAAAGTTTGAAATTAATGAAACCTTTCATTATAATTATTAATTAAATTTCAAAATGTTGAAAATTATTTTATAGGAATATTATGTTACAGTTACAGTCTGAAAACAGTAAAGTATACCTAATAGATTGCTGTCAACTTGCTGTGTATCTGTGATATTTCACATAGCTTATCATTAAGTTTATCCTTACGAGATAGTCGGGTCCTCAGACGCCAATTATGGCAAGTGCCACGCATTTTATACCGGTAACGCTGTCTTTTTGTGTAAAATGCGTGACATTTTCATTGCTCTCAACCTGCAAAGACAACCTTCAGGCTATAATATTTTTAAGCAAAGTTTAAAAATAAAGTTATACTCAAATAATTAACTTTAAATATAAAACTCGGCTGGGAGCTAACTGTCAAAAGATAAAGAACACTTCAACTCACGTTGTATGTGTAGCACGTCGTACAAATCCTTGTTGACATTTGTGATGATCATGCACTATCCACGAAAATCAAATCTTAACGACACACAAACGAGTTTACAAAATTAATGAAATGTGTGTAGAATCATGGCCGGACAAGATTTACTGCCGCTTCACTGACATAAGTACATTCATGAGCACGCAGGTCACGCGACTTCCAGTGCTTACTGAAATCTGTTATATCAAACTAGATATTTAAAAAAAATAACCTACTTCAATTTTTTTTACGTAACCATACTTAACCGATTTGGATGAAACTTGTACTGAAGTTCAACTAAAAAAGAATTATTGCTATCTACTTTGACACACTTGTTTAGGACATACTTGTTTACAAAATACTTAAGTGTCTATATATAGATTCCGGTCTCGTGTCTCCCCTGATGGCTCCCCTAGCGGAGCCATTAGGATTTTTTAGTCTTGGTGTCTTCCCTAGGTCGGGGAGACATTAGACCTAGCTAGTTAATAATATATTGAGTACTCGTGTATCCCCTGTCAAGTTTATATAGTCATTTCATTTATATAGTCAGTCACATGTTAATACTTTACTAGCAGACGTTGCAAACAACATTTTATTTCCATAAATAAGTTTTATTTTTGCCTTTGGATAACCAAAATCAAATCAAAACGTTAATTCAGAAAATAAACCTTTGCAGGGATCTTTCCACATCAAATCACATCTAAAATAATCTTATTATATAATACATTTAATTAGTTGTTGTTCAAAAGCTACAGACTACTAACACTTTGAGTATAAACCAAAGTGATCCTTTCACAAAATAATGTTTGTGGAATCACGGCCCGACAAACATTCCCGCGTGTACCGACATAAGTAAATTTAGGTAACACGTTTATCACTACAAATTATTAAACTAGGTCCTCCGCCGCGTCTGTCTGTCTGTCTGTTCCATTTTATACTGCTGAATGGATTTTCACGTGGTTTTCACTATTAGATAGCGTGATTAATGAGGAACGTTTATAGGTATAATTCATCACTACATATTAATAAACTAAATCTTCCGCTGCGTCTGTCTGTCTGTCTGTTCGCGATAAACTTAAATACTACTGAACGGATTTTCATATGGTTTTAACTAATAGAGTAATTTATGAGGAACGTGTGTAAGTATAACTAGCTGTTACCCGCAGCTTTACCCGCGTAATATATAGCCCATGTCGTTGCAGTACACTGACCTAGATTTATGTCAAATTTTATGGTCGGTTCAGTAGAACATGAAAGCTTAACAAACCAACAAACTTACTTTCGCATTTATAATATTAGTTGGTATTCATGCCGGAGCAAAGCCGGGGAGGGCTCGGAGTTAATATAAACCAAAGTGGTCCTTTCACAAAATAATGTTTGTGGAATCGCGGCCCGGCAAACTTTCCCGCGTGTTACCGACATAAGTAAATTTACGTAACACGTTTAGCACGCGCGTCGCGTCACGCGATCTGCCTACATTGAAACGATTACTGAAATCCAGAGTCAAAACGAGAATGTTTAATGAAATAGTTGTGACAAACTTTTTTGTTTTTATACCAATCAAAACATATTTCAGCAAAAATTATATCCTAACAGCGTAGAAAATTTGTCTAACTCATAAACTTTGATGCAAACACAAAGCTACGGATTTAATGACAAAAGTTGGTGCATATTTTTCGCTTTAATTCATATTTTCTATTCCAAAAGCTGACGTCGGCCAGTTTTTGAGACTTATTGGCACGAAAATAAAGTTGGTTTTGTATTGAAAAAAGTTTTTATCATTACAATGTCAAGCTATAAAAAGTTGCATTATTTGAAAAAATAAAAATCCTTATGGCCGTTTTGACCGTTTCCAGTCCTTATAGATTTTTTGCTGACGTCATAGTCTATGTCTCTTTTGGATACAATACGTACGAATGCTTATAATAACGTCTCTCAGTTCAAAATCGGCCAAACCATTTACCGCTACAGAAGGCAATAATTGAACAGACATACACACTTACCTACATAAATTACTTACTGTAGCCTCTCTTGCTGACAGTAACTGGTTCTTGGTTTCATTGTTGTTGCTGTTTGTTGGCTGGCTACTTGGCTAAATCTTTCATATGTAATTATATCACTTTGACCATATACTCTTTTATCCAAACATATGAACGAAAAACTTTTTGTATACTTGTCTAGCAATTTTTCTTCGACTTCGTGTGCGTGAATTATAGCCTGTCTCTTACAAATAAATAAGCTTTCAAAAGCAGAAAGAAATTGAAAGTCGGCCGAGCAGTTTCGGAGCCTATTCAATGCAAACGAATAATCAAATCTTTCTTCTTTATAATATTAGTATAGATAATTCTAGCAGCCCATTCCGGTCTGGGCATGTTCTATACTATCTCTAGACTCGCTCTATCTATTAAAGAAAAAACACGTCAAAATCCGTTGCATAGTCTTAAGGGGGAACAATAGGCACAGTAGCGACGCCAATCATTTTATTCCTAATACTTTACAAATAGAAAGGAATTCAAGAATATAAACAATACAAGCCTTAGTAAATAACCTGAAGTATTTTTTAATCATGTTTATTACTATTGGAATCAGTGAGAATTATGAGAATCTGATTACCGCCAAAAACGGCCGTTTTTGGCGGTTATCACTTTTTCTCTCAATGACTGATTCTCATAATATCAAAACATGATTCCAAAAATACTTCAGGTTATTTACTAAGGCTTGTATTGTTTATATTCTTCAATTTGTTTCTATTTGTAAAGTATTAGGAATAAAATGATTGGCGTCGCTACTGTGCCTAGTGTTCCCCCTAGAGACAGACAGCAGCGACTTTGCTTTATACTTTGTAGGAGACGATAGATGTATAAAGTTGATGAAAACGTGTAACACACGAAAAACATTATGCTTCAACATTTTCTCCTTGTGTGGCGACTGTGCCCGCGGGCCGGTGCTAATGAATTCAGGGCTTGTTACGCTGTGACGTCAGAGCACCGTGTTGAGCGAATTTGGACCCAGTGGTGTGGAAATACGAGACATATTGGATTAACAACCGCTTGAGGGCGCTCTTTGGCTGGAGAGTAATGTGAACATTAAATATGTGTGTAATAGACACATAAAATGGAGAGAATGTTGGGTCAACCTTATTTAGTTATACTATTTAACTTTGATTTATAACACTAAGTAGGCTCAGGTAGGCAGACAGGCCTATTTTTTTTAAGTTCTATGTATCTAGCTCCAGTTCAGCTTTTGCTACGTTACCGGACTTTGAGGTGAGGGCAGAGTGCCCTCGACCTGTAAGGCGAACATCACAAAAGGTCCCCCAGAAGGGACGAGCCTAGGTGCGATGCCGATTTGCGCAAGGCTGGAGAAACGGCAAACTCACATAGGCTACGATTTATTTCATGAATAAATTCTGTGTTTTCGCCAAATCATCACATTCAATAGTGACTGCTACACTCGTAGACACTCGTAGCCAGCGAGCTACGCCGTAGAACTGCGTGTTATATTACCCTACTTACACGCGGGTCTCCTAAATTTATTTTCATATTTAGCAGAAAATGTAAAACTGCATAAAAAATATCAACTAATGCGAGATTTTCTGTTTATCTAAAGATCTTCAGGTCACTTTGTGAAAGTTGCTCTTAGTTTGGTTAGGATATTGCCTGATATTGCAGGGTTTAACCATCTGACTATTTGCAAATAAAGATGATTCCTTACTTCAGATGTCACTTTAGCTGCGGGACCCAAACCCCTTAAACGTTTAATTTTTTATAGGTCTTTATTGCTATCGTAATTCTATTCTGATATATTCTTATTAAGGAATGAGATATGGGAAATATATCACACGGGCAGGACTCGAACCTGCGTCATTATCTAAGAACAAGGATTGTCTCATATAAAGTCAAAGTCCTAGGTTCGAGTCCCGTCCACGTGGAATTTTTTTCCCTCAGTCCTAATGTTACACCATACTTGCAAGAGTTAATGATATATTATTGTTTTATCTGGGGAAAACCAATGAATAGAATATTGTGAAAAGTATAAACTAAGAATTTAAATGTGCAGTTTTATTAATATATTAGGTCAAGTGTAGGCTAACAACCTGACTTACTGATTCAAATTCTAAATACTTTTCACAAACTGCTCATGGTAGCGTATACTACAATCGTAGACGCTCGTAGTCCTCGAGCTACGCCGTAGCACATCCTAAGTGTTGCATTACCGTACTTGCAAGAGCGTATCACATGATATTATTTGATCTGGGTTAATGCCAATGGGTAAGAACATTGTAAAAAGTGTTAGATATAGAATTCTAATGTACAGTTGCATTAATATATTAGGTCCAGTAATAACAACTGTAAGTTAAGAATCTGATTTAAAATGAAATTTTAAATAGCTATCAGTCACCAACTGTTTAAGTCCGTAGCGCATGCTACGATCGTAGACGCTCTTAGTCTTCTAGCTACGCCGTAGTACGTTTTATACAGTTGAAAGCTGCGTGCTGCAGTGTGTGTGATTCAAGGCAGCCAGATGAACTAACAAAATCTGGTTGATCTTACAAACTGATTTAGATTATAACTTTTATAAATTCCTAATTTGATGAACTGCAATCTTATTTTAGTCTATGTGAAAATCGCAAATGTATTGTAAAACGTCGTATGATGCTCGTACGGTAAGCTGTCTATTACAGTAATCGCTTTAAATTAAGCACTCGGCTTTGGCTAGTGCCTATAAATACCTCGACTATAATATCCAGCTTACCATATTTGCATCATAATGTTCTATTACTTATTAAAGCACAGAAACAGATTACAGACGCTACCTTCGAGCAACACGGCCTCCGTACCGGACGGAGGGAGTGGGCAAAGCGACAATTTACTATGACAATCTTTCTGGCGTTTTTTGCGGGGGGAAATGTGCACACAAGTTTAGTTCCGCACACCTACATACAAAACTTAAACTGTCACTTGATAGTAATTATGACATTGTCACAAAAAATGACATAAAAAAGAAAAAATAATTTGTGTACAGATGAGTCACACAACTAACACATAGACATGCATATGCCTAATTTTGGCTTGTACCTTGACAGAGGGGAATGCAGCGTATGGCTACTCCCTTCCGTGTTGCTCGAAGGACGCTACAGATTAAAATTGCAGATAGAATCAAATTAATGGCTAGCCATTTAAGTGTACACAGCAGAACAAAATAATGATGTATAAATAAAGAATGCAAGTATATTCCATGTTTGCCGACTAACATTGCTTATGTTATTAGGCATGTGTGAATAAGAAGGGTGATTAAGTACCACTTCTACTTAATAATTTTGATATTCGGGGAAAATCACATTTTATCTGATGTAATTTTAAATTGTATCTAATGCAACATCATCATAATGAGGTCTTTTTAGGGTTCCGTAGTAAACAAGGAACCCTTTTAGTTTCGCCATGTCTGTCTGTCTGTCTGTCTGTCCGTCCGCGGTTTAACGCAGAGACTATAAGTACTAGAAAGCTGTAATTTGGTATGGGTATGTATATTAATCATGGCAAGAAAGTGGTAGAATAAAAACTCGAAAATAATTTTTTTTAGGGTAGCTCCCATACAAGTAAAGGGGGGGGAGTCATTTTTTTTTTCTATTTACCCATCGTGTGGGGTATCGTTAAATAGGTCTTTCAAAAATATTGTGAGGTTGAGAACACCATTTTTCTATTTAGGGATCCGTTTTTAAAGGAAAACTATCAGAGCTGAGTACTAAGTACAAACTAAAAAGTTATAGGCAACCAACTTATAAACTGTAAAATTTCATACTATTTTCATTGTTAGATGTTTTTGGTCGTTAAACTGTAAGGTGCGAGTGTAAATAGTGTGAACTCAAAGTTGTCATTCGCAACTACGGAACCCTACACTGCGCGTGGCCCGACACGCACTTGGCCGGTTTTTTAGTCTTCATTGCAGGAGCACAACCCTCTCTGTACAGCTAGAGCTTTATATTAGCCAGAGCAGTCAGAGGATATAGCCTTCACTTTCCACGCTGGCCAGAGAAGTTGAAGAGGTTTCTTTGATCTTTATAAACTTTGCTTATAGTTGGTGTTTCCTAAGTCACCTTCTACAACATTCACGGGAAGACTTGGAGTGGTCCTATTCTACTTTGCTGGAAACCACACGGCAAAACTATTCGATAATTATAAACAATGTGATGGACGCAAACTGACAAAAAAAAAACAGTCCTGGTAGGCAGAGAGAAACTTGTTTACGAAAAGTTAATATTAATTCTAAAACATTTTGAAACTACGTGCCGGTGTAGTATATTAAATTCCGTGCTTTCAAAGGCTCACGTCCGTAGCGTGAGCTACATTTTTTACGCTCGTAGACATTCGTAGCCATCTACAAGCTACGACGTAGCACGTCCTGAGTTTTGTATTGCGCTGTTTGCCAGAGCGGATCAAATAAAATTGTTTGATCTGGGAATGCAAATGAATAAAATATTGTAAAACAGGAATTTTAATGTACACTTTTATCGATATCTATAGGCTAAGTAACATGCCGTGTCGTTACCGGCAGAGTAGAATAGGACCAACTCAAGTCTTCCCCTGGATGTCGTACAAGGCGACTTCGGAAACATAAGCTAAAAAGCTTATTAACATCAAAGAGACCTCTCCAACCTGTCTGACCAGGTTGGAGAGTGTAGGCCAATCTGACTGCTCTGGCTAATATATGGCTCTAGTAGTACAGAGAGGGTCATGCTCCTTCAGTGGTGACTTAAAAAGACCTGATGATGATGCTCAGTAATAACAACAGCTGTCTGACTGTCTCAGGCTGTGACGACGTGTGGTCTGCAGCCCTCCACTCTCCTCCTCAGGCGTCGCGCGGCCCGTATATAAGGCGCGGCCCAGCGGCGACGGGCTCTTTTTCGCCTGCGAGCTGGACCCCAAGCTAAGTAGCTCTTCTCTCTTGAAGGGCTACTCATCCGACCTTGGCCTAAACCCGCGACTCTGTAGATCTACTTTATTAGTGTGGTGATCTTATACCTGTACTAAAACTTACAATATATCTCATTATTTGATACCTAGTGTTTATTTTCTCATACCGGTCATGAATAAAACCTAACGTAATAAGGCCTTTAAATTTATACTCTTTAGACAACGTTACGCTTTTATTTCCATGATCAAAACACTGTCCAATACTGCTTGTGTGCGTGACAATTTTCCACGCGTCCTGTCAATTTATGTCCTCAAAATCCGTCAAATTGGTAGCTCTGTGTGTGCTCGACTATAGGTTGGACACTAGTTTCTTCTACGCTTTTAGGCTAATAGTCTATCCAGGCTTTATATAATCTACGTCTAAGGCTTACCACGCCCGTAGTACATGCTACATTTGCTACGCTCGTAGAAGTTCGTAGCTGCCTACGCTCATAGACGGCTACGATGTACGCTTTAGCATGTCTTATCTTAAGGATTACATTATTCTTTATGCATGCGCGGGCTTGTTAACATTATTCGTGGTTTAATACTTTATATCTTTATACTTTTATTAGGTTTACTTTTAACGCGTTCGAAAATTCAAATTTAAATGCAATTTTATAAGATGCAATGCCAAAAAGAGGTTAATGAAGCCACTGATGTGTGTATGTTTATTAGTTACTACATCTTTTTCAAACTATTTAATAATATTGGACCAATTATATATTGTTGGAAAGGTCTTTTTTATTTGGCGCCTGCTATATAGCAAAAACTAATCATTGTATTGGCTGCTTGCTTCCATACTGGCTTGGGAGAAAAGAAAAAAGAAGAATGTACCAGCTGCTTCTCTTCTCGAGCAGATCGTAAGAGCCGATCGAGGGAATGGGCGTCAGAAATCATGTCTGTAGACGATGCGGCTAGTAACCCATCACTATTTTGATTCCGTCAAGTCTACACCGCAAGGGAGAAAAACATGATAGTATGTATGTATATATGCAAAATATCACCCCTCTCAAGTAAAAACATAAAACATGCTCTTATTAAGGACTTTTAACATTTATAATAACCGTACCTTCATAGCTGGCATACTTTATTAAAGCAGGATAAGGAAACGAGGTCATATTTTAGAGTACAACAAAACAACTGAGCCAGTAAAATATAAACTAAAAAATTACATTATACTTAAAATGGTATAGGTCCATAAAACATACATAAGTACTATCACGTCTATTTCCCTTGCAGGGTAGACCAGAGCCCAGGTTTAAAAACTAAAGGAAACGTTTACAATATTGGTGGAGGGTGGAAAACGGAATCAAAATAGTGATGGGTTGCTAGTCGCATAGCCTACTGACATGATTCCTTATGCTTTTTCCTTTGATCGGCTTTTACAATCTTTGCGGGAAAAGAGTAGCTGGTGCATTATACGTTTTTTCTTTTCGGGCAGACCAGCGTGGGAGAAAGAGTATTTCATAAAAAAAATAAACAAACAATACATAATTGCAATGACATACTAAATTATTACCACTAACTACAGGTTATGTGAACAATACCCACTAACCGACACATTATTGAACAACGACTAAATGACCTTAGTGTAAAGTTACAAAATATAAAAGGCATAGAAATAAGTCTCCTTCACTGGTTTGGGAGAAAACAAAGTACGTAGAATGTACCAGCTGCTTCTCTCAATCGAGGGAATGGACGTAAGGGATCTTATCAATAGGCGATTGCGGCTAGCAATCCATCGCTATTTTATTTCCGTTCTCCAGCTATAAGTCCACCAACATGCTAAAAGTGGCCTTAAGGTTTTACAGACCTGGGCTCTAACTACCACGCAAGGGAAAAAGACGTGAAATAAGGCTTTGAGCCATGACACAGCATTTTCAGTTTATACAAACCTAACTCACGTATTTAGAAAAAAACATTTAGAACATAATTTTGAAACAACTTTACGTGACAGAATATTTGTAATAATATTATAGTAACGAAGTAAATTATTAGTGTTATCTACAGGTATGAGAGAACAATACCCACGAATCAACATATTATTGAAAAGCCACCCAAATACCTCAAGTTCGTGTAAAATTACAAATCATAAAAGGCATGGAAATAAGGTTTTGGGACATGACACAGCATAATCAGTTTAAACAAACCTTACCTCTGTTACGTATTTAGAAATAATACTTATTATTTTGAGTCAACTTTACGTACGTAGTATTTGCGATAATATTACGGTAGCGAACTAAATTATTAGTGTTATCTACAGATAAATTACATGAGAAAAAAGGTGCAACAGTACAGGCAGCCAAGTGACCTCTAGTTAGTGTAAAGTTACAAAACATAAAAAGCATAGAGAGCGATAAAACAGCATAATCTGTTTATACATAACTTCGTCTCAAGTATTATATTAGATGTTGCAAAACATTACCTTAAGTTTTTTTATGTAGGTCATTTACTTCTTTAATCTTATTTCACTTAATGTAAGATTAGTATATATAATCTGAATGCCAATTACACAACTACCATCTATACCGTTGTATTGATTTGAATAAACCTTGACTCATAAATAGTCATCACGTATGGAACATTTTGTAGTCAGAAATAAAGTTTCCGATAAATGTGCGTGAAGTAGGTATAATAGGAATACAAACTTAAAGAAATAAGCCAAAAATTATTCAGTTCTCATTTGCTCACACACCATCTTTTAGATCTGCTCAGTGACAAACAGCTGGTACATTCTTCATTGTTTCTTTTTTACCCGAAAACTTGAAATTTTAGGACAAAATATTTCCTACTTGTTGTATTAGGTGCAGCTGCGGTGTTAATATTAATAAGCTTTGCATACACTTAAGTCTAAGGACAGCTTTCACTATAAAGCGGTGTACATAGCTTAAACAAGCTTGATTTACTGACCAGCGACTTTAAGCTTCCTAAAGCTAAGTAAATATTTTTTTCACAAATTAGACAGATTGAGCTAGCCTCATGATAAGTTGTGCACTAGTATCGGGGGATACCAGCATGACATCATCCATCATCAGCAGGTCTCCACTGCAGGAGCTTCACCCTCTCTGTACTACCAGAGCCATTATTAGCCAGAGCAGTTAGAGGATTTGGCGTACACTCTCCACGTAGGCCAGGTTGGAGAGGTCTCTTTGATGTTTGTAAGCTTTGTTTATCTTGCGTTTCCTAAGTCGCTTTCCACTACATCTACGGAAAGACTTGGAGTGGTCCTATTCTACTCTGCCGGAAACTATACGGCACCAGCTCAACGATCGTTTTTTTATGACCTGGCTCAGGGTTGAAGCAGGCTTGTTTGTACAGTATGGAGATTGTTTAATTTGAAGAATCCTACAATTTATAGGTATTTTCAAAGCCAAAAAGGAAGCTCTGTCTGTATGCTACAGCTATTATATCAGTTATAGTAGGTTATTTAATGCTAAAACCTTCTTTGACTTAATCTGCACTAAACATAACTAAAGAGTAGATAGTCTATAGTCTAGTGAGCGTATTATTACCACTTTGACATGTCAAGCAACCTCAGATGTGGTCAACAGCTTTCGAAGTTGTTACAAAAGCAGCTTTTTCTCTGCTATAACGGTAGTTGTATCAACTGTAATAGGTTATTTGCATGCGGCCGCGTTGTGAATATTCATGAGCTTTGCAAACACTAAGAATGGGTTTCCACCTCAGGATATGCTAAAAGTAGCGGAAGACATGCTTTAATGAGCTTGAACTGAGTTTCTTTCAGCGTATTCTTCTCAGCAGTGGTCTTTCCGAAACGCTAGTAGTTTTTCGATTTTGCAAAAAAAAATAACAAGAAAGATAAATGACGTTCAAAAAGCGACATAAGATCCAAAATTTGAATAAAAACTATTCATTTCATTTCATTTGAATTTTGTATATATCTCAGATATTAAGTCTCATACATACATTTTCTCGTCTTTATAGCTTACGCGATAGACAAATCTTGAAGTCATAACAATCAAGGGCTACGATTAGCGTGTAGGTGGGCATATAGATGAAATACGGAATCAAAATAGTGACTGCATCGCCTTGCATTGCATCGGTATGATGTCTTAGCTTCAGCATTCATTCCCACTTTCCGGTAATTTTATTCAAACAGTCGTGCACTTCACAAATAAAAATGGTTTTCCCTGAAATTCTGAGGCCTGGTATCGGCCTCTTTTTAGGGTTCCGTAGTAAACAAGGAACCCTTATAGTTTCGCCATGTCTGTCTGTCTGTCTGTCTGTCTGTCTGTCTGTCTGTCTGTCTGTCTGTCCGTCCGCGGTTTTACGCAGAGACTATAAGTACTAGAAAGCTGTAATTTGGTATGGGTATGTATATTAATCATGGCAAAAAAGTGGTAGAATAAAATCTTGAAAAAAAAATTTTTTTAGGGTAGCTCCCATACAAGTAAAGTGAGGGAGTAATTTATTTTTCTCTATTATCCTATTGTGTGGGGTATCGTTAAATGAGTCTTTCAAAAATATTGTGAGGTTGAGAACACCATTTTTTGATTAAGGGCTCCGTTTCCGAAATATTTGGTTTTAAAGTGCGAATTTTTGTTAGAGGTAAGTGTCCCCCCCTCTATCTGCTAAACGGTTATATATAGATACGTGAAAAAAATTACAGCAGTAGCATATATACTGAAGTTGAAAGGAAAACTATCAGAGCTGAGTAGTAAGTACAAACTAAAAAGTTATAGGCAACCAACTTATAAACTGTAAAATTTCATACTATTTTCATTGTTAGATGTTTTTGGTCGTTAAACTGTAAGGTGCGAGTGTGAATAGTGTGAACTCAAAGTTGTCATTCGCAACTACGGAACCCTACACTGCGCGTGGCCCGACACGCACTTGGCCGGTTTTTTATGTATAGAATAAATCTGTTCTTAATTTGCAATCGTCAATTGGCAATATGATGCATTTTGTATGCGCTGCCCCAAAAAAATATCACTGAGGATGCTCCCGGGGGCCGAAACAAAGATTAACCCCTTTTGTCATCATACTACAATACAGTATGTTCTTGTTATTCTGTACAAAACTTTCTCATGTTTTACGGGGTAGATACAGCCTGAGCTATATGACAAACGCCATGTTAACCTTTTTCCAGAAAAAAGAGTCTCACGGAAATATTTTTTTATATAGGCAAAACTTGTTTTTTTTTGCCTAAGTTGACGTGAAAAATATAGCTAAAAACTATACTTTAATTTCATCTAAATTCTCCTATCGCTTGGCTTTGTTTGTGGAACACAGAGTTTTTATTCAACAGCTTTTTCAGTTGCCAAAGCAGCATCGAACACGAGTCCTAGTTTGCAGAAGACGCAATTTGAATGCAAGAACAACATTTTGTTTCCTTGTTTTCGAGTTTAAATAATTCTGTTTAACTAAAGACATGAAATCAGAAGAACAGAAACCTTGACCAAAAAGCCGGATAAGGAATAAACAATTCAATTGAAGGAATCACGTTAGTTGCATTTGCGGCTAGCAACCAGTCACTATTTTGACTCCACTTCGCTATATTCGCTAAACGTGGTTTTTGTATTTTTATGTCCTTGAACTTGGTTTACATTGCAAGGGATAAAAACGTGATAATAAATATTATATGTTTACCTTGTGGTCACAGCAGAGTAAAATAGAATCACTCCAAGCTTCTCGTAGATGTCGTAAAAGGCGACTTCGGAAACACAAACTAAATAAAGCATCTGGCCAGCGTGGAGTGTTAAGGCCAAATCTTCTGACTACTCTGGCTAATATATGGCTCTGGTAGGACAGAGCGAGTCGTGCTCCTACAGTAGAGACTCAAAAAGACCTGATTATGATGATGAAAAATTGTAATTGCAATTCTTCAATCAACTAACAAATTGATAAAGAAATGTTTAAGAAATCTGTTAAAGCTACGTACTTATTTAAACAGTTTTCATTCGATTTGGAGTTATGTACATAGCCCAATTCCATTGTTCAAAAGTTCTGTATACGCGGCGAAACAGCTAGACTAACTTTGACCACAGAATGTGTTCCAATTCAGACCTTCGTATTTCAGTTACAAAAACTGACCTCTGTCCATACTTTTGTTGAATACATACTATGCCTTTTATAAAACTATGTTTTTGGCCATACATTCTTAAGATTAGTTTTGTGCCTTTAGTTCCAAAGCTCTGTTTACAGGTAATAAAAGGTGATTTTTTAAGAGCTACAGTTTGTTGTTATATTTATTTTTTCTAATAAGTAATTACAGTTTAAATAAGTTTAAGATTTATGAAGCTTTAAAAATATCTTTTCCTTCACAGCAGTGCAAAAATATCTTTAATATTGGGAAAACTTGAAAATAAAATGTTTAACCAAAACTTATTTAGTTAAAACCCTTTATTTTTTACATTCTAAACTATTATATTATTAAAACTAACGTGAGATAAAGACATCATATATATATATATATATCAACGGGTCACTCACGTGCTATTTGTCGGGATTGCCGACTATGGTTTCGGACTCGTCAGGAGCCCATTTTCAACCGAACCGAACCGAACCGAACTTCGGTTCGGGATCCACCGCCGCGCGTCCCGCACTCGCCTTGAAAATGGGCTCCTGACGAGTCCGAAACCATAGTCGGCAATCCCGACAAATAGCACGTGAGTGACCCGTTGATATATATATATATATCATTCTAAACTAGTTACAACGTTTATAGTACCTACAATATAAAAACTTATGTAGTTATTTACTGATTTTTCTGCTGAAAGGCATTCGCTCGTGCAGCGTCTCTAACAGATGAAAATCTAGTGGGAGCAATCTGAAAATCCTTACTTATTCGTATAATCTTAATATCTTTTTATTGAGAGTTTGCTTAGTAAACGTTTTATTTTGAGGTATAACTGAATAAGATATTTTAAAAAATTCATGCATTAAAATATTTCAATTTATTTCTTATTTGCTTTTTAGTCTTCCGACTGACAAAAAAAAACGATGGATAGATGAAATTATAAAGATAGCAGTAATTTAATTAAAATTATAAAAAAAGGAAAACAAAGCTAAAAATAGGAAATATGGAAAAAATGGAGTAGGCTTTAACTTGCTGCAAGGTCTTGCTTTGTCCCTCCAATAACTGTCATTTTTATAATGTCATCTAACTATGGCTCATTTGGTTTTCGTTTTTCTTTTGTTGCCCAGGAGTAGAATTAAAGTAAGTAATATTGGTAGGATCTCCAGCCATTTTAATAAAGTAGTTCAATCAGAAGCAATCACGGTCGTGCCGGATTAATTAGAAGTTAATTGAACGGTGAGAGCGATACCTTCGGTACTTAAGATTAACTTACCGATAGCTTTAATTAAGAGGCTTAGGTGAGCAAATAGCGCTGCCCATCAATTTATTTCTTTTATTCCTAAGTCAGATCGTAATGTAAAAATAACTCTGTACTTTCCTAGTAAATTGTTTGTAGTAGTTTTGATATAACTCTAAATAACCTATGAAATTCTTTATTTTGGTATTTTGTATGTTTTTTTCTATTAGTGGAATTTTTATGAGACATGAATTCCTCAGACTCAAATAATATAAAAACGATATAGGCAGATGAACTTTGGGGCGCTCTTCAACTATTAAATTGAAGATGGGGTCAAATGAAACTCTACTGACATAATGTTAAACCAAGTGCACAAATATAAAGTACCTATAATTACTACTACTACTATACTGTCCAACTATATAAATTCATTAACTACCTCAAAATTCTCTTATGCGGATTAATTACTGATTTATTTACGTGTATTCTAACTTAATAAAATTAGATTATTTATATGGTAACTTTACGAGTTGTTCACAATTAACTAGAAAAATATATTAATGTTATTTTAAATTAATTTGATAAATGCAGTTAGAATACGTGCGCTTAGGAGCATATGTGGTGTACAGAGAGATCGAGTGAGAAACGACGTAGAGCAGAAATGAAGTGGAGTGAAAGAGGATGTAGTGTCAAAAATGGAAAAGGTGTTTTAAAAATGTACAAATGATGGATGAAAGAAGACTCACGAAGAAACTCGACGAGGCAAATGTGGCTGGAAGAGTAGGTCAAGGCCGGCCTTGACACACGTACCGAAACAAGATTGCGGATTTTCTGCCAAAGGGCAGACATGACTTTTGGTTAATATTAGAGCGATTTTATAGGAAATATTATATATAAATGAAAAAAGGGGTTTATATTGAGAATGAAGCCGTATAGTTTCCAGCAGAGTAGAATAAGAACACTCCAAGTCTTCCCGTGGATGTCATTGAAAGCGACTAAGGAAATCACAGAGCTAGTTCTGTGAAGAAAACAAATGCTAAAAAAAGCTTATGAACATCACAGAGGCTTCTGCAACCCGTCTAGTCAGCGTGGAGACTGTGCTACATGCCAAATCTCTTAACTGCTAATATATGACTCTAGTAGTACGGAGAGCTCCTGCAGTGCAGACTATAAAAGGCCTAATGATTGTGATGATTGAGAATGAGTTGAATTGAATATAGAGGCCTGAGATTGAATGGCAGGTGCAACAGAGGTGCAAACCACGAATATAAATATATAGCGTTGGATGTGTGGAGTTGCTACGGAAGACTGCGTGAAAATCTCCCACATTTGCAGTAAACTCCACGTCCAGCTAATAAGAAAATCACCACCGTTGGTACGATAACAATGTAACAATCTGAAGAGTAACATAAGTCATCTACTTATATCTTTACTAGCAGCCCTACCCGGCTGCGCCCAGGCATGTATTATACCTTAAAACCTTCCTCGTGAATCACTCTATCTATTGGTGAAAACCGTATGAAAATCTGTGGAGTAGTTTTTGAGTTTATCGCGAACAGACAGACAGACAGACGCGGCAGAGGACTTTGTTTTATAATATGTAGTGATTTAATAAAAAAACAAGGATGCAGTAAGGTATTGTGAAGTAGAGAAGAAGAAGCTGGAGATGCAACATCCTCGGACGATACGGATGAATATTGGGCGAGTTATTATGTAAACATGTTGACTTCAAACTTGGTATCATGCCTCATGTACGGCCTTAGAAGTGAAACAGAATTTGCTGATAAACAAATACATTTTCGTAAATGCCGAGTAAAGAATGCTTACCTGGTTGACGTAGATGATCTCGTCATGGTCCTGAAGCACCGAGGTGTATTTCTCTACACCTGCGGACAAAATAAATACAAGCATGAGAATTACATCAAGCTAAGAAATAAATGAAACCGTAGTTGATATAAGATGTTTTAAAAAGATAAGGTTAATTAAAATTTTGAGTTGACGTCGCTTGAAGAGAAAGCGCTGTGCAGTTTGTCGCCGCTATTCTGCACTACGCCTTATTTTTAAAATTACTGACGTCAAAAATTTTTGTTTTATAAGTTGTCCAACCAAGTATTTTAATACACACATACATATTATCATGTTTTTATCCCTTGCGGGGTAGACAGAGCCGAAGGTCGTAAAACCCAAAGGCCACGTTTTGCCTGTTCATGGGCGTTAAAGTGGAAAGCGGAATCGAAATAATGATGGGTTGCTAGCCGTATCAACTATAACGTTGTTCCGTAGATTTTCGCCCAATCCCATGACCGGCTTTTACGGTCTGCGTGGGAACAAAAGCAGCTGGTATATTCTATGTTATTCCTTTTCTCTCAAACCAACATGGAAGAGAACCAGATTTTGATACGACAATTAATAAGTGTTTAAAGAAACCAATATTTTATGAACATTTTGATTTGATTTGATATTTATATTTTGTCAGATGCCTTTACACAGCTTGAAAAATCTGACACTAGTGTTGGCCACTTACACTCACGAAAAACAAAACCAACGGGCAACGACTGCACAATACAGTTTAACTAACGCGGCGTTTCTGATCAGCCGCGCCTTTTATAAATAACTAGCTATTACCCGCGACTTCGCCCGCGTGATATATACCTTAAATCTTCCTCAGTACCTCAACCTATGTGTATGCAAAATTTGATGATGATCGGTTCAGTAGATAGGGCGTGTAAACGTGTAACGTGTAAACAAACAAACAAACTCCATTTCGCATTTACTTATAATATTAGTTAGGATTATTTTGTACAAAATGTTTCCCGTGGCTTCGCCCGCGTGATATATAGCCTATGTAGACGTGAAAGCGTAACAAACAAACAAACAAAATTTACTTTCGCATTTATAATATTAGTTGGGATTTATTATGTCAGCAAACATACATTTTTTACTTAAAACTCTAGCTATTTACTATAACTTTTATCTCAACATTTACCTTAACCTGTGCGTTTAACTCAAACCTATACCTTCAAGATCCTCTCAACACATCAATCTCAAGCTCCTCTCAATTTACACATCTTTAGCATCTCATAAAACTTAGCAACAACTCCAACACACCTCTTTACTGGACGTCACCTTTAAAAAAATAGATAAAATTTTTTTTTTTTTAAAACGGGAGCAAACATAACCTGAGCGTTTAACTCATACCTTTACCTTCAAGATCCTCTCAACTCATTAACCTCAAGCTCCTCTCAACTTACACATCTTCAGCATCTCATAAAACTTAGAAAATACTCCAACACGCTTCTTTACTGGACTTCACCTTCAAAATAAAATACAAAAGAATAATGATTTCTTTAAAAAGGGAGCAAACTTAACCTGTGCGTTTAACTCATACCTATACCTTCAAGATCCTCTCAACTCATTAACCTCAAGCTCCTCTCAACTTACACATCTTCAGCATCTCATAAAACTTAGTAACAACTCCAACACACCTCTTTACTGGACGTCACCTTTAAAAAAATACATAAAAATAATAATTTCTTTAAAAACGGGAGCAAACTCAACCTGTGCGTTTAACTCATACATATACCTTCAAGATCCTCTCAACTCATTAACCTCAAGCTCCTCTCAACTTACACATCTTCAGCATCTCATAAAACTTAGAAAATACTCCAACACGCTTCTTTACTGGACTTCACCTTTAAAATAAAATACAAAAGAATAATGATTTCTATAAAAAGGGAGCAAACTTAACCTGTGCGTTTAACTCATACCTATACCTTCAAGATCCTCGCAACTCATTAATCTCAAGCTCCCTCAACTTACACATCTTCAGCACCTCATAAAACTTAGCAACAACTCCACAACACTTCTTTACCTTCACCTTTAAAAAAATACAAAAAAATGGTCGATTAACGAAAGCTGGCGCATTCAACACATATACACATTGCGCTTGTGTAGTGTCTGTGCATAAGCGCGTCATGAAAAGTCTGCATGTCTCTCTCTCGCGCGATCTATCTTTTAGGTGTGAAGGGGATAAATATTGTTTTGCTTTTGCTGCTGTTTATATATACAGCGTGGTCTTTAGCGTTAGTCACGTGTGATCGACTTGTTACGCGTATGATTATTTGCCTATTATATTAGATATATTCTGCAAGAATTGGTTCCGGAAAACTCGTGAAATAGTGTACAATGTTTTTAATTATTTCATGCATCGTAATAAAAAATGATGGTGGAGATTTTGAAACAAAAAAAATATATTTTCAAACATACTGTATAGTGAAATTGCATAAGTGTGAGTACTGTGAACGTGCCAGCTTTAGTTAACATACCATAAAAACGGGAGCAAAATATTAAAATTATAACGAAACTCCTAAAAGTCTCTGAAAATTAGGAAATTTAATTATTGTACATTTTCTTTCCCTTAGGAAATGTTGATCAGTGTCTCGTCTTTATTATATTATTCAAATAATTTGATCACTTACGTCGGTTCTTCGTAACAAAGTATTTATAATTGATTCAAATATTCAGTTTTATGACAAAGACATATAGTGAAACTATCATGATCATCAGGTTATTTTAGTTCTCCACTGCAAAAGTATGACCCTCTCTGTACTACCAGAGCAGTCAGAGGATTTGGCCTACACTCTCCACGCTGGCCAGACACGTGGAGGGAGAGGACTCTTTGATGTTATTAAGCTTTGTTTAGCTTGTGTTTCCTAAGTCGCCCTCTATGACAGCTACTGGAAGATTGAGTGGTCCTATTCTGTTTTAAAAAGATATTATAATTTTACAGGAAAACTACTTTTGTACTAGCTTTTTCCCGTGGCTTTGCGTGAAAGCGTCACAAATAAACAAACAAACAAAATTTACTTTCGCATTTATAATATTAGTTATTATTTATTTAGTTAGCAAACAACATACATTTTGACTTAAAATTCTAGCTATTTACTATAACTTTTATCTCAACTTAACTTAAGCTGTGCCTTTAACTCATACTTATACCTTCAAGATCCTCTCAACACATCCCCTCAACTTACACATCTTCACCATCTCATAAAACTTAGCAACAACTCCAACACGCTTATTTACTGGATATCACCTTTAAAAAAACAAAATAATTTTTATAAAAACGGGAGCCAAATATTAAAATTATTACGAAACTCTCTGAAAATTAGAAAGTCACTGAAAATTAGGAAATTGAATTATTGTACATTTTCTTTCCTTCAGGAGAAGTTGGTCAGTGTCTTGTATTCAATATATCTTTCAAATAATTTGATTATGTCAGTTCTTTGTAAGAAATTGCTTATAAGTAATTGGATATACAGTAAAACTATACCATAGATATTATAATATTACAGGAATAGATGCCTTATCTGGAAAAGTCAAAATTTGGGGGCTTTCAGCAGGGTGTCATGGTAACGCTTCCTCTCATCCCTCTCCCAGACAAAGAAGTAATACTCTGTTTGTGCAAATGGTTTGCAGTACACCCCCAAGAGATTTTGGAAAGTAAATGAAAATAATAAAAAACATAACCACTCACTTTTTAATTATGGTACAATACATGCAAACCCGAGGACGAAAAGAAATTTTTGTTGTAGTTTACTCGATGCGTAACAAAATTAAGCAGCTGTTCCGCGCGACGCATTAACGTACTGCGTCTGTACGGCGTGTGTTGAGTCTTTGAAGATGCCGACAGGCCCTTTGGCGGACGCCGATACTTCTTTTGTCGGCTTCCGGCGCGGCCTCTTCAAAGCGCGCAAATCATTTGAACAGACAAACTATATGAGAGACAGAAAGAGACGGACGGTGACAAACCAGGAGTGCTATTTTTGAACGCGGGCCACTCGTCTTCGAGCGATTTTTGTATGGAGAAATCGTTCGAAGACGAGTGGCACGCGTTCAAAAATAGTACCCCTGATTCCAATTTTAAGACACTTCACAAACAAATTTCATTAAATGCTTTAAGGAGAATTTACAGACACTTGGGTAATTGGCCGAGTTCCTTATCGAGGTGGTATTATCTTTGACATTCTACTGCTCGATGTTCAGACTCAAACTGTCTTATTTTAAATCGAGAACTAACTTTAGTACCTGGTTTTCATCAATATTCAGCGAAAATAAACGAATAATGACAGTTGACCGAACGTCAGAGTAATAAGGGTTGTCTTATTTTGGCCGGATAATGGTTTAAACTAGGTACTAAAGTTAGACCTCGTTTTATAATAAAAAGCCTTGCCAATCCCGATCTTGCTGTCTGTATTACATCTTTATAACTAGTAAGCGTGCTTCTCTATCTCTATCTATATATCCCTGATAGAACTGTTTTACTTTCTATATACGATATTTTCCCTTACTGTTCTTATAATAGAGAGCGTGATTCTATGCAAAAAATTGACTTAGAGAGACGGTACTACTACAGGTTGGTGTCCCGCTCGCACATATAAATTTGTATATAATATACACGTACCTACGAGTAACTATATCTACCATTTTTTATACATGCTTCTTTCTATACCATAATTATTTTTAACAAAAAGTAAAAACGACTTCAACCCTATACGTAAATGTACAAACTGGAACTTAAAATTAGGTTTTAGTGGGTGTGGTAGTTCAATCTGAATAGAGGAACAACGTCGTCATCAACTTGTCTTGATTCGCGAAAAATTCAACAGAAATAAAATTAAACCAAACGGCGTACTTGTACATTTTTTTTTTGTTTTTGTTGATTTTTTTCTAAAAACACAGGATACATTTCGATAAAAATATTATAGGACCAACTTTGAAGTTCAGTCAAAACAGAGGAGTAACGTTCTCATCATCATCGTCTTGATTCACATAAGAATAAAATACAAATAAGTTTAAACCGAACGGCATACTCTTACAATTTTATTGGGTTTTTGTTTATTTTTTCAAAAAGTGCTCAATACATTGCAAATAAAAATTTTATGGGACCATCTCGGGAGCTTTACCTATCGAACAAAAAAAGAATCACTAAAATCGATCCATAATTGACTGAGTAATCACGTAACATACATACAAAAACTTACAGACGAATTGAGAACCTCCTCTTTTTTTTGAAGTCGGTTAAAAAGTTACTATTGGTACTCAGTCCTTCTACCAATATATAAGATCCTTGATTCAAAATAAATCAGTCTAAAGCGGCTTTTACACGACACGATATTTAGTCTCTGACGAGAGGGGAGCCGCACTACGTTACACACGTATATATGTCTCTACGTGTCTAACGTATAGTGGCGTCATGTTTCCTCTATACAATGGCCGATGATCGGGTGTTATCGTGACGATTCACTGTACATTGCTGTGTAACTCACAGAAGCTATTGAGAGTTTTCTGTCCAAAGCAATAATGTAAAGTGAGAGGCCGAGAGGCCGGTCCGAAGAACTCTGACACCAGGGTGTGCATGGTCGACTGTCCGTGTCATCTACACGAAATGATGATGATGTAAAGTTTTCACTTTCGCGTCGCGATAACAGCCAAACATCAGCGATTGTCCAGAGGGGGCATCACAGCATGTAAAGAGATATGTCTATAACTTATTATAGCGCCAGCGGAGTCTTATTACTACGCTCTTTATGCCCGAATGTTCATCATCATCATTTCGTGTAGGTGGCACGGTCAGTCGACCATGCACTGCACACCCTGATGTCAGAGTTCTTCGGACCCGCCTCTCGGCCTTCGGTGGCTTCCTGATGGATCTAGGCGAAGGAGTAGACCGAAGGCGAGATGGCGCGATAAAATCGAAAGGTTCTTGAAAGGTTGGCAGCAAGTTGCATTAGACAGGGATCAGTGGGGAGAAGAAGGGGAGACCTTTGCCCAGCAGTGGGACATAAAAGCAGGCTAAAAAAAATTGTTGGGATTAGGATAATATTAGTTAGCATTAGGATATTCGGGGGTTAGACTAAGATTATCTGAATGTCGAGTGGTGATATAGACGCTTAACAACTTAGTAGAAACTCATCGAACTGTCTCAGCGACCTCGTTCGCCTGGATGGCTGTATTTGATCTAAGTTCAGACAGCTGTTTGCTGCAGAAGTCAAGTTTAATAAACTTGTATATTTTTTACTTTCTAAAATAGCTCATCATCAGGTCTTTTTAGGTCTCCACTGCAGGAGCACGACCCTCCCTGTACTACTAGAGCCAAATATTAGCTAGAACAGTCAGAGCATTCGGCTTACACTCTCCACACTAGCCAGACGGGCTGGAGAGGTCTTATAACTATATTAACTTTTTAATAACTTATACGGACAGTGATAGAGAGAAAAAATTTTTTTTTAAACTGATAATATATGAGCACTATTTTCCAATGAGAGAGTAATTTGTCTTTCTCTATTAAGAATATTTACTGAATAGGTATACTATTTACTTAACCGTCAAATGCTTTTAAAGTGCAATTTGTGAAGCAAGACGGACTTCAATTACCTTTAGAGCTTCGCTTGAACTTAAAGCTTTGTTTGAAGTAAAGTTGTGTAATTCTGACACCGCGCTTTCAACTCAACTATTTCGAAGCGCACACCTGTTTCTCGTTTAAAATTGGGAATTCTTTGTGAGACGTAGTTTCGAAGCTTTTGGAAGTTCGAAAGACGAGACAGAATGCAGACCGGATTTTTCACAAAGAGCTAAGCTGATATTCTTCAACTTGTCACTACTATATTTGCTAAGGGACTTACCAAGATTAACTTTAGACGTTGTCTGATATTTCGACAACATCGCAGCTGCCATTTTCACAGATTAGAATATGGAGAAATGAGATTTGGACGATATATTATAATAAGATGATTGTATTATGATTTTAATTCAAAATTTTATATTTGCGCGTCTGCATGCAGGCTGATTGCTCAATTTAGAAGATACTCGTATGTGTTAATTATTCCAAAAATACTTCAGGTTATTTACTAAGGCTTGGTTATAACTTATAATTAGTTATAAATATAAATAAATATATACGGACAAATCACACAGATTGAGCTAGCCCCAAAGTAAGTTCTTAAGTAAGACTTGTGTAATGGGATACTAACTCAAATATTTTATAACAAATACATATATAGATAAACATCCAAGACCCAGGTCAATCTGAAAAAGATCATTTTTCATCTTGACCTGACCGGGGATCGAACCCGGGACCATCCGTGTCACAGGCCGGCGTGTTGACCGCTGCGCCACGGAGCTCGTCAGGCTTATATGATTCATTCTTGAATTTCTTTCTATTTGTAAAGTATTAGGAATAAAATTATTGGCGTCGCTATTGTGCCTAGGGTGGGGGCTTAATAGTGTCAGAAAGGTAATTTCAGTAATTATAGAAATCATCATTTTGTGTAGGTGATTCGGTCAGTTGACCATCCATACCCTGGTGTCAGAGTTCTGGGTAACCGCCTATGAAAAAGACTACCGTCTTTTCTTCATTTTTAGCCTCTTTTTTAAATTGTGGTGTCAGCAAAAAAACATTGTGTTTTTAATCCATCCAGCAGTTTATGCGTAAAGAAATAATAAACAACCTTCACATCTACTCATCCTTATATCTATCTAGCAAATATATAGGGACTTATTGCACAATACTACTAATCAGTAGTTGGGACGGGGCAATTTAAACTTGAACTTAATGCTCTCAATAGACTCAACCATTAAAACTTAGCCCCTTTCGAAGTGCAGTGCGCAAAGATAAAGATCAGAGTTTAATTTTCTTTGGAGTAAAAACTTATTTGATGAAGTTCCACAATTCTATAACTGCGCTTTAATCTTAAACTGTTTGACAGGGCACACCCTGTTCCCACTTTGTGATTGGGAATTTAACTGAAGTAGTTTTTAATTTCTATCAGCAAATGTTGCACGATTGTAGGAACATATAGATAGTATTTAAATACAAAACATAAACTGACTATTTACATGCGTAACCTGTTGTTACGTATTTAATAATTGTGTTTGTAGTTTAACATTTACTTAAACATGACACTCAATATTTTCAATACTTAAATTATTTCGTGCAGTTTACCAGTATCATACTTTATAAGAGATGGAGATCTTAGAAGTTGGAATAAAATTTAATTAAATGCCAATCGAAAAGTTTACTATTATTATTTATTTGATATCGGTCTTGTCAGAATGCAATTTACTTTTAAAAATGCAATTAAAAAATACGAAAGTAACTCAGACTTTAATTTTCTTTTGAGCTTTGCTTGAACTTTCCGATTTGTTTGAAGAAAATTCTGCCGGGAACCACGCTTTATTAACAAATACTCTAAAATGCACAACTGTTATTGCTTCAAGATTGGTATTTCAGATTCAGTATTCTTTAACAAAAGAACTATTTATTTGAAAGACATGGTATCCTAGCAATTTCGTGTATTTGTTTTTCCTTTTTACTGACTCAAATTCAAAAAACTACTATTACTTATATTTATAAGTAATGCTTTAACGCCTGAACTACTGAACCGATCATCATAAAATTTTGGGTGTAATTCTGATACATGTTGTCTGCGATACGTTGAAGGACATAGGCTTACTTTCATCCTAAAAAAACCGGCCAAGTGCTTGTCGGGCCACGCGCAGTGTAGGGTTCCGTAGTTGCGAATGACAACTTTGAGTTCACACTATTTACACTCGCACCTCACAGTTTAACGACCAAAAACATGTAACAATGAAAATGTATGAAATTTTACATTTCGAGTACGTTTTATAAGTTGGTTGCCTATAACTTTTTAGTTTGTACGTAGTACTCAGCTCTGATAGTTTTCCTTTCAACTTCAGTATATATACTACAGCTGTAATTTTTTTCACGTATCCATGTATAACCGTTTAGTAGATAGAGAGGGGGGGGGGGGGGACACTTACCTCTAACAAAAATTTGCACTTTACAACCAAATATTTCGATTTACCCAACACGATGAGTTTGTATAGAAAAAAAATATTACTCCCTCTTTACATGTATGGAAGCTACCATAAAAAAAATTTTTTTTCAAGATTTTCTTCTAGCATATACCCATACCAAATTTCAGCTTTCTAGTACTTATAGTCTCTGAGTAAAACCGCGGACGGACGGACAGACAGACAGACAGATATGGCGAAACTATAAGGGTTCCTTGTTTTCTACGGAACCCTAAAAAGGTGTTGTTCCCGAGGGAATGAAATTAATACGAGCGAAGTCGCGGGGGAGAGCTAGTCCTAACTAATATTATAAATGCGAAAGTGAGTTTGTTTGTTTGTTACGTATAGGCTATACATATATCACGCGGGTGGAGCCGCGGGTAACAGCTAGTTCTTAATATTTATAAAATTATATACGTTTTTCTTGTCACGTTTAATGACTTTTGAATGATTTTACTGGGAACACTGCTCCTGCGAACGTAGGCGTGTGCAAGAACAAGCTCTCTTGATTATCTTTAGTTAGACTATTTGGCAACTTCTTCTTTTATTCAATAAAAATTTGTGAATGTTGAACTGAAACTTTAAAAATGAATGTGTTTCCTAAAAAGCTAGATTTCCAAAGATATGGGTTAGGTAATAAAAAAATCTTAGACCAAAAAAATATAGGATATGTATGTATTGTTTATTAGACAATAAAATTATAAAGAAATAAAAATTTCGTCCGTTTAAATACAGTGTGAGGTCACAGTTTTGTACATCATCATCATCATCAGGTCTTATTTCGTCTCCACAGCAGGAGCGCGACCCTCTCTAGTCTGTACTGTAATTTTTTAGAAAACGATGCTGTCACGAGCCAGCACTCATAAACTTTGAAGGGCTTTATTATTCATGTGTTTAAGAGGCTTACACCACCGAAACTAGCGACACTCGTTATTTAATTCTTGTACTCCGAAATAAGAACAAATTGAGAAAATCTACGTAAGTACTTCCTTAGTAAATGACTTGTAGTATTTTTAGTAGAACTTTACATCAATATCATCAGTTCAGATTGAGAGATCTACTCATTTCCGCCAAAAGTGGCCGCTTTTGGCGGTAATGAATAGTTCTCTTGATTTACTAAATGCAAAATAATGAAAAGTAATACAAAAGATACTTACTTAAAGTCATTTGCTAGTGAAGTACTTACGTAGATTTTTTCAATTTGATCTTATTTAAAAGTAAAAGAAATAACACCAGGGGCGGCGCTAGTTGGCTGGTGTAAGCGCCTTAAATAAAGGTCCAATTTTAACTTATTAAATGGGAAACAAGCCTATGCACTTCAAGTTTTTAATATATACAGTTACAACATATTCCTCATCTAGAAGCTTAAGTTGTGCTTTAATTTTGAGCTACTCCTTCTGAGGTATTTTAAAAACATTTTTCATTAAGTTAATATTTAGCGAGGTAAAAGGGAATTCCGCAGAATCCTTGGCGATGGCATTTTAAACTAAACGCTACGAATAATTGCTTTCAAATCTGTGCTTTTTAAGTATTTTTGTCTTTAGTGTTAGAAATAACACTAGCTCAGTTGAAATAATGTTGAACTAGTAAATAATTAAATATATTAATAATAAATATTATATTTTTGTATTTATTTTACCCTTAAATTCTTACACTATAATAAAGGTTGGAATATTTCATAAGTATTTAAACATTTCAACATATTTTTTTACTCGTTATGTTTTTTTTTCATTTAATTTCATTTCATTTGTCTTATAACAAAATAATAAACGAAAAATCCTATTAGGACCATTTTCGCATGGCTTCGCGGCAAAAGCTAGTTATTAATAAAACTTTACATGATTTGCAATACACATTTACGAAAAACCAAAGAATGTAGGTGACGACTGCCAGTGCCAAATAATTAAAAATACAAATAATTTATTTTTATGACCAATCATAGTTAAAACTTATGGCATATGTTACTCGCAGATGAATAAGCTTTATTATGTAAAAACAATTTGAAAATCGCTTCTGTAGTTTTAGAGAAATGCAAACAAACAATTAAACGATCAAATCTTTCTTTTTATAACATTACTTAGCTATTACGTCATGCGTGATAATAGCCTATGTCCTTTTCAGTACCCTAACCTATGTGTATACAAAATTTCACGATGGTCGGTGCAGTAGATACGGTGTGAAAGCGTAACAAACAAACAAACTCAGTTTCGCATTTATAATATTAGTTAGGAAAATTAGGATTATAATAGTAAGATACTGAAATGGCCACCGTTACACTCCATTGCAGAAAGATATTAATATCATTATTCCCTTAGGAATTCTATATTTTTATGTGAAAATGGGATATTCCCTAGGGAATATTAAATTTTTCTGGATGAAAAGATGCTTATATCGTTGTCTGTACTGTAATGCGTTTGATTCGGTTAGGTTTTAAATTTCATCGGATTTAAATTTGATTTGTGCCACATAATGCCAAAAATTCAAGTTACCTATTAATAAAATAATTTACCTCATAATTGCAAGATTTTTTGTTGATATTAAATAAATTTAAGATAAAAGCAACCTTGAGTTCCAATTATCAGTAATTACTTTATAAGACAAAACAAATGCACATATACCTTACCTCACGGCTTGAAGGGTAAACTAATTTGAATAAAAACGTGTTATATGGGCAATTGTTGCGAGTCTAATGAAAAACCAATGCGAACACTAGAATTATGAACCTCACAAAGGATATTAAAACGTTATTTTAGGTAATGTGGAGTAGAAGGAATAAAAAGGATAGAACATAAAACTTAAAGATATGCAAGTTACGACGTTGTGTCTTTGGCATTTTCAAATCTACACTTCGACTAATCTAAATAGTTTACACACTAACTTTATATTGTGATTAAGTAACAGTTTCCTCTAAGTTCTAGGCAATGTTAACACAATGTCGCTACACATTTTTCTTTAGTTTTACACACGAGTGAATTCTTTATGAGTTTGCTGATCTCTCCCTCTCTTCTTCTCACTATGTCAAGTTTTGAACAAACAACTTTACAAGCTAAATAAAAGCTTGTAAGAAATCAACTTTATCTTTAGACTAGCACAGCTTTACCCTCTCTTTGAAGCTTGGGTTAGGTTGAGTTTCAATTTCAAGTAAATACCCTTGAGATAGCATGTGCGCACACATTTCTCGAACACATTTTTCGCTCAGTAAATAAGATTTAGGTAGGGCTCTCGGGCTAAGAGGAAATTTCTCAGATTCCTTCGCGATGGTATTTTCAAATCTTCACTTCTAATTATTTGCTATTAAAATTTACTTTTACTAAACTCGTGTTTTTGGCACATTTATCTTTTAGTATACAGTAAAAGTATAGTTTAGTTTTAGTTTTATTGTATAAATAAATATATATGGACAAATCACACGGATTGAGCTAGCCCCAAAGTAAGTTCTTAAATAAGACTTGTGTTATGGGATACTAACTCAACGATACTATATTTTATAACAAATAAATATATAGATAAACATCCAAGACCCAAGTCAATCGGAAAAAGATCATTTTTCATCTTGACCTGACCGGGGATCGAACTCGGGACCATCCGTGAAGTGGATTGATCTTGATCGTTTTAAATACTTAAGTTTTATTTACACCCACATTTAAATTACTTACTTAAACTTGTCTTGAAACATCTCAAATTTACAGTGTTATAGCTGTTTTTACACCTAGATTGAAAAAACGTCTTGTTTGAGAGACGTAATTACAATTTCGAATATTATCTATTTACATTACTGAAGTTTGGTTTTGACAGCGTATGTGACGTAGTGGTTAGGACGTCAGCTTGCGACACGGGGGTCCCGAGTTCGATCCCCAGCCAAGTCATGATGAAAAATTAGCTTTTTTAGAATGGCCTGGGTCGTGATGTTTATCTATATAAGTATCTATTCTAAAATATGGTAGTTGAGTTACGAGTACTCTACGACTCAAGTTCACAACTAACTATGGGGCTAGCTCAGTCTGTGTGATTTGTCTCTATCTATTAAAATTTATTAAATCGAGGAGAAAGTCTTGGTAAAACAATTAAGAATACAGTTGTAAACCCTAGTTATTTAATTCCTACTAATTTGCTATCTTCAGTCATGCATGTATCTACTTAATGGCAACTTTGAACTTGCTTATGTAAAGTATAATTTAATTAATAAAAGATCAATTTACTTATCGACAGGCCAAAAGTTGTTAATCCAAACTGAGACATCAGATTATTGAGCTCATAATCCGAACTCTTCGGAACAAGATGTCGTGTCGTAACCTGAGAATTCCCTAGAATTGAATGCTCCAGATTCCCCGGTGACGGCTCAAAATCACTTCATTTAATTGCTTTTAGGGCCAGCAGGAGTTTCCCGTGTCTGTGACCTTTACCAACACGTGTAGAAATGAGTTCTGTTATGCAATTAATAATGTAGGGTCTAATTACTGCAGCCATATTGAATTTATGTTTACGTTGGCTAATGAACGTTGTAATGAAGGTACTATTTTGTTGATGATAGTATTTGGTTGGTACTTATTAACGTATTTCTTACAAGGTAGAACACATAGGCCAGCAACGCTTTTGTCTCACCCCTGATATTGTAGTTATCCATGGGTGGGCGGCGGTGATCATTTTCCATCCTATTTCATAAAAAAAAAAAAAAAAACAAAAAAGATGTGGCTCTAAAAACAAGAAAATATTTCTCCCCGCTAAATGTAACTACTTACTACATACTTAGTATTTTTTGTAATTGAAAAAATTATTAAGGCAACTGCGTACTAGGGAGGCAAAACTTCTAGTTAGTTGCACGCTGTGTTTATATTAAGTGGCTTTTATTATTTTACTCGGGCGATCGATGGCTCCACGCAGCATCACCATACAGCCTCTTCTAAATCGATGGTAAGATATACATATTCCCGTATATCCGTAAGATATACATATCCCGCCGTGTGGTTCCCGGCAGAGTAGAATAGGACCACTACTAGTCTTCCCGTGGATGTCGTAGAAGGCGACTTAGGGAATTCAAGCTAAACAAAGCTTATGAACATCAAAGAGACCTCTTCAACCCGTCTGGCCAGAGTGGAGAGTGTAGGCCAAATCCTCTATCTGCTCTGGCTAATATGGTTCTGGTAGTGAGGAGAGGGTCGTGCTCCTGCAGTGTAGACTAAACGGACCTGATGATGATGATGATGATGATATCATCTGTATTTCGTATGGTGTAGACAAAAACTATTGTTATAAAGCTTACAAGCCACGTTAAGCGAGGGAAAATATAACTTTATTTTAGAATTATTAAAGCTTTATAATTATTATAGCTTTATATTTACATAGTACACATAATAACAAATATAACAAAACATAAATAAATTGAGGAAAAAATAAAGAAAACTTTTTCTGTTTTTAATTTTAGAATAAAAGCCAGCTGTAGGTATTTCTTGTGATGGCGGGTTGGTATAAAAACAACTAGGTAGGCCGAATACCGAGTTAGTCTCAGGTTGTAATTATTAACAGAGGCCGAGCACGCTATCGATCGTCAGCCACCCAGCACCTCTATACAGCCTTCTGGAATTCGGTTAGTCCTTGTTTACATCCTTACGGGATAGTCTGGGACTACAAAGTGGACAGGCTACTTTAAGCACAAAAAATATAACTTTAGTTCACTTTGACAGATAGATAATACGTATATTTGATCAAAATCAAAACGTTTATTCAGAAAATAGGCATTTGCAGGCACTTTTTCACGTCATATCATATTTAAAATTATCTTATTAGATTAGCGATTCTTTTGCACCGAGGTACGACTAGGGTCACTAATTTTCAATTATCGCCGTCAAAGTAGGTGCGCCGCGATAAAATAAACAAATTACATCAAAATACGTGTACAAAGTTACAAAATAGTGACACAAGAAAAAATATGAATAGGCTATATTGATTTTTTTTAATTTCTTAGATGGCAGGATTGTAGAAACTACTAGGGAGACATAACATCGAGTTGGCCTCCCGCTGTAAAGTAGAATTGTAATAATTCACTCAGGCTAAAGTCACGATCTTCGGAGCACCTCTTACAGTCTACTAGAATGCCACTTAATTTCACTATAAAAGACAACATAGTTTCTTTACGACGGCAGGAATTTAATCGATCTACAGACATCTGCACAGAATCTTCTAGAATATCACTTTATCCCAATCCCAGTTAATATTATAAAATTGAAAGTGAGTTTATATATTTATTTGTTCTCCTCAAAATCTTCACGCTTTATCTACTGAACCAATGTTCTTGAAATTCGTCATGCACATAGGTTAGGATACTAGGAAAGCTGGGCCCCAAATTGGTCTCACGAAGTGACGCTGCAATAGTTCACTTAGGCTGAAGTTGCAATGGATCCACAGAACACATCCATACAGCCATCTAGGTTGTCACTTAATTTCACTGGAAAAAGTTATATAGTTCCTTAAATATGGCAGAAATTATTGTTGAAACTAACAGGAAGGTAGAATTGCGAGTTGATCTCACGAAGAGGTGTTGCTATTCACCCCAACTGAAGTTGCGATCGATGCACGAAGCACCTTCGTACAGCTTCCTACTTATTGCACTATAAAATCTAACACACTGTACACATTTATCTAATTATGGCAGTAATCATTGTAGAAACTACTAGGAAGGCAGAATTCCAAAGTAGTTTCACAAAATAAAATTGCAATAGATCACTCAGGCTTAAATTGTGAGTGGTCCACGAAGCACCTTCTTAATTACCGCCTTCTAAAATGCCACTGGATTTCACTATAAAAGACTATTTCACTATATAAGACTACATAGTTACTTGATGATAGCAGGAATTATTGTAGAAACTACTAGGGAGGAAACCTGAGTTGGTCTCACGAAGTGAAGTTGTAATAGTTCAATCAGGCTGAAGACAAAATTGATCTATGGAGAGCATCCGTACAGCTCCTACCTAGAATGTTCGCTATAAAAAGCTTCATGTTTTCTTAATTATAACAAAAATTATTGTAGAAAATACTAGAGATGCAAAATTTTGAGTTGGTCTCTCCAAGTGACGTTGTAATTGCTCACTCAAGCTGAAGTTGATATCGATCCTAAAATGTCACTTTATTTCACTTCAAGCATTTTTCCGCGTAATTTCCGCATATCACCCGCAGATTTAGCTTGTTAGTGGTGAAAGAATTTTTAAAATCGGTTCAGTAGTTTCGGAGCCTATGCACTGCAAACAAATAAACAAATCTGTCCCTAATGTTAGATGAAAATCATGGACAGGAATTATCGCAGAAATTACTAGAGAGGCACATTCTCAAGTTGGTCTCACGAAGTAACGTTGTAATAATTTACACGGGCCGAGCGCGCTATCGATCGTCAGCTACGCAGCACCTTCGGAGCCTACTAGAATGCCACTTAATTTCTTAAAAAGGCTACTTAGTTTCTTAATGATGACAAGAATTATTGCAGAAACTACTAGGGAGGCAGAATTCCTAGTTGGTCTCACAAAGTGACGTTGTAATAATTTACACGGGCCGAGAGCGCTATCGATCGTCAGCCACACAGCACAGCCTGTACGGCTGTCCCCAAGAATGCCACTTAATTTCTCTATAAAAGGCTACATAGTTTCTTAATAATGGCAGAAATCATTGCAGAAACTACTAGGGAGGCAGAGTCCCGAGTTGGTCTCACAGAGTGACGTTGTAATAATATACACGGGCCGAGCGCGCTATCGATCGTCAGCTACGCAGCATGTCCGTACAGTCTTTTGAAATATACCTACATGGCATATTTTTATAAAGAATCCCGATGGTCCAGTGAACGTGAGCATTATTAGCGCTTACGCAAGTTCAGCAACCCCGGCCGCAGTCCACTTGGATGCGTGACCGCAAGTGGCATCAAATATCTTGAGCTTCTTGCTTTGATAGGCATGTTAAGCCGCTGGTCTCGTCATCTCTCCTGCCATCATTGATTGCAGTCGTTAAGCTATGTCAAAGATAATATTGGCTATGTCAGATGCCTTTAGGTAGCTTGAAAAAAATATTTTATTATGAGTATAATCAAAATAGCAATTTGCATGCAAAATAACATCTACAAGCAGTAGCTGTTATATCAATATGTTCTATTCTTGTCTCATACTACGATGCTTAGATGTCAGCCATCCTAACTATAGTTTCAAATAAAGGAAAGCACATCTAAATTTATTCATCCGTTTGACGGCCTCGATTCTACAGACAGACGAACGTTTAAAACTTATTATACCCATAATATCTTTTTGGTCGGCTATACAGTCAAAAGACGATGATTTTTAATATATATATATATATATATATATATAAGGGATATCTATATATATATATATATATATATATATATATATATATATATATATATATATATATATATATATATATATATATATATATATATTAAAAGATAATCTAACTTTGGCTTTCGAACTTTCGCAAAAAAAGTCTTTCAGTACTCGTTACTGGCAAGGCTTAGTAAGAAATCCTTTGGGTATAGAACCCTTAATCAGCATCAGGTTTTTTTTAGTCTCCACTGCAGGAGCATGACCCTCTCTGTAATACCAGAGCCATAAATTAGCCAGAGCAGTCACCCTTGGAAAGGACCCATGGAACCCTTAAAAAGAGGAAATCGAAAAGTTTAATAATGTCCCGCAAATATATTCTAATTATTATTAATTCTATAGCAAAATTGATACGGCTAGCGACTCCTCACTATGTATAAGTTTATTTCGTTTCCAGTTACACTTAAACTTAGGGCGTTAGGTATAAGGTTCTCCTGGCCCGTAGAAAATCAGCTAAGTGCTAGTCTGATTCGTGCACGAAAGGTTCTGTACCATTATTTATACAATATTAGGCTATCGTAAAAACATAAAAAACATATTAATTGTGTGGCTCCCCTTTAATATTTATTTTATTCTGTTTTAAGTATTTATTTGCATAGAAACAGCAACAGAAGTACATCATCATACATGGCAGACAGACGGACATCGAAGTTTCGTGAATAGGGTCTCTTTACACTTTGGGTACGAAACTCAAAGAATCTAATTATTAAGTTTTGAAGGAATTATAATGAAAAATCTTTATTCACCAAGAAACATGGATTACGACGACACCTGCAAAAGTTAATAAAGTGTGTCGCAGATATCAACGCTCACCTCCAAGAATACAATTTGTCCCTAGTAAAATTACATTGTTTTTCAAGTTTTTCATCTATTTTAATTTTTGTAGAACAATTGCCTGTGATTTTAAGTTTTATTTACTCTGTTAGCTGCCGTGGCCGTGTGATTCCCAGCAATGTAGAATAGGACCTCTCTAAGTCTTCCCGTGGATGTCGTAGAAGACTTAGGAAACACAAGCTAAATAAAGCTTATAAACTTCAATCACATGTTATGATCGAAGCTTATAAAATCAAACAGACCTCCCTCTCCAACCCGCCTGGCCAACGTAAATAGTGCCGGCCAAACCTTCTGATAGCAGAATATTTTGGTAGTACAGAGAGAGTCATGCTCCTATAGTGAACACTGAAATAGACCTGATGCTGATGATACTCCGTAAGGGACTTTACAACAGCTTTATTTGTTCTAGATAAAGGTACTAAGTATTAAATCCAGCTGTATCAACAAACAAGCGCGGTGTTGACCGAGTATCACTTTAAACACATACAAAAAAGACAATTGTAGGCTATGTCTACCCCGTAAGGGGTTGTACAATACCTCGCTCTATGTAGGTTGTTCTAGATAATTCTTGGAAGCATCAAAAACTCGCCGTATCAACCAACAGACAAGCGCGGTGACGTCCAATCATTTAAATAACACGTAATAAAGACAGTGTTAGGCTTTGTCGGCGCCGTTAGGGATTTTACAATAGCTGGCTCTATGTAGGTTGTTCTAGATAATACATGGAAGCAATAAAAAGTCGCTGTGTCAGCAAGCAAGCTAGTTGCCGATCGAGTATCGATTAACTTTGCCAATTGAATGGCAGACAATGCATTACATCAAATAATATGTAATGCTATCGAACGAAGATGTAACACCTATATTATTTATGGGTACTATTTCAATGCTAACCTAAATAACTTTTAGATTCTAAAACAAAGTATTAAGTTTAACATAATTCCATCCCTTTTTTTTTGGGTCGGGATGAAAATGCCTTCGCATACCACTCTATTGCGGGTACAATAAAGTGGTTATGTGGTGTGGCCACTTAAAAAAAAACACCCCGATCCCAACTTATATTATAAATGCTAAAGTGTGTATGTTTGTTGTTGCTTTGTTACGCTTTCACGTCCTATCTACTGAGCCGATCATGAAATGAAACTTTGCATACACGTTGTCTGGAGTACGGAAAAAGACTTAAGCTACCTTTTATCCCGAAGAGACGTACTGTTCCTGAGAAATCGAAACTAACCCGAGTAGAGCCGCGGGCAAAAGCTAGTATAGGGATACTCTCACATACTCAATTGCAAGGCACAGAGACAAGAGTCGCGTCCTGTATGCCTAATAAAGGCTACGCATATCTAACTGCTCTTGGTGTTATAATTATTGGACTTAAGACGATAGAACACGCATCAAACATACTACACTAGTGAACTTTATTATGATACATGCTGTACCCATAAACATTAATTACCAACAACCCAAATACAGCATACTAGTAACTACATAGAAATTATGTGTACCCAAATGATACAACGCTTTAAGTTCCAAAATACAAACTCTTCAAAAAAGTTTTTTTATTAGGTACTTAAATAAATATATGAAGACAAATCTAAGCTAGATCATAAGTTGTAAACTTTTGGCTACTACCTCAAAATACTATAAGTATATCTTTCAATTAATTACAAAAATAGTTTGTACAATGGTTTACAATGGTCAGCACAGCAGGTTAGTTCAACACATCATCATCATCGTCTCAACCGCACGAAGTAAAAAGACGTAGGTCTCCCCTAAGATTTCCAATACGACCGGTTGGAAGCGGCCTGCATCCAGCGCTTTCCTGTGAACTCAGGTCAGGTCATCCGTCCACCTGGTCGGTGGAAGCCAAGAAAATTTAATGCTCTTGGTGGGTGTCCAACGCTGCGATTGCCTGCACGTCGTCTGTCTGGTCACTGGTGGTACATGAGCTATAAATTAAGCGATCGAAGTCGCTGTAGTAACTTGTATAGTCATAAAATAGCGAACTGGTTATAAAATCGCCTTTCTGCAATAAAAATATAATTCGGTTCTGGTACAAATTCAATAATAACGCGCTAAAAATATTTGTGAAGTAAAATGCACCATATTCAACTATTGGCATCATTGTGTAAGTATTGTAATAATCCAATTATTTTTAGTAAGCAAATAAGCAGGTTTCCATGATGACTTCGCACAGATCGTGAGAGCCGGTTGAGGGAATGGGCATACAACCTGGATTCATACAGGCATTCATATACTCAAAGGTATACTAGACGGCTAGTATACCTTTGAGTATACTGATTCCCACCTTTCAAGTCAAAACGGCAAATTTATACTACGTTTATTATTAGTTATTGATGCCTCAGACAACAATTATTAGATGATCGATATTGAATACCAGTGTACGTTCAAACCTAATCTAAGTCTTTTGTAATAGATTTGATATGCATTTTTTAAATAAAAAAAATAACAACAATGGCTCAAGGCTTGTATGAGATACAATATTAAGTATCATAGGTGTAAATTTACTTACGACAAAGCCTTGAAGGCGTGGCTCAGATTTTTATAGGCAGATGTTATTTAAGGGAATAATGTTCGACAGTTCTATTTAAGCTTGTCGTTCAATTTTTATAGGAAAATTTTAACAATTACATGTACCCATAGTAGCTAAGAGTATTAATGTGCCCTGAATGTCCAGCTTCCTGCACTCAAATAGACCTTAATGAGGCAAATGACCGGGCAGTCGCAGTTGCAAGTTATTGGTCAAGGCAAATATAAAACTAGCCATCTACGACCCGAAAGAAGAAGAAGAAGTAGCTAAGAGTATGTCGAAGGTTAATCTACAAACTTCATAAGTATTGATAAAACTTTATGTACAGAAATTGATAACTGTTTACAGGTTTACTGACACACTCAGTCACCGGAGTCGTGTTAGAAATTGACGGATGGATAGATTATGAGCCGAACACCAAAGTGTTAAGTAATCTAGTATCGAAACTAAGTAAGATATCAAAACTCGATGGTTCGCTAGAAACAGTGAGGAATAAGAAAATAAATAGTGATGAAGATGATTATATAGTCGAACTGCGTGAGCCCCAAACAGGAAGAATAAAAGTCAAGGAAAACAAAGACGTAGTAGACTTTATTTATAGCGTCTACCACAAATCGCTGACTATGCTTAGAAGAGTGGCCCTCAGAACCGATGAAAATATGCAACCAGAAATCGACGAAATGAATAAAGAATTTAAAGAGAGATTTGAAGCTTTCATGAATAAAACTTTGGAGCAAAACATGCAAACCTCATTAGCTATCAAAAAAATTACTTTAAATACTGTTGAGTATACTAAAACTCTTTTGGAGAGACTAGCAAATGAGTTAACTGAAAATTTGAAAAAAAAGAACTCTACTAGGTTGATGCAATACTCTGTTAAACAAATGCACCATGAAATACACAAAAACACGAATGAGACACGGGACAAACTTTGCAAGGAGTTTGGATTCTGTGATCTTCCCGGTGGCTTCGTGGATTTCCTGATAAGCGTGCTTAACCAAGTTGCTAACAGCGAAAAAAACTTGATCCGTAATGCTGTTAACTTATTTATGAATGAAACTTTAAAAAATGCAACGGGTAATATTTTTTCCGAGAATGAGCTTAATAAATTTAACAGAATAGCACATTATGTTCGAAAGAAAAACGCGACACAATTAAGAGGTATTCTTAGGCATTTAATCCATAATCTGTCAGAAAGGAATAAACCGATGGTTTTACCTACGCGCACAGACCTAATAAAAGAACAACAGGCGTTTTACGAAATAATGGACACCTTGGAGGAAAATATTAAACCGACTGACGAGAACACTGAATTTTGGAAAGATATAAAGAACAGGTTGCACACCTGGTCTGCCACGAGGTCCGGAGATATCACGGATATTGTAAAAGATTTCATTAGACACATAAAAGACAAAGGTATCCGAACTATGTCAGGCTACCAATGGGTAAATGTCAAACAGAATTTGCGGACTCTTATAAGCAATAAAGAGCATTGGATGTGATGGAAATCGTTAAAATTTACTAATTTATTTATCACGGTCTTTACAAGTATCACAAATTTAATATTTATTTGTAAAAACCCGATTATGGCTTTTACAGCTAAACATAAAAATTTGTACTACAATACATTGATTACAGAGATACATTGTGTTACTTATATTTAATTATGTTCTAAATGTTGTCAAAACGCCCCTTACTTAGAAGTCTTTACGCCTCAACTTTACGAACCTTTCTTTTCATTATAACTCGTTTCATTTAATTGTCAATCAGCCATATTCGTTGTTTTAATAATACCTGAAATTTATAATCAAATCGGCCTCGTCAAAGTGAGTTTTGTGATGGAAATATTGATGAATTAACATGGAATTAGGTACATGCTCTACGTAACGAAGTGGATTTTAAATTTACTGTTTATATAGCCAGGGTCATAGTGGTGTAAGCGTTTTCTTTCATAGTCATTAAGTTTGCAGTTGTTAAACCCAATTGAAGATCACAATAATCATTTCTATTTAAAGTAATGCCAAGACGAGTATATTGCTTATTCTGTAAAAAAGTTATCGTCTCTTATGGAGATCTAAGCTCCTAACATCTCTAATTCTCATAATAGCCTATATGATTCTGCGTGAATGCCAGTCATATGTTCCCTACAAACCAAAGAAAACATATAGGTATATAAATAAAAAGGATGGGCCCAAGACAATGTAATGATTACGTAAAATCTCATCAAATCAATGTGCTGCGACACAAGGTCATACGTATATGTGATAGTCGGTCTAAATCTAAGTAAGTCACATTCGTTACCCATACTTATTGGCAGGAATATAATAATAATGAAATAAAGATGTTTGACATTGCGTTCTCCATTTCATATGATCAACACACTAGTGTGCAGGTCGTCTCAAGACATTTTCCTTCACCGAAAGTAGGTAATAATCGATGACAATCATAGTACCTGTGTAAGATTGGTGAACAAAGTCAGATAACTACTCCCTAGCTGCTACCGCTAAAAAAAAACCGCTTATTTCGCGTCATATGACTTAATCCAGATAACAAACGTCTCCTTGTCTTTGAATCCATGCAACTCGATTGTTGTCAGTATTATGTACAAATGAACAGGTCCAGATTGATCCTGATTTCATTCAAGCTATGAGGTTTTTTTTACAACTGTCATTGATCTTTGCAAAAAGTATGTGATATCCTTTATTATAAATATCTCATTTATCAATTTCTAAATATTGCTGCTACCAGCATATCCCATTGAGTTTAGTCAAAAATTTATATTTATTGCTACCCCATTGTTATATTTTCAGTCGATTGTGATACCTAGGCAAGTTATATCATTAACGGAGCCTAGTTTTTAACCATCTATTAATATGTCAATGTTCGGTTTCAGTATACAAAATCTTGTGAGTCCTAAATTTATTAGATACTCGCCACTCGATGCCCGATATTTATACACCCAAGACTGAGTAGAAGGACAACGTCAAAAGTCAAAATCCAAAGCAATCATCGAATCCATTGATTATTTATTTAAAGTGTGCCTAGAATCTGTCTCAATCTAAATCCACTGATCTATGAAGATCTTTAGACGTCTGATCTGAACCCTGAACTACAACCTTTCAGAAAAAAAGGTGACCTACGATCAAGTACTAAAATAAAATTTTCGACGATTGAAAAGTCAAATGAAATATAAACACAGTTTATATTATATTATAACATTAAATTTAAAACCACAGCTAACTAACTAGAAGCAATTTAAAGCAAATCAAGAGGTGTACTCAGTATGTGCGCAATGCAAAGATACGAATTAGTTCTATAGGCAATACCATGGCGTTACAATGAGAAACATCAAACAAAACCAAATAGCAGTATAGTGCGGTAACTTCTTGCTAGGTGGAGCCTTGTGAATGTTACACTCGACACCGCCATCTATACTAAGTTCACCAAACTACAACAAAATTGGGGCGCCACCTTACTGTAGTGCGCAAAGGTTCCAACATATCAGAATAGATGGCGTTGTAATGTGTTCCACAATTTTCCGCTAGGTAGCGCCCGGCAATATGAAAAATGGACTATCAGAAATTTATCACGACGCCATCTATGTCAGGTTGGCGGAACGAAAACACAATTTAGGGTCCCATCCTCCATTAAGCCATGCAGTTACCAATTTGTTCCCGCAAAATACGACAGATGGCGCTGTAATCATATTGGAATCTGAAATTTTTACTTATGACCCGCGAGCTAAATTCACCACGCGGTTGAAAGACAGGCACAGAAAGTGGTAAAATGAGTGTTCCCTCCAGCTCTTACTTTATAATATAAAGAAAATTATAGTATAGATCTCAATGAAAACCTTCAACTAAAACTGGACTGGGATGACTTCGTGCGCGTTACCCGTATTTTACATATTAAGGAAGAATACATATATTGCATACTTTTCTTTCATGGGCATGTCTTTTTCTTTCATAACTTAGCTCAGGAACCAAAATCGTTTCCAGCTGTTTGATATTCTTCTATTTCTTTTTGCATTGTGTCTTAAGTAGATATTAGTTGACCCAAGTATATGTATTCATTCTCTATTCATATTACATACTCTATTTTTTCACCGTTTATTTCTAAATCTTTTTATCGAATTTGTCATCACCTTCGTTTTCAATGTGTTCATTGATTGGTCGACCTTGGAACTTTCATGCTGGAGCATGTCTTGTAAACAATTTGGGTTCTCAGAGAAGAAGACAATATCGTCGGCTGCGTAAGCTTTATTTATTGCACCATTTTTTTTTCATCAACTTTTTTTATCGTTCTATGTCTTATGTTACTGTCCTTTCTTAAGTGTTCGTTTATCTCTTTGCTTAGGGCAGATATCTTCTTACTTATATGTTTATTTCTTTTTACATTATGTATTAGTTGTTTTCTCTCATCGATCAACTGTTTCGTTTTAAAAGATAGTATGTTTTCCGATTGTTTATTGACTTTCTTGACCTCTGCATTGAGTTAATTTATTATGCTATCGTGTCGTTCTTGAATTGATACGTAGTTTGATGCAGTATTCTTGGTAATTGTATTTATTAGGTTATGGAGATGTACATCTAGGTCTATTTTGTATGTATTGTGTCAAAAGTATCTAAGTATCTTCTTTGTTGTACTTCTTTTCCCGACAAGGATGCCCTTACCTTTTTTTGGTTTGTGTGGAAGTTAAGCTGTTTTATAATACTCACATCATTAAATAGTTTCCTCTCTAGTCATGATGCAATCAATTTTATTCGTGGTCTTGCGGTCGGGTGTCCACGTCTAGTTTTCCAAGCTCTTTTTCTTGAAGAAGCTATTTAGAATGCTCAATTTGTTTTCTAATGCAAATTCTACCAGTATTTTTCTGTTTTCGCTTCTTTCGCCATCCATGTTATCCTATTGTATATTCCTCTTCCTCACAACGGACTCCTATCTGAGTATTAAAATCATCCATCACATCACATCATCATATCACCATAAGAATTTGATATGAACCTTGTATCGCTGATTGTAGGTCTTGGAAAAATTTGACGATATTAAATTATAGTTCGTTTTTTTCTCGGTTTAGTTGGTTAATACGCTTGATTTATGGTCCACATTTCTTTTTTATTTATATGAGAAGGCAATTTAATGTTAAGGATTGCTATTTTTCATTGATTCCTCTAATTTCTTCTATTTTGTTTGTTATTTTTAAGAAGCCTGCACCGTATATATCTGTTTTCTTACCGATGCAGTGTAGTATATAATTTGCTATTATGGTCTTCAATACCTTCACCTAGTCATCTTATTTCGCTGATTCCGATTATATCCTTTTTAAAGTTCTCGATTTCTGTCATCTAAAGTTCATGAAAGTTGCTTTCTTGGCTGTATGTTGTTTTGCGGTGATGAAAATAATTCCCTTTTTCTTTTATAATTAGCTGATCGTACTTGAGGTATGCAATACTTTTCTTTGCCCTTTGTCCCTCTTATTTTTGAAGAAGTTCTTTTCTTTTTTTCATATTTTCAAAAATCTATCTATTTTTTATTTAATTTTAGGGAGTCTTACAGCAATAATATACGTAAATAATAAAAATGCTAACAAGAAGTCTCGGCCTATAAAAATCTTGTAAATAGGTCTTTTTGTTTTATGATTTCACTCTTTTTCCATGCACTTACGAAAGGAGAAAAGAATTGGCCTGGGTTTGTCTTCGCTGCTTATTTTTTCAAAAAGGTATACTTTATTTACGTCGATATCTTCTATATTTATATTCAAGTCATCCCTAAAAAGCCTGCTTTATTTTTTCTAGTATTTGAGTTGTAGAGTTTTCCTCCTTTTTGAAGCTTATATTATATTGTTTTTCTTATCTTTCTTCATATATTTTATTTTTTCTTCTAGCTTCTCAACTTTTGTTTTCAGGTTTTTATTTTCTGTTATGATGGGTTGTAGTTTAAATTATTTTTTTTCTATAATCGTATTTGTCATTGATTCTGTTATTGACATCATTTGATTTGCAAGCTCTATTTTCATTTTATCAAATAAAAGTTGGAATTGTTCTTCTATTTCTATAAAGCTATTAAAATATCCTTCACAGAATTTTCAATGTGAGAGGAACGGAACGTTTTATGGTAGCTTTTAATTGACTACTGGCAACTGGAGCAAAACATGCAAAGCTCATTAGCTATCAAAAAAATCACAATAAATACTGTTGAGTATGCTAAAACTATTTTGGAGAGACTAACAAATGAATGCAAATTTGAAAAACAAAAAAACTAATATGTTGATGCTACACAGTGTTAAACAAATGCGCTATAAAATAAAATAAAAATTAAAAACACGTGACAAACTTTGCAAAGAGTATGGATTCAGCGACCTGCCCGGTGGCTTCATGGATTTCCTGTAAGCGTGCTTAACCAAGTTTTTAACAGCGAAAAAAACTTAATCCGTAATGATGTTAACTTATTTATGAATGAAACTTCAAAAAATGTAACGGAATATATTTTTTCCGAGAATAAGCTTAATAAATTTAACAGAATAGCACAATATGTTCGAAAGAAAAACGCGACACAATTAAGAGGTATTCTTAGGCATTTGATCCATAATCTGTCAGAAAGGAATAAACTGACGGTTTTACCTACGCGCACAGATCTAATAAAACAACAACAGGCTTTTTACGAAATAATGGACACCTTGGAGGAAAATATTAAACCAACTATCGAGAACACTGAAGTTTGGAAAGATATAAAGAAGAGGTTGATCACCTGGTCTGCCACGAGGTCCGGAGACATCACGGATATTTTAAAAGATTTCATAAGACACATAAGAGACAAAGGTATCCGAACTATGTCAGGCTACCAATGGGTAAATGTCAAACAGAATTTGCGGACACTTATAAGAAACAAAGAAGATTAGATGTGATGGAAATCATTCGAATTTACTTATTTATTTATCACATTCTCTACAAGTATTAAAATTTTTTATGTTTATCTTTTAACTCAACAACAATCCAACTATATGTATTCTAAATTTCATCCACACGCCCCTCACTTAAAAGTATTTACGCCTCAACTTTACGAACCTTTTTTCTCATTGTTACTAATTCAATTTAAATCTTAATCTTCATAAGGAGATAATGGTTAAATTTTAGGTCAAAACTACACAGTACATTGCTTAATTAAAATTCATAAAAACGTTCACATAATAATTTATCTATAAAATGGAGCTGTCATGTCAATTAGTCATAATAGTTGTTTTAATAATACCTGAAATTTATAATCAAATCGGCCTCGTCAAATTGAGTTCTGTGATGGAAATCTTGATGAATATCATGGAATTAGGTACATGCTCTACGTGACGAAGTGAATTTTAATTTTAATGTATATATAGCTAGGGTCATAGTGATGTAAGTTTCCTTCATAGTCATTAAGTTTGCAGTTGTCAAACCCAATTGAATCCCACAATAATCATTTCTATTTAAAGTAATGCCAAGAAGAGTAGGTATATTGTTTATTCTGTAAAAAAATTATCATATCTTATGGAGATCTAAGCTCCTAACATAACGTCGAAACTGCAGGGACAATGGTGTCCAGAAGTCCAGGAGATCGTTAGGCAGATAGGACGTCGTTTGAAAGACAGGGGCTATAGCCTATGACCACCGCTCATGGTACCTGGTTCAACGACTGTCCATAGCCATTCAAACAGGTAATGCGGCCTGCATAGGTACTTTTGAGTCAGTTAAGTACAATCCAGGGTGGCATTTTTTATTTAATAATATTTGTTATTGTAAAATTAGTAATGAATATGTTGTTTATGATTTAACAATATAATACTCCTTTACATCATGGATCGTGTGATGAGAGCCAATATGGCGCTCCATGGAGCCTCAGTGGTAATTTAATTTGCTGCAGAAGGAGTGCCTTCTTCAAAAACATTACTTTTCAAACGGTTTTATTACGAGCGGAAAAGCCTTACAATAAATAAAACGCCATAAAAAGCCATACAATATGTTAATAAAATCCTGTCACATCCTTAAAGGAACGACTCAGCCCATCATTATGAACAACTTTTCATATGGGACTAACCCTGGAAAATAAAAATGGTTCTTCATTAAAAATAGCCGGCTGAATACCTTTGTATGTCAATTTTAATATTTTATTTTTTCCAATTTTTGGCTTCAGTTCCATAGGAAAATTGTATAGGTTTACAGGCTGATTTGCCACTTAACAATCGAACAAGATTCAAGATTCAAGATTCAATCGTTTATTTAATATAGGTTTCTTTGAACACTTATTTATTATTGTCATATTTGTGTTTACAGTTTTCACAACAATTTTTTTTGTTGACGTGGCTAACTTTAGGCCGCTTCCAAAGCGGAGTGCAGAAGAAGCGGCAACAAACTGCACAGCGCATTTTCTAAAAGCGATGTCGACTCACTTTTTTTTTAATCGACTGCGATGCTAGCTCCAAATGAGCATTCGCTACTTCACCGGACTTTTGAAGTGAGAGCAGTGTGCCCTCAACCTGTAAGGCAAACATTACCAAAGAGTAACGAACCTCGGCGTGGTTGACTATCAATTATTTTAGTTAGACTTTATAAACTACTCATACCTTTGTATGTGGACTGAGTGTGCATTGTTTTAATTAGGGTTGTCCTTACAATGGTAGTACATGGTAGTAATAAAATGGAGTACGTAACCCTAAAACCCATCGTGGCAAAGCGTAGCATATACAATGGTATATGGTTACGTACTTAAAGGGAAAATGGGACCCTATTCACGGGACTTCGATGTCTGTCTGTCTCTCATAAACCTGCTTATGTAAAACGGATTTATTGCGAGTGAAAAGCCTTCACAAGAGGTATAAGAAAACCAAGGTGTGACAATATCTCATATGCTTAGTGCAAACGAGTCACCTCCTCTGTTTTGTTCCTCATGGCTCGTAAAGAGATGTGATAAGATCCTATATAGCACTCCGCACAGTCAAACAAACGTTTTTAGGGTTCCGTAGTAAACTAGGAACCCTTATAGTTTCGCCATGTCTGTCTGTCTGTCCGTCCGCGGTTTTACGCAGAGACTATAAGTACTAAAAAGCTGTAATTTGGTATGAGTATGTATATTAACCATGGCAAAAAAGTCGTTGAAAAAAATCTTGAATTTTTTTTGGGTAGCCATACAAGTAAAGTGGGGGAGTATTTTTTTTTCTCTACTTACCCATCGTGAGCGGTATCGTTAAATAGGTCTTTCAAAAATATTGTGAGGTTAAGAACACCATTTTTCGATATAGGGATCCGTTTCCGAAATATTTGGCTTAAAGTGCAAATTTTTGTTAGAGGTACGTGTCCCCCCCCCCTCCCTCTATCTGCTAAACGGTTATATATGGATACGTGAAAAAAATTACAGCAGTAGTATTTATACTGAAGTTGAAAGGAAAACTATCAGAGCTGGGTACTAAGTGCAAACTAAAAAGTTATAGGCAACCAACTTATAAAATGTACTGGAAAATGTAAAATTTCATACTATCTTTAATGTTAGATGTTTTTGGTCTTTAAACTGTGTGGTGCGAGTGTTAACAGTGTGAACTCAAAGTTGTCATTCGCAACTACGGAACCCTATACTGCGCGTGGCCCGACACGCACTTGGCCGGTTTTTTTTAATCGACTACGATGCTAGCTCCAAATGAGCATTCGCTACTTCACCGGACTTTTGAAGTGAGAGCAGTGTGCCCTCAACCTGTAAGGCAAACATTACCAAAGAGTGACGAACCTCGGCGTTGCCTGGGTGGTTGACTCACAATTATTTTAGTTAGACTTTATAAACTACTCATACCTATGTATGTGGACTGAGTGTGCATTGTTTTAATTAGGGTTGTCCTTACAATGGTAGTACATGGTAGTAATAAAATGGAGTACGTAACCCTAAAACCCATCGTGGCAAAGCGTAGCATATACAATGGTATATGGTTACGTACTCAAAGGGAAAATGGGACCCTATTCACGGGACTTCGATGTCTGTCTGTCTCTCATAAACCTGCTTATGTAAAACGGATTTATTGCGAGTGAAAAGCCTTCACAAGAGGTATAAGAAAACCAAAGTGTGACAATATCTCATATGCTTAGTGCAAACAAGTCACCTCCTCTGTTTTGTTCCTCATGGCTCGTAAAGAGATGTGATAAGATCCTATATAGCGCTCCGCACAGTCAAACAGACGTTTTTTATTCACTGTTTATGTAAAACGGATTTATTGCGGGTGAAAATCCTTCACAAGAAGTAGAGGAAAACATAGGTTGTGTGGCAATATATCATATGCTGAGTGAATTCAAGTATTTTTTGGAAAAATACGTATACAAATAGACGTAGAATTGCCTTACAGCAGATCTATCTGCGAGCCTAAGGTCAAAAATTGAAATTTTAGTACAGTATTGGATGCCTTTCAAAAATGTATAGAAGTATTAGAATATAAGAATTTATGATTCTCTTAATTTTCAGTTAAATTTATTATAAATAAAAATAACAATAAATACAAATAACAATAAAATCAAAATTACAAATAAAAAAAACCGGCCAAGTGCGTGTCGGGCCACGCGCAGTGTAGGGTTCCGTAGTTGCGAATGACAACTTTGATTTCTATTCGCACCTCACAGTTTAACGACCAAAAACATCTAACAATGAAAATTGTATGGAATTTTACATTTTCGAATACATTTTATAAGTTGGTTGCCTATAACTTCTTAGTTTGTACTTAGTACTCAGCTCTGATAGTTTTCCTTTCAACTTCAGTATATATACTACTGCTGTAATTTTTTTCACGTATCCATATATAACCGTTTAGTAGATAGAGGGGGGGGACACGTACCTCTAACAAATCTTTAAAACCAAATATTTCGGAAACGGATCCCTAAATCGAAAAATGGTGTTCGCAACCTTACAATAATATTTAAAGACCTATTTGACGATACCCCACACGGTGGGTAAATAGCGAATAAAAAATTACTCCTCCACTTTACTTGTATGGGAGCTACCATAAAAAAAAAAATCTTTTTTGGTATGATTAATATACATACTCATACCAAATTACAGCTTTCTAGTATTTATAGTCTCTAAGTAAAACCGCGCACGGACAGACAGACAGACATGGCGAAACTATAAGGGTTCCTTGTTTACTACGGAACCCTAAAAAAGACTCGTCGCCGCGAGGCAGGGTACCCATAAGGCGTGCAGCATTACCTCTCTGCACCGCTATAGAAATTCTTTGTGCAAAGTAACTGCCCGCCCTTGGATTGACCATTACATCGCGGAGACGCGTTGAAATCTCAATCACAAAAGATTTGACTTCAGGGCCCCATGGGCCCATCGTCTTTTCTTCAAGGATTCTCTTCAAGATATGTACCAGATATCTCACGTTGCCTAAAGACAAAACTACAAAAGTATGCGTTTAGGTAAAAAGTAGGGTCAGTTCAGTATGTTGTGCAAGTTTGTTAACTATGTATATACCCAGCGTGCATTTAACGGCTTGATCTAACGCTCCATCCTTCCGCGTAGATTGTATTAGCTCGACTCCAGACTTGGACACTAATCCCACCGTATGCTACTTTAATATTTGGGAAGATAAATAGGGAAACTCCTACAAGAGTTAATAGAGTACCTATACCTACGGTCAGTAGGATAGGAAGAGACAAGAGGAAAGACAAAAAGTCTTCAAGCGTAATATCTGTCTTCAGAGGATCCTTTTAGAACTCACTCTGGTTGCTGGGCTGAGCTCAGATTTATGAATCTACTGAAATACACTTTATCGTGTAAAAGCAATTGAGCTCAATTTAATTAAAACTAATACAGATATTACTTATTCTCTTAAGGAGCTTTAATGCAACAAGGAATTTGTATGTCAGTTATCCGCATAGAGCATAACTTTCATAAGAGATGCTACAATGATAATACCTTTACTACTATAGTTGTGTATTTTACTATTTTAAATTTGCTACTAGTTGCTGTTACTTATGATTACACTTATAGTAATTGCAAATTATAGTGTACAGTGCTACAACGATCTTTTTGCCCGTGGTCATAATCGGAACTAAATTTTAATACTATTTATAAAACTATGAATATTTTATTAGCTAATCCTCCTAATTACACTCGTAATTGTACTTTTATTTATTTATTTATTTCTTGTCGGAAGATTTACAGCTTACTTAATAAAAAATATTACAAAAAAAAAGACTTAAATTACTGCACAGCCATTTACAAATCTTCACTTATGCATAACAAGATTAAAAATGTGTTTAAGATTTTATCGTTAATTTAATTGGAAATGTATTAATGTATCAATTTAACATCATTTTCAAAAAACAATTTAGTAAGTTTTTTTCTTAATAACATTAATGCTAGTGCAAAACAAGTCTATGTCTATACTAAGGTCATTAAAGCTATTAGATGCTCGACACAGGAATGCATTCTGCCTATAGTTTGAACCTGCTGAGTGTGTCTGCAAAAAAGTAGTTTTTCTTGTACGCTTACTCGGGGTATTTAACAGTATTTTTGCTAGAAGCTCAGGAAAATCAATTTTACCGTTTAGTATTCCTGCCAAATACGCCACATCACTTATATTGCGCCTCTCCTCTAACGGAAGAAAGTGAAATTTTAAACATCTATCTCTATAACTAGGAGAACGCTGGTGAGTCTTATAATCTAGGTAGTGCATAAATCGTCTCTGGATACCCTCAAAACGCTGCTTATAGACATCATATTGAGGATTTCAGACCTGAGCTGCATATTCTAAGAGTGAACGTACGTAAGCTCAATACAATACCTTAACTGCTTTTATGTTTTTAAAGTTAGCTGATATTCTTATGATAAACCCTAAAGTCCTTGCGGCTTTTGCAACGATGAAATCAATATGCTTGTCAAATAATAACTTTGAATCTAGTATAACTCCTAAATCATTGACCTGTTGGACCCTTTTGATCGTTTTACCTTTCAGAGCATAATCTGCAGCAATAGTATTAGTTTTTCTGGTAAATTATATGCAGTAGCACTTCAAGACATTGAAATCCAATTTATTTGTATAACAGTAATTTTCAAATCTTTGAAGATCTGACTGTTATATATTGATTGATTGATATATTGATTCACATCTTCATGATCATTAATATTTTTCAATACCTTCATGTCATCTGCATATAATAAAATTTTAGAGTATTTGAAGCAATTATCAATGTCAGATATAAATAAAGTAAAGAGAAGGGGTCCCAACAGTGATCCTTGAGGGACTCCTGAGGGAACAGTAGTCCATTTAGAAAGAAAGCCAAACAGTGCTACAGCTTGCGTTCTATTACTTATGTAAGATATAAACCATCGAGCTCCGTGGCGCAGCGGTCAACACGCCTGCCTGCGACACGGATGGTCCCGGGTTCGATCCCCAGTCAGGTCAAAATGAAAAACGATCTTTTTCAGATTGACCTGGGTCTTGGATGTTTATTTATAAATGTATTTGTTATAAAATATTCTATCGTTGAGTTAGTATCCCATAACACAAGTCTCGAACTTACTTTGGGGCTAGCTCAATCTGTGTGATTTGTCCGTATATATTTATTTATTTATTTATTTATTATTCATATGTGTAGGTCTCCATGCACACCGACGTGATAAAGTTTCTGTAATAGAATTTGATGATCTATTCTGTCGAAACATTTAGTGTAGTCGGTATAAATGACATCTAATTGAGATCCTGAGTCCATCCCATTTGTAATAAGCTCATTAGCCAAAACAAGATTACTCACCGTCGATCTTTTTTTTTAGAAAACCATGCTGATTTGCGTGTTTGCAATGTTGCAACATGCAATGCAACATGCAAAGTTTTCTCAACTCTAAAGTAGACATTTTTGCGCTACATTTTACAATTCATGTTTACAATATTACAGGGTGGAATCGAATTCGATAGCAGACTCAAAAAAAAATACACGTAAAAACATTTCTTGCGTCATCATTAAATCGCTGGTTGTGTACCGGGCTAAAGTCAAGTGACTTTTTTGCGTAAATTTCACCGATCAATTGATTTAATACTGTTTAAATAAATTAATTTTTCGGTGTTTTTGGAAATTCAGTCCTGTTTACATTTTTGGTCCTGTTTAAATTAATAGCCTCTTACAAAGCGTTTGAGGTAGTTATTGAGTTTTTCTTAAATTTGAAAAATGTGTACCTAATTTTAATTTACTCGAAAGTAGTCTTAAATTACTTTCAATCATGAGTATAGCCTAAATTCAAAAGGATGCCAATGAATCAAAAAAACAACCTGTATAGTACTAAACACCTTCTAGGAAAATCCGATCTCCCTAGCAGTTTCCAGCAGGTACACTGACTTTAGGTGTATAAAATGATAATAAATATTGATATAACTGCCAGTGGTCCAGTGGTTAAAGCGTTTGCCTTATTGACCCGGGGGTCGTCGTTCGATTCCTACGGGAAGCATACTTTGTTAGGTTGTTTCTAGTTTGGTTAGGACATTGCCGGTATGAATCATCTGATTGTCTCATAAGAAAAATGATTCTTCCGGGTAAGTTAAGCCGTTGGTCCCGGCTGCCATCTGGTAGTCGTAAAAGGAACCACGTCAGTAGCCGAGAGGCGATTCCGAAGAACTCTGACACCAGGGTGTGCATGGTCAACTTTACTGACTGTGTCACCTACAAGAAATGATGATGATGATATAACGAAACCTTGATTATATAAAAGAAAAGTTGGAAATATATAAAACAAGAGGTAGCACAAAATCAGAGCTCTGTAAGTTCAGAGATAGAGATAGCCAAATATTAACGAATAGAAAAGACGTTTTCGATGGAAGAAATATTTTGAAGGGTTGTTTGAAAATTTGGCGTGTGGTTCCTGGCAGATTAGAATAGGACCACTCCAAGACTCCCGTGGATGACGTACATATACTTATCAATTGTCATACATATATTATTTACAACTGGAAACTTGTTGACGTCAGTAATTTACTTATGGCTAAATTTAACGCCACTTCCAAAGCGGAGTGCAGAAGAAGTGGCAACAAACTGCACAGCGCATTTTCTCCAATCTGCGTCAACTTACAAATAGATAACCTTAAAAACTAAATATGTGGACTGACTATACATTGTCCTTATTAAATGTCATGATTAAATTAATTCGAAATAAATACCTAATGTCTTATGAATTATGTACAGAATATATTAAATCCAATATTCATATTTATTTACAAAATTACGAGGCGGCCGCACCAAGTTCAATCCAAAAATTCTTGTCATTAAGGAAATCCTCAGTCTTATAATGCCAGTTAAGGAAGTAACTGTTTTACATAACTTTTGAACTTCCTATCGTTACAATATACATCCTTGAACAAATCTCAGTGGGAGTCTCTTGAACTCAAGCCGTAGATGGCACGAATTGCTCTTTTTTTGTAAAATTAAATAGATTGGGTATCGGCTGCATTTCCCCAGAGAAGTAGTCAATATGACATTAAACTATGGAAGTAACTAAAATATACAAGCCTCGCAGTTGCCTCATCTGTCAAGTGTCTGATCCTTCTTACAGCATATGCCACGGAGCTAAGTCTATTCGAAAGTTTTGATATATGAGCGCCCCATTGAAATTTAGAGTCTTGTAATTCCTAAAAGAGTGGTATCTTTTACGAAAGCTAGTTTTTTTCCTCCAACTAGTATGTCAATGTACTGTCTACTGTCTGGACATTAGGTACTGTAAATCGAATGCATTGGGTTTTTTTCGCATTCAACAAGAGATTGTTGGCCGAGAACCAATTTGAGATGGCCGAAAGAGTATCATTTGTTGCGACAAAGTCTTCGCTATCACGGTCCAGCTTAAAAATTAGAGAAGTGTCATCAGCAAATGCTCGCTTGTTTTTTAATCATATTTGGCAGATCACTGACGTAAACTAAGAAAAGAAAAGGGCCTCAAATTGATCATTGGGGCACACCTATTTTTAAGTTAGCTCCGTTAGAATTAATATTATTTATCTCAACTGTCTGAAGCCTATTTTTCAAATATGATTCTATTAATTCGAGGGAATTATTTTCAAACTCGTATTCTCGTAGCTTGAGCACAAGTGTCTGATGATCAATGCAATCAAATGGTTTTGAGAGATAACAAAATGCTTCAATGGCATCTTGTAAATTCTCTCATGCATTGTAGATATGAGTAATTAGTGCTACTCCTGCATCGGTGGTCGAAAAGGTTATGGTTCTTAAAGTAAAGCTGCATTTTGTTGAGCATTATCTTTTCAAATACTTTGCTCAATACCGGCAAAATAGAAATAGGTATATAATTACCAGGGTCTGACTTATCTCCTTTCTTAAACAATGGTATTAATTAACTGCAATGCATTAAATTAGGAAGTATACCTTCATCAATGCATTCATTAATAAAAAGCTAAATCAGCAGCAATAATATTTGTAATATGACTCACAATACTAACTGACATAGTGTCTCCTGTCCAGTGACCTTCAGATTTTTTTTTAATTTAGCTCTTTAAATGCATTTACTATATCATTTGGGCAAACATTACTTCTAAGCAAGTCTTCAGCTTAGTTGGGGGAAGAATTTATATTTGGAAGTAAGGTCTAAAGGAATGTTGGTAAAAAAGTCCTCAAAAACTCTTCTTTTGCAAAAGCTGTAGATTGGCCAGTGTGATCCGAAGGTAGTTTGTTATTTTAATTATCAAGACAAGTTGCAGATTAGGCTGTGATCCGGGTTAGCTCGCAAAAAACATAATAAAATATAAGTCTTAAATAGGTTTAAGAATTGAGTATTTCTAGCGGTCGGTACTAATATGTCTACATTAAAATCACAACAAACAACTAAAATTTTCTTACTACTTACTTGATGCTAATTTTAGAACCTGATCCATTACTTTCACAAAACGTCTAAAATCGCTGTTGGGTGAACTGTATACGGAAACAATAATATGATCCTAGAGCTCTGCACAGGCTACCTCAGCACACTGCTCAACAGAAAGTCTGACAATGTCATTCCGCTCTTTGCCACGGGACCATTTTTAGTAAAAATCATTTTACTACCTCTATCAGCAGACTTTCTGTTAAAACAGCTTACAATTTGATAATTGTTTAGGCTGAACATAATCGCACTCTCTTATATCCAATGTTCAGTCAAACATAAAATATCTATATTATAATTCTTTCAAAAATAATTCTAGTGTTAATTTTTTGCCGGGAAGACCTTATAAATTTTGATGCACAATTCTTAGTTTATTAGGATTTCCCGTTATCTTATTAATTTAGTTTAAATCTATTAAATCTACTGAGTTGTCATTACAAAGTTTTGACAAATCTGTAGGCATTTTAGAACTAATATCTTGTTTACAATGTAAGCTTGTCCAAAAATTAATGGTAAAAGCTACTTATGTAGCAACTTTATGTCTAAAATATTTTGAAAGATAAATATTATCTTTAGTCAAGCTCCAATTCTACTCTGCCGGGAACCATAGGGCAGCTTAATTGTGGAAAGCCTATGATAGAGATATGAGGAATTAATTCTGGTTGACACTGATGGCATATGGGGTGAGCAGCCTTCTGATCGAGACTCTGAAGTCTCTTCATAAAGACTCCAGTGTTTGTGTCAGAATTAACGTGGACTGACTAGACTGCGTGGATGTGTAGCCTCCCCATGGTTGTTAAACTTATTTATGGACAGATTTTTAAAATATTTAAAAGATAATCATCATCATCATTTCGTGTAGGTGACACGGTCAGTCGACCATGCACACCCTGGTGTCAGAGTTCTTCGGAACCGCCTCTCGGCCTCTGACGTGGTTCAAGAAAAAAGATAATGAAAATGGTTTAAGAATGAAATAGTTACTTATTAAATGCCTTCTTTATGCCGATGACCAGTTACTACTTGCATCGTCTGAGGTGGAATTACAGAAGATGGGAACAGGTGCGAATGATGAATTTAAAAGAAGGGGTATGAAAGTCAATAAGACGAAAGTGTTAGTTTTTGAGAATATTGAGATGAAGAAAAAGCGGAGCAGGTAAATTTTTTTTAAATGTATTTAGCATGTGGGGTTACTAAAGATAAAAGGCGCGAAAGGGCTAAAGAAAGAAAAGTGACTGCTGGTAATCGAGAGAATGGAGCATTGCATTCTTTTATGAATAGTAGGAAGGTGTCCAATAAAGCACGTCTTGCTGTTCATCGGGGAGTGTTGTTGCCCACCCTTATATATAAAAGCGAAAGTTGAGTATGGCATAAAAAACGATAAAAGTAGAATAAATGCGGTATGCGGACATTCTTGTGGACTTCATTTTTGCTAAGGGGCAACTCAAAGGGTAAATCGACTACTAATGCAGAAATAGTTTTTTTTTCATTCGGCTACGGAACCCAAAAAATACAAAATGATAAATACATGCGATTATATTTGTGAATATTTCTGAGAAAATGATAAAATAATTACAATTGACGTACTTAAAACGTATAACGGAAAAGCAGAGATAATTGTATGGCTCTCAAAACGTAATTTTCTAATGACATCCTGTACAATCCTCCCATTTATTGTAAATATGCATAATGAGTACTACTGTCACATCGGTACTCGATTTACCCTTAACCTAAGCCAAATCGGGATAATAATCTTGACCTTAAAGTCTATATAACTTAAGACCAAAACCTTTAAAAATTTCCGGAGACCCAAAGATAAAGTAAAATGACATTTATTTTGCAATTAAATCTAAAATCGCAGCACCTTTATGAAATTAAAAGCACTCAGTTACGATGTGTAGCGCTACGCAAAAGGACAAATAAATGCGACTTATGGCGTTGCAATTAAAACATCAAATAAATCTGATAGGTTAAGTGCAACAACTTCTTGCTAGGTGGAGGTATGTATTTACATACCTCCACCTAACAAGAAATACATCTGACAGCGCTATCTGTACTCAACAAAGTTCCATGGATTCATTACAGATGGCGCTTATGGATGGTAGCACAAAATAGTGTTAAGTTAATAGTATTCGTGGTGCCACCGTGCGGTAGGGCGCAGAAATTCCAACAGCGCCATCTGTAGTAAGACCACAGAACTAAACACGGAATGAGGCGCCACCTTGCGGCAGGACGCAAAAGTTCCAAAAGCGCCATCTACAGTAAGACCATAGAACTAAATACGTTTCATGGTGCCACCTTGCGGCAAGGCACGTAGTGCGCAAAGGTTCAAACTTTCAACGCAGGTGGCGTTGCAATGTGTTCCAGATTTTCCCGCTACGTGGCGCGTGGCGATATGCAAAAACGTCCATCAGAAATTAATCTCAGCGCCATCTATGTCAGGTTGGCGCTAGTAATACAAAGTTTAGGGCGCCATCTCTTGGTTATTCTAACCGTCAAATCCATCTAGTTACAGATTCATTCCCACAAGTTCCAACAGATGGCGCTAAAATATTAAGTGGAATTGAAGCAAATTTTTTTAAGTATTTCACTGATTCTAGTACCATTTTACAATAATCTGAATTATGTGGAGCCATTTGTGGCAAGTAACTCCAGTAATTTTTCGATTAATCTGCAATTTTTGCACCATCAAGCGGCAAGTTAATGGCATTTTAGTATAAAATTAGGTTAAAAACAGGAGATTACAAATAGTTCCTGCACATTTTCACAGCTGGCGTTGGAACAGAGTTCTGGTTTGACGTGATATCCATAGATAGTAATTCTACAGAAGTTAAAACATATAAAATGGTCAATATTTTTATATTTTCTAATATCAAATAGGTATTTATTTAAAAAATTATAACCACGGCAAATCATTAATGATACGAGTAGAAAATGTAAAGATTTTATAAAATTTTATTGCAGTTTGTTGAGGCACCAACATTTTTAATGAAAGCACTCTTTAATTTCTTGGCTCCTATCTTCTTCTTCCTTGCCTTTTCCTTATTTCGGGTCGGTTCTGTATGTCAACTCTCTCCAAAGTTTCCTGTTACCAACCATATTGGCACAAGCTCCCTTGTGCCGATTTCTTGGCTCCTATATTTTCGATAAATCATTTGCACATTTTATTGACAATTTTCAGAAGGCTACTAATCGTTCTTTGAATAGGTAATTAAAGCAATCATATTTTGCTTGCATTATTATCCAACACTGTCTGTTGGTTCCTAATTTCAGGGTCTACCACTGTTGTACTCACCTGTGGTAATATCCACAATTTCTCTACACGGAAAAATTCGTTGAAAATTCTCTTTTTGCTATTTTTCAAAATTTTATTTTGAGCGAACTTCTCTGGGATCAAACCTTCCTTACCTATCACGTACTGCAATTTGTTTTTTGTACATTGCATTGAATCGTTATTTTAAAAAACGCTGCGAATTTACGTTACTACAGTGCTTTTCCAGTTTTGCCACAGACACCATAGAGGATAGTGAATTCTAAAGTTTCCTGATTTTTTAAAATTGGAATCTATGCTCTGGTTGCCGCTACCATCCGCCAACTTGGGTACTTTAATGCATGGTGGTACTTTTGGGTTTGGAGCAGTACTCCGTTTAGGAGAAAAATGCACAGTCCTCATGTAACGCACTTACTCTTGTGCTCCAGAAGCGTTTTGGACGTCATGCTATCCTATATAATATACTTAAATCAACGTGTTTTTGCCTAGCGCAAGTGATTTTTCATGAAATCACGACATGGGTTTTTTATTTGCTAAAATATTTGGGGTGAACATCTCGAAAATGACGTCATTTTTGGCATCCAAGGTGACGGGTGCGACTTTTCATGAAAAATCAATAAATGTATGCGCCGTTATATGGGCTTTTTAAGGGTGTAAAACTCAAAAATGACGTGAATTGTAGAATCCAAGATGTGATTTTTTATGGAAAAAACGACACGCGTGGTGACAGTTCCTAGATTTTGTAGGTTAAAGGTCTAAAAATTACGTCAGTTTTGGAATCGATGACAGCGGAGTGTCTTTTCATGAAAAATTAACATGGGTGTAATTACTAGATTTTTGGGCGTGTGTCTTGAAAAAACGGTCAGTTTGGAATTCATGTTGGTGTACTCGACTTTTCATGAAAAGTCGACATGGGAGGGAAGGTTTCGAAAGTGACGTCAGTTTTGGAAACCAAGATGACGGATGCTTTTTTTCATGAAAAACTGACTTGGGTATGAGTTTGTTGGTCATAGAGCTCAAAAATGACAGGGATTATGACCTACACTGTCCACGCTGACGGGTTGAAGAGGTTTCTTTGATGTTTATATACTTTGTTTAGCTTGTGTTTCCTAGGTCGCCTTCTACGACATCCACGAAGAGTCATAGAGTAGTCCTTTTCTACTGTGCCGGAAACCTCTCGGTCGGATCCTTCTACGAATACTCAGATATCTTTTTAAACTATTTTAGGAACTATTGTCTACAATTGAAAGTGACAACGTGCAACTCCTCAGGTTTTTGTCATAAACGACCTCTTGTGGTGAACATGCAAAGTAACACTTTACGTTCACTTTTTAGTCGGTACATAGTAGTTTATTGTTAGCTAGGGCCTCACCAAAGCAAATTTTAAGCGTTATATCTATATTATTAAAAAAAAAATGGGGGCTGTACTGAACTACGTAAACTTCATTCTGCCACTTAAAAAGGGGTTGTCTCTGATAGTAAGATACGGCTCCGACTCTCACTCGTATCTATGAGAATACAGCCTCACTATTTATTCTCCCCAGCCCACCTCGGCTTACCATCGGAGAAGTCGTCAGAGCTATTAAAAGAGCCTAGTACAACTGGTAGTATCCACGATTGTCTTTATTTTATCTTAAGTCATAATTTTACCAGAATTTTCTTATGTGTTCCTGTTAAAATATATCCTTATAAAATAATTATATTCTTTTTTATAACCTGACTACTCCATAAGAGATGATGACGTGACTATTTATGTATTAAGACTTATTTCTAAATATGGCCGTGTGTTTCCCGGCAGAGAAGAATAGGACCAATCCAAGTCTTCCCGTGGATGACGTAAAAAGCGACTTAAGAAACACAAGTTAAACCAAGCTTATATACATCAAAGAGATCTCTCCAACCCGTATGGCCAACGTGGAGAGTGTAGGCCACAAATCCTCTAAATGCTCTGGGAGTACAGAGAGGGTCGTGCTCCTGCAGTGGAGACTAAGTAAGTGATGATGATGGTTTCTAAAATATATCTGTACGTTTCCCTTTGATTATGTTAGAACGTAACATTATAAATATGAATATTTCATGTCACACCTAATAATATGGCCCGAAACATAGTTATTGTTTGAAGCAAATACGTAAATGAATGTATATATCTCGTTATCTATTATAATCTCCCTATTTGACAAGCGAAGCATTTTTGCCTTTTTCGCTAATGGTTTATGCCTAGTTTCCATTAATTTAGTAGCCAGTTACTTAATTTAGAATTTGTAACATTACTATTATTTGGATCTTATCTTATAGAGAGAGATAAGAGATAAGATTATTTGGATAATGCCTAATAGTAAAGTTAAAGAGTTAAACTAGAAAATACAATTGAATTAAGAAAAAATACTTTTCTTCCTATCCAGGAAACGTGATTAGGGCCAATTTTGCTTCCACGGAGCCTCAAACAGGCGTAATTTTATTTGCTGCTATTTTATTTGCTGCCTCCATCACAAACATTACTTTTATTAACACAAATTTATTGCGAGATAAAAGCCTTCGACCAATGTGTGTTACCAGTGATGACTTACGGGTCCGAAACGTGGTCCCTTACTATGGGCCTCATAAGAAAGCTCAAGGTCGTTCAAAGAGCTATGGAGAGGGCTATGCTCGGTGTTTCTCTGCAAGATCGAATCAGAAACGAGGAAATCCGTAAAAGAACGAGGGTCACCGACATAGCTCAGTGGATTAGCTCTTTGAAGTGGCAGTGGGCGGGGCACATAGCGCGAAGAACCGATGGCCGATGGGGCGGAAGGGTTCTTGAATGGCGACCACGTACCGGCAAGCGCAGCGTTGGACACTCACCGACCAGGTGGTCAGACGACCTGATAAAGGTCGCAGGAAGGCGCTGGATGCAGGCCGCTTCCAACCGGTCATATTGGAAATCCTTAGGGGAGGCCTATGTCCAGCAGTGGACTTCTTGTGGCTGAGATGATGATGATGATGAAAGCCTTTTCACGAATTACAAGGGCAAAGATCCGACTGTTCATAGAAATCAATAGTTATGGAACTATTCGCTGTCATAGTTTCCTTAAAATACTATAACATAGTATAAACTTTATGTAAGTATTTAGCATGCAATGTTATTTTACTTTTTTTACACTCACTTTCAGGCTGAAAGTGAAAACCAGTGTGCCGTCTTTCTGGTCGAGTACGCTGAGTTTTGGCCTTTTTTACACTACTGCAGCATATACATTGCTTTTTTCATGTGCTCTAGTAAATGTTTTGTTATGTATTATTTTTAATACCCACGACGGAACGGAGCAGGTATATGTGTTTAGGGTGAGAGATGTTTGTTTGTTTGTGCAAAGTAATGTTAAGTACTACCTATCTTCTAAACTAATGATCCGATTTTGATGCGGTTTTCAATAACGGGTTTGTGTTTGAATAGTTCATGTTCTTAGACAGGGTGTCATGGCTGTAACTCACTAGGGGGCGCCACAATATTAGTGCAAAACAATGTTGTGTCGTGGGTTCTTTGCAAAATTTCTAATTTTGCTTAATTATTATATTTATTAGTAATGCCTTGTTTATGTTTTTTTTTTTTTTGTAGGATATGATGCAGTTTTCGTGAAATTAAACGTTATCTTTCTAGTTAAATAGCACAAAATGTATGCGGAAATTTTTTTGATTCAGAAGATTAACCGTACCTGTGATAAGTATAATAATAACGCTGCTACTGCCTCGGTTTAGAATATTCCGGGAAAGACGATATTTCATATCGCATTATTTTGAGGTTTTCGACATTATACCTACTCAATTATTTTGCTGAATAAATATTTTTGTTTCTTTCTTTTATTCTAATATATGTAACATTTTTGTAAGTTGGATAAAACATAGATTGATACATGAATATTTCGTGGTTTAGCGCTGCCCCAATCCTAACTAATATTATAAATGCGAAGTGAGTTTGTTTGTTTGTTCATTGGTAACGCTTTCACGCCCTATCTGCAGAACCGATCATCATGAAATTTTGTATACACATTGTGTGGAGTACAGAGAAGGACAACATAGGTTATTTTCAACGCGAGCGAAGCCGCGAGCGACAGCTATTTTGAAATAAAACATTTAAAAGAAAACGTAGACATCATTAAAAATGTTGATTTAGACGTCTCTAGAAAACCCTTCAAACTATTTTATGAACTACTGTTTACAGTTTAAAGGGAGAAAATGAAGCTATACTTAGAGTATTTTTTTGTTTACCATACAGGCCGAAGTTGTATAAAAATAAACGTTCCCATATAAGTTGCCTGAGCGGCTAAACACTTTTACTTCCCATTGGTCCCTTATGAAAAGGTTTTCATAATGATGGGCTGGGTATTATCTTATAAAGATAAGTCTAAGATAAATCTATGTTTATCTATTCTAGGACAAATTTAAAAATTGAGGTTCAGGAGATTTTCTATATTTAATCTATTTTTTTATTTAATATAGGTTGCTCAGAACACTTATTTATTGTCATACATATAATTATAGGCATACTTATATATATAATGACTCTCTTCTCAATATAATATTATATCAAAGGATTTAAGAGATACGTCTTTAAGTTAATTTTAACGTTACTAATAAAATTATCATCTTGGCCAAATATATTGTTATGCTTATTAAATATATTCTAAAGATGCCTACCAATTACGGGCGTTGCCTTGACAAATCCCGCGGGACCCCTACTTGTATGAGAGCAGGGCTCCGCTTACGCGAGAGTGCACAGGCTGTTCTAAATAGGACCGAAGTTTTATCTCCAGTAAAGCATAACAATGTGTACTTTCACTACAACGGTGTGCGTAATATAAATAATGTAAAATATGCCCCTATAGTGCTTTGTAAGCAGCGAAGATTTACTTAATTATTTTGGTTGATTAATTAATAGCATTACAATGCTCGGTAGGTAACTATTATTAAAATTGGAGAGAACTCACCAAAGGTAGGATTTGAGCTCACAATTTACGCCCTAAGTGTGCTACAAACTACACTACCGTGACTTTTAAGCCAAGTGGTCGGGTCTGATCACATATTAATGTGATGAGATCATTTGGCGCGGCGGCATACTCTATGGGGATTACCACGTAGACTTTAGATAGACTCTTTTAGCCAAAAAGCGTAGATAAAACTAGTGTCCAGCCCATAGTCGGTCGCGCACACACACAGCTACCAATTTGACGGATTTAGAGGGCATAAATTGACATGACGCGTGTGATAACACTAAGCTGTCACGCACACAAGTATTGAAAAATTAGTTTGTTTTTAATAATTGAAATAAAGGATTGCGGTGTCTAGAAAGTATATAGTCAAATTCCGTAGAGCATACAACGCATTCGAAGGATTCAAGTCATGGTGGTGTAGTTGATACCACACTTAGACCAGTAGTGTCTCCTCTACAGGTCGGTTCATCATTAAAAATAATTGATGTGTGTAAGGCAAATAAAGATTTTTGCCCAACAGAAAAGACGCTTCGCTTGCATTTCGCATTTACTGGGTCCATTAGATGCCTTCCCTCTATATATAAAGATGCTATTGTTTGATTAAATACATATGTTATACACAGACACTTTTGTATATATTAAATGGGATTGTCCCCTTATCTTACATGATGGATAGCCTCAGTAAGTAATACATGCAAATAATTCCTATTCACTCTTACCTTTCGACGTCCTAAATTGTATGTGTCGGGAAAAAGTAAAGAGGAGTCATGCGGAATACTGAATACTACTCAATGCTGACAGATCGCGCTACACTGGTAGTGCACAGGGGTCTTTGACGACTTTTTGGGGTATATTTCAAATGTATAAAAAATCTTTATCTCTCATATTGACCATGCAGACGTGATTCTGTATAATTGCCTAGTAGTCAAGGGATTTTCGTAAAATATTCTTTAGTGGTTGAAATTGAAACATGAAGGTGGTACAGACGGAAGAGTTTGTGTAGTTAGCTTGTGTTTTTGTACAAGAGAAAGAAAGCAAGCAAGAAAGAGTTGCAGCTGGTAACAGAGTAAAGCTGGCATTGCATTCCTTTACGAATAGGAAGGTATCGAATAAAATTGCGACTTGCTGTTCTGTTCATGAAGGAGTACTGGTTGGTACACGATAAGGTTGCGGAATCATTGGTATCATTTTCACGAAAAATGTAAGTGGATTTTGCGAAATGTTGCTTATGTCATCACCGCCTCAACCCCCCTCCCCCATGTCGTCAAAAATAAAGAAAGCCCAGACCCCCCACCCCTTTCACTGCTTACATAATATTTGAATGACCCTTAGGTGCTAGGGGCTAGGGGCTAGGGGCAAGGGGCTAGGGGCTAGGGGCAAGGGGCTAGGGGCTAGGGGCTAGGGGCTAGGGGCTAGGGGCTAGGGGCTAGGGGCTAGGGGCTAGGGGCTAGGGGCTAGGGGCTAGGGGCTAGGGGCTAGGGGCTAGGGGCTAGGGGCTAGGGGCTAGGGGCTAGGGGCTAGGGGCTAGGGGCTAGGGGCTAGGGGCTAGGGGCTAGGGGCTAGGGGCTAGGGGCTAGGGGCTAGGGGCTAGGGGCTAGGGGCTAGGGGCTAGGGGCTAGGGGCTAGGGGCTAGGGGCTAGGGGCTAGGGGCTAGGGGCTAGGGGCTAGGGGCTAGGGGCTAGGGGCTAGGGGCTAGGGGCTAGGGGCTAGGGGCTAGGGGCTAGGGGCTAGGGGCTAGGGGCTAGGGGCTAGGGGCTAGGGGCTAGGGGCTAGGGGCTAGGGGCTAGGGGCTAGGGGCTAGGGGCTAGGGGCTAGGGGGTAGGGGGTAGGGGCTAGGGGGCTAGGTGCTAGGAGCCAGGGGCTAGGATCTTTTTTTTATAGTACGTGTGGACGCGTGCGCTCGTCTATCGATAGAAGGTGTGGACTCATGCGCACATCCATCGATCGCAGGCGCTGGCGCATGCGCACATCCATCCTTAGTAGGCGTTGGCGTAAGTACCCGCCTATCGACAATACCTAGCCTAGATGTCAGCACAAGCGCACATTAATCGATCGCAGTCGTTGGCGCATGCGCACGTCCATCGATAGTAGGCGTTGGCGCAAGTGCTTTATTTTCTGCGCATACCGAAGACACGCCCACCTACTACGCCCCTAGCAACACCCGTGTGACTGTGGCCTTACCGATCCATGCGAACTTGTAAATGTGGCCTTATCTACGTGAATTATGTAAGTGTTATTTTGTTAAACAGTATTGAGTAAATCGCTCTGCTTAGTAACTAGATGTATAAAAGAAAGAAAAAGATTCGGCAGAAGAGAGAAGAAATTGTATTTCGCATCACGCAAAAAAGACACTGTCGTGTCGCTACTAAGCAGTGTGCGTACAAATTGTACTTGATTTTTTAGGTATCGAACCCAGAGTTTTCAAGCTGGTTTCCACCACACATCATCATCATCATCATCATCAGGTCTTTCTAGTCTCCACTGCAGGAGCACGACCCTCTCTGTTCCACCACACTCCGTTGCCATTTCAGCTCTTTGTTTATGTCCCAGACAAAGCAGAACTTATATTTGTCCACTATGGGATTCGAACCCAGGACTTTAAGATGGCGATCGAATTAGGTGACAGTCTTGAGAAATGTCACGCTATATAGCTTGAAGCAAGTCACAAGAAAGATAGTTCAGCATAGCTCTTAGCGACGCAGCGTCAGAAAAAAATTCGAGACTGCGCAACATTTTAGTGTAAGTGGGTAACACATTTTTTTTTAGTTTTAGTGTAAGTGTCGGGATTTTTGACTTTAATTACATCACATTCGGACATACCTACACAAGTCCTCGCTTGAGGTTACTTAACTTGTGTAAGCATCCGTAATTGATTGAGTGACCTTTTTCTAATATATTTAACCGACATCAAATATACACTCTTTTTTATGCACGTTCTCCAATTACTCGACGAGGTTTGATCGATATCGATTTTTCGGTTCCGTAGTTTTGTTAGTCTTTTTTTAAGAGCTTTAACAGTTTAATAAAGAAAATTATACCGATCGTATATGTTTGAAAGAATAACAATCAATTATTCGTAACCTGTAAAATAATTTAAAAAAAAATATGCATTCGTCACCAGCAGCAGTATCATGAAGTATGTAAAAGTAATTGAAATGTGATAGGCGTTTTGACATACAATGCGGCTTTCGTATGTTCAAAAAATAATTACATACGATAACAGCAATGTACGTCAAACCGGCAAAGTGTTGTTTTGGTTTGAAGACGCAACATGTACGGGCGGCGCGGCGGCGGCGGCGTGACCCAGTTTACCACCCTGCAAGGTCATTGCCCGTTTTGGCGCCTTTTTAGCGAAAATACCAGTCGCCGTAAGTTTTACATATTTTCTTTTCTTGTTTTTTTTTTCGGTTAAGAAAACTGTCACATGACTGTAATGTATTTTTTTATTTCTTACAAGGACAAAAAATTAAGTGTTTTTCGGACACTAAGTCAAAATATTTTCATGATTTTAATTTGCAACAAGAAGTAAGCACGTAAATGGATTTTTCGTTGCTCTTTTATTATTGTGCAATAAAGGGTTTTAATCTAATCTAATCTTTTTTAGCTGGAAGTGAGAGAAAGAAAAGTAATTTTTACTATTTCTTGATTTGACTTGAGTTGTTTCCACTTTTTATGAATAATAACTGACATTTATGACTATTCTACTATTTTATAATTTTACCGTATCCTTGAAATCCATGTAGTAAAAATCTTGTTTAAAGTTAATTCGTGGGAGCTTAATATAAACTTGAAGTTTTCAAACTTTGTTGATATTTTTACAAGAACAGAATCACGTCTTTTTTGACAGAGTATCGCAAGACAAGTCTATTTTTCATAAAAAAGATTAACTAACTATTTTTGAGTTTATTTTTTATTTATTTCCTCGCAAAAATTTAATTTCTGACTTGTTTTATTTCACTTAATGTTGTGAAATATATGACTTACAAAAATTGATTTTTCCGGTAATGAGATTTTTTTTTCAGTTGACGTCTCTAGTCATGAATGAGAGTAAACAATTTTAATATAATAATTCAATAAATAACTTGAAGGTGCCCATTTTGATTACAAATAATTTGGTTTTACAGGAATATTATTCTCAAACAGTTAAATTATGAGTCAACTTGGTGACAAGACCCTTTTTCGTGCTGCACCGAAGATGCTGTAAAGAATAATTCTATGCTGTTTCCACAAGGTACTTTAAATTATTTATCAAGTTATTTTCGCAAAATAATCTATGAAAATAATGATAAATGAAAGCAGCAGAGAAAAAATGTTTTCTTACCTCTGAATTCCAGACGAGCGAACTTTTCGTTCTTGCATTTAAGAATTTTGAAACGTGTCAATTTTACAATTAATGACATAGTTCAAAAGAATTGTTATTTTTTTCCATTTAGTGCCTGAATTCCGGGGCCTGAGCCTCTTGGACTAGACGATTTTTCCGGAGCGCCCGACGCGAAGGCCCCTATCGCTAGGGGCCCGAGACCGAAGCCTCTGCGACGAAAGACGGAAAGTCCACGAAACGCGGCGCGGGGCCCCAAATTCAAATGCCCAAAATTTAAGTCTATAAAGTCCACTAATTTAGAAGAATTGACACTACACAAAAATTCTAGAAACACTAATTCACTCGCGGATCCGAAGGCTGTGCTCAGGTACTAAGCCGCTATTCAGGTCCACTCTCTTCCAAAGCCAAACTAATATATTGCCCAAAGTTTACGGTGTTCCAGAGCTGTCGGAGCTCTAGGTGTTCTCTGGGCAGCTGCTGGCGACGGAATGAGGGAGCTGGGCTGCATGAAAATAATTGAAGGTTCGCGCACCATGCGTCCCTCGCGTCCCGCCCACCCCTGCTTCGCCCTGGCTTCCACCCCCTACCCTCAGGGGGAGACGCAACTGGTGGGAGGTGGGTGGTAGGCGGCTCGTGTTGGTGCATATAATATTATTCGTATATTTTATATAATTTTTAAAATTTAAGCTAAATTATAAAGATTTAAAAAATATGTATTAAAGTAATAAATATATCTTAGTTTTTTCCGTTAATTTCGACCTTTTCTATTATTAATTAGGTCGTGGAACATTTCCAGTTGATATTTCGATCGGAATAATTAGTTGCTTCGAGAAATACGTTGGATTACCTAATCACCGAATATTTCTAAGATTAAGATCTTTAAAGAATTCTTTTTGAGCACACATGGTGACTGTCATATTAAAATATTAATAAAAGGTTTGAAATTTAAAAATTACACAAATTAGCTGTTTTGTTAGTGTAAGTATGTTCTGTTTTGGATTATATACACAATGAGATTGGCTGAAACTAGCTACCTAGTGTCATTTTCCTATAAAATAGTCAATCTTTGTTCGCCGTCGGCCGTCGGCTGGCCAACCAATAGCCTACTGTGACAAGACTTTTGTACAACTGGTTGATTATTTTATTTTTACACGAGCTTAACACTTTTATTTGACATACTTTTATCAGCATTGCATTATATAGTTTACGCTTAGTTTAAATAAGATTTTTACTTGTCGCTCCAGAAACTGCAAGGTTTTCGAAATTAAACGTATCAAAGTTTTTAAGTTAGATTGTTAGCTATCTAGCTCATAAAGTTATATTTTATTCTATTGTATAGTTTTAACGTAAATCCAGAAAAACGAATCAGTATTAAATAATTGTTTAAGCTCAAAGTTACTCGATTTGAAAGACCTGAAAGGTAAAAATAAATACAGATAGGTGTATTATTGTCAATAATTTTATGATAATGACGAAAAAATACGTTTTCTTACTTTCTTTTTCAAATATATTCCAGGCAAACTATTGAAATCAGCAAAATAGAGTTAAAAATAGAAACCCCGTCATTACCAGCGAGGTTATGTCGCTTAGTTATGTCGTAATAATAACATTGTTGTCCCTCATCTAAAATCTTTGAAATAAATCAATAATATTATGTATGTATGTTTTTAAGTTTCATTTTACGCTACATAACAAAGTTTTATTTCATTCGGTTTAAAAGTTTTTTCGTAAATCAAACAAAGTAACTTATCAAAAGCAGCATTAGAATTTTAATCATCCGATAACTCCATTTGAAAGGCCAGCAAAGTATAAATAAAGACATGTAAGTGTATTACATACTTTTCATAGTTTTATAATTTAAAGATAACTTTATTTTTTCCTTCTTTCTATTTGAAATAAAGCCGTGATAAGCAAAATAAAGTAATATTGATAGAAAATTATTATTGCCAGTGACTTCATACGCATGGACCTAATTATGATAAATTTACATCAAAATTAGATATATTGTTATAACTTTTTGTCCTCCTCTTAAACGTTTTTAAATATAACAATAAAATGTATGTAAGTTTTTAAGTTTATTTTTATGCTACATAACTTACTAGGTTTCATTACATTTGGTTTTTTAGTTTTTTCGTAAATCCCAAAAAACAAAGTAATTAATTACAATGTAGCGGTAGGCCCTAAAATATTCAGTCACTCGATTTAAAAGACCAAAACCGGCCAAGTGTGAGTCAAACTCGCGCAATGAGGGTTCCGTACAATATGCTTCGTGAATACACACAATGTGCAAAAAATTTTTTAATCAATTGACTAGCGCCATCTAGTGGTGTTTTAGTGAACTATTTCCCTAGATGAACTTATTATTGTAAGTTTACCACTTAATTTTCAAGTGATAGAATTCTTATTGTTTTTCCTGTAATCTTCAAGGAATGAACTATATTTTGTAATTTTTTCAAAATTTTCGGCTCAGTAGTTTCGGAGATCAGGGGTCATTCCCCCGAATGGTCAATTTTTGCCTTCTTTCGTGAATAAAATCAAAAGTATTGATTTTACCCGAACAAAAAAAAATATTTTTGAGATCCTCATAATGAGCCCTTTCATTTGATATGTGACACAGTAAGGTTTGCAAAACTTTTTTTTTTAATTTTGTGATGTGGCCCCTCAAAATGACCCTTATTTCAAAAAAATCTTTATTTACTTTGCTTATCCGTGTTTGGGTCATAGAATTACACTATCTTACCAAATTTCATCTAATTTGGTTCAGTAGATTCGGAGAAAATCGGCTGTGACAGACGGACGGACGGACAGACAGACGCTCGAGTGATCCTATAAGAGTTCCGTTTTTCAACTTTTGTACGGAACCCTAAAAAGTAAAAGTAAATGCAGGTAGGTATATTATTTTTAATGTTTTTCTAATTAAAAATATAAAATACGTTTTCTTACTTTCTACTTGAAATAAAGCCAGAAAAACTATTGTGATCAGTAAAATAAAGTAAAATTGATATAAAACCATTATTGTCAATGACTTCATATGCATTATGATCAATTAACATCAAAATAAGTTATATTGTAATAACTTTTCAGTCCCCCTCTGAAACGTTTTTAAATAAAACAATAAAATGTATGTTAGTTTTTAAGTTTATTTTTATGCTACATAACTTACTGGGTTTCATTTCATTTGGCTTTTTAGTTTTTTCGTAAATCCCAAAAAACAAAGTAATTAATAAAAACGTTGTATTAGGCCCTATGAAATGTCCAGTCACTCAATTGGAAAGACCAAAGAGTAAAAATAAAAGCAAACAGGTAAGTACTTTCAATAGTTTTATAATTATAAAGATAACAATACGTTTCTTTTCTTTCTATTTGAAATAAAGCCAAAAAAACTATTGTGATCAGGGGTATTAATAAAAAACCTGTTAATGCTAGTGACTTCTTACGCATGGACCTCATTATGATTAATTTACATTAAAATTAAGTGAGTCGTAATGACTTTTCTGATCCACATCTAAAACCTTTGAAATAAAACAATAAAATGTATGTAAGTTTTTAATTTTAATTTTACGCTACATGAAACACCAAGTTTTATTTCATTCGGTTTTATAGATTTTTAATAAATCCCAAAAAACAAAGAATTTATTATAATGTAGTTTTATGCTCTAAAAACGCCCAAAAAGGTCTCATTGTTCTAATAATTTAATTTAAAAGACCAGAACAAACTAAACAAAGACAGATATATGACTTCTATAAATAACTTATAAGTATATATGGAATTTATAAAGATTAACACAGGTTTTCTTACCTTCTATTCCAAATTAAGACAGGAAACTATAACTATTAACAATGAAGAGTAGATTTTTAAAAAACCTGTTATTGTCAGTGACTTCGTCCGCATTGAAATTCACCCACCTATGTATATTCACATTATTGAACGATCGAAACCAAGTTATCTCCCGTATCCAAAAACTTACAAATTTTGGACCAATTTTAGTTTTTGCGTTTTATTTTTAAGTATCAAAACACAAAGTTACATTTTATTTAATTAGGTATGTATTTTGTTTGTAAATGCCAATAAACAAAATATTTTTTTACTAAAAAATAATATATTTATTTAAATAAAATTATTTTAATACGGTTTTTATCGCGTTTGTTACATTATTTATACACCTAACGTTTCGAGCACTTTACAGTGTTCGTGGTCTTGAATATTTAGTGAAAAGTCTAATAACTCAGTACAAAATAAAAACAAACAAATATGTATATAATTCAAAAAGCTTTATGATTTTTAAACGTAAAAACAGGTTTCAGCCTTTTCATTCAAAATACACCCAGAAAATCTATTCAAACTAGCATAAATAGAGATGGTGTTTTAACTTCATAATATTTTTAAAGATCTATTTAACGACACCCCACATGATGGGTAAGTAGAGAAAAAAATTACTCCCCCACTTTACTTGTATGGGAGCTACCCTAAAAAACAGTTTTTTTTTCAAGATTTGTTTCTACCACTTTTTTGCCATGATTAATATACGTACCCATGCCAAATTACAGCTTTCTAGTACTTATAGTCTCTGATTAAAACCGCGGACGGACAGACAGACAGACAGACATGGCGAAACTATAAGCGTTCCTTGTTTACTACGGAACTCTAAAAACTACTTTTAACTACTTTTTGACAGTTCACGTCCGCTATACTGAGTTTTTGTTGACGTTACATAGCCTACGATACTCCGGGGAAGGAAACAAATATAATGATATCTATTACACTTCGAATTTCGGTCGAGCCGGATACAGAAGGCAACAGTGGAACAGTTATACTCGTATTTACATGCATACAAACGTACATATATGCTTACGTGCGACGCACATTACCCTCTTTCTTGGTGGGTTATTCGGGTAAAAACACGACTTCTTACCTTTCTAAAGGTAAGGTACTATAGAGCCAAATAAGGCCCACTTAATTTCGAACCACTTTGTATCATTATTGCTTGAAAAAAGCAATATTTTGAGATCAGTTTGTAATGCTTCCTATAAATTTAAACACGCTTATATATTTTTTTTTCGCCGTGTGGTTCCCGGCAGAGTAGAATAGGACCACTCCAAGTCATCCCGTGGATGTCGTAAAAGGCGACTAAGGAAACACAAGCTAAACAAAGCTTATTAACATCAAAGAGACCTCTCCAACCCGTCTGGCCAGCGTGGAGAGTGTAGGCCAAATCCTCTGACTACTCAGGCTAGTATATGGCTCTGGTAGTACAGAGAGGGTCGTGCTTCTGTAGTGGAGACTGGAAAGACCTGATGATGATATATATATTTTTTTAATAAATACATATATTATATTTAGGAAGTAAAGTGGTGTCAGCTTTTCATTATCATTTTGCATGTTCTTTTTATTAACCAAGACGTTTACACTGTTGCAAGTCCATTATTTTTCAGTCAGGCTTTATTATATTTCAGGCCTTATTTGGCTCCAGTACCTTACTAAATAAAGCTTCCAAAACTATTTTCATTAGCTAAGTAGGTTGGTAGAGAAAATCCTTTATTGCTTGAGACTTCCTCTGATCTACGATATTATATTAAGACAAATAATTTATTTGCTTATATATTCTAAACTTGTTAAAGTCTGGAAATCTAATATCTGTAGGTTATTAATTATTAAGTCCAATTTATAGCTGTCGAGAACACAAAGTTTTGATTAGTTAGGATCAAGAGTATAGAAGTACATAAGCTATAATATACTAAAGTCATAAAACTCATACCCAAAAATAATACTTAGTTCTGCCCTTTAGCATAAAAAAAGATACTAAAGTCTCCATGGAAAATAAACCTTCATGTTTAAGAATTTAAGATGAAGAGAAAAATCTGATTTTATATTCCAAGTCTTTCCCCGTAGTTTTTCCCAGGCTGCGTCCTCAGGAGTGATACGTTTGAGCCCGGGGTAACTTATTATAACTGCACACATGATTCGATATGACTCTTATTTATATTCCAAATACCTATATTTTTTTGCATAAAGAAAAAGCATTGCCATACAACATGGCAATGCTGCCAACCTTCTGGGTACACTTCCGCAGGGTATTGTGGACAGGGGATAGTGATTTTCGGGACATTTTTATTTATAGCAGGTTATTTGTTAATATAGATTATTGTTATTTTTCAATAGCGTTAATTATTACTTTTTTAATTGAGTTAGTTTTATATAATAATGATTGTGTTAGGTGTTAATTATATAATAATTCATGATTATATGATATTTACTTAATATTTGCAAATTGACAAACGTTTATCCGAAAAACTCAGTACAGTTTTATAACAATTTTGGTAGTACTTCACGCAGCCAGGTTTTAGCATCAGGGAGGGTTCAAGAAAATTTCACGACTTATAGTGCATGAAATAATAATAACATTCATGAGAGCCAAGCCATTCAGTCTCAATGCATCAACAGCGGCGGGTAGTAGAAATAGCAAATATAAAAGAAATAAAAATATATACGTGACAAATCACACAGATTGACCTAAACCCAAAGTAAGTTCGAAACTTGAGTTATGGGATACTAAGTCAACGATACTATATTTTATATTAGATACATATATAGATAAACATCCAAGACCCAGGCCAGTGTGAAAAAGATCATTTTCCATCTTGACCTGACCGGGGATCCAACCCGGGACCATCCGTGGTCCCGGGTGTTGGCCGCTGCGCCACGGAACTCGACAAATCTAAAACACATAATAGTGTAATAATTAGATAGAAGTAGTGGCACGTTCCTCATCTTGTAATTATTAATGTTAATTTCCTAAAATGTTGGGGAGGGGGATTAAACACCCAAAACCCTTCCCCCGGCTAAGCCCGTGATAGTACCTGTAATTTAATCCGTACGGAGTTCTCATATTGTCATAACTATACTATAGATTTCACCCACGACTCTCTGGTGCGTGTATTTGTTGCTAATAGATAAACTGAAAAACTATTTATTTAAATAAATATATAGGGACATATCACACAAATCGAGCTAGCCCCACAGTAAGTTGTGAACTTGTGTCGCAGGACACTAACTCAACGATACTATATTTTATAATATATACTTATATAGATAACATCCAAGACCCAGGTCAATATGAAAAAGATCTTTTTCCATTTTGACCTGACCATGGATCGAACCCGGGACCCCCGTGTCGCAGGCTAGCGTGTTGACCGCCGCGCCATGGAGCATTTATTTATTCATTCATTCAACACTTTATTGCACACATGAAGGACATTCATAAAACAAAATAACAAAACAGATATACAAAAGGCGGCCTTATCGCAATAGCAATCTCTTCCAGGCAACCTTAGGGTAGTTGGAAAAATAAAGAGATAAAATATCAGGCAAGGTGCAAAAACGTCAAGGAAAAATTATAAGATAGACAGAATAATATATATTGATGGCAAAATTAAAATACATACATAAATACATACATATTCATATATACTACTATTGTATACAGTTGTGCGAGATCTGGACGATATACGAAAGGAGAAGAATTACAAAGAAGAAAGGAAATGTGATTTTACTTGGGACTTAAAGCTGGCTAGCGTTTGAGCGCGCCGGATAGACAGTGGTAGTGAATTCCAAAGTTGACTACTGAATTGTTTTTTTAAATTCTTGCATCAATTATTGATAGCTAATATAGTTATCGCAGAAATGAAAACAAATATTCAAAAATTTGCGTTTAAACCTAAAAGTTTTAATAAAATTGGCATATTATTGTATTAATGATTATTTAAATGATAAAAATGTGTTAATTTACTGTAATAAATATTAATAGCATTTGAAATAAATAAATAATTGTTAAATATTGTAATCGAAGCCTTTTAGGCACCTAGGGACCAAGTCTGGATTAAGTTTCTTTCGGCATATTCCTCACCAGTGGTCATTACGAAACACTAGTAATTTTTCGATTTTGCATATTAAAAATTAAAAATCATAGGAAAACTATGACTTTCAAAAAGAGATACAATTATCCAATTTTGAATCTTTGACTTTGACTTCATAAGCGTTTTAGCAAATTTGACTTCAATATGCGTGTTCCCGGTTAACTCCTCATCTAAGATGCTTCGGAGCCCAGGGTCCGGGTACCAGGGGTTGGCTGGGGTAACTGTGGGATAAAACTAAAAAGTGAATTTATGGTTTTGTTACTGTTCTATACTACCAAGCCAGCTGCCTGACTGATGATGTTATGAAATCAGCAGACTTACTTAATTCATAAAGCTTAAATATAACATAATATAATAATAAAATAATTAATAATAAATAAGCCAAAGTTATGAGTCTAACCATTCTGTATTAACATCTACTTAATTAGGAAAAGATTTTGTTCAAGAAGTTGGCACAATATACATGTAAAATACATTATTTTTTTGTGTAAAAGTGGAAAGACCTCCCAAAATTAAACACAATAGTGATTTTTCTCTACTAAAAAAAACTAAATAAAAGTTATAAATTCACATATTTTGAGACGTTATAAAAAACGCATTGCTGAATGCGTCAATTTTTCATTTTGTACGGGTGATTTTTTCTGTACTATCAGAGCCATATATGAATAAGGCAGAGCAGTCAGGCGATTTGGCTTACTCTCTCAACGCTGGCTAGATGCTCTTTTATAATCTGCTGGCTGTGTTTCATAAGTCACCTTCTACGACTTCCATGGCAAGACTTGGTGTGGGCCAATTCTACTCTGCTGGGATCACACGATTAGCTAAATATCTCTGTCTTGCTATAGTGTCATCGGATCTACATGTTAACGCGAAACATCAGCTCAAACAAACATTAGGAAGTAGATAAATATATATATATATATAGTAGATAAATATTTTAGGCGGTAGATTTTGCAGTTCTTATAAAATACTAGACAAATGTCAACTTAGTCTACCTGCGACCACGAACACTGTAAAGTGCTCGAAACGTTAGGTGTATAAATAATGTAATAAACGCGATAAAAATCGTATTAAAATAATTTTATTTAAATTAGGAAGTCGGTTAAACAAGATTTTATTAAGATTTTGATTATTACTATTGAAAAGAAACTTGAAGAATGATATTTGAGCTTGTAACGATTGTAATGAGCCGTGTGTTCTCGGCAGAGTAGAATAGGACCACTCCATGTCTTCCCGTGGATTTCGTAGAAGGCGACTTAAGAAACACAGGCTAAACAAAGCTTATAAACATCAAGGGACCTCTCCAACCCGTCTGGCTAGCGTGGAGAGTGTAGACTAAACCCTTTGACTGCTCTGGCTAATATATGGCTTAGGCAGTACAGAGAGAGTCGTGCTCCTACAGTGGAGACTTAAACAGACCTGATGATGCTGATAATTGTAAACTAATAAGCTATGGATGGTCTACATCGACTAAATAATAAACTTTACTTCTTCGAGTTATTTTACCTCAAAAAAATAATAATTAAGAAATTTATTTATTATTTATGTGATGTTATTGTTCAAATTGGAAGATCCAAATTTTTATTCGACGATATTCATTCCTATTAAAAAATCAGTCGGCCAAATTCTGGTCTAATATAATATAAAATTAGATATAGCCTTTTTGACTCGAAAGGAAAAAGAAGATTAAAAAATCAATATTAAAAGCTGCTTGCTGGCACACCCATCCGAATTGATCCCACGCCCACGTTGCTTGCCATACGCACTGAGCCATCAAAATAATATTCTCTTGCTTTGTGATTAGTCAGACCAGTCATCGTCTACGCCCATACCATCGTACGACGCACTGAATAAAGAAAGTCGGGATGAATAACTTATGTAAGTACAGAGTGTCTTATCTAACACTGAACGCCACTCCATTATGACGTTGTTTTTCATGTGAAAGTGGCCAACACTAGTGTCTGATTTTTCAAGCTGTCTAAAGGCATCTGACATTGCTTAACGACTGCCATCAACAACGACAGCCAGGACCATCGGCTTAATGTGCCTTCCAAAGCACGGAGGATCTCGAGATATTTTTATGCCACTTGCGGAAACCCATCCAAGTGGGCACTGCGCCCCGGGGTTGCTTAACATGCGGAAGCGCTTATAATGCTTACACCTTCAAGACCATCGGGCTCCTCGCACTCCATTATAACTATTGCCTTGTACTCACATACTCTATCATTATTTCATTTTGATTTATATTATTGCTTTTTCAGGAAATCTGAAAAATACCGTTCATTACCTAGTTACGTGGTAACACAAACTGAGGTATTTCTTTGCCAATTTGTTTAGATATAAGAGGTTTGTTTTCGTTTTTTGGTTCTTTGGAATCTTCTTTTTCTTAGCGTGTCGATGTTTACCAATTTCAAATATTTTTCTTGGCCCAGTATTGGGCAACTTGTACTGCATTTTGTGTTGCTTTATGCAGGTCCTCCAGCTTGCAGGTCGCGGGGCATGCTGGGCATACCAGTAAATATGCCATTGTCTGTGGAGATGCACCGCAGCTGCAAAAATTGTTTGTCTTTGGAATTAATAATTATTATTTATCAAAGGTATCTCTTTTGGAGTAACGGTTGTAACCCCGGTCCTTTGGAAGGCTTGCGTTGGGATGTAGATCCAACACGTAGAGGCTATTTGGAGAAGTTGTAATGTAGGTTTATTATCATCATTGTCATTATCATCAGAGTACAGTTGTGAACTTGTGATTAATAAATAATTAAGAGACATAATATGCTCCCATTTTGAGGTTTTGTTAAAACCATATATAGTAAAATAAGTAAACATTGTTCAGTTTTGCGCTAATCCTAATATTATAAATGCGAAAGTGAGTTTGTTTGTTTATTTGTTTGTTTGTTACGCTTTCACGCCGTATCTACTGCCCCGATCATCATGAAATTTTGCATACACATAGGTAAGGGTACCGAGAAGGACATAGGCTATATATTACGCGGGTAAAGCCGCGGGTAACAGCTAGTATTTTATAATCTTTTGTTTGTTTTGCTATCAACAAGGCTTTTTAATTTTTAAAATTAAAAAACTTGTTTCATATTATTTGGGGAACAAGCCCAAGATACAGTATAAAATGAACAATATTCAATCAAGTTTCATAACACTTAATGACAAGGGCAGGAGATGAGCTAGTTTTGAAAATCACATTCAAGTATGAATAATTAAAACTCGACTAGCCTTTGACAGTTAACGTCCGCGATATTGACTTTTTATAACACGACACAGACTTTGACTCTTCAAGGAAAAACACAAATGTAATGACTAGTGTAAAGAGTTACGGTACTACCACTTTTATAAGTTACACCGATGTACCTGCGCAGAAGTAAAATTTTTGCATGGCGCGAAAATACCCGTCCGTTATTGGCTGATGTGTACGCGCCATGCGGCGACTTGATCACTCACGGCAGTCGTACGAGTATTGTGAGCGAGATAGCACGAGTTCTGTTGTTTTTGGATTTCACATCTTATTTTGTAGCAATGAGTTCGTAATTTGATTGATGTTTTCATTCGGCTTGAGTCGGCGGTAGGTCTGCGCGATCAAACAATGCCGATGTAACTTAATAAAGTGGTAGTACTGTACACCACTTAAAAATTGACCTAACAGTATGGGCAACAGGCGAGAGGATACATTACATAGACATCATATGCACCGTGTACAAATTGCCCTGGTGGTTAAACAATTTGTATGAAATAGTCGATTTTAACATAATACCATCATCATCAGGTCTTTTTAGTCTCCACTGCAGGAGCAGGACCCTCTCTGTACTACTACCAGAGCCATTTATTAGCCAGAGCAGTCAGAGGTTTTGGCCTTCACTCTCTACGCTGACTGTCTGGTTATCCAACCCGTTTGGGTTGAAGAGGTCTCTTTGATGTTTATAAGCTTTGTTTAGCTTGTGCTTCCTGATTCACCTTCTTCTTCTTCTAATCCACGGGAAGACTTGGAATGGTCCTATTCTACTCTGCCGGGAACCACACGGCCATAAATAACATAATGCCATATATATTATACTATAGGAATAGATTTCTCTTCCGGAGGTCAACTTTTGTGAAGTATTCAGATAGTCTGACGCCCGGAAAAGGACATAGGGTTTACTTTTTAGTTTGTAAAAAGTTTTGATTTTGTTAGATCTAGGGAGTCTACATCCGCTGTTTCACCGACATAGATCAACTGCTTGGTAACGACAAGAACATTTTACAGGGTTATTTGTAAAACATCAATAATCCCTAATATAATATATACGCACAAGAAAAAAAAAGAAGGTGAAAATAAGAAAACCAAATTTAGACTTCCCATAGAAACTCGTCCAGCTGTTCGGTGAATTTGTGTTCCCATACAAAGGACTCTTAACTTTAACTGGACCTCCCGGTCTAGTTGTTTTTCCTCCGATTTTTGCCTTTTTTTTTCTTTTGGGTCTATATTATGTTAGGGATTCTGATTCCGATATTATGAGATTATTGATGTTTGGTTGAATTATATTACGATTGAGTACCTATAGTAACGTTTGGCACAGAAAGAGACGGATACACTACAGGTTGGTATCCTGCTAGCAATCACATAAAACTATAGCTATAGTTACGAGTATATTAAATACTAGCTGATGCCCGCGATTGCGTTCGCATGGACTTTATGACTACGGCATATTAAAATACCTTAATACGAACTAAACATACATAAGAAAATACTTGTAGCAGTGTTATTGTATGGCGTTGCATTGGCTGCTGCTAAATACTGGAGGGATAAAATATATAATATTTGGCATGGTAATGTATCAGATGTTCTAAATCTTCCATTTTTTACCTCAACAAAAAATACTAATCAGGCTGAACAACTTTTGCTATAGCGTCATTTTTATATTTCCTTTAGGTTTACCTGGACCATTCTGGTTCTGCGTCAGGTGTTCCAAATGTTCATATTAAATACTTCAAACAAAAAATGCTCATCAGGTTGAATAACTTTTGATAAGGCGTAATTTTTATATTTCTTATAGTTTACCTGGACCATTATAGTTCTGCATGAGGTGTTTCAAATCGCAGATATTAAATAATTCAACAAAAATGCTCATCAGGCTTAACAACTTTTACTAAGGCTCCACTTTTATATTTCTTATAGTTCAGCTGGACTATTATGATGCTGCATCAGGTGTTCCATTTTTCGAAATCATTTCTACCTCATATGTTGCCCCGGCTTAATAGCTATATAGCAAAAAAAGTTTCATTCGAATCCGTCCAATATTTCCGAAGATAAACGTGATCATACATACAAACAGACAGACAGACAAGAATTTTTTACTGTTTTATTATATGTATAGATATAGACAAGTGCATAAGTGCGAGCGGGTCGCCCACCTGTAGTACTTCTGTCTCATGGTCAACCATAAATCTTTGCACAGAATTATGCTCTCTATTATAAGAACAAAAAGGGTAAATATTGTCGGTCAAAAATTGAAACATTTCTATCGTAACAACTGTTCAGGCTCTCCATGGTCCAGACGCAATTTGAGGAACTGCCGGCCAACCTTCAGTAATGAAGCGGCACCTAAAAAAGAAATCAAGGGATATAAGAAGACGTTTACTATAAAGATGGGTTATGGTGGCCTTTTGTCGGCCAAGCTGACCAAGCCAGTGTCTGCAAATCGGCTAGTTTGGTGTGTAGACTCCTTATAAAGAGAATACATACATACCATCACGTCTTTTTCCCTTGCCGAGTAGACAGAGCCTAGATCTCTAAAACCTGAAGGTAACGTTTAGCATTTTGGTGGGCTTGCAGGTGAAGAACGAAGTCAGACTACTGATGGCTAGCCGCATCGCCCATTGACATGATTCCTCACGTCCGTTCCTTCGATCGGCTTTTACGATTTGCGCGGAAAGAGAAGCAGCTGTTACATTCTACGTGTTTTCTTTTCTCCCAGATCAGCGTGAAAGGTAGAAAGAGAAAGCTCTTATGTAATGGTACAATGGGAAATCTTCATGAGACTGCCGGAACATTAACGTTTTATGTCAATCGTTAAAGCTATTACCCTCTTGTCACCACGGATTGAGAAAAAAAGATGTCAATTTTACACCAAGACTTTTTATTTCTTTTGTATAATAATGGAGCTCTTATACCATATGGTAAAGATCCCTGTCCCATCCTTAGAGGGGCGACTCAGTCCGTCAATAATAACTTTTCCTATGAGACTAATTCAAAATAAAATGTGACATTGTCAAAAGCGTTCACCCGACAAGAAAATTTTAATGTTTTTATTTTTTATTTTTGTAGCACTATTCCCATAAAAAATAAGTCATATTAGTGAGCTGAGTCGCCACTTAAAGGATCGGACACTATTGACCCTTTACGCATTAGATATGGCTTAAATAAGAACTAAAGACCATATTTATGGTGATCGTTGTTAGGTTCATGGAAAATGGAATGGAAATGTAATGAAATAAAGTTAATTAATAAATAAAAAAGAAATTGTGATAGGATTAGGTTACTAGTGTCATGACATGGCAAGATTCTTAAGATTCACGCGTATAGTTTTTTCTTTTGACCCAGAACGTCGACCCAGTAAAATGCACTCTCGAAAAGCGTATCCAAAGTTGAACGCTGATAATGCATTTGCAAGATCATCAAACTCCTTATCCGCCTACTTGTTTGAGTCTCTACATGCAATCATGCAATTTCCTCTCATTAAGGTGGTTTCATTATGGGAGAATAGCCGCTTCCAATCGACCTTGAATACTTTTTGACTGAAGTTCGGCTCCAAACATTCGTCCATCTATTTACAAAATACGTAAAAATATAATATGACTACCGGATTAGTAACACAACATCTTCATAGAAATACGGTTGAAATTGGCTCGGCAGCAAATGCGATTGCTCACAGATGGTGTCAAACTCGCCCCCGGCCGGCGCGTCATCGGCGCGCGCGCATTCTCGATTTCCAACGATGATTTCATCGACTTCGCTTTCCTTTACTGGCTGGATATTAAACGCTCTATTGAGTACGAGTGTTGAAACATCGTTGGAATGTGTGTTTTTAGATGAATGACGCGTGCGGCCCACGTGTTGCGCATGCGTCGGTTTGAAACGCTTCGGTCCTCAGTTGTGTGTTGTTCCTTGGTGCTGAGGGTCGAGTGACTTGTTCTCCGATACTTTCGCCACCATGCACGACACCATACGTAATCAGGTAAGGAATTTTCAATTATTTTTAAGGCTGACGCATCTCTCTTTTGGATATAATTGCGCATTGCGAATGTACATATATATATATTCGTGTGGTTATTGTGCGAATTCCTAATATTCTTTTTCTGGAATTTCTGTTTTGATTTTACGACGCTTATAAGTTGATTTTAATAAAATTCACAACTTCAATTCATTGCGTATAAATGAAATTATAGAGCTATACATTTAGAAGGAAGAAACAACCATTGCCCAGCTCTGGGATATTGTAGATTAAAGATTAAAATTAAATAACCCGACAAAAATTTATATGACGCTGTTTTCTTTCACGAATTCTGTACACTTTTAATAAATTGTTTATGATAAATATGATGAGGTAAATGTTGTGTAGCCTGTTTAGTGTTCTGGAAAGAAACTGGCCAGAGATGATCGTTAGAAATATTTTGTTGCGAGCCGAACTAACAAATAAGAACGATGCCAAATAGTCGACAAATATGCAAAAGATGTACAGGTATAGATGTTTCCTGCATTAGGGAGTAATAATAAAGATTACTAATATCTCGAAGCTGAAAGTGTTGAGAATATTGCAGTTTCTACGTTCAATCTGATGAATTCAATGGTTATTATATTATTATCTACGGGTATTCTAATGACGATGAAGCAAATTTTCTTTGGAGTCACTTTTGAAATATTGCCCCTAAGGATAATAGACAATAGAACACGCGTCGATTGGGTTTTAATTTGTGGCCCCCAATAGAAAATGAAATAAAATTCACATTTAATCACCTTTATCCTCACTCTAATATATATCTATGGTTTCTATTGCCTAGAGATAAGGCAGTCAGTCGTCAAATACCTACTAGTAATATTACATATCTTCTGTTTAGTGTTTGTTTGAGGTCAATCATCGTAATAGTTACTATCTCAGTGAACAATGCAGGGATTGATAAAGCTGTATATTTTTACAAGTTTTTATTTAACTTGCCTTGTAACACAATTTTAAAGTAGTTATCATTAACTGATTGAGCTGATAATTTGTGTACTTAAATAAGTCGTATGACATTGCAATATTATGCAACATAGACCTGAACTGATGTTGGACTTGCAAATGCAATAGCATAAGACTTTCCGTGGATGTCATAGAAGGCGTCTTATGAAACACAAGCTTAGCAAAGCCTATAAAATCAAAGAGACCTCTCCAACCTGTCTAGCCGGTGGTAGTACAGTGAGGGTCGTACTCCCGTCATCGTCTTGGACCCTAAAAAACCCTGATGGCCATGATGATGTGCGAGAGCTTCTATCGCGACAAGTTCAGACACTTTAGTAGTTGCGTTACTGTAAAGTTTCTTATTAAATAGAAAGTTCGTATGTAATGAGGATGAGATGTAACCCCCTTCACGCAAAATTAAACTACTTTAATGGATTTGCGAGGACGAAGTTGTGGAACAAAGCTATTGAAACTACCAAATGACTGACTTAAAAAATAACTTCTGTACAATGAGCATTGATCAGTTAAAATGTACATACAATGTACATAATTAATTAAGACAAAGAGCCCTGACGTAAGCTGTGGTCGTTTCTTATCACTTCTGTTATTGACTTTATGCGTGATAAGCTGACAGATGAAGTTAGAGTTTTTATATTTAACGAAGATTGCTATTTTTTGGAAAGTCAAGGGGTTCAGTTGGGGCTTCCCTTAGACGATTTTGCAAATTGATTTTAGGGAACTTTTTAATATCAAATTGGAGAGGTTGATGTTTTATATGCTGGTGCTGAGTCGTGCTGCTCATGATCAGTGTGTGAAATACTAATTAAAGTAGAGTTTCAAATGGACTCGTATAGATTTGTCACCAGAAGCTCCCATAACGCAATCAAAGGACCTACTACGCCATCTTTGGCTGTAACTTGTTAAAACTGTATACAGTACAACACCGATACTTTGTATCTTTTCAAACTGGACAATTACAAAATCGCCGAAACCTCAATTTAAGCCATAAAAGAATAAATATTGCTATGGTATAGCCACGGTAAATCTTTTTGCTCATATAAATCTGAATTTACAATAATATTTAATGAAATCTGATGACAAGTGTGGCAATGAATAGGTAAGGGGTTCCCTACGCTAAATCGAATACAATTTAATCGATGAAGCGTCAAATGATTAAACGTTCAAGCAATCGAACGCTGAATTCATTGAGCATTCAATTCATCGCCTATTGAAAGGTTCGAAACATCAGTGCTGAGGTGATCGAATGTTTATTTGATCGCATATACATTAAATTTATATTAGCTTTTATGAGATTATGATTCGCTTTGGCGTTTCTATCATTTGATTGTCTATTTTAAGCATAAGCGTTTATGATTCCTTCCCTTTTATTTATTGATTAGCAACTATATTTATAGCCGCATCTTCAATATTAATGAAGAAGAAAAACTTTTTAAGAGTTGCCTGGAAGCGCATGTCTCCATACAAACGGAAAAAGGGAATTGTAGCAATATTTGATAATTTTGGTATAAAATTACGCATTCAATCAATTAATCTCAATAAAATCTACGTACGTTCCTATACAGCTTGGTAAAATTGTCAATGGTTTGAGAATTATACGCCTCTCAAGATTTTCATACAAATTTGAAAAGGCTTGTAATTATCAAACCATTGATATTTTAAGCAAGCTGAATAGGAACGTACGTAGATTATAATGAGATTAATTGATTGAATGCATAATTTTATACCAAAATTATCAAATATTGCTACAATTCCCTTTTTCCGTTTGTATGGAGCGCGTTTTTTACATGCGCGTCCAGTCGACTCTTAAGACATTATTTTTTAAATAATAACAATAATTATTCTTTATTTGTACCAACTGGGTAAATACGATGTAGGTATGTGTTGTAACTTCCAAATATTTTAAAAATATAAAAGAATCCCTGGCCTTTGCAGCAAAGAAAATATTCAACCTTTCTTCTATATCTGGTTTATGTGGTACTTTTTTTAATGCAACTTGTTGATCTAGTGATCTTCGCTTTTTCTGCCAAATAAAGGTTATTTATATGATTTTGAATCTATTCCCTTATAAAGGTAGGTAGGTGACACCGGTGACACCCTTCTTTCTTTCCTATCTAAGCGTATCACGGTCATTTAAGGTTCATTTAAGGGTCATTTTAAACAACAGTGAGCCAGCTTTGTCTCAATAAACATAATATAACGGACGTAATGGGAATGTGGATGGTAATTACGTCACGCGTCAATTAATAGTGGAGCAAATTGAGCATTCATGGACATAATCACAAGCCTGGACATGACTTATCAAGCGTGACAGAACAAACACTGGCGTTACTAAAGAGACATGTAATAGATCGTCTTTCAACGCAATATTTTTATATACCTATGACTTCGAGCAATATGGCTTCCGTACCAGAAACCTATGAGATAGTATTAAGAGAATCAAGCTGTTGGGTCTCAACTCACCCAGCTCTTGTCAGAGTAGGCCCAACATAAATATTATAATATAGGTGTATTAGGTGCTCAGCGGAGAGAGAGAGCTTACGAAGACAGAAGAGAAAACATCACATGCAATCAGAAATATTTCGTTATTTTACACTGTTAATATAAAAAAAAAACAATACGGTAGGCGAGTGTGCCTATAAACAAGGGTCGAGTGACCATGACCAAAAGAAGGAATGGAATGACTAACTGATGAGGAAAGACTGTGATGAAGATTTGAAAATGGAATAAGGAATTTGAAATAAAAATTTTTAAATTAAATGTGGATGATGGTGATTGAGAAATGAGGTGAAAAGCAAAATGCAGCATGATGATATTACACAGCCTCCTTTATATGCGTGGTGTAATCATCAGGTTTTTTTTAGTCTCCACTGCAGGATCACGACCCTCTCTGTACTATCTGAGCCATATATAAGCCAGAGCAGTCCGAGGATTTGGTTTACACTCTCCACGCTAGCCAGACGGGTTGGAGAGGTCTCTTTGATGTTTATTAGCTTTGTTTAGCTCGTGTTTCCTAAGTCACCTTCTACGACATCCATGGGAAGACTTGAGTGGTCCTATTCTACTCTGCCGGCAACCATATGGCAGCGCGTGGAGTAAACAGTAGAGTAGTTATTATGCAACTAACTATACTGGTGTAAACAGCATCGGTAGAGTAGGTACTAGAAATCGATAGAGTGACTGTCAACGTGGGAGAGCTACTCTACCACTTGCCTTCCCCCATTACTGCCTACGTATTATGTACGCTACCAATATTTGGCTACTGTACATATCTCGACGCTTAGTTCTAGTCCTATAAACAAATAAATTTACGTGTAGATATCAACATCACCCAAACTGGTAGAGTTTCCAAATTGGTAAAGAAGTAGGCCACTGGGTGATTTATACATGGATACGTACTTCATTGGCGAGCTTTAATAAAACTGTAAGTTTAAGAATAAAATCTAGTTTTTTCTAACATGTAATGTCTTAAGTAAAAAAAATACTTTTTTTTTCTAAATTTCATTCAAATCACTGAACTAGTTTACGAAGTAAGTATAAAAAAACTTGAAATCTGTACAATTTTTGCATACATTATATAACAAGATTTAAAAACTGGAGCACGTGGTTATCGTTTTCTCATTACTTTATTTTGTGTCGAGTGGAGGGGAGACCCCCCACGTAGGCGGAGTCACAGCTCTGTTTACACTGGCTTGGACAAAAACAGTTTATTATTTATTTTAACTGTGATTTACAACTAAACGATAGGAAATGTTTAGTTAAATAAAATATTAGTTGAAAACTAATAAGTTTTAATGAAATTTTATACAAAAGTAGGTTATTACTAGCGAATAAAAATGTAAAATTTACTAGCTAAATAATTTATTTGAGAAAAACGGGCTTCTATGCCAAAATTTTGGTAAGCACGTCGTGTTGATCCGATTGACGTTTCATTATCAAATCATAATCATATGAAATTAAATGAAATTGTAAAATTATGTTGCGTGATGAATTGTAACGCATTTTTAATTTCATTTTTTCATACGTCAGAATGATTGTGATTTCACCCTCGATATTCCCTCGAAAGGGTGATTCAGCCCATTCATTTGAACAAACTTTTCCGTTGGGATTAATGCTGGCAATTCTAAACAATTTAAGACATTCCCATATAAGTGTTCAGCCAGCCAGGGATTTGTACAGAAATGTGGATTTTTGACAATCCCAGCAATGGTCTCATCAGAAAAGTTGTTTATAATAACAGGTTGAATTGCCTCCTTAACGGATGTGGAAAGTTAATTTACACCCGCTATAATTATCAACCAACCTACCGTAATCATCATCATTTCGTGTAGGTTACACGGTCAGTCGACCATGCATACCCTGGTGTCAGAGTTCTTCAGAACCGCCTCTCGGCCTCTGACGTGGTTCCTTTAACGACTACCAGATGGCAGCCGGGACCAACGGCATAACGTGCCTTCCGAAGCACGGAATCATCTTTCATTTCAGACAATCAGGTGATTTATGCCTGCAATGTCCTAACCAAACTGGAAACAACTTATCAAAGTATGCTTCCCGTGGGAATCGAACCCACGACCCCCGGGTCAACAAGACAAACGCCTTAACCACTGGACATTGGTTACATTACATTGCGATTTAATACAAAGGGTATATTCCGGGAAACTCCAATTAATGTTGTGCACAGATACGTCTTTGATGTCTTGATTGATGCGTTTCGCTTCTGAGAATCCATGTCCAGTAAATGCTGGGATGACTAGGGAGATATCTATCTCTTGATAGATATCTTCATCATCATCGTCAGTATATTATGACGGCGTAGAAGCCTCCCTTTATCTGCGGCATCCGTTTCTATCACTAGCCTTTGACTCTTGTGTGACTCTGACTTCCATAGTTCGTAGAATTAAAAGAATTCGTTTTGCTGATGATTTTTAATTTACTTCAAAAAGGAGGAGGCTCTCATCCGAGCCTATTCCCGGTTGCACACTTCAGAGCCCGGTGTCCCGCAACCCAAAGGCTTTACCAAAACCAATCCTAGGATAGGTTTAAACAAAGACTAGATGGCGTCTTGGATAAACAGATTAACATTCATTAATTATACATCCAGGTGATTCAAACTTGTAATATCCTAACCAAAATGGAATCAACTTTTCCAAAGTATGTTTTTCAGTATGATTTGAACCCATGACCTCATCACTAGGGAAACGCTTTGATCGCCGGACCACAGAAGCAGTTTATTTATTTACAACGAGTAATAAAGTGATAAAAGAGATTTCCTTGGCGTCGAATATCATAATAATATTTTTTATGGATATACCCCTTGCTTAATACTGTTTCCCCAAGGCTTTCTAAACTGAACCTTTCAAATCATAATTACATTTCCTCAATTTGAGGTATTCTTTGGAAGTTTGATTGGAGTACATTTTTTAATTTATTTATTTAGGACCCTTACATAGCGTGTAAATTCCGTCCCGTAAGTAAGTTATAGACCGTCAAAATGAACAACTTAAATTTGAGCAAATTTATAAGGATAGCGGGAGTAAGTCACCAAAATTCGTAACACAGCTTTTTTTTACTCAACTGAACCACTCTGAAGGAGGCTGATGTTTTTCGCGAGTATATCAGACAACTAGCTGTTGCCCGTGGATTCGCCTGCGTGGTATATAGCCTATGTCCTTCTCAGTACCTTAACCTATCATCATCATCGTCATCATCAGCCTATTGCAGTCCACTGCTGGACATTACATACAGGTTATTAATATTGTTAAACTATGCGATGCGTCATATTTTTGTGGCAATAATAAAAATCATATTTGAACAATCATATTAATATTTTCTCATATGTTTGTGACCATAACAGAAATAAAAAATAAAAAAACAGACGCAATGATTAAAGGGGGATGTTCGGCGAATATTTCAGAGAATTCAGGGTGATAGGTGATCCAGGGTGTCAGAGGGCTGAATTACTGCATCCCCCTGCAGCACCGCCTACATTCAGTATTGCGATGCGACTTCCGCGAATTTTACCACCACCACCCCTATCCCAGTTATACACATATTAATTTTAGTACATACGGTGCGGATTTATTGAAAAACTGATTATTTGTAAGTCTGGTTTTCCGCTAAATCTTACTATAGTTCGCTTATATATTAGACACGAAAATATTGAAAATGTGCCCTAATAAAAATAACCTATACTTTTATGTATTCACAATGCTATTGTGATTAACCTCATACTATAGATATAAGATACGACAAAAAAAGATCTGATTAAAGATTGCCGGTTCAACTCCTGCCCGCGTAGAATTTTTTCTCATTTCTTATTTGTTTATTTTAATAAGATTATAAAGTTGCCCTATTTCAGTTAAAAATACACCTTTGAGATACATTCACTAATTCTCCTCCAAAGAAAATGAGCAGCGTGATTGATTTAGACCTCATCATCATCATCATCACGTCTACTTAAGTCTACAGTGCAGGAGCATGACCCTCTCTGTACTGCTGTCAGAGGAAGACAGTGGTACTACGAGATAAAAATAAGATGAGCCAAGACAATATAAAATGATGATTATTTGACAACTATTATAAATATATTGGGACCAATCACACAAATACAGCTGACCTCACAGTCAGATTGTGAACTTGTGTCGTAGGATACTAACTCGACCATACTATACTTTATAATAGATACTTATATAGATAAACATCGAAGACCCAACAGCCATTCTGAAAAAGATCGTTTTTCATCATGACCTGGTCAGGGATTGAACCCGGGTCCTTGGTGTCGCTGGCTGGCGTGTTAACCAGTACGCTACAGAAGCTATCATATATCATATCGCTTCATCACATCGTACACTAGTGTGAAACTAGCCTAAAACACTCGGAGAGGCAATATTTTCCACAAGTCAAAATAGTGCATCAATAAATAGTGTTTTACAGGAAATATCTTTTACTGCAAATATTTGAGTTGTCAACCGAAAATATTAATTTTCGGAGCTCGTAATTAATATTTTGCAAAATTTCATATTACCAATGATTTTAATTTGATGTTATTCAGCTACTGCTTATTATACATAAATGTTTTGAGTAATTTACGAATAAATCTACCGTTAATTTTCTTTATTTTTAAGTATATTTTAATATGTATAAAAATATAAATAAATATAATAATATTTAATACTCTTTGTATTAAATACCTATAAACTCGTCATGTTCTTAAATAAGCAGCTCATTTCGGAAATATAAACTTCATTTACTATAGAATTCACTAAAAAACAATGCTGCGGACTGGAAAAAATCAATTTTTACGCAAGTAGTCTTCTGGAAAATAAAAATGAGTAATAAGAATGACTACAATAATTTGCTTTAATTAGATTTAACATATAGATTTATATTAAAGTGACATGCTCTACTTTGAATTAATTCTGTGAATTTGTATGACAAGGCTGTTACGGAGTTTGTAACATATTTATAATATTGTGTTGTTCGATTTCTAAAGAAATGTGTTGTGTTTCTAATTTTGAAATCAGGCTTAAATGTAACAAAAACTTTTGTTTATAAAATTACTCTGAACAATTGCACGCAGCAGGACCTAATGGATACCACCGACGACGCGATTGGGGTGGCTAATTTCCGGGCCGCGACAATTTAATGTTTTTGCCATCGAAACGCTAAGAAGAAGAATAAAATTATTTTTTGTTTTATCGCGTTATTCTACTTGTGACTATAAACCCAAGTCATCGAAACGTTAGGATAAATAATGTATTCAATGCGTTAAAACTTTTTTAAAAGTAATTTTATTGAAATGTATCATCATCGCCGTGTGGTTCCCGGCTGAGTAGAATAGGACCACTCCAAGTCATCCCGTGGATATCGTAAAAGGCGACTAAGGAAACACAAGCTAAACAAAGCTTATTAACATCAAAGACACCTCTCCAACCCGTCTGGCCAGCGTGGAGAGTGTAGGCCAAATCCTCTGACTACTCAGGCTAGTTTATGGCTCTGGTAGTACAGAGAGGGTCGTGCTCCTGCAGTGGAGACTGGTAAAAACCCGATGATGATGATGATGATGATGTATCATCATTATCAGGTCTTTTTTTAGTCTGCACTGCTGGAGTACGACCCTCTCTGCACTACTAGTGCCATATATGTAGCTAGAGCATTCAGAGGATTTGGCTGGCACTCTCCACACTAGCCAGACGGTTTGAAGAGGTATCTTTGATGTTTAGAAGCTTATTTTAGCTTGTGTTTCCTAAGTCACCTTCTACGACATCCACGGGAAGACTTGGAGTGGTCCTATTCTGCTCTGCCGTTAAACACCAGTGTGTTTACAGGAGCAGTCTCCTGCAGTGGAGGCTTAAGAGGTCCTAAAGATGATGACAATGATTATATACAGTAGCCTAAGACTACGTGAGCTAAACAATGTGGCTGCCTTTGTACGTATCATAGGTACGTGCAGTGCATAGGTATCCTACGCCGCAGCCGGCTCTATTTCTCTTGTTGTTGTTTTTCGTATGTGTAAGTGGCCAACACTGGTGTCAGATTTTTCAAGCTGCCTTAAGGCATCTGACATAGCTTAACGACTGCCATCAACGATGACAGCCGGGACCAACGGCTTAACGTGCCTTCCGAAGCACGCAGGAGATCGAGATATTTTTATGCCACTTGCGGTCACCCATCCAAGTAGGGACTGCACCAGGGGTTGCTTAACTTACGTAAGCGCTCATAGAGCTCACACCCACTGGACCATCGGGCTCCTCTATTTCTCTATATTAGTGTTTTCTACCCTCCCAGTACTTCGTCGTGTTTGGTATTCAATTACTCTGAAAACCATCCGTTCTCATTTCAAAAGGTTAATCAATACGGCGTGCTCCAAACTGAATTACTGCCCAGTAGAAGCATAGCGACGCAGGGGTAAGCTTTAATCCACTGGACATAAATGAAGTTTGAAACGCCCCGCAGCAGAGCTTTGCACGGAGCATTTCAATCTTAATTAGTGCGTATTGCACGAATGCAATGCAGAACTGGATGAGTGTCCACTTGACAAATAAAATCAGTTTCGTTCGTGATTTTCATAGGATTGACGGAGGCCGCGTACTTGGAAAATGGGTTTTTGTGAAAAGCCCTATCGGGATATTTTGTTATGATTTCTGATATTTTCGCGATTATTTATACATTTAAATTGCCAGGCACAGTGTGGATTCCCTGCAGTTGAGACAAACAAAGACATGATGATCATCATCATTTCGTATGGCAGGTTACCTACTGCAAGAATCCTATACGTCTAGTTTTAAATTCTTCAGCCATTCTACAGCTTTCGGCGTCAAAGAGTGAAGTTCACTCAGTCCTCCGGGGAAACGATGTAGTGGGCACTCTTCGGCAATATGTCGCAGAGTTTGGTCTGCTGCCCCACAGTCGCGCCTTGGAGAATCCTTAAGTCCCCATTTGTGTAGATGGTGGTTGGACCGTCCGTATCCTGTCCGGAATCGGTTTAGTTTGACCCAAACAGCTCGTTGAGCATCAAAACCGGCTGGTTTCTGGATCGGGTCCAGGATTATCTCCTTTTGCGGAAGCTCGCAAGCCTTCCAGGATAAGCGCCTGATGATGAGGCCATATCCTCTGACTGCTCTAATATGACTGGTAGTACAGAAAGGGTCGTGCTCCTGCAGTGTAGAATAAAACTAGACCCAATGATGACTACAAGTACTTTATACATATACATGATTTATACATACATTTTATCACGCTTCTTTCCCATAGGAGTAGGCAGAGTCTTGGATCTCCATTTGAACTTGAAGTAGATCATTTTAATTTGATCTGGTTTAAGACTAAAACAATAAAATGAAGGGTGGTACCAGTATCGATGATCTAACCATCTTAATGAGTTTATCTATTACAGCGTATTATACCCATTAAAATATTCTGATCTGTAAACTCTTGCACTTGTTGTATCCAGGGATTACAATCCCTAGAAACGTCAAGAGGTTGAGGCTATAATTGGCTGCGATTGGACAAAAGGTTTTATCATTTTTTAATTTCCGTGAAAATATTTCTTTGTTAAGCAGCTTACGATTTCGAATGTTGTTATAAAACCTTAACACGATTTTGCAACAACTGATCATTCAGTAACCTATGCTGATATTATAGACAGGAAAGAATTGATTGTTTATCTTTTATTTGCGTTAAAGAAGCTCCGAATCGACCGTTATTAAGTCTATCGCATATATAAGTCTAATTTAACTGCGGGTGACATAGTGAATTAAGTTGCGGGAAAATTGTTAAGGACTAACTTAAGGACTTTATATAATAAGTATCTGTGGCATAACTTGAAAATATTACATTAAAGAGGCCCGCATTTTCTACAATGATCAATAATATCGTTGGCTAGGACAAGGCATGTTATACCGTCATATGTACATATGTACATAAGTGTGTGTGTATCTTTATATGTCAGTGTATGGTTCCGGGCAGAGTAGAATAGGACCACACCAAGTTTTCCCGTGGATGTCATAGATGGCGACTCAGGACACTCAAACTAAACAAAGCTATACGTGTATTTGCGCTTGATGCCGTTGCAACCAATCACCGACAAAACTCATACGTTTAGCGAGCAGCTAATGTCTTTAATAATATATGTGATGGGTATGATATCGACTTATTCACCACGTCTATACCTGCGGCACGGCGTCGAATCAGTGAAGGTTTTTTTGACTAGCTTCGCGTTATATGTTCTAAAATGTAACTCATTACTATCAACAAATTCTATGCTTAATTTTAGTATTTAAATTTATTTCAAGACTACTATAATAAGAAATACTTCTGGTTATTTACTAAGGCTTATATGATTTACATTCTTAAATTTCTTTCTATTTGTAAAGTATTAGGAATTAAATTATTGGCGTCGCTAGTGTGCCTTGTGTGGGCCCTTAAACACATTCTGATTAGTTACTAGCAGTGTTTCTTCTGCCGTCTAACGGTGACATTTTAAACTTAGTTTGCCAGAGCGCAAGCCTCCGGATGAGATGTCTATTGCTGTAGAGTTATAATATCTATGAATCGGGGAATAATTAGAATATTGCTTTAAAAATATTTCTAAGTAAAGCCGCTTACCTTCTGTAAAAAACTTTCTTTGAAAATAAATTAAATGTTTTATAGTCTATTAAGTCAAAGAAATTGATTGAAGTGTGTTCAGTTAATTTAAATATTTGATGTGCTGCATCAAAGAGCTACTTAAGCTGAAACTGATTGAAATGTAGTTATAGGGTATCGTTAGCATGAATTTCAATCATAGCAGATTATTCATTAAATTAAATACATCGACATTCCTTTTTGTAAAAAATCATATTAAATATCATTATTATATTATTGTGTGAATTCAAATAAATTCTGCCGAGGTCGTCACGTTTTGTAACAAGTACTAGTATGTAAATTAGTAGATATTATGTTTCAGGTGACCCAAATGAGATGAAATTTGAAACAAAAGTATTACTAGGTATTACTAGATCCTACAATTTTCAAGTTTATTGGCCATCGGTTCGGTAGGTTATGAGATATTAAAATAATTGTTCGCGAGGTCCAAGTCCGCGACAAACTACTAGTATTTAAGAAATAATAAGCAATCTTTTTAAAATGATAAAGATATTTAGAAAAGTGCCCGATTACTTATAAAATAACGCTCATTAAACAGCTTTATTGTCTATTGAATGTAGTTTATGTGTGTATTGATATAAATTTCGATGCTCACTCACTTCTTTTTTCTCAAACAGTGCTGTGTACTCTGTGTAGAACTTCGAGCATCCGTCCGGTACGGAGGCCGTGTTGCTCGAAGGTGTAGAATGATAACCCGCGATAACCTAAATACTCAGTGGTCGTGCATAGTAACAGAGACAAGTAAATTATTGAAAGTAACGCAATATAATGACATCTTAACTAATATAATGAAAAAAAAAATATATTATTTGTTTGCATTGAATACACTGCAAAACTACTGGATCGATTTTCATTTTTTTTCAACTATAGAAAGCTAATTCATCTGCTGGTGACATAGGCTATAATAAATGTGGACGAAGGCGCGGGAAAATGGCAGGCTATGAATAAAAAAAACCGGCCAAGTGTGAGTCAAACTCGCGCAATGAGGGTTCCGTACAATATGCTTCGTGAACACACACACAATGTGCAAAAAATGTTTTATTCAATTGACTAGCGCCATCTAGTGGTGTTTTAGTGAACTATTTCCCTAGATGAACTTATTATTGTGAGTTTACCACTTAATTTTCAAGTGATAGAATTCTTATTATTTTTCCTGTAATCTTCAAGGAATGAACTATGTTTTGTAATTTTTTCAAAATTTTCGGCTCAGTAGTTTCAGAGATCAGGGGGGGGGGGGGGGAATGGTCAATTTTTGCCTTCTTTCGTGAATAAAATCAAAAGTATTGATTTTACCCGAACAAAAAAAAATATTTTTGAGATCCTCATAATGAGCCCTTTCATTTGATATATGACACAGTAAGGTTTGCAAAACTTTTTTTTTAAATTTTGTAATCGGTCCCCTCAAAATGACCCTTATTTCAAAAAAATCTTTATTTACTTTGCACATCCGTGTTTGGGTCATAGGATTACACTATCTTACCAAATTTCATCTAATTTGGTTCAGTAGATTCGGAGAAAATCGGCTGTGACAGACGGACGGACGGACAGACAACGCTCGAGTGATCCTATAAGGGTTCCGTTTTTCAACTTTTGTACGGAACCCTAAAACCCGTTGAAATAGCACATGAGTAACCCATTTTTAAGGTTTCGTACTCATTGTAAAAATGGGACCCTATTACTAAGACTTCACTGTCCGTCCGTCTGTCTGTCCGTCTGTCTGTCACCAGGTCATCTGATTAACGTTTTTTTTTAACAAATAAAAAAGTTCAAATTTACACAAATGATGTACTTCTGTTGTCGCTGTAACAACGGTTACTAAATACAGAATAAAATAAATACTTATGCAACAAGCTTAGCGTTTTTGCCATTTTGCTCGATATTAATAACGTCAATAGATAGACGGATAAAATATTCAATAAATAAAAAAATATTTTTTTGAAATAAAATAAATATACAAGAGGAGCTTTCATATAACAAAAAAAATGTCTAATGTTGTACCTATCTACGTTGTTTGATAATGGTACAGAACCCTGGTACGGAAGACCGACTCGCACTCGGCCGATTTATAATGCATAATAAGTAGATAATCAGCGTAGGAGAAAAAGTAGCAACCTGTATAAGCCTGACTAGTTTATTTCTTTCACGGTTTCACATTCTCTAAAAATTGGTTACGTCTGTCTCTAAAGCTTTGAATCAATACTATCTGCAAAAGGGCACGGACGAATATCAACCAGACATGGTCTATCATTGCGTGGATGACTCACTGACTCATTGCTGATACTCGTTGTATGGCTGACTCACTGACTCGCTGCTGACTGATTACGATGTTAATGGCGCCGTTGCCATTAACACATAGACTTTTTATAATTCAGATATGGCAGTTAGAAATCATTTTGAGATGAACAGAAAGACTTTTAATAGTTTAGATACCTATAGCAGTTGCTAGTACATTAAGATGGAAGTGCGATAAGCTGGATTTTACTGTCGAGCTTCGATGTGTCGATAGACAGCTTACTGAGTACGAAAATTATACGACGATTTTTCAAAATAAATTTGCTATTACCATAGTGTCAATGAAGAATGCAGTTAAAAAATCAAACGCCAGCCTAGGACACGAGTCTTCCTCGGTTCAATCCCCGGTCATACCATGATGGAGAACAATCTTTTTCTGATTAGCCTGAGTCTTGGATGTTTATTAATATAAGTATCTATTATAAAATGATGTATCGTTCAGTAGTATCCTACGGCACACTTTCTCAACTTACTGTGGGGCTAGCGTAATTCCTTTGATACATCCCTATATATTGTGATGTTACTAAAAAAATAGTCAATAATTTACGGTTTCTATCCTAAATAGTATACCTACTCACGTCATTAGTGGACAGAAAGTACTATCTTTAAAGTGCCGTGTCTAATTAATTATAGATACTTGTCACTAAATATGAGTAGGACACACACTTGTCGCGCCATAACCAGTCGACTTCCTTTGCCGGCACAACTCGTCCGTTCAATGTCAGTTATCAATTTAATTCAGTACGTTTATTTAATACTAGCTGTTAACCGCAGATTTGCACGCGTGGTTTTTGGGATATGTCCTTCTCAGTTACTGCCTCCGTGGTGCAGTGGTTAAGGCGTTCGCCTTGTTGTCCGGGGGTCGTGGGTTCGATTCTAAACAACTTTGTTAAGTTGTTCCAGATTGGTTAGGACATTGCAGGCATGAATCACCTGATTGTCTGATAAAAAAGATGATTCCGTGCTTCGGAAGGCACGTTAAGCCGTTGGCCCCGGCTGCCATCTAATAGTCGTTAAAGGAACCACGACAGAAGCCGAGAGGCGGTATTGAAGAACTCTGACACCAGGGTGTGCATGGTCGACTGACCGTGTCACCTACACGAAATGATGATGAGTACCCTAACATATGTGTAAGCAAATTTTCATGATGTTCGGTTCAGGAGATAGGGCAAACTCACTTTCGCTTTTATGATATTAGTTAGAATGGAGTTCTGTGAACGCTTACTAATTGTCATATTCGATTTAACAACTTTCACACCATAAAAATTGTTGACGTCTGTAATGTACTTATGGCTAAGTGTGTGTGAGTGCACGGAGTGCAGAAGAAGCGGCAACAATTTTCACAGCGCATTTTCTCGCAAGCGACGTCGACTTACAATTTTAGTGAACCTTACAAACTACGTAGATTATGAACAACTATACTATTAGTGGCTCTGTGAACAGACTTTGTGAATCTTATCACAGCGAACTCACAATGGGTCTAACTCCCGAATGCTCAAAGATATCTTAGCTGCATCTTAACTCAAATCGTTCTTAAGTCTCGGTCTCTCATTGTCTAGATAACCTCACAGGACAAAGTCTGAGACGTAGATTGTCATTAGTTAAGATAATTTTGGATCTGCGGGGTTATGCTCCATAATCATGAACACCAAAGGCGCTTACATGTAGCAATTTCATTTATAAATACTACATATAAAATATATACATTACTAGCTGTTACCTGCGGCTTCGCCCGCGTAATTTATAGCCTATGTCCTTCTCGGTACCCTAACCTATGTGTATACAAAATTTCATGACGATCGGTTTAGTAAATACGGCGTGAAAGCATAACAAACAAACAAACTCACTTTCGCATTTATAATATTAAGTTAGGAGTTAGGATTACATTCCAATAAAATACTGTAAAATTTCTTATAAAGCTGGCCAGAAAATGTATGCATTATCTTCATCATCATCATCAGGTCTTTATTAGTCTGTACTGCAGGAGCATGACCCTCTCAGTACTACCATCGCTACCTATATATTGAATGATATGAATACCTAATATGAAAGTATGTAATAGCCGTGTGGTTCTCGGCAGAGTAGAATAGGACCACTCCAAGTCCTCCCGTGGATGTCGTAAAATGCGACTAAGGCAACACAAGCTAAACAAAGCTTTAAAACATCAAAAATACCTCTCCAACCCGTCTGGCCAGCGTGGAGAGTGTAGGCCAAATCCTCTGACTGCTCTGGTTAAATATATGGCTCTGGTAGTCAGAGAGGATCGTGCTCCTGCAGTGGAGACTAAACAAGACCTGATGATGATGTAATTGTCAAACTTCCAGTTAGTCCCTTAGGAAAAGTTTTTCATATTCACTAAAGTTAACTGTTTTATCAACAAAATTACCAAATATATTTGCCATTTTACAATTAGTGGTAAGCTATTGAATTGTAGACTCTCCACGCGACAGACAGATCGATAGGTTCTAATATCGTTATTATCGTTCTATTATCGTTAACATAAACATGTTCCAAAAATAATAAATCTATGTATATTGAAATTGTAACATGAAAACAGAAAAAAGAAAGAAAAAAGAAAAGAAAGAAAAAGACAATAAGGAATAAATATTCGTAGTCATATAAAGCCCTTCAGGCGAGTAGGCGACCAAAACTGTTGATAAGAGTTTCTTTCGGCGTTTCTTCTCTGCAGTGGTAAGCTATTGAAAAAACCAATGGCAAAAACCAATGGCTAACTAAGGGCATAAAAATCTCCTGCAAAAATAAAAGACTACTTAAAATATTAAAAAATAACTCAAAAAGTGATATCGTAAATAAATACTACAAAAGTTACGAAAAAACTCTAAAAAACATCGTTAGGCGATCAAAAAAACTGGAACACATAAAACGCGTCAAAAAGTCTACGAATTTTGTTAAAACAATGTGGGACATAATTAAAGAACGAACCAATAAAATGCCGAAAAAAACAAACCAAAATATAAAATTAAAAATCCATAATGATCTTACGTCCGAACCAAAGTTGATCGCAAACACATTTAATAAGTATTTTGCATCGGTGGGGATAATACAACCGAGCGGAAGGGAGCCACCACGAGGCCGGCCCGTGCTTCACCCGCCTGAGAACTCCATGTTCCTGCGCCCACTAGATTTGACCGATATTCATATTATTTTAAAACAATTAAAGGCCAAGTATAGCTACGGTATAGATGAAATTCCTCCTATATTATTTAAACAGTGCGCAGAGGAGCTTACGCTGCCATTCACCCTACTCGTAAATCAATCCTTTAGGGAAGGTACCTTTCCGGACCTCCTGAAAAAATCTCTTGTAAAGCCAGTACATAAGAAGGGATGTAAGACAGATCCACAAAATTTTCGGCCTATAGCGATACCATGTACTGCATCAAAAGTATTTGAGAAAGCAATATGCAAACAAACATATACTTTCTGTGAGAAATATCAAATTTTTGACGACTGCCAGAACGGATTCCGAAAAAATCGATCGACTACATTAGCTATTTATAAATATATACAAGAAATATTGACTTTGATAAATAATAAAAAATATGGCGTAGGTCTTATGTTAGATATGTCTAAAGCATATGATAAAGTACAGTTCAGTACTTTATTAGATAAATTACACGGGGTAGGTATCAGAGGTATTGCGCATAACTGGTTCGCATCTTATTTACAACATCGGGAACAGTACGTGGAAATAGAATACTATGACCAAGACACCGGAACCATCTCCACAACGAGGTCGGAGGCCGAGGTTATGAATTGTTCTATCCCTCAAGGAAGTGTTGTCGGATGTTGTTTATTCTTAATTTATATTAATGACTTACCCAAAATTATACGACAGACATGTGTTTTATTCGCAGATGACATCTCTTTATTAATACCATTTTCAAATTATGACAATTTACAATTAAATCAAATACTGACGCAAACCCTTGACATTGTAGTATCGTGGCTAACCGATCACAATCTCGATATAAACTTTACAAAAACAAAGCTTATACAATTTCGACCACACCAAAAAAAACCACTTAATATAAATTTCAAATATAATGGTGCTACTCTCGAATGTGTTGACACTTTTCAGTTACTCGGTTTAAAGTTGGACACACATATAAATTGGAAAGCTCATGTCGACATGATAGCTATAAAATTATCAAAATTTACTTACGCACTTCGGGAATTGAAAAAAACGACTGATGAAAAAACCGCAGTAACAGCCTACTACGCGTATGCATTTTCATGGTTAACCTACGGAATCATACTTTGGGGCAACAGCACTGATGCCAGTAGGCTACTGACACTCCAAAAAAAATGTATCCGTATAATTAAAAACGTTAAAGGAACGACGAGTTGTAAGCCGCACTTTAGGAATTTAAAAATATTGACCCTACCGTGTATATATATTTTAGAAGCATGTAAATTTGTTCGGAAATATCCTCAATTTTACACAAAAAAAGAAGACCTACCGCGACGCTATCCTGTAAGGATGAAGAATAAATTAGTTATGCCCGCGTCAAAATTAGAAATCTTTAGCTGTGGTCCATTATCAATGTCAACAAAAATTTATAATTGCTTACCCGACAATCTTAGATCGGAAGAAAAGAACTCGCTATTTATTAAAAAATTAAAAGACTTATTGTTGGAAAAAAATTATTACAAAATTGACGAGTTTTTTAATGATACCGAATAAAAATGACAAATAAAAATGACAATAGAAATAAATATTAATTGCATATTGACCATCTTAATTAATTGATTAAAAAAAAATAAGACATAAAATTAATGCTAAATAATTGATAACAATAAAAATTGACGTAGTATAAAAATTAATTTAAAACAAGTACTTACGCAACATTGTAGAAACGCAGCATGATAATATTTTCTATTATTTTAATAATAACAAGCTATAAAACCCGTTTGCCGTTCCAACTTAACCTTTGCGATGCCCGACAGGGTTCATATTGTACCTATACTATAATTACAGTGCAGTGTATATTAAGAACTGATGTAATAATTACGATATGAAATGCAATAAACAAATTGAATTGAAATTGAAGTGGTCGGTTCCGAAACGCTTGTAGTCTGTAGCTTTTGAACAATTAATAAATACATATTATCTAATAAAGCTGGGCATTGACGATCAGTTTTGCGCGTCAGTTGAACTGACATCAATCCAAAATTTGATCGTCAATGTGGTATCATCACTCCAGAGTTTTAACTGACGACGCGCCACGAAATTTTCCGTGGCTACCCTAATCCAAGCCGGCGCGTCGCGCCAAACTGACCGTGAGTGCGCGATCGTCACTCCAGACGTCAGTTTGCTCGCAGCGCCCGGCGCCGGCGGTGGTTGATTGTTGGATTTATTTGTTTTAAAATGGCGGCATCTGTATCATCTGGACATACATGTGTCAGAATTTATTGAAAAATATATTTAAAAAAATAATTATTAAATATATATTTGACGAGCTCCGTGGTGCAACGGTCATCACGGATGGCGGGTTCGATCCCCGGTCAGGTCAAGATGAAAAATGATCTTTTTCAGATTGACACATGTCTTGGATATTTATATACCTATGTATATATTGATATAAAATATAGTATCGTTTTGAGTTAGTATCCCATAACACAAGTCTTATTTAAGAACTTACTTCGGGGCTAGCTCAATCTGTGTGATTTGTCTGTATATATTTATTTATATATATTCCAACTAATCTTTTTCAGATTGACATATCAATGGCCTTGGTATACATACTAATAACCGTTTAGGAGATAGAGGGGGGGGACACGTACCTCTAACAAAAATTTGCACTTTAAAACCAAATATTTCGGAAACGGATCCCTAAATCGAAAAATGGTGTTCTCAACCTCACAATATTTTTCAAAGACCTTTTTGAAACGAAAAGAACGATACCCCACAAGATGGGTAAGTAGAGAAAAAAAATGACTCCCCCACTTTACTTGTATGGGAGCTACCCAAAAAAAAATTTTTTTTCAAGATTTTTTTCTACGACTTTTTTGCCATGATTAATATACATACTCATACCAAATTACAGCTTTCTAGTACTTATGGTCTCTGAGTAAAACCGCGGACGGACAGACAGACAGACAGACATGGCGAAACTATAAGGGTTCCTAGTTTACTACGGAACCCTAAAAAATGCGAAAGTGAGTTTGTTTGTTTGTTTATTGTGAAATTTTGATACACGTAGGTTAGGGTACCGAGAAGGACATAGGCTATATATTACGCGGGCGAAGCCGCGGGTAACAGCTAGTAATATATATATATTAAATTTAAAAATTCTAAATGTTTGTGGAAAGTAACGGATAAAAATTATAAAAATATACCACATCGACAAAAAGCTTAATTATATTAATATAAAAGAATTAATGTTTCTTCTTCGGAGTCAGAAGCCATTTTTTTTCTGTTTCGACACAAATTGGTAGTGCGCCTCACAGCCCAGCCAATAGAAAACTGAAGAGCCGGAGCGACGCCAGTGAATGGGGAAATTTAGTTACCCTAAAACCATTTGGAGTGACGCCACAGTTTTATGTCTAAACTGACGCGCAAAACTGATCGTCAATGCCCAGCTTAAGATAATTTTAAATATGATATGACGTGAAAAAGTGCCTGCAAAGGCCTATTTTCTGAATGAACGTTTTGATTTTTGATTTTAATTTGATTTTTGAATAGTTTCTGTTTACTAAGGCTGCTACCATAGTGCGACAACACAACATATTATAAATTACATTTTATAAAACAGAGTTCTCTTCGCGTCTGTCTGTCTCTTTAATCTGACTGAATCTTGAATCATGTATATCTGTTCGCGATAAACTCAAAACCTTCTGCACGGATTTTTATGCGGTTTTCACCAATAGATATAGTGATTCACGAGGAAGGGTTATAGGTACCTAGGTCGGGGAGAAAGTAATTTCGAATTTTGTATGAAGATTTTATCCGTCCATACAAAAGAGGTGTAAATTTGACACCAAAATTCTCAGACACAAAACGCATACCTACCAACTTTGTGCTAATCTTGCTGGAACTGCGGTATATTCATAAATACCAAAATTCACTTTCTGCGTATTTTGCATAACTTTCTTAATATTTAATTAACTTTTTAAAATGTTATTTTTTTTTTCGTCTAGCTGATACATTTTTAATAAACAAAGAAACGGTTAAAAATTAAGGGAAAGTATTTTGTACATTTCTATATTATTCTTGAAAATTGTATCTTTCAGATGGTATCTAATTCAGCCAGATACATACAACATTACTAAAGATATTTGATTACAACTTTACACATAAAAATACGAAATTACTTTTACCCCGACCTAATACATGCCCAGATGCTATAGTTTGTTAATAATTATATAGGGACATATCACACAGACTGAGCTAGCCCCACATAGTAAGGTTTGAAGTTGAATGGTAGGATACTAACTCAACTATACTATGTTTTATAAAAGACTAGCTGTTACCCGCGGCTTTGCCCGCGTAATATATAGCCTATGTCCTTCTCGGTATCCTAACCTATGTGTATGCAAAATTTTATTTAACAAACAAACAAACTCACTTTCGCATTTATAATATTAGTTGGGATACTCAATCCAAGACCCAGGCAAATCCGAAAACTATCATTTTCCATCATGACTCCACTCCGGCTTCCACTCAGTCGATTTCAGGCTTGTTCAAGACTTGTCAACAAAAGTTTTAGTTGTGATAGAATCTCGTTACCGGCGAAAATCACTTTTGCTAGTAGCATGAATGGGCCCGGATCGTCCGGGGAAGTACCACACTCTCACAGAAAATCGACGTTTGAGTAGTAGCTTTACCGCTGCTATGCTTCGTTCGGTGAGTGAAAGAGCCGGAGGCCCATCTCCCTTCCCTCTGGGGAGGGAAACATAAAAGGCCGGCCGAGCTCCGTGGCGCAGCGGTCAACACGCCGGTCTGTGACACGGATGGTCCCGGGTTCGATCCCCGGTCAGGTCAAGATGAAAAATGATCTTTTTCAGATTGACCTGGGTCTTGGATGTTTATTTATATATGTATTTGTTATAAAATATAGTATCGTTGAGTTAGTATCCCATAACACAAGTCTTACATAAGAACTTACTTTGGGGCTAGCTCAATCTGTGTGATTTGTCCGTATATATTTATTTATTTATTTTAAAGCTCCTGTGACACCCCTGGTGTTGCAGTTGTTCATAGGCAGCGGTGATCACTTACCATCAGGTAGCCCGCTTGCTCGTTTGCCGTACTACGACATGAAAAAAGAAAAAAAAATATTTACATGTTAAAAACGTGAATTTAAATTATTGCAAGTTAAATATCAAACACATTGTATATAAACGGTGACTTAGGAAACACAAGCTAAATAAAGCTTATAAATATCAAAGAGACCTCTCCGACCCGTCGGGCCAGCATGTAGAGTGTAGACCAAATCCTCTGACTGCTCGGGCTATATGGCACTGGCAGTACAAAGAGGGTCATGCTCCAGCAGTGGAGACTAACAGACCTGTTGATGATGTCTACGAAATACCTACGATCTACCAAAGAATTCCTTTTGATGTGCTACACTCAAACCCACTTTGACTATACTTGTTGTTTGTTTGTTTTTCGTATGTGTAAGTGGCCAACACTGGTGTCAGATTTTCAAGCTGCCTTAAGGCATCTGACATAGCTTAACGACTGCCATCAACGATGACAACCGGGACCAACGGTTTAACGTGCCTTCTGAAGCACGGAGGAGCTCGAGATATTTTTATGCCACTTGCGGTCACCCATCCAAGTAGGGTCTGCACCAGGGATTGCTTAACATACGAAAGTGCTCATAGAGCTCACACCCACTGGACCATCGGGCTATACTAAATAAAGGCCTCGTTTTTTTCTGTATTTCATTTTCATACTTCATAACAGAATTTATTCATTCGCTCTTCTTAGCAACAATAATTCCCTATCATAGGCCAGGCAAAGTGCACTTTTTTATGAGTAATTTTTTTAGTTGAATAGGCTTTAAAACTACTAGACTAAACCTTCTTTCAAAATTCTTAAGAAAGCTATATCTATATATAGAAAGCTAATTTATCTGTGGTTGAAATAAAGAAATTTCTTAACGCTTAAATGGATTTCCAAGTGAGGTATTGTTAGAATCGCTACAACCCCTTAGTGACATAGGCTTTATTTTATTTGCAAAACAGTGGATTTTTAAGGCTTTGTGGTGTAAATGATTATTTCCAGAATGTTTATACTTTTCTTAGACTATTTATACAACAATACTAACTCCACTGTTCCTGGTATTTTACCTTTGCATAAAGTATTCATGTGAACATGACAATGCTTTGAAAATATATAAAAATAACAATGCTAGCGCAGAATTCTTATCTCACAAATAAGAGTACTATAGAAATGACACCTAGTAAAATCCTGCCTATTCTTATTAATTAATAAATGATGTATGATGTACTTTAATAGGTATCTCAACCCGTCAAATATCAAACGCCCACACTGAGTTATCAAAAAATCTTTTTCTACAATATCTCGCATTGATCCTATTGATTAAAATATAGATTATAGAATTAAAGTTGTGTTTAATATTTTTAGGCTGATTCACCAATTTATGCATTTCTAAAGAATGCTTATGTATGTTCCGGTCATTTATATAGTGTGTTAAACCACCGACATACCCTCGATGGGTTACTGAACCTGTAACAATGTGCAACCTTTTCTATAGAACCAATGATGATATGATTTTAAAGTCACATCATATAAAAAGAAATCAAAAAATTGGAGAAGAATCGGGACATATGAAAATACGCCACCAACCAGAACATATAGCAAATAACAAGTAAATTACTATTCCACAATAAAATAAAACACATTTTATAAAAAAGTACATACAATTTTTACAACAGTAATAATAAAAGAAAAAAGAATAATAATTTAAATAACTATCATTTGCTTCCTCGTTTTTCTAAATATTTTCCGTGACTTCACATCTGTAGCTCGTCAATTTGTTAAATCCTGCAATCTTAAAAGCTCTCTGTGATCTGTCGTCATCATCCCCAGTCGTTCCTATTTAGCCTTTCACATGTTGATGGACAGGCTCACATTAAAGCATTATAATTTATGCATATACAGGTATAAAAAAATATATTTCATTCCGTGTTAGGGTCAGTTCACACTTCACACCGAAACGCGACGCGACGCGCACTTTTTACACTGTGATAGGATTTTAACTCTTATTTGCACACTTATAAGACTAAAATTGCTAGAAAAACTTGATAGACAGTGGCCGCAAGAGGAGGAGGAGAATTTTTGATGCGAAATTGGTCGTTTTGATTATGCGTATAAGGGTTAAAATCTTATCACAGTGTAAAAAGTGCGCGTCGCGTCGCGTTTCGGTGTGAACTGACCCTTAGAAGCGAATACAATCTAAAAAAAAATATGAACTGATATAAAAATTATTTCATTTCATAATAAGCTATATTATCAGCAAGTAACGCAGTTAGTTCACGTGGACAAAGTTGCTGAAAAAAAACAAGGTTTAATTTAAAAAAAAAGAAACCTTTCAAAATTCAGTCAAATGTAAAACATTTGAAAAATACCCCGCCAGGAATGTTTTAGACGAGTTATAACTGTAGACTGCTTACCATTGCGGCCAATAGATTTACAGACCATACACGATTTAGAGGAGTTGCTACTGTAGAATAGTAATGTTTGCGACCATTCGATACTAGCCCCAATATTTATTATTTCTTCTTCCAACGTCATCCAAATTACTATACAATAATTACTTTCTATAACCACCTATACTTTCTATGACGAGCTCCGTGGCGCAGCGGTTACCACGCCAGCCTGCGACACGGGGGTCGGATGGAAAACGATCTTTTTCAGTATGACCTGGGTCTTGGATGTTTATCTATATATGTATTTGTTATAAAATATAGTATCGTTGAGTTAGTATCCCATAACACAAGTCTTTCTTAAGAGCTTACTTTGGGGCTAGCTCAATCTGTGTGATTTGTCCGTATATATTTATTGATTTATTTACCTTAGCTTTTCTACCGATGACGAGATCAGATGAAGTCTTGTCGATATCAATAATATTTTTTTGTTTCGCAGATTTACTGTTATAAATTAATAAAGTGTTAAATTGACAAAAATTGGCGAACATTGTCCTTTATTTTGAAGATTATAATATTGTATCAAAGTAAAATGGTTTGCGAAAATTGAGTCTAGAGATTAAGTTACAAAACAACTCTTAAGCATTTAACCCTTTAACAGCAACAGGGCATCATAGGTGGCACTCGGATATATAATAGGGTGTATGCACGTAATGTTTTATTTGCTTAGTATAATCCTTAATAACCACAGTAAAAAAATATGAAAGAACTTTTAAAATATCTTAATTAACGACGAAGATGTGAAACTTTAAAGTTTGAATAAGAAAGAGAAGTCCGATATGGACTAGTGACGTCATAGTCTATGTCATGCATACATTTGCCATACAAAATAGTGTTTTCGCGAGTGAGATAGAAATATTTTCGTAAAATCATTTTATCACGTTCGTTTTTCAACCAAATTTAATTCTGTTTTCACTTTCAGTACTTTACTATTGAATATTTTTGGATAAACTGGTAAGATAACAGATATTTTTTCATGCATATTCTCTTACTGCAAGCTGATTGCTGACCTTCACTAGTTGGAGAGGCACCTTGAGCAGAAGAAGATTATTGCAATGAAATTTACCTAAGGAGGTATAATCTTTTGCCAAATTATATCACACTATTAAAGCTGTCGTAATGGTGGATGCCACATACTTTTAAATAGGATTTTACCTGAGTTTTGAGTAGACCAGGTTACAACTCCGGGGAAAAGCAGTGGGTGGAATTTTGCCTGCTTACACACGGGATAAAAAGATCTAGAGTAATATAATGAGCATGAAGTTTTTTCTGGGGGTGCTATAAAGAATTGTTCATTAAATCAACAAGCACTTAACATCTCAAATTAGTAAATAACTACTGAACCTTCTGGTCCTGCCCTATGAAACCCCACTGCTGTTTTCGCTGCTTGAAATAGAGACCGATTTATTCATAGTGCAGGTATATGATGTAAACATTTTACATTATAAGTAATTATAACATCCTATAAGGATGTAGGTACACAACAATGGGACTACGAGAAACAGTTCTCCCTCGTGGTCCCATTAATGGGACAAAATCCTGGGACCACGAGAAAACAGCGAGAAATTTTACTACGTGTGCCAAAATAAGTATGCAACAGTTCCACGGTTAACTTATTTAGGATCATATAGCGTCATACATTTATGAGTAGGTACATAGGTGATTTAATGTAAAGAGACTTAAAAGCTTGTTATAAAAGATACGTTGCAAAGATTAGGCACTTCTTTCTTGAATACTTAATATAAGCTCCTAATGTAAGCTTTCACGTCTTACTGATGTTAGGAGTACAAGCAAAATTGATTGTACTTAGTTTATTTGCATAAATAATATAAACATCTTGTAGGTCTGTGACCTGTAGTCCTGGCAAGCCTGTCTTTGGATGTAAAAACTGAATGAATATTTACTACGCACCTTACAACAACAAGCTAATAGACGTTTGATAATATAGGATCTATCGCAGATATTTCAGAAACTATTATTTTTAAAAGAAACGTGAAAAATCTCGGTCTAATAAAAAAATCTTCCAAAGAAGTATCCAATAATTAAACATAATCCACCGAGATAAAAACTCAAGAGTTCACAAACGCTCATCTGTCTATTCTTTCTACAACAACAACCATCTTATCTATTCTGCTGAATTGGGCCTCTTCGTAGTTGAGAGGTTAATATTAAAAATAGGAGGAAAGATTTGTTTGTCTGCATTGAGAGGGCTCCTAAACTACAGGACTGATTTTCAAAATTATTCACATATCGAATAACTAATTTATCTGCGGGTGAAATAGACAATAATATACGTGGACAATGGACAAAGTAATAAAAAACTGCTAATGTTAAAATCTTTTTAAATACCACGTGAATAACTACACAAGTATCCATGTAACTCATAGGGGAGGCTGGGGTGTATCGCTTAATTCTTTTTCCAATAACATGCAATCGGAAACTTCCAGCAATTTGTTATTTGAAGCTCAATTTTCAGATAAATGCACCAATTTGCACCCGTAGTCTGACCCCATCTCGCTTATTAAATATTGTGGATAACAACATGGCGATGATCGGTGAACGTACTCACGTGTGCCATGCTACGGCAGGGCTTAATGAAGCTTTAAGCTGTTTCTACTAGTTGTTCGCGTGACTTCGCTCACGTGCTCTTTGTGTCTCTTTCTTTCTTTGCCATTGTGAGACTGCACGCATAATCTTTGAAGATATCAAGCCTAAATTTCTTGGTATTACCTCTTTTGTTAAGACGCCTTGGTGGAGACGCCATTCCAAGGAATTTGTTCCTGAAAACATGCCCGCACCAATACAGGCGGAATGAAAATTCATTTTTTTTTCGTCGTGTTGCTGTATAACAGCAAAAAAATTCCTCCTTAAAAAGAGGCAAATAAGTTTAAAAAAATACTTTGCTACTCAGTCCAAAAACTCTTTGAGGTAATAAAAGATCCCTTTCAAAAAACGTGCAACGTCACATATGCGGCTTTGTTAAGCGCCATGTAAGAATTTTGTGCGGCAGCTATTGTTATTTATGATTAAATCTTCTTTTGTGAGATCATTCCCCTAAAGGATGATAACATAGGTGCCGAACAAAAACGTGTCTCAATCTTTTTTTCCTCGCGTGTATAAATAACAAAGCTTCCGCCTACTGCTTTTTCCAACTATGACCTGGGTAATTCAAAATTTGGGTAAGTTCCTATTTAAAAGGCTGACAGTGCTTTGTTTACAACTTCGACGTCGCAGATGTACATAAAAGACGAACTTTAGCATAAAAAGAATAATACTCAAAGTTCTCAACCAAAATGTCTTGAAAAGTGTAGCACAAAAAGTTTAATTTTAACATGTGACTTTAATATGCCTTATTGAAATCGTTTTATGAGCATTACAAGTAAGAAGACCAGTCAAAAACTACTTAACTCATAGCAAATGTTTTAATAAAAATGTTTTTACTTTTATACATTTTTTAATATAAAATCATTCTTTTACCAGTAATTTTTCCCAATTAACTTTAACCTAACCTTTAACTAAACTTACTTAGTAAAAGTGTCATTAGCAATATTTTTAGGTAGACGCTTACTAAAGCGTCTATCGTTTGAAGTCTGATTACTTAAAAAGAAATATTGATTATTGATGATATTTTCATTTAGGTCCTTTACTTCTAAGTCCCCTTCAACGTACAGACAAGTTTATTACAATGTCACATTAGGGCAGCAGTTTTTGTATCTACCTACACAATTTGTTTACATGGAAAATCCTTCTATTGATGTTATTCAGTGGAATTTTCCTTTGCATGGATTTATTTATCATCGCTATTGAATATTTCAAAGAAAACAAGGTATTTTCAGGATTTGCACACGACTGCCATAAAAATAGTATGTTTTTCGAGTTCATGTTATTTGTATGCGCGTTTCTTTAATCTACGAATACTTGCCTGCCTTAAAGGATTTGGGTACCTATATGGGGTGTTAAACACATCCTTGGCAAAAAATATAAAGCAGCCAAGTGCGAGTTAGACTCGCACACGAAGGGTACCCATCATACCATAATCTATCTATAAAACATTGGACTATCGGGCAAAAACGGCAAAAAAATAATGTTACTTGTATGGGAGCCCCCCTTAAAATATTTGTTTTACTTTGATTTTATTATTTATTATAAAATTAAATACACAACCAAATATTCTGGGAATATTTCAAATATCTACATATTGCCGTAATCAATATCGAGCATAAAACAGAACTATATTAAATAAGAATTACCTAAATACCAAAAATATGCCCATCATAATCATGTCTTTTAAGTCTCTACTGCAATAGTTAACCCTCTACCAGAGCCATATATCAGCCAGAGCAGTCAGAGGATTTGGCCTACACTCTCCACGCTGGCCGGACTCTACACCTAGGTTGGAGAGGTGACTTTTATGTTTATTAGCTTGTTTAGCTTGTGTTCCCTAAGTCGCCTTCTACGACATCCACGGAAAGGCTTGGAGTGGTCCTATTCAACTCTGGCTCCTTACGGAATTTAAAATATAAATGACCTAAATAAGCCTAAAAAGGCATACTCGTATATTTTGAATAAATCTTTAAATGATTTAAATGATAGCTATGTAAAGTATTGTTAGCGCCATATTTGAGTGCACGTCATCCGCCCCCACTCGGGCGAGCTATTTCGGGCGCAACTATTTTTGTGGCAATTCAATGTTGCCGCCGCGGAGGGCTGTACGGTCAACACAACAAACATCAACTTATTCGACTATTTTGTTGCATTTTTTTAATAATCAATCAATTACACAATTAATTTTTAGGCGTCAAATAAAGTAATACGCCATATTTGAGTGAGTGTCATCCGCCCCCACTCGGGCGAGCTATTTCGGGCGCAACTATTTTTGTGGCAATTTAATGTTGCCGCCGCGGAGGACCGTATGGTCAGCATAATAAACATTCACTTATTACAGATAAGATAACAATCAATACTTTATCTACAGACACACTATAAAGTGTCTATAACGATTTTACTGGTCATAATAACAATTATTACGTCAGATTCATAATAAATATCTCTCAAATATTAGACTATCCAGTGTTTCATTTCATTTATGTTGTCAAAAAAAATATTTATGAAAAATGTATGTAAATACGTTTCGAAATCGAAAAAGTTTTGCTCGGGACGCGCTGGGTTACTGGTCTGAAAGAAACAGCGTAGTAATTATTCAGCCGGTTTTCTTCTAATGCAGACCGTACAGTACAAGCCGACGCAATGGGTTAAAATCAAAGAGTTTTAATGATATGCTGACCATCAGATGGCAGCACCGAGGCGTCGACCGCGATAAGCCGCTGTTATTGGATAATATTTGACAAGCGGCAACAATTGACACATTGTGGCCCAATCACAGCTTACCGGACATGATGCACAGTGCTGCTACTGGTTATTTCAGAACACCCTCATTATATCAATTTAATGCGCCAAGCATCACTGTGTTAATTTCGTTTTCCACCTATACTCTCAACGTGGGCTTTAGGGCTTTAGGATCTGTCCACCTCGGAAGGAATAAGAACGTGATACATTTTTTAATTTGTACCTACAATTACTTTTACTTTTGGTTGTTACGGTGAACACTCTTGTCTTTCAAACGATCAAACCACTTCGACAAAATGAACAACTATTCCTAACATAGAGGACAATACTGCAAAATAACAGTAAAATTTTATGAAAAAGCCGTTTTTTAAGTGATACTATCGTAGGGGTCGTAGAAAAGTTGTCCATTTTGAAGGGCCGGTTTGGAGGATAAAAGTGTTTATCCTAACACCCTGAATGTATTCGGATCAAATCCAGATACATCATATTTCACGTGACTTTTTTGCTGACTCATTTCACTGTACATGCCATAGCTCTCAAAAAATACGACTTTAAAAATGCTATGAAAGAGGGAAGCAAACATAAAAATCAATACAATTCATTTAAAAATACAGAGCTGCACGTATAAAATCCATTCAAGCTACGCATGGCATTCAAATGTGAAAATATTACAATGGTACATCATTAAAGTGGTTTTTCCGCTTGAAGCCTTCATCGAAACAATACGCGTTATTAGTGTTGCAAACGAAATAACCACTCATTGGTTATCAGTATGCGAGGCTTACTCCAAGCTCATACAGCTGTAAAAGTAATCCACTTACGTTTGTGAACTCCGCACTGATTGGCAGAGTCTGTTCCAATATTAATGATGGAAGTGAAGTCAATTAAAGACAGGAACAGATGCGACATATTACATAAAGCAAGTGAATAATTATTAATTATGAGAAAAATTAAACAAATTGAGCTAAATCAAAGTAAGTTGTAATGTTGTGTTTCACTATCCTCTTCTTTAGGTGCCACTTCATCACTGTTGGCCGTCAGCTCCTTAAAACGCGCCTTGTCCATGGTCTTGCCTTGTTTCACTATGTATTACCCTATATCAGCCCACAGCTGGGCATAGGTCTTGCTGAAAATTAATTGATTTGTGCTAAGTAGAACTAAATATATAGTTCGATTCAAATCTTGTACGATACTAATTTAACAGTATTATGTGTAATACATACAGATTTAAATGTATTGTATAACCCAGCTTAGGTATGCTTATTAATACTACTATATTAAAGTTTGATTATTGTTGGTTAAATTAAGTTCACTGATTTTGTTTTTCTATCCATCTGTTCATCTGTATTTTTTCCTATTTGTTTCTTTTTCTGCTAAGGTTGTCCGGAAATAATTACATTGCGGTAAGGCTGCCTTTAATAAAATTTATAAATTATAAAACTACACCTTTCTAAACTGCGTTTTTGTGCAATAGTTGCTTTTTAGATTTACAACCAATAAAATAAAGAGTATTTTATTCTAACGATTGTAAATTTAAAAAGAAAATTAGTTTTCATTATGATTTTCCCGGGAAACGAACCCAAGCTTTTGCTGCACACTGCTAATCAAGAGCACTTCCACTAACTAAAAAGTAATAAATTTACCTAGTTATTGATATTAATATCGTGTCTGTAAGTTGCTACCTGTTTCATATAAGTTTCAATATTAAACTACACGTTCTATCCTTCTGTATTTCTTTATATTTGCAAGGCAACACAGTGTAATTTGTATATATTTAGCCCCGCGCATGTTTTCAGGTACTGCATGTAACGAGAATCTGTATTAAGAGCTTGTGGAGCTTATTTGAACAGTATCTTAATAGAGCTTAATTCTACTTCCATACCAGGAATTTGCTTGTATCAATATTTTTAGCAAAGCTCAGATTTCATGAATTTTAGAAATATGTTTTCATTAAGCTTCTTTGAAAAGATTAAACTTGAGATATTCCAATAGACAAATAAGCAAACATAATTTAAAATCTTCTTCGTGGAACAGTTGGAGGTCTAAAAAGAGTTTATTTGCTAAAGGCGCTTTAAGAAGCATTTTTTTATAGTTGGATTAAAATTATGGATTTTAGAGGAGATCGTTAAATCTGATAGACAGATTTAAATGAATTGAACGATGTATTAAATCTAATTTAAACTTACAACGTTTTCTATTTGTCGAACTTTTTTTCTGACGTAAAAAAAGGAAGGAAGAAAACCGCTATGTTTGTGTGTCGGTATGTCGGTGACACTGTGGCTTTTAACTGTGGAACCGATTTAAATGTGGTTACTTTATTTATTACATTATTTCCTTCACCTATATTTCTTAGACTGTTTGTATCGAAATCAGTCAACCACTTTTACATGTCAAGATAGAGCTTTTTTTATTACTTTTCATAAGAGCTCTATCATGATGATGATGATGATAGAGCTCTTATGAAAAGTAATAAAAAAGCCTAAAATTTTGAATCATAAACTTGTGAGATAGTGTAAGGACATTATTACCAAATTCAACCACGACCGAAATTAACTTTTTTGCAGTCGGTACATGAATCACTGCGACGCGTGTGTTGATCACGAATGACCACGATGCAATGTTACACATCATTATTTTGGTATCCTTCTCATCTAAAATTTTCCGGTTGCGTCTTCTGTGGAACCCGGAACCCAGGGGTCCGCCATTATGACAGCTATTAGTTGCTGTACATGACGGCAGTGGCGTAGTGGTTATTAAGTCAAAGTGATTAACACGCCTGTGATGCGAAGGGTATCGGATTCGATTGCCCAGTCAGTCGAGTAAAAAAGATTACAGTCAAATTTTGTCGGTTGTAAAAAAAATGGAATAAATCATTCTATATTGTTATTATAACGTTTTGACTATTTGTTTGCATTGAGTATGCACCGAAAATAATGGACTGATTTTCAAAATTCTTCCACCTATAGAAAGCAATTTTTTCTCAGGTGACATAGGCTATAATTTGCGGACAAAGTCGCGAGATAATTGTTTGAAGAAAACAAAACGTTTTCCTTTTATTTAAACAGAGACGTGACCGATAACTTCATTTTATAGATATATAAAAATCTAACCAAAAATTTTAGGTTTAGTATAAACCGAGCCCAAATTAAATCAAAAAAGGCTTTTCACGGTACGGTATCTGGTTGAATTTGCTATTTGAGTGAATGACTAGCGCGTTCATTGAATGACTCCATTTAATTGAATATGTCATAAAGGACAACACGTCAAGTCGTCGAATGTAACGTTCAACGTCTTGACCGAACGTCATTTAGCGAAGTCGTTGAATGGGATATAGCCGGCTTTGTAATGTTTAGTGGTAGCATGATATCCTAAGCTTACTTAATCTCATATTTTTGCAAACTTTTCTTACTTGTAAAGTAGCCGACGGCGGCGTAATAATAGGTAAATCCATGCTGTCATACTATTTAATTACAAATAACGCACTTTAAAGTAAATTTGATTGAAAAAATTTCAACACAGTGCTATCTGTGCCAGCTGTTCGACGCCATATTTGTTTTGGTGACTTCTAGCGCCGCAGTGGGAAAAAAATGAACTCAATTTGAATCACCTGATTGATATATGTCCGCTCTGTTCAAAGGGCTATGTAACAATCCGCTAACTAGTTGGACGTTGAGTAGCGCTTGTTCAATCAACGTTTGGCCTAGTCATTCAATTAAATGTCGCTATTCAATGAACGCGCTAGTCATTCAATCATATAGCAGATTCAACCAGATGACTGCGACATATACATATAGTGCTGCAAGACGACCGGATAATGCTGGACACAGCTAGGCTTTTTAGTTGCGTATCCGGCCTAATTAAGAGAAAATACGCTGTGCAGTTTGTAGTCACTTTTTCTTCACTCCACTTTGGAAGTGGGCTAAAATTAGCCATAAAAAAAAAACTTTTTGTGAAAAATGTGAACCAAAATATGAAATTTAATATTAAGTGTTCAAACAAACCTCTCTCCGGTTATTTGATAGGTTTTTTGCAATGTATGCGCTGGGTCTTTTGCTAGGTGTTATGCTTTGCTTTCTGGGGTGATACCATACCCACCACTTCGTCCTCAAAGACACAGGGTATTATTTAGAGTAAATGTTTTTTTTAATCTATGGTAGGTATGGTATACGGGGTTTGAATGTAATTTGCAACCCGCTGCAGTCACAAAAAATTAAGAATATATATACATGCCATAGATTAAAATAAAAAAATCGTCTTTCTGGGCTTTGTATCCAAATGTCAGATTCAAAATTGAATTAAAGCTATGACGCTCTACAGGGTTATAGCTTTATTTCAACATACCTATACAGCCTACGAATGGGAGAGGGCTTGGATGAAATCAGATTTGCATCCTATACATATAAAATCCTCATCCAAGAGTTATCCGAAATTATCAGAGTGTAGCAAATTTTTACTATTGTCTCACAGTATTTACTATTTAATTATTATTTTACAATAATTAAGTATGTTAGCGGCAAAAATAATACAAACCCAATAAATATGTCATTTGATATGATGTATGAATTTATTGACAGGTATGACAGGAAAGGTCCAGGCTTTTCAGAATAATAAATGGCGGAAAATAACGACGAGCTCCGTGGCGCAGCGGTAAACACGCCTGCCTGCCACACGGATGGTCCCGGGTTCGATCCCCGGTCAGGTCAAGATGGAAAATGATCTTTTTCAAATTGACCTGGGTCTTGGATGTTTATCTATATAAGTATGTATTATAAAATATATACGTTGATTTAGTATCCCATAACACAAGTCTCGAACTTACTTTGGGGCTAGCTCAATCTGTGTGATTTGTCCGTATGTATGTTTGTATAAATAAACTCGAACTATAATTTATTTTCATAATATACATTGTATAATATATAGGCAATATTTCCTTTAAGCGGCGACTCAGACCGTCAGTGTGCACAGCTTTTACTATGCTACAATGCTGAGAACCTAAAGAAATCGATTTTCCCGTACATGTTGTCCCGGATGAACATTTTTAATGAAAATGTAATTTGTATTTTGAGCTTCTAGTATTGGTCTTCTTGGTTAAGTTTCTCATATTGATGGATTTTGTCTTATAAATTTACGTACTTTATAGATATATTAAAATTTATAAAGAAACCCTGAAAAAGCATAATGATATTTATTTGGGCGGGAATTTAATGCCAGTTTAATTAAAATTGCGAATAATATTGGTACCGCACATCAAATACTGATTTCATAGAAAGTATTTATAGTTTTTCGACGAATAAACTGATTGAATATTGGACTAAGGGGTTGCATCTGTGGGGTCGTGGGGTAAAGGGGGCCCTACACCCCCAGTTTTCGCGAAAAGTATATTATTAATATACTGTTGAAATAATTTCCCCAATAGGTAAACTGCACGCTCAAATAAATTCATTTGGAACTTCGCAGAATTATGATTAACACTTTGACTGCTAGCCTTTATCAGTTGTCGTGCCCCCGGCACCAGGCAAGGTGAATCCTAATCCTAACTAATATTATAAATGCAAAAGTGAGTTTGTTTGTTTGTTACGCTTTCACGCCCTATCTACTAAACCGATCATCATGAAATTTTGCATACACATAGAAGGACATAGGCTATATATCAGACTCGTAAAGCCGCGGGTAACAGCTAGTCTCAATATAATTTGGCCGTAAATACATACCTACGACCACAGAGCAAGGAATATCTTGTCGCTAGGCAAGACGATTTCCTCTCCTCAAATTCGTTTGGGTAAAAGCTTTTTCTAGTAAACTTCAACGAATTTTAATGTGAAAAAATATGCTACTTTTGATTATATTACCTAAGGGCATCAGTCATAATTGACATTATTTGATCTTCAATATTACATGAAAAAATTGGACTGTTTTTAACTCTCTTTTTTCAGTTTCTAATCATTTATTATTTTATATATATAACATAATATTAAAAACACATTTATAATTTTCAAAATTACTTTTTTTGTGAGTTCAAGGTCGCGCGGTGCAATCAAAACTATTGCAGGCATGAATCACCGGATTGTCTGATAAGAAAGATGATTCCGTGCTTCGGAAGGCACGTTCAGCCAGTGGTACCGGCTACCATCTGGTAGTCGTTAAAGGATCCACGTCAGAGGCCGAGAGGCGGTTCCGAAGGACTCTGACACCAGGGTGTGCATGGTCGACTGACCATGTCACCTACACGAAATGATGATGATGATCAAAACTATAACAAACGACATTTCCGGAGAACCAAAGATACGAAAATTCGAAGATTTTATTCAGAAAATACGGACACTTTTTCATAAATCATAAAAATCGAATTTCATATACAGGCAATTTCTGGACTTTTTCATGTCATTTCATAATTTAAATAATTCCAATTTACTTAGACATATATTTATATGAATAATTAGTGTTCAAAAGCTACAGACTACTAGCGTTTCGGAACCGACCACTGCAGAGACGAAACGCTGAAAAAACTTTTTTCAACCTGGCCTTTGATTCCTTGGTCTGCACTTACGACGCTAGTGAAATTGTCAAAATTTGGGCAAGATAATTCAACGCTGGCAGTAAAATTGTTAAATAGAATATTGCGTTCCGTTTCACTGATTACGATAATTAACGAGATATACTAATTATCGGTTCAGAGAAATCTATGGAGGAACCATGTGATTGGTGCTGATAGACCAATGGACGCGATGGGCGTGTCCAGCTCATAATATACTATTTTTGGATGGTTTGAAAACCCCATGGGGAGACTTCCTCATCATCATTAGGTCTTTTTTAGTTTCCATTGCAGGAGCATAGCTTTGTGTACTACCAGAACCATATTAATATATGGCCTGAGCAGTCAGAGCATTTGGCCTACTCTCTCCACGCTGGCCAGATGGGTTTATCGGGACCTTTCTGCCTCATTGGCCATCGGTTCTTCGCGCTACATATAAGATGCATTCATTGCAAGTTGAATAAAAGCTGTGATAAAAAATTCTGATAAAAAAGTTTAAGTGAGCCTCGTGCCCTGTGGTTCCCGCCAGAGTAGAATACGATCACTCCAAGTCTTCCCGTGGATGTCGTAGAAGGTGGCTTAGGAAACACCAAATAAAGCTTATAAACATCAAAGAGACCTCTCCAACCCGTATGGCCCGCGTAGAGAGTGTAGGCTAAATCTTCTGCCTGCTCTGGCTATATGGCTCTGGTAGTACTTATGATTTTCATTATTTCGGAACTACATGACCTGAGCTGAATAAGGAATTACAATGGTAGAACGTGAAACCCATTGCTTCAATTTTTTTTTGACGAGCTCCGTTGCGCAGCGGTCATCACGCCTGCCTGCGACACGGATGGTCCCCGGTCAGGTCAAGATGGGATACGATCTTTTTCAGATTGACCTGGGTCTTGGATGTTTATCTATATATGTATTTGTTGTAAAATATAGTATCGTTGAGTTAGTATCCCATAACACAAGTCTTTCATAAGAACTTACTTTGGGGCTAGTTCAATCTGTGTGATTTGTCCGTATATATTTATTTATTTATCAATTTGATTTGTCTTAGCAAGCACTAGCGGCTAGCAACTTGCCACTATTTGGACAATTTAAACAAAAAACAATTAAAACTTTCCTCTTTGTCAAATTAGTGTAGATTTTGATAAAGTTCGTAAAGAGATATTTGCTCTTTTCAGAGATATAAGCGCTCTCCAGACCCTCAACAACTTAATATTTATTAACAAGGTACCGAATCAGTTTTGTCAAAGGCATGAGAGTACTCGGACTAGACATGCCCTTTGTGTGGTTTCCGTAGCACAGGATAATTTTGAGACGAGTTGGACACTAGTTTGGTAGTCACATATTTAATTATTACATTCCTGGCACAATTAGCTTTTAGAAATGGGTTTCCCAATATTCCCCAGGGGGAGATTTCAATATCGCAGGGAAACGTGTGTTTCAGTGGAGGTGTAGTGCTTTACATGAATGTGCAAAGTTACATACATAGATGCATATTACCATTCCATAACATTATGACCTAAAGGACTCGTTAGTCTGGACGGCAGCTGCAAGGCAACACAAGCGCAACAAAACATTTAACATCGAAGAGACCTCTCCAACTCGTCTGGCCAGCGTGGAGAGTGTAGGTCGTTAAGCATGTTCATGGGCGTAAAGGTGGAAAACAGAATCATAATAGCGTTTACCTACTCACACACTATAAAGTGTCTATAACAATATCAGAAACTAGCTGTTAATAAGTATGTTTGCGTCATCATATTATAAAAATAATTATATTATCTGTGGCCGTAGGTAATACTGTACGAATTTCATTATGACATCGTTTTCGATTAGGTGATGACTTCTAAATTTAGAATACCTTCATTTTTAAATGAATCTTTGTCTAATTTTTGAAAATAGAACTACGTAGCTGGTCGTTCACTGTAGGTCTTGTTGGCATACAAAGAAAAGCTTATCGTCATACAAAGTTATCATTCTCAAAACGACCAGCATCACGGGAAAAACTTAGTCGCTAGCTACCGCAAGGTGCAACGGCCAATATCGCAAGCAAAAAATTACCCATCCCTGTCAATTGTTTATCTGTTAGCCTAAAAGCATAGAAAAAAAAAAATGTCTAACACAGATTGCAAGCACAGCTACCGATTTTATGGCATAAGTTGACATGACGCGTGTGCTAACTCAAAACTGTCACGCCCACAGAACTATAACTTAGCTATTAATCTGAGGTCACGCCAAAGATTAAAAAAAAAATCTCTTTGGGTCACGCACTCAAGCATTGAACTTTTGGCCAGGTTTTTTATCAGTGAAATACAGGCATGACGGGGTTAGGAGTAGGTATATATTTCAAAGCCACTAGAATTACTTCTGCGATTTCTTTTTAGGGTTCCGTAGTAAACTTATAGTTTCGCCATGTCTGTCTGTCTGTCTGTCCATCCGCGGTTTTACTCAGAGACTATAAGTACTAGAAAGCTGAAATTTGGTATGAGTATGTATATTAATCATGTCAAAAAAGTGGTAGAAGAAAATCTTAAAAATTTTTTTTTTTACTGTAGCTCCCATCCCATACACGTTAAGAGGGAGTAATATTTTTTTTCTCTACAAACCCATCGTGTTGGGTATTGTTAGGTAGGCCTTTATAAAATATTGTGAGGTTGAGAACACCATTTTTCGATTTAGGGATCCGTTTCCGAAATATTTGGTTTAAAAGTGCAAATTTTTGTTAGACGTAAGTGTCCCCCCCCTCTATCTACTAAACGGTTATATATGGATACGTGAAAAAAATTACAGCAGTAGTATATATACTGAAGTTGAAAGGAAAACTGTCAGAGCTGAGTACTAAGTACAAACTAAAAAGTTATAGGCAACCAACTTATAAAATGTACTCGAAAATGTAAAATTTCATACATTTTCATTGTTACATGTTTTTGGTCGTTAAACTGTGAGGTGCGAGTGTGAACGGTGTGAAATGAAAGTTGTGATTCGCAACTACGGAACCCTACACTGCGCGTGGCCCGACACGCACTTGGCCGGTTTTATTATTTGTGTATCAGAGCATTCAGAGCTATTCATATGGCTAGTGAAGGCAGAATCTTTGATTAAAACAATGTTTGAGCAACTTCCCTTTACCGTCATATCTTAAGTTGGTTGTAAGCTGTAAATTTCGAGTTGCTGGGTGGCATAAATTAATGTCGGAGGAGGCCGATAACTTGATTTGTATAATAAAATGAATTAAGTTACTAAAATGATTTTCATATAAGTAGTGGCTTAAAAATATCTCAAAATTTTACCTGCTTTGGTAACCGCTTAAATCTCTAGTCTTACCTGTCATCATTAAGGGCAGTTTTGAAAGCTATTTAAATGCCTTTAAGTAGCTAGAAACATCTGAAAAGGCATTGAACATTTACACACAGGAAAAACTACAATTACAGCCATGTAATTATTTACAAATAGTATTTTTTTCAATGTCCATATATGTTAAAAATATCTCCTACCTGTAACTAATGTTTCATTTAGGTCTCTTTGAACACTTATAAACATGTTTGATTTTACAACTGAAAACTGTTGACGTCAATAATTATTGTTAAGTTATTTTTTAGTATAGTGTAGTTACCAAAGCGGAGTACAGAAGAAGTGCCAACAAACTGCACAACGCATTTCTCCAATCAACAATTAATAGTTTTTTCTCAAACATGCTCGGAAATGTAGGCATTACTGTAGTAAAAAGAAGACCGGAAGTTTGTAATTCTTGGCTCATTCATCGCATTGCCGGCCTAGGCCAGGAAATAAGTATGAAAATTACTTCCCGGCCGCTGCTCAAAACTTTTTAATTAATCTATGTAACGTAAATTATGTCACTTGTCATACAGCCAGTTTACTACCACTGCATTTTTAAAAAATGCATATAATACGTGAATATAACTACAATTTCATTAAAATATCGATATGTGATCATACGAAAATATGCTTAATTTTCGTTGCGAGAGAAGAAAACAATAATCTATGATCTATTAAATTTTTTGTGAAAAATATGACTGGGCTCTATGGGCATTGTTTCCTTTGCTGGAATGGACAACTGAAAATAAAAAAATTAAAAACTCGGGAGATCTGTTATTTTCACTATACCCGTAGTGATTAACGCCACTGCCGAAAAACTGCCTTTACGGATTTTAGGGCATAGAACACACGTCAATTGACTTTGAATTTATGGCCCCCCATAGAAACTCAAAAGGAATTGTATGGCATTTTTTTCATTTTCACCCTCACTCCATTATTTGTCTATGATCCTTATTGCCTAGAGAAAACATATGGCAGTCGGTCGTCTGATACTAGTAATAGTATCTTCTTCGTAGTTTGTGATTAACGCTTTGCAGTAATTGATTGACATTGATTGTTTTCGGTAAATATGTGCAAAGTTGGTTATTTATTCGAAATGAAACGGTTCAAAATGAGTTTTAGTGATGAAAGCAACACTGCAATGGATTTTAAGTACCTACTTCGCCTAATTTGAAACTTGAAAGTAGAAAAATTACTACCGGCAAATACCTAGTAAGGGGAAATATTTAAGGCATGTAAGTTTATGTGTAACTTTAAGTTAAATTTCCTCACATTTATTGAGAAAATCTCTATACTTTCCTCGGCGGGAAAGGGATTGCCGGACTCGTAACTATTGTCAAGGCCTCGCTGACGCTCGGCCTTGAAAACTATACTCGTCCGGCAATCCCTTACTTCCCGGCCTCTGCAGTAATGTACTATTTCTCAAACATGCTCGGAAATGTAGGCATTACTGTAGTAAAAAGAAGACCGGAAGTTTGTAATTCTTGGCTCATTCATCGCATTGCCGGCCTAGGCCAGGAAATAAGTATGAAAATTACTTCCCGGCCGCTGCTCAAAACTTTTTAATTAATCTATGTAACGTAAATTATGTCACTTGTCATACAGCCAGTTTACTACCACTGCATTTTTAAAAAATGCATGTAATACGTGAATATAACTACAATTTCATTAAAATATCGATATGTGATCATACGAAAATATGCTTAATTTTCGTTGCGAGAGAAGAAAACAATAATCTATGATCTATTAAACTTTTTGTGAAAAATATGACTGGGCTCTATGGGCATTGTTTCCTTTGCTGGAATTGACAACTGAAAATAAAAAAATTAAAAACTCGGGAGATCTGTTATTTTCACTATACCCGTAGTGATTAACGCCACTGCCGAAAATAGTACATTACTGCAGAGGCCGGGAAGTAAGGGATTGCCGGACGAGTATAGTTTTCAAGGCCGAGCGTCAGCGAGGCCTTGACAATAGTTACGAGTCCGGCAATCCCTTTCCCGCCGAGGAAAGTATAGAGATTTTCTCAATAAATGTGAGGAAATTTAACTTAAAGTTACACATAAACTTACATGCCTTAAATATTTCCCCTTACTAGGTATTTGCCGGTAGTAATTTTTCCACTTTCAAGTTTCAAATTAGGCGAAGTAGGTACTTAAAATCCATTGCAGTGTTGCTTTCATCACTAAAACTCATTTTGAACCGTTTCATTTCGAATAAATAACCAACTTTGCACATATTTACCGAAAACAATCAATGTCAATCAATTACTGCAAAGCGTTAATCACAAACTACGAAGAAGATACTATTACTAGTATCAGACGACCGACTGCCATATGTTTTCTCTAGGCAATAAGGATCATAGACAAATAATGGAGTGAGGGTGAAAATGAAAAAAATGCCATACAATTCCTTTTGAGTTTCTATGGGGGGCCATAAATTCAAAGTCAATTGACGTGTGTTCTATGCCCTAAAATCCGTAAAGGCAGTTTTTCGGCAGTGGCGTTAATCACTACGGGTATAGTGAAAATAACAGATCTCCCGAGTTTTTAATTTTTTTATTTTCAGTTGTCAATTCCAGCAAAGGAAACAATGCCCATAGAGCCCAGTCATATTTTTCACAAAAAATTTAATAGATCATAGATTATTGTTTTCTTCTCTCGCAACGAAAATTAAGCATATTTTCGTATGATCACATATCGATATTTTAATGAAATTGTAGTTATATTCACGTATTATATGCATTTTTTAAAAATGCAGTGGTAGTAAACTGGCTGTATGACAAGTGACATAATTTACGTTACATAGATTAATTAAAAAGTTTTGAGCAGCGGCCGGGAAGTAATTTTCATACTTATTTCCTGGCCTAGGCCGGCAATGCGATGAATGAGCCAAGAATTACAAACTTCCGGTCTTCTTTTTACTACAGTAATGCCTACATTTCCGAGCATGTTTGAGAAAACTGCCTTTACGGATTTTAGGGCATAGAACACACGTCAATTGACTTTGAATTTATGGCCCCCCATAGAAACTCAAAAGGAATTGTATGGCATTTTTTTCATTTTCACCCTCACTCCATTATTTGTCTATGATCCTTATTGCCTAGAGAAAACATATGGCAGTCGGTCGTCTGATACTAGTAATAGTATCTTCTTCGTAGTTTGTGATTAACGCTTTGCAGTAATTGATTGACATTGATTGTTTTCGGTAAATATGTGCAAAGTTGGTTATTTATTCGAAATGAAACGGTTCAAAATGAGTTTTAGTGATGAAAGCAACACTGCAATGGATTTTAAGTACCTACTTCGCCTAATTTGAAACTTGAAAGTGGAAAAATTACTACCGGCAAATACCTAGTAAGGGGAAATATTTAAGGCATGTAAGTTTATGTGTAACTTTAAGTTAAATTTCCTCACATTTATTGAGAAAATCTCTATACTTTCCTCGGCGGGAAAGGGATTGCCGGACTCGTAACTATTGTCAAGGCCTCGCTGACGCTCGGCCTTGAAAACTATACTCGTCCGGCAATCCCTTACTTCCCGGCCTCTGCAGTAATGTACTATTCAACAATCAAAAGGTTTTTAGCCTCTACTGCAGGAGCAAAACTCTCTTGCCCTCTAGCCAGAGTAGTCAAAGGGTTTGGCCTACACTCTCCACGCTGGCCAGACGAATTACAAAGGTCCCTTTGAAGTTTATAAGATTTGTTTAGCTTGTGTTTCCTAAGTCGCCTACGACATCTACCAGAAGAGTTGGACTGGTACTATTCTACTCTGCCCGGAACCATACGGCAAAGCAAGTATATGTACCTAATATAATTAGGTTCAGTAAGTATATGGAAATTAAATGTTTATTTTTTATTTCCAGTTAGAGACGGACGGCTACGTGGTCCTCGAAGACTTCCTGAGGCCGGCGGAGTGCGACGAGCTGAAGGGGGCTGGCGAGGAACTCACGAAGAACATCCCTAGCGAGGAAAAGAGGGCGGTCTTCTCCACTAAGGAGACTGGTAAACAGGTAAGTTCTTTATTATACCGTTGCGCTTCAAACACATGTTATTATTAACAGGACTTCATCATCATCAGGTCTTTTTTAGGCTTCACTGCAGAAGCATGACCCTCTGTGCTACCAGAGTCATATATTAGTCAAAGCAGTCAGAGGTTTTGGCCTACACTCTCCACGCTGGCCAGACGGGTCAGAGAGGTCGCTGCGAAAGAGTAGGTCAGGGCTGGCCTCGACACACGTATCGTGTCCACCCTGCGGCCGCAATACCGACACTTCTGACTTGTCAGGAGTACCCGAAAAGCAAGTAGGTATATATGGTAAGAGTGCTGAAGTTAGATGAAGCGAGAGACGTTTTTAAGAATCGTAGTAAGTGGAGGTCCTCGGTTTCTTACTACGATCGAGGGGCTGAATCACCCTAAAGGGACAAAAGTGATTAATATCTTACCAGGTATAGGTAATTGAGACAGCTATGTAATTGGATGCAGCTTACTAATGATGATGACTATATTGACTAATGAGATTGCAATCAGCGTGTGAATTTCGCCTCAGCAGTTTCTGGGATTGGCCTTTACAGATAGATACACGCACCAGGTAACTCCAATTAGTAATATGATACGCATTGACTAGACTTCCACCCCCGCCCTTCTCCTTCATCCCCTCAAGCTGTGTTTAAACCATAGATATTATAATTCTACAGAAATGAAATAGATCTTCTAACCCAGTGGTCGTCAAATTGCGGCCCGCGGCCGGGTTTGGTGCGGCCCGCGTCAAAATAAATTATTTTAATATTTTGCCCAAATTTGCTTCTTTAAAACCAAATACTTAAAACGATTTTCCAATATATGAGGATTGCGTGTAGACCAAAAGACGCCGATATACGATATATAATTAAAAATTCCATGCTGGCTTGGGAGAAAAGCAAGAACATAGAAATACCAGTTGCTTGAGAACAGCTATTCATGACATGACAATGTAAGCTCTAGTCCACTTAAGTGATTTTAAATAGGTATGTCGTAGATTGTAAGTTGACGTCATTTGGAGAATGCGCTGTGCAGTTTGTTGCCGCTTCTTCTGCACTCCGCCTTGGAAGTGGTGTAAACTTAGCCGTAAGTAAATTATTGACGCCAACAATAATATATTTTTGTAAACTAATTGTAATTATGAAAAAAAATTGACGTTCATTAAATGATATTGAAATATCTTATGATGAATAAAATTATTGACTTTGACTTTGCTAGTGAGAATGCCAAAGTATTGAAGATAAAGTACTTAAAGTAGTTATAAATACTGACTTTCTTCTGTCGCTATCTCTTGCGGGGTAGACAGAGCATAGAGCTATAAAACATAAAGGGCACGTTTAGCATGTTGGTGGGCATGTAGGTTCAAAACGGAATCAAAATAGTGGTGGGTTGCTAGCCGCCTATTACGTGATTCCTCAGATATTCTCCTTTTTCCTCGATTATTTTCAACATCTGTGCAGGAAGAGAAGTAGCTGGTACATTCTGTGCTTTTTCTTTTCTCCCAAACCAGAGTGGAAGTAGTATCATTTGGCAAAAGTTTTACGAACGGCTGCCTGCTTGACGCCAAACCTCATTGCTATACTTGTGAAAATAAAGTACAATTAGTGGCCTGCTCCGAGAATCGAACCCAGTGGTCTCGTATCCTAAGCTAACATGTTAAGTACTATCACAGGCGCCACGGAGGCGTTTACATCTTACCACCTACACAATACAATATAAATACCAAGGCCGTCGCTATCAGCCTAACACCTACCTGTGTCTGGAAGACGAACAAAGGTGGCGGGAGGCATGACAACCCATTGAACAATTGTGTATTACTTATCCCGACATGATAATACAGTCTGACAGCGAGGTTATAATCTATAGAAATCTCACCTTGCCTCACCCTTATAGGTACAATGTAGACAACGTTTTTGAACTTCAAGTTGACCCGAATGTCCTCTATCTCTGTAGTGTTTATCATAGAGCAGGGATTGACAGTCACATTCACTACTATGTTGTGTGTGTCACACAGCACTGAATGTCACGAGTGACAGTGACATTTCCTGCTCTGTGATGTGTGTCACACAGTACTGAATGTCGCGAGCGACAGTCACATTGCCTGCTCTGTGGTGTGTGTCACACAGCTCTGAATGTCGTGAGTGACAGTGACATTTCATGCTCTGTGGTGTGTGTCACACAGCACTGAATGTCGCGAGTGACAGTCACATTTCCTGCTCTGTGGTGCGTGTCACACAGCTCTGAATGTCGTGAGTGACAGTGACATTTCATGCTCTGTGGTGTGTGTCACACATACTGAATGTCGCGAGTGACAGTCACATTTCCTGCTCTGTGGTGGGTGTCACACAGCTGTGAATGTCGTGAGTGACAGTGACATTTCATGCTCTGTGGTGTGTGTCACACAGCACTGAATGTCGCGAGTGACAGTCACATTCCCTGCTATGTTGTGTGTGTCACACAGTACTGAATGTTGCGAGTGACAGTGACATTTCCTGCTCTGTGGTGTGTGTCACAGAGCACGGAATTACGCGAATGACAGTCACATTCCCTGCTCTATGGTGTGTAAATCACAGAGCACGGAATGTCACGAGTGACAGCCACATTTTCTGTTCTTAAGTGTGTATCACAGAGTCGGTAATATTGCTCGTGCCCCACTATAAACGAAAGTAATAATAATACCGCGTGACAACGTGCACCCGGCTAGTAGACGAATGTCGCATACACGGCCTTCCAGTTCGTGCTCAAAAAAACGTCACTTTAACATCCATTACGGCTGAATGATTGACTATTTTTTATACTAATATTAGATAAGATACACCATAATGTCTGTTGAAGTAAAAAGTCAGCAAATATGCCTGCTGGTCAACATACGTAGTACAGATCGCCTGAGTATGCAATGTGTAGAAAATATTGTATACAACAGAAACATTTCAATTAAATCAAATTCATTTGTTCCTAAGCAACCCGGTATTAAATCCCACGCGGTGGGATCCCGCGATCCCGCCGGATCAGACACGTCCCTAGGCGAGGGATCTACAGCTTTAAACTTTGTTGTTTATTCCTATTTATTCACGTTGAACACTACTGCTAATAAAAGTCTCGATAGTATTGTATATCAGAAACATTACAATTAAATCAAATTCATTTGTTTCCTAGCAACCCGGTATACAGTCGAGCTCCGTGGCGCAGCGGTCAACACGCCAGCCTGCGACACGGGGGTCCCGGGTTCGATCCCCCGTCGCAGGTCATGGTGGAAAACGATCTTTTTCAGAGTGACCTGGGTCTTGGATGTTTATCAATATAAGTATATATTATAAAATATAGTATCGTTGAGTTAGTATCCTGCGACACAAGTTCACAACTTACTGTGAGCCTAGCTCAATTTGTGTGATATGTACCTAATATTTAAAAAAAAAACCCGCTCGGTGGAATCCCGCGATCCCGCCGGATCAGACACGTCCCAAGGCGAGAGATATACAGCTTTGAGCTTTGTTTGTTTATTCAAGTTGAACACTACTGTTAACAAAAGTCTCGATAGTGACAGCTTAATTTAGTAAAAACTAAATTTTATAGGTGAGTCAAGTCGAGTTAGAAAGTTTTTTGTGGGAAGTCAAGGGGTACAGTTGTCGTTTACCTTAGACGATTTTGCAAATTGATTTAAGTGGACTTTATAATATGAAATTGGTGTAGTTTGGTGTTATAAATGCTAGTGCTCGAGAACAATTTGTGAAATAGTTAAAGTAGACTGTTAAATGGACTAGTATAGATTTGTCACAGAAGCTCCCACGAGGCTACCAAAGAACTTACGCCATCTTTGATGCCACATACCGTGCAACACCGATACATAGTATCTCATTATACTGGACATTGGCAGAATCACTGAAATCTTGATGGAAGTCATAATTTAAAAGAAGAAAAATAGAAAATTATAGATTTTTTTTTTGCATTCACAATGCCATTTTGATTAAATTACAAGGTATTTACTTTTCCGTGTCTTATTTCTTAATTTTTGTTATGGAGGAGCGGAACCTTCTGGCACGAGCAAATATATTTGCTTAAAAGAAGGTTCCAACCACTTCTATCATAATAATGTACCAATGTACCGAAATAAAACATTTTTATATTTCATTTTATATTTAATTGAAGCGTTAATTTTTTTATTTAAGTCCGTTGGTTTTTATTTTATCTCACAGTCTATCTTGGGCTTCGAGCCAACCCCCGTACCTTGGGTTTTAAAGCATCTCTGGTGAGGATGTAACCGGGAACACTTTCACTCAAACTCTAAGAAAATTATTGGTATTTATAGACATGTAGGACACGTACTCTACATGTCTATAATAATAATAGTATATATATAGTAATTTTCTTAGTAGGTGGGTTATTTTTTTCATGCCCGTTCTTTTTTGTGGATTATTTTTGGATAGCTCTCATAAAAGTGTTATTAGTGTGTTAATACCATTTTTCGATTTATGGATCCATTCGTGACGTAAAAAATATGAAGTGCTAATTTTAGAAATACATAATTGTAGAATTTAAATAACGAAATTATTATTATTTGTTTAGTAATCCAAATGAAAAATAAAAATAAATTGGATTCAATGGAAGTTAGATCATCCAAGAACGATGTCCCAAATAAGAAACTTGTATAGGTATTGGATGTCCCAGTAATCCTTCGATCCATAACATTAAAATACTGTAATTTTAGCGTTTAAATCTCAAAATGGTTTTGGGTTCAATCCTAACTAATTTTATAAATGCGGAAACAAGTTTGTTTGTTTGTTAGCTTTCACGCCCTATCTACTGAACCCAATCATCATGAAATGTTACATACACGTTGTCTGGAGTACGGAGAAGGACATAAGGTACATTTCATCCCGGAGAAAAGTACTGTTCCCGAGGGACAGACGCTGTCTGTCTTGTGTGGGATTAAGCTAACACGCGAGCGGAGCCGCGGGTTAGCTTAATCCCAACTAATATTATAAATGCGAAAGTGAGTTTTTTTGTTTGTTTGTTACGCTTTCACGCCGTATCTACTGAACCGATCATCATGAAATTTTGCATACACATAGGTTAGGGTACAGAGAAGGACATAGGCTATAAATTACGCGGGCGAAGCCGCGGGTAACCAAAAGCTTAAGGCAGCTTGAAAAATCTGACACCAGTGTTGGCCACTTACACATACGAAAAACAAACAAACCAAAAGCGGCTAGTAAGTTATAAAAATTAGCTTAGCAAATGCGTATTCACTTGTGTTGCCTATCTCCTAGCACTTTCGAAAGCATATTTACATGTAGAGTTGCTTGTTATTCCATTATGCTAATATCTGTTTGCGAGTTCAAGGTGTCACAATACCGGCGAGACGACGCGTCAACCCTGGGTTGACTCCCTCTGTAAGGGTGCGTTTCTACCATATACTCTTATTACATGACACAACATGTAACGACGGGTGTCACACTTGCATTTTTTTCATTCGTACCATTAATGGAACAAAGTCGTACCATTAATGGTACAAAGTTAAATTCAAAGATTTTTAAGCAAAATTGGATAATTGTATCTCTTTTTGAACGCCATATTTTTAATATACAAAATCGAAAAACTACTAGCGTTTTGTAATGACCACTGGTGAGAAGAACTCGCCGAAGGAAACTCAATCCAGACTTGGGCCCTACGTGCCTGAAGGGCTTCGATTACAATATTTTACAATTATTTATTTATTTCTTATGTTATTTATATTAATTACAATCAATAAAATTACTATCATGCATTTTTATCATTTAAATAATCATTAATACAATAATATGCCTTTTTTAATATGCCTAATAAATAAGTTTAAAACGGCTGTTAAAAACCAGTTAGTACTGGTTTTTAACACCCGTTCTATGTAAAGGTAGACCCGATATTTCTGTGTACTGTGTGTAGAATAATTGGGCCAGCTCGTCCAGGGAAGTACCACACTCTCACAGAAAATGGACATATGAGTAGCAGCTTTTCCGCTTCTATGCTTCGTTTGGTGAGTGAGAGAGCTGAAGACCCATCCCCCTATCCCCTGGGGAGGGCAAAATAAAAGGCCGGCAGCGCTCTTGGCACACCTCTGATGTTGCAGTTGTGCATGTACATTGTACAACGGCGATCACTTACTACCAGGCGACCAGCAGGCTTGTTTGCCGTCCTTGATATAAAAAAATTTAGCTCTTTTCAACAGAGTTATTCTGTTGCAAATGGCTTAAGGCTCGTACATGCGCTAATGACCTTCAGGATATGGGCCGAGTTTTGAACCTTAATTCCCCGTCTGAAAGTCAGCGGTTAACTGCCGCCCGTCGCCCGCGCGCATTCAAAATATAAAATAATATAAATTCAATATTAAAAAGAAGAATAACCTGTAAATTAAAAATTCCTTTGGGAGAGTTTGTAGGTTGATTTGTATTGTATTGAATATAAAAATTGCGTGATTCTAAGACAAAGAGTTACGTAGTTAATGAATATTTGCAATAAAAAGCGATGTACGCGGTACTTTTTTTTTCTAAAAAACTATGTACTTTAGAAAAAAGTCCTCCTCAGTAAGTAAAGATTAAAAACCATTCCAAACAATATATGTTTTTTTAGGTATTGTGCTTTATATTTGACCATTTTTATAGAGGTTAAACATATTCGAAATGGCCGAGGAGCACCTTATGTACGAGTATACGGCGTGATTTCAGCACAACCGTAGGACACTATGATTTTAAGCATTATTGTCATACTCGTAACGACCAGCATCCCGAAAAAGAACTTAGTCGAAAGCCACTGCAAGATGCCACGTGCGGACGGAGGAGGCGTAATTTTTTCATGCGATATTAGTCATTTGAGTATGACAATAAGGTTTAAAATCCTATCACAGTGTCCCGCGCCTGCACCGTATCTGCGCCGCACCTTCACCGTACGCCTTTGTAAGTCGAGAGAAATAACTTCAGAATAAGCGTTTGAGCACGACTCGTACCAAATTAAGGCTTGCATCACCAAGTGCACCTTTGTCAGGATTCCCCGCAATCTTGCTATTTTTCCTTTCCACGTAGTTTTTGTCTTGCTTTGCTCTTTTGAGGAACTTAATTAGACAGTTCTAGAAAGATGCCAAAGCATTTTTGAACTAAAATTACGGAGAACTTTGACAGACAAGTAGGTAAAGGTAAGCCCACACATAGCAGCACCACGGTGCAAAGTAATTGGCAACATTGACATGTATGATTTCTGAGCTATGACGCGCATTTCAGCTACTAGACAGAGCAATATAGACCATAATTAATCCTACTAAATCCATAATAAATTTATTGAATTTTATATGAAAATAACTCTAAATTGTTACCTTTTTCTGCATTGTTGAAGTAAAGTAGTTCGAGACTATGAACAGGATACAGGTTTCGGATATGTGCTTAAAATACCTTCTTTTATTTATGCGAAATAATATAAAATTATATTATATATAAAAATATATATATTTCCGCGATGGAGCGTAAAGGTTCTCAAATAGCCACCACGTACCGGCAAGCGCAGCGTTGGACACCCACCAACCAGGTGGTCGGACGACCTGATAAAGGTCGCAGGAAGGCGCTGGATGCAGGCCGCTTTTAACCGGTCATATTGGAAATCCTTAGGAGAGGCATATGTCCACCAGTAGACTTCTTGTGTCTGAGATGATGATGATGATGATGATTTATACGAAAGTTCAATTCGTATATTAAGGAGGTCCCCCAAGAAAACTCACCAATGAAGTAGCAAGCAAAAGCTAGTTTTATATACAAATGTAATGTCTTCCTACGCCGTGTTGATCTATCTGCTTCAGTGCAGTGTTTTTCTGTACGGACAGGCTTTTATTTTGAGAATTATAAGTCTACCAACAATTTTTTTTAGCCGCGTGAACCAAGCTCTAACCTTCTTGAAAATGAAGAAGGCTTAAAATAAACATTTTCACCTTTTTTAAACGCCACGCATCCCCACATCAACCCTTTCTATAACATTAACAACTTGACCACAGAGGGTATGTTGGGTTTGTAAGAATTCCTTGTGACCAAAACAGAAGCGAGCGAGCGTCCCTTAGCTTTGGATTGGGGGCAATTTAGCATTGGGGGGTTTCATCCTAAGCTGGGAGACGCTCGCTCGCTTCTGTCTTCTCGATAAAGATATATAGGTAGGTATTGAGTATGATTTTTTTTTGTTTATTGACCGTTATTTTGATTTTATTATACTAAAGTGATCAAGAGTAGCCCGTGGTTACGGGTATGTCCCTTCCACTTTGTATTGGTATTTGCTAAGATACTTAGAACTCATTACACTTAACTAGATGGTGGTTGACTAAGTAATTCATAGGACAATTTATTTTATAGAGTTTTATTAGCACCCCATTTTATTTGCATTTTTGCTTTATATAGAGTGCCTTCGAGGTTCCGAAGCCTGTCAATATTTTATTAATATCATATTTGAAAAATATTTTGCTGCGTTGTGCAGCTGCAGTTGAGTGTCGTTGAATGTGGGCGTACCTTTACCTGCAATTTTGCATTACATCGAGTTCCTTTGACCTTTCGAAACCCTTCATAATTTAATAAGATGCTGGTGCGAGAGCTTTGGCATTGTTGAGTCTAAGAAATTGAAAACAAAGCCATTTCTTAGTGCGGAGAAAATTGGAATATAATTATATTACAACAAGCAGACTGAATTCTTATTTATTAAATTACAAACTATGCTTTGTGGTTCCTGGCACAGTGGAATAGGACCACCCCAAGTCTTCCCGTGGATGTCGTAGAAGGCGATATAGAAAACACAAGCTAAACAAAGCTTATAAACATCAAAGAGACCTCTCTAACCCGTCTGGCCAGCGTCGAGAGTGTAGGCCAAATCCTCTGACTGCTCTGCCTAATATATGGCTCTGGTAGTACAGAGAGGGTCGTGCTCCAGTAGTGGAGACTACAAAGACCTGATGATGATGACGATATTACAAACTGACAACCTCCGAAGAGCAGTTGTTATCATGCCACCCACGCTAATATGATTGAGGACTTTTGATTAGTGTCAGTATAGGAAAATAATGCCTGAACACGTGTACCAGGCTTTTTATATTGTAATAATTAAATGAATGTTATATAATTTTTGACATGTTCTAAATATTTTTTATAATTTGTTGATTGCTTTAATTTCATTTAACTAAATCTTGCTTTGTTTTTGTTTATAAGTACTGTGTAAGCATTAACTTGGAAACCCTATAATAAAAAAAAACCTATCTAATTCCTGCTACCGTTTCCCATACATCCTTTTCGTCACATGACGCTCTGTGATTGGCTGCAGAGAGTCGAGAAAAATATGGCGCTCGGTGCGTAAGAAACCCGCGCTTGCTCCGATACATTTTCAAATAATACGACTTTCTAAGGACTTTACTGGCCAAAACAACCCTTAATCTTCACCTCGGGTGTGTGATAGTGCTGCATCAGTGTAGACAGTGAAAACCAAACGTTATTTAAGCAAGAAGATCGTGAGCCGGTCGGCACGTGTCCCCGTCGTTGGCGATTCCTTCCAAGCTCCTGTCCACCTGGATCCAGGTTAGTGTTTGCCTGTTTTTACTCTGCTGAGATGCTAGGGTTGATCGGAGAATGCAGTAATCCTTTCAAAAAGTCTAAACATTAAACAATTTTTTGGTGCCTCCTGTGAGGAATTTCTCACGTACATATTTCCAATTTACCCACATAAATTAAAATCTTTCCACTTATTTGTTCATAGATACGTAATTTTTCGTATACTTGCGTTAGATTCAAATAGCCTAGGTACCTACTTACCTAGTATTTATCTAATAACGTTTGACCAAACTTAGGTCATACCATAGCAAATACGAATTACATATTTTGTTAGCAACTTTGTAATATTCCCATAGTCGTTCTTTTCGTACTTGAGGTGGGTACCTCGCCTACCTACGTACTCGAATACTCTGGGTGCTTTCCTAACTTATTATTACCTATTCACAACCAGTGATAAGTGTGTATTTATAATTTTAGAACGTACGAGTTTCGTGAAGATTCAGTCCGTTGATAGGTTTATCGTAGTTACCATACGTTTTCATTCAAACCTTTACTACCTACATACTTTTGGTGTATAAGTACCTACATAGTACCTAGGGACTTAGCGTAAATATGGCAGAGGAAGAATTGATGCCCGCCATTAAAAAACGGGAATATGAGTTTAAAAATATGCAGATACTTTACGATTTAGCGAAAATTGCTAAAGAAAATAAAACTAAAGTAGCATCCTTTCGAGCTCGGTATAAAAGGATCGAAAAAATTCGTGATAATTTCTTAGAAATAAATGATAGTGTAAACCAATTACAACTAAAACTTAACCCTAAGTTTGTTATCGATAATAATGCCTTGTTGTCATTTGACGAGTTATACTATTTAGTCGTGGAGTTTGCCGATTCTCTCGACGTAAACGCGGGCGCAGGCACGAGTTCTCGCTCGGAACTAGGTCAAGGTCACGCGCATTCCAGCTCTCAAGTGAAGTTACCTAAATTGCAAATTGCTAAGTTTGACGGTAATATAGAAAACTGGCAGATATTTCAAGATAGTTTTACGTCACTTGTGCATAATAATGTTTCGTTGTCCGACACAGAGAAATTTTACTATTTGCTTTCATGTTTATCCGGGTATGCTCTGACACTAGCTAAGGGTGTTCCTGTAACATCAGCCAATTACTCTGTTGTTTATGCAGCCTTATTGGACAGGTACGATAATAAACGCATTCTTGCCACAGCTTATTTAGAAAAAATAATTAAATTAAATCCAATACAAAAGCCATCATTATCAAACTTAACCGAATTAACAAACACTCTTTACGAATGCGTTAGTGCATTGCGCCGTTTAAATATTGATAATTTAAGCGAATTTCTTTTGTTTTACATAGCTTCTCGGCCTCTAGACTCAGAAACTAGAAAAAGATTTGAATTACAAAATACCGAAGAAATTCCAAAATTTAATAATTTGGTTGTTTATTTACAAAATTATATAAAGGTGTTAGAGGTTAGTCAACCGGTTAACATACCATCATTCACTTCCACAAATAAACAAATCCGCAATAATACAAAGAAAGATAATTTTTCTCGTGAGTCAAAATCTTCCTTCATTGCGTCCACTAACTCTAATCAAAATAAATCTAATTCGGGTGTTTGTGTGTATTGTCATGAAAATCATTCAATCTATCGCTGTGGTAAATTACATTCTATGAATATGGGACAGCGGCAACAGTTAGTTAAAGAGTTACAATTATGTCAAAACTGCTTAAGGCCGGGTCACACTAATCCGGACTGTAAGTCGAAGTCAACTTGTTTCATTTGTAACGCAAAACATAATACGTTGTTACACGAAGAACACAAGAGTTTATTATCTAATACTATTGAGCCGGAGTCATCTGAAAATTCCGATATGAACACTGCGCTGACTTGTATAACTCAGTCAAATATTTCAAAATTACCCGTTAGTACAAAAATTCTTGGTTCAGCAGTGGTTCGTTTGAGAAGAGTGGATGGTTCAATGCATTATGCTCGCGTAATCATTGACAGTGGGTCAATGGACAGTTTTATCACAAGCAGTTGTGCTCGTCAATTAGGTTTACATATAAAAAAGTGTAATTTAAATGTTACCGGTCTCGGTCAAAATAGTGTTTGTAACATCAAAGGTTTTACTTTCGGTTCGATTGTGCCTAGGTCAAATGACTCGCCCCAATTTGATATACCATTGGTAATTTTGCCTAAAATTACTTCAATGATTCCTTCGACTTCGTTACCGGCAGTCGTCAAGGAGAAGTTTAAACATCTGGATCTCGCCGACAACGATTTTGATAAATCGGGTCCGATCGATCTGTTGTTAGGAGTAGATTGTTTTGATCAGATATATACTGGTTCACGTTACAACCCAGGTCCTGGTTTTCCATGTGCACTATCTAGTGTATTCGGCTGGGTGATAAGTGGTCAGTTTCTTCAAGACGTAGTGGCTCAAACTCCAGCCTCGCCCGTTACGTCACTCGTCGCGTCATCTAGTGCGCTCGACGAGATCGTTCAACGGTTTTGGGAATCCGAGGAACCGCCGAAATGTAAGATTTCCGGTCCCGAGGACGAAATATGTGAACAAAAATATAAAGAGGGTACATATCGCACCTCCGAAGGTCGTTATGTCGTACCAATCATGCTTAAAGATGATGCCCCAGCCTTAGGAGAAGCATCTCGTCAAGCTCTTAATCGTTTTCTCAACTTGGAAAAACGTCTCGCTAGTCAGACTGAGTTGAAAACAGAATATCAGGAATTTATGCAGCAGTACGAAGATCTAGGACATATGCAGCCTGCCGAATCCTCGTCTACTGACCGTTATATTATTCCTCACCACTGTGTAATACGGCCCGATAGTACTACTACACGTTTACGAGTAGTCTTCGACGCTAGTAGTCGGACTTCGAATAATCTTTCACTTAATAATATTGTTCATGTGGGGCCTAAGTTGCAAGTGGATATTATCGATTTAGTTACAAAATTTAGACTACACAAAATTGTTTTTACAGCTGACATCCGGCGTATGTATCGTCAGATATTGATAAGACCGGAGGAAAGACGTTTCCAACACGTTTTTTGGCGTAATGATCCAACTGAGATCTTAAATGAGTACGAACTAAATACGGTCACATACGGCGTTAGTAGTTCTCCTTACTTAGCCATTCGAACACTTCATCAACTTGCTGAAGATCACGGTTCTGAGTATTCAAGCCGCGCAGCTCAAGTTATCACGGAGGAGACGTTCATGGACGATATCACCACAGGAAGTTCTTCCCTTACAGAAGCAATTAAATTAAAGGCCGATATCACTTCTTTATTGTCGAAAGCACATTTTGAACTGCGTAAATGGACTACAAATGATCCTCGTCTTCTCACTGACATACCTTCAGAATTTTGTCAAACTTCCAAGTCCTTCGATGAATCGGGTAATGAGTTTGTTAAAATATTAGGAATACGATGGAATCCCACTAGTGACAACTTTTCATATGCGTTTTCTGACTCGTTCGAAGTTAAATTTACCAAAAGATCCATACTTTCGTTGGTAGCTCGCATCTTCGATCCGCTCGGTTGGATATGCCCAGTGGTTTTTGCAGCTAAATCGTTGCTGCAAGAAATCTGGCGTCTTAATTTGTCGTGGGATGAAACTATTCCCAAACACTTAACCAAACAATGGCATTTAATAGCAGCAAATTTGTCTGATTTACAAAATATATCTCTTCCACGACTAATCATACCTTCAAACCCTATTGAAGTACACTTGGTGGGCTTCTGTGATGGTTCTCTGAAGGGCTATGGTTGTTGTGTATATCTTTGTGTGGTTACTAAGGAAAACAAAAATTCAACAACGACTAGTTTATTGATAGGAAAATCTAGAGTCGCTCCTTTAAAACCAACCACTGTGAATAGGCTCGAGCTAAGCGCAGCGGTGCTTCTAGCAAAAGTTCTATCGCACATGTCCAATCTGCTTAAAGACAAAGTTTCTATCGAGTCCATTAGAGCTTACTCAGACAGCAGCACTACATTGTCATGGCTTAATACCGCTCCTCATTTGTTAAAAATGTATGTAGCCAATCGTGTCATTCAGGCAACGGATTTGATTAGCCCAGATCACTGGTATCATGTTTCAACTAAGGATAACTCGGCTGACTGTTGTAGTCGCGGCGTGTCTTGTCCAGAGCTTATAGACCATCCTCTGTGGTGGAAAGGTCCCTCTTGGCTACAGGAGTTGCCTAGCGAATGGCCTAGCAAACAGGTACTACTTCCGAGAGAGGAGTTACCAGAGCTCAAATCACTTGAAACTAAAAGCCTTCACGTGGCCGATGAGGAAAACTCACTTCTGAACTTAATTGACAGACATTCTACTTTTACAAAAATTCAGAGAACCGTAGCATGGTGTTTACGTTTTATTTCAAATGCAAAAGTTTTAAGGCAAAATCGTAATCTTTCACCTCTCAGTAGTGCCGAACTTGAGAAGTCAACAAAGGTATTAGTTAAATTTTGTCAGGATCATTATATGTCTTCGGAAGTCAGTCGAGTGCAAGACAAGGAACCATGTGTCAAGTCCATTCAAAAATTATCACCTTTCCTGGACGATGATGGGATCTTGCGGGTGGGGGGACGTATCGATGAGGCCAATTTGTCACCATCTGCGTTACACCCTTTTTTGTTACCGAAACAATGTTCACTATCAAAAATTATAATAGAACATTTTCATATAAAATACTTGCATTGTGGACCTCGGACTTTGCAATCCCTTATTCAAAGAAAATTTTGGATAATTGGGTTAAGGCTTCTTATACGTACTGTACTGTCGAAGTGTGTTAAATGTTTTAAAGTAAATCCAATTGCTTGTCAACCAATGATGAGTAAACTTCCTGCAGCCAGACTTCAACCTTCTCGTTGCTTCAGCACCACCGGAATCGATTTCGGAGGCCCATTTTCCATTAAAGAGAGTCGCCGTCGTGGTGCAAAAACTTATAAAGCTTATTTATGTCTATTTGTGTGCTTAAGTTCAAAGGCTGTACACTTGGAAGCGGTAACTGAGTTGAGTTCGGAAGCTTTCCTTGCTGCTTTGGATCGTTTTGTCTCTCGACGTGGGATTTGTCACACGATAATTACTGATTGTGGGACAAATTTCGTGGGCGCGAATAGATATCTTAATGAGGTTTCTAACATACTACATGAGCAATATACTGAAGTTTCAGATGGTTTAGCGAATCGTCACGTTAAATGGAAATTTAATCCGGCAGGCGGACCTCACTTTGGGGGTATTTTTGAAAGTGGCATAAAATCCACCAAATATCACCTGAAACGTGTTGTCGGGGCTCAGGTTCTCACCCTTGAAGAATTCTTCACCATATTAGCTAAGATAGAAGCTTTATTAAATTCTCGTCCGCTCTGTACTTTATCTACAGATCCGTCAGAGTCTGACGTTTTAACCCCGGGACATTTTTTAACGGGCGGCCCTTTAGTAAGCCTGCCCGAAGAACCAATAAGCGAGAATTCGTGTCCACGCTCTCGTTGGATGATGCTTAAAAAAATTACTCAGAGCTTTTGGCGCGTCTGGCAGCGTGATTATCTTCACACATTACAACAAAAAAATAAATGGTTCTTACATGAACCCAATATTAAGGTTAATGACTTAGTTATAGTTAACGAACCTAATCTTCCGCCTATGTTCTGGAAGCTGGCTCACGTTGTGCAAGTGCATGCAGGTTCAGATCGTGTAGTTAGAGTCGTCACTCTCCGCACTGCTAACGGAAAGACTTTTCGTAGGCCGGTAGTAAAGGTTTGTCCCTTACCAATTAATTAAGCTTTTATGTTAAATAACTAGAATATAAATACACACTATTCTTAGGTTAGTTAAAACATTTTTCATTTATATTTTCTTGATATTCTCAAATAATATAATTTGCAATAGTGCATAGTCTACTATTGCTTTTCGTTTCTTTTAAATTTTGCATTCTCTGTGAAACCCTAGTGGATTTCAGGCGGGGGGAAATGTGTAAGCATTAACTTGGAAACCCTATAATAAAAAAAAACCTATCTAATTCCTGCTACCGTTTCCCATACATCCTTTTCGTCACATGACGCTCTGTGATTGGCTGCAGAGAGTCGAGAAAAATATGGCGCTCGGTGCGTAAGAAACCCGCGCTTGCTCCGATACATTTTCAAATAATACGACTTTCTAAGGACTTTACTGGCCAAAACAACCCTTAATCTTCACCTCGGGTGTGTGATAGTGCTGCATCAGTGTAGACAGTGAAAACCAAACGTTATTTAAGCAAGAAGATCGTGAGCCGGTCGGCACGTGTCCCCGTCGTTGGCGATTCCTTCCAAGCTCCTGTCCACCTGGATCCAGGTTAGTGTTTGCCTGTTTTTACTCTGCTGAGATGCTAGGGTTGATCGGAGAATGCAGTAATCCTTTCAAAAAGTCTAAACATTAAACAAGTACAGATAATTCAAATACAATGTAAATATTGTTTACTGAATAAATGAAATGAAATCCCAACTAATATTATAAATGCAAAACTGAGTTTGTTTGTTTATTTGTTTGTTTGTTACGCTTTCGCGCCGTATCTACTGAACCGATCATCATGAAATTTTGCATGCACATAGGTTAGGGTACCGAGAAGGACATAGGCTATATATTACGCGAGCGAAGCCGCGGGTAACAGCTAGTGATACTATATATGACAAAAACTTTCAACTATTAGATAAAAGTTTTTGTCTTACAAGCGGGCCCCGGGCTCCAACGCACAACCGCTGAGGGCGCGACTGGGAGGACGCTCGTATGATGAAAGAGGAAATTTTAATATTCCAAAATAAGGTAAAAATGCGAATGCCCGATGATAATAAATAATAAATATATACGGACAAATCACACAGATTGAGCTAGCCCCAAGTAAGTTCTTAAGAAAGACTTGTGTTATGGGATACTAACTCAACGATACTATATTTTATAACAAATACATATATAGATAAACATCCAAGACCCAGGTCAATCTGAAAAAGATCGTTTTCCATCTTGACCTGACCGGGGATCGAACCCGGGACCATCCGTGTCGCAGGCAGGCGTGATGACCGCTGCGCCACGGAGCTCGTCATGATCGCTTGGCCATGATAACTACAGAATGGAGACCCAATGGCAAACGGGGACGCGGCCGACCCAGAACTAGGTGGTGAGACGAGCTTAAAAGCTACAATAATAATTGGTTAATTTGTATAATTGTTTGCTAACAGACTCAAATGAACAAGTGAAAGAGACCTTTGCCCAACATTGGGACATTCTTTAATGGCTCGTTATAATAATAGAGACCGGCCAAGTGCGTGTCCGGCCACGCGCAGTGTAGAGTTCCGTAGTTGCGAATGACAACTTTGAGTTCACACTCGCACCTCACAGTTTACCGACCAAAAACATCAAACAATCAAAATTGTATGAAATTTTACATTTTCGAGTACATTTTATAAGTTGGTTGCCTATAACTTTTGAGTTTGTACTTAGTACTCAGCTCTGATAGTTTTCCTTTCAACTTCAGTATATATACTACTGCTGTAATTTTTCACGTATCCATATGTAACCGTTTAGCAGATAGAAGGGGGGGGGGGGACACTTACGTCTAACAAAAATTTGCCAAATATTTCGGAAACGGATCCCTAAATCGAAAAGTGGTGTTCTCAACCTCACAATATTTTTTTCTTCCAACTACGCTGCAATTCTATCATAACTGCACTACATATCCAGCACAAAGCGGAACTTTGCTGCACTAGAAGTAAAAAAAAAAACTAAACAGTGCAGTAAAGGATTTCCATACATTTTTGCTGCTCTAGTGCAGCAAAAATGTATGGAAATCCTTTTCTGCACTGTTTAGTTTTTTTAAATCGTGGACAATAGTTGTCACCTGTCATAAAGAAGGTGGGCCAACCTAACGGCCGTATGGAGTTGACAAAGGGACATGTGTATTGCCTTGCCTAAAAAAAATACTGGCCATAAAGAAAAAAAGCGGGAATGTGAACAACAAATTTTTAACTATTGTAATTTGTCTTCAGTTTTATTTTTATTGCAGTAGTTGAAAGAAAAGCAGATTATGCACCTCGCATTAAGTAAGTTAAATTGCACTCGTGCTTTTTAGAGACCTCGCTAGCGCTCGGGCTCCAAATAAACACTCGTGCAGCAATAACTTACTTTCTGCTCAGTGCAACAATCTACTATTAAAGACCTATTTTACAATACCTCACACGATGAGTAAGTAGAGAAAAAAAATTACTCCACCACTTTACTTGTATGGGAGCTACGATCCTAAAAAAATTTTTTCAAGGTTTTTTTTTACCACTTTTTTGCCATGATTCATATACATACCATGCCAAATTCATACCATGCCAAATTACAGCTTTCTAGTACTTATAGTCTCTGAATAACCGCTTAGTTATAAAATAAAAAAAACACGATAGTAATCTACTGTTATATTCTATGGGATTCATTTGAAATTGATAATCATGCTAAATATATTGCATATAAATAAATTATAACTTTATTTGTTAGGATAAACGCTTGCTTTATAAACGGTGGTCACTTACCATCAGGAAACTCGCTGTTTTGCTTGCCGTAAAATTGCCAAAGTTGAGCTTAGCCTCGAAGTATGTAAGTTCAAGACGAACTCAACGATACTATATTTTATAAAAGACACTTAAATAGATAAACATCCAAGACCCAGGTCAATCTGAAAAAGCTAATTTTCCATTTTGACCTGACCGGGGATTCAGTGTCGCAGGCAGGCGTGTTGACCGCTGCGTAACGGAGCTGAAAGTTACTATGAAAACCCCAAAAAATTTAAAAAAAAGAAACGTGTCTTTGTGACATGATATGAAAAAGCCTATATGAGGGCGCCATTAACAATAAGTAAATATATATTTCCATTATGAATGACCCCATTACCTGCAACATCGTCTAAAACAATCACAAGACAAAAACACCCTCAATAAAGGTTTGTTTGTTTTTCGTATGTGTAAGTGGCCAACACTGGTGTCAGATTTTTCAAGCTGCCTTAAGGCATCTGACATAGCTTAACGACTGCCATCAACGATGACAGCCGGGACCAACGGCTTGACGTGCTTTCCGAAGCATGGAGGAGCTAGAGTTATTTTTTATGCCACTTGCGGTCACCCATCCAAGTAGGGACTGCACCAGGGGTTGCTTAACATACGTAAGCGCTGGACCATCGGGCTCCTCAATAAAGGTTAAAAGGCATCTTATACGAGTAGAATAAAAATATCAAAGAAAGTAGCACAAAGAGTATACTTATATCGACTTGTGGTTGCTTGCGTGGGGAAATAGATCCAACACGTGGAGGCTCTTTGGAGAAGTTGATGTAATGTAGGTCTCCAGCCAGAACCCATTCCTAAAAATACCAATGTATGATATGCTCTTGAACAGGTCTTGGCCGGAGGGAGGACTGTTATATTTAAAAAGGGAAATTATTATTTATACTTGTAAGCTTAGAGGAGCTTTTGTCACCTTCAGCTTTAGTCTAACATAATTTCCATCTGCCCACTGCATAAAAAATTTATTCTACCAGAAAGATCACTACAATAATTTGCAGTTAAATACTACTTCCACGCTGATCTGGGAATAAAAAAATAAATAAAATGTAAGTACCAGCTATTTCTCTTCCCGCTCAGAGGCTCGTAAAAGCCTATTGAGGGAATGGACGAAAATCTAAGGAATCATGGCAATAGACGATGCGAATAGCAATATCTTTATTTTGATTCCATTTCCCATCTCCACGTCACTCCATGCTAAACGTGGATTTAGTCCTTATAGAACTAGTCTACCCCGCAAGGGAAAAAGACGTGAAAGTAAGTATGTATAAAAACTAAACTAGGAGGGCTTAAATTTAATAGCAGTATTTTATTTATTTATAAATAAATAAATAAAATTTAATAGCAGTAGTGGCGGACTTAGTTATTCTGCATGAAATCCTCCGATTCTCAACGACGTGCTTTTGCACACGAGCTTTAGTGGATTGAAGTGGACGCGGATTGTCGCGATGTGGCCCGTCATAATTTGCGCGTACCTTAATTCTTCACTCGTTACTAAATTGAAATAATTGCTTAGCCATTATTATACTTACGTTAATAATCAGCTAAGTAACTTATTGACGTCAACAATAACATAACATTGTAAACCAATTGTAAATGTAAAGTGACGTTCACCAAATGATATTTAAAATATCTTAAGATGAATAAAAATGTTGACTATTGGCTGCTGGCCGACATGTTTCGACCTTATCCGGATGTCTTCTTTATTGCAACCTTAGGAATACGAACGTGATGTACGTGTCTTGCTAAGTTAACAAATAAAATTAACAAAAAATTCAAAAACTGTAACAACAATAAATTAACAAAAATGTTAAAACTGTAGCGAACGCAAATATACTAAATATATCTTTTAATTCCTGGAACTCCTTTTTAGCTGCTTTGTACTTGTCTTGCGGCAGCGGACGAGCACGGGCGAATACTGGTGGGCCTTTTATCCATCGCGTGGGTGAATGTGAATCAGGACGCGCGCACGATGTGATGGTGATGTCCGTACCATTGTCTATACAACACTAGAGTTTCAAGCAAAAGTGGTAAAAAATCATGTAAGCTGTATTGTGCTGTGCCTTTAATAATTCTTTTATTTCGATGAAATATTTATTTTTTAAGTGAATTAACAACTAAATAACCTGTGAATATTTCAAAAATCTACCTATCGCCATTATTCATATCGAGCGAAAAACGGCAAATCACGTTTGTTGTATGGGAGCCCCACAGAACACAGAAAGACATGTCTTTCTGTGTTCTGTGGGGAGCCCCCTCAAATATTTATTTTCTTCTGTTTTTAGTATTTGTTGTTATAGCGAACATCGAAGTCGGAAGTTCCGTTTTTACCCTTTGGGTAAGAAACCCTAAAAAGAATGTATTGTTTTATTATCACTTATGTACGATATTAAAACAATACTTTCCAACTTTGCTTGTTTCTAAAATAAAGTATTTATTTAGTAAGATTTAGAAACTATTTTTTTTTCTTTTCCTCTGTTAAAATCTTTTATGAGAATATATAATAAGAGTAATCATTTATAAACCATTCTCAGTTTTTATTTAATCTCTTAAATTTATTTTGCAATTAGATTTAAAGTCTTGGATTTGTTTAAATTGTCTTCAAGACTATGATTATTTTTATACTAGCTGATGCCCGCAACTTCGTTCGCGTGGACTATATGACTATCTATCTAAACATACATAAGAAAATACTTATAGCAGTTTTATAAAATTGTATGGCATTGCATTGGATGCTGCTAAATACTGGAGGGATAAAATATAGGATTCTTTTAGACTTTTTGAGCCACTGACACGATACGAAGAAGACTATATAGCTATGTCTAAGTGAGCTTGCGATACTTCACCAAACTTTGAGGTATGGGCATAGCGCTTTCAACCTATCGCACATCTCCAAAGGGCCTTTGGGAGGGACGGACCTCGGCTTTAGGTATTGCCCGTGTGTTTAAGGCATAGAGAGACAGCAAACTCTCATGTTTATATTTTTACTGTTTTATTATATGTATAGATAATATTTAAAGTTCTATTTGTAACTTTTTTGCTTTTATAATCCACGCTTGACAATTATTAATATGAAAGTATGGGTCACTCACGTATGAAGTAAGCTAGAGGCCGACATATTTCAGCCCCATCTGGAAGTCTTCCTCAGGGCGAATATGAACCGAGACGCGCGCACGAAGTCGTCCCAGTCCGTACTCAAGTAGCTTTTTCATACAGCAGCAGTAACTGACTTCATACGTAAGTACCCGTATTTTACATATTAATAATGTTAGTATCTCAAGTTAGTATTAATCAAAAAAATATGCTTAACAAATTAACTATCGTATCCACTTCAGTCTGAAGTGAATCTTGGCAAGATACTTGTTACTCATATAGAATACTCGTAACAGAGTTGATATTAAGACGTTTTGAGCCAAGAACAAGTATCTCATTGAGTTGCTTGTTTGCCAATTAAGCAGAATTTTCATCGTTAATATTGAAGAATACTTATCCGATTAAAGTGAATTAATTTAAGGATCTTCCACGCTTGTCTGGGGGAAAGGAAAAACGTAGAATGAACCAGCTGCTTCTCTTCCCGCACAGACCGTAAAAGCCGGTCAAGGTATTGTACGAAAATCTAAGGAATCACGTCAATAGGCGATGCGGCTAGCAACCCATCACTATTTTGATTCCGCTTACTACCTTAACGCCCACAAGCGCGCTAAACGTGGCCTTTGGGTTTCATGGCTTTGAGCTCCGTCCACCCCGCAAGGAATAAAGACGTAATATACAATGTATGTACTCGTAGGTAAAAACAAATCATTATCATCATCATTTCGTGTAGGTGACACGGTCAGTCGACCATGCACTCCCTGGTGTCAGATACCAGATGGCAGCCGGGAACACTGGCTTAACGTGCCTTCCGAAGCACGGAATCATCTTTCTTATCAGACGATCAGGTGATTCATGCCTGCAAAGTATGCTTCCCGTAGGAATCAAACCCACGACCCCCGGGTCAAAAAGGCGAACGCCTTAACCACTGGACCACGGAGGCAGTTATCTAATTGGGATAGGTACTTGTTAACCAAATAGTCAAAATTTCATCGTTAAAGTTGAAGAGTACTATCAGAGTAAAGTGATGGATTAATTTAAAGGGGTATAAAATTACGTTGCGAGATTCATTTGAAATACGAATTAGATAGTAGGTTTTACGATTACAGGCTGCGTAGAATGTGCATAGGTATAAAATCAAAGGATAAAATGCTAAATAATAAAATAAAATACTCGTTATTTTGTACTTACCCCATACCTTACTCACCCAAACGGTGATTCCCGAAATAACCTGGTGCGTAGTGCCTGTAGTCTTCTGGCACAGGATACGCCGATCCAAAGAGGTCCAAACGCCTCCTAGCCAAGGAGTCACAGTAACACAAGCTGTATCCCATTGTCTCCTCCTATTCCTCACGTACCCTACGTAGAGGGTTTCTACAATTTTCAATTTGTAACGATGCGCATGATAACCTTCATGCTGCATCTTGCTTTTCACCTCATTTCCCAATCATCATCATCCTGTCCACTTTTATTTCGAAATTCATTTTAAATTCCAAATTCCATTTTCAAATCTTCTTCACAGTCCTTCCTCATCACATTTCATTCCATTCAATTCCTTTCCGAAGTTTGGTCGTGATCTCTCGACCCTAGTTTACAGGTCTACAATATTATTTTACTAATTGTATTCACTACTACTAACTGTGTAACGCAAGTGTGAAACTTATTAAAACCTATTATCTGTGTTGTGTTGTGTACTTGAACTCTCTCTCTCTCCGCGGAGCATTTAATACCTTCCTTCATATTCATGTTGGGCCTACTCTAACTAGCTGGGTGAGTAGGACCTGACAAATTTAAAGAGATGACTGTTATTATTGAAATGTCCGGTCAGGGCACTAAATGAGTAGGTATACTCTGTTACCGCAGTGTGATTTCGGGCAGAGCAGAATAGGGCCACTCTAAGTCTTCCCGTGGATGTCGTAGAAGGCAACTTAGGAAACACAAGACAAAGAGATATAAACATCAAAGAGACCTTTCCAACTGGTCAGTGTGGAGTATATAGGCCAAATCCTCTGACTGCTCTGGCTAATATATGGCCTTAGTAGTAAAGAGAGGGTGGTGCTCCTGCAGTTGAGACTAAAGAGACCTGATGATGATGATGATGATAGTATAGTATGTAAATAGTAAATAGTATTACTCATTAATGAGTACACACATATTCTTTAAAGGGCGACTCAGCCCAACACAATGAATGACTCTTCCAAATTGATCAATGCTGCAAATCTTAAAATGAAATAGGGTAAAACCCGGATAGTTCCGTCGGGGGGATACTTGCGTCGGTTTCGAATTCTCTATGTTAGGTACATTTGTGGCATTACTACTTGATTATAGTTAGAAGCGTTCCCCCCGCAGGCCTCACTGCCACGTAAACCGTTGGAGTGGGTGCACGCGTTTCGTCCGTGTGGGCAAAAATCTTCCGCTGCGAAACATTAACGGAGGTCGAAATTATATTGGTACCTAGTTTTTGTTGGACATCTTTATAATTGATTGTTGTTTCAGACTACATTTTGTTTCTTTGCTTACATTAGACCTTTGATTGTCCTATTAATTGCGTTTTATGGTTGAAAAGATTTTATTTATTTTCTAAATTGAAAAGGCAACTATCCGTATGAAAAAGGATAGTTGCCTTATTTATTGTGGCGGATAGTTGCTCTAAGTGCAATTATCCATAACCATTTATTCCTTGATCAACGAATATTTTTTTTTCTCTTAAATGGTTTTTAAATAGCATTACAATGCTCGGTATATTATTAAATTTGAAAATATATGATGAATGTATTCGAAACCTACCTGTAGCGAATTCTTTTTCATCACATATTTTCATTTTTTTTTTCAAGTAAATATTAGGCTATACTTACTTGTTTTAAATATAAAACAATATTAACCGCTTGCACGTGCCCATTCAATGTAAACAGAATACCTCGCAAGTATAAGCGGAAACTAAGTGTTATATGTATGACTATGCGGCAAGTATCCTCCTTACTCTTTTTAACATTTGGCAACTATCCGCTGCAGTAAGCGACTATCCCTTTTTAGGAGGTCAAATAAAACGTAATATACTCAAAACCAGTATCAATTATGCTAACGGAATTGGTCTTCTATAAAAGACGAAGAACCTATGTTTTCGTATACATTATCAGGTATTCAACGACCCATTCTTTTGTAATTTAAACTTTTTGAAAAGTGAGGCAACTATCCGTGTTTTACCTTAATTGATTGTCTCGGAAATTTGTATAAAGATTACAATTTTATTTAAATTTCCAGCTTTGTTCCCTTAAGAAAAGTTTACCATTTTGAAAGTCGGTAAACCCCTTAAAATGTGTGCACGGATTGAAAATAATAGCGTACAAGCATACTTATTCAACCTACTTACACGATTTTCAAGACTTAATTTGAGGGTTGTTATGAATTCGTCCCACGTAGTGTCGTCCCACTCTTTATGATTATATAATGTTTCAATATTGATTCCTCACTCATATTTTTTTTTATTTTGAACCAAAAATTATCTTTCCTCGCTCAATCATATTTTCCTATAATCGTCCTACAGCATTTATTAAGTGAAACCTTAAATATGCGCATTCATTTTTTTTTGAAGTTAATAACTTACGCGTGTCTCCTATCTACAGATTGCCTTTTTTAATTATTTCCATTCGTTACTATTGCCAAAATTTGCGAATTGATGTTTTCAATTTATACTTACTTCTTATATGTACTCGTGCCGGATTCAAGATGATGTAATCAGGGTTCTAAACGATCAAAATTTCACCATGTATACTCGTAAGTATTTGGTATTGAACTAGCGGTAATTTTAATTTAAGTTCCAAGCATAAAAACGAACAACTTTGTCGCCAAGTCAGAAATCGAGAAAAATTATTGAGATTTTCCATAAAACGTGAGCCTACAGATCTAAAACGTGGAGCAGGTGATATTTTTTCACGATTTAAGGCTTTTTCACAGAACAAAATCGTTAATTTTCATGTCGAAAACGTGAATTTAATTTTTATATATATAATTATTATCACTAGCTCAATACCAAACACGTTTATATGCTAGCTTCATTATTATACTAGCTAGCTACATCATAAAGATATTTTTTTAAATAACATCATCATCATCATCATCAGCCTATACTCGTCCACTGTTGGACATAGGCCTCCCCAATTACACGCCATCGAGATCTATCTTCGGCTGCTCGCATCCAGCTTCTACCAGCCGTCTTGCGCAAATCATCACTCCACCGCGCCTGAGGACGTCCTACACTACGTTTGCCGAGACGTGGTCTCCACTCAAGAACTCGTTTGCCCCAACGGTTATCGGTTCTGCGGCTAATATGGCCAGCCCACTGCCACTTCAACTTGCTAATCCGGTGGGCTATGTCGATGACCTTGGTTCTCTGCCGGATCACCTCATTTCTAATTTGATCCCGCAGAGAAAATTACAAAATTATTTAAAATAACATTTTAACGTTATTATTTTATAGTAAGAAGGGTTGGCGAAGCTGGCTGTAAAAACTTTCACCAAATCATATCACAGCATTTATTCAGTCGTAATACCGGACCCCAGGCTCCGACTTAACAGACGAGGACGCAACCGGGGAGCTTGGATGAGGAAAAAGAGGAAGATTAAACCTTATATCTTAGAATTTAAACAAAACTGCTTATAAAAAATATTTACTTACACAAAATACACAACAAACGGTAAAATTCATATTACAAGCTCATTTACACAAAATACATAACAAACGGTAAACTTTATACTATATTTTTTATGTGAAATGCATTACTAACGTTTAACTTAACATCACAAGTTCTTTTACACAAAATACATAATAAACGGTAAACCTAATACTATATTTTTTTACCTCTACATAAAATACGTTACAAGCGTTTAACATAATATTTTTTACACAAAATACATCATAAACGATAAACCTAATATTACCATTTTTTTCACATAATACGTAATCAACTGTTAACCTAATATTACAAATTAAGTAACTGCCGTTCTAATATGGATAAAAAAAGAATATAAAACTGTAGGTTTAACCAACTTTACACAAAGTACACTACAAATGGTGAACTTTATACTATAATTTTTTATGTAAAATGCGTTACTAACGTTTAACCTAATATTACAAGTTCTTTTACACCGAATACATAAAAACGGTAAACCTTATACTATTTTTTTTACCTCTACATAAAATACGTTACAAGCGTTTAACATAATATTTTTTTTCACATAATATATAATAAAATTAACCTAATATTACAAATTAAGTAACTGTCGTTCTAATATGGATAAAACAAGAATATAAAACTGTAGGTTTAACCAACTGATCTAGAATAATATATAATAGGCCTTATGTTATGAAACACGGTGACGCTGTGTTGATGCTAATACCAATGCATGCAAAGATGTTGCCAACACAAGCTCACGCACACATCGACATTAATACAATACATACATATTACCACGTGTGGTTCCCGGCAGAGTAGAATAGGACCACTCCAAGTCATTCCGTGGATGTCGTAAAAGGCGACTAAGGAAACACAAGCTAAACAAAGCTTATTAACATCAACGAGACCTCTCCAACCCGTCTGGCCAGCGTGGAGAGTGTAGGCCAAATCCTCTGACTACTCAGGCTAGTACTTATATGGCTCTGGTAGTACAGAGAGGGTCGTGCTCCTGCAGTAGAGACTAGAAAGACCTGATGATGATGATATTACCAAGTCTCTATCCCTTGCGGCGTAGAAAAAGGCCAAGGTCATAAAACCTAAAGACCACGTTTATCGACATTAATGTATATTGTATATTTAAATAATAATTAATCCTACATTGTCCCCTGTACGATATTCAAGCTACTGTCGTAACTTATGACTTGCACAATATTCCTAGGTCCATGGTTTGTCAGATCTGAGTTTAACATAATAATAGATACTAAAAACAGAATAATTAAAAATTTAGGACACAAAACAACAAACGTGATTTTTGTTTTGCAGTTTTATATCCGGCGACAGGTAGACTCTTAAAATATTCACAGAATATTTAGTTGTATATTCTCATTTAAAATATATAATAAAATCGAATGAAACTAATATTTTAGGAGGTTTCTCATACAACTTACATGATTTTTTCCAAAGTTTTACCCGCATAATATATAGCCTAAATCATTCTCCATAGCAATATCAACGTGTATGCCAAATTTCAAGAAGGTAGGTTAAAAAGATGAAGCTAATTGATTAAGTAGATTGTTGAGGTAACAAAGAAACAAAAATAAAAAAACCAAAATAAATACTCACTTTTGCAATTATAATAGCTGTTACCCGCGGCTTCGCTCGCGTAATTTGTAGCCTATGTCCTTCTCGGTACCCTAACCTATGTGTATGCAAAATTTCATGATGATCGGTTCAGGAGATTCGGCGTGAAAGCGTAACAAATAAACAAACAAACTCACTTTCGCATTTATAATATTAGTTGGGATGCAATTATAATATAAGTTGGGATTAGTTGGGATGGTACGGAACGCTTACTCACACATATCCGATTTTTTGATAATTAGTAACGATATTTCCTGTCTTTTTTCTGTTTAGTAGGATTTCGTTTCATCCTCTTCGTAACTTCTGTCCACCCTTCTTTGCCATATGATTTGCTGCTCCTGTTTATATGACTGGTTGATGGCACTGGTGCCGCAGGCGGTATAGTCACCACGCTTTGGGGATAAGTTGCTGGCTTCGGATTTGCATTTTTTGAAACCACTTCGGCGAATGTTAACTTGTGGGGTATTGGAAATGGCGGTGTTGATCGGCCTGATTTATCACCAAGCTGTGCTGTCTGATTCATCGGCTTTTTAGGTATATTTGTGTCCGCTTCGGCTGTCTGCTTTGGTATGACCGTCAACTTTTTACGAACCCTCTCCATTTTATTCTCTAATCTTTTAAATCTGCCTTCGAGCTGGTTGAATCTGGCGTCCACTAGCTGCCGAAGGTCCCGAACTTCGGCCTTCACTTCGTCACCCATTGTTCTCTGTTGCAGGATTCCAGCTTTCCGTGCAACGAACTTATCTGCGCGAGGTTAACGTCTTCCTGGTCCCAGTACGTCACTTCCGCGACCTAGATGCACTGAAATAAGTTAGCACAACACACTCCGATACTCCGAACACTTTTCTCTTCGTATTTTTGACTCCTTGGCGCGGTCGAGACACGCGTCTGCGTAGCGCGGGCAGCGCTCCGAAATGCCGATAACTAAGAAATATCAGATTAGGCTCCCTTTTTAATTTGTTGCCTTGACATCGAGTCCTGCTTCGTCTACTTGTAAAATTCCCGCCTTATTCCCGTCTCGTTGAATCGGTAAATAAATAGCTTATTTGTATAATAGCTTGTTACCGCCATGACGAGTCGTCGCCTTGTGCATTGTGGAAGGTACAATAATTGCAATGAATAGGAGGGGTACAAACATAAATCAATTAGGTACGTTAAAAAATAAATACAACAGTTTATTATTTTAATTTGAGCACAGTAAATAATTACCGATAAGACACATCGGAAATAAATATAAATTAATAAAGTTTACGTTAATTTCGGCCAACCAGCGCCACCGGACTTTTATTTCTTTTACTACTAATTCAAATACAATTGAAAAAATCAAATTCAGTACTTAGGTTTTAGTATAGCTTTTAATTTCAAATTAATAGAACTACTAAATACCGCTAAAATTTGCCACGTATTGAGCAGATTACTTTGTAGTTTTGTAAAAATAATAACAGTTAAAACCAAAAATAATACAAGTTATATACTACTGAAGTAACGAATTAGATATTTTTTATTTGATCTTATTTAAAGGTAAGAGAGTAAAATTATAATGACGCTAGTTTTAGTGCTCTAAGCCTCTCAAATCTTTTTACTCTTAGTCAGGCTCGTGTCAGTGAAGTGATTTCCAATATTCTTTATGCTCGGCAAAATTTAAATTGTTGGTCGAAATAATTAGATCCTCTGTATTCACTTTGCTTTCTTGTTTTCATTTAGTGATTTGAAAAATAAATTCAGTCTCCAATTATTCCCAGAGAATTGTTCTCTCTTTCAAATACTACTGAACCAATTTTTATGAAAGTTGGAGTGTGTCAAGTTCAACTACAGAATTTTAAAGGACACACGTGTTTGGAAGCTGATTTTATAGACTAACCTAAACAAAAATTGTGTAATTCTGACAATATTACAAACATACAGGTCGAATTGAAAGCCTCCTTTTTTGAATTTGGTTAAAAACTGACTGAAATTGACGAAAGACAATAAGTTCATTTGCAAAAGCCTTAGGGTGGAAATCGATTGAACTGAAAAGGAAAGCATTTATATTTGGCTATATCATGAACCTTATGCTACATTCATTAGGTTGCAATTGCTATATCTTTTTAAATAATATCCATAGTTTGCGACTTTTTGAGCAAATTCTCTAGTCTTTTGCAGGTGACAATACAATATTTTTATGATTCTGTTAACAATATTGATTGGGAGATTTTAACATTGCCGCGGAGATCAAAATCAAACTGTATATAAATTAAGTACGTTATTGCAGTCTGAATGAATATTACAAGATAAAAAAATATTTGTGATAGATACATTCAAAAAGAAAAGGAATAATAAAAATCTTTCATCCAGCCCGGGTAATCAAGACAATCTGATTGATTTGACATGTCACATTCAAAGCCCAAGAAGGGGGTCTCGGGAGGCATGACCCGTCGCCATCCAAAAAAGCAGAAGACTGATATGATAATACACGTCATAGTCGAAATTCAATAGAATGAACCAGTAAAAGATGTAGATAATCTAATATATTTATGAAACACATATTCAAAACTTAGAAGTCAGGAAATTCGGGGGGCGTAGCCTCCCGCCAAATGTCAAAAACAGACTAATATGATATAATCAATGAAACAGACAATCTGATTTATTTTAAAATCACAGTTATATTCAGAGCTCAAAATAAGTGGGAGTAGACGGGCCAATAGATTGCATATATCACAGTTAAAATTCAATAGATTGAATGGGGTTGGGGACAGTCACCCATCAGCCAAAGAAATATATAATCTGTTGTATTTATAAAGCAAATGTCATACTCATAGACGAGAGTTTCGGGGGGCGTAGCCCCCTGCCAACCTAGAGGGGCGCAGCTACCCGCTAGTCAAAGAAATAGACGATCTGATATATTTTTAAAGCACATGTCATATTCAAAGCCCAAGAAACGGGGGATGGGTTCGGAGGTTTCGCCCCCCCCGCCAAAAAAAAACAAACAGACTGATATGATTGCACATGTCACAGTCAAAATTCAACAGTGAGGGGATCGTCTTATATATTTATTTTCCGAATCAAAATCTTCACTATTACTCATAACTGCCCGATACCACAGAATTAAGGAAATTTACTCAAAGCAAGACACTGAGCGACTTAACAAACATTTTTGTACGGTACCCTCATTGCATGAGTTTGACTCACACTTGAACGGTTCATTTATTATTCAGTAGGGTATATACCTATTCTCATTAGTTGAATTTTATCAGAAATGGTTCAGGGTTAAATTCGGTTTTTTGATCTGAAAGAATAATAGAATACCTAATTAATAGCTTTACGTTTTATCCACAGCAACTCCGAGACGACTACTTCCTGAACAGCAATGACAACATCAGCTACTTCTTCGAAGAAGATGCCTTGGACGAACAGGGAAAGCTGAAGGTGGACGCCAGCGTCTCTCTCAACAAAGTAAGTCTGTTACAAAAATATAATAAAAAAGCCATTTATTTAGAGTACACTTCAGGCATGTTTGCTAACACCAAGTCTGGCACCATACATCATGGTCAGCCCCCAGCATCTCTTCGGGCCTTCAGCTTTTGTGCCTAAATGGGGACTTCCATGAAAGTAGATTTTGAAAACGTTGCATCATTCAGCGTTGCAATATTAAGCTGAAAAAGGAAACTTTTAATCCAATGCCGATAAACGTATAGAAATTGGATTAAAAGTTTGCTTAAAATCGATATGAAAAAGTTAATTTCAATACTATATTTTTTTATAAAGCATAATTACCGTTTGAAAATGAAGGAAACTTTTGTTAATCAAAGTTCTCCTATACCCTTGAAAATGCTTAAGAAGTGACGTCACTAGTCTGTTGGTTTTTGATAGCGAAGTTTAGGCCAAGTGGAAAACTCGTGATTTCATAACCTACATATATCTTACGAGTTTCTTGTCTAATAAAGTGATTTTTCACTGATATTCCTATTTTTCAGAGCTCTTTTCATGACATAACGAAAAATATGTGTACTAGTTCACCATTAAGCTCTCGTACAAAATTACATCAAGAGTGAAAAGAAAAAAAAGAGAATAGACTGCAGACATCACAATTTAAGTCAAATCGAAATATTTGATTCTAAGTAGAAATGTCGTAAATAGTAAGTTGACGGCATTCGGAGAAAATGCGCCGTGCAGTTTGTTGGCGCTTCTTCTGCACTCCGCTTTAAAGCGGTATTAAACTTGTAAATCACTGACGTCAACAATAATGTATAACTGTATACGTAATGAAAGTTAACGTTCGCTAAATGATATTAAAATATCTCGCGATGAATAAAATATTTGAGTATTGACTCTTGGCTTCTATTATACAGTGTGTAACAAAATGAAGAAATATTATCTAAGGAGCATTATCAGGCCAGGCAAATATTACTTCCCAAAGAAACTGGATCAGGGGATTGCTCATTTTGTATAGTCGATTTACTTTTGGTCTTTTGAAGATTGTCCCCTCAGAAAAGTTGTTCAATATCTGCTGACCATGCACTTTAAATATTATTTAGCCATTTTGATAATTGTGTATCAAAATGGCTAAATGAAGCCGGTAGATTAGGGTCAATTTTGCGGCTTGATACCATAATGATTCCGATTTCTAACTATTCGCCCACCAACACATGTATAGTTTTTCGTGTTTGTAAGTGGCCAACATTGGTGTCAGTTTTGGCCGTACATGCTTTCCAAAGCACGGAGCAGCTTACCATATATTTTGCCACTTGCGGTCACCTATGCAAGTGGGGACTGTACCCGGAGTTGCTTAGCATGCAGAAGCGCTATAATGCTCAAGACCACTGGGCAATCGGTCTTCGCATTAGACTCATCAATCCATTAGACGTCACTTTAAGGCTTTATGACCTTAGGCACAACGGCAACACTCTCTGTACGTGAGAGTACAGGTTCTTGAGCCGGGCCGTGTAAGCGCTAGGTTTGACAACGCGTAGAGTAGTCACTCACTACTCCTGTCTGGGGTGGGAGCCGCGCGAGAGACGCAAACACAACACAGACCAGCCCTCGAGCAAGCCAGTTCCGTGGCGGGCCTTTCACGCCCCGCGCGCCTCTCGCTGACCCTGCACACGTCCAGACACCCACACATAGCCGCAAGCGGTTTTGCGTACACACATGCTTAAGTGTTGTTTCTTCTCGCCAAGTGTATTTGTGACTGGAAAATAACAAGCATAGTAAGTTGATCAATTTCCAAGGTAGTTGATCAACTTTCAGAAAATCATAAACGGCAATAGTTATGTATTATTTAACGTATGTTATTCAGTAAATTTATTAATTGACGGCGTCTTGCAGTTAAAAATCCGACGAAAGAGAGGTGTACGCTGTACGGTTGCCTTTCTTGCTGCAAATTTTTCGTCGTGTAGCCATTTACGGGGGCCCATTTACTGAAACAGACAGCCATCACCTTTCTATTTTATCCCTGTTTCTAAACATAGGATAGGCAGCAGGTGCCATCTGCCATACTCCTTCCCATAAAGCATTTTTCAAACCTCCAAATATCACCACAATGGTACTGATGTAGGTATTTTCATTGTCCCCTCCATAGTGTTACTACATTTTCTGAGTGTTGTCATCATTTCATCATCATCATTTCAGCCGCAAGAAGTCCACTGCTGGACATAGGCCTCCCCCAAGGATTTCCAATATGACCGGTTGGAAGCGGCCTGCATCCAGCGTCTTCCTGCGACCTTTATTAGGTCGTCCGACCACCTGGTCGGTGGGTGTCCAACGCTGCGCTTGCCGGTACGTGGTCGCCATTCAAGAACCTTTCTGCCCCATCGGCCATCGGTTCTTCGCGCTATGTGCCCCGCCCACTGCCACTTCAAAGAGCTAATCCGCTGGGCTATGTCGGTGACCTTGGTTCTTCTACGGATCTCCTCGTTTCTGATTCGATCTCGCAGAGAAACACCGAGCATAGCCCTCTCCATAGCTCTTTGAGCGACCTTGAGCTTTCTTATGAGGCCCATAGTAAGGGACCACGTTTCGGACCCGTAAGTCATCACTGGTAACACACATTGGTCGAAGACTTTCGACTTTAGGCACTGAGGTATTTTGGACGAGAAGACGTTGCGGAGCTTCCCGAACGCTGCCCAGCCGAGTCGGATTCGACGAAAGACCTCGTCCTTGAAACTGGAGCTGCCGACCTGGATCAATTGACCCAAGTAAATGTACTGCTCTACAGGTTCAAGGCTGAAGTTTCCAACAATCACTGGTGAAGGCGCAACATGGACGTTCGACATAATTTTCGTCTTGTCCATGTTCATTTTAAGGCCCACTTGTTGGGAAACTTCATTGAGGTCATTGAGCATGGTACTTAGATCCTCCAGCGACTCCGCCATGACGACTATGTCATCAGCAAATCGAAGGTGAGTGATATACTCGCCGTTGATGTTGATGCCAAGTCCATCCCATTCCAGGAGCTTGAAGGCGTCCTCCATTGCAGTGGTGAACAGTTTTGGAGATATGACATCTCCCTGTCTCACACCTCTTTGCAGTGGAATAGCCCGCGTACTCTGCTCCTGTACTCGGACTGACATTGTGGCGTTGCTGTACAAGCACCTCAACACTTCGATATACCGATGGTCGATACGGCATCGCTGGAGAGACCGAAGCACAGCCCATGTTTCGATCGAATCGAAGGCTTTCTCATAGTCCACAAACGCTAAGCATAGTGGCCGGTTATACTCTTTGGTCTTCTGTATAACCTGCCGCAGCGTATGGATGTGGTCTATGGTACTGTAGCCTTTTCGGAAACCGGCTTGTTCGGGAGGTTGGAAAGCATCAAGCCTGTTCGTGAGACGATTCGTGATCACCCTCGAAAACAGCTTATAGACGTGGCTCAGGAGCGTGATGGGTCTGTAGTTCGTTAGTAAGAACAGCACAACCACACCCCTATGCCACGCTTCCGGCGTCACGCCCTCGAGCAGAACGGAATTAAAGAGCCTCTGAAGGACTTTCAGTATCGGCGTTCCGCCCGCTTTCAGAAGCTCTGCTGTGATTCCGTCCTCGCCCGGCGCCTTGCTGTTTTTGAGCTGTTTGAGGGCAATCCTAATCTCGTACAGGCTGATGTCCGGGATGTCTTCGGTATAGTGCCGGGTTAGTTTGGCCCTAGGATCTTTGGCCAAACTTACAATGGGTTTGGCTACTGACGTATACAGCTGTCCATAAAACTTCTCGATCTCTCCCAACACCTCGGCCTTCGTCGAAACTACACCGCCGTCCTCCTTCCTCAGCTTAGTCAATCGGCTCTGCCCAATAGACTCCATCCTTGCAAACACTTTGGAGCCTTTATTTTGCTCAATCGTCTCCTTAATACGCTCGGTATTAAAGGAGCGAATGTCGTGTCGCAAGGATTTCTGGATTTGTCTATTGAGCTGCCGATGTACGTCCGCGTCTTCGGAGGTCTGCAGCGGCAAGGATCGCCGCGTGGCCATCAAGTTTAGGGTCTGGGGAGAGATTTTTTGAAGTTTGTTTTTGGGGCGGGATCTAAAGAACTTTGACCCCACCGCCTGGACAGTGTCTACGAACCCATCGTTTAAATCGTCCACTGACACACAATCCTTCAGGCAATCGAAGCGATTTGAGAGTTCCAGTTGGAAACTTTCGACATTTTGGATATGGGCCGGTGATGGTCGGAGCGTAGACTTCATCAAGCGAGTCCTCTCTCGTCTGAGATCGATATTCACGATGCCTCTTACAATTCGGTGATCACTACCGATTTTAATCTTATTGATCACAGAGACATCGTTGAATATTTCTCTCCTCGTCGACAAGATGAAGTCTATCTCGTTTTTGACAGGGGATTGGCCCCTTCTGCTGGGGCGCATCCAGGTCCATTTTCTATGAGGCGGCTTCTTGAAGAAAGAGTTCATCGCGAAGAGTCCCTCTTCCTCCAGAAAATCAGCCAGCCTATGTCCCCTGTCATTCCGGGCTCCATATCCAAATTGTCCCACTCTGGACTCTCCATCGCTCCGCTTACCAAGGATTGCGTTGAAGTCCCCCATAACAACCGTAAAATACGTTTCTGAAGTGTGTATGGCCCTACTGATGTCCTCATACACCACTTCTACCTCTTCATCTGAGTGTTCCCCGGTCGGCATATATACCTGTATTACCTTCAGCGAGTATCTTTTAGATACTCTGAGTATCAGGTATATTACCCTACTGGAAACACTTTCGATGGTTATGACGTTGTTAATGAGGGACTTGTGGACGAGAAACCCGACACCATGCTGTGACTTTTTAAAATCACCCTCCCGGTGATAGAGTAGGTTACCAGACTTTAGGGTTGTCGTGCCCTCTCCCTCTCTTCGGACTTCAGACAACCCCACTATGTCCCACCGTAACCTACTCATTTCCTCTTCCACTTCCTCGACCTTCTCGTCTAGCCTCATCGTGCGAATGTTATGTGTTACCAGGGCCAGTCTTCGTTGGGGGTGGTAGCCGGATCTCTGCCGGAGATTTTTAGCACCCCCTGCCCCGCCGTTACCATGACCGCTACCGGAATCAGGAATAACGGGGCTGCCGGGGACTGGGGGCCTTGGTATATTTTGTATTTCCATAGAGGGGGTTTTGCCATACTCACCACGCTTGGCAGACGGGTTGGTGAGCGCAGTTTATTTGGCTTATCTCTGTTCCGATGCTGCTGCCCATCGAAACCGTTTTAAGCGAGGGAGGGGTAGGAGTTTATTGGGCTGGGGGGGGGGATAGAGGGAAATGGGATGCTACTTGCTCGGAAGAATTAGGGATAAGAAAGTAGCAGCTCGGGGAGGCCGGGCGCGCGTACCCGATGCCATGCATGCAACCACCGGACAGGCAGTTGAGCATGACACCCCTGGCCTGGAGTGTTGTCAATGAGAATATTATTAATCTTTGTTATATGTGTCTTTACTGTCATAACCTGGTGGCACTCCATCACAAATTAACCCTATGCAAGCTTCAAAGGATCGGTACACATCCCGTGAAAGATAAACCTTGAGAAAACCTAATAATAATAAATTATTTATTGAATCATTTAATTTTACAAAATTTGATGACAAAAATATCTCTGAGCCCTACGATCTTGTGTTATATAAAATATGTTTCCTCTTTTTAAGCAGTTATTTAGGATACGTAAACTCTTAAATTTTTTTCTCTATACAATTATAAGTAAAATACCAATATTAAAACAGTGTTTTTTTTAACTTCCCAATTTCTTGCAACTAATGCCATAGACCAATCAGAGAGCAGTGTACTATGTTACCGTTAAAATATATACTGAGCAACGATTGGGCCCATTTGTGTATGAGTTGACTTATGGCAAAATCGCTATTTTATTAAATTACTGCTAGGTACCATAGATTCGTGCTAGGTAATTGTCGTGTATGATTTTCCAAAAGTTGATTAACAAAACTCGCAAATTGATCAATTTAAGATTCTTGTTATTTTCCGGTGAAATATAATTATATTCTTTGCCTAGGCTTCGTCTATCTCTAATGGGATAAAGATGTAATACTTAATATGTATGTTTGTTTGAAACTGGTTCATAAATGATGGAGTTAAAAGGTAACGCCACGCCCATTATCTTCCTGTCTATCCGGCATGACATTTTCTCTGAAATTTTCGTCTAATTTATTTATGTCCTGTAATATCTCTTAACAAGCTTTTCCGCTTATTGTTCCAACGTTCAACATAAAACGTTTTGAGAAAATGCTGGCCGTTAGAAAGGCACTCAAGTAAAAATTACTTGAAACTGGAAAAACGTAAGGAGAGAATCATTGCTTATTTTTAGACATGTTAAACATTCCTTTTAAACGCGTTTTTGTGCAGTGCCACGCAATGCAGTACCTACGTGATTTCCTTTACAGTTTTACACGATTGTTTTAGATTATATAAAACCTAGATAGACTCTTTTAGCCTAAAAGCGTAGAAAAAAGTAGCGACCGACTCATAGTCGGTCGCGCACACACACAGCTACCAATTTGACGGATTTTGAGGGCATAAATTGACAGGACGCGTGTGATAACACAAAGCTGTCACGCACACTAGCCTTGAAAAATTGGCCTGTTTTTAATCATTGAAATAAAGGCATGACGGTGTCTAGAGAGTATATAGTCAAAGACGACTGTATACGTTTTTATAGCCGTGTGGTTCCCGGCAGATTAGATAGGACCACTCCAAGTGTTCCCGTGGATGTCGTAGAGGGTGACTTCGGAAACTCAAGCTAAACAAAGCTTTTAAACATCAAAGAGATCTCTCCAACCCGTCTGGCCAATAATCCTGTGACTGCTCTGGCTAATATATGACTCCGGTAGTACAGAGAGGGTCGTGCTCCTGCAGTGGAGACTAAAAAAGACCTGATGATGATGATGATGAAGCCAGGTTTTAGTATTGGAAAGGGTTTCAGAGAATTAAACGGCTAAAAATTCATGGAATATGTAACTGAATTAATTTTGAATGTAATTGGATAATCGATCGTGACGGCGAATAAAGAGTGCAAATCGAGAAAACAAATGATTCAAAGAGCATGCAATAAAAAGTCATGACGCTCGCCTCTACTTCTTATATTATTATTATTAATTCTAACTTCGGGGTTGCACCACCAAAATCCTTCCCCTGGCTACGACCGACCAAGTGGTTGGAAGACCTGACTGAGGCAGCAGGGAAACGCTAGATGCAGGCCATTTCCATGAATGGAAAAGAGAATATTAGGAGTTAAATTTTAAGACAGACACAGGAATGCTTTTATAAGATCTAACAAATCTAAAAGATTAACACCATTTAAATATCACTATCTAGTATTTTTGTTAATCCTCCCAAATTGATCTTGAAACATTGACTGTTGGCTGTTGTTATCATTACCATTACATTGGTTTAGTGTTTGTAGCTTTTAATATACATGTATTATAGATTATTTTCTATATATATATATATATATATATATATATATATATATATATATATATATACCTTTGTTTTAATATGTTTATGTTGTGTACAACAAAGTTCAGTTCGTTGTGCGCACTGTGCCTCTTCGTTTTGCAACCAGCCATTGAAACCATTCATCAATTTATTTTGAAACGAAAATGTAGTTATAAGATTGGATTCAGTGCCAATAAATAAATAAGAGGTGACTCAAGCCATCAATATGAACTACTACTCTTATAGGATCAATGCTGGAAGCTCAAAAATTATTTTGACCTTTTCCATACTTATTGCCCAGGCGGCGGAACACATTTGTATAAAAAAGTTGATTTTGTTTTGATTGCTAAAATTTGATCCCGAAAAGTTGTTCATATTGACGGACTGATGCTCCCCTTTTAGATTATGTAGAAGGTAAAGTTACACATTATATATAGAAATGTCAGTTTTATGAAGTTTTCACTCCAATAATCGGATCTCATCAGCGATCCTGAGACAGACCAAACACTGCTCGTTGCCTATATTGATCTAGACCACAGATATAGACCACAATCAAATTTAGTTGTACCCACCGCCAGAGGGCTTCATTGTGGTACCGCCGTGACACGAGCCAATGTTAGCATCAAACAAATTAGTATCAGTGCAATAATAGTTTACGTGTAATACAAGGGAGGAAGATCAGGGTGGACACAAAGCTCAAACGAAGAGCTAAAGCTCCCCGTTTGAACTTATGTCAAATAACAGTTTGATATACAGGATATTGCATATTGATTCTAAAGCGTAATATGGCTTTGCAAATGATGACATCAAAGCTTGGTCAGTCAAAGGGTTGCTGCGGCGCAGTGCATGTGACCGCCGAGTGCCCGGAACGTCTGAATCTTGGGGCGGCTAAATTAATGGCGCCGAGTGGATGAATACATTAAACTTTTGTGATAATATTAGAAATGTGTTTTTTATTTGTTTTCTTGTGTAATTGGCCTTCACTTGAGGATATAGATATTTGTTATCACGTAAGCAAAAACATATTATATAGTTATTTACACGATACATTAAACTAAAACTAATTAAAAACTTAAACTTAACTAAAAGGAAATAAAACTATTAAATAAATACCTAACTAGATAAAAAAAGGTATAAATAAAAAATGTCCCGCAGTTCGTTGTCACACGAAAGGGTACCCAGAATGCTGGCAGCATTGCCACGTTGGATGGCAATGCTTATCCTCTGTCCAAGAAAATTGCCAGCCTTCCAATAACTAATTGTTGTATTTATATTTAAATATTCAATGAGTAGCCAAACAAAAAATAAATGAAAGCTTATCTAATTTGGACAAATCAATAAATCGGGAAAGGAAACTTGACCGTGCAAGTGGCATTATTAAAATTTGACAAAATTATGTATGTAAGTAAAATGTTAATAAAAATACTAATTTAACTGTAATGACGTTATAAATTTTTGGGCCAAGTACGTATATAATTTATTTTTAACTTTAAATCTACAAAATTGTACCTAATTGATTAAACTACCAATTTAACAATTTAATGCTTAATACAGTTTTAATAAAACAAAAACGAGCCCTATTACAGCACTACTTATTCGTGCTAACCGGATATTAACCCAAGAGAATTATATTCAAAATGGGATTTTTTTTTAACCCGGGGCGACTATACAACTAGATCGGGCCCTGTACCTATTGCTTTGATAACGTCACTAAGCCAAATATGCGTGACAGTGCTTTGATTAGGGTTTCTACTGTTAGTGGACTCACTACAAATACCTAGGGCGCGACCCTCGTTATTAGCTACCTAATTCACCACAAGCACTGTTAATATAAGCACTAATGTACAGATCGGACACACGCAGCGACCCCCGTAATATGGGATGCACCTCACACATTGGCATATGCACGGATATACGCCTCATCTTTGATTATTTAAAGTCATAGAGTTTCGTTTGTGGTGGCAAAATATTACTCTTCTTGTATGAAGCGCTATACATGTTTCAAGAGTACGGTTCTTCCTCCCTATTGAGAGTCATGATCCCTTAGAGTCTATCACTCTTGCATCATTATTGTCTAAGAGTACATTTTGACGGCCCCTACAGTTGTTGCCTGTAGTCAACACGCAGAAAGATGGAAGCTTGTACTTAATTTTCACATGTATTTAAGCGGTTGCGTTGCGTTGACGTAAGGCACGCATCACGGCATGAATTCTATGATAAAAGCAACCCTCAGAAACAAATGCATTACACCAGAGACTGCATCACATCTGACGTTCTCCGTGGCGCAGTGGTAAACATGTCAGCCTGAGATATGATTGGTTCCGGGTTCGAGCCCCACCATGTTGAAAAAAATCGTAACGACTTACTGTGGAGCTTACTCAATTTGTGTGATTTGTCCCTATACCTATATTTATTTCTAGTGGCTCTGTGAGCTGCAGACCTCGCAAGTCTGTCCTTGAATATAAAAATTAAAAACTAAATTCACTTTACCGACCAAACCTTCAAACAAAAATCTGCAAAAGCATATTAATGAATGGTTTTCAGTGACGACGTTTAAAAAACAAAACTAAATAAGTCGCATGATGTGGCATAGATAAACAGGCAAGTGACATGTAGCTACTTCAGCATTTTGAAAATTTTCCAAAAACTGAATTGACTAAAATATTCTATTCTAAATGTAATTATTCAAAAAAATACTCATAATTTCACGAGAATCAGTTGAGAAATGCGGCTTGTAGACGAGAACAGTTGGACAGACATACCGAGAATATTTTGGGCAAGCTGAAACCGCTACTCCTAGCCGCGTCAGATAAACTGTAAAGACTGACGTGGGACGTCAGTTCCTAAAGGTTGCCGCCCCACTGGAGTACCCGCTCGTGTGCGGTGCCCACTCACCCACTTGTAAAAGCTGCACTAAGTAAACCATCATTTTCAATGTAATATCCAGCCGGCGAAGTATCCTTGTTCGGAATATCGCTGGAATCCAGCTCCAGCTGACTTAGTTACCAGCCTTTGAAGCAATTTCATTATTTGTCAAACTTACTTTTGCCGCCCTTTACAGCAGTGCATAGCCAATTAGGATTACCGGACTATGCTGACGTCACTTAATAGAGTGTTCAACATATACGCTTTGAAATATTGATCGTTTTGATCCTTTGAAGAGAGTTTCAGCTAGACAATTTAAAAAAAATCCTATGGGGCCAATATCGGGATCCCGTTTTTTTTAATTCCATACAAGTTAACTGGTGGTGATGATGTCATTTTAGGTGCCAGGTTATAATTAAGAAATTTTTCAGATTATTTCAGACAAAAATATTGTAGGGTTTCCTACATATTAATTGATTTTCAACTTCGTTCTAAAATGAGTTAATTCAAATACCACACTTGTAAAAATGGGGTAGTTATGTTAAGTGACGCAAACCCTATACCCATTAGGGCTTGCGTCACCTAACATAAGCCATTCCTCTTATACCCATAAGAGGAATGGGAAATAGTAGAGAAATTCGACATGCAGGATCGGACCGCGGCGGCCTAATTGGTTTAGTAATAGGTGGCAGGCGTTAGTGATGGCAGGCGATAGGTAGGTATAAATACTAAGGTACAGCTTCGAACCCTGTTCGCGTAGAATATTTTCTGATATCTTATTTCTTAATTTATCTAAGAATTCAGTATAGGTATACACCTATGCACCAAGAAATACTTCTTGGTTGTCCTATGGGTACATCTCCTAATAATAGAAAAGACAGTAAAAGAAATGACTCCTACATTTTGTTTTAAAAAGGTATGAAAAGTTTCTAAGAAAAGTTCAAAGTAAATGTTACGGAGCTTCTATGAAACCTTTCAAACAAAAAGTTACGTTTTGTCACGTGGCTCGATTCCGTAATGGACGCAAAACGACTTTGTTTCAAAGCTATAAATATAGCTTTTATTTCAATGGTCTGGCACTGGGGACCATTTTTTGTTTGCCGTTTGAAGTTGCAACGAGCCAGACATCTTTTGTTTAAAATCATTCATTCAAAATTCATTAAAGGATATAGGGTATCTACCCCGGGTGCAGTACTACCCCGGTTGGATGGGTGATCGTAAGTGGCATAAAAATATCTCGAGCCCCTCCGTGCTTCGAAAGGCACGCTAAGCCGTTGGTCCCGGCTGTCAGCGTTGATGATAGTCGTTAAGCTGTGACAGACGGCAGCTTGAAAAATCTGTAATCAGTGTTAAACAAAGTTTAACACTGATTTTAGATTTTTTTTTTAGATTTGATTTTTTTCGTATGTTTAAGTACACATACGAAAAACAACAATAATATAGGTACGTTGAAGTGATACCGAACCACGAAAACCTCAGAGGGTTAATCTGGGTTTCGGTGTGTTGCTATGATATGGTGGTAAATAATACTACTTGAATAAACTTACAAATTTTTGAGAATTTCTTTATATATGTCTTTTAAATCTGTGGGAAGTTACATTCATACATACATCATATCACGACTTTATCCCTTGGTACACAGAGCACGAGGTCATAAACCCTCAAGGCCACGTTTAGCGCTTTATTGGGCGTTAAGTTGGAGCCGTGTGGTTCCCGGCAGAGAAGAATAGGACCACCCCAAATCTTCCCGTGGATGTCGTAAAAGGCGACTTAGTAAACTAAAGCTAAACAAAGCTTATAAACATCAAAGAGACCTCCCCAACCCGTCTGGTCAGCGTGGAGAGTGTAGGCCAAATCCTCTTACTGCTCTGGTAGTACAGAGAGGGTCGTGCTCCTGCAGTGGAGACTAATAAAGACCTGATGATGATGATGATGAAGATGGAAAGCGGAATTAAAATAATGATGGGTTGCTAGCCGCATCGCTTATAACGTGATACCTAAGAATTTCGTCAATCCCTTGAGCGACTTTTACGGTCTGCGCGGGAATAAAAGCGGCTGGTATATTCTATATATTTTCCCTCAAACCAGCATGGAAGTGTGAAGTTAGTTCAAATAATTAGGTATTAGGAGAAGTATAGTATATACACCGTGTAATTGAATATACTGAAAACCTGAAAATAGTTCGTTCAGCCCGTCAATATGAACAACTATTTCTATGAGACTAATGCTGAAAACACAAAAAAAAATTGGACCTTTCCATGCTAAGTGCCCGGTATTTTTTGTAAGTTTATTTATTACACGTTGTATAGCTACGTGGCTCATGATAGAGCGAAATGGAAAAGGCTTACATGCTGTCCCGACCCCACATAAGTGGGATAAGGTGAGGAAGAAGAAGTATAGCTACGTGGCCACGAACAGGGAAGCGCGGCGTGGGACGACTCCCGACCAGGCGGACGGGCGACCCCCAACCCGGTTAAAAGATTGATTGCAATCTCATGACAAGAGTTGTTTTAAATTTAGTAAGCTAAGTATCTTAGGGTATTTATTTCCTATCTTGAACGGACTTCTAGTATAAAGTATAAATAACTAAATATATAGGGTCATATCACACAAATTGAGCTAGCCCTACAGTAAGTTGTGAACTTGTGTTATGGCATACTAACTCAACGATACTATATTTTATAATATAGGTATATACTTATATAGATAAACATCCAAGACCCAGGTCAATCTGAAAAAGATCATTTTCCATCATAACCTGACCGGGGATCGAACCCGGGACCCCCGTGTCGCAGGCTGGCGTGTTTACCACTGCGCCACAGAGATCGACTTAATGTTTCTAATGTTCATCGAGAACAGACAGACAGACGCGGCTGAGGACTTTGTTTTATCTATACTAATCATCATCATTTCGTGTAGGTGACACGGTCAATCGACCTTGCACACCCTGGTGTCAGAGTTCTTCGGAACCGCCTCTCAGCCTCTGATGTGGTTCCTTTAACGACTACCAGATGGCAGCCGGGCCCACCGGCTTAACGTGCCTTCCGAAGCACGGAATCATCTTTCTTATCAGACAATCAGGTGATTCATGCCTGCAATGTCCTAACCAAACTGGAAACAATTTAACAAAGTATGCTTCCCGTGGGAATCGAACCCACGACCCCCGGGTCATCAAAGCAAACGCCTTAACCACTGGACCACGGAGGCAGTTCAATCAATCAAACTATACTAATATTATTAAGAAAAAAGATTTGATTGTATGTCTGTTTATATTCGAATCTGGAGGAGCCCAATGGCGCAGTGGGCGTAAGCATTACTAGCGCTTACGCATGAGCAACCCCGGCGGAGTCCCCGCTTGGTTGGGCGCATATGGCATAATAAAATTATTTTATGATGTTTATAAGCTTTGTTAGCTCGTGTTTAAGCACGCTAGTCATGCATTGTCATCAGAACTCAGAGATTTTCTTACATACAAGTGAAGCTAATAAAAGCGTGTTAAAAATTGCAAGTTTCACGCTGTATTTATCGGTTGTTTCTCATGGGCATTTTTTTCCAGGTGGGCCACGCCTTGCACCTGCTGCACCCGATCTTCCGCTGCTACACCTACAGCGACCGCGTGAAGACCGTCTGCCACCAGCTCGGTTTCAAGGAGCCGTCGGTCGTGCAGAGCATGTACATCTACAAGAACCCTCGGTTGGGCGGCGAAGGTGAGGTTTTCCCTATGTATACATAGATACAATCACGTCTTTATCCCTTGGGGGGAGACAGAGCTTAAGCTCATAAAACCTAAAGGCCACATTTAAAGTCGTAACGGGCGTTAAAGTGGAATGCAGAATTAAAATAGCGATGGGTTGCTAGCCGCATCGCCTATTAATTTTATGCCTTATATTTTCGCCAATCCCAACGTATATATGTTTATGTCGCAGTAAGATAGATAAAACCGTAAAATAGTTATATCCCTAGGGATATAATTATATGCCGGAACATAGTTATACGAAATCAATTCATTACTATCTTCCTAGGAACATAATTATATTACGGTTCAAGTTTAGTAATATAATCATAATTACTAGTTTAAGTTTAGTGAAATAATTGTAAGAGTATCGTGCGGGGTGCGGCGGAGGCGGCAGCGGGGGCTTCGTTGTGTTTTTGCACCCCCCACGTAGTTGTTCGCCGTTCGCGGTAAAATTTTGTTGAGTATTCAAAAAAATCGCCACTTTTCTTAATGAGTGCATTAGTAGGGGCAGATTTTATGAGCGGAGTTGACTTCAGGACATGTCATTATAATGATAAACTGACATTTTGCATTTTTATTTGATTTTATATATTAGAGGACATTTGCCAAGGTAGTAGAGTACCTACCTTACTGAGAAAAAAATAACAAATTCGTAAACTAGTACATTGCACAGGTAGGTTTCGAACCCACAGCTCTTAGGTCTGCGCCCTAAGTGTGTTACCAACTACACCACCGTGGCTTCGAATCACCACATCATTCTTTTTCATCACATATTTTCAATTTTAATAATATACCGAGCATTGTAATGCTATTTAAAAACCATTTAATTAGTACATGTATTTTGTTGGCTTGGACAACTTAATTTGCAATCAACGCCCGAAAAGTGCAACCGTAAACGCCGAACAACGACGTGGGGGTGCAAAAACACAAAGAAGACCCCGCTGGCGCCTCTGCCGCACTCCGCACAACGCTCCTACAATTTTTTTCACTCAACTGAATCTAGTAATATGATTATATCACTAAACTTGAACCGTATTATAATTATATTCCTGGGCAGATAGTAATGAATGGTTTTTGTATAATTATGTTCCAGCATATAATTATATCCCTAGGGATATAACAATATTACGGCCTTATCTATCTTACTGCGACATATATAATATCACCGTCATCAGGTCTTTTTCATGCCAGAGCAGTCAGAGGATTTGGCATACACTCGACGCTGGTCAGACGGGTTGGTGAGGTCTCTTTAATAAAATAAATATAAATAAATAATAATAATAATAAATGAATATATACGGACAAATCACACAGATTGAGCTAGCCCCAAAGTAAGTTCTTAAGTAAGACTTGTGTTATGGGATACTAACTCAACGATACTATATTTTATAACAAATACATATATAGATAAACATCCAAGACCCAGGACAATCTGAAAAAGATCATTTTTCGTCTTGTCCTGACCGGGGATCGAACCCGGGACCTTCCGTGTCACAGGCCGGCGTGTTGACCGCTGCGCCACGGAGCTCGTCAAATTTATAGATCAAATTTTTGATGTTTATAAGCTTTGTTAGCTCGTGTTTGCTAAGTCGTAGAAACGACTTCCACGGGAAGACTGGGAGTAGTCTTATTCTACTCTGCCGGGTGCCACACACCGGTGTGTGTTTATACACAACCAGTAAAATGACCGTCAACATACCCAAGAAAGTTGTTATTTTCGTAATTAGCGACCCGAGAAATAATAGGAACGGTACCCATATTGATTTTCAGAATTTGTAACCCCTTTTTCACAAGAGCCTGAACTACTTGTTTACTCATTTAATAATAGGAGTACTCCTGTGAAGCTTCGAATAAAATAAATAGTTTAACCAATCTTGTTTCCTGATACAAACTTTCAAGCCCTTTTTCACCCCCGTAGGGGTTGTCATTACAACTACCTGTAGGTATGCCAAATTTCAGCGAAATCCATTTAGTAGTTATAGCTGTGCGTTAATAAATGAGTCCGTCAGGTTTGCTTTTTTTATTAGGTCGGGGAAAAAGTAATTTCGTATTTTTATGTATAAAGTTCTCCGAGCTCCATGGCGCAGCGGTCACCACGCCAGGCTGCGACACGGATGGTCCCGGGTTCGATCCCCGGTCAGGTCAAAATGAAAAACGATCTTTTTCAGATTGACCTGGGTCTTGGATGTTTATCTATATATGTATTTGTTATAAAATATTCTATCGTTGAGTTAGTATCCCATAACACAAGTCTCGAACTTACTTTGGGGCTAGCTCAATCTGTGTGATTTGTCCATATGTATTTATGTATTTATTTATGTATTTAAGTTGTAATCAAATATCTTTGGTAATGTTGTATGTATCTGGCTGAATTAAATGCCATCTGAAAGGTACAAAAGTAAGGTAAAGTGAATTTTGGTATTTATGAACACACCGCAGTCCCAGTAAGAATAGCACTAAGTTGGTTTAAGCGTTTTGTGTCTGAGAATTTTGATGTCAAAGATACACCTCTTTTGTATGGACGGATAAAATCTTCATACAAAATACAAAATTACTTTCTCCCCGACATATTTCGATAAAAGATGCTATAAATTTCGAGGAGTATCTTATGATAATATACATTTTCATTCATAATTCGAAAATGGACTAGCGCAACCAATTTTTAAAAAATTTTATCAATCCAATATCAAATTAAAAGTTTGTTTCACACTCTTTTTAGGTAGATCCTTAAGTAATCAAACCTCAAGTTTGTAAGTCACAATTTATGAACTCGGCTAGGAAGGATTCCAAATAAACCAAGCATTGTTCTTTAATAAAGACTTTGATTAGTATTTGTTACCTTATTTTAATTAAAGTTCAAAATAAAAAAGGTTGATTTTCAGAGTTCTATCATAGAGTGACAGTTGTTATGGCGCTAATCTTAGTCTCTTGAGTCTAAGAAAATACTCCAGTTTGTGGACGGTTCAGAAGCTGGCAACCAAGTGAATTGGGACTGCTAACTTCAAGCAATATTGAGCAGAAGTGTTTTCATAAGTTAAGTTTTGCTATTTAAAGACAAATCCCAAATTTGATAGCCCAGTGGAAATCGTTAGCGCATATTCATATTATTTATACACATAAAATAAAAAATCCATTGCGTCTAACCTTTCGGTATTTGTGAATTATGCATTCGCATCCAAAACAAACCCGGGCGTGGTTCCTATTGAGTTTAGAGACCACAATTGCAGTAAAATGACTCAAGCTACTCCATGCTTCAAAAGCAAAAATCAACGGTTAAGCTAGTTAAACCATTGTTTAACGTGCCTTCTGAAGCATGGACGCGGATGACATCATTAATGGGACTTGTTAAGCTGTGTCAGGTGATTTTTGTCAGGAAAATATCTGACACCACCTATCACTACTTATAGGCACCAAAAATAACTACATTCGAGTTGGGTTTTAAAATGCAAATTAGTAGACTTGAGTTTTTACAACACTACTGGGGGTCGTTGCAAAAATACTGTAAATATCAATGTTTACGTAGAATGGCATAAAAACATGGCTTAGAAAGAAAATTGCATTTTACTTTCTTTATGTTGGAATCCATATGAAATTGAAAGTGTTCTATGCAGTTTTTAGATATAAATTAGTAACATTTGACACTTCCGTGACTCAATAGTCATTAAATTAAGATTCTTCTGCTTTCATAATCTGAAAATCATTACACTTTCCTACCCCCTGTTCGTATTGCTTTTTACTCTAGCTGTGATTCTGTTGTTGTAAAAGTAATAGACTAATCAATAGAGGCACTCTGTCTTTTCATGTTGGCCGTCACTCGAGTTGACGAAGTAACAAAAACCTCACATGGAAGAGATATCTTGTGTCCTGATTTTTCAAGCAACAGATAATCTGGGACTTTTATTGAAAATAGTCTCGATAATACAATGGTTTTCCATTAGGCTTTCAATAACAAGCTGTATTGTCCTGTTACATGTAAAGACTTTGATGCCTTTGTGTCTTGAGACAGATTTTCTATCTTTTGTGCTTAATGCCACTAAAAGGGCAGTCTAACGAGATATTCTTTAACATAAAACTAAAGGAAAATTCCTATCACATCGTAAGCCACAAACAACATCCATTGTTTTGACTAGACAACGGTAGCTCTGTAGAAATATTTCCTTAAGAGGGCACACTAGGCACAGTAGCGACGCCAATCATTTTATTCCTAATACTTTACAAATATAAAAAAAATTTCAAGAATGTTATTCATATAAGCCTCAGTAAATAACCTGAAGTAATTTTGGAATCATGTTTAATATTATCGTCGGCCGCACACTCGGCGTCACTACTGTGCCGAGTGTGCGGCCTTAAGAGGATCGACTACCTGTAATTTTCATACCAAAAGCGATAACTCTTCCACCCCCCTAAACCTACGAAATGGTTTTGGTGTCATTCGATTTTGCACACCTTAATCTAGGACTAACCGTTTTCTTTTTTACTGATTCGGTTTAGATTAATTTAAATAAATTAAAATGCCCCAAGCATTTTTTATGTAAAAAATATGGATATGTACTTAGATGCTCATAACTTTTTTTGTAAGAAATATATCTTAAATATCAAAACGTACAGCCCTACTTCTCCAATTTATCAATAACATGTAAAAAAATATTGAAATTGGATTATGTTTAAGGGGTTAAGCGTTATCGCTTTTTTGTGCGAAAATTTACAGGTTGTCTATCTTCTTAAAAACATTTCGCAAGAAATAGCCTCCCCGTGTGACGTAGTGACCCTCAATACGTCCGGCGCACCCTGGGCAACAATCTGCGGGGACAGTCTAGTCGGTAACGCAGATTGGCTGATCCTCTCACCACAAAATGGCTATCATATAGCCTTTTTGACTCGAAAAGAAAGAAAGAAAACATTTCGCTATTTCTTAGCGAGGTCTTTGTAACATTAAGGTGTCACGTATAATTACACCTTTTAGGATGCCTGGAAAGTAGTAAATCTACTCAACATTCCTTAGCGACTGTACTAAAAGTTATTTTCCGTCTTAAAACCGATTTCGCGTGATCTCATTTCACTGTTTTCGGCCTAATTGGTTCGAAAATCCAAGACAAATCTTGTATAGCTAAGACACGTCAAAGTTATAAGTCTTACTTATTTGGCCGGATAATGGTATGAAAAGTACTAATAGGCCTTGTCTTATAATGCGCGAGAGTATAGATCTTAGACGATCTTTATGAAATCATATATTTTATTTTCATTCAACTTATGTATCATAATCGATTGAGGATAAACTTTTCGATATTCAGATTCATCTGATCAGACAGAAAATCAATTATTATAAATAAAATGTATTTAATCCGCAGTCTCTTGAATCTGTAAAAAAATTAAACTTCCAACGCAATCAAAAGACCTATGGACGATTGATTCACTTCACTTCAAACTATATAGCGCGCTTGGGAGACAACATTGCGTACTCTGCGCCATAAGGCTTATAATTTGGCTAATTAAATGTTTAAATTGAACGTAGAATTATTAAAAGACAAGTTTTTTAACTGGGCAATAAATTTGTAAGTTTTGATGAGCTTACAGCTTGCATGTAGCTTTCGAAATCACATAGAAATAAAGTTGTAAAAGCTTTGCGTCAGAACCTCACAGTTGAGTGCGCGGCGGCTCTTTAAAACTCAGCTCAGAGAGATATTACGAAGTTAACTGGTAGTTTGGGGAATGTTTATCGCATAATGTAGTCTGTATTATAACATTGTTATTTAATGAAGCTTTGTATGTAAATATGCTGTATCTCGTACAATTGTTGGGTCAAATTGTGAATTTTTTTTTGATGGAATTTTCCTACTAATATTTTTGATGGAATTTTCCTACTAATATTTACCAAATTTTATGTCGATTCAAATTAATAGTGGCCTTAACTTATCCAGCTAGATGCTTAGACAAACAAAATATTATATTCTTATTAAAATAAAGAAATAGGATATGGGAAAAAAACATATTTCTTTAATTTAATGAGAATGTAATAAAAATAGCATTGTAAATGCACAAAAACATTTACAAACTAAAACAAAACATGCTAGTTTCCCAATATATTAAATTTAATTATAATTAATCTCTTTCCATTCCAGTGGTCCCCCACCAAGACGCGACGTACCTCCACACAGAGCCGATCCCACCCGTCGGCTTCTGGATCGCTCTGGAAGACGCCACGGTTCAAAATGGCTGCCTGTGGATGGCGCGAGGGTCCCACAGGTCCGGGGTCCATCGGAGGCTCATCCGGAACCCAGAGAAGGGCGCGCAGCCGGCGTTGATATATGACCGACCAGCCGCCATGTATCCTGAGTCTAGTTTCATACCTGTACCAGTCAGTAAAGGTAAGGCACGGTGTGACACCATTTCAGATGCAGAATAGCCTCCGTAAAAACCGCACCAGGGAATGGGACTCCATCATCATCAGGTCTTTTTTAGTCTCCACTGCAGGAGCACGACTCTCTCTGTACAAACAATATTAGCCAGAGTAGTCAGAGGATTTGGTCTATACTCTCCACGTTGGCCGGGGTTGGACAGGTTTCGTCGGTGATTAAATGCATTGTTTAGCTTGTGTTTCCTAAGTCGCCTTCTACGACATCCACGGGAAGACTTGGAGTGGACCTATTCTACTCTGCCGGGAACCACACGGCTACTGCGTGCGTTTAGGGACACCTTTTCAACACATGTCATAGAGGTACTTTCTTTTTCTTTTACGTCTTTAACTATGATGCGATGGAGCCCGGAATCCAATATTATGACAGCATTGATACTGTTACATACCTATATGATTTGGCGAAAGTAAATATATGGCTGCCTGCCTGACTTATGGGTTCACTCGGTGGAGGCTCTGTGTGACCTTTGATTATAGTCAAAGAGTGTGACATATTTTATCACGAAGGTATTGAACACAGAACACAGAATTCTGTGTTCTGTGGTATTGAAATACGCATTTCTAATGAACTTAAACATTTTATTAGTGGGAAGGTATGGTCGTTTAAGTCCCATATTTAATGATTTTGCTGAAACTTGCATAGAAATCAAAACCTATAGATAGATTTGGATTATACCTCCATATTCAGTACCTCATAACAAAAATTGTCATTTTCATACAAAAATGTTGATCCGAGCGATTTGTATGAATAAGTCCAATTATTGAATTCCCATAGTGAAAGTTGTTTTCACGGGCTAAGTCACCCCTTTAAAGGAACGTGGGTGTAATTTAAACGATGTCTATGGGTACTTATAGGCTACGGGCTGTCAGCCGCGTCTGGAGGTCACTGTGGGAGGTCACGTCGAGATCACAATAACGGCGGAGGACGCGGTTACCATAGCGACGCACGCCGGAATTATACCGGATAAGGGGCAACACTTTGACTATAATTACTCTCTACTCTAGATACCGTCATGCTTTAATTTCAATAATTGTTTGTTTGTTTTTCGTGTGTGGAAGTGGCCAACACTGGTGTCAGATTTTTTAAGCCGCCTAAAGGCATCTGACATAGCCTAACGACTACCATCAATGATGACAGCCGGGACCAATGGCTTAACGTGCCTTCCGAAGCACGGAGAAGCTCGAGATATTTTTTATTACGCCACTTGCGGTCACCCATCCAAGTGGGGACTGCGACCAGGGTTGCTGAACATGCATGAGCAGAACATGCTTACAACCACTGGGCCATCTGGCTCCTTATCAATGATTCAAAAGCTGCCCAAATTTAACAATGCTTGTGTGCATGACAGCTTTGTGTTAGCACACGCAGCCTGTCAATTCATGCCATCGAAATCCATCAAATTGGTAGCTGTGTTGGCATGATAGACTATGCGTTGGACACAATTTTTTTCTACGCTTTTAGGCTAATAGAGTCTATCAAAGCTTTAAATAATCTAAGGTGGGTAGTTAATTTACACGCTAATGTATGGGTACTTGAAGGCTACGGGCTATCAGGCGCGTCTGGAGGTCACATTGAGATCACAATGGCGGCGGAGGACGCGGTTACCATGGCGACGCACGGAATCACACGGGTAATTAAGGGGATACATTTATTTTACGGGGTCATGTACCGCTTCCAGTTGAAATTAAGTTGAAATTAATCATTTAAATAAAACCTAGATATTATTTTAAAAAATTACGCTGCCCTAATGTAAATAAATCATTAAAAACAAAGCGAAGATATCGTCTAAAAATTGTTGTGCGAGGCCCTAGGCCACTTCAAACTATTTGAAATTATTATTTTAATGTTTCTTTTACGCCAAAAGTGCTTTGAAAATCTTTACGTTATCACTTTAAATTGTAAAGTGCAATGAATTAAATAGTTTGAAAGGTTATCAGGGTAACTCTTCCATGCTGGTGTGGGTGAAAAGGAAAAACATATAATAGGTATACCAGCTGCTTTTCATCCCGCGCAGACCGTAAAAGCCTGTCTAGGGGTTAGGTGAATATCTAAGGAATTGCAATAGACGATGCGGCTAGCAACCCATCACTATTTTGATTCCGCTTTCTACCTTAACGCCCACTAACACGTTAAACGAGACGGTTGGGTTTTATAACTTTGGGCTCTGTCTACAAGGGATAAAAATGTGATAATATAAATTCATGTATTTAGGGCCGTGTAAAACAAAATTTTGTATTATCTCTTCGTTTTCTTTCAATTATTATTTTTAAAATGGGGCAGCACCAGACCTCATAAAATTCATGTTTCCCCTTAAAATCACAATGGCGGCGGAAGAAGCGGTTACCTTGGCGACGCGACGGACGGAATTGTACAGGAAAAATATTTCGCTACCGATACCATGATGGGATCGAGAACCTTATAATTATGTATGAAAAAGGACTGAGTTCCCATAGTAAATTTTGGCAAAGACAAAGAGACGGAAATACTACCTATTGGTGTCCCGCTCGCTCATATGCAGTTGTATGAAAGTATAAGTGTTAATTAAATGCATATGACCGAGCGGGACACCAACATGTAGTATTTGTGTCTCTCAAGACACACAAAAACATACAACGAATAATAAGGGTTAATATCGTATATATCCGAAATTAAAACAGTTCTATGATTCATCATTATCGTCATCATCATCATCGTCTAGTCTCCACTGCAGGCACACGACCCTTTCTGTACTGCAAGAGCAGTCAGAGGATTTGGCCTACACTCTCCACGCTGGCCAGACGGGTTGGAGAGGTCTCTTTGATGTTTCCAAAGTCACCTTTTACGACATTCACGAGAAGTTTGGAGTGGTCCTATTCTTCTCTGCCGGAAACCACACGGCACTATGATTCATATCAACACGGAACGTGTTCTATATTTCTTATTTTTATATTTTCGTTTTCCACCAGGCACCTGCATCCTCATCCATGGCAACGTTGTTCACAAGAGCGCACAGAACCGCTCCGAGGCCAGTCGCCACGCCTACACCTTCCACGTGGTCGAGAAGCTGAACAACAATTACTCTAAGGACAACTGGCTGCAGGAGGGACCGGGGGCACCCTTCCTCAATATATATACCACGCCGCAGATAGTTTAAGATAGATCTAAGAAGTTCTTTCTATGTATATCATTATTTTTATTGAGATTTCAGAGAGCCAGTCTCTGATATGAATAATGTTAATGATTGTCCGATAGTAATAATATATATTGCATATTATGATACCAAAAAAATCAGAATTAATTTCACTCATACTTTTCGTGTTTTTTTTTTTGCCAAATTATCTTTTATAATTTTAAAAGAATTAAAGCGATGTAAGCCTTGTATCTAGTTACTATCAGAAAATAACGTGATGGATAATGTCTATAAATTTTAAAAAAAATATTTTCTTATAATGCCATCGTGTACACAAAACAGCAATAGTCGTGTGCGTCGTGTGCACAAATATAGGCACAACACAACTCGTCTTATTGAGGTAACATAGCGTATTGCTATGTACTTAATGCGGTAACGCTGCCAGCATTTTGAGCACGTTGCCTCAATGTGACGAATTGGAAGATAATTTCTACCTTTAAGTAATTTTTTCTTTTATTTTTAGCATAAGGAAAACTTTAGAGATTTATTAGAAATAAATAGGTATATAACGCATTCTTGCTTATTTTCGTATGTTTTTACATTTTCGATGTCATGAAAAATAGCAGCCCATATTTTAGGTATATGGACATTTATTTTTACTAAGTAGGTATATACTTACAATTTAGATTTTTTTTATCGTCCTAATTATTGTTAGGGAATAAAATTATACATGATTCACGCTCAATCGTTTTGAAATTGAAGCCTTCATGTGATTTATTGTGATAACTTGTATAAATAAATGATATGACAAATATATTCTTGTTTTCATTTAATATAGTCCAACATAATCATTTAATATTATTAAATTCTTCCTTACTGGTCAGACTTATTTTTGGAGTATTAAACCAATCATCAAGATGATGATGATGATTAATTTAATACTTCAACATAGTCATAAAAAATATTTTATTCTCCCTTGCTTTTGAGACAAAAGAAAAGAAGGAAAAATGCCTCCTTTCCCGCGTAGACCATAAAAGCTACGAAGCTTCGGGCAAAAGTCTAAGGAAACATACTTAAGGGCGGCCAACCCGTCTATCTTTTCATACAAACGCTCGTACGTGATTACGGCGGTGTAACAAATCTTTCTTTAAAGATTTTCCACTAATATGTATCTTGTGCACTATATCTAGGTTTCTATCAAAACGAAAAATCAAAATTTGGAGAAACAACTTCAGTATTAGCCTCCAAAAATCCGCTTTTTTGCACAAATTTTATGTGAACTTTGGGCGTTTATAATGTACTCATTAAGTGTAACAGTAAAGAAAATATTTATTTAGAAACCTTGCAAATGTTATAGAGATTCTAGATATACAAGGTTTTTTTCATAAATTTGTAAGGCTTACCAATAAACACGTATTTCTTGAAACAAGTTTAATACAATTTCCGCACACTATTTTTCGTTCAATGTCTTCGCGTACTCACTAGCTTGTTTCCATGTGGCAGTAAGAGGTGTGCGGGAGACGAGGGCAAGGGGCTCTTATCGCTTTGCCTCTTTATCTGACATTGCGCTGGACGGAACAAGGTTTTCGACCATGCTCGCGTTGACGATAGTCGGTCGGGGAAGGGCCACCTTAATATAAGAACGCCGGCTGCGTTCAGGAACGTATTATCCTATCCTTATTTGTTTGTTTGTTACGCTTTTCTAATCTTCTGAACCGATCATCATGAAATTTTGCATACGAGTAAGTACACATAGGTTAGGGTACTGAGGAGCCCGATGGTCCAGTGGGTATGAGCTCTATGAGCGCTTACGTATGCTAAGCAACCCCTGGTGCAGTCCCCACTTGGATGGGTGACCGCAAGTGGCATAAAAATATCTCGAGCTCCTCCGTGCTTCGGAAGGCACGTTAAGCCGTTGGTGCCGGCTGTCATCGTTGATGGCAGTCGTTAAGCTATGTCAGATGCCTTAAGGCAGCTTGAAAAATCTGACACCAGTGTTAGCCACTTACTTACACTACGTTGCTAAACGTGGCCTGTAGGTTTTATGAACTTGGGCTCTGTCTACCCCGCAAGGGATAAAGACGTGATAGTATGTATGCTGACCGTTAATGTATGTATGCCTGTTGAAACACTGGATCAGTGAGACCCGTCGGCTAATGAATTCTAAGGCCTAAAGCTGCTTGAGGAACTGAGGACTGACAATGTTCTTGCTCAGAGAAAGATGATTGCCAACCAAGGTGGCAATGCTGCCAGCCTTCTGAGCACACTTCTGTAGGCAACGACCTACGTGACATTTTTCTCTATATCTTCTGTTATTTTTATTTATTAAGGTTGGTTAAAGTTCTTTTTTTATTTTTTACTGTCCGGTCACTACCTACAACGTAAAAATCTATATCGGCCAAAGGATGTTAAGTTTTAGCTAATTTATTAGCTATTACCTAATAACATGTATATTTATATATTAACTAGCAGTTACCCGCGACTTCGTCCGCGGTGACTTTAGGTTTGGAATGCGGGCATTATAAAATTTGTCGCTACAAAGCGGTAAACTAAACATATACCCCGATTTACCCCCTTAGAGGTTTAATTTCGGGAAACTATTAAAAATGTTCCTCAATATTTTTACCGTTCTCAATTCACACGAAATTTCATACAAATATGTCCAAGGAATAAAAAGTTTCATATAAACTTTAATCCTCTATTTCACCCCCTTAGGGGATGACTTTTGAAAAATCCTTCCTTAGTGGATGCTTACGTCATAAGAGGAATACGTGAGCAAAATTTCAAATTTCTAGCTCTAAGGGTTTGGCCTGCGCGTGATCTTTGATAATTGCCATTTTTTTAATATTAAAATGAATATAGTATGTTATCCTTGATATATAGACATATGCCATCGCGGACTTTTCTGTAGACCTAAATAAGATACACAATTCCACCATACATTGTTTTGTTATATCTCAAAGGGTTTAGACAGCGTTTTCGTTGAAAGCTCCTAAACGGCTCATTTTTTTACGACACCTCCAACAAATATCTTTGGTATATACAAAAATGTATACAAAAACTTAACAAACTATATACTAAAACCTTCCTCGAGAACCACGCTATCCATTGGAGAAAACCGCATGAAAATCGGTTCGTTAGTTTTGGAGTTTATCGCGAACAGACAGACAGACAGACAGATGCGGCGGAGGACTTTGTTTTATAATATGTAGTGATGTAGTGAAGTTCCGCTGAATAAAAGTCTTGTAAGATGCGTAACGTCAAGTAAGATCCGTTTAAACGTAGGAGGAAATAACCTGCCGGCCTGTCTGATATCTATTATCCAAGAAGCTCTTCTCGGAAGCTCATATGTTTTTCAAAAGCTTTATTTTCTACGGAGATATTACCTTCAGGTAATCTGCAATATGTACCGTCAATGTATCAGGAAGTTTCTCAGAAACATTCGAGAACTTTTCCCATGTTTTTATTATAAGTGTATTCAATCGAATACATCAATCTCCAATTGCAAGTAATAACTATAGTAATTCTATGACGTGAAGGAAAAGCAGGCAAAAATTCCTATTTTACCCAACCTAGGAGATAATAATAAAATGAAATACAAATGTTTTTCGTGGGTATGTAAAAATGTGCGTTCCATTGTCGTCCCATGTAGCCCAAATGGCATGATCGATTTGGAAATTTGAGGTGTCATTAAACTCGTATCTTTATTTCGGAGTGTCATAGGCTATTCGAAGTCAGCGAAAATCAATATGGCGGACGAATAAAAAAGACAGTCAGGCTTTTTAGGGTTCCGTAGTAAACTAGGAACCCTTATAGTTTCGCCATGTCTGTCTGTCTGTCCGTCCCCGGTTTTACTCAGAGACTGTAAGTACTAGAAAGTTGAAATTTGGTATGGGTATGTATATTAATCATGTAAAAAAGTGGTAGAAGAAAATCTTGAAAAAAAAATTTTTTTAGGGTAGCTCTCATACAAGTAAAGAGGGAGTAATATTTTTTTTTCTACACAAATATTGTGAGGTTGAGAACACCATTTTTCGATTTAGGGATCCGTTTCCGAAATATTTGGTCCCCCCCCCCCCCCTCTATCTACTAAACGGTTATATATGGATACGTGAAAAAAATTACAGCAGTAGTATATATACTGAAGTTGAAAGGAAAACTATCAGAGCTGAGTACTAAGTACAAATTAAAAAGTTATAGGCAACCAACTTATCATAAAGTGTACTCGAAAATGTAAAATTTCCTACATTTTTATTGTTACATGTTTTTGGTCGTTAAACTGTGATGCGCGAGTATACCCTACACTACCTACACTGCGCGTGGCCCGACACGCACTTGGCCGGTTTTTTGTGATAATTTTACTTGTCATTACCTATATTTTTGTCAACTAAGACATACTTCTTCTTCTTCTGTTTTATATTTTGGCTTTTACCGAATGTCCAGTATAATGAGATACTAAGTATCGGTGTTGTACGGTAAAGTTTTTCCAAGTAACATCAAAAATGGCGTATGTTCTTTGATGCCTCGTGGGAGTTTCTGGCGGCAAATCTATACGAGTCCATTTATCAGTCCACTTTAACTATTTCACAAATTGTTCATCAGCACGAGCATTTATAACACCAAACTACACCAATTTCATATTATAAAGTCCACTAAAATCACTTTGTAAAATTGTCTACGGCAAACTTCAACTGTACCCCTTGACTTCCCACCACAAACATACTTATAAAAAGATAAATAAGTAGCACGCAGACTTTTTTTTACTTATTGATCACCCAGCATTACAATAGAATCAAAAGGTTTGGGATATCAAATAATTCAAAAATTCAAAACGGATATTTAGAAATAGGCTCTTGCAGGCACTTTTTCACGTCAAATCACATTTAAAATTATCTTATTAAGTATTATTCATTTGCGAATTATTGTTCAAAAGCTACAGACTACTAGCATTTCGGAACCGACCACTGCAGAGAAGAAATGCCGAAAGAAACTCTTTTCAACAGTATTGGTCGCCTACACGCCTGAAGGGCTTTTGATTATTATATTTCTTTCTTTTTTACTTTTCTTTTTTTTCATCGGTTTTCATTTTACAATAGATATCATTATACATTCATTGTTTTTGGAACATGTTTATGTTTACGATCGAGTGAGCAAATTACAAAACAACAGAACATGAAGTAGTCTCAAAGAGGCCGACCAAACCAGTCCTCACTGGCAGCACCCGTTCACGAGTTGACGTATGGTGTGGTGTATATAGTGGAGTATTCGACTTGTAGGATCGAAGCACGGAAACCTAATCGCTAACGCATTAGGTAGTTGTACAAAGAATAAAGATGCTAAGTTCGAATCGTGCTCGTATATTAATTCATTACTTAATAAGAAAATATAAGAATAGCATTTTTTTTTTGTGTCACAAAATATTTGGCTATATGGGCGAGATAGCTTTGCCTTTTCTTATGGCAGAAATACTAAAATTCTTAAGTATCTGATATTAGTCGTAATTTTAATAGTAAATGAATACCACTTTTTGGATATTTCATTACGGGGTCCTATTTTTTAGTATTATTTGCTGTCATATAAGAATTAAAAAAAAAACATTCTGCGATAACTTTTCCCATTACGGTTCAGCTCTGACAAAGGGACGGACGGACGACGTAAAGTCCTTTACACATTAGAAAGCCTGACTGAAAACTCTTCAAGCCTTTCAGTCACGTAGCCTATACAGGATTACAAAGCAAGACCGTCCTATAAAAGATTTTCAAAGCATTGCAGACATCAAACGGACAGTCTAAAATTCCTACGAACTGCATGCAGTTGACGGAATTTCCGCGCGCAGTTCCGCTACAATGTAATTAGTTACGCGCGTTGATTCCGCTGGACGTGACCAGCGCTGTATTGCGTGGATTGTCACTGTTAGGTATTTTGCTCTTGTTGAGGATTTGGATGGAGAGCTACGATTTATTTAAGCTTTGCTTGTTCAAGATTAGTAAATATAGATCTGTATTTCTGTATTTTTTGTAACACCTTGTAGGTATAGAACTAATCATAATCATGGTCTTTTTTTAGTCTCCACTGCAGGAGCACGAACCTCTGTACTATTATAGCCATATATTAGCCAGAGCAGTCAGAGGATTTGGCCTACATTCTCCACGCTGGCCGGACGGGTTGGAGAGGTATCTTTGATGTTTATACGCTTTATTTAGCTTATGTATCTTAAGTCGCCTTTTACGACATCCACGGGAAGACTTGTAGTGATCCTATTCTACTCTGCCGGGAACCACACGGCAAGTATAGAACTAATATAAAATATATTCTATCTACGCCGGCAACGCACTTGTCACACTCCTGGTGTTGCAGTTGTCCATGGGCAGCGGTGATCACTTACCATCAGATGACCCGCTTACTCGTTTGCCGACCCTGGCGTTGCCTTGCCAAGCGTCGCCGTAATGAAAGTTTCTGAAACAGTTACCTAATTGCCAACATTAAAACAACCAGTGTCATAGTTACCATAATAATTATTATCCAAACGAGTGTTAGGTATAATGTTGTGCTAAAATTTAAAAAAATCATTATACAACTCGAATTTCACTACAAAAACATATATCAAGAACACGCTTTTGACTACTACAAGTCTGTAATTTTAAAATATTCTTTTAAAGGTAATCCAAATTCACGCCGCATCTTGCCATTTATTGTTAAATAATATTGGTTTTGCAAAAAAATATTAAGTACTTTGTTGTCATGGTCGTAAAATTAAAGTATTGTATGCAAGTCTGGTATTAAAACACTTATGTAATACTATTCGCAATTATATGCAATTGATACTCTAAGTATGCAATAGTTGCATAAATAACTATTTTGTACATTTCATTTTGTTTAATTTTCATATGTTCTTAAGGATTTCTTTTACTACTTCCTCATTCTAAATCCATCCAATTACTCCTTTACACAATAGTTTCCGGAAATACATAGTTACCTTCCCAATAGTTTACCCAGTTTCTCAACTAGCTAAACTAGAGTAGATAGAATCTAGTTTAGCTGTTTAAATAAAAAAAAAATAAATAAAAATGCTTTATTTTCTGTAACAAAAGTGATCTTATATCTACAGGTGTTGGAGTCTCTTTTTAGGCTATCTAAGATGCCTGTGCCAGGAGGCTCCGCTCTTCATTATCTATATCTTACATTAAGAAGTAGTGTGAATGAAATAGCAAAAGATCGAAAGATAAACAAAAATGCAGTTTCAAATTAATCCTGCATATGACCAAACCTCACAAAGAGTTTGGTACACCAATATTTTGATTTGACCGGCCTTTGAAGCCATCCGGTCCGATATGTCCATTCTATTTGCACTATTTTATTAATGCATCCCTTTGATGTCTGTCACACGGTATGGGACCACAGACCTAAGAAATAAGCGTAGTGACAATAGGAATATGCATGAAAAAAATATCTGTTATCTTACCAGTTTATCCAAAAATATTCAATAGTAAAGTATTGAAGGTAAAAACAGAATAAAAATTGGTTGAAAAACGAACGAGATAAAATGATTTTACGAAAATATGTCTATCTTACTCGCGAAAACACTATTTTATATGGCAAATGTATGCATGACATAGACTATGACGTCACTAGTCCATATCGGACTTCTCTTTCTCATTTAAACTTTTAAGTTTCACATCTTCGTCGTTAATTAAGATATTTTAAAAGTTCTTTCATATTTTTTACTGTGGTTATTAAGGATTACACTAAGCAAATAAAAAAATTACGTGCATACTATTGCAACGAAATTTATGACCGATACATTTTGAATCTAACTTCCCAACTAATACTATAAATTAGAAACCGAGTTTCTTTGTTTGTTACGCTTTCACGCCAAATTTACTGAACCGATCATCATGAAATTTTGCATACATATAGGTTAGAGTACTGAGAAGGACATAGGCAATAAATAATCAAGCCGCATCAATGCAATCAGAAACTCCTGATTATCTATAATATATAAATGAATCGCTGAATGTGTTGCTAAGCGCAAATATTGGGAGCAGCTGAACCAATTTTGCTAATTCTTTTTTTATAGTTCTTGAAGTACGAGGATGGTTCTTGCGGAGAAAAATATTCGAAGATTTATTTAATATTTTCGAAATAGATACTTATATAGACAAACATCCAAGAGCAAGGTCAATCTGAAAAAATATCGTTTTCCATCATGAGCTGACCGGTAATCAAACCTTTCGAGTCGCAGGCTGGCGCATTAAACGCTGCGCCATGAAGGTTGTCATTGAACTAACTGTTACAATAATCACCGACCTATCCTAATTATTTATTCATTCACGACTGGTGCGTGCATAATAACGCCAGTCAATAATGTCAATATTAAATTGATGTTCAAAGGGATGGCATTATTAGTACCCACTCCATTGATGCATTGCAGCTCAAACGAATGATTTTGATCAAGAGTTGCCGGGACACACTGCTAGCTTATATGATGCACAGGTACATATGCTAGGCTATTGATGTGGCATATACCTAAGTGTGCGAGGGTTATTGAGTTAGGGCTAGGGTTACCAAAATTTTTGACATAAACGGAAAAAATTTTGGCCATACCGAATATGTTTAAATTATTTATCTTTTGTCAGAAATTCATGTTCTTACATTTTTAATAATAAGTGCACATTTTTAGCTCATTAAGTCATGATACAAGTTTGCGTTATCTATCCAAGTTTCAGAATATGCGTCTATCCTGATTCTAATGTAGCGAGGGTTTTATATCGCCTGAAGCCAGTGTTGGCCACTTCTACACACGAGAAACAAATAACAATAACAGTACAGAGTAAACTAGTCATTGCGCCCGGGTGTAAACCCTTTCACTAGCAGACTCCTGGCTCCAAGTTACCCCACCTAAGGATATTAACCGATGAAACGCCGAGCTGATGAAGAGGAAGATCTTTATAATGCTTTTTCTGTGCTTGTCTATACTAATATTATAACAGGAATTTTTTATTTGTTTAAGGAAATATTTATCTGTTTGAATTAAATAACTGACCGATTTACGAAATTCTTTCAAGTATGTAATTTTATCTGCGTGTGACATAGAATGAGGTCCCGGGTAATTGCCAGTCTACTAATATGTATGTAGTTAGTATACAATAAACATCGTGAAGTTAGAATCCCACGACACAAGTTTCTGTGTCAGAAGACTTACGCTAAAGTTTTTTTCCGAGAAAATCTCATCTCTCGACATGGTGACCCTAGCTAGCGCATGTCATTAGGTCTAGCCCCCCGAGCACTGTTACTAAGCCACTCGCAGAGGGGATCGTCATTGGAACGTGGTGTAGGTGATAACTAATTAAGCTGGGACTCATTTTTGGTGCTCCCCTACGCGTGTCTGTCCATCTGTTTTTGTAGTTCACTTAACCGTTATTACTATGGCCCTTGTTATTTTAACGTCAATCCTGGTGTTGTTATGAGGGTTGGCTGTAAATCATTTATTTTATTCTTATTAAAATAAAGAAATTCCCACGGGCAGAATAAAATATAAATGCAAAAAAAAACACTTATAAACTAAATCATTTATTTGTTTTGTTTTTAATTATATTATCGGAATCTTGTATTTCACCTAAGCTAAGGCATTTAGTCTTATATATGTGTAAAATAAATAATAGAATCAAAAATATTATTGAGGAAGGGTTCACTCACATAAGTACCTACAGCAAACATGTTATTTTTGTGGTTTTCTGCTCGATAGTCTATTGTATAGATAATCGACTGGAACCCTTCGTGCGACGAATTTTATGACGTTTATTAGTGCCCATAACATCGGAGTATTAATCACTTCGTAACATAATGTAGAAAGCAAAATTTCCTTTGTTATATTGTACATCCGTTTCGAGTAAAGATGCTTAATGAGCACTTCCGCTAACTGCCTAGCGATTTTCGCTACGTATTATTTTCGTATAATAAACAATTCTTATAATTTGTCTGTTTATCAGAATTGTTTTTGCAGACACGTGAGTAGGAGTTTCAAGGTAAGGATACAATATCTTGTTTACGGATTGTTATATTTTAGACTAAGATCACAGGCCTGTTTACCCTACGTCATCATTGAAAAGCTGTATCTGAAATTTCTTCATTAATTATATTAATTTATGATTCCGTGGTGCAGGGGTTAACATGCCAATGTGCAACATGTGGACCCGGCTTTGGCCCACGGGCAGCTCATGTTGGATGGCATTTGGTTCTATATATTTATTCGTTTATATTATAACAATACTCAGAGTGCTTACAATTTCCCAACAGGCACTGTGAGATATGGCTACTAAGACCACAACATTCACTTGCACGTGTCAGTGATATGTCATATCATCAATCGGAAGACTTCATATCTTATATAGAGTAATCAGCTTTGCATCAGCGACGAAGGGTAGGCGGACCTAGGATCTTCAACTATCGAAAATTTTCCACCTTCCTGAAGTGATCTTCAAATTGATCCTTTTGTTCATTACAAAAGGATCAATTTCAAGATCACTTCAGGAAGGTGGAAAATTCCTAATACCTTAAGGCAAACAATTAACAGAAATAAAAATAAATTAAAACATAACTTGATTCGGGGTAAACAATTTAATCTTTTCTGTGAAGCGATTTATTAGATGATTGAATGAATATCAATTAATTTGTACTCCTTTAAGAAGATGACAAGGTTGTTTTCAGAACAACAAAACAATCACGGTACTTTGAGAAATGACTTAGTGGAAGTGAGTTATAAACTTATAGTGCCACTTATCTTTTAAATTAAAAAGGTTGATTTTGACATTTTCAGACATTAGGAAGCGTCACGCATTTTGTATGAAATGACAGACTTCAATAAAATTAGAAGTAAAAATTTTACGCAAAGTAAAGGGCACGTTTGTCTCAAACTGTTTTTTTTTAAATAAAAAGAACTGCAAACCAGCATCTGAGTCTCCTAATGGTAAGTGATCACCACTGCCCATGTACAACTGCAACACCAGGGGTATGACAAGAGCGTAACCGCCTTTAAAAAAAAAACATTTTTTGAAGGTTCCAATGTCGTATGGATTCGAAAAAACCACCTCTAGTTCTGCGCTTTCTTTATTTATTTAAAAAGCCATGAAAGCATCAGGTTTAACGCCATTTACAGCTATGCAGCTCTCGGCAAACGAGGTTCAGCGTTCATGCGAACCTGTTGCATCAGGAGTTCTGTCAAACACAATTTTATGTTCTGTAGACAGACGAGCCATTCATTACAAAATTCGGCTTCTTTTCTTTTAAATCCTGACATAGTATAAAAGGTAGTTATTTTCGCTGACTGTTCGCATAGATCATTTTAACTACTCAAAGGATTTTGATGCCGTTTTCACTGAGCCACCGGGTCAACACCAATGAGCTACTTCAGTTTTTTTATATATTTTCTTACTAATTGAAGAAAACCTAAAGTTAACGTTAAGTTAATATCGAATTAATGAATTTTGAGGAAGCCTGGTTTTTAGGACTAAAAGAAAGCTACGATACAGAAGAATATGAGCTAAGTTTTGCAAGCAAGTGTTTATTAGTCAGCCAACCAGTCGCTCAACAAGTCCACCGCGAACAGTTAACTCTAAATAAACCAGTAATTGCATTTAGCGGCGCCGCGCCGAGCTGTTAATGCGATGAAACCAACTCTGACAAAGCTGGTTGGAAATGCACTCGAGGATGTAGATAGCTATTTCACGGCTTAATAGTTCGTTTCGAACCTATTAACTTATCCTCTGATATTCAAAATAATGTTAACTAAAAATAATCTTAAATCTGAGACTGTCTTGTATTGCTCGGTTTCCGCGACAGAGACAGAACGTGATATGAACATGGTTTTCTCAAATCTCAAAGATGGCTTTCAGTATTCAGGCGTGAGATCAGTTATTTTATTCTATTATTAATTAAAGAAAATAAGAAATGAAGAAAAAATTTGACGCGGCCAAGGCTAGAACCTGCGTCTTAGATATCTGTACGGTACGTACGATCTATGTGTTACCAATACCAAACCATTTCTTATTTTCTTTAAATTGACAAATAAGGTTTTGTGAATGCAAAATAAATCCCATATTTTATTCTTTAACTCCAAAATCGGAACACTGGAAAAAATTATTAAGATTTTTGGTAGTAAATCGCTTATAGTATTTTTGGTGTTACCATTCATTATATAGGTATTTTATGCATTCACGATACTATTCTGATATATTCTTATTAAATTATGAAATAAAAGGAAACTATGAACTATTAATTACTGCAAAAAGTGGCCCCTTTTGGTGGAAACGCGTAGTTCTCTTTATTTAAAATAATGATATTGATGAAGGCGGCAACGAGTAGTTCTCTTGACTTAGAATAATGATATTGATGAAAAGTAATACCTAAAGTTTGCCGTGTGGTTCCCGGCAGAGTAGAATAGGACCACTCCAACACGTCTGGCCAGCGTGGAGAGTGTAGGCCAAATCCTCTGACTACTCTGGCTAATATATTGCTGTGGTAGTACAGAGAGGGTCGTGCTCCTGCAGTGAAGACTAAAAAAGACCTGAGGGATGGAATACTTAAAATACTGCAAATAGTTTTCACGAATTAGCGCAGCCGCGCTAGTTAGCTGATTTAAGCCTCTTAAGAGCAGATATCTCTGATGTTGTAAAGAGATTTTCTATTTCATTCTGTATAAAGAAACACAGTGGCTATTTTTGGCAAGAAAAAATGATTTGCTATACCTTCTCCTTTTCACGCAAAGGATACTATCACTAGTGTGGATTCGGTTGAGTGAAAAAATACCCAGGGAAGGCTACTTTGAGGTGGGAGTTTAAAATATGATCATTATATTATCAAATGAGACGCTCGGTATAAATACACCTTGTCCATCCTTTTACGGCATTAACGAAATTCGTTCAGCGTAATGTATTTTCAAAACTGTCAAAAAACTGCGTAAGTAAGATTGTATTTAGGCATCGTCTCGGTAAGACCGGTTGAGTTAATCGATTCTAAATTATTCTGTTATGATAATTTGTCCTTCAATACGATCAAGTGCGTTCCATGTTAGTAAAGACGCAATATTGTAAAGTACAGCTTCCAATTTAATAAATATCAAGGTGTTAATTCAAGCGAACACAGCGCTAACAAACAACACCTTGTTGCTTCGAGAACGCAGCGAGACATCTTGAGATACTTATAGACCTCAGATCATATAAAGGACCTAGTTATATGTTCTGAGTTATAGACTAAGATCACGTGCCGCCATGATATTTAGTCTTAGCTGTTATTTTGTAAGAATAGAAATGGCGATTGATAGAAGTGTAAATTATAACTTATGCCAATCTGTATGATGAAACTATTTTAATGATCTCACTATACCATTTATTAGTTATGATTATGATGGAATAACTTCACATACTCCGCTCATAAACTGCCTCTAAAATTACGTTAATTTTTAAGCTGCTGTCTAAGATCCATAACTCAAAGAGAAGTGAATATTTGGGTAAAAAATTTGCATAAGCATAATGTATGTATGCAGCCAACGTACCAAAGGCTTGACGTGCCTACCAAAGCACGGAGGAGCTGATATTTTCATGTCACCTTGGTCTAATCTCAGTGGGAATCACGCCGAAGGTACCTTAACATGCCATATGCCATCAAGTTTCCCGTCTATAAAAAGAACTTTAAAGATGTTGGTGAAAACCAGCTTTATCGCGATGACGAAGGGCAGGCAGACCGAAGATCCCTGTCTAAATCCATGTAAAATAAACTATATTAGGTATAAGAGCTCGTTAGTTCGAGCAAATTAGCGGAAAATTTCTATAATGCAACGCAATACCATCTTGATTGGTTTGTCTGTACTCTGATTTTATTTAGGTACTGGGTTCAATTTGCGAGTAAGTTTCGTATTTGCTTGTTTTGATTTTAGTGAAGTAATGATTCAAAGATTTTATTCGGAAAATAATATAAATTTGCCTTTTCAGGCAAATTTTCAACGTCATTTCATTATTTAAATAATTCTAATTTTCTTAGAAATATGATTTACTTTGAAATATGTTAATATTATTAATTACTTAGTGTTTAAAAGCTACAGACTACTAGCGTTTCGGAACCGACCACTACAGAGCTGTAGAGCCCAACGCTGAAAGAAACTCTTTTTTACTGTATTGGTCGCCTACTCGCCTGAAGGGCTATTGTGTAATTTGTGTAATACTTAAGCTTTCAACGATTTTCTTGCTTCCACTTACGTCCTTTCGCATGTATCCCTCGATAACAATATGTAAGTTTTTCCGATACGAAACACTCATAATTTTTTTTATTGCTACATATATTTTGTTATTGTTGTGGAGTACGTGCGCAAGAAGATCAAAGTCACGTTGAGGATCGATAAATAAATAAATATATAGGAACAAATCACCCTGATTGACCTAGCCCCATACAAAGTTGTGAACTTGTGACGCAGGATATTAAACCCAACCATAGTATATTCTATAATATATACATATAGATAAACATCCAAGACTCGGCCCATTCTGAAAAATATAGTTTTCCATGATGACCTGACTGGGGATTGACCCCGGGATCACTCGTGTCGCAGGCTGGCGTGTTAACCGCTGCGCCACGAAGGTTTTTGATAAGCTAGAGTCGCAGTATGAAGTGAACTTTGCGTCGTTTGTGGCGCGAGTCCCTACAGAGCGTTGGGCGTGGGCGACCCTCGCGAATGCATGAGCTCAATTTTTAAACTAGTAAAATCGATTCGCCACTCGATGTTAAGCTTCCGCGTGGTGAATCTTAATTGGCTCTATTTTTGAACCACTATCAAAATTATTCTTTTTTACTCATAAGTGAATATAAACGGACTGCTGACGTCACTAGTCACGGGTCGCTTTCTAGTTTAAAAATTGAGCTCCAGACTTCTGGCCGAAAGATTTTGTGTTTCGGCCAAGAACTACGCGAAGTTTGTTTCGGCGATTCCAAAGAAAATTACGCGACATCTCGTTATCCAAAAATAGACCGATGCTTTATAGTGTTTAAGTTATTATGATTTTGTCAGTATGGGCCTGCGTTGCCCTATGAAAAAATGAAAATGAAAAAATATTTATTCAGTATCTTTGTTTACATTTCCATAACAAATGGCAAGGGTCACCTTTTAAGTAAAAGAATACTTGTGTTAGGATACCCCCCTATACAAAATAATAATTTATAAATTGATTTTTTTAACTTCTTCATTGGGGTTTTGTAGTGGGAAGTCAAGGGGTGCAGTTGGGGTTTACCTTAGACGATTTTGCAAATTGATTTTAGTGGACTTTATTATATGAAATTGGTGTAGTTTGGTGTTATAAATGCTCGTGCTCATGAACAATTTGAGAAATTGTTAAAGTAGACTGTTATATGGACTCGTATAGATTTGTCACTAGAAGCTCCAACGAGGCATCAAAGAACATACGCCATCTTTGATGCTACTTGTTAAAACTTTACCGTACAACACCGATACTTAGTATCTCAATTTACTGGACATTGGCAGAATCACTGAAATCTCGGTGGAAGCCATAATATAAAACAGAAGAAGAAGAAGAACTTCTTCATTGCAAATCACTTGTACGTACTGGTGGGGTAGTTATGTAAGGTGCAAGCTCTAATGCGTATAAGAGGAATGGGATATGGGGAGAAATTAGACATAGGTACAGGATAAATAATAAATAAATATAATATATATATACGGAGAAATCACACAGATTGAGCTAGCCCCAAAGTAAGTTCTGTGTTATGGGATACTTACTCAAAACGATACTATATTTTATAATAGATACTTATATAGATAAACATCCAAGACCCAGGTCAATCTGAAAAATATAATTTTCCATCTTGACCTGACCGGGGATCGAACCCGGGACCATCCGTGTCGCAGGCAGGTGTGTTGACCGCTGCGTCGCGGAGCTCGTCTGGATGTAAGAGTGGTATCTTAATTGGTTAGGAATTGGTCGTAACCGTACCTCTCCAACCCGTCTGGCCAGCGTGGAGAGTGTAGGCCAAATCCTCTTACTGCTCTGGCAGTACAGAGAGGGTCGTGCTCCTGCAGTGGAGACTAATAAAGACCCGATGATGATGATGGTCGTAACCGTATGACGTAGAAGGTGACTTAGAAAACACAAGCTTAACAAAGCTGATAAACATCAAAAAGACGTCTCCAACCCGTCTGCCCAACGTGGAGAGTGTAAGCCAAATCCTCTGACTGCTCTGGCTAATAGGCTCTGCCTAGTAGAGATACATCTGCAGTGTAGACTATTAAAGACGTAATGATGATTATGATTATTTACTATCTTTTCTTTACTAGTGACTCTATGAGTTGTATAAAGTAAAAGTAAAAATGTGATTTATTTCTCCATAAAAAAGTAAACAAAGTATGAAAAATCTTACAACTAATAGTTCGAAGACTGACGACTGTAGAAGGCTAAACCTGTGTTACAGTTCGTCAGTGCTCTCACATCTGGAAGGAATAATTGAGGCGGTTTAGTATATAGTGTATAGTTAGCGAGTTTATGAGAAATGGGGCGGGTCACCCGATAAACATACTAAACATAGTTAATTGTTTTCCGCAGTTAAAAGAATATCGTTCGCGGTCAACGACCCATTGTTTTGGAGGATTTTTTTCATTGTCGCGGCTATTGAGATAAGTATAAAAAGATATTGCCCATGCACTAAGCTATGTTGCGCTGTTTGACAGACTTCAACGAAGGATATTTATATTAAAATTCATACAGTATGTTATCTTTATAGAAATAGTTGTATTTACTGACTGTCTGAATTACCACTTCAGTATATGAAAAAAAACTAATAGGTTTGGCCAAAAACACTATATGTTTGATAGTGGACCCTGGACCCCGAAACACTACAAGAAAGCATCTGGAATATTCAGATGCGAGAGAGTATGATCCTAAAATAAGAGGCCTTTTTCCATCAGTGGATTTCTTACGACTGATGAAGAATAGTCAAAAATAATTGAGTCCTGATTCGTTTCGATTTCGTATCCCGCATAATAATGACAGATGTTCATTAAAATATGACGACTTTTTTTTGAGTTCCCTGCCTTGGTCCCGTATGATAAGTTGTTCTTTTTGATGAGCCGAGTCACCTCAACATTGGAATGTTGGTAGTTATGTCTGTGGTGGCAGAAGAAGTTTATTTGTTGTTTCGTTGTTCAGCACAAGCATCAGATAAAAAAATAAAGAAATTGGGGATTAGGTTTTATGCAAACGTTCTTTCGTTTAAAACCTTTTTATCAAATTGATATAGTATTTAATTAATAAAAAGCACGCACTCTATTCACGCCCCCGTTGTGTAGCCGATGGTGATAAGGGGCCGTTCACACCCGCAGGAAGCCGGTATCGGCACAGTCGGCCGGCAGTCCCCGGAGAGACCATGCGTGCGGTAGTTCTTCTCCTTGCCGTTTGCCTGCTCCGTGAGTACCTACCATAGACATTAATAGACCCTACGACTGAGCATGGAGGTCGCAAGTTGCGACAACGTATAAAAAAGTCGATGTAGTTTTTTTGGTCTTCATTAAGCTAGGTGATCTGAGCTTTTACCTACATTGTTGGTTAAACCAAAGAGTTTGTACGACAGTTTAACCAACAATGTAAACAAAATAAGGTTATTCCAAAATATATTCCTCTTAAAACAAATTCCAACTCCCTAGCAGCCCATAAGGCAATTCAAAAAGCTCAGATCACGTGGCTTAATAAAGAATCACGTCGATGGTTTACTGTAAGGGGACAATTTGTAAATTTTTTCAGGATTTTAGGGTTAACACCGTTGTCTCTTAAACCATCAAATTATTCCAATACGATAAACAATTGTTTCTATAGGACCAACGCTGGGAAAGAAAGTTCGAAGAGCTAATTTGATGGTTTAAGAGACAACTGTGTTCACTCTATTATTTTGTATGCTGGATATGCTATAAAAACTCAGTCCAGTTTTTAGCCGACTGCAAAAAAGGGTTATGTTTCTTAGAGTTTTCTCAGTCTTTGCAAAGCACTAGTATTAACGAAATGATTTTCATATTTTGAAACACTGCCGTTGAGAAATTTAAATTTCATATACCTGTAACTTTAAACAATACACTCCTTTAACGCGAAGCGATTGATGTTGTGCATTAATTACCTTAGAATTTTCAAGGTCATGACATTTTCAGAACTTAAAATATCTTAAAGAGTAATATGAGTACACTCATATCAAAATATAAAAAAATACATAAAATTAAACCGCCGTAATAAACTGAAAAGTTAAACGTCATCATATCTTTCATAACATATACATGGAGAAATTTTTATCGTTCTGGACCCTTAAAGGGGTGATTCAGCCCGTCGATATGAACCATTTTTCCTATGGGACCAATGCTGGAAACTCAAATTTTATTTCGACATTTTCATACAAAAGTGTTCAGCCGCCCGGGCAATTTGTATAGGAATGTCGAATTTTTTTTCGAGTTTACAGCATTTGTCCCATAGGAAAAGTTGTTTATATTGACAGGCTGAATCACCCCTTTAATGGTCCGGAACGATCAAAATTTCGCCATGTATACGTATGACCCTGAATATCTTTGCTCTCTTGTGTTTCAAGCTAAAGTGGCCACACACTTACTCCCAACCGATTTTTAGGGTTCCGTACAAAAGTTGAAAAACGGAACCCTTATTAGATATCGCCACAGAATTAATATTAGTACTTCCGTACAGATCGGATCCCCCGCACCACTCCCAAGTGCTGAGGCATTCTTAAGGTTTCGAAAAATACGGTTAGCAGCTACTGTTCTGTCGCACATTACGCGCCGTCACTTAAACGTACGTCATTACAATTTAATTAATAATTGAAAGTTTTAAAAGTGGCCTTTTCGGTTTTATGACCTTGAGCTGTGTCTACTCCGCAAGGAAAAAAGACTTGATAATATGTATGTATGTATGTATTACTTGAATTAAGTCTGCAGTGGCGGCCCGTAAAGTTAACTTACACAAAGACGTATGTACGTATGTAAAGTTTCGTTTGTAATACTTTTAAGCATAAATACCTATCACTCCGCTTGGATAAAGCGCCACATTGCTTTGTTATATTGAGGTCTATTTGACATTAGCGCGATCATAAGGGTGCATCACTTTAAAAGTTTAGGTAGTGGCGAACTAATTAAACTGACTGCTTTTGTAATAAGTTACCCAAGTATTATTTGTTCTGCACGAATATTTTTCTTAATTTATAAGTTTTATACTCTTCTCCCGCTTCTTCTTATAGTGTCGATGGCTCAAAATGTCTAAAACATCCTATATTTTATCCCTCCAGTATGTTGCAACAGCCACGCCACTTGCTGAAGCATAGTTGAAGCGTATTAGTTTTTTTGAATTGAGCTTAGATTTCATGTAGACTTAACACAAAGTAACGTCTGAATCCCTCCATAAACATGGTCTGTCCTTGTTTTGTGAGACTATTGTCCTAGGTTTTGCGATTCTAAACTCTATTTGCTTCACAATAATGGCGTTGTGTTTAAACAGCTAACTTCGAAGCGCAATACCTGAACGTGGGTGTCCATTCCACCCCTGTAACTTTCCATTAGTAGCTACATGGATATAATGACGTCAAATACGTCTGGATAAGAAGTACATTTATGCGTCTCAGGTTTCATTATTTTGTGGCTTGACACAAAAGGCAAAGCTTTTACGAATTGACATTTATTTTGTAAAAGTGGACAACGATATTCCCTACCACTCAGTCTTCGCAGTAATTTTCAGTAATATTTTTGGGGCAAATACCCTTTGAATTCACAGGCCAACACTTGACACACTTCGGTGTTGCAGTTGTCCATGGGCAGTGGTGATCACCTACCATCAGGTGAGCCGCTTGCTCTGTGCGAGGACTAGGCTACGGACAGAAGATAAAACTCAAAAGAATGGGCTATTTTCCTAAAAGAAATATAATTTGTCCCTTAGTTAGATTATCAAAAAACATTTGACCCGTGTTTTTTCTTTCCTCAATCAAAAAAAAATGACCAAGATATAGCCCGTTAAAATAGTGACGTCACTAGCCAGTACATTTTGAAGTGGCACGTCACAAGTCCCCACTCATGAACTTTGACACGCAATCTTTGACATTTATTGTCGACGGAATAAAATGATTGGCGTCGCTACTGTGCCTAGTGTGCCCCCTTAACGAAAGAAAAAATACGTGTCCAATATTTTTGGAAAAAGGAAAATAGCCTATTAAGCATCGCATCTGGAGCATGTCGTGAATTTTGGTAACTCGAAACCAAAACATATACTTACCCTAACGAAAATAAGAAGATTTCGCTTTAAAGATATGAGATGTTTAAGAAAATTCCTTTTATTTAATTCCGTAGATATAACTGTCCCTCGTATTTACGGCACGGATTACACATAGAGAGCATGTGGTATGAAAGAGGACATGAAACAGTTGAACACTGAAAATAATATCCAGATTACCGTGAAGGTTTATGTTCCTTACTAAAACGTAATATTTGAAAATGTTTCTCATATATTTTTATGTACCTATTTATACCGTACACCTTATTTGGCAAAAGCCTATGATGCGAAAAATAAGATTGTTCTGTTATGTATATTACGCTTATACCAGCGACTTCACCCGTATGATATATAGCCTACATCCTTCTCAGTTCAAGCCGCGTTCAGTGGATGTCGCGTGAAATCGTAACAAACAAATAAACTCACTTTCGCATTTATAATAAGTTAGGCTATTAGCAATGCCGATAAATGACGATAATACAATAAATACACCATTACCCATAAGCAACACATTAGCCACTACGTCGTAGAGTAGTTGCAAAATACTTACTACTTATATTACTACTTGAAAGTTTTCTACTAAAATGGTGGAACTTTCATACGGAGAAAACTGTTTATTTCTTCGTTAAAAATAGTATTTCGTTGTTCTTCGCAGTTTATTCGATATTTCTCTTTGAAAATCTATTATTGTAACTATAGTTGAACATCATTCCCTTCAGACTTTACGTACTCAAGATCACTTACGTGCTAGAAATCCAAATAGAAATATGAAGTTTTAAGAACTAGTAAGTTTGCAATGATGGAAACCTGAGTCGCGTCTGCTTTACAAATTTAGACTACCTATATCTCAACTAATAACTTTGAAAGCTTTGACGACTAGCTCGGATCTGACCGTTTGTAACTCTATATTAATTCAGTAAGGTGCTGTCGATATACGAAAAAAGCCCTATTATTAAAAGGACCTTTTGTTTGGCAAGTATCTTATTGGTTCTTAGTTAAGAATACTCATAGATATCCCGTACGATTTAAAACCTTAATGCTTTAGTAATTAAGTTCACGCTACCTTAAAAATCAATTCTTTTTGCCACTTAAGACAGACAGTGATGTTTCATTTTCTTGTGTCATAAAAAGAACACTAACTTGCTTCATCATATTCCAAATTGTCAATAATTGCTATTGGATGAGAAACATACGTATATATCACGTCTGTTTCCCTTACAAAACGGAATGAGTAACACCATCACAATCAAAAGAAATGAATCTTTTAGAAAAGAAACATCTTAATCATGATGGGACCTAACAATATGTTCAAGACAGTACGCAAAAGGACCTGCTTACGATTACAGGTCATTTTGCAGAAAGTATAAAGTCAACACACCGTTGATACAACACTTGTTAAAAAGTTTTGTAAGACAAGATTTTATTTACTTCCACCTAGTTTCCGCCATTGTGAGACAGAACCCCCTTGTCCTTCCTTCTAAGCCGCTTTGTGGGAGTTCGGTGTCGACAGGAAATGTTCAATACCTGTTCGCATTGTAAAGGTCCCTGTCAAGTAGGGGTGCTCTCTCAAACTTGGCGATACTTCTTTGAAATTTCTTATTTATAACAACTTACGTTTTGTTATGTTTGCTTGATACTTAAGAAAAACATGTACTCTTCCATTTTAATCGTATTAGAAATGTTTCTTTAAGAACATGGTGAACGCTTTGTGTTTATAACCTGTATACTTCTGCATTTATGCAAACATTACATTATAAGGGCACGTAAACTTCGTTAGGCCATACGCGAAATAAAGAAAAAAGAGAGATCATTTAAAAAAATATCTTGCAGTGCCCTTTAAACTATTTATGAAATACTTGCAACTTTCCCGTGAATTTGGTATGTCATCCGCAGATAAATTAAGTTTCTATTAGGAGAACGAATTTTGAAAATCGGTCAACAAGTTTAGGACTCTATCTTTCGTACGTTTTCTAAAAATGTACGAAACTTTGACGTCATAATAAATTTTAACGGGCTTTATCTTTAGCAGTTTTTTATCAATTGATTGATTATATTTTTAGGAATTTATCCAATTAGTGGCGTGTCAATGAGGAGGCCTATACCCAACAGTGGGTTAACAAGGGCTGAAAAAGAAAGAAGAAAGAAGTGGAGTGGTTCTCAGTTAGATGCGTCAATATCTAAAATATAAACAGATATTATTAAGACGTATAATATAATCGAATGTTAGATGATTTCCTATTTATCTATAACTAGGAAATAGAGCTCGTTGTTAGGAGATGGGAAGTGGGCCGACTTTTGATAACGGGAACAGAAAACAATAAACAAAAGGATGGACTAAGTAGGTCGAAAGTCAAGTCAAATTGATCCATTAATTATCATTGTTAATTAAGTCCGCATAACATTTCATTGTGACGTTTGCCCCAGTTTCAAGTTACCGAAATTTAAAGTCCCTACATGACTTTTTATGAATTAAAGATTCAAATTTAAAAATGACAGCACTCTGGCTATTGTCCGTTTTTCTGTGGCATTTTAGCGTCCAGGTGGACTAATTTTAATGCTGTTTTCTTTAATTTAAACGAGATTTAATGGGCAATCGTTTACAGGCTAGAAACTAAAAGTTCACACTGGAGGTCCAACAGGTAGTTAACTTCTAATGAACGGGTAAAATTAAGAACCTTACTTTTTGCAAAACTTACTTTTACAACATCGAACAATATTCGACTTCTGCCATTTATATGAAACGTATTTAACACAAGAACTTCGCCGTCGGAACTGTTTCATACAACTACAGGTTAGTAGGTACATTATAAATGATTTATTACAAACTAGTTGTTTCCTGCAAATAGGGGTGGAAAAGCAAATCAAATATCTTTATTATTACGGAACACAGGTTACAAAGTTCTTATAGGTATTAAAGCATCACTGTGACCTATCCTAATGGACGTACAATAATATAATGGTTGTAAGTTAAAATATTCAATAAATTAAATAATTATAAAAGTCATATAAAATTGAATATAGTCATTAAATTATATAATACATAACATGCAATAATTTATAAATAAAATTAACATAAATTATGATAATGTCAGGTCATAATAGCAAAGCTAATTGTAAATATCTATACGTACGATCTTCCGTAATAAAAATATGAATATTTTTATTTTCTGCAAGTTATAAATGCATAAAAACAAGCGATATATCATTTGACCTTTCATTAAAATAATTTATTAAATTCACATTTGTTCCCTAATAACATTTTATATTTTTTAGACTATTTAATTATCTTAATCTTAAAGTTATATTATATATAACTATAATATTTTGCCCACCATGACATACGGTGCCGAGACGTGGACGCTTACCCAAGAGGTGGTGTACCGAATCAGAGTTGCACAAAGAGCTATGGAGCGAGCCATGCTCGGCATCAAACTTCAAGATCGAGTTCCTAACATAGTGATCCGAGAAAGAACGAAAGTTCAAGATGCTGGAAAACGTATTATGGAACTAAAGTGGAGTTGGGCAGGACACCTGGCAAGGCGTGGTGATGATAGGTGGAGTAGGGTTTTGACAGAATGGTGGCCAATAGATGGCAGGCGAAGCGTAGGTCGTCCGAGAGCTAGGTGGATTGATGATGTTAGGAAAATCGCAGGTCGAAACTGGCTACGTAAGGCACAAGATCGCAATGGATGGCATGCATTGAGAGAGGCCTATACCCAGCAGTGGGATGCAGAAGGCTGTTGATGATGATGATGATGATGATGAAAGTTATATAATAATACATTGGGTTTTAGTTTTTGGACAATATGTATGTTTAAATAATGACAAAGATTTCTAAGTGTAATAATTTTAATAAGTAATTTTATTGTAGTTGAACTTCAATTTTTTCCATACTTAATTAATTTATTTCGTGTTTGTGACGACTGTGTTCTTGACGTCGGTTGATTTGTAAGCTCTATTTCATTATCAAAAAAATATGTCAATTAGCGGAAACTAGCTAATATAAATATTTCAATAGTTTACTTCACGATATTTAGTCAGATTAAGGAGATTATTTTAATACGGTTTTTATCGCGTTTATTACATTATTTATATGTACACCTAACGTTTCGAGCACTTTACAGCGCAACCAATACTGCGTACATCCGGAACGTTATCAATAAATATTTTAGGCGGTAGATTTTGCAGTTCTTATAAAATACTAGACAAATGTCAACTTAGTCTACCTGCGACCACGAACACTGTAAAGTGCTCGAAACGTTAGGTGTATAAATAATGTAATAAACGCGATAAAAACCGTATTAAAATAATTTTATTTAAATGTGTAACAGTCGCCAAAACATAAGAAAACAGATTAAGGAGATTTTTTAATTTATTTGTTCTGGAACAATCATTATCAACGTAAGTCAGGACACAGAGAGTTGCCATCCCCATTGTATTCGATTCATTTTCCACCTTTGAAAGTAAGATCACATCTCTACCTGTCGTTCAGAACTTAAATGGCTTCCCATCCGTTAACGTAGACAGCTTCGATTTTTTTCTTTCTTGTACTCGTTTTTTTAACCTTTCGACGCAATAAGTGGGGTGTATAACTTTGACCGGTCTGTGTGTATGTCTGTCTGAGTCACAGTAGCTTTAAAACTGGTGAACCGCTTTAAATGGCTTCTTTTCTTATTGGAAAGCAGGGTTCTTGGGGATGTCTTTTTTATCATGTTTTGTCAAAATTGGTTTGGCAATTATCAAGATGGAGGGATTTTCATGTCGACTTTTACATAAAAAAGCAATTTATTCTTAAACTATAACGATGCCCGAATAAGTACATATATATTTATATAAATTGTTTTTTGAACTTACCTACATGACTTAATATAAATGACTGTACTGTGAAAAATAATTATAAATTAAGTGAATTAATGAATATGAATGTCTTTGCGTATGAGTGTGTTTCTTAGTATCTATTACTATTGAGTTAAGTGCTCTGTGCAGCCACTGCAGGTGGTTGCAGCGACATGTTACACAGCCCCCACCCGTATCGCCACCCTTCGGGGGATGAGAGTTGACAGACAAACATAAACAGTCACTTCCAGGACGAAATGCGAACTCAAAGAGAAATATCAGTGCACAGAAAGAGGACTGATAGTTGAATGATAGAAAATTTAATTGGTTAGCATTAAATTTTTTAAGATGTGGTTATAATTTATTTGTTAGAATACAGTAAAGAAATCTTACCAAATACAAGCGGTTGTATTCCACCTTTATAGGGATGAAAATATAAAATCAATTCTCACAGATTTTGAAATAATATACAGATCTATATGAATCTACTAATGAAGGTTAAACCATTAAAAATAAATTTTTCACACAGTTAACATTAATACAAATAAATTAAAATAAATAGTAATTATAAGGCTCAGATGTTATGAATGTCTCGGCAACAATTTGATATTTGAACCGTTTGCGGATGAAACCCTTGGACCCTTGGCCCTCAGCCTACAAATTATTCAACAAAATCGCCACAATGTTATTTGAGGTGTCTCTTCAGCACAAGACTGGCCTTGCTTGCTTTGTTTTTCGTGTGTGTAAGTGTAATTAAAAGACACAAACTTCTCTCAAATAAGTAACTCTTTTTTAATAAGTATGACAAAAATAAGTAATTAAATTAAATTATAATACTACGGAACTACAAGCGATCGCATCTTTTCAAGAAAACTGATCCTATCCTGAGACAAAATGTGATATCTTAGAAAATTAAATTTCTAATCTTGAAGCCATTAACCCTGCTGTTGGCAAGTGAAAGGCACGATGTGATCAAAGGATACTAGTTGCAACAGCACAAAGTAAATGACGTTAATACGACATGAATTTCCGGTATTTGGAAAAATGCAATAATCTTGCAATTTCTCCTCTATTACACCGTCTCCTCCCATATTGAATTGCATATTGAAGTTTATAATCAGATTTCAATTTTAAAAACAATACCTATACAAAATTACAGCGAGTTGAAGTTTCGTATCGAAAACTTGTACTCGCTGTAATTTTGTATAGGTATTGTTTTTAAAATTGAAATCTAATGATGCTATATCATAAAACGTTCTGTCGAACATCATGAAATGTCTTATATTTTTTGTCGTCAATTTATCCCGCAATTCCAAAGGTATTTTATTAATGAGTATTCGTTTAAAGTATCACTTTAATAGTCAATAATTAATTATTTTATAATTAATTATTGACTATTTTACCAGTATAAGGTATCTTCTTCTTATTTAAGAACTTTGTACATAGATTTAAAAAAAAAATTTTTCGTCTCTATGGCTTTGTAGCTCTTGTCGATGGAGTATACGCCAAACTTCTCTATCCTCTGCTTTAGACTTTAGTTCTTGATACGACATGACACCAGCCTTTTTCTTTAGTTGATCAACAAAACTTTTTCTTGGTCTCCCAGGATATAAGGTATAGGTATGTAAAATTTTAAATTTAAGCAATCTTTGACACGGAAGTCACGCCGATCCGATTTTAATAAAAAAAAAATGCCTGAAATCGGTTCACACGTTTTAGAGCTACGGTACCTCAGATCGCGTCGGGGGTTGAAAGTATTTTGCGATTATGACCCCCTCAGGGTGGACCCATCTACCCTCACACACATATTTTTTTCATGAAGCATCTAAGCGTTTAATTTTGCATCGCGACGAGTATTTATTCAATGGAGAAAATATACGCAACGCAAAATTAACGTATCAAAGCTTTTATATCATTTTTGTTTATTCCGTGCTGCAGGCCGATTTGCTAACTCGGTGTACAACGATTTTGTCTCTTTAGCATCCATTACGGTTTTCATATCTTAAATAAAAATAGCCATTCATACCGAGGCCGTAATGAATATTGAAGTTACCATGAAAATGATGTACCTATACCGTAGCTGTCAAAAGGTAGCAAACAGGCCTGCTGGTCTGAGAAAATTTAAAAAGTAAAGTGTACCCGCTGCTTCTCTTCCCGCTTGTACCGTAAAAGCCGGCCAAGGGAATGGACAATTATCTAAGGAAGCATGTCAGTAAGCCAAGCGGCTAGCAACCAAACACTATATTAATGCCAGTTTCAGTTTTGAAAAAAGATTTTGAAAGATAACTTTTGTGCCTAAAGACAAAAGTATTGGATCCGTATTAATGATTACTTACGGGTGCAGACCGTGGATTTCTATGGGCGTGATGAGAAAGCTCAAGGTTGATCAAAAAGCTATGGTGAAAAACAGTGTTTCTTTGTGAGGAGATCCGTCACAAAGTTAGTGACCTTACCTTGCTCAGCGGATTAGTTCTCAAAGAGCTAGTTCGCTCAGCAGTGGGCGGAGCTTTTAGCGCCTAGAACCGATGACTGATGAGGCAGAAATGTCCTCTTATAGTAACCACGGACCAGCAAGCGCAGCGTAAGAAACTCACCGGCAGGTGGTCGAACGAGTGGTCATACGCGCTTCAAAACTTCAAAAATCGTACCCCTGTCCAAGGTCGACGCTGAATGTAGGCCGCTTCCGACCGGAGCTTTTGTAACTGCCTGGGGTCTTGATGTTCAGCAGTGGACTTCTTGCAGCTGATTATGATGTTAATAACTAAACTTTTGAGTGATCACATTATAATGTTATTATTTTTTATTGGTCCACTTGTACGGGTACTTACATCTGTAAGATTATTTAATATAATTATTTCTTCAGAAACAAATTAGTTAGCAAAGCAACGTTAAGCAGAAAAACTCCTCAAAGAGAAATAATCAACTTCGTACGGATTCACTTTCGTAGAACGCGCTCATCTCACAGACAGCTTGTGCAATGAGCAGCGATTCCCAAACTGTTCTATATCAACCCCAGCATTAGCTAACGGGAGGCCTCTAAGGAATTTACAATAGGGTCAATATCGTTACAGAATAAAGTTTATTATATTGAAAACACTATTAAAAATCTGTATAAAACTTGTTAACTTCTACTGATAAGATTTTTGGGTTAAGTAGGTAAATAAATGTCTCAAGCATTTTTGAACATAACGTCTAAACTTTATTAAATACGAAGACAAGACGTTATTATTGGCTTATCCTTAATTTGAACAAACATAATAATAATAATACTAAAGAAGAGTCTCGACCAACATCTCAAGAGACTCTCGCTGGATGGCTGGATCAAGGGCCAGATACAGAAGGCGGTACTTCTAGACACGGCACGTATTGTTAGAAGGTTCCTCTCTCTGCAGCCTTAACCGCCAGTAGCTTGAGCCCTGCCCCGCTGCTGGCGGCGAACTACGTTTAGGTTTTTAGAATGTTTTTATATTTTGTATGATATTTTTATGTTTTACTTTTTATACAAATATTGTAAAAACCTACACCTATGACTAAAAATAAATAAAGAGTTAATACTAACGTTTAGACTGCCAGCCCAATACAAAAATATTGGACCAAATTAAGACCTGCTACAAGATAGGCCGCATAGTTAGACGACGGTGCTGCAAAGTTGTTTTTCATTCGTCAGCAGATGGCGTTAATAACAAAAAACTGAGATATAATTTATTATATTATTCCAAAAATATTGATTAAAATATACTTAAGTAAGATATATTTTGGAAGAAAGCTTTTATTCTTATAAAATAGTAGATACAAAGTAGTGACGCTACCAGTGGTGACAACTATGTGCGACGCCAGAAAAAATCGTAAGTAATATGCGTTGCGACTACATGGTGTGAGCTTAATCGGTTGGGCTAACAGGCTTAAAATGGCAATCCATAGCATAAGGGCTTTTAACACTGTCTTACAGGAGGGGATGAAAAAGTTTTTCGATCTACGTATATGATTTGTAACACCAGTCTCCACCCTTGGCAAGGTCTAGTGGTCCAAATATGATCGCAGAATCAAATTGGTTTGCTGGAAAAGTTTGAGAAAGTTAAGTACATTTTTACTTAGCTTGTTACAGACCAATCAGAAATTAATTTTCTATGAATTCAAAGCTTTTATTTTTTATTACTGCAGCTTTGCCTTCCAGAGTGTGGGAGCGAGAAATATTCTTTTGACTTTGAAAAATCAATCTATAGTCCATTATGATAAGTGGCTAAGTTCAAGTTATAATGTGATTCATGCCACGAAGTTATACTTATACGCAGATATACTTTATTTGTACTGCATTACACACATGTTACAAAATTAAATAAATACGGAAAAATCACACAGATAGAGCTAGCCTCAAAGTAAGTAAGTAAGACTTGTGTTATGGAATACTAAATTAAAAACAATATGGTCCTAAATTTATTAGTAAGAATAGGACTACAAAACAACTTCGATCAAGCAAGTTTAAAAAAATATTATTGTTAATTGTAATATTCTCTCTTTGAGTAGAAGACTTTACTTTACAAATATAAGTAATTTGAACTTACAATAACCCTTAGTGCCTTTTTCCCAATTGCGTTCAGTGCCAATGTCCAAAAACTGAATCGACGAAACTTCATAAAAATCGGTGGATACGGCCAGACGAACATCGAATTTTTGCTCATGAAAAGCATGCTCCACGGTCGCTCGGATAGTTAATTAACATACTGTCATAAAACCTTTCTTCGACACACCACATCCGCCGACTGATCGATTATTATAAATATTGTTTTACGGCCCTGGATACAAGTCCTTTTGAGCCTTTCTTCATTTATTTCGCCAGTTGGCGAGTTATTCTTGCTTGATTGTTGTCAACGAAATGATGGTGTAATTCATTTCGTTGTTGTTTTCACGGAGCCCCTGGCGACAACTCTTCGCGAATCCACTGGTTTCATCATTGACGACGCAGTAAGGCGGACAACCACCAGCCCGCTATGTAAATCTCACTACAGCCGCACAATGACAGTCTATTTTAGTTATTCTACACATTGTTCTTAAATATGGGCATTTATAACACAAAATAACACCAATTTCACATTATAAAGTCCACTAGAATCAATTTGCGAAACAATCCAAAACAGACACCGTGTAGTCCGCTAAAATTCCCGCCAAGAACTCTCCCGACTGATCGAATGAGGATAGAAATGTCAGATTTAGCCGCTCGATTTAGTCATATCGTTAGCCGAGTGGTTCCTGGCAGCGTAGAATACGACCACTTCTTCTTCTTCACGTGGATGTCGTAGAAGGCGACATAGAAAACACAAGTTAAAGTAAAGCAAAAAAGAAAAGTAAGTAAAGCTAAACAAAGCTTATAAACACCAAAGAGACCTCTCCAACCCGTCTGGGCAGGCCAAATCATCTGATTGCTCTGGTAATTCTGAAAGGGTCGTGCTCCTGCAGTGCAGACTAACAAAGACCTGATGATAATGATGATGATGACATTACGCATGAGCTAACAGAAAGTTGTCACGCGCACAAGCATTGAAAAATTGGGCAGTTTTCTTTGTCTTTAATCATGGAAACAAAGGCATGACAGAGTATATCAAAGATAGGTACCACCCCATAGACAAAAGAACAGACAATATTCCTTTGGCCTTCCAGTCGTGCGGAATCCTAATAATCACTAATATTTATGGTTTTAATTTAATTTATCACTAACATTAGATCTACTATTCCGGAATATTTTTCTTTTTAGTTGGTTCAATAATATTTTCCCCGAAGTAATATCATTCAGGAGGATTTCTTTGAAATATCGGGTAAAAGGGGGGCGAGGGGGGTACATATTGCAGCCTCCAAAGCTACCTAGAGTGGGCGGGGATGCAACGTAAAGGCTTCAATGGAAATCGTGAACGTTATTACTTTTACCCTGTGACGAACTGCAGGAACCAACATATTATTGCATGATAAATAAAGTGATGTAGATATTCTACAATACGTTAATATAACCGTCTTATCCTTAGAGGAGTGACTCACTCAGCCCGTCATTATGAACTACTATTCTTAATAAGAGTACTTAATGCTGTAGATACGAAAGAAAATTCATACATTTTGTCCGGCCATCTGAACACTTTTATATATGATTTTTTTTTTAATGTATACTTTAAATAACCTTGAAACATAAATATTATTGAATAATATATATGGGGGGTTATATCTCGACACAAAGCAAGTTTTCTAAAAAAACATTGGTTATGTTCAGACTATTAGTTAAATATTAATAAAAAATATTAGACTCGTATCTTTTCTTTTTTTTTCAAATTTAACAAGAAATGATAATGAAGGAGCTGGAGGAAATGGTAAAATTCAGTGTGATGTCATATTTTACTACACTTTTTCGATATGAACACTCATGATCATCATGTGTAATTGACAAAAAAAATACATGTCCAATATTTTTTTTAAATATCTAACCTGCAGACTAATATTTTTATATTATTATTTTAATCAGGAAAATATCCTACGTGATATCGCTGGGCAATCAGTACATCAAGGGGGCGTTTACGTTCTAGGGGAGTGTCCAAACTCCCCCTTTTTCCTGCAACCACGATCGAACAGCTTCCGCGAAAAAGCTCGGAGCTTGGTGATGGACTAATACCGGGAAACGTGTACTAATTTAATATTATCCAAGTGAATATTCGTTGAAAGTCCTCGCTTGCGTTGCTAGGTACAGAAATAGACAGAGACTATTTCTGTGTTGCTGGGGCACAATTAAAAGCAACCTAACAAATATTATAAATGCGAAAGTAAGTTTGTTTGTTTGTATGTTACGCTTTTATGCCATATCTACTGAACCGATCATCGTAAAATTTTGCATACACATAGGTTTGGGTACTGGGAAGGACATAGGCTATATATCACGCGGGTGGAGCCGCGGGTAACAACTAGTATTATTATAAATACAAAAATGTGCAGAATTTATAGGAATGACCGAGAAATGTATAAGGCCTGAGTGCTTTTTTTAAACAAATAAATCCATGTGAAAGCAATACAATATTTTTTACTAATCTATCTATTTAGGTCAGGTCATCAGGTCTTTGTTAGTCTCCACTGCAGGAGCACTACCCTGTCTGTACCACAAGAGCCTTGTATTAGCCAGAGCAGTCAGAGGATTTGGCCTACACTCTCCACGCTGGCCAGACGGGTTGGAGAGCACTAATCTATAGATTAGGAAATAAAATTGACCCACCCAGAAAGAGGGCAAGTTTTTCCCGCATATTATACACACATATAAATGCTTTTGATCGAAATAAAGTTTTGACAGCAACACATACGCGGGAAAAACATTCCCCTTAATCAGTTGAGTGAGTTTGTGGTGGGAAGTCAAGGGGTGCAGTTGGGGTCTGCCTTGGACGATTTTGCAAATTGATTTTGGTGGACTTTATAATAAATACGAAATTGGTGTAGTTTGGTGTTATAAATGCTCGTGCTCGTGAACAATTTGTGAAATAGTTGAAGTGGACTGTAATTATATGGACTCGTATAGACTTGTCACCATAACCTCTCGACCACGAGGCATCAAAGAACATACGCCATCTTTGATGCTACTTGTTACAACTTTACCGTACAACACCGATACTTAGTATCTCAATTTACTGGACATTGGCAGAATCACTGAAATCTCGGTGGAAGCCATTTTATAAAACAGAAGAAGAAGAAGAAGAATCAGTTGGGTAAAAAAAGTGTTTTAAATAAAGGCAGCTATCTTAGTCGGTAGTTTTTCGTAGAAGTAGATTATCTCCTAATCTGCTTCCATTCTTCGAAGGATTTCCATTGCTTTTGTTTCTGACGAGAATTCCAATACCAACTTCTGCTTATTTCAATATTGAAATTCAACAAAGGCTATTCTAAGAACAATTGGAAATATCAAATATCCTGTTGCCAACGGCCCCTGGCTGTCTCTACTGACATGACGGCTGAAGGGTATCTAACATTATCTAAATTATTTGAGTACCGAGTGATTTTTACATTATAGGCATAGGAACTAATTTGAAATAAATATTTTTACCCGACTGACCCATCCAGAAGGAAGGTAATGTGTTTCACGAGTATGTATATATCTATGTATGTATGTAAATATGTCTGTTCCATTGTTGCATCTCGTAGCCTAACCGCTCGACCGATTTTGAAGTGTGAGGTGTCATTAGATTCGTATTCTTCCCCGAAGTGTCATAGGCTATGTGACGTCAGCAAAAATTCAATATGGCGGGCGTAAACTGTCAAAAAAACAGTCGGGACTTTATTTTTTGAAATAATTCACTTGTTACTTAATTAACTTTATACACATAAAATGTCCGAATTGCATGTACTTGTACTTACGCTTTTATTTTTATATTTCAAATATTAACAACTACTTACTTATGTACACTTAACAATTCTTAATTGACGTAATACCTATAAATACTATTTATAAGAATAATAAAATAAATAAATATAGGGTCATATCGTAGGTCATATCACACAAATTGAGCCAGCTCCACAGTAAGTTGTGAACTTGTGTAGCAGGATACTGAATATGCAATATATAATTTATGCTTGAATAATTAGATATATTTTTCAAATAAGGTACATACATACTTTCACGTCTTTTTCCCTTGCGGGGTAGACAGAGCCCAGCAGGCCGATTTGCTAACTCGATGTACAACGATTTGATTGTCACTTTAGCATCCATTACGGTTTGCATATTCATAAATAAAAATAGTCATTCATACTGAAGCTGTAATGAATATTGCAGTTACCATGAAAATGATGTACACCGTAGCTGTCAAAAGTTAGCAAATAGGCCCGCAGGTCTGTAAAACCTTAGGGCCACGTTTAGCATGTTGGTGGGCTTGTAGGTGAGAACGGAATCAAAATAGTGATGGGTTGCTTGCCGCATCGCCTATAGGCATGATTCCTGATGCCCATTCCCTCGATCGGCTTTTACGGTCTGCGCGGGAAGAGAAGCAGCTGGTACATTCTACGTTTTTTCTTTCCTCCCCATGGAAGGAAATATACTTGAAAAATACACTATACATTCCAACAAATAAAATATATATTCCAATAACCTGCAATCACACTCAGCACTCAATCGTTTTTACGGTGCAACGAGTTTGGTACTTGAATATCGGAAATCAAACATGCTGACTATAAAGCCCTTACCCCTTGCGACCGATGAAACCGCTTGCGTTATTGATGCGTTACATGATACGTTGGAGTATGCAGCGGTTCTATCGAGTGGCTCACAGGATACTTTGCGTGGTTTTCCGATTAGTAATCAACAAATAATGATACGATGAGCATTTCCTCAACCAGGGATTTCTCCTCTAATATAATACGCTCTCTTCACGCCTCTATTCTATTCCATTATCTATACTAATGTTTTAGAGCTGAAGAGTTGGTTTGCTTTGGTTTAAAGTGCTAACAACTAGACGGATTTCAAAAATTATTTCACCGTTGCATATAATTATACGTTATCCCTGATATAGGCTAGGTATACACCACAGGCGAAGCCGGGCGGACTGCCATCAACATATCCGCGTGATCGAAGGCCGAACATTTTGCCAATGATATCGACTTTGTGATTTGAACTATTATTTCGTTTCATAGACCTATTGTCGCGGCTGTGTGGCGAAGCTTTTAAGTAAATTTACCGAGAAATTAGCGAAAATATTGGACGTAGTGATACGAATATTTTGACAGAGTGAATTCATCTGCGAACAGAAATTTCCAATAAACGGTAATTACTTAGTGAAATATGAAACATTCCTAGCGAACATTTTGACTGTTAACATTTATGAAATACAGCGGAATTAAAATTGCTCGTTAGAAATATCATATTTCAAGATTTCAGTTTTCAATTTTTATTTGAAAACATGCAAATTGAAACGGAAATATCAATAAAAAATTGAGTTCACAGCATACGTCCCAAAGGTTGTTCACAGCATATGTCCCTTATGAAAGGTTGTTCAAACCATGGGCTGAATTACTCCTAAAAAGGTCCAAAACGACCAACATGTCGCCGGGTATATATAGTAAATAGCAATTTTACCGCGAGTTCAGCCGCGCAAAACTAAACCCACCTATTTCACCCGTTTAGAGATTGAATTTCTAAAAATCCTTTCTCAGTTCTCACTTACATTATAAAAGGAACCACTGTGCCAAATTACTAGTTTCTAGATAGGTACAGACGTTTCAGCTGTGCGTTGATATATAAGTTTTGCTTTCTATGTATATTCTATATCTTTGACTATATACTCCCTATGATTAGACACCATCATGCCTTTTGCCGTTCAATTATTAAAAACAGGCCAATTTTTCAATGCTTGTGTGCGTGACAGCTTTGTGTTATCACACGCGTCCTGTCAATTTATACCCTCAAAATCCGTCAAATTGGTAGCTGTGTGTGTGCGCGACCGACTATGTGTTGGACACTAGTTTTTTCTACGTTTTTAGGCTAGAGTCTATCTAGGTTTTATATAATCTAAGTTCTATATCTTCCACGCTGCTCTGGAAGAAAAGAAAAACGTAGAATGTACCAGCTGCTTCTGTTCCCGCGCAGATCGTAAAAGCTATCGTAAATCGAGAGAATGGGCGTTAAGAATCATGTCAATAGGTTAGGTTAGTGCGGCTAGCAACCTTTCTCTATTTAGATTCCGCTCTCACCTACAAGCACACCAACATGCTAAACGTGGCCATAAGGTGTTACAGATCTGCAGGCCGATTTGCTAACTCGGTGTACAACGATTTGATTGTCACTTAAGCATCCATTACGGTTTTCATATATCAAATAAAAATAGTCATTCATACCGAAGCCGTAATGAATAATATTGAAGTTACGTACCATGAAAATTATGTACACCGTAGCTGTCAAATTTAGCAAATAGGCCTGCTGGACTCTGTCTGCAAGGGAAAAGACGTGATAGTTTGTATGTATGTATATATAGATGTGTGGATGTAGGGTCGGGTCGGCGGAAGGCAGATAGGAGCGGGGCCGATAGTGCGAGATAGCCGATCCATGAGGAAGCTGCCGATAAATTGGGGCCCGTTGGTACTATTAATGTACACAAAGACAGTATAATACTAACGCAAAGACTGGCCCTCGTACAAAAATATTAGACCGATATTTTTTTTGACTGATTTTTTACATACGTACATAGTACCACGTCTTTATCCCTTGCGGAGTTGACAGAGCCTAAGGTCATAAAGCCCACAGGCCACGTTTAGCGTGTTCGGGGGCGATAAAAGGTGAAAAGCGGAATCAAAATAGTTAAGGGTTGCTAGCCGCATCGACAATAACGTGGTTTCGTAGATTTTCGCCCATTCCCTTGACCGGCTTTTACGGCCTGCGTGGGAAGAAAAAGCAGCTAGTATATTCTATGTTTTTCCTTTTCTTCCAAACCAGCATGGAAACATTTTTATTATTTGTATAAAAATGTGTTAATTATAATGCATGTGTGATAATTAATTTATGTTTGTGTTTGTAAATATGTTTGTTACTACATTACACGAAAAGTTCAAGATAAATTTTTGATGAAACTTTAAATAGTTATAGCTGATACGTTAAAATAGTTCACTATAAATGCGTATGAATTCGCGAGTTTTTTTTTTTTTATTTCTTATCAGTTAAGTACATTTCCTTATTTTGTGTAGGAAGTGTGGCTCCAAAAATACATTACTATTACTACGATAGATACTACTATATACTATACGATACGACTGGTGTCAGATTTCTCAAGCTGCTGTATTGAGGTGTTCTGGTATATCCGAAGGCAGCACTGAGGCGTGGGGTCTTTCGTTAACTGTTAATGTTAACATTCATTGTAAGGATTTCAGCTTTGGCAGAACCCCAGCAATGATTCATCAATCTTCTCGGCGGATGATGTTATCACGGTAGTGCTACACAGCACTGTTGCGAGATAGCATACGATAAATAAATAAATAAATATATAGGGACATATCACACAAATTGAGCCAGCCCCACAGTAAGTTGTGAACTTGTGTCGCAGGATACTAACTCAACGATACTATATTTTATAATATATACTTATATAGATAAACATCCAAGACCCAGGTCAATATGAAAAAGATCTTTTTCCATAGTGACCTGACCGGGGATCGAACCCGGGACCCCCGCGTTGCAGGCTAGCGTGTTGACCGCTGCGCCACGGAGCTCGACGATGGCTATACGTTTTTAGTGGGTGACGACTTTACTGAATCTTTCCCCATTTTGTATATCCATATTAGATAAGTTGAGATTCTTAGAGACATATATTGTAGCTAGAACTTTACTTAGCTTTATTATTTATACTTACTATAAATATTTTAAAATGTAACTCATAGCTGTAAGTTTTCCGAAGAAATAAAATAAAATAAATAAATAAAAATAAAGTACATATCACGGCCCTTACCCTGCGGAGCAGACAAAACCAGGCCATGAAACTCAGAAGTTAACATTTAGCACGATATTGGGCGTGTAGTTTCTAGTTTACTGAGACTGACTTTTAGGAGAATTTTAAGAACTAAGTAGTTCTCCTAAAATTCTCCTAAAAGTGAAAAGTGAAAATACTGGCATATAAAAATTAAATACACATTCTGCTGGGCATTTCTATTTTTATTAATTTATTCAAAGCTCAAACTTAGCATTAAACATTTAACATAGATTTTCCGACAGTAACCCGGTAACGATTCATCAATCCTCAACGCGGATGATGTTATCACTGTACTGTAAATGTTAATATAAACTGAAGGTACGACTACACATGCTACTTATTAGCATGCTACTTTTGAGTAGGCGTTTCTTAGTAGCACGAAAAGGGAAAATAGAAAAAGTGCAGTGGATAAAAAATATGCATGTCACTTAGCATGCTCAAAAATCGATCCCACGTCGATTTTAGAGTGCTATCTGAGGCACTAAAGGGAAAAGGGCGTACTATTTTGCTTTTTAATAAATTGTGTTTAGCGCAAAAAATATGCGTATTTTAAGCACGTGTGTGCAAGTCGTGTGGGACACAAACATACTCATAATTAGCATCTGTGTCCGTAGCATGTCAACGCTACTACGCATCTAAAAGCTCAACTTTTATCTTACGAATATCAAAGCGACCGCAAAGCGAAATACAAGTTTTAATTATTCATGTTTGCAAAGTTTTTCTACTGCCAAGCGAAATAGATACATTCATTTCAATTATACTGCGTTTTAACAATGTTGCGTAAGTACTCTTTCGTCTTTTTTAGTGTCGACTGCAAGAATACTAGCCTCTTTGTACTACCAGAGCTATTTATTTCCCAGAGCAGTCAGAGAGTTAGTTTCCCTCCGCGCTGGTCAGTCAGGTTGGAGAAATCTTTGTGAGAGTACTCTTTTTGTTTTAATTAGTTTTTGTCTTACACTACATTCATACATATATTATCAGACCCCCCACTTGCGATGATCCTTACAAACCCCTTTCACTTCATCCACATCCATTATCACAAAAACGTTCGCAATTTTGTCAGGATACGTTCGTTTTGGCCGGCATTGGACGACAATTCCACCACATCTGCTGTTCCATCTCATCCTTTCATCCAACCTCTCTCAGCGTGCCAATTGACACTCGACCTTAAAGGATCGACTCAGACCAATATCTAATATTCCTATGGAAACAATGCTGGGAACTTGTAATTTTTTGACTTTCCATTACTAATTGGCCGGGCGGCTAATCAGATTTTAGTATGATAGTTTGATTTTCTTTTAGTTCCCATAGGAGAAGTTGTTCGTATTGACGGGCTGAGTCACCCCTTTATGGGGATAATCGAGGATCAATTTACAGGCAGTAAATCCAAACAATTTCAACATTCCTCTGTCAACTTTTGTCAATAACTGTATATAGTTATCTACTATATTGTCTTTCACTACACAGCGTTCGCGAATAGATAATAAGCTAAAACTTAGTTTTAAGGTTAACTCGGGTACATTAAAGTGGAATATCTTCAAACATAATAATTCAGAGACGACATCAAAGTTAATTTTGCGAGCTTAATAAAATTCCTAGGCCAGAACTGTGAATGAAAACTTGAGGAATTTAATATCAAGAAGGTGGAAACAATTAAAATCGATTCGCTTTGTCGAAATTGAAACTAATGAATAGTTTTGCTTATAGTCATTTGAGTTACTTTGAGAACTTAGCTTTGATCCAGATGAATATTAAGGTTATACTGAACTTAATATACATCAATAACAAGAAGACCGCCGTGTGGTTCCCGGCAGAGTAGAATAGGACCACTCCAAGTCATTCCGTGGATGTCGTAAAAGGCGACTAAAGGAAACACAAGCTTAACAAAGCTTATTAACATCAAAGAGACCTCCAACCCGTCTGGCCAGCGTGGAGAGTGTAGGCCAAATCCTCTGACTACTCAGGCTATTTAGTATGGCTCTGGTAGTACAGAGAGGGTCGTGCTCCTGCAGTGGAGACTAGAAAGACCTGATGATGAACAAGAAGTCACTATGAAGAAAAATGCATGAGCAATTTTTTTTGTTCTTATTTTGTTTAGGAGTAATCATTTAGGTATCCCATCCTCGATTAATGTTTTTTTTTTTTTTTTTTCGTTTTGAGCGCATCACGTACAACACAAAAATCATTTTTTCCGTTTACTTGAGCGAATCAAATTTTGCGTCAACTAGGCATCAACCTAATAGATTACTCGGACGTGATAAAAGCAATCGTTACTTTTAGCAGTATTTTTACCCGATTGACCTACCCAGATGTGGGGTAATGTTTTACCGTCTTTAACTTTATTACACAATCGTAACAAGAGGCTTTATCTACTAGTCAACCTGTCTGTCTGAAGCCTAAACGGCTGCACTGATTAGTGTGAGGCGCGCAGATTCGTACTTTTCCCCGGAGTGTCATATGCTATGGAACTTGAGAGAAAATCAATATGAAGACTTTTATTTTTTAAATAATGTTACGCTTATTTTCTTATAAATAACAATATTTAAATATATCGTTTATACTATGTACTGAAAAACGATGTTTTATTGCTTAAACCTAGTCAACACTTACTGCCGGGTTCTAAGGGTCGAAATAAATTTATAAACGTAGTACGGATAGAAAAAATATACACATAATTTAATATAGTACATGGTATTTTTTTATGAAGCAAAACAGGTTTAATTATTTTTGATAAGACTGTTAGGTCTGCTAGATAAAATCTATTTGTTTTATTCATTGTTAAACCTATCTTTTTATTACGAACGTTTAGAATATGCGTCTTGCTGTGCCTTCTGGAGAGTAACCAGACATTATATTTAAAATTATTTATACTTGTATTGCACCTACCTCTTGCTTTGCGAAAATCATTTTCTATTGAATATTTTTGACAAATATATTTAACATAAGTTTGAACATCCCGCTTACTTTATTTCGTCGTTCAAATTTAATTATTAATATTATTATTATGTACAAACTATAAGCATTCTTTTTCCTACTTTTACGAGTAAAATACTTAATAGAAATGTACCTAAATTAATGTTATGGTATCTAAAGTACGGTAATAAATGGCTTTTTTATTTTTATTTATAAGTTTACTAGCATCTAACTTGTTCCAGAATGGGCGCACGGGTGCGAGCCTGAGCAGAGCCACTATGGGTGCCGGCTGTACGGGCAGCAGTGCAGCTGTGGCTACGGCTGCAAGACCGAGTTCATCTACAAGACCAAGGGAGCCTGCCTCAATGCACTGAGAGGTAAGCACTGTTCCACGCTCCCAGCTACCACCGACATGTGGTCAACGCAGTGGAATTAATTAAAAGTTATCTCCACAAGAAGAAGGGACCCTGCCTCAACGTGCTGAGAGGTAAGCGCTATATCACGCTTCCCTCTAGCACCGATATGTGGTGTACGCTTTGGAATTAATTTAAAGTTATCTCTACAAGGCAAAGGGATCCTGCCTCAACGCGCTGAGAGGTAAGCTAGGATTGAAGTAGACGAGTGGTCTACGCATTGAAAATAATCAAAAGTTTTTTTTTACAATATTTTATTCTACGAGGGTCTAGATAACCATTTGAAAATTTTTATGAACTACTCTTTACGTTTTAAAGTGAGGAGGCAAGCTTTTTTTAGTATTTTTACGACAATGTTCGTTACGCTGAACAACAGGTAGAAGCCCTGTTTTTCAAAACCTTAAGAACTCCGGAAAACGGAGGAGAGTTGCAGGTACACCATAATATGGAGGACATAACGACTTTTCGTTCTGTACGTCACAACATTTATTAATTTTGTTGCCAAAGGCATTATAAATTTGTTACTAAGTATAAAAAATAAAAATCTATACGTTCCCCCAAATAGTGGACAGTCCAGTCAAATTACCCTACCTATAGATAGGTGTAAGTGTAAAGCAATGTGTCGCATACACACACACACACACACACACACACACACACACACACACACACACACACACACACACACACACACACACACACACACCTCCAATTAGTTCATGACTGCCGGGGGCCATCGATCGTTTCGTATCTAAGCACGTGTCAGATTTCTCGAAAGATATAATGAACACTAATATTATTGTCCGTAACAAATATGCCATTAGCTCGTAACAAGGCAATTAAAAAATATTTGTTACCGACTCAAGGGGTCCACAGTACCCACTATTAAGATAATCCTTTGTAATAGATTGTTAATAATAAAAATGCTTATAATATATCACAACTACACCCGTGGCGCAGAAGTTAACAACACAAATTTCTAAGCGACGAGCTCTGGGTTCGTTTCCCGACATGAGGCGTGGGTTTGTGGCTACTCAAAGAGCGTTAGCGTCAAACAAACAGCAGGCCATAAAAAACTTTCTTTTAATCATATCACAATATAAATGCTTTTATAATAAAGGCCACGGGCCTGATAAAATCACAGTTGAGGACGTAGCCGGGACACGGGATGAAGAGGATAATAAAGATTTAATAAATAATAGAGGCCAATCACAAAAAACAATCCAAATAAGCTATACTATATTTTGAAAAAGATGTTTATATAGGTACACACCCAAAACCCAGGTCAATCTGATAAAATCGTTGTCTGTCATGCATGATGTGACCAGGATTCGAACCCCCCACTCGTATCGCAGATATGGTAACCACCTGCGCCACGTAGGCCATCAATGAAGCCTGAAAGCTTTATTTCAATAACATGCCATCAAGCAGCGCCACTCAATCAAAATGCCGTGGACATTATACGGGACATTGTTTACCGACGTGACAAGCTTCCATCGACACGGTTTCACGAGATTCTCGACGCGTTTGGACGAGATTCTCAACACGTTTTGACGAGACTCTCGCTTCGAGAATGCACGACGCGTGACAACGCAACTATTCATTGCATTTTGCGTCCATTAGTTTACGTACGCAAGCAAATGTAAATTTTCTGGGGCGCTTCTACAGGTGCTACTGTATAAAACGGAACTTGAAACTAAAGAAAAAAAATTAATCAAATTTAAGGCAAAATAGAGTGTTTAAATTAACCACCGAATATCTCTAAAGGACTAACTCAGCCCGTCAAAATGATAATTTTTTTTTGGGTCTACTCTAGATTATACACGCTGTAAATAACGCTGTTATCAGACCGGCTGTACGGCTTGGCTACAAAAGTACAAGATGGCCGAAATGATTTATCTTTATACACCAAACGTTTCGATCACTTTTCCGCTTTCAATACCGACACAATGCAAACTTTAAATGAAATAGACACTTTTGAAATAGCACGTTCTTTTGGTTGTGGTATTACAGAACTTAGAAAGTATCTACAAATACAAAAAAATGATTTTACCATTATATCTCAAAATATTAGAAGCATATACCACAACTTTGATGATTTCATTACTCAACTATCGAGTCTTACATTTGATACGGATGTTTTAATACTGACTGAATGCAGACTAAGTTCTAATAAATCTCTACCGCAAATACCTAATTATAACTCGTATTTTACTAAATGTCAGTTAAATCAAAATGATGGAGTGGTTATATACGTAAAATCATATTTAAAGCACAAAGTTACAGAAGTAAAATTATCAAAGGCGACCTGCCTACAGCTTGACATATTAAATAGCACCGTTTTATGTATATATAGATCTCCCTCAAATAAAAATGCAGAAAGTTTTATTACTTCATTAAGTGAGCAGTTGGACTTATTGAACTCTTCAAACAATAATATAATAATTGCTGGAGATATTAATATCAACATTGCACCTAAAGATAAAGAAACTGCTGACGAACATAGAAATAGAATTAATTATTTAAATATGTTAGCAACTTATGGTATATTAGCAGGTCATACCATACCTACTAGGGAAAAATCATGTCTGGACCACTTTATGCTAAAAATTAACAAGGTTAAATTCGCAGCATCTATAGCAATATTAGAAACGTCTACTACTGACCATTTTACCACGTTGTTATGTCTATCGAAAATAAAGCAGCGAATATCCGTTAGTAAAACTAAAACCACAATTAACTTTGAAGAAGCCTTAAAATACTTAAAATCTAAAAACCTTTCGGAACTTATGTTTTGTGATGATCCATCCGTGGTAATAGATGGCCTAATATGTAAGATAACTGAATCAATAAAAGCAAATACAGTAACCACAAGTGTAGCTAACAAAAATCGCATTATCAAACCATGGATCACGCCAGGTATTTTACGCTGTATTAGAAACCGTAACAACCTACAAAAGAAAGTTCGTGGTGATCCATTTAATGAAATAAATAAACTTACATATATAAGATACAGAAATTACTGTAATAAACTTATTAAAAAAATCAAAAGAAAATATGAACATGATTTATTAGCTAAAACTGTTAAAAATAATAAATTATTGTGGAAAAATATTAAGAATATTACCTATACAAATAAATCAATTGGTATAAATAGGGAGTTATTAAACATAAAATCTTCACCAACTGCTTCAGCTGATTACGCTAATAATTATTTCGCCAACATCGGCAAGGATATTGCGCAAAGCAATACACAACCATCAGAAGTAGATCTAAATGAGTATATCCGGAAATTACCATCATTTCCCAACTCCTTTGTTCTTTTACATACAGACTTAGACGAGGTAACCGATATAATCATGAACCTAAAGTCGGATAGTGCATCGGGTTGGGATAATATTCCCGCTAGTTTCCTCAAATTGGCTAAAGCTGAAATTGTCCCAGTTTTAACATATTTTTGTAATCTCTGTTTTGATAAAGGAGTTTTTCCAGCACAACTTAAACATTCCATTATTACACCTATTTACAAGGATGGGGATAGATATGATATAAATAATTACAGACCTATTTCTGTACTAACAGCAATTTCTAAAGTTCTGGAAAAATTATTAAATAAAAGGCTGATCAATTATTTAACTAAATACAAGATTCTGTCCCCTTCTCAATTCGGATTCCGTCAAGGGAAATCAACCGAGGATGCAGTGGCTGAACTCAGCTCGTTTGTTGCAGAACAGCTTGATGAACGCAAAAAGTGTGCATCTGTATTCCTCGATTTTAGAAAAGCGTTCGATACCGTTTCTCTCCCTATGCTTGTGTGTAAGCTAGAAAAAATTGGAATACGTGGAACTCCTCTAAATTTATTTAAAGATTATCTTTCAAATAGAAAGCAGAAGGTAAAATTGGATAGTTTTGTTAGTGAATGCACCGGGGTTTCATATGGCGTGCCACAGGGCAGCGTTCTTGGTCCAACATTGTTCCTCGTTTATATAAACGATCTATGTAATATGGCTATCAACAATGCTAAAATTCTGTCGTATGCTGATGACACTGCCGTGGTATTCACTGGTGACTCATGGGATACTGTTCAAAGGTGTGCTGAGTTAGGGTTGCAACAAATTAGCAGGTGGTTGTGTAATAATTATCTCACACTTAATGCCGATAAAACCAACTATATATGTTTTAGTATATATAATGATTCCCAACCTACGGATGAATTTGCCATAACGATTCATAAATGTAATGACTCAGCGATTAGAAATACGTGTAACTGCCCCATCATACGGAAGGTTAATCAAACTAAATACCTCGGTGTCTTGGTGGATCAGCGTCTCTCTTGGTATCCTCATGTTGAATATATGGTTGTAAGAATCAGAAAATTAATCTGGATATTCAAGAAATTACGTCATGTTGTTCCTAGGGAGGTTGATACCTCTCGGAAGTCCAATAGAAGCTTACTACGAGAGATATATGTATCGTTGGTGCAATCTGTTTTAGTTTACTGTTTGCCCATATGGGGTGGTGCCGCTAAGACACGATTCTTAGATGTAGAACGTGCACATCGCAGTTTACTAAAAGTAATGTTTTTTAAGAAAATTCGATTTCCTACTGAATGTTTATACCGTATAGCTAAGTTGCCATCCGTTAGGAAGTTATACATCATACATACAATTTTAAAAAAACATAGAACCATACCTTATGATCCTACTATTAGAAATAGAAGAAGAAAAGGCACTGTTGCTAAAGTACCAATATTCAAGACTGAATTTGCTAGTAGGCAATACAATAAACGCTCCGCTCAGCTGTATAATTGTGCTAACAAGGAACTTGACTTGTATAGTAAACAGTATAATGAGTGTAAGAAGATCATCTATAGTTGGTTAGAGGTAAAAACATATCAGGAAACAGAGGAGCTACTGGAACAAATAAATTGACCGACTGAGTGTATATAAATTAGTGGAGCTGTGGCAATAGCTGCAGCTACCGATCCCAAGATACTCATCGTAGGGCTAATTATGGTTATTTTCCCTTTTCATATCACACACCACACACACACACACACACACACACACACACACACACACACACACACACACACACACACACACACACACACACACACACACACACACACACACACACACACACACACACACACACACACACACACACACACACACACACACACACACACACACACACACACACACACACACACACACACACACACACACACACACACACACACACACACACACACACACACACACAAACACATTAGTGACATATTTTTATCATATAGTATTTATTTATTCATCCCTGTAGTTATTAATGTAATTTCCCTGGCACTTTATATACTTTTTGAGAATTTGTGACTTCTTTTCTTACATCTTTTAAGGCATTATATGTACCATAGTTAAGGAAGAGCGGTGTCTCCTAACACAGACTATGTTAAGTCTAAAAGGAGGCTCCTGCCACTAATATGTTAAGAACAAATGTTAAAGAAATAAAACATTTTCATTTCATTTTTCATTTCATTTCACACTAATTAATACAGTTTTTGACGGAGTTGGAATGGATGCCGTTTTTTCGTATTGGGCCTGGCTCTCCAGAATATCCGGTTTCAATTATAAAAGCGAACGAGTTTTGAAAACATGTAACACTCAATGGTAGATTTTAATTAAACTGGCTTCTGTATTTCGGTTTGGAGAAAATCGCAAATATGCGAGTCCGCGATCTGAGCTATTTCAGCTTTTATGTAATACGAGGTACAAATTTTTCCGTTTCGTAAGAACTCACGAAATATTTTTTTGTAGCGTTGGGTGTTTAGACCCACGAAAATTAAAAATACATGCCATACCAGATTTTTACTAAGCATTTATACATTACATACATAAAACATGTCGCACGTAGGTTTTATCACGTTTATTACATTACTAGCAGTCCGCCCCGGCTACGCCCGTGGGTCGACTGGAATTAAAAAGTATATATATCCTTTTTCTGGTTCTAAGCTACCTCCCCACCAATTTTCAGCCAAATCGGTTCCGCCGTTCTTGAGTTATAAATAAGGCAACTAACATGACTTTCTTATACTCAGTTCGACCCTTCAGGTCATGCATGCAAATCGCGGCCCATCAGGCATATGAGAGTTTGCTGTCTCTCCAAGCCTTGCGCACCCAGGCAACGCCCAAAGCCGAGGTTCGTCCCTCCTAGGAACCCTTTGGTGATGATTGCCTTACAGGTTGAGGGCACTCTGCCCTCACCTCAAAAAGTCCGGTGAAGTAGCGAAAGCTCACTTGGAGTTAGCTACGTAGTCAATTAAAAAAAAAAAAACTTTCTTATATATAGAAATGTGAACACCGCTCGCGCGCTACTGGGGACGCCTTTTTGACACATTTCATTCGAAAGAAACGTGTCAGGAGGCGGTACCACCGTTTAGTAAATGCTGAATCTGCAATTTTCTACTTACTCACTTGTGTTATAGGTTATATCAGAATTTTGTTTATCAATCTTCTTACTGCAATTATGATACATTAGGGCATTTTATCGTTTTTTTAAGCGTAATGACAGACTCAGATTATGCTTGAGTTATAGTTCTGTGATGACAGACCGTGTCATGTGATTTTCGCCTACTAGATGGCGGCGCGGGTTGACAAGCGGTATTATTTCTTCTTCTTCTTTTTAATTATGGCTTCCACCGAGATTTCAGTGATTCTGCCAATGTCCAGTATAATGAGATACATACTAAGTATCGGTGTTGTACGGTATGTGGCATCAAAGATGGCGTATGTTCTTTGGCAGCCTCGTGGGAGCTTTTGACGACAAATTTATACGAGTCCATTTAATAGTCTACTTTAACTATTTCACAAATTGTTCTCGAGCACGAGCATTTATAACACCAAACTACACCAATTTCGTATTATAAAGTCATGGATCTAAGAATAATCAGGATATGCCCTTGGAAAATGTAACAGTGACGCACATAAAAATCCCTACACTCGTGTCGCGACACTAGCGAACGCACACATCGGCACAAAAATCCCACACTTTTCCCCGGTCGAATTTCCCAAATGTCAAATACATGCTGCACACATGTGACTTGATGTGACGTAAGTTATGCTTCACTTTTGATGTGTCTAATGCCGGGTCCATATTATTCCTAGGTCCATGTATAAAGTGCACTTAAATCAATTTGCAAAATTGTATAAGGCAAACGACAACTGAACCCCTTGACTTCCCCCCAAAAACCGCGGTATTTATTACATTCGCTTCTAGTAAGGCACGAGTGACATTTCGTGCACTATAACCGTATTTGTCAGTTAGTTACATTATGCCTGTGAGTGCCGGGTGCAATTTTATAGTAAACATCACAGTCTAAGAAGCTACCTAGAAGAATACGGCATAAAATTTAAGTTTAAAATGTTATGATGCTGAAAACATTCGCTGGGGCAACGACACCCAGCGCGCCCATTTAGGGTTAAAAACATAGTTTCAACATAGAATAGTAACTGCTTTGCAGTAGGAACTATCTAGGTTGCTGTTTTATTGACCTTTGATATTAAGGTCATATGAAGGGAAACATGATATAAAGTTTTAGACCTAAATTACTCAATAATAAACCTCTAACTAGTCAAAATAAACGAAATATTAACATTCCCTTACAAATTGACCGAGTGAATGAATATTCTTGTCTGTCAAAAATAAATTGAGTTCGTAGAATTGGTCCCATAGGTAAAGTTGTTCAAATAGACGGACTGAATCACTCTCTAAATGGTCGAAATAATCAATATTCATCTCCGAGTATACCAAATGTGTGATGGGAGAACTGGAGAAGTTAGGAAGAAAATATAATATATCATTGCGAAGAAACAATACGATTTCCACCTTTACTTTTATTCAAAAAATAGGCCGTTGCAGGCACTTTTCCACGTCATATCATATTTAAAATTATCTATATACATATAAGATAATATGTATTTAGTTAATTTTTCAAAGCTACAGACTAGGTACTAGCGTTTCGGAACCGACCACTGCAGAGAAGAAACGCCAAAAGAAACTCTTTTCACAGTTTTAGCCACCTGTATGATTAGGTATAAATAAATAAATAATAAATAATAAATAAATAAATATATAGGGACATATCACACAAATTGAGCTAGCCCCACAGTAAGTTGTGAACTTGTGTCGTAGGATACTAACTCAACGATAGAATATTTTTATAACAAATACACATATAGATAAACATCCAAGACCCAGGTCAATCTGAAAAAGATCGTTTTTCATTTTGACCTGACCGGGGATCGAACCCGGGACCTTCCGTGTCGCAGCCTGGCGTGTTGACCGCTGCGCCACGGAGCTCGTCAATATTCATATCTTTCTTGTTCTTTTGCTTCCTTTCTTTATCTTTCTTTTTTCTGTTTTCATGCTACAATTTCAGTATACATATATTTATTATTTTTGGAATACGTTTATGTTAACGACTGAGTGTGCAATGAAAATAAACAACATATGATATATATAGAGTAGTCTCATAAGTAAGTGCTACATAGTCGCTACAAATCATAAGGATTTGAAGAGGAGGATAAGAATGATATCTGTTGTTCAATGATGTGTGTTTGGCTACACCTTCGAGCAACTCAGCCTTCCGTACCGGAAGGGAGTATCCATACTCTGCGTTCCCCTCTGTCAAGGTACAAGCCAAATTAGGCATATGCATGTCTATATGTTAGTTGTGTGTTACTCATCTGTACACAAATTATTGTTTCTTTTTATGCCATTTTTTGTGACAATGTCATAATTACTATTAAATGACAGTTTAAGTTTTGTATGTAGGTGTGCGGAACTAAACTTGTGTGCACATTTCCCCCCGCAAAAAAAGGCCAGAAAAATTGTAATAGTAAATTGTCGCTTTGCCTACTCCCTCCGTCCGGTATGGAGGCCATGTTGCTCGAAGGGCTACACACATCATTGAACAACAGGTTTTTCTAATACATAGCAACATAGTACACAATAGAATAATCTCTGGTTTCCATGACAACCGTTAAACTTCACAGACGCCAAATACAATAGAGATCTGCCGGCGACGCATAAAGGCGCTTAGACCAGACAACTGGCGCCACCCCTCATTTTATTTCTTTTACCACTAAATAGGATATAATTGAAAAAATCTACGTAAGTACTTTACTAGTAAATGACTTGATTTTTTATTACTTTTCATTATTTTGGATTTGGTAAATCAAGAGAACTACGTTAAAAGCGGCCACTTTTTGCGGTAATGAGTAGATCTCTCAGTCTGAAATGATGATATTGCTGAAAAGTATACCAAAAATACTATAAGTAATTTACTGGCGAAGTACTAACGTAGGTTTTTTCAATTTATTCTTATTTCGGAGAACAAGAATTAAATAACGGGTCGCTCTCCTTCCCCTATTGCTAAAATTTATTTTCTTTATCCGTAAAAAATAGTCCCCTTAGAAACTAAATCCCGGTAATTTTTAAATTTGTAAGGATGATTTTCGTTATTTGTTTTTGTTTCCATTCCTAATTACGAGATTTAATTATTGCCACGGGGTCCATCGACCGGTTTTTATGACTGTCGACATGGTAAACTAATCGTACTTCGCTACTAGGGCGCATATACATAATATATAAATACATAACCTTAAACAAAAAAATGGCTAAGTGCGTATCGAACCACGTGTGGTGCAGGGTACCGTAGTTGCACGTCACACAAATTGGAATTTATAAGAAATCTTCCTTCTCCAAGTATATTTTATAAGTCGATCTACTATGTGTGAACCCTCTACTTAGCTATGATGGTTTTTTTTTCCAACGTTAAGTATACACGATGTTTTTTAGTTCATTGGCATCCTTTTAAATATAGACTATACCCATGATTGAAAGTAATTTAAGACTACGAAATACTAAGAAAAACTCAATAACTAACCCAAACGCTCTGAAAGTGGCTATTACTTTAGATAAAAACCAAAAATTTTGAATTTCCAAAAACACCGAAAAATTAATTCATTTGAACAGTATTAAATCAATCGGTCGGAGAAATTTACGCAAAACAAGTGACTTTAGACCGAACCTTAGAATAGTTTATACGTGTATTTTTTTGCGTATGCTAACGAATTCGATTCCACCCTGTAATAATATCTACAGCGTAATTGGAAAGTCAGCTATATCCACACTTGCCAAACACTTTTGTATGAAAAAGTCTTTTTTTTGTGATCTCGCATTGGTTCCTTCATCATCCTAATAGTTTCCGAGCTAAACCGCGGACAGACAAGCAGACAGACTGACAGGGCGAAACAATAGTGCTTCTTGTTTACTACGGAACCCTTAAAACAGAAGTGAATATTATTTTATATGCTATCTCATTACAAGGCCCTACAACCCCTAAACAAATATGAAAAAAAATTCGGCAGGCGTTGCTAAATAAGTTTGTCTAAATCCGCTTTTCGCTCATTAGTACTACCCTGGCGTGGGGTAGGGTAGTTATTTGATCTTTTCTAATTAGGCACCTGGACTATAGTGCAATGGGGAGAGTGAAGAGGGACGGAATAAAAGACTAGTATATTTTTATCTAATCTGCTCGGCCCATATGGCAAAACATGAGAGATGCTGCTCACCAAAAACTTTGCAATTTTTTTCACAGTTGTGCCCTTCAAGCTATGCATGCTATCGTGGTTCAGCAGGCATATGAGAGTTTGCTGTCTCTCCAAGCCACACAGGTGACAGGAGAAAATAAAACATGCAATGTACCAGCTTATTCTTTTTCCATGCAGACCGTAGGAACCTATCATGGAAATAGGCTAAAGTCAAGGAACTATGACTAAAGGCGATGAAACAAGCAACCTAATACTAATTTGGGGCCTTTTTCCAACGATATGCCCTTTAACACGCTGTCCTTTGGGTCTCATAGACATAAGCTCTATCTACCGAGTAAAGGATAAGGATTTACGCAAATGACAGCTTTCTAATGGAAAACGCTCAATGCAGCTTTCCGGAAATATTTTCCTTTGCAAATCGATGACATCACTCTTTAACAGATATCTTCGTATTAGTCTGTTGAATCCCAATGAGATGAAAAAAAAATCAGCAATTAACATTCCAGTTGCAAGATTTTCCCCAAATTCAACTAACTAATAAGCATTATTTTAACCTATTTAAGCTCTATAATCAAAGAAGTGCTCAATATTATAAAAAATTGTCAAGTAAAAACTTCTATAACAGATATAATAAACAAACATACTTACATACAAGATACATCAAAGCAAGTAAAAGCTATATATGTAATGTATAAATGCACCCCGCGACAGGATGCCGATCGATCGAGCCCCGGCCATGCACAAAAGAATAGGACTTATATGAAAACTGTCACTGTTCAATAACAAGTAATTTAATTCCAAAATTAAAAAGACTAACTGCCCTACTGCGCTTCTGGAAGTTTGAGAAACTCGCCGTTTAAATGTTTTTTTTTTGTATTCTTTTACGGCCCTGGATACAAGTCCTTTAGAGCCTTTCTTCATTTATTTCGCCAGTTGGCGAGTTATTCTTCTTGGTTGTCAACGAAATGATGGTGTAATTAATTACGTTGTTTTCACGGAGCCCCTGGCGACAACTCTTCGCGAATCCACTGGTTTCATCATTGACGACGCAGCAAGGCGGACAACCACCAGCCCGCTATGTAAATCTCACTACAGCCGCACAATGACAGTCTATTTTAGATATTCTACACATTGTTCATAAATATGGGCATTTATAACACAAAATAACACCAATTTCACATTATAAAGTCCACTAGAATCAATTTGCGAAACAATCCAAAACAGACACCGTGTAGTCCGCTAAAATTCCCGCCAAGAACTCTTAAATGTTTATCTTACGTTTAGGCTGTAATCATAGATTAACTTACCTCCATGGTTTTAATTTTCACCGACTTTACATTTCTTTATCTCCAAAACAAATGAACTGATTTTGAAGAAACTGACACTGTTCCCTAAGTTGGGCAATGCCTTCTTGTCAAACCAAATATAAAATATACATGTCCTTATGAAATTTGGCACACATGTTTAAAAAGCTAGAATAGAATTACATATGCAAAAACCGTACAATTCTGACAATATTACATACAGCATTACATACATACGGTTCGAATTCATAACCTACTTTAGAAGTGTCACCTAAAGATTGGTGATATTAGGATACCAAGAATAAAACTTCAACCAAATTTACCTAAAAATACAAATTATCCTAATAAAACATAAATATAAATAAAAACCTAGCCGTAAAAAAACATATCCCGCAGGCTAGTGCCCTTCAGAAGTCGGTTAAAAATGACAGTATTCTGATATCTATGCAGTGAATAAACGTTAGGTACTTTGATTTTTTATATCGTCACACCTAAATTACTATATAGGTAGGTTTCGTACGAGCTATGAACGGCTGTCCCAGGCAAGAGACGCCGATCGATGCAGCCCCAGATAGGTATGCACTAATTGTAGGATGCGCTCTGCAAACGATATTACTGGCCACCCTTTAAAATAGGGTTGCCTGTTTGACTGTTGTATAGAATTTTTTGCAAGTATAGAATTTTTCAAGCATTTGAATACTTTAATAATCTATACGAGCTCCGTGGCGCAGCGGTCATCACGCCTGCCTGCGACATGGATGGTCCCGGGTTCGATCCCCGGTCAGGTCAAGATGGAAAACGATCTTTTTCAGATTGACCTGGGTCTTGGATGTTTATCTTTATATGTATTTGTTATAACATATAGTATCGTTGAGTTAGTATCCCATAACACAAATCTTACATAAGAACTTACTTTGGGGCTAGCTCAATCTGTGTGATTTATCCGTATATATTCATTTATTTATTTAAAGAGGTAAGATTTGATTGTTTATTTGCATTGAATAGGCTCCAAAACTACTGAACCGATTTACAAAATTCTTTTACCCATAGAAAGCTTATTTATCTTTGTATGACATAGGCTATTATTTACGCGGTCAAAGTCGAATGTAAATTTCTAGTAAATTAATAATGGGTAGAAGCCGATTTTGTCTCTGCCATCCCCTTATCTCTAGCTATCCCATCTAGTGCTTTCCAGCATGCCTTGCCATCAACCCACCTAGCTATTGGACGACCAACGTCACGTCTTCCATTTCTAAGAGGCCACTGTGGACCAATCTTCAGCACTCGCAATATTTGCTAGACGCCGAATTAAAATATAGTTGTACATAAAAAAATTGTCGTCGCGTATGAAAAATAGAAAGCTCTTAATTTTCAACTGACTTCAAAATTACATTTCGATTGTAACCATAATTCATATTTTTTTATGTTACTTGTCTAAAAGCTACGGTATTTATGAACTGACTTAAAAATGAAAATTTTTTGGGAGGATATTACTTTCTGGTATCATAATTATATCATAATCGGATCAGTAGTTTGACTACTGGATTTAACTGGATTTAACCAGTCTTTTATTTTTATTTGAAATATTGAACGATATTGATAACGCAAGACCGGACTGAATGGAAGAAGTGGAGGGAGGCCTTTGCCCAACAGAGGGACGCATGATGGCTCGAAAAAAAATTTGAAATATTAAAATTCATAACAAATTGTTCATTAAAGTAAAAAAACAATTAAGCAACCCTACCTTTTAATCTACAAGCCCTAATGAGGGTTGGTCAGATTTGTTATTACTAAGGTACTGGTCTGTTTTGGAAAGGGTCCTAATAAAGGGGTTGGGAGAAATCGAAATCATGGCATCACGCAGTTTCAATTTGCAATTTGTTCATCACTATTATTTGGAGGGTTAGTTTTATAACTAAATATAAAATAATAACTACTGCCAAATAAGGCCAGTGTAAATTTAAAATGTAAGCGTAGAACTCAGACCTAGTAACACAAAAAATAAAACATTTAATACACATAGTATTATGTATTCCCCTATTGTGTACAATAGGTAACATTTTTATATAGGTAAGCAAACATTCAGACCTTAACTCCAATTTCTGATCCATCGCAGTGGTCTTTATGCCATTTGGTATTTTATTAAATATAAAATTTTAATAATAAACAGGTCGTTAGTCATTTCGCACCACTAGCGATTCAGATGGCGGTGCGAATCGCCCAAGAGCTCTTTTTGAATGGATTCGTTCGCACTGCACTGGGTCGATTCGGACTACGGGGCGAAACAATCCAATACTCTTACTGTTTGTGTACAAATGTACTTTTTGTGCAGTGAATCTGGGTCACCTGGGTACTTTATTATTTACTTTAAGTAGGCACGTGTGAATAAAAAACTCAAGTATATCATCCTGTCAGGTTCGTTTGTGCGAATAAGTACTTTACCTTGGTACTTTACGGCCAGAATAAATTTACGCATTAAATTATTTCTTTATATTATGGCTTCAACCGAGATTTCAGTGATCCTGCCAATGTCCAGTTTAATGAGATACTAGGGATCGGTGTTGTACGGTATAGTTTTTAACAAGGAGCATGAAAGATACGAGTATATATGATATTATGATAGATATATGCGTATATTCTTTGAAAGCCTCGTAGGAGCTTCTGGTAACAATACACCATTTTGACGAATTTCAGGCACAGAGACTGGTGCTTTACAACCAACTCCGCTTTGGAAGCGGTGTAAACTTAGCTTTAATTATATATAATTGGTGAGACAGTTTAATTCTGTATGTTTGTAATATGGACCAATGTAGAAGTCTGAAATAAACGATTATTATTATTATAATACAACTCTATATTATAAAGTGGGCCATTTTGACGCGAAAAGTTATCAAAACATAATCCTCAAAAACATTGCAACTGAGTAAACAAATCTCCAACAGCAAATAATGGAATAAGCCTATTACTGGACCATAAAAGAGGTTATCTGATCCCGATTTTCCGGAACAAGATATAATCACAAAGTAGGCGATAGCCGCGAGCGAAACGGTCGCTACGAAACGCCTTGGTCTGTCTGTGGGGTAAGATTGGGATACCCTTACACGGTGCGGGCCTTTTTGAATCAGATCCGGGGCCGTAGCGGCCCCAACAGTTATTTTTACCTCACCGAAACTAGAGCCACCGGTAATTTTATTCTTGTACTCCTAAATAACATTGAATTAAAAAATCTACGACAGTACTTTGTAGTAAATTACTTGTAGTATTTTTAGTATATTTTTTTATCAACATCATCATTTAAAATTAAAAGAACTACTCATTACCGCCAAAGATGGCCGCTTTTGGTGGTGATGAGTAGTTTTCTTATTCAGCAAATGCAAAACAATGAAATGTAATACCAAACATATGTACTGGTAATATGCTACCTAAGTACTGACGTCTAAGACCGACGTAGACTTTTAAATTACATCTTATTTCGAAGTAAAATAAATTAAATTAGAGGTGGCACTAGTTGCTGGCCTAATCCTCCGGGGCACATTTGTTCTGCAAGTTAGGACGCGTACTTTCAGCATAGTGTAACAACCTAAAAATTGCGTTGTAAAGTCTCATTAGTAAAGACCAACTAGAGTAGAGCTTAACTAATGTCACTGATTAAATGTTGCTACTGAAAAGTTTTAGCTCGCTAAAGCTTTTGATAACAACATTTAATCAAAAGCTTTAGATCGCTAAACTTTTGATAGCAACATTTCGTTCAAGGGAATGATGAGCTTACTTATACCACAGGTCACATACTAGTTTCAAAGAGCTTTTATTACATCCAGAATTAATCTGACATCGAGTTCTCAGCACTGAGAGGGTGGTAGATTCGCTGAAGCACGGGGACGGGGGGTTGCGAACACCCCGTGAGTCTACCTGTTGCAACTCCGCCCCCAACGGGGTGAAGGGAGTTTGCCTCCATATTTTCCTATAAATATTATTTGCTTGTATTTTGTTTGTTTGAGTGGCCAACATTGTTTCTAGATTTTTCAAATTTCTGCTTTTAGATTTTTCTGCTTTAAAGCATCTGCCATAGTTTAAAACGACTTTATGATGTTAAGGTGCACCGAAATGTACGGAGGAGATTGAGAATTATTAATGCCAATTAATAATAAGGATGTGGAATCTACGGAAAGCAACCATTATACCAATAGTTTTGTCAACAACGGGAGTTATTCCAAAACAATTGCACCAATCTCTTTCGGAACTCGATATACCATCTTACATATACCTCTTAATGCAAAAAGCTGTAATATTGAACACGTGTAGGATCGTAGGAAAATTCCTTCAATCAGATACCCCAAACCATGATATTCACTTGACTTAGGTCCGTGTTTATCATTATTACCGGCTATCGTAGCCGAGCAGAATGTGATTCTGATATAAATAATAATAATCGATCATCCATCCCAGTCCGGAATGCGTCCGGAGTTGCTTGACATGCGTAAGACCACTGGGTCATCGGATTCTTCGTTGATATTATAAAATATATTTATTTTCAAGAAATGTGATATTTATTATTACCTGTTGACTTCTGCAGCCCATTCAGACTGTGACACGAGTAGTCCCTGGTTCGAACCCCTGCTAAGTAATGATGAAAAATTATTTCCGATTAGGCTGGGTCTTTATATCTTTTATAAATAATAGTACATTACTGCAGAGGCCGGGAAGTAAGGGATTGCCGGACGAGTATAGTTTTCAAGGCCGAGCGTCAGCGAGGCCTTGACAATAGTTACGAGTCCGGCAATCCCTTTCCCGCCGAGGAAAGTATAGAGATTTTCTCAATAAATGTGAGGAAATTTAACTTAAAGTTACACATAAACTTACATGCCTTAAATATTTCCCCTTACTAGGTATTTGCCTGTAGTAATTTTTCCACTTTCAAGTTTCAAATTAGGTAGGTACTTAAAATCCATTGCAGTGTTGCTTTCATCACTAAAACTCATTTTGAACCGTTTCATTTCGAATAAATAACCAACTTTGCACATATTTACCGAAAACAATCAATGTCAATCAATTACTGCAAAGCGTTAATCACAAACTACGAAGAAGATACTATTACTAGTATCAGACGACCGACTGCCATATGTTTTCTCTAGGCAATAAGGATCATAGACAAATAATGGAGTGAGGGTGAAAATGAAAAAAATGCCATACAATTCCTTTTGAGTTTCTATGGGGGGCCATAAATTCAAAGTCAATTGACGTGTGTTCTATGCCCTAAAATCCGTAAAGGCAGTTTTTCGGCAGTGGCGTTAATCACTACGGGTATAGTGAAAATAACAGATCTCCCGAGTTTTTAATTTTTTTATTTTCAGTTGTCAATTCCAGCAAAGGAAACAATGCCCATAGAGCCCAGTCATATTTTTCACAAAAAATTTAATAGATCATAGATTATTGTTTTCTTCTCTCGCAACGAAAATTAAGCATATTTTCGTATGATCACATATCGATATTTTAATGAAATTGTAGTTATATTCACGTATAATATGCATTTTTTAAAAATGCAGTGGTAGTAAACTGGCTGTATGACAAGTGACATAATTTACGTTACATAGATTAATTAAAAAGTTTTGAGCAGCGGCCGGGAAGTAATTTTCATACTTATTTCCTGGCCTAGGCCGGCAATGCGATGAATGAGCCAAGAATTACAAACTTCCGGTCTTCTTTTTACTACAGTAATGCCTACATTTCCGAGCATGTTTGAGAAAAGTATCGTTAGTACATAATCGACGATACATGTTTAGAACTTACTATAGGGCTAGCTCAATAGTATGATTTGGCCTATAATTTTTAAATATTCTTACATATAATTGCGTCATATGTAAAAAAATAAATATGCTTACATTACAGCCAACCGTCTGAGTCTGTCGCAAACCCTCATTAGGTAGGTTCTGACCGCAAACCTGTGAAAATGAAGTCAAACCTAAATGCAAAACGAAAGGATTTAGTGCCAAAGTGCGAGTTGAACTCTCGTGGAGAGGATTCCGTGCAAATATCATTATCAAGTCTTTTTAGTCTCCACCGCAGGAGCACGACCCTCTCTGTACTAGCGGAGCCATACATTAGCCAGAGCAGTCAGAGGATTTGGCCTACACTTTCCGCGCTAGCCAGACGTTTTGGTTACTTCAAGGTTTTCCTTTAATCCACAAGTAATGAACTATATTTTGTATTTTTATCACAATTGTATAGGCTCAGTAGTTTCGGATATCAGGGTTGGTTAATTTTCTTCTTCTTTAATGAAAAACTACAAACTACTAAAATGAAAACTAATTCATTTTACTATACATAATATCAAAAATATTTATCATTTGATATATGTATGACCAATTATATTTTTAATTTTTAATAATTAATTTGTCCCCAAAATGACAATATAATTATGATGTATAAATACCTAAAAAGATCACATCTGTATTTGGGTTATAGGATAACACCATCCTACCAAATATCACCTGATTTAGTCCTAGATTCGGAGCAAATTGGCTGTGACAGATGGACGGACAAACAGACGCACGAGTGATTCTTTAGAGGTTCCGTTGTTACATTTTTTATACGAAACTCTAATAAAATAAAAATATTTTGAAAGCTCTCAACTTTTTTACAACGCTGTTAGAAACTTTACCTTTGATGGAACTTCTAAATATAGCTGAAGTTACAAACTGACGTCAATTCAAACACGTGAAGAGCCGCATTAAATTTCACAACAATTGAAATTTTAACTGTTATGAAATCAAAATAATTGACTTTTAGGTAATCACGTGTAACATGTGTTCTGAGCAAGCTCCAGTATCATATTTATCGTATAATAAAATAAACTATATTTTAACACTAACAATTTTTTTTTTAATTATTTCTTCTTCCTCTTATGTAGGGTCGGGACATCATTTAAGCTTCGTCCATTTTGCTTTATCTCGAGCAATCCCCCATTTGTTTTAAGCTACTGAAAGGAAGGCTCTAAAGGACTCGTATATCTAAAGGGCTGTGAAACAATAAAAAATAATATTTTGATCGCTTTTTACCGCTGCCTCTGGCGGCTTTTAAGTTTTTTACAACGTAGTCAGAAACTTTTCTGAAACCTTACGCTTTAACATCTAAATATAACTTAGTTATGAGTTACAAACTGACGTCAATTTTTAAAACGTGATCAGAGTTGCATTTGATTTCACAAAAGAATCACGTGTTTTATGCAACCTCTCCTGTTATTGATATAACGTGAGATAGAGCCTTTACGTTTACAAACGGGTCTTAAACGTGCTACGTCAGAAGTCCATTTTCAAGGCGAGTGCAAAGAGCATAAAATCACTTCGTGGCGAGTGTAGGACACGTGCTGGAGGATCCCGTTTGTAAACATAATAGCTTTATTTCATGTTTTTCATGCAGATTATTTGTATTTCCATTGGAGTAACGGGTGTTACCCCGATCCTTTGGAAATGTTGATGTAATGTGGGTCTCCAGCCAGAACCCGTTCCTGGAAATACCAATGTCGTAAATATCAATTATATTTATTAAAATTTAGAATTAAACATCCATTTAATATCCACGACATGTTTTGTCGTTTTTATTTTTTGCAGTAGGCTGCGTCAAAAAACTTCACAATTTTCCACAATATGCTTCATCAAAACGCACATAATTACTATGAAATAAATAATTACGTAGGTATATATATAAGAACAAATAATGAAGATTGAACTAGCTCCACGAGGGTTCCGTTCTCCGAACAACGTGTATGCAAAATTTCATGATGATCGCTTCAGTAGACAGGGCATGAAAGGGTAACAAACAAACAAACAAACTCACTTTGGGTAAATGGGTTGGACACAATTTTTCCTACGCTTTTATAAAGTATAAAAGACTCTATACAATCTAATCTTAGTAAGGCGTATAAAAAAACCCCATCTCTTTGATGTGTCCGAGTTTATATTTTCAAATCCGGATTTTGCTTTAGGTATTTCACTGGAAAGTTTTGTTAAAATTCATGTTTAAAAATATCACACAGAATTCACAGAATTTGCTTAAAAGGACTGGCGCTGGCTTCTCAAAAATCATAATATTTGGTAATGTCGAATTCCCTCTTTAGTAAAATATGCACAATCCCTCCAAAGTCCAAAGAGAAAGAACTGTTGCATTCTATATTTTTGTGGGATGCAGCAGTTGAATTTCCAGTTGTTTGTTTGGTTTTTTGGTGTCAGATTTTTCAAGCTGCTAAAAGGCAGTATTTCCAGTATCTATTTATCTGAAGTTTCGGAGCCTATTCGATGCAAACAAAAAAACAATCAAATCTGTCCTCTGTGTCTGATAATCGATCAGATTACAAATAAAAGAAACTAGGTATATCCAAGTTATTATCATCGTAGCCTTTTTGTTTGTTTTTTTTTTTGTTTATGTTCGTTTGCCGTCGGCATGCGGCATGGTAAGTGATCGCCGCTGCCCATGGACAACTGAAACACCACGGGTGTTACAAGAGCGTTGCTGGGCTTTATTTTTCCCTCCCCAAAGTGGAAGGAGGGATGGGCCTCCGCATATTTATTTATCATCATTGCATTTGAGTAATTACTCCCCAACTAGCGAAATAAATGGAGAAAGACTTAAAAGGACTCAATCCAGGGCCGTAAAAAAACTCATGAAATCGATAATTTGTATCCAAGTTATTAACATCCCAGCCTTTATGTTCCAGAGCGCAACTCCAACGCCTGCTACCGAATGCCGTGCATGCGAGGGATTTGCATCCAGACGGTGCAGGACCCTGGCTTCTCTTGCAAGTGCGAGAACACTGGCTTCTACGGACAGCGTTGCGAGAAAGGTAACTACTCCATGTACCACCCTCCTTACCTCCTACAACTTAACTGAGCGTGTTCCGGCAGTGGAGGCAAATTCTCGCTGTGTATCGTCTCGTGTTAGCCGCAAGCAGTCCACTGCTGGACATTGGCCTCCCCAAGGATTTCTATCATAGGGAGATTTTGCCATACTCACCCCGCTTGGCAGGCGGGTTGGTGAGTTGATTTGTTTGGCTCATATCATTTCCGACGCTGCTGCCCATCGAAACCGTTTTTTAAGCGAAGAAAGAGTAGGTGTTTTAGGACTGGGGAAACGGGATAAAAGTATTTGGGATGTATTTGTATATTGATGATGTAAAGGTTGCTCGGAAGGATGGGGATGAGAAAATAACATGTAGGGAGGCTGGGAGCGTGTACCCCATGCCATACCTTCAACTACCATACAGACAGTTGAGGACGACACCTATGATAATAATATGATTAGGACAAAGTTTTAAAAGTCGTCCACCCGTCTTACATAATCCTCCTTGGGTAACTTCAGAGTAAAAGGCAACGAAATACAAAACTCAAAATTCTTTATTGCATAACTGTGTAAAATTATAGATGGTACAATATGTTAAGTATCACAGTTTGCCCTTTCAGGCATGCATTGCAGTGTACAAAGTTCACTAATTTCTTGCTCTGCGTGTTTTAAAACTAATAAATAAATTAAATAACTAAATGAGTGGGGACAAATCCCACAGCACTCCTGAGGCCAATCTCAGCTGAGTTACAACCGGGATCACGTTTAGATGAACAACAAGTCCTCCAGACAGCATTATTAGAGAAATCGTTCCGTTATATAAACTCAAGGACCTCTTAACTGTAAGCTTTTAACGTCTGTGTAGGTAGAATGAATTGCCTAAGTGTTTACAACATAGAGAATTCTCCTTGGTTTATAAGGTTCATATCCAATCGATAATAAGCTGTTATGAGAACACACCTACGTATATTTTCCGTTAAAACAGCAAATCTATTACAAAATTTAATTAGGTCCTTCAGACAACATCAAGATTTGTATTATTCTTAAAGTACGCCTTTGTGCCACATTTTCGAACAATAAAGATTGAAAATCTTGCTAGACGAGCTGACGAACGTTATCAAAAAATTGCTACAAGTAATTTACTGGAGGATTAGTACAATTTTTCGAATTTGCTATCATAAGAGCTCTCGAAACTCTAAAAGATATAAAGGCTGCTGAGTCACATTTTTTCCTCTCAACGTAAATGCCTCTAATAAAAATCAATAAACAAGTGACGTCCCTTCAATGCATTTTGTAGGGGTAACGCACATAGCTGCCGAAAACAAATCTTATTGTTCATTACTTTTATAGAAAAGGCTTCATTACAGTAGTTGTTGTAGTAAGATATATTTTTTTAATTTTCATGCTTTTAAATTGAATTTTTATCCAAACTTGTAAATTCTTATAAAATGTATAGATATAAAACTAAAAATGTCCCTAAAGTCTTATCTTATAAGCTAGGTGCTTACATAATCAGACACACTTTTCATAATCTGTTATACAATCATGTGCACCGTTAGAGCTTACTTAGGAGGAAAATATTAAAATGAAGGGTGGTAGTATTTTCGCTGATTGCCTCTCAACATTTGAGGGCTCTTATTGCCCACCGGGCAATTATAACATCAGACAGAATTCCCACCTACTCGTACGTAACAAGCTTCTTCTAAGAGTTCTACAATAAAGGTTAAGAGGCAACTAAATATCTGTAAGTTCCTCTTGTTGTTAAAAAATATTTATTACCCCGCATGAAGATCCCGGTACCGTATATTGCAATAGGTACAAAATAAAGAGGGTACAGAAGACGAACATTTTAAAGTTTATTCCACCTCATACCTTTTGCTTTATAACGATATGTTTCATAGCTATAAACGTTTATAATCTAATTATTTGTGCTATTCAGCCTACCTATTTGTGTTATATCAATAAACTCGTGCAAGTCACAACATGCTCACGTGTTCCGGACCGATGCTTTAACTTGCACGAGCGCGTCAGCCTGGACATAGAAACTCTATTGTCGGCACGGTCAAGGAGTCTGACGAAACGCGTTCTGACTACGTCCCGGGCACGACCCGGATGTGTGGACAGTCCATATCGCGTGCCAGCTATGTGGTCCCTGGCAGGGTAGAATAGGACTACTCCAGGTCTCTCTGACTTAAAAAACACAAGCTAAACAAAACTAATAAACATCGAAGAAACCTCTCCAACCCGTTTGGCCAGCGTGGAGAATGTTGGCCAAATCCTCTGACTACTCTGGCTCATAGTACAGAGAGGGTCGTGCTCATCATCATCAGGTCTTTTTTAGTCTTTGCTGCAGAGACTAAAAAAGACCTGATGATGATTATAATGATATCGCATGTCAATATAAAGTGCCGAATCGTCACATATACGTAGACGACGGACGTAGTGCGTGTGCCAGATCTGAGCTTACGTTATTTTGTCAGCCCAGCTTTACCTTTTGCAGAGTATTAGACATTTAATGAGAGCACCTCTCAAAGCGAAAGCCTTAGAAATCACCGACTAATTGATCTAAGCTTTTTATAACGATGTCGACTTTAGTAGGAGGAGCTTGAGAAGAGCAATTAAGGCGCTCTTATAGTAACACTAGCGCCCCCGAGCAATTAATTCTTTTAATCCTAAATAATATCGCAATTCATTTTTATTAATATTTGTTTGATAAATTCAGAGAAAAACTGGTTAACGCCAAAAGTGGCCACTTTTGGCGTTAACTTGTTTTTCTCTTTCAATATGGCACTAAAGTAATAATAAAAAATACCTACTTCAAGTAATTTACTAGTTTTGTACTTGTTAGATTTTTAATATTCGATATTATTGAGGATTTAAAGAATTTGATTGCTGGGTTGCGCTAGTGTTACTATAAGAGCGCCTTAAGCTTTTTCGGAATCCTTCTGATATTATAATGAGAAATTGAGTGTAACAAAAAGTGTAAAAAAATTAAAAGACAAAATGGCCTACGCACAGAAGTAGTTCAGGGGAAGAATGTGAATTTTGAGAATGGAAAAAGGTCGTAGAAATAGGGGAGGGCTAGAGAAAATGTGGATGGAGTGCATAAGGGAGGGTAAGAAGGGTGTAACCGAGAATAGGACCAGCAATAGATTGGTAAAAGGAAGAAAAGACATATTTACTGTGCCGACCTCACATAATTGGCTAAATCTACTTGACTAAAAAAAAATTCGTGTCGCTATGTACCTGCCAAAAATAAACACAATAGTGACCGAAATACATTTCTAAACAAAAAACTCTTTCAGATATAGAAGTTTTAAAGACACATATTTTTAGACGTTAATTTTTAGACGTGAAAACGCGCTGCTGAAATGCCTACATATTTGTGACGTCACAACTTTGTATTTTGTATGGGCGGCGTGAGAACTTTGTTTGGTAGCGTTTGTGGTAATGGTTTCATAATAAAAGTTGCTATACATTTTGCGAACTACAATACAGTATATAACTGTAATTTAAGATTTTCATACTTTTAAAAATGGTCCTATTCACCCAACTTTAAAGAACGAATCGATATTAAATTAAAAGTGTTTTTTTATAGTGTTTTTAGATAGAAATGAGTATCATTGGAAACAAATTTTATATAATCTTAATATTAGGCAAATACCGAATTATTAGTTGGAGAAGTGCAAGTAGAAGTTGTCTAACTTTCGAAGAACGACATAGGCTACCTAAAATAGATTGAAATGAGCTGTAATTTCTATAAAATTAAGCTTTAGCTGTTTTCATACCTAATTGAAGAATTCGAAGAAGAATTGAAGATCACTTGATTTGTCTTGGCAAACATTTTAAAGTTTGAATTGCTCATAATAAAATCTTGTCATCATGATCATCATCATGTCTTTTTTAGTCTCCACTGCAGGAGCATGACCCTCTCTTTACTACCAGACCATATTGCCAGGATTTGGCCTACACTCTCCACGCTTGGCAGACAGGTTGGAGAGATCTCTTTGATGTTTATAAGCTTCGTTTAGCTTTGTGTTTCCTAAGATTAGTTCTATTCTACTCTGCCGGGAACCACACGGCGAAAAAGCTTGTGACTTAAAATGTTCTTTATTTTGTAAAAATCTTATTGTTGTACCTACTAGTTCCTTATGACTATTTACTCTCTAGACACCGTTATGCCTTTTTTTCTATGATTAAAAAACTGGCATTGCAATGCTTGTGCGCGTAACAGCTCTATAGTAGTTAGCACACGCGTCCTGAGCACAGAAAAACTTGTAATTATTGTAATTTACCTCAGGACCTCAGGGCCCCGAGGTAAATTAATGCCATCAAAATCCGTTAAATTGGTAGCTATGTATGTATTGTATGTGCATGATAGACTTTGGGTTGGACACATTTTTTTTCTACACCTTTAGGCTAACAGAGTCTATGTAGGCTTTATTTAATTTGGGCTGGTTCCGTAGAAGGATTTAATTTACAATATAATAACATTCAACAATTAAAACTAACTTATATCAACTAAAAACTAACAATTAAAAAAATAAAATTACCTATGAATTAAACCTAGCTATAAATAGAAAATGCCCCGCAGATCATTACCCTGCGGTAATGTGCCCAGAAGACTGGCAGCATTGCCACGTTAAATGGCAATGCTTATTCTTTGGGTAAGATAGTGACCAGCCCTCTGGTCATTGGATACTTCGACCAACATTGTGCTCACAACTTGAATATTAATGTTTACATGTATGAAATTTTCGAAGGTTTTTCTTTGATTAATGGTAATTATTTGTTTGTTCCAGCGTGCCCCACGGTGCCAATGCGAGGCCTCGTCTTCCCCCACGAATGTATCGTCATTTGAACCGACTGTAAACTAAAATAAGAGGCTTACATAAGCGACACTAGCACCATTCACATTGCAACATACATTACATAATATCACGCCCTAATCCCTTGCGGGGTAGGCAGAGCCCAAGATCGTAAAACCCAAAGACCACGTTTAGCATGGTAGTGGGCGTAAAGGTGGTAAACGTAGGTAATCAAAATAGTGATGGGTTGCTAGACGCATCGCCTATAACGTGATTCCTTAGATTTTCGCTCAATCCCTTGACCGGCTTTTACTGTCTGCGCGGGAAGAAAAGCAGTTGGTATATTCTATGTTTTTACTTTTCACCCAAACCAACATGGAAGAGATCAAATTTAAAATTAGGAGTAAAAATAAAATGGTGGTTTCGCTCTTGTAAGCCTCATAATAGAACATGCTGTATTTATTTAGTTAAGAATGTCTCACACCAGATTTGAAACACTGCGATAGTGTTGCGGAACCATCGATAGTTTCATATCGATACTTGGCCTCAAAAAGTATTCAGGCCTATCAATAGTATTACCACGTGTCAATACTATCGATAGTATCGATAGTGCTTTAGGAGCTATATTATGTTGATAAGAGTAATACTATCGAAATTTAGCATGCGATATTACGATAGTATTGCAAAAACTGTCAGAAATCAAAAATCTACATTTGCCGACTTTCGATCGCTAGTGATCGTAATTTAAATAAAATCACATTGGTGTCGATAGCATCGGATGAATAAATATCGACATTATTGCCTGTATTATATGTATTGCCCATAAAGTCCTATCGATAGCTTTGACACGTGGCAATATAATTTTATAGCCTATGAATAGGTACTTTTGGTTTCGCCTTGATTATCGATGGTCTATCGATAGACTAGTAATAATAGCGCTACTAAGCGACAGTGAGCCATTTGGTTTAAAAAAAAACTCGGCACAGAAAGAGAATAAGTATACGTATAAACGGACGGATAGCATAAAATGAAATGAACACTATGATCTTTAAATACCAACTTAATTTGGAATAATATTTTAACTATACATTGTATCTCTTGAAGTGTCATGTTACTTTTGCACATAGTCTACAGAGCATCAGCGAGAGAAAAGCCAGGATTACCCATGTATCTAAGAATAATCGGGTTATGCCCTTCAGAAACGTAATACTGACGCAAGCACCTAACCCTGCAAACGTGCAGCGACATAAGCTAACGCCCATATCGTCGTTAGATGAATGCAATAAATTTTCCTGCGATCGAAACTCAAACTCTTACAAATGTTATGGTATTACCTATTTATGACGCACATAACATAAGGTATGATACCTACGTTAAAAATTGGCGTCATTGTTACGTACTCCGTACCCTATTCTCAGGTACATGGTATTACCATACTTTGAGTATAAGTTGGAAAGATTTAAATGTGAAAGATGTGATTTGGATCACTGTATTAATATGTATAATAAATAGATAAATAGTTTGTATATTTAAAAGTAAATAAATTAATATATAAAACTGAGATATATAATGTTTTTTTTCTCGATCTGCTTTCGCATCGGTACCGTGTAAGCATTACATACTGTGTATGCATATACGGTACCACATATCCTGGCCATTTTCGGTCAGGTAACTTATTATCATGCGGAAGTGCCAGTAAATACTCACGCCCACTAGACTGTAGGACACGTAGCGATTATATTATTATGCTCATTGCTTAGGGCTAATAAGACAGCATTAATACTGTAATAAGAATTGGCATCAATATGAAAAAGAAGTACTTATGATTATATGCAGTATGGAAAACTGTAAAAGTTTTAGAAGGACAATTAAAATTTTAAAAATAAAATTGAAACGAGAAAAATACAAATACGTTAAATGATGTCCTTAAAAGTAAAAAGAACACTTTTCAGTGCTCGAAACGTTAGGTGTATAAATAATGTTATAAACGCGATAAAAACCGTATATTAAAGTTATTTTTTTTAAATGAGTAAAAATAATAGTAAAGCTTAGAAAAAACTGAAAGGGAATGTCTTGGAAATCAGGGATATAGAGTGTACGTGTGTTGCATGACTAAGAATGGGCCTTAGAAATCTCTACAACTATACTTTTGTTCGGTCATTAGTATTTCAAGTACCTACACCATTTATCGATATCTTGCACGAAATCAGTAAGGGCAACACTACTCGTACTACCATCTTTGACTTACCTATGCTATTACTATGGGTCTTCTCCACGAGCAAGAGAATCCTGATTCGACAGCGCTTCTAATATTATAGAACATCATCATCAGATGTTTTTAGTCTCTACTGCAGGAGCTCAACCCTCTACAACTAGAGCCATATATTAGTACGGAGCAGTCAGAGGATTTGGCCTACCTACACTCTATTTGAAACTATACTAAATACTTACAATATTACAAAGAGGAAAGATATAATTGTTCGTTTGTTCGCATTGAATAGGCTCTAAAACTACTATACCGATTTTCAAAATACTTTCACATACTGAAAAGTAATTTATTTGCGGTTGACATAAGTAGGCAATTTTCGCCGATGAAGTCGCGGGAAAAGTTAGTTAAATGATTTTTTTTTTCGATATTTACTAACTTATTATGCCCTTATATATGGGCCCCTAAGTAGTATTAGCCCAGCAGGCCTATTTGCTAACTTTTGACAGCTACGATGTACATCATTTTCATGGTAACTTCAATATTCATTACGGCTTCGGTACGAATGACTATTTTTATTTAAGATACGAAAACCGTAATGGATGCTAGAGTGACAATCAAATCGTTGTACACCGAGTTAGCAAATCGGCCTGCCGGCCTATTACTAACTCGGATGACAGGTGTCGATGCCTATCAATCAAGAAGTAGTGTTACAATGCGGTTTTTGTATTTTAAATAAAAAGTTCGAGCAAGCAAAACCCGCATTGCAACCCGGCAGGACCCCCTTAATCTATTATTCTATTGGTGGATAAAGAAAGGTTGATACGTGCGAGCGGGACACCAACCTCTAGAACCTAAGTATTTCCGTCTAATGATCAAACAAGCTTTATCAGAAGTAATATCGCAAATCAATAATTTAAACAGTTTTATCAGGGTTCCAAGGAGAAAACGCTTACTATATAGATGGTATTATATACCTATCACCTACATGATTTTTTCTAATGATCGAAGTTTTTTTCGCAGCTAAGCAGAAAACCCATGCATCTAGAAAATAATTCACCAACTTAACAATAACTATAAAAGATCATAATTGACAGTGACAGCTGTCAAAATGAAATGACGCGCCAATCGTAACATCCGGTTTTGTTGGTGAACTTGAACTGAATAAGTAGGTAGGTACAACACGCGGCGTATAAGTTGAACTAAGTGTGAGCGAGACGCACCTATATTAATCAGTGGCAATGTATTGCGGTGTCCTACTCACACTTAGTTCAACTTATTTGCCGGGCACTGTACCTAGCTAGCTAGTCGCTGAGTTTGTTGTTTTGATTTGATTATTCTCTACAAAGGAATAACTCCACTGAAGTCTTAGCTAGCTTACGTTGGCATAATGATGCTGAGATAATTTTCTTCCAACTAGCTAGTAGGTTTCTTTCTAAAATATAAGCGAATTATTAGTGAATACATTGCAATTAAAATCAAGTGCTTCGTCTGCCTTTCATTGGATCGTTTGTGCTTACATTTACTTTATTCACTGCGAATATCAACGAGGGAACAAGGTAGGTACCCCTATTTTATTTTAATTAGTAGGTTATCCGTATTTTATTTTAATTTCTAGGCTCCAATTATTGTATATATACATATGAAGCATTTTCCTAACAAAGGATTTTCAATTCGTATAGATAAAGTTACAAATAAAAGAGATAATTTTCAAGTAACATCCTCTCTGCTTTGATCAACCCCACAGTTCAGTACTTTCAATTGTAGTTTGTGTAAACTAAATAAGTTCCTAAGAGAATGGTCTGGTCCTGAAGTCACTTTGACTTCTTAACTATTTATGTTCCAAATCTTTAGTCAAGGGTATTGGATAAGACCTGGAAGGATATTACCAGTGATTTAAACAAATAAAACAAAAGAGAAGAGGATTTTGTCTCCAGCAATAAGACTAGCAAGTAGACTAGTGCATAGCAATTATTAACATTTTTATGAGTCACAGATCTATCTACCTACTTTTAATTATTGTCACTATTTTGTGAAAAAGGTTACTAGAAAGTGAATAGATCCTTTATTTTCAGATCTCTAACATAGTGTCACCATGGCGTGGTCTAAGTACCAGAAGTTTCTGGCCTGTATGATGGTGGTTACGGGGTCCATCAATACGCTGTGCACAAAGTGGGCTGACAAACTGGAGTCTAAGGGCTCGGACGGGAACATCAGGCCATTTGAGCACCCCTTTCTGCAGGTAATCAACTGAACAATATTGAATTCTGACTAAGTGTTTGAAGTAACTATAATGTTTTTACATGACCCTACACAATTGCATGGTAACTTCTGAGCTGCTGTCCCAGAGCTGACATGTGGGTACTTGTACTTCAATGTAACTGGGACCTCAATGAACTAAAACATAGGTCTCTTAAATTTCTTGGAATTCTTTTAGTTTTTCTTATAGCAACTGAGACCACTCAGTAATGAATAGGTACAAAATCTATTGTAAAAGTATTAGAGACAAGGTAGACTCAGATTGTCGCCCGCGCGTTACTAGGGGGCACACAACATTCCATCCTCGTGTGTCTAATAAAACGTATTATCAAGTAAAATTAAACTATCTCATGTTTTCAAATATCTAGACTAATCACTTATTTTTTACATGTCTAGGCAGCTGCGATGTTCCTCGGCGAGATGCTGTGCCTGATGACCTTCAAGATCATCTTCCGGCTGACGAACAACAACAACACCGGACACATGCTAGTGCAGGGCAACCAGAACTTCAATCCGTTTATATTGATGCCAGCAGCTATGTTTGATTTGGTGAGTCGCTTGTTATCATATCCTCACCGACAGTGCCTTGTGGTTCCCGGTGGAGAAGAATAGCACCACTCTTAGTCTTCTTGTGGATTTTGTAGAAGGCGACTTAGGGAACACAAGTTAAACAAAGAGACCTATCCAACCTGTCTGGCCTGATTGGAGAGTGAAAGCCAAATCTTCTACCTGCTCTGGCCAATATATGGCTCTGGTAGAACAGAGAGGGTGGAGCTCCTGCAGTGGAGACTAAAAAAGACTTGATGATGATATCCTCATGTAGACTTGTTCACAGGTTGATGTGATTTATATGTACTGGAATAAAGAACTCGTATTATAAATAAATAAATATATGGACAAACCACACAGATTGAGCTTCTAAAGTGAGTTTATGACTTGTGGTTTGAGATACTAATACTCAAAATTATAACAAATACATATAAAGATTAACATCCAAGACCCGATGGTCCAGTGGGTGTGAGCTCTATGAACGCTTACGTATGTTAAGCAACCCTTGGTGCAGTCCCTACTTGGATGGGTGACCGCAAGTGGCATAAAAATATCTCGAGCTCCTCCGTGCTTCGGAAGGCACGTTAAGCCGTTGGTCCCGGCTGTCATTGTTGATAGCAGTCGTTAAGCTATGTCAGATGCCTTAGGGCAGCTTGAAAAATCTGACACCAGTGTTGGCCACTTACACATACGAAAAACAAACATCCAAGACCCAGATGAATGTGCAAAAGATTCCATCTTGACTTGACCGGGGATTAAGCCCAGGACCAACACTGTGACAGCCTAGCATGATGACTGCTGCGCCACGGAGCTCGTCAATCACCATGGTAATATTTATCAATCTCCCATCTAAAACGAAGCGCCACGCCGTACACACAGAGCACGGAATGTGACTCGTTTGCGCGGGCTAAATTCCGTGCTCTGTGGCCGTACATACATTACCGCCACAATGCGATATTTTATGCGGTAATAATAATGTTTTCAAACACAACCTAACGTGACATAACGTGCTACTTATTATAAACGGCTTATCGCGTAACAATAGCATTGTCTGATATAAAAAGAAAATAATATTTCCAATGTAATGATGTGTGTTCACTGATATTACAGATATTACAATCAGCTATATAGTGTCCTGGGTTAATATAATAACATTAAAATTAGTCCCTTAGTAACATTATAGGAAAATATTGGACACATATTTTTTTCTTTTATCAATTAAACAAAAAATGATAAAGATGTAGCGCATAGATATTCATTGGTCGTGTGGTTCCTGGCAGAGTAGAATAGGACCACTCCAAGTCTTCCCGTGGATGTCGTAAAAGGCGACTTAGGAAACACAAGCTAAACATAGCTTACAAACTTCAAAAAGACCTCTCAACCCGTCTGGCCAGCGTGGAGAGTGTAGGCCAAATTCTCTGAATACTCCGGCTAATATTTTGCTGTGTGTACTACAGAGAGGGTCGTGTTCCTGCAGTGGAGACTAAAAAAGACCTGATGGATGGATTCATTGGTCATTGCTCGTGGCATCATAGTTGTCTAAAAAGTTGTCAAAAATGTGACGTCAAACTGTGAACAGAAGAAAAAACACGTGTTCTCCGTGCGTGTCCTATACATGGCCAAAATTTTGATCAATTTGGACCCTTAAAGTGGTGATTCAGCCCGTCAATATGATTAACTTTTCTAATGGGATCAAATGCTGGACAACCTAAAAAAAATTCTGCCATTTCTGTGTTGTAACTTGTAAGTTAATGTTTAAACTGGTGGTGGCGTTATGTGTCATTGAGTTCTCTCTAATATGGTTGAGCTTAAGAGCGTATACTAGCAGTATTTTTTCAATATGGTTTCCATACAAATGTATTTCTCTATTTTCTCTTGCCTCTAGAAGCAGTTTTCAGCGAGAAAATAGAGAAATACATTTGTATGGAAAACGCACTGCTAGTATACCCTCTTAACGATGGCTGACCCATACGTCAACTCGTGAACGGGTGCTGCCAGTGGGGACTGATCTGGTCGGCCTCTTTGAGACTACTTCATGTTCTGTTGTTTTTGTAATTTGCTCACTCGATCGTAAACATAAACATGTTTCAAAAATAATGAATATATAATGATATTGTAAAATGAAAACAGATGAAAAAAAAAAGAAAAGTAAAAAAGAAAGAAATATAATATAATCATTAATCATACAAAGCCCTTCAGGCGAGTAGGCGACCTGTACTGTTGAAAAGAGTTTCTTTCGGCATTCTTCTCTGCAGTGGTCGGTTCCGAAATGCTAGTAGTCTGTAGCTTTTGAACAATAATTAGTAAATGCATAATACTTAATTAAATAATTTTATATGTGATTTGACGTGAAAAAGTGCCTGCTAGGGCCTACTTTCTGAATAAACGTTTTTAATCTTTGAATCTAAGTTAGCCTCTTGTGATTTATGTAGGAGAGAAACACTAGCTTACGAGTACCTTTACATTTTTTCATACCAGTCCAAACCAGCAATTTCAAACCCCATCTTCATCTCAGCTGCAAGAAGTCCACTGCTGGACATAAGCTTTTTTTAGGGTTCCGTAGTAAACAAGGAACCATTATAGTTTCGCCATGTCTGTCTGTCTGTCTGCTCGTCTGTCTGCGGTTTAACTCAGAGACTATAAGTACTAGAAAGCTATAATTTGGTATGGTATAAAAGTTATGCTAAAAGTGGTAGAAAAAAAATCATGAAAATAATTTTTTTTTTGGTAGCTCCCATACATATAAAGTGCGAGTATTTTTTTTTTCTCTATTTATCCATCGTTTGGGGTATTGTTAAATAGGTCTTTAAAAATATTGTGAGGTTGAGAACATGATTTTTCGATGTAGGGATCCGTTTCCAAAATAATATATGGTTTTAAAGTGCAAATTTTTGTTAGAGGTAAGTGTCGTCGGCCCCCTCTCTATCTGCTAAACGGTTATATATGGATACGTGAAAAAGATTACAGCAGTAGTATAGCTGAGAACTAAGTACAAACTAAAAAGTTATAGGCAACCAACAACCAACTTATAAAACTCGAAAATGTAAAGTGTGAACTCAAAAATGTTATTCGCAACTACGGAACCCTACACTGCGTGTGCCCCGAAATGCACTTGGCCGGATTTTTTTATTAATTACTAGCAGCCCTACCCGGCTGCACCCGGGCATGTATTATACCTTAAAACCTTCCTCGTGAATCACTCTATCTATTGGTGAAAACCGTATGAAAATCCGTGGAGTAGTTTTTGAGTTTATCGCGAACAGACAGACAGACAGACGCGGCGGAGGACTTTTATAATATGTAGTGATTGAAATAGGCATTTCTCTCCCATCTCACCTGATGGCTTCCCCTAAGGACTTCCAATATAACTTGTTGGAAGGACTCTAGCGTCTATCAGCGACCTTGGTAAGGTCATCCCACCTGGTTGGTGGATGAGTCACCACCAGAGTGATAAGCAATTTCAATTTAAAAGAGATATTAATAGGACAGTTTATTGGTAATCAATTTATGATGTTGTTAAAAACGCAATTCATTTGTGCGATCTGCGCGGGGTATCAACTTACCGTTTCATATCAGTTATACTCGTACGTATTAGGTATAGTAGAAAAATATTTGATTGCTTTTCATTTCGTGCCTTTATAATCGGGTTTCTTTTTACGGCTGCGTGGCGCAGCGGTCACACGCCGGCCTGCGACACGGATGGTCCCGGGTTCGATCCCTTGTTAGATCAAGATGGAAAATGATATTTTTCAGGTTGACCTGGGTCTTGGATGTTTATCTACGTATGTATCTAACTATTATAAAATATGGTATCGTTGAGTTAGTATCACATAATACAAGTCTCGAACTTACTTTGGGGCTAGTTCAATTTCTGTGATTTGTCCGTATATATTTATTTTTTTATTATATTCAGGAAATGCAGGAATTGCTTCACGATCTTCCACTCTCTTATTTTAAAAGTCTGATTAGAAGACAAAGAAAAATGTCATAGGCTCAATGTCATGTTTAAAGACCGCTATGGTCACATCCACGTGTACGTTTGATGAAAACATTTTTTAAATGGTATTTGAAGACGCTTAACGTCTTATTTTCCGATAAAAATTAGTTCACAGAATACATCTACCAAGTTTCAACCGTGTAGTCCTAATAGTTTCTGAATAAGTGACACACGGACGGACAGACAGACATGATGTATCTATAAGAGGTCCGTTTTTCCCTTGTCGGCTACGGAACCATTAGAAAAATACAGCTTTAATCATTTTCAACCTAAAATGCCTTAAGCATTTCATGCATATATTAATTTGTCACACCAATTATTTAAATGAATATTTTAGGAGTTATCGCATAAATTAACGCACGCCAAAATAAATTCAAGCGCGTTTCGCACACCGATGAGAGCACAGCCGATGTGACAGGCTAGACATTATTATATTAAAATAAGATTATTTTGCACATAGGTACTTCAAATATATCTTATTCTCGGCATCACCTGTTAAGTTGACTAATAGTTAAAGACTGGTTTTAAATCCGGAAATTTTTAATTTTTAATAAAGTTATTGATAACTATCAATTTTCCTGCGACTTGGCCCGCGTAAATTATAGTCTTATGTCACCCGCAGATAACAGTCCTGTAGTCTGAGGCCTAGTAGTTTCGAATCCTGTTCAATTCAAACAGACGACCTAATCTGTCTTGTTCATCATCATCATCATTTCGTGTAGGTGACACGGTCAGTCGACCATGCACACCCTGGTGTCAGAGTTCTTCGGAACCGCCTCTCGACCTCTGACGTGGTTCCTTTAACGACTACCAGATGGCAGCCGGGACCACCGGCTTAACGTGCCTTCCGGAATCATCTTTCTTATCAGACAATCAGGTGATTCATGCCTGCACTATCCTAACCAAACTGGAAACAACTTAACAAAGTATGCTTCCCGTGAGAATCGAACTCAAGACCCCCGGGTCAACAATTCAAAAGCCTTAACCACTGGACCACGGAGGCAGTATCTGTCCTGTTTATATATTAGTACAAATAAATAAATAAAACATGTAGTAGGCATAATGCTAACATCTCGTGCGAAGCCGGGGCGGGTCGCTTGTATCCCCAGAGCGAGGAATGATTTTTTTTAATGAATTTGCAATTGAATGGAACCTATTATTTTTTCTCTATTTTTTACATATACAGCCCAATGATGATCAAGTGATGTAAATCTATATTGAAATTCTTTGCTCTCTAAACGTAGACTTAAGGTTTTAAGGACCTGCAGGCCTATTTGCTAACTTTTGACAGCTACGGTGTACATCATTTTCATGGTAACTTCAATATTCATTACGGCTTCGGTATGAATGACTATTTTTATTTAAGATATGAAAACCGTAATGGATGCTAAAGTGACAATTAAATCGTTGTACACCGAGTTAGCAAATCGGCCTGCTGGTCTCTGTCTACCCCGAAAGGGACAAAGACGTGATTGTATGTATGTATGTTATTCTAACTAATGTCATAGATATTATAATTCCCTAATATTGTAAATGCGAAAGTGAGTTTGTTTGTTTTGTACGCTTTCACACCGTATCTACTGAATCGATAATCATAAAATTTTGCATACACATACCGTACAGGTTAGTAATACTGAGAAGAACATAGGCTATATATCACGCGGGCGAAGCCGCGGGTAACAGCTAGTATCAAGATACTAGGTGTTACCCGCGGTTTTGCGTAGACATTCTCGGGGATACTGGGAACAAATCTGATATTCATATGATTTGAAAAGTGCACTTTAAAAATAATAAAATTAAGAAAAAAAAATCTACAGCCTTTAAAATTAAAAGCAATTCTGTCGAGTCGTAGAATGGCAAATATTTGTGTATATTAAATATGTTTTGATTTTATAATATAATTTATAAATATTTTCCCAAATAAATGCTAAAGAAGTGACGTCACTTGTCTATTGTATTTTTTCTAAGAGGAGGGTTTTGAGAGGATTTAATTTTCTTTTAATATTTCCAAACACAGACTCGCGAGTTCTACAACTCACTAAACCACTAGTAAAAATACTTAGTACAAATGTAGTCGCAATCAATCGGTATAAAGGTTGTAAGGAAAATGATTATTTCTCTGCTATAATAATTAATAATACGCGGCTCGGGGTTATCGCGCTAATGAATTTTGTTTTAAAATAAACTACTTGCCACGTATTGCTCTTCCATGCTGGACTGGTAGAAAAGAAAAAACGTAGAATGTACGAGCTGCTACTTTTCCCGCGCAAGCCGTTGAAACTTTTAATTTAAAAAAAAACTGTCCGCGGGAATGGGCGCAAATCTAAGGAATCATGTAAATAGGCGGTGCAGCTAGCTACCCATCACTATTTTTTCCGTATTTCATCCTTAAGGCGCTCTTATAGTAACACTAGCCCCACCCAGCAATTAAATTCCTTAAATCATAAATTATATCGAATTTTAAAAATCTAACAAGTACAAAACTACTAAATTACTTATAGAATTTTTTGTATATAACAAGTAATTTACTAGTACCATATTTAAAGAGCAAAATCAATTAACGCCAAAAGTGGCCACTTTTGGCGTTAACCTGTTTTTCTCTTAGTTTATCAAACGAGTATTAGTGAAAATGAATACAAAAATACTACAAGTAATTTACTAGTTATGTACTTGTTAGATTTTTAAAATTCGATATAATTTAGGATAACAAGAATTAATTGCTGGGTGGCGCTAGTGTTACTATAGGAGCGCCATAAGGAAGACCGGAACTCGAACTCGTCGGCGCACGTGGCTAGTTTGCGTGCTATTTCGCTGAGAAAGGGATAGACTCGGTTATGAACAGTGCGGAACTATTTACACCGATTTATAGAGCGGCCGCATATTATCAGAAATTTCTGTTAGAAAAATTCTGACGCTCGCCGGAAGGCACTCGCTGCATACATTTTGTATTAGCTCCCGCACACTGTTAGAAAAATTCTAACGGGTCGTCCGTTTCTGATGCCCACCGGATGGCACCTCAGCCGGACGTCAGAATTTTTTCTGTTAGAAATGGCGGAAGGCGTGTTTTCCATACATTTTGTACTAGGCCCCGCACACTATCAGAAATTCGCGTCAGTTTACCGTCCGCCGCCGTACGCTCCACACGTGTTTGGTTGTATTTTAGGAACCTACGTTTTTGACGAAAATGAGCTTAATTCAAGATTTAATTGCCGATGTGTAAAAATATCCATATTTGTGGAACGCGATGATGAAAATTACCAGAATAAAATACACAGAGACTTAAATATGGAGCGAATATGCCAAATATTAATTAAGTATTGAAATCCATATTTCAATATCAAGGTTTTTAGGGTTCCAAAGCGTAAAACGGGACCCTATTTACGAGATTTCGATGTCCGTGTGTCACCAGGATGTATCTCATAAACCGTGATTACTATACAGTTAAAATTTTCATAGATGATGTAGGTACTTATTTGCTTTTGCCGCTATAACAATAAACACTAGAATCAAAATAAAATAGGTAATAATTAAGGGGTGATCCCATACAACAAACGTGATTTTTTTGCCATCTTTTGCTCGTTATTTATAATGGCAACAGGTAAACGCTTCAGATATTCACAAAATATTTATTTGTTTATTCATCGCTTTAAAAATAAATAATTAAATCAAAATTAAATAAATATTAATGGCGGTCGTACTAAGAACATGTTTTTCGTTGCAGTTTTTGCCCGATAGTCTAATGTTGTATAGATAATGGTACGGGACCCTTCATGTGCGAGTCCGACTAGCACTTGGCCGATTTGTTTTATTTAAATAAAAAAAGCGCTAAGAGCAATAACATACGTATCTTCATTCATATAGGTAGATGTGCGTAAGCATACAGATGAAACACGACTGGGCTCAAAAGCTGCCGGATCAAAATTTCTGATAGTATGCGGGGTGCTTCCGGCAAGCTTCCGGCGAGCGTCAGAATTTTTCTAACAGGGATTTCTGATAATATGCGGCCGCTCATAAGCACATCGGAACTACAGTCTAGTGTGTGCAAACACAAATATTGTTGAAAATCTAAATCTTCGTCGTCTAAAAATTCGCGAGTATGCGTTTGGGAGAAGTGTTCTTGTGATAATACAGCAGAATGTTTTAATTAAAAGTAAAATTATTTAAATTTTTTAATTACTAAACTATGCTTGCATGAATTTTGTTTAGAGATTTTATACTCCTTCCGGTATTTAACTGTGCCCAAATTTGCGTTAAAATTACGTGTTGAAACGGAATGTTTTGAGACTCATAACTTTTAAAGTAGGTACTTATAATTTTACAATTATGATTCCATACAAGCATAGATATCGACAAGACAAATCGATAGAATTGAAAACTTTAAACAGTCGATACCATACCACGGAGTCATCACCCTACAGAATTTGTATGGCGAAACACCTGACTAGCGTACCCTTAAGAGTCCCACTTAAAGCCGAAATCCGGAAATGGGATTTCGGCTTTACGTGGGACTCTTAAGCCTTTAGACATTCTAAACGTGGCCTTTCGTTCTTATGACCTGAGGCTCTGTCTACCCCGTGAGGGATAAAGACGTGTACTATGTATGTACTCTTACCACGTACGACCGAACTGTGGAATCAACTTCCTGCGGCGGTATTCCCGAATCGATATATGACTTTGCAACCTTGTAAAAAAGGAATACTTATATTGTCTTGAAAGGCCGGCAACGCTCTTGTCACACCCCTTGAGTTGCAGTTGTTCATGGGCAGCGGTGATCACTTGCCATCAGGTGACAAGATACCTCCTTTGCCGTGCTATTTCATAAAAAAAATACCTCAGTGGTAAATTACTTCTAGTATTTTAGGTTTTACTTTTCATCAAAACCTTTATTTCAAATTTGAAGAGTACTCATTACCGCCAAAAGTGGCCCCGTCTGGCGGTAATAAGTAGTTCTCTTAATTTAACACAGCAAAATAATGAAAGTGATAATTTCCCTTATACAATTGGCTAGTTGACTAAAAATTTTTTCGTGTTGCTATGTAAAGACCTGCCAAAAATAAACACAATAGTGACAGTAATACATTTCTAAGCAAAAAACTCTTTCAGATATAAAAGTTTTAAAGACACATGTTTTTAGACGTGAAAACTCACTGCAGATTTGCCTACATATTTGTGACGTCACAACTTTGTATTTTGTATGGGTGGCGTGAGAACTTTGCTTGGTAGCTATATGAAATATTTCGTTTGTGGTAATGGTTTCATAATAAAAGTTGCTATAAATTTAGCGGACTACAATACAGTATAATTATAATGAAAGATTTTCATACTTTTAAAAATGGTCCTATTCACCCAACTTTAAAGAAGCTTTAACATCACTTAACGAATCGATATCAAATAAAAAGTATTCTTTATGGTGTTTTAAGATAGAAATTAGTATAATTGGAAACAAATTTTATATAATCTTTACATTAGGCAACTACCGAATTGATGTGCAGCCGATATTTGACACCCAGCGCATGGTCATCAGTCATCATCACAAACAAACGTCATTTACTCACACTATATGATTTTGAACAAATCATAACATTTTGTAAAGTGAGGAAAGTGATAATTTCTCTTGCAATTATAATGTGCAGCCGATATTTGATAACCAGCGTGGGGTTATCAAACAAATATACGACATTCACACCCGACGTGTCGGCCGGCGAGGCCGGATTTTGAATAAATTATAACAACATTTTAGAAGCCGTGTGGTTCCCAACAGATAAGAATTACGACATCCAGTCGTAGAAGGAGACATAGGAAGCACTAGCTAAACAAAGCTTCATCATCATCATCATCAGGTCTTTTTCAGTCTCCACTGCAGGAGCACGACCCTCTCTGACTATCAGAGCCGTATATAATCCAGGGCAGTCAAGAGGATTTGGCCTACACTCTCCACGCTGGCCAGACGGGTTGAAAAAGCTTACAAATATTAAAAAGAACTCTCCAACCCGTCTGGTTTGCGTGGAGAGTGTCGACCAAATCCTCTGACTGCATACATGTCTTTATCCCTTGCGGGGTAGACAGAGCCCAAAGTCATAAAACGTACAGGCCACGTTTCTTTTCTATTCTTTTTCTTTTATGGAATAGGACGACAAACTAATAAATTGCTAGCCGCATCGCCTCTCAATGTGATTCCTTAGATTTTCGCCCAATCCCTTGACCGGCTTTTACTGTCTGCGCGGGAAGAAAAGCAGATGGTAAATTCTATGTTTTTTATTTTCTCCCAAACCAGCATGGAAGAGAAATCCTCTGACTGCTCTGCTAATATGTGGCTCTGGTAGTACAATGAGGGTCGTAGACACTGATGATGACGATGATAACATTTTTACATAATATAAAGATAAAAAGTAACTATTAATCTGCTTTTCTTTCTAAAAAAATATCCTTCGTGGGCTATCAAGATGTAATTTATGATGTAGCTGTAAAGAATGACGAGCTCCGTGGCGCAGCGGTCAACACGCCGGCCTGTGACACGGATGGTCCCGGGTTCGATCCCCGGTCAGCAGGCCTATTTGCTAACTCAGTGTACAACGATTGAATTGTCACTTTAGCATCCATTACGGTTTTCATATCTTGAATAAAAATAGTCATTCATACCAAGGCCGTAATGAATATTGAAGTTACCATGAAAATGATGTACACCGTAGCTGTCAAAAGTTAGCAAATAGGCCTGCTGGTCAAGATGAAAAACGATCTTTTTCAGATTGACCTGGGTCTTGGATGTTTATCTATGTATGTATTTGTTATAAAATATAGTATCGTTGAGTGAGTATCCCATAACACAAGTCTTACTTAATAACTTACTTTGGGGCTAGCGCAATCTGTGTGGTTTGTCCGTATATATACCTATATTTTTTTTAGCTTTTACGTAGCTGATAAGCCATGACTACTTGACACACGAATGACCGCTGTTTACGTACACAACAAAGATTTTAACTAAATCCCTTATCGGTCCGGAGATCGGGCAAATATTTCATGAATCACGACAATAGGTTAGGCGGGAAAGTAGTCATTGTTGAGTTTTATGCCTTCACGCCCGCTATAGAAGATTATAGATTAAAGAGGCGACGATTTAACGTAAGATTTTATCCCAAATGATATCACTGAAACTCGACAAAGGGATTCAAACCAATTCATGAAGCACTATCAGGACTATAATTCCATTAAAGGGTTGGCTTCTTTTGATGCCATTTATGCTATCAGCAGATTTAATGTACAGAATTTTTTAAAATCGAATGAGTAGTTTTTGATTTTGTCCATTTCAAACCAACACCATCAATCCATTCTTTTTTGCTTTACAACAAAGAAATACGGACAAATCACACAGATTGAGTTAGCCCCAAAGTAAGTTCGAGACTTGTGTTATGAAATACTAACTCAACGATACTATATTTTATAAATTATAATAGATACTTATATAGATAAACATCCAAGACCCAGGTCAATCTGAAAAAGATCATTTTCCATTTTGACCTGACCGGGGATCGAACCCGGGACCTTCCGTGTCGCAGGCAGGCGTAATGGCCGCTGCGCCACGGAGCTCGTCAATATAGGTATTAGTTGACCAAGCGAACTTAGCGGGCGAAATCTTTAAATCGAGTTACCGTCAAAACACAAATTTATCTATAACTAAGTGATTTCAATGGTTATTCTGCTTTTCGGGATGACTCGATTTATAAGTGTTCGAACAAACGAGTTTGTTTTATATATTAGAGGAAGATAAAATATTTTAGTATCGTTAAGGTACCTAATACCCCATACATAACACAATTCACAACTTTGTTTGGGGCTTACTCAATCTGTGCGTAGTTTCCTATTGTAACAGCAAATATTTCTTTTTCTGATTCCGAGATTTTAATATAGCTCAAAGGCACAAAATCGGCCTGTTTAGTATCGTTGAGTTGATGAGTGTGTGTGGTTTGTCCCTATTTATTTTTCTTAACAATATTCTGTTCTTCCGTGCAGGTAGCCACCTCCATAATGTACATCGGTCTGACGCTGACGTACGCGAGCAGCTTCCAGATGTGTCGAGGCTCCGTCATCATCTTCGTGGCCATGCTGTCGATGACCTTCCTCAACAGAGTGATCCTCAAGCGGGAGTGGCTCGGCATCGGTGAGTTTTATTTATTTATACTTTATTCCACAACAAAAAATAAATGTCCAAAACGAGGACTTAATGCCATTCATGAGTTCACACCATTGTTCCCGTTTCATTATCAGATCTTTTAGTCTCCACAGCAGGAGCGTGCTCCTGCTGTGGAGACTAGAAACGGGAACGGATCGTGACCCGTTCCCGTTTAGACCACTTGCATCATCTTTGTGGCCATGCTGTCGAAGACCTTCCTCAACAGAGTGATCCTCAAGCGGGTGTGGCTCGGCATCGGTGAGTTCACTCCATTGTTACCGAGTAGTTTCGACCACTTGCATCATCTTCATGGCCATGCTGTCGATGGCCTTCACACCATTATTCCCAAATAGTTTACACCATTTTCCCGAGTAGTTTCGACCACTTGCATCATCTTCGTGGCCATGCTGTCGATGACTTTCCGCAACAGAGTGATGCTCAAGCGAGAGTGGCTCGGCATCGGTCATCATCATCATCATTTCGTGTAGGTAACACGGTCAGTCGACCATGCACACCCTGGTGTCAGAGTTCTTCTGAACCGCCTCTCGGCCTCGGCATCGGTGAGTTTACACCATTGTTACCGAGTAGTTTCGACCACTTGCATTAGTTGCACTATGCTATGCGTTGTTATCATCTTTATATTTGATAAGGTTCTAAAACTCTTATCACCTTATGGTGGCATTTGTGACGTGGCAGTGGCACACAAGTATTCATCACTAAAAGGCAATGTTCTGATCGCTTCTATAATCATATTAAAACTTACGCAAGAGTAGTAGAGTATTAGAGAATGTAAATTTCTTCAAATTCGCCGACTAGTTTCAGTTGGCTGCCTCCTGTCACTATCCGTTCTTGAATAGCTCCAATATCTGTGAATGTCATAGATATCACAATATTTACTAGGTGTGAATGCAGTCTCCATATAGCTGTATACATTTTATATACATCGTGGTATCTGAATGAGATATGACTATTAACCTACGCTCCTCGCATAGGTACTTTGCCTGTCAATTAGTGCTCGAATATAAAAAACGCCCCAATTTGCTGTGTATATCGTATTAGAATTATAGTAAAAAGGTTAATAAACAAAATACTGATGTTACCTACGTATATCAAAAGTAAGTAGAAAATAGCAGGTTTTCGCATCCCTTGAAACCCAAAGCCTCAATTAACAGTACCGCCTGACTCACCCTGATACGCTTGTTTCGTATGAAATGTATTGAAAAGCGGGCTCGGTAGCTCGCGAACGACAATTATATTCTCTGCTTTTTGGCTCCCCTAATGATCTATCTAGTTAGTTCCTAGCAATTAGTGCGGCTAGAATAATTGGGGTTTAAGTTACAATAGCCGCTCCTAGTCTACGTAATAACATATCGACAAGGGGAGATGCAGCTATACGTGCACTAAATATGCCCCTATGTTTATTAAATCTTATTACAATGTACATAAATGCATCAGTACGACGCATGCACGATATCAAAGCATTTAATGTGCCAGGGACTTGCACACGACTACAAGTGCTATCGGTTGTGGCACATTTTTTTAAATACTAACAAGTTTCCAGCGACATCGTCCGCGTAAATTACAGGCTATAATTTAAGCGACTGAAGTGACATGTCACCTGCAGATAAACACGATTTCTGATAACCCTATGTCCTAAGTCATATATCATAAAAAATAATGGCGAATGGCGTCACGTGTATTTGTAAAAAAAATTACGTATATATCTATAGTGTATATATATCTAACAGTTTTATCGATATTTCGACAAAGTAAATAATACTAGTATAATATTTTTTTGTGTCGTGTGATGATGATGATAATTTTTTAAATGGAAAATTTCTTTAGGCGCGTTGACCATGTTTTGGGTGAACAAAAATCATGGAACTTGCGTCTTCATCACCATACGCTTTGTACTTTTTGGTGAATAACAAGGTACCTACTTCGTTTTCACTTCAATGTGCAACCCAAGACTGTTTTGTTCTTTTTATTATCTAACTTAATGACGAAATACTTTTTTCCATTTCAATCCTCGTCATCACCGTTAACGATTATGAGAAAAAGTAATGTAGTACTAACACGTTCAGGAAATCGCCGCGCAATACGAGAAAATGTTTCATTATCAATTTCTGCCATAGCGGGCCGCATTTAATTCAACAAACAAGCGTACTGTATGCCACATCGTTATGTTTTGGATACTGTGTGTACCTACATGCATGCACTCTCACAATCATACGTACCTGCGTATGAGTGTGAGGGTGCCGTGTGGTCCCCGGTACAGTAGAATAGGATCACTCCAAATCTTCCCGTGGATGTCGTAGAAGGCGACTTAGGAAACACAAGTTAAAGCTTATGAACATTTTAAGAGCCGACCCGTCTGGCTAGCGTGGAGAGTGTAGACCAAATCCTCTGATTGCTCTGTCTAATATATCGCTCTGGTAGTTCAGAGAGGGTCATGCTCCTGCAGTGGAGACTAAAAAAGACCTGATGATGATGAGGAGTGTGAGATATTACCAAGTACCTGGTATAATCTTCTATCTGTTATGTAAAAGGCAAACCTTAGTTAGTGTGACTTATATATCAACTAGCTGTTACCCGCGGCTTCGCCCGCGTAATATATAGCCTATGTCCTTCTCGGTACCCTAACCTATGTGTATGCAAAATTTCATGATAATCGGTTCAGTAGATACGGCGTGAAAGCGTAACAAACAAACAAACTCACTTTCGCATTTATAATATTACTAGCTGTTACCCGCGGCTTCGCTCGCGTCGTATAGCCTATGTCCTTCTCAGTACCCTAACCTATGTGTATGCAAAATTTCATGATGATCGGTTTAGTAGATTCGGCGTGAAAGCGTAACAAACAAACTCACTTTCGCATTTATAATATTAGTTGGGATGCACAGCCGAAACGGCTGTACCTCAAAAGTTTCTTGCATAATGTAAGTGAGCACTAAGAAGAGATTATTAAAAATGCAACCCCTAAGGGTGTGAAATAGGGGGGCGAAATCTTACAGGATGAAGTAGCGGGAACATTGCATCAAAAAACTGCCCGATGCGATGCCCCGATGCCGGCCAGGCAATTTTTATGAAAATTATAGTAATTTGTATCATCGAGCCGGTCGATCACTTTTGTATGAAAATGTCTTAGACGAGCTCCGTGGCGCAGAGGTTACCACGCCAGCCTGCGACACGGGGGCAGGGACCGGAACCGCTTACCTTAACCGCGGTTTCTGATAGGGTTTTTCATTGAATTGTTTTCTAAAACCCTATCGATATGGTAAGCGTATTAATATTGTAACCCTATCGATACGGTAACCCTATCAATACGGTGAGCATATCATCGGGTTAACTTGATGAAAGAAACCCCATCGATACGGTTAGCACACAGGGTTAGTATTAACAATGTTGTAACCCTATCAAAACAATAACCTCATTAATACGGTAAACATTTCATTGGGTTAACTTGATGAAAGGCTAACCAAAAGAATACGGTTATTGAATGGTACGCGCTTACCCGATACTAAAAACCCTATCAAGGGGTTTTGGAACACAATCGAGCCATCTCGATCTTTATTGACAAAGGCATTCAGCCTATTGCAAGACCTAGCAAGACAGCACACGCGGCGCGGGGAGGGGGGGGGGGGGGCGATTAGGTAGGGCCCCACGCTGCATGAGTTCAGACAATAATGGACCTTTTTTTGATTTGGATTATGCACAAAATACAAAAACTTTGTTTAGATTCGCGAAATCGTTTCGGCATCTGGCGCGTGCGGAAGGTTCGGGTGCGGAGTGTTGAACACTTTATGTGTTGTTTTTGTGCATGCGAACCTTGAGTGTAGTGCGCTTCTTTTAAACAAACTTAACTACGTGTTAATTAATTTGTGTAATAAATGGCACCAACAACCGCCGCTCATATAATAAAAAAAAGTGATCTAGTTTATCCCGTGGTTCGGTTTATTACGGGTGTGTCTCTTCCACTTTGTATAATAATTCAAATATTATTTTGGTACCAAACTGTATTTTTTTACAATTTTACCGCGACGTCGTCCGCGTAAATTAAAGCCAATGTCACTCACTTGCAATTGAAAATCATTCGTGTAGTTTCGGAGCCTATTCAATGCAAACAAACTATCAAAGTTTTTCTCTTTATAATATTAGTAAAGATAAAAAATATATGATTTATTATACAGTCACAATATGACTACGTAGGTAGGCAATATCCAATCAAAAACATAAATGTGAAATGAGAGCCAAGTTCAATATTCTTCTTCTTCTTAGTCGTAGGTACGCTCTAGACAGAGTGGTCGTGCGTGACTAAAGTCTGACCAACAAAAGCTGAACCTCACAAAACGCGGGAAGTTTAAAAATTCACGGGCGAGCCATACAGTCTATAGTAGGAAAAATATTTTTGATACTTATTACATGACTGCCCAAAACATATAAGTTAATTTGTTTCATACTAACTTCTAAGGACTCAATTCAATATAATTATATAAATATCATACACTTTTAATATATGGTATTTGGGATATTCGTGATGATGCCACTGCGGCCGTAGCCCATGCTAAATACCTACCTTCACTGTATTCCGAAATTAAGCAAGGTTTGTTTGTTTAAAAGTAAGCAATAAATACTATAAACATTTAGTAGTAATTCATAAATCATAATTGAAGACATGCTAAAACGTTACATCAAAAAAGTTATTTACCAATTCATCGATACGTACAATTTTTCTACGGAAAGATCAAAAATATATAAAAGAACAGTGCCCAGTGCCGGTAAATTTATTTATTTTAGATTCCTTTACTTTTTTTCTTCTTTATTCAAAGCCTTGTTTATGAGTATCAAAAACACATGGGTGAATCAAAAACACATGGGTGAATGAATTAATAAAATCAGGCATTGACAACTGTAATGTCAAAGTCATCTGTATCAGTGTTGCAACTCAAAAAATGACGAGGTTCAGCTTTCATTAGCCAGACTATATGGATTGGGTTGTTGGTCCATGGCCGCTGCTCTTGCGATTTTTCTTCACATGTCTCTATCTGCAGCCGTCTTGGTGCATTCCGTTGCTGGTACTTTGTTACAGCTTGACAAGATCTAGCCACCTCGTTGGAGACCGACCACGTGAACGTTTGCCCTCATTACGACCCTGAAACACTAAACGCTCCATAGAGTTTTCTTTGAGGGTGACACGACCGAAGAAGTTAAGGATTCGTAACTGCACAATCGACGAGAGCCTTTTCTTTATTCGTAATTCTTTCGATATGGAGATGTTACTGCGGTGGGCTGTCCAACTTATTCTGAGAAGCCGTCTTCAGCACCACATAGTTCAATATTATGATATACTTATGCCTTGGTTGCTAACTTCGACGACAAATGAAGTGAGATCTAAATGGGTGCCAAGTTCAATGGTCAGTCCTGAAATTTATTTATTTACAACATAAAATATCATTTCTTCTTATAACTTAGGATAATATATTGTAGCCTAAGGTCTGACTTGGCTAGTTCTCATATACGAATCATGGATGCGTAACATGACAAATATTGATCATGAAAAGTTAAGTGATGCAGCTAAGTTGGACTTTTCAGAAGTTATCGAGACAACAACCATAGATGATAAAGTTGAAAATTTTTATTCCACCATAACTAGTCTTTATGATGTTCATGCTCCATTGAAAGCCATCAAAATCTAGCGTCCACCCTCTCGTTGGATTACCAGGGGCGTTCGTATAGCCAGGCCACGGAGGGATAGGGCGTTTAGGACTTTTAAGAGGGACAGAACGGACGAGGACTGGGTTGTATGCAAGGTTGCGCGTAATCGTTTCAATAGTATGGTAAGAGCAGCCAAGCGAAAACATTTTTGTGAAAGTCTGTCTGACTGAATCTTCTTCGACCGAAATTTGGAAGTTTCTACGTTCGCAGAGTCTAGCTAAAAAAAAAATGCTTCTTGCTCCTCTTTTAATTTCTCTCCTAATGATTTCAACAATTACTTCTCTTCATCAAGTTTCCTCGACCATATTATCAAATTTTCTATCATTTCTAAAATTTCTTCCATGGCCAAACCTTCGATAGGACTTTTCTCTTTTCCTCCAGCTACTGAGGATGAGATTTGTAAAATTGTCATGTCAATTAAATCCAAAGCAGTTGGGTGTGACGATGTGAGTCGGCACATGATAAATAACATACTGCATTTAGTTATACCTATTTTAGCTCACATTATTAATTTTTCTTTAGCCACTGGGACTTTGCCGTCTTTATGGCGAAAGGCTAACATAATACCTCTGCCCAAAGTTTCCTCTCCTCTAGTTTTAAATAATTTCAGACCTATTTCAATCCTTCCCTTCCTCTCCAAAATCCTCGAGGCAGTCGTGCATGACCAGTACTGCACTTCTCAAAATTTCTGAAGACATCCGCTTGGTTATTGGAATACCTTGGTTACCACTCTTGTTCTAATCGATTTCTCTAACACCTTCAATATGGTTGATTATGATATTCTCCTTGCCATTCTCCATCATCTGCAATTGTCGTCCTCAGTGGTGGATTGGTTTTCAGCGTACCTCCGAGACCGACAGCAAGCGGTTCGTGTGGATCGTGATCCGTCGGCATGGAGATTTGTCTACTGGCGTACCTCAAGGTGGAATCTTACCACCATTGTTCTTCTGTCTTTTTATTAATCTCTTGTCTTCTTGAATTGATTGCTCTTATCATTTCTACGCAGACGATCTTCAAATCTATGCACAGTCGTCAGTCGAGGACTTGGAATCGAATATATTTATTGTTTACAGCCTTTTCATCGATATTATCTTGGTGAAATTATTATGGCATACAAGTCAACTCCTCAAAGTGCCAGGCTTAATTGTGGGAAGCATAAGACAAGTAAATAAAATTAACTTTGATGCTCTCTACGCTCTCACGCTATCCCCTTTTGTAAATCCGTGAAGAACCTTGGCTTGCTCATTGACTCCACACTTAGCTGGGTCACTCATATAACAGAAAGCAATCGTTCTGTTACAGCCACTCTCCAACAACTCAACCGTCTCAGGAACTTTATGCCTTTATAGACGAAGATCTTACTTGTGAAAACTTTAATTTTTCCTATTATGGATTATGCTGATGTGTGTTGCCCCGATGTTAACGAACATCTTCTCAATAAGTTTGATCGTCTCGTCAACAATTATATCCGTTTCATTTTCTGCCTTCGTAAGTACTATCGTTTCTGCATATCGTTCTGAGTTAAAATGGCTTCCAATTCGTCAACGTAGGCACCTACGACTTCTTTGTACTTTATTTTCTATTCTGAATTGAACTGAACTCACTCTCCCGATTACTTAAAATCTAAATTTAAATTTCTCTCTGACACATGATTGACATGTTTAGTTGAGGTAGAGCCAGGCTACCGGCGAAAATCACTTTTGCGGGTAGCATGAATGGCCCGGTTCTCCGGGGAAGTACCACACTCTCACAGAAAATCGACGTTTGAGTAGTAGCTTTACAGCTTCTATGCTTCGTTCGGTGAGTGAGAGCGCCGGAGGCCTATCCCCCCTCCCCTCTGGAGAGGAGAAATAAAAGGCCGGCAACGGTTTTGTAATACCCCTGGTGTTACATTAGTCCATGGGCAGCGGTGATCACTTACCATCAGGTGACCCGCTTGCTCGTTTGCCGCCCTATGACATAAAAAAAACATGACTGGCAGCCGCGTTCTTGTCCAAAATAGGGTTATGGAGAGTAGACACTCTCATACCCTCATACCCCTTTTTTGGACCAATTTTATGTCAAATTTATTTACCCCCTAACTTCACGACTCTGGAATCTAGAATGAATTGCCTGTTGACATAAAAAGACTTTCATTCCCACCTTCTGATCTCTTCCAAATTCCATCTGTCACTATCTCTCATCCTAAAAAAAAATTTCTAGATTTTTTCTACCACTCTTTTGCCATGATAAAAATACATACCTATACCAAATTACAGCTTTCTAGTACTTATAGTCTCTGAGGAAAATCGCGGACGGACAGACAAACAGACAGACATGGCGAAACTATAAGGGTTCCTTGTTTACTACGGAACCCTAAAAATTACACTGTAGCAAAAGTTGTTCAGCCTGATTAGTATTTTTGTAGAGGTATAAAAATCGAAGATTTAGAACATCCGATACAGAACCATGTCAAATTTTATATGGACAATTTTACAGAATCACGCTCTCCACGGGGATAGAGTGCGAAGAGTACGATTAGCTCATATTTCTGGTGACCGCCCAGCGGTCCCAGGTCACTCGCAACTAGGATATGCCCTTTTGGCAACGTAGCTTTCAGCATGTACGGCAAAACGTGAGAGTTGCTGTCTCTCCAAGCCCACCCGAAGCCGAGGTCCGTCTCTCCCGAAGGCCCTTTAGAGATGTGCGCTTTGTAGGTTGAGCGGAGCAGCATGTCAGCAGGTCAAATTTACAGCGGAACAAATGGAAATATTTGATTTGATTTGTTGGTGCAAAGTGAAATGGAATGAAAACCATCATTGCTGAAATCAGGCGCCAAAATAAACTAACCCAAAGGATACTTCCAAGATAATTTTTTTGCGAAATACGTTGATATTTATTAAATTTTTATATTAAACCTACAACACTGCTGCAAGTATTTTCTTATGTATCGACATTAGTTCGTATTGAGGTATATTAATGCTCCGGAGTCATAAAGTCCACGCGAAAGAAGTCGCGGGCTTCAGCTAGTGTGTAATAAGTACTAATTATTTAGAAACACAAATCGAATTCCAATAAACTTAAAACTTTTAAACGAAAAACTGTTAAATTTTCAACAATCGACAGAGTATACCTAAGCGAAGCCGTCCGCGTGTTTTCAATTCCGAACATTTATGACAAATGCCGGAGCTTTGAATAAAACCATTGAAATGCGCAAAAAAGACAGGCAACACAGTTAATAGAAACCTTTTTTAAACCGATTGATACGGTTAACTAACTAACTAAACCCAATGATTGGGTTAATACACTGATAGGGTAAACCTAATAATAGGGTTAACCCCATGAAAGGGTTAACCTAATGATAGAGTTAGCCCAATGATAAGGTTAACCCAATGATATGGTTAACCCAATGATAGGGTTAACTCAATGATAGGATTGACCAAATGATAGGGTTAACCCAATGAAGGGGTTAACCATATCATAGGGTTTCTTTATTAATCATATTAGGCCCGAAACAGGTTTTCCGGTCCCTGCACGGGGGTCCCGGGTTCGATCCTCGGTCAGGTCATGATGGAAAACGATCTTTTTCAGATTGACCTGGGTCTTGGATGTTCTTATAAAATATAGTATCGTTGAGTTAGTATCCCATAACACAAGTCTTTCTTAAGAACTTACTTTGGGGCTAGCTCAATCTGTGTGATTTGTCCGTATATATTTATTTATTTGTCTATTTATTCAAGCGTCCAGGGTGGATACCATAGGCAAAGTTGTTCATGTTGGCGAGCTGAGTCACTCCTATATGGGTATGTCGAGTGGTAATTGCCATCGCTTATTACAAGCGGAGTGTGCGGGTCGGGTTAACCACTGCTCTGTGAGTTCTGGACATGCACCCATTGAGGGGATTTCTCTCTTAGCTAAGGCGGCTAGCTTTAGGATTTTCTTACTTATTTACTTAGTCGTATTTTTTGTTTGATGTTCTACTTATCAATTTTTTTCATCTTAGCCTCTAGTTTACTTTCAACACATTTTAATAAAATCTTTAAGAAATCTAATAAATAAAGAGAATTTGTAAGATGAAACGAGGTCCATTGAATTTGTCAAAGGCACCCACGCTGCCCTTGAGAGTACTCAGATATAAGATTAACTCCAAAATCTGAGTTAAGCATTAATATTGAAGTAGGTACGTCACCTTGTCTGCCTTTGATTCCGTCGGCGAATATTTTAATTTAATATTTAATTTAGTATTTAAATTGTGAATTATTTGCTGATGGATGGTTTATCTTAGGCGTTTTATCTTTCTAAAGACTGGACAAGGACCTACTCGGGTACAGACTCAAGTAGGTACTTGTAGTTATCTGTTGACAAAGGATGAAGGAGTAACTGTTTCGCGACGTCCCCGCGGAGATTTCGGTTTTATTACACAGTCTATCCGGGCCCCCGGGCTTACCCCGGCTGGACCCCGGGTTCCGAAGCATTTCAAGTGAGGATGTAACCGGGAACATGCTTAGATATCACGAACACAACAATTTTAGCAGCAGCCACCCAATAATGACATATAGACAAGTTTTTGTTACCTTTGGTTACAATCCCAACTAATATTATAATTGCGAAAGTGAGTTTGTCTGTTTGTTATAATCCGAGAACCGATCATCATGAAATTTTGCGTACACGTTGTCTGGAGTAGAATGACATAGGCTGCCTTTCATCCCGGAGAAAAGTACTATTCCCGAGGAGGACACTAACGCGAGCGAAGCCGCGGGCGTCACGCAGCGGCCACTTTTGGATACATTTTATGAAAAGCTAGTAACAAGAAGGTTTCGTTTCTTGATCGTGGGTAACCTAAAAATAAATCGCCATGATGAATTGAGCCGTGTGGTTCCCGGGAGAGTAGAATAGGACCACTCCAAGCCTTCCCGTGGATGTCGTAAGATTCGACTTAGGAAAAACAAGCCAAACAAAGCTGATAGACATCATAGAGACCTCTTCAACCCGTCTGGCCAGCGTGGAGAGTGTAGGCCAAATCCTCTGACTGCTCTGGCTAATACAAGGCTCTTGTGGTACAGAGAGGGTAGTGCTCCTGCAGTGGAGACTAAAAGAGACCTGATATAGTAGGGCCACGCTACCGGTGAAAATCACTTTAGCTGGTAACATGAATGGGCCGGCTCGTTCGGGGAAGTGCCACACTCTCACAGAAAATCGACGTTTGAGTAGTAGCTTTACAGCTTCTATGCTTCGTTCGGTGAGTGAGAGCGCCGGAGGCCCATCCCACCTCCCCCTGGGGTGGGAAAAATAAGAGGCCGGCAAAGCTCTTGTCATACATCTGGTGTTACGTTAGGCCATGGGCAGCGGCGATCACTTACCATCAGGTGACCCGCTTGCTCGTTAACCGTCCTATGACATAAAAAAAATCGCGCGCCAGCCTCGTTGTTTTATTTCGGCTGTTGACTCGGCGGGAAAACAACACGCGGTGTTTGGGTTCAACACACGACAATGGCCGCGGGAACGGTTTCGTGTTATCATAACTGCCAATTTGTTTCGCAGACACACAACTGACTTCTGCCCGCGACTGCACGCGCGTTACTTTTTATTCGACTTATAACTGTGCCACCAACAAGCTAAACGTGGCCTTAAAGTCGTCTAGACCTGGGCCCTGTCTACCCCGCAAGGGAGAAAATCGTGACAATGTATATGTATGTATGTAAAACTGTGCCTTCCCATGCTGGTTTGGGAGAATTAAAAAAAAATAGAATTTACCTGCCGTTTTTCTTACCGCGCAGACTGTAAAATCCGGTCTTGGACGAAAATGTTAAGAGTCGCCTGGAAGCGCATGTCTCTATACAAACGGAAAAAGGGAATTGTGGCAATTTTTGATAATTTTGGAGTAAAATTAATCATTTAATCAATTAATCTCATTATAATCTACGTACGTTCCTATAGGTACAGCTTGGTTAAAATACCAATGGTTTGAGAATTACAAGCCTTTTCAAATTTGTATGGAAATCTTGAGAGGCGTATAATTCTCAAACATTTGAAAATTTCACCAAGCTGTATAAATAATATAAATATATACGGACAAATCACACAGATTGAGCTAGCCCCAAAGTAAGTTCTTATGAAAGACTTGTGTTATGGGATACTAACTCAACGATAGAATATTTTATAACAAATACATATATAGATAAACATCCAAGACCCAGGTCAATCTGAAAAAGATCGTTTTCCATCTTGACCTGACCGGGAATCGAACCCGGGACCATCCGTGTCGCAGGCAGGCGTGATGACCGCTGCGCCACGGAGCTCGACCGAGTATAGGAACGTACGTAGATTATAATGAGATTAATTGATTGGATGCTTAGTTTTGCCCTAAAATTATCAAATATTGCCACAATTCCCTTTTTCCGTTTGTATGGAGACATGCGCTCAAGGACCGGAACCGCTTACCTTAACCGCGGTTTTTGATAGGGTTTTTCATTGAATTGTTTTCTAAAACCCCATCGATATGGTAAGCGTATTAATATTGTAACCCTATCGATACGGTAACCCTATCAATACGGTGAGCATATCATCGGGTTAACTTGATGAAAGAAACCCCATCGATACGGTTAGCACACAGGGTTAGTATTAACAATGTTGTAACCCTATCAAAACAATAACCTCATTAATACGGTAAATATTTCATTGGGTTAACTTGATGAAAGGAAACCCTATCAAGGGGTTTTGGAACACTATCGAGCCATCTCGATCTTTATTGACAAAGGCATTCAGCCTATTGCAAGACCTAGCAAGACAGCACACGCGGCGCGGGGAGGGGGGGGGATTAGGTAGGGCCCCACGCTGCATGAGTTCAGACAATATAGACCTTTTAATGATTTGGATTATGCACAAAATACAAAAACTTTGTTTAGATTCGCGAAATCGTTTCGGCATCTGGCGCGTGCGGAAGGTTCGGGTGCGGAGTGTTGAACACTTTATGTGTTGTTTTTATGCATGCGAACCTTGAGTGTAGTGCGCTTCTTTTAAACAAACTTAACTAAGTGTTAATTAATTTGTGTAATAAGTGGCACCACCGAGAACAACCGCCGCTCATATAATGAAAAAAGTGATCTAGTTTATCCCGTGATTCGGTTTATTACGGGTGTGTCTCTTCCACTTTGTATAATAATTAAAATATTATTTTGGTACCAAACTGTATTTTTTTACAATTTTACCGCGACGTCGTCCGCGTATATTAAAGCCAATGTCACTCACTTGCAATTGAAAATCATTCGTGTAGTTTCGGAGCCTATTCAATGCAAACAAACTATCAAAGTTTTTCTCTTTATAACATTAGTAAAGATAAAAAATATATGATTTATTATACAGTCACAATATGACTACGTAGGTAGGCAATATCCAATCAAAAACATAAATGTGAAATGAGAGCCAAGTTCAATATTCTTCTTCTTCTTAGTCGTAGGTACGCTCTAGACAGAGTGGTCGTGCGTGACTAAAGTCTGACCAACAAAAGCTGAACCTCACAAAAAGCGGGAAGTTTAAAAATTCACGGGCGAGCCATACAGTCTATAGTAGGAAAAATATTTTTGATACTTATTACATGACTGCCCAAAACAAGTAAGTTAATTTGTTTCATACTAACTTCTAAGGACTCCATTCAATATAATTATATAAATACCATACACTTTTAATATATGGTATTTGGGATATTCGTGATGATGCCACTGCGGCCGTAGCCCATGCTAAATACCTACCTTCACTGTATTCCGAAATTAAGCAAGGTTTGTTTGTTTAAAAGTAAGCAATAAATACTATAAACATTTAGTAGTAATTCATAAATCATAATTGAAGACATGCTAAAACGTTACATCAAAAAAGTGATTTACCAATTCATCGATACGTACAATTTTTCTACGGAAAGATCAAAAATATATAAAAGAACAGTGCCCAGTGCCGGTAAATTTATTTATTTTAGATTCCTTTACTTTTTTCTTCTTTATTCAAAGCCTTGTTTATGAGTATCAAAAACACATGGGTGAATCAAAAACACATGGGTGAATGAATGAATAAAATCAAGCATTGACAACTGTAATGTCAAAGTCATCTGTATCAGTGTTGCAACTCAAAAAATGACGAGGTTCAGCTTTCATTAGCCAGACTATATGGATTGGGTTGTTGGTCCATGGCCGCTGCTCTTGCGATTTTTCTTCACATGTCTCTATCTGCAGCCGTCTTGGTGCATTCCGTTGCTGGTACTTTGTTACAGCTTGACAAGATCTAGCCACCTCGTTGGAGACCGACCACGTGCACGTTTGCCCTCATTACGACCCTGAAACACTAAACGCTCCATAGAGTTTTCTTTGAGGGTGACACGACCGAAGAAGTTAAGGATTCGTAACTGCACAATCGACGAGAGCCTTTTCTTTATTCGTAATTCTTTCGATATGGAGATGTTACTGCGGTGGGCTGTCCAACTTATTCTGAGAAGCCGTCGCCAGCACCACATAGTTCAATATTATGATATACTTATGCCTTGGTTGCTAACTTCGACGACAAATGAAGTGAGATCTAAATGGGTGCCAAGTTCAATGGTCAGTCCTGAAATTTATTTATTTACAACATAAAATATCATTTCTTCTTATAACTTAGGATAATATATTGTAGCCTAAGGTCTGACTTGGCTAGTTCTCATATACGAATCATGGATGCGTAACATGACAAATATTGATCATGAAAAGTTAAGTGATGCAGCTAAGTTGGACTTTTCAGAAGTTATCGAGACAACAACCATAGATGATAAAGTTGAAAAATTTTATTCCACCATAACTAGTCTTTATGATGTTCATGCTCCATTGAAAGCCATCAAAATCTAGCTTCCACCCTCTCGTTGGATTACCAGGGGCGTTCGTATAGCCAGGTCACGGAGGGATAGGGCGTTTAGGACTTTTAAGAGGGACAGAACGGACGAGGTCTGGGTTGTATGCAAGGTTGCGCGTAATCGTTTCAATAGTATGGTAAGAGCAGCCAAGCGAAAACATTTTTGTGAAAGTCTGTCTGACTGAATCTTCTTCGACCGAAATTTGGAAGTTTCTACGTTCGCAGAGTCTAGCTAAAAAAAATGCTTCTTGCTCCTCTTTTAATTTCTCTCCTAATGATTTCAACAATCACTTCTCTTCATCAAGTTTCCTCGATCATATTATCAAATTTTCTATCATTTCTAAAATTTCTTCCATGGCCAAACCTTCGATAGGACTTTTCTCTTTTCCTCCAGCTACTGAGGATGAGATTTGTAAAATTGTCATGTCAATTAAATCCAAAGCAGTTGGGTGTGACGATGTGAGTCGGCACATGATAAATAACATACTGCATTTAGTTATACCTATTTTAGCTCACATTATTAATTTTTCTTTAGCCACTGGGACTTTGCTGTCTTTATGGCGAAAGGCTTACATAATACCTCTGCCCAAAGTTTTCTCTCCTCAAGTTTTAAATAATTTCAGACCTATTTCAATCCTTCCCTTCCTCTCCAAAATCCTCGAGGCAGTCGTGCATGACCAGTACTGCACTTCTCAAAATTTCTGAAGACATCCGCTTGGTTATTGGAATACCTTGGTAACCACTCTTGTTCTAATCGATTTCTCTAACACCTTCAATATGGTTGATTATGATATTCTCCTTGCCATTCTCCATCATCTGCAATTGTCGTCCTCAGTGGTGGATTGGTTTTCAGCGTACCTCCGAGACCGACAGCAAGCGGTTCGTGTGGATCGTGATCCGTCGGCATGGAGATTTGTCTACTGGCGTACCTCAAGGTTACTCTTATCATTTCTACGCAGACGATCTTCAAATCTATGCACAGTCGTCAGTCGAGGGCTTGGAATCGAATATATATTGTTTACAGTCTTTTCATCGATATTATCTTGGTGAAATTATTATGGCATACAAGTCAACCCCTCAAAGTGCCAGGCTAAATTGTGGGAAGCATAAGACAAGTAAATAAAATTAACTTTGATGCTCTCTCACCGGTAAATTTTGATAATAACGCTATCCCCTTTTGTAAATCCGTGAAGAACCTTGGCTTGCTCATTGACTCCACACTTAGCTGGGTCACTCATATAACAGAAAGCAATCGTTCTGTTACAGCCACTCTCCAACAACTCAACCGTCTCAGGAACTTTATGCCTTTATAGACGAAGATCTTACTTGTGAAAACTTTAATTTTTCCTATTATGGATTATGCTGATGTGTGTTGCCCGGATGTTAACGAACATCTTCTCAATAAGTTTGATCGTCTCGTCAACAATTATATCCGTTTCATTTTCTGCCTTCGTGAGTACTATCGTTTCTGCATATCGTTCTGAGTTAAAATGGCTTCCAATTCGTCAACGTAGGCACCTACGACTTCTTTGTACTTTATTTTCTATTCTGAATTGAACTGAACTAACTCTCCCAATTACTTAAAATCTAAATTTAAATTTCTCTCTGACACATGATTGACATGTTTAGTTGTGGTAGAGCCAGGCTACCGGCGAAAATCACTTTTGCGGGTAGCATGAATGGCCCGGCTCTCCGGGGAAGTACCACACTCTCACAGAAAATCGACGTTTGAGTAGTAGCTTTACAGCTTCTATGCTTCGTTCGGTGAGTGAGAGCGCCGGAGGCCTATCCCCCCTCCCCTCTGGAGAGGGGAAATAAAAGGCCGGCAACGGTTTTGTAATACCCCTGGTGTTACATTAGTCCATGGGCAGCGGTGATCACTTACCATCAGGTGACCCGCTTGCTCGTTTGCCGCCCTATGACATAAAAAAAAACATGACTGGCAGCCGCGTTCTTGTCCAAAAAATGGTTATGGAGAGTAGACGCTCTCATACCCTCATACCCCTTTTTTGGACCAATTTTATGTCAAATTTATTTACCCCCCTAACTTCACGACTCTGGAATCTAGAATGAATTGCCTGTTGACATAAAAAGACTTTCATTCCCACCTTCTGATCTCTTCCAAATTCCATCTGTCACTATCTCTCATCCTAAAAAACATTTCTAGATTTTTTCTACCATTCTTTTGCCATGATAAAAATACATACATATACCAAATTACAGCTTTCTAGTACTTATAGTCTCTGAGGAAAATCGCGGATGGACAGACAGACAGACAGACATGGCGAAACTATAAGGGTTCCTTGTTTACTACGGAACTCTAAAAATTACACTGTAGCAAAAGTTGTTCAGCCTGATTAGTATTTTTGTAGAGGTATAAAAATCGAAGATTTAGAACATCCGATACAGAACCATGTCAAATTTTATATGGACAATTTTACAGAATCACGCTCTCCACGGGGATAGAGTGCGAAGAGTACGATTAGCTCATATTTCTGGTGACCGCCCAGCGGTCCCAGGTCACTCGCAACTAGGATATGCCCTTTTGGCAACGTAGCTTTCAGCATGTACGGCAAAACGTGAGAGTTGCTGTCTCTCCAAGCCCACCCGAAGCCGAGGTCCGTCTCTCCCGAAGGCCCTTTAGAGATGTGCGCTTTGTAGGTTGAGCGGAGCAGCATGTCAGCAGGTCAAATTTACAGCGGAACAAATGGAAATATTTAATTTGATTTGTTGGTGCGAAGTGAAATGGAATGAAAACCATCATTGCTGAAATCAGGCGCCAAAATAAACTAACCCAAAGGATACTTCCAAGATAATTTTTTTGCGAAATACGTTGATATTTATTAACTTTTTATATTAAACATACAACACTGCTGCAAGTATTTTCTTATGTATCGACATTAGTTCGTATTGAGGTATATTAATGCTCCGGAGTCATAAAGTCCACGCGAAAGAAGTCGCGGGCTTCAGCTAGTGTGTAATAAGTACTAATTATTTAGAAACACAAATCGAATTCCAATAAACTTAAAACTTTTAAACGAAAAACTGTTAAATTTTCAACAATCGACAGAGTATACCTAAGCGAAGCCGTCCGCGTGTTTTCAATTCCGAACATTTATGACAAATGCCGGAGCTTTGAATAAAACCATTGAAATGCGCAAAAAAGACAGGCAACACAGTTGATAGAAACCTTTTTTAAACCGATTGATACGGTTAACTAACTAACTTAACCCAATGATGGGGTTAATACACTGATAGGGTAAACCTAATAATAGGGTTAACCCCATGAAAGGGTTAACCTAATGATAGAGTTAGCCCAATGATAAGGTTAACCCAATGATATGGTTAACCCAATGATAGGGTTAACTCAATGATAGGATTGACCAAATGATAGGGTTAACCCAATGAAGGGGTTAACCATATCATAGGGTTTCTTTATTAATCATATTAGGCCCGAAACAGGTTTTCCGGTCCCTGCATGCGCTTCCAGGCGACTCTTAAGAATCATGTCAATAGTCATTCACTATTGTGATTCCGCTTTCCACCTTAACGCCCACTGAGACGCTACACGTGACCTTTGGTTTTATGACCATTGGCTATGTCTACCCCGCAAGATATAAAGACGTGCTAACATGTATGTATGTTTGTCCGTATATATTTATTTATGTTAAAACGGTGAGGTCCCAACTCTATTAGAGCGAGACTTACATAAAATAGATGACAGTTTAGTTTGTTGCTCAGCAAAGATAGACAGTTCAAGCTGTTAGAACATAGAGGAGCTCTAGATATACAAGGTGTTAGTGTGAACAGTATCATCCTTTTAACCAACAAACCGGCCCGTCAAAATGAACAACTTTTTCTATGGGACCAATGCTGGTAACTTAAAAAAAATTCGTCATTTCCACGTGCCGGCCGGCAATTTGCATGAAAATATTTAAAAAAAATTGTGTTCCCAGCATTGGTTCTAAAGGAAAAGTTGTTCATTTTGACGGGCTGGTTTGTTGGTTCAAAGGATAGCACTGTTCACACTTACAACTTGTATTTAGTTATTATCCACTGTTTCAACACATTGCTGCTCTTGTTCATATAACAAATGTAAATAGTTACATTAATTTCAAACATGTATTCCGGCAAATTCTCTGACTTCTAATACGAGCAAGTGTAGATATTGTACTTTTGAATCATTCAAGCTCTGAAAGGAGGTTGTATTTAACTCAAAATCCTGATTGTAAGTCCGATTTACATCCTTAGGGAGGTAAGTAAATTTGAAAATCGAAGGCGGCCACGCGCCAAGCATTGGCTCCTATAATACTCATAATTTTTTTTAAACAATTGCACTGGCCTCCTCACATGGAAGAATGCATCAAGAGCGCAAGGCCATAAAAAGACTATTAATTATAACACTCGTATAGTGTATAACAATATACTAGGTATTATTATTATACTACTACATCACATTGACATATTAGTCATCATCAGCACTTTTTTAGTCTTTGACAAAGAGTGCCGATATTAATTTTAAAATCATCCCAATTTCTATCCCACCGGATGTCGAATGGTACGCCAAATAATCCGGATACCGGATAACGAACGCATCCCATAAATAATGCAGCAGCGTGTCGCCAGTCGATACATTAAATTTCCCTCGGCGTTGACATGATATACTGCACTGCACCTGACCTATTTAATTTCATGATATTGAAAATAAAACCGTGTGGTTCCCGGCAGAGTAGAATAGGACCACTCCAAGTCTTCCCGTGGATGTCGTAAAAGGCGACTTAGGAAACACAAGCTAAACAAAGCTTACAAACATCAAAAAGACCTCTCCAACCCGTCTGGCCAGCGTCGAGAGTGTAGGCCAAATCCTCTGACTACTCTGGCTAATATATTGCTGTGGTAGTACAGAGAGGGTGGTGCTCCTGCAGTGGAGACTAAAAAGGACCTGATGGATGGATGGATGGATGGAAAATAAAACAACGGGTTGCACTCCGGGAGTGCTGGCAGATGCAGCTACGGTGCAGCTTTTCAATTACAAAAGTTGTTACTGCTGTGTTGCTGTCGTGTGGTTCCCGGCAGAAGAGAATAGGACCATTCCAAGTCTTACCGTGGATGTCATAGAAGGCGACTTAGGAAACACAAGCTAAACAAAGCTTAGAAACACCAAAGAGACCTCCACAACCCGACTGGCCAGTGTGGAGAGTGCAGGTCAAATCCTCTGACTGCTCGGGCTATATATGGCTCTGATAGTACAGAGAGGGTCGTACTCCTGCAGTGAAGACTAAAAAGACCTAATGATGATGAAAAAATGGAATGCCTGAAAAACAGCCTTATGCTCGGACCTTGCTCCGCGCTAACACAAGCTAAGGCATTCCTTTACCATAAATCTATGTCTTTCAACCAATATGTCACCATTCTTTTTTTCTAATTCAGAATGTACATGTCAACCTTAGATTTAATTATGGCAATAAATGTTTTTTTATTTATTAATATTATTAATTTCCACCGTATTTTGTTACGCAATAAAACAACGTGACGCTTGTAATGCCTTTGGAACGAGAGCTTATTACTTTAGTGCGTTAGCTAGGATGTTTTATTAGATAAAGGTGTCTCGTAATCTCATAAAATATTCTAGACTCTTCTCGATCTTATCTAATAATGTGGGGTAACGATTCCACGTGAGCATGATTTGAACCTTAAGGGGGAACAATAGGCACAGTAGCGACGCCAATCATTTTATTCCGAAATTCTAGAATATAAACAATACAAGCCTTAGTAAATAACCTGAAGTATTTTTTGAATCATGTTTATTACTATCGGAATCAGTGAGAATTATGAGAATCTGATTACCGATTATCACTTTTTCTCTCAATGACTGATTCTCATAATATCAAAACATGATTCCAAAAATACTTCAGGTTATTTACTAAGGCTTGTATTGTTTATATTCTAGAATTTCTTTCTATTTGTAAAGTATTAGGAATAAAATGATTGGCGTCGCTACTGTGCCTAGTGTTCCCCCTTAAATGACGGTAAGTTTGGCAAAACTGTTTTTTTTTTATTCCCTTATATGTGTCTCCAAAAATAAAACAAATAAAAAAACTTTGCACATGTGTGTTTGGTTCATAGTCATAGAATAACACCATGTTGCCAAATTTTGCCTCATTTGGACCAATAGATTCGGAGCCAATTGGCAGTAACAGACGGACCGGACAGAGAGACATACACAAGCACGAGTGATCCTATAAGGAAATGCTCGTTTTGATTATGGAGCTGCGGGAAAGAATGATTTATTTTTTTTGGAATTTGAATTGCATAATTAAATTTAGTTGTTTAACATTATAACTAAAGAGTTGTAATATTATCGTAGTACATATATCTCCATAAATATTATGCTGTTTGGTTATATAACACTCGTTTGAATGGTATTATGGTTACTGTGACATTGGTTGTAATTTTGGCAATAAGATAACTGTTTTAGAAAGTTTTATAAGGATTTATATCATGGGTATAGTTAAAGAATCCCAACTAATATTATAAATGCGAAAGTGAGTTTGTTTGTTTGTTTCTTAACTCTTCACGCTTTATCTACCGAACCAATCTTGAAATATGACGTACCTTTCATCTCGGAAAAAGTACTGTAACCGTGTGATTTGCGATAAACGACTCAGCAAAATTATACGCGAGCGAAGCCTAGCTAGTGTAATATAACTAACATACATATAAACATAACATCCAACCGTATCCGAAACTACAAAGATATTTACGCAATGCATTCCATTTTACATTGTAATACGAGTAGTGTATAGGTATACTGAGAAATCGATCCAGTTGGGGTCATGTTTGCTCGCTCCCCTTATTGAGAACTGATGATTCATTATGATAGCAGCCGTGACACATTGTGTCGAGTTCACATACTTTAAGAGTACAACAAACAGACCTATATACCATGTACAGATGTCAATAGCTGCTGTACACTGTAAAGAGGCTAAATATTTATAGAAAAAGTCTAGATTCTATTAAAACAAAAATACATATTCATAGAAATGGCCCGGCCGGCTGAACAGTTTTGTATAGAAATATATTTTTTTCGAGTTTCCAGCTTTACGACTTCCAGCTTACGACGAGCTGAATCTCCCATTTAAGGATCGGACAGGTTTTATTAACATTATTAGTATATCCTATCAAATATGTTTTTGTCGTACATGTATAAAAATGCACAAGTCTCGAAAAGCAGTTTTTCTGTCGTAAAAAGTGGTGAAATCGAATGCAAACCAAATCTGTGAATTCAGTACCTACCTAACTATGAGCGCAGCTATCCAACTACTATGTCATAAATTGATACCTTGTTAGTTAGCTAACAACATATTATAGTAACTTTTTATTACTATAAGACTATCCGTTGACCGGCTTTTACGGTCTGAGCGGGAAGAAAAGCAGCTGGTATATTGTTTTTTTTTTGTTTCTCCCAAAACAGCATGGAAGCAATAATAAAAATAACGTGAACTAATGACAAGTCTTAAACCTCAGACTGTCTTTGTCTCACTAGGTTATCTACACAGTGACAGGGTTTTTTGGTGGGAAGTCAAGGGGTACAGTTGAAGTTTTCCTTAGACATTTTTGCAAATTGATTTTAGTGGACTTTATAATATGAAATAGTTTGATGTTATAAATGCTCGTGCTCATGAACAAATTGTGAAATAGTTAAAGTGGACTGATAAATGGACTCGTATAGATTTGCCGCCAGAAGCTCCCACGAGGCATCAAAGAACATACGCCATCTTTGATGCTACTTGGAAAAACTTTACCGTACAACACCGATACTTAGTATCTCATTATACTGGACATAGGCAGAATCACTGAAATTTCGGTGGAAGCCATAATATAAAATAAATAATAATAATAAATAAAGAAGAAGACAGTGACAGAACGAAACTTGATGGCGACATTAGTTAAGATGCCTTTGTTCTTTTTAAAAAAAATAAGAGCAATAGGTGCTAGTGTTAGATTTAGTATTATGTAGATTATTTTCTTTTCGGGTTCGGATTATATCTTGTGGCTCAGCTGCAGGCGTTCTCAGCGCTCCTCGTCTTGTGGACTTTTCACAGGCTTTGATGTATCTTTGACAAGTCTAGACGGTAAATAGGGCTATTATATTCAGAATAGATTAAATATTAAGAAAACGGGACAAACAAAAATTAATCTTAAATTAAATCTACTTTAAATTTTCCTTGTGATTTACGAGTGTCTGACTGATACGTACTTAACTGTGTCTCAAAATCTACTGTACCAATTTTATTGTAACTAGCACTTTTTTCTATGTTAGATTACAACTAGTTCAAGTGAAAGTTTTGTCCCTTTTTTTGAAGTCGGATACAAATTCTTCATAGAAATTTCTTTGCTTTATAGGAGCTAATGGGTTTGCTAACTTTAGAAAAATTGATTGTTCGTGTGTTAGTGTACGTAAGAACTGATCACTGCTCTATGAAATCGTCTAATAGTCAGGCGAGCTATTTTGGAAATGTGCTATAACAAACATGAAATTAGGTGTGTAATTCTCAAATTTAGACTTTACGAATTTCCGCCATTTTCCGCTCCAAAAGAATATGGCCAGCAATCATTCTTTAACTACAGGTTCAAATATATTTAGTTTGGAGATTTATCTAACTATCTAAATGTCCCCTAGTGTCACTGAAAATTTACCTTGGCTTCTAGATTTTTCCACAACGAAGTTAGAGGGTCCGACATGGTGACAAAAATCCAAAATCCCGATATTTTAAAATTTACTCTGTTATTATGGTCATTCCATCTTACAAACCCAGCGCCAACTCGGCGCGTCTAATGTCTAAATACGTCTATTATCCCGCAGGGGGTAAACAAAATTTTCGCTTTGCAACATGTTCAGCAACATGTTAACGTGTATTTTTATTGGTTGCTTTTGCTATAGTTAACTTACATGTTCACATTCTATCACGCCATTGACAAGGGCTTCATCCTCATACCTAAAATCCTAAATGGTTACGTTCAGTACGTTTTGAAAGGAACTTTCTTCAACGGACGATAAAGTTATGGAATGAACTCCATATTACAGCATGGGGTTCTTCAAAAAGGGCGTGAAAAGACTTCTTCAGGGTCGGCATCGCGTAAGTGACACCTCTGGTGTTGCAGGCACGTCAGTTAGAGAAATTTCATATGGCCGACGTGTCTTTTCTTCTTTTTTGTTCGACTTGACAGGGCACATCCATGTCCCCAGATTATTAGATAAGGATTTAGACTTTGATTTATTTCTCATATAGTATTTGTATCAAACAAAAGAATTGCTTAATATCATTTAGCACGTGCGAAACGGTTTCTTCTGTCGCATTTGCGATAAGGTTTGTATTTAAAACTGCAAAGCTGACTTATTTAGAAAACTATTTTTTTCCATGCTGCTTCTGCTGCTTCTGAAGCCGGCCATGGGAATGGATTAAAATCTTATGAATCATGCGGCCATCACTATTTTGATTCCGACTTCCATCTTAACGACACCTTAGGTCTTAAACCCCGGGCTCTGTCTACCCCGTAAGGAACAAAGACGTGATAACATTTTTTTTATACAACTAAGATGGCAAAAAGGCTTACGGCCCACCTGATGGAAAGCGGTTACCGTAGGACGCATGCAACACTAGGGGTGTCACTCACGCGTTGCCGACCCTGAAGAAACTTTTTCACGCCCTTTTTGAAGAACCCCATATTGTAGTCTCTTGGAAAAACCATAGCAGGGGGAGTTCATTTCATAACTTTATCGTACGTGGATGAAAGTCCTCTCAGAACGTACAGTACGTAACTATTTAGGATTGAAAGTATGAGGATGAAGCCCCTGCCTATGGCGTGAGGTGCGATATACATACATGTGAACATGTACCTATGTAAGTTAACTATAGCATAGCAAAAGCAAGCAATAAAAATACCCGTTAACATTATTCTGAACATGTTTTGATCTTGCGAAGTGGAATTTTTGTTTACTACTTTAATGGATATTTTGTCCATTAGACAGAGTATTAAACATTATAGGTTTTCAAATGGGATGTAAATTTAAAAATCTCGGGATTTTTTGCTTTTGCCAGGGCAAATCATTATTAATGACGATGTTGCTTAGTGTTAAAATTAAAGATATTGTAACAAATACTTAATGGCAAATTATAAAATTACCACTATATTTTTAAATTTTCTTATAGAAATTGTAAAGTGGTTCACAGAATCTACTTACCAATTTTCAACTGTCTCAATAGTTTCGGCATCAAATGGCTGTGACATCAGACAGTCAAACAGACATGACAAATCTTTAAAGGTTTCGTTTTTTACCATTCCGCTGCGGAACTCAACATATTTTATGTACTCCAATATATCAAAACAATTTTTTTTCTACATAAACTGAACAGTCTCTTCCCAAATTTCCAGTGTGCGTGATCATCGGTCTGCTAGTGGTGGGAGCAACAGACGCCATCTTCCAGGGCGGCGAGTCAAAGGGCCCCAACAGCATCATCACGGGAGACCTGCTCATCATCGTAGCGCAAGTGGTGACTGCCTGTCAGATGGTCTACGAGGAGAAATACGTGTCCAGTGAGTGTCCATCATTGTCCATCATCAGGTCTTTTTTAGTCTCCACTGCAGGACCACTGCCTTCTCTGTACTGCCAGAGTACTCAGATGAATATATTTCTCAGCTATTAATGATGCCAGTAGACGGGGTTAGGATTCCGTCTTATAAGGCGGCGAGTCGAAGGTCCCCAACAGCATCATCACGGGAGACCTGCTTATCATCGCAGCACAGGTGGTCACTGCCTGTCAGATGGTCTACGAAGAGAAATACGTGTCCAGTGAGTATCATCATCAGGTATTTTTTAGTCTCCACTGCAAGAGCAAGACCCTCTGAGGGGTACTGCCAGAGCTATCTATATATTAGTCAATGCAGTCAGAGGATTTGGCCTACACTCTCCGAGCTGGCCAGATGGGTTGGAGGGGTCTCTTTGATGTTGATAAGCTTCGTTTAGCTTGTATTTCCTAAGTCGCCTTCAAGACATCCACGGGAAGACTGGGAGTGGTCCTATTCTACTCTGCCGGGAACCACACAGTGAGTGAGTATACTTCTCAGCTATTAATGATGCCAGTGGAAGGAGTTAGGATTCTGTGTTATAAGGCGGCGGATAAATGTATTTATGTTGCGGTATTCTCCAATCACCTATGATACGAGTACGTACCTGACTATGGTACGTACAACAAATTAACCTAAATTAAAAATTAAGTAGGGGCGTATCAATCATCAATGACTATATGAAAAAACTACGACAAAATCAAATTAAAGTTAAAGTGCCGTGCGTTTTCTGTTTTCTATATAATAATCATAAATTCAAAAGGACGTATCTCTGTTTGTCTGTACCTTACTTATAGACTGAGACCGCTGTATACCCAATGTATTATTTCCCTTCTCATCTCCGGATTCCAGGTCTCAACATCCCGCCGCTACAGGCCGTCGGCTGGGAGGGAGTGTTTGGCTTCTCAGTGCTGTCCTGTCTACTGGTGATATTCTACTGGGTGCCCGCCCCGCCACACTTCGGACACAACGCGCGAGGCACTGTAGAAGACGCTATAGACGGGCTCGTTCAAATTGGTAAGGATATTTCTAATGATACTCAGTGTGTACTGTCTACTGGTGATATTCTACTGGGTGCCCGCCCCGCCACACTTCGGACACAACGCGCGGGGCACTGTGGAAGAATCAATCAATCATTTATTGCTTCCTTAATGTGAAATACAGATCTTAGTATATTGAACAAAAGTAACAATTAAGGACCCTGACGGGCGCTGCAATGGGAGAAGGGCTTTATATTTTGTCAAGCTAATGTTATCAATTTTAATTAAGATGTCATTTTTGGTATATTTACTAATGTGTTTACAAAGATTTATATTTATTATATGTAGTATATTGTTAATTAGTTATTATTGTATTATTTCGATTTTTATGTCTTATCATATTATTTAGAGCCAGAGCCATATACTAGCCTGACTACTCAGGCTAGTATATGGCTCTGGTAGTACAGAGAGGGTCGTGCTCCTGCAGTGGAGACTAGAAGGACCTGATGATGATGATGATGATCATATTATTTGTTAATTATTATAATAAATAAATTGATGTCAAAATAGTAAGTTCGATATAAATTATTATTAATATTATTTTTACTTAATGATAGCCTTTACGGTGTAAATTTGTCTTGTAAATATTCATGAATTGTATAGTAGCATTTATTAGTCAATAATTCCATAACATGTTGTAGAAGCTTTAGACGGACTCGTTCAAATTGGTAAGGATATTTCTAATGATACTCACTGTGTCCTGTCTACTGGTGATATTCTACTGGGTGTTCGCCCCGCCTTACTTCGGACACAACGCGCGGGGCACTGTGGAAGACGCTTTAGACGTTCAAATTGGTAAGGAAATAAAGATATAATCCCTTCAAGAGTATGAGAAGGTTCTTGAAGCAGCCTTGTACAGGCGCCAAAGGACAGATTGGAGCAATTGTATCGAAAATTTACAGTTCGAATAGTCAACAAAGCCACAACATAGCTTACACGATGCCATGTCTTTCCTTTGTCGAGCTCCGTGGCGCAGCGGTCAACACGCCTGCCTGCGACACGGAGGTCCCGGGTTCGATCCCCGGACAGGTCAAGATGGAAAATGATCTTTTTCAGATTGACCTGGGTCTTGGATGTTTATCTATATAAGTAATCTATTATAAAATATAGTATCGTTGAATTAGTATCCCATAACACAAGTCTCGAACTTACTTTGGGGCTAGCTCAATCTGTGTGATTTGTCCGTATATATTTATATTTATTTATATTTGTCGCCTTCGCGAACTGCTTAGCAAATTATTTATCTGCTTTTTTATTTCATTTTTCTTCTGATCTTTGATTCAATTTTTGATTCGTATTAGGTAACTTCAGATAAAAATAAACTATGTGGTGGTAGTTTCGTTCGCCGCGAACTTGGACCTCGGGAACATTTATTTAAATATTTCATAAACTATTGAACCGATTATGATGCCCAATGAAATTGAAATTTTTACCACTAGCACCTACATATGTTTTAAATTTCTTATTGAGCACCTGTTCGAGAGTTATCGTGGGTTTCGTCTTTTTTTTTTGTAACATACATAGTTGTGTTTTGGCCCCAACTAACGATGATAATGATTGCAAGGTAAGAGACAATATATTACATAAATATTGTGTCAGATTGATATATTGTTGAATGTGCCACAGGTGCTACCTACAGACGACTGGGCAAGCCAAAAAAACACAAAAATACATATTTATATTGTATCTATTCCTGTAAGAATTGAGTGAAAAATCGGGCCTAAATAACAATTGCTCATATTATGACATTTAAGCTCTATTTCAATTTATTTATTGCGCTTCATAATGTACAGTTCAGTTCTTACTACTAAAAGTCACTGTTTTACAATAGGTACACTATGAACCCTGTCGGGCATCGCAAAACAAAAAGTGGAACGGCAAGCGAGTTTTATGATATGCAGTTAATTTATAAAAGGAATACTAGCACAGTTGCTTCGCGTCTGTAAATTTATGTATGTATGTAAATTTCTACCTATGTCTTGGATTTTCTTTTAGTAAGTTCTGTGATATATTTTTCGTGCTTGCGACCATCCGCAACGTGCATCATCTAGCAAAGCGAACTAAAAAAACATGGAGTCAAAATATTAAAACCCGGCTACAACATGTCTCATGAGCTCCGTGCGTGGCGCAGCGGTCTACACGCCGGCCCGTGACACGTGACACGGACGGTCCCGGGTTTGATCCCCGGTCAGGTCAAGATGGAAAATGATCTTTTCAGATTGGCCTGGGTCTTGGATGTTTATCTTTATGTGTATTTGTTATAAAATATTGTATCGTTGAGTTATTATCCCATAACACAAGTCTTACTTAAACTTACTTTGTGGCTAGCTCAATCTGTGTGATTTGTCCGTATATATTTATTTATTTATATCTATAATTTTGACGGAAGAATGATGAGAGATATATTACACAAAAATACTTTTCACTTTTTTCTAAACACTACAAATTATTTTTTTCTTTAGTTTTTGACTGCTATAGCGAACGCTTTTTGATATGTATTGCGCCATAGGTTTAGTGTGACGTCGTCATCAAGACGCTAGTAATTATGTAATTAGGTATTTGTCGAATTATCTTGGATAGTTTCAAAGACCAAAAAGGAGGCTTATACTTTTACATATCTATAACAATTTGTAGAATTTATATTAATTAATGATGTAGGTATATTCATTAACAATAATATCACTACTCTCATTTAGTTTTATCTGATAGGTAGTCATTAATACAATAGTATGCCTTTTCTCAATCTTGTCATGTTTATAAATGAAAGAACAGAAATTGTAAAAGAAACAAGGGGGATGCCTTTGTCCATCTGTGGGACTTGACATCTACAGGCTAGGAAAAACGTATCAAGAAACAACCTGACACTATTGACTTTGTCCAGCAGTAGTGGGTTCTAGAAACAATAAAAATCGTGAATTATAGTAGATTGTTGCACTGAGCAGAAAGTAAGTTATTGCTGCACGAGTGTTTATTTGGAGCCCGAGCGCTAGCGAGTGCTCTAAAAAGCACGAATGCAATTTAACTTACTTAATGCGAGGTGCATAATCTGCTTTTCTTTCAACTACTGCAATAAAAGTAGTTGAAAAATAAAACTGAAGACAAATTACAATAGTTAAAAATTTGTTGTTCACATTCCCGCTTTTTTTCTTTATGGCCAGTATTTTTTTTAGGCAAGGCAATACACACGTCCCTTTGTTAACTCCATACGGCCGTTAGGTTGGCTTACCTTCTTTATGACAGGTGACAACTATTGTCCACGATTTAAAAAAAACTAAACAGTGCAGTAAAGGATTTCCATACATTTTTGCTGCACTAGAGCAGCAAAAATGTATGGAAATCCTTTACTGCACTGTTTAGTTTTTTTTTTTTACTTTAAGTGCAGCAAAGTTCCGCTTTGTGCTGGATATGTAGTGCAGTTATGATAGAATTGCAGCGTAGTTGGAAGAAAAATTTTTTGCAATACAAATTCCAGGTAACAATCCCCTGCTGATGTCGGCCGTGCTCGGCACTATCGTGTCCATCGCGTTCTTCAACTTCGCGGGCATCAGCGTCACCAAGGAGATGTCGGCCACCACCCGCATGGTGCTGGACTCTATCAGGTACCGACATGGTTCATCATCAGGTCTTTTTTGGTCTCCACTGCAGGATCATGACCTTCCCTGTACTACCAGAGCCATATATGAGCCAGAGCATTAAGGCCCCACACTAGGCACAGTAGCGACGCCAATCATTTTATTCCTAATACTTTACAAATAGAAAGAAATTGAATGTAAATCATATAAGCACTAGTAAATAACCTGAAGTATTTTTGGAATCATGTTTAATATTATCAGAATCAGTGAGAATTATGAGAATCAGATTACCTAGTTGGGAGTGGATCTAAATGATAGCATTCAATTGTTGAGCCCCGTTGAGTTAAATATCGTTGGTTATTTTATATTTACAACAAGAATAAAAAACCGGCCAAGTGTGAGTCAAACTCGCGCAATGCGGGTTCCGTACAATATGCTTCGTGAACACACACACAATGTGCAAAAATGTTTTATTCAATTGACTAGCGCTATCTAGTGGTGTTTTAGTGAACTATTTCCCTAGATGAACTTATTATATTGAGTTTACCACTTTATTTTCAAGTGATAGAATTCTTATTATTTTTCCTGTAATCTTCAAAGAATGAACTACATTTTGTAATTTTTTCAATATTTTCGGCCCAGTAGTTTCGGAGATCAGGGGGGGAATGGTAAATTTTTTCCTTCTTTCGTGAATAAAATCAAAAGTATTGATTTTACCCGAACAAAAAAAAAATATTTTTGAGATCCTCATAATGAGCCCTTTCATTTGATATATGACACAGTAAGGTTTGCAAAACTTTTTTTTTTATTTTGTAATTGGGCCCCTGAAAATGACCCTTATTTAAAAAAAAATCTTTATCTAATTTGCACATCCGTGTTTGGGTCATAGGTTTACACCATCTTACCAAATTTCACCTAATTTGGTTCAGTAGATTCGGAGAAAATCGGCTGTGACAGACGGACGGACGGACGGACAGACAGACGCACGAATGATCCTATAAGGGTTACGTTTTTCAATTTTTGTACGGAACCCTAAAAATAAAAACCGGTCAAGGGATAAGGCTAAAATCTAAGGAATCCCGTTATAGGCGTTGCGGCTAGCAATCCATCACTATTTTGATTCCGCTTTCCACCTTAACCACTAACATGCTAAACTAACTAAAAACTAATTAACAACTAACCCAAAGGCCACTTTGGGTTTTATGACCTTGGGTTCTGTCTGCCCCGCAAGGGATAAAGACGTGTTAATATGTATGTATGTACAATGACAAGTGACACATTGTAATTAGTTCTGTATTTCATCATTGTTCGAGCGTATTACCATTTAGCGATAACGCTTTTGATTCCAATATTGTACATAAGGGATAAAAATTTGGATCTTATTACTAACCCTTCGATGTCCGTCCATTTGTCACAGGGTTGTAACAATCGAATTGGGAAAAAGGCCATCATTAGCGTGTTTTAATAAATAATGAAAAAATATATTTATTTTTTAAAATAATAACATACTTACTTACTTACTTCGCTGGCTCAGCGACCCGAAGTGGATCTTGGCCTCCGACATTAAAGTGCGCCATTCTTCCCTATTCTGTGCCAAATCTGACCAGTCGGACACTTCCAGCTCTTTCAGGTCTTTGGCGACTTCATCCATCCAGCGATATCAGCGTATCACGGTCAACGTTCGGGGCGCCGTCCGGTGGGGCGTCCAAGATATCGCTGGAAGGATGAAATAATAAAATGTATTTGTTTTTTAAATGATGGATTAGTAAGAAAAAAAAGAAATTTAAATAGTGGGTTACTAGCCGCAGCGCCTATCGAAATGATTCTTAATGTGTTTCCCTTTTCCTTGATTGGATTTTATTATTTGCGCGAGATGAGAAGCAATTGGTACGTTCTATGTTTTTTTTTATTCCTATACAATTATTGTAGAATATATTAGCCGTGTGGTTCCCGGCAGAGAAGAATAGGACCACTCCAAATCTTTTTGTGGATGTCGTAAAAAGCGATTTAGGAAACTCAAGCTAAACAAAGCTTATAAACATCAAAGAGACCTCTCCAACCCGTCTGGCCAGCGTGGAGAGTGTACGCCAAATCCTCTGACTGCTCTGGCAGTACAGAGAGGGTCGTGCTCCTGCAGTGGAGACTAATAAAGACCTGATGATGATGATATTATGAATTATATATAAGTAAAGTTTGTTTCGGCGGGTGTCTGTGTTGGGAGCTGACTGCTGTCTGCTAGGATTGTGACGGATGCTGGCGGAGCTTGATGGTTTACTATGTGAATTATTAGTGTTTTAGCGTGTTAAGCAACCTTGGGTGTAGTTCTTATTTAGACGGGGGACCTATGTCAGATGTCTTAAGGTAGCTTGAAAACTTTTATACTAGTGATGGTTATTTATACGTATGAAAAGTAAGTAAGCAAGTAAATTTAATGTTATGATGTTCATTATTAATTTTTGATCCTCGGTCAGGTCAAGATGGAAATGATTTATTTCCGATTGGTCTGGGTTCAGATATAGTTTCGTTGAGTTAGTATTCCATAACATAAGTCTCGAACTTACTTTGGGGCTAGCTCAATCTGTGTGATTTGTCTATATATATTTACATAAAAAGAATCTTAAATCATTTTTAGGGTTCCGTACAAAAGTTGAAAAACGGAACCCTTATAGGATCACTCGAGCGTCTGTCTGTCCGTCCGTCCGTCTGTCACAGCCGATTTTCTCCGAATCTACTGAATCAAATTAGATGAAATTTGGTAAGATAGTGTAATCCTATGACCCAAACACGGATGTGCAAAGTAAATAAAGATTTTTTTGAAATAAGGGTCATTTTGAAGGGACCAATTACAAAATTTAAAAAAAAGTTTTGCAAACCTTACTGTGTCATATATCAAATGAAAGGGCTCATTATGAGGATCTCGAAAATATTTTTTTTTGTTCGGGTAAAATCAATACTTTTGATTTTATTCACGAAAGAAGGCAAAAATTGACCATTCCCCCCCCCCCTGATTTCCGAAACTACTGAGCCGAAAATGTTGAAAAAATTACAAAACATAATTCATTCCTTGAAGATTACAGGAAAAATAATAAGAATTCTATCACTTGAAAATTAAGTGGTAAACTCACAATAATAAGTTCATCTAGGGAAATAGTTCACTAAAACACCACTAGATGGCGCTAGTCAATTGAATAAAACATTTTTTGCACATTGTGTGTGTGTTCACGAAGCATATTGTACGGAACCCTCATTGCGCGAGTTTGACTCACACTTGGCCGGTTTTTGAAGTTAGTATTTATCTTACTTTCTAATACATATATTTGGGAGGATATCTGTGCCGTTTTGGCGGTCCGTCCAGTTTTAGACCATACGGTGTCCTGACATTCCGCTTGATACAGATACTCGTGGATGCTTTAGATTTTCATGTGATAAAGTAAGTTTATTATTTATCTTACTATCTAATATCCTATCTTAATCCTAACTAATATTATAAATGCGAAAGTGAGTTTGTTTGTTTGTTACGCTTTGCCAATCTACTGAACCGATCATCAAGAAATTTTGCATACACACAGGTTAGGGTACCGCGAAGGACATAAGCTAATTCACGCGGGCGAAGCCGCGGGTAGCAGTTAGTATTATATACATTTGGGGGGTATCTGTGCTGCACAGCGTCCAGTTTTAGGTCAATGGTTGGCGAGGCAGCACGGTGCCCTGACATAATAAATAATAATAAATATATACGGACAAATCACACAGATTGAGCTAGCCCCAAAGTAAGTTCTTATGTAAGACTTGTGTTATGGGATACTAACTCAACGATACTATATTTTATAACAAATACATATATAAATAAACATCCAAGACCCAGGTCAATCTGAAAAAGATCATTTTTCATCTTGGCCTGACCGGGGATTGAACCCGGGACCATCCGTGTCACAGACCGGCGTGTTGACCGCTGCGCTACGGAGCTCGTCAAACATTCCGCTTGACACAGATACCTTCCGGGCATGGATGCTTCGGTGGGTATCTGTGCCGCATAGCGGGTCGGGAGCCGTCTGCTGTTTGCCACCATTGCGACGGATGCCAGGACGAGGACGCCCAGCACACACTTGAAGACTGCCCAGCCTGGGCGGTGGACCGCGCGGAGTTACGCGCGGTCGTGGGGGACGACCTCTCGCTGCCGACCGTGATCAAATGCATGGTCTGCCTCCGTGGTCCAGTGGTTAAGGCTTTTGCCTTGTTACCCGGGGGTCGTGGGTTCGATTCCCACGGGAAGCATACTTTGTTAAGTTGTTTCCAGTTTGGTTTGGACATTGCAGGCATGAATCACCTGATTGTCTGATAAAAAAGATGATTCCGTACTTCGGAAGGCACGTTAAGCCGTTGGTCCCGGCTGCCATCTGGTAGTCGTTAAAGGAACCACGTCAGAAGCCGAGAAGCGGTTCCGAAGAACTCTGACACCAGGGTGTGCATGGTCGACTGCTGTGTCACCTACACGAACTGATAATGATGAATGCATGGTCGACAGTGAGACGTCGTGGACAGCGGTACAGGCCTTCGCGGAGCAAGTTCTCCGCGAAAGACAAAAAAAAAACACTAACGTTGAAAACAATCCCATCGACGAATCGAAAAAAAATATATAAATATATACATTATCCAAATTTTCTTTGTAATTTCATAATATAGTCATAAAATTTTCGTACTTTATAATTAAAAGCAACAAAATAATACTAAAGAATATGAAAATTATCACTGTTTCGCCTTAAACAGTCTAACTTATAAAAGAATGCTTACATTTATATTGCTATCATGACTTGAAACATGCACTTTCAATTACCCACATTGATAATTTTAAACATTCAACCAAACTTAAATTGGATACAACCAATAAATAATCATTGAAATTAAATAATTTTGATACCATAAAGACTTCAACAGTACAATAAAATTAATAACAAGTTTATTTCTAACGTTACATAGCCTATCACACTAACAAACATAACCGTACCGTTTAAATCTTAAAACCCTAAACCACATTCACCTCGTAAGGATTAAAAACATAATTAAATATTTATCAACTAGGTAAATACTAAAAAAACTTTCATAGTCTATATGTTTTCCCAGTATCGCCCTCAGCTGCAATGCTTCGGAACCCAGAATCCGATACAACAACATTCATACTGTGATATGAGTCGGCGAACGTTTTTACAACCAGCTGCCTGCCTGACGCCAATGCCTTAACTAGCTCCCGAACCGCAGACAAACACTTGTGAAAGCGTAGTACAAAATATTGACTCGCCCCGAGAATCAAACCCGATGCCCCTCATTTCGCAAACTGGCGTGATAACGACTACGCCACGAAGACTGTCAAGTTGAACTTAAAAACATCTCAACTGCCCCTCATTTTGCAAACTGGCGTGATAACGACTACGCCACGAGGACTGTCAAGTTGAACTTAAGAGCATCTCAACTAACAACGTTCTCATTTCTAGTTCTATCATTGTCTAGAAAATAAGCTGGAGTTTTTACTTCAGTTGGGGTTTGTTTTGACGATTTTGAAAATTAATTTTAGCAAACTTTATAATATAAAATTGGTGTAGTTTGATGTTATAAATGTTCGTGCTCATGATCAATGCGTGAAATAGGGAAAGTAGACTGTGTGTATGGACTCGTATAGATTTGTCACCAAAATCCTAATCCTAATTCTAACTAATATTATAAATGCGAAAGTGAGTTAGTTTTTATTTGTTTGTTTGTTACGCTTTAACGCCGTATCTACTGAACCGATCATCATGAAATTTTGCATACACATAGGTTAGGGTACTGAGAAGGACATAGGCTATATATTACGCGGGCGAAACAGCGGGTAACAGCTAGTCTTTCATAAAGCAATCAAAACACCAACGACATCTTTGATTACTACTTGTTAAGAGAGTTACATCAGCGAAACTAGCGACACCCATTATTTAATTCTTGTTCTTCGAAATAAGAATAAATTGAGAAAATCTACGTGAGTACTTCCTTAGTAAATTACTTGTAGTATTTTTGTAGAACTTCTCATCGACAGCAGCATTTCAGATTAAGAGAACTATTCATTACCGCCAAAAGTGGCCGCTTTTGGCGGTAATGCGTAGTTCTCTTGAATTACCAAATGCAAAACAATGAAAAGCAATACAAAAAATACTACAAGTAATTTACTAGTGAAGTACTTACGTCGATTTCGTCAATTTGATCTTATTTAGTAATAAAATAAATAAAACTAAGGGTGGCGCTAGTTGGCTGGTGTAAGCGCCTTAACTGTATACCGTACATACTTTTTAGGGTTCCGTAGTAAAACAAGGAACCCTTAAAGTTTCGCCATGTCTGTCTGTCTGTCTGTCTGTCCGTCCGCGGTTTTACGCAGAGACTATAAGTACTAGAAAGCTGTAATTTGGTAAAGGTATGTACATTAATCATGGCAAAAAAGTGGTAGAATAAAATCTTGAAAAAAAATGTTTTTTAGTGTAGCTCCCATACAAGTAAAGTGGGGGAGTATTTTTTTTTTCTCTATTTACCCATCGTGTGGGGTATCGTTAAATAGGAGGTTGACACGACCATTTTTCGATTTAGGGATCCGTTTCCGAAATATTTGGTTTTTAAGTGCGAATTTTTGTTAGAGGTAAGTGTCCCCCCCCTCTATCTGCTAAACGGTTATATATAGATACGTGAAAAAAATTACAGCAGTAGTATATATACTGAAGTTATTATCTCCTTAAACTGGACATCAGCAGAATCACCGGACCCTCAGTGGAAGCCATGATATAAAGCAGAAGAAAAAATTAGCTAGCAGTACAAAAACAGGACTAGATCAGCTAAAATTCTTTTTAGAATTCGGAAGTATCATGATTCTCGTGTCTGCGTAAAATTCATGTATAGGCTGAAGGCATCTGCGAGGCCCTAAGACAACCATTCAAACTATTTTATAATAATAATAAATATGTACGGACAAATCACACAGATTGAGCTAGCCCCAAAGTAAGTTCGAGACTTGTGTTATGGGATACTAACTCAACGATACTATATTTTATAATAGATACTTATATAGATAAACATCCAAGACCCAGGTCAATCTGAAAAAGATCATTTTCCATCTTGACCTGACCGGGGATCGAACCCGGGACCATCCGTGTCACAGGCAGACGCGTTGACCGCTGCGCCACGGAGCTCGTCATACATTATGAACAATTCTTAGCTTTTCTTAGCGTTTTTATCAAAAACGGCCATTTTTGTGACAATTCTAACTAATTCTATTTTCGCAATGCTAAGAATATTTTCGAACCAGATCCCTTTTGGTTTTAGGTTGTACTCTTGCCCATCGAGCCACTTCCGCATCCTTACATAGTATAAACCAAAATCTTCACATTCAAGAAAATAGGAAATGTAATTTCATAAATTGAAAGTAAAATGTAAATAGGGGTATATTTCAATAAAAAAGACATTCTATCGCGTCTTTATCCCTTGCGGGGTAGACAGAGCCCAAGGTCGTAAAACCCAAAGGCCACATTTAGCGTGTTTGTGGGCGTTAAGATGGAAAGCGGAATCAAAATAGTGATGGGTTGCTAGCCGCATCGACTATAACGCGGTTCCGTAGATTTTCGCCCAATCCCATGACCGGCTTTTACGGTCTGCGCGGGAAGAAAAGCAGCTGGTGTACTCTGTTTTTCCTTCTCTCCCAAACCAGCATGGAATAGAGATAAAAAAGACGTATCAAGATTGTTGAAATTTTTTGTACTTTTTTTAACAAATTTTAATGGACTATACATCTTTTAAAACTGCGCAACGGTATTTAATGCGATTTCTTTAAATAGATAGTATGATTCAAGAGGAAGTTTTATATGTATAATCAGTACTTAGTACATACCCGGGCACAGCCGGGGAGAGCTACGTATGTATTTAATACTCATCATCATCATCATCAGGTTCTTTTTTCTCCGTTGCAGAAGCATGACCCTCTCTGTACTACTAGAGCCATATATTAGTCAGAGCAGTCAGAGGATTTGGCCTACACTCACCACGCTGATTATATTTAATCCACGAGCTCCGTGGCGCAGCGGTTAACACGCCTGCCTGCGACACGGATGGTCCCGGGTTCGATCCCCGGTCAGATCAAGATGGAAAATGATCTTTTATGTTTATCTATCTAAGTATCTATCATAAAATATAGTATCGTTAAGTTAGTATCCCATAACACAAGTCTCGAACTTACTTTGGGGCTAGCTCAATCTGTGTGATTTGTCCATATATATTTATTATTTATTAATACTATTCTCATCTATTTCCAGAACTTTCGTGATCTGGATGTTCTCGCTCGCGGTCAGATGGCAGGCGTTCCACTGGCCGCACCTGCTCGGCTTCGCAGTTCTCATCCTCGGCACGGCGCAGTACAACGGACTCATCCCGGACTGCCGGAGACGAGACGCCCCCCCGCCCGTCGTCGACACCGCCGCCGACAGCGGGGATGAAGGGGAGGCTTAGGATTAGCTGAAGTATTGTAAGATTCTAGGATGAAAAGATACTTTGTCCAAGATAGAAGTCTTATATAGGCTTGTTTCCTAAAAATAATATTTTTAAATAATAAATGCGTAATCCATCTGGTAGATTATTGAAAAATATTAGACACGTATGTTTTCTTTTGTCGATCAAACGAAAATTGATAAAGTTAAAGTTCCGCGTGACGTCACTGACGGATAACACTTTTAAGGGCCTGTTGTGTCATGAATCCCCACTCCTGCACTATTATCTTTTTTTAGATTGAAAAAAGAAAAAAAATACTTAGTTTTCGATAATCTATAAGACTAATTATATTATAAAAATTCTTTAGGAAACATGCCTATTCAATAATCGGGACGCTTGGAACCTATTGTTCCTAAAACAAGAGTAATCGCAGGAGTTGATAATACCACTGACGGAAAGTGTGCGTACGTGTTCCGTCGGTATTATCAACTCGTAGTTAAGGTCAATATGCTCCGTGTACGATCATTGCACATTATACAAAATGCATGAATAATTTAAGCTTCAATTGGCTGTAACCACGAGTCCTTATTTTTAGTGAACTTCCAGTGGTTTAAAATATAAACGCTTGGAGCCTATTGTTCCTAAAACAAGAGTAATCGCAGGAGTTGATAATACCACTGACGGAAAGTGTGCGTACGTGTTCCGTCGGTATTATCAACTCGTAGTTAAGGTCAATATGCTCCGTGTACGATCATTGCACATTATACAAAATGCATGAATAATTTAAGCTTCAATTGGCTGTAACCACGAGTCCTTATTATTAGTGAACTTCCAGTGGTTTAAAATATAATTTTGCTTTAAATTTGTAATAAATTGCTGAATTGTATTGTTGTTCAATTTGTAAATCATAGATGTTTCTACACTATTAATCCAGTCTCAGTTCACATGTCTTAAAACGATGCGCTAAATGCACTCTTTATTAAGAAAGTTGACATGCAATCATACAATTGTTTATCAATGAAAATTAATTTAAAACAAATATTAGGGAATTCTTTTAATTTCTTCTCTTCTTTCCACTCATATGTACTTACTTTAATATGTATACACACCGTCAGTTTTGATTTAAAAGAATTATGCAGACTGATTATGACCCTTCTGACAATATTCTTGTGATTCTGAATCTCTAATAAAATTCAGCATTTTAAGAATAAGTTATTTTTATTATTTGTTTCATTATCTCTCATGAAATGAAAAATGTCAAAAGTAAAACATATTTCCAAAAATTCTACCAGTTTCGGGGAGGTTCAGTATTTATTTATTAATTATTCTATCGATCATAAAATCTATATTTTATACATCCTAAATTAAAGTTAATATACCTATGATATCTATATTTTACAATATAAGCAGCAAGTTGATTACCTCTTTAAAAAGAGCACCGTTTTTATGCTTGACGAATGTACTATTTGCTCTTTGATTATAAAACACGGGAGCTCATTTACATGAACTTTGAGTGGTAAATAGAGTGACTATTACCGCCCCGTGAGGTAAGGGCCATTAGAGCTGTTATTTCCCGCTTGGTAAAATCACTTCGTATTTCCGACCTCACTTCTGTGTCTCACTGGTGCTATTGTTAAAAACTCATATATTTATAACTGTAATGCAATATCATATACTCCTGTATTAGTACATTACTGCAGAGGCCGGGAAGTAAGGGATTGCCGGACGAGTATAGTTTTCAAGGCCGAGCGTCAGCGAGGCCTTGACAATAGTTACGAGTCCGGCAATCCCTTTCCCGCCGAGGAAAGTATAGAGATTTTCTCAATAAATGTGAGGAAATTTAACTTAAAGTTACACATAAACTTACATGCCTTAAATATTTCCCCTTACTAGGTATTTGCCGGTAGTAATTTTTCCACTTTCAAGTTTCAAATTAGGCGAAGTAGGTACTTAAAATCCATTGCAGTGTTGCTTTCATCACTAAAACTCATTTTGAACCGTTTCATTTCGAATAAATAACCAACTTTGCACATATTTACCGAAAACAATCAATTACTGCAAAGCGTTAATCACAAACTACGAAGAAGATACTATTACTAGTATCAGACGACCGACTGCCATATGTTTTCTCTAGGCAATAAGGATCATAGACAAATAATGGAGTGAGGGTGAAAATGAAAAAAATGCCATACAATTCCTTTTGAGTTTCTATGGGGGGCCATAAATTCAAAGTCAATTGACGTGTGTTCTATGCCCTAAAATCCGTAAAGGCAGTTTTTCGGCAGTGGCCTTAATCACTACGGGTATAGTGAAAATAACAGATCTCCCGAGTTTTTAATTTTTTTATTTTCAGTTGTCAATTCCAGCAAAGGAAACAATGCCCATAGAGCCCAGTCATATTTTTCACAAAAAATTTAATAGATCATAGATTATTGTTTTCTTCTCTCGCAACGAAAATTAAGCATATTTTCGTATGATCACATATCGATATTTTAATGAAATTGTAGTTATATTCACGTATTATATGCATTTTTTAAAAATGCAGTGGTAGTAAACTGGCTGTATGACAAGTGACATAATTTACGTTACATAGATTAATTAAAAAGTTTGGAGCAGCGGCCGGGAAGTAATTTTCATACTTATTTCCTGGCCTATGCCGGCAATGCGATGAATGAGCCAAGAATTACAAACTTCCGGTCTTCTTTTTACTACAGTAATGCCTACATTTCCGAGCATGTTTGAGAAAAAATCATTTTCTACTTCTATCTCATGTAATGTTCTCGTAGTTTGTAATGAGGGTTTTTAGAATTGACTTTTCCCCCAGGTGGCGACACTGTGTCGAGAGGTCCAGCTATCAAAATCCACCAATCATAAAATTGATGATTATGCAGCTGAGGGGTTAACACATGATTGGTGGATTTTGACAGCAGCTGTCAAAAACACCTCTCGACACAGTGTCGCCACCTGGGGGAAAAATCAATTCTGAAAACCGTCATTGCTCATCTTTTTCTACACTAATATTATAAATAGGAATGATTGGATTATTGTTTGTTTGCATTATTTCACATATGGAAAGATAATTTATGTGCGAGTACATAGGCTCTAATTTACGCGGATGTAGTAGCGGGTAAATTGCTAATAATTTATAAATGCTCAATTGAGTCATGATTAGCCTAAGCATATGGAATTGAAATGAAATGAAATAAATTTATTTGCAGGCAAACACGGTACAAACAATGTTGGGACAAGGTTTTGTCTGATAGATTGAGCAAGCGCGTTGCGCCAACAATTGGCATGCAAATGTTTAAATTAATGTTTTTAAATACACAGTCAAATTGTTAAATTCAAGATATTATTTTATGTCAGTAAGATTAATTATTATAAAAGGAAAAAGGAAGTAAATTGTTTAAAAAATATATGTCATACAAGAAATTTCTTGAGGGCGCTTCATGTCAAAATTTGAAATTATGAAACAGGTTAGTAATCAGCAATTTATGGAGCTGTTTGTTAAACGTTGTCGAATTGTACGCATATAATAAAAGATTTGTATGTTTAATGTAAAGGCTTGTGATCGAGTTCCAAAGGCCATGCATATATAAGAAAAAAAGTCTTTCTAAAAAAAGAACGAAATGAAAAGTATTTCTTAATGCAGAAAGAGTAAATATAGGCGTAGATTTTTGGTTTTTGTTCATTTACGATATGAATTTGAATTAAAATCGCTAGAAATCAACAGGACACCAAAAAAAGCATATTATATGAAATCAATCAATTTATTCAGACAAATTATAGTCCATTTTTGTAAATAAGTCAGAAATGATTTGGAAATGATATTAAAAGGACAAACACCTGTACCAGGTTTATTTTTACGTGAACGTGTAGAAGATATTACCACCCCTCTTGACTTGCGGAAAACCAGCGAAATATTCGAACTTGCGGAAAATTCGAAATTTTATACCTAATGACATAATTTATTAATGAAAACTTAAAATTCGCTCGCCTAGCTATTGGGCGATTTCCAGAGAGCACTGATCAGTGCTTAAGCAACCAAGGGGTTTGCGTAAATAAACTACGCTAGTACCGATCACTGTGTATCAGTTTTTTTATTTTTTATTTATCGGATACTATCATGCTCAACCTTATATATTTTTAGAATTAAGAGAAGTGTATAATGTTTTGTAATAGAACAATTTGTATTGGAAGGAGTAATGTAATAAAATGATATAAGAGATAATGCTATCTTTCATTTTTACCAAGATCTGTCGTATACACCCGGATAGGAAGCATACCAGGAGTTATGGAACTGTTAATGTTTAAAAAAATTTAAAAAAAATATATTTCGCTTCATTGGGGCATGTTACATTGTCAATATTATCACGATACCGTGGTAATATTGATGGTGTAATAGGCCGTATCGCGGTATCGCGATAATATCACAAAATATTCGGAAATCCTAAAATCCGCGATACTCAAGGGGCGTGGCTTCAATATTATTGAAATGTAAACGCATTGAAATATTTTTTCCGTCAGTACTCGTTCGGAGCCATGGCGGAAACATGACTAGTATGCCAAACTATGGCTAAACTAGCTATTGCCCGCGGCATTGCTCGCAAAAAGCAACTGCTGCAGGCTTTGCTCGCTTTGACAAAAAGTAGCCTATGTCACTCTCTATCCCTTAAATTATCTCCAATTAAAATATCATGTCAATTCGTCGCTCCGTTTTGCCGTCAAAGACGGACAAACAGACAGACAGACACACTTCCAATTTATAATATTAGTATGTAAGTATGGATAAGCTATGTCGATGTATCCTACTGAATTTGGTGAAAGATTCTGTCGTTGAAACACCCATTAATGAACCGTTCTGTCGGCGAAACGTTCGTAGTTGTTAGGTTCTGTCGTCGGTTCACCCATAAATGAATCGTTCTGTCGGCGAAACGGTCGTAGTTGTTACATTCTGTCGTTGAAAAAATCATGAACGAAACATTATGTCGGTGGCTCATTCGGCAGAGAAACATTTGTCGGAGATAAGTTTCAGAATCCTTGTTTTCTAATGTACGGTGAAACCAAATTTAATAGCTTCTCAAATAGATCCTCGCTCATTCTAAAGTAATTGTTGTAATCGTCTAAATCGTCACCCAAGATCATTTCTTGCGTAATATTTAAATGTGTATATTGATTTCGTTTTAAAATCCATTCTTTTACCCAGCACTTTCTTTTTTTGCGCTTAGTTTTTAATGCGCATGCGAGTATTATTGCAATAGCTGCCTTTTTGTTAGCGTCCATTATTTATTTCGGATTAATTCAATTTTAATATTGTATGATACACTACCCACTCTTGTATTTTCAACAAAATACTGACGATGATACTATTGACAATATAATAGCCCATCTCAATACTTGCGATATCGCGATACTAAGATCATGATAATATTGACCAGTGTAATACGCCCCATTGCGTTAAAATTAACACGATCACCAGTATTTTTAAATAGTTTAGACCACTCGTAGCCTGGGTGGGGCAGTGTTTTTAAGTGGAGTAAGAATATATTAGTTGAAAGCCTCCCATGTACACGTGTAGGAGTACTTACTGTCCTACTAACTTTTGACAGCAAATTACTGTACCGACTACTCTACCGTTAATTCAGTAGCCTGTCGATGTTACGTCGCACTGCTGAGCAAAGACCTTCCCCTTATTTTCTCATTTACTTACTATCAAACTTACGTTACTAATAAATAAGGTTACTAACCTAACCTAGGTAGTTTTTTCATAAATACTGAAAAAAGTCCCATAAAGTTGCGTTCGAATTGCGTCTGAGGACGTATACACGCGTGACGCGTGAACTGCGCGTCTTTGGTCGTCGGTAGTTGTTGGTTTTTCTGTTCGATAGTACTACTTCCTATTATGAGTGTCATTTTCTCAACTAGTAGTACAAATGATACAAGGTTGTATCATTTGTACTACCAGTTGTACTTTTCGGTAGTACTTCTGACACGGAGCGTACTTTCGGGCCCCTGCAAACTTGGGTGCGAGTATACTAGGGTTTATTCTTAGTGGTCTTTACAACTGGACTGGCCTAGTTATGTAGTTGTAATAATATCTATTTAAACTAGTACATAGCGCCATCTATAAATAGCTGAAGCGCAACTCTAATTTGTACAAAACTTCGTGGACTCATCAAAGATGATGCCACAATGAGGAAAGAACAGAAATCAGTTTCAAATATTTATTAATGGAGAACTATCCCACATCACGGCGGGGCCTTTGGGCCCTCTCCTGCAGCACTCGGCGGCTTTTCACCATGGGCTGGAAAACAATACAGCATGTAAGTTAACCACCGAATGCCTTAATAGGGTGGCCCGTCAAAAGGGAAAACTTTTCCTATGGGAGCAATGTTGGAAACTCGAAAAAATATTCGAATAAATCGCCGAGCCGGCCAAAACATGTATGGAATCGTCGATTTTTTTCGTATTTCTATTGTTGTCACTTTGTCGGGTTTAGTCACCCGTATCTGTACAATGAGAGTTTTTTTTAACATTAACCAGTAACTGGAAGTGTTTCAGAAATCCTCAGAATTAAGTGTTTCAGAAATGCTTACAACTGAATCGTTAGGTCTGATTAGTCGCTGTCATTGAACAATGTTTTAAAAACAACAACAGACTACCGGACCCGATGCCGCAGTTCATGCCACTTATTTATTTATTTCTAAAAAACATCATCTTCATCAGATCTTTTTAATCTCCACCGCAGGGGCATAACCCTCTCTGCTACCAGAGCCATATATTAGCCCGAGCAGTCTGAGAATTCAGTTTACACTCTCATCGCTGGCCAAACGGGTTGAATAGATCTCTTCAATGTTTATAAGCTTTCTATAGCTTTTGTTTTCTAAGTCGCCTTCTACGACATCCACGGGAAGACTTGGGGTGGTCCTATTCTACTTTGCCGGGGAACCACACGGCTAGCCCTTACAACGCTAATTAAGAGGGCTTACATCAGCGAAACTAGCGACACCCGTTATTTAATTTTTGTACTCCGAAATAAGAACAAATTGAACAAATCTACGTAAGTACTTCGCTAGTAAATTTCTTGTAGTATGTTTAGTAGGACTTTTCATCAATATCATCATATAAGATTGAGAGAACTCATTACCCCCAAAAGTGATCGCTTTTGGCGGTAATGAGTACATATGGTATCTAGTTCTCTTGATTTACCAAAGGCAATTAATACTACAAGTCATTTACTAGTGAAGTAGGTACCTATACTTACGTAGATTTTTTCAATGTAATCTTATTTAGTAATAAAAGAAATAAGATCAGGGGTGGCGCTAGCTGACTGGCCTTAAGCGCCGTAAGATTCAATCTCACGCAGTATTTGCCCGCTGGCCCAGTAGTAGATCTTGATGAATGTGGCGTCGCGCTTTTGAGCTTCCGTCTTCAGTTCCGATTTCAGCGCGCGGCGGAGCGTTCTGGCCGCGATGTTGGAGTAGTTGACATAGCTGTAACACACATTGTAGTGTACTCATTGCGCGAGGTCACCTGTCAGCGGCCAGACTATGTAGTGTAGTGATTGTACAGGTGGGGGACATTCATCCGTCAGCGGCCATAGCTAGCAAACATGGCGCGTACCTAATACTGAGTGGTGAGTGGGGTAGTAAGTAACTATAGTGAGTGTTAACTAGCATTTTACACACATCACATCAGGTCTTAGTCAGTCTCCACTGCGCCCCCCTAAGCCAGTCACCCGAGGACACGCTTCCTTTGCACCGCAGATGTAATACTGTTCATAGCACCGTCCTATGTGCTCGATCTATCCACAAAACAAATCACTTAACATTATAAAACAGTCCTCTGCCGCGTCTGGCTGTCTGGCTGTCTGCCTGTCTGTTCGCGATAAACTATAAAAATCCGTGGATTATCATGTGGTTTTCAGCTAAAGGTAGAGTGATACATGAAGAAGATTTATGGGTATAATACATGCTCGGGCGTAGCCGGGAAGGGCTGCTAGTTAAACAAAACTAACTTCAGTCCTGCCATCCGCCACGTGCTCATGTTCTCTCAATATCTACTAACAGTTGCACCAATAATTATAAATAGGTATATTTATGTTAGTTTTAGTTTAGGTCACTTTGTCCTGTGTTGAATACGCAGCGCGGACATTGTCCTTTTGCTCAGTCCTTTTGTCTACTTTGACATTTTATAAAAATAAAAAATATGAATTTTTATTTTGCCTTCTATGCCGAGGAAATTAACTAAACTCTATGGTTCGAAACAAATGCGTGTCTCCGTGTCACACACGTCCTAAGAACCTTTTTATATAATATTAATTATATACATATAACCATCAAATAACATATAATGTAAGCACCAAAGTAAATTCGAGACTTGTTTCATGAAATTTAGTATCATGAGTTAGTATCCCACTTAACGATACTATATTTTATAACAAAACATGAATAGGATAAACATCCAAGACCCATTTAAGTAGTAGAAGGTACTCAAGTAACACCTTTACCAAATAATATATGATGCGAATCTATACTACAATTATAAGCCTAAAGGATCTGTTTGTTTGGTTGAACGCGCTTATCTCAGGCATTACTGGACCGATTTCAAAAATTCAAAAATGTCCCTACTACAATGGGCTGATTCATCCTTTGAGGGTCAGACATATTTATTTTTATTTATTTTATTAATTTATTTAATAAGGCAGGTACAAGTCAGTTCCGCCAAATATAAGGGCTCAATTAAACCAAAAAGATTTATTTTGTAGTTCTTTTTTACTACGTGTATATATTAAGTATACCTAAACAAGCATTTATAGCGGCTAACATAGGCTCTAATAATTTTGCGAATGAAATCTTGAGAATTATTAATTAACTAGTGAAGGATAAATATGTTATATTATATTCATAAATAACTCTAATGTTAAAATTCAACTTATTCGTTAATATACTGGTTTTGGGATAAAATTGTTAAAATTTAAAATATTTTCATAAGTTGCCGCTAGATGGCACTGTCCGGAGTTAAAACGCGCTATCGATATTTTTTCGCATAAGTAGACTACTGGGCATAGTACGCACGGTACGCTTGACGATATTTAATCAAAGAAATAAGATTTGTCTTGAAAGGGTTGCGGTAGCTAAGACTGCCTGTAACCTATATAAATAACCAACTAGACTACTGGGGGCGGCCTGCCGGCCGATTTGCTGACACGGTGTACAACCGATTTGATTGTCACTTTAGCATCCATTACGGTTTTCATATCTAAAGTGAAAATAGTCATTTATACCGAAGCCGTAATGAAAATTAAAGTAAAATTATTTCAATTTTATTACCATGAAAATGATGTACACCGTAGAAGTTGTCAAAAGTTAGCAAATAGCCCATGCCCAGTCTAATTGGAGTTAAGTGTGGACAACTTAATATTCTGTGAATATTTTAAGAGTTCTCCTGTTGTCATTGTTACCCTTAGAGTATCAATATAACTATTGTTACCTAATATCGAGCTAAAAGAAAACAAAAAAAAACGGTTTTCTATAATGATATGTTTAATATCGCTATGTATAAAATAATATGGTATGTGCTCGAAGCTTTACGTTCTATACAGTCATTGAAATACACAGATAGGTAATAGTAAATGAAAATATATATTAGGTAGGTACCTATTTTAATATTTGTGTAGAAGTACTAAGACGCTAAAGAGACACATTTTAAAAAAATCTTTAAATATGTTATAACTGCCAAATTGTTTGTCAGAATCAGTCATAATCATAATATGTGCTTTTGATATTATGCCGATTTTTTTTTACTTCTTTATACATAATTTTATATTACCGACAAATCCAGAAAAGGAGGCGAGATGTCACGGGTATCAAAAATCTACCACTTTCTCCGAGGCTTCAGAGATCCTAGGAGTTCCTCATATTCCTCCGTAGCACTGAGCCAGACTCCGTCGCTGCAAAAACTGAAGAGGCTCCAGGAAGTGTTCCGAAAGGAAGACGGCCAGCCAGTGTTCTTGAAAGGAGGGGATGCCGATAGAGCGCTGTTCTCAATTACAATTGCGGCGTGTTGTTTAGGTCTGTACATGGACGCAATGACCATCTACGACTTCGCTAAGCCTCCTTCGTGGAAAGAGTCGTGTTAGTGACTTTGAGTCAGGTCTTGAGGTCTTGCCACGGTAAAATGGTCTGTTAACAAGATTCAGTTAATAATTTAAGCTGAAGCTAGTGTGTCAGATTAGGCCTCGTGTAAGCTTGGCCAAGATACTGGTTGCAGGGCAGACAATGTGACTGCCGCTTCGCGTAGGGCCCAGGGCGCGAGCGACATTCCGTGCTTTGTGATACTGGTCATCGGGTAAAGCTTATATAACTCATACGCGCATAATCGAAGTGAAGCCAAATAGTGACATTTTTTCTGACTTACGCGCGTCTTCGCGCGCATCTAGTTCGTATTTTATTTTTGAACTTTATTTCATAAAAACATAGATGCGTATGCTATAAAGTTTCAAAACATTTCGCTTCGCTTTGCTTTGGAGTCTAACTAAGGCTTTTATATGGGGTCCGGTGATGTAGCCAATATCTGCAAAGGAAAATAAAGATGTGAAATGAAAATGTACTTTTAAAAGTTCTAAGTACTTAAGTATACTTACCTAAAAATGACTTTTTAAATGTAATAAAAAGTTTGAAGTGAGCATTTTTGAAAAACTGCTTCCAAAGCTTACAAATACTCACTTCGAATGAATTACTAAAAAGTACATAAAATATGTTTAAGTGAAACATCTGCGTTTTCCTTGAAATAGTTGGTTTAAATCGGCGGCACCACCGAACTTCAGGTGCAACCTTAAAAGTGAGTCAAAGCTGTGCAAGTTTTCAGGAAGGAGGTATATTAACTTAAAAAAGACGTTCAGACCATTTCATATTTTATACGGAAGGCCCAATTTTTTTTCTCCTATTCAATATAATGTATAATTTACGATATACTGGCTGTCAAACATTTTCTCTAAGGAAGGCCTTAGCCCACCAATAAAAACAACTGTTTTTCTATTTTATGGAACCAATACTGGGAACCTCGATTTTTAACATTTCCTCAATAGTTTTAAGGCAACTGGACAAAAAGTATATAAAATGGAGGTCCCAGCAAAATGTTGTTTATTTGATGGAGAGACTCGCCCCTATAAAATTCAAGGGTTTGGTAACTTGGGGAAGTTGTTCACTAAAAACTTAGTAAATCATCAACCATATAGTTGGCTTTAACAAGCTGAAATTACATGTGATATTTTTTGCTAATATTTTTACCCTTTTATTTAAGATTGTAATGTTTTTTTATAATGTTTTATTCATTTGTGATAAATTTTATTTTTGTAGCTGCTTTATTTGTCTTAAGAGAAGAATGATTTTAGCTTATACTTAATCTTTGTTTCATTTCTACAGATAACCATCAGATAACACAGATATAGTACCGTTTAACCTTTGGTACCTCGGTAGCTACGAATAAGTACCTAGGTTATTAAAGTTGGTAAGTATTGAAGAGCTCTTCAGGCTCTCCGTACCCTTGCCCATACTCCTGGCAGGTTGTACGGTGCGTCTTATAAAGGTGAACCACACCATTGGCTGATAGCTTAGAGCATTTAATGCTCCAAGGCTAATAGTGAACATCTGAAAGTATAAAAATAGGTACTCAGTCATAGTTGTAATGGTACTTAGGTAGGTACTACACATAAAACATGTTACCATAGATATTATAATTCTACAGGTGTTGCAGTATTCCACATATTGCACAATGCTATTTTAAAAGAAATAAGATGGGAAAATATTCCGTGCGGATGTGGTCTAGCCACCTGTAAATTCAACAATCGAAGATTTGAAATAATGCAGAACCAAGATAAATTTATTTGCTATAGGTACCTACACTATGCAGTATATATTTACAAATAATGGGACAGCTCAATGGGACTAGTGGGATAGACAGATTAATTCTTAATATCTATCTAGGTACCTACTTATATGTATTAGTTCAATTAATAACAACGCCGGAGTCATAAAGTCCACGCAAACGAAATCGTGGGCATCAGCTAGTTGTTTCATAAGATTTCCTCAGAAGTTACCGCGAAATACGGACATGCGCATTCAAACCATGAAATAATTCGTCCTTGCCGTGACCTTGATCTTGCGCCGCGAGGTGGGAAGGTCATTGCTGGAAGGAAAGGTCGTTGTCATACAGTCATCGGCTTATAAGATTGCAATCTGGGTCACTGGACGGCCACGTGACCTATGAGCTAACCAGGAAAACTAGGCACTAAAAATAAACTAGGTAGGTACCTACCTCTATCCAGTTCTAGTTCAGTTATTGCAGGAAATAATTGTATTAGAATAGAATAGAATATTAATAGGTCCTAGATTTGCAAGTGATTTTGATTCGCATGATACCGGGATTCAATCACAGACATGATGAAACCATCTAAGTACCTATGCATTGTACCTATGTAATATTTTTTTGAGCTTTCAACTTTGGTTCCTCAGGAAAAGTTGATAAATCACTCCTTTAGGGGTAGAAAAAGATAAAAAAATTCTCGATGTATAGGTACTTACATATTTATTACAAGCAATTTCCCTGCGCCTTCGTCCGCATAAATTATTCCGTATGTCAACCGCAGATAATTTTTTGCATATTGCATAACAAAGGATTTTGAAAATCGGCCATTGGTTTCGGAGCTTATTCAATTCAAACAAACAAACAATCAATCCCAATCTCTTTATTTTTTATATTAAAATTAATACATTTTATATTTAAATAGATTATTCATTTCCTCTTTACAATATTAGTCTTAAAAAACATAAATAACTGGGCTATTTAGGTTATTCATGTCGATGCTTATTTACTTTTCATTTTTCCGAGAATAGCAAGCAACAAGTTGACTTAATACCTAGGTTGCGCTTGCGCCACATGTTAGACAAGAGGCAGACGCCCGGCCAGGCACGTTGTCCAAACCGGTTGGATGACGCGGGCGTGACGGCGAGGTGAGTCACCCCCTGCGTAAATGTTCACGGTTGTGGTGCAACCCTACGAATAAGTAAAGGTGCAACGATATGTATAGCTTGACTAGAATGGGTTGTTGCACATTTCACACAAAGTGAACTCCATACCAAGTGAAAGTAAACATGTCACTTGCTTCAAAAATATTTGCAATACGTCACAGGTAGGCAAGGGTAAATGTAAACTCGTCACATTAATTTAAATGTACCGACGGCAAGCAAAGTTTTGTACCTACATTGGTTTAAGCTTATTAAATTTAGTCAAAGAATATAATTTGTACCTGTAACCCAGTCGGATTCTTAAAGGGGCGACTCAGCCCTTCAATATGTACAACGTTTCCTTGGAAAAAATGCAGGAAACTCGAAATAAACATCAAAATTTTCATAAAAATTGCCGGCCGGCTTGGCACGTGTATAGGAATAACATTTATTTTTCGAATTTTTTGTACTGATCCCATAGGAAAATTTGTGCATATAGGCGGGCTGAGTCGCCCCTTTAAGGATCCGACAGGGTTACAGGGACAGTTACTTTATTTTTATTTAGCTTACATTCTTATTAGCATCTTTAGCATCAGGCACAATCTTCGAGCAACACGGCCTCCGTAGGCACAATCAATAGTATTGCAAAATGTGACATAAATAATCAAAAAATATCGATAGTTTCTTACTATCTATAGCCAAGAATCTTTCAATTTTCAATACTACCGTAAGTCAGATAAAGTCACTATAGTATCGGTACTATCGGAGTAAAAACAATCATATTAGGTAGGTAGATATGTAGATTATCATATTAGGTATAGGTATTAGGTATAGTCATACATATCAGAATATTTACTGGTACCTATAGTAGACCTATTATTGACCTGAGGCATACAATCGACAGACTATATCAAATAATAAATAAATTAATAAGTAGGTATATACGGACAAATCACACAGATTGAGCTAGCCCCAAAGTAAGTTCGAGACCTGTGTTATGGGATATTAACTCAACGATACTATATTTTATAATAAATACCTAGGTACTATATAGTTAAACATCCAAGACCCAGGTCAATCTGAATAAGATCATTTTCCATCTTGACCTGACCGGGGATCGAATCCGGGACCAACCGTGTCGCAGGCAGGCGTGTTGATCGCTGCCCCACGGAGTTCGTCAAATATAAGTACATTTGATGTGTAGTGATCTCAATCACTTATTTTGTATAACTTGTTTAATTTAGGTTTGTTTATTTGGAATTGTTATTTACAAAATTAATATTTACAAAAGTTAAAAAGTTAATATTTACAAAAGATAAAAAGTATATATTTTAAAATCCCAATTTTATTTACATTGTTATTTAGTTTACAATTATACATTACTTTTATAACGACTGATAACATCTAGTCATTTACATAGTTTTATATAATTTATATCCTGTGTTTAGTCAACACATAATATTTACTTAAAGGTAATATCACTACAACTAGTTTTATAAATTATATAATAAACTACATCTATATAATATATTGTAAGATATACTAAAATGGGATTACTGAAAGTTGTTACATTAATTAAATAAATATTTTGTCGAGGACCAAGCAGACAAATGCATAATGTTGTAGTATCTATGATTTGCCGTTTAACTGCAACATGAGCCCGACCGGTTTGACCGCCGGCCGGCCTACACCGCTCCTGCGCCCGCGCAACCCCCGCATACTTTATCGCGCGCTGCCGGGCGAATACGAAACTAGTCTGATGATCGCTTTGACGCGGGACGCATGACTGCTTGCTCCTCAATCGCTTCGCGTAAACAGTTGTTTTCATTTACCTCCGCCATCATTCACCTCATCTCATTCGCCTGGCTGTGTAGCACCTTCAAAATAAGTAAGCCTTGCCATCATAGCTTCACTGGTGACCCGTCTCTAACACAATGCTACAGTCGGACAGCGAGAACGAGAACAAAGGAAGCGGAGAGCGGTTGCAATTGAATCGCGTAGGTGTGAGGGTCCCGCCTTTCTACCCATCGAAACCAAAACTGTGGTTTGCTTCGCTGGAGAGCCAATTCGTGCTGGCTGGTGTAACGTCTGATGCCACAAAGTACCACTACGCAGTTTCCCACTTAGAACCCCAGTACGTGGAGATCGTTGAGGACATCGTCGAGGGGCCAGCTACGTCGAATAAGTACGAGGTACTTAAGTCGGAGCTCGTCAAACGGCTGTCTGCGTCACGGGAGAAACAGGTACAGCAGCTACTTCATCATGAAGAATTAGGTGACCGAAAACCATCGCAATTTCTTCGGCGGTTACGAGCATTAGCCGGTTCCGAGGTACCAGATGATCTACTCAGAACCCTCTGGGCCAGCCGTCTACCCAACAGTGTGCAGCCCATCATTGCGTCACAGGCCAAAATGAAACTTGATGAAGTCGCCGAGCTCGCTGACCAGGTCCTGGATGCCGTATCACCCAACGTGCAGGTAGCAACAGCTTCGGCAAGTACTTGTAATGAATCGAGTGAAATTGCTGCGTTAACACGGCAAGTTGCGGCGTTAGCGGAGAAGGTCGAACGTATGTCGCGGTCAAAGTCGCGAACCGGACATTTTTCAAATCGCCGAGGTCGCTCATCGTCGTCGACAAGATCACACTCGAATTATAGAAGACATCCAATCTGCTGGTTTCACTATAAGTTCGCTGATAAAGCAAATAGGTGTGTGAAACCCTGTGACTATTCGGGAAATGCGACAGGCAGTCGGTAATGGCGGCCGACGACTGCCCAAGTGCCGGTCGCTTATTTGTTACGGATAGACAATCTAAATTACAATTTCTAGTCGATACGGGTAGTGATTTGTGTGTTTTCCCCCGCAAGTATTTAAAGGAATGTCGTGCTAAAACAAATTTTGAATTGTGTGCCGCTAACGGTTCGGTTATACATACATACGGTTTTTACCACATAGTTTTAAACCTAGGGCTGCGCCGTGACTTCCCATGGCATTTCATTGTTGCCGACGTAACGAGGGCGATAATAGGCGTGGATTTTTTGTCGCATTACAATTTAATGGTAGATGTCGCAAATCAACGCCTCATAGATAATAAAACTATGTTAGTAACCGTGGCTTCGCTTGCGTTTGGTAATGAAGGCATTTCTTCGGTGAAGGTAGTTTCTGGTGATTCTGCGTATCACGACATACTCGCTCAGTACCCCGAAATTACTCGCCCACACGGAATACATCGCACATTACAACATAACACCGTACATCATATCCGCACCACACCTGGGCCACCGGTCTCTTGTACACCACGCAGGCTTGCGCCTGACAAACTTAAAATTGCTAAGTCAGAGTTGGAGTCGATGTTACAGAATGGTACCTGCCGACCTTCGGAATCAGCATGGGCTTCACCCCTTCACCTCGCACCCAAGAAGGACAACGGGTGGCGTCCCTGTGGGGATTACCGCATGCTGAATGCCCGGACAATACCCGACAGATACCCCATCAAGCACATCCATGACTTTTCTCATTGTTTATCAGGCTGTACCGTCTTCTCTACTATTGATTTGATTAAGGCGTACAACCAAATCCCTATCCATCCTGATGACATCGCGAAGACCTCAATTACAACGCCGTTCGGTCTTTATGAATTCCCATTCATGACGTTTGGGCTTCGTAATGCCGGACAGACGTTTCAGCGTTTCGTCGATGAAATACTCCGGGGCCTAGATTTTACCTACGCCTATTTGGATGACTTTCTCGTGTTTTCCAAAGACCAGAAGACTCACGAACTGCACCTACGTCAGCTTTTCGATCGGCTGAAGCAGTATGGTATGGTCGTAAACACGGCCAAATGCGTATTCGGTGCTTCTCAGGTAATGTTCTTAGGCTACCTTATTTCAGGCAAAGGTACCACACCCTTACCTACCAAGGTGGAGGCTATCAAGAACTTTCCCACCCCTAAGACGGTGAAAGAACTCCGTAGGTTCTTGGGCATGGTAAATTTTTACCGTAGGTTCATATCAGGCGCAGCTGAACAGCAGGCACCACTGAACGCCCTACTCACAGGATCGGTAAAGGGTTCGCACCCGGTCCACATTACCGGTAAGTCACTCGAGGCCTTTGAAGCCTGCAAAGAAGGTCTGTGTCAGGCCGCCTTGCTGGCTCATCCCAACTGTGATGCGAGGTTAGCGCTCGTAACTGATGCGTCTGATAGGGCTATTGGCTCGGTGTTGCAGCAAAAGAGTAATAGCGGTGAGTCCTGGGAGCCCTTGGCATTTTTCTCTCGTGGGCTGAGTCCTTCTCAACAGAAGTACTCACCCTACGATCGAGAGCTGCTCGCTATTTACGAGAGCATAAAATATTTCAGGCACATGCTCGAAGCCCGGGACTTCACGATATACACCGACCACAAGCCGCTGACCTTCGCTTTCCACAATCGGAAGGAAAACTGCTCGCCAAGACAGTTCCGGCACCTGGACCTGATCGCGCAGTTCACCACCGATATACGTCACATATCTGGTAAGGACAATGTAGTAGCCGACACTCTCTCGCGGGTTGAAGAGATCACCCAGCCAATTGACCCAGAACAGCTGGCTGCCGCTCAGCAAACTGATCCAGAGCTGAGACAACTCGCGGAAGGTCTGACATCGTTGCGCCTCAAGAAAGTCCTAATTCCAGGTACCAATGTGGAACTGTTTTGTGACGTCAGTATGGGTGTGAGAAGGCCATTTATTCCCAGGATGCTACGTAAAAGAGTGTTCGATAGTCTACACTGTCTTAGTCACCCTGGGGCAAACGCAACGGTCAAGTTGGTCTCTGAACGATACGTATGGCCTGGAGTTAGGAGGGACTGTAGGAACTGGACGCGGGCATGCATTGCGTGTCAGAAGTCTAAGGTCACGCGTCACACAAGTGCTCCACTTGGCAACTTCAAGCTTCCTGCATCCCGGTTCAAATTTGTCCATATTGACTTGATAGGGCCATTGCCTTCGTCCCAGGGTTACAGATATTGTCTCACGGCCATCGACCGCTTTACGCGTTGGCCTGAGGCAATACCTTTAGAGGAAATAACGGCCGAGGCAGTAGCTAAAGCACTTCTCAGCGGCTGGATTTCTCGGTTTGGTTGTCCTGCTGACATCGTGACAGACCGTGGCAGGCAGTTTGAATCAGCATTGTTCCGAAATCTTTCACGGATTGCTGGATTCACGCATCGCCGAACCACGGCTTATCATCCAGCCTGCAACGGTCTCGTGGAAAGATTCCATCGGCAACTAAAGGCTGCCATAATCTGCCACGGAGATGGAAATTGGATTGAGTCTCTTCCATTAGTGTTGTTGGGTGTCCGCAGTGCGTTCAAGGAAGACCTGCAGACCACCTCAGCTGAATTGGTGTATGGCGAACCTTTGCGTCTTCCAGGTGAGTTTTTTAACTCAGAGCCTGACTGTCCCCTTGACTTGACGGAGTTCACGTCAAGACTTCGGAGTATAGTCCAGAGCCTGAGGCCTTCACCTGGCTCTCGTCACAGTGGTAAACGTCCAACGTTTGTTTTCAGGGAATTAACCACTTGCACTCACGTGTTCCTGCGTGATTGCACTGTTGGTGGTACCTTGAAACCTGCATACTCTGGACCGTACGAAGTCCTACAGCGTGACGACAAAGTTTTTACTATTCTGGTTAATGGCAAAAAAGTCACGGTATCGATAGACCGGGTCAAGCCGGCCTACATACTAAGTGACCCAGACACCACTCCATACACACATACACCACAAAATCAACAACACGTCAAACGAAACACAAATACACAAGTGACACAATCAGGAAATCAGAGCTCACCAGATCGCGAAGAAAATATTTTTAGAACAAGATCGGGACGTAAAGTTAGATTTCCAGACTATTATCGCCCTTGACGGTCTCAAGGGGGGGCTGATGTAGTGATCTCAATCACTTATTTTGTATAACTTGTTTAATTTAGGTTTGTTTATTTGGAATTGTTATTTACAAAATTAATATTTACAAAAGTTAAAAAGTTAATATTTACAAAAGATAAAAAGTATATATTTTAAAATCCCAATTTTATTTACATTGTTATTTAGTTTACAATTATACATTACTTTTATAACGACTGATAACATCTAGTCATTTACATAGTTTTATATAATTTATATCCTGTGTTTAGTCAACACATAATATTTACTTAAAGGTAATATCACTACAACTAGTTTTATAAATTATATAATAAACTACATCTATATAATATATTGTAAGATATACTAAAATGGGATTACTGAAAGTTGTTACATTAATTAAATAAATATTTTGTCGAGGACCAAGCAGACAAATGCATAATGTTGTAGTATCTATGATTTGCCGTTTAACTGCAACATGAGCCCGACCGGTTTGACCGCCGGCCGGCCTACACCGCTCCTGCGCCCGCGCAACCCCCGCATACTTTATCGCGCGCTGCCGGGCGAATACGAAACTAGTCTGATGATCGCTTTGACGCGGGACGCATGACTGCTTGCTCCTCAATCGCTTCGCGTAAACAGTTGTTTTCATTTACCTCCGCCATCATTCACCTCATCTCATTCGCCTGGCTGTGTAGCACCTTCAAAATAAGTAAGCCTTGCCATCATAGCTTCAGATGTAACAGCTGACTGATTAGAAGAGGGATACTTTTCATTGGGAACAAAAATAATTTAAGGAAAATTTTGCTTTTAAAATTACCTTTCATACGCTATGTCCAAAAAAATCCATCGAAACGTCGCCGTCGGTAAAAGTGAACGTAATGAGGCTGCATGCATCAGGATGCTATTTTCGCATTTGATGTGAAATTGGAATTCGGTGGACTGATACCCAACTTCTTCTTCATCAGGTCTCTTTTAGGCTCCACTGCAGGAGCACGACCCTCTCTGTACTACCAGAGCTATATATTAGCAAAGCAGTTAGAGGAGCCTATCTACACTCTCTACGCTGGCCAGACGTGTTGGAAAGGTCTCTTTGATGTTAAGCTTTGTTTAGCTTGTGTTTCCTAAGTCGCCTTCTACGACATGCACGGGAAGACTTGGAGTGGTCTTATTCTACTCTTGCGAGCTTGTTGTGTGAATGTTTTTCGCGCACATCTTCAGGGTTAAATTCTTGTAAAACATAACATCCTAGTAGGTACTAATCTTACTTAAAACAACAACTTTTCATTTCCAACCACCAATGGTACCGATGCTGGGATGTCGAAAAAAAAAAACACATTTTCATACGAAAGTGTGCGTGCGCCCGGCCCGGCAAAAAGTAAGAAAAGTTAAAATAAATTAAGAGCATGATTTGCCCTTCACAAGATCACAACTTTTTCTTTTGGTCCCGCGTTTTTCCTAATATTTTTTCATTCGCTTATATCTTCAAAAGGCTCCTCATGGCAACGAAGTGTGGTTAGATTAAAAAATAAAACAAAATGGTGGATAGATATGTGTTTACGCCAAGGAGGTTTACGACCCAACCTCACATCGCTTAATTATTCGTCTCCAAAATTTTATACATTCAGTTGAGGGTAACTGCTTTTAAACTCAGTTGCGAGATTTGTTTCGAGCAAACATTTATAAATACTTACAGATATACATTGCATTGCATCGTTTGCGAAAATAAAACATCGATAAATCTTGTTGATTTGTGTCGCCACTCAGACGAACTGAGAAAAATTACGGTTGTACTAATTTTCTTTTACTCAGTCTTTTTCGGTATGTAGGTTAGTTACTGCGTATATCATGTTATTGCTAATTATTCAAATACTACATAATACTAAAGTCACCCATCTCGGTGGGGACCGCGCCAGGGGTTGCTTAACATGCGTAAGTGCTACAGTAAACGGCCACTGGGCCATCAAGCCGCTCTGGACTCAAGATTATCCCTATGATACAAGTTCACACACTTTATCGTGACATACTAACTCACCGGCAATTTCCCCGCGAGTTCGTACGCGTAAATTATAGCTTTTTGTAGGTGAAAGAATTTTGAAAATCGTTTCAGTAGTTTCGGGGCCTACGCAATCAATGCATGATTATAGATATACGTAGGTACCGCTTCTCTTCCCGCACAGACCGGTCCGACAAAGAGTATTGGCCGGCCACGGGAATGGACAAAAGTCTAAGGAATCATATTAATAGGTGATGCGATTAGCAACCCAGCACTAGGTATAGGTACCTAACTACTTTCATTCCACCAAACACATGCTAATCGTGGCCTTTCAGTCTTTTTATTCCACGGCTCTGACTACCTTGCTAGAGATATAGACGTGAAAATATACATGAATGTAGACTAGATAAACATCCAAGATTAGTCATAGAAGAAATATAATTTCCATCTCGAACCCGGGACATTGCGATTCAAAGGCATTTTCGGTACAACTCAGCCAGAGTTCGACGTGTTATCTAATATTATGTATATATCAGACTATATAGGTAAGGTATTCCCTGAATGTTATGAATCATAGGTAGGTACTTAGCCAACAGACAGACATTCATAGTGACTATAGTCAAAGTTGCGGCGTGTTCAGTGTAAATTGCAATCACCGATGATGAAAAACAATTTTTTTATAAAACCCTGCCCGATCCTTAAAGTGGAGACTTAGTCCGTCAAAATGAACAACTATTCCTATGGGATTAACGTTGTAAATTTGAAAAAAAATAATAATTGTTCTAGCGTTCAACCGAGTGAGGGGCAGGGTCCAACTTCAGGCACGGTTTTTTTTCGAATTTCCAATATGAAAAGTTGTTCATATTGATGGACTAAGTAGCTCCCATAAGAAAGGATAGGGTTTAGTTAATAGTTTGTTTTCCTTTTATAAGTCATGTGTTTTTAGGTCATGTGATTTTGCAAGCTATTATCTACGGTATAATGCAATATAACTAATGAGCGCTTATTTCGATGCTGTTATGGTAATTTAATAGTAATTTTTTCACATGAACACCATAACTGAAAATTTTTGTGACTTATTTTATAGGTAAGTAGGGGTAGGTATGCAAAATGATTACCTTCTGTAATACAGACATACTGCCTATACGGTTATCTCTCTCGTCTGTCTATCAGTCTCAATCAAACACAAATTGTGTTTTAGCATATTGTTTAAATTTTGTTCCGGGACACCCTAGAAAACCCTTCAAGCTATTTTATGAAGTGTTTCTTTGACTTTATGCTATGAAATGTGACCCAGTTTTGACAAAAGCGCAAAAAAAAACTTCACGTTCTGAAATATTATAATATTAAAACAGTAATGTGTAATATAGTTTGAATGGGTTATCTAGGGCCTCGCAAAACATAACTTAAAATTATGTTTTTGTTTTATTTCAAATGATTCATTTTAGTGGGGCCAGCACTCGTTTCCATGAAATTCAATAGCCTTAATAATGATGCAATTCATGCATGCAATACAATATTTAGGGTTTACGTATTCCATATAATTTTATAAGTAACATCTCAAACATGTTACCTGCAGATAAGTACCTACCTACCATAAAATGAGACCTGATTTGATAGGGTTTTAACTATTTCATAATGATTAATATAAGAGTCTCATTGCATCAGACAGAATGAACCCGTCTCGTTCGTAGAACTAATCAAACAAACGTATGTTTAAGATACGTACCTACATGCATTCATACATTGCAATGCAACTAAAAGAGAGCTTGTATAGATAGAATAATAATGTTAATAAATTAAGGGGTATTCATTGTAGCGCAACCATTTTGAAATGCCCCTAATAAAGCGCAACTAAATTACCTATTCCTCGGAGCGCACCTTTTAGTTGCGCTCAGGATAGATCACTTTAAAATATTAAAATTTTATTCCGCGAATATTGCAACGGTAGCCATATTTTCCCCCAATTTCAACTGGCGTTTACGATTTGCGCGGGAATAAAACTAGCTGGTACATCAACCTTCTTGTTTTAGATCAATATATACCTATGCAGATTACGTATAGAGTTTAACAATGCCAACCACAGTTTTTGATGTCTCTATCAACATTTTATTTAGCTTGTTATGCCTATTATGGACGTTAGCACCCACAAACCAACAAGCCATAAACTAGCGAGCATTCGTGGAAACTCTACGCACTCATGAATTGTATCCTGAATCAAATTGCGCCCGCAATCTATTTTAACTCTTATTGTGATGTAATAAAGTGTATTTTGATTCCAGCCAGGATTTGATTCGGGCATGCGCGATGGTGTGGCATCCGAAAACGAGCGACGAAGGTCACCTTGAGCTCGCGCCCGCCTCTCATGAATGGTGCTACCGTCCTACGTGCCGGTCTTCACGATATTACCGCTCTAGAACTGTAAGTTACTTTTTTTCTACTTTTCTTTGCATAATCCTGTAAACTACCGCCATGTCGTGAAAGATAAATTTACGCGCTAATATTCGTTGTAAGTTTGCGCAACTTTAAAAAGCTCCGTTAGAAATTCCACCCTACTTTTGTAGTTAGTTAGAACTACCCTTGTACCGTTAGTTTATTAATAGTATAGGGGGTATTTGCAAGGGAATTTACTTCAGCTAAGTGAATTATCTTAGTATGTAGTTGAGTCAATATTTCTTTGTAGGATGTCATAAGATCAAAAAAAAAGTACAAAAAAGCATAGTTTTTACGCCTTTTCACTAAGTGGTAGGTACCTAGCTTCTGTTTTAAGCATTTTCACATAAGTACCTAATAGGTATGTTATATAGTTTACTATTCTCTTGTTCCTATTTAAACATATTTGACTCAGTAATTCGTTGTTGCAAGCTTTGTTTTGTTTTGGGAAATACCTATCCAGCACATTATAGTGTTAGCACTAAAATTGTAAAAGAAGTGTTTGTTTTGTATGCATGTTAGTTTAGAAGTTATGACGACTTCTGAACGTAAGAGGCTTCGTTAGAATTATTGCCTTAACCTGAAGGTGTACTTACAGACCCTATACTATTGAAGGATATTCGTATTTTCGTTTTTCTTTTTGGAAATCTTTTTCATAGGCTGAGCTCTAAGGAATCGTCCCTAGTCCCTTAATCTCCTCCATTTTCCCGGTTGCGTCCTTAGCGTTGGACCCGGGTTCGGTAATAACATCCTTAGTTCCTCCTTTTCTAATCTATACTAATATTATAAAGGGGAAAAATTGATTGCTCTGAACCTACGGGACCGATTTTTTTAATTTTATCACCTGCTGAAAGCTAATTGGTCTGAGGTGACACAGGCTATAATTTACACGGACAATGTCTTGACAATAAATTCAGTTACCCTGATGATTTTATCAATTTCACCAAGAACGCACACAATCTTTTTGTTTACCAGCTTTTAAGCTCGATTGAGACGTTGCCAAAAACGTTCAAATTTATAAGATCTCAGTTATTTTTAATCGGTGGACTGAATTGTGTTTATTTATTTTTGGAAAGATTTAAGTAGGTACTTACCTACCTATATATAGAGCAATTTAACGAGAATCATTCCGCCATCATCGTTACAATACACAGTTAGGACATCAATGCCAATTTTATACATTATAAAATAAAATGTATTATTTCGAAAATCAGTCCATTCGTTTCGGAGCCTATTGTATACAAACAAATTAACTATCAAACCTTTCCTCTTCATAACATTAGTATGGATTTCTAAATGAAAATACCTACTATTATTTTAAAAGGCTAATCAAAATATGAAGGCGTATTGGTAACAGATAGGGAACGCGAAATACGCGAGTAGGGAGCAGGCGGGACCTGCGTGACATTGTGGAAGGTCAAAAGACTTGTCCTAATTGATCTACACATGAGGTCAGTAGCCGAGACAGTCCACGAATCCAACCCGTGAACTCGATCGATTTGAGATCCTTCTATCGGTGTGGTGTCCCTAGGATATCAATCCAATGAAAAGCAATAAGGCTAGAAGAGTAGGTTGAGATGACTCATTGGATTACTACGGATATGCCCCGAACTTTTCAATCGAAAGTATTCTGAAAACCTTTGACCATAAATAATCAAAGCTGAAAACATATTATTAATAACAACATAGCTTTTTGTATCAAAAAGCTTTATAGTAAAAAGCTTTTTGCCTAACGCTTCTGTGCTAGAAGTTTAAGGTTTGTAACAGTATTGGACATTATTATAAATTAGAAAATATTTTACTCAACATTATTCCCACAGATTATTCCCATTGTGATGTATAATAGCATAGTAAATAATTTCTGATCTTTCATAAAATATGACCTTGAACTTTGCCTTGACATAGTACCAAAAATACAAATAGTACCTAATCTACTACCGGAATACTGAATAAGATTATTTTAATTTGATCTGACATAGGAGTAAAAAAAACCGGCCAAGTGCGTGTCGGGCCACGCGCAGTGTAGGGTTCCGTAGTTGCGAATGACAACTTTGAGTTCACACTATTCACACTCGCACCTTACAGTTTAACGACCAAAAACATCTAACAATGAAAATAGTATGAAATTTTACAGTTTATAAGTTGGTTGCCTATAACTTTTTAGTTTGTACTTACTACTCAGCTCTGATAGTTTTCCTTTCAACTTCAGTATATATGCTACTGCTGTAATTTTTTTCACGTATCTATATATAACCGTTTAGCAGATAGAGGGGGGGGGACACTTACCTCTAACAAAAATTCGCACTTCAAAACTAAATATTTCGAAAACGGAGCCTTTAATCAAAAAATGGTGTTCTCAACCTCACAATATTTTTGAAAGACCTATTTAACGATACCCCACACAATAGGTAAATAGAGAAAAAAAAATAACTCCCTCACTTTACTTGTATGGGAGCTACCCTAAAAAAAATTTTTTTTCAAGATTTTATTCTACCACTTTTTTGCCATGATTAATATACATACCCATACCAAATTACAGCTTTCTAGTACTTATAGTCTCTGCGTAAAACCGCGGACGGACAGACAGACAGACAGACAGACAGACATGGCGAAACTATAAGGGTTCCTTGTTTACTACGGAACCCTAAAAAACCGGCCAAGTGCGTGTCGGGCCACGCGCAGTGTAGGGTTCCGTAGTTGCGAATGACAACTTTGAGTTCACACTATTCACACTCGCACCTTACAGTTTAACGACCAAAAACATCTAACAATGAAAATAGTATGAAATTTTACAGTTTATAAGTTGGTTGCCTATAACTTTTTAGTTTGTACTTAGTACTCAGCTCTGATAGTTTTCCTTTAAACTTCAGCATATATACTACTGCTGTAATTTTTTTCACGTATCTATATATAACCGTTTAGCAGATAGAGGGGGGGGACACTTACCTCTAACAAAAATTCGCTCTTTAAAACCAAATATTTCGGAAACGGATCCCTAAATCGAAAAATGGTGTTCTCAACCTCACAATATTTTTGAAAGACCTATTTAACGATACCCCACACGATGGGTAAATAGAGAAAAAAAAATTACTCCCCCACTTTACTTGTATGGGAGCTACCCTTAAAAAAATATTTTTCAAAATTTTATTCTACCACTTTTTTGCCATGATTAATATACATACCCATACCAAATTACAGCTTTCTAGTACTTATAGTCTCTGCGTAAAACCGCGGACGGACAGACAGACAGACAGACAGACAGACAGACAGACAGACAGACATGGCGAAACTATAAGGGTTCCTTGTTTACTACGGAACCCTAAAAAAGTAATAATGGTTGATGCCAGTTTTCTCATCAAGTATTTTTTTAAATCATACTTAGGGGTATGTCCTGAGTCCCGACTAACTTTAATACGAACAATTTTTTATAGTGTAGGAACCAGATAATATTAAAAAAATAAATAATATTCAAAAAAATTAAATATTTATAACAGTTGTTGTAGAAGCAAAATTTTTGCTGTGGGCTACTTTTTACCAACCACCACCAACACTTCCTAGAATTGCGATAAAAATATTATCGCAATTATAGGAAGTCATGGCACTACAGAAAATGTAAAAAATATTTTTAACCTTTAACCTTTGAAAAGTGTTTATCAAACCATTTTGACCTGATAGTAAACATAAAAAGTAGATAAGGTATACATTATTATATATAAGTTAACCAAGGCGATTTCCTTACTTGTGCTTGTGTGCCTACCTACTTACTTCATTTTCACAAGTATTTGCTTTGCGGAGCTTCCTAATGAGGGTTGGCATCAGGCAGGCGGCCGGTCGGAATAACCTTGCCAAATCAAATATTAGCATAAATGCTGTCATAATATCGGATCCCGGGTTCCAGCACGTTGCAGCTGAGGATACAGAAAAACGCTTAGATGAGAGAGAGAGAGAGAGAGAGAAAGAGAGATGTTTACCAAGGGTCTCTATTATTTAACCCCCTAAACTCTCTGGTACACAAGTAGAGTAGAGTAAACTGTAGAGTAGATGGTAAAGAACTTATTATGTTACTAGTTAGCAGCAAAGTAACACGACCTTCGCGGTGCAGTGGTTAACACGCCAGCCTGCGACACAAGTGGTCTCGTGAAAATCGATCTTTTTCAGATTGACTTGGGTCTTGGATGTGTATAGTATCGTTGAGTTAGTTCTCATAACACAAGTCTCGAACTTACTGTGGGCATAATTTGTGTGATTTGACCATATTTATTACTGCACTGTCTCTACCGTTTGTTCTGGACGGTAGAGCTACTATGCAACTAGTAAATAGCAAAGAAGTAATCTACCGGATTACTCTAAGGGTGTACCAGTACCAGGGAGTTAAGGGATAAGTAAGTTCTATGCTAGGAGTAACAACATACCATTTTTACAATATTCAAAATAAAACTACGATTCTACTCTCTGCTAGACTAACAGAAAAACGAAATTAATCCTTGGTTTAGTTAGTCATGGTTTAGTCATGTCACGACCCCCACTCCGGCTCCGTGCGGTGCGTGACCGGCAGCAGCTAGCCGGCCGCACCTGCTCCCTTGCCTTGACTTTCATCATTCATTCAACCCAAACCAGTGTCACTGAAACCATTCGTTCAGTGCCCGCGCAGACCTCGACAAGCGTGCGTGTGTTAGTTTCCGCAATAAACGCTCTCGTAAATTTGATTGCGGCGAAAGTTTAATTTATTATTTATTTGAAGATTAGTAACTTAGTTTAAATTGTTAAAAATGCCTGAGAACTCTTTCAAACAAAATGGTGGGAGATGTAAGTTAATATTTTTTGTATTTTATTTTGACATTTTTATTAGTGACATAATTATGCTTATGCGAATTTTTATTATTTTTGTACGCATTTCGCGTCTTTATTAATTTGATATAGGTATTCATGATTCTTTTTTATAAGGCAATTTTAATAATATTCCCTGATTCGTCTGACCATTTTTTACTTTAGGTACTCATACTTTTTTCCTGGTTCTGCCAAATGCCAATCTATTCTTGATTTGATATGCTGATGTCGCTGCCCGGTATAAATAAATTGTGGCCGGCTAATCTTTAAATTAGATGAGGCCACATGATACTATAAACATGAGGAATCAAAAAAAGAGTTAAATGAAAACGTCTATCTAATAAATCACTCACGACTAATAATTGCTGACGTCTGTAAGTTTTTAAACAATAAGGTAAGTGCGACTTCCAAAGTGGAGTGCAGAAGAATTTGCAACAAACTGTGCATCAGCGATTACATCTTATTATAATAAAGAGAGTGAACAAGATGCATATCGAGGATTTTTAAATGATTTGTAACTTTGACATCATTTTTATCTACATTCTAATGTAGGTATCATAGAGTTTGTAACAGGCGTGAAATCGTGAAATAGTATAGGTACCGATTATGATTCTAGTGAGCAAAGTTGATCATTACCTACGAGTCTACGACACCAATATCGATAAAATCAAAATACCTACCTAGCTCGCGAAAAATCATACAAATTGTAAATTTACCTTATTTGATAATTCCATACTGGCGATACATTTGCAAACGTATTTAATTTCCAACTTCTTACATACATACTATTGTTTAAATTTAATTACAAGCCAATAGTTATTTTTTTATAAAAAAATAGTGTTTAAGTAATAGATTTAAAAAAATAATATTTAATTTGAAAACCCGCGGTGCTTAATATCCAAAATTACACGTCCCGCTCTCCCGTAAATTAAGTTTTTAAAATAGCATTATGTTGAAATAAATAAAAATAATATTAAGGTATTTAATATTTGACCATATTTAATTAAGTACCTACTTAATTGGGTGATAGCTTAGCACAAACTTAGATGTGTATTTTGCGAATTAGAATCGACAGATCGCACGCTATTAATTAAAGCACTAAAAATGGTACCAAATAATATTTGGCAAATAACATTATTATTACAATATGTTTTAGTATTAATAGTAGTAGTATTTATGGGGGAGGCCTAGATCCAGCAGTGGACGTCACTGGCTGATAAATAGATGTTTAAGTTTAAAAAATGTTACAAGATAATAATAAAAATTAAAAGATAGTAAAAATTAATAGATACTTTGCCGCACTAGTGCTATTTAGTTTACATTTCCCCAATATTTTGTCTACAAAGCACTTATGGTTAATACGCTGCTTTATGTAGTGAAAAATCGGTGTATCAGGCAAGAGACACTATGAACGGTGCGTTGATGAGTTTTTATTCATTTCTGTATAGAACGAGAAAAGCACAGACATCTTCGAGCAACACGGCCTCCGTACCGGACAGACATGAAAAATATTTTTTTTTTTGGGAAGAAATCCTCATAAATAAGTTGCTTATAGGTAATAGTAAATGAATACAGTATTCCTTATAACTCGCGACTTTTTCCGCGTTATTTATACCGACCTAGCCTATGTCACCCGCTTTATAAAGGTGTAAGAATTTTTAAAATTGATTCAGTCCTATATTTTATTTTTGTTAGAAATAAAACCTCAATCAAATCTTTCGCTTTTTAAAATATTAGTATTGACAAAAAAAAATCCGAATGACGATATTTACTAATTGACCGTCTCAACTACTCTCAACTTCAACTTGGTAAAAAAACTTGTCATGTCCAGCTGTTCATGACCTGCCTAGTTCTGTCCGGCTGTTCTCTATAAGTCAGTTTTCATATCATAACCGATTCACGTAAAATTTTGTGAGCAGGTTCTTGAATATGTTAATAAAACACTATCCGATCCTCAAAGGGGTGAATCAGTCCGTCAATATGAACAACTTTTCCAATGCTGGTAAATCGGACATTTCTACACAAAACTACCAGGATCAATATGAATGAAAATGTTGATTTTAAAGAATTTCCAGCATTTGTTCCTCATGAAAAGTTGTTCAATATTGACGAGCTAGGTCGCCTCTTAGGATCGGTTATGATTTTATTAACATATCCCAATCCCAACTAATTTATTAAATGCTAAAGTGAGTTTGTTTGTTTTTTTACGCTTTTACCCCCAATCATTGACATACAATATTATTGTTAATCGAAGCCCCCAATCTACTAACAGATCATCATGAAATTTTGCATACACACAGGTTTTATAGACCTGGGCTCTGTATACCCCGCAAGGGAAAAAACGTGATAGTATGTATGTATTCCGATTCAGCTTTTTTTTTCGAAATGGTGCAATTGCTTGATGAATTAATTAATTAATTGATAAGACTTGCAGAGTCTAGTTCACAAAGCTACTTACTAGGTAGTTAATAGACGTAGCTACCTAAACGCCAGGGGGCTTCCACCCACCAAACAGCATTCTGGTTGATACTACCAGTTACATCTGGATAGATCCTACTACGAACGCCAGGGGGCTTCCACCCACCAAACAGCATTTTGGTTGATACTACCAGTTACACCTGGATAGATCCTACTACGAACGCCAGGGGGCTTCCACCCACCAAACAGCATTTTGGTTGATACTACCAGTTACACCTGGATAGATCCTACTACGCTAGACTGTCTATAGTTTGGTTTAAATTGGTGAATGGGCCAAATTCCAGTTTATTCTTCTTTCACCCGCGCAGCCTATGACACTCATATGACACGCTTATTTTCAGCTGGACCATAAAAAAGCAAAGATGGCTCTACACTCATCATCATCATCATTTCGTGTAGGTGACACGGTCAGTCGACCATGCACACCCTGGTGTCAGAGTTCTGCGGAACCGCCTCTCGGCCTCTGACATGGTTCCTTTAACGACTAACCAGACGGCAGCCGGGATGGACCACCGGCTTAACGTGCCTTCCGAAGCACGGAATCATCTTTCTTATCAGACAATCAGGTGATTCATGCCTGCAATGTCCTAACAAAACTGGAAACAACTTAACAAAGTATGTTTCCCGTGGAAATCGAACTCACGACACCCGGGTCAACAAGGCAAACGCCTTAGCCACTGGACCACGGAGGCAGTTATACACTTTACCCCTTAATAAGATTTAAACGGAGTTTTTGGTGGGAAGTCAAGGGGTTCAGTTGTCGTTTGCCTTATACAATTTTGCAAATTGATTTAAGTGGACTTTATAATATGAAATTGGTGTAGTTTGGTGTTATAAATGCTCGTGCTTGAGAACAATTTGTGAAATAGTTAAAGTAGACTGTTAAATGGACTCGTATAAATTTGTCGCCAAAATCTCCCACGAGGCTGCCAAAGAACATACGCCATCTTTGATGCCACATACCGTACAACACCGATACTTAGTATCTCATTATACTGGACATTGGCAGAATCACTGAAATCTCGGTGGAAGCCATAATTAAAAAAGAAAGAAAAAAAGAAAAAAGATTTAAACGTCGCTCTAAACATTTTTCTAAATAAAATTATGACTGATGGAAATCCCAACTAATATCGAAGATGCGAAAGTGAGTTTGTTTGTTACGCTTTCACGCCTTATCTAGTGAAACGATCATCATGAAATTTTGCATACATGTTGTCTGGAGTACGGAGAAGGACATAGGCTATCTCTCATCTCGTAGAGTAAGTACTATTCTCAAGGGATCGACAAAACGCGAGCAGATCCGCGGGCGAAGGCTAGTTTTAATATTATTAATGCTTAGAGCATTTACCCAATATAAATGAGAAAGTGAGTTTCTTTGTTGCGCTTTCATGTCCTATCTACTGAATCGATATTCATAAAATTTTGCATATACCTTTTTTGGAGTACATAGGACATATGATATAACATAAGTAAGTATTGGGGGGATCGACAAAACGTGAGCGAAGCCACGGGCGAATGCTATACTGTTTATAATTTAGTTTTAGAATACAGTTTACAGTAAATGTAAGTAAATGGTCAAGATGGATTATGTCAATAAAGATTGATATTTAGACTGGAGATTTTACTTTAAACAATCTGAACTTGTACTATTAATATTCTGTGTCTGAACGGAATATAGCCATCATAACTTCAAACGGCATATCTATTGGCACGATAACAGCCTTATGGCACAAAGTATAAAGTCAGTGAGCCTTCGCATTTATGTTATTTCCACGGTCGACGCGGCACCGCTTTGTTATTCGCGTGGTGAAGTCACAGTATAAATAGAGATATATTCTGTGGTGTAGTGCAGTGCATAGTGCTAGGTAGGTGTGGCTTTATCTTTATCATACGCATCAATCACTTTTGCATGATTAAATAATATTAATCCTGTCTTTAAATTTGAGTTTGATTATAGTTGTTGTAATTTAATTGGTGAGTGAAAATGTTGATGGTGTCTGAGAAAATTGTTTGAAGCCACGCCATGTTACGGAAAACAATGATTTATCATTGACTAGCTGTGTGTGGTGGTGTACCTAACTTTGATTCGGTATTTTTTTAATGTCTTAAACTTGAACTAAAGTTACAAGCATAAGTTTTAGTAGCAATTTGTATATTCTGTATACTTGATTGTTTCACTCACCTTGCAACACTTAAACTATCTAAGTTGTTAAATAATGTGTAGGGTTCCGTACTAAAATGGTAAAAACAGGACCCTAAAAATGATTTTAAAATGTTACTTACTTAATTGTTTTAAGTATTGCAAAGCGAGTAAAAGAAATCAAGAAAGTGAATAAGCAAATGATGTTTAGTATCCTTTATAGATGGTTTACCCGTATAAAGATACCGGTGCGACAACAGACGTAAATATTGCGTCAAGTCGTGTCCCCATTGTTTGCTTAGCCAGCGTCGCTCAGTGAAGGACGAACTCTTTGACAGCTGACACAGCGTATACAGCGTGTAAATTCGCCCTTGGAATTACCTTAAAAGGGTCACTCAGCCCGTCAGTATGAACAACTTTTCATAAGGGATCAATGCAGGGAACACCACATATTTTTAGACATTTTCAATCAAAAATCGATGCATAACTGATTGAGTAATCGCGTGACAAACATACTTACAGATGAATTGAAAATCTCCTATTTTGAAGTCGATAAAATGTCTAGCCGCCCGGACAATTCGTATGAAAAATTAAAATCGAGTTCCCAGTAGTTCCATAGCAAAAGTTGTTCATATGTCTGATGGTCTCAGTTATCTCTTAGGGAATGTCGAGGTCAATTTACAAGCTGTATACTAGATATAAATAAATAGGTACTGTGGCTAAGACCAACTAATTTGACTAAAGACTACTTGCGTTTTACACCCACACAAAACAATATTCAAATCAAAAAGTTATTTCAATGTAAGTATAACCTTTAAGATAAAAACTCGCCTTCAAACAGGGTAGCACTCGAAAGTGCGTATAACCAGCCAAATATAGATTAAAATACAGATTGTCTCAAAATCATAACTTTTGAAAATGTACAGTAAATTGGCGTAACTGAGCAGCGAAGTGTTCTTGACACCTGTGGAATCAACCACCTGTCGAGGAGTCAGAAGATACTTTCTACACTTTCCGCTATCGCTATTTTTATTGTGTTTGATTTAGTGTCCCTGAAAAAGATAATGGGCGGGCATGTTGACTAAATTTTTTTTCATGTTGAAATGTAAAGTCCTGCCAAAAATAAACACAATAGTGACAGAAATACATTTCTAAACTAAAAACTCTTTCAGTTATAAAAGTTTTAAAGACACATGTTTTTAGACGTGAAAACGTGCCGCTGATATGCCTACATATTTGTGACGTCACAAGCTTGTATTTTGTATGGGTGGCGTGAGAATTTTGTTTGGTAGCTAGCTATACGAAATATTTCGTTTATGGTAATGGTTTCATAATAAAAGTTGCTATAAATTTTGCAGACTGAAATACAGTATAATGGTAATTAAAGATTTTCATACTTTAAAAAATGGTCCTATTCTCCCAACTTTAACGAATCGATATTAAATTAGTCTTCTTTATAGTGTTAGATAGAAATTAGTCTCATTAGAAACAAATTTTATATAATCTTAACATTAGGCAACTACCGTATTGTGTTTCAGAAATGTCATAACAAGGTACCTATCGTAATTTACAGAACATGCATTGTAACAGTAATTAAAGACTTGTACCCATATGATTTTTTCTGTGCTCTCAAACAATAGGAGTACATTATAATGCAAGTACGGCTAGCTGGTTATTATAGTCGAGGTTTACGTAGTTGTTTTGTTTGTTTGTTTTTCGAATGAAGTGGCCAACACTGGTGTCAGATTTTTCAAGCTGCCTTAAGGCATCTGACATAGCTTAACGACTGCCATCAACGATGACAGCCGGGACCAACGGCTTAACGTGCCTTCCGAAGCACGGAGGAGCTCGAGATATTTTTATGCCACTTGCGGTCACCCATCCAAGTAAGGGCTGCACCAGGGGTTGCTTAACACACGTAAGCGCTCATAGAGCTCACACCCACTGGAATTTATCTGTGTCGAAGTGTTGAATGACTGCGAATGCTGGAAACTAAATAGTACATTACTGCAGCGGTTACCATCATATGGGTCTTAAATAAATACAGGGTGTTTTTGAATTCATTCGCATCCTTTTAAATATAGACTGACTCATGATTGAAAGTAATTACGATGTAATAAAGTAGAAACGGAAGACCAGTGTTGCCGACTTTTATATGACAGTCAGCAATGTATGCTGAGTGGAACTCACTTTCAGTGGTTTAAATATAACTGTTTTTTTTTTTTTTTTTACAAAATTTGTGAACTGTACTAATTTTATGTTAACTATTGTTATTGTACTGTACCATTTGTAAATCACTGAGTAAAGATTTTTCTATTCTATTCTTTTTCTATTCTAATTTAAAGTACCTACTTTTAAGCAAATTAAAATTACACATTTTTCAAATTTTAAGAATCTCTAAAACTAGCTCAATCCTTTTGATCGAGGCCATTACTTTAAATAAAACCTTAAATATTTAAATAGGACTGAATAACCAAAAACGCAGCAAAATAAATTCATTTTAACAGTACCTAAGTATCAAATCAGTCGGTCAGTGAAATTTACGAAAAACAAGTGTAAAATTTGTGTTTCTTTTTAACCCGGTACACAACCAGCAATTAAGTGTTGACGCAAGAAATGTTTATAAATGTAAAAAAATGTTGCGGGTGCTAATGAATTATAAAACTAGCGCAACCCGCAGCGTCACCCGCGTGTTATATAGCCTACGTCCTTTTCAGTACCCTAACCTATGTGTATGCAAAATTCCAGGGTGATCGGATCAGTAGATAGGGCGTGAAAGCTTAACAAATAAACAAACAAACTCACTTTCGTATTTATAATACTCGTATTAGTTAGGATTAGGATATAGTATCGTCGAGTTATCTATATACTGCGACCCAACTTACTGAGCCTATCACAATTTGTGTGATACCTATATCCTTATATATTTATTTATTAATGTGCAGGCAAGATGGCGACCGTGGACAAGCTGTTCGCGCCAGTGCTGCAGAAGACGGACGACACGGGCAGCAAGGTGACCGTGGTGGGCACCGGCCAGGTCGGCATGGCGGCCGTGTTCTCCATGCTAACACAGGTATAAGTTTCTGCTGAAATGATGTGCACGCTTTGTCAAGGCGACGCCGGCCGCCGATAAAGCAGTGTCGGCGCCCGTCAAAGGCGGTATCGGCGGCTTCAAAGACGCCGCATAGACGCAGTGTGCGTTGGTGCGTCGCGCGGAACGGACGTTTAATTTACTAATCAAATTCACGAATAAAAAAAAGTATGTGATTGACGAAATGGCGGCAAGGAATGGTTTTGAAGTTGTGCTTCTTCCGCCATATCATCGTATATTTAATCCAATAGAGCTAGTTTAGTCAAAAGTCAAACATGACATAAGGGCGCGCAATTGCAACCCGACTAACAGTAATGCCGTCAGGTTATGTCAAATGTGACACCCGATTTATGGAATAGATATGTTGAACATGCAAAATAGATATTTCTGTGCAAACCACGATGTTGATCTCCACCGAGAATCATTTATTATAAATACAGGAAGTCATTCGGAAGACTCTGATTAGTAAGCAATTTTTTTTTAATATTTCATGTTCTGATTTCGGACTAATAAAATTATGTTTCAAGTTAAATAATTCAATTATCATTTTTATTTACTTTCCAAAATCTCTTGTGGGTGTACTGCACATCATTTGCCGGGATACACTTTACAACTCCCCTAAATATTATTGTTATAAGACTTTTTCTTTCAACTACGGTGCAAATATATCATAACTGTACTACATATCCACAGCGAAACTTTGCTTTGATTATGCACCTCGCATTAACTCGTGCTTTTTAGAGCCCTCGCTAGCGCTCGGGCTGCAAATAGACGCTCGTGCAGCAATAACTTACTTCTTTAACGAGATATGGACTAAATTATCTAGGGATTATAAAAATCCACGCTGGTCTAGGAGGAAAGAAAAAACGTACAATGTACCAGCTGCTTCTCTTCCCGTGCAGATCGTAAAATCCGATCGAAGGAATGGGCATTATGAATCATGTCAATAGGCGATGCGGCTAGTAACCCATCACTATTTCGATTCCGTTCTCATTTACATGCCCACCAACATGCTAAGCGTGGCCTGAAAGGTTTTAAAGACCTGGTTTCTGTGTACCCCGCAAGGGAGACAGACGTAATAGTATGTATAAAAATAAACAAAAGGTACATAAAAGACTTATGAAAAATGTTAAAAGTATGTAGGTCTTCTATTTTCCTGTAAACTAAAAACCGCACGGAATGCAAGTACCTACATCGATCATTGTAATAGGTACTTATTTATTTTCCTTATCATGTGTCAGTGGACATAATCACATGTTACGTTTCTCGGATTTTCATATTTTTCATCAAAACAAATGACTGTGCACTGGATGATGTAACCACTATCTTTATCTATACTAATGCTAATCCTAACTAATATTATAAATGCGAAAGTGAGTTTGTTTGTTTGTTTGTTACGCTTTCACGCCCAACCTACTGAACCGATCATCATGAAATTTTGCATACACATAGGTTAGGGTACTAAAAGCAAGCATACTTTGTTAAGTTGTTTCCAGTTTGGTTAGGACATTGCAGGCATGAATCACCTGATTGTCTGATATGAAAGATGATTCCGTGCTTCGGAAGGCACGTTAAGCCGGTGGTCCCGGCTGCCATCTGCTAGTCGTTAAAGGAACCACGTCAGAGGCCGAGAGGCGGTTTCGAAGAACTCTGACAGGGTGTGCAAGGTCGATTGACCGTGTCACCTACACGAAATGATGATGAGGGTACTGAGAAGGACATAGGCTATATATAACGCGGGCGAAGCCGCGGGTAACAGCTAGTATGTATTATAAAGCTGAATAGCTTGTTTGTTTGGTTGAACACTGTAATAACTAGTAACAGTAACTAATTAATCTTATTTAATTTTAATTTTTAGGGGTCCACTTGACTGCTGCACCCATTATAAATAAATCATTTGAAAGAAACGTCCGACTTACGAGTGCATAAGTACACACAATTTCAGCTTAATCGGTTTAAGTTGGGTGCTTGAATTTTGCGGGATCCATTTGGGTTTCAGCGTCTTCGTTTTTTTTTTTTAATTTCCAGTGTTGAAAAGTTGTTATTTTAACGGGCTGTTTGGATGGTTTAAAGGATAAAGTTTTTTCAATTACTTACCCTGTATAAAAACACTCGAGTGCTAGAGTTTTTAGCAAGGCAAGGACATCATATTTTTTTCGTTGACAGATTAGGGTATAATTGAGCAGTTTGGCCTTTAAATTGATCACGCTTTAGCCATAGTTTACATAAAAAGTATCGATTAAGAGAATCCATTTAACATCAATTGAGAGCTCGTTAATGTATCTAATCGAGTAGATAATGCTATCTTGACGAGCTGTGATACGAGATACGAGTATGTCCGTCAAATGTTAAGGGGAAGCATGAATTTTTAGGGGTGCTATCCCCATAAATCATTGAGAACGTCAACCTTTTTTTTTGCTTTTTTGTCAAAAATGGTCAATTTTGCCGTAAATGTAAAGGGTAAGTTTCACGTTCACACTTTAAACTATCTACTGGAGTTCATAAAATAGTTTGAAGGCCTCGCAGAACAATATTTTTCATACATCTTCGTTTCCTTTCAAATGACTTATTTTCAATGGGGGTAGCACTGGACGCCATAAAACTCACGCAAACGTATTAACTAAACATGAAAGTTAAGAACATTTTTATCAGAATGCATCAGGAAAGTAATGTTTTCAGATAGATGCCCTAGACACTACATAGATGACCCAGTTTAAACTGTGAACGTGTTAATAATAATACGCAATAGCATTTTCGCCTAAAGTGGTCGTTTTTGACCGAAACCTCTAAGGAGAGCTTCAATGTCTCACTTTTGATTGGGAACGTACTAACTTCTCGTATTTTTTTCAAGATCCCATCATTGGTCATACTATGATATAATTAACAGCCTCCGTGGTCCAGTGGTTAAGGCGTTTGCCTTGTTGACCCGGGGGTCGTGGGTTCGATTCCCACGGGAAGCATACTTTGATAAGTTGTTTCCAGTTTGGTTAGGACATTGCAGGCATGAATCGCATGATTCTCAGATAATGAAGTTGGACCCGGCTGCCATCTGGTAGTCGTTAAAGGAACCACGTTCTGACGTAGCTTTTACTTTACTCGGCCTCTGGGCCGAGAGGCAGTACCGAAGAACTCTGACACCAGGGTGTGCATGGTCGACTGACCGTGTCACCTACACGAAATGAGGATGATGATTGACTAAGTATATAAATCTATTATTTACAACATCCTACACGTTGAGTGACTGTTGCGTTGTTGCAGGGCGTGACAAACAACATCGCGCTAGTAGACGTGATGGCCGACAAGCTGAAGGGCGAGATGATGGACCTGCAGCACGGCTCCGCCTTCATGAGGAACGCCAAAATACAAGCCAGCACAGGTACGCTTCCATTTCACCTTTTCGAAAAACTGTGTTAGACTGCCCAAATAGGTATAAGTACAGAGTTTAACATGACCCTCGACTTACCCTTAAGGAGTGACTCAGCCTATCAATATGTGAACAACTTTTGCTATGGGATCAATGCTGGGTACCTACTCAAAAATCTTTTTGACATTTTCGTACAATAGTGCTTTTGTCGCCCGGGCGAAATGAACGGGAACTCAAAAAAATTTTCGTTATTCTATTGATCCCATATTAGGAAAAGTTGTTCGTATTGACGGCCTGAGTCACCCCAAGCCCCAAAGTGAGGGTATGTCGAGGGTCATGTTACTCTCTGTATGATTAAAATAAGCAATATTATTAACTTATCAATTCATACTGGCGCAGAGTCGAAGCGAAGTGAAACGAAGTTAATAGGGCTAACTTACCTTTATCTTACAGCGTAACGGTCATATTCCTTCTGAGATCGAAATAAATGACGCGTGAAAATGCGCGCGAATCTCGCGCTTCTGAATCTTAGAGGAAAATGAGCAGTTAAAGGTGCTACTCTGCGCTAGTATGATTTGACCCTTAAATAATAGGTAGAGGAAAAAGAAAATTTTGAATAACGTGAGCGTTGTTCCAAATTCCGTAAAAATAAATAAATAAAATAAATAAATATAAATTAATAAAAATTTTACTAGTCAAAATAAGTACTCGGAATAAAAATTGCATGGCGAGAGGTTGCGTCAGACACAAGCATGCATTGGTATTAACGTTATTGTTACAGTAGGGTTGCTCGTGCCGTTTGATTAAACAACAATTGCTCGAGAACCTTTACTCGATCATCTACGAGACCTACAATCCGTGAGGTCTAATAGTTTGCCACATCGATGCACCACATATAGGTAATCGAACGTTTATACGTCTTGGAGGGCTATGTAGCTATCGAAGTTAATTTTTAATCCATGAAAGTAATATAACTACGTGGCGTCCTACGGCTAAATCACGATGTTAGAGTAAAATATTATAATAGCAACCCAATCAGGTTATCCAAGCTCTACATTTCTAACGTTTATATTCTTAGAGGCATAGGTATCCAAATTAGATCCGTTAATATACCTTATATAAGTATCGTCTCATGATGATAGAGTAAAATAATAGCAAAACAATCAGGTTATGCAACCCGTAATGATAAATGCCATAACCGGTCGATTCCTGCGAATTTGGCTCGTGATGCAAGCGGGCGTTCACTCGCCTGCTATTTATAGCAGCGATCTTTAGCAGAGTTTTCCTTATTACGACCTGTGGAGCTCCTGTCCATATGTATAGTGTTAATTGCGTCCAGTTGTCCAGCTAAGACCTCTGATTGCCGAGAGCTTTGATTTTAACCATACTTAGTGGTATATCTTTGTAGTGTCCACGAAGTTTCATAAAAACTAGAGTTGCGTTAAATTATGTTCTCCGAGGCTCTAGATAACCCTGCAAACTATATTATGAACTGCCTACTATTTCAGTTTGAAGTTTGAACCCGAAACTTTACCACAGAATGAATAGATAATTCGTGTTCGCCAAAAGAGGCTGTTTTTGACAAAAACGCTGAGAAAAGCTTGACGTTATCAATTTACCTAAATTGTAAAAAGTAGTTCATATAATTTCTTAAATCGGTCCAGGCGTATTCTAGAAATCGGGGAACATAAAAATAAACATAAAGATTGAGATGAAACAAAATAGGAGAAGGTTCTCAACCTTCTCCTTTTTTGAAGTCGGTTAAAATAGATTGGGTTATTGGGCTTAGAGAAGAAAAAAAATAATATATGCCTGTTTTCTTTCAAATAATTTATTTTAGATGGGGCAGTGTGGTTCACATAGAATAGGATCACTCCAAGGATGTCGTAGAAGGCGACTTAGGTAACACAAGCTAAACAAAGCTTATAAACATTAAAGAGACCTCTCCAACCCGTCTCTGGCCAACGTGGAGAGTGTAGGCCAAATCCTCTGCCTTGCTCTGGCTAATAAATGGCTCTGCATAGCGACCAAAAAAGAACTGATGATGAGATGGTGCAGCACTGAATCCCGTAAAATTCATGCATTCCCCTCGTATCAAGAGCGATAACATGGGTGTGATATGACCGTGGATACTATTTAGAGTTCATGATTATTGTATGGAGAAACGGCTCGTCTTGTGTGCTAGCACCGGTTCCCAAATGGCGATTGCCTTAGGGTAATAACATCACGAGCTGCTCCGTATCCTTTAATCCTTCTACAAATAGAAAGCTCTTTTTAGATTATATCATCAGAATTTTATTGTTATTGCCTTTATGCCTTTTAACTGCTACCCAGTACTTAAATAGGTTGTTCTCCTATTTCATTACAATGGACAAAAGCATAATGGCAGTTATATAGGTAACCTACCTGTTGCAAAGAATATACACAATAGCCTGTTGTTAATGCAACAATAAAACGCAGATGTGAAAGCGTGACTCAGGTAATAGGATAATCTATGACTTTGGTACTTTGCGGTGCCGCACTTGACGTCCGTCCGAGAAGGACATACCTATATACGTAAAAGAGAAACCTTGTCATCTTTCCCGTTTACGTAAAGAGCGCTGTCCTACTCGGATGGACGTCAAGAGCGGCACCGTAACGTAGGAACCCAAGGCATTAGTGTACTTCTAAATTCACTGGCACCGGTAGTCAGTATTGTCTGCGACTTATGGAGATAAGTCGCAGACAAAACACAACAAGACAGAAGTGCAATGCACATGGAGATGTGCATTGCACTTCACGAACCAGTTGGGAATCTGTTTTTTACAGATTTATTATCTTAATTTTAAGTACTTACCGACATACCTACAATTCAGAGATTTTATAAGGTTTTTGCTTCATTCAATAACACACACACACACACACACAAATCGCTTTTGTTTGCTTACTGCGAACGAATAACCTAATATGTATTCTAATGTAAGTATTAAGTAACAGGTCGTGAAAAATTGCCAAATAATACCTATTTCTGCCTTTCAGTCCTTTTACCATTATTTCTGAAGGAATAATTCTATTTAGTTAACTGCTGTTGTTACTGCTCATTAATTTCGATTTTTTAACTTATCATATCTGTATAATGATTATTAGATAATTATACCTATACGTATTGCCGCGTTAGATCAATATGCCATTTACCCCTGGACCCCCAGCTCCAACATCTTACATTCAATATGATGTAAAAATTTAACATTTTAGAAACTCAAAATAACCAATTTGCCCTCCAGACTACTCCATCTCGGCGGGATCCAAGATCTGCGTGGTGACGGCAGGCGTGCGCCAGAGGGAAGGGGAGTCCCGTCTCGACCTTGTGCAGAGGAACACTGATGTGTTGAAGCACATCATACCTCCGGTGAGTGCCGCTCAGCTTCAGTTGCTGTCCTGTATGGAGGCAATGCATCCTCTACAATCGCCTTTTTCTTTTCAACAAATTTTCTCGTGCCAGAAACTTTCCCACGCTTTTCATTTGTTTTGGCATGGATAAGAAGAATCTTGTGCCTCCTCTACACAATCGCCGATGATCAGGCTGTCATCGCGATGATTCACTATACATTGCTGTTTAACTTACAAAGGCTGTTGAAAGTTTTCTATTCAACGCAGCAATATAAAGTGAATTGTCGCGATGATAGCTAGTAAACGGCGATAGTGTAGAGAAGGCACCGGTGTCCACGTCAAAACAAATGAAAAGCACGAAAACGTTAATTGTAGAAAGAAAAAAACCGATTACTTACCTTTTTTTAAAGTTGGATCCAAAGGAATTTCAAAATTTGGTTTGTTCTTGAAATTTCACCGACAGGAATCTCTTTTAGTCTTCCCGTGGATGTCTTAGAAGGCGAGTTACGAAACAAGCTAAATAAAACTCATAGACATCAAAAAGACATCTCCAACCACTCTGGCCAGCGTGGAGAGTGTAGGACCAATCCTCTGACTGCTCTGAGAGAGGGCCACGCTCCTGCAGTGGAGAAAAAAAGAGACCTGATGATGAATCTCTTCTTCAGCTGGTGAAGCACAGCCCCGACGCAGTGTTCATCATCGCCAGCAACCCAGTGGACATCCTCACCTACGTGACGTGGAAGCTCAGCGGCCTGCCCAAGCACCGCGTCATTGGCTCCGGGACCAACCTGGACTCTGCCAGGTTCCGCTACCTGCTGTCCGAGAAGCTGGGAGTGGCGACTACTTCCACCCATGGGTATATTATTGGAGAACATGGAGACAGCAGCGGTAAGTTTCTCCTTCACTTACTTTTCGGAGGAATCTAGGAATTCATTGGTTTGGGAACCAACTTTAGTCTTCGACAGGTTCTACTAGATGTTTATTACACAAGATTCCAGGAGTTGCTATTCATTGTTCCACCAACGGGAACAGGCCGCGCTTAACTTTATTGCGGATTAGATATTAGCTGCAAGCTACGTAATACGCGCAACCGCGTGTACCCCCTGATGATTGTTATGTACCGCAGTAAAGTTTGGCGCGAGCTGTTACATATTATTGGGAAACGTGGGAAACAGTTCTGATGGGAAGAAAGAAAGAGACGAACAACATATTATTCTCCTACTGTACATTGTGAACTGAGCCATAGTATAATTAATTACACGCAATTAATTTATGGCGAACGAGTAATTGTATGAATTTTGCTAATATTTAGCTATCACTGAAACATCAAGGTATCATAAACCATGAAAGAATCTAGAAGTGTCCTGAGAGCCACATAGAAAAGTATACCACCAATGATACTCGTCCAGTCGTATGGGGATGCAATTTACTATGTGGCCCACTGTACATTAGTAACTTTAATTTTATTGTCAGTTTTGGTAAAGTTTCTTTTACTTTGCAGTGCCCGTCTGGTCTGGCGTGAACATTGCGGGCGTCCGCCTCAGCGACCTCAACCCCAAGATCGGCACCGAGAGCGACTCCGAGAACTGGCGGGAAACGCACGAGATGGTCGTCAAGAGCGCATACGAAGTCATCAAGCTGAAGGGCTACACCTCCTGGGCCATCGGCTTGTCTCTCTCCCAGTTGGCCAGGGCTGTGCTGTCCAATGCAAACAGTGTGCATGCTGTCTCCACGTACATCAAGGTATCTAGTCTATTTCTATAAGATCTTCTTAAAGTCTAAGAAACTGATGGAAGCCCCACTTCAAATCCACACTTCGTGGGTCATCGACCTGTTTCTGTCACAACTGGCCATCGGGATGTGCTAGCTAATATTGAACAGTCTCTTTGCCATCTCCACCTACATCCAGGTCTCTTAATGAACTTAAAGTCTAGGGAAGATCGACGAGATGGTCGTCAAGAGCGCCTATGAAGTCATCAAGCTAAAGGGCTACACCTCCGGGGCCATGGGCTTGTCTCGCTCCCAGTTGGCTAGGGCTGTGCTGTCCAATGCGAACAGTGTACATGCCGTGTCCACGTACATCAAGGTATCTGGTCTATTTCTATAAGATCTTCTTAAAGCCTAAGAAACTGATGGAAGACCCACTAAATGATCGTCAATGTAGAGCTATATTTTTCAGCCCTTCGGCTTATCTCTGTCATAGTTGGCATGCAATATAATGTTTATGCGAACAAACCCCATATTGTATTCACTTACATTTACCTCAAGGTAACGTCTTCTTTTCCTTTTGTTAGGTAGGAATTATCAAGCAGGTTATACCTACATATTTTTAAATCAGGCGTTCCAAAACTTTGACTTCGACATGTTCGCACTAATTTTCGGCCCGGCTTAACAATTTTGTACGGGACTGTCAGCTTTGGATCATAGTAGGAAGATTTGTTCATATTGGCGGGCTGAGTCGCCACTTCATTGTGCGTACATCAATACATGTACTTTACCACGTAGTTTTTCTAGTAAAGTATTAGACTTTGCTCTACTACTCACTAAATATACCTACTTGCTTATATTCCAGGGTATGCACGGAGTAGAAGATGAGGTGTTCCTCTCGCTGCCGTGCGTGTTGGGGGCCAACGGTGTGTACGACGTGATCCGCCAGCCGCTCACCGACACCGAGGCGGCGCAGCTGCGCAAGTCTGCCGAGCTGATGGGCAAGGTCCAGGAGGGCATCAAGTTCTAACTCCCATCTCTGAAGGGTAGACTCTCGCAAAGACGCTCTTTTTATGTCCCATAGCTCGAAAATTCAAAAATTTTCTTTGTTTCTGTAATGTATATTGTGCAGACAGTGCACGATATTTTTAGATTTATCCTTTTGAATATTCGGGCATTAACTTGCTAAATCCTTTATAGACAAACTAGCTTTAATTTAGACACCTCTTTTACATAGGTATATACACATATTTCTTAAAAGATTTGCTGCAAAATGATCCATGAACCATTTTTCTTGAAAATGAAAGTGGTAAAGAAGCCTTCCGTGTCTTCGCGAGAGCACAAACCTTATCTAGCATAATTAATGTAACGGCGACTTTAACCTCGCTTTGCTTCAGTGAGAGTGATGGCCTTATAAGCCCAGTGCATATTGTTATTGACACATTGACATCGTATGTCCGGTCCTTAAGTGAAAGCAACAACCAACAAAAACCGGCCAAGTGCGTGTCGGGCCACGCGCAGTGTAGGGTTCCGTAGTTGCAAATGACAACTTTGAGTTCACACTGTTCACACATCTTGTATGAAATTTTACATTTTCGAGTACATTTTATAAGTTGGTTGCCTATAACTTTTTAGTTTATACTTAGTACTCAGCTCTGATAGTTTTCCTTTCAACTTCAGTATATATACTACTGCTGTAATTTTTTTCACGTGTCTATATATAACCGTTTAGCAGATAGAGGGGGGGGACACGTACGTCTAACAAAAATTTGCACTTTAAAACCAAATATTTCGGAAACGGATCCCTAAATCGAAAAGTGGTGTTCTCAACCTCACAATATTTTTTAAAGACCTATTTAACGATACCCCACACGATGGGTAAGTAGGGAAAAAAAAATTACTCCCCCACTTTACTTGTATGGGAGCTACCCTAAAAAAAATTTTTTTTCAAGATTTTATTCTACCACTTTTTTTTCAGGATTAATATACATACCCATACCAAATTACAGCTTTCTAGTACTGATAGTCTCTGCGTAAAACCGCGGACGGACAGACAGACAGACAGACAGACAGACAGACAGACAGACAGACAGACAGACAGACAGACAGACATGGCGAAACTATAAGGGTTCCTTGTTTACTACGGAACCCTAAAAAGGCAAAACGTTGTACACTTTACTGGACACATGGACCACAACACCGTTTCTAAATTTTTTTTCGGCCCTGTGACCGATATAATAATTCAGAGTGCATTTTTCATTTATGTATATGATCTTGTTTTCGCGTACATAATTTGTTTATGGAAACAGATAAAAAGAGTTTTATTTCAAACTGAATGCTGCATAGGCGCATTAATGCATTTCCGTATCACGCCTTATAAATGGTTGGCACGTATGGTTACTCAGGGGAATTTGTTATATCTAAGGCCTTGATTGCTTTGATTTGTGATAAACCTGCATTATCTGTAATTGTACAACTTTATTGCACTGGATCATGACAATTATAGCTGCAATCCAGTTCTAGTGATATTCTAAAGAATTTGTTGCATTTTGTTAATGTTTTGCTAAAGAACACTTTAGAAATAGAGACCCTATTAGGCTATGTTCGGCAGGAGGTAGGAAATAGAAGTTTTATTTTTATATGTATCCTTGCTAACCAATGTTATACGTACGACTTGTGAAGAAATATGTTACAGGAAAAATCTCGAGAATTAAATTAAAAATTTGGAATTAGTAAAAATAGTGTCTTTTGTGTAGTTAAAAAAGTAAGTTAAAATTCTATCTTTAATCTGACGGCACTGCCAATAAGTGTTCCGCATTTCTGGAGTCTAAGTAGTATTTATTAAGAATAACATTACGAACTTACTTGACCTAGTGTTCAAAGTTAGCGTCTGGCCGACATGTTTCGACCTATTCAGCGGTCTGAAATGTGATGTGGACTTTCTGCGTCAGTAACCCTAAGATTTAGTAATAATTTATAAAAGGCATTTTCCTAGCTGGCTTGTAGCACCGCTTAGGGCGTAGTCGCACAGTATTCCTAGTTATACAATATCTCAGTATTATCTACGTCCAGTCAGTTCACTTGGATAAACTATTTATTAATAAAAATGTGTATTTGTCCACTAGGAAAATATATGTAGATCTGTCTGTAAGTTAAAAGATGGTATATCCGTGAAAAAAAGTAATTTTTGACGTTTCTCATTTGGTAATTTGTGATAAGAAGCATTCTTTATAAAAAGAATATCGGATCAGTCATAAATAATTGATTAGTGATGGCTTTGATGAGCATGAGTAAAAAGCACTTCTATTTTGTATTGCACTAAGTGTGTTGTATTTTATATACTAGCGACAAAACCTGGCTTCGCCCGGTGTGGATTTTAGATTAAGAAATGTGACAGTGTTATTTAATTTTTGTATGTTCGTATTTTACATTTTCTCAATGTAAGCTAAATTTATTGATGTTTTAATAAACTATTCATACGTAAAATTGTCGTTTCTTTTTGGTAATGTTGATTCCCTGATAAGCAAAATGATCGGAACGCAATGTGTATATTTAATGTTGTTATTTTCGAGTGAACAATTGCAGGTGTGATTAGGATCAAATCATGCTAGCGCAGTGGCGAAGTGAAGCAAAACTATGTTAAGGGTGCGCTAGTCAGGTGTTTCGCCATATAAATTCTGTAGGGTGATGACTCCGTTGTTCGGTATCGTCTGTTTAAAGTTTTTGATTCTATCGATTTGTTTTGTCGTTATCTATGCTTGTATGGAATCATAATTGTAAAATTATAAGTACTTTAAAAGTTATGAGTCTCAAAACATTCCGTTTTAACACGTAATTTTAACGCATCTTTGGGCACAATTAAATACCGGAAGGAGTATAAAATCTCTAAAACAAAATTCATACAAGCATAGTTTGGTTATTAAAAAATATAAACTATTTTACTTTTAATAAAAACATTCAGCTGTTTTATCACAAGAACACTTCTCCCAAACGCATACTCGCGAATTTTTAGACGACGAAGATTTAGATTTTCAACAATATTTGTGTTTGCACACACTAGACTGTTGTTCCGATGTGCTTATACATCAGTGTAAATAGTTACGCACTGTTTAAAACCGAGTCTATCCCTTTCTCAGCGAAATAGCACGCATTTTAGCCACGTGCGTTGACGAGTTCGAGTTCCCGACTAGCGCATCCTTAATATGGCAAACCCACTTTTAACTTAACAGGGTTATGCTCATATTCCTTCTAAGATCGAAATAAATTACCTGTGAATACGCAAGACTGCGCGCGAATATTGCGGTTCTGAATTGCAGAAGGAAATGTGTGTTATGCTTTTGAGTTTGCCATATTAATATCGATTCGCTTCGCTTCGACTCTGCGCTAGTATGAAATACCATCATCGACGCTGTGACTATCCCTCAGAGGACTATCCGGTCCCTTGAAGTTTACGTAAATGACACAGACATTAAAAAAAAAATATTTTGCTTACTTATCTCGCATATCTGTGGCATATGAGCGCCCTCAGTGGGCGCCACGTTATGTTTCGACCATAGAGCAAGGAATTTAATTGGAGTTCGCGTAACAGACATAAAATCGATTTATTTTACTAACATAATATCTGCGCTTGCGTAGGGTGCGAGTACAGACATGAATTTTTTTTTTGCTGGTGCGAGTTACATTACTTTTCTTGCTCTATGGTTTCGACCATTGCTGATGACCGGTGGTCGGACGGTCTTAAACTTATACCGGTACCGAATCCTAGAAAGGAGGTATCGCCGTTGATATAGCATAGCATTTCAGGGAAATTTCCCAATACACATGTAAGGATATAAATGTCCAGCAGTGGGCGAGTAGGGGCTGATGATGAATGAAATGAAATAAAACGAGGAGTTTCACAAAATGATATATTGAATCGTACATCGTCGTCATGATACAGTCGACGGCGTGGCGCCAAGCTAAAAGCGGTACATCATTACATACAGAGCCGCCACGAGCGCCGCACGCACGCACACGCACGCTAACGCACCAATACTGCTCTTGCTTAGCTTTACAGTAACACTACAATTTTAAATAACGTTTTTAATCTGTGCTAATGAATACAGGTACGGTATTTTTAGGTAGTGGACCACACATAGATTTTTGAATTTGAAATTCGAAGCACACTCGTATTCAATTTCAAAAATTTATTTCAGAATTTAAATTCAAAAGAAAATGGCTACCGTTTGGTACCACAGAGGTTTGGTACAATAGAGGTAAAATAATTCTCTGTTAGGTAGTATGTTTGGTACAAAATGGGTACAAACATGCTAGAAATATGAAAAGGCTCGCTATATTAATCTATGCTTTTTAGGTTGTCACGGAACACAAGTTTTGCTCGTCACTGACGAGTAGTGTGATGTTGATGTTCTGTGACGTGCATCAACGCTGCAGCTTAGTGTGATCTAACCCATATAATTTAATACAAAAGTAGACTTTATAAATTAAAAAAATATTGCTACTGTGATTTCATTAATAAGACATTTACTTCCTTTAAATAAACATAAAAAGCTTGAGAATACTATCTGCAAACAAAATATTGCATATAATATGTTATTATGAGTTAATTATTGCTGTTATTTATTGCTATAGTTCGCGCATACATTCATAAAAAGATTTGTGTTTGTTTGTTTGTAATGGATAAACCTAAAATAATACTTGGCAGATTTTAAAATTATTTCGTCTGTGGAAAGCGACATTATTAGCGGGTTACATAGACTACAATATGCCGTGTGGTTCCCGGCTGAGTAGAATAGGACCACTCCAAGTCTTCCCGTGGATGTCGTAAAAGGCGACTTAGGAAACACAAGCTAAACAAAGCTTACAAACATCAAAAAGACCTCTCCAACCCGTCTGGACAGCGTGGAGAGTGTAGGCCAAATCCTCTGACTACTCTGGCTAATATATTGCTGTATTGGTGCAGAGAGGGTCGTGCTTCTGCAGTGGAAACCAAAAAAGACCTGATGGATGGATGGATAAGCTTTAATTTAGACAGATGGACATCGCGACTAAACAGCTAGTCTACAATAAGGAAATAAATGTCTTTTGTATATTGTAAAATGTATTCTTAGTATAATAAAATATAAATAAAACGGACAATAAAATCAAATTAATTTCATTCAGATTATAATCTATAGGCATAACTTATCTCTATAACTACATTGGGCGTGCAATGTGCGTGCGTCTTGCGTGCGTCTTGCGTGCGTCTTGCGTGCGTCGGCGCGACTCATTTGTCACTTGATTTACATTAACTTAAGTTATCTTTATAATTCCACATTTTTTTTCTGTTTGATGAAGGGAAACATTTCAAATTAATCCGAGATAAGTATTTAGTTTTTTAACCGAATATTAGTGGCCCGATCGCGTGGCGTATAATACTATATAATATAGCGCGGCAACACCTGTGAAACGAACTCGAGCTCACTTATTGGTGACGGTTTTATCCACTCTTGCGATTTATCACTTTAAGTTATGGTAATATACTCCAAGCGTCCCGATCACCGTTTATTGTATTAACAGAATATAGTTGGCGCGGTAAATCGTACTTTTACACACTCTGCCAATTATGATTTGCTTTTGTCAATTTTGATAGCAGCAGTTGCTATCCCAAATCTAACACCTATTGTTTTTCTGAACAGAGTCTATGGGGAAATCGAAGGTCAGCAAACGCGTGAATGAAATGTGTCCTAAATAGCTTAGTGTGCGTTATCTCCCATATTTCTTAAGCAAGGCCTGTGTTCTACGGTCAGGCTACAACTACGAATCAACTACCAGTAAGCATGCTTTTGTTATTTCATTAATACACAAACAGTGTCATGTCATATAAGATTAAATAGCGTCAAAGTTGTAAAACGTAGGATATTAATAGTTACTACAATCCAGTTGTTTTGAACTGAGCATGAAGTCACTACAATAACCCTACAGGGCACCCGTCATTTAAGGTCAAAGACCGCTACTCAATTCATTACTGGCAACTAGTAAACTAATATATAGGTACCTCTTAAATTAATAACGCCCAAGAACTCAAAAGCATTTTAACTAATAAAATACTTAAATGTTGTGGTGACTTTGTCTCGCAACGCAGGGTAATTTTGACTTTAGGAAAACTATGTAGCGTATTGGAGCGTAAGAAATTAACTAAGTTAATGTAAATCATGTTTTAAACAATCTCATAATATTATACTGTTACATGCCATTACAATACTATGCGCGTCCTAGGAGACGGCGCCTTAACTTACTCTATATACAATTGAATATTTTAACAATACGTACGTTAAATTAGGAATAAGCATGAAATTATTTTAGTATAAATCACAGACTCTTCCCTTGCTACCGGCCGCTCACAAAATCACACAATTTCAAACGTTTCTGTAGATCTATCAATCTTTCTGTGCCGATATACCAAAATAGAATGAGAGTTGACGAAATCGATTTCTCCTCCTAGGCGGCAGCATGGTGTCGAGAGGCATTTTTGACAACAGCTGTCTGTATCCACCAATCCAAGTCATAAATACCTCCTGGGTGGATTCCGAGAATCCTCATTCACTGGTTTCTATATATATAACATATTTTTATTCACAGTGGAGCGGGCTTTCGTTAGAGACGTAGGATGCGCAATTGCGCATTCACGCAATGTCCATCGAAGCCACATTGTTTAGCTAACTTAGTCGTGGGCCGCTATATACGTTGTTTATACATTTTTGTTTGATCCTAACGGCTTCTGTACACAATCAACTATTGCTTTCAGAAACAGAACTATTCAGAAACAATAATAATGATTTTTTTTTGATAAAAACATAGACACTCCCATACAAACTGACCTATTGACTGATTTTTATGGACTCTCTATCGTCTTCTTATATAAAGTTTCGTTAACTTTGTGCATATAGCACATATTATCATCAACATGCTGCGTCATTAGCGCCACTAGTCTTAACAACTGCCACAGAAAGTATGAAAAGTTATAGTCTCAATTTCGACCGTTACTAAAAACCATGCCGGCACAGAAATATTGAAAATCCTGTATTTATAGGCTGACAAACTGGTGCGTGAAAGGTCCAAGGGAGAGGACGACGTGAATGTAGCTATGACCACTATGATTCTCTTTGAGTCTGATGTCATGCCATGTTACCTCGCCCCCTCCCACCCGCTCTACCCGTAGGCAAACCACGCAATAATTTGGCGAACTACAACAGCCTTACTAAAAACTTCATGTTTTTTCTGACTTAATCATTACCCGCCTATTTCAAGTTACCACTTTCCTGAATTGAGTATACCAATCGACCTTGGAGTAGTCTTAACAATATTGCAAGAACATTTTACGAGTGTCCAATATATACTCTGTTCCGTTCAACAAAGATGGAAATAGTATGCAGCTCGAAAAGGACGCCGGATACTTTCACGCCACGTCTGACGACGCCTATAGGAGTTTTCATGCTGCAGCAAGCCTTACATTGTAATAAGCGGGTAATATACGGTTTAAAATACCTCCTCTTGTAGTAAGGCTGTAAATGTTTACATTCCACATCCGTACACCTAAATAAATGGCCTGAGGACATCTGTGAGGACCAGAGGGTCTGGTATATGCTACATCAAAAGTAGCAACACAACTGCATTCGATTTTAGACCGTACTGCGTTGGCATACGAACGAATTGTGCTAATTTTGATGTTAGCTGAACGTAGTATAGTGAGGCTTCAAACGCTAGAGGACATGTTCGACGAATAACATTTAACATCGGGAAATTCATATATTAAATTTTTGGCTTTAAACACATCACGAGTATTGAGCAAAACAATATTATTGTCAGCTACAGGAACCTAAAAATATGTCGTAGGTACCTTATAATTATTTATTAAAATGAAATAAAATTGACCACTGAATAATAAGAGTTAACACCTTTTCATTTCATAATTTATAATAAAATTAACGATGCACAAAATAATTTTAAATGTATTATAATAATAATATTCCAATAAAATCATTATTCCAAAATTTTGCGTATTTTACTATGTTTTATCATTAATTCATATACAGTATCACTTGTCCACCCCTTGCGGGGTCGAAAAAGTTGATTCGATCACAGGCCTTCCCTAAAAATGTTAATCATCCAACACGCACTCCTCCACTTATTCGTTTAACGATAGACGCAAAACAAGTCCACGTAACTAAAATACCGAACGAGAGGTGGGCACATTGACTATAGAACGATAAGAACTACATAGAATAGCGCAGCTGTCAAACAGTCGCGCTTCGTTAACCAATATGGATCAAGGATCCTGTTATACTTTGCCGAAAGGCACCCGACGAAACTTATATGACCCTATTGGTTACCATAACGCAGTATTTGCTAGACAGTCTAATATCAGGATCTCCGCGCCGGGCGCGGCGTGCCAAAGTCCAGGGGGATTTGGTCTGAAGCTCAGGTGTCGTCCGGAGACCGCTGTGCGCCGTGTCCGGCCGGACGCCGCCGGTCCAGGAACGTCTTAAGCTGGGAGGCGGACAGAGGAGTGGGGGGCGCGTCGTCGAACCAGGAGTCTACGAGAGCTGCGCGGGGCGTCAATCGCCTGGCAGGCGTGGCCTCGAGCAGGCCCCTGATGAGCGTCTGCGGCCGCTCCCCAGCGCCGTTCGCGCCCTCCCAGTGCTCGGGCGGGAAGCAGTAGTCGCACTTTATGATGTTCGCTGTCGTCTCTTCGACAGACTCGTCCAGGAAGGGTGATAACTGTGGATAAAGATTAAATTTAGTTTTGTTTTTTGCCACTAAAACTGGGTGCTTTGCTTTGTGTATTCGACCAGTTTGTCTTGTCCCTTGATGGCGTTTATTTAAGCTTGTATGTGTTTACATTTTTACATATTTATTGGGGTGTTCCCTTGCTGCGTAAAGGTGTAGTCCAATTCTTTCCAAGACATTTTATTTATTTATCATTTAATTATTTATTAACAATTTTACAATTGTTTTTGAAATATGAAACAGTAATGTGAACCAACTAATACTAATATGAAAAACTAATAATAATAATTCAGACGTCCTATCCAAAGCCAACTTCAAACATTTTTTATTAAATTAGTTTACGTCATCACTTTTGTTCATACTACAAGAGAAATATCAATATAATGATACTGACCCCAGTCAAGAACACGTATAAGAAGACGCCCGCCGCCCAGGCGTCCCAGGCAGGCGAGGGCGGGCGGCCGAGCACGCACTCAGGCGGCGCGAACTCCAGCTGGGCGGGCGCCGGCGGCAACACCTCACGGCCGGGTGACGTGGCGCCCTCGCCCGTCTCCGCCGCCGAGCCGAGGTCGACTAGTTTAAGCTGGGGCTGTGCGCCGCCCAACTCGACTAGGATGTTCTCGGGCTGGTAACAAAAATAAATAGTTCTTGTTCCTATAATTCTATAATTGTGGGTGTTTTTTAACAAAAACAATAAGAAAACCACTTTAAATAAAATAGTTGAAAGGATATGTAGGGCCTCTCAAAACATAATTGTAAAGTGATATTTCCGTTTTCTTACAAATAATTTAATTCAAATGGGCGCAAGATTTAAAATGATAATATTATCGGATACGGCGCAAACAATTTTGATGTAATGAAATATGTAGTAAGAAACGGATAAATATGTATAAAAACGAACGTCGGATTCAAACTTCAAGCCAAATTTGGAGTGCTGAGCCTCTCGGATCACGCATCCCCCCCGCAAAATAGAAACAAAGCCAGTCTTACCCTGACGTCAAGATGCGCGATGTGGTTGTGGTGTAGCCAATCCAGCGCCGACAGAAGCTGCTTCGTCTGCGTGGCGACCAGTCGCTGCGTGTACTGCTGTGGGCTGGACGCAGCCCAGTCCAGCAAAGGGCCTCCCCCCACTAGTTCTAAGACCAAAGTGTGTGCCCCCGCTCGAGGGACTTCGGCGAACAGCGCCAATGCTCGCACGACGGCGCCGTGCGCGGACTGGGAGAGGATGCGGTATTCGCGCTGTGCGCACGCGCCGCGGCCTGCGTACACCTGCAATTATGAATTTAACTATTAATGTTAGGACTTCTTAAAAAAACGTGTCTTATAAATTTATCTTGAATCATACTATTGAACAAAAAATAAGTCATATATTACAATGTAGGTACATTTATGCCACCAATGTTAAAAGTAAAAAAGAAAAGGGTTTATCACGACATTGCTATTAAAAAATTTGAAAACTTTAGAAAGATTACCTGTTTTAGTGCGACCTTCTGTCCGGTGCCGGTGTCCCTAGCAGCGAGCACGCGTGCGGTTCGTCCCCTGCCAATTTCCTCCTCGACACTGTATCTCCTCGCGAACTGTTCCCTCTGCCATCCGCCACCACCGCCGCACGCCGCTGGCCCGGACGCCGGTCCCGGTGCGCCGGACCGGCTGCAGATCAACCGGAAGCTGTATTGTCCAGCCGGCAGCTCTTCCAACGCGAGAGTGTTCGCCGCAGCAGGCGTTTCAGTAGCACGACGCCATTCTCCTTCACCGACACGGCAGTATTCGAGATGGGCAGGAGCGGGTTCGTCCCACTGCACGACTAGTCCTCCTCCAGGATGCGCCCGCACGGCTGGCACTCCAGGGGTGCCACCAGAGCCGACTGTCAGCCTCGCTGAGCTCTGGACGCCTCCAAGTTCATTACTGATCAAGCAGCAGTAAACACCCGCGTCGGAGGCTCGACAGGCGTGAATCGTCAGTGTAGCGACTCCGTCTGGAGACATCTTGATAGCGAAGCGGCCTCCGTGGCGCAAGGCGCGGGTCTCTGGGGCAGTTTTACGCCACGTGGCGGTGGCTCGGGGCGCGCGAGCCCGACAGGCCATGGTCGCGGCTGCCCCAGGGGCAACCAGAACGTCATTCATAAGTTCTAAGAGCTCTGGCGGGCGCAGCTCGGTGACGACTCCGTCCGCGCTGGGCTCGCCGCCGCTGGCGCCGCGGCGGAGCTTCAGCCCCCAGGGCCGCTTGGAGAGCCCCTGCGCGAGTCACACACGTCACTTCTAAGCTAAGCGCGAAGCCATTCATGCAAGCTCCTCCCCACACCGCGTCACTTAAACTAAACTATGTACATTCAATAAATAAACTTAAAATCCTTGGCGGTATTCCGGTCACTACACTAGTGCGTGGCGAAACGGCCGCTATCACAGTCTATGTTAAAAATGCATTCCCGTGTATATCATACCTACAACAAAAGAAATACAGACAAGCGTTAAAAGAAGAATCCATGCAAAAGAAACAAGTGCGAAGTTATCGCCCGGTGCCAGAGTGAAATGAAAAGAATCATATTAAGAAAGGTGACGTCTGAACTTATGGACTTCGGGTTAGCATTCAAATGCGCAAGATTAAAGTTACTGTTCCCACTTAAAGTGTAAGTATACTTAACGGTCGTATTCATAAATCATCCGATTTTCTTCAATAGTGCTTTAATAGGTATCCAACAAATATAGAAGCACTTAGAACGCTTCTGAATTGAGTTGGATACCTACTAAAGCACTATTTAAAGATTAAGAATGTTAGGATTTACTTCACTTTTTATAGTCTCTATTTAAAACCAATGTTCTGAAATATTCTGTTGTTTATTCGATGTATTTGTTAAGTAATTCATGCAAAACCATTTCTTGAGATGTGATTTTGACTTAAGTTCCCTTTTTTAGTTTCAGGACGTAGTCCATAAGTTCATACATTAATGCAGAAAGAGAAAGAAATAGTAAAGAAGTTAACTTAAAAATACATAAAGAAAACTAGACTTAAAAATAAAATAAAATCTAATAATATATAACGTAGAGTCATGCCAAAGCCCCATTACTGCCATGTGCATCCCATTCAAATATACTTACACATTCCGTCTTATTTTAAAACGAGGACCGCTCGCTATAGTACCTGGTTTAAACCATTATCCGACCAAATTAAGTCAACACTTATTGTGACGTTGGTTTAATTGTCGTTGTCAATTTGTTTTGTACGGATAATGGTTTAAAGCAGGTACTAAATTTAGTCCTCGTTTTATAATAAAACGGATTGTATTCGTTCGTATACTTTGTTTAAAATAATATTTGTCTTTATCTTTTCCCTATCAGCTATACAAATATCGGTCAGTTCAAACTGTTTTTGTCTCTTCAAACCATGACGTTGGCAGAATCACCATAGCCTCGGTAAAAGATACATGATTTTTTTGGAGTCCAGGAGCCCCACTATGAATACATATATAATTTGAAAAAAAAAAAAACGGTTACATCATTTAAAATTTTGATCTAGGAGGCCTTAGACAACACTTCAAATTTTATAAACCTACTGTTTACGGTTTAAACTTAGAACATGTTACTTAGCAAGTTTTTTACTGAAACGCTAAAAAAAGCTTCACGTTCTCACTTTGAATTGTATGCAGATGTTCATAAATTAGTTTCAAAGGTTATCTAGGGCCTAGTAAATCAAAATTTTAAATCATATCTTCGTTTTTTTCAATAGGGGGCAGCACTAGAGCCGTGTGGTTCCCGGCAGAGTAGAATAGGACCACTCCAAGTCTTCCCGTGGATGTCGTAGAAGGCGACTTAGGAAACACAAGCTAAACAAAGCTTATAATCATCAAGAGACCTCTCCAACCCGCCTGGCCAGCGTGGAGAGTGTAGGCCAAATCCTCTGACTGCTCAGGCTAATAATATGGCTCTGGAAGTACAGAGAGGGTCGTGCTCCTGCAGTGGAGACTAATAAACACCTGATGATGATGATGATGACTGGAGCCTAAAAAAATCATGTAGTGCCTTAAAGAAGAAAAAGAAGAAACGGCCCTTATACCATGGCACCCAAGCAAACGTTTATCGACTATGGCTGTCTCCTTTTAAGTAATAATAAAGAGCAGGACGGCGGTAGCGTGCGTTACGACGACATTGTCGCTGGTACCGTACTGCAAGAGCAATCTTTACGGTTTAACCACATATCCATACCGTCTTATTATAAAAGGAAAGTAATAAGAGAAAAAAGATCTTCTTCGGTCAAGTATAAACAACTAGATACACAGTCACATACAAAAATTACACTTCATGCTGTCAACAATTGTTTAGGAGATATTAGTATGTTATAAACCGACATTAATTTAAAACCAACGTTATTCCCATTGAATAAACTTGAATTTTTAAATTCATCAATATTTGGTAAGGACGCTTTTTTATCGCGGATTGTGTATAATCTAATTTTCATACTTGATCGACAGACCGTCAATATCAACAACTTTCATTTTGTTTATCCCCTACTAATTGCCTGAGCGACTGAACACTTTTGTATGAGTGTTGAAATTGTTTGTGAGTTCCCTCCCAGCATTGATCCCATAAAAAAGTTGTCATTTTGACGAGCTGAGTCAAGCCTTTGAAGGTATGTCGAGGCTCAATTTAAACGCTTCATACTCCCTTATTTTTCAATCAGTACACAACTTTTAGGGGTGTCTAAGCTCATAGATATGGGAACAATGCAGGCAACTCAAAAAAAAAAATGACATACCTATACAAAAATGTCCAGCTGATCGGACCATATGTATGGAAAAGGTAAAAAATATATTAAATATTTCAGCATTGATCCCATAACAAAAGTTGTTTATGTTGATGGGCTGAATCACCTCTTAAATTTTGTGTATTGAATTTAAAATAAGGGTGCACACGCGCGAAAAATATTTTCCTCTATTTGGTTGGGTCAGTCGGGTCGCCGAACTTCAAAGCTTACTATTAGACTACCTGTGCCTAATACATTTGAATGGGATACTTAATAAATAACCATTTAAGCTCTAATTCTACAAACAGCAGTCATGGACAATTAACGTGGATAAAATCAATCAATCTGTTGATAAACTGTTCTTGAAAATGATTTTAAGTGTTCCGTACCCAAAGGGTCAAAATGGGACCATGTTACTGAGCTTCCTATTTTCGTCCGTCTGCCACGAGGTTGTATCTACTGAACTTTCAAAGGTGACCTTGAAATTTTTACAGAATGTGTTTACCAAAATAAAATTAAAAATCAAAGGATGGAAAAAGGGACCGCAAGGAAACGTCTTTTTGAGTTTTATGTAGTTAAATATTGTATAGTCCTATGGAACTCATCATGTGCATTCTTGACTCGCATTAGGCCGGTTTTTTTCACCACTTTTAACTTCTCTATTACCTTTTTATATACTATAAGGATTTTTTTAAAACAGTCGACATGTTTTGCAATAAATAAGACAATATTCATTTAACAAATAAATGAAATGAAATCTTAGAAGAGTTCTGTTAAAAAAAAGGTTCATGAAATCAACAAGTTATGAATCGTACATAAACGTCAATTCATACTAATAGTTGGAGCGAAGCGAAACGATGTTATATACCAAACTCACCTTTAACTTAACAGCGTAATCCTCATATTCCTTATGAGATCGATAAGTTAGCGCCTGAATATGCAGGTCTGCAGCCGAATTTCCCGCTTCTTAATCTCAGAGGAAAATGAGCATTATGACCTTGATTCAAAATTGAGTTTGCCATATTATCATCGCTTCGCTAACCATGCACTAGTATGAATAAGATGCTGTTATATAATAGCCCCGTGGCCTAGACGCGACTCGGTTGAGGGTGCAACAAGGAACGTGCTCAGATGATGAGGAAAAATTAATAGAATGCTATTGATTGTTTTTTCCACGCTTATTTTAAACTTCATAACTTCCCAGATGATGTTCAAAGTGAGACGGAAAAATACGTTGATTCGCCTATTCAAAAATAGCACATTCAAAAATAGCACGAACGATTTTTTGGTGTCAATGAATAACGTTTTGAAGACTCAACTCTTTCAAAAAAACTATTTCAGGTCGAATACATTATGCTATTATACAAGCATTTGGCAAGTGTTTCTTTTGCAACACGTTCCTACGCGGCACTACTCAAAAGGATCCGTTCTTTATTGGAACAGTAGGTGGTTAATTTGTTTAATATAGATACCAAATTCCCAAAATGATTTGCAGACCGCAACGCGGCTATTGCTTTTTGTGATGTAGTGGCGAAAAACGGTAGCGGTTTTCGTAGACATTGCAGTTTGGGGAGTTTTTTTTTTTTCATTGCCTAATCAATATCGGATTAAGATCATTATAATTTTTTTAGGAAAATTATCCTCAATAATATCCGTTAGGTTATATACTTTTTACGGTGTACATAAAATGCCAAAGATGCGCATTTTTATGTACACCGTCCCCAAACACAGGCGACGTGTCATCATTTTAGTGACAAGAGGACAATGAAAGCGAAAATGGAACCGCTCACACCACCTGAGTCCACGTCTAGTGAAGATGTTTCGGGTAAATTTACGACGTACAATAATGAGGGCGACTCAGCCCGTGGAAGCTATCAATGTGAACAACTTTTCGAATGTGACCAACGCTGTGAATTTGGAAAAATACTAAGCTGACTGGGCCATTTGTATGAGGGTGATATATTTTCTTGTCGTGTCCCATAGTTAAAGCTACTCGTTGCCCATATAAAGATGCTCGATGGAGCTCACATTTACAGGCTTTAAAGTAACGATGCTGCTCGTATTAGTGTTTGCCCCTTATTAGTCCGTGACTTACGTTGTGCGGCGGCGAAGTCGGGCTGACCGCTGCGTTGTTCGCCGGCACGCTGGCGGTCGCACGCTCGTCCGCGCGAATCGTCGTCGTCGGCAGGTTGATAGTATTCGCCTTGGCGTGCGGCCGCTGCGTTCGACCGCGCAGCTCCGTCGCTAGCCGCCCACCCAACCCCGGGGGCACGCTTTCCGTCTTACGCAGCCCGCACCAACCCTCGCTATAGGGGGAGGACAAATAAAATTAAAGAAAATAAAAATAAAACGGACGCCAGCTTTCTCGCTTCGCCTTCGACGGGGGATCGCTAGGGGCGAAATAAAAAAGGGATGCGATGGTATCGAAGGCGATGGCGTAACGATCGAATGTAGTGTCGGACTCGCGCAACCATGGTACTCGCCTGGTGTTAGAACGTTCTGATATTAGCCTTTCGCAACATCTATAGGCATGTACAAGCCGTGCGCACTAAGTTGGTCGATTAATACCCCGCGCTTCCGCAGAACGCAACCAGCGTGGGGACCCGGCAACTTACTGGGCGCGGCTTGTAGGTAGCAAAGCATAGATTAAATAGACTAACTAGATACACAATCATTATCTGACCATTGACGTTCGACGCTCAATTGAACTAAAATCGTTCTAGAATCTCATGCTGTCACTGCCACTGTCTAGCCATAGTCTAGTCTAGCCATAGACTAGAAAGACAGAGACTAAAGAGACAGAGACAGCACGAGACTTCAGAATGACGTTAGTAAAAATGCTTCGTACTTCGGGCGTTTACCTTAAAAATGTGGCTTGAATTACTATGGAAATGTACTCAATGGGCTCTAGTTTTTTTGTGAATATAGATCAGCGTTAGTACTTTAATATGAATGTATACTTCGTTGGATAACTGACCGTGTGTGTGTAACAGCGGGGCTTACCGCCAGTAAACACATTAAGCAGGCTGTAAAGGTAAACTGTGAAGTTCGGCAGCGGCAAGTGTCACCGATTTTGTATGAAATGACAGGTAGCGGTGCGACAGGTGTCGCTGTCATTTCATACAAAATGTGCGACACTTGCCGCTGCCGAACTTCAAAGTTTATTTTTAAGGTTGCTTTGAAGGCCCGCGACAGCAGTAACTGTCGTGCATTTTGTATGAAATGACAGTTCACGACGCGAAAGGTGTCGCTGTCATTTCATACAAAATGTGCGACACTTGCAGCCGCCGTGGATTCAAAGTTTACCTTAAAGCTTTTCAGTATCAGCTACCAACCAATCCAAATATTTCTTTTTCTCATATTTTGCTATCTTGTTAAATTTTCATTTTTCTTCCTGAATGCCCCTACTACTAGTAATATAGGCAATGCAGACGAAAACACCGGAACACTGACTAGTACTTATTTCCTACTAGCCTTATCTAAAAGACCAATTTTTCTTTATTTTAATTAATAAGTTATGATAAATATTATTTTATTAGTATTTAACTACCGTATACATCAAAAATCATCCTACGAGATATACAGTGCAATAGTATGAATATATCCAACTAAATAAAGAAGCACTTTTATACAAATGTGACATAACAACTCTGCTCTTCTGAATTTAGTTTCCTGCATACCTACTAAACATTGGACATTTATTTTAAATGTATACAGCAGTAGCCTAAGCTGTGCATTTACGCCTTATGAAATGTCTACTTCTATCTACTTCTGTATATATTATTTTTCAAATGCTACTCAATGTACAGGTCTTTGAACTATTTATGTCTAAATACCTACCACTTCTTAAATGAGAATGTGTATCTAGTTATTATATTTAATCTAAGGAGCAAGGTAATAAAAGTCACGATTGGCTTAAATTAGGAATATATTTGAATTAACATTAAAGGTCAAATATGTGTCTAATTTAGATACATAAGCATAGAATAGTCCGTAATTAGTGGCTAAGATCAGAACGTTCATTATGGCGGGTACATACCTTTTTGTTTAAAAACTTTTTGCTGAGCAATAAAGGGCGAGTAGGATGCCCTTTATAGTTCGTTGCCAGATTGAGCCTAACCCTGATATTGTAAGATGATTTTTAAACACTCCATGTTTTAAATATTCTCTCTACATCGTGCCACAGCGCTTTATTCGGCGCTCGCTATCCTGCTCTCTCCTTATCGCCCAGCCAATAGCGCATTATGTTAAAATATACCAAAAACTTTTTAGTACATTACATAAGTTACAATGGCGTGAATTATTACTGAAGATTGCTTCTACAACAGGCGAAAAAGATACGTGACCCCATTGTTACTTATCTCTGTTGTTTATGCACAAATACTTTACAGGCTTTCCCAGACTCACGGGTCTTCTTTAAGCGTCTCAGCGATCATTGTACTTTCCGCCTGTTTTAGAAACATACCACGGCTGTCCGAGTCCGACACTGGTCTCTGGGTAGGTCTTCGCAGCGGCTAAATACGTGTGAAGCGCGGCTAGCTTGCGGCGGGGCGTGGCGCGGCGCGTGAAGCTGGGCCCGTAACAAAACTTACAAAAGCATGCTGGTCTATAAGCAGTAAACTTCAAGCGACTTTAATTCACATTTATTGGTTACTTATGTAACATATAGTCCAGTATTACAGAGAACGTTAGAAATTAGTAATATATACATAATTTAGGATTTGGTTGCAAATATATACATATGACTGATACAAAACTAAGTGAGAACGTTATTTTAGAAAACTCAACGACTTGGTCGAATGTTGATACTAGAATAGTTAGATTACACTCCGGTTAATACGAAAATACATGATAGATCGAGGCGAAACTAGACTATATATAGATGTACCTAAATAGAAAGTTATATTAATATTAGACGATACATGATTAGTAAGTAATTAAGATTATAAGTACATATTAGTTCTGTCGATATTGTTTGTCTTCGTCCGTTTGTCGGCGCATCTGTTACGAGGCACCGACACATACAGTGTTAAATATAAACGAGGAATATAACTACGCTCACTCCGCTAGCCACAAGAGAGGCCGACCCAGCGAAGCGAACGGCCTTACGATTACGAGCTACAAAAACGCTCAGTTACAACTACTGCAATATTATGAATATCAGAAAAAAACGTTCCCCAGATCTTGCCTTCCCCTGTACATAACTCCTGAATAACAAGGAAATTATCACCACAATCGCCCTAGGGCACCTTCGCTTGACTTAAACTAGTACATATCCATTACGATACGGTTACATTATCTAACGATATCAACATCGAAAGCTGACTTTAAGCATTAAACGCTAGCTAGTGTATACGCCACTAAGTATGTCGTCGATATAATAAGGAACATGTCGTACCCGGTGTTGTGGTCGCTCGGTGTGCGCGTTAACAGAGACCCTTCTCTTGGGAAAGCTTTGGCCCCGGATGAGTTACCCAAACATTCAATGGACGTGTTCGAACCGTGATTACAGACAAAATGTGATTACACTATCACTACACTCATTACTGTTCTAAAATTACGAAAATAAGCACTTATAATAATGGTAAAGTTGTTACCGCTGGCAATTCCATAATCGTCGATTGTAATTTTTATACTACGTTTTTTAATACTAAGATATTAAAATATTGTTGCATAAATGCGGCTAAATATAGGAATGTTGCAAGTATTGCTACGCTACACTAGTACTTTAATATGACTTATAGGAAAAACCGATTGGAATATTAATGGTTACGATGTTATAATATTATATAGCTTACTAATGACTAGTTTGATTATGCTGATTAAAACTATGTTGGTTATTATGTACGGATAAATATGTGGTTTACGCTCTGGCCGAGCTTACTACAAGATGTTAGCACTTAAACCGAAGTGCAATGGTAAAGTGACTGATGTTACAATAGCTTCAATGTGGTCACGATGGAAATGTGACTGGATGCCCTTGGGTGTTAAGTCGCCGTCGGTTGTTCATTAAAGCTAAGTTAATGATTTCACAAATCTGCAAGACATGCTCAACTAACTGCGTACTCTCCTCAATGCAACGGCACGGCAGAACGTTAACAGCGTTCTAATAGAGCAAACACTAGTTTCGCGCTCTTTCTGGACCTTTTTCAGAACAACGCTGTACAGATGCGTGTTCCACGCATTCAAAGAATGCAGTTCGTACAGATCTTCCTAGTTCCTGCAGTTGAAGTAAGTCTCCCGTATTCCGCATTTAATTACTTCTTGTACGCATTGTGTTTCAAGTCAAACGTGGCACTTCTGATATCCTTAAGCTCACACACGGGCCTTAGCACGCGCCGCACCCACCATCGTCGCAATGTTCCCGCATTGCTGACAGAGGCACAGTTGTTTTAAGGGTGCGGAGGAGATTTGTGTGAAAGCGACTCGTCCTTTATTCGAGAGGATATCGGTCTAGATTGTGCGTTAGATTTTCGGTTTCACGAAACCGGATATAGTCTGATTTGAGTCGCGTTTAGGTGTTAAAGTAATATTTTTGTCAGAATTCGGGGATAGTCACTTTAGTTCACATCGCTGGTTATGACGGACTAGACAGAGCCTCCAGTAAGTTAGTGTTTGACTCTCTGATGACGGCGTTGGGCTGGCGCTGGGTTCAATCCGGATTTAGATCGACATAGGCTTTTGTAATATTAGATAGCATATGAATTTTTAAGTTTTTATACAAATCATCAAATATAGGTGTGCTATTCCATTATTTGCTTGTTTTTTGTTGACTTAAAATGTGCAATTTGACTGCATATGTCAGGCCTGATTTGTTTTAAGTTCATTATTAAAATCCTAAACTGTAATTTTAAAACAAAATATCTGATTACAGCCTATGTTGCTTGTCTTTCGTTCACACCTGCCATTTTTAGTTTTGTCTATCGAAATATAATTTGACAATAATAATTCAAAATGTTAAATTATGCAAAGTAGATTGTTCCAGATAAAAATATTAAATTTTCATCCAAAAATCGAGCTTGCGTTCATTTTATAACATTATAAATCCAAAGGGTTTAATTTTACATCTATAAAAGTCAAATTTGGGTTATCAATTAAATTGATCTAATTATCTACATGACCGAAATCTTAATTTTGATTTCCAAACGACGAATTTCGACTGTCAAACTTATTAGTATTTTTTAAGCTCAGCATAAGCTGATACACCAATTACGGGCATTACCCAAGTAATTTTATGCTTTTGAAAATAAAAAATGGAAATGATTGTTAAAAATCAGAATTCTTGTCTTGTTAAATTGACGCCTGAAGATGGTTGGCACGCCTGATAGCGATTGGCATGCGATGGTTTTGGCAGGTGCATCTGGATTAGGTTGTAGCAACCCAGGCTGGATCGGTCGCCTCTTACGACCCCCTCCAGCGGGGAGTTGGGGTATTCTACTCCGCCCCAACACAGAGGAGCCTTCGGGCTCTCCACTCGGCCATAAACCCGGGACGCCAGAATATTGATATATTATTAAATTATCATCTATGCTCTTATTATTACTATTTGGTGATGTGCGTAGGGAATTATTATCATCTAAAGTTCTTATTATTAATATTTGGTGATGTGCCACGAGGAACTTATTTTTTTGGTTATAATGCTACAAACATATTTGTTTAGGTCATTGTCGCACTACTTCTCTGAGGGAAGCGGAAAGAAAGACATTCGTGCCTTGGAGGAGTATCAGACTCACGAAACACCCGGTTCTTAGGCATCATGGTGTTCTACCTGCCACATTCATCTTTACGTTAATTACTCCTCCACTTCACCCTGCCTTCCTCAGAGAAGGTCTGAGTTACATGGTCTATCTATAGCAACAGGTTTCGTTTCAAAGTTGACCGTCACATTATATGTTTGTTGCATTGCAACCAATAAACTAACCTATAAAATTACGCCTAGAGCCAGCTCTGTATATACTTCCGAACATTCCTTTATATCCAGTCTTCTCCGATCTACTTATTTCTAAACTATTGGAAAAATATTATACTTAATCGGATATACAAGGCAGTCAGAAAATGTATATTAAGTCACAGACAAACTAATTACCTTTGGATACTTTAATATACATTTTCCGTCTTATGTTGTATATTGGTATTGTGATATGATATGGTTATAACGGATTACCTAACACCTACTATGTGACAGGAACTATTCTCACCGAATTAGTGCGCGAATCTACATATTTGACGCCATTGGGGGCACAGGGGGAGGCTTTTTACTATCTGTTCCGAATACACGTTACCCTTTACTCTGGGAACGGTCTTTAAGTACACAAGAATAAACATTATCTTAGACGTCAAAACAATTACTATGTATATTTCACTTACTTGAGGTAGGGCTGTATAACCTCGTTGGGCTCGTCTCAACCTCAACGGCGACCAACAATTATCTATACTTAGGGTCAGCGCAGACCAACAGCAGAGCAATGAAGAGCATATTTTTAAGACACTGGAAAATAAACTTTAAAACCATTTCCATAAAATGCATACATGTTTGAGCTCGCTTGGCCTCAAGACCGCGCGAGTCGTTTTGTGTTTTCAGCATGGTTGTACTTTAATGTAATAGTGTTAAAGTTTATTTTCGAGTGTCTTAAGAAAATGCTCTTCGCTGCTCTGCTCTCGGTGTGCGCTGACCGTTAATCGGGAGCCTACACACGACTTCACTCCGCCCGGAGTTACTTTACGTCTGGCAGGTTTAAAAATCAACTTTAAAACTATCGGATTAGATTCGAAATTGCCGTTTCGTATACTCATTGTCCTTCCATTATTGTGATAAAGTCGATATTTAGCTGTTAGAAGTAAAGCAACTCAGAACTGTGCGCACGCCAGTAGCGGCAAACGATTTACTTCGCGTATATAACCACTTATCACTATACTGTGGTTTCATATAATATATTCGTTGACTTAAATACAATCTTACGCTAAACACGAAGAAGTTATTTAAGAAAACGGAGCTTCTTTACAAAACCGACGAATGACGCAGCGCGTTAAAATGTTCGTTACCGCTGTGAATGCTCCGATACATTTTCATACTATACAATTAACCGCGGCAATAAAAACGCAGACTACTAAGTCGCCGCCGCCGATTCGCCGGGCTCCTTTGTATAACAAAAATGGCAGTTAATTATTGCAATCCGTAAATGCCGAGTTCAGCGTAATTTTACGTCTCGACCTAGCTCATATGTGAATTTTTGAATACACGACCTAATTACATTTTAACATTAAAACCCCAAAGTAAATATATCTAAATTTCAATTCCAGAGTGGTTAACCTAACATGGACATTTTTAATATACTAAAGGCTCACGCCGCTCAATTATGTTAACTATAAATTATTTTACAAAATTATTATCTTATTCCATCACCGCATATTAGTGTTAAAAATAAGTTTAATCTACATTTAAAATTAATGCTGCAAGCACGGATTGGTGGACTTTTTGGATAGTTATTGAGTCATTATCAAATATTGACTATGTCTTTGTCACTCACAATTAGGTATGTGTGCATTTAACTGTGTGAAGAGGACAGCACCACCAAACTACGATATAAGCCAAAATCCGCTTTTTATACGGACTGTCCCGTCACTGAACTAGTTTGTAGTACACCTGAAAAGTAGTCAATTTCATCCACCTGGTCCTCAGTTCACACGAACTTAGTGTTAGTGGGTGAAGCGCTTAGCAAACATCCACTAAGCGCGGCATACATGCAAATAATTGCTTAGCGTAACATCCGCACGCAATGGACGTCTCCTAAGTTAAAAGTGTAGTATGAATCGATATGACAGCTGTTAAGACATTTTAGGTGTATTTTTAATTTTTTACCCGACTTCAAAACAGACAAAGTTCCTTTTTTTGCACATCCGTTACCATAAGTCTTTTTGATTTATGAACCAATTAGATTAATTATTTCTTTTTATTTTTGTAAGCTATTACCTCTAGACTAGTTTCATTAAATTTTTACATAAAATCGGTTCACTATTTTGGTTAAAGTCGGTTTCTTATCAAACAGATATATTATATTTCAAATATTACGTTACAGACGGCTGTCATAGGATCCATCCTACCTTTTAAAAGAGTAGCAGCTAAGACCGCGTGTACTGGGTACCACCGTGCTTGCGAACATATCAAAAATATTCGGGAGTTGACGAAACTATACAATTACATCACAAAATACGACATCACAGCAATTTATCTTTAAAACGAAAACAACTCCAGAATATCATAGTTACAATGCTACAGTAGCCGATTATAAGCAACAAAATTATACATTAGCATTTATTATTTACAAATTAGTAGATCCTCGACAAGTCTAAAGTTTTTACCGCTTTTACCCAGCAACGTCTATCCGAGATTGCAACAATAAAAATTAAAACAATCAAATCCAAAACAATTAATTCAGCAAGCAAGGGTCTTGAAGTTGGCAGAAGGTTGCGATATCAATAACGCTATTGTGAAGATAAGCAATACGACAAAATTATGTATGTAATAGGGGTGACAACGCAAAGTTAATTGTAGATGTCGTTGCATACGATCTTTCCAAACAATTATTTTACGCAAGTAATTAATGCATAAGGATTACAATAATTCATTTGACCTATCGTTAAAAAATTAATTAAACTCATAATTGTTCGCTTAACAAAAGATTTCTAAGATATTTTTGCAAAGTAACTTAAAAAAATACTTTTTGTTTGAGTTTTTATATAATAAATAACTAAACGTTTACTATATTAGCTAGTAAACGACTAATTGACAGTCGTGAACTAGCTAATATAAACGTTTCAATAGCTTATTTCAAGCGATTTGGTTAGTTTATGAAGAAAAATATTTTTTAAGTCAAACGTCCATAAATTTGACACTTAGTTTCAAGAAAAATCGTATACAACGCTACACTTGACAGTTGCCATCCCCACAGCATAACTATAGAGGTTACTAAACTGATGTTACAAGTTTATGTGTCTATCTAAATTTGTTGTCGTTCCCTTAATATTATTTATGTTTATTTTTCACCAAAAATACACGATGGATTTAATTACGGTTTTTACTGTTGCAATCTGTATAATCTTCCTTTCTACCCATATATTTTTGAAAAATATCTAATTTACACATTAGTTCTTATTGCTTGAACATTCAACAATACTACTGTTGTCACCGTCTCATGAAACATATATCGAACTCCACAAGATGATTTAAAATTATGATGATAAAACTGCTAATAAAATAGAAATCCACGCGGGCGAAACCGCAAGCATTGGATTGTCAAATATATTCTGTATTATAAACCTGTTTCCATCACTGGTGTAGCCTAAACCAAGAACATTTCATGTCCCATCTCTCCACTGTTCCTGTGGTAAAATAGTCTTGTATCCCAAGTATGGAGCCTTTAGAGTTATCGAGGTCCGTATATCACCACATTACTGCAAATCTGTGACGTCACTCCGCCAACCTATGTAAGCGGAAACGCACAAGCTAAAAAGTAAAAGCTTTTCCCCAAGATTTAAAACTAAATACCAAAGCCATAAGGACTGCCGGTAGAAGTGAAAACTCAAATTAATGAAATATCGCGTCACGAGCATTTCGTGTATTTTGGTGGAGCGAACTAATATGTTTTCTTCTTCTTGTTGTTACTTAAGAGCATTATAGCTCTTGTCGATGGAGTAAGCGCCTAACTTCTCTACTCAATATGTTTTTATTCAACCATAAATGCTCAACACGGCTAAAAAGTTTTCACTTCAAACGTGCTCGTTGCTCTTAGAGAGCGATACTTAAGCCCGAATACTCAAAGGCATCCTAAGATGCACCTTAACTAAAATCGTTCTCAAGTCTCGTTCTGTCACTGTCTGGATAACCTAAGAAGACGAAGACAGTCTGAGATGGTGCTAAGATTGTCATTAGTAACGATTAGTTAGAATATTCGGGGGTTATTCTTAAAGAAATAGACTAACCTAAAGAAATCACATGAAAGCTTGTTTAAAAATAAAAATACTGACATCGATGTAAAGATGACTGTACCTAGAATTTTCGTGGCAAAGCGAGCCTTGCCACGAAAAAAAAACTACTAATTAATTAAAATATTACCCGTAAATTAAGAACACGATTGGTCAAACGATTTTTTGGATTATAGCTCTTTATGGTTGTGAGGCCTGGACTATTAATAAGAATATAGAATGATAGGAGGCATTTTGGTATTGGAGGCATTTGAAATGTGTTATTGGAGGCATTTGAAATGTGTTATTGGAGTGTTTGAAATGTGGTATTGGAGGCATTTGAAATGTGATATTGGAGGCATTTGAAATGTGGTATTGGAGATATTTGAGATGTGGTATTGAAACGCATGGAAAAGATAAGCTGGACAGAGATAAAGACAAGAACGTTTTATACACGACGGAAATAAGGCGTGGAAAGATGTTTGGCCATTCTATACGACACAACGGTTTTATCGACATCATCTTGAAAGGAAAGACTGCAAAAACAAAGGCCAAAGTAGGCATTCATAGCAATTAAAGAGAAGGCAGCAAAAGTCGTGTCGTAGAGAGAGGTCAAGAAGTTAGCAGAGAAATAGAAGATAGAAAAGGGATAAGTGGAAATGACTAGAACAAAGTTCTTAAATTAATGATGACTAGACGATGTTACAAGTTTCCATTTGTCGTTAGAGATTTTTTTTTTGTATTTGTTAGTTTGTTCTCTCAAATCTGAATGGAAAAATGCGACCCTGTTGCATAGGAGCTACTTAAAGTATTTATAAAATAAAGTATCTAGTTTTTTCCCTTTACAATTAAATAACTTAAAAACCGCGACGTGTAGGCAACCCGACCTCATCACGAGGCGCTAAGCGACCACGAAACTCCGTCCAGTGAATGCTAATTAGGTACTCATTGTAGCACTGTTAATTGCATAATTATATCGTAAATCAGACGAATATGGACTCCGGCGTAGTATCATTTTGAATATCAATATCTTTGGCGTGCTCTGATACAAATGTTTTATTTAAAACCATTGCTTCCTGTACGGAATTGTCAATTTTGAGATGTTTTTTGGATAATGGTTTTGGTTATGAGAAATGGGTTTACTCTTGACCATAACTTAGCCTAGAAGCAAAGATATGGTCTCAGTTGGAGCGAGCTTACCCGGAGAAGCCTATTCAGATAATCATGGATAGTACTTTGGAAGTAACATCTTCGGCACCCTTGAGCGGTGGTAAAACCGAGCCATGTCCTTATATACTGACTGAAGGTAAACTTTTAGTTTTGGCGGCAGCTGCAAGTGTCGCGCGTCACCTGGCATGGCCACCAGTTTGTACGGAATAACAACGACAAAGTCATACCGTACTAACTAGTAGTTTTGAGGTGGCACGTCGCTGTCGCCGATCTTCAAAGTTCACCTTAATACTTAGTTAGCCTCTAATGCTTATTTAAAAGAAAATTATAAAACTTAAGGGGTTAGAACACAATTAATTATTTATATGTAGTTTAAAGTAATACTTAGTTAATACTATTTCGTATGCCTCAAAAGGATTAAAAAAAAAACTTAAGGGTTTAACACACAATTAATTATTTTTATGAAGTTTAAAGTAATTCTTAGTTAAAACTATTTCTTCTGCCTCGAACGCTCATTAAAAAAAAACTAAAGGGGTTAGCACACAATCACCACGGGACAACGGGATTACACTTTTACTGTTAAGCTTGTGCGTTCTAAGGTGTGAACTCCACCAGCCGTGGTCTCCCGGATACTTACGCGGCCGGGTCGCGCGCGTCACGATGCAGTTCCCGGAGGTAAGCTCCGGGGTTCTCGAGGGCCTCCCCGAAGATGCGCTGAGATTGGAGGATCCGGGATAGGGTGGAGATCCACTCGTGCCGGCGGGCTTCCGGCGCGCGGCACACGAACGACACTTTGGGCTTGTTCGGGTCCACGGAGTGAATGATGAAGGCGCCGTTGCTTTCTATCTCTTCGAGGTCTATTTTGTTGACCTGAAATAAATTTAAAAAATATCATCATCAGGTCTTTCTTAGTCTCCACTGTAGGAACATGACCCTCTATATACTACCAGATTATTATTAAGCCAGAGCAGTCAGAGGATTTGACGTACACTCTCCACGCTGACCAGACGGTTAAGAAAGGTTTCTGGCGCTCCTATAGTAACACTAGCGCCACCCAGCAATTAATTCTTTTAATCCTAAATTATATCGAATTTTAAAAATCTATGTATTCATTTTCACTAATATTCGTTTGATAAAATAAGAGAAAAATAGGCTAACGCCAAAAGTGGCCACTTTTGGCGTTAATTACTTGTAATATACAAAAAATACTATAAGTAATTTAGTAGTTTTGTACTTGTTAGATTTTTAAAATTCGATACAATTTATGATTTAAGGAATTTAATAGCTGGGTGGCGCTAGTGTTACTATAAAAGCGCCTTAACTTGTATTCCTATGTCGCCTCCTACGACATCCACGCGAAGACTTGGAGTGGTCCTATTCTACTCTGCCGGGAACCACATGGCACAATAAAATATACATCTTTGGTACTAATAGCAAACGGGACGTGGCCGACCCAGAACTAGATGGTGCAACAATCTTGACAGTTTCGATACAGTGTGGACAGCAATAACAAACCGACAGACATGGAAGCGAAAGAAATGGGGCCTTTGCCGGCTGACTTGTCCTTATAATAAATATTTAGTATTTTTACAATTTTGGTTAACGTAAAATTTGGAAACGGTTTGGTTAACTACCAAGATGCCACTTAGCGTCACTGACTTAATAACACGTCTTTGGTGGAACCATATATGAAAAGTCAGTGCGCCACCAGATGTTAATAGTAAGAAGGACCATTCGAAAATATACCCATGAACTTAAAATTATGCGTCACTTACAATGTAACATAACGAAATGTATAATATATGCAAAGACGTAGATATATATACATATGTGGTGTAATATGACAACAGAATCTGGTCACAGTCTAGCGAGTACGTAGCCATTAAAGTCTATAGTCATTTCATTTTTGACCGTAAATACAAAATTATAAATGACATTGAAATTGACGACATTTGGGAAGATTAGAAAGACCATAAGAAATAGGAAACATTACCGATACCCACAAAACTTTGAATCGAATGAAACAATGTGTGTTATTAATTTATGTTTACTGAATCGTAATTAGACATTGATAATGATTATACATTGTTTATGAAGCAGCCGAAGACAGATCTCGATGGCGTGCAATTGGGGAGGCCTATGTCCAGCATTGGACGAGTATAAGCTGATGATGATGAATGTTAACGACCTTAAGAGATTTTGGCATGTCATACAATTCATATGTTGTATCTGCTTTCTTATTATATAACTATAGTTAGATCATATAAGAGGCTATTTACGATTTATCATATGAATATTATTACTCTTAAACCATGCCGCTCTTGTTATTGCAGGTCAAATTTGAGTAATTCTTGTGTGACGTCACGTATTTCAATTTAATAAAATTAAAAGACTCCTATTGTAACAACTTTTTTTGATGAAGTGAGTACCTATTTAAGATATTTCTTAAAATGTTTAAATTTTCCGAAAATAAAAGGATCATCATTATCATGTAATGTAGGCGCTGGGCGGGAGTATCACTACATATTATAAAACAAAGTCCCCCGAAGCGTCTGTCTGTCTGTCTGTCTGTCTGTTCGCGATAAACTCAAAAACTACTGAACCGATTTTCATGCGGTTTTCTCTAATGAATAGAGTGGTTCTTGAGGAAGGTTTTAGTATATAGCTGTTTAGTTTTTGTATATAATTTTGTATATATTAATGATTTTTGTAAGAGGTGTCGTAAAAAATAAGCCGTTTTTGAGCTTTCAACGAATACGCTGTCTAAACCCTTTGAGATATAACAAAATAATGTATGGTGGAATTGTGTATCTTATATTTAGGTCTACAAAAAAGTCCGCAATGGCTATATCTTAAGAATAGCATACTATATCCATTTTAATACTTTACAAAATGGGCAATTATAAAGCGGTAATTGGAAAGCTAAATACGGTATTAATCTTTATCATTTTAAATAGGTTAGTTAGTCTTAAACATCTGCTCTGGGGGTCCGAAAGTGTATGTAGTAAGTATATCAATGTATGGTAGAATTGTGTATCTATATTTATCTATCTTCTATAAATGAGTTTTAAAATATAAAAGGCTAAAGTGATTGACGGATAGATCGCACAGGCCAAACCCTTAAGGCCAGAAACTTGAAATTTCGTACACGTATTCCTCTTATGACGTAGCCATCTACAAAGGAAGGCTTTTTCAATATTCATCCCCCAAAGGTCTGAAATATGGGATTAAAGTTTGTATGAAACTTTTTATTCCTTGAACATATTTGTATGTAAACAAAGCTTATTAACATCAAAGAGACCTCTCCAACCCGTCTGGCCAGCGTGGAGAGTATAGGCCAAATCCTCTGACTACTCAGGCTATAAATAGCTCTGGTAGTACAGAGAGGGTCGTGCTCCTGCGGTGGAGACTGGAAAGACCTGATGATGATGATGTATTTCATCGTTTTTCGAAATTCAATCCCTAAGGAGTAAAATAGGGGATGAAAGTTTTAAATAATCGCACAGGCCTTTAGGGCTAGAAATTTGAAATTTTGCCCACGTATTCCTCTTATGACATAGGCATCCAAGAAAGAAAGATTTTTTTAAATGATTTTTTAAAATTCATTCCTCAAGTTTATATTCAAGGGCATTCAAGTTTATATTCTTTTTTTCCTTGGACATATTTGTATGTAATTTCGTATGAATTGTCATAAATTTTACCTCTGTAGGGGTAAATGGAAAAAAAGGTTATAAATTTGGACGTTGTTCCTATGTGATTAACTTTTCTTAAGAGTTCCAATAGATTGCGCTTTGATTTTTTTGTGATATCGAATTCGCGTTATCGTGATTTCTAACAAAGTAAAGTGGTCGCATGTTTCGAAATAAAATGGAGGAAAGACAGTACAGTCTGCTTTTAAATCCAATAATCGTCGAGGGACCTATCTGTCATATCTTTAGAGACTAAATTAATAGTGTTGGATGAATGCGGTATGTCTCACGAACATAGAATTGAAGCATTGAATAGATCTTTAAAAGATATAAGATCTAATGATCGATTGATTGGAAGTGTTACATTACTTTTAGCAAGAGACTTTCAAAAGACATTACCGGCAATACCAAGGGGTACAAGCTAAGGGTACAAGAGCTGATGAAAGTATAGCAAGTCAAGTGGAACAAAATCAAGAGACTTGAACAAATAAAAATCAGTGAGTCCATTCAGAACAAGACGTTGATGCTGAATTTAAAAAAAATCATGCAACGACCATAGATAAAACCCCTAGGGCAGTAATTGAAAGTCGCTATGTTTCTCACACACTTTCTTTGACAATTCTATGTGGCATGTTCCAGAGTGAGTTCTGTTATTAGTCTTATAATCCTTTCTCCTAATGCTACTACCGTGAATGTGGTTTATAAAAAGATTCTTTGGTAGTAAAAAATTAAATAAGTAGTATTAGTAGACATGAAATGTATCTTTTCTTTACATAATAACCTTTACATAAAAGTTAACAGTTGATTGAGAGAATTAAAAAACTGTAAATAAAGGAAAGTCATCGGTTTCATTTTGCTTGGTTATTGAAAATAGGATTCAGTTAAGCCTAAATAAACGCGAGCGAAGCAGCGGGTAACAGCTAGTTTATTTATAATAAGTACCAAAATAACTAAAGTGTGTATTAAAACAGACACTAACAAAACATATTCATTTTGCCACAAATGGATAGTTAGATATATAAAAACAGCTTTTGATACTACGTGTGACGTTAAAGGGCCATAACTTAAAAAAGTACCAACCTGGACATGCGCGCGATAGTTGTACGTTTGGCTGACGAACTGGCTCTTCTTGCCGACGGCGTCTGCGAAGATCACGCACTGCTCGAAGAGGAACACGTGCAGCTCCCTGGTCTTGCCCTCGCTGTTCCCGCTGGCCTCGGACACCAGCAGCGGCTCCTGCAGCAGCAGCTTGCCTTGCGCAGTTATGTTCCCCTGGTGACAAAATAATGCTGTCACGTCTCTGTTTCTGACAGCTCCGGATGCAAAGTCATAAACGAAAAATTCCTTTTGTGTGATATAGCGAATGACTTTCTCCCTACAGATTTTCCATAAAAAATCGAACAGCTATTTGGACGATTTTTGTGTTTTATTTTTATCATATTGTTTTGTAAGTCTCAAACTTAAATTGTTCAGCATCATCAGTTAGCAACCTCGGTAGATTAGTAGTACTTCAAGTACCTCTCGGTGAGTACGGGTTCATTCCCCGGCCAGGTCATAGAAAATCGATATTTTCCTGATTGGCCTCGGGTCGTCGATGTTAATCTAAGTATCTTTTATAAAATAGTAGCAGCCCACCCGGCTGCGCCCAGGCATATATTATACCAATAAACCTTCCTCATGAATCACTCTATCTATTGGTGGAAACCACATAAAAATCCGTGCAGTAGTTTTGGCGTTTATCACAAACAGACAGACGCAATGGAGGACTTTGTTTTATAATATGTACTGATAGTATCGTTGAGTTAGTATCCTACGACACAAGTTCACAACTTACTGTGGGGAAAGCTCAATCTGTGTGATTTATCCTATATTTATTTATCGTAATACCTTTCCGTGAACATTACATTTAGAAAAATGAACCAATTCTTCAAAAACCTTCTTCTCTCCAAAATTTTTAAACATTCTTTACTCGTGTTTCACCAAAGATTATCTAATCAGGTCATTACACTTAGGATTTTAATTTTCCGATTGCAAAACACGTAAGTAGCGAGAGTAGATGCCCCGGCGATTAGTTCATTTCGGAGCTGAGTCACTTAACCTGCTATATCGCGTTATCAGCAGCTGTTATCACGGCGATTGGTTATTATTCGTTATCGGTATGCCTTTGTGTATCGACGAACCGTTTTGGTATGAACGATTTCTATGAAAAAATTACTTTCATGCTGGTTTGGAGAAAAAAAGTGGAATGTACCAGTGTGCTTCTCATCCCTAAATCTTAGGAAACATGTAATGTGCGATGCGGCTAGCAACCCTTTACTATTTGAATTCCATTTTTCAGTTAACACCATATGTGGTTTCCCATACAAGTCTCGAGCTTACTATGGAAATAGCTTAATTTGCGTTTCGTACGAATATATATTTATTTATTACGCCAACAAACAAGCCTTACGAGGCTCTCTGATCTTATTGCCAAAGATTGTCTAACCCGTAAGGGATAAGACGTCCCAAAATGAATTAAAACGGACCCTAGGCTCCGAGTCACTCCGGCTGAGAATGCAACGGGACACACGCCCAGACGAGTGACAATACAATAAGAAGAAGTATTTTTTAAAATTACATTTACACTCTTATAATTTCTATCTGAATATGAAATTCCCTTATACGAAAAATTTATATAATAGTTGCAATATTCAATTAGTCTTTTGATCTTGACATCATACCTACCTAAAGAACCGGAAATTGGTTGAATTAGGCGCCAGCTTAGAATCATCATCACAAAAATTAATAATATTCGCAGAGATTTTTATATTAAAGCAGTAATTAAATACTTCGTTGCGATATAGCAGAGCAATCGATGCTAGAGAACAATATAAACAATACATTTGCTGTGCTTTACTCTTATGTATTCTCTTTAGCTCTCTTACTTCCCCCCCCCCCCCCCTCCCTTTCTTTCGCTCTCTCTCTGTAAGTAATATCGCGTGTTTGCGGTGTAGTCCAAACGATGACTCCACTTTTGATACATACATACAACGTCACGTTGATGTGACGAATTTCCGCTCCATCAGATCCAAATCTTATCATACATCTCCACACACACACATAAACACATACACACATAAAATTATAAACTATCTACGCGAGCAGTCCCAACATCCAAAGCATCCGTTCAAAACAACAACCGTGACGAAATGTTTCTCCGCTGCCATAGCAAACATCCCACTTGCGACAAACGACGCGCCACAACACACCGAGAAACAATATCATTCGCCGCGCTGTTCACAACAATGGCATTGTCGCTCGCACACAGCTACACAACAAAAAAGGATACACAAATATGGTTAAGACTTTCGCGGTTTCAACATGTTTTCTGTTATCATTTTAGTCAGTTACAGATACATTAAGTAAGAATGGTATTTAGCTGATATATAAAGTAGTTCGTAATAAGACCCGTTTGGAAATAGTTTTATAACATCGATGTAATATGACCGTCCAATTTTTCTAAACACTTTTTATGACAAAAGGAAAATTGATGGCATCACATTAGCAAAATATCAAAACATTTGGGTCAGCACCTAACACGGGTCTTAGCACGAACCGGCAGGTCAAGGAACTCACCGTGAAGCCCTGGAGACGGCCGACGTCCATCATGTTGTTGGCGTTCTTTGGGATGATGTCGGTGTAGTGCACGGCGTCCCGCAGGGCTGCCAGCACGGCCGGCGGCGCGTTGGCGCTTTCGGAGTATGTGTAGATTTTCTTCACGAGCAGATGGTACTTCTGGATGCGCTGGATCGGCTTGATGAGGAGGTCGCCGAGCTGGAAGGTTGGCAGATGTGTAGTTACTAGCTGTGTCCGCAAATTCGTTCGCGTGGAAAAATGCCTATGTCGTTACCCAGGTTCTACACTGTCTGCGTACCAAGTTTCATTTCAATCGGATCAGTAGTTTTGACGTGAAAGCGAGACAGACAGAGTTACTTTCGCACTTATAACATTAGTATGGATTATATATTTGTGTCCCACTGCTGGGCAAATCCCTCCCCCCGTTATTGCCACATATTCCTTTTCTTATTTTCTTCCAATCCAAAAGTTTGAGTTAATGAAAATGTGATAAGGCAAAATGAAAAAAACTAATAATTCTGTAGATATCTGGTGCCGCAACTGCCTTAAAACCGCAGGGTGCTGAGGTGGATTGGTCAAGATGGGAAACGATCCATTTTGGCTTGGTTCTTAGATGTCCATTGCTATGTGTATCTATTATAAAATAGAGTATCATTGAGTTTGTATCTCACGACACGTCATGTTCACATCTTAGTGTGGCTAGCTCAATCTGTGTGATTTCTCAATATATATATTTCTGACTTAAAAATAGAGGAGCTAAGGCATGAATTACAGTAGCTTGGTTTTATAAAGTAGAAGTTTCTAAAAGGAAAACTGAGATAGTGCCTCAAAAGCCTTAGAAGACCAGTACATTAAAAGAACCTTCCAAAGTGAACGGTTATTCAAGACAATAACAATTATAGTTACAAAATATTTCTCTAGCCTGGTCCGACTATGCTTTACTGAATTGGCTAAATGTAATCCCTAAGGAATACATAGTATTGATAAATGTCACGACACTTTCAAAGTAAACATTTATTCAAAACAATCAAAATTGTAATGACTTTTTGAGCTCTAGTTTGGTTCGACCATGCTCAACTAAATGGCTGAATGTAGTCCCTTAGGTATACATAGTAAGAAGAGCAATGAATGCTCCTTATTGTACTCTTAAATCAGTAGCAGATGCATCACATCAGGCGGATCAACTCGTGGGTACCGTTGCAACAAAGTTGCTTGTAGTATTTTGTCTGTTTTGTTACATTATGTATTTTCTTTTCGTGAATTTAAATTAAATGTTTATTTCGCATAACTGTTAGTGATCCTGCATAATATTTAATACTACATGCATCACATTATTCGTTACTAGCAGCCCTACCCGGCTGCGCCCGGGCATGTATTATATCTTAAAACCTTCCTCGTGAATAACTCTATCTCTTGGTGAAAACCGCATGAAAATCGGTGCAGTAGTTTTTGAGTTTATCGCGAACAGACAGACAGACAGACGCGGCGGAGGACTTTGTTTTATAATATGTAGTGATACCACAGAAATTCCCATAGTAATTAGTTAAGTTGCGTGTTCCATCCTAGACCTCATCTTTGCTTTGCATCAGTCAAGGTAGACGTCACACGCACTCAAATTAATCATTAAAAAATCATACGAGCTAATCTAACTCACTTTTAATTACAAAATTATACTTTTGCCAAGCATAGTTTAACCAAATAAGAAATGTTCACGTGTTTTCCGAAGAAATGGAAGGATCTTGTTTTAAAAAAAAGGCGAAAAGAACAGGTACAATCTTGTAAGGAAGAGATGGAAAATTAGTACAGGAGAATAAAACGACGAAGATTTAATTTCCTAAATGGGCTTTAAGTAAGAGGAAGTTGATATAGATAACTGTCAAAGAAAGCAAAATAGGTAGAAGGGTTTCTTCTTTCTATTTTACTTTCTTTGACAAGTAGTTAATTACTATAATTATTGAGTTACCTGTAATTTGTGTCCGAGCTTATGCCGAAGCTCCTGGAAGTAATGTTCGTGCTCAGATACGATGTACTCGGACACCGGCTTGTTGCGGCAGTAGGCCTCGTACAGGAACATCCGCTTCTCCAGGAACCGGTGGAACAGGTCGCCCAGCAGCTCGGGCGCCTCCACGCACGCGCGCAAGTCTCGCACGAATTTACTGCACAGATATTTAGCTAGTCATCATTCACCCAGCTGGATTTTGCGCTTTTTTTATTCAACGTTCCGTCACGCTGTATAATACGACCACGCCATAAATTAATGCGTGACCCCCATCGTGCTATAAATTATGATCAATGGTTGGATACAGCGAAGTGTATATAGAACTGGGCTTACCGTTGAAAAGCGTGCGCTCTGTACGCAAGGCACAGCTTTCATCAAAGTCTAAGCAAATTCTTACGATCATTGAACATAACACCCATTTTTGGTACATTCATGACCCCTATTATGATTTCAATACAAGACCCACAGATTTTAGGACCCCAAATTGCCTAATGTTTGACCCATCATGCTGTATTTAACGAAGTTTTGAAACGCAAAAATCTACTGGGCGAACTGTACTTCTGATCCTGCACATAATTGTGTTATGCTCTTGCTGTAATTTACAAAGTCACCGTTCGTTAACATATCAGAAATGCCTAAATTGATGATTATTGAAAAACATAAGGTTGTATCGTAACCTTATCTGTAAATAATTATCGTACTTATGATGTCACGGAAAATAAAAACAGTCGCACAGAGCAACCTTCGCAAAGCTTTTATAATAGCTTTAGCCCTAAAAATAACATGTTCTGAGAAAAACAAAAACAGCAAAGCTAAACAAAAAGAATAAAAAAAAACCTCGCTTTGCAGAGCAAAATTAATCAAAAATTTTAAGACATACATTTGTATAAATGAAGTTCTTGATTAATTTTGTCTATAGAAACTGATTCATTTAGAATCAGGATTTTCTTTACATATAACTACGGATATTTTTTTCTGTATTTTGAACCACGTATTGTAGAAAAACAAAACATTTATTTTGACAGATAAAGTTCTAGTGCATAATTACTGATGTCACCAAGACGCTTCGAGCAACACGGAAGGGAGTAGCCATACGCTGCATTCCCCTCTGTCAAGGTACAAGCCAAAATTAGGCATATGCATGTCTATGTGTTAGTTGTGTGTGACATCTGTACACAAATTATTTTTTCTTTTTTATGTCATTTTTTGTGACAATGTCATAATTACTATCAAGTGACAGTTTAAGTTTTGTATGTAGGTGTGCGGAACTAAACTTGTGTGCACATTTCCCCCCGCAAAAAACGCCAGAAAAATTGTCATAGTAAATTGTCGCTTTGCCCACTCCCTCCGTCCGGTACGGAGGCCGTGTTGCTCGAAGCCAAGACGTAATGCTTTTAAATAAAAAAAAAAGTATTGTTTAGTGGACAGGACTGTAAAGTTACCGGTAAAACAACTGCCGGAACACCAACCTACCTACCACGAAATCTTTTTCTGAGAAACATGCGAATCAAGACTAAAAACCACTCACACGTTTGTGTATACTAATTTTGTTCTCAGTTCCCAAAAAAAATATTCTATAGGTACTTACAAAAAAGATTTTAGCTTTACTATAAAAAGGGTATATGTAAACCGTGGTAAATTTCTTGTTTTTATTTCTTCTTTTGGTTTTCTATCCAATGTAATGCCTTCTCTACACAATCACCGATAATAAGCTATCATTGCGACGATTCATGTACATTGCTGCGTTGGATAGTAAACTCCCAAGCGCTTTTCCTAACTAAACAGCAATTTACAGTGAAACGTCGCGTTGATAGCTGATCATCAGCGATTGTGTAGAAGTATAACATACATAGAAAAGGATAAAAGAATATTATGATACTTATGTTTAACGAAAGTTTTACGTGTTCAAGATATTAAATAAATAAAGCATAGAAGGCGCTTCTTATTACCATGCACTGGTTCAAGAGATCCTAGGCGTTATAAAAATATTCTTCGGTGTCATTTCTTAGACAACACTTCAACAAGTTATCTCAGAAATTGTCTTATGTAAATGTATCGTACATTTATAAGTATGTACCACAGTTTACATGTACCAATGCTCAGCTGAGATACTCACTCTCTGTGAAACTCGTAGATAGCCTCGATGTTGCCGAAGATCATGCGATGGCGGCGGTCGCGCAGTCCGTCAGGCAGAGGTGGGTCGGCGTTCGGTTCCTGGCGGGGACATTGACAATATAGATTTCGCATCATATCAGTCGCTTTTTTATGACATATAGCCGCAAAGGAGCAAGTGAGTCACCTGATGGTAATCACCGCTGCCCATGGACAATTCGGTATTTGCCTAATGTTAAGATTATATAAAATTTGTTTACAATGGTACTAATTTCCATCTAAAAACACTATAAAAAACACTTTTAATTTGATATCGATTCGTTAAGTGTTCTTAAAGCTTCTTTAAAGTTGGGTGAATAAGACCATTTTTATAAGTATGAAAATCTTAAATTACAATTATACTGTATTCCGTTGTCCGCTCAATTTATAGCAACTTTTATTATGAAACCATTACCACAAACGTAATATTTCGTATAGCTACCAAACAAAGTTCTCACGCCGCCCATACAAAATACAAAGTTGTGACGTCACAAATATGTAGGCATTTCAGCAGTGGGTTTTCACGTCTAAAATTAATGAACGTCTAAAAATATGTGTCTTTAAAACTTCTATACCTGAAAGAGTTTTTTGTTTAGAAATGTATTTCGGTCACTATTGTGTTTATTTTTGACAGGTCTTTACATAGCGACACGAAAAATTTTTTAGTCAAGTAGCCAATTGCAAAACCAGGGGTGTTACAAGAGTGCTATCATCATCAGGTCTTTTTCTTAAGATGCCACTGCAGGAGCATGACCCTCTCTGTCTGTACTACCATAGCCATATATTAGCTAGAGCAGTCAGAAGATTTGGCCTTCACTCTTCTATCTCGCCAGACTGGTTGGAGAGGGCTCTTTAATGTTTATAAGCTTTGTTTAGCTGTGTTTCCAAAGACGCCTTCTACGACATCCACGGGAAGACTAGGAGTTGTCCTATTCTAATCTGCCGGGAACCACACGGCACGGCGGTTGCTAAAAACTCTAACCATATCTTCTTTTAATTTTTTCACAGAATGTGTTGTTGGCATTTCATTAAATCTGCTGGACGTGACAAACAAACTTCGAGAACCTATTAAATAATAACAAAACATAACACTAGCTAATTCGATACACTAACTACGATATTAACAACATTACAATCTCCGACAGCTGATTGCTGTTCATATTTGTTTTTATCAGTAATTGGGCTGTTATCACGCGCGCAAACAACGCGACGAGATTTCTTAGTCGCGAGGATGCGACGCGACTATTTGTGTAGTAACGCGACTATTAATGGCATTCGTTAAGATGCTTTGCTACGAACAAATTAAGGTATAGTGTCCAGTTTCAATCATTAGAATGTGAGCTCTATGAGCGCTTACGTATGTTAAGCAACCCCTGGTGCAGTCCCTACTTGGATGGGTGACCGCAAGTGGCATAATAATATCTCGAGCTCCTCCGTGCTTCGGAAGGCACGTTAAGCCGTTGGTCCCGGCTGTCATCAATGATGGCAGTCGTTAAGCTATGTCAGATGCCTTATAAAGCAGCTTGAAAAATCTGACACCAGTGTTGGCCACTTACACATACGAAAAACAAACAAACATCATTAGCATTCCTTCCTTTTTATAATCTCCTTCTTTTGTCTTTTAGGGTCAGGGCTGCAGCACTTCTTCTTCTCCTATTCAGCTTGTTCTCATAATGATGCTGATTACCGACTCAGACTAAATAAACTAAATTATTAAACAGATAGTTACCGGCAATGGTACGATGTAGCCTCTACAAGTCTTTATCCTCAGATCAGAAAAGCATTCCTTGTTATTAAAGTAGTTACTTGCTTCAGTGGAAAAGCAAGCTAGGGGAGATAAGGGTTTTTTCATCATCATCATTTCGTGTAGGAAACACGGTCAGTCGACCATGCACAATCTGTGTGAGTTCTGCGGAACCGCCTCTCGGCTTCTGACGTGGTTCCTTTACCGACTACCAGATGGCAGCCGGGACTACCGGCGTACGTAACGTGCTTTCCGAAGCACGGAATCATCTTTCTTATCAGACTATCAGGTAATTCAAGCCTGCAATGTCCTAACCAAACTGGAAACAACTTTACAAAGTATGTTTCCCGTGGGAATCGAGCCTACGACTCCCGGGTCAACAAGGCGAACGCCTTAACCACTGGACTACGGAGGCAGTTGCAGGAAACCCTCCTGCAACTGCCTCCGTGGTGACTTATTACAAATAAAATATAATACATGGACATGGTCGTTTCTATGACCTATGCATACCTTCGACTATATGTAACGTCCCGGGGGTTGTCGTGTCGTGAGTGACCCTTATGCAAGCTACGCCACTGAGTTGACAAACAAAATCGTACAAAAAACAAAGCCTCCTACTCTCTTTTCCAGATGTTAGTCTCCATGTACTAGGGTTCAAAGACTGACGAAACGACTTTTATATTCCACTACCAGAAATCCTAAAAAATACACGTCAGTCCTTAAGAACATTTACGAACCTGCACTGAGACGATATCTCTTTGGTATCCACGGGTTCTTACCACTGCTTCTTTTGGATAGCCTCATCAGTGTTGTCTCAAAGTGTTTCATCATTTAGTGGACTATAGACACTTACTTAATAAATATAGCTGTCATAGACACTTACCTGCATATGCCGTATTGGTCACCACCTCATCAGCCTCAGATCAGAGACTTCACATCTCTACAATATCCACGAGTCCTTTAGCACGTACTCCCCCTATCTTTGGGATAATCCTCATCATCATCTCACCCGCAAGTAGTCCACTGCCGGACAAAGGTCTCCCCTAAGGGTTTCCAATACAAGTTGTTCCAGTTTCCGGTTGTTGAGGCTGCATCCAGTTCCTAAGGTTCCTACGAATCTTAGGAACTGGATGCAGCCTCAACAGTATTGACTCAAAGTGCATCATCATTTCATCACAAGAGGACCTTACCTGCATATGCCGTATATAGCCTTCGCACACGAGCCGGAGATCAGATACGTATATCTCCTCGGTATCGACGAGCTCTTTAAGCACGTACTCCCGCTTCTTCAGGATAGCTTCATCAGTGTTGGGCCCAGGTGTCGGGGGCGGCTCATCGTCAAGGTCATTCCGGCCGGATGAGCTGGCACCGCCGTGCTGTTCCTAAAGGCAGACAGAAATGTCAGAAAGTTGAAGGAAGAGTTTCGGAAACTGCATGGCTTCAAAAATTTAAAATGATAGTCAATGTATTTTTTTTTAAGTGAGAAGCAAGTTAACCCAACTTACTTACTTTTAATAACACGACTGCCATAAAGGAGTGTATTGTTTTTTGAGTTCAAGTATTACCACAACGGATTTGGAGTTATTGGGTACACAGACCGAGGTTTTCGAGGTTAAATGTAATTACAATTATTTATCCACAAGCTTCATTACACTGGCTGTTTCTCTTTAACGGCCAGTGCTAAAGCTAGACGCTATATTTATCGCCTATGTTACCGTGAAAAAGTACATACGCTCCAATATATTTCTATCTGGAGCCCATAAAGTAAGATGTAGTAAATAAACAAAACCTAATCAATTCGACGAGTTTGAAACCATTTCGTCCTGACCTACCTTCACGCCTCTTCATCTCAGCCAAGGCCGCTCTTGACGATCTCTTATCATATGACTCAGTGACAATATAGTATTATTCTAGAAATGATTCAAGTTATCTAATAAGAAACTCTGACTCGGTACTGCAATTGAGAAGTACCGAGTGAGTCAAATGATAGTTAACAATTAGGTTATTTATTGCCTTTGTTTATGGCCAATGAATTTCTTAATGAATTTCCTAATAAATAGTCGAGATTACCATCGTACATGTAAAAGTGGAAAAAAGTAAAGAGAGGGACCCTCTAATCTCACTCGTCCATTGCTAACTAGTATGACACTAAGCAAAGGTAAATTTGGAAATGGGAAAAAACCCAACGTTATTTCCCGAAAAATATGTTTATGAATAACATAAAATTGATATTCATACTGAATTTGGCGAATAAACTGAATAAGAAATATTTAAAATTACATTCCGACATTTTGGTTTTTTAAATATTGATAAAAAAAACTATTAATACCTAATAAATTACATCTTTATCCCATAGGGAGTAGACAGAACCTAGGGCCTCAAGCTCTGATGGCCATACTTAGCATAGCGCTAAGCATTTAGAAAGCAAAATCCATATTCACCTAGCAGAAGGCTAAAATTCCACACATGTCAGGAAAGATCCTGTTTACTGGTAACCCCACGAGGCGAACGTTCTAGAGGGCACTGACTTAAAAAACTTTGGATTACGTTCACTCCAAGGATGACTAGTAAAATTGACTGGGGAAGTTAGGAGCATCGTTGGGAAACTTTCAATCTAGGCTATGCTATTTGCGGAGTTATTAAAGCCAGCAAAGTGGCGGTAAGTTGGCTAGGCGACTCAAGTTGCTTCTAAGTTAGATAGCTTCCTCGATATTTTAAACTTTGCTGTTTTTGTTTTGTTGCTGCGGCGTTAGTAACTTAGTTTGTGTCTGATGCTTCAAAGGTTTTATTTTTATCTATACTTACATTACAAAGTTTTTTATTGTATGTTTGCATGATTATTTGCAATAGAGAAAATCTAATGTTACTAAAGTGTTATCAATAATACTTTTACCCACAAATAAATCTAAATTATCAGCGTATAACATAAGGTATCATTTTGTTAGAATTGGCAAAATTTTTGTTTATTTTAAAACTACTTAACTATTTTTATAGTCAGGCAACATTGAGGTTTCCTTTTGCTCATCTTTGTGAACTAAACGTGTCTGTGCAATATATTCTATTTTTCTAAAAGTTTATTAGTAGTTATTTCTATCCCTCGCACTGCTGCTGTTCCAAACACATTTAGGAATATTTGCGAGAAATCAGCTAGTTAACTATAAATTTGGAAAAACTCGTATCGAAAAAAAATCCTAAACAACTTGAACCTTTTTGTGTTTTGTGAACATAGTTTAACACGTTTCTAAAGGAATATCGTGTACATATACAAAGTTATAAATAATTCACACAATGAGGGCCACCACTTGGTTGGTCATTAGTTTGCGCCACTGTTGATTAGGTCTCGATTTTTTTATTACCCGCACATAACCAAATTTTACATTTCATTATATGTCATTTCGAAGACCTCACGCTACACTAGCGCCGCAAGCTGAAAATTCACACGCGATAGCCCTCATTGACTCACCTGACACATTAGTAAAAATAAATATTTTCAAAAACCTTAAAAATCACACATTTCTGCTTTATCTAGTTAAAACGAACTCAGGAGTTAAGCGAAATTTTGCATGATATTCAAACTCTGGACGAATTGCCATTTAAAAGTCATCTTCACGTTCACTGCAACCTTATTCAGGACTTATGATATGACCATCTAGCCACTAGGTACTTTAACAAGTTCGTTAAAATCAAGATTGTTTATCAAAACACACACAAACAGTGAAGAGTAAGAAATGCGAAATAAAAGTGCAGAAAAAACCATGTGGTGTAGATAAATATTGTGGAGTATACTAACTAATACGACGCTGGCTAGAAATAAAACGGAAGATATGCGAGGTAGAGGCATGCGATTAAAGCTATAAATAGTTAATCAGAGCGTTGTTGCGGGAACACGGGATAGACCACGCGGGTGCGCGCGCGCCGGCCCAGAGTAGACGTGCCTTCAGAGTGCCAGCTTCATAACGAATTACGTGAACGGAAAAAAAAAGATTTAAATATTCATGTCAAAAATTGATCTCGATTTCATTTGGTATATTTTGAAAATAGTTCTAACACCTCCCTTTTTTTTTAAATATTTCCTTTTAACAGCCTTGGTTTTATTATGTCAGGAGAAGGGATCAATTTTATAGTTTATGATCAAATCAATTAAACCTTTCAATGTTATTAGGCATTTTTGTGGCATGCATATTGGGGACAAATGCAAGTAATCATTAAATAGACTACAGCCTACATGCTGCATTATAATAAAACTGTATAGATTTAATTATTTAAAACCTGCCTTCATTTTTGCGTAAATAGCGCGAAAACAAATGCAACAGAGAAAAGGCACGGAAAGCAATTGTATAAATTTTAATCTCTGAAACCATCTACTCTGTGGCGGAACACCAGCAATAAAGGCCTCTTTTTACGGCCGCTATCTCAATCAAACATCTTTTTTTACCAAAAAAACTCGTGGCGCTATAAAATTGCGATAAAATCACACAAAGCCTACACGCTTTCAGTCCGAGAGCACTCAAACGCGGCTTGACAACCATTTAAGGATATGAGGTTGAATATCACCATACTAGAAACCTAATGACCGAATCTTCAGATGTAGAGACAGTAGATAGACAAAGTCGCAGTATGTTAGTAATAATTGCCTTTTAGTAGTAACAGCTATTTTTGAAGATTTACATAATTTTGATTTAAATCAAACATACTATTTTTGAACAGGCAATTAAATTATGAGAGTGATTTTTCATATAACAATATGTCGTTTTAGTGAAGTTGGCTGATTATATGGGTTTCTCTGAGTAGCAGAATTTGTCTTTACACTATCGACGATTCTAGTATGAGTTGTAAAGCCTTGTTGTGAGTGTAGGACTGTCTAATTTTGCCAAACTCAGGTGCATGCACACTACATGAAGACGTGGATAAAAATGAGGAATTTCGTTGTTAAAACTAACTACCCTTTATTTACACGTAAGGGAGCAAATTTAAAAAATATTTTTTAATCTGTTTGCCATTTGAGGGGAAATTGCTCCATCTCATTTAAAGACAATTTTTTTAAACTTCAATTAAAAATAAATAGTAGAATATCTAGGTACATTTCCTTTCGTCAGACAGTCTAGCTCTTAAATGTCAGAGAGAGAGAGAGAGAAGATATCAGAAACGACATTCCTTATTTCTGCAAAGTCTTCACATGCAGTAATTCAGAACCGCACCATCTTTTCCTTGACAATCTGTTCTATTTCCGCGATATCGGCCGGGCCGCCATTAGTCTCCAAGGCGTCCAGGGCCAGAGAGTTCTGAAAAGTACAACACGTTACCTCAAGGTAACACAGCGACGGCGACAGGAGGCGAAGATGTCATTGGCGACTGTGACCGTACCCCATAGACCCATACATGGTTACTCTTCAAGCGTCAATAACTCTTAAGGAAAAATTCAGTCATTCTTTAAGAAGAAACTTTTTTACTCGAGAAACGTTTCAATTTCTCTTTTCAGATCAGGAGTCTTTTTACTCTGATTTTTAATTTTTAATTTTATATTAAGTAGCATTATTTTCGTAGTCACCCGTATTAGTTGTTATAGTTCTTTTTTTCTTATTATTTTATATACAATATAACTAAACGTAGCGTTAAAAGGTAATGAGTGTTTACAAAATAACCTTGTATAGGTCACGTAAGCCGTACGTTGATGTTTATAGATGAGATTTCAAAAATAACAATACATCAGTGAGATTATACGGAATTAGCCAATATTTAATTTTAAAGCAGAGTTGATAAAGCTATATTTTCGATGGAAATGTTTTAAACGGTATATGCAAAAATACGTCTTTTAAATTAAAATGTCTAAGCCTCGATCTAAAATCTCCAGTATTATTTTGACGGCAAGCTTCCTCAAGCCATCCTCGTCTATAAACATCAATTTCCCCTGCTTCCAGTACCGTCGCGTCTTTTCTACTCCGACGAGACCTTTTAGTTATGAGTTAGTCACAAGTATACCTATATGATACATATATATGATTAATTAATATGGACAGAAAATGAAATGAGATAGAGTTACAGCCTGTCAGACCCGAGTTAATTACAAGTATTAAGTTAGCACCAAGAGATGACAGAACAGATGAAGTAGTATATAAAACGTGAGCCATTGGAAAGATTACTTCAGAATGACGTATACTTAATAACTTTATAACTTTGTCCAAAAATACTCTAAAATATTTAATAGAGTACATTCAAGATCTATGATGACTTGAAAAAACTTTTTTATTCAAATTTTTTCCAAAAGGAAAACAAATTGATTGATCATTTGATCTAATTTCTATGCGATGTCTTATTTATTTCGTATCTTTATACGTTGGTTAAAGAGAGAGTTGTTAGGTGTCCTCATTATATCCCTCTCTAGGCATAATGCAATCAAAACGTTAAATAAAGGTGTTTATGATATCACCATCATTCGCAATAAATATCATTACACCCTGTACGTATACTATCCTAGGACGGCTCTTTGCGTGGTGGTGGGGTAACTTACCCGCGTGGTGGGGGCGGTGGTAGCGGCAGCCGGCGTGGGCGTCTGTTGCAGGACTGACTGCGGGTCCTAGATAAAAACAATCATTATTTACTTCTATATGTACTACAATTTCACATTTTGAGTTACAGTGAAAACACAGAGTATAAATATAAAAGTCGGAGCGGAACTGTTCCCTAGGCACCACCACCTTGTGTCACGAGAATACCTTTCCTTTGTTATCAAGCTTACCAAATACTAAGTGCTATGGTCTGTATAAAGCTTGGACTCTAATTTTGAATCATCTGTCAAAAACCTCAGAGTTTGAAGTAAAATCTAATCCTGCAGTACCATGACTTAGTTTACTTCGATAGTAAGATACCTTATAAATAAAAATAAAATCAGGGGCTCTGACCACTGCACCATCGAGCAGAAAGTAACGATACAAATATTATTTCACCCTCTTCCCCACTCGAGCGACTCCACGTCGAGTGTCAACACTTAGCCGCTTCCAGCGCGTCGCGCCAACGCAAAACAAGCCCTCCGCTTAACAAACAAGATCCAATTTCGTGTGACGCGCGCTGACGTCACGCGCAGCCTACTCGTAATATATTCGAAACAAAGTAAATACATTTGCATAAAGATAGGACGGGAGTGGGCCAGAGCTTTGGAGTATTTTAGACGTAATAATTCATAGATACAAGCTTCTAAGCCGAACCTATACAGTGATATGTAGGTTGCGCGAATGTACGCAATCACTCTCAAGAACATTGTAGTTAGCTCTGGCAGTGCGCTTCATAACATTGCAGTGATGCTGATTCGCACAAAATATGAATATGACATTCACATGATTTAGGGCGAATGCGAGTGCACGAAAATTATTAGTGCACGAATTACCGGGGGTGAAGTGTGAAGTCATCATATTGAGGGGGTACCTACTGTGAGCTTCCGTCCGATTCGAAGTAAAATAAGACCAACTGAAAAATCTAATCTTTGTTGCTGTTTGTTTTCGTATGTGTGAGTGGCAAACTGGTGTCAGAGTTTTCCAGCTGCCTAAGACACCTGACAGAGATGACGACTGCCATTAATGATGGTAGCCGGGACCTTAAGCCGGGGCTTAACGTGCGATGGTACCATCCGAAGCATGAAGGAGCCCGAGATATATTATTTTACCCATCAGTTAATACACCAACAACTTTCTTTCAAATGAGGGCAACACTGGACCTCGAGAGATACATGTATTCCCTTATGAATTCTGCTTAAATTCTGATAGGTTTAAGTGTTTTAATTTACCTAAAACAAGCATTTGCCCAGACCTATTCTGACTCTATTCTATTCAGAGCTCCAGACCAATCAGAAAATTAACTAGGCTTTTTAATTTTTTTGTTCTCCCTCTCAACCTGCGTAATAACATAGATGTTATATTATAAATCAAAATAACAAATTCAATCTGATCCCGCTAAACTAATCTCCTTAGTAAAATAAGGTTGTAAGACTAGATACTAAACTTTAGTTGTTACACTTAAGCAGAATCTTTAATAGTGGTTGATTGGAGGTACAGAGAAGCGATCAGCCCATTACCGCATTTGCATGGACTTAGATAATTATACTCGCAAGTAATCTGTGCTTAGAAAATAATTAGTTACAGTGTACCTATACATCATCACTTCTTTTAAATGACTCTAGCTAGTTTTTAAGTGACCTTTACTACTATCCCCCCTCTCGCCTGAGCTTTAGACCTCCTACTCGCCGAGATTCTGTCCCCATCTGACTCAAAGCCGCTTCCGATTTCAAAGTACCTATTTAAAGGATTGACTTGGAAGTGTGGTTCCCGGCAGAGTAGAATAGGACCACTCCAAGTCATTCCGTGGATGTCGTAAAAGGCTACTAAGGAAACATAAGCTAAACAAAGCTTATTAACATCAAAGACACCTCTCCAACCCGTCTGGCCAGCGTGGAGTGTAGGCCAAATCCTCTGACTACTCAGGCTAGTAGTATATGGCTCTGGTAGTACAGAGAGGGTCGTGCTCCTGCAGTGAAGACTAGAAAGACCTGATGATGATGATGATGACTTAAAGGATTCCAAAATATAATTTTAACGTTTATCATCATCATCAGGTCTAGTTTAGTATCCATTGCAGAAGCACAACTCTGTACTACCAGAGCCATATATTAGCCTGAGCAGACCGAGGGTTGGAGACGTCTCATTGTAGTTTAAGCATTTTTTAGCTTGTGTTTCCTTGGTCGCCTTGTACGACATCTACAGGAAGACTTGGAGTGGTCCTACTCTATCTGCCGGGAACCACGCGGCTGTAAATTTAAAGGTTTCTAAGTACTCAAATTCCGAAATATGAGTTGCGTAACTTTCCCACAATCCAGATCCAAAATGTATGAAGGTATTTTTGAAGCCATTATGTTGAAGAGAATGTCGTCGACGAAGCATTGCGCGAGGAGACAAATATTCGCGCTCTCCTAAGCTCGCGTGAAGGCGGCATAGCTGTGTATCCAGGGCTGCAGGGTAATCAACCCCGCACTTAACGAAGTAGCTCAGACGCGCCACATTCTGATACCCCATTTACCCGCGCCTAGGGTTGTCTACTTCTTATAACAATATTCTCAGCTAAATAAAATCATCGTCTTATTTGTTGTTTCTTTTCACTGCATATTATAAAACAAAGTCCTCCGCCGCGTCTGTCTGTTCGCGATAAATTCAAAAACTACTGCACGGATTATCATACGGTTTTCACCAATAGATAGAGTGATTTATGAGGAAGGTTTATAGGTAAAATTCATGCCCGGGCGCAGCAAAGTAAATTCTCTGCTTTTCTAACGTAAACTAAACTATATGCAAGCAGGGGTTTAATTTGATCGCTGTAGTCAAAACTGTATTTTGTTAGATAAAAGCTACGGATACACATGCTACTTAGTATCATGATTCCGTGCTAGTTTTGAGCACATGTTACTTAATAGCATGCTCAAAAATCACTCGCGGGCTCTCTACCTGAGGCGGGGGTCGAAAGGGGAAAGGTATTAATTAAGTATACCGCAAACAAACATGCTTTTTTAAAGCACTTGTGTGTGCGGAACACAAGCATGCTCATAAGTAGCATGCTATCTAGCATGTGTATCCGTAGCTAATACAATTTTCTAATAACAATGCTAAATATAACAATGTTTCGGCTAAGCCTGAAGGTCTAAAACTTGGATTTAATATAACCATTACTTCACTATCAACATATTAAAAACAGAACTATCTCATTTAAAACCAGGCAAAATGTACGAATACCATGGGCTATTAACAGAAATAAGAATTGTAAGCAAAAACTTGTACACTACAAAAGTTGCTTTTTTTAAGTCTTCGAACCCGATTACCCGACTGAAATAAAATCCCTTGCCAGCCCTAGCGCCCGCCCCCGAGGCACTACAAATTCCGCGCGAATATTATGTCCGACAAATTGTATCGGCTTACGGCCTTTTAAACGGATATGCTAAACTTTGTGCCTTTTGCGAGACCAACGCCAGAAGTGATTGCGGAGAGGTGTTTTAGGTTTTAATTCTAAACTCAAAGGCAAAAATTTTGAACGAAGAGTTTAAGCAAATTGAATTATAGGTCCTTTATGATTTTATGTCAACTGGATGTACAGCGGGCCACATAGAAAAGTATACCATCCCCATACTATTGTTACTATTACGCGAGTATTATGTGGCCCAATTCAATTCAATTCAATATATTTATTCATAGCAAAACACTTATTGCGTCGAACAATTTTCAATATACTCACATAATTAGCTTTACATTCATATAAATTAAATAACAATGTCTTTAAAATTTTACCAATACCCATTATGTCATAATTAATCAAAATATACAATAAAAGTAATAATCATCATCGCAATGTCCAAGTAACATTAAAAATAATAATACCAGAACTGTGTAATGGCGACGAACTAGGTTTAGGTTTTTAGAATGTTTTTATATTTTGTATGATATTTTTATGTTTTACTTTTTATACAAATATTGTAAAAACCTACACCTATGATTAAAAATGAATAAATGAATAATACCAGAACAGGTTTTAATTTGCGATTGAAATCTTGCGATTTTAAACAATTTCGCAAAACCGATAGTTACGGCCATATCTTTTGATTGCGTTGACTTAGAATATATATTTTTTTTAAGATGCAAATTGTGTATTAGTTTTTTTCGACTTGATACGTCCACGCGTTCCTGAGAAAAAGGTCTTGACACACAGACCGATAAACGAGCGATCCTATAAGGGTCCTCTTTTTAACTTTTGTAGTGCGGGTCCCTAAAAAACAATCAATGAGACCTGCATAACAATTAGCCCATCGACATCGCAGCAATTTGCACAAACGGTACGCGGTAATGAGAGTCCGGCGCGGGAGCCGGACCGGTAAGCAGCGGTTCCCGGAACGGCGCACGTGGCTCACGACCGACACAACAACGCATACGGATCCATTGGAGCCATGGCTGGAGGTTACGTGGAATGGAATGCCATTGAGACTGTTATTTATGGACAAAGTTGTAAGTAGATGGTGTTGAAGACATTTAATTAAAAAGAATTGCATTTTTGGCAAGGATAAAGTAATGAATGAGTTACATGCACTTTGAGTGCATGTATTTTGAAATTAATGCACACAATTTTTTTTTTATTTAGTATCGAATTAGGCATTTGTCTCCTATCTTAGCTGATGGTAAGTAACAATAGGTTACCAATAATATAGGTGGTGGGCATGAAGGGACTTACAGTAGTGGGTGGGCGCTAGCAAGTAATAGTTTGCGTGAACTAATTGGTGGCGGAGGCACACCAGATAATTTAACTCAAAGTAACGCCTAAAACAATTCAATATAAATAGAGTGGACAACTAGGTGATACTTGGAGCAAGGCTCAACTTTGGGAGTCACCAGATATTTAACTGTTTCTCTTCTTCTTCGTTTGTCCGTGGATATCCTGGGCGGCGACTTAGGAAACACAAGCTAAACAAAGCTTATCGAAATCAAAGATACCTCTCTAACTCGTCTGGCCATCGTGAAGAGTGTAGGCTCAATCCTCTGACTGGCCCGGCTAATATATGGCACTGGTAAAATGGAGAGGTTCATGCTCCTGCAGTGGAGACCATAACAGTCCTGACGATTGATAATGATGATAAATAACAACTCCTAGATGTACTTACTTGTAAAGGCTTCATGGGCGGCGGCAGCTCCAGGTCTGCCGCGTCATCTTCGGCCTCATCCAGGGCCGCGCTGTGGCTGCACTCGCCTTCGTCAGCTCGGCCATTGTCGGTCGTATACGGCAGCTGTCGACAACGAATACTTGTTAAAATTGTGCGATTCTTGCCACACAATGACACTGATAGGAAAGAAAGAAAGAAAAAAAATATTTGATGCTTCAAGTACCTATTACAAATCTTCAAGTACAAAATAACTACATTATTAAAGTACCAAAAAGGTGCCACTCAGCATAAGGCAGGGATAACACCGCCGCTGGTCTTCCGTGGAACCAGACATAGAAGAACTTTGTAGGTCTTAACTACTTTTAAAAACGTCTGGAGAAAAACGGTTTGTTTTCGCGTTAATTCCAGACATTGCATTTAATAATTTGTAGGGCTAGTCGAAAAGTTTTGTCGACCAACTAAAGAAAGAGGCTGGTGTGATGTCGTATCAAAAAGTTAAGTCTAAAGCAGACGATAGAGAAGATTGGCGCATGTTCCATCCACAGGAGCATCTCTTAAACATTTGAGAGAGAGACTGGCTTTTGACAATTTTTTTTAAGAAGTAAAGATAGATCTTCAGAAAAATGTTTGTGACACATGCCCATACAAATCCGATAATTTAACCAATAAACTATAATATAATATCTTTAACGACTGACATAATTATAACAACTTGTGTGCATGAAATCTTAGAATTTTCTATTTTTATTCAGGCGTCATTAATAACTGACGATCAAGACAAATTATTCGCTAAATCATGATTAGAGCGGGTTGAGTTGTGGTGAAAATTGAAAAAATTCTTGCACCTCATAGATAAAGAAATGTACTTCTATGTTTCACCTCAATGCTTCCCACAACCCACAACAGGTAAAAAATCACATCTAGCATAAACTTAACTACCTGAATGCTACCCCCAACAGGTAAAAAAATCACATCAAGTCATAAACTTAACTACCTCAATGTTTCTCCCAACAGGTAAAAGTCACATCAAGCCATAAACTTAACTACAGTTACTTAAAGCTCAAGTGTCGCCCGCCATCTAACTTCGCAACACTAATTCTGTCGCTAAAGTCGTGGAGCGCACTCTGATTATTTTTGCACTCAACTTATTACACTAATTGCTTTTGCTGCTAGCCGTGCTTTTCGATTTATTTTTAGTACTGGAGTTCTTGTCATAATTATAGAAACGTTAATACAGATAATAATTAGCATTTATAATACTTTGCGTAACTGTTACATAACAAGGGCTCTTAAAATACGAGTGTGCTTTTATGAAACGTGCCGCCAAGCGAGTTTATATTTGACACCATTGTTTTGGAGCTGACTTTTGAACTTAAGTTATTAGGTTAATTATTGTTTTTTTAATGACTAGGTAGTACAATTAACTAGAATAATCAGATTAAGGGTATCTAGCCTTCTAAGGTTTTAAAAGAGCTATAATGCAAAAAACAAACAATTCTATGAGTAATGACATTTGAGGTAAAATAAGAACCATTCGACTAAAATAAACCTAGGCAGATAATAATGACAAGCAAGTACAACTAAACTGACTACACTATTGATGAAGATAAATATTATTATTCATTTTTGTGTCAATTTGGATTTGCATGTAAAAGAGCGGTTTTACTTCTTCTTACGAGAAAAGGTTAAATGTCTTTGTGTATTAGTAAAATCGTTTCCAATGTTAATTTTCTTTTTGCCGACAAATTAATGTTTTGTATCGCAAAAGACAAACCTTTACCGGATTTAAATTGAAAATATGCGATGAAAAGATCTCGATGCAATAAAATGGTTTGACTATTTCAATTTTCTTTATGACAACAAAGTAATACTTTGTATTCCAAATAAACTCAACTTAATCTTCCATTTGAATTGAAATTATGTGATGAAAAAGATTTTTCAATTCCTTATGTCATCAATACGCTTGGATTGTAATACTATTAAATTTATTTTATGATAAATGATGTATTGAAAAACGTCGTATGATACACGTACTCTGTCTGCTATAATAACCATCGGTTTATTATAAGCACTCGGCCCTAGACTACAATGTCTAAAATTGGTACCGTATTTGCATCATAATGTACTATTACCGGTCAAGTCAAGGTCGCGATAACTCGCTTTCGGAGTCTTAATAAAGGGCTTGGCTTTTAATACTACAATAAATACATACTTTACATAATTCTTTTCCATCGCATATTTTTAATATTAAGTACTGTTCACACAGATTTCTTGTGAACTTGTGTCTTATGATACTAACTCAAAGATACAATAATAAACACCTTATATTGATACCTAATTGCTGTGTGGTTTCCGGCAGAGTAGAATAGAACCACTCCAAGTATTCCCGTGGATGTCGTAAAAGGCGACTTAGGAAACCCAAGCTAAACAAAGCTTATGAACATCAAAGAGACCTCTCCGTCTGGTCAGCGTGGAGAGCGTAGGCCAAATCCTCTGTAATGTGGCAATAAGAGGTCTATGCTCCTGCAATGGAGACTAAAAAAGACCTCCTGATGATGATATAAAACAATTAAATTACCTTTATTTTCTTATCGGACGGCACTTTCTTGAGTGGCGCTGGCTTGTCGGCCGCGGCGGGGGACTGCGCCCCGCTCGGCGCCTTCTCTTTGCCTTGGGACGGCTTGCGGAGCCCTAGCCATCGCCGTCTGTGGACAAAAGTAACTATTAGCAAATGCTATAACCCAACACCTCTATTTTGCGCTCAAAGATGGCGTCGTATAGTTGATGAAGGTAAGCTACAAAGTAACACAAAAAAAATACGTCAAAGTAATACGAATCTCACGAAGAATTTACTCAATAAATAAAAATGGTATAACATCGAATTTGAAATTTAATTTGAGCGTGTTGAAATTATTTTAAAAGATATTCATTGAAAGTCGATATCCATTAGAAGAGCGAAAAAGTGGTAGCACCTAAGATTGCGTCGTGGTGTGTAAGGCAAGCTACAAAGTAGCATAAAACATACGTCAAAGTAATATTTCACGAAGAATTTTCCCAAAACGTAATAAGGTTCTTCACCAATTCCGAAATTTATTTTGATAGTGTTTAAATTATTTCAAATGACCATCTTCATTAAATTCGACCTTAGAAGAGCGAAAAATAATGCGTCATGGGGGTTGATAAAGGCAAGCTACAAATTACTTAGCTTAAAAAAGTAAATAAGTCAAAATAATATCTCACGAACAATTTTACCAAAAAGTGATAACGTTCTACATCGATTTCGAAAGTGTTAAAATTATATTAGATGACCATCTTTATCGTTAGTTTATTTACCAATATACTTAGTGTTAAACATAGATGTTTATTTTATGACTATTTTCGAACCAACTCTTTCTTACATCCTTAGATTACATCAAAGGCAAAGGGCGCGGGTTTATAATTTTGGGCCGCAGGGTGACGTGGCTATAAATACTTCATAATCTATCATTAAAAGAGGGTTTAAAAGGGCGTCTTATCAATTGCGAATATCTTTTGATTGCACCCAAAAATTAATTTGCCCTTAAGCCCTCAATCGCACAGCTGTTGAAGATCTAGGGCTTAAAAGTATTAACCAAAGTTTCTCGGCTTTCCTCGACCGCGTTCACTAATTCCTCTCCCTCTTCATCTCTCTCTTTATATGCGCGTCCGCCGACAAATTTCCACTAAAAGCGCCTGGAGTTTTTACAAAAGCAATAATTTTCTGCGATTTTCCCGGAAGGTCCGGTGTGAAATGAGATGATTCAGTGAGTGATAGCAGAACGAGACCCTAGTAAATCCTTTACTTTACGTATTCTTGTGCATTTCTTTTTTATGATTCATCTGAGTGCGTTTGACCCTCTTTCCTGATGTAAAGCAACGATGAGGTATAGTCTAGTCTAGGGTCGTACACGCAAACTCGAATAATAATTATTCACCTTTGCCTTGAAAATCTCTACATTGTACGAGTCGGAAGATGGTGACGTGGGAAGAGAATTCCATTCGTTAGCGGTTCGCATAATGAAGGAAGAGGCTTATACAATAAACAATCTTAAGTCTTTCGAAACAATAATTATTACAGTAAACAGAACCGTTTTCGTAGAAACATCGGACAGCATTTAGTTAGCCCAGCAATCTCCAGGCGAAATCATATATTATTCAGAGCTTTTAGATTCGTGTTGCTTGCTACCAACTTCGGACTAAGCTGGCGACTAAAGTCCGGCTTGCTGCACAAATTGAGCGAGCTTAGTTTCACCTACATGTTGAGGGAAATATTGACTTTCCCAAAATTCGAGTTCCCCGGTAGTTGGTGGGTTTAGCTTAAAGTTCAAAATTTACTGGGGAGTTAATTCAGTGAACTTATAAACTAAACCATTCTGTCACGACTGAATTAGAAACTGAAGTATTCTACCTTTTCTAATAAGAAATGAACGTGTGTTATCGTAGAGATATATGTCTACAATATTGTTTTCTGTTCTTTTAGTCACTGTATAACATTGGTCAAGTATCTGTAAGACTGCTATGGAGTCAGTTAACAATTCGCAACAATTCTCCCTGCACCATATCACCAGCGGACGACAAGTTTTGGACAGGGATTTAAATCATTTGTGGTGAATATTCCTTTTCAGCGCGCTTTTAGGTTCACCTCTTTCCTTTTAATACGAACCGCTAAGGAATGGAATTCCCTCCCTTCGTCAATTCATTAATGCGTATGAACAGATGCACGGTCTCGACACAGTAACGCTCCTGCCGCATCCCAGCCACGGCCCATGTGAATAGGCCTTCAAAGGTATACGTATCCAACTCTTCACTTAGTAAAATAACTATGCGACCTAAATATACGATACCTGCATTACGTCGTCCGCAATCGAGCAAACAGCAATCAACGAGAGTGTAGCGGAGATTGACAATAAATATTGATGGTATCAATCGGTAATAGCTGCGTAATATAGTACGGTAAACATGTGACGTCACGAGGCGCTAGCGGACGTATCGCCAGTCGCGGTTAACGGGCTACAGACAAGGTAGGGTTGCGAGAATAAATTACATGTCTTATTAACTCTCTTACAAAACAGGTACTCTTATAAGGCAACACCCAATGAAAAGGGGTTATAAACATTGACTATAGTTCGATCGATACTGTTAAGAGTTTCTTTCGGCGTTTTTTCTGTGCGGTGGGTGGAATAGTTAGTAGTGTAGCTTTAGAACAAAAACCAATAATATAAATATTACTGTAAATAAGATCCTCTACATGTGATTTGAGGTAAAACTCTACAAAGCCCCTTTTTAAAGCCACACCATTGCTGGAGGTCAATCGTCAATTTCCATTTAATTTATATGAAATGTATTTATTCACATGAAACATGGTACGGATATTTATCATGACATATATACATAGATATACATATATCCTCGAACCCTGTTCCATAGAGGGTAGATTTGGCCAGAGCCGGCAAATACAGCTAAATACCTGGCTTCGCCCGCCAGCCCTACCACAGATTAAGTCCGCGCCTCGCCGCCTGACTGCGAGACCCTGTGGTTTCGGCTCTCGTTTCACGCAACCACACCGTCGCTGCGCCTACAACTCATTAATCTTCGTTTCTATTTCAATATAAACTAAATTTTATCATTTCGTAATTGCTTGCCCGTATTATGGATACAATGAACGAACAAAAACACACAATTATCGTCACTTACCATCAGGTGAGATGGGAGACAAATGCCTAATTCAATAATTAATTTTTAAAAATATGATGATAGTCTTGAAAAGGTTGTAAATGTTAACAGACTACGTGCCGAAGGGAAATTTATCTCTGTACACTGGTAAGAGGTACGAAAGATCTATTGCTTGTATTTTAGTCATATCGAAAGTTTCGTGAAGTCAGTGGTATGTCAACAAAGCAGACGTTTCAAAATATGGCTAGTCGAAATTGCATAGATGGTGTGTCGATGATCTGGATTTCGAAGGATAGGTCTTACGATGGTATTTTGGCGGATCAGATAGTTCGAAATTGTTACACGATGCTCCCGAACTTCGGCCAACTGATCGCTGTCAATGATTTCGAGTAACTAGCCGTCTGGAAACCGGCTTTCGTTCTTGAGCTGTAAACCCGTTAAAAACTGCACCACAGAGAACGTTAAATATGCATAATGCACACTAGGACGAAAAGTCTTAATCCAAAATAGACATAATTAAATTGTTGAAGTATTCATCATTTAATTTATGTCGGTTATATTATTATACCCATTATAGTGAAGATATTACAAAGTCCCGACCGAAACATTAGTAATTACCCTTAATTCTCGTTCACTAATGACATACAGTTTAATAAAGTGAGTCATCACTCATCAGTGAAGAGTAAATCGACAGTTAGAGGGTAGCATGGAGTAAGAAACATCTTTTATTATCTCTTTAGACAATACAATAATGAGACGTAAAAAGAAAAAATCTACCTACTAAGTGGAAGTTATAATAAGTCTCAGAACGTAGCACATTGCTTATACCTTTTAACATTTGCCAACAGAAAAAGTAACGACTATTTGATGTTTATAATTCGTATGCGTAAATAGCCAAGATGGTATAATTTTCTTTTGCTGCGTTATGAAATCTGACATAGGTAACGACTGCCATGAATGATGACTGCCGGACCAACGTCTTAACGTGCCTTCATATGCAAGGAGGATTAGAGATACTTTTATGCCACCTGCGGTCACCTAACCCACTAATTACCGCAAAGGTGTTAACCAAACTTAATATCAACTGGGCCCACGAGCTCCATACAAAAACTACGTACAAATTGGAAGTGGATTATTTCAAAAATAATAAACCCGACTGCCTTTTTGACAGTTTACGTCCGCCATATTGATTTTTTGCTTACGTCACATTCACATAGCTTAAGAAACTCCTGGATAGAATACAAATCTAATGCAACTCTCACTTCAAAATGGATTAAGCCCACAGAACCATAATTCTGAGATCAAGCCGTTAAGTCTACAGAAGGTGACAATTGAACTTCTGAATTGAATTCTGGGGGGGTCAATCGGGCTAAAAAAGTAATTTTTGTATATCCCAAAAACTACATAGCTAAAGATAACGGAGCTTACGCTTTAGTTGTAGAAAAAAATGCATCGTGACTTGGCCTGTCTACCGTTCGTAAATCTATGGTTCACGCGTGAACGGTACCGCGACATCCTTCCGCAATCAATTATACGCATTCGGACGTGTACTGATTGACAGCGGAACGCCAACAGAACAGTTCGAGACCCGTTACGCACTGTACATGCCAGTACTTTCTTTCAGCGTTTTACTCTCCCGGCAGAGTAGAATAGGCCTAATTTAAGTATTCCTGTGAATATCGTAGAAGGCGACTTAGGTTGCACAAGCTAAACAAAGCTTGATATGAAATGTTTATACATCAAAAAACCCGTCTAGCCAGCGTGGAGTGTAGGCCAAATCCTTTATGTTTAGTCCTTTTTATATGTAAAGGATTTGTAGTGAGTATGTAATTTTAAGTTTAATAAATTAAGAATACGACATGAGAAATTTTTTTCATCTTTTGTTATGTGTCGCATTGTGTGACTGACTACTTTTTCATTTCGTTTCAACTCTAGATATGTTAAATTAATAGAAGTGTCACAATAAAGAGTTAAATAATATAAGACTTTCATTTAAAGTTAACCCTAAGTAATATGAAAATTTCTTTCTATTCCGATCTTGCCTAGAAATCTGAATGTTTTTGTAGCTGTACAGGTAATATCTTACGAATCTTATCACCGGCCTTCGCGTAAATATGGAAGTAAAGGCCGCCGAGAGAAACGCGCGGGAAAGTTGTCGCAATTATTTTGTGTCCGCTCCCAAAAACATCTAATTGGTTCAACAAGTACTCGCTATAATAAATTCGGGTGTCCGTCTGTCGGACGGCGAGATTAATGACGGAGTTACGTGTTCTGAGCCGCGGAGCCTGGGTAAATAAATAGGGAGTGGATGCAACGACGCTTGGAACGACTACGAACTCTAGTCTGAAGACGTTATAACTCTTTTATAAGTATGGTATCAAGGCGAGGCTTTGCAGATTACAGATATTCTGAAAGAACTCTCTGTAAAGAGTGTCTTTATCGAGTGCCTGTGCTGAAAGAGAATTTTAATAAGAACCTTGCGTGGTGTGATACGTAATTTTTAAAAAACAGATAAAAAAAAACGGTTGTTTAATTAAAGTCGTTTACCCCATCTCTAGTTCTAACATTGCAAAAGAAAGAGGTGTAAACTACTGTTTGCCCACTAAACCCGGCGTGCACTTGGATAAATTCATTAAAAAAAATAAAGCAAGTAGAGTTTTCTTAGCAGAAGTCGTTCCGTAAAACGTTGGTTTTTCGATTTAGCAAAAAGTAAATAATAGATATATTTTTGAATCAATGTCATTATGTTGTAAGTACTTTTAATTATATTTATTTATATTTAGCAACGACAATATTTTGACGTAGGATTATAAACAAAACATATTAATAAATAAATATATACGGACAAATCACACAGATTGAGCTAGCCCCAAAGTAAGTTCTTAAGCAAGACTTGTGTTATGGGATACTAACTCAACGATACTATATTTTATAACAAATACATATATAGATAAACATCCAAGACCCAGGTCAATCTGAAAAAGGTCATTTTCCATCTTGACCTGACCGGGGATCGAACCCGGGACCATCCGTGTCGCAGGCAGGCGTGTTGACCGCTGCGCCACGGAGCTCGCAAGTTAAATGTGCAATTTGAGATTGCGTTGACAGTTTGTTAGTGTAATTTTATCTATATTTTGCCCTGAACCGTCCACACGCGTTTCTTTTCAGACCATTTAACGAATGATTAAATTACAAGTAGGTCTGGTTATCCTTCTGTTACATTCTATACGTTAAGTCGGAGGGAGCCCGAAAATTCACTCTGTGCGAGAGGAAATTGCCTCTAATGTTTATAAAGTCTATTTCGCGACGTCGCTACAAGAGGACGTTTTACATGTCACCCGATAGGTTATCTGTGTATTCAAAGGTGGGATTTTAGAAATACAGGGGTTGTTATGCCGTGTGGTTCCCGGCAGAGAAGAATAGGACCACTCCAAATCTTCCCGTGGATGTCGTAAAAGGCGACTTAGGAAACTTAAGCTAAACAAAGCTTATAAACATCAAAGAGACCTATCCAACCCGTCTGGCCAGCGTGGAGAGTGTAGGCCAAATCCTCTGACTGCTCTGGCAGTACAGAGAGGGTCGTGCTCCTGCAGTGGAGACTAATAAGGACCTGATGATGATGATGATGATGATGATGATGATGATGATGACAGGGGTAGTTAGTAGTCTAGCCATAATGAAGAAAGTTTATAATCCTTTTTATGTAAGAAAACGAATGACACGAAGCCTTTTTTATGAAGTGCTCCTTCTAAGTGAAGGGTTTTTCAGTTGCATGTAGAGCCCGGGGCTTCGCTATCATCGTCATCATATCAGCTGCAAGAAGTCCACTGATGGGCATAGGCCTCCCCCATAGATTTCCATCTTGGGGTTTTTGCCATACTCACCCGCTTGGTAGACGGGTTGGTGAGCACACTTTGTTTGGCTTATCTCTTTTTCAAGGCTGATGCCTCCCAAATACCTTCATCCCGTTGTCCAACAAACTCACCTTCCCTTGTTTATAAAATACCGTTTTGAGGGGCAAATAGCACTTGGTTGGATAGATTGGGAACGACGAACTGCAACTCGGGAGGCCGGGTGCGTTATAATGACACCAAGTAATTTATGCTGCATCATGATTGGGAATATTTGTGGCCATACAAATATTCCCAATCAGTGTGGCCAAACCAGGGCGTGTCAGTGTTTCTTATTAACTAGCTTTAACCCGCGGTTTCACTCGCGTATAAATTTGCCTTGCTGTTTATCGCAAATCCCACGGGAACCGTACTTTTCCCGGGATGAAAATTTTAACCTATGGCCTTCTCCCTACCCTAGCCTATGAGTATACTAAATTTTAAGAAGATTATTAGTTCAATATTCAATGTTTGTTTGTTTTTCGTATGTGTAAGTGGCCAACACTGGTGTCAGATTTTTCAAGCTGCCTTAAGGCATCTGACATAGCTTAACGACTGCCATCAACGATGACAGCCGGGACCAACGGCTTAACGTGCCTTCCGAAGCACGGAATATATATATTATATATTCTTTGTATATTCAATAGTATCATAGATAAAGCTTGAAGAAGTAACAAACAAACAAGTACCTACACAAACTCACTTTCGCGTTTATAATATTAGTTGTCTACGGAACCCTAAATGGTTGTTTTCCAGTGGCGCGCCGCAGTGCGGTCGCGACGCCGCAAAAAACAGCGCGTCTTGTCTTGCGTAACACGCCGCAACAAGGCCAGACATCAACTTGTTTACACTCACGTCTTTTTCTCAAGCGGAGTGTACAGAGCTTCAACATCGGGACAGGAAATAAATCAGATCTGCTCAGGCTATATAATTATATATCTTCCATGCTGGTCTGGGAGTAAAGCTTACCTTAACCTTTCAGCGCTCTCTAGTATTTAAACGTCTTGATGTAATGAAGCTATTAGGCACATATCCTTTGGATTATAATTTAGATCAATACTTATTAAGCTTAAATATTGATAATTCATTTGATTGTAATCTGTTTTGTGTGTTAAAGTAAATAAATAAAAAAAATTAAAAAGAAAAAACGTAGAATATACTAGCTGCATATTTTAGCCCATCAACATGCTAAACGTGGCCCTTTGGTCTTATAGCCTTAGGCTGTCTACCCCGTAAGAGATAACGACGTGATCCTATATCGGTATGTTTGTATGTACAGGCTATGGGTTAACTGAGGTAAACGTAAACAAGCTTGACATAATCAAGTTTTCATATTTGTTATGGGATACATTGCAACAAGCCAAAACTAATTGAAATGATTTATGTTCTCATTAAAAGGGGAAACGGAATAGAAGCGGTTTATTTATTCGTCACTTCATCACAGAAAACTTGTGAGTATGTTGATATTTCAGACTATATCAGTCAGTCTGTCTGTCAATGTAATTTTGATCTATTAGCTAACTTTCTTCTGCCTTACCCGCAAGAAAAAAGGCGTGACAATATGGATATGTATTCATAACTTGAATTTCAACTTACTTGACATAAACGACTTCATTCCACATATCTGACACCTGGCCTCTGTCTAACCCGCAAGGACAAAGGCTTGACAATCATCTTCATCCGGTCTGTTTTAGTCTCCACTGCAAGAGCAAGACCCTCTCTGTACTACCAGACATTAATTAATATTAGCCAGAGCAGTCAGAGGATTTGGCATACACTCTCCACGCTAGCCAAACGGGTAGGAGAGGTTACTTATGTTTATAAGCTTTGTTTGGCTTGAGTTTCGTAATATTCTACGACATCCACGGGAAGACTTGGAGTGGTCCTATTCTACTCTGCCGGGAACCACACGACAATCACACGGCTTGATAATATGAATATGTATTTATTTGAATTTGCAACTTACTTGACATAAACGACTTGATTCCACATATCTGACACATCACTCGGCTGCCCGCACACTGAGCACCAGTTATCAGATAAGAGCCAAGACGCCAATAATCGGCCAGCGGTATCTTAGATTACGACCGCAATCTATAACGTACACTTCGTCAGCCCACTTTGGTCTCTACACGCGTATTCAAGATGTTTTATGCGACGGAAAATATTTACTTTGGGACCCTATCTTTTTTAACCCCTGACGCAAAAAGAAAGGGGTGTTATAAGTTAAACGTATATGTCTGTGGTATCGTAGGTCCTAAACGGATAAAAAAAATACTTTAGTTTTTTTTGTGTCATAGACAATTTTTTTTTTTTTTATTGTCTATAAGTACACAAAACAGCAAGTTAGGTGGGTACATGAATAAAAGCTATACATTTTTTATAATAAAATTAACCTAACCGGCCAAAAAATATGCGTACATAACTTGCATAAATAAGCTCAAATTAAGTTCACGTTTAAGTAAAAGTGTAAATTAGACGGATACAATACAATTGTGCATTACAACGAAACAAAATACAGTTGTTTAAGAATGATTATTTATAAAAAGTAGCAAGCGTTTTTAGCCATGTTTCATGAATATCTGTCTCGGGTCGGGGGGTTTCTAAATTTTTAATTTTATTTTTATATCTGTATCACTAAAGTGTTTCTTTAATCGTAGGACATAGTCCTAGCCTTTAATAAGAGTTTGTAATAATTTCAATTTTTTTTTTATATATTGACAATGCTATTCTGATATACCGAAATGTATAAATTCTAGCTATAAGAACCCATATTTATAAGGCTTACCTTTGTTAAAGAGAAAATAAACATTATAATTATTATATATCTGCGCGATTAAGTCTTTGTACGACTAGTCGTATAAAGACTTAGACGCAGGTGCAAATCTTGCCCGCTTAGTTTTTTTCCCATATCTTAATTTAATAAGAGGAAGGTTTCATAACTTAATTTAAAAAAAAAAACGAAACTTTTGGATTGGTACAAAATTTTGTACAATTTTCTATGAGTCTAGCTGAATGGAAATGAAAATGATAACACTTTATCCTATCTATACTAATATTATAAAGATTTGATTGTTTCATTGAATAGGCTCCGAAACTATTGGACCGATTTTACAAAATTCTTTCACTATAAAGCTTATTTTTGCGGGTCAAATAGGCTATCATTTACGCTGACGAAGTCGCGGGAAATTGATAATATTTCATATGTGCAAAGGATGGCCATCGCGATCCAGCGTGGCAATGCTGCCAGCGTTTTGGGCACCTTTGCACGGGATACCATAAGAAGCGGTTTATTTGAATAAATTTTTTGATTGTATAATATACATGTTTTTAATAATCTTGACAATGTAATATTACATCATTTATTTTTGACAATAAAGTTTAATGTTTGCAAAATATATTATGAGTATTATTTGAGGGTCCCTAAATTTTCAAAACAATAGATACTAATGGGGATGGCAACTATCACGAGTGGCATAAACTGTCAAAGGTTTGATGAACTTTTGACTAATGACAATTTTAGTCCAGAAAATTAATAAATCTCGTGAAATAACTATTACTTTAAATATTATATAAATATTAAAATTTGCTTTAAAATTTGCTATCCGTATATATATTAGCTAGTTTCCATCAAAATAATTAAACATATTATGGTAAAGGAACAATTATGAGTTTAATATTTTTTTGTATAAAAGATAAAATGGTTTATTCCTATTTTTATGCACTATTACTTGAATCAAATTCTAAAATGAAGATATTCATATATTTATTTTAGGAAAGATCGTATGCAGGGACACACTTTTATTTAGGGACTACAATTTGCTTTGCGCACCCCTTAAGAGGGTATACTAGCAGTGCGTTTTCCATACAAATGTATTTCTCTATTTTCTCGCTGAAAACTGCTTCTAGAGGCACAATTCTTTTAACATACAATCTATTACTAAAATAGCTATGTCCCTATGTTTCATTTTTTGTAAAAACCTGTTTAAAAGAAAAAAAAAATTGTACAGAAACAGTTTTTTTGGAAAAAGTAAAAAATAGAGGCATTTGTATTTTAGTACTAGATTTTATGAAAAAAGAATTGTGTCTCTAGAATCAGTTTTCAGCGAGAAAATAGAGAAATACATTTGCATGGAAACCATATTGAAAAAATACTGCTAGTATACGCTCTTAAAAAGACATTTACTTTGCGACATGTTGCGGATTCTTGCTTTACTTTCAGACTTGAGCACGATAGCGGACTGACCGGCATATTAGTGAAAATATGATTTTAGACCGATTTCCGAAATTCTTTCACTAATAGAAAGCTCATTTATCTACGGGTAACAAAGACAGTAATTTACGCGGACGAATTCGCGGTAAAATTGCTAGTAAGTATTAAAGTTACGTGTATTTTTTGTCAGGAAATGTTATATTGCGCTGGAAATACTTTTGTATATAGGTATACAAAAAACACCTCTCTATATACAGAGGTGTCGGTTTTTTGTCGCGAGTTCAATGTTTTTTTTTTCCATCTCAAAGTGCCGAACGCGCCAATGAAGTTTTCACTTCATCAAGTTTAACCTGATATAAGAAAAAAAAAACAAAAGTTCCTTGTATTTTTGAAGACCGTTTATCTTGAATTCGAGTCTACACGTCTACAAAAGGGCGACCAAGACCGTCTTTATTACACTTAATTATTAAAAAAAACATATAAAATGTTCAGTTAGTTAAACATTTTGAATGGTTTTTTTTTTAAATATTGTGCTGAAAATACTTTTATAAAAGAGGTGTTGGATTTTTTGTAACGATGTCGCGATTCAATGATTTTTTCCCATGTCAGAAAACCCATCGCTCCTTAACAATTTTTTACTTCAAAAATAGCCAAATCATAAAAAAAAACGCAAAAGTTTCAAAAGACTTGTATCAATTTCTAAAATCGCTTATCTTGAATACGAGTCTACAAGGGGGCGACCAACCCCGTCTATATAAACCACTCAATAAAAAAAAACATACAAAATGTTCAGCGAACTGAACAATTCGTATGGGAATACCGACAAGTTATTGTAAAACGCGCGACAAGCGGTGGTGCGCGTGCGCACGATCGCAGCCGGGCGAAGGCGCGCGACTGGCCGAGATCCATCCCGGCGCGGGAACATAACTGCCGCTGTCGGGAGTAAACACCGGCACGTGGGACAAGGGCACAGGGCTGACATATTTTTTATGAATGGGTTATGAAACTGGCTCAAAGTGAGCTTTTGCTACTTCACCGGGCTTTTTGAGGTGAGGGCAAAATACCCTCAACCTTGTATTTTATGATGGCAAACAAGCAAGTGAGTCACATGATATTAAGTTACCACCGTTGCCCATGGACTAATGCAATACGGGTGTGGCATTAGCGTTGCAGCCTTTTGTTTTTCCCTCCCTAGAAGGGAGGAGAGGTTGGCCTCTGGCTCTCTCACTCACCGAACGAAGCATAGAAGCGGTAAAGCTACTACTCAAACGTCAATTTTCTGAGAGATTGTGGTACTTCCCCGGACGAGCCGGCCCATTGGCTTGGAGAGACAGCCAATCTTCATATGATTGGCCGGAATTTGCATGTATAGCCTGAAGGGCCAAACTGAGAAACAGTGCCATAGGTAGCGCCAGAAACTACATATACATGTTGCTTAGGTACTTATTGTCAATTACTGCCATTACCAACAAACTCCACGGCGCAGTGGTTATTAATACAGCAGCCTGCGACACGACCCTGGTTCGGTCCGGTTAAGACATGATGGAAAATAATATTTTTTATCAGATTGACCTGGGCCTAGGATGTTTATCTATATAAGTAATTATAAATTGTAGTATCGTTGTGTTAGTATCCTTCGACACGCAGTTCACAATTTACTGTGGGGCTAACTCAATTTGTGAAATATGTATATTTATTTATTTAAGTAATCAAACTTAACCAATTTTAAGTCAAACGTGCTTACCAGTTTTTAGGGATCCGTAGTAAATAAGGTGCCCCATATATATTGCCATGTCTGTCTGTTATGGCCTAGAAAACTGTAGTTCGGCAGGGGTGTAAAAAAATGAATGTTTACATATATATTAGTCACACCGACAAAGTGGAGTATTTTTTAATAAAATTACTTTTAATGCGGTTTTACCACATTTAATGCATTAATTATAGACCTAACGCTTGGAACACTTTACTTTGTGTGTTAGTTTCTTGGTCGCAAGTACCTAATAAATAATAAATATATACGGACAAATCACACAGATTGACCTAGCCCCAAAGTTAAGTTCTTAAGTAAGACTTGTGTTATGGGATACTCACTTAACGACACTATATTTTATAACAAATACATATATAGAGAAACATCCAAAACCCAGGTCAATCTGAAAAAGATCATTTTTCATCTTGACCTGACCAGGGATCGAACCCGGGACCATCCGTGTCACAGGCCCGGGCGTGTTGACCGCTGCGCCACGGAGCTCGTCAAACTTAGTTGACATTCGTCTTTTGTGTAAAACAATGTTATAAACGCGATTAAACCGTACTATAAGTAATTTTATTTAAATGCCAAAATCTAAATCAAAAAAGCAAAAATCTTTGAAATATTTTGATTTAATATTTTTTTCCATACATAGAAAGTAGGAATATTTTTTTATCGTCCTTCCCTTGTTAGGGGGTATCGTTGGATACGTCTTTCAAAAATATTATCGGTGTCAGAATACTATTTTTGATTCATGATTGATGTGATGACGTCTGAGATATATTATGCCTCATAAAATGCTAATTTTTGTTGGAGTCAAAGTGTCCCCACGTTCTGCAGGATAATTGTTGTTTAAGGATAATTGTAATAAGTTGAACAATTAGAATAAACCTTTCTTTTTGGTACATGTATGCAGATAATATTGTATCGACTTTTGGTAAACTAATAAATAAATAGTAAACGATACTTGAAAGAATTTGGTAGTCGTACATAACAAAATTATAAGGAAAACTATCACAGCTAAGTAGGATTCACTACCTAGTCAAAGAATTACATTCGACCAACTAATAAAACAACGTGCAACTAACGGCGTGACCCAACACACAATAGGCCGGCATTTTTTATGTGTTATGCTCACTCACACACTGCGTCAGAAATATTATCAATCTATGTTCATCATGCAGGTTCAATATTCAAAGATTAGAAATGTCTTTAAATAAATAAATAATAAATATATACGAACAAATCACACATACTGAGCCAGCCCCAAAGTCAGTTCTTAATTAAGACTTGTGTTATGGGATACTAACTCAACGATACTATATTTTATAACAAATACACATATATAGATAAACATCCAAAACTCAGGTCAATCTGAAAAAGATCATTTTCCATCTTGACCTGGCCGGGGATCGAACTGTTGACCGCTGCGCCACGGAGCTCGTCTATAGCATTCAGCTAATTTAACTTCATACTAATAAAGTATTCTAACCATACGAACATTCGCAATGGTACTTGTTTATTCCAAGTAAAAATTACTTTTATGACGTAAACTTTTATGTCCTCAAGCTGAATTGACTTTCGGCAGACTGGGTATTTTGCTTTTAAGTCATCTAGCTGAATTTCCTTTTGGATATCTACATAGATATCAGAATATGTGGATATCTAGGTGGGGACCTAGATATCCAAAAGGAAAGTCATCAAACTGAAATTGTCTCTCAGCGAAAAAGCACTTCTGATAGAGACTCTAAATCTTGGCTACCTATAGGAATGGATCAGTCAGATTAGCTAAATAAAAATATATATAAATAAATACGGACAAATCACGCAGATTGAGCTAGCCCCAAAGTAAGTTCGAAACTTGTGTTATGAGATACTAACTCAACGATACTTATAATAGATACATATATAGATAATTAACCAAGACCCAAGTCAATCTGAAAAATACCGTTTTCCATCATGACCTGGCTGGGGACTGAACCCAAGACCCCCCGTGTCGTAAACTGTCTGCTGAACGATGACTGCATAATCTAACAAGCTTGATGACTGCTTTGAGGATGCCAGCCGGGGCCAAGGCTTACCGTGCCTTCCAAAGCAGAAGCAAACGGAAAAACGTGAGATATTATAATTACGACACTTGTGGCCACCCATCCCAGTGGGGACCGCGCCCGGGGTTGCTTTGCAGCATATATTCTTGGGTCTTTTCCCAAGAAAATATGCTGCAAAGCAACCCCATTGGATAAACATTGGATCTACTTAAAACAGATTTTTAGGATGCCGTACCACACTAATGTCCTAGCACGATTTTGTACATCAGTAATGATTATATAACGATAAATAGATGGCTAAGTCTGGTCAAACAAAGGGTAAAGGTTTGGCCTTAGTTTAGCACTTAGGCACATTTCTTTAGCACAGGCAATTTCACTAGGCTAAATTTGAGACTTAGAACTCTTACTATGCAAAAAAAGATAACGATTATTGAGGTTTATTCCCCTTGCATCTTTTTAGGTAACAACTAAGAACTCCTACTGTATCAAGCCATCAACAGCCTATATTGTTCTTGGAAATAACTGCATCACCCACAGATAAAAAAAAGATGGTTTAACCTAACCAATGGGAGGTTGTTGTATGACAAGCATCGGTACTGTTAGTAAAAAAAGTGTCACGTAGAGACGTGTGGCAAATCTTAACCCGAGCACAAAAACGGCACAATTTAAGGCACTTTTTGCGGATGGTGACGACTTTGGTAACTGCACAGTCATTGCCTAATAATAACATTGATTCAATTGTAAGTTTGTAGTAAGATAAAAATGAGGAGGACGGCCGCCGTGGCGCGTGTCTTTGAATAGCAGAGTCCCGGTTCGATGCCCGAAAACGATATTTTTCAGATCAGCCTGGGTCTTGGATGTTAATCTATAAAGTTTCTATTATAAAATTTAGTTTTGTTGAGTTACGATTTCTGATAGAGTTAGTATCCTAGGACACAAGACTGAGACACAAGTTCACAACTTATAATGGGGCTAGCTTAATCTGTATGATTTGTGTCTTTATTTATATTTATTTCCTCAGACGATTGTTCTACTAACAAAAAGAGGGATAGCGGCACGGCAAGCCAGCCATAGATAAAAATCTCTAAATCACATGATAGTGTGAATGCTGTCACAATAGCGGAACTCTGGACCATAAGGATGCAACCGGGAAAACGCTAAGATTAGAAAAAGAGTCCGTAGCACCCGCCTTGCTGCTCACATGACAGCTGTAGACGAAAACAGAAGAAAGAGACTTTCAGACAAGGAGAATTTTCCGACAAGGTTATTGCCGTAACCATGTGATCCATACGTCTAGTTCGTAAGATTTGTTTTGACGGTTGCACATAGGTGGCACTACTGGTAGCGTCACAACTATGGATTTATTATATTATGAGAAAATAAACGCATAAATCACTAAATAAATCTTATTTAAAATTAAAATAAAATTACTGGCAAAATATTTATCAGTTTAACAAGTTTAGGCTAATACAGATTAACGCCATCTAGTGACGAGTGGAGAACAACTCTGTAGCATGATAGGCCCGAAATAAAATTTACAAATATCATTAGTTAGGACTATTTTGAATATTCGGGGGTATGACGCGTACCAGTAGCAGGCCTTAATTTGGTCCAATATTTTTGCATGATGTCTGCAGTATATAGTACTAGCTGTTACCCGCGGCTTCGCCCGCGTTATATATAGCCTATATCCTTCTTAGTACCCTAACTTGTGTGTATGCCAAATTTCTTAATAATCGGTTGGGAAGATAGGGCGTGAAAGCGTAACAAATAAACAAACAAACAAACTCACTTTCGCATTTATAATATTAGTTAGGATTATATTGTCATTACCGTACCGAACTCCTTAAGTCGCCTGGCGACAGCTATATCTCCGGAGACTTTACCCGACAAACACATTATTTATCTGCTCATTAGCTGATGAAGCACATTAGGCGCCGATTAGATAATGAACTGAGATAGTGATTCAATGCTCAAGGGACATTATAAATAGCGACAAGTACTCTACAAACAATTGAAGTTATCAAAACAAATTATACGAACATAAACGTGATGTTTTGTATTCGGTAAAGCCAAATCGAATAATGTAATGCTGCAACAGTGGGATAATTCATATGGGACGGAAGAGCTTGAAGTTACACATTTTTTTTTTGTCCAAGAAATACATATTGGCATTTTTATCCAGACTTCGTGAAGAAGCACACACTTCTTCTTCTATCGAGTCGTAGAATGGCAAATATTTGTATTAGGTATATTGAATATGTCTTGACTATAATTGCCCGTTCGTTTGCCTCATAGAGTACACACTTAATAACGACAATCTGAATTATTAACAAATAAAAATTCACTATTACGCATGGGGTTGCCTAGTGGGCGAGCATTATCAATGCATACGGCATTGATAATGCTCGCCCACTAGCCCTCGAACTCTTTACATTATAAATCGCTAGCAATATACGTAAAACCCCAAGAATTCGTTGATACGCCCGTTATCATTCGAAAGGTATCCCGTTTATTGCACTATTATCTTCTGATTAAATTAAATTACGTGACAAACACGCGTGATACATACAGCAATGAGTGTTGCTACCGTTAAGGAAGGAAGTTACTCTTAAAGACTGGAGCGGAGAGACTTGATGGCGAATCTTCCTCCTCATCTACTTGAGAGTCTTGAGAGGCTTATTTGTTAAGCAAAGCAAAAGTGATGTCGTAAAAAAGTCTATAGAGTCAAGACAAAGTCGATCACGGCATAATAACGTAGAATTAACGTAGTTTTAATCAATTCATTAATAAACCTTCTTTGTGATTTAGTTTTTAGTTTAGTTAGTCGAAGAACCTTTTGTTTCGCCTAGGGTTATCAGTTCTTCAAAGTGAATAGCCGGACAGTGCAGCCTGTTTTGCCGGATATTTGGGTAAGAAAGCCCGGTGTCCCTTTATATTTTAGTCGTAACATAGAAACCGACGTTTTTTGATGTAAATCAGGCAGAGGTTTTTTTTAACATAAAATCGTCATAAATTCTATCAAGCTTCTTAAAAAATATCTTCATTTAATAAACCTAGCCAAAGCCGGACCGGCCGGACTCCGACTAACTTGTCGAACACGCAACCGAAAAGCCTGTGTCCGGCTTTATCCGGACGCCTGGCAATCCTAGTTACACCAAAGAAACACGATTACTATGCTATTATGTCATCGTGATACCGTACAAAAAGTCCTGGAGCCAATAGTCTATAGCCTGCAAATTCGATCAAAGTTGGTATAGTAATTAAAAAGTAAGGATTTTTTGAATCGATTCATTCATATACTTTCATGTGCTTTGGTTGACCAAAGAAACCCGATCAACAAGTTTGTATGTCACTGTGACGCCGCACAAAAAGGCCTAATTAAGTACTTAACGTGCATAGGCGATCAACGGCAGCATAGTAACGAAGAATTAACTGTCGGTGGGCTGGGCGCGGCATACAAAATTCAGCGAAACAGCACAATACGTATAATAATGCTGGCTGCACATCAGAGGCGAGAGAGTAAAATTAACGTAGTTTTAATCAATTTATGCTCATACCTTCTTTGTGCTTCGGCTCATCCAAAAACTCGATCTTTATATCAGCGTGTCGACGTTCTAAAAAGGGGCTAATTCATATGCTTAGATTCCACAATCGATCAGGGGCAGCATAGTAACGAAGAATTAACGGCAAGTGGGCAAAGCGCAGCTTACAAAGTTCAGCGTTACGGTACAATACGTACAATAATGCTACCTGCACATCACTAGAGGCGAGAACGAGTAGAATTAACGTAGTTTTAATCAATTTATGCATACAACTTCTCAGCAGCACAGGCGAGAGAGTAGAATTTACGTGGTTTCAATCAATACATTCTTAAACCTTCTTTGTGATTTGGTTCATCAAAATACTTGACTTTTATGTCAGCGTGACGTATAAAAAGGCGCGGAGTAATGTAGTTAGCAAACTCGATCAGAGGCGGCATAGTAACGAAGAATTAACGGAGTTTCATTCAATTCATTTATAAACCTTGTTTGTGCCAGTTGATGAACTCTTTATGAAAATACTCGATTTTTTGTGACGACTTACAAAAAGGCGTATATATTTATTTTATTATTTATTTATGATTTCTTTGTGCTTCGGTTCATTAAATAACTCGATTTTTGTGTAAGCGCTGTGTGTGAGCGCGACGACGTACAAAAAGACAAGGAGTAATGTAATATGCAAAGTCGATCGGAGGCGGCATAGTAACGAAGAATTATCGTAGTTTTAATAAAATTCAATGTAAAAAAAAAACCTTTTTGCGAATTGGTTCATCAAAATACTTGATTTTTGTGTCAGCCTTACGGCGTATAAAAAGGCACGGAATAATATAGTTTGCAAATTTGATCAGAGCACACAGCAACGATGAATTAACGTAGTTTTATTTATTAAATAAAGAAAATAAGAAATGGAGAAAAAATTCCACGCGGGCAGGATGGAATGGCAGTTGAAATCAAATACCGCACTTGTAAAAGTGGGGTAATTGTGTTGGGTGACGCAAGCCTAGATGCGTGTAAGAGGAATGGGATATGGTGGAGAAATTCGGCGCCGGGGCTTGAAGCGCGGTGGCGTAATTGGCAACGCATAGATCGTACTGAGATCTAGACGCAGTTCAAGTCCTGCCCGCGTGGAATTTTTTCTCCATTTCTTATTTTCTTTATTTAATAAATAAGGTAAAATAGCATTGTGAATGCAAAATAAAATCCCATATAAAGTACTTACATATATAAACTTAGTTTTATTCAATTCATATTAGCTATAAGCCTTTTCTGTGCTTCGGTTCATTAAAAAACTCGATTTTTGTGTGAACGTAGCGACGTACAAAGAGACAAGGAATAATGTAATTTGCAAACTCGATCGGTGATCGGAGGCAGCATAGCAACAAAGAATTAACGGAGTTTTAATCATTTCTTCTTCAACTTTGGGTTTTGTTTGACCAAAGCAACTCAATTAACAAATGTGGAAGTATAAAATAATACACTAAGCATGCAAAGTAAATCTGATAGTAAGGAAAAATTTACTTCGGGCGGGCTGGCGTAGCATACAAAGTTCAGCGGGCGCAGGACTACAGAATAGGGCTAGATGCATATCAGCAGAATGTTCCAGACTTGATATTCGATAGTTAGCAAGTCAAAGACAATGTTGCGAAAACAAGAATCAGAGCAGTTAGCAAGTCAAAGTGTACTGCATAACGGTATAGGGAAAATTTTCCATTATGAAGGGATAGACGTATTATTCTAATAGTTGCTAGAAATTATGTGCACTTTAAATTGACAGCAGTTGGCAAATCAGAGCATGACTGCATAAAGATATGGGGTTAAATATTTATGGTGGAAATTTCCTCGAAAGAAAGACGTCATTTGTAATAGCCTGAGAGTTCATCCGCGTGGGTGTCGATTTTATTTCGCAATTTATTTCAAAGTTTTATCTTCTTTTTTATTAATTATTGAATTAGGTATTTGTCTCTTACTTTTGTCTGTATTTGTCTTTACTGCTACACGTGTACAGATATTATAAATAAGAAGTAGGTATTTGTGTGTTTGTTCATAACAGATTAATTAAAAAACACTGAATCGATTTAAAAAAAATTGTTCGTAAGAGAAATTTACATTATCAGCGGGTAACGTTATTTAAGTTTACGTAAAATATCTTTCCTTTAATACTAAACACAAGACATAATAAAAAAGCTTAAAGTTTCTGATTTTCGATACTTTATACAGCGCCACATTAACCTTTGTGTGACGTCACATAGCCTATAACCACCATACAGTATGTTTCGCATACGGTTGGCAGTCAATACGATATTATTTATTGTATTTCCCGTAGTCGAGCTGAAATAAACTAAAGTTTACATAACAGGAGTCCTGTTTTTCGGAATCGATCCCAAAACAAACTCCATTTGGGAACGCAATCCCGAAACACCGATCAATCACCAAAGTGGCGCGGGATTGGCCAATCTCCGCCGCTGATTTCTACCCTTTTACCCGGATTAAACTGCTTTTTTTAAAATATTCATTTCGTTTCCTATATTTTACGGCTGTAAGAGTTCCGTACTTCAAAAAGTAAATAGGAACCTTTAAAGGTTCTGTTTGTCCGTCTGTCAAGAACCTTTTTTTTTATGAATGCGTAAACGCGATTTCATTTCACAATTGTTACATTGTGAAACCCGAACTTGAAGCTTTGTAATAATATCTTCTAAATTAACGTAATTAAAAGATGAATGCGACCTGCGACAGGAAAACACGTCTATTTTAGTAACGGCTGGACCGATCTTCGTAAAACATCATTAAAAAACTTCCGCATCTGAACCCCTAATTCATACGATTTGTTTTGACAATGGCACATAGGTGGCGCTATATTGGTTACGTCACAACTTTGTTCCCATCATATTATGAGAAAATAAAAGCATATTTACGAAATTAAACCAGTATACTATTTTTCAATGTGAGCCAAGTAAAGACCAAAGGAGGCTAACGTCATCTAGTGACGGGTGAGAAAGTTAAACTGCAGCGTCGCCGCTTCCGCCCATAGTGGCAGTCGTGTCAGTTAGTGGAATTACATAGTCTCCTACGTTATATATGAGCTTATAGCAGGTGTAACCAATATTTTTATAGATTGACAGATAACCGCGTGGTTCCCAGCAGAGTAAAATAATACCACTCCGAGTCTTCCTCTGGATGTCGTAGAAGGCGACTTAAAAAACATAAGTTAAACAAAGCTTATAACATTTCAGAGACCTCTCCAACCCGTCTGACTATCGTGGAGGCCAAATCCTCTAGACTGCTATGGCTAACATATATCTCTGATAGTACAGAGAGGGTCGTGCTGCAGTGGAGACATAAAAAAAGACCTGATGATGATGATGAAAGATCATACGTTAGTATAGTCTCGGCCTGTGTTCCAATGGACACCTAGCCTAACACTATTGCATGCACATAATCAAGGCAGCTGCGTCGTATGCATCTTTCATTTGGATAACATTATGTTACATTACCTCGCTGTTTGTTTACGCTTGCCCTCAATTTGGCTTGCTCCGTTGCAGGCGCTTAACCCCCGATGCAAAAAGAGGACTGTTATTAATGTGACCGCTCTGAGTGAGGTATCTGTCTGTAGCACCATGACTCCTTAATGGGTGAACAGATATGCATGCGGTTTATTTAGAGCTCCGCAGTGCAATGGAAAGAAAACGGAACCGTGGCAAGGAGAACCTGTCCATGTGGGGTTTTATAACCAACACTGATATTTTTTGTGAGTGTGGCAGCCCCAGACTATGCCCCATTTACTATCTTGCTCCACGTGGCCCTTCTCGTGTACTTTGAACGACATGATGGTTCCTACTACAAATGCTATCCAAATAGCCAAATTTTGGGAACAAAAAATATAAGTTTTAAATTGGTTTGCCACCCATACGAAATGAAGAAGACCGGGCTGTATCAAATAAACCGTGATAGCTATCCAGTTACAGTTTACGCAGATGATGTATTTCAGTTGCTGTTATAACAAAAAATAGAATAAAAATATATAATCCTATACAACAAACGTATTTTTTTTACCGGTATTTTTGCTCGATTTTAATAACGGCAACAGATATACGCTTGAAATATCCACAGAATATTTAGCTAAATATTCACTTTATATATAATTAAATCATAATAAGATAAATATTTAAGGGGGCTCCCATACGCCAAACATGTTATTTTTTTAGATATAATGGTACAAAATCCTACGTGCGCGAGTTCGAATCGCACTTGGCCAATTTTTTCTCAAAGTTAATCGTTTGAATGATAGACTACTACCACAGTGCTAAAATGTGTGTTACAAAACCAAACGAACTTACAAAAGTGCTTAAACTTACTTTAAAAGTTAAGAGGGCTCTAATGAACACTTTGACCGAAAATAAGTCAGCAATTTTTGAACACCTTTTTATAAACCTTTAATTTAATTTAATTAACTTTGTCATTCATACAAACTAAAAAATAAGGTAAATTTTGTTGGCAAAAAATTATTGTAATATTTTGGCTAATCTAAGTTTGCTACTGAATCTGAATCTGAACCCTTACATGGCGAATCCGTCTCGCACTAGGCCACTTTTTTCATTTATAGTATGTTTTTTAGCAATTGTTCTTAGTCATAATTTAAGCAAATCGGTCCATCTGTTTATAAGACAGAAGGACTTGTTGAGCTTAAAATTATACGTAAGCATTTTCGTATATGACAAAAAAAATTGGCAACCCTACAATATAAGATATTAATTGCAATACTTAGTTTACTTAGTCAATGTATAAAAAACCTAAAAAGTTTAGGGTAACGTTTTAAAAAATTACCTAAACTTTTTTAATTACTATTACCTTTGACTATATACTATTACCTACCATTTAATTACTTATTATTTTATTTCTTTCCCTGGGTATTCTATAAAAATCAAAGGCGCAGCTGGGAATGTTTGCAAATAAAAAATACTCGGACTCGCGTACGAAGGGTTCCGTACCATTATCGATTCAACATTGGAATATCGAGCAAAAACGGCAAAAAAAACACGATTGTTGTAGGGGTCTATTTTAGTTCGATTTTATATATTTATTTTATTTTGAAATATTTTTTCCACATTTAAAGTGAATATGCATACTAACAATTCAATATTTTGAGAATATCAAGAGTGTACCAATTGCAGTTATTAATATCGAGCAAAAAACGGCAAAAACATCGTTTGTTGAATGTGAGTCCCCCCTAAATATTTATTTTGTTCTGTTTTTAGTATTCGTGGCAGTAGCGGCAACAGAAATATACCATCTGTGTAACTATCACGGTTTATGAGATACAACCTAGTCTTGTGAATAGGGTCCCGTTTTTTATCCTTTGGGTACAGAACCCTAAAAATGAAAATGGGGACATGTGCGATTCATCACCATCATCAACAGGTCTTTGTTAGTCTCCACTGCAGGAGCACGACCCTCTCTGTACTACCAGAGCCATATATTAGCCAGGGCAGTCAGGGGATTTGGCCTACACTCTCCACGCTGGCCAGACGGGTTGGAGAGGTCTCTTTGATGTTTATAAGCTTTGTTCAGCTTGTGATTCCTAAGTCGCCTTGTACGACATCCACGGGAAGACTTGGAGTGGTCCTATTCTACTCTGCCGGAAACCACACATGTGCGATTACTTATATACAAATGAGATTATGGTTTTGGCCAGATAATAAAAAGTTCACTTAAAGCTATTGAGATTTTAATGTATTTACGAGTATATAGAGGTTACTTTTATTATCCTCTTTTTATTGGAGATTGCTAAGCAATAAGTCCACCTTTGTGCCATAATTGTAACTGTTGTTGTCCTTTCTGTTATATAATGATTACAATATTAATTTGTATCTCCATTTGATTTCACGGGTGTTACCAGTGTTACCCCAGTTCTTTGGAAGATTCTACAAGTTTGGAAGGTGGAAGGCTTGCTTCCAAAACGTACCAAGCGGCTCTTTGGTGAAGTCGATGTAATGTAGGTCGAACCATTCCTGGAAATATTAATGTATGATATGCCCTTGATTTAAAGACAGATTAGTTGGCGATTTGTGGGCAATTAGTTGGCTATGGGATTAAAATGTAGGTGGACTTATACTGGGTAATTGTAAAGGGTCGGACACCTGTCATTATTATGATAATTGCCTAAAACTGGCTGGTGGTGGTTTGCCGCCCACTAACTCTCTCACATACATCTCTCCCTAGAGCAACAGCCGTAATGACTTCTCTCTGGACGGCCAACTAAGACAAGCCAGAATCGAAAGTCCAGTCCTTATTATTGTATCTCCTTCGGAGTCACGGGTGCAACCCGCTTGCGTGGAATTAAATGAAATGTTATTTAAATTTGGATATAATGTATCGCTTTTTGAACGTCATACTTTTTTTTAAGTTTGCAAATCGAAAAACTACTAGCGTTTCGCAAAGACCACTGCTGAGAAGAATACGCCGAAAGAAATTCAGTCCAGTTTAAAGTAAATAGCAGTGGAAATATAGATTATCATTATAAAAGATACGCAGGTAGCGTATCTTTTGTGACAATTAAAATGATGGGACCCTGGACTTAATATGATGATGGATCTGAATGAGGTGTTTGGCGAGTCTTTTAAAATTTCGTTAATTGAAATCTTATCACACAAGACTTAAGGTTTCTGTTAGTGTGGCACGATAAATGTTCGTTTTGTCAAGGTGTAAACAATACTGACAAGTAGCGCCCGTGACGCATGCGGGACTAGTGGGCACTAAATATTTAATAATCGCAGTCTTCTTGCCTCTGCTTTGTGATTGTGACACACTAGTGATTTTATCGAAAACTGATAGATGGCGCGTCACATTGATTTCCAATAATTCCATCTTTGAAAAGTACTTCAAAAGCACAAGCACGTGTAAACTAAGTGAAATAACCGGGTAAAGCGTGTGCTTTACCCGGTTGCCCATGCTTTGCTTTTTAGTGCATAAATAAGCATGGGTGTACTTGCATGCTTTTTCGATTGAGTAAAAAGGCAAACTTTTAAGCTATAAGTAACTATTATTTTTCCCTAAAGTTGTTTTGAGTTTCGTTTAATAGGTACCGATTTAAAATCTTTTATGCTAAAACTTATAAGGGCCACCTCTTCTATTTACCCAAGCATTTCACCGGCTGCGTCCTCAGCTGCTATGGGTCGGAGTCCGGGGTCCACTATTAAGACAGCATGCATACAAGGGATACTGCTAAAAGAGACTATATCCAATCCTAAAGTTAGTGAAATAAATTCGTCTAAAAGTGAAATAGTGAAAAAAATAAAATTGATTTTACATTACATTTTATCATGTCTTTTTCCCTTACAGAGTAGAAAGAGCCAAGTTTTACATATTTAGCGTATTGCTTGAGCAATGGGTTGCTAGCAGCATCGCCTATTGTCATGATCCATTAGATATAAGCCCATTCTCTCGACCGACTTCTGCGATCTGCGCCGGAAAAGAAGCAGCTGGTACATTCTATGCTTTTTCTTTTCTCCCTGACCAGTATGGCAGGTTTGATTTGTTATGGCAATTACTTTTCAGAACAAATTAATATAATTTAAGGAGTTTGTGGTGGGAAGTCAAGGGGTACAGTTGAAGTTTGCCTTAGACAATTTTGCAAATTGATTTTAGTGGACTAATATGAAATAGTTTGGTGTTATAAATGCTCGTGCTCATGAACAATTTGTAAAATAGTTAAAGTGAACTGATAAATGGACTCGTATAGATTTGCCGCCCCAAGCTGCCACGAGGCGTCAAAGAACATACGCCATCTTTGATGCTACTTGGAAAAACTTTACCGTACAACACCGATACTTAGTATCTCATTATACTGGACATTGGCAGAATCACTGAAATTTCGGTGGAAGCCATAATATACAACAGAAGAAGAAGAATATAATTTAAATTTACAAGGGAATTGATGAAAAGAAGCTGTTAATCAAAGAAATGTAAATTAATTGCAAGAAGAATGCTGATGATTCGGCCATAATTGTGCCTAATATCATATATTTTTAAATTACAGTAATTAATGATTCAAACTCTTTGGCATTTCAAAACAACTTACCAACCTACTCTACGTAGGTTAAATACTCATTCGTTCACACTATCTTCTAAGGCCGAAGATAAAAAGAATGATGCATAAACATAACATTGACATCATTGCGCCGCTCGGAACATTTTCACACACTTCACTGAATACAACACTCAATGAAAACATCACATTTCACTATGTAAACAAAACCGTGGTAAAGTAGGAAAAATGTTGGACGTGACAACCCTAGTAGCTAGGATGAATTCCCGTTCAACCTTAGCCTTGATTCCAGACACACAAGCAATATCAATTAATAAGAGTAAGTACATCGAAACACTTTAAAATCTATAAATATGCAAAGTATTTAGGACAAGTTGTAATTAAACGTAATTAGCCCTAATTTCTTTAACGATTAAAATAATCGGAAACCAATTTCAAACGTACAAAAAATAGGTTTAGATATCCCATTAGTTATTTACTTATATAAAAATAATTCGCAATTAAAATAATTTATCAAAGATAGAAGATTCTTAGGAATTACTTATATGAAACAAATAGACTCAAACCCACAAAGGCACAATCATACGAAACAAAAACTAAAATCAGACTAAAATTAAAAAAAATAAAGTGAAGACCAATCCAGAAATCGTTTTAAATATGGAACATGTTCCTGGTTCAAAACACACGGACCTGAAAAAGCGCACGCAGCCACAGCAGTGCACGCGCGCAGTTAGGCCTTGCCGCTGCATGGCGACGCGGGGCGGGCGCGGGCGAGACTGGCGCGCGCGCACGCCGTCGACACCGCTCATTAGGGCTGCCGTAACGGCACAGATAACGTATCGGAAGGCTCCGATTGGAATTACGGTTGGTTATTAATCAGTGCTCTTTGGCTGTAAGGCCCTTTTGTTTTCGTATATCGAATGAGGAAAATTGATCATTATCATAAGTAGAATATTTCAATTAAAATCTGTCGTATAAAGAATTAAAATAAACCGGCCTGGATGAAAATAACCATGTTCTGACTTAGGAACAGGATATTTTTCATACAGGCAATATTTTACGAGACAATCACGCGCGTGCGGAGTAGCAGCCAAAAGATGGCAAAGAATTTTTTATCTCATGAAAGTTTTCGGTTATTTCACCAGCTGCACAGAGCTGCTGTCATAATACCTGCTATCACAGCCTGTGATAGCAGGTATTATGACAGCAGCTGTCAAGTTCATCAATCATGTTTAACGCAATGACAGTAGACGCCTGCGTTATAACAATAAAAATTCTAGTGTGTCTGGTTTAGTGTCCGTCAACGAGTTAATGATCATTTTAATGATAAGTGGATTTTGACAGCTGCTGTCAAAAAATCCTCAAGTTATAGTGTCGCCCCTTAGGGAAAAAATCGATTTCGAAACCCTCGTGGTAATCGTAGCCCGGCGAATTTAAAAATATGCAGAATCTCTTTTTGCACAGTTAAATAGAGGCGAGTAGACACCGCTGCCGGCACCCAACTAGTGAGGCACCGCTAACAAGCCGCTGCAGATAGCGCTTTGTTTTCCGAAGGAAATCCTCGAGGCTCTGCTGTGGCGTGACGCGTATGGGTATGTTTACCCGACACACTGACTTCTTACAATATAGACCACAATGGTTTGCCTTTAATTGTAGGCTGATCGTGAATCCCCTGACAAAATGTGAAGATGGAAAACGATCTTTTTCAGAATAGCCTGGGTCTTGTATGTTTATCCATATAAGTATCTTTTTCGCGCGATCTATCTCAAGAAATGCCATTTTCGCCGTCACCCTACGGTTAAATGGCGTAACCGTAGGGTGACGGCATAGTGCACTCAACCTGTAAGAGAATATCACCAAAGGATATCAACAGGAGGTACCTCGGCTTTGGACGTCGCTTGGAGAGACAGCATTCCATACGCCTGATGGGCCGTGATTTGAAAGGGCGAACTGAGAAACAACGGCTCATGTTTTACCGTATAGGCCAATAAATTCCTCATTTTACAAACTGTTCCTTCAATGTCAAAATTGTAAACTGGTACCGGTAAAGTGGTGCTCGTGTAGGTATACTCTCTCGCCACACATTGGCACATTAAGAGGTATACTAGCAGTATTTTTCCAATATGGTTTCCATACAAATGTATTTCTCTATTTTCTCGCTGAAAACTGATTCTAGAGCCACAATTCTTTTTTCATAAAATCTAGAACTAAAATAGGAATGCCTCTATTTTTTATTTTTTCCAAAAAAACAGTTGTTGTACATTTTTTTTCTTTTAATATAATAATAGGGACATACCTATTTTAGTAATAGATTGTATGTAAAAACAATTGTGCCTCTAGAAGCAGTTTTCAGCGAGAAAATAGAGAAATACATCTGTATGGAAAACGCACTGCTAGTATACCCTCTTAACATCACCTTACATGGTGTTCGTATGAAAGTGTAATTGATTCTACATAAACGTCTACTTTTACAAGTCTTTTATTATCTTTATTACATATACGGTATCACTTTTAGAAACATATTTTGATATCGTCTCTGTCATATTTCTTGAGTCGAGTTTTACGAGTACATGCATTTACATAATCATAAAATAGTCAGTTCTACATACAGATTTCGTCCGCGGCTTCATCCGCGTTATTGCGACCAAAATCTATTTCCATCCTCATGGTTTTACATACATATTTAACAACATTTGGGGATGGATTTTGGAAAACCAGAATGGAAACTATAGTAAAAAAATCATAGAAATTGGAGCAGATTTTAAATATTCACACAAACTTTTGATGCATTCTTAGCGGGTGAATTCTTATAAACCATAAATCACGTAGTCAATGAAATTATTTAAGAGCTTGAATATATTTCTTTCTATCAAAAGCGATGCAAATTCAAAAGATGTTACATACACCCCTTTAGGGTAAATATTTTACTAACTTTTCTTTTAGTTCATATTTTACGTTTCTGTCAGTAGCAGATACGGCCGTGCGTATAGATGATGATGACATAACTTAAAAATACTATTATAGTCTTAGAGTCTTATAAAACTTTTATGTTATATTGACTACAAAATAATATTTGCATGCTATTTACTTTTAGCCCGGAGCCCGGTGGTCCAGTGGGTGTGAGCTCTGTGAGCGCTTACGTATGTTAAGCAACCCCTGGTGTAGTCCCTACTTGGATGGGTGACCGCAAGTGGCATAAAAATATCTCGAGCTCCTCCGTGCTTCGGAAGGCACGTTAAGCCGTTGGTCCCGGCTGTCATCGTTGATGGCAGTCGTTAAGCTATGTCAGATGCCTTAAGGCAGCTTGAAAAATCTGACACCAGTGTTGGCCACTTACACATACGAAAAACAAACAAAACAACAAACTTTTAGCAAAACATGTTTGTTCTTTTTATAAGTGACATCTTGTGTAATACCGTGTTTTAGAGCAAATAAAGATATGATTATGATTATTGTTTCATGTCCATTATTTCAAAGGTCTGCGCCGAAAGATACATTTGAATAGTTCGTCACGGGTTTCCGCTGGAGATTAAATTGTATTAGTTGAATGATGACTGGGACTACTCAAGCGAAGGATTTGCTTATCATACTCAAGATAAGCGGCAAGACCGAGGATTCTTTTATAATTTGCAAATATTGTAGGATGTTTATAATGTTGTGGAATTTAAATAGGCTTGTAGTAAATGGTCTATAGTTTGTAGCCAGTTTATTTGCAAGTGGTTGGGTATGAGTGCGACCAATAATAATATAGTAAGTTCGATCGGTGTCTCTTCTCTGCAGTGGATCCCAAATGAAACTTTGCATACACGTTGATAATGGTACAGAGAAGGACATAGCCTATTAATCACGCGGGCACCGCGGGTAATAGCTTATCCATAATATCCTTTAGGCCAGTATAACGTCGTGCTTAGTCGTAAAGAAAGCACTAGACACAAATAAATATAAATTTTGTTTCTTCTAGAATCAAAATGTCCAACACTGGTGTCAGATTTTTCAAGCTACCTATAGGCACCTTACACAGACTGCCTCCGTGGTCGTGGGTTCGATTCCCGCGGGAAGCATACTTGTTAAGTTGTTCCCAGTTTGGTTAGGACATTGCAGGCATGAATCACCTGATTGTCTGATAAGAAAGATGATTCCGTACTTCGGAAGGCACCTTAAGCCGGTGGTCCCGGCTGCCATCGTAATTAGTTAAAGGAACAACGTCAGAGGCCGAGAGGCGGTTCGGAAGAACTCTGACACCAGGGTGTGCATGGTCGACTGACCATATCACCTACACGAAATGATGATGACAGCTTAACGACTGCCATCAATGATGGATGACAGCTACGATCAACTTAGCTTAACGTGCCTTCCGAAACACGGAGGAGCTCGAGAATTTTATGCCATTTTCGGTCACCCATCCAGGACTGCGGTACTGAACCCGAGGAGGCGATAATAACGACAACCATCAATAATGACCGCTGGGAACAACGGCTTATCGTGCCTTCCGAAGCCCGAAGGATCTTAAAATATTTAACTTCACTTGCGTTCACCCATCCAAGTGGGGACTGTGTTGCTTAACACGAGGAAGCGATCATAATGACAGCCATCAATGATGACGGCTGGGACCAACGGCTTAACGTGCCTTCCGAAGCACGGAGGGTCTCAATATATTTTATGCAACTTGCAGTCAACCATCCAAGTGGGGACTGCGTTGCTTAATATGCGAAAGCGATAATAATGCACACTACTAGGCCAATAAGCTCGTCATACATCTAAAGTTGGGAACAAAATACGAAGTTAAACTCTAGGGAGCAAAGCTACGCAAATAGATTATACGAGCTTGAATAGTGGCGAGAGTTATCGTAGGTCAGTGCCGAGGACGGCGTGCTAGTGCACGGTGACGTCACCGCGGCGCCCGTGACGTCACCGGGACCGAGCGCCGGCTTTCGCGCTCGGTCGATTTCGTTTTGTGCAATCTAGCGATTCACTTTGTGCACGTTTTATTTTGGCTTTCATGCCATTATTAGAAAGAGATGCGCGTCGCTGCTGTCTCGCTTGCGCTCCAGCTAAAACATCATGACAGGTGACAGGTGGGACTCTCCAACTCTTGGGCACTGCATACGTCTACAAACTAATTTGTAGGCGAACCTAGTGTTTAAGTATTGGAATATTTGTTAATTTAATTGGTTTTATTTAATTAATATTACTATTTGACTTTTGTTTTCGATACTCCTCTCTCCTACCAAATCCGTCGTGGATTTTTACGCCCACCAACACCCTAAACATTTTTGGATCTTATTGCGTAACGAATAGAGACGTAATAAGATGATATGTGTGTATTACTTATTTTGCAAAGACGAAACTTGTTTCATAGTAAATAGATGTGTTGATAATTATTTTGACATTTTTCAAACATTACTGAAGGTCCACTTACCCACTAAATCCACGTCGTTGTTTACCCGGACTGGCTGCACTCACTGTGCCGCCGGGGTCAGAGTTGGTTGCTTCTGCAAAGAAAAAAAAATACGTTAGTTTCTTATTCATCATCATCAGCATCAGGTCTTTTTACTCTCCACTGCTGCACTACCCTCTCTGTATTAACAGAGCCATATATTAGCCAAAGCAGTCAGAGGATGTGGCCTACGCTCTCCACGCTGGCCACACGGATTGGAGAGGTCTCGTTGGTGTTTTTAAGCTTTGTTTAAGTCGCCTTCTATGACATCCACGGGAAGACTTGGAGTGATCCTATTCTACTCTGCCGGGAACCACACGGCTGTAGTTAGTAGTTTCTTGTTTACAAAAACTAAAATCATCCCTTACAGGGGTTGCAGAAATGCCTGTCCAGGTGGTTGCCGACATGGAATCGGGTAAGCGCGCCCGGCCTCCCGAGCTGCTACTTTCTCATAAATAAATAAATATATACGGACAAATCACACAGATTGCGCTAGCCCCAAAGTAAGTTCGAATGAAAGACTTGTGTTATGGGATACTAACTCCACGATACTATATTTTATAACAAATACATATATAGATAAACATCCAAGACCCAGGTCAATCTGAAAAAGAAATCTCATTCCCAATCAGAGCAAGTAGCAGCCCAAAAACCTTTGTCCCGTTCCTCCAGTGCAATAAATTCCTACCCTTCCATCACTTTAAGACGGATTCGTCAAACTCAATTAAAACAATCATAGAAAGAAATAGAAAACTGACTGTCAGCGTCTGGAATTAATCATTTAAAAATTTTATATGCATTCAAACGACAAGTGGGTCCAATTCGGTAAGAATTAGAACACTCTATATTGCTGATTTAGTATCTAGTTTTCATACTTGATCGACAACCCTAAATATCCTTAATTATTTTGTATTTTCTGGCTAGGCACTTCGTCCACATAAATATCCATCGGGATAAGCACATAACTATAGATATGGGCAGTACATAAAACATTAGGGCGCAAACTATCCAAATTCCATAAAGTGCCATCAATATTTTGCACTCATATGTCACCCTTCCCCTTGCTAAACACGTCGTCCATATAAAGGTCCGACGATACCTACCTATAAACTGATAACAGGGAGGCAAACTATCTAATTAGAGGCTGCTGTTGTCGCGTGCCATTTAGCTGATATCAGGAATGTACTATTCATTCCTGATACAATATGTTAATTAAACACTGTCTGAATATTTATTGAGCTATTTCGCCTGTCAATATGAACAACTTCTCCTGTTGATATTCGAAAAAAATTCAATACTTTCATAAAAATTGCCCGGTCGACTGAGCACTTTTAGATAGGAATGTCGAAGTTTGTTTTTTTGCAAATCAGGGTTGATTTGTTATCCCGAAGTTTTCAAATACTAAGTATTACGAAAAAAGAGACCTAATTGTGGTGGTCATAAAATATGTGGTCAACTAAAGACTGTTGTCTATATATTATTTTATTAAATTTTTTCGAAGTTTACAAAACAGCAAGTTAGGTGGGTACGTGAAGTAAAACTATACATTTGTTATAATAAAATTAACCTAAGTGACTAAAAATATGCGAACATAACTTCCATAATTTAGCTCAAATTAAGTGCCAAGTAAAAATAGAAACAATATTGCGGAAATAGGGGTGATACTAGAGAGATAAAAGATTTAATTCTAATTTACCATCGCTACCAAAACACAAGCATACCTACATACACACACAGACAGGATAGACAGACGACTATGTAATTAGAGGGTGCATACCGATCGTGACGCTGGGCTGGAATCCAATAGTCCAGTCATTACATAATTGATAGTTGATGGAATTCCAGCTGATACTGATTTACCGCGGGCGACACAACATTCTAAATAAAATCTTCCTATTCTTTCAAATAATTTATTTCAAATGGGGACAGCACTGGGCCGCAAAAATGTATCCCTGATACACATCAGTTCGTAAAAAGCTGAAGATAAACATAAGGAAATCGTAACTAAAGACAATTAGAGATAACGAAATTTAAAACATGTCATGTCAAAAAATAATAATGTGATAATACTTAAAAGTTTCGACGAAAACTCAACAACCAATGAAAATCAAGCAAACATAGTACGTAAACCATTAAAAAAAGCTTCAAACTGATCGTATATTTCCCAAGGGCAAAATATCCAAGAGTGAATATAGTTGTAGTAATTAGTCCTAAAGTACGAGCGTGCGTGCCACAAGGCAATGCCGTTGTGAGAGACACGGTCGCGTCAAAACTCGGGACAATGTCACACTATACATGGCACCTAATAACAAGACCCCTGCTATTCTAAAACTTCATTTTAGTTTCTGACGCTTGAGTCTTCGAGTATTATTAATTAGTACAAAAAGGAATTAAAAATTTGTATATCACAACACTTCCGTGGTGTAAGGAAGGTTATACTTGGTATTCCACTAAATATGTTAGTCATCGTAGGTTTGCATCTAATGCAAAAGGTACTTTTTGCATTGTATCATTCATAGCTACTTATGTTATTGGATTAAAAATAGCGTTGCATAGACCAACATGCGCCATTTGTTCATCAAAATTTGATTTGAACTGACAATTTGACATTGTGAAAGGCGGATGCCGTGGTCGATAGCACACGAGCTACTGATTGGAGTTATCTATGTCCGATCAGTTCAATGAACTGTTACTAATGAGCGGGCGAACGGGAAGGGGTTAAGGTATTCATATATTACAAGGTAGAAACATCAAGGAGAGCAGATGGATAAAAAAATCTGTAAAGGTTTCTATTAAAGAAGAAGTTATAAATCAATGTCCATGTATTTCTGTGATTCGATTGGTTGAATAAACGCAAACTTTATCCAGCAACGGAAAAATGATATAGGCTACAAAAAAAAGTTCGTTTTTTTGATAGCTATTGCTTGAGAAAGGTCTTGAGGTTGGTGGGGTAGTCTTGCGCGTAGAAGGGCGTATGTAAAGTCATTACCTGCTAGAATCAAGAGAGCCCTATAGCACCAGGAGCATAGGAACATGGGGTAGTTGTGGCGATTCGCGGCCAGCCTCAAGGCTTGCCACGAGATACTAGACTTCCAGATGTCGTATGTTACGTGTTTGCCGTCTCTCCGTATCCTCTGATATCTATCTGAGCTCCTTTTAAGATACCACTTCCCTTTAGTAGTTTTTTCTTTTAGTTGTAAATAAATAGTTCTTCTTCTCTACTTCTTCCAGTTTGCTCAGTCTATCTCTTCCATGTCATCACTTCTGACTCTTCTAATGTACTGGACTTTTAATACATTTTTATCAGCGCTCTAGCATCATACTCCTCGACGTTTTTTACTAAAATGTTAACGATGTCACTGAAGCTTTCAACTTCTCGCACGTGAACTCTTCTGTCTTCCAAACTCACAAACCTACTGCAATGATGTCAAAATCCTGAGTTCGTCTATTAGCTCGCGTTCGCGCCTCGCCCCGGTTAAGCCGCTCGCGTGATGGTAGACTAATAAATTTTTATCTCCGCTCTTGACACTGACGCACGCGTGGCGACCTCCACCTCCTAACCACGACTACTTTAAACTTTTTCACTAGTTTTCATAGTTTTTACTGACATGCCACATCGATCGTCTAAAAAATTAATGCTATCATTAGTAATATGGAAGATCATTATCAATATCATGTACATATGTAAAAATATCGAGGGTAATTCATTCTTGAGCTGCTGGCAGAATGGTATTATACGTGAAGCATGTGGAGGATGAAGAAAAACGCTATACAGTAATGATCTGATGGTATGAAGTATCCTTATTACAATTCTCAATCGACTTAATAAAAAAAAACCTGGTAATCATCACATATACGTAAGTTTTGGAGGATGAGATGGCCAAAATAGTAGACGTGACAAAAAAATCGACACTTCTTGTGCATAACTGAATTTAGATTCACAACGCAACACTCATCTTCATCACCAGGTGAAAACACAATACACTAAAATCAGATAGGAAAGGGGAACGTCGACCGATTGCTCCAGAGGGGTATTTTCATAAGAGCAATTACTCTGAATCTGCTATAGTAAAGAAACACTTAATTACTATATGCCAATAAAAGTTACAATAGCGAAACCACGAAGCAAAACCACCAACTTAGTAAAAAAATGGGAATCTTTTTTGTTGACAAAACGAATTATTCGTCGCGACTTCACGTACGTTTGTTAAGACGTTTCGCGTGTTCATGGTGACACGTGCGGTTTGAAATAATGGGATTAGTGTCGCGGCTGAGCCCCGGAGCCCCAGCGGCGGATGTGAGGCAGTGTTCCGTGAGAACGCTCGCATCGATCAGCGGACACCTCCGTGCGATATCGGAGTTATAGGCAACAGGCACTGAGCGGCTTTGACGAAGCTTCACTAATGTGTGTCTTCTAATCAGCCTCTCTTTCTCTCTCATCTGAAATCATCTTGTCCCCGGTTCAAATTCAATTGGATTACTTAACTTCGCATTCCAGAGAGGAAATATTTTTAAAAGTCTAAGTTAAAGATCTGCTTGAGCGATAATACGCATAAAAATCATCAAGTAATCCTTATCTCGGCAATGTCTCGGTTGCATTTTCAGCTGTCCGAGGCAGCATTCTGGTATCTCCTATTATGACAGTGCATTCATACTATGCTTTGTGGAAAAGTTTCAACAATGACAGATAGAGAGATTCTCATCTTATATAATAGAGAACCCTGGGCTTTGAAGCTTAACAAATGGAGTAATCAGGAGCATATTAATAATAGCGGTATAAAAACTGCTACAATCCGACTAAGCAGCGCGGCAGGGCGCGTCCGCAAACTGGCACTTCTTCCGTCGCCGCTGGCGACACGCTTGTTGCGGTTTCATCCATGGTCAGACTTGGAGACGCCCTCTTGTCGTTTGTTTTTTTTTGTGGGTGTACTTGGCACTCAAGCTATATTATTATATTACTACAAGCTTTATTATCATACTGTTACAATCCGACTGAGCAGCGCGGCGGGGCGCGACCGCAAACTCGCACTTCTTCCGTCGCCGCGGGCGACGCGCTTATTGCGGTTTTGTCCATGGTCACACTTGGAGACGTGCTCTTGTTTCTTTTGTTTCTTGTGTGTAAGTAGTTGTTAACACTGGTGACATATTTAACAGCTGCTTAAATCCGACATAGCTTTACGACTGCAATCTAATTGGACTAAAGGCCCATCCGTAGTATGGACCATCCTTCGCTCCTAGCGAGGGACCGGGATTACGTTTAACATGCATTCGCCTATTGGGCTGCTGAACTCTAAATGCGTACCGATAGTCGTATCAACGTATGGACGGATCCCCAACCTTTGTGAGAAGTATCTAATCTTGTGTAACCGAGTGTTACGGAGCCGTGCATGACATACGGACCGACGAGGTCGCGGGGTCGCCAGCTCCGTCGCGCTTTATGTGACGTTTTGTTACGCCCATGTCACGGGGTCACTGGTCCATAGAGCTTTACTCCCTTTTGCCCGTTTTCTGACGATGTTTGGTAGGTTAAATAGGACTTCCATGAAAACACTCCATCTTCTTAGAGTATCGACTCGGGCAAATTATATTTGTGTTGACCAAAACACTATTACTGGGACTTCGATGTCTGTCCGTTCGTTTGTCTATCACCAGGCTGTATCTTATGAACCGTGACAGATAGGCAGTTAAAAAATAAAAATTCCATACAACAATCTTTATTTGCCGTTATTTTCTCCATATTATTAAGGGCACAAATATCAGACGCAATAATTATTCACAGAATAATTTGTCAAATATTCACTTTAAAAAAGAAAACAAAGAAACATATATGAGGGGGGCTCACATGTGATACTTTTGCCGTTTTTTGCTCAATAGTCAAATGATGTTATAGTACGGAAACCTTAGCGCGGGAGTACGACTCGTACTTGGCCGATTTTGTCTCTGCTATATCAGTGCGGCGCCCAGCGGCGCCATATTTGTTTACGGCGGCTACGCTTGCTTCATTGATAGTACTAAATTAAATAGACACTATTGGCTTACTATCGCATCTATATATCTTTTAAGTTTCGCGAAAATATAATGCGAAATCGTACAAATTTACGAGCGTGGCCTGACATGATCTTGACCGGATTCTACAGTTATTATTCTATTTCAAACAAGACCAGATACAAAGATAAAAATATAAAATAAAAAATAGTCGGGCAACAGATGTAGTGACGTATCCGGAAGACGGCGCGCGGGAGCCGTGCCATCAACCCTTTGGCGAAGCGGACGCTCATTGAAATGCTAATTTAAACACTTTTTAGTTGGGGTCTGCTCTGAGTTCAAAGAAAGATTTGAGCTAGGTGTTCGTTGCAGCAAAGTCAGAGATGTTTTATGTGTATATTATGCTGCTATATTTTTTTTGTAATCACCAGTTTATATTATTTAAAACCTCATTACTTAAGTACATGTAAACTTAATTACATAAGTACTTGTAAACTTCTTTACATAAGTACAGTTTCTTATTAGATTGAATAAAGTAGTTGTGTGTGCTTACTGCTAATAGTTTTGTGTTTGAATCAAAAGTGATCAGTAGAGCAACATTAACTGTAACCAGCTTCTAAATATTTTTCGGTCCGGTTTGGAAATTCGCTGATTTAACTATAACACACAAAAAAAATGCCCGATGCTAATTAAGTTTGTTAAATTTAGTTCATACTGTACCACTGACTTTCGAAGTTTCAGCCCCGCATCGCGTGTGTAGGGCAAAATTTTACTTTTAATATCTGCGTAGCGTTTATCAATAGGAACTCGGGCTTTCACCAAGTCGGTAGGAACTCGGGTCGTGGCGGTTGCGGGAAATACGAGTCCGATTTGCCGACGGGTCCGATCGAATAGTACTACTCCCATTGGAAATGCCATACCCGTGACGCGTGTCCGATACAAACGCATGCCATTACCGTGATGAGATCGTTACCCTAATAAAGTGCTCTATTGATTGGGCCGGAAAAACCGTGTGTTTTGAAACCATGACAAAAAGAAGGGTTTCATGCATTCGTCTGATAAAACTCAATCATTTATTGCATCTCATGTGTTTACAGAACTTGTACTTTTTTTTTTTTTTTTTTTACCTAACCTATGCTGTCCCACTTCTGTGATATACACAAATTTGAAAAGAAATGGTCGGAGATAGCGCAGAAAAGAGAGGAGTGGAAGAAAATGGGGGAGACCTTTGCCCAGAACTTGTACATAAGGTGTAAAAAAAGTACATACAGTTCAGACATGGAACCACGCTACGACATCGACTTTTCATTATTAAAAAGACGAGCAGGTGGTAGGTACAACAACAATAGTATCATGTTGCTATCAACATCGTATAAGACGCGATTCCTAAGACTTTCGTCCATTCCCTCGCCTGGACTAAACGATCTTTACGGTAAGAGAGACATGTGATATTTTTTTATCCCAAACAAGAATGGAAAGAAGTATAAAAATACTAGCTGTACCCGCGTCTTCAACCGAATGGAAAAAGTAGTCCTGTCTCAGGCTTTAGACTATCCGTACCATTTAAATCATCATCATCTCAGTATACACCTTCCCACTACTGAGCATACGCCTCAGCTCGTTTCCGCTGTTTTGGCGTTCATAGTATTGACAGACAGACAGAGTTCCATTCGCATTTTATTTGTGTGGATATGGATACGAGGTAAGCTGGCCAGCGAGCTCGTACCACGTGACAAGTGACGTCACTGTTGCCATGTTACGGCGCACCAGCGGCGCCTCCCAATTAGCTTATATTTAATGCTGCTACAAAACAACGACAGTTCAGAACTGTAGCCGTAACCAAATTTCCATAATGCGTGAAATGTGCGGATTTTGGCACCTGTGGGAATTTACAGTACTTGTTAGTTAGTTGACCTTTACAAAGCTACTGATAACGCTGTGTCAGTGGCAAAGTTCTGGTCGACACAAATACTTATATAATTCGCCGATACGCCAAGAAGAAGTTAAAAATATTTAGGGAATTTTATAATTTGAATTAATTAATATGTCAAGTTGATTGGTACCTTTGAACTTTTGAAATTTAGTTACTGAAACTATAAGATAAAAATTTGATATGTACACCTATTGTACCCTGAAAATAAAATCGAATGGTCTTGGATATCATCATCATTTAAGGCAGTTGAAAATGTGGAAATACAGTTTTTGTAGGAAATCGAAACGAGTTTAAACTAATGCTGCGCATATAAAGTCGCACAGGTTATTTCAAATGCCATAGAATATATTAAGGGTATAGCGTGTTACTGCGAAAGTTTTACACTTTTTATATAGTATATATTATAAAATATAGTATCTCGTTGATTTAGTATCCCACGACACAAGTTCACAACTTACTGTGGGGCTAGCTCAATTTGTGTGATATGTCCCTATATATTTATTTATTATTATTTATTTCCATTATTTTATTTCGTTGTTCCACCATCTTTTAATTCTGACTGGGCATGTAATGCTATCGAGTGGATGGGACACAACAAGAAGCGATACATGTGTACTCAACCTAATTTGCACCTGTTAGCTGTTCCCATCCGTTGCTGGCAAATTGCGGCTAAATTTAGCCTTCAGCGGCCTCTGTTGCCGCACGAGTCATTACCACCAAGTCACTATCGATACATGGGCGTGAGCATTATTAGCTCTTACGCATGTTAAGCAACCCAGGCGCAGTCACCACTAGGATGGGTGACTGCAAGTTGCATAACAATATCTGGAGCTCCTCCGTGCTTCGGAAGGCACGTTTAGCCGTTGTTTTGTCTGTCATCATTGATGGCTGTTGTTAAGTTATGTCAGATACTTTAAGGCAGCCTGCAAAATCTGACACCGTGTTGGCCACCTATACGGACCAATTCTGGGAACTCGTTTTTTTATCTGTTCCATACTTATTGCTCAGGCGGCTGAACACTTCTATGAAAATGTAGATTTTTTTTTTGAGTTTATGGCATTGATCCCTTAGGAAAAGTAGTTCATTTTGATGGGCTGAGTCACCCCTCTAAGGGTACGTCAACGGTCAATTTACACGTTGTATATTTCGAAGTGTCAAGTCGTGCTTCAGTATCGAAAGTAGAACAATTTGGATTTGGCATTTGCCACGACGGCGGTATCAGAGCCGCGTGACGCGAGCACTCCGGAATTCAACCTTAACATTGCAGAGGGGGGAGGGGGGAGATAAATATAACTTCGCACATGTGCTCGTTGCATTTGAGAGACAATGATGTTTGGGCTGAATGTCGGCTTGTGGCGCAGTGGTTAACACGCCTGCGACGCGGGTAGTAGGTTCGATCCCGGTCTTATTGTAGATTGGAGTATGAAGGAACGAATAGAGTATCTGTCTTATAAGGTGTCCAAGGCAGTTATCGAAGTCCGAGCCGAATGTAGGGCGGTGCCACGACACCTCTGCAAAGGAAATAATGAAGTTGCAGAAGGATATCTGGTGCTCAAGGCACATTTTTGTTTTCAGTTATTTGCCGTTGAAATCTATAATGTCCCATTTCCCAAAATTTCAAAATGTCCCATGGTTTCAAAATGTTGAAGGACGGCCTCAAAATCTCTCGGGTCATCGGGCTTCATTCATACAAGGCGAGCCCTGTAAACAACACGTAGCTCCAGCTAAAAAGACTCTGAGGCCTCTACTACTGCCCCTACCTTTATGGAGCATATTCATTTTGTGAAAGGGATATTCTGGGGAAGGGATATTTTGGGGAAGGGATATTATGGATTAGAACATTATTTGGGAGTAACGAGCTCTGACATTAACTCAACTCGACTCGACGACAAACAAATGACATTGGCATTATTCTTATATCTCGGATGTCCACTTATCATATTGGTTGAAGTGTGGCTTAACTTAGGACTGAAACGGAAACGAACTGAAGCGTAGGCTCAGTAGTGGGAAGGTGTACTGAGATGAAGATGATTCTTACACAATTCGATGATGAAGCTATCAGCAGGCTACTTCTACGTAGCAAATATGAACTACCTATTATAAACATCGAAATTGACTAGTTCAAATCCAAGTCAGGAGAATGTTTATGGATATGAAGATGTAACTTATTCGTCCTATAATAACATATTCTAACTAAAGTGGCAATTCTATCCTTTGGTTATTCTGAGTGGCCACTGCCTATTTGCATGTCCCCACTGGACGAGCCCAATTATTTCGTTAGTTTCAAGGTAATTTGGGCTTGGTGGCCCGGCTCGCGGGGACGACCGCCAGGTACGGAACCATTGTTGGAATTGAAATTTCACGTTATTTAACACAGCAAAATGCATACGGGGCTACGGCGCTAATTTATAACTTTCCTTTTTTAAAATCACTTCCTAAATAATAGAATTTTGCAATACAAGAAATCGATAACTGAACTAATTTCTTCCTTTCTATTAATTTTAATAACTTTCCTTTTATTATACTGGGTTTTAGGGTGAACACCGTTGTACCTTAAACCAACGAGTCAGCCTGTCAAAATGAACATTTATTTAAGGGACCAACGCTGGGAACTTTTTTTATTTTATTTATCAGGAATAACAAACAGCTACATTACAAAATGATAGATAATAAACATTGTGTACACATCAAAAATATAACAGTAATGATGGCCACAGCGTTATTCACGGAGTAACAAATATGTTGGGGCTGCTAACTAAATACTATCACATAAATCAAATATAGTATAAAGTGACTTAAACATCTAATCAAAGAGCACCTATAAATGAAGGATAAAATTCGTTGTTAATTACCTTGGTATAAGATAAACTTAAAAAAAATGGTCAGTTTTCCATATCTATTACCGGGCCAGCCGAATACTTTTGTATGTAAGTGTGTTTCTTTTTTGACCTCCCAGTATTCGACTCATTGGAAAAGTAACTGCCTCCGTGGTGCAGTGGTTAAGGCGTTTGCCTTGTTGACCCGGGGGTCGTGGGTTCGATTCCCGCGGGAAGCATACTTTGTTAAGTTGTTTCCAGTTTGGTTAGGACATTGCAGGCATGAATCACTTGATTGTCTGATAAGAAAGATGATTCCGTGCTTCGGAAGGCACGTAAAGCCGGTGGTCCCGACTGCCATCTGGTAGTCGTTAAAGGAACCACGTCAGAGGCCGAGAGGCGGTTCCGCAGAACTCTGACACCAGGGTGTGCATGGTCGACTGACCGCGTCACCTACACGAAGTGATGATTATTGGAAAAGTAGCTAATTTTAACGGGTTGACTTAATGGTTTTTGGTGTTTACCCTAACACCTGTAAATAAAAGGTAATAAGTTATGTTATCGATTCCTTATACTGCAAAATTATATTATTTATCAACCGTCTTAAAAAAACAAAGTTATCAATTCATCCCGCATGTCTGTTATATCTAAATTGCCCAGATTTGAAATATATTTTAATCTATTCTAGCTAATAAACATCTGTACCAAATTTTATCAGTGTAAGTATGTATGTTTGCATTCGCATAAACTGAAAATCTCAAAAATAAAGATTTCAAAAATATTTTCCGGTTTCGTTTTTTTTGAGTTGTTCTTGTTTGTAGAGGAAGCCCTCTGCGGAACAAAATAAAATATTATTCCCGAATGCACTAACAAGCTGCACTAGTTAGCGCTGTGGCTTTCAGACCACTTTTTTTTTGGCAATGCAGGCAATCAATGCAACACAAGTTGTCCACTTGTACGAACAATGCGGTATAGATTGTTTTTTGAAGTGCTGTTCCGAGCCCACATAATAGAGGGAAAAGGTTAAGAAGGTATTGATAAAAATCTTTCTTTTATACACTATTATTACCACTTAGAAGCGCTATAATAAGAGTAATAGCATAGATGTAAATAGGTATTTACATGGGTTAAGTATATACGCCGTGTGGTTCTCGGCAGAGTAGAATAGGATCACTCCAAGTCATTCCGTGTATGTCGTAAAAGGCGACTAAGAAAACACAAGCTAAACAAAGCTTATTAACATCAAAGAGACCTCTCCAACCCGTCTGGCCAGCTTGGAGAGTGTAGGCCAAATCCTCTGACTACTCAGGCTAGTATATGGCTCTGGTGGTACAGAGAGGGTTGTGCTCCTGCAGTGAAGACTGGAAAGACCTGATGATGATGATGATGAAATAGGTATACTATAAACCTAGCTGTATCTATAAAACACTAGAATAAGAAAGAAGATACATACTCGTTAAAGGTATGTATCATCAGCTGCCAAGCACGTTGTATCGTACCCGTCTGCTAACGTAGATACGATGAATCACCTGATTGTCTAATAATAAAGATGATTCCGTGCTCCGGAAGGCACGTTAAGCCGTTGGTCCCGGCTGGCATCTGGTAGTCGTTAAAGCAACCACGTCAGAGGCCGAGAGGCGGTTCCGAAGAACTCTGTCACCAGGGTAGGCATGGTCGGCTGACCGCGTCACCTACATGAAATGATGATGGTGAACGTAGATACGTGAAGATACAGCGAAGATTCCCCCGTAAATCCTTACTTTATCTGTTGTACTGTTTGTCTCATAAAGCATTATCAAATATATATTCTGCATCGTGGAACTCCAGGGTAAGAGTGACAGATACATTACCGATAAAGGTCTGTGCCCATCAGCTGTCGCGCACAAAACGTGTTCTTTTGCTAATGTATCCTTACCCGTACATCTTTTATTGTTCGGGACTGAATAATGTTTGCATCATAAGACATAAACAATAATTATTTGCATTTGTGGACCACCATGATAATAATAATCTTATACGACCCTAATTTCCCTGTGCCTGGCATGGAACTGATGCATAGATGGAGCTTTGCCACGGATCCAAACTGCTATTGTTGGGCATGTCCCCACAACAGCAGTAATAGCGTATGTCTGACCTCACTGACTCTTTGTCCGCTTCTTTCTATTGAGGGTGGTATACAGAAAATATACGAAGCCTATAGCGATATTGTTAAATAGACCGATAATTTTCCATTCACCCTCTAACAATATTTTTTTGAACGGCAAACGAGCAAGCTCCGCCTAATGGTAAGTGATCCAGCTGCCCACAATTAAACAACTGCAAAGAAGTATGACAAGAGCGTTGCCGGCCTTTTAAGAAAACATAGACCGTTTTTTGAAAGTTCCAATGTTAATTATTTGCAAATAATAATTATAGTAACAGATCTATTCCCAATTCCCTATAATAGGCGATGCGGCTAGCAACCCATCACTATTTCGATTCCGTTAAATCTCCACGCCCACCACCATGCTAAACGTGACTTTAAGTCTTATCGACTTGGACTCTGTCTACCCCGCAAGGGAAAAAGACGTGACAGTATGTATGTATCTTTTCCTAATAAAGGTCTGAATTGCTCGCCTGTCGATAATCGTGATCATTTGCTAACATATCCTCACCCGTATATCCTTATCCATTTGTTCGTGAGTCGATACTATCTGTTTGTTTGCCCCAATTCTCGCTACTTTGTTGTATCGTACGTTTCCGTCCGACTGCCATTTAGTACACTTTGTAGATACAAGTCGTTTTCGCGAGTGGTTGATGGAATTGCCAATGTTATTTCTTGTTCATTTATTTGTTGATCGATTTGGGATCTAGCTTTTCTTCAGATGTAAATAACATAGTGACAGACATTATGCATCGTTACCTTAGGTGTATGTAATGTATACATATCATACATATACATACTATCTCGTCTTTTCTTGCGGAATAGACAGAGCCCAAGTCTTTCAAATCCATAAGCCATGTTTAGCATATTGGTGGGCTTAGGTGGAGAACAGAATCAAAATAGTGATGGGTTGCTAGCCGCATCGCCTACTGACATGATTCGTCACGCCCATTTCCTCGAGCGGCTTTTACGATATGCGCGGGAAGGGAAGCAGCTGGTACATTTTTACCCGACTGCCAGGAGGGTTATGTGTTTAGCGCGTATCTTGTATGTATGTAATATTCTTTATTACCTTGTATCTCTAGAACCGTTGAATGGATTTTCACATTTGAGGTATCGTTAGATTTGTCTTAATAGCCCGAGTGTTCTTAGGTAGGTGAAATATAAAATAATTGTAGTTATCCATGCAGGCGGGTTTTTTGTTTTTTAAATTATTATATTTTTTCTTTGCTCCAAGACCATCATGGCAGATGTATGTATGTAAAATGCAAATGTATTGGAATTGAAGTGTATCTAAGTACCTATTCTAAAAAAACTCAAACGCAAGGGAAAAGACTCTTTACCCAGTTACTAAATACTTAATGAACGAAAACATGGAAAATGTATGGATACAATTAGGGCGCAAGTACCGAGATGGAGAAAAGTCAAGTCGAAAATTATTAAAGAAAAAGAAACACAAAAGTTCACTTGAAAAAGGCATTTATTTTTCAAGCCAATTTAAAATGCGGCTGCCTTGGCAAAAATGTTATACTCGTTACCTGTCACTCATCACACACCCCATTTATGTCTAAATCCGATAAGACATTTAGGAGTTAGAAACTCGTATACATGACACGAAAAATAAACATTTTTGGCACTCGTGTATATACCAAAAGCGAGGAAAAACATTATCTTTCTCACTTGAGTTTTGAGTTGCTATTCAGTAACAAGCAACTACCATTAAGTTACTCATACCAGTCTTCTTAGCGTGTTCGCCTAACTCTCAAGCGTGCAGAAGGCCTCAGGGATTCTCAGGTGGTTAACTCACTTTTAAACTGGCCCGGGCAAATCGTGGCCAGGAGGAGAATTGGTTGATAAACAGTGGCAATAAAAGTCGAATAGTTTACCAACTTCGATGAAAGTAGTAAATAGTTGTGGGCTGTTTTGACGGCGCGGCGCACCCACGCTGCGCGCGATCGAATCACGCGTAAGATCTACCAACTCAGATCTACTCGAAATAAACAAATAAAAATATACTTCCCATAGGGTCGCCAACATTATTTTGTCTGAATATTGTATTTTTTAAAAGCTGTAAATTATTATTAGTACGCTTAAAAATATAGAATTTTAGTAGCGATGAATAAAAACTAGACTTAATTTAGAAAAGAAAGTACTAAATAACGTACGCTTAAAAATATAGAATTTTAGTAGCGATGAATAAAAATTAGACTTAATTTATATTTTTACTAATTAATTTTTGGTTATACGCATACGCACATTACGTCTGTCAAACGAAAGGCGCGTTCAATAATTGCGGGATCTGTTTTTGTTTTATTAGTTTTAGTGTTGCACAATATAAACATTGATCTATTGTTCTGGAATATTATTTCACGTATATATTTCTTCAACAGTATATACTATAATAGTACGGTTGGCAACCCTATTCCCACCATCTTTACACTCTTATAAACATTTCCTATAGACTGTTGTTAGGAAGTGCGGCTAGGCGCTATTTCGGGCGGTGACGTCGGAGGAATAATTAAATCTTTGTTTCAAGTACATTTATAAGCGCATCAATAAATGGGTTACGCTCTTGCCCTAGTTAGTTCTACAGGGAGCAATTTTATTTTAAGCCGATTTAAAAAAGGGAGGTAATCAATACAACTCGTATGTATGTTATAATTGCACAAATTAATGCTGTAGAACCTTTTAGACGTGTACCAAATTTCATAATAAGTGATGAGATGACATCAAAAATAATTTTAACAATCCGATTAATGTTTTTTCGCATATCAGTGTTATTATAGAACATGGTAAGTTTCATCAAAATGGGGTCAGTAGTTTTTGAGATGGAGATTTAAGTGTGTATCGGTCGCTTAAATACAGTTATCAAGTCTGCTTATTTTTTAAAAATATTCTTGCTTTATTTACTTTTTGTTAAAAACTTATGCCCTGTTGGTAAAATCTACTATTATCGAAGTCTTTAGTATGTTAGCCTGTGCGGGTCATATCAACATCATCACCATTATCATGCGCATCATCATCATCATGATCATCATGGGTTCATATCTTGGAAGCTATTGATAAAGTTTGATGGTAGCCAGAGGTACACTTCAAGCAAACAAGTTCCCATAGCAATCAGGCTCATTTGATTTGTTTTGGCAAGTAATGCACATTCGTTCAGAATAAGCTTTTCACCAAATTGAATATTTTGAAGACCACTTACATTTATAAATAATGCATGGACAAGCAGATGATGCATTTTAGTGAGTGTTATCATCGCTCACGGTCGCTCAGTAACAGAGATGCCAATGATGTAGTGTATGTTTGTTTTGGCAACGTTTTATGCATGTAGTTAGTTAATAAATGATGGAATGCAAGCCGCTTCCATCCGGTCGTATTGGAAATCTTTAGGGGAGGCCTATGTCCAACAGTGGACTTTAGTGGCTGAGATGATGATCTTCTTCTTTTCGAGTCAAAATGGCTATAACTTAAACTAGTTTTGACCAAAATTTGGCCACCTCAATGGTACGATCGTTTGCCTCAGACAGATCCTCCACAGTACAAGAAGTGGGGCAATTGGGGCAACTCATAAGATGGGCCATCGTTCGGACAGCGCCACATCCGCACAAATTATTGTTCGAGAAACCCCATGAGATGATGATGATCGCATTTTTCACTAACTAGCTTTTTTATCGCGACTTTATTCGCGTAAATTAAAGGCTAACTCAACCGCAGATAAATTAACTTTAGGTGAATGGATTTTTCAAAATCGGTCCAGTTGTTTCGGAGCCTATTCCCAACAAACAATAAAATCTTATGTCTTTTTAATTCTAATCCTAACTAATATTATAAATGCAAAACTGAGTTTATTTTTTTGTTTGTAACGCTTTCACGCCTTATCTACGGAGCCGATCATGATGACATTTTGCATACACATTATCTGGAGTACGAAGAAGGACGTAGGATCATCCCGGAGAAAAGTACTGTTCCGAGGGATCCACAGTAACGCGAGCGGAGCGGGCGAAAGCTAGTACTAGTACAAACTAGCAATTTACCGGCGACTTATCAGAGTAAATTATAGCATATGTTACCCGCAGATAAATTACCTTTTCTTCCAACTACGCTGCAATTCTATTATAACTGCACTACATATCCAGCACAAAGCGCAACTTTGCTGCACTAGGAGTAAAAAAAACTAAACAGAGCAGTAAAGGATTTCCATACATTTTTGCTGCTCTAGTGCAGCAAAAATGTATGAAAATCCTTTACTGCACTGTTTAGTTCTTTTTTTAAATTGCGGGACAATAGTTGTCACATGTCATAAAGAAGGTTGGCCAATCTAACCGCCGTATGGAGTTTACAAAGGGACGTGTGTATTGCCTAAAAAAAATACTGGCCATAAAGAAAAAAGATGGGAATGTAAAAAACAAATTTTTAACTTTTGTAATTTGTCTTCAGTTTTATTTTTCACTTACTTTTATTGCAGTAATTGAAAGAAAAGCAGATTATGCACCTCGCATTAAGTAAGTTATATTGCACTCGTGCTTTTTAGAGGCCTCGCTGGCGCTCGGGCTCCAAATAATCACTCGTGCAGCAATAACTTACTTTCTGCTCAGTGCTACAATCTACTATTCTACAGGTGAAAGAATTTTAAAAATGTTTCCGTTTCCATATGGGTATTTGATTTTCTTAATCCCTATTATGTTCCACATTGGAAGCCACAATTTTTTTATTTAAAACCTGTTTTAGTAAAAGAGAGATTCCTTGTTAAAAAATGACAGGTTTCAGTGAATAAGAGATTGCGTGAGAACTGGTTCCTAAAGATCACATGTGCGGTTTATTTAGATTTTCGTTCATTCATGCTGAGTGGCCGTGACGTGACGCATGTGTGCACAACACCGCACAGTGTGCACAGTGACTAAGGGGAGGAATATAGGTCAAAGACACAGGCAGAAATCTGGACTGATTGTTTGTTTGTTTGTTGGCATCATAAGGTCTGCAGGCCTATATAATATTCATTACGGCTTCGGTATGAATGACTATTTTTATTTAAGACAGTAAAACCGTAATGGATGCTAAAGTGACAATCAAATCGTTGTACACCGAGTTAGCAAATCGGCCTGCAGATCCGGTTTGGGAGCTGTAGGAATTCAACGTCACTTACCATCAGGTGAGATGAAAGACAAATGCCTAATTCAATAATTAATATTAAAAAATAATGTGTAAACTGTGGGCATCTCTTCGTTCAGATTGGATGAATGAATCCACAATACATCTTGGATAGTGATGTGCTGTTCTCGAAATTGTCGTGAACGGAGAGAAACGGGTCGTAATTTGTCAAGTGATTCTTTTCTTCTTTCTCTCATTTGCGAGAATTATTCTGCAACTTCCGCGAAATTCCGAGAGAAAGAATTTTTGAAAACAGAGAACTTTTTCTTCGGTATATCTTAGACAAAGGTCGACCCACCGTATGCTGCAATAATGGAAGTTGTCAATGATACCACTGTTTGCCTTCACAGATCTGTATATTTGTTTGCCTCTGACTAGTTTTGCTTTTATTCGGGATGATCTTAATAAGTTAATAATCGCAAAAAACCGGCCAAGTGCGTGTTTGGCCACGCGCAGTGTAGGGTTCCGTAGTTGCGAATGACAACTTTGAGTTCACACTGTTCACACTCGCACCTCACAGTTTAACGACCAAAAACATCTAACAATGAAAATAGTATGAAATTTTACAGTTTATAAGTTGGTTGCCTATACTAGATAGAATTATGTTAAGATATATAATAATACAAAAAATAAAAATAAAACTTTTTAGTTTGTACTCAGAACTCAGCTCTGATAGTTTTCCTTTAAATTTCAGTATATATACTACTGCTGTAATTTTTTTCACGTATCTATATATAACCGTTTAGCAGATAGAGGGGGGGGGGACACTTACCTCTAACAAAAATTCGCACTTTAAAACTAAATATTTCGGAAACAGATCCCTAAATCGAAAAATGGTGTTTTCAACCTCACAGTATTTTTGAAAGACCTATTTAACGATACCGACACGATGGGTAAATAGAGAAAAAAAACAATTACTCCCCCACTTTACTTGTATGGGAGCCACACTAAAAAAATTTTTTTTTCAAGTTTTTATTCTCCCACTTTTTTGCCATGATTAATATACATACCCATACCAAATTACAGCTTTCTAGTACTTATAGTCTCTAAGTAAAACCGCGGACGGACAGACAGACAGACAGCCAAACAGACATGGCGAGACTATAAGGGTTCCTAGTTTACTACGGAACCCTAAAAACTGATAAAGATTACAGAAAAAGTTGGGTCAACGAACAGTCTGGAAATACGAAATTTACACTACTTACCTTTATTTGTACTTCTGTACCGTTATGTCAAAAACCCAAGTATTCTAAGGTGTTGAAAAAGAATTGTTTTACAATTTTTGAAATACACTAATTGATTTTCGTGAAAGGTGGTATCGTGTTTTTGAAGAGGAAGTCGAATGCTTACGAATCACACTTGTTGATCGAAGTAGCTAGCTGCGTGACTGGGACCACGCAAATACTTCGATTCCCACTAATCCACTTGCCGCAAACATCAAAAAGAAAACAGCGCGACGGCGCACCACATACAAAGCTCATCATAAATAAAATAAATGTATAGGAAACTTATATGAAAAATGCGAAAGTGAATTTGTTACGCTTTCACGCCCTATACGCGCGATCTGTAAACACTAGCGCCAGGTTATTTCAGATTGTCTATTTTTTTAATCAACATAACAATCAACAACAAAAGGGCGTCATATTTTCAGCAGCAGCAGTTTTTTTTTTATTACAGCGGTTAAAAAGAAGTTTCGCTGCGTCTAAGATATTTATGCAGCACATCAAAGCATGATCTGTACACGACAGTGTTTCATATTTTCGTTTAGTGCGATTGATACGTCGAGCTCCGTCCGGTACCTTCGAGCAATACGGAGGCCGTGTTGCTCGAAGGATTGATAAGACATGTTGAAGATTAGGAATTCTCTCTATTACGATATTTACGCGACACAACAAAGCCGGAGCTGTAACCGCGAGGCGCCAGGTTATTTTAGATTTTATATTATTTTAATCCTCGAAAAGTGTGTCATATTTTCGTGTATTTCCGTCTATAATGTCGAAACGGGCGCGTTGCGAAATGTACCTGTTTGTTGGATCTACTGCGTACTGCGTATCTATGAGCTATATTTAAGCGCTCTCACAAAAATGTATATCATAGTGCATATTAATAAAGAACATGAGATTGGACGCGAGATAACGCGTATGCCGTGTGGTTCCCGGCAGAGTAGAATAGGATCACTTCAAGTCTTCCCGTGGATGTCGTAAAAGGCGACTTAGAAAACACAAGCTAAAAAAAACTAAAGATCAAAGACACTTCTCCAACCCGCCTGGCCAGCGTGGAGAGTGTAGGTCAAATCCACTGACGGCTCTGCCTAATGCATAAATAACTCTGGTAGTACAGAAAAGGTCATGCTCCTATAGTGGAGACTGAAAAAGATAGGATGATTTTGATTACACGTACCCATACGAAAATGTAAGAACATAGGTAGTTTGAATTATTATTACAATAAAATATTTCTTCATCATTTAATGTCTTTCAACGTTTCGTTTGACTATTCCATTACAAAAGCATCAGAGATACTCCAAACAACAGATGTCAGAAGCGAGGTGACCTTTCGGCGTGACAGCGCGGAAATTAGGCGTTTGCGCGAAACGGAACGCCAACCACGCCAACGCTGGAACGTGTGGCCCTAGATCCGTTACAGAACACCTTTTTTAAGTGAAAACATCTTCTTCATGCACTTTTTTGTAAAAGGGAAAAAATGTTAAAACTCGCGACAGGTCACGTGACCGACAGATTCGTCTCATTTAAAATTCGTATAACGGACACAGACCTGATCTAAAAAAAATCGTTAATATTCAAGTTTTCACTTCTGCCGGCACGCCCGTTCTTTTTTTTCTTTTTTTATACAACTAAGCAGGCAAACAGGCATACAGCCCACCTGATTGAAAGCGATTACCGTAGCCTATGAACGCTTGCCACACCAGGGGTTCCACTCGCAAAATATATTATTTACGTACCCAGGAGTAATTTTTCGCGAGTGGCTTCAGTCGGGTAAGACGTAATAATATGTTCCCAACTATCCCAATCCCAACTTATATTATAAATGCGAAAGTGAGTTTGTTTGTTTGTTTGTTACTCTTTCACGTTCTACCTACTGTATCAATCATCATGAAATTTGGCATACACATAGGTTTGGGTACTGAGAAGAACATAGGCTATGTATCACGCGGGCGAAGCCACGGGTAACAGCTAGTATACCATATATACACCCTGAAAATATACCACCGACATGCCTTTGAAGGGGTGATACTGCGCGTTATAGTGAGCAAATTTTCCTATGGAACCAATATTGGAAACTAGAAGAAATACGATAATGCTACACAAATTCCAGGTAACTACACCCGACCACTTTTGATTGAAAATGTAATTTGTTAATTTTGACGGAGCGAGCCACCCTTTTCTGGATATGTCGGAGTATTTTTTTTTAAATTTGAAATGAGTTTACTCATGCTTGACCATCATCTCGCCTGGAGGCAAAGATATGTAATTGACACGAATGACGATGAAGGGACATCCCTGGTAACTGCTTTCCATCAGTTGGGTCGAATCCAAGGACAAAAAGCGGGGCGGTCCGATCGTCAAAAGGTCATCAACACTTATGAAACTTTTTTCCGACTTTGGTATGTAATATGTGAAAAATAATAAAGCGTTTGTCAGTTTATATCTATAGGGGTGTGAACCTCAACTGCCTGTTTGGTGGTTGCAGTTATCGCATCAGGTATATGCGCCTGGCCTCTTTCTCTTCTCCAAACTCCTACTCTTACCTCTCTTTCAAACGGTTTCGATGGACTGTAGCATCGAATAAGAGATAAGCAAAACAAACTGCACTTAGTAACCCATCCGCCCTGAAAACTGCGCGAAAACCCTGGAATGGAGGATTGGGGGAAGCCTTATGCCCAGTAGTAGACTTATTGCAAATAAACAACATCGTCATTACCATGTCAGCCGCCTATTGCGGTTTGTGTCATGTTTTACGTATCACGCTTGGCAGACGGGTTGGTGAGTGCAGTGTGTATTGCTTGTCTCTGTTACGATTCTGCAGTACATAGAAACCATTTTTTAGCGAGGGAAGAGATGGAGTTTGTAGGACTGGAGGAACTGGAGAAAGGTATTTAGTATGCTACTTGTTTTGGTGGATTGAGGATGACAAAGTAGCAACTCGGGAGGCTGGGGGTGTACCCGATGCCATACCTGCTACCATCGGACAGGCAGTTGTGGTGGAAAACCCTGAAGATATAAACTTAAAAAACTTAGAAGAAGTGCCTTATTAATTTAAAGTAAACATCTACAGAACAAACCATTCAGAACACACCGAAAGACAATTCTTAGAACTCATTACAGTGGACTTTTCAGATCTCTTATCCCAACTCTTAGCAAAAATACCGAAGGCTCAATTCCTAGATCTTACGAGATAAGCTGGCAAATTCCACGTATTTTTCTCTGAGACTAGGTGGAATGGACAAATGAATTTAGTGTGGAGCCTTAATTAAATGTTTGTAGGGATTATTGGCTCCACGAGTACAACAACGAGGCACAGAAGTGTAATTGTTTGAACGAATGAAGAAGGCGGAACTCAAGTTATTAGTCAAGCAAGACGTATATATGCAGATTTTTTTTATGTCATAGGACGGCAAACGTGCGTGCGGGTCACCGGTCAAGATTAACGTAAAATACTCTTAAATTGTTTAATGAGGATTCTAGAATGCTATCAGATTACATTAATGCATCGTGGTAAAAGCTCATAATGTCTCAAGAGGTACAACGGCTGAAAATCAGTGCTGCACTAGGTTTCGTTAGTCCAGCGTAACACGGAGCCGTCACTTTTTGTAACACTGTGGGCATCTATTTTTTAATTATGGTTCATGTGTTTTTATTCGTATCGTATATATCGTTGGTACTTCAGCAGAGAGGCGGCTAAGGGACTTCCGTGTGGCCTAAGGTATTTTGTACTCTGGGGGCAAAACTAAAATTGTTTTCTACTGGCGCCGAGCAGAATTAAAAAATTGCTTTTGGGACATGTTTAGGACAGTTGAAAATACGACTTTACATTGACACAAGTAAGAGTTCCTGTCATTTTAAGTTGATTGTTCCTATGCTACCTCGGACTTTTGGTCTTTATAGATTTTGGTCTCAATAGAGATAAGATTAGATAATCTTTTGAAGCAATTCTGACACATTGCTTCAATAGATATAAGGCACACAGAATGGAACCCCTCTTCTGTAAAATCTTTAATTTGCTCTCCAGGTACATGCGTGGGTGGTATTGTGAGGATTTTAAGCTTGGGTTTAATAAGGTTTTGCACAACTTTCACTAGATTAAACAAAAACATGCTGCGCCCTTTAAATACATTTATATTTATCAAGGAAGTAGTCTCACAATTAAACAAAACAGGGGCAGAGTATATTTTTCAAATTATTTACCATCGCAAACCAGCCGGTGTAGTTTTCTTTTCAAGTAGTTGGAGAAATGTTTATATGATTTTATATTGTATTCCTGATTTATAAGGCAAAAACTGTGATTCAAAATTGTATATAACATCTTAATAATCAGATTGACAGTAAACGATTTCTGATTCTGGTTAAGTTTTAAAATGCTGTGTACTTGTATTGTAATTAATATCACTAACATAATTCGCAAATGTAAAATAAATACAATTTTTTGTTACATAATTAAAAATATGGTCCTAGTATACTAACATAATAAAATAATAATAAAATACGTTTTAAATTTAGTAATGCAGTAAGTACTTTTTACAAATTGCAATAATTAGTGGGTACTCCCATTCATTTATGTGCGTCCTCCTCTAATCTAATATTGCTGTGCCCGACAGGGTCCATACATGGTCTAACTTTGTAATTTGTCATCTAATGTCTTTATGGTTTGCAATAAATATTTGGGTATTGAGTATTGACCATACGCCGAAATAATCAAAGGAATTTCGACTAAAAACGTACTCAAATCGTGTGGTGTCTCTATCTAGATCATGCGAGACACATGAACGATATTTAAAACCACTTTATCTGAAATGCTCGATTATTCGAGTGATAACCATTCAGAAAAAAAATTGCGGCACCACTAGTTAATTAATTTGAATTGATGACCATTTTTCTCCAAATACAAATAAAATCGAGACTGGATTGGCAAAAACTTATAGCCTATGTCTTTTGGGAGGGTGTAAGGATTCGAGAGGTACTCCATTAGTCTTATACTGAGGTAGGTACTAGAAAGTTGGGGTGGAATAAAGTAATTCATATAATCATAAATACTCATTGAACTCTTAAAAATACACTCAACTTTTGTCAGTAGTGTAAAACGTAAAAAACTAAGCGAATAAAAGTCGACTCGATTTTCCAACTGCCAAAGTAGTTCGAAGCTACTCGTAGTCGGATCTGGAGTCGTGGATTGCGGAGATTATATTCGAGGGCGGATGAATGGCTTCCATTGACGGGCGGGCCGGGTAGTCGGGGTGGAGTGCACTTGGGGAGTTGATTGCAAGGTCTTGAGGGCGAATTGCTTAATGCATTATAGATGCTATTACTTGTCTGTTTTAACTTTGTTTTCTTTCATAAAGCTACACTTAATTGTAGTATAGTTGTAGTCAGTCACGCGGTTTTTAACCTGTGACCACAGACATGGTAGGTTGTAGTTGTAGGCCCTTGTAGTCTCCTAATTCTGTCTGTCCTCTGGCACAGACAACACTAAGGAATATATATTATGAAACCATTACCTTAAACGTAATATTTCGTATAGCTACCAAACAAAGTTCTCACGCCGCCCATACAAAATGCAAAGTTGTGACGTCACAAATATGTAGGCAATTCAGCAGTGCGTTTCCACGTCTAAAAATTAACGTCTAAAAATGTGTGTCTTTATCACTTCTATATCTGAAAGAGGTTTTTGTTTAGAAATGTATTTCGGTCACTATTGTGTTTATTTTTGGCAGGTCTTTACATAGCGACATGAAAAATTTTTTAGTCAAGTAACCAATTGGGAAAAATGCAAAAAAAAATCGTCCAATACGCAAAATCTTCCAACCCAATCTAAACCCAACGAAGTTGCAGTAAAAGCCGCGACTAGTAGAGGGATTTTACCCGGCAGTGAATGAGCTTTCGTTCTCATTGACGGGCGGGCGGGGACGAAGGGGGTAGGGGGTGGTGCACTCGGAAGCTGGGCAGACCTCTATCATTCAATACACAGAATACTGAAGGATGCTTAGTACGGCTGTGCTGGAAGAATCCGACGAATAAATAAGAGATTTTTTTCATGTCTTGTTGCACGAGGGACATTCAAACATAACGTAAGTGGAGAAAAGATGGGACTGAAAAATATTATTTAGATTGGAATGTTTATAACCCGCATTATAATTTACATAAAATTTTAATTTTCTTTATTTTCATTTTACTTTAAGTAGGTATACTTGCAATTTCTTGAAAAGTCCACCATTTAGGTACTATAATAATTATAGGCAGTACTCTTGGATACGGCACGTATTGTCAGAAGGTTTCTTTCTCTGGGGCCCTGACCGCTGGTAGCTTGAGCCTTGCTCCGCTGCTGGCGGCACACTAGGTTTAGGTTTTTATAAAGTTTTTATGTTTTGTATTATATTTTTGTATTTTACTATTTATGTCAATTTAATAAAATCCTAAATCTAAGATTAAAGAAATAAATAAAGAGAATAATAAAAAAAAAATTGTAACGAGTAGAGTAAGTATATGGAATATACTTAAATCTGCTTTAGTTTTAGCAGCACCAAAATCATTGTGAACCTGAATTAAAAACCGTGTCATGTTCCACCCGTTTGATTTAATGACGTGATTTCTCCATGAATAGGAAAATAATATCCATTCTATTTAATATAATAAAGTTTACAAATAAAATAGCAGCGGACAGAGACGTGTGGAAAAGTAGGGAGAGGCCTTTGCCCAGCAGTAGGACATAGCAACAATAGGCTAAGAAAAAAAAATAAAGTTTGATTGTTTGTTTGCATTGAATAGGAATCCCGTTCACGTTCAATTCAATCGAAACAGCTAAGGCGATTTTAATAATTCTTTTATCTATAAAAAGCTAATTTATCTGCGGGTGACCTAGGCTATTATTTACGCAGACGAAGTCGCGGGAATATTGCTAGTTGGGTTATAAAGTCATCATCATCATCATCAGCCTATACTTGTCCACTGCTGGACATAGGCCTCCTCAATTGCACGCCATCGAGTTCAGTTATAAAGTAAAAGTTCAAAAAATTTAACCTCTTCTACGTTCTAAAGAAATCAAAGACCTAGTGAGATAAAGTGCCCTTATTACTTATTCGTAGGTGCCCACTCCACAAATAGATGTCCGAAAGTGCACATTTTATCAATACGTGTGCTTTTGTGGCGACGTTTGGAATTGAAAGCTGCAGCTTGAATGGTGGGGGCAGAGAAAAGCTGCACAGACGACCTGTTGAGACTTTGGATTTATTTTCAGTTCACGACTGCATTAATGATTTAGTGAGTTATGGTTTACCTGACATTCTTTTTTTTTACGTAAATTTTTAAAGTTTAAAATTATATTTTTAATTACTTTTTATTTTAATTATTTCATTGAAGGAGATTTTTTTTTTCGTTTTGAATCCTTTATAAGACTACGTAAAATGTAAACCATCTGAAAATTTATTATTACATATTATGTTACTATAATTATTTACATAATATGCGATATACATATATGATTTTGGACCAGATGTTCGGCACCTCTTCTCATAACGTTACTAATTAATCACGTGCGAACCTGCGAGACACAGCTAGCTATGATATACATAAAACATACTTTACCGCCCATTTCGCTTTATCGTGTCATACACAACGATCGCAGTAATGACGAAGTATAAATGATTCTATTACGGTTGAAATCCAACAAAATCCGAATATCGTCTTACATAAAAGTCCGTGAAAGTTCCAAGGTAGATCTCGAGAACAATATCTCACTCAAGCACCGGGGGCCAAGTGCGCTTCACTTACACAACCCAACTCAAACACGAAGTCAAGACCGCGAACATCGCTCGGCAAATATAAATATTCAAAGGTATCTAGTAGTGATGACGTCATTTGTATACCTACATATTTATTTCGGACTTCTAAAGAATGGTATCATAAGGCGATACGACTTGAAAAAAATAATGAGGGGTATAATTCTTTTTTTTATCATTATTTTCATTCAATTTTCTTGTAGGTCTACCAACAAATTTAACGTGGCCGGGAATAATCCCGACCACGTTAAATTTGTTTTGTTGTGAGCCTGGCACAATAAGCGTGAGCGTTATTAACGCTAACATATGTTAAGCAACCTAGGCGCAGTCCCCACTTTGATGGGTGACTACAAATGGCATAAAAATTATCTTGAGCTACTCCGCTCTTCTGAAACCACGATAAGTCGTTGTTCCTTGAAAAGCTATGTCAGTTGCCTTAAGGCCGTATGAAAAATCTCGCAGCTGTATTAGCCACTAAAATATACGAAAATAAACAAATCAAGCAAGTACATTGCAAAGCATGTCATCTTACTTTTTTATTTCTTTTACTTTCGTTATAATCTGTAACTAAATAGGCATTTTGTCATACAACTTGCAAAAGGAGTCGCGGGATTATTTTACCTTTGATCGGATTTTACTAACGTTTGTTTTCCAAATAAAATAATACAAAATAAAATAAAAATAAAACACTATACCTCTCAATCAGTTTCGCATACCACAATACGATGTAAGCTTTAATTAATTTCAACTAATTACATCACAAAACAATTTATTTACGTACCCGGCATCACGATCAGCCAAAGCGGGGTCGCCAGCTCCGGCGTGGTAGACAGAGTCTTACCGCGTGCCTTGTCCATGCGGGACGCACTTCATACACGAAACCAAAAAATCACCCGGGTGAATTAAACGAAATCATTCACCGCGCCGTACAAGCAGGCGCGACGCGCCAGTAATCAGTACACACTAACAATACTGTCTGGGTTGCCAACAGATAAACGATGCCCGAAAAATAAGTTTCATTACCCCTGAATTACGGAATATTTAAAGAACTTTTGGCAAGACCTTTTGTTTCTTATTTTTATAGTTGTTCATACATTTTTATATTTTGCCTAGGTACCGAATTTATATCAATTTGCCATTTTTTTTACATAATATAGTTTTTCGTCTTGAAAGAGCCAGACAAGCGATTTAGACGATTTTGAAAGATTGTCAGAGGTAACATCAGACAGGGACAGGGGATAGGAATGACCGTGTGGTTCCCGGCAGAGTACAATAGGACCACTCCAAGTCATCCCGTGGATGCCGTTAAAAGCGACTTAGGAAACACAAGCTAAACAAAGCTTATTAACATCAAAGAGACCTCTCCAACCCGTCTGGCCAGCGTGGAGAGTGTAGGCCAAATCCTCTGACTACTCAGGCTTAGGCTAGTATATGGCTCTGGTAGTACAGAGAGGGTCGTGCTCCTGCAGTGGAGACTAGAAAGACTTCATGATGCAGTGGAGACTAGAAAGACTTGATGATGATGATGATGATGATGATGATATATTTTCGTAAGAAGTCATCCCATAGTCACATGATATTTATTAACTATGATATTACTTTAGTGGTTGAAAGGATTTGCCTTTGACGGAGTTCTAGGATTTTACAACTTAGGCGTTTTACCTTACTCCTTTTTAATTATTTCAAGATAAGGCTTTATCGGTGCCGTTCGGATATGTATAAAATAGTTACTCTGCGGGAAAATTCTAATATCCGACACAACGTTTCGGATATTAGCATTTTCGAGTTTTCAATTGAACATTCCTAGTTTTCAATTTAATATTTATTAAATATTGATATGTTGTGTAATGAACTTTCCATCGATTACTATATTATTAAAAAAATGACGTCACCTAGTTTATTTTAAACCATGATATAAAAAATAAGTCACTAAATACATTAACAAAATTATAAAACAACGTAAATTTGTAATCTTTTTCTTATTTTCAGACACAAGAGTGTTAAAAAACGTTGTATGAATTATTAAATAAATATTTTTAAGCACACCACTGAAATTGGACAAAGGCAGAAACTTGCTTGAACTTTTATTTCTTTAAAAAATAATATATTTTCAAATGCGCTGTCAACACCTACTTAGTAAAACTTATTTAAGAGTACCCAGCCGAATACCTCGGAGACCTATTCAACCGCTTGTGGCCCCTCTACGTAAAACTGAGTTAGGTAAAAACTTAACCTTAACAAGGATCTGTAAACTATATAATAGGATCAGTGGAGTAGTAGACATTCATTAAATCTCCTTGTGTAAGTTTCGAAGTGGCATTGGGTTGCTCACTTATTTTCTTTCGTATATTTATTTTTCTCTTAAGAAATTTTGCGCTGCTCACTAGATTTTTTTGTAAATTCACAACTTCTGATTTCGTTTATAAATAGTTGAAAAGAGTGTTTCCCATAGTATGCTGGGTTTACGTATAATTGGTTGAATTATTCGATTTTAAGCTCTTACGTGTATTTCAAAGTGAAAATTATTGTATCAACCGCTGGTAAATTTATAAGGAAATTAAAAAAAATGAATTTACTGAATTTTTCATCGTGATTTTTTTATAAAAGAATGATACATGGACTACCGTGCATTTCGGAAAAAAAGCTATTCCCGAGACATCGCAGGAAAGCGGAACCGCGGGTGAGCGTTAGTAACGCTATAATTGAATATATGTCTCCAAATTTTCGGGGTATACCATGTCAGTTGGCAATACCAATCGAGGCCCGTGCCAGCCCATTCAATTTCATATATGGCGCGGTGCGCGCGCACGTCCCATATGACAGTTAGCGCATGCGAATCGCGCTGTCGCGAACACATCGAGGGACGACGACACACGAAAACATCCCATTACGAAGTGCGTTGTTATTGTTCCACTCACATTATGCTTCCACGCTGGTCTGGGAAAAAAAACGTAGAATGTACCACCTGGTTTTCTTCCCACGCAGATCGTAAAAGCCGGTCGAGGGAATTGGCGTGAGGAACCATGTATATAGGCGATGGGGCTGACAACCCATTACTATTTTGATTCCGCTCTCCACCTAGAAGCCCATCAACATGCTAAACATGGCCTTGAGGTCTTTTAGACCTGGAGCCCAGGTCTACCCCCGCAAAGCAAAAAGATGTGATAGTATGTATGTATGTATGTTATTATTGTACTTACACGTTTTAGTTTGAACTTAACATGTATAAAAGTATATAAAACCAAGTCTTCATCCTTTACGGGATAGGCAGAGCTTGGAACTTTAAGAATAAAGCTCACGTGGCGTAAAGGTAAAAAATGGAATCATAAAAAGTATAAAAGTAGCCCCATACTCGTAAGGGCCAAAATTATTTATGAACAACAAATGTTATAAAATTAAAAAAACAATTATAGCTGTGCTTTGTAAAAGACTGAACCGATTTCGATAAAATATCAACACCAAGAACTCGATTGAATTACGTTTCAAAAATAAAAACTACTTCAGATGTGGGTAATAAGGTATCACAGACCGAAACATCAGCATTATCGCATCAGGGGTTACATAAAAAAAATATGCCTTATTGCAAACACAAATAAAACGCAGATAAAATATTTAAATAAATAAAAATAAGTACTAATTGAAATCCAAATCTTCCCGTGGATATCGTAGATGGCGACGTAGGAAACCCAAGCTCAACAAAGCTTATAATATCAAATAGAACTCTCCAACCCGTCTGGCCAGAGTGGAGAGTGTAGCCCAAGTCCTCTGACTGCTCTTGCTGATATATGGCTCTGGAATAGTCAACAGTCAAAGATTTAATTCATCGCAAGATGTTTCATTATCATTTGGTGGTAAGTATAAAGGAAGGAAGTACAAAGATGGTCGTGCGTGCAATGGAAACTAAAAAGACATATAGTTGATGACTAATTAAAATGTACTAGTATTCTGCATTAAAAATCACCTCGCCTAAAGAATATAAACTTTTGAATGGCAGTAATAAATGTCTTTAGTAATAAGTACATACCAATAAAGTTAATATTATACTGGCTAGACATTTGACATCTGTTTTTCGCAACCTTAACATTCGACTTTGAGATCGGCATTGTAATCTGCTAAACTTTTGCGACTCAGTAATACCAATGTCACAGGTTTAATCAGCTTTTCAGCTTTTCAAAAAGCTTTCAATAGTGCATTGCGCGGGCTTTAATTTAATAAAAGCTGCGGAGTACGAAGTTAGGCCGATTATAAGGGAAACCGCACAGTATGGCTAGATTGCGAGAAATATTTCTAACTGGCAATATTGTCGCGACTTCGAACGCGTAAATTGTAGCCTGTGTCACCCTCAAATAAATTAGGCTTCTATTGAAGAAAGCATTTTTAAAATCGGTCCAGTCGTTTCGGAGCCTATTCAATGCAAACACACAATTAAATTTTTCTTTTTTGTAATATAAATAAAGATGATGTAAGCGTTTCTCAAAGACTGTTAAACCAACTTTTAATTTGAAATTGGAACGTTAAGTTTGGTTAAACTCGGTTCGGCAAGTGAATTATCAATGTATAAATTGATTAAAACTATGAATTAATTAATTAACTTTTAGGTGAGGTTATTCCCATAATTTTGCAATAGAATTACAATAAGTATCTATAATTTATTGATCATATCTAACACAACTTTACACACACAAAATATGAAATACTTTTTTCGATCTAATATTCTATAATGATTTTATAGTTACACGTTAAATAAAAGGATAAAGGATAAAGCTTTTAGGGTTTGTGAATATTTGAAAACTTCATTACAAGCCTGTCAAAGCCTATCAATCTAGCCTGTCTTATCCATAAAGCTCAGAAACAAATGCTGGCGCAACCTATTTCAGTTCAAATTTGTTTTGTCTCGTTCTTTCAAAGTCAAACATTGGAGAAAAATATTTAACCTGAAAAAGGCTTAGCGAGCTTTAATAGTATTTATGAATAATGGAGATAGGTTTTATCTTTAGGTCCCAATCAACCAACCTATGTATGTCATTAGGATACCGAGAACAAAATCTATATTATTAATGCGATAGTCAGTCTATGCCTGAATTTTCTAAGATATTTTTATAAAAAAATTTTTTAGGGTAGCTCCCATTCAAGTAAAGTGGGGGAGTAATTTTTTTCCCTATTTACCCATCGTGTGGGGTATTGTTAAATAGGTCTTTCAAAAATATTGTGAGGTTGAGAACACCATCTTTCGATTTAGGGATCCATTTCCGAAATATTTGGTTTTAAAGTGCGAATTTTTGTTAGAGGTAAGTGTCTCCCCCTCTATCTGCTAAACAGTTATATATAGATACGTGAAAAAAATTACAGCAGTAGTATATATACTGAAGTTGAAAGGAAAACTATCAGAGCTGAGTACTAAGTACAAACTAAAAAGTTATAGGCAACCTACTTATAAACTGTAAAATTTCATACTATTTTCATTGTTAGATGTTTTTGGTAGTTAAACTGTAAGGTGCGAGTGTGAATAGTGTGAACTCAAAGTTGTCATTCGCAACTACAGAACCCTACACTGCGCCTGGCCCGACACGCACTTGGCCGGTTTTTGAAGTTCCCAATGTCGCATCGATTCGAGATTACCGCCACATTAATTATAACTTGATGTTATAGCCAAATGTTGAATATTGTCATGTTGAAAATTCGCGCGTGTGGCACCCCTGGTGTCCATAGGCTACGGTCACTGCTTTTCATCAGATGGGACGTATGCCTGTTTACCTAATACGTTGTATAAAAAAAGTTATAATAAATTGACGAGCTCCGTGGCGCAGCGGTCAACACGCCAGCCTGCGACACGGGGGTCCCGGGTTCGATCCCCGGTCAGGTCATGATGGAAAACGATCTTTTTTATAATGACCTGGGTCTTGGATGTTTATCTATAGAAGTATATGTTATAAAATATACTATCGTTGAGTTAGTATCCTGCGACACAAGTTCACAACTTACTGTGGGGCTAGCTCAATTTGTGTGATATGTCCCTATAGGTATATTTATTTATTTCAAATTTCTGTTTAGATTGTTTTTCATCACATTCTGTTCGTCGAAACTACTACCAATTAAAAAGTTTTTAAATTGCAATACAATGTTCGGCATATTATAGCAACAGATAATATGTGATGTAAAAATTCACCACAGTGGAATTCGAATCACGACTCTTAAGTATACACCCTAAGTGTGCCAACTACACCACCGTGACTTCAAATCACCGCATCGACTTTTCTCAGCACATATGACACTACTTCCATTAACAGCACCATAATAGAAATGTCGTTGTTATGCCGACAGCTTTTAGAAGTGATAGATTACCTCGGTTCAGTACCACGCGCCATACATCACACTCTAGTGACGCGCCATTAGTTCGGATTCCGATATTCCGGTATTCGGAATTTTCCGGTATCCGAAACTGAGTTATCTCGTCCATCAGTCGCTGTTTCCCTGTAACACCAACGTTTGCAGGCGGCAAATTGCATCGGCTCCATTTCACCGATATGCCGTGCATCATAATTCCCCATTGAAATTGAATTCTCTGCGGTTTCAATGACATTTCACTCTGAATGGACATCGCATCAGCCAGTACCAATAAATGCTTTTCATTGCTTGCAGCTTAGCAATGTTTATTTTTTGTGTGTGTAAGTGTTTTTAGTTGTGGTTCACGCTGCCGGTGAAATTCAATTTTACTAGTAGCATGAAAGGGCCGGCTCGTCCGGGGAAGTACCACACTCTCACAGAAAACCGACGTTTGAGTAGAAGCTTTTCCCCACCACTGCTATGCTTCGTTCGGTGTGTGAGAGAGCCGGAGGCCCATCTCCTCTCCAGCATCCATGGGCAGCGGTGATCACTAACCATAAGGTGACCCGCTTGCTCGTTTGCCGTCCTATGACAACATGAAAGTGGCCAACAGTGGTTTCAGATTTTTTTAAGCTGCCTATCGGAATCCAACTCGACTGCCATCAATGATGACAGCCTGATAGAAAGCATGTTTTTTTTAGGTTCTTTTTTTTTAGTTTTATCTAAAGAAAATGAAATATAATTGCAGTTTAGTAACCTCTGACTACTCAGGCTAGTATATGGCTCTGGTAGTACAGAGAGGGTCGTGCTCCTGCAGTGGAGACTAGAAAGACCTGATGATGATGATGATGATGAACCAAATCTACTTATGAAAATAATGTATGAAACACAGAGTCAATTAGATGAAGTGCCACATGCACCCCTTTTATTCTATGACATCACTTGTCCACGGAGGGTGAAATGTCAGTGGGCGATTCGCTGAATTTCCCGGCTGCCTCAAGTATCGGAAAACTGGATTACAGAGTTAACGTTATTACGGCGCGATCTAAAGTTTTGAGTAGCGGTTAGTGCTGTCAGGGGACGGAAGGTATCTCAATAAAATGTACTGCGCAGATTCGAGATTTAAGTCACTAGTCAAGTATCATCATCATCTTCATCTTCAGATCATTTTAAGTCTTCACTGCAGGAGCGCGACCCTCTCTGTACTACCAGACCTAGTAGCCAGAGCATTTAGAGGATTTGGCCTACACTCTCCACGCTGGCCAGACGGGTTGGAGAGGTTTCTTTGATGTTTTTAAGCTTTGTTTACTACTCTGCCGGGAATCACACGGTAAAGTAAGTATGCTTGTAAGTCACCTTGTAGAAGTTGCCCGCGATATTCCCTGTAGGGTAGGGGGGGAGGGGAAGACTTAGACCGTTATTATGAACAACTGTTCCTATAGGACCAATGTGAGAACTGGAATGTTTTTCGACCTCTCATAATTGTAGCGTGCGGCTGACGGCTTAACACTTTTGTATGAAAACGTCGATATTTTTGAGTTCTCATCATTGATCCCATAGGAAAAGTTGTTCCTATTGACGGTCTGAGTCACCCCTTTTAAAGGGTTTGTCAAAGGTCATTTTACACGCTATATAAATATTGCTACCAATAGAGAACACCTTAGGGGGCTGAGAAATTAGCGATTATTGAATTTGAATTGAACCTAATTTATTTCTGACGCGCTCGAGAATATAAATGTAATCAGTCTTTTGGCCAAAAATTGCTAACTCAACCATCAAAGTGAACATTTTTTATTACTTTTCTTTCTACTGAAACAGCTTTTTAATCTAATAGGTCCTGGCGCTCGAGTTAATCCGTGTTTAGCATTGTTATAGAGTTAACGAGTTTGAAGAAATTATAGACTTGCAGACTACATAAAAGGGCCAAAAGGTTGAAGGGCCGGGGGGGTAAGAGGCCAAGATGGCAAGGAGCCAAGGGGAAAGGTACCAAAGGGCCAAGGGGCAAAGCCGCCAAGGGGCCAAGAAGCTGGCTAATTTGAATCTCTACCGTAGGCGTTAAAAGATTGTTAATCTTTCGTAATATCAAACGCTCATTATTTCTTCGGAATGCCGGATAAACAGGGCCGAACCGTGAGTTTAGGGCCGAACCGAGAGGTTAGGGGCTAATTTAATTACTCAAAGTATATGAAAAAATTAAATGACGAGCTCCGTGGCGCAGCGGTCATCACGCCTGCCTGCGACACGGATGGTCCCGGGTTCGATCCCCGGTCAGGTCAAGATGGAAAACGATCTTTTTCAGATTGACCTGGGTCTTGGATGTTTATCTATATATGTATTTGTTATAAAATATAGTATCGTTGAGTTAGTATCCCATATCACAAGTCTTTCATTAGAACTTACTTTGGGGCTAGCTCAATCTGTGTGATTTGTCCGTATATATTTATATATTTATATTTATTATAATGTGTTTGATTAATCGCAAAATTTGCACGACTAACCTTACGATCTGTTTACTTTACTACTAAATATACTACTCAACTACTGGACCGATTCTAATGATAATCTCTAACGTACGCGTTAAGATTCCAAATCTAACGTACTAATAAATGCCCATCATTTTGCGAAATGCCCGACAAAACATCAAAAGTTAAATTTGTAATTGTTCGCCCGCATCCGAAGCCTGCTCTCCATCGCTCCGCTTCCCACCTCGGCTCTTACGCAACATCGCGCCGTACAACAACAGTTCGCGAGTACACACGGTGATTCATTGTATCTTTGCGCAACATCTGTCTTCGGTCAGCGCTGGTACCTTAACTAAACCGATAACGCAGCTTATCGTCACTATTGCAAAATGACACTTTTCTTAAAGACCTTCTGCAGAAGAAACATATACCTATATTTAATAATCTTCAAGATCTTCTTTTCGAGTTGTAATGTCTTCTTCTTCGTCCTCAGTCATCTTTTAGATAAAAACCTACTTTAATGTAGATACTGGACAGATTAAAAAAAAATTAAACTGCATTTCGGGAGTATAGTACAGCTTGAAAATGTATTTTTACCCACGGCGAAACGGAGCAGGTATATGCGTTTAGGGTGAGAGATGTTTGTTTGTGCGTTTGTGCAAAGTAATGTTCCCACCTATCTTCTAAACTAATGATCCGATTCTGATGCAGTTTTCAATAACGGGTTTGTGTTTGATGAGTTTATGTTCTTAGACAGGTATCATGGCTGTAACTCACTAGGGGGGCGCCACAATATTAGTGCAAAACAATGTTGCGTCGTGGGTTTTTTTTTTTTTAATTTTGCTTAATTATTTATTTATGAAACAATTTTTAAATTAGAAAGTGCCTTCTAATGTAAAAAAAATAGTTCATGAATAAAATTTTTATGAAGTGAGGTAACAAACATGCAATATCAACTAATAAAAACCGCCAACTTAATTGAAAGTCTCCTCCTTTTTAGGGCTCCGTTCTCCGTAGTTAACAATTCTTATCATCTCCATGTCCGTCTGTCTGTTCGCGGATTAGCTCAGAGACTATTAGTACTAGAAAAATTCCGCATGGGTATATTAATAACGTCAAAAAACTGCCTTTACGGATTTCAGGGCATACGAGGAGAACACATGTCAATTGAGTTTGAATTTGTGGCCCCCAATAGAAACTCAAACGTAAGTATGTCATTTTTTTCATTTTCATCCTCACTCCCGTATTTGTCTATGATCTTTATTGCCTAGAGAAAACATAAGGCAGTGGGTCGTCTGATACTAGTAATAGTATCTTCTTCGTAGTTCGTGGTGTTTTAGACAAATCAGTTTATTTATTTATAAGATTCCTCCCAGACATGTAAAGTAAGGAGTATTTTTATCATCATCCTTTGTTTTTTAGTGTCGTTGGATAGAAAATACTGGTTGTAAAGAATTCCGCGAAAATATATACGGTATACTTGATACCACTACGCGGCGAAAATGCTATAAGCAATAAATATTATTGTAAAATTTTTGATGCTCTAAACTGAAATTTGTGCAGCTTGCTCTGATGAAATTATATCGCATGATCAATTTTAATATTTTAATTACAACGTTCATGTGAAAATAGACTCCCAACGAACGAGACTTTATGAATTTTTCAAAAACCAGTTTCGTTTCCCTTACATAATTGAAACATTATTATATATACTTAATATATTTATACGTAATGAACGTGTCAAAAGGGGTGTGAAAGAATCTTTTTTATACCTGTACTTCGAGGGAGAAATATACTTATACTAAAACGATAGTAATTTATGTATGTATTTTTATTATATAACATTAATTATTTAGTTCTTTCTAAATCAACAAAAATAAAAAAAAATGTTTAAAATAGGTTAAAACTGTTATTTTTTCTAGATGTAAGTGTATTTAACTTGAATATCAACGCAAATTTTTGCTGTGTCAATTTTCTCAGCTGTAAAGCATAGGCGCCCGGTGTCCGCTATAATGAATATCAATGCAGTATCCTAAAAATTCATGCAGTAATGTAGATTTGGTATAGTTTTTACGGCCGGTTGCCTGCCTAATGCCTACCTTATTTGGGTAGAAATATATTTTTGATAGCATAGAAGTATTTCTTTCAAAAGCCATAACCGCCAAAAATGATATTATACATATTATGTTTTTTTGACGCCCATAGCCGGTAACAGACGCGAAACAGCGAATAAACCTCCGCGGCACGATTCGAAAAAGCTGGTGTCGAGAGCTTTTGTTTGGGATTGCGTTAGGACGGGTTTTATAACGAGCTTGTATTGAATACGCTTTTTCATTATTTTCCACCACCACAAACTTTATTGTATTTTTATTTACTTCTAATAAAAGAAACAGGGAAAGTAAGATTACATTATTACTTTTTAGAAGTTCTATTCAAATTTCAAATGTGTTTATTCTTTTTTTTACGTGTAACAAAGATTTTTTCTGGACACAACTTCAAATGAAATGCTTTAAGTATTTAACGAATCCTTAACAAAACGAGCCAAATTTACGAATAAAGTTTTTAATGTATTTTTCATAGCTCAAAAGTATTTAACAAAGTTAGTAGCTTCTAAGTGAACTTTAACGTGACTTTTTAGTAACAAGCAGTTGGCCTGTTTAAAATAAGTATCAAATGAAACGAAAAAATACGAAAAGATATAAAAAAAAACTCGAAGCTGATGAAAAAATACAGCAGATAAAGACCAGCCACATTAACAGCATTCTGACTTCAGATTCCTGGTAGTGTGCGGCTGGCCCGAAGGTAAACTTTGAAGTTGAGTGGTGGCAGCAAGAGTATTGCATTTTATATGAAATGACAAGGCGACAAGTGAGTTTGTGATGGGAAGTCAAAGTGATTGTGATGGGAAAAAAAAGGGTACAGTTGAAGTTTGCCTTAGACAATTGTGCAAATTGATTTTAGTGACTTTATAAGGTGTACTGTGTTAAAGTGGACTGATAAATGACCAGAAGCTCCCACGAGGCATCAAAGAACATACGCCATCTTTGTTGCTACTTAGAAAAACTTTACCGTACAACACCGATACTTAGTATCTCATTATACTGGACATTGGCAGAATCACTGAAGTTTCGGTGGAAGCCATAATATAAAACACAAGAAGAAGAAGAAGGCGACAAGTGTGGTTCATGTAATAAAACTTTTTGACGCAAAAATTAACCTCAGAAAAGCAACCAAAGGGACCAATTATATTATACAGGGTATATATTTCCAAAAACAAAAAATGGACTATGTTGTCTGAAATAAAGAGATAAGTATATTATTATTATAAAAAAAAAGAATTATCAAAATCACAATTTTTTACAGGATAGTCTATCCTATAAAAATTTATGCGTGATCATAAATTAAAATGGTTATTCATAAAAAATAAACGCGTCGACTTGATAAACGTTTTTTAGTCGGTTGATAAAACGCGCGACACTTGCCGCTGCCACGCGAAGTCAAAGTTTCTTGCCGCTGCCACGCGAAGTCAAAGTTTACCTTTAACAAGAAGCCACGACACAACTTACCGGGAGGGGTGCTGTTAGCGCGGCTACACTTGCGGAAGTAGCGGCCGCAAACGGATCGGAAGCGGATCGGCGAAGAGGTCGCCGATTTGTGCGCTCCATGTAAAAATGGTGCGCACACGGCGGCCTCCTGTCGTGCGGCGCGGGATTTGCGGTTGCTTGCAGCTATGGCGTAGGTTGATGGGCCTTCTCCGGGCGACTGGGGCAGAGCCCGGCCCGGATCCGAGCCGTTCATCACACTCAAGTTCATTGTGCTACGTTATGTCCTTCATCTTGAAATTTAACTTTCTTTCACTTTTGCGATCAACAAGACGTCTTCGGAAGTTAAGTCATCGCGGCGATTTAACCGACACCCGTTTTGAATCAGCGCCAATATTAAAAGTTAGATTGATTTTAAAACTGGAATTTAGTTCATTGAGATTGTTTTTTAGGTCGTACGTTTCGAAAATTTGCGACGCGTGTTTTATGTCGATTAGAGTTTAAAATAATTTAATTTAATGTAAATTATTTTCTTAAATCAGCCCATCGCGGCGAAGAACAAATCTTTTCTCAAAATTAACACAAATTTCAACGCGAAAAAAGTTTATCCCATGTTGGAAATTGGGACTTAGAAAAAACGGATTGGAGCTACTGTTGAGCCCCCAGTGAGGCTGGGGGTGCAAGTTGGATGCGTGCAGCCGCGCCGGATGCCGGGACGCTTGTGGCGGCGGCTGGTGCAGCCTGCAGGTGGTCCGGGCCGGAGGCGGGCTCGCAGTGCAACGCTCCGGGGATGCGTTTCGGCGGTGCGCGCGCGGCCGGCGCGTCGACTGGCGCGCCCGCCGCCCGCGAGCGAACGCCCACGGAAACTAGGCCCGCCGCAGTAGGGCTGTGCACTCTTTTCTTTTTGTAAATATTATATTTCGAAATTGAATCGAAATTTAGATTGAAATTTTAACATTTATTTTTTCATTCCTTTTTAGAATAAATTTCTTTATAGCGACTTACATAGGTATTTATAAAGCGTATAAATATTACTTTAGTTATCTTTGAAGGGTGATTTAGCCCGTCAATACAAGGTAATTCTGAATTCCCAGGCAATATTTTGATGGCATAGTCGGAATCTCTTGCAAATATATATGGAAATTCAATTTTTTTTTAGCAAAGTATCAATAATTCTTCTGGATTCTATCAGGAATTCAGATCTGGTTCCGTAACTTTAGGATTCATGTTAAACTACTTTTCTTGTGGGACCAATTGGTATTCTATTGGTATGGTAATTTCTTGGTATTCCCCCCCATACAAATTAGCCGATTTTTTCCAGTTTGCAGCATAAATATAAAATAAAATTTGTTCATAGTGGCAAGTTAAGTCGCCCGTTAAAAAAATTAAAAGGCAAACAGATCTTGCTTGCCGCATCACCTTTTACAATGATTCGTGCGATTTCACGTCATATATAACAGTCCTAGCAAATTTTTTTTCAAGCAGCCAGCCCTATCCGCCGCGGCCTTGTGGCCATTAGCTAAAGATATCGCCGCTCCCGCCAACTCGACTGCGTCCGTCTCAGCAGCCCTAGCTTGGTGAAGACGTAGCAGTCCCTCCCATCGGGCGTCCCGCTCGGGCGCAACAGGCGCCGTTGCTAGGCGACGTGTTAACAAACCTTACTGCTATGGGAGATACGGCCGTTTCGCTCGCGTGCCCGCAGCACGCCGGTGTGCAAGCGAGCACGGCGCGGGAACGCCTCTTTTCGATACGTATGTACGTGTATCAATTATAATTATTACCATGTCCATCCTATAAAGGTATAGAATCCGGCCAAGTGCAAGTCGGACTAATTAAAAATGCAGAGTGTAAATTGGACCTCCACTTTTCCTTCAAAGTGTGACTCAAAACCGTCGATATGTCTCATAGGTAAAATTGAGAACTCATTTTTTTACCTGTACGGCTGTACACATTAGTATGAAAATGTCATTTTTTTTAGATTCCTAGCATTGATCCCATAGGATAAGTTCATGTTGAAGGTCACCCCTTTAACGTAAGGGTATGTCGAAGGGCTATTTACTCGATGTATACTAAGGGTTCCGTTCCACCGTATAATAATCAACTTCAACAACCTTATTCATATTCTCATATGTAAAAGTACGCATGAATTAAATTAAGGACAACTCCCAACAATAAAACCTCTTCAACGCGACCTCTTTTATGAGGCTAATTAACCAAACTCCTTCTGGCATAGAGACTTAACATTATTGTCCTTATTGTCTGTGATTTTCTTTATGTATTTTTGTGTGACAAAAGAATGTAAACACATTAGATTTGTCTGTATCAGACTAGACCTTTTATCTTTTCTACATGAAATTGAATAATACTGAGTGATTGTCGTCTAATAAATTAACTATAGAGTCTCAATAATAAATGGATAGTACTGAAAACTAACAGCTCATTTAGCAGAATTTAATAAAACATCAAAAATACACGTATCTTGTATTGGGTCCCTGTTTGCTGTTTTTAGGGTTCCGTAGTAAACAAGGAACCCTTATAGTTTCGCCATGTCTGTCTGTCTGTCTGTCTGTCTGTCTGTCTGTCTGTCTGTCTGTCTGTCTGTCCGTCCGCGGTTTTACGCAGAGACTATAAGTACTAGAAAGCTGTAATTTAGTATGGATATGTATATTAATCATGGCAAAAAAGTGGTAGAATAAAAACATGAAAAAAATTTTTTTTAAGGGTAGCTCCCATACAAGTAAATTGGGGGAGTAATTTTTTTTTCTCTATTTACCCATCGTGTGGGGTATCGTTAAATAGGTCTTTCAAAAATATTATGAGGTTGAGAACACCATTTTTCGATTTAGGGATCCGTTTCCGAAATATTTGGTTTTAAAGTGCGAATTTTTGTTAGAGGTAAGTGTCCCCCCCTCTATCTGCTAAACGGTTATATATAGATACGTGAAAAAAATTACAGCAGTAGTATATATACTGAAGTTTAAAGGAAAACTATCAGAGCTGAGTACTAAGTGCAAACTAAAAAGTTATAGGCAACCAACTTATAAACTGTAAAATTTCATACTATTTTCATTGTTAGATGTTTTTGGTCGCTAAACTGTAAGGTGCGAGTGTGAATAGTGTGAACTCAAAGTTGTCATTCGCAACTACGGAACCCTACACTGTGCGTGGCCCGACACGCACTTGGCCGGTTTTTTTTATTATTGGTTTTATTATTACTTATTCCAATAGCGGCAATAGATATACACATAATCTAAAAAAATAGTTATAAAAAAATAAAGATGACAAATAATATACATTTTAATTAAAAAGGCACGTGAACGTTTTATGACATTTAGTATTCTGTGCCCTGTAAATTTTTTTATTATTTGTGTTTCGACACATAAACGGAAAACGACCTATGAATAAATGAATATTTTAAACATAATAAACTATATATTTTAAAATAACCCTTGCATCATCATCAATTCATCCGCAAGAAGTCCACTGCTGGACATAGGCCTCCCCCAAGGATTTCCAATATGAGCGCTTGGAAGCGGCCTGCATCCAGAGCCTTCCTGCGACCTTTATCAGGTCGTCCGACCACCTAGTCGGTGGGTATCCAACGCTTCGCTTGCCGGTACGTGGTCGCCATTCAAGAACCTTTCTGCCCCATCGGCCATCGGTTCTTCGCGCTATGTGCCCCGCCCACTGCCACTTCAAAGAGCTAATCCGCCGGGCTATGTCGGTGACCTTGGTTCTTCTACGGATCTCCTCGTTTCTGAGCATAGCCCTCTCCAATAGCTCTTTGAGCGACCTTGAGCTTTCTTATGAGGCCCATAGTAAGGGACCACGTTTCGGACCCGTAAGTCATCACTGGTAACACACATTGGTCGAAGACTTTTGACTTTAGGCACTGAGGTATTTTGGACGAGAAGACGCTGCGGAGCTTCCCAACCGCTGCCCAGCCGAATCGGATTCAACGAGGTTCCTTAGATTCCGCTACATAGAGTTTCGAAGAAACAAACTCTTTACATTAGTCAAATAGAAGCCCGATAGCCTAGTGGGCGTAAGCATTGTTAGCGCTTGCGCATGTTAAGCAACAATGTTGACCGCAAGTGGCATAAGAATATCTCACGAGCTTCAGAAGGCACGTTAAGCCGTTGGCCTTGGCTGTCATCATTGATGGCGTTCGTTAAGTTATGCCTTGATGCAGCTTGAAAACTCTGACACTAGTGTTGGCCACTTACACGAAAAACAAATTAGTTATTTTACACACATTTTTAAAATGTATGTTTCATTTAACAATCGTAAAAATCAATTTGGCTTTCTCGTGCGTGCTAGTGGCCACCACAATGCACTCAAACAAATAGCATATGAAGTAACTGCTTGGCCGAAATCGTCCACCCACACGGCCAATCGCCAAGAACAATAGGTTTGGCAACGGCGATCTGTTACTGTCCCGGTTAATCGGTGTCTTACAACACCTGTCATGGCTGGCCCGCGATTGATGAGGTTGTGTTGGGTTGTGACATTTTTATGGCAATAGGTGATCAAGAACCCCGAAGGGGTTTCCATTAAAATTTGAAAAGGCTTGTAATTCTCAAACCATTGGTACTTTAACCAAGCTGTATAGGAACGTACGTAGATTATAATGAGATTAATTGATTACATGATTAATTTTACTCCAAAATGATGAAATATTGCCACAATTCCCTTTTTCCGTTTGTTATGGCGCTTCCAGGGGACTCTTAAGACCAATTCGAGATAGGTACATACTGTACTATAATTACTATAATTTCGGATTTTTAACAACCTTTTTCTATGCAAACGAATTTATTTTTTCATGGCAGCACGTGGGATTGATTTCTTCAACTTGAAAAATAGAAGACCAACGAACTGAGTGATATTTTCACATAAAAATTGTATCTTTTATAGTACATTGTGTAGCAAGGGCGGGATAGAAGACATTACGTCAAACGAGCGACTACTAACAAGCACGAGGCGAAGCCGAGTGCTTTTAGTAGTCCGAGTTTGTAATGTCTAATACCGGCCGTGATACACACAATGTTTTTCATCTCACTGAGTAAATAGTAGAGTAAAAAAAAATAATTTTCATATTATATTGGTTGAAATTGTATAGTATGAATATTCTATATAGTTTACCTTGAAAATTAATATTTATGCGTCTGCAAGCTGGCTGATTATATTATCTATATAAATATTATTGACCATTTATTCATTTATCATAGGGGATGTATTTCATGCAAATTAATGAATATTACGATTACTTATAAATATTATGCCTAAAAATAAATAGCGGCAAACAGTGAACAGAAAATGCATCCGAGGATTACACAGATAACGAAAATGTTTTATCCAAAAACTGGAAGTCAAAGATCGATGAATACAAACAGCGAGCCACGCACGGCCATTAACGACTCCAAATTTGAATTAAGGACAAAAATCTCGCAGAATAGTTCAAATGTTTTTTTCATCGGGTTCACTGGCAATTCCAAATTTGAATATTCGACTAGAAAACTTTTTGGATGTAGAAGATTTGACGCTTGTGCATGGTATAGTGCCCTATTAAATTTAAAAAAATACTTTATGCGCTCTCGGGCTTTATGGAATTTGTATGAAATCTTATAGCCCACGGTCGTAATAGCGACCATCCAGCCCACTTTGCTTGCATTTAATGACACTGTTTAAGGGTAGGTGAGATGAAAAATCACTTATTCAATAATAGTACTCCAGAGCCGCAGCCATCGAAACGACGAACCGATCCGTCTCTGAGCTCCATTCGCTGGACGCCCAGCATCCAGCTGGATCGTCCTGTCGCAGGATTACCAGCATTCAGCTGGATCATCCTGACGCAAGATTACCGGGCGGATGACAGATCTACAATAACAGGCGCAGCTTTGGCAACTGTCACGGTTGGTGCAAATTGCGAACGAAAAATTATAAGTGTTGAAACAATTATTTGATTTTCAACCCTTTCAGCTACCTATCTATTACGAAGTCACAGACTACTAATTGACTTTAATTTTGAATTAATTTATTTTAAAACACGGTAGGATCTTTGACACTAGACTGGCATCGACGCCATTTAGTGAGAAAGAAATGTATAAGTAAAAAAAGTAAAATATGCATTATTTGAAAACCCCACATTTTTGTCGGTTTTTTTTCGTGATAACTGGTTTTGTACTGCATTGCTTTGGAAGTTACAGTTATAATTCTAAACCTGACTCTCGGATGTTTATCTAAGGATCAATTATGAAAATATAGTATCGTCAAGATAGTATCCCACGACACAAGAATACAACTGTGGGGACAGTTCATCATTGTCTAAGTAGTTATTAATATTCATTTCCTTCCCCTGTTGTAAAAATTCAATAATAGTTTTTATTCGAATTTAGAACACATGTTTTACTCTATGAACTTCATCTTTTCTTTATTATTCTAAGGCGACAAAAAGTAAAGTTTTTCATTTCGTTGTATATTATATTGAATTAAACTGCCGAAGATGCATATATTTATAACCGAATTAAAATCCGTGGCGTAGGGCGCTGTGGTATCAGACACTAGCGCCTCCCAGCAATTAATTCTATAAGTCCTAAACCATATCAAATTTAAAAAAAATAATAGCTGAGGTCCCTAGTAAATAAATTGCTTTTAGTATTTTTTGTATAAGATATCACTAAGTATAATTTGATGAATTAAGAGAACGACTTATTACTGAAGTGGCCACTTTTGGCGGTAATAAGTAATTCTCTTAAACTCAAATTATAATTTAAATGAAAAGTAATAACAAGTATACTACAAGTAATTTACTAGAGCATTGAGATTTTAGATTTTTTTAAATTTGATATGATTCAGGACTTATAGAATTAAATGCTGGGTGGCGCTAGTGTGTGATACCAGAACGCCTTAGGCGTACATACAGATGAACAGACGTGTTATAAACACGTCTGTTCATCTGTATGTACAGACGGCACCTGGTTGTTATAACAACCAGGTGCCGTCTGGCTATTGACAGAGAAAGACAAAGTTTAAAGCCGTTTGCAGAACATTATGGACCCCCATCTTTATTCTTCCAAGAACTTTCAATTAAATGCAGTCTTCATCTTAAAAGTGTCGCGATATGAATTGCGTTCCAAAGAAGCAAAACCTAATATACTTTGTAAGTGCTCGTTGCTTGTATCTCGCTGAATGAATAGTTAGTCTGATGCTGATGAACTGCATTTAATTACATTCCTAGGAGCAGGCAATAGAGGCAAAACGCTTTGACTTGTTAATACTTTGAAATGATGCGAAATTGTTTTTCTTAGAATATCGCAAGGATCATGATTTAATTTATAGTTATGTCTAGTATAAGTAGACTACCATCTGAATTTGATGTAATCTTTGTGATCATACACTAAGATATCTAGAAAACAACACCTATGTCGAGGTTTCATGAATATTTTTTTCAGCCATCTTGAAACTCCCTCCTTTACTTCAATGAGAGGCACGAATGAAGTAGCTAGATAGTATTGTTTAACAATGCTAGAGAAACAATAATGCTGTGTCTCGAATCTGATTAATTTTCAGGTTTTATCTCGCCAGCAAAATAACTAATGGTCGATGAGGCTGGCTACACATAAATCAAGTTGAACTACTTTTAAACACAGATGAAATTAAATGAAATTTTTTAATTCAAATTTGGATATCATTTATAGCTTTTTGAATGTCAATATTGTATATATTTTTTTTATTTGCAATATCTAAAATCTACTAGCGTTTCGTTAAGATCACTGCTAATTATTCTGATATTAGGTGTCACGGAGTTTGAACTTGAAATCTTACGAAAGGTAGACTTTGACGTACAGAGATGGCGTAAAGTATCGAGCATAATGTATACATACATACATACATATTAGCACGTCTTTATCCCTTGCGGGGTAGACAGAGCCCAAAGTCATAAAACTAAAGGCCACGTTTAGCGTGTTAGTGGGCGTGAAGATGGAAAGCGGAATCAAAATAGCATAATGTATATGAACGCAAAACGGCCACTTGTGCGAAATGCTTGATAAGGCTACGGAAAACTTATCTTTTATAAAATGAGAAAGCTCTGAAAGGAAAATGGAAAGAAAACCTGAGATGAACGGCGAAGCCCTAGCTTCACCGTTCATCTCGGGTTTTCTTTCCATTTTCCTTTACATAATTAATTTCTAATGAGGGCATTACAAGACCTCTCTAAATATTTAGGTATCATAAGAAAATAAAGCTTAATGTGAAGAGGAGTCGCTCTCCTGCAAAGAGAAACGTCTGCAGAGTCAGCCGAGTCTGTTAAACCATTTTAATTGCATGCCTCATCGATGAAAGAGATCAAACGATACGGAGACACAATTTTGTGAATACAGAAATGACACACGAAATTATCTGAGCTATCACAATACGTATATAGGTGTAAATAAAACCATCCAAAACTTAAACTTATGATTTTTGATGGACAATTATTATTTCAAACTGAACGCTTCCTCAGAATATTTACGCTAACGCTCTTTTTCAAAATGTCTTATCATTTACCAACCAGACGGATTAGTTGACCAATAAGTGCCCTAATAAATAAACAAAAATTATTATTTACATTAAAATAAGCATATTTACGCCTAAATACTCAAAGGCATCTTAGATGTATCTAAACTAAAATCATTCTTATGTCTCGTTCTGTCATTGTGTAGTCCAGATAACCTACTAGCTAGACAAAGACAGTCTGAGATTTGAGCTGTCATTAGTTAAGATCCTTTTAAATATTCGGGGGTTAGACACAAGTTCAATGAACCATAGGGTAAAACGGGACCTTTTGACGTGCTTTCGATGTCGGAAGTCGAAAGGCGTGAAAATATGTATGTATGTAGACTTGAAATTTGCATACAAGACACGCACTTTTGCTGTTAAATATTCTAAACTGGTACAGAACTCTTCATATGTAATTACGACTCGCACTTCACCGATTTCATTATATTAGAGGATCTCTGACATTAAAATTAATTATTTCTGTACTATCGTTATTTTGTACGCGCCACAAAGAACCGCTTCCGTTCAGAGATGAATCTACCAAGAATTAGTATTTCCCTCCACAGGTGCATATTTTCCGATAAGTTCACTTCAGTGAACTAATGCAGGCATCGCTAATTTACAGTTAAAACTGTGCTTGGCTGTTAAGTTCAGTTCAAACATACGATTGAGCTATAATTTCGCTTACATTTTTTCCTATGTATAAACGTCATATGTCAATACAACACTACAGAGTAAATGAACTTTTTAGGTTCTTTTAATTCAGCTTAGACGTATTATCAATCATAAAATCGAAAGCCCTCATAAAACACCGCTTTTTGCTTGTAATATTAAGGAGAGATAGTATCATAAGTCGTTTAAAATAAACTTTGTCTATGCCGTTTAATTTCTGCGGGGATGAGGGCATCTGACTCACAAAAGTAGTTCTTTGATGACATGTTCCCTGATGCACTCATACATTCTAGGGAATATTATGGAGCGTAAAGAAGTATACCTCAACTCGCCTAATCACGTCTTTTTACCTTACGGTGTAGATAGATCCTTTGGCCCTAAAACCTATAGTCCACAGTTATTTTGGGCGTGTAGAAATTGGAATTAAAATAGTGATGATTTGCTAGGCGCATCGCCTAAGTTGGTTATATGCTCTTTGGCCTAAGGCATGATTCCTGAGATATTCGCCTATTCCCTCAAACGGCTAGATGTTTATTTATTTCTCCAAAACTAAAAAGCAAGTTTACATAGATACTTAACGTTATTATTACCAAAAATTCAGCAAATGTCGCACGAAAAAAGATTCCCTGTGAGTTTCTAGATATGAATTGAAATTAGTATTTTCAATTTGTGTTTGTCATTAGGGAAAATTACACGTTTGAAAACATCGCGTGTCCATTTGAAGCGCTCCTTTTTAATAGTGATGATGTAAATAGCCTAAATTAAATGTATGATAGTTTCAAGTGCCCCACGATAATAATAATGACAATCAAGAGTACAATAAGGAGGTTTGTTAAAGTATTTTGAAACGATTTCGACACGTTCGCATTGACGGCAGTCGTTAAGCTATGTCAGACAGAAAAATCTGACACCAGTGTTGGCCATGTAACGAAAAACAAACAGCATACAGACCCCACATACATCCCGTTACAGTACAACACTGTTCTTCTGGAACCTTTTCTGTTTTGTAACCGTGGAATTAACTCGTAGATTGCGTGCTTTGCTGAGACGTTTTCACAACAGACAGACACTGATGAGACGCCTCGACGTCGTCTCTTAATCATCTAAATTAATCTAAAACCTTGTTTTACTTCAATCCTGTCGTTTGCGATTAAATTGTTTGTTTGTTGGCGAAAATGTCAAAGACACGTTCGTATGTTCGGAAGGGAGTTTCGAGTCTATGTTTTCTTAAAAGGCCGGCAACGCTCTATTTACAACACTGGTGTCGCGGTTGTCCGTGGGTAGCGGTGATCACTAACCATCGGTTGACCCGTTTGACAGTTTGCCGTGCAATTTCATAAAAAAAATATTTCGATGTAATCGAAATTGCTGAGTTTCTCCTATTATAATTACTAACTAACATTTTACAAGCTTTTATAGGTTTATAACATTCAATATAAGTTGTTTTTATGTTTATTTCGGTCAAACTTTGCTGTTATCGACCGATCCAATTTTGCATATTTTTAACACAATTTTATGGAGTTAATGGCCAGTTCTGAAGCTGGACTCAAACTGAATTCTGGCGTAGTTAAAATAACTTACGATATTGAAGCAAAATTAAATACTTACTGACATCACATATAACTTGGCATAAAACTTCCATCTAAAAAAACTTACCGCAGCGGTAGTACGTATCTCCAAAATATAGGTTGGACTTACCTGTAAACAAAAGAAATATATTTAGAAAAAAAATACTAAATGATTACATGTGCATTGGAGGTTTAAAAAATAAACAGAGACCTGATGGCATGTTTTTATGTGAAACGACAGTGTTTTGGCAAAATTCTGTCACCATCAAGGTATAAAAATAAAATTGATATCCTATACACAAAGATTTAATCTTTCTTTGTGTGTAGTTGTAGTGTTGTAAAAAACCTTGCAGAGAACTAAATATCCAAGTGAAATAAAAACCAAGCTACAAAAAATTTGTCCCGCAGATTGTTGTCACACAGAAAGGGATCAAAACATTTATTTGTGCTGAGAAATTGCCAACTGGTAACCTATTGCTCACAGCTGCAAAAATATGTTCGACATTTTTTTCCTTGTGCAAATGTCGATTTTTTTATTTTAAAGAGCTGAGATTTTTTATATTAAAAATATACTTATATTTCTTTATAAATTTTTATTCATCTAAAAAAGTTAAATAATAAAATACCCGTCTGAACCCGGGATAACTCGTGTCGCAGGCTGGCGTATTAACCGCTGCGCCACAGGGTTTGTCAAAGGGATTTAGACAACACATGTGATTTGCAGTTGACCTCCCGCTCCCCCCCCCCCACTCATTACGGTCTGGCAGTTCAACGGCAATGATCAATAACATATTAATATCAGTAATTGCTCGCAACATACATGCTTACATAATACACTATCACACGTGTAGTTAGAATAATGATCAGAGGCCAGATTTCAAACAAGCACAAAATAAGGGACGTATAGAGATATCTCCCAATCCTCCTGCTTATCTGAGGTTGCATCCTCAGCTGGAATGCTTAGGAGCCCGGGGTCCGCTTTTATACCAGCATGTCAGTAATCCATGGTGTAATATGGTTTGGCAAAATTGTCAGTAAATGGAAATTACAGCTGGATTTAGACAGGTCTAAGACAAATCAAAGTGTTTTAAGCATATGTTAGATTTGATATCAAAACGTTAAATTTAATTTATGATCCTACAAAATTGGTAGGATCAGTCCATCAGAAACAAAAGCTTGAGACGGCTAATAATTTTGAGGAGATGGCGGTGATTAAATTTCAGGGTCCAGTGCCTTTGACAGCCATTTGAAATAAATTATTTCAAAGAAAGCAAATCATTTTAATTTTTCTTCTACGGCGCCCTATAGAATACTAAATTTGAAATACTGTTTTTGCCGTGGCGTATAAGCTCATCAAAACATTAGTCAATCAAAAGCAATAGGCTTATAACCGTTGACCTAGAATCTAAAAATGGTAAATGTGTAATCAAACTAATTAAATATTTTTTTCTAAGGTGTATGAATTCTACATATACTGGTCAATTTTTTGGAAAATCGTGTATGTAACTGTATTATTCATTTATATTTAACAGATTTTATGTTAAAAAGTTTTTTGTGGAATGAAAAAGACTGTCATAATTTGCGAATTTACACGAATTATGTCCAGATTTTTAAAACGATTAACTAAAATAATCTCCCTACAAGAAATGTCTAACTAGAATAATGTCCAGATCCAAAGAGATGAAAAAAGATGAAGATCCACAAAAGTTGTAACACTGAAGATACTGCACAGTTCTGTACTGTCAGTACTTTGTGAATCCATCATCAGATTGCTCGATTCACGTCTCAATTGATTTGATGAATGCAAACAATCACGAGCAATTATGGCAATAGGGCCACCGTGACATATCGACGTCGCCAGGTTGGTTCACATTAATATGTAAAGTCCACTAGCATCAATTAGTAAAATTAGTGGACTGCAGAGTGTTTGTTTTACATTGTAAAACAGTATATAAATGCCTGCTTAAATTCCCGCAAAGAACTCTTCTCAAAAGCATTTATTAATTACACGAATTATAGCAAGCATTTATATAAAAGCATTTTTTCATTAATAATATAAACACTTAAAGAGTCCCACGTATAGCTGAAATCCCATACATACGTAGTTTGGTTTTAGTTTTACAAGCCAATCTCAACCAAATTTCGTACATACGAACGGATAAGGCATATTGATGTTTTAAATCAGATTTCAATTTTAAAAACAATACCTATACAAAATTACAGCGAGTAGAAGTTTTACGAAACTTCTACTCGCTGTAATTTTGTATAGGTTAACTAAAAAAAAACTACGTTTGTATGGGATTTCGGCTTTATGTGGGACTCTTAAGCTTCAAAAACCTTTTATTTGTATGTCGCGCACACCCGTAACTTAAACATAGGTCCCTACGGAAGACCAGCGCTGGCCTTAAAGCCGACACATGCTGGGTTGGGACCTGTTTGAAAACGAACACAGTGCTGAGGTGGGGTGCCATGCTCGGAGATTAATGGTTTCCTATAAGGTTATCGGTCGTCTTCTGAAGTTCCTCGCGAACCCCGTACTATTGAATTTTATCCTCTGTTTCTTTTTTTTTTTCTATATGTTACTGCTGTACCGTGTGCTATTTTCAAATAAACCCTTTTATATTCTATTTTAAGCTTCATCATCAGGTCTCTTTTAGGCTCCACTGCAGGAACATGTTAGAGGATTTGGCCTACACTCTTCACGCTTGCCAGCCGGGTTGGAGAGGTCTTTTTGATTTTTATAGTTTTCTGAGTCGCCTTCTACGACATCCACGGGAAGACTTGGAGTAGTCCTATTCTACTCTGCCGAGGACCAAACGGCTTTTTTCTAAGCTTACACCGTTATAAAGCATACCAAAAATATCCCGCGTCGAGCGGGTTGATGCGATGTCCATAGAGGGCGAAATGTTATTGGCTTGGACGCCATGAAGTGTCACCCTTAGAGTATATATTGATACTCTAAGGTGTCACCTCATTCGAACAGAGTAGTGCGTGTTAGTCCGCACTAAAGATAAAGTTAACTGCAATAGGTAACAGCGGACATCAATTTTATTGAACAAGTGTAGATGTGAACACAAAAATATGGCCTCGAAAATATCTATAATAAAAAATTTAAGATATTTTTAACAAAAAACAAAAACCGACTTTAACCCTATCGAAAAACAAAACAAACAAACCCTATCAATTTATTTAATAAGCGTAAGAATAAAATTTAAAAAACGTGTAAACCGAACGGCATATTTGTATAAAAATTTTTGATTTTTGTGTATTTATTCAAAAAGCGCTCGTCATATTTCGGTAAAAATTTAATGGGACCATCTGTAAAGTATTACCTATCGAACAAAAAAAGAATTTCTTAAATCGGTCCAGGCGTCTTCGAGAAATCGGGGAACATACATAAAAAAAAAGATTATGGCTACATATTCTGATATCTATGATTATGACGAATTGAGAACCTCCTCCTCTTTTTGAAGTCGGTTAAAAAGGAAAACCTGACTGACTCATAAATATATCGACGCACAGCGGAAACTATTTTGCATAACCTAAACTTGGAAATTGGTACAGGGGTTCCTTTCCTGATGAAAGTGAGCACTAGGAAAGGATTTTAAGAATTTCAACACCTGAGAGGGAATTTAAAATGGCTATTTCTGCTTTTTTTCTGAATCGTTTTACCTGAGCGGGAAAATTGCTGGACAAAATAAGTTGTCAAGAAGTAAAAATAACATTTATTCATTCCGATATTTGCTCTGGGTTGGGATCCAATTTAGCGAAAACCAATACATTTATTTCATGTTTAATTTTAAAACCATTTAGTTCCGGGAATCAATATTTACTGGTCAGCTATGAAAAGCCTCTTATTTACTTCATCAATATTAAAGTGTACAGAAAAACATTGATTCCAAAATGATTGTTTATTTGCAACCGAAATAAACTCAATGCAACATTGGAAAATTAATCGGCCATTTTCAAAAGAGCCTGGGCAGACGGGCTATTCCTATGCGACTAACGACTTTTTTCAGAGTATCCGTGCATTGTGATAGCCGAGGTTCAGCCGAAGAAGGTAATACTGCTGGTAATGAATGACGTAGGTTCTCTCTTAGTGATTTCTCGGCTGCATCCTTTGCTGATGACCGAACCCCAGAGTCCGGTATAAACTTCACTATTCATGCTGTAATATCATTAAGCAGTTTTTACAATCAATCGCCTGCCTGACGCATCCCTCATTAGGCAGCATCAGAACCACCAACCTACGAAAATCGAGTACAAGGATTTGCCCGCTCCGGCAAGCAAACCACTTAAGACCAACATTTCCATGTACAGCGTTAAAGGATTTTTTACAAATATGTTAAAACTAGCGTTTTCAAAGGCGCAAATTCTTCAGCCTGTCGTGTCTAATATTTATTGGGCCTATAGTTTGAATTTAATACTCTTGACTGTGAGAGTTGTAAGGAAGGGAGAACTTTGACAAGGATTTATCAGTGACAAGTATAAACGCACAGTAACAAAACAGTACAAGCATCGCGTCTGCACGGCCCCAAAAGCTATCGCTGGAAGCTTGTTGTTCCAATGTGTGGAAATCGACATTTTCATTTAAGTTTTGATGATAGTTTTGTGGTGGGTGAGTATTATCCTGTTGAGAGCTTACAGCTTTTATTGCCGCAAATACTGTTTATAGCCTTGCTACCTGCACTTTGGTTACACCATAGAGCTAGATGTTAACACTACTCCTATTTTTATTATTTGTTCAATAGGATTATCAATATAGCTCAATCTGTGTGATTTGTCCGTATATATTTATTATTTATTTCACTTACGTAAAAAGCCGAAAACAAAGATATTCCTGTTTTTGTTAGACACAAACGTACACAGCGACATCTGCTAATTAGCTTTGAGTTGCCACTCGCACTAAGGGGACCTTCGTTTGGCGGGGGTAAGGTGACTTGACTTTAACGTTATTACAGACCTTATTCACTTCGGGCTTATCAGTCAGGTTCGGAACATATTCGCTAATTGCGACCTCTGATAATAAATGTCTGGAAAATTACCTAATTAGTGCACGCTCAGTTTGCCATGTGGTCCCAATCCCTGATTAGCATGATTTGTCCTGACAGTGGGACCTTAATGGCACTACAGGTTGCGTCGCAATCACAGCTTTGTACCCACTATTTTAATGAGAAATTATTTATTAAACAGACGAAGACATGGGTATTATTTTGCAAGAACTTACTAGTGGCGAAGCACAAAAAGTAATAATAAATATTCTGTTTTTGTAAATATATAATACCACGAGCTCCGTGGCGCAGCGGTCAACACGCCTGCCTGCGACACGGATAGTCCCGGGTTCGATCCCCGGTCAGGTCAAGATGGAAAATGATCTTTTTCAGATTGACCTGGGTCTTGGGTGTTTATCTATATAAGTATCGTTGAGTTAGTATCCCATAACACAAGTCTCGAACTTACTTTGGGGCTAGCTCAGTCTGTGTGATTTGTCCGTATATATTATATTATGTCCGTATATATTATATATTATTAAATATTAAAAAGTAGCCAACGCTGCGCTTGCCGGTACGTGATCGCCATTCAGGAACCTTTCTAGCACATCGGCCATCGGATTTGCGCGCTATGTGCCCCGCCTACACACGTTGGACATCCACCGACGGTAGTCGGTCGACATGATAAAGATCGCAGCCAGGCGCTGGATGCAGGCCGCTTCCAACCGGCTGTATTGGAAATCCTTGGGGGAGGCCTATATGGAGTGGACCCCTTGCGGCTGGAATGATGATGATGATGATTAAAAAGTGATCCACTTTTTAGGGTTCCGTAGTAAACTAGGAACCCTTATAGTTTCGCCATGTCTGTCTGTCTGTCTGTCTGTCTGTCCGTCCGCGGTTTTACTCAGAGACTATAAGTACTAGAAAGCTGTAATTTTGTATGAGTATGTATATTAATCATGGCAAAAAAGTCGTAGAAAAAAATCTTAAAAAAAAATTTATTTTGGGTAGCTCCCATACAAGTAAAGTGGGGGAGTAATTTTTTTTTCTCTACTTACCCATCGTGTGGGGTATCGTTAAAAAGGTTTTTGAAAAATATTGTGAGGTTGAAAAGACCATTTTTCGATTTAGGGATCCGTTTCCGAAATATTTGGTTTTAAAGTGAAAATTTTTGTTAGAGGTACGTGTCCCCCCCCTCTATCTGCTAAACGGTTATATATGGATACGTGAAAAAAATTACAGCAGTAGTATATATACTGAAGTTGAAAGGAAAACTATCAGAGCTGGGTACTAAGTGCAAACTAAAAAGTTATAGGTAACCAACTTATAAAATGTACTGGAAAATGTAAAATTTTATACAATCTTTATTGTTAGATGTTTTTGGTCGTTAAACTGTGAGGTGCGAGTGTAAACAGTGTGAACTCAAAGTTGTCATTCGCAACTACGGAACCCTATACTGCGCGTGGCCCGACACGCACTTGGCCGGTTTTTTTTAATCATTGAAAATTCTTTAAAAGGGGTACATGCTCTCTTTTATATTACTTCAACAAGCGTAGATATAAAGGATATGGTAAAGTAAAAATAGTGAAATGTTTTTATCGTAAACTTCATTTACAAATTAAGAACTTTCCGCTTTTAGAGATCCATAAAAAAGATTTTTAAAAGCATGAGAACAGAAGCACGTTAATTCCATTCTGGGAAGTTCAAAGCGCTGATTCCCGAGAGTTGTTGAGTAGCGGCGGCTCCGGCAAATTTGGACGCCCCATTGGACACGAGAGCCTCTATCTCCTTAATATGAACTAGTGCCACCCCCTATTTTATTTATTTTACTACTTAATAAGATCAAATTAAAAAATCTACGTAAATACTTCGATAGTAAATGATTTGTAGTATTTGTTTCAATGAGAGCAGTGCTGGACTCCAAAAAATTCATGCTTCCCCTTAATACCGAGTACAACCACAGCGGCTTTTTTCAGGGCATTTGGTATAGTTTTAGGGTCACACACAATCTCTCGATCTATCCATTACTCTGAGGATCGCAGGTGGTGTAAGACTCTGTCGGAGTAAGTTAGTTTATGATTATGCACCTATACTATATACACAACACATATCTAAATAACAAGAAATGTGAGAAATGCCGATTCTCAAAAAGAACAGTTTTCATAGATGTACCTACATATATACTTTCCTTTTTCATAATTTACAAATTATGAAAAAGGCAAGTGGAATAAAGGTTTTTAATAAATATACTTTTCTCAGAGCAACCCAAGTTTTGTACAAATCAGCGCAATTTTTTTGATGAGCACTATATTTCCATCAAAGTTTTTATTGGACACAGGGGCCAATAAGTCGTTCATGAGTCGGGCGAAGTAGGGATTGGATCCAATTTCAAAGACCTATTGTTAACTTCGAAATGTATTTAATTATTAACACATTGTCGACATACATATAATTAATTACACCTTGTTTTTGGACGTGTTCTGGACGTATAAAGTTGTTTGATGAATTTCACAAAATTACGTCCTGGAATGTTTTTGGCAAACAATGAACTTCACGAGATGTTCTCCGATATTAAATATCGTGATATCAGGACCTTACGTCGATCAAAGGGACAACTTTCTGTAGAGTTGCTAAAATGTTTATTAAAACCAGTCAAATGCCAGTCAGACTAACGTATTAAAGGTTCAGTAGAAATTAAACACATTTCCCGACGTTCCTCTATTGTGACCCTTATATTAAATCCTTATATGTATAAAAATAAGATAAACATATATTTTTTTTAAACTGTAGGCTCAGTGTATTCTTTATTAACAAACTAGCTGACCCGGCGAACTTCGTGCCGCCTAACAGTCAATGATTAAGTATTCATTACACATATCGAGTTTTCATTGTTTTTAAGATGTATTCTGCTATTCGGGGCGGAGACAACTCCAACGAATCAATAACCATGAAAATTGGTTCAGCAGATCTCGAGTTATAAGTGTTGTAACAAACCCGTCTTTGATTTATATATATATAGACTTCAAGTTGTAAAGAGTAAGAGTAAGTCAAAATCAAATATGACTTAAATATTCTATTATATTTTAAATATCATTTGGTGAAAGATGAGTCTGTATCTCACGAACCGTGATAGCAAGTTAAAGTTCTATATTTTTTTCCTAGATAGCAAAAAGAGAAATGAATTATAGAAAGGCTGTTTGCATAAACTTTAACAGCAGCCCCTAAGGCGTAAACGTTAGATATTTATATTCGGTTTTGATGCATCAGGATAGCAGAAACATTCAGTAACTCGAACCCTACGACTTTTTAAGTACCTTCCAACTTGTCGCGAGGAAAGTTTGAACTGGTGTGGGTAGAAATAATATTTTCCTTTTTCAATGTTAGAATAGATTCCGCGCGAATGAATTAATATTCTGATTTGATTATTTCCGGCCAGTGAGTGCATTCATGACTGTATTTATGCAGTTTTATTATTTTTAGAACTTTCTGACTTTGTATCTTCTAATTCTTTCTGTTTTTCTACTGCGGCGGCTAGGTTGTTGGCCTCATGTAGGTATTTAAGGTGTACAAAGATGTAAAAGATGATTCATTGACTGGGCAGCGTCTTAGCGACAGTGTCTAATATTAAGGTTTCGTTTGTAAAATAAAGATTCAAAACTTTTTATGTACTATACTAAAATTACAAGAGGGTAAATTTGAGCATTCTTCGAAACTAAACTAAATTGATAATTCTTTCAGCGGTCACAGAAAGCCAGGGATTGAATAACCGAAAAAATACGGTTAAATCGGTACGCGGGATGAGGTCATACCTTTATATTTCGATACCTAAGAATAATGGTACCTTCAAATTACCATACCATAAAGAAACGGTACCTGTACGATTTTGGTATTATAATATTGCGGTATCGTTACTTTTTTCGATATTGGAATTATGAAATAAAGGTTTTCATTGAATTTTACCGCCGAATAATTTTTTCGGTACTGAAACTATTTCACTTAAGGTACCAGTAATTATAAAGGTATCGATACATAACGATATCGTAAATGTATAAATACCATTATTTATATTTAGCTGTATCACAACCGTATTTGTCAACCGATTTGGTTCTACCTTTAAATCTAAGGTGTATCGTAATTTTATACCGGTACCATACCCTTATACCCTGCAGAAAGCCACATTATCAATTTATCACTGACCAATACATACAACGTGTAACTGGACCTTCGACAGGCATATTCGGCCCGCCATAAGAACAACTTTTCCGGTGGGATACCGGGAACTGAAAAAAATTTCGACGATGTCATATAAGTGCTTAGCCACCAAACAAAACTTCCGACGCCATATTTGCCTGCATAATATTAACGTTTCACATTTCACAATAAATGAAAGCTTTTATTTATTTTAGGAATATTGACAAAACCATCAAGTCGTGAATTTACAAAACTGAAATTCGGTAGCCAAGTATGCATTAACTTTGATATGCCCACAGGATTCACTAGACCGTTTGTTTAAATAAATATTTTCCCGAGTGAGTGTTTAAATCGAGCCTTTGAGCTTTTTAATAACTCGAATCGAGTTAAATATTTGTCTGTTTGAATATCACTCGTCAAAAGGCCTCGAATGTTATCCTTTTTGGCCAAAATAAAACCAATATTTGTAGTGTCTGCAGCGGCTGCCCACCGAGATACACTACACTACACATATTAATTTGAATTTTGATTACCATCCCTCCGATGTTGACTTTGAAAATAAATGCACTGAGGGTGCAGTTGTCCCCAAAAATATATTGCTTTAAAATTGCTTTATATTGCCCGGGGCTCCGCTGACGATTAATACCTTTTTCTGGTACCTGGCATATGAAAGGTAAATTACATACAGACAAATCACACAGATTGAGCTAGCCCCAAAGTTAATTCGAGACTTGTGTACTTATGTCTTTTTCACGGCCTCAAACCAACAAAAATATTACTTAAATATTTAAGGGTATAACATGATGATCATTTAAAATTTTGTTCTGCGAGGCCATAGTTAACCTTTCAAACCATATTATGAACTGTTTACAGTTTAAAGTGAGAACGTAAAGCTTTACTTACCGTTTTCGTCGAAAACTATAACCTTTGGCGAAACCGCTAAGAAACGCTTTACGTTCACAGTTTTGACTGCAAACAGTAGTTCATGAAATATTTTGAAGAGATATCTCGGCCCTCGCAGCAAAATATATATAATCTCCTCGTTTTCTTTCAAATAATTTATTTCAAAGGGGACAGCACTGGACCTCGTAGATACTTTCGTATTTAATAAACTACTAAGGATGTTATAATTAGTATAAGTATGTTGTGAACTCGAGCGAAGGGCTACTATGAAGGTTTCCTTTACCGAGACTCTTCTATCAAAGAGAACGCCTACGAACTTTGCTACGATGCTACGCTGGTACGAAAAATGCTACGACTGACCTACGAGCTTCATTAAAAGCGAAACTACATCCGTTATTTTATCTTTTTAATCGTATTGGTTTGTTAGCGGTGGCCTAATGGTTAATGCGTTACTCGTACAAAGACTGCCAGTTCAAATCCCGCCCGTGTGGAATTTTTTCCCAAATCTTATTCTTCATTTTAATAAGAATAATAAACAAAATAGCATTGTGAATGCATAAAACACTTACGAAATACATGTCGTATTCTTGATACCTATTACTTTTAATTATTTTGCATTAAGAGTCGCCTGGAAGCGCATGTCTCCATACAAACGGAAAAAGGTAATTCTGGCAATATTTGATAATTTTGGAGTAAAATTAAGCATTTAATCAATTAATCTCATTATAATCTACGTACGTTCCTATACAGCTTGGTTAAAATACCAATGGTTTGAGAATTACAAGCCTTTTCAAATTTGTATGGAAATCTTGAGAGGCGTAAAATTCTCAAACATTTGATAATTTAACCAAACTGTATAGGAACGTACGTAGATAATAATGAGATTAATTGATTGGATGCTTAATTTTGCCCTAAAGTTATCAAATATTGCCACAATTCCCTTTTTCCGTTTGTATGGAGACATGCGCGTCCAGGCGACTCTTAAGTAAATTTAAGAGAACTACAGTACTCATCATCACCAAAAGTAGCCAGTTTTGGCGGTAATTAGTCACTAATTCATCAAATCCAATATTTCAAATTAATTTCAAATGTTATATATGTAAAGTAATCCCAAACATAACACGAGTTATTAACTATTGAAGATAATTTCAATTTGATCTGATTTAGGAGTGAGAGAAATACAATGCCGATTTATTTTTCCTACTAAAAAAATAAAACTACTCGTCATTGTATTATTAGGCAAACAGGCTTACGGCCCTCCTGCCTTATGGAAAGCGGTTACTGCAACACCACCTAGCGCGTTGCCGACCCTGAAGAAATCTTTTAACGCCCTTTTCGAATGATTCTGTATTTCCATTCTGTAGTCGAGGAGCCCGATGGTCCAGTGGGTGTGAGCTCTATGAGCGCTTACGTATGTTAAGTAACCCCTGGTGCAGTCCCTACTTGGATGGGTGACCGCAAGTGGCATAAAATATCTCGAGCTCCTCCGTGCTTCGGAAGGCACGTTAAGCCGTTGGTCCCGGCTGTCATCGTTGATGGCAGTCGTTAAGCTTTGTCAGATGCCTTAAGGCAGCTTGAAAAATCTGACACCAGTGTTGGCCACTTACACATACGAAAAACAAACAACAAACAAACATTCTGTAGTCTCTCGGTTAATTACGATAACGTTGACATTTTTTTGCAATCCAGTTGAGGGTTAGCGGATGTTTTTCAGATAATGAATTTCAAAAAAGTAGTAAAAACAGATTCAGTTGCCGAATCCAAATATTCGCGACAAAATTGAGGGATTGGTTTCCCTGACCCTTTACCCTGTGATTGCCATGTTGATACAACGCAGGGATGTAGGGATGCTACGTGATCCGGCGAATACTATCGATTAAATCGGTAGCGTTGCCGTGTGGTTCCCGGCAGAGTGGAGCAGGACCTCTCCAAGTAATCCCGTGGAAGTCGTAGAATGCGACTTAGGCAATATAAGCTAAACGAAGTTTATAAACATCAAAGAGACTTTTCCATCTGCCTGGCCACCGTGGCGAGTATAAGCCAAATCCTCTGACTGTTCTGGCTAATGTATGGCTCTGGTAGCAAAGAGGGTTGTGCTCCTACAGAAGAGACCAAAAAATACCTGATGATGATGATATCGGTCGCTACAGTTACAAGATCGTAGATAAATTCACTGTTTATTCAATATGTTATATATATATATATATATTTTTATCTTCAGCTGCCTATCCCGGTGGTTGCAAGTATGGCATCGGGTACGCGCGCCCAGCCTCCTGAAATGCTTTCTCATCTCCTTCCTTTCGAGCAACTAGCATCGCAAATACCTTTATCCTGTACCACAGTCCAACATACTCCTAATCTTCCTTTGGTAGAAAAAAATCATTTTTTATGGGCAGCAGCGTCGGAACCGATATAAGCCAACCAAACTGCGCTCACCAACCCGTTTACCAAGCGTGGAGATTATGGCAAAATCCCCAATATTGGAAATCCTTGATGAAGGCCTTTGTCCAGCAGCAGACTCATTGCGGAAGACAGAAATAAGTATCAAAATAGAGAGAAAATCATTTTCCAGCAATGATACACAATACCTAGCTTCCAAAATGCTTGCTGTGAATCTTTCACAGTGTCGAATAATCATTATCCTACCAAAATCCGAGCACTATCGCATCACTAGTCGGGACTAATGATGGACTAGGGAGCGTCTGAATCAGATGAAATGCAGCTACATATATCCGAGAAATCCTGCATTTTCGGCAGCTTGCTTTGCCTACGGGCTCGAGGGGTGGCGGCGGCTAGCAGAATGCAAAATTTAATTGTTAGACTGAATTTCTAATTATCTCTGCATCATTTGCAGGAGCCGGTGCATGCGAGAAAAATATACTTTTTGAAAAAGAAAATATGCTAACATCTGTTTACTGGATTAAGGTATTGGTACGGTTGATTTTTGCAAAATGTATACGTTATATTTTTTTACTGTTTATTGTGGAAAAAACTCACCTGAAGGTACCCTCGCATGTTTGCATGCAAAGACTAGATAGTTTTAAAGTGATGACGTCATATATGTATGTGTTGCACGTAATGTGAGAACTTTTTTCGGCAGCGAACTTCGTTCTTTATGGTGTAGTTTTCCATCCTTTCTTATCTTCCGCTATCTCCTTGACCTCGACACGACACGGCAGCTATGTAAATTATTAAATAGTATCATAAAAATTGCTACAATTTCGAGGGATGTCATATGGTACTATTAATTATAAAATAATTTCATGTTTTTAAAGATTGGTTTAACCATCTTTAAGTAAAGAATTATCAATATAAAACTAAAAGAATCTGATGGCAGGTTCCCTCTTTCGTTCCATATCCGCGGCTTGCCTTTGTATATTGCCCACAGCGCAAGCAACCAGACATTCTTTGCTCTTTGATAAATATCTGCGATACAGCCGGGGAGGGCAGCTAGTTATAAATAAAATTCTCAACGAACAACGGGAATATAAACCTCCAATCTAGAATAGATGAATGGATAAAACGAGTGGCATGCCACACGATCGCCACAACCACCCGAGCGGAGCTATGCGACGTCTTAAAGAGTTTTTGAAGTGAAAACTCCTTTAGCCGCGTTGAGCGATTCTTGGTAGGAGATAACTTATGGTATCGCGTAATGCTTGTGATAAAACGTAGAAACTATAATTTGTCGGGTAGTACAGTGGTGAACTTTGAACTCAAATACGAGTACCTTTAGCTTATGGATCGTGCTCATAGATAAAGCAACAAGCCGTATGTATTCTTAATATTACTCTGTGGTCGGTCTGAGCACACGGAAGGCGGAAATGGCGGGAAATAGCGCTTTTTCCGCCCAGAGCAATTTACTAGCCGCGATGAATAAATGCATTTTATAATTGCTTTTTAAAAAACAATTTGTTCAACTCGGAGATGAAAAACGGCCGCTAATCAGAAAACCTTTGATAACTTTTAACAAATATGTTGTATTCCGCGCTGGACTGCAAGTAAAAAATATTGCTAGGTGTGCTAGCCACTTTTTCCTCCCACGCCAATTCTAAATTTCTAAAGTTTCCCTATATGCATAGATGCTTAGTTTTTCGGCGCCTATCTCCGACCCATGTCGATATAATAAGTAACTTATGTCTAGAATATAACATGTTTAACAATGATCTGACAATCGTTTACTATCTAAGAAAAAAGGACAAAATAAATATTTAATTTCACCTTCATCTGGACCAAATGAAAGGACTAAATATATTAATACGTAGGGACAAATTACACAGAAGCTACACTGCAAGTTCTGAACTTGTGATGTAGGTAGGATGCTAACTTAACGATACTATATTTTATATGAGATAAATAAGTATATAAATATATGAACATCCAAGACCTAGGCCAAACTGAAAAAGGCCGTTTTCGAAAAAGATCGTACCCGGGCTTTACTCTACTCCACTGCGCTACGGAAGCTGATTCAATAACATAAACTAAATATATTATCACAAAAGCTTTTGCCAGTCGGAACATAAGCTTGAACCTTTCAATTATTACATCTAAACTCAGCCCGCGGCGCTGTCCATCCACCTAATTGACGAACAGGCCAAAATAACCGAATGCATTCCCACGTTGAAAGCTCTCACGGAGAGCAGGGCTCTTGTGGAAACAGCACAATAGAGAACTTAATTGAGTTATTGTATTTCTGAAAATGCAATATTTGATTTAGATTAAAAAGCAACTTTTTGAGCCATTCTAATTAGTTATGTTTCAAAGGCTTCAACGGTTAATTAATATGCATATTCATAAAGTGTCGATTTCGGAAAATATTATAAAAAATTAAAAATATAAAAAATATTTTTATTTTAAAATTGTGTAAATAACATGTATCTCTTTTTGAGCGTCATATTTTTCTATATTATTATTTTTATATGCAAAATCGAAAAACTACCAGCGTTTCGAAACGATTTTATTGATTTCGTATGCGTCTACCTAAAAAAGACTGTAAAGGAAACTTTACATATAAAATTTTAAATAAAAAATAATAATTATATAATTAGATATTGGTACGTCGAGTTTATTTAAAAGTTGGTAAGGTAAGTCTATTTTCAAAGTACATATGTATAAATTTCAAAATGATATTAACATAACATGTCCCTTAACATTTATTGCAACATTAATTATGATTATTATTCACAACTTTCAAACACAATATTTAAAACAGCTACAAAAGCGACATGTGCGACGTGTATAAAAGCCTTCGAGCAACACGGCCTCCGTACCGGACGGAGGGAGTGGGCAAAGCGACAATTTACTATGACAATTTTTCTGGCGTTTTGCGGGGGGAAATGTGCACACAAGTTTAGTTCCGCACACCTACATACAAAACTTAAACTGTCACTTGATAGTAATTATGACATTGTCACAAAAAGTGACATAAAAAAGAAAAAATAATTTGTGTACAGAGAGTCACACACAACTAACACATAGACATGTATATGCCTAATTTTGGCTTGTACCTTGACAGAGGGGAATGCAGCGTATGGCTACTCCCTGATAAAAGCAGAATGCCCAAAAAATGTTACTAGGCAACGTTTATATCTCAAAGAGTTTTGACTAAGAAGGGAGTTCTTTTACTGATGAGCTTATTGTTGGGAGGTGTTTTATAGCCCATCGATAAAATAATATGTGCATGTTTTAAACCTTACTCACTTTTTAAAGTTTTGAATAATTTAACAATTATATCAGTTTTTTTTAAATAGCATAAATTAAAACTATTTTTAAATAGAAATAGTTATGCTTTAAAAATTTTTTTAAATAGAAATATTAATGCATAACAATGCATTAATATTTCTTCTTCTTATCGTGTTAATGATTCACATTTATATAACATTCATGTAGTATTTGGCTACTTGTTGGGTTGGAGCTGTAGCCTCATTTAGGTTGTCGCAGGCATTAATACTGAAAATATACGATGACAAAGGACGCTTCGACATACTGAATGGATTATTACAGCGTGTACCTATAATTACTCGTGGTCTATCACTATAACGTCGACGCCATGTTTCCATTATCCTGAAAGGGACATTTTGAGGTGGACAGTGGGATCACCGGAGACTGCTCGTGCTTTGCTTCATCAAAGCGGGGTCCCCTCAAACAGAAGTTATTATGCAGTAATCGCATGTCGCCACAGCATGTGGCGTCACTAGTATTACAGTGTTGCCAGATCTTAAAACCAGTATTCCGTAATTTCAATTGCCAAATTCCGTATGAAATCCATGTGGGAAGTTTCTAAACAAATTCGTTTAAAAAAATATATTAAAACTCATCGTATCTAAGATTGGTATGACTAAGACACTAGATAAAAGATTTTGATCGAAAATTTCACGAAAAGAAAAATTCTTGATATCTATTACTGCTTTCAATATGGTTTGATGAAATCATCAAATAAAATAAAGTTACAAGTAACATATTTATTTATAAAACATTTAGTCATTTTGCGATCATTCTTGAATTAATATTTAGCTTGTAACACAACTTTCCTGCTAATAACACCTTAGTATATAATTTGAGCTACTGGTAGTGTCCGTGGTTAACTGGTTTCTTGCCTTCGTTTTATTAAAAGTGGCGTTGGAATGGGGTAGGATCATTCCAGCACATGAGACTGGAGACAAATCATCCGAAATAAAAATACAAATCGCCAGTTGCCGACTTAAATTAAATTTCATCATCATCATCAGGTCTTTTTAGTCTCCACTTCAGGAGCACGACCCTCTCTGTACGATCAGAGCCATTTCTTAGCCAGAGCAGACAGAGGATTTGGCCTACACTCTCCTGTTTTTGTTAAATTAAATTTAACTATCCGTATATAAAACTAGCAGGGATAACGTACCTATCCAACAGTTAAATCATTTATGAAATCAGTCCACTTGTTCCTGAGACTAGCGCGTTAAACCAAACAAACTCTTCTGAATATAACTGGTATGGATTTTCTTAGAAATAAATAAAAAAACTACTCTTTGAGTAGTTTCATCAAAACGGTTTTTTGATGAATAGTATATGGCAACATTGAGTGTAATTGTCGTCGGTATGTTCGCTTTCTCGACTCGTCTGCCTCCACTAAAATAATAACGTACACAAAGCAGAAACTACGCTAAAGTTGAAATTGAAGCATTTCTAGGAAAATCGCATAATTGTATGTCACGTTTAGTTTCAACGTTGTACGCAGGTTAATTATTTCCGAATAAATTAAGCGTTTCGACGTCAAATACCGACATTACACATGCATAACCCAACAAAAATATTACTATAAATAACTTTAATTTCAATAAAAGTTCTTCCACGCTGGTCTGGCAGAGAAGAAAAAACGTGGTGGCACTGGTGGCGGTGGCCCTGGATAGACTGTGTGATTAAACCGAAAACCACGCGCAATTTGTCACAGGATACGTCTAGTATAAAATAATAATTTCTTTGTCTTTCATGTGTGTAAGTGGCCAACACTGATTTCCGAATTTTCAAGCTGCCTAAAGGCATCTGACATATTTCAACCACTGCCATCAATGATGACAGCCGAGACCAACGGCTTAACGTGCCTTCCGAAGCACGTAGGAGCTTGAGATATTTTATTAAGCCACTTGCGGTCACCCATCCAAGTAGGGACTGCGCCCGGGATTGCTTCACATACGGAAGTGCTAATAATGCTCACAACCACTGGGCCATCGTGCTCGTCGTACAAATAATATATATACATCTGCATCGTTTTTAATGTTTACCGCAAATATATAGTTTCGCTACTTTGAGTTTGTAGATACGAATACTTCCGCTAGTATATTTAACGAAAATGCCGTCAACCGGAGTTTAGCTAAATTACCGTATTGTTAAATCCACAAAACTCAATTATCGTTGACTTGTGTCCTGTAAATAGTTATGAACTTAAGCTTTACAATCTGTACGTTTACAATTTGTTTGGTATTGAAAAAAAAATCACGTTCTAAACATCATTGAAACATGAATTGACGAGCTCCGTGGCGCAGCGGCCGGCCTGCGGCACGGATGGTCCCGCGTTCAATACCCGGTCAGGTCGAAATGAACAATGAATTTTTTCAGAATGACCTGGTGTCTTGGATGTGAAGTGAAGAAAAAAAGTGAAACGTTATTGAGCTTATTTATGTTAACAGAGAGGGGCGTGTAACGAAGAATGACTTAAACAATACTTTCGAAGTTCACAACTCGAGAAAAATTTTATGCTACTTTTTTATTATACGTGTGTGTAAGTGGCCAACACTGGTGTCAGATTTTTTCAATACGGCTGTTGTAGTTTTTATTTTTTGGTAAAAAAAACTTGATTAGTTGCACCTGATTATACTACTTCTAACTAAAGTACTTTTACAAAGTGCTTGTATTCTTAATTGTAATAAATTCCATAACTGTTAAACTGCAATCTTTTAGTTATTGGTAATCGCATATTTATTGAAAGACGTCTTTTGATGCTCCTACTCAGTAAGATGTCTATTCCAGTCATCGGTTTAAAAGAAGCACAAGGCGAAACCTCGACTATAATATCCGGCTTACTGTACTTGCATCATAATGTACTGTACTTCGTCATGATTAGAAATTTTCAATCGCAAAGTTTTCCTACGGATTCTTTAAGCTAAGCTTTCAAAAGCAGCCGGAGATAAGGTTGTCATGAACAAGCTAAGAAAATCCTACAATAATTGGATGAGATCCTAGGAAGATAAGCTTCCTAAGTTGATAAAAGCTGTCGCAATAAGCTAGCAACAAGTCTTGCCAAAAAAGTACTACATAGCGACTAAAATAACTTCCAAAATGTAAAAAAGAAACGAAATCTTTGCCTTGTATGAAATATGGATGCAGGATTTTTTCTGGGAACAAGGAACAAGGGGTCAAAAAAATCAACAATAATAATAATGGTTTTTAAACAGCATTACAATGCTCGGTATATTATTAAAATTGAAAATATGTGATGAAAAAGAATTCGCCACAGGTAGGATTCGAACCACGAGTCTTAGGTCTGCGCCCTAAGTGTGTTACCAACTACACCACCGTGACTTCGAATCACCGCGTCGAATGCGTTATACCCTACGGGGTAATATGTGATGAGAGAATTCGACGCGGTGATTCGAAGTCACGGTGGTGTAGTTGGTAACACACTTAGGGCGCAGACCTAAGACTCGTGGGATTCGAATCCTAAATGTGGCGAATCCTTTTTATCACATATTTTCAATTTTAATAATAATAATACGGGGATGTGGCCGACCCAGAACTAGATGGCGCAACGAGCTTGACAGTTTTGACAAACAGTGGAAAGTAAAAGCAAAAGACCGACGACATGGAAACGAGAGAAGGAGGCCTTTGCCCAACATTGGGACAGCAATGGCTTGTAATAATAATAATTGTTAGAATGTTAGTGGAAAGGGCTATGCTCGGCGTATCTCTGTGGGATCAAATCAGAAATGAGGTGATCCGACAGAGGACCAAGGTCATCGACATAGCCCACCGGATTAGCAAGCTGAAGTGGCAGTGGGCTGGCCATATTAGCCGCAGAACCGATAACCGTTGGGATAAACGAGTTCTTGAGTGGAGACCGCGTCTCGGCAAACGTAGTGTAGGACGTCCTCAGGCACGGTGGAGTGATGATTTGCGCAAGATGGCTGGTAGAAGCTGGATGCGAGCAGCCGAAGATAGATCTCGATGGCGTGCAATTGGGGAGGCCTATGTCCAGCAGTGGACGAGTATAGGCTGATGATGATGATGATGATGTAAGAAATAAACTTACAATATGATAGTCTAGTTTATATCTACAAGTTCGATAATTAGATAGTTTGATTCGCTTCAAGTACTCATAAAATATGACGAAACCTTCTCAGTACACCAAATGACTGACTCCTCCGACTACCTGACGAGCTCCGTGGCGCAACGGTCAACACGCCAGCCTGCGACACGGATGGTCCCGAGTTCGATCCCCGGTCAGGTCAAGATGGAAAATGATCTTTTTCAGTTTGACCTGGGTCTTGGATGTTTATCTATATAAGTATCTATTATAAATATAGTATCGTTGAGTAAGTATCCCATAACACAAGTCTCGAACTTACTTTGGGGCTAGCTCAATCTGTGCGATTTGTCCGTATATATTTATTTATTTATAATACCGTCTTGGGGTCACATGTGGGGTCCTTTAGTCTGCCCTTGCCAGTTGTGGTCACCGACCCAAGTAGTACCCACCCCATGGGTTGCTTAACTTTAAATTAATTCAGCGTTATTTAGTTCGATATTATCATATTGTATCAAAACTCGTTAAAATACAATTTTCAACAGAAACCGTTAATGAGGCTGTCATGATCACAATAGACGTAATTATAAATTTGTTGCCAACTTTATCGAAATTGATTCAGAAATTTAGTTAACTATACTTTAATAGCTGCTAGTTTGTGATATTATTTAGAAACGAGATAGGGATATTTGTTATTAAGTAATATATCTCCGTAGAGATCACGGCTGTTACCCTGGTCCTTTGAGAGTTGAGAAGCTCTGACTACTCAGGCTAGTATATGGCTCTGGTAGTACAGAGAGGGTCGTGCTCCTGCAGTGGAGACTAGAAAGACCTGATGATGATGATGATGAAGCTTGTAGATACAGATCCAATTTGGGTATAACCCCGGTCCTTTGAGTTTTGAGAGACTTAAAGATATAAATTCAACATGTAGAGTAAAGAAGTAGCCATGTACGTCTCCTGCTTTGCTTATGCGATTTAGGACAGATTCTGTTTTGGGCAGATTCCGTTCTCAGCAGATTAAGATAAGGCAATATTGTGCAGTATCCGAATCTACACCTGGAAATGCCAATGTATGGTCTTAAACAGGTCTTGGCCGGAGGAGGACTATTCTAATTTAAAAGTCTAATCTAAAATCTATCTATTTTCGTGAATAAATCATCATTATCAAAAAAAAAACGAAATAACAGGATAATGGGATTCAAAACTGGGTCGACTTATGCTGGGTTATTTATTTATGTAAAAGGCAAATATAAATAAATACATAGAGCAAATCCACCATGGAATTATTACGGCCACCAGTCTATCTATGAATGTACGTAGTTACTTAACACGTTTAAGCGCAAATTACGTAAGCCCACTGGGACATGGTGACTTCTAATAAAAGTGATGGCTACTAACACAAATTACTCACGAGGTGTTTTTAAAATAAATACATAAACACGATTGTCGAGCTAAAACAATTGTAGCTTATGTCGCTCGGGGGTATTCTAATGATACGATACAAACAAATGTATATGTGTATAGGTACATACTAACACATTCATGAACTGGAGCAAGACGTACTTAATTTAAATATCAAATTGAGAAACTATTCGTACCGCAAAAAAGTAAGGTCCTCATGCTACTAGATAAAGAGAATCACTGTTAATAATTTAAAGGACGTTGTTAGAGATAGTGCGAGTGTGTCTGGCTCCTAAAATGAGATTCGGTAAGACTTATATTGCGAATATTACTTTAATTTTGTCATATTAAGGTGGATGGACTAAATAAACCAATGGCGCACCATTATAGAAACAATTCGTGAGCAAAGGAGTTAGGACCTCATACCACTAGATAAAAATAATCTCTGTTTATAATTTGAAGGACGTTGTTGCAGGTAGTCCAAGTGTGCCTTTGTTGGTTCCTAAAATGAGATTCGGTGAAGCCCGGCTGGCCGGCGCACAGCCACCATCAAACAACCTTTAGCGAGAATAATTTGAGGGCTCTATACAAACTAACAACATACACATGCCCTTACACTACATAATAAGAATCACTGTTAACTATTTGAAGGACGTTGTAAGAGACAGTCCTAGTGTGTGCCTTTCTTGGCTCCTAAAATTAGATTCAGCGGAGTCAGGCTGGCCGGCGCATAGCCACCATCAAACAACCCTTAGCGAGAGTAACTTGAGGGCTGGATACAAACTAACAAACATGCACATGTCACTAGATAAAAAAAAAAAACCGGCCAAGTGCGTGTCGGGCCACGCGCAGTATAGGGTCCCGTAGTTGCGAATGACAACTTTGAGTACACACTGTTTATACTCGCACCTCACAGTTTAACGACCAAAAACATCTAACAATAAAGATTGTATGAAATTTTACATTTTCCAGTACATTTTATAAGTTGGTTGCCTATAACTTTTTAGTTTGTACTTAGTACTTAGCTCTGATAGTTTTCCTTTCAACTTCAGTATATATACTACTGCTGTAATTTTTTTCACGTATCTATATATAACCGTTTAGGAGATAGAGGGGGGGGACACGTACCTTTAACAAAAATTTGCACTTTAAAACCAAATATTTCGGAAACGGATCCCTAAATCGAAAAATGGTGTTCTCAACCTCACAATATTTGTCAAAGACCTTTTTAACGATACCCCACAAGATGGGTAAGTAGAGAAAAAAAAATGACTCCCCCACATTACTTGTATGGGAGCTACCCAAAAAAAAATTTTTTTTCAAGATTTTTTTCTACGACTTTTTTGCCATGATTAATATACATACTCATACCAAATTACAGCTTTCTAGTACTTATGGTCTCTGAGTAAAACCGCGGACGGACAGACAGACAGACAGACAGACAGACAGACAGACAGACAGACATGGCGAAACTATAAGGGTTCCTAGTTTACTACGGAACCCTAAAAAGAATCAGTCTTAACTATTTGAAGGACGTAATTAGAGACAGTCCTAGTATGTGCCTTTCTTGGCTCCTAAAATGAGATTCGGCGGAGTCAGGCTGGCCGGCGCACAGCCACTATCAAACAACTCTTAGCGAGAGTAATTTGAGGGCTCGATACAAACTAACGAACATACACATCACTATAGAAAAATAATCAATGTTAACTATTTGTAGGACGTTGTTAGAGCTAGTCCGATTACGCCTTTGTTGGCTCCTAAAATGAGATTCGGCGGAGTCAGGTTGGCCGGCGCATAGCCACCATCAAACAACCCTTAGCGAGAGTAATTTGAGGGCTGGATACAAACTAACAAACATGCACATGTCACTAGATAAAAAAGAATCAGTGTTAACTATTTGAAGGACGTTGTTAGAGACCAAATGTGCCTTTGTTGGCTTTTAAATGAGATTCGGTGGAGCCCGGCTGGCCGGCGCATAGCCACTATCAAACAACTCTTAGCGAGAGTAATTTGAGGGCTCGATACAAACTAACGAACATACTCATCACTATAGAAAAATAATCAATGTTAACTTTTTGTAGGACGTTGTTAGAGATAGTCCGATTACGCCTTTGTTGGCTCCTAAAATAAGATTCGGTAGATCCCGGCTGGCCGGCGCACAGCCACCATCAAACAATCCTTAGCGAGAGTAATTTGACGGCTAGATACAAACTAACGACGTAACATGCCACTAGATAAAAATAATCACTGGTGATTATTTGAAGACGTTCTTATATATGGGCCGAGTGTGCCTTTGTTGGCTCCTTAAACGAGGTTTGGCGGAGCCCGGCTAGCCGGCGCACAGCCACTATCAAACAACCCTTAGCGAGAGTAATTTGAGGGCTGGATACAAACTAACGAACACACGAAATCGACATGACACTCTTTTTCGCTTGTTCACGTATTTACTGCGAACATTTGCATTCCGTGCCGATAAGTAAAGCGAAGTGAGTTAGTTATATATATATATATATATATCTATATATATATATATACATATATAAATCACACAGATTGAGCTAGCCCCAAAGTAAGTTCGAGACTTGTGTTATGGGATACTAACTCAACGATACTATATTTTATAATAGATACATATATAGATAAACATCCAAGACCCAGGTCAATCTGAAAAAGATCATTTTCCATCTTGACCTGACCGGGGATCGAACCCGGGACCTCCGTGTCGCAGGCAGGCGTGTTGACCGCTGCGCCACGGAGCTCGTCATTTATAGTAGTGTTAGATTTTGTCTTTTCTCTTTTTTGTTAACTACGAAAAAAAGATTTCCTACTATTTTCTTTTCTGATTTTGATATTGTATAATTGATGATTTTAATGGAAAAACTATGTCAGCTCTTAAAATGTAACGGTAAGTAAGTGGATAAGTGGGCAAACCTAGTTTTAGTATTTGGCCACCTATCCACTTACTTATCTGCTTCGCTTAGGTATTGGATGTTAATCTATATATTTATTAATAAAAATGTCGTATCGGTGAGTTAGTATCACACGACACAAGTTTACAGTGTGGGACAATCCGTGTGAACTGTCTCTGTATTTTATTTTATTGTTAAGGTATAAAGGTTAAATACGCACTCTCCTTATTTTGCACGCGTCTTAATCACCTATAGTACGAGCACATACCTTGGCTATTTTTAGCCGTATCGTAGTAACTCCAATCTCTACTTAGTCGGGCGGGTTACACACACACGCCCACTCATAAGGGATGCGTGCTCTCGTATTCTAGTCAAGTGGAGAGTTATAGAGATACAATTAAGTAAGGAAAATTTTAACCCTTCCTTTGAAGTGTTACAGAGTTTTCATGCCACCTACGCGCGCCTGACTGCCATCTTTTGACAATATTATGTATGTGTGTATGTTATAGATCTAAGAATACTCAGAAAATGCTTTCATAGGCTTCTAAGAAACGTAACAGTGACACAAATATAATTTATTTTATGACAAATACGTACAAAATAAAATATACTTAAATAAACAAAGTTTAAAGGGCAAATCTCACTAATTAGCCCACAGTAAGCTGTGAAATTGTGTCGTAGAGCTTCAGTGGGTTGAATAGCAATGTACAGTGAATCGTCGCCATGACGGCCGATCATCGGCAATTCTGCAGAGGAGGCCTTATGTTTCGCATGTATAAAGCGCCACACCTGCCCTTATTGATGCTCGTGAACAACTAGTAGTACCGTCTTTTTAGGGTTCCGTAGTAAACTAGGAACCCGTATAGTTTCGCCATGTCTGTCTGTCTGTCCGTCCGCGGTTTTACTCAGAGATTATAAGTACTAGAAAGCTGTAATTTGGTATGGGTATGTATATTAATCATGCCAAAAATCTTGAAATTTTTTTTTCTTAGTGTATCTCCCATGCAAGTAAAGAGGGAGTAATCATTTTTTTTTTCTTTACAAACCCATGATATTATTGAACAGGCCTTTAAAAATATTGTGAGGTTGAGAACACCATTTTTCGATTTAGGGATCCGTTTCCAAGATATTTGGTTTTAAAGTGCAAATTTTTGTAAGAGGTAAGTGTCCCCCCTATCCCCCTCTATCTGCTAAACGGTAACATATAGATACGTGAAAAAAATCACAGCTATAGTATATATACTGAAGTTGAAAGGAAAACTATCAGAGCTGAGTACTAAGTACAAACTAAAAAGTTATGGGCAACCAACTTATAAAATGTACTCGAAAATGTAAAATTTCAAACAATTTTCATTGTTAGATGTTTTTGGTCGTTAAACTATGAGGTGCTAGCACCTCACAGTTTACCGTGTGTGTGAACAGTGAACTCAAAGTTTTCATTCGCAACTACGGAACCCTACACTGCACGTGGCCCGCCAAACACTTGGCCGGTTTTTTTTAAATAATCCCATTTTAATTTTTCTAAGTGATTAACACACACTTAACTCTCTTAAAAACTACTGAACCGATCATGATGAAACTCGCACTGTTCCCTGAGTTGGAATAAACCTAGTCATGCAATAATAACTTTAACAATCCAATTTATAGTTTCTAAGATATGCGCTGACAAACACACACTTATGAAATGTGGCACACATGTTTAGAAGCGGATACAGACTAACCTTTATAATATAAAACTCATGTAATTCTGACACATCTGACTACATACATCATATTATAAATCTTCTTTTTTGAAGTCGGTTGAAAGTACTGTAGTAGCATAGTGTGTTAGAATGATTTCAAAATGCTGCAAAATGCATTTCTCCTTCAAGCCGGAGAGACTGGGAAACGCCGATCTGTCTACGTGTCATCTTGCCGTTCGAGCAGCTTCCTGCCCTCTCCTTGTTATGATGGAAATACTTGTTCGTCATATTATAAAACAAGGAATATGTTTAGTTCTTGGTTTAAACTATTATTCAACCAAAATATGTAAGCATTTATTATCACTTTTACATTTGTGTGTCACTATCAATTTGTTTTGGCTGGATAATGGTTTAAACCAGGTACTAAAATTAGTTCTCGTTTTATAATAAGTCGGGATGCGTTTATAATTTTGCTATGTTTTTGATTTTGCGATCAGCATTTATCTTTTATCATCAGATATTAATTAACATTTGAGGATCTAGCGAGATGATACTAATATTGTTATACAACCTGATTTAGCTGACTCTTCAGAAACATTTAAATAAAATTATTTTAATACGGTTTTTATCGCGTTTATTACATTATTTATACACCTAACGTTTCGAGCACTTTACAGTGTTCGTGGTCGCAGGTAGACTAAGTTGACATTTGTCTAGTATTTTATAAGAACTGCAAAATCTACCGCCTAAAATATTTATTGATAACGTTCCGGATGTACGCAGTATTGGCTCACGGTGTCTGAAGGTCTTGCAGTCTTCTGCTTAGCTTGAGATTTGATTAAATTGATGAGTGGATCCCAAGCTGGTAGTAACTGCCAACCATCCTCTCTATTGAAATTAGGATGTTTTTTAATTTCAATAGCCTCACGAAGCATTCTTGGAATGTATCTGTTTTCTTTTGCAAGGACTTGAGGATTAACAAAACGCAAATAATGCAGCAATATGTTCTTTTTTACGGGTACCGCATGATGTTTTCAATATAAATTGGTGAACGTGGACGTCAAGGTGATAACAATAGACTCAAAAGTTCGTTAAGAAAATAAGCATTTGTTCACATCAAATCAAATTTAAATCATATAATTTGGTACCTAATATTTATGTTATTATTTTTTGTTTATGGACCAGAAATGTATGTACGTCAGACGCATTAACCCCCGAATAAACAAAATAATTTTAACTAATGACAATCTTAAATCTACGACTGACTTTGTCTTGCGAGGTTATCTAGACAGGGACAGACCGAGACTTGAGATCCATTTTAGTTAAGATGCCTTCGAGTATTTAATTAACAGGATACTTTTGTACGTAAGTACCTAATATTTTTTTCTCTGTGCTACTATTCTTATTAATATTTTAGCAGACGACTTATATAAGTACTATATACCGAGCGACATTTCCATTCAAAAATCCATCGTTTTCGAACAGTCGCTCGATCAATAATAGCATTCATACCGCTAGTTTGAATCATATACATCATCATCATCATCATCAACAGCCTTCAGCATCCCACTGCTGGGTATAGGCCTCTCTCATAATCATATACACACTCTTATAAGCTATTCCAAGCGACATTTCCATTCAAAAATCCATCGTTTTCGAACAGAAACTCGTCCATAAATAGCACCTACCCTCTAGTATCAACACACACACACACACGATAAGAACTATTGATAAAGAGCCAAGCCCGGCAGTTTATAACAGACAAATATCGGCAAGAATCGCGCCGAGCATGATCGGCATTTTCCCGCCATCCGGCGAAATTCGCGCCTCCCGGCCGTGCAGCCTTTTGAAGTGGGGCGGGTGTAGGGCGGGCTTAGGGCCGCCAAGTTTTGGTAAAGGTAAAAAAAAAATTAAAAATTCATGATCTATTGCCAAAAAATAACGTAAAAGCAAAATGCCATCGAGAACAGTATTTTAGAAAAGCACACTTACGTTATTTCTTTTGATGATACAGACATATTTATTTTATAAATTCTTGCATAACTGAACAAAATTGATGTTTAAAAAAAACATATTTTTTTTCCTAAGTTAAAGTCAAGTAAATGATAAGTGATAATCTCAACGATGAGCTAATTTTATTAAATAAAATGGAACCTATATCTTTATTCTCCTGTCACTTCACATAGGGCCGGCAGCTCCTAAATTTCAGCGTTCAGGAAGGAGGGCTGACGCCAATCAGGAAACAAATCAAGAGAATGATTGAAAAAAAGGATTATTGAAAAAAGTATAATACTATTTTTAACAGTACGGTTGACAACCCTAGCGGGCTGGAAGCTAATATTGTACGCGCCGATCGGTAAAAAATTAACCCGCTCCGCCAGCGCGGCTTGCATTCGCAGGCCGGGGTTCTGTATAAAAAAGACGAGTTTCAACAGTTATTTCTTTTCGAAACATTAAAACATATCAAAACTTGAAAACAAGATGTAATGTAAACCACATTACATCTTGTTTTCAAGTTTTGATGCAAAAAGAGGGGTGTTTCAGTTTGACCGCTCTGAGTGTACTCGTAAGTGTGTCTGGCCGAGAAATCGTAACCTGATGATGATGATGATGTCTAAGAACCATCGCCAAGAAAACTGATTTAAAAAGAAAAAAAAAATGCGTTGAAATCGGTTCGCCTCATTCGTTGAAATCGTTCATTTTAAATCAGTTTTCTTGGCGATGGTTCTTACTTCTTAGACATCATCATCATCATCAGATCTTTCTAGTCTCCACTGCAGGAGCACGACCTTCTTAGACATGTTTAGACGTTTTTATCAAAATCAGTGCGTGTTCAGTATTCGGCTTCAATTTGCAAAATTGCTTGTTGTAGCCTATCGCGGTTGTACGAATTCCTCCATCAATGCGCTCAAAGACCAGAAAAAGCTTCCTATGGCGTTCCTAAAGTACGACAAAGTAATACCCTGAGAATCCTCTAAAATAAGGCATTTCGACTTGTCAAGATTCTTCTTGCGCACAAGTAACATAAACAAAATGTTATCAAAAGATCACATTTCGTTTAATGTTAGTTCCGCTGCAATTCGAGATCAATTTGTAAGTAGCTATATTTCCCGAAGCTCTACTCCTTTTAATGTACATCCCTTTCATGGAGGGAAGGTACTATAAGTCTTCTTAGGTACCCTAATAAATAATGTGTATGTAAAATTTGATTATTAAGCATAATAAAAGTGTTAAAGCTTAATCTTTGAAGGTTATATTATTAGTGAGGAGTTTTATTTACATGAGCAAACATAACAAAAATTTTGGGTTCCAACCCACTTTTTCACCCTACCTCCTTAAAATAATAATAATTATTCCGTGTTCTACCCACTCCCTTCATATACATAGGTGTACACTAAAATAATTTAATTCAACCTATGTACAAGCGAGGCCTATACAATAAATAATAATAAATATATACGGACAAATCACACAGATTGAGCTAGCCCCAAAGTAAGTTCTTATGAAAGACTTGTGTAATGGGATACTAACTCAACGAGACTATATTTTATAACAAATACATATATAGATAAACATCCAAGACCCAGGTCAATCTGAAAAAGATCGTTTTCAATCTTGACCTGACCGGGGATCGAACCCGGGACCATCCGTGTCGCAGGCAGGCGTGATAACCGCTGCGCCACGGAGTTCTAATTCATCGCAATCGCAAAGTTCCTATCATCACAAACTAATTCGCGCGAGTAGACACACTACACACTAGTTTGAAATCCAACAGCTTTTTGATCAATAAAGGTATATCGTTTAAGACTGTCCACATAGTACATACATATTATCACGTCTTTATCCCCTGCGGGGCAGACAGAGCCCAAGGTCGTAGAAAAAGGTAAAAAGCGGAACTGTTTGTATGTAGACTTTCGTCTCGACAGTACATACATACATATTAAGACGTCTTTATCCCTTGCGGGGTAGACAGTGTCCAAGGTTGTAAAAAAAAGGTGGAAAGCGGAGTTAAAATAGTGATGGGTTGCTAGCTGCATCGCCCATAACGTGGTTCCGTAGATTTTCGCCAAATCCTTTGAACGGCGTTTACTTGAAGAAAAGCAGTTGGTATATTCTTTGTTTTTCCTTTTCTCCCATACCAGCATGGAAAAGCCTGAGAGTAAGGGTCCCTAAAATATATTTTTAATTCAAGTTAATGGATCTTCGCTAATCGGTTAACTGGGCACAAGGTCTGCTGCCAGCAGATTAAAACTATGACATTTAGATCAATATTCTACTTTTATAACCAGTGTATATGTGGATCAAAACTGCGGAGCTCAATTACATACTTCACGTCTTTTTCCCTTGCGGGGTAGACAGAGCCCAGGTCTAAAAAACCTCAAGGCCACGTTCAGCATGTTGGTGGGCTTGTAGTTGAGAACGGAATCAAAATAGTGATGGGATGCTAGCCGCATCACCAATGGACATGATTTCTTACGCCCGTTGCCTCGATCGGCTTTTACGATCTACGCACGCGGGACGAGAAGCAGCTTGGTACATTCGAAAGCTTTTTCTTTCCTCCCAGACCAGCGTGGAGCTCAATTAGTCGATACCTATATTATAAATAGGATAGATTATAAATGTGCGACAGACATCCTAACTTCCTAACTAATATTATAATGCGAAAGTGAGTTTGTTTGTTTGTTAGGCTTTCACGCCGTATCTACTAAACCGATCATCATGGAATTTTGCATACACATAGGTTAGGGTACCGAGGACATAGGCTATATTTTACGCGGGCGAAGCCGCGGGTAACAGCTAGTAAGCTATAAATTACACGGACGAAGTTGCAGGGTAATTGCTAGTAGTTAATAAACCAATATCAAATTCAATTGACTTGGCAATTCACAACAAAACATTTCTCTAAAACTTTTTGTCCTCGCGTTTGTGAGTTGTGGAACGAGCTTAATTCCACAGTTTCCGAAATTCAGGTGAACTCCTATTTAAAAAGCCGGCAGCCCATCAGGTAATTCGTAAGCCCTCGGGCGGGCTATTAAAAAAAATATTTTGGTTATTTTGCAATTATGTGATTTATCATCATCATCATCTCAGCCACAAGAAGTCCACAGCTGGACATGGGCCTCCCCTAAGGATTCAAGGATTTCCAATATGACCGGTTAGAAGCGGCCTGCATCCAGCGCCATCCTGCGACCTTTATCAGGTCGTCTGACCACCTGGTCGGTGTGTGTCCAACGCTGCGTTTGCCGGTACGTGGTCGCCATTCAAGAACCTTTCTGCCCCATCGGCCATCGGTTCTTCGCGCTAATGTGTCCCGCCCACTGCCACTTCAAAGAGATAATCCGCTGGGCTATGTCGGTGACCTTGTGTGGTTTATCTTGATGATATATTATAATTAGGGTTCCGTACAAAAGTTGAAAAACGGAACCCTTATAGGATCACTCGAGCGTCTGTCTGTCCGTCCGTCCGTCTGTCACAGCCGATTTTCTCCGAATCTACTGAACCAAATTAGATGAAATTTGGTAAGATAGTGTAATCCTATGACTCAAACACGGATGTGCAAAGAAAATAAAGATTTTTTTGAAATAAGGGTCATTTTGAGGGGCCCAATTACAACATTTTAAAAGAAAGTTTTGCAAACCTTACTGTGTCTATATCAAATGAAAGGGCTCATTATGATAATCTCAAAAATATTTTTTTTTGTTCGGGTAAAATCAATACTTTTGATTTTATTCACGAAAGAAGGCAAAAATTGACCATTCCCCCCCCCCTGATCTCTGAAACTACTGGGCCGAAAATATTGAAAAAATTACACAATGTAGTTCATTCCTTGAAGATTACAGGAAAAATAATAAGAATTCTATCACTTGAAAATTAAGTGGTAAACTCACAATAATAAGCTCATCTAGGGAAATAGTTCACTAAAACACCACTAGATGGCGCTAGCTAGTCAATTGAATAAAACATTGTGTGTGTGTTCACGAAGCATATTGTACGGAACCCTTATTGCGTGAGTTCGACTCACACTTGGCCGGTTTTTTTTTTAGGCATGATTTTATGTGAAAATTACTTGCGTGAAAATTCTTTTACCTATAAACATTATACGTTTAGACATAAGTAGTGGCCCATACTTCAGTATATCGGTTATAGTTCAAGTTGTCCGTGCCACGTGAATCCGGCAGACGCTCCAATATTCACTGGGGAAACTTCACCAAGCTTCCTTAAGGGGAAGCATGAATATTTCGGGGGCTATAGCTGCCCCCATATAACTTATCTTATGTTTGGTTATTCGTTTGCTTTGAATAGGATTCGAAACTACTAGGCCGATTTTCAAAATTCCTTTACATATAGAAAGATAATTTATCTGCGGGTGACGTAGGCTATAACTTACGCGGACGAAGTCACGGAGAACTTGTTAGTTTGAAACTTAGAGTATAAATATTAACTATATATATATAGTTATATACATAACTATATACATGGTTATATTAATACTCTAAGGTTTGAAATTAAGGGGGAACAGTAGGCACAGTAGCGACGCCAATCATTTTATTCCTAATACTTTACAAATAGAAAGGAATTCAAGAATATAAACAATACAAGCCTTAGTAAATAACCTGAAGTATTTTTTGAATCATGTTTATTACTATCGGAATCAGTGAGAATTATGAGAATCTGATTACCGCCAAAAACAGCCGTTTTTGGCGGTTATCAATCTTTTTCTCTCAATGACTGATTCTCATAATATCAAAACATGATTCCAAAAATACTTCAAGTTATTTACTAAGGCTTGTATTGTTTATATTCTTGAATTTCTTTCTATTTGTAAAGTATTAGGAATAAAATGATTGGCGTCGCTACTGTGCCTACTGTTCCCCCTTAATCATTTGAAACACAACAGAGATGTCATTTTAAACGTAAAGCGTTTCTTAGCATTTTTGTTAAAAAAAACGGCCAATTTTGTCGAAAACGCTATATAAAGCTTCACGTTTATATTTTAAACTGTAAACAGCGGTTCATAAAATTTAATTGGTTATCAAAAACCTCACAGAAAACGAAAATTAAGTGTTATCTCCGTTCACTTTAAAATGATTTCTTTCAAATGGGGGCAGCGCTGGCCCCGTTAAATGCATGTATCCCCTTAAGTATGACGTAGTTGGTCACAAGTGTTTGCTGAGGTTCAGTCTTGACTCTCAAGTTGCTGAATCCAACTTGTTGCGCGTTTCCTACTTACATGAGCTACATTATAATATGTATGACAAGATTTTATTGAACTTGTGATTTATGGTGGTTATAGTGTGGTTCCCGGCAGAGTAAAATGCGACCAAGTCTTCCCGTGGATGTAGTAGAAGGCGACTTAGGAAACACAAGCTACACAAAGCTTATAAACATCAAAGAGACCTCTCCAACCCGTCTGGCCAGCGTGGAGAGTGTGGGCCAAATCCTCTGACTGCTCTGTCTAATATATGGCTTTAGTAGTACAGAGAGGGTCGTGCTCCTACAGTGGAGACCTGATGATGATGATTTAAATTTAATTCCTTAATACATTTGTATTCGGTTATGTTTTCACAGAAAAGTTTGTGCAAAAATTCACAGAAAATCTTTTATATTTCTAAAACTCTCGAACACCAACCGACGCCGGCTAGATAAAAATGCAAAATGGAAACCAGTACACTTGAAATTTTGATCAGTTCATTTAAAGTCGGCGGTTCGCGCGCAGTATGATTATAATATAATTTCGCGGCCGCCTTCGGAGGTAAAAACGCGCGAAATAATTTAGCGTCCAACAAGACCACAGAACAGGGAATGTGACCGTCGTGGGATTCTTTTTTTGCATAATTTGTTTTATCCTAATATTGTTTGGCTTACCGATTTTGGCATAATAGTTCTTAGGCATAATTGTTTTTTTGGCATACGGGTAATTTTGGCATAATTATTATTTAGGCTGCTATGTTTTGGCATAATGTTAATTCGCATAACTCGCGCACAACTAGAGACTCCTTTTTTACACATTTCAAACGGAACAAGCGTGTCAGGGGGCGCTACAGTTTATTAAGGTTTTGGGTTTCAAGGTTATTCAAGAAATGCAATAATCTGCTATTTTCTATTTATTTGGTTTGGTCATATCACAATTTTATTTATTATTATGATACCATATCACAGCATATTGGAGTAATTAATGTTTTTTTGAGCACGAACTAACAGGCCAAGTATGCTACTGTCGCCTACTAGCCAGGCGCAGGCTGTCACGCGGAATTATTACTTTTGTCTGTAGCAGGGCGCGAACGACATAGCGTACTCTGTGGACGAGACGAAGTTGGTCCGGCGGCGACGAATATTTAAGCGGAGAACCTCAGCGGAATAGCTAAGGTATAATAAGTATAACATGTTTTGTTATTATACAGTAAAAGACCAATTATTTTACTGAACTTCGAAGTTTATCGATATCGATGTACGGTATTTATAAAGTATGAAAATACTGATTACGTAATAAGTACAAAAAGCGATACGCAGAAAAATATAAGCGTAAGTACCAGGCTTAAACTGTCAATCATCTAAAACAATATGACAAAATCAGTCGACAAAACTTCATAATGAGAAGTGTTGACTTATTTTAGTTGGATAACTTTAACCAGGTAGGTACTAAAATTAGTCCTCAATGAGGTATTTTCAAAGTGGCGTTAGAAAAGTCATGGATGACAAAGTTTTAGAGTTACTTGTTTTTTTTTAACTAGGGCAGACTAGTGCTTTATTCTTTATTCGACACTTGCGTAAACGCCATCTAGTGAGAAAAAATATAGTTAATGTTATTTTGAAAATCACTCATTTGAAGTTTTATTATAAAAGCACTTACCTAATGCCTCCTCGCAGGGCTGACTCAGCGGCCTCCTGGAGGGCGAGGTCTTGGGCTGCGGCTGCGGCTTGAGCACGCTGCCGGGGACTGCGCCCTCGACGGGGGGCTCGCCCGGCACGCGCACCACCCACCAGTCGGGCCGCCCGGCGCAGGCCTCCACCACTTCCACCTGCTGCCCTTTGGTCACAGACAGCTCGCTGGAGCTCGACGCGGCGTGCTCGGCAACCACCCATGTCATTTCTGGACCCGCCTGGGGACAAAAGTTTGAGGTTAAAATTCAGTTAAGTATAGAAACTCTTACCTTACAAATATGGTTGTGAATTGACTTTATAAGTGTCAAATGAACTTTTACATCTAAATTGAAGTATCGCTGTAACATTGCTGCGCATTATATTTTAACACTTTGAACGCCGACACAATAGATTTTCAAATGTTTGGTGGACACCTGGTGTCCCCCATAGCGTTCAATCAAAGTCTTAACCTACAGAGTCGCAAAGTTTCAGCTAGCCCTACAATTAATTGTATGAATTCTTATACTCAACTTGTGTCGAGAGATATTGACTCGGTTTCTCAACGATTCTATATTTAACTATAAATACGTAAGTACAAAGCTAGACATTTTAAAACAAATAGAATAACATCACAAAATGTTAACAACAACAAAAAGATTCCAACGTCATAGTAAAATAGACAAGTCTGAAATGCGAACTAGTGCAACAGTGCACTCGTAACAGGTCCTACAGGTAACCAAGTTACAGGTAACGTAATAAACGTATACGTACATAACGTAATTAACGTTGTACGAGAACAAGTCAACTTCGTCACGAACTAGGCGTTGCATCCTCACAGACGACAATTTACATTCTTACTAGCTTTTGTTTTTATCATAACCATAAAATCATTTATTCATTTAATTCAATTTACAAATTTGGTCTTCTTGTCGTACTACGTCATATTAATAACGTAAAATATAATAACTAAATTTACTTTTTGGAAAGCACAACATTTTCGCGGCCTACTTGGCGTTCAATTTATCAAATGACCATTACGATATAGAAACTGTCTGTCAATATCGTCCTGTCTGTCGTCCTAGATATTCGGAATAATGGAAAAAATACATTTTGTTACACTATTTTTTAAAGAAAGTATGTACTTGGATTATCGAAAGTAATGGTCTAGATTGACCTTTCTTTAATACCATATCCTAACTAATATTGTAAATGCATCATCATCATTTCGTGTAGGTGACACGGTCAATCGACCTTGCACACCCTGGTGTCAGAGTTCTTCGGAACCGCCTCTCGGCCTCTGACGTGGTTCCTTTAACGACTACCAGATGGCAGCCGGGACCACCGGCTTAACGTGCGTTCCGAAGCACGGAATCATCTTTCTTATCAGACAACCAGGTGATTCATGCCTGCAATGTCCTAACCAAACTGGAAACAACTTAACAAAGTATGCTTCCCGTGGAAATCGAACCCACGACCCCCCGGGTCAACAAAGCAAACGCCTGCCATTTTCACAAGCATTTATTTAACTTGTGTGCGCTTCTTAAAGCACCAGTAAGCAAATGAATACGTCACTACGGCTGCCAAAGGACCCAAAGGACGTTTCAACTGCGGCCCGCATTTAAGGAGCACCATTTTTCCAAGCGTTTATTTAACTTGCGTGCGCTGCTCAAACAACAGTCAGCAAATGAATACGTTGTGATTTTGCACTACTATTTAATGTAAGATACATTAATGTTATGTAAGATGCATTAATGCAGATGTTCATTCAAATTGATCCTATCCTTAAGGTGATACATGAATTGTAAGCGGGTTCATAACTGCCACTATTTTTAATTGATTGTTAGACAGATAACGGAGGTATTATATTTAAAAATTTCATCATCAAACCCCTGGATAACCCCTCAAATATTTTACGAACTACTATTTACAGTTTAAAGTGTTAACGTAAAGCTAAACTTAAAGTTTTCGCCAAAAATGGCCGTTTTTGATAAAAACGCTACGAAAATTTTCACACTTAAGGATTATTGTCGGGTGACGGAAACTTAAGAGCGTATCGCAGCAGAATGTTTTCCATACAAATGTATTTCTCTATTTTCTCGCTGAAAACTGCTTCTAGAGGCACAATTCTTTTTTCATTAAATTTGTTACTAAAATAGGTAAGAAGATCCAATGTTTTATATTTTTTTTGTTGAATACGGTAAAGGTATCCTTATACCTTTACCGTTTTCAACAAAAAAATAAATGTATGCTACTGGTATAAAATTACGATACACCTTAGATTTAAAGGTAGAACTAAATCGGTTGACAAATAATGGTATTTATACATTTACGATATCGTTATGTATCGATACCTTTATAATTACTGGTACCTAACAAATATTTTCAGTACTTACCGGAAAAAAACATTGAGGCGAATCCTCGGCGGTAAAATTCAATGAAAACCTTTATTTCATAATTCCAACATAAAAAAAAATAACGATTCCGCAATATTACAATACCAAAATCGTACAGGTACCGTTTCTTTATTAAGTACGGTAATTTGAAGGTACCATTATTCTAAGGTATCGAAATATAAAGGTATGACGTCATACCGCTTACCGATTTAACCGTATTTTTTCGGTTATTAAATCCCTGTTTAGAAGTATCGTATATACGAAAAAAAAAAGAGGGGCATACCTATTTTAGTACTAGATTTTATGAAAAAAGAATTGTGCCTCTAGAAGCAGTTTTCAGCGAGAAAATAGAGAAATACGTTTGTATCGAAACCATACTGAAAAATAATGCTAGGATACGCTCTCAAGCTTCGCCGTTTCTCCTTGCCTCTACGCTCCAAAGTCTACGAGCTATTACGGACGTCCGTTAATTAGTTATTTCTCATTGCGAAGGCTTCTGGCGGAAAAAACTCTAATGATGAAGCAAAAACTTGTTGCCGTCGCTTTTCTGCTTACTGGGAATATTGTGAATATTATTTGAAGAGTCCCAACATGGCTTTGGTTTAATAATTACACTTTCCAGTATCGTCGACGTTTCTTATTTTGCTTTCAATAAAACAAACTTTTTCTATGAGTTACATACATATTATCACGTCTGTTTCCCTTACGAGGTAGACAGAGCACATTTAGCGTGTTGATGGGCAAGTAGGTGAATTATGGAATCTAAATAGTGATGGTTTGCTAACCGCATCGTATATTGAAATGATTCCTAAGGTTACGATTGTATGAGTTGTATCTCAAAAATGGAATAACAATATTCAAAACATTCTACTGTTTTATTTCTTTGAAGCGGTATGCGAACACATATAATTAGGAAACAAAGCTCCCGCCATTGTTTGCGAGCTTTTCTCCGAAAGCTCGTGGGCTCCGCAACCTAATTGAAAACACGTTTGTTTGTCTGTACTCCAGACAGCGTTATTTGTTCGCGATATGAATTGCCCGTTGAGAAATACCTGCCGGACTTGACCCTAACCCACTTCTATTTTCCCGTAATTTTAAAACCTGACCACTTCCACGCTGACCTGGGAGTAAAAAAAAAACAAAGAACCAGCCACCGCCAGCCGCTTCTCTTCACGCGCAGATCGTAAAGCGATCGAGGGAAGGGGCGAAAATCTAAGGAATCATGGCAATAGGCGATGCGGCTAGCAACCCATCACTGTTTTATTTTCGTTTCCCATCTCCACGCCCACCACCATGCTAAATGTGGATTTAGGTCTTAGAGACCCATGTCTATGTCTACGTCATATTCAGAACCATGGGCCCCCGCGATCCCGAACATGACGTTCCAGTGTATGTTTTGTATGCCAGTATGTATACTATATATTCAAATGTTTGTTACGCTTCCACGCCCTAAGTATTGAACAGACCATCATTAAATATTGTAGACGCGTTCTCGGGAGTACCGAAAAGGACATGGGCTTTCTTTCATCCCGAAAAAGTAAATAAATAGGGACAAATCACACGAATTGAGTGTCCCCACGATAATATTTTATAATATATATGTTCTTGTATTTTCGGTTATTTTATTCGTTGTAAACGTTTCATAGTGACGAATCACAAAACAGGTGTACAACCCACGCCTTGCTTGTAGTTTTTTTCGATATTTGTTAATGGTTTTGTGGAATTGACATTATGTATTTGTAATTCCCAGTTAATTTATTTCTTATTTTTCCTGTTAGTTTCTTTTCATTACGTGGGCTTATCCCTTTGCAATTGGCCCAGGCCAATCTCAAAAAAGGCCTTTTCCAAAACGACCTGATTCGAGTAGTAGTAAAATTAATGTTTCGCTACAAAAAGATTAATAAGTAAAAAAAAAACTTTTTTGATATTTAGGTTTGTTGCATGGAGATACAGAATTCTGAGTGTTTGCGAATCTGCCTTACACTTGCCCGGTTCTATTTTAACTTTCGTATATTCGCGCGAACACGAACAATATCAATAAGCAATATTGTTTACACAGAAGATTATCACCGTCATATGTTCACGGGGCGGCGCGAGTGACGCGAGGCGGCCGGCGGCCGACGGCCGATCGATGGCCAGATAGCCTGATAACGGCAATACTGATAGCGGCCACTCATGGCAGTTACTATGATGTTCCAATTCTACAGAAACGAAATGTGGAAGGTCGCGTGAGTCATATCCTAGCTGTCCCTTACATAAAGTGGGTTTTGGAGATGTAGTTCACTTTGGTATCCGTCCGAATAGCACCTACCCTACAAAGGCGCTTATCAATATGTTTGACAGGTGCTCTTTGTGGATTCAATTTAATTTTTAGCATTTGTGTCCACAAATAGCACTTATGACCCAGCAGCCAAGTGAAAATATCTCTTCAGGACCGCTAAGTTGAATTTCAACTTCGTCTACTTATATTATAGCCTGTACCCACCCCACAGATAAGTTATTAAAGACACAGTCTCAAATTAGAGATGTATCAAAATTAAAGAAAATAAAAATTAAGAACTTAAACTAAACCTAAACTGAAACCAAATGGAAACTTTTTAAAAGACGAAATATAATGAGAACGGAAATAAAATAGCTAAACAAATAAAATGAAAAAATCCTACGAATTAAAATTTGTTTCGGTAAACAATGTTTATACATTGTGCATAGATATCAGAGTGACATTGTGCAAAGAAATTGCCAGACCTCACAGCCTATAATCACGTCACAGCCAGCTCTACACCACAGATTGTCCGCATTGTCAATTGAACGGTCGGGTAGGCTATCCTAATTAATCCGGTTGGTCCGGCTCCGGATCCGGCGCGTGCCGGGATCGCAGCCGGCCGCCGCATGGCCGCTCATGCAGTTTACATACAAACAATGGTGCACTAAACCCCTGAGGTGAGGATTTTGCGTTCGCACGTATCTAAACACAGGCGCAACGTTGGACATCGGTCTAAAACATGGCGATATTTTGATCGCATAAAGGAAGGGATGATTCAGTCTTCGACTTGAAATTGAGCGGGCGGCTGAATCCTAATCCTAACTAATATTATAAATGCGAAAGTGAGTTTGGTTGTTTGTTTATTTTGTTTGTTTGTAACGCTATCACGCCCTATCTACTGAACCGATCATCATGAAATTAGGTACAAGTCCTGAAGAGGACATTGGTTATATATCACGCGGGCTAAGCCGCGGGTAACAGCTAGTATTTTTATATGGCAATGTCAATCTTTTTTTTGGTTCCAGCATTGGTGCCATACGTAAAGTTGTTCATATTGTTGGGCTGAAGCACCCCTTTAAGGGTTCAAAGCGATCAAAATTTCGCCATGTATAAAACGAGGACTCACTTATGTATCTGGTTTACACCAATATTTATCCGATCATTTTCCTGCTCACATTTTCAGCTGTCATCTTTCAAGTGATGGTCAAATGTTTTCACTCAACGCGACACTCGTTTGAGTCTTCGAGGAAAAGCCGTGTTGCTCGAAGATTTGAGTCCATTCCTGAATTTGAGGGATACAGATTGGTTTTCTAGGTCGCCCTAAGTTATCTGTAAACCATGACACTAGCTTCGGCATTTTTATGTTTTCAGAGTTCATATATTAAAGTATGTATGTTCTAGAAATTAAGTACCTACATATTCTAAATACTTCTTCGAGAAAAAACTTGTTATATGACCAGAGGGCTGGCAATTTCTATGCACAAAGAATAAGCATTGTCTTTGGAACAAATTTTAATCTATAGGGGTTTTACATTCGTTAAATTTTAAATAAAAGAAATGAAATGAAATTTTATTCAAATTTGGATATCATGTATCACTTTTTAAACGTCATATTTTTTATATTTGCAAAATCGATAAACTACTAGCGTTTCGGAAAGACCACTGCTGAGAAGAACACGCCGAAATAAATTTTTGATTTGTCTTTATTATTTTAGTAATGTTAGGCGTAAGTTTTTAATTCAATTCCGTTATATACAATACGTCTGTAATTTAATTCTGTGTTTTCACTCTATCAGTTCATCTTGTAATTGAACCATGCTGAAAATAAATACCAACCAATTTTGATATTACAATGGCAAAAATCCGCGTTAAATCCGCCTGCAGCGGCCGGCGCCACGTGCTGGCGCTCGCGGGCGGGCTGTGAGCACTCAGCGTAAAAACCGGTATTTTTATATACCTCTATTCTCTTCCCTTTCATTGATTTTTATATTCCTAACCAAAAATGTAAGTATAAATGAAAAAATACTTTTTTATTATCTTTGTTTACATTTTTTATGACACATGGCACGTCTCAAAAAGTCAAAAAGGAAATACTTGTGTTCTTCTTGTGTTAGGATACTCCGCCTTTTACAAATTCTTGAAGATACTTATATTTAATTTTATACACTACTCAAACTTAAAAGTTATAAATGGTCAGTACTAGAAAATGCTCTGTTTTATTTTTGGTACTCCTGGAGTAGCCACGAGTACTTTTCAGGTACGATTGTAGCTGTGGACTGAAGGCAACTATTTCATAATAACCATCAGCAAATTTTCGCGCTCATTAGTTAAATCCGCGGTAAATCCGCCTGCAGCGGACAGGCTCCGTGCTACTATCCGTGAGACTCGGATTTAGAGTGTTCAGTGATTATTAGGGATAATTTAATTGTCTATTATATTTTGTACATTGTATTTTGCTGTCCTTATTTTTGGCAATGGTAAAATAAGGATTCTCCTCACGAGCGGGCTTTAAGCACTCAGCGGAAAACCCCGAGTTACTTTTACTACCTACTACCCCGAGTACTACTTTTCCATTCACTTTCATTTTTGTAAAACTCTAACTAAAAAATTTGTACTTATATAAATAGTCAGTACTAGAATAAAATCTCGGTTTTTTTTCAATAAGATTAAACGGGAGTACTTCTCAGGCATGATGGTAGGCATCTGTATTATAAAAACCGGCCAAGTGTGAGTCAAACTCGCGCAATGAGGGTTCCGTACAATATACTTCGTGAACACACACATTGCAAAAAATGTTTTATTCAATTTACTAGCGCCATCTAGTGGTGTTTTAGTGAACTATTTCCCTAGATGAACTTATTATTGTGAGTTTACCACTTAATTTTCAAGTGATAGAATTCTTATTATTTTTCCTGTAATCTTCAAGGAATGAACTATATTTTGTAATTTTTTCACAATTTTCGGCCCAGTAGGTTCGGAGATCAGGGGATGGTCAATTTTTGCCTTCATTCGTGAATAAAATCAAAAGTATTGATTTTACCCGAACAAAAAAAAAATATTTTGAGATCCTCATAATGAGCCCTTTCATTTGATATATGACACAGTAAGGTTTGCAAAACTTTTTTTTTAATTTTGTAATTGGGCCTCTCAAAATGACCCTTATTTCAAAAAAAACTTTATTTACTTTGCACATCCGTGTTTGGGTCATAGGATTACACTATCTTACCAAATTTCATCTAATTTGGTTCAGTAGATTCGGAGAAAATCGGCTGTGACAGACGGACGGACGGACAGACAGACGCTCGAGTGATCCTATAAGGGTTCCGTTTTTCAACTTTTGTACGGAACCCTAATAAAAGATCTGCAAATGTTCTTATTAATTAGCGAAATCCGCGGTAAATCCGCCTGCAGCGGACAGGCCCTCTCCGTGCTGCTGTCCGTGAGACCCGGCTTTAGGCAGTGTTCTGTGATTATTAGGGATTATTTAATCGTCTATACTTTCTAGATTGTTTTCCCTTAGTGTTTGTTTTTTGTGGCAATTATCAATTTTACTTCCGTCATCTTTATGAATATTTTCATTGCGATTCGATGGTAATTTCGTTAATTCTTCGGTATATTTTATCAATGACTACAATTGCTTAGTGCACTCGTAATATTTTATAATACATACATATTATAAACAAGAGACCAAGACATAGACAGAGACTAAGGTCATAAAACCCAAAACTTGCTAATAATTCAATAATAAATTGATAATTTCAATTAATTTTGATGCTTGTGATATTGACTCTTCTTGATGACTTGCAACCATCTAGATTCAATAAAACACTAAGCTCAAATGATATCCTTTACCAGAAACCTCTTCTTCAGGAAATAAAAGTATTATGCATCGTTTTCCACAGCTTCAACGGAAGTATAAATTAAATAACCAGGCTATGTGCTTATGAAAATGCAGGGCGCGCCGTGACAATCCATCACACGTATTGAAGCCTTCCCCATGGATTCAGATCGACATACCGACCTATATACATACTTTATATACCTAGGTAAGTCGTATATAGGTAGGTCGTATTGAAGCCTTCGCCATGCATTTAGATCGACATACCGAGCTAAATATCTATTATGTCGGTGCGTACAATGTTTCGGAGAGTAATCAAACATACAGTCTGCATAAGACGCTAAGTGTTGTTGTTAAAAAAATTAACATAAGGGTTCATGAGACGGGGTAGTTTAAAAAACACACTATCAGAACCTTGTTCTGATATGGGCAAAATTTTATAACCATTATTCTGAATGGGTGAACCTAGTTTTTTGAGATTAAGCAAGATAATGTTTTCATCTACCTAAATACCTAAATAACGAAATAAATAGTACGATTATTATTTTGTTGATGTATGGTTAAGTTATGATGCGGCTGACATATCTGTTTCAGATAAAAGCCTCTAAATAGAGGCAGATTAAAGAAAGAAAATAAAAGTGTTGACATACAAACCTACACTCAAAGGACATGTCCTATTCCCTCGGAAAGTCTATTGCCGAGTCAATATCGGCCAAACGAGCGCCCAACATAAGTCCCCAGTTAATAGCCACAACACTTGGAAGGTTCTTCCCGAATCGACACCAAGCCGTAAACTTTACGACTAGTCAATGTGTTACAAGCACAGCGTATGTAGAAAATAAAGTGTTTCTATTTTACACTTTAGCCAAACAAGTGGGTTGTTAAAAAAAACTGATTCCCTCTTTGATAGTTTACGTCCGTAATATTATTTTTTGCTGACGATACATAGCTTATGACTCCGGGGAAGAATACGAATCTAGACACCTCGCACTTCAAAATCCTTCCAAATCAGGTTTCCAATCAGGTCAATCGGTCTTTCATTGATTTCACCCTAACTTCTGTATGCCTTCTAAAGCAATTTGGATGTGTGAGTTATCGTTAGAATCTTTCCATAATCTTCGACATCGGCTTTAAGTTTAGACAACGTTGAGTTTTTATTTTCTAAAAAGCTTACATTTTTAAAGAGAGAAAACAATCACTTTCTTGCCTTCATATCTGTGTGTTACAGCGTACATTGTTTGACACGAATTGACATAGAGGGCCGTAAATTTTACGACATTTCCAATGGCTACACAAACGTAAGATGAAAAAAGGCAGATCAACCCATTGGAAGCGAAAATCTAAACGAGTAATAAAAAAAACGTGCAAATGTTAAAAATTTCCATAAACTAATACCTACAGTGGATGAGTTTTGCTGGTTTGTTCAGTTATACCATGTACATAACTTTTTCTATTCAAAAGGCTAGCAGTCTACGGGGGACACGGCGAGCCTCCGTTGAACCGAGGATATGAGAAGTACTTAATAATACTTAATAATTATACTTATATTAATCAATAGCAAATTAAAATATTGCGACTACGGTACAAAACAAACTGCTTAAGCTGCAGCTGTCTTTGTTTGTGGCACTGGCATGTTTGTGGTAATTAATACACACTAGTGAGCTGTTGAACTTGCTACTACTGCTCACAGTGATCCTTACTTCGCAAAATTTGAAAAATCTTTAATTTGAACAGACAGAAAATATCATTTAATTACCGACCTGCTCACGAAAATCGGTTGAGATATATTACCTGCAGAGGAGAATAGCAGGACCACGGAACGGACGTACAAAATTATTTTTAGCAAAATAACGGAAACGCTTCGCGCTCGCTGAATCGACAATTAAATTATATTGAAGCGTTAATTAAAAATTTACCGTGATATCGAAAATTAAGCTAACTATATCAAAACCTCAGTTTTAATTTATTTATGGTAGGTACTACGAAATTTTGATATCAAAACTCGAAGTGACTTGAAGTTTGAAACGACAAACACAATTTCTATATTCTATGGAATACACATGAAAACAATACAGTTGCGATCGAAACAGCCGTTATTATTGTATTCTTTAATTAGCGTTTAAAATTGTCAGCAATTCAGGAGCGCTCCTACCAATTTTGAATATATATCGCTCGAAAATGATAGAATTTTATACGGAAAAGTCACTCGTCTTGGGAAATCACGGGTTCAAAAATAGTACCCGTGATCGAACCACCCAATCCCACTCCCCTCTAAGACACAAACCCATTTGGCTCGTCCTCCCACAAATAAATAAGTAGAAATAAAAAGAGTAAAGAGAAAATGTAACAATAAACACCTAACTTCATCGCCGTCGAGTTGTCGGCAAACTTTTAAATACTACCCACCATTACAGGTATTAAGTAACGAGTGCTTAAGGCACCACCCACTGCCTTGTGCCCCCCTATTGGAATCTGTATCTAAAACATTTGAATATAACTGAGATATTTGATATAGCTGTGATTACTTTTCACTTCACGTCCAAACTTGTGTTAGACCAGTCAATATCGACACAAAAAAAGTGCAATCTTTGCAAACGGCGATTATTTTAAATATTTTTGGGATCGCTAAGAATAACCTACATCCAAGTTGAAATAACATAACAGTATATTGGTGTGGGCCCGGAAAGCAAAACTGCCCCAAATTGTGCCAAATTAGGGAAAAAGTTGACATGGTTTGACAAGTTCACTCAATAACTACTTATGCCAGAGAGAGTATAAACTATACAATAATTTTATTACTTTTTTTCCACTCCAAAAACGCTACAATTAAAATTTATTATCGGCGGTGCCGCAAGTACATGTAACCCCTTAACAAGGAGTCGCTCGCTTGTTCACGTTCAGAAATTTGAAAAAAAAAATTTTTTTTTCTCTACTTACCCATCGTGTGGGGTATCGTTAAAAAGGTCTGAAAAATTTTGTGAAATTGAGAACACCATTTCTCGATTTAGGGATCCGTTTCCGAAATATTTGGTTTTAAAGTGCAAATTTTTGTTAGACGTAAGTGTCCCCCCCCCATATATACTGAAGTTGGTATGGAAGGAGTGGTTGGAAAGGAAAACTATCAGAGCTGAGTACTAAGTACAAACTAAAAAGTTATAGGCAACCAACTTATAAAATGTACTGGAAAATGTAAAATTTCATACATTTTTCATTGTTAGATGTTTTTGGTCGTTAAACAGTGAGGTGACAGTGTGAACTCTAAGTTGTCGTTCGCAAATACGGAACCCTACACTGCGCGTGGCCCGACACGCACTTGGCCGGTTTTTAACTAATATCTTCAAATGATACCAATAACGGTATAGAAATAAACTTAATATATATTTAACAATAGAAGCATATTTAACAATATACAAAATGCAACAAAGGCAATCGGTATTCTATATACGGTGCAATATTGACTGTTTTGGACCCATCAGTGATACAGGCCGACGATATAAACAACTTTCCTATTGGGACATAAGCTCGAAAAAATAATACATTTCCCTCCATACAAGCCCGGTCAATTTGTATGGGAATGTATTTTATTTTTTGAGTTTTCAACATTGGATATCGAAAAATTAGTTCAAATCGCCGGGCTGAATTTCATTTCATACTTTGGAGTGTTAATAGGTCATGTAATGTCAGCAAAAAATCAATATGGCGGGCGAAAACGTCAAAAATGGCAGCCTTAATGCATTTTGATTCCAAATAATGCTACTTCCTTGCTCTATCTAAGTAGTATATATTATCAACAGAATTTCTAATATTATTCAGAAGTTCTGTGATATTTTCGCTCGATCGCGGTCCCAGCGCAGTTATAAAAACAAGCAATTAAAGGGAATAAAAGTTGCTCGCGCTGGGGAGGCCAAACAATAGGGCATATCGCATTGTCGCGCCCCTAGAATAGTTCTGCGTCGGAATAACTCGGCAGATGGGAGGCGGCAAATTAATAAACTTGTTCTAAACTCGCTGCTGCAGTGTTAAAGGACTGTCGAGGAGTTTTCAGGATATTCGTTTTTTATACAAACTTGAAATTGTTCATGATAACTATAGAACACCTCGCGTTTGAGCGCATTACCTACATGTTTTAGACTTCGCAAAACATCTATTCCACAACATGCAACTACGCCGTGATTTTTGTGACACCACAGCGCAGTATCGTTGACTCCGCGTATAAAGAAAATAGCAATTTTCCCGGGACTTCGTCCGCGTAAATGATAGCCCTTGTCACCCGCAGATAAATTAGATTTCTATAGGTGAAAGAATTTTGAAAATCCGTCCTATACTTTCGGAGCCTATTCAATGCAAAGAAACAATAAAATCGTTTCTCTTTTTAATAGTTGTATACATATATCACAGCAAAAAACTAAATCAACATCATAGATCGTTATTTCCATTGAGGAATACCTTTGAGTTCATAATTGACCGACTGCCTCAACTACCTGTAACGAGACAGATGTCAATTGCGCAATCTCAAATACATCCCTCATCATCCCCTAAACCGGGCCAATCGAGTCCCGGGTCCCGTCCCGGGGGCGAATTGCCTCCCTGGGGACCAAGGAATTATTTATCGTTGTCGCTTCAGAGCAAGACGTTCATGTATTCCCTTTCACCTTACTACAGGTTCATTGTAAATATTGCGAATTACAAAATTGACGACACAGCCGTATGTTTTTATTTTTTGGCTGGACCGAAAAGAGTGATTGGAAATTTTGCTGCGTGTATGCGGACAGAACATTTCTTAATTTAAAACTATTAATAAATAAATAAATATATACGGACAAATCACACAGATTGAGCTAGCCCCAAAGTAAGTTCTTAAGAAAGACTTGTGTTATGGGATACTAACTCAACGATACCATATTTTATAACAAATACATATATAGATAAACATCCAAGACCCAGGTCAATCTGAAAAAGATCGTTTTCCATCATGACCTGACCGGGGATTGAACCCGGGACCCCCGTGTCGCAGGCTGGCGTGGTAACCGCTGCGCCACGGAGCTCGTCAAAATACCTCGATAGAATGGTATAAGTAAATAAAAAGGCAACAGCCATAAAAAAAAAATATGTGGAAAAAGATCTTTCTGTTTAACATAAGTAGTTTTTTCATCGATAAATATTTGCTTCTGTGAACCAACGCAGTGCGTCGGGACGGCCAATTAAAATACAACAAAACAAAATGCACCAAATATCCGAAATTATTCGAAACCTTTCTATAGTTCACGCAGCACCATGACATCCTTGCTTGAGCTGTAGAGGCGGATTTCCCGAAATTATTTTCCTTTTGTGTGATGTACCCGTCGGCCACCAGCTCTAGGAATAAAAAACAAAGTACTCGTAACTAACGCGAGTGTGTCGACACACAAAACAAAAAAAAAAAAAATGCCACATATATCCGAACCTATTTTAAACCTTTTTAATACTTTACGCGGCACCATGCCATCATTGCTTGGATTGCAGAGGCGGATTCCTCGAAATTTCCCCCTGACCCCCTCCCTCCTATATTCCGTGGTAGTCGTGTGGCGTTCCCGTCACCAGCCCGTCAAACTAAATTGAAATCCGCTGTCGTGCCGTGACTCGGCGTTGCCTAATAATTTAACAGCCTGCTGACATTTCCTCTGATGAGCTAACATTAAATTCTTATGAAACTAACTATTTCTAGCCCATTGAGGCGTTGTCATTAATTTTTTTGGTAGGTGGGAATTTAAGAAGACTTATTAAAATCAATATGTTAAAAAAATTTACTTAATTTTTGTTTGGTTATAATTGACCTATGGTATTGATACTTGTCAGCCGGATATTATAGAGTCTTTCAACTGTCTTAAAAACAAGCTTAAATTAATAAAATGTTACTAATTAAATAATTATAGTAAAAAATACATGGCTGAGGAACATAAGGGAGTGGACCTGAATCGCCAGCTGAGCAACACTTTCGGCTAGCGATGGATAGAGTTTGGCAAGCCGACGGCCTATCTCCAGGTATGGAGAGGCACTCAAAGAAGAAGAATTAAATGAATTAATAATCTTTCAGATAAAGAAACTGAGTCAACACTGAACCGATTTTTATAAAATTTGAATGAGAAAATTCGACATGTAACAAAAAAAAGCAATTATTACTTTTGTTTGTTTGTAACGGATAAACACAAAACTACTCAAAAGATTGAAAAACATCTTAAACTTTTATTTGATTCAATAGAAAATTAGCTCATTATTAATTTCCGCTTCCGAGAAGATAAGATTAGGCAAGTAAATAATTGAACAAGTAACTGAGCGGGAAACTCGTTTAATCAGTAAAATTTACCTAATAACGGTGAAGGGCACTCATCTTAATGAGGAGCGACGGGCCAGTGGACGAGAGATTTTAGGCGCTTCCGCATGTTAAGCACCCTAGACGCAGTCCCCACTTTGGATGGGTTACCGCAAGTGGCATATAATATCTCAAGCTCTTACGTAGGTACTTCATGCCGGCTGTCATCATTGATGGCAGTCGGTAAGCTATGTCAGATGCCTCTCGTCGACTTGAAATGAAATGATTTATTTGGTTTTAAAATCTGATTTCAGTGTTGGCCACTTACACGCACGAAAAACAAAACAAACTCGTCCAAATTACTCGAGCGAGGCGGCTGAGTTATTCAACACATTCGAAATTCAGCCGTCAAAATAACAATATAGAAATAAGACCGTCACACAGATCTGTAGGTATATTTTTTCGTCCGTCAGTAAGATAGCCTAACTGTTTTTTCGAGCGTAATTGAGTAGTTCAAATTAACACGCTGTAATTTCGTTACATAAAAGACAGCGCAAGCTAAACAAAGCTTACAAACGTCAAAAAGACCTCTGCAACCCGTCTAGCAAGCGTGGAGAGTGTAGGCCAAATCGTCTGACTACTCTGGCTAATATATGTTTTTGGTAGTACAGAGATGGTCGTGCTCCTGCAGTGAAGACTAAATCAAGACCTGATGATGACATTAATGTCATCTAAGTTTCAATAAGCGTCACTAAACATGTACGAGTACCTTTCGTATGTCGAAGGCTTTCAAAACGAGACAGACAAATCCCAGAGGATAACTTGTACTTACCTATTTAATCTATTCAAAGCCTGGAGAAAAATTCTTAAGAGTCGCCTGGAAGCGCATGTCTCCATACAAACGGACAAAGGGAATTGTGGCAATATTTGATAAGTTTAGGGCAAAATTAAGCATCCAATCAATTAATCTCATTATAATCTACGTACGTTCCTATACAGATTGGTTAAATTACCAATGGTTTGAGAATTACAAGCCTTTACGACTTTGTATGGAAATCTTGAGAGGCGCATCATTCTCAAACATTTGATTTTAATTGATTAAATGATTAATTTTACTCCAAAATAATCAGATATTGCCACAATTCCCTTTTTCCGTTTGTATGGAGACATGCGCTTCCAGGCATCTCTAAAATGATTTTACCACCTTTATAGTAGCAAAGTAGAATTTGTAAGAACAAAAGAAAGCTTTCACCTCATAAAAGCTTAGCAATCGCATTAAAAGCGTCGACGAATCGCGATAAACCACGGTTTAGCAAATAATCAAAGGATTTGCTGTCTCTTGAGTAAACTTCCTTCGAGAACGATATCATTTCACAATTTCATCTTATTATCTTAAGAAATAAAAATGGGAATGTTTTTCCCGCGGGCAGGATTTCTTCCCATGTCTAGTTTCTTAATTTAATTAGAGTAAGTATAATCAGAATGGCATTGTAAATACATAAAAACACCTTTAAAATCATAATTTCATTATAACATGCAGGTCAAGCGCAAAATAAAGAGACTATAGAAGGACAATACCCTACTTCTGGATTACAGATCGCGTAACTAGTTTAAAGCTCCATTTTCACTGTAGCTTATTCGTCTCTAATAAATATGTTAATTCAATTTGTCCGATCCTGAAACGGGCGACTCAGCCCGACAGTACAGACCAATTTCGGAAATCCGAAAAAAAATGTCTTTCCCATACAAAAGTGTTCATCCAGCAATTTGTATGAACAAGTTGAAATTATTTATCGGATGGGGTTTAATTAACTATTGAATTTACTTCAAAAGAAGGATGGTGCTGCAGACGGTACGGTAATCTTTTCATCAGGTGGAAGGACCACCTGTATTAAGTTGTAAAAAAAATTAAAAGACGCTTCTCCTCACATCAGAATATTGGAAAGTATGACGCCTACACACACATATAACAAACAGACTTCAAATACTGAGCAATGTTGTTGATATTTTATTGGAACCACTTAGAAAATAATCCTTTTAAGCAAAAAAGAATTTTCCAAAACGGCGAAGGGAAATCGGGGAAAACCAGAATCTATATGACCGAAATCGTATTGGTAGGATCTGATTCGATAAAAGACCATTCTAGAACAATGTATGTTATGTGCTGTGCCGCATCTATTTTATTTATAATTTGTGATTCGAATAGTAAAGAACCGGCAGAAAAGTGTTGTTCTAAAATTGCTAATCGCAGAAAAGTACACAGAAGTGCATCATACGCGAGTGTAGGCTGAGCAAACTCATAGTTCTAAGGCGATTTCGTTAGAAGGCAAAGTTTCTGGCGGGGGTGATGAGAGGCGGGGGGAAGCAAGTGCAGCTTTTAGGCAAATTGTTCTCGCTGCGGAGGGCTGCATGCGAGCAATCCGAGTGACTCAGAACTTTTCCAGACTGATGTTCTCAGAAAAACAATCAGAGAAGTGTAGTCTATTCTTGAACGCTTCGTTCAGCGTGTCATCAATTTGATCTTCGACATTCCCTTAAATAGGTCATCATCATCAGTTCGTGTAGGTGACTCAGAACGTCAATACGCACAACTTTGCCTGTGGGAACAGTGCTGGGTACTTGTTTTTTTACTCTTCCTATTCTAAGCCCGGATGGTTGTACACTTTTGTATGAAAACATTGTATTTTTTTTCGAGTTCTCAGTATTGTCCCATAAAAACATTGTTTGTATTTACGGTCTGAGTCACCCCCCTTTATGTGTATATTTAAATTAAACCATTATATACAAATCCAAAGATCATAAAAAAGGATACAGTAATTAGAAAATAAAAATAAAATATCTATTGACCAGTTTTTAAATAATAATAATAGCGAAATAAAATGACTGTGACAAGTTAGAGATACAACTACCATTACTTAATAAATGACATGAAAAGCATCCAATAATTGATATAAAATTTTATGTCAATTATTGGCTCAAGAATAAAAGAAGACAGATAACAAATTCGAGGCATAAAAAGTAATGAAACTAATTAGGAAATAATGCATATGTATGTAATACTGTGAGAAATGCATCAATGCTAATTTGTTCCCTCTATTCTTGAGTAAATCTGCTTGCCAATCGAAATAATGTGTTTTTTTAAGGGTTCATGGGCGTTACAATAAAAGGCGTTATGAAATGAAATAAAGCAATTGAAATTCAGATGCACATGCTAGTTTTGAGCAAGCTTGCGTCCTGCACACACTTGCTAAAAATAAGCATGCTCGTTTGGGGTTGTCTCAATACATTTAACCCTGCGGAATTTGCGAACAATTTATGTGCACAATATGTCTGCAATTAAATAAAAAAAACAATAATAACAATAAATGCAAATTATTGAAACAAATATAAAAGATAATTTAAGTACTAATAATTACATACTTCCCCCTTCCACCCCGTTTCAGGTAGAATGGCCAAAATTTTGCTTAATATATTATAATAGCACGGATATACATATGTTAAAAAGCATGTGTTGTGTATTGAGTAACCGTACCTTTAGACAAACGAGTTTGTGGTTAAAAGAATCAAACAGTGATGAGCTAGATACTGAAATCGCCTAATAACATGATCAATTCCCTTGTAACGATTTTATAATATATACCTACTCACTACTCAGGAAGAAAAGGAAGTAGCTCTTATTTATTTTTTTCTATGTCCCCATAAGTAAAAAGCTAAACCCTATCATGTCTGACTTAATTCTGTAATTTTGATACGTAACCGCACAAACCGTTTGAGCTGGATTTGAATCTGACAATTTAATCCTTTTCAAGCTTTGCCACTGGACACAGTTTCCCAGGCCAGGTGTCGGCCGCGCCCGTCACAGCAAAAATATCAATATCGCCGTCTAATACTTTATTCCCTTTTTACATGAACAAGCGAAATAAGTTGAAATATTGTCCGCAGAGTCCCTTTTGCAAAAATATGAAATAAACTTTGTTCGGATAATAAGCTTTGAGGTCTAGACAGCAATTTGGCTTAGCATTGTTTTTTCGATATTTGATGTTTAAGAATTACTGGGCTCTTGTAAGTATTAGTGAAAATAAAGGTACGTCTATTTTCAAAGAAATTAAATATTTTATTAGCTTTGCCATTTCTTTTGTCTCGGGTTCGATCCCCGGGGTCAAGATAAAAACGATATTTTTCAGATTGACCTGGGTCTTAGATGTTTATCTATATATGTATTTGTATAAAATATAGTATCGTTGTTAGTACAGTACCCTAAGACACAGGTTCACAACTTACCGTAGGGCTAGATCATTTTTTTTATTTGTAAATAAATACTTGAAAGTAATTACGATCAAATCTTTATTAGCTAGCTTGTGTTTTTAAAAGCTCTATCGACGAGCAGTTAAATAAACATTTTGAACCATAAAGGTTGCGGTGTCCGTGTTCAACCCAACGAGCCGGAATAACGGGTTAAGGCAAATCAATTCGGCCTCTACTCGCACTAATAAAGCATATAAACCTTCGCTATCTCTTTGGGTAACTCAGTCCTTAAACATGAACAAGTTTTTCAATGGTATCAAAGCTGGAAACCAAAAAAAAAACAATAATTTTCATACAATTTGCTGGGCCAGTCGAACAGTAGTTTTGTATGGCGAAATCATTTTTTTCTTTGAGTTCTCACCATTGCTTCCATTGGAACAGTTGATCATATTGACGCGCAGAGCCTCTCCTTTGAGGGAATGCCAAGGTGAAATTTAAGTATATTCGTAGTATAGATTAAATTTATTTAAAGTTAACAAAACGGTTAGATAAATTGCATTTATTATATGCTGAATTTGTATACTAGTGTACAAATTTCATACCACCCCACTACTGTTTTTATTAAACGTTCAGCTTGTTTAGTCATCCACTCAATACTACTTGCAGGGGTAGACAAAATGCTTTGACTGTTTGGATAGTCCACCAAATAACTTCTTGAACTATTTCAATGGGTTTGTCTAACTCGAATCCCTATGCGAGCGATTTTCAGACGACTTTCTAGCAATTATTTTATAAGTGTTTTATGCATTCACAATGCTATCCCAATCTCAATCCCAACTAATATTATAAATGCGAAAGTGAGTTTGTTTGTTTGTTTATTTGTTACGCTTTCACGCCATATCTCAGTAGATATGGCGTGAAAGCGTAACAAACAAACAAATGTTTCAGTAACCGATCATCATGAAATTTTGCATACACATAGGTTAGAGTACCGAGAGGGACATAGGCTATATATTACGCGAGCGAAGCCGCGGACAACAGCTAGTTTCTAATATAATTGAGAATCAAGATATGGAAAAATACTCCACGCAGGCAGGATCCGAAGTGTATGATATAAATTATAGTATAGGCATTTTGTAGTTTTTATACACTGTGTTAAGTTTCAACATTTGTTACCTGAAGGTAACCAACGTATGGCGTGAACAGTTAAGTTATTCGTGTTTTATTGTTTTATTCCAGCTGCTGTTTAGGCCTGCTCTATTTGCCCACGCTAGCCGAACAAACATTATTGACATGACCAACCTTTGAATTTACGCGACTATTGACAAAATGAGCGGGAATTATTGTCTGAAAATGCACCGATGCAATGATACCAGTCTATTTCGCTATTGGACGCGCTGACTAGCGATCAAATATCATTAGCACGACCTTTGTATTTACGCGTCTATTGACGGAATTTGCGGGAATTATTGTCTTTAAATGTGTACGTGTAATATCACCAGTTAATTTTGCTATTAACACGCACAGTTTTCCGAACAAATATCATAAGTACGACCTACCTTTGTATTTTGTATTAACAAGTCTATAGACAAAATGCGCGGGAATTACTATCATGTGTCGATGCAATGATACGAGTCTTTCGCTTTTGGAACGCACAGTTTGCCGAACAAATATCATTAGCACGACCAACCTTTGCATTTATAGGTCTATTGACAATGCGCTGGACAAGAATGTATTACTGTGAAAATGTGCCGATGCAATGGCACGAGTCTATTTCGCTATTGGAATGCACAGTTTGCCGAGCAACTACCCTTTGTATTTACGCGTCCATTGACGGAATGCGCGGGAATTATTGTCTGGAAATGTATCGATGCAACGTTAAGTATGATTTAATTTGGCTATTGGACGCAAGTTTGCCGAGCAACTAGGATTACAACAACCAACCCTATTGACGGAATGCGCGGTAATTATTGTCTGAAAATATACCGATGCAACGTTATGTATTACTATTATGATCACTACTGGACTTACCGCGATTATTTTTGAGTTCTGTCTGATATTCGACAACATTGCAGCTGCCATGTTGTCAAAATATCAGACAGAACTAAAAAATAATCGGGAGTTTTTGGTGGGAAGTCAAGGGGTTCAGTTGTCGTTTGCCTTATACAATTTTGCAAATTGATTTAAGTGGACTTTATAATATGAAATTGGTGTAGTTTGGTGTTATAAATGCTCGTGCTCGAGAACAATTTGTGAAATAGTTAAAGTAGACTGTTAAATGGACTCGTATAGATTTGTCGCCAAAATCTCCCACGAGGCTGCCAAAGAACATACGCCATCTTTGATGCCACATACCGTACAACACCGATACTTAGTATCTCATTATACTGGACATTGGCAGAATCACTGAAATCTCGGTGGAAGCCATAAATAAAAAAAAGAAAGAAAGAAAAATAACCGCGGTAAGTCCCGTAGTGAACATAATAGTGATTGTGATCGCGAAAGCTTAAAATCATATGTATGAGTTAATTTGGCTATTGGACGCACAGTTTGCCGAGCAACTAGGATTAGCACGACCAACCTTCGTATTTACGCGTCTAATGACGGAATGCGCGGGCATGATTGTCTGAAAGTACCTATACCGATGCAACGTTATGTATGGGTTAATTTTGCTATTTGAGGCCCATGTTGGACGCGTGGTTTGCCGAATAAATATTATTGGCACGCACGGCCTTTGAGTCTATGCGTTTATTTATCAAATTACTGGTCAACCGGGAATAATTTTCGGAAAATGTACTTATTAAATGTTCATTTTCGCGATAATTGCGCTGATTGACGCGCGGTATGTTAATCTCGAATTCCTTTTTGATAAAATATATCACAGGCTATTTTACATGAGTCAAAATCACACGTAGTAGGTACATATTATATCTCCATGGTCAAAATAATTCTATTGACAGTTACTTTGTCCCAACCAACCAAATTCTCAATTCTCAACTTCTTCTTAATGGGCTCGGTTGAGCTTACTAAACAATAAATGTTTTGGATTGACACGATCATGCCACAGGACGAGTCTTATATACAAGTGTTTGGTATTGACGATCTGCGCGTGAAGATAAGCAGCTGAATTTTATGTTTTTTCTTTTCTCCCTGCCCTGACTAGCGTGGGAAAAACTGATGATCAGAAAAAAAATTGATTTTCCAAAGTACGTTCAATACCTTCTAAACTAAAATGTATGGAGCAGCTATTTTTTCTCGATTTCAGCCATGTTTACAGTGCAAAAGTTTTTCGGTATCACAATGAGTTTTGATTTTTGTGTATCTCTAGCTCAATGACAAACAAATTATTCATAAATTCAATTGTATGTGGTATGTTTAGTGGCACGATTCAAGTATGCAAAGTGCGTTGATTAGGATATAAAGCGGTCATAGTTTCTTACACGAACTAAGGGAAAATGAAGAAAATATCGGTTTTCAGAGGCTTTGTATCGACAACCTCGGTAGTTTGCGGCACGCTTCAGTAAGTCTGCAGAAGCTCACTCCGCGCTCCTAAATAAAAACGCCAAGTGTGTCGAGGCTTCTTTCTCAGTTACTGTTAAGAATATAAATCCTCCTCCTTTATCCGAGCATTTTCCCGGTTGCAGCAGCTGCTAGGCTGCGCCCTGCTCCACTATTATGACAGCAATATCATGTCATAAGATTTGGTATGTTTAGCCGACTGGACAATACTATCTTCGACTATCAACAAAGAACCGAGGCGTCAATTTAACAATCTATAAAAATAAGAAATATACTTTCAAATGATCTCTTAGATCATCATCATCAGGTTTTCAGTCTCCAATGCAGGAGCACGACCCTCTCTTTACTACCAGAGCCATATATTAGCCAAAGCAGTCAGAAGATTTAGACTACACTCCACATATCAATGCAAACTGGAGGGGTTTGACCCAGCTTAACAGCACATGCACTGGCTACACGCAAGGCCAGTAACCCCGGAAAACTAGGGGGGATGCATCCAGCCCGAGTTGCAAAGGTGTCGTGTGTAGGCGGCCAATTACGGCGACTTATGGTCTGCTGGAAATTGCCACGAGGCTCCTGACGCCCGACTAGCTATCCCTAACGAGAACGCCCTATTCGGATCGGTTATGATTCGCGACGATACTGTTGATCGATTGATTTGTTGTTATTATGCCGTTGCTATATGATCAACAAACAATAACTAGTCCCTTTTACCGTTTGTTAATTTTCCATCATATAAAAATACATCGGCTGGAATATACAAAAGCTTCAAAAAACTTCCGAATGATCCATTATTTTTTTCTTATAAAAGATATTAGTGCAAATTGTATTACCTAAGGCCAGTAACCCCGGGAAACTAGGGGGCGCTGCATCCAGCCCGAGTTGCAAAGGTGTCGTGTGTTGGGGGCCAATTACGGCGACTTATGGTCTGCTGGAAATTGCCACGAGGCTCCTGACGCCCGACTAGCTATCCCTAACGAGAACGCCCTATTCGGATCGGTTATGATTCGCGACGATTCTGTTGATTGATTTGTTATTACTATGTCGTTACTATATGAACAAAAAAATTACCGTTTGTTGGAACCGTGAGAGATTTAGATTTCTAAACTAGCTAATTATCAAAAGACTAGAAATTATCCCGCGACACGTCCTCTTAAACTATAGCGTATGTCAACCGCAGATAAATTAGCTTTCCATAGGTGAAATATTTACGATATTCGTTCCTTTAGTTTCGGAGCCTATTCAAACAAACAATCAAATCTTTTCTTATCTTTATGTGATTTTATAAAGTGAGTACTCGGTATCAGTAAAAATGAAGTATAAGAAAGTTGAGAACCGTGATTTTAATTAATGTCTTTTGCGTCGCGAAACAATACTGGCGCAAACTTGGAACAGGACACCCCTTATTGCATCGTCCTCTTTGATATATCAGTGCTGTTAATAAAATTTTGTTTGCCTGTAAGAAGCTTCGACCTAGCAGCTTCGAGACATTTGCAATTTTGAGAGCTTTTTGTGAAAAAGCTGCACGCTGCTACAGGTCTTGCATAAAGCTTTGCAATTAGAATAATTCTCGGAAGCTACGTAAATTGAAAAGAGAATATTGTGCATCTTTCCTCCTCACCTTTGTCGCAACTTCATTAGTGAGGGTCGTTCTATGAAATTAAATAAAACCTTTCTTGATAATTGAGTGGGTTTTCACTACTTTTCCATTTCATGTTTTATTTTCCACGTAAAGTTTTTTTTTAAATTGAGTAAGTGTTGTCAATGGCAACGCTTGCTTTCAAGAGCTCCTGAACGAGCATATCTTCATACAAAAGGAAAAAGGGAATTGTGGCAATATATTATTATTATATAATTTTGGTGTAAAATTAAGCATTCAATCAATTGATCTCATTATTATCTACGCACGTTCCTAAACAGCTTGGTTAAAATATCAATGGTTTGAGAATGTTGAGAGGTTTATAATTCTCAAATAATTGATTAAGTGGGATTGTAGAAAACGTCGATCTCTGTGGCACAGACAGTAATAAATGTTATTGATAAACATATGAGAGTTAGGGAAGATACGATTGTAGTCAGCCGCATCTACTCCGAATGTGATGTGATTTGGTGGCTCCCTCCCTGGTTATCCCCGAGCCGCAGTTAAAATTAACTTAAAAAAAACCGGCCGAGTGTGAGTCAAACTCGCGCAATGAGGGTTCCGTGCAATATGCTTCGTGAACACACACACAATGTGCAAAAATCTTTTATTCAATAACTAGCGCTATCTAGTGGTGTTTTAGTGAACTATCTCCCTAGATGAACTTATTATAGTGAGTTTACCACTTTTTTTTAAGTGATAGAATTCTTATTATTTTTCCTGTAATCTTCAAGGAATGAACTACATTTTGTAATTTTTTCAAAATTTTCGGCCGCGTAGTTTCAGAGATCAGGGGGGGGGGGGGGGAATAGTAAATTTTTGCCTTCTTTCGTGAATAAAATCAAAAGTATTGATTTTACCCGAACAAAAAAAAATATTTTTGAGATCCTCATAATGAGCCCTTTCATTTGATATATGACACAGTAAGGTTTGCAAAACTTTTTTTTTTTTTTATTTTGTAATTGAGCCCCTGAAACTGACCCTTATTTCAAAAAAATCTTTATTTACTTTGCACATCCGTGTTTGGGTCATAGGATTACATCATCTTACCAAATTTCACCTAATTTGGTTCAGTAGATTCGGAGAAAATCGGCTGTGACAGACGGACGGACGGACAGACAAACGCACGAGTGATCCTACAAGGGTTCCGTTTTTCAATTTTTGTACGGAGCCCTAACAAAGTACAAGTATTTGTTCACGTCGGGAATGAAACCCACTGCTTCTCGTGTCACAGGCTGGCGTGTGAAGGCTGTCTCCTAGTCAACAGTACATACCTATGTTACATCGAGCCTTTAAAATCCTTCCCTGGCGAAAGCGAAGAAAGGTATCATTTAATCGTAGAAACCTCACAAGAAGCTGGTTAGTGCGGTTACGTATATTCGCCTAGATATCGCTCGTCCGGCGGCCGATGGCCGATATCCGGCGACTCCCCCGGGCCGGCCGCCGGAAGGCCGGCAATCATTCAATTTGAGAGCAACTCCTTAAGCCGCTGCAAATCTGTGCCAGGCCGTTCACACCATGCGGGCTCTTTGATCCTAGTCATTTGCTTTTATAGTCTCAAGAGGCTCTTGTGATTCTAGATAGTTCTAGAGTATATACTCCGTAGACTCCCTCATATCTTTATGATTAAAAAACTGGCCAACGTGCTTAACGTTATGCTTGTGTGCGTGTTTGTGTTAGCTTTGTGTTAGCATACACATCATGACAACTTTTGTCATCAAATGGTAGCTATGTGACCTGTGTTTAAAATATTTTCAGAACATTTTGCCTACTTTGATTATATAACTTCATATAAACTAAGGTTTGGGCATCTTGATTTTGAACTACAGGGTTAGGTATATTGAAATCTCGGTTAGAATCCATATGAAATGTTGCAAGTTGCAAGAAAAAATATAAAATAAATAGACCCCCTATACAAAGTCACCCATCAGCTGGGCGATTTATGCGAAGTATATTTTTATTTGTATAACACTGATTCTGATTCCTAGGTTATGTATTTGTATAGCTTGGAGGTTCAAATCACGTTGTATAATATGGGTTTTAGGAAGTATGTTGCTATTGCTACTTTTGTTCAACAAGTAACTACACATTTCATACAAGGGCCTCGTGAAAGTTTTTTTTTTTTCAACCACCAAAAAATTAAGGAAGTTGTCAATTCAACGCGAATATTTGTGGATAGTGCGATGTAAACTTGTGTCGTAGGCAGGCGTATTAACCGCTGCGCCACGAAGGTCGGCAATGTCGTTTCAATTCAGAAATACCGCCGCAGGGAGTTAATTCCTCATTGATGAATATGTCTGTCTGTTCCAACGATAACGACACACCTCTGTATCCAAAGGCGAGTTACATCATCATCATCATAATCCTTCTACGGTCCTTGTTAGTCTCCACTGCAGGAGTACGACCCTCTCTGTACTACCAAAGCTATATATTAACCAGAGTTGACAGAGGATTTGGCCAAATACTCAAACACTCTCCACGCTGGCCAAAAGGGTTGGAGAGGTTTCTTTGATGTTTATAAGCTTCTTTTAGCTGGTGTTTCCTAAGTCGCCTTCTACGACGTCCACGGGAAGACTTGGAGTGGTCCTATTCTACTCTGCCGGGAACCACACGGTTACACACACAAAGGCGAGTTTGTGCGCGGCTTATTTCCCAAACCCTAATTAATCGGGCCACTCGGCCGTTATCGCTGAGTGACAGATAGCCGCGGGCTCGCTTTCAATCTCGCAGCGTATAGCCTGTGCGGATCGATCTCGTCGCCATTTATCGCAAATCTTCCTTCTTTTTCGCCCCCCTCTTATTTATCCACTTATGAACATTGAGCTATTTCCGTCAACTAAACTATGAAGAAGTTTCGAAAAGAATAGAGTAAAAAAAGACATTTTTAATACGATGCCGTGTGGTTCCCTGTAGAGTAAAATAGGACTCTCCAGGTCTTCCCGTGGATGTCGTAATAGGCGATTTAAGAAACACAAGCTAAACAAAGCTTTTAAACATCAAAGAGACCTCTCCAACCCGTATGGAGTGTGTAGGTCAAATCCTCTGGCTGCTCTAGCTAAAACATGGCTCCGATAATAAAGAGAGGGTCCTCCACCTGCAGTGATGAAGAAATATAATTCAGAAAAGGAAAAGGAAGATGATAGAACATCTAATGCGACATGATGAACAAAAAGGGACTGGGAAGGCCGAGACGCACCTTTACAAAGCAAAATAAAGGAAAAACAGTAGAAGAAAGAGGGGTGAAAATCCCAAGGGTACAAGTCCTAAATTTTGAGCCCTAAGAGCCAAACTGCTTGTTAGCTCTGTGTATGGTCTCCAGAGAACGCAATGGCAAACTATTTCCGGGCAACTGTACTGCTTTTCGCACGTATATGTATTTATTTATACATGTGTATCTATTTATAAATGTACATATGTATGCATGTCTGTTCCATTGTTGCTTCCTGTAGCCTAAACGGTTTGACCGATTTTGAAGCAAGAGGTGATATGAGATTCGTATTTCTTCCCCTGAGTGTCATAGGCTTTGTAACGTCAGCAAAAAATCAATAATAAACTGTCAAGAATGGCAGTCAAGTTTTTTTATTATTACTTAGTTTAATTTATTGTGATAGTCTTCGCTTTTCACGCAGTGAAGTGTCGAAGTAAAGCCATTGACTTGAAATGATCTGATCTCTTTATTATTTGAAACTACAGAGGACAAAACTTTCCAGCAATGGCAAATGCCATATCAAAAGCAGAATAGGAACATTTAAGACAAGCCGAACAGTTAAAAACTTTCCAAAACATTCCAAATTTTATTAAGTGATTTTTAGTTTAGTTTAGAGAAGTAGTTAACTTTTGTTTTAGTATAATCTATTTTAAATTTTCTACTAAGCAGCATGAACTTTGTCATATTGACCTTTGACGTACTTATTCGATTTAGCGCTCGTAGTGAATAATGGATTACTTGAATGCAAAGTTGTAGTCTGAAAAATCCACCTCTTTTTTGAATTTCTGTGAAAATACCGACTTAATACCTCCTAACCACGTGCTAATGATACACTAAATGAATTGACTTCGTGAGCTACTCGACTGCGGGTCTCTAGCGTCATTTGTTTGAGTCCGTAATTGCATCTCGGTCCACAGAACCAGCTCTGTAGCTCGTCGAGTGGCGTCTACAAGGTAACTACTATGAAAATAACGAGCAATATATAGAAATGGGGTGCAATATATAGAACTGGCTCGGTGTGCGGGCCATGCGGGAGGGTCGCAATACGAATAATTGTGCCGATCAAACGACTCAACGTCGCCCCGAGGAATCAGAGCGATCTCCAGACACCGGCTCGAAAATACTAAAAACATGAACGTAAACATTTATTTCGCAAAAGCTCATGGTTACGAAATAACAAGACACAATTTTTCGTACAACAATTTATTGACATCGAACAAAACAGTGCAACAATGAATGTGAAGTGAACCGAACACAGTACAACACCAATAAAAAAAAGTGCTGAAGCATGTCACAGATTGCTCGGTTGACCTTTACAATGTGAATGTTTACATAGACACCGGCACGTTACATCATAACATTAATCGGTTGTGATGCTGCAAAGCGCCGGTCGGCGAGCGAGAGAGAAGGGTGCACCGGGAGGAGGGGTGCAGGGTGCAGTTGCAAGCGCGGGCGTGTGCGGCCGGCTGCAGGCGTCACCTGTCGTTGCTTGCCCTTGAGCAGGCGTGCGTGGAAGGAGCCCGGCGTGTCGATGGTGTGCTGCCGCGACAGGCCGGCGTGCGGCGCCGACACCGAGCTCTGGCGGAACCATGGCAGCGAGATCTTGCGCCGGCTCTTGTGTTGTTTCTGCGAGGGCGGCGGAGTGCCGGCCATGTCCCGCCGCTCGACCGACGCGGCGCGCGGCGCGTTCGCCACTGCCGCTCCCGGCAGTACGCAGCCTCCGTATCGAGCTACTTCCGAATCCGCTCGCCGAGCCGCAGCGCCTCGCAAGGACGCCCCTAATCCGCCTGCCGCAGCCCGCTCGCAGGACGCTCAAGGGCACGGGAGCATGTCTGCCTGACGCTGGCCGACTCGCACCACCATCAAACTTTTTAACGCTAAAATTAAACCGCCGGAATGCAAAAAATCATCCCCTGTTTTTAAACCCTTGAATTGGATTTTTTTCCAAATTTATACGGGACAAATTCGAAATATCCGTTTCCAATAAAAAAATAATTTAAACAATCGGACTAGTCTGTAAAAAGTTATGCGTGGTCGTACATAAAAAATAGTCACGCGTCGATTTGATAACCACCTTTCTATTTTCGTCTGTTGGAAAACGAGATTTCACTTGCACAAACTTAAAACGTAACGGGAAATAAGGCGTAATGATTCTTTATTTTTTCATTAAAAAACCGATTTAACTTTTTTCAGCTTCCTGACAACACGACCTGCTCATATTTGGAATAAGGACTTAAATTAGGATATCTCTTGCAACCATAGATTTAAAAAAAAATCGCTTGCAACACATACCCAGAGCGGATTGCTTATTTCTTTGTAAATATTATTTAGATAAGGATTTAAGAGTAGAAATTTAGCGACAGCAAAATCATGTTTACTTAAACCAAACAGTATTTTTAAATTCTGAAATCGAGGACAGAATTGTCATAAGGTTCTCAGAAAATATACAGAACGCTGAAATTCTGTAAAAAGTCAGCTTTAGTATAAAGTACATATCATAGCTATTACATCACTTTCTAACCCTGAAACTTTTTGATAGGCGATAAGACCATGTTGCTATTGGCATTATTATACGCACTGATATGATGTATTTTTTATATTGTTATTCTGTATAATCTATAAATATATCGACGCAAACTGAAACTTCTGTACCTAGAAACGTGAAATTTGGTACAAGAATTTCTGTCATGATGAAAGGGAGTACTAAGTAAGGATTTTTTGAAATTTAACCCCTGAGGGGGTGAAGTTTTATGGGGAAAATCGCTAATCTTTACTAATATTATGAAGCTGAAGAATTTGTTTATATGGTTGAACGCGCCAGTCTCAGGAGCTACTGGACCGACTTAAAACCTTTTTCACTTTTATATATGTCAGATGCCTTAAGGCAGCTCGAAAAATCTGACACCACTTACACACACGAAAGACAAACAAACTTTGGATAGGTACATCATCCCTGAGTGCCGTAGGCTAGGGATGTACCACGGGCGAAGCCGAGTCGGACTACAAGTACAGTACAATATCGCCTATTGTAAAAGCTTTTACCGAAAATTTTGGAAAACTTATCTTATTAAAACTTATCTCATTGTATTATTAAGAAAATAATTAGGACACGATTATAATGAGGCGATAGACACGAGTCTTAAAACATGTTGTAAGTCGTCGAGAACAAATGTTAATTAAAGCTACAAGTGAGTTGACTTGGTACTTCATTATGAAGTTCAGTGGGGCACAGGCCGGAGTGACGTGCGAAGGAGCGGAGGAGGTACATTACAGAGATTAAGGCAGGATTAGGATTCTTATTAAATTAAAAAAATAAGATATAGAAAAGAATTCTACGCGGGCTGGATTTGAACTTACATCTTAACCTTTATACGAATAAGACTAAGACGCAGGTTCAAATCCTGCCGGCGTGATTATTTTCCGATATCTTATTTCTTATAAAATAATATCAGAATAGCATTGTAAACGTATATAATTACCAATAAAAAAGGGATTAGGTTGCTTTTTAAGGGCAATAATAATGTCATTTAAGCATGATCCAGCTCCAATCTTACTGATTGATAAATACATCCAGATTATTTTTTATTAGTTTCTCTGAGGTAAAGGCACAAGCTTTTACTAACTGATGATTTTTACATAAAAATCGTTCAATCTAGTTTAACTACGAAAATGCAATGGCGAACCATACCATATACAAAATACATTTCTAATAATTGTACATTGGAACGTCTGAAACTCATAGAAACAATAGAAATGTAGATTTACAAACAAAAAACATAACACTTTATATCGACATTTCCCTATCATCGAATCTCATCATCGGAACTCGATTTATTATTCCATAGGCAGGAGCCAACCTGATGTATTAAGAGTCAATGAGGGGTTCCTAAAAACAACGACAGCAGCACTGACGTATCAGTTCCGTTATGCTGTTATTTGGCCACAATGTGGCAGGTGTGTTTGCTACTCAAATATTATCTAATGACAGCAGTTCATCAGACCCTGCAATTTAGAGTGGCCATCTGGTGGTGTGCATTTCAGAAAATCATTAATAGGTACCTCTTTCATGACAAAGCTTGAACTCTGCTTCAGACTCCTCAGCGGAGCGAGTGAGGGACGGGTCGGCAATTATACCCTCCTGCCTCAAATCCGTCAAAATTCGGGTAACGATCACTCTCCCTCGTCCTTATTAAAATGTATAGACGTTCGTTATTCCATTATTAATCCTTAAAGCAAAGATAATATCAACCTAGTGTATTCTTGCCAATTAGATTTTGATAAAGGATAAGCCAAGACTTGAGGCAGCCTACTTGAGATCTGTTGAATAACAAAGGTCACCGACATGGATCAGCGGATTAGCTCTTTCAAGTGGATTAGCTCTTTCAATTTGCCTGCCTCCGTGGTCCAGTGGTTAAGGCTTTCGCCTTGTTGACCCGGGGGTCGTGGGTTCGATTCCCACGGGAAGCATACTTTGTTAAGTTGTTTCCAGTTTGGTTAGGACATTGCAGGCATGAATCACCTGATTGTCTGATAAAAAAGATGATTCCGTGCTTCGGAAGGCACGTTAAGCCGGTGGTCCCGGCTGCCATCTGGTAGTCGTTAAAGGAACCACGTCAGAGGCCGAATGGCGGTTCCGAAGAACTCTGACACCAGGGTGTGCATGGTCGACTGACCGTGTCACCTACACGAAATGATGAGCTCTTTCAAGTGCAGTGGGCTGGGCACAAAGTACGTAGAACTGATGGCCGATTGGGCAGAAAGAGTCTCGAATGGCGACCACTTGCGGCAAGAGTTGTACACCCAAAGACCAGGCGGAGGGACGACTTGATAAAGGTCGCAGGAAAGCGCTAGATGCAGGCCGCTTCCAACCGGTCGTATTAGAAATACTTGGGGGTCGTATTATAACTACAATATCACCTACCTTATTGTGATTTCAAATGACATTTAATTATATTTTAACTTGAACTTATATTATTTGCATGCCAGATATGGTAAAATATGCGCACTTAATGTTATTTTTGTATCATCTTTTGTACAATATTTTACGCGAATAAAAGACTATTCTATATACATACGTATATAGCTATTCGAACCTATATGTTTGCTTGTAATTAGTGATGGTGAGGAGTAATGAAAGCATTAGCGAACATTATTAATGACAGGATTAATTGGTGCAGACAGTATCGACAGACAGTCACGCTAACGTACTGCCTAATTTATGACACCGGTTGCGCGCATATCTAGGTCCTAGGCCGATTTACTAAAATTCACATGTTGTTTTCTGCTGTAGAATTGGGTGGATCTTTTTTCAATGTGTAATGAAAAGCCTCCATGAAAAACTTTTAAACCGACGAAAAGCGAAAACTCACCCTGTTTTTCCACCTTTAGGATTGGATATTTTTTCTTCTAAATTTAAATGAGACCTACTTCGGGGTAAACAATTTCCAATAAACAAAGAGTTATCAAAATCGGATACAGTGTCGTCAGATTTTTGAAAAATTATGTAATTAAGTATAAGTTTGGTAATATTGGTCCGTTAAATAAATAAATATGTATAGTGACAAATCACACAGATTGAGCTAGCCCAACATTTGGTTTTGAACTTATGTGGTGTTATCAAAGAATTGCGCACTTCGAGCAACACGGAAAAGCCGTGTTGCTCGAAGATTGCGCAACATATGTATGACAAACAAGACTCTCGAACCTGACCGGTTACTTCAAAGTCACTTCGACTTCTCACACACTTCCACTTTTAAGTTAGAAAACACCACAGGAAAAATCTCAGTCGAAGAAAAACAAAATTTACGAAGATAGAACGCAAAAAGTCAACCAAGGACCTAGTAGTTAGGGATATATACCTTTTCACTCAAAGTCAAAGATTTTTATTCAAAATTGAATACCTATATAGTGACAAATCACACAGATTGAGCTAGCCCAACATTTGGTTTTGAACTTATGTGGTGTTATCAAAGAATTGCGCAACATATGTATGACAAACAAGACTCTCGAACCTGACCGGTTACTTCAAAATCACTTCGACTTCTCACACACTTCCACTTTTAAGTCAGAAAACACCACAGGAAAAATCTTAGTCGAAGAAAAACAACATTTACGAAGATAGAACGCAAAAAGTCAACCAAGGACCTAGTTAGGGATATACCTTAACACTCAAAGTCAAAGATTTTTATTCAAAATTGGATAATTGTATCTCTTTTTGAACGTTATATTTTTTACTTAACGTATTCTGTCTACTCCGGGAGGGATAAAGACGTAATATTATGTATGTATATGTATTAACCATATATTTTATAACCCTGACGCAAAATTTCATTAGACTTTTAAGAGAACTAGACGAAATTAAAATAAGGTTACGCATTTCCAGCTTGTCTCGTTTCGAGGTTAATCCCTAATTAGGCTGGTGTAATTTAGTATGTAATGAGTCAGGCGGAAGGCTTCCCTCGAATACTCAAAATGATTTTACCTTATGACATTCTTATGCTTAAGGGGGCACACTAGGCACAGTAGCGACGCCAATCATTTTATTCCTAATACTTTACAAATAGAAAGAAATTCAAGAAAGTAAATCATATAAGCCTTAGTAAATAACTTGAAGTATTTTTGGAATCATGTTTAATATTATCAGAGTCAGTGAGAATTATGAGAATCAGATTACCACCAAAAACAGCCGTTTTTGGCGGTAATCACGTTTTCTCTTAATGACTGATTCTCATAATATTAAAACATGATTCCAAAAATACTTCAAGTTATTTACTAGTGCTTATATGATTTATACATTCTTAAATTTCTTTCTATTTGTAAAGTATTAGAAATAAAATGATAGGCGTCGCTACAGTGCCTAGTGTGCCCCCTTAAGTTCCATGCTGTTTTATCTTGCTACATAGTAGGTAAGATAATTGTTGAGACAGTGACAGAATGAGATTTGGAAAGGGCAATGTACAACCTAGCGCTAATCCTACATCATATCGAATTTAAAAAATATATCATACACATCATCATCACCAGATCACTCAGGTCCACTGCAGGAGCACGACCCTCTCTGTACTATCAAAGCTATATTAGCCAGCGCATAAGTAGTAAATTCCTACTTGTAGTATAACTTTTTTTAAAGTTTGTTTGATAAATTAAGAGTAACACCGGTCAAAGCCAAAAGTGGACACTTTATTAAGGATTAAAATAATAACTGCGTGGCGCTAGTGTTGCCATATACTCGTACTAGCTATTACCTGCGGCTTCGCCCGAGCGATATATAGCCTATGTCCTTCTCGGTACCCTAACCTATGTGTATGCAAAAATCCATGATGATCGGTTTAGTAGATACGGCGTGAAAGCGTAACAAACAAACAAACTTTCACATTTATAATATTAGTTGGGATAACGCCTTAAGATGCTTTTGAGTAGGCAGGCACTTTGGGGTGGATTGACACAATTTTTACATTTTGATCTTGTTTTGGCTATACATTATTGACAGATGATACTCCTGTGTTAAAACGCGTAGACAGGAACACGCGACTCTAATGGAGTTAAGTATATAATTAATCATACAAGTGCGCTCTAATACTCAAAAGCATTTTAACTAATGAGGTTTACAAGTTTTACAAGTTTCTTGCTGTCTCTTCCTCGCTATCTATTCCAATATTATAAAGAGGAAAGACGTTTGTGTCTAATTTCTTTATTACACAAAATGCTTAAAACAAAAAACAATCTTTTAACAAAGAAACTTTCCTTGAAGACATCTTCTTCAGCCCAAATAGTGTTAGAAAGAAAATATAAGAAAAGCTTTGATGATAGTGTGTAAAAACAGAGTTATTAGAAAATCACCAGTCACCTCGCAGAATTGTTTAATGTGTTCCATATCTACTTTTGCGAAGTTACTGGTATTTTAAAGGGAACCTTGTTAGTACGCATATTAAATCCAGACTAAGACATAGACATAAATAAATTACCAACATGTTATACATAAATATGTTTAAAAGTTTCTGTGTGTACGTCGTTATAAACATATTTGACTGGTTTTATAGGATGAAAAAAGCACAAACATGGCTATTTTTATAATTTTGATGAAAAATGTATTTTTCATGTACAAATACTTTTGTGTATCGAAAATTATATTAAAATGCTTATCATAAAAAGAGTTTAGGCTGTCAATACCGTGTTAATTAAAATAATATTTTTACCATTTCCAAAATTGTACTTTTTTCGTGAATTCCTAAGTAAGGACTGGAAATGAGAACGGCGACAGACGCCTGAGAGGACAGACACATGCCAGGTTTTAAAATAAATTTCATTTAATATAATGACAACTAATTTCCTTTTATCAAAATGTTGCCATAGTTGAAACAATACAGCTCAGTTAGTTGGCTTTATAAATATTTCAACAGTATGTTCAACCATGCCTATAATCCAATAAAATCCACAGATATTTTTCTCAAAGTCAATCGTTTGAACGATACGCACTTCCTAAGTAGTAAAATGTGTCCTCACCCCATAACATTTAAAGTTAAAGAGTAATAAAATATAAATAAAAATATGCTGTAAATCTTAATGAACACTTTCAGCACAAAATTGATTTGAACAAGATGGTCAGCAGTTTTGAGGTATAGCATATTTTCATACGTACGCATGAAACCTCATTAATGCAACTTCTCTTGTAAAGTTAACCAAACTTTCTTGCATCATTCTTAATTATATGTGGTTTGAAGTCTCGGTATTAAATTAATCATTAACGCTCACAGCATAGAGAAAAATCGCCAAACAAAAGACGGTATTAATATTCGTTATTAAGGGGGAACAGTAGGCACAGTAGCGACGCCAATCATTTTATTCCTAATACTTTACAAATAGAAAGAAATTCAAGAATATAAACAATACAAGTCTTAGTAAATAACTTGAAGTATTTTTGGAATCATGTTTTGATATTATGAGAATCAGTCATTGAGAGAAAAACTGATAACCGCCAAAAACGGCCGTTTTTGGCGGTAATCAGATTCTCATAATTCTCACTGATTCCGATAGTAATAAACATGATTCAAAAAATACTTCAGGTTATTTACTAAGACTTGTATTGTTTATATTCTTGAATTTCTTTCTATTTGTAAAGTATTAGGAATAAAATGATTGGCGTCGCTACTGTGCCTACTGTTCCCCCTTAATACACCCTCGTTTTCTTCTCCCTAAGCTTGAGTGTATGACGTACTGAAACTATTTATACTATGGCTGGGACACAAAACTAAAAATGTTGATTTCCGGTTGCTTACGCGTTTCCTGTGACAGCTGAGAGGTTTGCGGGGTGAGGCATTTAAAAGTTAAGTTATAAAGAATGTCACAAGATATCTATACTAATATTATAAAGCTGAAGTTTCTTTGTTTGGTTGAATGTGCTAACCTCAGGGACAATGGGACCGATTTAAAAAAAAAATTAATCGTTTTGGTTAGATACGTTATCCCTGAGTGCTATAGGCTGGGTATGTTCTAGGGGCCAGAGGGGTTGAAAACGGTAAAGTTATAAGGGTATGGTACCGATATAAAATTACGATACACCTTAGATTTTAAGGTAGAACCAAATCTGTTGACAATTACGGTTGTGATACAGCTAAATATAAATAATGGTATTTATACATTTACGGTATTTATACCTTTATAATTTGAGGTACCTTAACTGAAATATAATCAGTACCGAAAAAATGATGCGACGAAGAACATTGAGGCGAATCCTCAGCGGTAAAATTCAATGAAAATCTTTATTTCATAATTCCGATATCGAAAAAAATAACGATACCGCAATATTACAATACCAAAATCCAACCAAAAGGTATGGTAATTTGAAGGTACCAATATTCTAAGGTATCGAAATATAAAGGTATGACGTCATACCGCTTACCGATTTAACCGTAATTTTTTCGGTTATTCAATCCCTGCTACGGGCAAAGCCGGGCCGGACTGCTAGTTGCACATAAAATTAACTATGAAATCGTAACAAAACCTCTCTTTAGAGTTCCGTACCCAATGGCTATAAACGGGACTCTATGACTAAGTCCGCTGTCCGTCCGTCTTACACAGGGGGGCTGTATTTTTTTAATCTTAGTAAGTACATTTTAAGCAACAATTTGTGAAAATTTAGTTACCCAATAAACATTTTTATTATTTAGTTTTTATAATAAAAATGAGCGATTTTTGTAGTTTAATTGTATAGTGGTACGGAACCTTACGTGTGCAATTCCCACTCGCATTTGTATCAAATGGCGCCTCCCTTTAATTTTATGGTTTGAAAAGCCCAATTTTCAAAGGGTCAAATGAAATTAAGGCACACATGAGCCTAATCCCGGGAATCAGTCCAGGACAGGCTTAACAATGCCGTTGTGACCAATTTGCCGTGGCGCGACAGTGGCGCGCGACAATGACGCAATCATCGCGGTACGGCGACAAACCTGCCACTATAATTTCATCATCATCAGGTCTTTTTAGTGTCCACTACAGGAGCACGACCCTCTCTGTACTAGAACATTTATTAACTAGAGCAGTTAGAGAATTTGGTCTACACTCTCCACGCTGGCCAGACGGGTTTGAGAGGTCTCTTTGATGTTTATAAGCTTTGTTATTTTGTGTTTCCCAAGTCGCCTTCTACGACATCCACGGGAAAACTTGGAGTGGTCCTATTCTACTCTGCCGGGAAACATACGGTAAACCACTATATTTACTGGATTTTAACTAGTGCAGCGCAACAATGGGGCAATCATGGACCACGGTGACTACCACCATATTGGCTGAATCGTGACTGATTTACTGCAGTGAACAACCAATTAGGAACACAAGTCCGGCGAATAACCTAATTAACAGAGTACGTGAGCATGGGGATCAATGCTATAGGCATAGGAAAATCGAACCATACTGTTAAGGCATAGGAAACCAGACTGTTGTTAGGGTATCAGTTATTGTATTTGAATACCACTTTTATCTAACACTTATTTTAAAATATGTATGATTTTTATAGAAAATCCTATCCTAACTGTATTATAAATGCGAAATTGAGTTTGTTACGCTTTCACGCCCTATCTACTGAACCGATTATCATGAAATTTTGGATACACACAGGTGAGGGTACTGAGAAGGCCCTTTACAGAATATCACGTGGACAGAGCCGCAGGTAACAGTAAAAAATAAAGTAATTAAATTTTCAAACAGCCTGAGCACAAAAGTGACGTCATCTGCTTGTGAACGGTAAATATCAGTGGAAGTTTGACTTGACAGTTACAACAGGAGTTTAGCTACAACAGGAGTTTGCATGCAGGTGACGTCATCACAAGCTGTGATCAACCAGGTCTGTAGCGTTTTGGCGGCTTCATTATTTATTTAACTTGAATGCCGATTTGGAAGTATAAGAAAGAAATCCCAGAGAATTTTCCAGATTGCAAATTTATTATTCTATTATGAACGAATTGTCAAATTTCTCAAAAACTTGGAAGTACCTAATTCATTTGTATCGTTCTAAGGGCAACGCACATTTAGTTATCTCTATCCTTGGTCTTATCCATCCAATGCTTGTAAAATGCTTGCAAGTCGTCAGACCATCTCGTTCTCGGTCTGCCCCTTTTTTCTTGGAACCCAGAAAGTGGATATTCCAGGCTTAGTTAATAGGAGAAAAGAAACTTTCTGCGACCTAAACAGGATAAACCTATAGCTATATACCTATTATGCAATTAAGGTCTAGAAGTCTCTCCGCCTAGTTGCGTACCAGGGCATCCCGGCAAAGTCGGTTCATTATGAAGCCATCCCTTGGAACACAGTGGATATTGCAGGCTTAGTTAATAGGACATAAGAAAGTTTCTGCCACCTAAACAGGATAAAGGTTTAGGCCTATAGGTATAGGCCCATAAACAATTGGTGTCCAGAAGTCTCCCCGCCTAGTTTCGTGCTGGGGGGTTCCCGACAAAGGCGGTTCATTATGTCGGCGCCAAAGCGCTTCGTTTGCGGGCTCTACGTGACCGCTATACTAGGGCTCAGTTCAGGTACTATAATTGACATTCACTGTCGACAAAATCGTAATTTCGCAGTTTGGTAGGTACAAAAATCTGCTTATACAGCTTCTTTCAGAAGCGTGTAGTGTCTTTGAATACGTTAAAATTAAATACGTTAAAATAAGGTCCATTTAAATTAATGCAAATATTTTAGAGTAGGCGCCTATGTAGTTTAAAAATGCTCTAGTCCAGTAACAACATCTAAAAAAATTTTTTAGTTTCATTAAACAAAATGATGTGATAATCTGCCTAGGTAAATAAGCTATTTCGATTGTGAGTGTCAGTGAATGCAATCCAAAGCAGTTAATATCACAGAGGCAAAAATTGCTAGGTACATAATTAAATAGATATAAAAAAAAAACACTTTCTTGGCGTACAACTATTACGTTAAAATTGTCTAAATGTTAAAGTCAAGATATATCAAAATCAAGATAGTCGATTTTGTAAAATTTGCTTTAAAGCATTATTGTAGCCAAACGGTGCTATCCCTTTAAATGTTTGCACTTAATATACTTAAATGATCCTCAAATTAAAATCAATAAACGATATTGCAATTATATCCAAATAAAGTGTGTCGAAACAATTTGCTTGAAAGCAAATAGTATTATTAGTTGTAAGAAGTTTTATAATCAAGTTAAAAAGCTCAAGAAGATCTCTGCACCAGACATTGTGACAAGATTAACATTATGCATAAGTTTAAACTTAATCGAGGGCGATCATCATCATCATCAGGTCTTTCTAGTCTCCACTGCAGGAGCACGACCCTCTCTGCCAGAGCCATATACTAGCCTGAGTAGTCAGAGGATTTGGCCTACACTCTCCACGCTGGCCAGACGGGTTGGAGAGGTCTCTTTGATGTTAATAAGCTTTGTTTAGCTTGTGTTTCCTTAGTAGCCTTTTACGACATCCACGGGATGACCTGGAGTGGTCCTATTCTACTCTGCCGGGAACCACACGGCACGTTAGGACGCACGAGGGCGATATTTCAAGCAAATTTTACACAAGATTTGTCAACTCGGGCGAGTCAGTGTGATAGTCTGGTTCACAAGTTTAAATCGCATTCATCATCATCATCATCAGGTCTTTATTAGTCTCCACTGCAGGAGCACGACCCTCTCTGTACTGCCAGAGCAGTCAGAGGATTTGGCCTACACTCTCCACGCTGGCCAGACGGGTTGGAGAGGTTTCGGAGGAAATCGCATTAACTGGTGATAAATCTATTTGTGCCCATAGGCCATTGAATTCGTAATGACCTTTAAAAATGTTATTATTGATTTTGCAGACGACCTCCGTGGCGCGGCGGTCAACACGCCTGCCTGCGACACGGATGGTCCCGGGTTCGATCCCCGGTCAGGTCAAGATGGAAAATTATCTTTTTCAGATTGACCTGGGTCTTGGATGTTTATCTATATAAATGTCTATTATAAATTATAGTATCGTTGAGTTAGTATCCCATAACACAAGTCTCGAACTTAATTTAGGGGCTAGCTCGATCTGTGTGATTTGTCCGTATATATTTATTTATTATTTGCAACTAGCAGTTACCCGCGACTTCGTCCGCGGTGACTTCAGGTTTGGAATGCGGGGATTATAAAATATGACGCTACAAAGCGGTAAACTAAACATATACCCCGATTTACCCCCTTAGACGTTTAATTTCGAGAAACTATTAAAAATGTTACTCATTATTTTTGCCATTCTCAATTCACACGAAATTCATACAAATATGTCCAATCCTCTATTTCACCCTCTTTAGGGATGACTTTTGAAAAATGCTTTCTTAGTGGATGCTTACGTCATAAGAGGAATACGTGAGCAAATTTTCAAATTTCTAGCTCTAAGGGCTTGGCCTGCGCGTGATCTTTGATAATTGCCCATTTTTTAAAGTATTAAAATGAATATAGTATGTTATCCTTAATATATAGACATATGCCATCGCGGACTTTTCTGTAGACCTAAATAAGATACACAATTCCACCATACATTGTTTTGTTATATCTCAAAGGGTTTAGACAGCGTTTTCGTTGAAAGCTCCCAAACGGCTCATTTTTTTACGACACCTCTAACAAATATCGTTGGTATATACAAAATGTATACAAACACTTAACAAACTATATACTAAAACCTTCCTCGAGAACCACGCTATCCATTGGAGAAAACCGCATGAAAATCGATTCGGTAGTTTTGAAGTTTATCGCGAACAGACAGACAGACAGACAGACAGACAGACAGACAGACGCGGCGGGGGACTTTGTTTTATAATATGTAGTGATACCTGAATAATGGCTAAAGTTAACAAATCAAGACAAAATGTATGTATTAATCCTTGTTTTTTGACTATAGTTCAAAATTTACTTAAAATATTCACGAAAATTCTAATAGAGAAGAAAAATTCCAAGCAACGTATCTACTGCCAGAGTTGTAGCACAATTATTAATATTTTTTATTAACGCCGAAAATAATATCCGCCATCGGGGCGACTGTATAGACACTAATGTCGCTAAGGACCATTAAAATAAATTAATAATACAGACAAATCACCCTGATTGGGCTAGCCCCAAAGTAAGTTCGAGACTTGTTTTATGAGATACAGAGATACCGACACAACGATACTTTATTTAGTAAGTAAATAAGTAATACTTTATTGTACACCAAAACATACAAAGACTTATGTACAATGGGCGGTGTTATTGCTAAAAGCAATTTCTTTCAGACAACCGGTGGATATGGTGGTGGTTATAACAAATACATATAGATAGATAAACATCGAAGACCCAGGTCATGCTGCAGTCATCGAACCGAGACTTGCGGTGTGACAGCCTGTCATGATGACCACTAGGCCACAGAGGTCCTCATTGGGTACTGAGTACTGAGTTCACTGTGATAAGTAACAGTTGCGAGGTCTACATCTCCCAAAGCCTAAGTTCGGTAAATATGTTAACCCACTGCCTACGATAATGCAATCCCTGTACTGTAACCGTATTAAGACCGGACGGTCAACCGGGCCGGTGGCCGCCGGATGAAGGCTGCAACCTGCAACTAACACAGAAATTTCATTTGCCCCTCATCGCCCGCCTAATAGGGGTGGCAGCGCTAAGCTAATTTTAGATGTCGTTGCATACGACCATTACCCACATAAATCTGAATATCTCAATTTAAGCCTTATGCAATGAAATACGAAGAATAGTGACAAAACATTTGACCATTCGTTAAAAATGTATAAAACTAATTTTTATAAGCTTAATAAAAGATTTTTAAGTATCCTGCAACTTTATACAACTGTATACAGACGGACAAATTTCATAGGGATTTTCTAGCATAATTATTTTAGTTATTTTAGTGTTTAGTGTGTTCACACGTTTGTAACAATGACTATGGTATGGAAGAGCGGGGTCTCCTGGCACAGGCGTATAGCTTAAAAGGAGGCTCCAATCAACTACAGAGTTTTTGTAAAAGCTTTTTGTTGAATAATAAAGATTATTATTATACTACCTACTGACGCCACATAGCCTATCACACACTGGGGAAAAGCACGAATCTGACACCTCACATCAAGCCATGTACGCTACAGGACGTGACAATGGAACAGACATTCTTACATACATTCGCGAAACATGACCCTCCTTGTGAGTGGGTCAGTCGGGTAAAAATAGACCCGATGAGTAACCGGGCAATTTCTCTACATAGAGCAGGGATGTCTTGTCACTCGCGCGAGCTACATTGACGAGCTCCGTGGCGCAATGGTTAACACGCCAGCCTGCGACACGGTGGTCCCGGGTTTGATCCCCGGTCAGTTCATGATGAAAAACGATATATATTCAGATTGACCTGGGTCTTGGGTGTTTATCTATATAAGTTTATATAGTAAAATATAGAATCGTTGATTAAATATAGTATAGTATCCTGAGACCAAGTTCAAAACCTTACTGTACTGTAGCTAGCTAAATTTATGTGATATATATATATTTCTTGCTCTGTGGTTCTCTACGACAGTGTTTGCTGACCAGCGGTGGAGTTATAAGCCCTCGGACGCGTAACTTCGTTTTCAAACTAATAATAGGCCCTGCTAGGCATGACGAACAGACGACGGCTCGCTCGTATTAAACCTTTAAACTGAATGTCGTCAAATATTAATATTGTGACCAGTGGCCGTGAAAGTTGGTTCATCAAAACGTATGCAAAGTCACCGTTACATATTATACGACTGAATAAGTACTATGTATGTAAAGGATCTATGTACCAACCCAAAAAACCATTGCATAGGTATAATATAATTTAGCATATAACTCAACTATTACACAAACACACTTCTTTAAACAGACGCATTTTGGAAGGAATAAATGGCTTATTTGTTTTATGTTCTATTTTTATTGTGACATAAACTTTAAAACATTCGGGTAGCTTCTTATCATAGATAGATAAAAATTATTTGCATTGACTGGGCTGAGACACACGGAGATTTATTTTTTTACTAGCTCTTTAGGTCCCACTGCTGGGCAAAAGCCTCAAAAAAAAACAATTCAAATCAAACTCATGAACGCAGCCACTATTCTGATATCTATGAACGCAGCGATCTTGAATCTCGGTGCGATGAAACTTCAATTCGTGCTAAGTCCCGTCAATATTTAAAAGGTATGTTTCTAAAGCGCGAAAGTTTGTTGTTGTTTTTCGTATGTGTAAGTGGCCAACACAGGTGTCAGATTTTTTAAGCTGCCTTAAGCCATCTGACATAGCTTAACGACTGCCATCAATGATGACCTTCCGAAGCACGGAGGAGCTTGTGTTTTTTTATAGCCACTTGCGGTCACCAATCCAGTGGTTGCTTAACATGCGTAAGCGCTAATAATGTTCACGCACACTGGGCCATCGGCTCCTCGCGAAAGATTATGAAAGAACACGAGTGTAATAAATTCAATAGAATTGTCAACTGAAGCAGGATTGTAAGTTCAAATGTCCGCTTATCGAAATGTCACATCACAGGATTCTCAGGACAAATTCAATGAATGCCGTCGCTCCCGGGGCACGGGTGAGGGTCCGCATTAAATATACAATAACAAGCATCGTAAGGTCTGGGAATATAAAGCAGGTGGACAGACAAATGGGGTATGCAAAGGCAAATGATTGTTCGAAATAACGTACTATTACACAAAAAATATATGTTTTTAGCTATTAGGGTCCTATTGGTGGAGAAAGCTGGCCTTTCTATATCCACCTTTCTTTATCTCTTGCGATCTCTCCCTAAGTTTTGTCTAAACAATGTATTGTTTGTTTGTGCTAGAGCGGACTCATCAGTCAGCGTACCATCTCATCATTTTTTTTAAAGACAGACGTTATTATACAAAATAAAACTATAATGAATAATTCTAAAATAAAATAATAAATACGTTAGACTTACAGAGGTCAAATCATGGAGGAAAGAAGATAGGGATTCATGGAATATATTTCACCGACTACCGACACAATAGCCATGAAGCTAGTTTTGAAGAAAACATACCTATGTAATTACGTCCATATGTCATAGATTTTTAAAAAAGTAAATGCATATTTCTGGGTCATTTGGTATCGTTATCCCATTATGTCGATCAATATGTCATCGGAGAACTGATGAAAATTCCCAACTTTTCATCGGTTTTGTGACGGCTGTTTGAGGTTTGACAGCTCCAATGAACCCCACTGAACGTTTGATTGACATGTTCATCACAGGATTGCAATGCAACTCTACGCCCACAGAGCAGAAAATGTGACTCACTGCCGAAGAACTGTCTTTACGGATATTAGAGCATAGAACAGTCGTCAAATAAGTTTGAATTCGTGGCCCCATAGAAATTCAAATTAATTGTATTACATTTGATCAACTTAACCCTCACTCCACAGAGAAAACATAAGGCATTCGGTCGTCTGATACTATACTAGTCATATTATCTTTTTCGTAGTTTGTGATGTAACTGTCGCTCGCGCGCTACGGTAGGGCATTGTTCTACAAATTTTTAATTTTTCATTGAATCGATCTAAGTTGTTTGTAAGTAATTAATCTGTATCATAAAATTGACCAATAATGGGATCTCGAAAAAATACATTTTCATTGGATGCATTTCCACCTGAGATTTGCGAGGATTGCTTTATTAATATTTGCCTCAATCAATTAATGTAAAAAACACACTAATTCTGCACGGCTTAAAAAAGTCATGACCATCAATTCTCCTTCTACTTTGTCCACTCCATGGAGCATGAGAATGTTGCTCCCGCACACACCGTTCCAACACATTGCATACGAAATAACCGTGACAGGCTGTCAGGGGGCGGTACCTTTTATTGATGTTTCGGGCTTCGAAGTAATTGTAAAAATGCAAAAAATCTGCTATTTTTAACCGACTTCAAAAAAAGGAGGAGGTTTACAATTCATCGTAATGTTTTTTTTTATGTATGTTCCCCGATTTCTCGAAGACGCCTGGACCGATTTAAGAAATTCTTTTTTTGTTCGATAGGTGATACTTTAGAGATGGTCCCATTAAAATTTTATCGAAATGTGTCGAGAGATTTTTAAAAAAATACACAAAAAAACCAAAATAATGTTTACAGGTATGCCGTTCGGATTACACTTATTTCCATTTTTTTCTTATGCTTATAAAAAAAAATAGGGTTGAAGTCGGTTTTTGTTTTTTGTTAAAAATAACTTTACTTGTGATAGTCACATCACAATTTAATCTTTTTACTGTAATTTTGATACCATATCACAGCACACTGGGGTAGTTTGACGTTTTTTAGAGCATGTACTGACGGGCCGAGTATGCGACTTTCAGTCTACTAGCTGGGCGCGGTATCATCATCATCACCATCAGGTCTTTATAGACTCCACTGCAGGAGCATGACCCCCTCTGTACTACCAGAGCAGTAAGAGGGCGCGGTAATAGGTAGAGACGAGAGTAATCATAATACCACGTGTCATACGAGGCATTATGATTACTCTCGTCTCTAGTCGAGCGCGACGAGATTCCTTGCTCTGTGTTTACGCCAATCTGATTCGCTGTCACACCGCAGGAGGATGAATTTATTTCGTCATTCAGACCATCGATTTACCATGATATCAAAGCTTATTGAGATCACAGCTTAAGAGTCGCCTGGAAGCGCATGTCTCCATGCAAACGGAAAAAGGGAATTGTGGCAATATTTGATAATTTTGGAGTAAAATTAAGCATTTAATAAATTTATCTCATTATAACCTACGTACGTTCCTATACAGCTTGGTTAAAATACCAATAGTTTGAGAATTACAAGCCTTTTCAAATTTGTATGGAAATCTTGAGAGACGTAAAATTCTCAAACACTGATAATTTAACCTAACTGTATAGGAGCGTACCTAGATTATAATGAGATTAATTGATTGGATGCTTAATTTTGCCCTAAAATTAACAAATATTGCCACAATTCCCTTTTTCCGTTTGTATGGAGATATGCGCTTCCAGGCGACTCTTAACTAACTGACGTTTGTGTTTTCTTTAATATCAAATTGATCGTAATATCAAATTGTTTAAAGTTGCAATATTACCGAAAGAATATCATTGTACTCTTCAAATCGAGCAGACAGAATTAAAACTGAAAAGATTTTTCTAAAAATCAGCCTCCGTTGTTTAGTGGTTAAGGCGCCAGTGTGTGACACGACTAACTCGGGTTCTAATCTGGGCAGTAAATATATGAATATAAAAATATAGTATCATTAAGTTAGTATCCTGCGACACAAGTCCGCAACTTACTGTGGGGCTAGCTTTACCTGTGCGATTTGTCCCTACCTATATTAAAAGCATACAAAAAATATACACCCATTATTTATTCGAATATAACAATGAAACTCTTAAAATATTTTGAATTTAATTAGGTACTCATAAAGAGGTGACGTACATTTGGTAAATGCCACACGTATTTTCCACCAATATTTTTCATCATCGTCTTTCTATTTGATTTACAGACATCTTGATGATGAGTTAGGGTTGTTAAATACCAATGTCGTTATCTATTTAGTGTGTCAATAAATTAAATTAATTAATTAAAAACGTCCTTTGTAAAGAGGTAGATGGTTATATTGTAGGTACTTGTTCCGTCCGTTCCTTGGAAAATAAAAAAGTCATACGTCGCAGTTAGACACTCATAAAATATAAACAAACAACTATTTTTGTTCAGTTTTGTACTTAAGTTACTTTTTAAATTGAATAATATTTTAAATTGATACCTGCAATCAAATAATGAGAAATTATTGGAAATTTTCAACGACGTAGCGGCGAGCCTTTGATGTGATTGGCGATTGAACGGAAAATATCAATTACCGTTTACGCTCGGGGACTCGCGAGTCATTGAGAAAGTTCCTAGTAGTGCAGATGCAACTCCATTATTTACTTTGCAATCAGAATATGCAGGAAATATCATATTAAATAAACACCCACAATTACTTCAGCAGCAAAATCAATAGACGTTGAAAAATTTGCGAGGAAAACAATACGAGAAAACTTTTCGTACAAATATTGCAAGAGGTATATATTTCAATCAACGATTCTCGGAGTAAAATGAATTTGAAACTGAATAAAACTTATATTTACTTTCAGAATGGAAACTCGCAATCAGAAAATACAAATGGAAATACAAAACCGTGACGTACTGTGCGCCTGATACGTGACGATTTCCTAGTACTCCTAGTAGGCGTCGATGTAGGTATTTGTTTTACGGAACCCTGCAGCGTAAAATCATAGTGCAATAGAGCGAGAGGCATAATTACATGTAAATAGAGGCTATTGCCGTCTCAGCTGCGCGCGGCCAATCAGAGCGCGCGCGCCGCAGCTGAGCCAATCACGGCTCGCTGAAATGAACGAAATTGTTTCCTAGAAATGCAACCCGGGCCAGGTCATAGACCTCTCGCTGAAATAAGTAACTAACGTTTCCCGGGATATACCTGCGAGCAATTTGTGCTTGATTTTGTTGAAGTGGAGGAATTATTTATTAACCTCTTAATGAAGGTTATTGAGAAAATAATAATGTTCAAGCCAGGGAAAATATCGGGGTTCGTATAGTAAAAATCTCATGAAGATCCGTACCTATTTGAGTTTATTGCGAACAGCCAGATAGACAGACGCGGCGGAGGACTTTGTTTTTTTTTTAATATGTACAAGACTTTGTTTTATTATATGTAGAGATTTCAAGCTGAACAAAGCTATAAACATCAAAGAGACCTCCCCAACCCGTCTGGCGAGCGTGGAGAGTGTAGGCCAAATCCTCTGACTGCCCTGGCTAATATATGGCTCTGGTAGGCGTAGTTGTAGCCGTAAGTAGGTAGTGTAGACTAACCAAGACCTATTGATCATAATGATGATGATGTGGAGATTCAAACTGACAAACGATTTAGCCCAAACCGAGCGACATACATAGTTATTAAAGGTCAGAGGTGTCATTCTCAACGGCCTTTCCGGTGGTTGCTGGCATGGCTTCGGGTACGTACATCCTCTGAGCTGCTTCTTTCTCATTCCTTTCCGAGCAAGCAGCATTCCAAATGTCTTTATCCCGTTCCCCTGGACCAACAAATTCCTACTCATTCCCTCTTCATCCTCCCATCCATCTGTCCAGTCCACCCATTCATATTGCGATGTTTGTTTTTCGTGTGAGTAAGTGGTCAACAACAACTGACTGATCTCCCAAACTGCCTACATAGTAAACGTAACGAAAACGAAATTGGGCAACCGTTTATTGGGTTTGCTGAGGAGCTTTGTATCGACCTAATAAGGTATGAGTGACAGCATTATTCATAAAAAATTTCGTATTTAAAGTTAATATTTTAGTCACAATATTTAAGAATGATATCTCATTTTAGCAGGTTATGTTAGGTTTTCCGAATAAAATACTATATTTTTTGAAGCCTTTTTTGAAAAATACTATAGGTACTCAGACATTCAGACAAAAAAATGTTGGCAACCCTAACCTCGTCTAACTATGACCGCTTTCCTTGTAGCTGGCCTAAGTTCAGGCCAATATTTTTGTATGAGGCTGGCAGTCTACGTTAGTATTATATTGTCTTTGCTGCAGGCACAAGGTAGTTGCGATATAATTACGAGAGATATCAATTTCACCAGGCGCCTGTCGCATTTCCCGCCAATAGGATAAGCCTTATTACAACGAACAAATAAAAAGGGACTGTATCCGCCGGGTTAGTTATTCGGAGTTATCCGTAGCCCGTAGCGGCGCCGGCTACGTAGCGGCGTGGCTACGTAGCGGGGAATTTTAATTAGAGCCTATTGAGTCCCAGCCAGGGTTACTGGGCAACAGGAATTTTCTTGATGCGTCCGGAATTTTCGCCATCGGAAAATAAAGTAGCTGGGCTGTTAAAAATGCTGGGTAACGCTCTTAAATGTAGATTAATTTAATGTATTATTATTTTTTCTTTTTTTAAATCAATTTTTAGTATATATCTTTAAACTTCATCGCATATAGGCGTGTTGAAAGATCTGAAAAAAAATGTTAGCCACTAACACACGAAGCCCAAGAATAATAGGTACTTCCTTCAATTTTCTAATCTTTATTGGTAAAACGTCATCTCTCGAAGAACTTTATAGATTAAATTGAAAACAGATAATTTATATAAAAACCGGCCAAGTGTGAGTCAAACTCGCGCAATGAGGGTTCCGTACAATTTGCTTCGTGAACACACACACAATGTGCAAAAATGTTTTATTCAATTGACTAGAGCTATCTAGTGGTGTTTTAATGAACTATTTCCCTAGGTGAACTTATTATAGTGAGTTTACCACTTTATTTTCAACTGATAGAATTTATTTTTCCTGTAATCTTCAATCAATGAACTATATATTTTATTTTTTTTTAAATTTTAGGCCTAGTAGTTTTGGAGATCTGGGGGGGGGGGGGGGGGTCAAATTTTGCCTTCTTTCGTGAATAAAATCAAAAGTATTGATTTTTCCCGAACAAAATTTTTTTTGAGATCCTCATAACAAGCCCTTTCATTTAATATATATATATAACACAGTAAGGTTTGCAAAACTTTTTTTAACATTTTCTATTTGGACCCCCTAAACTGACCCTTATTCAAAAATTTATACATATTTACTTTACGCTTACGTCATAGCTTTACACCATCTTACCAAATTTCATTTAATTTGGTTCAATAGATTCGGAAAAAATCGATTGTGACAGACGGACGGACAGACAGACGCACGAGTGATCCTATAAGAGTTGCGTTTTTAATTTTTTGTACGAAACCCTAAAAAGCACTAAAAAACAAGCTTTTAGCACGCTAGTCATGTGTGAAGCTAATAAAAGCGTGTTAAAAAAACCACTTGCTTGATAATAAATATAGCCTATGTTGCTGGGAAACTGAAGAAATGGAGAATGTAAATCATATAAGCCTTAGTAAATAACCTGAAGTATTTTTGGAATCATATTTTAATAATAAGAGAATCAGTCATTAAGAGAATTACTGATTACCGCCAAAAACGGCCGTTTTAGGCGGTAATCAATTTCACATAATATTAAAATATCATACCAAAAATACTTCAGATATTTTACTAATGCTTCTATGATTTACATTCTTGAATTTCTTTCTATTTATAAAGTATTAGGAATAAAATTAATTGCATCGCTAGTTGCCTAGTGTGGGCCCTTAAAATGCACTCGTATTCACTTGTGTCGTCAAACGGATCATTTGAAACGCTAAATATATGTTTCGGCACACTACAGATTAGGATATTGGACAATAGCTACTACATCAAGGAGATGATAGTCCGTCATCCATCATAAACCCAATAAAGCCTGGCCTACACGAGCATCGCTGAAAGCTGTGTCTCTATTAAAGTTAACGTCACATTTCCTATTTCTAGTCACATTACCTTATTAACAAGCCTTTATAATTTGCCTGTTAGTTTGTCTATCTGATAGTAAGTGGGGGTGAAAATTGGGAAGCTAAATAAGAACCAGTTTCTGAACTTTAATTAAGCTGAAATCTAGCATATATAATCAGTTTACAATAAAATATGGAGGAGCCGATGAGTTGTTCTGATTATGCATTCAGAACGTGGTCATAGATATTCGTAACTTAATAAAGAAAACCATCCCATTTGCCTGTCTTGTAAAAAAGATAATTTCCAAGCCATACGAGGCGATTTAAAATAAATACTACCACTGTTTACCACATGCCTATCATACTGTTTACCTATATATCATAGGTAGTGCCTCGCTAGCCACATGCCTGTGTTTAATTTTATGCAAACACAAGTTATCAAAATTTCTCTAAAATAATTTTATGTAAGAATTCAAATATACTTATATCAGCAGTATTTATATTTAACATCATATTCTTCTTTCTTTCTATTCTGTTTGTAAGAAAAAAGAAATAACATTCAGTTTAGGTACATAAAAACATTCAATGTACAAATTAGTCCTAACAACCTCAAGTCCTAACCTAACTTGCCGTGCGAGGCGATGTCAGCGAATACGCAGACGAGATTATCTGTCGTTTGATTTGCTGCACAGCTACTGATCCCGCGTAAAGCCGGCACACGGCAGCCGAAGCGTCTCGCCTCCGCATACTAATTAGGAATTACATCTGGCAGAACAATGGGCCTGATGCCGGCGCCTGCACAAATCAATCGAGTTACGACGGCCAGCTTCAGTGCTCTCCAATCCGCCCGACGCACGAAGCAGCACATAGAGGAAATGCCTATCCAAACATCATCATCATTTAGACTATTAAAGGGTTCCCTAAAGGATTTCCAATACGAAGTGAACAAAAAATAGGGGATATTAAAAAATAAGGGATAGTTAATAAAACTAATCAACGTAAAAATGAAACCATCGTAAAGCAAATTCAACCTTCCTGTTTTTAGGGTTCCGTTGTAAACTAGGAACCCTTATAGTTTCGCCATGTATGTCTGTCTGTCTGTCTGTCCGTCCGCGGTTTTACTCAGAGACTATAATAAAAAATATTTATTTTTAAGTTTTTTTTTGTTCCACTTTTTTGACCTGATTAATATACATACCCACCCATACCAAATTATAGCTTTCTAGTACTTATAGTCACTGAGTAAAACCGCGGACGGACAGACAGACAGACAGACATGGCGAAACTATAAGGGTTCCTAGTTTACTACGATTCCCTAAAAATAGAAGGTTGTTCAATACCAGTGGTGAAAAAATACCGCTAAGTATGTGCCGGAATCCAATTCCTCGCTTTCCGCACTTCGTGGAGACGCGTCAAAAGAAAATTCGGTAGAGTGCCCAAAAGCAACATCAGCGGAACAATGTTTTGGTTCACAACTAGGGCATCGAGAACCGGTCATTGTTTTCAAGAACAGGGTTTTCGGTTCCGAACTCTATCAAGAACCGGTTACTCGGTTCTTTCGGTTCTTCCGATATTTTTATGAAAACGCGTAAATAATAAGTAAAACGTAGTAAAACTAGTAAAATAATTGTAAGGGGATCATAAAATCAAACATTTGTCAGTCAGGTACAGTCCGAATCTTCCGCTCCGTGTCAGAAGTACTACCGAAATGTACAACTGGTAGTACAAATGATACAACCTTGTATCATTTGTACTCCCCCTCCCAACTCTGCGCTATATGTATAATTCAACTCTCGAACGTGTCCAGTCTGGACGCGTTTCAAGCTATCGCTTCCAACCACGTCATTTACCTATTAACAATAGACAGATACAACGAATTTACCTTTAGAGCCTAAAAACATAATGCATTATCTTTTTATTATTACTATATTTTTAAAAATGTATATAAAAAGGTAAGAACCGAAAGAACCAAAAAAAAAACCGGGTTGTGATATTTTAGAACCGGTTCTTTTTGTGACACCCAGAACCGGGAATTCCCGTTTTTTTTAGAACCGGGAAAACCGGTTCCGATGCCCTATTCACAACACGACTACTCCTTTTTTATGACCAAATTTCAAAATAACGCATAATCTATAGTCTTCCGATAATACTCCCTTCTGAAGGCTGACATGTTCTGTAGTCAAAACAACGTGCTGTTTTATTAAACAACGCAAAAGAATATGCCAATTAATATGAATCCATATCAAAAGTAATTTTATCAACGTTATTCTTGAGATGAAGAATTATTTTTTAATTTATTTCGTCCTTTTGAAGCGGTCTTGCCAATCTACTTCAAAGAACTCCTAATTAAATTCAACGTATCGATATTGAATTAAAATTATTTGTTTATCTTGTAACTTTATAGATGGCAGCTCGTCTCTCTATCTACTCCGTGGTCGCCGAATAAATCTTATGATTGAATTAATCCGTAATACCCGTCTAATACTTAGTGCAACGCAGGATTAGGCTGTAATCGAATTGGAGCGGGCTAGGCTTCACCAATATAAGTTAGTGATGCTAGTTATGAGCAGAGACTCGCTTTTATAAGCCGACCACACGGTAGTGTGCGGATAGGTCACGCTACGCCTTCGTTACGTATGTAAATGTATGAAGACATGTACTTGTAGACAGCAGCGGTCCATGTCTACGTTTTCTGGACAATATTGCTTACATCTGTGGACATGGCGTGTGTATCCTAGCAGTCGAAAACCAGAATTATTATCATAAGCGCTAAAAACATGTTGGTAGTAGTAACGTGTACGCGTATGCTCGTGTACTTTGTAGGGTCATGAAAGTATTTTTAGACACCATTGAACAGGGTATACTAACTATTGAATGGGCGGCTTCACTCGACAGTATATATAAAAATCTAACTTAAAATTACGTACTCGTTAAAAAATAGGTGTAGAGACGAAATTTTTTTTTAATCTATGGGTATATGATTATAGAAGTAATTGTCAACCTACATAGGTAAATTTTGAAATGTAAATGTTGTTATGAGAGCGAGAATTCCTAACACAAGAATTACTTTCGTACTAATATTAAAATTAATTACTTAATAATAAAAATTAAAATCAGATACTATAATTAAGTAAAAATTAAAAAACGAGTAAATATTACTACGAGGCGAAGCCGAGGGCTTGAGGTGTCTATACCCGTGAAACACGCTGTTGGTGGATTTTTATCTCGCTCCGATCCGACGGGCAGGCAGCCTAAGTACATACATAGTTAGGGCACAATTTAGTGCATAAAGCAATCTAATTGAAAATGAAGTGAGCTAGTTGGCAGAGTACCGTCAAACTGGTCGTGTTGTTATATGTACACTGCTGGGTAGGACGCCAATTACTTAGTTTGTATCGCTCCACTTCAAACTATGAAATTGTATTAAGTACATACATTTATTAAGGCTAGAGCAAACCTATGATATACGAACCGATAGGGCAGAATATCGTTAGTTAGTAAACAACAGTTCATCGTCTCTTTCACACTTAAATAATTCAATTTGCCGGTGTCCGTGGCGCCGTGGTTTACAGTTAGTATCCTACGACACAAGTTCACAACTTTATGTGCCTAGCTCAAATTGTGTGATTTCTCTTTGTTTTTATTACAAATAAAAAGCACATAATGCACCCACAAAATGTACGCGTACTAAATATAACATCCCCTGTCGGGACACACTATTAAGAGGGCCCGTCCCTGACCGACTAACGTCAACGCGAGCATGGTCGAAAAGCTTGTTCCGTCCAGCGCAATGTCAGATAAAGAGGTAAAGCAAAAAGTGCCCCTTGCCCTCGTCCCCCGCACACCTCTTACTGCCACACGGTAACAAGCTAGTTTGTATGCGAATACATTGAACGAAAAATAGTGTGCGGAAATTTTATTAAACTTGGTTCAAGAAATACATGTTTATTAGTAAGTCTTACAAGTTTATGTCAAAAACGTTTAACATGTAGAATCTCCATTATATTTTCAAGGTTTCTAAGTAAATATTTTACATTATAAACGTCCAAAGTGCAGAGAAAATTTGTGCTAAGAAAAGGATTTTTGGAGGCTATTACTGAAGTTGTTTCTCCAAATTTTGATTTTGCGTTTTGTTAGAAACCTCGATATAGCACAAGATACCTATTAGTTGAAAAGCTTCAAAGAAAGATTTGTTACACCGCCATTACCACGTACGAGCGTTTGTATGAAAAGATAGACGGGTTGGCCGCCCTTAACATCTGAATAGCTTTCCCAACGCAGGTAAATAGATTAAGATAGTAATTAGAAAGTTTGAATAGCTGTATCTAAGCAAAATACATAAAATGACTGTATAGCCAGCACATGCGGCATCTTTCCAACCATCGAAAATACGGAGGAGGTTCTAAAGACCATGTTTATTTTTGTAATACAATACTTTTTACAGAGTAGTCTGATTTAGATTATTCCTTTTTATTGGAAATATATGTATGGTATACACCGAAGTTGGTCCTAAATAAATCTGAAAAAAAAACCATTTCTCAAGGTAGAAAATGGGATAATTGATTTTTTGCTTTTCAGTTAATCTCGGAGCTTAATTTTTTTTGTTAAAATGTTTTTATGTAATTGCAATATTAATAGGAGATACAGGGGGATATGGCATAAAACAAATATTTTAAAAATATATGTAGATGTTCACTATATTCTTTTACTATAAACATAGGTCTCTAAAATCTGTGGATTATAAACGTATTCACACTGTAATGTGCTTTCTAAAACAAATCAAGTAGGAAGGCGTAATGTGGTGTCTTGTTTAACTTAGGAGATCCTGCAGCGACCTTCCAGCTCCATTGTTAGAACATTTCATTAACTCATAATATTGTATTGTCTGACGACGATGATCGAACGTATGAGAGAGAGAATCCATAACGAATTAATCCATCTAGACATGAACCCTCGCATCAATGTTATAGAGATAAAAAAATAATATATTTTATTTAAATGTGTAATCGCGAAAACATTATAGGTACTACAGATATATTCAGTACACGATACTCAACACCAGTCCAAAGATATACAGGGAAACAAGATTACATAACCGATATACGAGAACCTAATATTTCCTCCGTACGTACGGAGGAAATATTAGTTTCTGCAACAGAACACGATGTAGTAGCGACGTAAATACGCCAGCTGCAGACTACGTGTCGCATCAGACGCCTTTGTCGGGCGCTCCGGGATCACGGTTATTGAGATAGGTCGGGGACATAAGGAAGAAGATCCCTCTGAAGATACTTTAAAGAAAGATTTAGCTTAAGCTTAAGATGATACCAACGTGTATCACCTTTGATGTGTCCACAAAATTTGATACAAACAAGACTTGCGTACCAACTATACACAGAAGGTGCTTCGTGCTATATATAATACATATTCATATTACAAGTAGCTATAAAAAGCAGTTTCGACTATTACATTTCTTGAGATTACATTTTAATGTTTCAAATTATATTGTACGGTAAATACGCATTAAGTTAAAAGATAAGATGTTTACGCTTAAACACTTTCGGATTAGACTAGTAAACTAGTAGCAGAAGCCGTGTGGTTCCCGGAAAAGTAGAAGAGGACCACTCCAAGTCTTCCCAACGATGAAGTAGAGGGCGACTTAGGAAAAACAAGCTAAACAAAGCTTATAAACATCAGAGAGACCTCTCCGACCCGTCTGGCCAGCGTGGAGAGTGTAGGCCGGGTCCTCTGACTGCTCTGGCTAATGTAAGGCTCTGGCAGTACAGAGAGGGTCGTGCTCCTGCAGTGGAGTTTAAAGAAAGACCTGATGATGATGAACTAGTAGCGGGCCTACTGCCATCTGTTGGTGACTTTTTGAAACTTAGCTTGCATGGGCGCGGTTTTTATTTATTTATTTATTTATTTAAAAACTTCATTACATAGTACATGTAATTGGCGGACTTAAAGCCTAAGGCCTTATCTACCAGTCAACCAACAGGTGATGCCGAGAAAGAAATTATAAGAAGTGCAAATTTAATGTAAAAGCTTACGTAGATAACAAAACAAACTTGTGTCCAAATTAATTACTAAATTCTGTATACATATACTTACATACCAAATTACATAAATATAAATATAACATAATGATACATACATAAATAGACTACATAAATATATTATACTCTTTAAATTTGTTGAGAAAAATGTGCGCGTACTGCATTCTTAAATGCCAGACGACTACGGGCCCTGTGACTACTAGCTGGAAGGGAGTTCCAAAGCTGAACGGCTTGCACTGCATACGAGTATTTGAAAAACCCACTCCGATGTTGAGGTGTATGGAGAAGAAGATTGTTGGAAGAGCGAAGTTCTCTGACGTGGGTGTCACCCAGAAAAGTAAATTTGGATTTTAGATAAGGCGGAGTTTTTGGGTCAAAGAGGATGGAGAAAAGAGTAGTAAGGATATGCAACTGGCGACGTTGACGAATGTGTTGCCGACTGGCTGGAGTGCGACCTGTTTGGTAAAAAACAGATGTCAATATTTTTAAGAATAGATCTTCTCCGATTTTGCGAACGTGCTCTTGTCGTGTGTGTCATTGCTGTGGTTTGTCATGTGAATTTATTATTTAAATACTATTATGGATTATTTTAATGGAAGCCGCACCCCAGCCAGCGGTCACCAGTTGCTAGTGTAGCACACTGGGGGTCCGGTATGTTGCCGACTGGCTGGAGTGCGACCTGTTTGGTAAAAAACAGATGTCAATATTTTTAAGAATAGATCTTCTCCGATTTTGCGAACGGGCTCTTGTCGTGTGTGTCATTGCTGTGGTTTGTCATGTGAATTTATTATTTAAATACTATTATATTTCCTTACTGATATTTCTCTGCGTGTTTCTTTCATCACCACACACCATCCTTTATCACAGTCCACCGCTCACTAACATTTTGAAGTCACCGTTGGGCCCCTCATAAAGCGTCAATATGACATTGATGCTTTAGGAATCATGAAAAAGACTCCTCTTCCAAATGATGATGATAAACGTGCAATTGAAATAATTGAAACTTCAGCTCGCCAGCTTGACGATGGACATTTTGAGGTTGGTCTACCTTGGAAGAAGGAACTTCCAAAGATTATACCAGATAGCTACCCGCAAGCACTATCACGTTTAAAAACCCTTGAAAAACAAATGGTAAAGGACTCAGCCTTCGCTGATGCTTTCCAACAATTTATAAGGGACATTATTATCAAGGGCTATGCCGAGGAGTGCGATCCGAAGTCGTACCACACACGATCATCATCAAACAACCTATTAAATGATCCCATCCGCTGGTACCTACCTATCTTTGGAGTTTATCATCCACAAAAAAATAAACTGAGAGCAGTCCATGACGCAGCCGCAGTCACGAAAGGTGTAAGCCTAAACAGCATGCTTCTACAAGGCCCTGACCTATTGTCTCCCCTGCTTGACATCTTGTTCCGTTTCAGAGAAGGTGCTATTGCTTTGATCGGCGACATAAAAGAGATGTTCCCACAAGTAAAGATCGCAGAAGGAGACAGAGATGCACAACGTTTCCTCTGGCGCGGCAGGGATGGTGAGCTGAAAGAATACCGCATGGCCTCAATGATTTTCGGCGCCGTATCGAGTCCTTTTATTGCGCTTTACATTAAAAACAAAAATGCAAAAAAGTATGAGGCCATCTACCCGGCCGCGTGTGGCGCAATCATTGATGACCATTATATGGATGATTATCTAGGCAGCCATACCAGTATTTGCGATGCAGCCCAGCTTGCTGCTGACATAGTCACGGTGCATAAGGCCTGTGGTTTTGAGATGCGTGCATGGACATCAAATTATTCTGAGGCACTATCACTTATTCCTAAAGATCTTCGAAGTGACCCTACTTCCGATGTATACCTACCCCCCAGTAGCGAGGTTGGAGTATTAGGGGTTAAATGGAACCCACGACAGGACAAATTAGGTTTTCGCGCTGTACCTCAGATACGTTCTGACACTTTAACAAAACGTAACCTCTTGTCTAATGTTATGAAGGTATACGATCCACTCGGCCTTATGATGCCAGTCGTTATCTGGGGCCGAATTTTAATACAAAGGTTGTGGCGAGCAGGTATTGGTTGGGACGCGCAGCTACCTGATGTGTACATTTCCGAATGTAGAGACTGGTTCGCACAATTACAAGTCGCCGCCGACATCAAAATACCTCGCTGGTACATGACTAGGCCGGACCTTACCGACGTTCAGCTGCATGTATTAGCCGACGGAGGTGAGCAAGCATACGCTTGTGTCGCCTACTGGCGTTTCAGATATAGTGACGAATCAGTTTCTACAACACTAATCGGTAGTAAGGCGCGCGTCTCACCCCTTAAACCGGTCTCGATCCCACGTCTAGAATTACAAGCTGCTCTAATAGCAACACGTTTTGCGCAAACTATTTTAAAAGCGCATCGTATTAAGCCCTCCGTAACCATTTTTTGGACCGATTCTACAACTGTTCTAAAGTGGATCCGGAGCGACGCTCGCGCGTTTAAACCTTTTGTCGCGCACAGGTTGGGAGAGGTATTGGAAACCACGAATCCATCAAATTGGAGGTGGATCCCTACCTCTCTCAACGTTGCAGATGACGCAACAAAACCGAAAAAAAATGATTTTTCCGCGTCACATCGATGGTTCACTGGACCTCAATTTCTTTTACAACAACCATGCGCTTGGCCAACTGAGTGCAGTAGCAACGTGGAGCAAATTTCACCAGATCCAGAATTAAAATTAGATATGGTGGCTCTGCTTCTCGTCACGCCAACTTCAAAATTAATACCTAACCCGACGCGTTTTAGCTCTTGGTTACGATTAATACGCGCCACCGCTCGGGTTCTTCAGGGCGCACGACTCTTTCGACGTAAATTGTCTCGGCCAATAGCTCCAAATTCCAAATTATATATAGACAGCACCATATCCCCCGACCAACTACACGCAACGGACATCATAGAAGCAGAAAAGATGGTGATACACTTAGCACAGTCAGAGAGTTTTCCCGAAGAACTTTCAGCCTTACAATCATCAAAGCCAGTACCCAAGAATAGCCGCATTAAGAAATTTGAACCCACACTTGACAAGGAAGGCTTTCTAAGACTGAACACGCGTATAAGGTCCGCCCCAGGAGTGAGCGAGGAGATGAAGTCACCGATAATTCTAGACGGCCGTCATCACGTCTCACGTCTATTGATCCTTCACGAACACGTCAAAGCGTCACATCAGTTCAACGAGCTAGTTTTAAACGAACTCCGACAGAGATATTGGATCCTAAAGGCCAGAAGTACCATCCGAGGTGTAGCAAACGCCTGCTTACGTTGCAGAAGGTGGAAAGGCCAGCCAATTCTACCACCGACCGGTGACTTGCCTTTGGAACGTCTAGATCACCATAAGAGACCATTCACCCATACGGGCCTCGACTATTTTGGCCCAATTCTGGTGACAATTTTGCGGCGCCGCGAAAAGCGTTACGTCGCTTTGTACACGTGCCTTTCAACCAGAGCGTTACATTTGGAAATTGTAAACTCATTATCTTCAGACGCAGCTATAATGAGTCTTAGACGGTTTATCGCACGCCGAGGGTCACCTACTACCATATTTTCTGATAATGGGACAAATTTTGTTGGTGCCTCGAGAGAGCTACGTTGCCTTCACGATGATACAGTCATAGAATACGCCACCAACCATAAAATCAGTTGGCACTTCATCCCCCCAGCATCACCGTTCATGGGGGGTGCATGGGAACGGTTAGTACGGACCGTGAAGACGGCTTTAAGATCCTGCCTGCACAATCAACCTCTGAAAGAAGATGTACTGTCAACGCTCCTACTCGAAGCAGAATCCATAGTAAACTCTCGGCCGCTCACTTACGTTTCGTCAAATACTGATGCACCAGAGGCCATAACACCGTTCCATTTTATTCTCGGCTCCTCATCAGTTGTACCGTGGACATCTTCATTAACTGACGCAGACCTATCTCGAAGATGTGATTGGCGGCGAACTTTGCGACTCGCAGATCAGTTTTGGGCACGATGGCTTCGGGAGTACCTTCCTACACTTCGGCCGAGAGGCGCTACCAGGAACGCTATAGACCTTGGTGTGGGTGATGTGGTGCTGATTGCTGATCCTACTCTTCCTCGTGGTCTGTGGCCACTAGGAAGGGTAGTCAAGGTCTACTTTGGACCGGACGGAGTGGCCCGCGTTGCAGACATTTATACTAGAGGTGGAACGCTGCGCAGACCACTCCGAAAAATTATTTTAATGGAAGCCGCACCCCAGCCAGCGGTCACCAGTTGCTAGTGTAGCACACTGGGGGTCCGGTATGTTGCCGACTGGCTGGAGTGCGACCTGTTTGGTAAAAAACAGATGTCAATATTTTTAAGAATAGATCTTCTCCGATTTTGCGAACGCGCTCTTGTCGTGTGTGTCATTGCTGTGGTTTGTCATGTGAATTTATTATTTAAATACTATTATATTTCCTTACTGATATTTCTCTGCGTGTTTCTTTCATCACCACACACCATCCTTTATCACAGTCCACCTTCACTGGACCTCAATTTCTTTTACAACAACCATGCGCTTGGCCAACTGAGTGCAGTAGCAACGTGGAGCAAATTTCACCAGATCCAGAATTAAAATTAGATATGGTGGCTCTGCTTCTCGTCACGCCAACTTCAAAATTAATACCTAACCCGACGCGTTTTAGCTCTTGGTTACGATTAATACGCGCCACCGCTCGGGTTCTTCAGGGCGCACGACTCTTTCGACGTAAATTGTCTCGGCCAATAGCTCCAAATTCCAAATTATATATAGACAGCACCATATCCCCCGACCAACTACACGCAACGGACATCATAGAAGCAGAAAAGATGGTGATACACTTAGCACAGTCAGAGAGTTTTCCCGAAGAACTTTCAGCCTTACAATCATCAAAGCCAGTACCCAAGAATAGCCGCATTAAGAAATTTGGACCCACACTTGACAAGGAAGGCTTTCTAAGACTGAACACGCGTATAAGGTCCGCCCCAGGAGTGAGCGAGGAGATGAAGTCACCGATAATTCTAGACAGCCGTCATCACGTCTCACGTCTATTGATCCTTCACGAACACGTCAAAGCGTCACATCAGTTTAACGAGCTAGTTTTAAACGAACTCCGACAGAGATATTGGATCCTAAAGGCCAGAAGTACCATCCGAGGTGTAGCAAACGCCTGCTTACGTTGCAGAAGGTGGAAAGGCCAGCCAATTCTACCACCGACCGGTGACTTGCCTTTGGAACGTCTAGATCACCATAAGAGACCATTCACCCATACGGGCCTCGACTATTTTGGCCCGATTCTGGTGACAATTTTGCGGCGCCGCGAAAAGCGTTACGTCGCTTTGTACACGTGCCTTTCAACCAAAGCGTTACATTTGGAAATTGTAAACTCATTATCTTCAGACGCAGCTATAATGAGTCTTAGACGGTTTATCGCACGCCGAGGGTCACCTACTACCATATTTTCTGATAATGGGACAAATTTTGTTGGTGCCTCGAGAGAGCTACGTTGCCTTCACGATGATACAGTCATAGAATACGCCACCAACCATAAAATCAGTTGGCACTTCATCCCCCCAGCATCACCGTTCATGGGGGGTGCATGGGAACGGCTCTCGGTTCGATTCGATTCGATTCTCGGCTCCTCATCAGTTGTACCGTGGACATCTTCATTAACTGACGCAGACCTATCTCGAAGATGTGATTGGCGGCGAACTTTGCGACTCGCAGATCAGTTTTGGGCACGATGGTTACGATTAATACGCGCCACCGCTCGGGTTCTTCAGGGCGCACGACTCTTTCGACGTAAATTGTCTCCGGTATTAATCTTCATCATCATCATTTGTTTAATAGAATCATCATGTTCATAATATCTTTGCCAGAAGTACCATCCGAGGTGTAGCAAACGCCTGCTTACGAAACGTAAGTGAGCGGCCGAGAGTTTACTATGGATTCTGCTTCGAGTAGGAGCGTTGACAGTACATCTTCTTTCAGAGGTTGATTGTGCAGGCAGGATCTTAAAGCCGTCTTCACGGTCCGTACTAACCGTTCCCATGCACCCCCCATGAACGGTGATGCTGGGGGGATGAAGTGCCAACTGATTTTATGGTTGGTGGCGTATTCTATGACTGTATCATCGTGAAGGCAACGTAGCTCTCTCGAGGCACCAACAAAATTTGTCCCATTATCAGAAAATATGGTAGTAGGTGACCCTCGGCGTGCGATAAACCGTCTAAGACTCATTATAGCTGCGTCTGAAGATAATGAGTTTACAATTTCCAAATGTAACGCTTTGGTTGAAAGGCACGTGTACAAAGCGACGTAACGCTTTTCGCGGCGCCGCAAAATTGTCACCAGAATTGGGCCAAAATAGTCGAGGCCCGTATGGGTGAATGGTCTCTTATGGTGATCTAGACGTTCCAAAGGCAAGTCACCGGTCGGTGGTAGAATTGGCTGGCCTTTCCACCTTCTGCAACGTAAGCAGGCGTTTGCTACACCTCGGATGGTACTTCTGGCCTTTAGGATCCAATATCTCTGTCGGAGTTCGTTTAAAACTAGCTCGTTGAACTGATGTGACGCTTTGACGTGTTCGTGAAGGATCAATAGACGTGAGACGTGATGACGGCCGTCTAGAATTATCGGTGACTTCATCTCCTCGCTCACTCCTGGGGCGGACCTTATACGCGTGTTCAGTCTTAGAAAGCCTTCCTTGTCAAGTGTGGGTCCAAATTTCTTAATGCGGCTATTCTTGGGTACTGGCTTTGATGATTGTAAGGCTGAAAGTTCTTCGGGAAAACTCTCTGACTGTGCTAAGTGTATCACCATCTTTTCTGCTTCTATGATGTCCGTTGCGTGTAGTTGGATTTTCCGCGTCACATCGATGGTTCACTGGACCTCAATTTCTTTTACAACAACCATGCGCTTGGCCAACTGAGTGCAGTAGCAACGTGGAGCAAATTTCACCAGATCCAGAATTAAAATTAGATATGGTGGCTCTGCTTCTCGTCACGCCAACTTCAAAATTAATACCTAACCCGACGCGTTTTAGCTCTTGGTTACGATTAATACGCGCCACCGCTCGGGTTCTTCAGGGCGCACGACTCTTTCGACGTAAATTGTCTCGGCCAATAGCTCCAAATTCCAAATTATATATAGACAGCACCATATCCCCCGACCAACTACACGCAACGGACATCATAGAAGCAGAAAAGATGGTGATACACTTAGCACAGTCAGAGAGTTTTCCCGAAGAACTTTCAGCCTTACAATCATCAAAGCCAGTACCCAAGAATAGCCGCATTAAGAAATTTGGACCCACACTTGACAAGGAAGGCTTTCTAAGACTGAACACGCGTATAAGGTCCGCCCCAGGAGTGAGCGAGGAGATGAAGTCACCGATAATTCTAGACGGCCGTCATCACGTCTCACGTCTATTGATCCTTCACGAACACGTCAAAGCGTCACATCAGTTCAACGAGCTAGTTTTAAACGAACTCCGACAGAGATATTGGATCCTAAAGGCCAGAAGTACCATCCGAGGTGTAGCAAACGCCTGCTTACGTTGCAGAAGGTGGAAAGGCCAGCCAATTCTACCACCGACCGGTGACTTGCCTTTGGAACGTCTAGATCACCATAAGAGACCATTCACCCATACGGGCCTCGACTATTTTGGCCCAATTCTGGTGACAATTTTGCGGCGCCGCGAAAAGCGTTACGTCGCTTTGTACACGTGCCTTTCAACCAGAGCGTTACATTTGGAAATTGTAAACTCATTATCTTCAGACGCAGCTATAATGAGTCTTAGACGGTTTATCGCACGCCGAGGGTCACCTACTACCATATTTTCTGATAATGGGACAAATTTTGTTGGTGCCTCGAGAGAGCTACGTTGCCTTCACGATGATACAGTCATAGAATACGCCACCAACCATAAAATCAGTTGGCACTTCATCCCCCCAGCATCACCGTTCATGGGGGGTGCATGGGAACGGTTAGTACGGACCGTGAAGACGGCTTTAAGATCCTGCCTGCACAATCAACCTCTGAAAGAAGATGTACTGTCAACGCTCCTACTCGAAGCAGAATCCATAGTAAACTCTCGGCCGCTCACTTACGTTTCGTCAAATACTGATGCACCAGAGGCCATAACACCGTTCCATTTTATTCTCGGCTCCTCATCAGTTGTACCGTGGACATCTTCATTAACTGACGCAGACCTATCTCGAAGATGTGATTGGCGGCGAACTTTGCGACTCGCAGATCAGTTTTGGGCACGATGGCTTCGGGAGTACCTTCCTACACTTCGGCCGAGAGGCGCTACCAGGAACGCTATAGACCTTGGTGTGGGTGATGTGGTGCTGATTGCTGATCCTACTCTTCCTCGTGGTCTGTGGCCACTAGGAAGGGTAGTCAAGGTCTACTTTGGACCGGACGGAGTGGCCCGCGTTGCAGACATTTATACTAGAGGTGGAACGCTGCGCAGACCACTCCGAAAAATTATTTTAATGGAAGCCGCACCCCAGCCAGCGGTCACCAGTTGCTAGTGTAGCACACTGGGGGTCCGGTATGTTGCCGACTGGCTGGAGTGCGACCTGTTTGGTAAAAAACAGATGTCAATATTTTTAAGAATAGATCTTCTCCGATTTTGCGAACGTGCTCTTGTCGTGTGTGTCATTGCTGTGGTTTGTCATGTGAATTTATTATTTAAATACTATTATATTTCCTTACTGATATTTCTCTGCGTGTTTCTTTCATCACCACACACCATCCTTTATCACAGTCCACCGCTCACTAACAGAATGGGTAACCATTTGAGTTGAGATCGGTAAGTCGACACATGGTCGTACTTCCGTAGGCTGAAAATAAATCGTATGCAATTATTTTGAAGCCGATCGAGTTTATTTAGGAAATTACAGTTCAGATCCGAGTAACATACATCAGCATAATCCAAAATAGGAAAAATAAGGGTGTGAACTAACATTGTTTTAATGTGAATGGGAAGAAAGTTTTTTAATTTATAAAGGGAACGGAGAGCACCAGTGACCTTGCCAGAAACCTCGGATACATGAGCCTGCCAGCAAAGCCTTGAGTCAATACGAAGACCTAGATCTTTGACGTCCTGACAATATTGGATAGGTTTATCATCATAGCAAATAGATGGTAAGGAACTAACATTAATACGTCCTATAAGATGGGGACTACCGACTATTATAGCCTGGCATTTGTTTGGATTAACAGTCACACCAAAACAACGTGACCAGTTACATATAGCCAACAAATCCGTATTAATTTGGTTAACAGCCAGATCTATATTATTTACTTCCGTTTGCGCATAAAGTTGCAAGTCATCGGCGTAAAGGTGATATGGGCACTGAAGATCTTTAGTGATGAAATCAATGAAGATAGAAAACAATAAGGGAGAAAGAATACCACCTTGAGGAACGCCAGCATCTAAATTGCACCAATTGAGCGGTTGAGCCACTTATTTCTGTAGAATTATAATATCGAGGGATAATGTACTTAACAATAACTGTACCTATACGAAACACATCGCAACTTAATATTTTGCCGCCCCTATTGCCTTATCTCTATTCTCCACCTTCTAAGGTCTGCGCGAAGAAACAGCTGGTATATTCTACGTACTTTATTGTCTTAGACCAGCGTGGAAAAACATCTACCCGATTGACCCATCCGGAAGGAGGGTAACGTTTATGCGCGTATAAATAAATAAATACGGACAAATCACACAAGATTGAGCTAGCCCCAAAGTAAGCTCGAGACTTGTGTTATGGAATACTAACTTAACGATACTATATTTTATAATATATACTTATATAGATCATGGACCTAGGAATAATATGGACCCGGCATTAGACACATCAAAAGTGAAGCATAACTTACGTCACATCAAGTCACATGTGTGCAGCATGTATTTGACATTTGGGAAATTTGACATTTCGTTCGACCGAGGAAAAGTGTAGGGATTTTTGTGCCGATGTGTGCGTGCGCTAGTGTCGCGACACGAGTGTAGGGATTTTTATGTGCGTCACTGTTACATTTTCCAAGGGCATATCCTGATTATTCTTAGATCCATGATATAGATAAACATCCAAGACCCAGGTCGATCTGAAAAAGATCATTTTCCATCTTGATCTGACCGGGGATTGAACCCGGGACCAACCGTGTCGCAGGCAGGTATGCACGTATATATACATATGTATACAAGTACCTATGTCTGTTTCATTATTGCCTCCGGAAGCCTACACGGCTTGACCGATTTAGAATTGTGAGGTGTTATTAGATTCGTATTTATCGTGTCATAGGCTATATAGCGTCAGCAAAAAAAAAATATATATGCAAACGGCAGTATGGCTTTTTTATGTTTTTCAATTAATGAGACCTGTAGATATTCCTATTATCTGCAAACCATGTACCTGTACGTATAGTATCGCATGAATGTAGTTTGCACATTGAATAGACTCGTCGAATCAATGTCCATTGTCTCGCTACTACGGCGAGTCGGCGTTGCATACTGACAGGCAGGAGACAGGTGTTGAGGTAGGTCAAATGCATGTAGCTTACGAAGTTAAAACTAAATATTAGATTTATTTGAATTGGGAGACTCTATTTATAATGAAAGAAAGACTTTGTCGTGTGTTTACAGAGTAACATAAGTGTGTGGAACTGTATTATATAGGTGTTTTTCTATGCACACTCAATGCTATTCTGCTGATATATCTCAACTTAGTATTATAAATGCGAAAGTTTATTGTTTATTTAATATATACACTATCATTACAGGTGTCCCTTATTCAATAGCGTACATTAATATTTCATTTTGTTTACAGAGTATTAATCCTATGTATCTAATTCACAATAACTTAATACATATAAAGTAGCCCTTGTGAATTCACTCAAGTTAGTTTGTATATTTGTTTGTTACTTCTTCTCGCTTTGTCTACTGAACCAATCTTCTTGAAATATGGCATACACATAGGTTTAGGCGGTTTAGGATACTGAGAAAGACATAAGGTACCTTTAATCCCGGTAAAAGTACTGTTTCCGGGGGTTTGCGATGACTCGACGAATTTATACGACAAAATTATACGCGCAGCTGCAGGTAAAAGCTAGTTCTTATTAAATTGAGAAAAATCCTAAGTAACAGTCTTTGTACGCTACTAACGGTTCACAATACGAATCGCGTACATGCCGGATAGCGTATAAAAAGAATAGCGTTAGTACTGAGACGTATAAGACGAACGGCGTTTTATGACGAAAAGCTTTAGAAAAAATTCGCGTTCATGGCGGCTAGCGTGTAATCCAGTTTTCTGCTATATCTTTTAACTTTCCTTTTTTTAAAGTTTCGTAAGTAATGGTTTACAGAAAATTACTTTTCACCGTCAAACCACATGACCGTTTATACGTTTGTTATTTATTGATTGAGTTTATAGATATCAAGTTCTGTGAAGAAACGGTTACCTTGGTTAATAATGGGTTTATTGGTATTAATACGAGGTAGAAATCAAAAAAATGACAAACTGAATTCTAATTTATTTAAAAAAGAAAGTCATTTATGCCCTAAAAATACTTGGCATGGCAATAACTGGTATTTGAGCAAATTCCCAAAAATAATATTTATCTTTAAAAATTACTACGGAATGCGAATAAAAATTCGTAATGAGATTCTTACTCGATGACAAAAAATGTTTACCTTTTACAAGTATTTTTAAAAATAAATAATGCTGCTTTTACAATGTAATTGTATTTCTTAAGTCAGGACCGTAAATTCTGACATTCAAAGAAGTTATTTGGAAATAATGATATAATTAAATATGTGTTAAGTTTATTTTATGTTATGCTTACGTAATCGTGGTTTAATTTGTTGTAACTGTATAAATGTGACTGTAAAACATAGGCTGCGCTCAAATATGGCACGCAGATAGTTATTATAACGTAGGCATTCCCTAAAGGATTTTCCAAAATTCAACCCCTAAGGGGATGAAATGGAGTTCCAAAGTTTGTTTTTAACGCGAGCGAAGCTGCGAGAAAATCCTCGTTGTATTTATATAAAAGTACGTTAGCTAAAAGTCAATTTGCTTACAAGACTAGACTTACCTTATCCGAGTCGGTGGTGTTGCCGCTGCCGAACGACGCCAAGGAATTCCGGTCGTTTTCTGCCGTCTCATCCAGTAAGGTTTCTTCTAGGTCTCTGTGACAAAAAGTCTATCGTAAGCAAAAAAATTGTGAGAAGCCAACGATTCAGAGAGCGCCATAGTTTGTAAGGACAAACAAAAAAATTGGCCAAGGGTACCCGAAGGGTTGCGTGCCACTACATAAAATGAAACAACAAAAAAACGGCAAAACGCAATGTATATTTAATACGGTTTTATCGCGTTTATTACTTTAATTATACACGATGTAATAAATGCGATAAAACTGTATTAAAATTAATTTTATTCAAATGCGGAAATACACGTTTCTTGTACGGAAGCTCGCCTTATTTTTTTCAATAAAATGATATTTTCACCATTTTTTTCTTGAAAATTGAGTTGCATGATTAAACCCTCAAATATAAACTAAGATTACTTAAATAAAAGCCTGCAAAAATAAAATATAAAATGGTTACCTGCTAGACCTTTGAGAACTAGTGGGCCGCACGCGCGGTGGACTGCGCGGCGGCTGCTGTAGGGCTCCGCTGAAGTAAGTTTCCTAAACAAGACATATCACAAGTATTAGTATACGTAAGTAGGCCTATAGAGAAATATATGTTACTATGCAAAAACAAGCTATACAGCGTGTGAACTAACCACCGGCAACTACAAGGGATGTCTCGGCCCTTCAAAGTGAACCTTTTTTTCCTATGAGATCAAAGCAAAGAACTCAAAAAAATCGACACTTTCAGACAGTTTGAAAATTGAACTCTTTTGTATTTTATGTTCCATACGAGATGCTATTCATTTTGATGCCTTTAGGCAACTCTACAGACCGATGTAAGTTAAATAATACACTCGATAATAAGAAAAAGAACTGAAATCTAATTCACTTTTCCAAGTCTTTTTATCTTTAACAGAGAGCAAACCGCCCTACCTTTGAAAGGTAATCAAAATGATTACGTATTGATTAGAAATTGTTTAACAATCTATTAAGTTCGAAAACAATTTTCAATCAAAACCAAACAAGCAATACCGCTAACGAATTCCTTTGATCAAGATATTACGTCTCTATAAATGAATCCAATCACTTTGTCTATTATTATAAACCTAGTTGCAATCAAGGGAATATTGTCCGACATTACTCAGAAACTAGATATTGGAATGTCTAGACCAAAACTAAGTCTGAGACAGTGAGGCAGGTCATGAATAGTGCCTTCGCAGGCTGCGAGTAATATTCTATTACTGATGCAGAGTTCGCTTCAAACGATTTCATAGTTTATGACGTCAATGTCTGTTGATGACGTCACCGTCTACTAGAAAAGCCACTCTGGCTAGGAGGTAGATACCGATTTAGTTTTACCTATACAGCGGTCATATACAAACAAAAAAGGAGTGACTTTTTATATAAATGTTAAGACAGTCGTTAGACCAAATGGCAATCGTTTAAACAGGTATAAGCCTCGCAGTGGGATGTAAAAGGCTGTCTTTGATGATGCTGATGACGTAATTGGTGTGTTGTAGATATCAGTGATAGATGCGTGCTTTATTGAGCATCATATTAAATATTAATTACTTAGATTTGATATGATGATTAATCTGCTGGGATCTGTTGGCATCCACACAATGTTATTCCGTATATATGATAAAGTGTGACCAGCATTGCTGAGTTTACGGTTATGTGGATATATATTATTACGTCTTTATCCCTTGCGGGGTAGACAGAACCCATGGTCATAAAACACAAACTAACCCATAATTTAGTAGTTATATCTTATTCTTTAGTTATCTGGAATACTGCGAAATTGTTTTTGGTTCAAAGGAATAAATTAAAAAATATATCATATATGTATGGATAAGCTCACCTGGATGACTTCCCGGAGGCGCCGCACCCAGGTCTGCTTGACTTCGAGCGAGGGCGCCTTCAGCACGATGCGGCAGTCGCTGGCCATGGGCTCACGGCCCGTCCACACCGAGAACTTGCACTCGTCTCCTTCTATGTGTTCCGTCACGCCCAGCTCGGAGGTCTGTATGAAAAAGTGGTTACTTAAAAAAATATGCAACAACTTAGCCTTAATTCTATACAACGTGTTAATGAATAAGCGCAAAACCTTATAAGTGGTGATTGTGCTTATGAATATGAACAGTTTTTAATATTGGGCCGACTGCAACTCGACAAGAAAAATCTGCTGTTTCATACAAATTGTCCTACCTACTCGACCAGAATATATGGAATAGCTGTTTTTTTAATCGAGTTGCAGAGTCGGCCCCATAGTAAAAATAGATCATATTTTTTTTTTTTTTTTTTTTTATATAGGGACATATCACACAAATTGAGCCAGCCCCACAGTAAGTTGTGAACTTGTGTCGCAGGATACTGACTCAACGATACTATATTTTATAATATATACTTATATAGATAAACATCCAAGACCCAGGTCATACTGAAAAAGATCGTTTTCCAGCATGACCTGACCGGGGATCGAACCCGGGACCCCCGTGTCGCAGGCTGGCGTGTTGACCGCTGCGCCACGGAGCTCGACTATCAATATTATATATTCATACAATCACCACCTAAGAGGTTTTGCGGTTATTCATTATCATTAACACGTTGTAGAATTCCAAAATAAGATTACCTATATTTTCATCTCTTATTATAATTCAACTCTATTCATCAGGGGCCTTGAAATAACACCACTTCAATTTTTTTGATTCAACTTATATGATTTTTCATACGCAGTATAATATTTCGTTTCGTTAAAATTTTCTGACCTCAACAACAATAAATGATGTATCCCCGGATGGTCCTAGCGCTTCTCAATAATCTATGATAGCTCAAACAAAAAGATAACTCACCATAAACTTAGTCTTATAGATGTACTTCGCCTTCCCGTGCGAGTCTTTCACCTCCTTTGCCAGGAGGAGATGTAAATCGAACAGGAACACCCGTCGCTCCCGGCCTTTCTTGATGATCTGCCGCAGGTCCCACACGTGGAAGGAATCCTGCAGGACCACCTCGCCCAGGCTCTCGGTGGGCACGTCGCAGCCCTCCAGCAGGAACAGGTGCATGGCGTCGTTGGCCTTCTTCGGCACCGACAACATCACTTCTAGGCCGTCCTGGAGAAAGACATCACTGTTAGAAAATGCACCTATATCGAGGGAAAATCATTTAGGCGAACGGCAAGGTAGCCACTTCAACCAAGAATATTTTAAAAACGTAATACCTATTTTATGACGTACAGCTTTACTAGAGTTTTCGCCAAGAGTATATTTTTGACAAAAACGTTTACGAAAAACCTTTACGTTCTCACTTTCAACTGTAAACAGTAGTTCGTAAAATATATTAAAAGACTTATCTAGGGCTTTGCGTAACAAGATTTTAAACGGACGCAGCACTGAACCCCGAAAAATTCATACTTCTCCTTAATATGACTATACCGAACAAGTAAACGTATCTGACCCTTAAACGTAAGTAAAATGATTAGTGTTGGTGGTAAATCTAAAATGCACTTTGCAGTAGGAATTCGCACATCATAAAACGGACCACCATGGGAGTGTTTTGCCCCACTTACTATGCTGAGCAGTTACTTACTGTTACAGTTACAGAAAAACTAATATTTGCTGTTGCAGGAATTATTGTAGTGTCTGGTATAGTTTAAACTATACGGTCATATAAACAAACTGTAATAAGTTCAAATAACCCCAAAGATTATCATTCTTCTTAGAGTGGTAGTCGTCTCAGGAGAATTAGATTTATTTAAACCAGACGTGCATTTTAGTGAAACAATTAAGACAAAAGTACCAAAAAAAAAATTCATTACGGGAATTCGAAAGTACTGTCACTATACCCAAAACATAAAATTCTGATAATACATGCGAAATAAATGGAAGAGACTCACATGAATATAGTATTTATTCTGCTGAAAATGAGTATTTATTAAATACTCATTTTATTCCTATTTACCCGGCAGACCCACCCAGGAGGATGTTTTTCGCGCATACGTATATGAGTAAGTATGTTAATGTATATGTGAGTATGGCAATTCCATTGTCGCTTCCAGAAGCCTAAGCAGCTTAACCGATTTCAAAGTATTAGAGTAGACTTCTTTTCCAGAGTGTCATCAATACTTATATTATTAAGAGGAAAAATTTGATAAGCTGTTTGTTTGTAATTAATAAACTCCAAAACTACAGAACCGGTTCAAAATTCTTAGACCTATAGAAAGCTAATTAATCTGCAGGTGTCATAAGCAATAGTTAACGCGAACGAAATCGCGGGAAATGGCTAGACAACATACCAATGTGACAGAAGTTCCTGTCGGTTTAATATTATTCGAAATAAATCTAGTTGTTTCAAGAAGTCGTGTAAAATTTACAGACAAGGAAAATCTGTTTCGTTTACTATTAAAATAAATATATATTTCATTTATAATCGCAATGAGTAATTGCTAGATGACGCCGGTCGCGTATTCCATTTTATACGATATTATTAAAAGTTATTTTTAGAGAACGTGGAACAAGTATTTCGCATCATAATTCGCCATGCATATAAGAAATAAACGACTGGGCAAGGTATCAGATCATAAGATATACTCATAAATAAAAGTCGCACATAGGCTCATAAAATAAAACTTTTCGGAAATAATAAATAATGTTAAATGATATTCTAACCCCATAAACTTCAGGATCAAACAGAAAGCTCTGTTCCGCAAAGTAACTCCTTCATTTAATATACAGAGCAAATAACTAGTAGGTATAAAATAAGACACCCGTCTTCGTATGTCATTCTTTAGAAAGTTCGTCAATAGAGCTATATGCACAGACTTTACATGCTATACAGTAATTTTGTTACAAATAAATAAAAAAAGTTACCGCATACCTACATCGAACATTCCATAATATACATATACGAGTACAGCGTGTGAATTGACCCTCAACATATCCTTAAAGGGTAACTCAGACCGTCAATATGAACAACTTTTACTATGAGACCAATGTTAAATATAAAAAAAATATGAGATCCTGTAGGTAAAGTAATTCATATAGAGGGGCTAAGTCACCCCTGGAATGTCAAGAAACAATATACACATATAGCATTAAAGTAAATAATATGGCTTAGGAGTGCATGATGAATGTCATACGTACAAGGCTGTTTTTGGGGACCAGGGGCTCAATCCGGTTGCCCCGGCCCTGGTTCATGAGGTACTTGAGCATCATGTCGTAGAACAGGTCCACATATTTCAACACCATCACACACACACAGTCACTCGCGCGAGGAACTCGGACTGTTGACTAAACGAGGAAAAATTCAGCGAAACCGCTGCTGATTACAATGCACAGTAATGTGGAGCAGGAGAGGATAGACATAAACAGAGACCAAGCTTGGATCAATATTGAACGTAACGTAGCGACGTAAGTATGTTTGGTCTCTGTCACACAAAAAAAATACGACCTAAATTTCAAAAAATCTCTTTAAGAATGAAAAACGCGCTTGTAAATGCTAGCCTTTTTACTGCATTTAAGAAGTGATTTTATTATCGCCAGCCCAGTAACAGTAGAGATGGTGTTATGATGTAGGTGCGTTACCTGATTGAAGTAATATAGCATGTTCGAAAACGGCCTAAATACGTCGAAGTAAAAATTGTAAGCAGTAAATCACGTAAGGACTTTAAAAATGTAAAAAGAATACAGAATAGCTATATCATTGCTTCCTTTTTAAAAATATATATATGACTAGCTGTTACCCGCGGCTTCGCCCGCGTAATATATAGCCTATGTCCTTCTCCGTACCCTAACCTATGGGTATGCAAAATTTCATGACGATCGGTTCAGTAGATACGGCGTGAAAGCGTAACAAACAAACAAACTCACTTTAGCATTTATAATATTAGTTGGGATTTGAGCTCTGTATATAATTTCCTGTGCGGTAGGGCGGTGGCAGCGAACTAAAATGAACAAGTAGATATGTAATGGGTCAGGACGTCGTTAGCATACGTCTCCGATAGTGCACCATGATTTGGACACTGCGCTAGTATAGGGACATTCGCTATTAATATCATACCATAGTGTAACATTGATCATACTATTCGTATGACTCCTCGTTTCTATTCCGATTTCTAGCTTTTTACTCGTATAATAAACGAAAATATTTTCACCAATAAAACAAGCTGAGTTGAAGAACTTTTGTGTGCGTGAATTGTAATGTATGAAGATTTCATTATTTTTTAAGTCATCGTTATGAAAGTCGATTTTTATCATCTTAGACAAAAAATAAAATTAACCTTAAATAGGTTTTAGAAAAATCATCAGGGGTTAAAGTTAGTACGATTTTTTTTTTCTTTTGCAAGCCATCGCTATGAAAAGTACTTATTTGATCTTAGGTAAATTTTGAAATTCATTTGAATGAATGTTTTCAAAACTTCAGTTGCATAATATATGGGGTTATGGGGTAATAGGGGTTGAATTTTGTTCATATTATCGCCTATAAGTATTGTAATCAATTAATTTTTTGCAGACAATGTGTTGTGGGATCTTCATAAACGCTAGCGAAGCCGCGGGCAAATGCTACTATATATGTCTATAGACACACTACAGAGTCTAGGTGTAATTAAAATGGATTGAGGATAAATAGCTCGAATTAGTTGAGCTGGTATTGGTCACCTGTTTCTCGGCCCGTCGTTACCATCGGAAGGGCGTCACAGTTCCCGGTAGCGCTGACTCATGGATCTATTTCACGAAATCAAAGGGCGCGAGTGCGGGCACTCGTTTGTGCGAGCATTATCCATACCCATGCTTCCATACAAATATTGTAAATGCGAAAGCAACTCTGTCTCTCTGTATCACTTTCAAGTCGAAACTACTGAACTTATTTAAATGAAATTGGTCTAGAGCCTGAGAAAAGGCATAGTCTACCTTTTAATTCGAAAAAAAATGTGTTAAAACCGAAAACCACGCGTGCGTGGTCCCGGGAAACAGCTAGCTAAATATAAAAACCCTTATAGGTAAAAATAAAATATAAAAGAGAATCGATACTACGATCTGGCTAAAATATGCATCGTCATCAGGTCTTAAGTCTCCACTGCAGGAGCACGACCCCCTCTGTACTACCAGAGCCATATATATGGCTCTGGTAGTACCGAGAGGGTAGGTAGCCAGAGCAGTCAGAGGATTTGGCCTACACTCTCCACGCTAGCCAGACGGGTTGGAGAGGTCTCTTTGATGTATAAACTTTGTTTAGCCAGTGTTTCCTAAGTCGCCTTCTACGACATCCACGGGAAGACTTGGAGTGGTCCTATTCTACTGTACCGGGAACCACACGGCACCCTTGACATTCTTGAAGGAGTGAGTCAGTCTGTACAAATTGACTACTTTTTCTATGTTACTCGTACCAATGCTGGGAACTTAAACATTTCAAAAACCTGAAATTTCGTACATTGGTACTTTCATAATGTAAGAGAGCACTAAGAAAGTATATTCAGAAATTCTCCACCCTTAAGTGAAGTTTTACGCGAACGAAGTTGCGGGAGAATTGATAGTCAAAATCCCGGACCGAGTTTCGAATCATCTCAACCGAGACTGGAAGCGGGACTGCACACACTTAGAAGTCAGATTCATCCCCAAATATACATCGAAATTCAAGATTTTCGTGCTTTAAAAAAACGTGCTGCCCACCCTACTTCAAAGGAGTATTAAGATAGCGATATCAAAAAAGTATTTTTAGATAACTATTAGTTACATTTGACAAGGTTATGGGTTCGATCATAAAATTACTTTAAAAATCGGCTAAGTGCGAGACGAACTCGCGCATGAAGGGTTCCGTTCCATGTATACAACATTAATCAAACACAAAAATTTAAAAAAAACATGTTAGGTTGTATGGGAGTATCTATTGTAAAATAAAGTATCGTTGAGTTAGGATCCTACAACCACAAGTTCAGAACTACAGTGAGACTGACTCATTTTGTATGATTTGTCCTTATTTATTTATTTATTAATATGTATATTAATATGACGTTTCACAAGTTTTACAAAAACTCGTTTCGTTTGTTATGAAAATATCAGTAGTTAACTGTTTGTCGACAGTAAAGTGCTTCGTTATAAGTTGTCAACTTTACCTGTTAGCAATAAGGAGGCTAAATAAATAATAATATGTCACGGCAAAAGTCGACGAGGAAATAAACAAGGAAGGTTTGTAACACCAATGGCTTAAAAGTCCCACGTAAAGCCGCAATCCCATACAACGTAGTTTCGTTTTAGTTTTACAACAGTTAAGCCAATCTCAACCAAATTTCGTACATACGACCGGATAAGGCATATTGATGTTTATAATCAGATTTCAATTTTAAAAACAATACCTATACAAAATTACAGCGAGTAGAAGTTTCGTATCGAAACGTGGGACTCTTAACAAGACGAGGCATTCGAACTACATTTTTTTCGTGTTGCTATGAAAAGAAATAAACACATTAGTAAAAAACCGGCCAAGTGCGTGTCGGGCAACGCGCAGTGTAGGGTTCCGTAGTTGCGACTGACAACTTTGAGTTCACACTATTCACACCTTACAGTTTAGCGACCAAAACATCTAACAATGATAATAGTATGAAATTTTTGAATTTATAAGTTGGTTGCCTATAACTTTTTAGTTTGTACTTAGTACTCAGCTCTGATAGTTTTCCTTTAATCTTCAGTATATATACTACTGCTGTAATTTTTTTCACGTATCTATATATAACCGTTTAGCAGATAGAGGGAGGGACACTTACGTCTAACAAAAATTCGCACTTTAAAACCAAATATATCGGAAACGGGTCCCTAAATCGAAAAATGGTGTTCTCAACCTCACAAAATTTTTGAAAGACCTAACGATACCCCACACGATGGGTAAATAGAGAAAAAAGAATTACTCCCCCACTTTACTTGTATGGGAGCTACCCTAAAAAAAAATTTTTTTTTCAAGTTTTTATTCTACCACTTTTTTGCCATGATTAATATACATACCCATACCAAATTACAGCTTTCTAGTACTTATAGTCTCTGCGTAAAACCGCGGACGGACAGACAGACAGACAGACAGACATGGCGAAACTATAAGGGTTCCTTGTTTACTACGGAACCCTAAAAAATACATTCCTAAACAAAAATCTCTTTCAGAGATAAAAGTTGCCTGTAACATCACATGTTGCTAATTGCTGAAATGCAAACATTCGTGACGTCATAAGTGGGTCATCATCATCATCATTTCGTGTAGGTGACACGGTCAGTCGACCATGCATACCCTGGTGTCAGGGTTCTTCGGAACCGCCTCTCGGCCTCAGACGTAGTTCCTTTAACATAAGTGGGTATTTTGCTATAATTTTGATAACGGTTAAGGGTTCAAGGGTAAAATTGTATTTTAAGATAATCGTACTATTTAAAATAGTCTTGCCAACCCAACTTTTTTTTTAACATTTAGTATTGAATTAGACATTTGACTTCATCTAACCTGATGGTAAGTGACGATGAAGAAGGCTAACTGATACGATAAACTTTTCTCAAACTCAATTTTTTCTCCTACAAATAGACCGGGCGACTGAATTTTTTTGTATAGAATGAGTTCCCAGTTGTGGTCCCATAACCAGCGTAGTTCAAATCGACAGGCTGCATCACCATTGGGTCCTAAACGATTAATATTTCACCGGATATACTTATATTATTCTACATTTGTATCAAAGAATTGGCCATTTAATTTATAAACGAATTTCAATACTTATACTAATGGTTATGTTTTAAACTAAACAATCAAATCAAGTTTACAATAACATATTAATAAATATTAGCATTACAATAAATTATTATAAAATAATTAAAAATGTGAAACAATTAATAGTATATTGTGAAATATGTAATAGTATACACCCTGCTATGAAACACTTCCTACTTTCGCCTTTATTTAATCCTAATCCTATCCTAACTAATATTATAAATGCGAAAGTGAGTTTGTTTGTTTGTTACGCTTTCACGCCCAATCTAAAGAACCTATCATCAAGAAATTTAGCATACACATAGGACGGGGTACTGAGAAGGACATAAGCTATATATTCAATTCAATTCAATTCGCGGGCGAAGCCGCGGGTAACAGCTACTAGTATAAATGATAAGATATATGAACTAATGAGAACTTACACCAGTTTTTCACAAATCACAATATAATCCAACAGATCGTGTATTAAGGGGCACCACAGGATCACAGTCACTACGCAACACTGTATCGGTGTTTACGAGGTGATCTCGCTCGCGCCGGCCGCCTCAAGCCACAGCTTATCTTATCAGCTGTAATCTAAAGTCACGCTGCTGATACGACGGCGACGTATTGTTCGCCGTTTGGAGGATACGGAATCTGACTATTGTTGAGATTATATACGAGTATATCTTATGTCAAAATGTAACTAATATTAATCTAAAATACTCTTATGGTGAAAATTTGATCGTTTAGGAACCTTAAAGGTATGATTCGCCATGTGGACACTTTAAATTTGATATCGATTTATCTTAATGCTCCGTAGGCAGGCCCATTTTCAAAAGTACGATAATTTCAATATACAACTTTACCATAATATACAGAGTGTAACATGAACCCAGGCATACAAAAGGTTAAAGGGGTGACTCAGACCGTCAATATGATCATCTTTTCCTATGGGGTCAATGCTGGGAATTTGAAAAATATTTCGATATAGGTACCTATAGTATAGGTGGAAAATGGCATCAAAATATATAATATAATAATATTTTATTTACATGCTTTTATGCGGCCGTTAATATAAGACTGACCGATTCAAATTGTTTATTACTTGTCCTAACAATGTGCTGATAAAACCCTGTCCAATCCTTAAAGGGGCGACTCGACCCGTCAATATGAATAACTATTTCTATGGAACTAATGTTAAATATTTATTTTTTTTGCGTTTTAGCGCTATTATTAAGCATTCACATTATTATTTTATTCATGCTATTCTAATAAACTTTCTTTCTTTACTCAAGTGCTACATAAAATAACTGTTCCCGGGACGAAAGTAATGCGATAATTCTGAGACTACATATATCTATCTATCAGCCAGGAACGTCCACTGCTGGACGTAGCCCTTAATACAACATTAATATATTTCGAAAGAAACGTCATTTTCCGAGTTAAGAGCGCCGATGTTGGAGATATTACCTTTGGAGACGAAAACGTCGATCAAAAGGTGGCAAGGATCTGCACGCATACATTCCTATAAATATTGGCGTGCAGACAAAACGCAATGACTTTTCCTCGATATCATTATACCTTAAAGCACCCAAGTGAACCTCAATCCAAAAAATGCAAAGTAAAAACTATCGATTTGTATGTCAATGAATAAAAAAATAATTTGGATAATAATCAACCATGATCTAGATAATGAATATGGATCGCCCACACACTTTGACCGAAAGCCACCCACATTCCTAGACAAGCAGTAGAGCGGGCCCTGCAAGGAAAGAGGAAGCGTAGTCGGCTCCGGCAAACCTGGTGAGTCTCGGTGGCAGCAGAAATTGTGTCAACCGGACTGATCTGGCCTGAGTTGAAGCTTATTGCCCACGACAGAGCAAATGGAGAAGCACTCTCGAATCCCCTGCCCCGCCCGGGGGACATAGGACATTCAGTCAATAAAGTCTAATTTGATCAGCCCTCGGCGCAGTAGACTTGCAAGTCATTAAGCAGCAACTGGTACTTGGTGATCCGCTGACTTGGCTTGGCCCACCTATAGGAACCTACAGAAAGGACCATTAAAATAAAAAAGGACCAACCTTGATCTCGCCCTGGCCTTCAGCGCAACAGGCCTGGAGGTCTTTAAGCAGTAACTGGTACTTAGTGATCCGCTGCACTGGCTTGATGAGGTACGCCGCCAGCGGATGCTCCAACTTCTTCTTGCGTTGCACCCTGCAGATAACACACCCGATTTAGTTACGTCTTTACAGTAAGACATCTTTGAATTATAATATCTATCGGGTTTCGGGACTCTTGGCAGGATTGCGAACCTGAATATCCCAGGTTTTAAATTTATAAAAATATTGGTATCACTACAAAGTACAAAACAATAGTATAAAACAAAGTCACTTCCCGATGTCTGTCTGTATGTGTGTCAATGTGTCTGACATTGACTCAAATTGGACCACGGACTACTGACATCAAAGTCTAAATAAGTAACAATTTTAGATTTGGATTCGAAATTTATTTGTGGTTACCATCATTTTTACTTTGAAATAAATAAATAATATTTCAAATAAAAAAACAGATTTCAACCAAACTTTGAAATAAATCCCTAACTAATATTATTAAAGCGAAAGTTAATTTGTTTGTTACGCTTTCACGCCGTATCTACTGAACCGACCATCATGAAATTTTGCATAAACATAGGTTAGGGTACTGAGAAGGACATCTCAACTAATATTATAAATGCGAAAGTGAGTTTGTTTGTTTGTGACGCTTTCACGCCGTATCTACTAAACCGATCATCATGAAATTTTGCATACACATAGGTTAGGGTACCGAGAAGGACATAAATATAAAAATAAATAAATATATAGGGACATATCACACAAATTGAGCTAGCCCCACAGTAAGTTGTGAACTTGTGTCGTGGGATACTAACTCAACGATACTATATTTTATAATATATACTTATATAGATAAACATCCAAGTCCCAGGTCAATCTGAAAAAGATCATTTTCCATCTTGACCTGACCGGGGATCGAACCCGGGACCTCCGTGTCGCAGGCTGGCGTGTTGACCACTGCGCCACGGAGCTCGACTTTCGGTTCGAATCTAGACGGTAGTGCGTGTCTACCAGCTACCTTCGTCCTTCAAACAGTGGTTAAACGGAAGGCATATCTCAATGACCTTCCACTCTATAGACATCGCATCAGCCCGTTTAACGCCGGTTGCTGTACTAGTTATAGTATCTTCATCGTAGTTTGTGCTTAAAAGCGATGTAAGCCTACCTCTTTCAACAGTCGTGTGTTAACAGCTTATCAATAAATGCTATTCATTTCTGTTTAATATCCAAACACTGACGCGCCGAGTCACCCTTCCAAGACCAGGTCAATTTGCATTTACGTTTGAATGTTTGTCACCCAATCAGAAACACTGCTCAAGGTAGTTGCATTTTTACTTTGATTAACACAAGTTGCACAGACATGGTCGCTGACCGAGGAGTTGAATCCAGGCTCAAGATTTGTCAGAGAGCCATGGAGCGAAGTGTGTTAGGTGTAAAGAGGGTAGACAGAATCCCAAATACTGCACTCCGCTCGAAAACGGGAATTTCTGATGTGGGCACTAAAACTGCTGTGCTAAAATGGGATTGGGCGGGGCATGTCGGTAGAATGCATCCCGAGAGATTGGCCAAGATAGCAACAGAGTGGCTACCTACAGATGGTCGCCGTCACCGAGGTAGGCCAAGAAAACGTTGGAGAGACGAATTGGATGTTTTTAGAAAGGATTGGTTGAAGTCAACACAAGAAAGAGATAAATGGAAAGAGATGAGAGAGACCTTTGCCCAGCAGTGGGACAATATAGGTTAAAAAAAAAAAAAAAAAAAAAAAAAAAAAACAAGTTAAAGTCCCGGACACTGCTCAGTATATATAACACCGAAAAACACGAAAATTAAGACTTTCCACACAAATTTGACACAAATGCGTGGCGACTGACGGTCAAGACAGAACAATTATTGGGATAATTACGCACAGTAGTTTAAGTAGGGCAATTAGCGCGTTATCATAATGGGCCTCTAACGACGTCCCGGTGCATCGGCTTACGCTCAAAATGCTTGTTGCACTGGCTTTCATATATACATACATACTAATCATCATGAAAATTTAAGAAGTAAATAAAAAAATTAATGTTTATATATTTTACTTTGATCCAAACATACCTCATCAGTAGAGAATATTAAAACAACTACTATAATTCATCCGAGTATCGTCAACAACTGTCAAAATAAAATTTTAGAGCGACCCTTTGTCTGTTTCCAACAAATCCGTTCCCTTTAAAATATTAGATTTTTTTACTCAAATTAAACCGAAATATAAAATGAAGAATAAATAATGACTAATGCGATTATTACATACAGATAAACATAGTCCTGAAATACAATTATAATTTCTCCACATACATTATCATTTCAAATTCCAAAATTAATTAAAATTGAAAATATGTGATGAAAAAGAATTCGCCACAGGTAGGATTCGAACCCACGAGTCTTAGGTCTGCACCCTAAGTGTGTCATCACATATTTTCAATTTTAATAGTATACCGAGCATTGTAATGCTATTTAAAAACCATCTAAAATTAATGTTGTGAAGAAAAATACTCATTTGTCTAAATCATTTCTCGCGACGACGACAAAATCAAATATTATTTTATTATAACGTTTATAATATTGGTTGCGACAGCTAACGCCATCTAGCGGCAAACCCCTCGTGCCTAACCTAAACTGCCTAACTTACTTAGGGTTTTCGCCCGACACAATGTGGAAGCAATATTTGCTAGCGTTCCAATGCTCCGCGGCGCCATCTACAAGGTGATGTTTCGATGACAACATCGGATGTTGGATATAAACCCTTTTTTCCCGCCTAGTTGTGAATTTACATGATTCAAGTAGATGGCGTTAAACAATATTGTTAATGGTAAAATCCATCATATCTTCGCGTACGGAACCAAAGAGCAAGAAGCACAAAGTCTTTATATTATAATTTTTTTTAGCTTATTTGCCTATATCAAATATTTACCTTATGGATTCTATCTAGTATGTCATTTCAGGAGTGGTATATATGAGAAATCTTGGCGGGAATTTTAACGGCCAACACGGTGTTCGTTTTGGTTTGCAAATTTGAGAGGAATGAATAAAATAATGTGAAATCGGTGTGATTTGGTATTTTAGTGATTTTTATCATGGGGGCAATGGCCGCCGTCTGTCTGTATCTCAGCAATATCTCGCAAACTGACCTCTCGAAGTAGTCGCCGGCGTGCTGGACCACGGAGGCGTTGGAGGCCGGCTTGTTGCGGCAGTACGCCACTTACATGTCGAACTCGCGCGCCCACGTCACGAAGCAATGGCCGTCTGTCTGTCTCAGCGATATCTCGCAAACTCACCTCTCGAAGTAGTCGCCGGCGTGCTGGACCACGGCGGCGTTGGAGTCCGGCTTGTTGCGGCAGTAAGCCACGTACATGTCGAACTCGCGCGCCCACGTCACGAAGCAATGGCCGACGTCCTCGGGCATTGTCTCATACTTGTCGAGCTCGCGGAGAAACACTCGCTCGTGGAAGCGGTGGATCTCTTCGATGTTGCCGAATATTATGTCCTCCTGAACAGATAAAATCATCGTCAGGTCTTATTTTAGTCTCTACTTCAAGAGAATCCTCTGTCTGTACTACCAGAGCCATATATTAGACACGCGCTGGCGAGACGGGTTAGAGTGGTCCCACTGAAGTTTATAAGCCTTGTTAAGCTTGTGTTTCCTAAATCGCCTCTACGGCAGCCACGGGAAGGCTAGGAGTGGTTATATTCTAGATTGCCGGGACCACACGGCAGTAACAGGATAAATTATGACAATTTGTATAGGAGCATCTATAGAGTAAGAGAGTTGAAGGTGCATCTATAGAGTAAGAGAGTTGAAGGTATGATAATAATAGTTTACCTTGCCGTGAAGGGCTGGCGGCACGGAGGCAGGGTCAGCCCGCATCTCCCGCAGGTAGCACGTGATGCAGGTCTCCAGGTCCTTGACGTACGCGCGTTCAGTCTGCAGCAGCTCCGCCATTATGAACCTGACGAATAAAGTCTCGATTAGGTTTTATGACGTCTGGTGGTAATAGGCTAGAATAAAAAAAAACAAAACCCGCCAGTTTGCTTACCATTAAAACAACGGGTTGCACTCCGGAAGTGCATCAGGTCATGTGTCCGTCTCACGATTTTTAAACTGACGAATCTGTCGGTCACGTGACATGTCTCTAGTTTGACAGTTTTCCCATCACAAAAAGAGCACAGCGCCGCAAAAGAAGTTTTCACTTAAAAAATAAGGCAAATTTTTTTTCAATAACAAAGACCTATTTATTGTTCAATAACGACATTCAGGAATTGTTATTTTTTTAAATAATTCGACTATGTTATTTTATTTGCGTCATTATTACGTTTCAGGGGCATAACCAAATAGGGTGTATGCACGTAATTTTTTTATTTGCTTAGTATAATCCTTAATAACCACAGTAAAAAATATGAAAGAACTTTTAAAATATCTTAATTAACGACGAAGATGTGAAACTTAAAGTTTGAATAAGAAAGAGAAGTCCGATATGGACTAGTGACGTCATAGTCTATGTCATGCATACATTTGCCATACAAAATAGTGTTTTCGCGAGTGAGATAGAAATATTTTCGTAAAATCATTTTATCTCGTTCGTTTTTCAACCAAATTTTATTCTGTTTTCACTTTCAGTACTTTACTATTGGATATTTTTGGATAAACTGGTTAGATAACAGATATTTTTTTCATGCATATTCCCTATTATTCTTATATCCCCGGTAGACGCTTATCCACCAGCACTTAAGGTACATCAACACTCACTCTTTCCGCCTAGCACTGCGTCGCTTGTCGTCGCCCGCAGCCGCGCTCGGCTCCGCTCTCTCGTGTTCGGCCTGAGACGACGACAAAGATGGCGCCACTCCCGAGTCGCTCTCCGCCTCGCTCTCGCCACCTTCCATGGACCCGCTAAACTCGGCATATCTAGAAAGAAAACCACAAATTACAATTGTCGCATAAGGCGAATCTAGAGGTGCGATGAGCAACAATATCGACCACACACGGATGGAGTCCTTCTAGCTTGTGTGTGGCGAGTCTTTTACCACACTCCGACGCTGTGGGTATGAGATCAATCCACTCCAAGCTAAATATCTCAAATCAGAACTTTTAATAAAGAAGAAATCACTTCGTAAGAACAAATAAATAAATATATACGGACAAATCACACAGATTGAGCTTGCTCCAAAGTAAGTTCTTAAGCAAGACTTGTGTTATAGGATACTAACTCAACGATACTATATTTTATAACAAATATCTACATATATAGATAAACATCCAAGACACAGGTCAATCTGAAAAAGATCGTTTTTCATCTTGACCTGACCGGGAATCGAACCCGGGACCATCCGTGTCGCAGGCAGGCGTGTTGACCGCTGCGCCACGGAGCTCGTACGCGAGCTATTTCACTCAGTAAAGAGTGATAAGTAGATAGTTTAAAAGTCTGTGATAAGTTCACTCAGAATCATCATGATCATCAGGTCTTTGTAGTCTCTACTGCAGCAGCACGACCCTCTCTGAACTATCAGAGCCATAAATTAGCCAGAGCAGAAAGAGGATTTGGCCTACACTCTACTACGCTGGTAAGACGGGTTGGAAAGCTCTCTTTGACGTCCCATTCTACTCGGCCTCTCGGCCGTCGCACTCATCACTAATATTTTGTCGATGTTTAATCCTCCTTTGAAGACTCACCTGGCGTCAACAGCAGCCACCCACTCCTTGATCTGCACGGCGTGCGGATGCCCCTTCTCCACCAGCCCGTCGGCCAGCTGCGCCAGCAGCCGCACGCGCTCGCGCGACTCCCGCGCGACGCCTGCCGCCGCGGCCGCCGCCGCCGCGCCGCACCTTTCCTGAAACGGAATTAAGGCATAAATAATTAAAACGGTATATAGTGACAAATCACACAAGTGAAGGTTTTCAGAATTTACTTTTTCCTCAGGTGGCAGCACTGCGTTGAGAGGAATTTTTGACACAAAATGTCAAAATCAACCAATCATAAATAGATGATTAAAATACGATTGGTGGATTTCGACAGCAGCTGTCAAAAATACCTCTCGACAAAGTGTCGCCTCCTGAGGAAAAATCTATTTTGAAAACCCTCATTGGGCCAGCCTAACAATTAATTGTAAACTTTTGTATTAGGATACTAACTCTGCCGAACTACATACAAAAGTCACAAACTGGTGCCCTCTACGTTTATTAGCAGTCACCATTTTGTAAGTTCATTTTTATATACTTACAACACAAAGATGGGTTAGTTACACCGTTTATGACTCAAGAAGGGCTGGAACGAGTTTCGGTATCTTTTATTTGTTAGATTTGTCTACAATAGCCGAATCAGGAACTTAAGGAAACATTGACGAAAAAAAGGACGATGATACGTGTGAAACAGCACAGTTTGAATCGATGCTAACTGACTGTTGTTGTCAAATTTCCATCAATCATAGCTAAAAACTTAATCAGCTAAATCAACGTTTAAGTGTCACAGACACACACTTAAATTAACGTATGAATTTCTATCACACCTCTTTCTGGCTAAGGGTAGAAAAGGGTTTAACTAACCTGTGTCTCGCGGATCCATTCGACGGCCGCACGCGCCGACCGCTCGAACAGAGCGAACTGCTGGCACTGCTCCAGGCGCTTCTTCCGCACCGTCCAGTGCTCGAGGACCTGGAGGGAGGAGGCGTGTTATCTACATCACTCGTTACTGGACAGTGATCGTCTAATTCAATATTAGCCGGGTGGTTTCTGGCAGAGTAGAATGGGACCACTCCAAGTCACAAACACAAGTTAAACAAAGTTTATGAACATTAAAGAGACCTCTCCAACCCGTATGGCCAGCATGTAGAACAAATCCTCTGACTGCTCTAAAAGCCTGAACTCTTTATGCTAGCCAGAAGGAATTAAGAGATGTCTTTGATGTTTATAAACTTTGTTTAGCTTATGTTTCCTAAGTCGCCTTCTACGACATCCATGAGAAGACTTGTATTGGTCGTATTCTACTTTGCCAAAACATTATACATAACATTTCTGTTCTGCTATAGCAGTTATAACGATAAAACTTCTATTGAGTCTCTTTTAGTGTCCAGCAATGCATCAAAACTCACATAAAATAAATACTTCATATGTAAAAAACGAGTCCCTAATATTAGGCAGGCTGTACGGCTATGGAACGCACTTCCCGAATCAGAGGAAGGGCTCCCAACAGATTCGCGTTTATGGAAGAGTCCATAAATATTTCTTTGAAAATTCTTTTTCTTAAACATACATTCTTAAACATTTTCGGAAATCATCCCTATAGCTTGTATTCTTATCGTATTTATATGTATTTTGTGTAATATAACTATATAATAAATATGTATAATATGTTTGTAAGTTTATCTTTCTTCTATTAATTTTTAGTTGTGTATTTATACATGTAATTATATTTTTTATATAATTTCATCATTCATCGCACCACCCTATACATATATCTCGGATTGGTCTCAAGGTATGACTGAGCAGAGAATGCCTTAAGGCATTAAGTCCACCTATTTATACATATTTCACAATAATTCAATATTTTACAAAAAATTGTTAGTTCAGTTTTTTTTTTTGTTAGTTCAGTGTGAACATGAGACATTGAATTGATAACCTGATGAGTCTTGAGACTGTAGTCTGTAGTCGTGATTATCGACTATAGATGTTTTGGTCGAGAAATAGGTAGCACCCATTTTTAACCGACTTCAAAAAAGGAAGAGGTTCTCAATTCGACTGTATGTTTTTTACGATTACTACATCAATTATAGATCGATTTTAGTGATTCTTTTTTTTTGTTTGATACGTAGTACTCCAGAGGTGGTTCCATAAATTTTTCGTCGCAATGTATCGAGTACTTTTTGATAAAATAAATAAACCCAAAATTTAAGAGTATGCCGTTCGCTGTAAACTTATTTATATTCTAATTCTTATGCGAATCAAGACGATGATTTGACTGAACTTCAAAGGTGGCTCTATAATATTTTTATCGAAATGTATCCAGTGCTTCCAGAAAAAATCAACAAATACCAAAAAAAAATTGTACAAGTACGCCGTTTGGTTTAATTTCATTTCTGTTTAATTCTTTCGCGAATCAAGACAAGTTGATGACGACGTTGTTCCTCTATTTTGATTGAACTTCCACACCCACTAAAACCAACGAATCGAACGAATCATGTAAGATTATAATGACATTAATAAATTCAATGCTTAATTTTACTCTAAAATTATCAAATATTGCAACTATTCCTAATTTCCGTTTGTATGGAGACATACGCGTTCAGGGAACACTTAGTAAAAAATTAATTTGATAAAATTTTGTAACAAGCTACTTTTTATCAAAAACATAAATTGTTGTACAGTAAGCCATAAACAATAATAAAATTCAAAATTATTAAAACAAAAAAGAATCTGTGTCCCATCAACTTTGTACCAGAAGCGAGTACCATGAAAAAGTGTTACCTGGGGATTCAAAGCGTCTCGTGTCAATTACTAACTCACAAAATGAACATTACAAAAATAATAATCGGTATCCAACACTTATTTAGTGGTTTTCAATCTGATTTAAAGATGCAACTAGCACAAATCCACATTTAATTCACAAGATAACTTTCTATCACTTTCACTTTATCATCCTTTCAGCCAAATGATCATTCCATTTTCACACAATCTCAAGTATCTTATTTGTCATGTTATGTTTGTTTAAAAACGTACGGGGTGTACTAAAACCATGAGGAAATCCTTCAGCATGGTCCAGAGCGCGCGCGCGCATCGTATGCATCGCGCGCAGAGGCGAATGGAAGCGTAGAGGCTGCGCGCGCACAACCGCGATACCATCCGCATAGAGCACGCCCAGAGAACAAGCGAGGTAGATCACAATATACAGTTGCGAGGTAAGTCACTTACACTTGACGCGACGATGTTTTGTTGACATAATTCAGGAATTTCATGATTTGTAAATATTAACATTTAATAACAACATTCCAAAAAACAAATCATAATGTTGAGATGCAAATAAAAGGGTAACTTGCAACTATAAGACTTGTGCGAGTAATAAAAGCCGGTCTTATAACTTAGCGCTTTCTGCAGTGGTTAGTTCCAAAACACTAATAATTTTTAATACTTATTATGTGACAGTCATTATCTAGTAAATATTCTGATATCTATGGTCATTATAAAGATTTTAATAAAATTATTGTAAAATTTAAAATGTTGCTTGACGTGGGAAAATGCCACCAACACTCCTTTTTTTAAAATAAACGTTTGAGTTTGAAATTTGTTTGGTGGTATTTTTAGATTGACTATGTTGTGTCGAATTTGAGCCAAATAACGGAAATTTTTCAAATAAATTTCGGTATTAAAGCACACTTAGGACAGTTTAAAATAAAATTAACAATCTTATCGTTGTTTATGAACCAATTTGATAAAGAGTTTTAAACCCTAAAGGACTTTTACTTTTATAATTTGGAGGGCCGAGCGTCACTATCAAATTTCACACATATCGACGGCTTTTTCAAAACAGCGGTTAGTGAGACTTAGTAACTCGAGTATGCTCTACGATGTGTCTCCTCTACCACGCTGCCGGCACCACAACAAAAGCATTGTTTCCGCCGACCGCGACACTGACAATGCCGCCTAATTATGTCGGCCGATTGCAATCGCACAATCATACCCAACATTTGTTTGTTTGTTTGTTTTCAGCGCGTTGTTCACGTTATCGCTATGTTATACATCTTTGATGATATTCCATATTTATTGTTTTACTGAATGCATTCCAAAATAGGTTTCACATTATAAGCCGTTTTCAGTATGCAGAAAATAATATATCCAATCCAATTTTTTTTTGTACGCAAATAAAACGTCATGGATAAATAGACCAACCTTTTATGTCTGTGTATTGTACCATTGTATATGTTTTTAATTCAATATTATTAAAGCGAGACAAACTTATGAAAAGATTAACATGAAAATTATTTAGCTATCATCGAAGAGTATGTATCTTTTGAAATAAAATAAAAAATGAAATCCCATAACAATGCATATAAAAATAGACCTTTGTTCCGTCGCCCATTGCGACGGTTCCGGTGTCCATACAAGCATACAGTCATTCAAACTGCTATTTCCAACATCACCTGTATAAATAGCAGAAGGACATTTGCGCGACGGTAAACAGGTGGCATGCTCGCTAATGGGTGAAGGCCGAACATTCATTATGTAAGAACATGCAATACCTACATACAATTATTGCATTATAAACCTTGAACAATAATATTAAAAACTATATTTAAATCTCCTCCTTTAAAACATTTATCATGTATCTGCACTTTCTGTTTTTTTCCTTGTATTTCTTGCATTCGATGTTAATTTATTCTGTTTTATAAATTCATTTTAGATTTATAAATTCATTTGTAGACTTGCAGAATCAGAACTAAATATAGGCTTGACGAGTTGAAACATATTAACGTTTGACAAATCGAAACTACCAATAGACTTGACAAATTAGAACTTTTCCTAGACTTGACTGATTAGAAACTCTACATGGTTTGGCGAAACGAAACTTTATTAACATTTGATGACCTTATACAAAAATGGGTGATAAAAATTCGCTTGACGAATCAAAAAAATTTTCAGGCTTGACCAATCATACCTAAATCATTATTTTTTGGAACTGGCAGCGATTCCTATGACGTATTTAATATTGTCTATCCATTGCTGTCAATTTCAGATGTCAATTGGTTTGCATAAAAATGCCGAAAACTAATAAAGTCACTTCATTAAATTATACCGATAGACGAAAATAAAGTTTTGGACTCCTTTAAATAACATTTATTTTTTGTTATAATTGTTTTCGGTCTATTTATGTGTCCTTTAGAGCCTTTCTTCCCATAATTCGCCAGTTGGAGAGTTATTATTTTTCATCAACGAAATCGTGGTGTAATGTAATTCAGTTCGGTTTGTTTTTTGGTGAAAATTCTTTGCAAATTAACTGATTTATTGCCTCTTCCTTCATTATGAAATGGAATTTCATCCCCGTTTGTCTGTTGATATTGCACCTTATTCGTTGCAAGCGTAATTGTGACTAGATGTCGACCTGTGACTACTTGGCAGGATCGCCACGTTGGAGTAACAATGGGCATGTTGATAAGACCTGCCAAAAATAAACACAATAGTGACAGAAATACATTTCTAAACAAAAAACTCTTTCAGTTATAAAAGTTTTAAAGACACATGTTTTTAGACGTATATTTTTAGACGTGAAAACGCGCCGCTGAAATGCCTACATATTTGTGACGTCACAAGCTTGTATTTTGTATGGGTGGTGTGAGAACTTTGTTTGGTAGCTATACGAAATATTTCGTTTATGGTAATGGTTTCATAATAAAAGTTGCTATAAATTTTGCAGACTAAAATACAGTATAATTGTAATTAAAGATTTTCATACTTTAAAAATGGTCCTATTTACCCAACTTTAAAGATGCTTTAAGATCACTTAACGAATCGATATCAAATTAAAAGTGTTCTTTATAGTGTTTCTAGATAGAAATTAGTCTCATTAGAAACAAATTTTATATAATCTTAACATTAGGCAACTACCGTATTAATAGGCTCAAGCGTTTCAATAAGACTTGTCAATTATCATCATACATATATTTATTACGATTTACGGTATTAATACACAATAGTATCCCACAAACCTTGTTTTCCTGCGCAAGCAGGGTGTCGAGTATAGCTCTCGTCTGCTCGTGGTGCGCCTTGCTAGCGGCGGCGGTCTGGCCGTGCACCTGCGCCGACCGCGCCGCGTACTTCAGGAACGTCTCTGCTGTTCTCCTGGCGAGCGTGCAGGCCTTCAGGAAGGCTTCCTTCTGCTCGCCGTGTTTGACGATCAGTGCTGCCACCTGGAATATTACAATGTTTTTTTCGTTACAATCGTTAAATATGCAACGAAATATATGAGCAATTTAACTCCACCGTCGACCTTAGATCCTTGCTGGCAACCATAAAGCAAAATGTAGCTTTACTGGATATTTCCACGTTGTTGCTACCCACAAGTAAGTAAATTGTGGTGATGTGGCGATATGCATCATCATCATCATTTCAGCCGCAAGAAGTCCACTGCTGGACATAGGCCCCAAGGATTTCCAATATGACCGCTTGGAAGCGGCCTGCATCCAGCGCCTTGCTGATGCCTGCATGATATCAAACGGTAATGCACATATGTGTAACAGTAATTTTTATATCTTCCTGTAAGCAATTAATGAATTACGTTCAGTCATATCTGATATAGTCTGAGTAGAATCTTTTCTGAGGCATGCAAATTATTGCAAAAACACACAACAAAAAAAATTCTCTGATCTGGAGTTCTCTATTACAATGGTCTTCATACCCTAAACACAGTCTTTGGTTGTGGTAGAGCCACGCTACCGGCGAAATTCACTTTTGCTAGTAGCATGAATGGGCCGGCTCGTCCGGGGAAGTACCACACTCTCACAGAAAATCGACGTATGAGTAGTACCTATATCGCTGCTATGCTTCGTTCGGTGAGTGAGAGAGCCGGAGGCCCATCCCCTCTCCCATCTGGGAGGGAAAAATAAAAGGCCGGCAACGCTATTTTCACACCCCTGGTCTTGCAGTTGTCCATGGGCAGCGGTGATCACTTACCATCAGGTGACCCGTTTGCTCGTTTGCCGTCCTACGACATAAAAAAAAGGCAGAATGCTTTGAATAAGTTACCTGTGCGGCTTTTCACCTTGCGAAAGCGCAGGTTTATCCAAGGGCCCGGCTCCGGAGCTGCACCAGTCTTCATACTTTCTGTACTCCCCTACAGTGAGTCCAGCAAGGAGCACACCTTCTTCGCCATCTTGAGGAGGCTTTAAAAAGGTTTCACAAGACAACTTTGAACAAGTTACCTGTGCAGCCTTGTCCGTGGGCGCGGCCGCGAAGTCGTACCAATCCTCGTCCCTCCTGCACTCCCTCTCCAGCGAGTCCAACACGGAACACACCTGCTCCGCCATCTTGTGGAAGTTCAGGGAGGCTTTAGATTAGACAGAATACTTTGACTAAGTTATCTGTGGAGCTTTGTCAGCTTGCGCCAGTGCGGGCTCGTCCGTAGGCGCGGCCGCGGAGCCGTACCAGTCTTCATCTCGCCTGTACTCCCTCTCCAAGGAGTCCAGCATGAAGCACACCTTCGCCATCTTGTGGAGGTTCAGAGAGGCTTGCACTAAACAGAATACTTTGAATAAGTTACCTGTGCTGCCTTGTCAGCTTGAGCCAGTGCGGGCTCGTCCGTGGGCGCGGCCGCGGAGCCGCACCAGTCTTCATCTCGCCTGTACTCCCTCTCCAAGGAGTCCAGCACGGAGCACACCTGCTCCGCCGTCTTGTAGAAATTCAGGGAGGCCGTCACCAGCTTGTGGCGCTCCTCGGCGCAAGTGACGAGCCGCTGCCACCGTTCCGTCACTTCCTCGGATATTTCTCTGGGGAAAAAGCAAATGTTACAAATTTTCCTTTATGGTTTTTACTATCGAAGGTTCCCAGTGATCTGATGGATTGAGTTGTTATTAGTTGAATTCAATTTCTGAATTTCTCTCAAACATTCTTGTTTTACAAACTTATTCATTTATAACAGTATTAAATGCATAATATATGGTTCGAAAACATGGACATTTATATTGAACTAGCTGTTACCCGCGGCTTCGCCCGCGTAATTTATAGCCTTCCTTCTCGGTACCCTAACCTATCTGTATGCAAAATTTCATGATAATCGGTTTAGTAGATTCGGCGTGAAAGCGTAACAAACAAACAAACAAACTCACTTTCGCATTTATAATATTAGTTGCGATTGAAGTTCCTGTAAAGAACAACCATTTTTTGAGGATTTTCTAGCTTCTCCAGGAAATAACCTGTTTCTTGTACTTGTATGCACTTGAATTGCACAGCGTCGTGGGTTTTACTACCTAAAATCGTTCGTAGAGAAGGTACTGCTGAGGACCATAGAAACTCTTCCTGCTTACAGCTACTTGGAACTGGTTATGCTTCCGCTTCAGCTGCTCGGCCTCAGCCATGCTGCATCCCGGGATATTGCAGACGGTGACAACACATGAGACTCACCGTATAGTATGCGGGCCGTAGTGATTAGCCGCTCTCAAGGCATCGGCTCGGTACTTGACTTGCACCGCGCTCGCATTGGTCTTCTCCACAGCCACTTGGAACTAGTCGGAGCCCCTCTTCAGCTGGTCGCCAGCGTGCCCGGGGTGAAGTCTACCATTCATTCTAAGGGACAACATAAAGACTCACCGTATAGTATGAGGGTCGTAGTAATTAGCCGCTCTTAAGGCATCAGCTCGGTACTTGACTTGCACCGCGCTCGCGTGGGTCTTCTCCACAGCCACCTGGAACTGGTCGTGCTCCCGCTTCAGCTGCTCGGGATGTTGTGAGCAGAGCTTGGACAGTATTCTGGTGTACCAGCCATTTGTGAGGACATCATACAGGACTCACCGTATAGTATGAGGGTCGTAGTGATTAGCCGCTCTCAAGGCATCAGCTCGGTACTTGACTTGCACCGCACTAGCATGGGTCTTCTCCACAGCCACTTGGAACTGGTCGTGCTCCCGCTTGAGTTGCTCGGCCTCCGCCAGCGTGCCCGGGATGGAGAAGGACGCAGCGAGCATGGCCTCGCCGTTGCGGATCCAACTCACTACTTGAGCTGCATCCTTTTGGAATTGGCCTGGAAAGAAATTATCAATTAATCTTAATATCCATAGGTAATAGAATCTAATTAATAATATGATGTGGACACATAGAGGCAAAGACAGAACAGGAGCAGCTGGGAAGTTTCACTCCAAATACTTGTTAGGCTTAAACACAAATGAAGAAAGTATGGCAGCATCCATAATTGTTAAATCTATTTTTTGCAAGTTATTTAAAAAAAAAATATCATCCGGAGTACTAAAAAAGAAACAACTGTATTACGACGTACCTAGCTGTACACACTGCTCGAAACGCGCGCGTCTTTCTTCAGCCAGTTCTTCTAAGTCAAGCTGTCGGTCGTGAAGGAACTCTAGCAGTAGCTGCACTCGCGCCTGAGGGTCCAAAGGAGCAGCTTCTGAGCCCTCGGACCCACTGGACGCCATGACATCAGCAGCTTCTGCGATCGCCTGTGCCAATTCCTGGCCTTGTTGTACCACCTGAGAAAATATATACAAAATTAATTCAAATACTTCAGAGGATATACTGTAGCCAGAATTAAGCACACAATCGTATGTAGCTAAAGTTCATTTGTCTTTCAAAAACTTAAATAATTATACCAGTTGTAAAAGTACGCTCAACATACTCGTATCCTTGAAAAGGTGGCTCAGCCTATATGCACAACTTTTTGTATAGAATCAATACTGGCCACTCGATTTATTTCTTTTACCTTTGCTACACAAAAGTGATCAGATGAGTGGACGGGACAATTAAAATGGGAATATCATTTTTTTTTTGTTTGTCTACAATGGTAAGCCTTCCTGGTTGATGGCTTGCTTGATTCTAGATACAGGTTCTGTACTGTCTGTGCTGTAGTTCACTCCATGACAAACAATGTCTTAGAGATAAAATGGTAAGCCCACCTGGTAGGTGGCGTGCTGCATTCTAGCGACGCTCTCGTTGTGCGCCGCTAACGCCTGCTCCGCCTGCTGGGGCTCACGGGGAGGCTCTGCGTGCTGTAGTTCGTCGCCCCACAGTTCTAGACGTGACGACACCTGCAAAAAATAAATAAGACAACATGGTTACAAAAGCGGTTGTGTCTCGGTTTACGCATCACGAATAAGGGACTGCACTATGTACACGTACATATTCATTGCCTGTTAATGCGTGCACTGAGGCAAACCTGACATACAACAATAAGGGATTATGTCGAAAATTTGCTTATGGTATTAAGACAATTTTACAAAGTTTACAAGGCTAAGTTGAATGATATCTCTCCAAATAGTATTGATTACTTTGGTCTGTTTCTCAAAACTCATCAATAAATACGACATAATCATTTTAGATCCATCGATCAGCGCGTCCCATCCCCACCTCCAGGAAATGAGACTCTAGTTACTAGGCGATCGTTCAATCGCTCGATCGATTTGTCACCGGTGAAGTCGACACGACCGAGTTGTATGTTAGTACGAAGCAGGATGTCTTATAAATTTAGTATTGGTTCCATTGTAGTTATTAATATCGGTTGGAAATGGTTCGGTAAATTGATTCAAGCATTATATTGCGGGCATAAAGCTAGTGCTCCAGCGGATGCACGAATTGACATGAAAGTGCATATTCTCAAGCATTAAAGCTGAGCCTAAAAGTGTGGCACGCGGAAGGAAGCTTGGTTCGGTTCATTGCTTTGCAATCAATAACTTTTTACCCAACTGACCCACCTAGAAGGGGGATAATGTGTTTCACGCGTGTGTTTATTCAACTGATGTTTCCTGTAGCCTAAATTGCTGGACTGGTTTTGTAGTGTGGGTTTCAATAAATTCTTATATTTCCCCGTAGTGTCAAAGGCTAAGCTAAAAAATAAAACCGGCCAAGTGCGTGTCGGGCCACGCGCAGTGTAGGGTTCCGTAGTTGCGATAAGAACTCTGAGTTCACACTGTTCACACTCGCACCTCACAGTTTAACGACCAAAAACATGTAACAATGAAAATTGTATGAAATTTTACATTTTCGAGTACATTTTATAAGTTGGTTGCCTATAACTTTTTAGTTTGTTCTTAGTACTCAGCTCTGATAGTTTTCCTTTCAACTTCAGTATATATACTACTGCTTTTTTCACGTATCCATATGTAACCGTTTAGCAGATAGAGGGGCAGAAGGACACTTACCTCTAACAAATATTTTCACTTTAGAACCAAATATTTCGAAAACGGATCCCTAAATCGAAAAATGGTGTTCTCAACCTCACAATATTTTTAAAGACCTATTTAACAATACTCCACACGATGGGTTTATAAAGGGATAAAAAATTACTCCCACTTTACATGTATGGGAGCCACCCTAAATTTTTTTTTTATGATTTTTTTCTACCACTTTTTAGGCATAACTTATACATACCCATACCAAATTACAGCTTTCTAGTACTTACAGTCTCTGAGTAAAACCGCGGACGGACAGACAGACATGGCGAAACTATAAGGGTTCCTAGTTTACTACGGAACCCTAAAAAAACGACATGCCGAACGGAAACTGTCAAAACAGGCAGTCAGGATTAATATTTAATAAAACAATGGTACTTGTTGAAATCTTGTTATTTGGGTCGCATATTACTCATTTGCGACCTCCGTGAGCCCAAAATTTAACCCTGGTAATCTATATCTAAAAAGCGTTTATATGTTATGCACTAGTATCATGCATAACATATAACCACACTTGGATCATGTTTAAATAGACCTTTCATTCCTGTTGTCACCCTTGCATCCTGCATTATAGGACACCAGGCATAGCGTCGTTTTGACAGGCCTCTTTGAATGGCCGTCGACGCGTCGCGAACAATAGCGACTATATGCGACTGCTCGACTTGTTTCGCACTATTGTGCCGTAGCAACTTCTATGAACTAATGAAGTGTCTAGGAATAGAGATTTTACTCATCGCAAAATATCCACCAGGGCTCTTTAGCCATACACACATCGAGGTAACAATTTAAAAAAAGTTTTAGTATTCAGTAATGTAGTACACCATGGTGCAAGACAAAAATGATTCAAGCGTTACTTTTGCACTTTGATTCTCAGGCAATGAACCGAGATATTGGTCATTCAAATCAAGGGAAAGCATGAATTTTTCGGTGCCAATAAATCATTTGAAAGACTATTGCAGGCAAATGATAACCCCTCTTTATCATTAGTCTGCAATAGTCTATCTGTTTCTCGCTCCACAGCTCCTCGACCGCGCCGCGCGTGCCGCGGAGCATTTAGAGCGACTTTACTAAACAGCACCAACTGTCTCTCACCTCGAGCGCGTCTCTCTCAAAGTGCCGCAGCTGTAGAGTGAGCTCCAGCCGTCTCTCTCTATCGCTCCACAGCTCCTCGAGAGCGCCGCGCGTGCCGCGGAGCCGTTCGAGTGTGCTCTCCACAGCCGCCGTGCTGGCAGCCTCCGAATCTCCTGATGATCTGCAAACAAGATATAAAAAATAAGATACTGCTATACTCTACACCAAGCAAGCGATCTTCTGGGTGATATTTTGGTACCGATTTTTTTTCGATTACACGACACTATATGTCTTAATATTCCAGTACACATGGACATTTGCATCCACTTAATTAATAGGCGCAAGCGCGCAGACTAATTACTAACGGCAATTGTAATTCAAATCGCAAACGAATACAGTATTTGCATACATTAATAGATAACACTTATTGACATCAATTTCCTTTTCCGGCCGTTTTTAGGGTTCCGTAGTACACAAGACTCTATAAAATAAAGTGTCTCTATAAATATTTTTAGGGTTCCTCGCATAAATACAAAGAGACAGGTAAAAGGACAATATTTATCATTTCCACAGTTTTGTTGGAGTTTAGTGTATCCTACCCACCCCATGCAAACTAAAAGGTTATTTATGAATACGTGAAAAAAATTCAGAGCAGTAGCATATATATTTAAATTACAAGGAAGAGTACCACAGCTAAGTGAAGTTTACAAACCAAACAGTGATAGTCGACCGAATAATAAAATGACGTTCAACTACGGAACCCTACACTGCATGTGGCCCGACACGTAAATGGCCAGTTTTTATTCTCAGTGGGTTTAGCACTGCGTTGAATGTGAACTGGCTAGAATGCAAGATTTTATTTTGTACTAGTTCTTGCCTGCGGGTTCGCTCTCGTTACTGTTAGTTTATACCTAACAGTATTATTATGGCATGACATGGTGCAATCAATCTTAGTAAGAAAATAATTAACATAAAAGAAAAATAAGAAGAAAAAGCATGATATATAAATTACTAAAATAACTAGTATATTTTTCTGAAGCATTTTTATTAGATTTTAATTCTACTTCTTGATTAATGTATCAAATTGTGTATATCATTTACCAGAGCAGAACTGCGAAGAATTAACGAGAAATGGTGAAAAACAAATAACTTTTTAGATAACTTTAGATACCTCTAACTAGGTAATTAAGTACTTGTTACCTCATTTTTTAACAAAAAGTCAACATTTAAATTGACATATTTTGGTCGGATAAACAAACCAGTTTAACCCACGGGTATAAATTAAATCTTCGATTTATAATAAGACCATGTACCAATCTTCATTGTAAGCACTGCATGCTCGGGAGACTTGTGTCTATGCGACCGCCGGTGATACTGTTCCCCGTGCCCACTGGTTTCGAGCTTAGAGCTATGAGTGAGTATACCAACCTCCGTCGTAGGCACTGCACGGGAGACTTGTGCCTATGCGACCGCCGGTGATACTGTTCCCCGTGCCCACTGGTTTCGAGCTTAGAGCTATGAGTGAGTATACCAACCTCCATCGTAGGCACTGCACGGGAGACTTGTGCCTATGCGACCGCCGGTGATACTGTTCCCCGTGCCCACTGGTCTCGAGCTAAGAGCTATGAGTGAGTATACCAACCTCCATCGTAGGCACTGCACGGGAGACTTGTACCTATGCGACCGCCGGTGATACTGTTCAGCGTGCCCACTGGTCTCGAGCTTAGATCTATGAGTGAGTATACCAACCTCCATCGTAGGCACTGCACGGGAGACTTGTGCCTATGCGACCGCCGGTGATACTGTTCAGCGTGCCCACTGGTCTCGAGCTTAGAGCTATGAGTGAGTATACCAACCTCCATCGTAGGCACTGCACGGGAGACTTGTGCCTATGCGACCGCCGGTGATACTTGAGCATTTTGCGCCAAAATGTACATTTCACCGGTCGCCACTCACTGACAACACTGGTCGTTCACTGATCGGTTCGAGGTTCACGCTTCACCTATGCCAGCTAATAATTCACTTGTTCATTAATTAAGTTCTAAGTAAACAACCCTACTAGTAAAAAAACTGTAGTTTTTTTTCTTGGGAGTAAAAGTCTGGGGAAAGTCGTCTAGTGTAGATTATTTCGATGGTCATGTTCGAGGACGTGTATCACGTACGTTGAAGCTGTACTGTTTGTTAATTACAGATTTATTTTGGATATTGTTATCTTACTGTGTTTTAAATTTATAATTTAGGAAAACGTTTATATCTACCGATATTTCTTCATTATCGGTTAGGTACCTACTCAATTACTAAATGGAATTTGTAGAACACAGAAAATACAATGTTTGTTAACACACTGTGTGGCTTGAACAGAATAACAATAATGACTTTCTCTTACAGCTAGGTATTTGATAAGCTACGTAATCGATTATACGACTAGTCAAATAGCAATTCCATACAAGTATCATAAACGCGACGGTAACTTTATGTATGTATCCTTTTCAATTCAAGTATTAAGAGGGTTTGAGGCCAGAGGAAGGACATAAAACAAGTTTTATCCCGGGAAAAAAATCTTATCTATGGAAAATAGACTCCTTTTTCCGCAGGATGCCGAACGAAATCTAGTTCACAATAATAATAGATGTTATAATTCTACAGGAAGAGATGTCTTATCCGAAGACACGCGCTTTGGCAAGCTACTTTTCAAAAAGACACGGTTTTACTGCTAGTTAACTAGACTAATTTAAATGTGTTGAAGCGTAAAATAGAGAGTAAGCATTTTGTTGAAAGATTAAAATTTAATAATCTAAATAAATGCAATAATCGAAGATGTTGTAATATGAATATCTATTAAAAAAAACCGGCCAAGTGTGAGTCAAACTCGCGCAATGAGGGTTCCGTACAATATGCTTCGTGAACACACACACAATGTGCAATGTCAATTGACTAGCGCCATCTAGTGGTGTTTTAGTGAACTATTTCTCTAGATGAACTTATTATTGTGAGTTTACCACTTAATTTTCAAGTGATAGAATTCTTATTATTTTTCCTGTAATCTTCAAGGAATGAACTATATTTTGTAATTTTTTCAAAATTTTCGGCTCAGTAGTTTCGGAGATCAGGGGGGGGGGAATGGTCAATTTTTGCCTTCTTTCGTGAATAAAATCAAAAGTATTGATTTTACCCGAACAAAAAAAAATATTTTTGAGATCCTTATAATGAGCCCTTTCATTTGATATATGACACAGTATGGTTTGCAAAACTTTTTTTTTTAATTTTGTAATTGGGCCCCCCAAAATAACCCTTATTTCAAAAAAATCTTTATTTACTTTGCACATCCGTGTTTGGGTCATAGGATTACACTATCTTACCAAATTCCATCTAATTTGGTTCAGGAGATTCGGAGAAAATCAGCTGTGACAGACGGACGGACGGACAGACAGACGCTCGAGTGATCCTATAAGGGTTCCGTTTTTCAACTTTTGTACGGAACCCTAAAAAGCACGTAGCGCTCTGTTAAGAGTCGCCTGGAAGCGCAGGTCTCCATTCAAACGGAAAAAGGGATACGGGGACGGCAATATTTGATAATTTTGGAGTAAAATTAAGCATTTAATCAACTAATCTACGTACGTTCCTATACAGCTTGGTTAAAATACCAATGGTTTGAGAATTACAAGCCTTTTCAAATTTGTATGGAAATCTTAATGAGAGGCGTATGAGATTAATTAATTGGATGCTTAATTTTGCTCTAAACTTATTAAATATTGCCACAATTCCCTTTTTCCGTTTGTATGGAGACATGCGCTTCTAGGCGACTCTTAAACGGAGCGCAACTCAAGTTTGTATGAATATTCGTGGACACGGCTTAGATGATACCACCATACTATAAAGAGCTGTTGCCAGGTCTTTAAAGTGAGTAGCCGGACAGAATTACCAGTTTATGCGGACATAATGGGTAAAAGGCCTAACACTTACGAGTTTAGTCGTCGACATTACTCCGCTACAAATATCTTCTTGCGATTTTGATCTCCGGAGCAGTCGATATGGTGTCACCCCAGAAAGAGAGGGGGCACAAATTGAAACTCTTGACTTGCGGAAAAACACCGAAAATTTCAAACTTGTGGAAAATTCGAAATTTTGTACCTAATGACAAAATATTTTAATAAAAACTTTGAAAATTCGCTCGCCTGGCAATTAGGTGATTTCCATAGAGCACTGATCAGTGCTTAAAAAGCCTAACATGAGACGGACAGACCTCCGACTAATTTGGCCGGACAGGCAAACAAAACGCCTGTTCCCCGGGTTCATCCGGACGCCTGGCAATCATTTAGTTATTTATTTATTTAAAAACTTAAAGGCGTTATCTACCAGTCAACCAACAGGTGACGCCGAAAATGAAATTAAAAGAAGTAAGTGCAAATTGAGCTAGTTTCACTAAACTAGATATAAATATATAAAAAAACAAACCATCAGTTCTTTAATCACTTTTTCCTACATTTAAGTATTTGATAAGCAATGTAATCGTTCGATAACGACAATAGTCATTTAACTAAGGTTAGTTACTGTTGTAGCACGTGGTACTTGTAAGCGGTTACGTGATTACGCCACTCCAATGGACAGAAGGGTAAAGTTAAAAATCTAAAACCTGACTAATATCTTTCAATGCATGAAGCATGGTATATCCTAATCCTATCCTAATCCTAACTAATATTATAAATGCTAAAGTGAGTTTGTTTGTTACGCTTTCACGCCGTATCTACTGAACTGATCATCATGAAATTTTGTATACACATAGGTTAGGGTACTGAGAAGGACTTAGGCTATATACCACGCGGGCGAAGCCGCGGGTAACAGCTAGTTATGAATATTTAATATATGATTAAAAATTGTATTTATGTAAAATTTTACAGTTTTTGTTATTTGGTTTACATCCTCCTAAAATTCTCTGAATAACCCAAAGGTCAAAAGTTAGATAATGCTTTTGGCATAAAATCGATAAATATTTATAAAGTAAATAGAGAGCAGTAAATCTACACAAAAATACGTTTCATTGGATACCATATGTTGTTTTTCAATCAAATTTACAACCTCCTTTATTAAGTTAGGTACTCATATATTACTTAATAAAGATTACGAGTATTAAACGCGATTAAAATTCTCCCAACAAACATTAAAGTGTTGTGAGTATGACGTAGCTACTGTTATGTTATGGTCGGCGGCGCCGGCGCTAATTACCTCTCTTGACCATTGCATGTTTATCTATAGAGCATTTTTTTAGCCACGTGTATAGATGTGTCTTCACTTCAATATAGATATCCATACTATCTTACTTCTTACTCGTGTCTCTTAGTTTTTCACGGCTAAACTACTAAAACCAATTTTGATGAATTAAGAGTAGATAGCGACTTTGAGAAGGATTTCCGCGGAAACTCGATAGAATAAACTATTAATAAATATTTTTCTTAAGAATAGCCAAAATTTACCTCTATTTAATGTACTGTAAGTCGTCCAAGAGCAAGTAAGTATTTTTTTAGCCTGTTTGTGTGTCCCACAGCTGGGCAAAGGCCTCCTCTTTCTGCTTCCACAAGCTCCTGTCAAGGGCTACAGTCCGCCAATCCCTATTTTGTGCGTCCAAATCATCACGCCACCTTCTCCTAGGTCTGCCTCGTCCCCTGCGGCCATCCGGTATCCACATAGTAGCCGTTCTGGCCCATTTGTCTTGTGGCATGCGGCAGACGTGTCCCGCCCAGTCCCATTTCAGCTGTGCTGACTTCACACCGACATCCTTTATCTGAGTTTTGGAGCGCAGCGTGGCGTCCGAACGCGATCTACGCGACGTACCCCGAGTATACTACGCTCCATTGCTCGTTGGCAAACCTTGAGCTTGAACTTCTGATCCTCAGTGAGTGACCAGGTCTGTGCACCATAGGTAAGTATGGGCCATATAAGGTATACATATATCAAGGAGCTTGCGCTTGAGACGTAGTGGAAGGTAAAGTAAGATATTAAAAAAATTTCGGGTCGATACTGGTTTTTTAAGGAACAAGACCTAGTTGGTAGCACGCATGGAGAGAGGCTACCCAGCAGTGGGATATAGAAGGCTGTCGATGATGATGATGAAGTAATCATGACATTTTATTGGTATATCGTGGGATACGCGAATTACTGCATTTAGTATGCGAGGAGACAAATTCGCATATGCAAGACGTGTGGCTCGGTTGTTCAACAATCCCCGGTTGTTGACAAAGTGCGTGCGCGTGCGCCGTCTAAGTCATTTGCAAACAGCACTGAACACGGAACGCCACCTTCACGCAACCGCATTCAAATGACATACGCATTGCGATTCAACGCGGCATAGTAAACGGCGAAAGTGCTATTTCTATAGGGCCAGCAAAGAATGAAATTGCTGGGAAATATTGATTTCACTTGCGTTTATAATCTTCTACCTTTTGAACCAAAACACATTTGATTTTCACGTCAAAGGGCTTTGAACCATACTCGATTCTCAGCTCAATTTTCAGATATAGAAAGGGGATTACCCATTTCCGAGCGGGCCCTCCCTTTACCGTGTATGAGCATAAAATAAGGTTAAAAAATATTTAATATTTAAAGTCATTTTGATGGAATTACTTGTTTCTTATTTTATTTATTTGTCGAGCTCCGTGGCGCAGCGGTCAACACGCTAGCCTGCGACACGGGGGTCCCGGGTTCGATCCCCGGTCAGGTCAAGATGGAAAAAGATCTTTTTCATATTGTCCTGGGTCTTGGATGTTTATCTATATAAGTATATATTATAAAATATAGTATCGTTGAGTTAGTATCCTGCGACACAAGTTCACAACTTACTGTGGGGCTAGCTCAATTTGTGTGATATGTCCCTATATATTTATTTATTTTATTTATTTATTTTATTTATTATAATATTTTGATCAATTTATTTCGTTCAGTTACCGTTATCCATACTAATTCAAGACGGAACTTTTATTTTAATTTATAGTCCAAACCCTTAGAGCTTAAGTCCAAACCCCAGAAAATATAAACTTGCCTTTTGTTTTATGTAGCTACAGAGTTATTTTATGTAGTTTTGATAATCGATAAATTTAGTAAAAGTTTTAAAGAAGGCCTGGTTTCCAGAGAGGATAAACATTGAGATGTTAACGTTAACTACTTTACGTTGGTACCTACTAAAGATGATATATCTGCCTCAATAGTATGAATAAAACGTACTGATTATTCTCTTTGGGTATGAACATTAACAAGTCGGCGATTCGCGCGGGCTCGACTCGCGCAACATCCCGTGATTCATCATCAGAAGACAGCATCCGCCGGGCTCTGCCAAGGTTGCTCCTGACAAATTTGAGATCTCTCTCAGACGACACAATTATTGAGTCGGTCCCACTCTTAGATTATAAAGCCTAGATAGACTCTATTAGCCTAAAAGCGTAGAAAAAACTAGTGTCCAATCCATAGTCGGTCGTGCGCACATACAGCTAAAAATTTGACTGATTTTGAGGGCATAAATTGACAGGACGCGTGAAACGATGGTGTAATGACACAAAGCTGTCACGCACACAAGCATTGAAAAATTGGCCTGTTTTTTAATCATTGAAGTAAAGGCATGACGGTGTCTAAAGAGAGTATATAGTCAAAGTTCCCACTATATCAGACGAAACTCAAAAATGGCGGTAAGTCCCGAGGTGAACATAATAGTGATTGTGACCGCGAAAAGCTTAATAACTTATTTTCAATGTATTTTTATCAGACTGCCCTTGTATGTTTTCAGAGTTTATGCCAGTGATAACGTTGTCAGTGGCAGAGTTCTAGCCAACTCAAACATAATTCTCTTGTGTCGATACGCTAAGAAGAATACTATGTGTATGTGAATTTATCATCAGAATCCTTATACCGGGGGTCATAAACTGGTTAAAAATAGTGTAGTTCATATGGAAGAGTGGAACTAGTTTCAAATTACCGATGAAATATTTACCGATGAACTGAAAAGCAAAGAATTATATAAGACTATAAACAACAAATCCACCCAGATTATCTTAAGAAAATAGTTTTATCTCGGATTATTTTGAATTGAAGACATAATAAAAATATTATTAGTCTTTTTGTTCCGTCTATTTCAGGATTTCCCCTAAGGTCAAATGTCAAGAGGATGAATGTCAAGTCGACGAATACATTGCTACAAATACGTGTAGGTATGTCGGTTCAACAACGGAATTCCTTAGCATTTGTAAGGAGCCGTCCGACAATACTGTCGACATAAGAATCTGCACAATGGCGTTGTTTGCCACACACACACCGCATTGTCCATAATCCAGCGCGAGACGGTAGACGTTCTTACAAGCTTGTATCTGCCTTAGATTTTACTTATTCGTTACTTATTCGTAGCTTAGATTAATGATTTTCACCTAATAATGACCACTGGGGGCAATGGCTGCACGACACTTTCGAAGCACGAAGAAGAGCGGGGTAATTAACTATTGAAACAATTAGTTTTGATTTCAAAAGAAGTAAAATATGATCAGTATACTTTATGCCATTTGTGGTCATTAATCTAAGTGTCTAAATATGATAAAGAAGAGATTTAGAAGTTATATCTACTTGAGAATAATTTATTTTACATTTCTAAAGAAATACCCCTTTCCACATTCATCTTACAACTTGTAAGCGGCTGAAAAATATGAAATTCGGTTGGCTGAGCACACCGAAATATGCGGCAAATATCATCAATCACAGAAATCATTAATGGCTGGTTTACAAAGGGCGAGCTACTGTCTAGACATGAAGCAGATGGTCGAGTCATCACTTGTGAATCCTTAGCTCGGCCTCCCTCAGCCGTTTCCACGATCAAAGAAGCTATCCAGTCGCTTGCGAGTAGTTCTCATCAAAATACACACGCCAACCTACAGAATCTTTTTTGACGAGTAACCTAAATACGTCCGAACCATGCAAGTGAAAAGAAAATTGCTGTCATTCCACTGGTGTTAAGGTTGATATGATGATAGTTGATAAGGTGAGGTTGAAATTACTCTGCATACAATCCCCGAAGGACTTTGTATAAATTCCAGAGTCTCCGAACTAAAGTTATCCATATGTATATTTGAACTGAGATGTAATCTGAACTTTGCCCTGTATAAAAAATGACAAATGTCCATATATATTCCCAGATTCCAGGTACAATATGTACAACCAACTCGTTATCGCGAATAACTACGTCGTAGATACGTCCTTTAAGTGGTAATTACTTCATTGCAGCAACTGCGTACTCGCATACTACTCGCACGGTGTAAACCAGGCACTAGACAGACGTTTCTACAAAAGAGAGTCGCGTAATGTATGGAATAATTGGAAGACGTCCGCGAATTTCTCCGCATTCCGCGCCCGCCTGATCGGAACCACCAGCTCAAGCACAACGAGCCGCGACCGCAGCCATGTAAACTATCTTCTCGAGCGAGCTGAATACTTAGATTATACAATGTTAATGAATAAGCTATTCCATATATTTTTTTGCCGAGTTTAAGAGTCGGCCCATAGTAAAAATTGTTCATATTCATAAGCACAATCACCACCTAAGAGGTTTTGCGCTTTTTCACTAACAAGTTGTATACAGACTAGATAGACTATCAGCCTAAAAGCGTACAAAAAACTAGTATCTAACCTATAGTCGGTCGCGCACACACAGCTACCAATTTGATGGATTTTGAGGGCATAAATTGACAGGACGCGTGTGATAACACACAGCTGTCACGCACACAAGCATTGAAAAATTGGCTTGTTTTTAATCATTGAAATAAAGGCATGACGGTGTTTAGAGAGTATACAAATAGTAAAAGGCTAATACATCTTCATCTGAGAGTAAGTACCGTGGTTGTTCAAAGCCTGAGGTGAGGCTAAAACGGAATTGTCTAACGATATAGCCGTTTAGATAACCAGTCATTTTGCTACCTTGTAAGTTAGACATTGAGACTTCATACAGACTTGGTCGTTCTGAGACCTAAGTCTTTCTAGTGAAAAGGCAATTATGTAGTCTTAGTTATTATGATACTAACCATAGATATCAGAATATTTACTACTAACCTTTCAAGATTTCAAAGTTTGAGCAACTACGCGGGTCTGTCTTAGTTTGATTGACTCTGTGGTACAGTGGTTGTAACGCCGTCTGCGACACGAGGAATCCGCGGCGGGTACGACCCCGGTCTGGTCATAATGGTAAACGATATTTTTTCGATTGACCTGGGCCCTGGATGTTTTTGTCCGTTTGAGTTAGTATCCTACGACACAAATTCACAACTTACTGTGGGGCTATCTCAATTTGTTTGATATGTCCCTGTATATTTATTCCTCTTGTCTTGGCTTGAAATAAAAGACAATATAAATATAGATTTAAAGCAGATCTATAACAGTACATTTTTATTTAAAATTATTAGCATAGAGTTTAGGATCAACAATTATAATAAAGAGTCAATTACGTCGGCAAAGGAAGCCATAAACAAATAGTTAATAAGCGGTAATCGCGGTCGTAACAGTTAAACCATAGTTAAACCCTGGTTAAACACCCGCGATGCCGCGCGCCGCCGAGTGCATTTTAACTGTGCGTCGAACTTTATGGGCGATCGTTAAAACTTCGTGAACAGAAGCCCTTAGATAGCAGCTAGAGGCATAGAACATTGGGAAGGCAGAAAACAGGTCAAGTAAAAGAGCGCTTCTATTTTAAAATCATCAAAGAACCTCGAACCCAAGACGTCTGATAGTGGAAGCATTATAAAAAAGTTCAAGTAAGTAAATGGCGCTTCAATAAGATGAAGGCACTGAATATTACCTCGAAAAATAACTGGAAGTTGAAGCCCTTGGATAGCAGCTTATAACATTGGGAAGGAACAAGGAACTAAAATTCAAATTACTCCCGCATACATAATCGAAAGTATCCATTTTAAAACCGATAATGGTATTAGTAGTGATAATAAATTAATGTAACTACTTTTAGAATACTACTCATATTTAAATAAGGAGCGAATGAATGACACATTACGCATGGAAGTCCATTCAATTGATACTCTGGTAAAACGACATAAAACAATCTTAACAACACGTTGCAACTCTCTAGAATATTTATGCCGTCTAGAGATATTCAAATAAGTCAGCCAATTAATTCGGTTGAACAGGATATTATTGCCATAACAATAACCCTCATTAACATCAACCAACAAAGAATTTTCTTAAGAAAATTTAAGTTTGTGACTAGCTTTTGAATGAACCTCTGGATCAGTTCCTTTTTCCGGGACAATAGGTTGCCTAGTGTTCCTCGGGCTTCAAAGTATTTCAACGGCAAATTTCAGTTCAATGTTTTAATCGTGAAAAAGTAACAGACAGAAGGAGTTGCTTTCATAAGGAATAATATTAGTAGGAAACTAGGAATTATCATTAGAAAAAAGATTTATATGTCAAAGAACTCTATTACGCATAAATCTTTATGCACGCAGAAATCAAACCGTATTTGATGAATGGTATTTCTGCACCGGCATTGTTCTGTGGCGTGAGTCCGACAATTAGGGCTGGCGGTTTTATGGGCCGTTAAAAGTGCATCCATGGGCGAGTTTAATATCGCGTTTAGATACGCCGGTCTTCGGCCGCCTTGGCCATGCATCTCACGAAACTATATGTGACAGTGAAAATATAACATTTAAGAGACTTTCATCAACAAATGTCATTTACTGCTATGATTTTGACACGTTTAATTTTTCAAAAAATTGATGCCGTTTACAATAAATAAGTTATCAACGGCTCAACATGCCGCCTGAATTACGAAATTTTCAATTATTTTATGCCACTTTTGATCACACTACTTGGTAATTTTTGTAGAAACAATCCTAGTCACCAGTGGGGTGGGACAACGCTGATGGTGACGAGTGGAAAACCCAATTTAAGTACGGCCCACGCCTTTCTTTGTTTATCGTGATCGCTCCTCCGGTAAGCTCTTTGATATATCCGAAAATTATGGGCAAAAGTCGATAAAATGAAATCCTTTACCATACATACCTAGGTACGCACCCTTATGAAGTTTCATGGTTTTGAGGATTTAATCATATCGTTGGTACGTAATATGTCTATCTATCTTTCGCCTCATTAAAACTCGTTGCGAGAAATGAGTAAACACAAGTTGCCACTTTGTTTAATAAGTTACGTTTGCGAGGATCAAATGGACTTTGGACCCTTTGACGTAAATAAAGTCGAAAACCACCAGCCGGGAATAAATAGAATTTCGTGCTCCACGACTCAAGTGAACGCTCCATAGCCGTTTAAAGTATGGCAACCATTTCATCATCATCAGGTCTTTTTTGTTCTCCACGGCAGGAGCACGACCCTCTCTGATCACCAGAGCCATTATAATTAGCCAGAGCAATCAGAAGATAAGGCTACCATTTAAGATATACATAATCATTACATATTACAAAACTAAGTCCATCGCCGCGTCTGTCTGTCTGACGGTCAGTTCGCGATAAACTCAAAAATTACTGGGCGGATTTTCATGTGAGTTTCAGTTTCACCAATAGATAGAGTGATTCATCAGGAAGGTTTAAAGGTATAAGACATGCCCGATCGCAGCCAGGGAAGTCTGCTAGTTATATATAGAAATCACGTCTTTATTACTTTCGAGGTATACAAAGCACAAGACTCAAAGGCCACACTTAACTGTAGGAGCGTTTCTAGCAACGTTGCCTACTAACATGATCACTTACATTTTCGCCCATAGCCTCAGACGGTTTTTACTTTCTACGATTATAGCAGCAGATGGTACATTCTATGAATTGTCTCAGTCCAGCATAGAAGGCAATCGCTAGCTCTTGAGGAAGAGGAAGCATGATAGGATCCACTAGTGCTATCCCCATTTAAAAGACAACGGAGATGTCATTAAACAAATTCTGCGACACCCTAAGATAACCCTTTAAACTATTTTTAGGGTTCCGTAGTAAACTAGGAACCCTTATAGTTTCGCCATGTCTGTCTGTCTGTCTGTCTGTCTGTCTGTCTGTCTGTCCGTCCGCGGTTTTACTCAGAGACCATAAGTACTAGAAAGCTGTAATTTGGTATTAGTATGTATATTAATCATGGCAAAAAAGTCGTAGAAAAAAATCTTGAAAAAAAATTTTTTTTTGGGTAGCTCCCATACAAGTAAAGTGGGGGAGTCATTTTTTTTTCTCTACTTACCCATCTTGTGGGGTATCGTTAAAAAGGTCTTTGAAAAATATTGTGAGGTTGAGAACACCATTTTTCGATTTAGGGATTCGTTTCCGAAATATTTGGTTTTAAAGTGCAAATTTTTGTTAGAGGTACGTGTCCCCCCCCTCTATCTCCTAAACGGTTATATATAGATACGTGAAAAAAATTACAGCAGTAGTATATATACTGAAGTTGAAAGGAAAACTATCAGAGCTAAGTACTAAGTACAAACTAAAAAGTTATAGGCAACCAACTTATAAAATGTACTGGAAAATGTAAAATTTCATACAATCTTTATTGTTAGATGTTTTTGGTCGTTAAACTGTGAGGTGCGAGTGTAAACAGTGTGTACTCAAAGTTGTCATTCGCAACTACGGAACCCTATACTGCGCGTGGCCCGACACGCACTTGGCCGGTTTTTTTATTTAAAGTGTCAACATGAAACTTGCTTAGAATTTCACCAAAAGCCGTTTTTGATGAAAACAATAAGAAAAGCTTCACGTTCTCACTTTAAATTTTATCCCCATAATGGGCATGATGTCTAAATTATAATCCTCGTTACCGCGCAATCGCCATATTTTCTTGTCATCGCGGTAATGAGAATATCGTCGTGACCCGCGCAAGAGCCGTTGAACTATAAAGTTAATTTAACTACGTTGAAGTACCTGTGTACTAGCAGGTTAATGTCTTCATCCATAGAGGATACATTTTGATTTCTCTTTTCGTCAGAACTTCATTATTGTTATACTTGGGTTAAATCTGTTAATATTCGCAATTACATACATTCTTTGTGACCGTCTTCAATAAAGTAGGAGATTCTCAATAAGACTGTTTCTATGGTTTCTGTATGTTTGTTACGCCAGAACTGCGTCATTTATGAATCGACTAACCTAACCTATTTCTAACGGATTATGCTTTCGAAGAGTTCCTTAATCGGTAAAGTAATATAGTTGAAGTCTGTTTTTTAGAGTTCCTTAGTAAACAATGAACCTTATTAAACTTTAACCTCGCTATAGTTAAAGGAGAACCTTTGGTGTCTCCACGTGGACTGTCGACAAATCACAACACTGTTCTAGGCACAATGGCCAAGGGTCATTGCCAAAATAAACTTTGTTATGATTTGACAGTTTCGGAATGACATACAGCGGCGCCGGTATCCATCAGTTCACTTTGTGACCTTGTGACTACATCGGTCACGTAACACTATTGTCTGCTCGGAATTAATAAACAACCGTGTTTGCATTCCTGTTGCAGTTCTTTGACTATCATCATCATCATCATCAGGTCTTTCTAGTCTCCATTGCAGCAGCAGGAGCAATTGCTCTTTGACTATACTGTTATTTAATAGTCTTTATTTCAATGATTAAAAAACCAATATTTCAATGCTTGTGTGCGTGACAGCTTTGTTAGGGGTTAATATCGGATGGTCGAAGATACTTTGCTTTGTGATCGAAGAGCACATGCGTCGGTCAACTGTTGTCATTTGCATCTGTGTTTGCATCATAGTCGATGGGTTGGACACATTTTTTTTTCTACGCTTTTAGGCTAATAGACGTCAGCTGAGGGATGTAAGGTCGGGTTCTGAGTATTTTAGCATGATATCATTTTGGCATTTTTATCTTGCATTGATAATTTTCAATTGTATGGAAATACGGATAAGTGATCCGATGGTGATGACGAAGAGGCAACTTTGCCCATCAATACGACAATAGGTTTACTTATTGTAGAAAAATATATAATGTAGGATCCTAACAAAAATTTAAATTCCTATACAAATTATTTGGTAGGCTACAATTCAGGCGTTACCTTCTACAGGCAGGCTTTACTACGAAAAACTATTTTTTTTTATGATTCCAGCCGTTTCAGATTACCACTTGGGTTGTTGATATCTATGAGTCGTTCATGATTTTCTTCAATGCTTCCTTAACTCTGGCCAACCTCATTCGAATACGAAAATTTTAGTTGTAATGTCCCTTGACTTTATGAATTTTGCTTAGAAAATATTACCGTTTAACATAATGTATTCCCCGAAGAGGATATATGCAATCGATTGAGAATACGGACGGTGTTGGCGAAAAGGCGAAAATGGGATTCTTGAGCTTGTAGCGAAATGTCTCTGGAGGCAGCGAACGCGAGAGTGCAGAGAGCAGACAGAAAAGCCTTTACAAGTTCGGTTTTTTTGTCCGTCTGTCTGGTTCTTAGTTTGTCACCCTCACTGTGAATGAATACTGCTGGGATGCTTCGGGCGCATTCCGTTTCAAACCTAATTATAAACATCAATATGCCTTATCCGGTCGTATGTACGAAATTTGGTTGAGATTGGCTTAACTGTTGTAAAACTAAAACGAAACTACGTTTGTATGGGATTGCGGCTTTACGTGGGACTCTTAAGTATTTTTTTCTTCAGTAGTTTGAGTCAAATGCTTGAGTAAAAGAAGTTTTCTATGTCAGGTGCAGCACATAACTGAATCAAATGGAGCCACTAGGTAGGACAGCGGATAAGCGGAGCGTCTTAGCCCGCTATCATGCAGCTCAATCTGTGGTTAAGGTGCAGGCCGCTGCACGCACTAGCTAGTAATTAATCAGCCGTATCGTTAGCATCTCACTCACGTACGCAGTCACCGGCACAGACGGCAGCGAGTCAGCTCCTACACTCGCCTCTGAGCAGCGGTAATTGCCCTGCGCGTCCTACCACCTGCACACGCGAGGACCTAAGCAATACATACATACTATCTACGTCTGTTTCCCTTACGAGGTTGACAGAGCCCAGGTCTATAAAACCGTTTAGTATCTTGGTGGAGAACGGAATCAATCAAAATAGTGGTTGCTAGCTGGATTGCCTATTGACACGATTCCTCACGCCCGTTCCCTCGGTCGGCTTATACGATCCACGCGGAAGAGAAGCAACTGGTAAATTCTACTTTTTTTCTTTTCTCCCAGTCCAGTGTGAAAAACTTAACAGAACTTCTGATAACGCTGTATTAGTACAACACGCGGCGTATAAGTTGAACTAAGTGTGAGCGAGACACACCTATATTAATCAGTAGCAATGTATTGCGGTGTCCTACTCACACTTAGTTCAACTTATTTGCCGGGCACTATAGCAAGGTTTTGGTCAGCACAAATATGATTTTCCCGAATCGATACGCTAAGAAGAAGCGGTAATTTAGCAGAATCGCTATGGATTTCGACCCGTAGGTACTTTCTGTTCCAACAGAAAATCGTATTCTACTCTTCCTAAGGTTATGGATAAAAATCAGTAAAAGTCGCGTTTTAATATTTAAAATGCATCGTGTTCGAGACGAAGTGCGCGTAGGGACTGTGCGATTGTGAAGTTTTTCGGTAAAGAAGGGGTCGAGAAACATTTTTTTTTTGCACATATAGTATGTTATGTATGATGCTCCACTTGTGGGAATGACACTAACGGCCCTTCATGGAATATTATAAACATGCTAGCTATAAGTTCGTGGACAACGGAGCTTTCCTTGATTATGACTTGATTAATGGCTCTTTCCGGAGATGAGATCTGGCGATCAATTTTCTGCCAGCAATTTATGCAGGATTTTACATTTTTATAAATCCTAAAAGCCCATAGATATCAGAATATTTTGTAAAAGCCTTTTCAGATTATTTTGATCGTGATGTGTAATAAAAGCTATGCCCATAGATATACACGGAGAAAAATCGGTGACCGGAAAAATTACTAGAATTGATTAGTAAAAAATAATTACAAGAATTTTAATTTACGTTACTAAATTATAGTGTCTATGACAATATTCTGGTAAACGTTACTAACGTTTAGTTTTCTTTGCATTTGATTTTGTGTAGTAAACTTCATGTGATCTAACAAGAACTCTTGTGCTATCTGCCACTAGTCTAGATCTGTATTCATGTCGAGTCAATGAGTAAGCAATACAAAGTAAACTAGTAGTGATTTATATGATATACTGTAAAGTGGTGAATACGGTATCACTAGTTTTTGTAACAAAATACTCTGCTTTAAATACAACTTTGTTGTTTGTATAACAATAACAGATTCACTTAATAATACGATATAGTATTGGTATAGATAACAAATACGAATTTAGTGAGTAATATTAAACATCTGGTTTTATTAACATAAAAATACATTTCATATTAACAAACCAATTAATTTGTTAACACAAACAACACACCTTGCCGTGAATACGAGCTTTATCGTAATCCAAACTTCTTGTTTCGCAGCAAAAATGGACCGCATTGTAACAAATGTCAAAAAACCACTCAATTCGCGGACGGCAGCAGCACAGCTGTCACGTCCCTTTCAATTTTTTATCTTTCCGTTCAGTTACGTATCCGGTACTTCTGTACTGTATCACAGTTCGTTTTTCCGGCTAATGTGCATTTTAAGTGTATAATTAACTCAAAATATGGATGAAGACGTAAAAAATTTGATAACAGAATGGGATCTTCAAGAATATATCCCATTTTAAGGTAAGCTAATTTTTTCAGCTCAGCAAAGCTCTTTAACAGAACATGCATCAATGTTATAACGGGTGTCTCAAAAGAAACATTTTCAAACTTTTGCTTGATTGTTATGCAGTAGCAAACTAATAGGATATATACCTTATACCTTAGATTCTGAGCGCTTTACGAGTTTTAAGTGAAGTTACGAGTATTAAATTCACCGTGTGGTTCCCGGCAGAGTAGAATAGGACCACTCCAAGTCATCCCGTGGATGTCGTAAAAGGCGACTAAGGAAACACAAGCTAAACAAAGCTTATTAACATCAAAGAGATCTCTCCAACCCGTCTGGCCAGCGTGGAGAGTGTAGGTCAAATCCTCTGACTACTCAGGCTAGTATATGGCTCTGGTAGTACAGAGAGGGTCGTACTCCTGCAGTGGAGACTAGAAAGGCCTGATGATGGTGATGATGATGACGAGTATTAAATAATATTATTAAAATCTACATTATAAACCAACACACGTGTCATATTGATAAGGGTCAAAATCTTCCAGGTTAAATTGGAATGGAATAAAAATGACGTTAAAACCTAAAGATCTCATTTTGTTCATCTTTGCAGATAATCAAGTTTCATCAGACATTTTTCCAATGCTGGATGCTGAATTGGCCAAAGATTTAATCATTCCAGTGGGAGACCAGATTCCAGTGGTAAATAGCAATTTCCGAACGAATGTGTTGAAAACTACTATTTTCAATTTGCAATATTATACGTATCTGGTCCAGATACAAGTATTGTTATTAAACTTAAAGTACTTAATAAGGTAATGGAATAAGAGTGCGGCAGACACTTGGAAATGGATTTCTGTCAAGCACAGACGACAGAATAACTTCGGATTCAAACTTTAAATTAAAACTTACTTCTGACTGTCTCTTTCAAGTGTAAATGACGGCTCTAGTAAATATTAGATTTAAACAATTATTCGCATTTAATTCAGCGTCTGTGAGGCATCACAGCGATCTTTGTTTGTTGCGTATATAAGAGGCCAACACTGGTTTCTGATTTTTTAAATTGCCTACGGTCATCAAGCATAGCTTAAGACAACCGTCAACGACAAGCAAGCATGACCGAATTGACGCTTCTCGCAGTTAGTTAGCAATTAGTTAAAACCAATATGTTCAGTTTGATAATTTTGATGGCCTCCATGGCGTGGTGGATAATATGTCATACGAGTGGTCCTAGGTTCGATTCCCGGCCAGGTGATGATGAACGACCATCCTGTGATTCTCCGAATTTATTTTTCGTCCTACGAGTACCTATGTTTTCACACACATCTATTTTGAAAGTAAAAGAAATTTTAATATTTTTTGGAATTATTAAAATTTGTACCCGTGTGAAAAGTACTTGCCGGCCCTGGCCTAGCACATGTGTAATAGCTAAGCGAGGGCAAGGCACGATCCACGCGCGGATGCGCCGGCGCCGCTTTCTCGTCGCGTGACTGCCGCGACACGCCGCCCGCCGCTTCAGTTAGGCCCTGCCAGCGACAATATAATAATTAAGCATGGACTGCTCACGCCATACAAAGTTTTGATTTGGGTAACATTTTCTCTCTAAAGTATATACTATTATTTATATCATACATTAATTTAATGTACTTACTTTACCGGATAAAATAAAAACCCCGACAAATTTAGTATGTCCTACTATTAATCCCCACGCTCCAGCCCATTACGAAATACCCAGTAACTGGCACAGTAACGTGGTAAACAAAACGCAAGAATTCCTTCAGTCGAATCATTTTCATAAAAAACTCCTTATAAGTCGAAAAATGGTAAACTTTCAAATATCAAATTAAAGTTCCTGCAGGCATACTCTAACGCAAACACTGCTTTTCATTTTCTTTTACAATATACGATCATTTTATCAAGAACTTAAAACCCATAGCACAGGTTGTATAACCGATGTTGCATCTGTTGATATTGCAACAAGTTTCCCCTGCCATTCCTCTTCATTAGCCACCAAAAGTTCCGAAGGCTAGCAAATTCCCGAGACGGTCTTCAATCACAAGATAGCGATCGGTACTTTTCCCTAGAAAGTGGATTCAAGCGAGGCAGTCGCGACAGCCGTGTGAAGCATCCTTAATCCGTTCGCACGTTCAAAAATGCGCATGTCACGCGGATGTTCGCAAAGTCGAATGTTTGCGTGACAATGTGAAAATCACTGCTTATTGAATGTATTTTACACAATGCAACCTGCGTCGACACTCTCGCACATTCCCATCTCCATGGCACTAGTTGTAAGGCTGGCATGGCTGCAGCTACCGCCGAGTCCTCCAAACGGCGCAAATATATATGTCTTGGTGACGCATATATTTTTGAGCCGTTTGGGTTGAAGACACTGGGTCCGTGGGGTCCATCGGCTCATAAACTTTTCAAGCTCATAAGCAAAAGGCTGGTCGAGGTGTCCAATGACCAAAGGGTTGGTAGCTATTTCGCACAAAGAATAAGCATTGCTATTCAGCGTGGCAATGCTGCCAGTCTTCTGGGCACATTACCGCAGGGCAATGACCTGCGGGACATTTTTTATTTATAAAATAGGTTTTTGTTTTTATGGGTAAGTTTTGTTTTAGATAAGAATATTTTTTGTTTTAGGTTAATTTAGTTTTAATCAATTATGTTTAAGTGCGTCGCCGGCTGTCGTCAAATTCGCAAGACGAATGTTTGCGTGACAATATGAAAACTAAGGCTCATTGTATGTATTCTACACTATATATAAAAGGTGTCCCAAAAGTAGGATCCAAAATTTGAATAAAAACTATTCATTTCATTTCATTTCATTTCATAGGTATAGGAAGATTTCTTTCAATATATGTAACGTGGATTGAATTTTCTTCGTATAGTTTTATTTAATTTTAAAGATGAGACTAGCACAATTTTATCTGAATAAAATATCGCCCAAATGCCGCCACGGGCATTTTTACGAATGCCGACTCTTTTACCGAAATTTCTCAGAAATAGAAATTTCGGTAAAAGAATCGGGATGAATGAGTGTCACCCTGTCACACATTTCACTGCTTTTTTCACTAATAACTCTACGAATATTTTGTTTCAAGTCGTCTATGTTTTGTGGATCGTTGGCGTAGACCTTGTCTTTGACGTAGCCCCAAAGAATGAAATCCAGTGGCATCAGATCGCAAGATCTTGGTGGCCAAGAGGTGGCCAATTGACATCAAATTACGCGGCTCGGCAACTTCTCATGCAGCTAAGCTAAATTTCAAAAATATTTGAACAGTTTCTATGCGCTCTTTTATTGTGGTACGCTCCATTATTAATTTTACATGTGTCAAGATGACATGTGTCAAATTTCAACCCGCCATCTTGTATATTTTAAAAATAGAACGAAATTCGGAGTTTGTGGTGGGAAGAAGTGGGAAGTGGGAAGGGGTGCAGTTGGGGTCTGTCTTGGACGATTTTGCAAATTGATTTTGGTGGACTTTATAATATGAAATTGGTGTAGTTTGGTGTTATAAATGCTCGTGCTCATGGAACAATTTGTGAAATAGTTAAAGTGGACTGTTATATGGCCTCGTAAAGACTTGTCGCCATAAGCTCCCGACCACGAGGCATCAAAGAACATACGTCATCTTTGATGCTTCTTGTTACAACTTTACCGTACAGCACCGATACTTAGTTACTAGAACGAAATTCAAATCCTTTACGTACTTTTGAGACACCCTATACCTATATATAGGTAAGCATTTTCTACTATAAGGTCCTTGTTTAACACAGACATCTTTTTAGCTAGAAGAGAGATTATAATTCAAGCGAGGCAGTCGCGGCAGCCGTGTGAGACATTCCTAATCCACTCGTGCGTCGCAATGCGCATGTCACGCGGATGTTCGCAAAGACGAATGTTTGCGTGACAATATGAAAACTACTGCTCATTGTATGCATTTTACAAGTTTATATTTAGTTTCGTATGTCTGTCATCAAATCAAAATAAACTTGACCGACATCCCGATGTTCGAGCTAAATTTTATACATGTAAATTGGACGGCAATATTACGATATCAACGTTTTGGTCAGATGATGGAGAACTTAAATACTTACTGATTACCTTGATTAATCGGACAGAAAATGAAAACAAAATATGATCAAAAAACACTTGTTCCAAAATCATGACAAACATTGTTAAATCTTGCTTTATCGAAACAGAACGTCGACACGGCAGAAAATGTAACAGATCTAGTGAAGTTAATCTTGCTAGCGAGCAAAAAGTTAGGGTGACATCGTCGCTATGCAAAGTGGTAATTTAGTTCTGATAGTTACCCAACGTGCCGCGCATCACATCACCAAAGTTCATAGAGCGCACTTTTAAATGAAACAAGTGAGTGACTTTGACCCCTATATTGCCCTATGGGATGTAACTACCAGGTCTAGGATGATATACAAAAATAATGCCTATTGACTCTTGCCTGGGAAATCCTTTAATTGTACGAGTCGGGAAATGGACGCGAGTGGGAATCACATTTCAATTGCATAAAGGCATCTGATATAGCTTGACGCCAGCCATTTAGCCTGTCCATTTAGCATGACCTGTGGCAATGACAGCCAGGACCCATTTCAGTGCCTTCCAAAGCAGGATGAAGAAACACAAGATAATTTTATGCTTTTGTGGACACGCATCCTACTGAGGACTACGCCCGGGGTTGCTTAACATACTTTTGTGTTAGTTATGTGTACACCATCAAGCCTAAGTCATCGAACTCTGTCATAAATTGACAATGCATTTTGTATGTTAGCAGTCTGTAAGGCATTCCCCTGGGCACAGAGATTACATCACGGTCACAACTAGGATTACATTGCAATGTGGCCGCATACGCGAACAATATCCAATCATTCCGCGGCATCTGCGATCAAATCACATCTCTCAAATACGGCTCTCTCATCAAATTCCATGCAGGTGACGTGAAAATATATCTATCGATAGACACTACTTTGTATAACGGCGGATTCCGAACTCCCGGGAATATTTAATAAGTTAAGATAGGCTTTCATCGGCCAACTAACGCCACCCCTCATCATGCCCTCATCTTATTTCTTTTACTTTTAAATCCACCCTAAATCAAATCGAATTGAAAAAATCTTATTCAGTACTTCGGTATAAATAACTTCTAGTATTTTGTTGTTACTTTTAATCAATATCCATATAATACAAAAAATACTACAGGTATTTTACTGTATATATAAGTATAAGTACTGAATATTTTTTCCAATTTGATCTGATTTAGAAGTAAAAGATGACGGGTGGCACTAGTTTTGCTTATTTAAGCCACTTAATAGAGCACACAATCTTAAGTAAAAATTAAACTAAGATTTTTTTTTTATGTCATAGGACGGCAAACGAGCAAGCGGGTCACCTGATGGTAAGTGATCACCGCTGCCCATGGACTAATGTAACACCAGGGGTATGAAAAGAGCGTTGCCGGTCTTTAATTTTTCCCTCCCCAGAGGGAAGGGGGGATGGGCCTACGGCCCTCTCACTCACTCACCGAACGAAGCATAGAAGCTGTAAAGCTACTACTCAAACGTCGATTTTTGTGAGAGTGTGGTACTTCCCCGGACGAGCCGGCCCATTCACGCTACCAGTTAAAGTGATTTTTGCCGGTAGCGTGGCTCTACCACAACTAATTTGGCAACTATTAAAAACTTGGCTTAAAAATCTTATACCAATTCATCGATCAGCTGGGAACTGAGCAGTATTTTTTGTCACAACAGGACCTCAGGCTTTGACGTGTCACATCTGAGGATAGAACCGGGAAAAACCACAGATGAGAGATAAAAATAATGGATTAACTAATTGCTAATAGTTTTAATTATTCAAATAGAAAATGATTGACCTAGGCTAGTAATTAAATCTCCTTCACATAAAGATAAGCCAGACGTCTTCCAAGTTCAGTAAAGAGATTTAAATTATAGTCGCTTTGATTATATTTAATAGGATTCTTGAATGTAGTCATGCTTGAGTAATATGTAGAACTGAGAGATAATCCGTCTGGAATATAGAGATACAGCTTGAATACGGATAGGTCATTGCACTTGCAAGTACCCATCAAACTAATCTGTCATTTGAATGAAAATAGAAAAGGGGATGGAGAGACGAATTAACAACTATCATTTAGTTGGAGGCCTATCCTACCCTAATATTAATTAATATTACGAGTACCAAAGTGAGTTTGTAGGTATATTTATTGGTTACGCTTACACGCTTTAACTAATGAAACAAACATTATTACATGTTTCAGTTAGAAGACAATAGATACCTTAAGATACCTTGAGATAGTGTATCTTTACGTCTTCAGTACACATTTTAACAACCTCTGTGCCGCAGTGGTTAAATCGCCAGCCTGCGACACTAGTGATACCGGGTTCAATTCTTGGACAAATATTTGTACTCCCATATTTTCACAAGTTTTTGTCCGCGGTTCTGGAGTACCCATCTCTAGAACCCCGGATAAAAACCGGGGAGTAAACTGCAAGTATCTGATTCCAGCCCTTTAACCAACGGGTAACCAAAGTGAGGGGTTGGAATTAGGAGTAAGACGACGTAGAGACGAGTGTTGCGACGACACAACGGCATAAACCGAATAACAAAGGCTACCCTCTTAAACACTTCATATTTACTGACAAAATTGTATCAATTCCAGAGAAATTAATATGCAGCCTCGGGAACAATCGATTCGTTTTGGAATGAGTAATCATGAGGAGACGAGTGCGACGACACAACGGCATAAACAAAATAACATAGACTACCATTCTGCACACTCGATATTTACCGGCAAAGCAGTATCATTTCCAGAGAAATTAATATGCAGCTTCGGCGACAAATCGATTTGCGTTGGACAGACTAGGCCCAATGGTATAAACTGACAAACAAAGGCGACCCTTCTGCAGTCTATATTTACGGACAAAGCCGTATCAATTCTAGAGAAATTAATATGCAGCCTCGTCGACAAATCGATTCTATTTGAACTGAGTAAGCCCATGTTGGGAAGAGTGTTGCGGCGACACAAAGGCATAAATCAAATAACATAGCTCACATAGGTGTGCAGAAGCACACTACATATTAACCGACAAAGCCGTATCAATCCAGAGATATTAATTTGCAGCCTCGGCGACAAATCGATTCGGTTGGACAGAGTAGGCCCATGTGGAGACGAGTGACACAAAGGGCATTCGGCAACTCAATCTGCGCTCAGGTGGAAATAATGACTGGTTGCAGCGAACAGTTTGGATAAATTCCTAGCTCATTAGTTTGTACGATACACATTGGACTATGTTTCATTTTCTCCTGTAATAGGGAGTATGCACGTATTTTTTTTATTTGCTTAGTATAATCCTTAATAACCACAGTAAAAAAATATGAAAGAACTTTCAACATATCTTAATTAACGACGAAGATGTGAAACTTTAAAGTTTAAATAAGAAAGAGAAGTCCGATATGGACTAGTGACGTCATAGTCTATGCCATGCATACATTTGCCATATAAAATAGTGTTATCGCGAGTGAGATAGACATATTTTCCTAAAATCATTTTATCTCGTTCGTTTTTTAACCAAATTTTATTCTGTTTTCACCTTCAATACTTTACTATTGAATATTTTTGGATAAACTGGTAAGATAACAGATATTTTTTCATTCATATTCCCTATTGGTAACCTGTGTGTAATAAGAAAACATGAAGCTTTTCTGCATTTTTGTCAAAATCGGCGAAATCCCATACAAACGTAGTTTCGTTTTCCAAATTTCTTAAATACGACACCGGATAAGGCATATTGATGTTTATAATCAGATTTATATTATATGTATATATACAAAATTACAGAGAGTAGAAGTTTACGAAACTTTGGTTGAGATTGGCTTAACTGTTGTAAAACTAAAACTAAACTACGTTTGTATGGGATTTCGGCTTTACGTGGGACTCTTAATACAGCTTCCCGCTCACATTTTAAACTGTAAACAGTAATTCATACAATTGAAGGGTTATCAAAGACTCCGCTGTATAAATTTTTTAGACTTCTTCGTATTCTTTCAAATAAATTATCAATTATTAATAATAGTTTAAAAAACACGCTTTTAGCACGCACTAAAAATTACAAAATGTGTTGTCGGGGCAGCACCGGACCTTGAAAAAGTTGTGTATGCCTTGAGAAACCGCGGGTGGAAATTATAAATATATAAATATTTAGCGAGGATAAAGATGATTAAATGTAAAACAAAGTTTTCTACTGGGGGCCATAATTTAAATTTAATTGCGTGTTCTATGCCCTAATATCCATAAAGGCAGTTTTCAGCAGAGGAAACTGTTGTTCACACATAGTAAACACCGATTAAGACATCACCGCATGAGAATCGAATTGATACATATACGTCCGATCACCTCCCGAGCATCGCGATCCGATCGATTCCCGCCAACAATGAACTTTCCCTACGCGATAATTGCGAGACAATGTTCCGCATGCAGTGTCACACGGCTGTCGATAGCTGGGAACCAGGAACGTAGAAACGGCCGGAAACATATGAAAAGCCTAATTAATTGGTCGTTAGCTAAGATTTACTTGGTCTAGATAAAGATGAGGCAGTCGGTGGCGGGGCGGGAAGGCGCCTCATTGCGGGAATACAAGTTGTTTGTTAGAATAAGAGAAAAACTGTTATAAAAATATAGCACTCTACATAGATGTTGTAAGGATTCCTATGATACCACATAACCAAATGCAAGGGACTATCAGATTCATGGTTCAAACACGAGCCCTGAAATACCTCCCCTATACTTGCTTGTTGGGCAGTTGCGCACATGATTCAAAATTAAACACTATGTCAACAAAAAGTGGTAGCCTGAAATAAGAGATGTAACAGAAAATGAGACAAGAATAATATTCGCAAATGACATTACTCATGGTGAACTCGCAATATGCCAAAACTTTGCAGCAACGAAAAGCAATTACAATTTTCATGAGAAAATAAAACATTAAGCTTACGCGAAGCCACATTCACGGTAACTTCAGCAGACGTCGTCTAACGAAATCCCAGAAATAGTTCTCACTTTAGCAGACAGAATTTACTTTCGCATCAGCCAAATTCGAAAAAAGCCAAAATGTAGTGAAAACTCCGGAGCAATTTGAATTTTTACAAGAGGAATTCAATATTGCGACTGTACTCGTACCCGTTATTAAAAGTTGCAAAGAGCGCTCAGGAGCGTCACTAAACGCCCGGGGCGGGGGAGGCGCGGGGGGCGCTAGACGAGCTCACACGGGGACCCGTTTAATATTAATTTAACTTTAAGCTGTAAGCTCGCTCAGCCGCTGCAAGTTTGAGGTCGCCAAAGCTTTGCTTGTGCATCTATTCATGTCATTAATTGACACATTTATGAGAAACAAGGGGCCCGGCAGGCTTGGAACGTATAGGATTATTTTAGTACCTACTTACTGTTGATATTACTATGCGGTGTACAGAATTCTCATCAAAAGGGAGTTCACTTTTAAATCCTAAATTGAGGCGCACAGTTGAAAAGAACTTTCTTACACGTATGCTAAAGTTATAAAACGAACCCTGCCATGGTTTTCCCGAAAGACATAAACATGGGGTCCTTTAAAAAGGGCGTGAACAGATTTCTTCAGGGTCGGAAGTGCGCGAGTGGTGCTCCTGGTGTTGCAAGCGTCCATAGGCTACGATAACCGCTTTCCATCAGGTGGGCCGTATGCCTGTTTGCCTCGGTAGTATTAAAACACTCTGGTATGCGATGAGGTCGAAACATGACGTCCAGTAGCTATGTACATATATAACCCACACATTGCATATCGTTATATTGGATTCTCACGCTACTTTTAATTAGAAAATACCATCTCTTTTCCAAGGCAATAAGGATGCATAAATACTAAAAGAAATCCGGCCCGTAACAGTACAAAGCGAATTTATTTCGATACGTTCATTAAAACCTAAATTATGACTTAAGATTCATGTGCGTTCTTTAAAACATTTCCTACTGATATTTAGTTGTCTCACATGGTATTTGGTATTATTTCACCTATAACAATATCTATCGTTTTAATTTTCATGAAACTATTGGGTTATAGCTTCGATCAATTAATATAAGACGAAGGGTTACAGAGAATGAAAGAAATTAAAGCAGCATATACATATGTAACTATCAAATAAATCGTAGCAATGTTATGAGTATACATAAATGATTAACTGAGTTTTCGTCTTACATGAAGTCGCCATCATATTTTCTATGAATTCAATCGTAAATATATTGGGCAAGAGAACAGATAGGAAAGAAATAATAGTTGGTATCTTATAATCCAGTAAATCGCAGTGATGTAAGTATCGGCGCGCGACGGGCAACGCAATAGACAAGCGAACAAAGACCCGTGGGAGCCGCGGTTACGCAGAACTGCAGAAAGCACGCATTCGTAGGAAACGATTGAAACAACAGATAGGTTACGTACGATCTTGGATCAATACTCCAAGTCTGATCAACGCTTGAGAGGTTGTGCGTGATGAAGTGTAGAGACGATGTTTGGTTCATACATACATACATACTATCACGTCTTTTTCCCTTGCGGGGTAGACAGAGCCCAGATCTGTAAAAACTTGAGGCCACGTTTAGCATGTTGGTAGGTTTGCAGCCGTGTGGTTCCCGGCAGAGTAGAATAGGACCACTCCAAGTCTTCCCGTGGATGTCGTAACCAAAGCTTACACACATCAAAAAGAACTCTCCAACCCGTCTGGCCAGTGTGGAGTGTGTAGGCCAAAGCCTCTAACTACTATGGCTAATATATTGCTGTGGTAGTACAGAGAGGGTCGTGCCCTGCAGTGGAGACTAAAAAAGACCTGATGGGCTTGTAGGTGAGAACGGTATCAAAATAGTAATGGGTTGCTAGCCGCATCGCCTACTGACATGATTCCTGACGCCCATTCCCTCGATCGGTTTTTACGATCTGCGCGGGAAGAGAAGCAGCTGGTACATTCTACGTTTTTTCTTTTCTTCCAGATCAGCATGGAAGGTGCAAGGTGACGGTGAAGGAAGCATGTTTGGTTCATAAAAAACCAAAACATGAATTAAGATCTCACTCATAAAGAGGAAATCATCTAAGTGCACTAAAATCATTATTTCCACAAAGAGATAAAAAACTATACATAGGTAGGATAGCTGGAAATATGTAGAAGAAATAATATAAAAGAGAAATAAAATTGACATTCCACCATTCGTTTCAAAGGAAAAGTTGTTCATATGGTTATATATATAATGGTTTCATTGCCATATTATGTATTCAATCTAGTTGTTTCACAACATAGTACTAAAATGATTCACATAAAAGAAAAATCGCCACAAAGCAGACTGCTAATATTGAATGTATAGGTATGCAAACAAAATAGCTCTCAACCCTTCATTTGTAGTGCCGGTCATTCGCGAACAGTCCACTTCATTTTGATTTTACAAATGAATTCGATAGGGAGGGCTTTTTGTTTGATTGGCTGCCTGCACACATAGAGGCGACGGGACCAAAAAGAGCCAGACTGGTCTGCTCGCAACAACGGGGCTATTTGTCGAGAGGGTATTTAGCTTTATTGAGGAGCGCGGGCGCAATCGCTCGCGGCGGGGGCGCAGACTCCCACGGCTGTGGGAGACCACACCGAGATGCCGGCTGTCCATCGCCAGGTTGTGAGTCTGCTACAACATTGTTTGGCTTGGAACTTCAGGTATTTCCGCAATCTTTAGCCATTGTTTACATGGATGATATCATTGTCGCCAGCGATCACAATGTTAAGCGTTGGTGACGCAAAGTATAACTTTTCTTCCTTTATCTGTCAGAAACAGTTAAAACTCTTGCTATTGCCGTAGTCTTGGCTTTGTTTGAGGGTGAGGGTTTTCTGAAATGCTTACCACCAGATTACAGTACTGAGACGTTGATAAGACCTCAATAAGCCGCTGTCCCTGGATAATATTTGACAAGAAGCAACAATTGACACGTTGTAGCCCAATCACAGCTGACCGGACAAGACGTCTCAGTGCTACTTATTTCAGTACACCCTCATTAGCGTGCGCAAATCTAAAACTATTTTTGCGATAGAAACGAGTATTACACAGGAACTGAGCTCTCTGAAGCATAATCTCCCGTCCCTAATACAGAAACTTGGAGCAATCGCGTAGCAAACTCAAGCCCCCAGGCGGGTGACGTACTCGCGAGGGCCGGAAGCGCCGATTGTGAGACAATTTGAATCACTCTGACCCATCTCCCACTGCGGCGGTTTCCGAGACCAATAACTACAAAGGTGACTGCGTATAACTGCATGACCGCTGTACCGTATGATTACACATATCCGGAAAGCGGAAGACACCAATACTTGCCGGAATGATCACTAAATATTTTTAAAGTGTTCCGTTACGTCTGCGCGATAAACTCAAAAACTACTGCAACGATTTTCATACGGTTTTCACCAACAGATAAAGGGATTCATTAAGAAGTGGTGTAAAGATCTAGTACGCGTATGTTAACTGACAGAAAAATATCCTTGAGAGGTGTTAGAAAGCAGGTCATTCTTCAGAAGTTGCACGCACACCAAATTATGAGGATTATCAATAATATTAGGATCATCATCATCATCATTTCGTGTAGGTGACACGGTCAGTCGACCATGCACACCCTGGTATAATATTAATATGGTATAATACACCATAATATTAGGAAAACCGATATAAGTACTAAAAGTATGTGCAAACTATATTTTGTTACGCACAGAACATTACTAGAAATCTTCGCCCGTGAAGTTAATACACACGAAACAAAAACGTTTATTTATTCTGAAGTCTGAACACGATTTTTTTGGTTCAGGGATCCATTAATGATAATCATCCTACGTAGTACATATATCGCCGTGTGGTTCCCGGCAAAGTAGAATAGGACCACTCCAAGTCATCCCGTGGATGTCGTAAAAGGCGACTAAGGAAACACAAGCTAAACAAAGCTTTTTAACATCAAAGAGACCTCTCCAACCCGTCTGGCCAGCGTGGAGAGTGTAGGCCAAATCCTCTGACTACTCGGCTAGTAAGTATATGGCACTGGTAGTACAGAGAGGGTCGTGCTCCTGCAGTGGAGACTAGAAAGACCTGATGATGACATATATCTCCACGGATAAATCATTTTATTGTTTATAAAATAAAAATAGACAATATATAAAATATTTTTGTGGAAGGGACAAATTTTTGTGAAAGTCATGTGTGAAAACAATCAGGGCAGTGGAATATATAGGTAATATGACGAAGTTAGAAGGTCAGGTTAGTAAGTCAACTTAAAAAATGACGGAACTTTACACCGCGCGTGGTCCGACCTGAGGGTCCGACACGCATTCGGTCGCCTTCATAATACGAAAAAAAAAGGTTTGTATATCCACAAAGGTTGAAGTATACACCTAAAATGATAATAATGAAGCCAGCATTCAGAGTCGAGGATTGTTACAAAACACAATGCTAAGTATGACAACGATTACACAACAAACAGAACGGGCAATTTGGCAAGGCTCGTAACCGCCGCGTCTGATGAGCAAGCCGGATCGATTTCATGCCGGAGAAAAGTGCGGATGGCGAGCCTGCCCAATGGAACAGTGGAAAAAGATTCAATGAAAATCAATTCTTAATTACTGTTAGTGTGTTCGAGGGGAGCAATAGCTCAACCAGGCGGAATAATGGCAAAGTACCACACGTTTTGAGGGATAACCAGCACCAAAACAAGTCTCGATATAAAAGCATTTGTGGCCCAACAGGTATGGATGGATTGCGTTCAAAAATAGTAAAAAAAGGTGAGAATGGGTTGAGTTAGATTAGGTGAGGAGCTAATTAGGAAAATATAAAGTTTTGAACGGAAAAGACATTTTGCCGAACATTTTGCCGATTTTGACATGTCTTTACGATGTCGGTACATCGACCACACAAAATGCGATAAGGTAAGAAGATTATGTGGGAGGATGAGCAGATTACCATTGAACTTCATAGAATTAACATATGTTAAAACAAAGACGACTTAACATTCACATCTAATATTCGTAACTGACGCTCCGTCGAGCACGCAGAATCTATTCAAGCGAGTAAAATGTGCGGATGGCGTGTTGGCGGAACAGTGAAGAATAGAACGGTCACAAGTCGAATCCTACTAAACCCGAACCCGTGCTGTAAATCCTCTATAAAAAATTCTAAGAGAGTTGGCTTGTTGCTAACATTAAAACCATCAGTGTCATAGTAACCATAATATCATCCAAACGAGTTATAAAATGTTGAAGGCAGGTACTATATTTGATTACGCAACTCTACTTTAAGAAAAATAGTAAGCGCATTGCACTAATACAGCTCTGTAATAAAAAAAAACCTTATAGGTGATTCGAATTCACGTCGTATGTTCGATAAAAGTTTTGGAACAAAATGATTACTTTGATGTCATGCATGACTCATGAGTGTAGATAGTCTTGTATGCAACTGTACATAATAAGGTATTAATAAAACACTCATGTGACACTGTTATCACATTCGGCTTCGCCTCGTGTGATGAACCCACACTCAAGTGTAATACTCCTTATTATTCAACAGTTAATGTTTGTTGATGCAGTTGCAATATTCAAACATAGCAATGTACAAAAAAAAACCGGCCAAGTGTGAGTCAAACTCCCACAATGAGGATTCCGTACAATATGCTTCGTGTACACACACACAACGTACAAACATGTTTTATTCAGTTGACTAGCGCTATCTAGTGGTGTTTTAGTGAACTATTTCCCTAGATGAACATTTTATAGTAAGTTTACCACTTTATTTTCAAGTGATAGAATTCTTATTATTTTTCCTGTAATCTTCAAGGAATGAGCTACATTTTGTAATTTTTTTTAAATTTTCGGCTTAGTAGTTTCGGAGATCAGGGGGGGGGAATGGTCAATTTTTGCCTTCTTTCGTGAATAAAATCAAAAGTATTGGTTATACCCGAACAAAAAAAAATATTTTTGAGATCCTCATAATGAGCCCTTTCATTTGATATATGACACAGTAAGGTTTGCAAAACTTTTTTTTTAATTTTGTCATTGGGCCCCTGAAAATTACCATTATTTCAAAAAAATCTTTATTTACTTTGCACATCCGTGTTTGGGTCATAGGATTACACCATCTTACCAAATTTCATCTAATTTGGTTCAGTAGATTCGGAGAAAATCGGCTGTGACAGACGGACGGACGGACAGACAGACGCACGAGTGATCCTATAAGGGTTCCGTTTTTAAATTTTTGTACGGAACCCTGAAAATTAAGCCACCTTTCTGCACATACACGAGTATCGCATATAGCCGCTTGGACATAATAAAGCGAAGCCGAGACAATGGCGAACAAGCCACATCTGTCCCACACGGCGCCACGGGCGAGATGACATCGTTTGCGGCTACCACGCCGCCATTGCACGCTTTGAAGGAGCGATTAGCCAGTGAACACTTCTGTACAGTCCGTGTCCTATTCCACAAGTTGAAATTAAAGGAAGTGTAAAACTATTCTATGGTCAAGTATATTGCCGAGATGTACTCTAATAGTACATTATGATACAAGTACGGTAGGCTGGATATTATAGTGAAGGTGTTTATAGACACGAGGCGAAGCCGAGTGCTTATAATAAACCGACGACTATAATAGACAGCTTACCGTACGAGTATCATACGACGTTTTTCAATACATTTGCGATTACCTTAAACTAAAACAAGATTGAAGTTCAGCAAATAAGGAATGTATAAAAGTTAGGAACTAAAGCAATTTGTAAAAATACATTTATAATAATGAGGTAAGTACATTTACTCAGGTTTTTTTTTCTTAAAAAAAGTACATTGATAACCTTCGCCTTTTCGAAGTCGGTTAAAAATCACATCTTACGAATCAGAAAAAGTTTTCATGCTGAACTATGAAAATGTTTAAATTTTGCATCTGTGGCATTAGGCTATTAAGCGGTTGTGATTGGTGTAAAGTAAAAAGCACAAGTGCCGTAAAATACATCATTACGATACATATTTCGATGTCATAAGAACCGTATTATTAGCAAATGTATTGAAAAAGGTATTATTTAGATCTAATAAAAGCTTTTATTTCTTTCTTATTCAAGTAGTCCATTGTTGGAATTTCCATTCAAATTGAAGGAAAATCCTATTTTTTTTTAATTAATACGAACGTTATAATATACGTTCGCCCTCAGATTTTAAAAAGAATGTTTGTTGTCTTCATAATCCTATGTATGTTCCAAAGGGAATTTAAAGAATATTACAACTAAGAGATACAAAAACTTTTATCCCCGACCGACCCACCCAGAAGGAGGGAAATGTTATTCGCCCATATGTATGTATATAGTTATACGTATGTAAGTATGTACTTATGTTCCATTATTTGCCTCTAGCCTTAACGGCCTGACCGAAATTGACGTTAAGGTATCATTAGGTTTGTATTCTTCCCCGGAGTGTCATAGGCTATACGTAAGTTGTACTTGTAATACTAAAAAAGGCAGACGGTATGTTTTTTTTTTGAACTTATGCAACTTGTTAGCGTTTTGAACTTAGAATATTATCGTTTAGAAAACTAGAGAGTTGATATAAACAAAACATAGACCACGCAAACTCGTCACGTGTGTGATCGGTCAGTCACTTAGGTTTAGCATAATCGCGGCTCATCCCACCCCGTCGCCATCGGCGGCGAAGGCAACTTTTAATTGGTAATTACTGACACTTAAACATGTGTACAGTGGTACTTAATGTCAGTATGTAAAATATCAACAGTAAGAATGTCAACACCGTATAACCAACAATTTAATATCTCAAAGAATCATAATATCATTGATGTACAACACAAACAGTTCAAAATGTCAACAGTGCAAATTAAAATGCACGGAACAGTAAGATAAAATGACTTAGAACCATCTTAGAACATAAAAGTCACATTTGTTCAAGGATCCATAACTACAATTTGTGAATAAATCAACGGCCAAAATAATCACAATCAATATAATTATTACTTTTTTCTCGCTACATATACAAATAGTGTAATTATGATTAATACTGGAATTATAAGCATTTTTTTAAATGTTTCAACATTTAGTTCTTTGCTTTGCTCCAACCCGTCTGGCCAGCGTGGAGAGTGTAGGCCAAATCCTCTGACTACTAGGCTAGTATATGGCTCTGGTAGTACAGAGAGGGTCGTGCTCCTGCAGTGGAGACTAGAAAGACCTGAAGATGATGAAGATGAAATATAGCGGATTTGATATCCATAAAATCATGAAACCTAAAAGTAATTAAAATTTAAAATCTAAAAAAGATTTGTTGTGTAAAAATATCGAAACTAGACATCCAAAATCTTAGAGTTACCTATTCAGGAGTAAGTAATCATTCAATCTTGTCGCAATTTCCAACCAATATCTCAGCGTCGCTGGTGACTGGCATCCTGTGTCGTTCAACTAGGGATGTCATACATTAAGCCGTATTAGCTCGAGATTATAGTAGAACTTCTCTAGTAAATAAGTTTATGGATTCCGCTACAGGTAAATCTTTCGATATATGCATATACAAATTATATGTATAAATTTCTGTAAGGCTTGTACAAATACACAGATTTCAAAAAATGCATTGCGTTGTAAGTACATGAATTTCAGTGGGTTGATTAGTAGGTAGGACATCACGATATCAAATTATATTGTGTACAGTATTTGATCGCATTAACAAAAAATATTCTTAATTCTGAGGTAGATGTTCCTCGGAGCCACGAGCCAGGAGAAGTTCCCCAAAAATAAAATCTAGCTAGATCTATATTTCACGCCTGAAAATTCAGAAGTATCAAATTTTTTTCTGTTTTGTTTTTCTAAATCATTTAAGTAGATATCTTCACTATACCTATATTAAAAAAATCTAACCCATTAAATACTATAAGATGTCTTAAATTATCTGATAAGATTTTTGACAAATTATTTCATAAGTTACCCCGACCAATCCCAACTATATGGATATTTATTTATTATATAATATTACAATTGGGATTCGCGCAACCCACGCTATAAGCTGAGCTTTCGTTGCGAGCTTTCCGCTCGCCTGCAGGTATCGATTGGAGCCCAATTAAAACAAAACTGTCTGATGGACTTTAAACCTTTGATTCTGGCATTCACAGCTAGGCGGGAGAGGCTCAAGGCTTTTCATAAAAACCTGTGAAAATAGGTGGCAATTCTACCCTTCATAGCAATGCACATTCACCAAAGTGTAGATACTTAGGGGTGGCACAAACTGTTTTTACTATATCTACTTCATACCTACTGTTAGTAGTTCACCCTGCAATTAGAAGCATAACTACAAATACTTTTATAGTATATGTATAATTATAAAGCATGTGAATGTATTCTCTACAAACAAAATGTATGTATACTTAGAGCATCAACGTTTTTATATGAGGTAGGCTAAAGTATTTTTGTTTTTTAATGTGTAAAACAAGTAAGTATACAATTGTAATATCTTCGGTCATGCTGAATGAATCTAGCTGGTTTTGATGCCACTAGAACGGTATTTTTTAAACGAAATATATAATGATATAAAACACGTTTAGCTGTTCAGAACAAGTCCTTGTTTTGTGTTGTTTCCCCTCCATTTTCAACTGTTTTACTGTCTTATTCATTTTTATGTTTACTATTCAAAAGGGCAATGTGCAAATATTGAGAAAAATTTGTGATGTTTAAAGACATACTGCATTTCTAGCAAAACTAGCACAATTTGTCGCAGAATTTTGATGTCAAAGACAACTCTTTTGAATGAACGGAGAAAATCTCTATACAAAATACAAAAACACTTTCCGACGGATAAAAAAGTCTGTAACACCGAGACTGTTCCTGTCAATATTCATTTTTCTATCGCGGGCTTAAAATGCAATTACAATGCACAAAGGCGCGGGCGGCGGAATAACTGATAACATAAAAATATTAATTTCTCGCTAACTGCAACTTGATGCAGCGATGCAGCACTTACAGCGCTGTCCTGGCTGGCCGCCATATCAACGTTTGATAGATCGTTTTAAAACGTAACCATATTCTAGTGCGATAACGCCTGTAGTCTTTGTGGGAAAATAAAATGGTGGTGGTACCTTTGATTAAGCTTTAAAAGGTATCTAGTGAACACAGAGTGCTGTATTCGCTAGATGCTGCACTTTGCGTTGTCGTTGTCGCAGAAATCTCTGGCAAAAAAGAAAACTTTTATTTTTATTTTTTTATTAGCCTATTTGAGTGTCCCACTGCTGGGCAAAGGCCTCCCCTTTTCGTCTCCAGACATCCCTATCAAGAGCGGTAGTTTGCCAACCACTCATATATGAATCCAGGTCATCGCGCCATCTCCTTCTAGGTCTGCCACGTTTTCGGCGGCCATCCGGTTTCCACATAGTGGCCAAAAAAGAAAACTAATAATCAAAAAATGTTTATTCAGAAAATGGGCCTTTACAGGCATGTTCATGGTAATAGACCGTATAAAACGTACGTAACTATGTTTCGTCTGTAGTATTTAACTCTATTAGCACGGCTCCTACTGCTATTTAACAACAATTTACTTTGGTAATTTTGTGAATGTCCAAATAAACAGAATATGTAAGGGTAATACAGGATAATAGTACAATATAAGCCCTTCTGTGACAAATTTATTTTACAAGCACATGTTTTTACTTTCACGGGAGAATTGAGAAACATTTTACGACTCTCTTGCTAGACAAATAATAGAAAAAGTAGTTTTTCTTTGTAATAGATTAACTATGATAAGCTACAGATTTACGAGCAAGTAACAGGATAAAATAAAAAAATATTAATCCACCCACCCAGGAGGTTAATATCAAGTTTTTCGTGCGTATGTTTGTATATATGTATGTTCCGTTGTTGCATCCTATAGCCTGAAGGGCTTCACCGACTTTAAGTGTGAGGTGTTATTAAATTCGTATTCTTCCTCGGACTGTCAAAGGCAAAGAATTGTAAAGTGAGCAAAAAATAAATATGGTGGACGTAAGTAATGTTAATACGAAACGTATTCTATAAAAAACGAGTCGGATGAAACTTGTTACCTTTCTCTAATGTAGAATTGAACGTACCTAATCGTTGTGTAAAATCTGTGTCTTTTCCCTCTACAAAAGGGCGAGAAATCACCGTTTTATACTAGACGAAATATTATAGTTTGCAATATTGCATGAACTGGTGGCAGAAGCACACAAAATAATTTAACTCAAAGTGCATGTAACTTTGACGCCTGAATCAGCTCGAAGTATTATAACTCATCATCTTGTAGGAGGGTTGCAACAAGTGCGCTTCGAAGGAAATATAAAATTTAATAAATGAAAAATTAGCTACCTACGTTGAGTAAACGCAAAAGGAAGTCGATTCCCTTTTCCACTGCAGCCTTGGAAAAAGTTAATTTAATCGTCCGATTGGAACTACTGGAAATAAGAAAATACTGTAATGGCGGCGGCGATACAAATGAAAACTTTATTACCGCGATGAGATAACATTGTTTTACATGCAGATAAGTAAGAGTCAAAAATATTTTTTCATAAAATAGGTCTTTTCAGGCACTTTTCCATGTCAATTCATATTTTAAATAAGACTTATTACCCGACTGACCCACCCAGAAGGAGGGTAATGTTTTTCGAGCCTATGTATGTATGTATGTATATATCTATGTATGTATGTATGTATGTAAATATGTCTGTTCCATTGTTGCATCCTGCAGCCTAAACGGCTAGACGGATTTTGTGGTGTGAGGTGTCAGTAGATTCGGATTCTTCCCCGGAGTGTCATAGGCTATGTGACGTCAAAAAAACAAATATACAGCGGACGTTAACTGGTAAAAACTGGCAAAAAGTTGACCCTTCCTGTAGCCATAATGCCTTGACCAATTTTGAAATACGAGGTCTCTTTAGATTTGTGGTCTTCCCAGGAGAGGTGTGAACCATGTAACGTCAGTTAAATTTTCGGCTATAAATTAACAATTTTGCATGAGTAAATACTAAGTTCCTGTAACGAGAACTAGATGGCGCTGGAGCAATTTTAAAACGCGCTATTGTTGTTTTTTTTTGCTTTTGATTACAAGCGTAGGGAAGAACTTGCCAGATTTCGCAATTTCACACCCCGAAATACACCCGGCTCTGACGGGAGTCTCAAACGAAACGCTCAAATGCCTTCCACAGACCCTCCCCCTTCTACTTTTGAGCATTTCCTATGCGTGTTTTGTAAATTGCACCTTTCCAGGCGGCTGGAAGGAAGCACTTGTGATCGGCATCCCCAAGCCAGGCAAAGACATAAAAATCCCTCATCGTATTAGCTTAAAGAGTTCTTTGGGGAAAATCTATGAGCGGATCCACCTCAAAAGACTCAAGAACGAGCTCCGTGGCAGAGCGTTCAACACGCTGGCTGATCGGCCGATATCGAACCCGGGACCACCCGTGTCGCTGGTCCTGGGTTTGATCTCTGGAGAGGTCAAGATGAAAAATTTTGACGCAGACAAATATTGTTTTAAATGTGATCAATACACACACTTGTAACTATTTTTTGTTTAATAAGATAATGTTTACTTTAATAAATTCTCTTTGGTTCGGACAATCGACTAGTATTATTGTCTGGGATCGACAGATCCACCACCAACCTCCTACTACGGCCAAGACACCCTTAGCCGTCAGTTTACTGATCAGTCTTGTGAGTCTGCTTGACTGGTAGTAGGAAAATCCACTGTCTGGCGTACATTGCACCTCGTACGCCACACCCTTGATCCTTCCGCCTATCCGTCTAATATCTTAGGTCTCACGGTATTAGACTTCCTTGATTTATCTATATACGTATATATTCTTAACTTATGGTTAGGGCTAGGGTGTTAGGTGGTTAGGGTGTTAGGTGTTAGGGTTGTTTGAAAGTAACAGTTATCCCTCTATTAATAATTTTCTGTACAGGCAGCTAGCTATTACAGCACAGTACATTACTACACAGATACACTTTGAATCAAACTACACATACTCCACAGTCACACATAGAAATAGCTAGTTGTTTGTATATTTGTATAAATTTATATTTATTATTATTTATTTAAGGACTATGTAAAGTCCAAAAGTCTCATCTCCGACGAACAGTTTGGATTCCAAGCCAAACATGCGTGTCACCATCAATTACGGAGCATATCTATCAAAACACCGCCTTAGGGAGCATATCTTCAGATTCCGAACCAGGAATCGTCCCACGGGAGCCTTCTTCTTCAGTATAGCGAATTTTTTTGACTAATTCTGACATTTTGGCTTAATTTCCAAGCTGGCAACTTGGGCCTTCCCAACAGTCTCGCGTTTATCATTCGAGAATTCTTGTCGGATAGGACCTTCCACTATAGAGTTGAAGGATGTCTCCAAGACCCCGTCCCATTTGACCCCGCGTTCTTTAAGACGCTGTTTTTTCGCCCCGCCTGAGTTTGCTTTACACATACGATATCCCTAAGACCCCTAACGTAGAGTTGGCTCTATTTGCTGAAGATACAGCTCTCTAATAAGTCTCATCACATGAAATCAGTCATTGTGAAATGTCTCCAATCTGTCTTCGACTCACTAGGCTTGTGGTTTAGGAGGTAGCGCATCCAGATTAATTTGAGCCTCCACTAGGATTACTCTAGCTGTATGACAAGTCCATTCCCCGGGCTTAAAAGGCTAAATACCTTGGTGTTGTACTCGATAGTCTCATGACTTTCGGTCCCCAAATCTACAAAGTCTGAAACCATGCCGCTTTCAATTTGGCAATGCTAGGATGTCACTTAGGAATAAGTTGACTCTCTATAAGCTTTGCGTCCGCCCGATCATGATCTACGTAATATCCCATTTGTTTAATCGTTTCATTCACCGCGCCACCGGTAGCCACAAGTACTTACGAATGACGGAACTACTTCGTTACTGAAAGCTCTCCGGCTCTAAATAGCCAGAGGAATCCCATTTTACGATCATGCAAATTGCGGCCGATCAGGCGTAAAAAAGTAAGCTTCTCTCTAAGCTTTTCGTGCACATGCAACGCCCAAAACCGAGGTCCGTCCCTCGTGGAGCCCTTCGGTGATGTTCGCCTTACAGGTTGAAGGCACTCTGTCCTCACCGCAAAGGTCCGGTGAAGTGGCAAAAGCACACTTGGAGCTAGCTACACCGTGTTTTAAAAAAAAGAACTCTAATAGTTGTAATTTTTGGCGTTAGCCGGTGTTCCTCTCAATTTATCAAATGAATATTAATGAACCAAAATACTACCAGTAATTCACTAGTAATGTACATGATAGATTTCTTTAAATTTAATAGGATTAAAAGAATAACATGCAAAGTGAAGACATATAACAACAATGTTCTAAGCGTGACAAAAGGGATAACAAGTTGATTCCGAAAGAAAGAAATATTCTTAATTTTTTAGATATTTGAGATGGATCGGTTTAAAATGCTATTAGTCCCATTGATCACATCACTACGCAGAGGCAGGTTATACAGTAGACCAGCTATACTTAGCGTCTGTGGACTATGAGAAAGCCTTCAATTCAATTGAAACATAGACCGTACTCGTACTTCGGTCTCTCCAGTAATGCCGTATTGACCATCGCTATATCGAAGGGAGACATCATTTCTCTGAAACCGGCTGAGTCATTTCAGGACCATGCTCAATAACCTCAATGAAGTTTCCCAAGAAGAAAGATCATGGATAAGACAAAAATTATGTCGAATATTCATGTTGCGCCTTCTCCAGTGATTGTTGGAAACTAAACCCTTGAACCTATAGAGCAGTACATTTATTTAAACGTAAATAAACATGTATTCAGCAAGCTCGAGGTATCGTTTTTCTACTCCAACTACAGTCTGCTGCTAACAGGGTCAATTGATATAGGTAGGAAGCTCCAGTCCAAAGACAAGGTTTTTCAGTGAATCTGACTTTGCTGGGCAGCTTTCTGGAAGCTTCACAGTGTCTTCTGGTCCAAAATACATATTGGCGCCGAGGACTTTTGACTTTGGGCATTGATGCAAAAATCTTCGGCTAATATGGTGTTACCAGTGATGATTTACTGTAGATAGAGCCCAGATCTGTAAAACCTTAAGACTACGTTTAGCACGTTGATGGGCTTATAGATGAGAACGAAATCAAAATAGTGATGACTTGCTAAGCGCATCGCTAATTTGACATGAGTCCTGACGCCCATTTCGGCGATCAGTTTTTACGATCTGCGCGGGAAGAGAAACAAGCAGCTGGTACATCCTAAGTTTATTTTTTCTCAAAGACCAGCATAGAAAAAACGCAAATATTAGTTTGGCATAATATCTTGGTTTGTTACAGAAAATTTTGAACCCCTTTTATATCAGCAAAATTTACCATCTTGTAAACGCAAACAGAGAGCCGAATCTCCAGTCCAGTATTTCAAAATGTTTCTCCGTAAAATTCCCAGACGTAAATAGGTATTGCTAATGGTCAGGCGGGTTGTTTAAATTTTTTTTAATAAATTACTTGTTTACTACTTAATATAATCTAACTGAAATAATTCTAATTTACTTATGTTTATATATTGGTGTTCAAATGCTACAGACTACTAGCGTTTCGGAACCGACCAGCGGAGAAGAAACGCCGAAAGAACATCTTTTCAACAGAATCAGGAGATTTATTGGTGTCAGAAAAAGGAGATGAACCCAATAGTGCTTTTAAGGGTTCCGTTTCCCTAACTATGTCTAATAAGTTTCAAACAAATCTTTATTTTCATATATGTATATGCCCTCGATTTTTCCTTAAAAGGGTGACTCAGACCGTTAATATGAACAACTTTGCCAATGAGACTAAAGATGGGAACTCGAAATGATTTTGACTTTCCCATACTAATTGCCAGGGCAGCTGAACACTTTTGAATAAAAGGTCGAAAAACTTTTTGAATTCCCTTCATTGATAGGAAAGTTATTAATAGAGGGTTAATATACACGCTGTATAAGTACTAAAACAATATTGTCAGGTCCTTGATATATAGGACGTGAGAATCGAATCTGAGCAGGCATGTGGGTCGTCTGTTTGTTTGTTTCGCTCGCCGGCCTAGTTGCCGCGTCCGCGTATGAATATTCAGTTGCCGCCGACTTGCCGCCCGATAACGCTCAATTACGAGAAAATTGATTTACTCCGAGGCGGTTTCTACACACACTATATGTAACAAGATCTGTGACGGCGCTCTCATATGGGAAAAGTTTTCTTTGCACACTTACATTGTCTCATGAAAAAGAGGAATGCAGCGTCATTAATGATTAGCTACTAATTTATAAATTAACTGTCTTACTGACAGAATATGCAGCGAAACCTCCAGCGACTTTTTACGTATTTGGACGCAAAAATCACTTATCATTTACTTTGTGTAAGGCATTAGCTACGAGCTCTAACGTAGCTCGTAACTTGTTAGTCTGCCCACTGTGTCTTATCAGAACGACACAAGGAAATCAAATGAGGCTGTAGCCCAAGTTCAACAAGTGCCCCAAATTATGTAAATTTTGTTGTTTTTGGTTTAAGTGCCAACACTGGTGTCCGATTTAACAAACTGTTCAGGCAGCTTGGCTTCAGGCTTTTGATATAATTTAACGACTTCTATCAATGATGACAGCCGAAATCAACAACCTAACGTGCCTTTCGGAGTATGGGAGGGTTTAATATGTTTTGATTCATCACTGTGGGGACTGTGCGTACCCTACGCACAGTCCCCACAGTGCTTAGCATGAGTAAGCGCAAAAACTTACGCCTACTGGTTTTAACCACAAGCATTTAAGAAAAATAGTGCATGAACATGTCTATCACTTTGTGATGGGGATGAATAGTTACAGGCGGTCGTTTAGTACGTTTATCTGTATGGATTTCCGCATTTGAATTCGGAAAAAAGAGAGTGCTGCTCTGTTCGCATCTTTTGAATGCTACGCACGCTTACGAATGTGAAAACTTTCATAGTTTACGAGTATATTGCATTTCTGAAAATCTAGAAATCAGAAATCAGAAAATACTATTAATATTTTTCCTATGGGAAATATTAACTTTTCCTATTGGATCAATGAAGGGAACTCAAAAATGTTTTTGACCTTTTATTCAAAAGTCAGCTGCCCTGGCAATTAGTATGGATAAGTCAAAATGATTTCAAGTTCCCATCTTTAGTTTGGCAAACTTCATATTTATTGCCTGTGTGACTGTGTGTCATCGCAAACGATAAGTGATGAGAAAACACGCAAAAAATTATAAAAGCAAGAAAGATATAAAAAAAATAGCAGACCCATTCGTGAATAATGAAAAACATGGAATGGAAAAAGGAATAACCATCTTTTTGAAAACAATAGTCATAAAACGAGAATATAAAACCGTATCATATATACCTAATAATCCCAAGTAAAACTAAACACGCACATAACTGTTCGCAATTCAGGAAATTAGAGTAGTTTCTGCCGCAAATAATATACAGTCGAGATATGAGAGGAAGCATCCTCTTTTATGAACCAAACGTGAAGTGCACGGCGCTAAGATAATAAGGCAATATACTCGTAAGATTAACAACTGCAGTACTAGAACCACACATTTCCATTCCACACTAGTGTCAAGCCACTGGAAAATACGAGTTTCAAACTCCAACCAATTTCGTGCTATAACTTAACTTCAACACGAAGCACTTGGAATAAAAATAAGTAAATATATAGAGACAAGTCACACAAAATAGAAGTACTTGTTTTATTAACTAGATGGCAGAAAGATCACAAGGCAATATACATTTCTACAACTACAGTACTTGCGTCAGTTCAACCTTCTGGAAAATACGAGTTTCAAACTCCAAACAGTTTCGTGCTATAAGTTATCTTCAATGCGAAGTACCGAAAACTATACTTAAGTACTTGTTTGATAAAGCAGATGACACAACGATAGCACAGACAACAAACCCACAACTGCAGTACGAACGTTAAGTCAAGCCACTGGAAAAAACGGGTTTCAAACTCCAACCAATTTCATACTATAACTTATCTTCAATACGAAGTACCGAAAACTATACTTAAGTACTTGTTTGATTAACAAAACTGCAGTACTAGTGTTAAGTTTATCCACTATACTACACTATACTAATACAAGTTTACAAAACTTGTACTCCAACCAGTTAAGAATCCTCTGCGCGAAGTATTTAAAATAAAACAAGTGCTTTTTTTATTACTAAGCAATGCCACAAAGATAACAAGGCAATAAATGATTCGCAATACAACTACGACACGTGTATCGAGTCCAGCCACTGGAAGATCATACTCCAATCAACGTCAAGTCAACCCATCGGATAACGTGCGGTCTAGACTTTAAAGAGATTTGTCCCATAACCTCGTAGCTAGTCAGATACGAGGTCTGGTTAGTGACTGAATTCAGTCGAATTCAGCCACTAACCAGAGGGCCGCCGCAATATGTAAGGCAAGGATGGAAATATCTTCATTCGTTAGTTCTCTCATCACCATAAATTCTTTAAAAAGCCCTTTTCTATTTAACAGATGACAAAAAGAAAAGTCCAGCAGTGGACGAGTATAGGCTGATGATGATGATGAAAAAGAAAAGAAAATAGTGTCATATTTTGCCACCCTGATAGTAGTATCAAGTCAATCCGCTAGAGATCGCAAGTATTTGCAAGATTATGTCATGAACAAGTTTCGTGTTGTATTATGACTGCAATATTTAATTTTAATATTATTTTTTCGTGTTGTAATTAATCTTCAGCATCTGAAGGACGTCATAAAGAAATAATATAGGATTTACAACTGCAATACTGGAAACTCCAGCCAGTTTGGTGCTGCAACCTGCAACTAATCTTCAGCGCTAAGTTTCCAAAAGAATTCTCGTTTCATCAGACGACATCTCGTAGTCTGGAATTTTACTTTATGAACAGTCTGGCTGAAGTATACTTCATACAACATTAAAAATTGCGAGACACAAACAAGCTGAAATAAGACCTTTTAAAGTCAGAAAATAACAAAATATTCAAAGTAGAATTTTAGATTTTCATTCGGTTCCGATTATAGCTTACAATAAAATACCGAAACAAAATCTAATGTAAATAATAGGTACCCCAACTAATATTATAATTGCAAAAGTCAGTTTGTACATTTGTCTATTGTTTGATTTTTTTTGTTACCTCTTCACGCGTTATCCACTAGACCAATCTTCTTGAAATTTGACATACACGTTGATAATGCTACGGAGAAGGACATAGACTATTATCACGCGAGTGAAGCCGCGGGCAATAGCTAATAGAACATAAATATTTAAAGTGATTGTGTGCTGTACTGAACTGAACGTATTTATGCACAATTTTACGTGGTCCGAAGGGCACGTCAGTCCCATCTGGCATCATTGGCGGTAGCCGATGAGCTATGTCAGATGCCCTCGGGCAGCTTGAAAAAATTGACACCAGTTTTGGCTGCATAGATACGCGAAAAACAAACGTTAATGCAATACCGTCAGATGCCCTCGGGCAGCAGTTTTGGCTGCATAGATACGCCAAAAACAATCATTAATGCAATACCTGCAAAGGTAAATAAGATGTGAACATAAGTTATTGATAACACCTGTAATAATTCGGTATTATGCAAATAAATGATGTTGAAAATTGAACTGTTGCATGATTATAATAGCCAAACTGAAAGTTTATGAATTTTCATTAATATGTAGTACATACATGTGTTTTCAGAACATTTCTATTGCTGGGTGAATTGCATTATGTAAAATCATAATACATTAATAGAAGTGAGAGAAATCAATTATTACAACGCTCATACACTTATCGTTTCAATCAGTAAGAGATTCCTAGAAAATAGGGTTTATTTTCTCTGTTTACCGTTGTTTACAAAGGCGAGACTTTCAAGAGATTTTATTCACATCCGTCCTATGTACTGTTTTTGTAAGAGCGATTTCACCTATGCGTACGATTTTGTATGAATATCTCGTTTAATGCTGTCACCTATTCAAAATGTTAACCCTGTCGGTAAGTTTGCGCGTCGGTCGACACGACAAGACAAGAAGCTTTCTTAGCGTTTCTGTTAAAAACTACTATTTTTGGCGAAAACGCGAAGTAAATCTTCATGTTTACACTTTAAATTGTGACAGTTCATAAAATAGTTTGAAGGGTCTAGGGCACCGCAGAATAAAATTTTAAATGACATAGCTCCGGTTTCTTTCAAATGGTTTATTCAAAATGGGAGCAACACTACCCGTAAAATTTATGTACCTACCAAGAATATTGTACATTTCTACAGAACACTGATAAACGTGCTGGTACATAATAAAACATGCCATGCATTTTTAAAAATATATTTTCACACTTTCTGCTTCAAACCTGCTGATATTTACAAGAATTAAAAGAAAAGGCACTGCAGTGTGTGCAGTGGAATGCGTTTCACTGCTCACTTGCCACTCATTTGTCACTCAAGTTGAGGAATTCATCTCTTGGACAGATAAGACTTCGGGGTAGCTATATCAGCTATCAGTTATATGCGTTTCTCCATAGTTGAGCTTTTTGTGAAGCGGAAAGGTGCTAAGATGGGAACCGAAGCTATGAAACTAGCTTTTTTACCCGACTGACCCAACCTACTTTCTATGTTAGAATGAAAGTATGATATGTCTGATTCACTGTTGAAGTATGATATGTCTGCTTCACTGTTGCTTCCTGTAGGCTAAACGGCTGGACGGATTTTGAAGTATGAGGTGTCCTAACAGGCTATATAACGTCAGAAAAAAACAATCAATATGGCGGACGAAAACTGTAAAAAAGGGATTTTTTTTAAATATTTTTTTTTCACAGATTGAGCTAGCCCCAAAGTAAGTTCGAGACTTGTGTTATGGGATATTAACTCAACGATACTATATTTTATAATAAATACATATATAGATAAACATCCAAGACCCAGGTCAATCTGAAAAAGATCATTTTTCCATCTCGACCTGACCGGGGATCGAACCCGGGACCATCCGTGTCGCAGGCCGGCGTGATGACCGCTGCGCCACGAAGCTCGTCAATGCTACTTGTGTAGAGCTATGCATGAAAAATACAACTAAGACTTAAAGGGAATAAAGCCAGGATGTTTCATAGCCCCGCAATGCATGTTAGCAGCGCTCCGCTACACAGCACATATTGATGGAGCGCAACCTGGGTCTGTGCTTTGGGCGGGAGTGCAGGAGGTAGGGCGGGTGCAGGAGCGGGATGCGGGAAGCAGGGAACTGGAAACAAAAGAAAATATGTTAATAGCGAACAGAAAGGTAAACATTGCATCGAGTATGTTTGGTAAGTACCATTTGCTAATATTAAACAGTCTAGAAGTAAAATCATTTTTAAAAATCTGACTTGATACACTTAGTTATCTATATTGTACAGGTACTATATTTACTTCAATATTTATATGGGTTTGCCTGCGATACGAAGAGAAATAAAAATATATAGGTAGACCAATATTATGTAAACCGTGCGATTCCGATAACCTATTAAAAAAAAAACTAAAAAATTTAATGCAATTGACCCCAGACGTATTTCGTTATTGGTTCAGACGTATAGACCTAAGTAGGTAGTGTTTTGGAGTGCTAAATTGAAGTTAATGCGATATTTTTTTTTTGTGGAAGCAGTTGTTTTACAAATCTAAAATAATATTGCCCACCGCGCAATACACCGAGCATCGCGAAATAAACAAATCATACGAACATTGGCATTAGTGTTACGACACAGTAATTTTCCCACAGCCGATTGGATTACCTTGCATCAACCATCGATAATAACAATGGTTTTCCATCAATCTGCATGAGAAAAGAAGTATAGAATTTGAAAATAGTGCGATATCAGTAATTACTTGTTATTTGACCAAATGCCTTTCCTTGACACTTGGGTATACGGTAGTTGCCTAATGTTAAGATTATATAAAATTTGTTTCTAATGAGACTAATTTCTATCTAAAAACACTATAAAGAACACTTTTATTTTGATATGGATTCGTTAAGTGATCTTAAAGCTTCTTTAAAGTTGGGTGAATAGGACCATTTTTTAAAGTATGAAAATCTTTAATTACAATTATACTGTATTTTAGTCTGCACAATTTATAGCAACTTTTATTATGAAACCATTACCATAAACGCAATATTTCGTATAGCTTCCAAACAAAGTTCTCACGCCACCCATACAAAATACAAGCTTGTGACGTCACAAATAAATAGGCATTTCAGCGGCGCGTTTTCACGTCTAAAAATTTACGTCTAAAAACATGAGTCTTTAAAACTTTTATAACTGAAAGAGTTTCTTGTTTAGAAATGTATTTCTGTCACTATTGTATTTATTTTTGGCAGGTCTTTACATAGCAACATGAAAAAAATTTTAGTCAACATGCCCATTCAAAAATGTCAGAGCGTCAAGTGGGAGCGTATACTAGCAGTATTTTTTCAATATGGTTTCCATGCAAATGTATTTCTCTATTTTCTCGCGGAAAACTGATTCTAGAACCACAATTCTTTTTTTTATAAAATCTAGTACTAAAATAGGAATGCCCCTATTTTTTATTTTTTTTTCTTTTAAACAGTTTTTACAAAAAAATGAAACATAGGGACATACCTATTTTAGTAATAGATTGTATGTAAAAAGAATTGAGCCTCTAGAAGCAGTTTTCAGCGAGAATATAGAGAAATACATTTGTATAGAAAACGCACTGCTAGTATACCCTCTTAATCCCTCGTATAGCAGGATTGTTGAATAGGCTCCCTGGTTTTCCCTGCGTGGTATGACTTGGGGTCCTTGAAAGGCGTGTTTACGGGTATCTTAAAGAGTCGGTAACGCATCAGCACCTGCTCTATTGTTGCAGAAGTCCGTGGGCGACGACGACCACTTTCCATCAGCTAGCTCGTCTGCTCATTTGCCGTCAAAAATACATAAAAGCCCGTGGTTCCCGGCAGAGTAGAAGAGGACCACATCAAGTCTTCCGGTGGATGTCGTAAAAGCCGACTAAGGGAACACAAGCTAAACAAAACTATAAACATCAAAGAGACCTCTCCAACCCGTCTGGCCAGCGTGGAGAGTGTGGGCCAAGTCCTGTGACTGCTCTGGCTACATATAGCTCTGGTAGTGAAGAGAGGGTCGTGCTCCTGCAGTGGAGACTGACAAGGACCTGTTAATGATTGATTGATACATAAAAAATGCCTATTGCAAAGACCCTGTGTATGCTTTGGGGCAAGTCAGGTTCGCGAGCGCGTGAAGAGCGGTGTCGCTGGCTCGCCAGGTATGCTTCCGCTGTGCATATTACTATATTTATCATGAGTCGCCGCGTCACGACTCGCGGCCGCCGATCAGCCACACCATACTTTGGAGTAAAGTCGGCATGGAGCAATGATTGCTTGTCTGATAGGCAGGCTAGTTTCCTAGGTCAAAATAATAACATTAAAATTAGTCCTTCAGTTAGGTAATGAAAAAAAAACTTTGGAAACGTATCTTTGTCAATGAAGCAATAAATGATAAATATAAAGCACTTCAAAGTTTACGAGCGTAAGAAAAACGAAAAAAAGTGTAACAAAATGTCACACAAATCATAACTGTTTGTGAACAAAAGTAAAAATACGTGTCCTATATTCTTTGATATCCTTTTTTTTAAATTGCCTTTTTATTATATTGGATAGGACCTTTTCTACGTAACACGAAAATGACCTAACTAGGCCTCTGTTCCTGTCTACATCGAACTACAATGATGCTAAGCGTAGAAATATTACAGTAGCTACTTTTCCGGACAGAGGATTTGGCCTACACTCTCCACGCTGACCAGACGGGTTGAAGAGATCTTTTTGTTGTTTATAAGTTTTGTTTAGCTCGTGTTTCCTAAGTCGTCTTCTACGACATCCACAGTATACCACAGGAAGACCACTTGGAGTGGTCCTATTTTACTCTGCCTGGAACCACGCGACGGATTACAATACAAGTACAACGATAAATAGCACATTTACCACTGAAAATACTCAAAATAATCATATACTACATAATGACAATCCTAAACCTCAGACTGTCTTTGTCTTGCTAGGTTATCTGGCTAGACAGTGACAGAACAAGACATCAGATTTTAGTGAAGATGCTAGGATGCTTTTGAGTATTCAGGCGCTACCTATTCAAATTAATCGCAATCTAGCAGCATAACCGACGCGCTGGAGTCTGCACAATAGCTCCTTGACGCTCCTAGGCGATAGTAACCGTTCGTCGGCTACCAACTACAACTGTGTAACGGTCACTCGCATCAGCTTTGCAAATAAACAATGGTCGAGCGCACAACAGCGCGCTGTACTACGGCACGCTATGCTGAAGAGCCTTTAATACTCAGTAGAGAGTGTACAGAAGGATATCACTAGGGATATAATAAAATACTGCCCGTATTTGAATTAATTATATTATAAACAACAAACTAATAATTAAAATACAAATAAGTATTTTGTATTTCAATTACCTCCTAACTATGGTATTTGTAATAAGAATTCAAATATTTATTTAAAATACATTTAACATAAAAAAATACGCTTCAGCTTCAACGAAGCCTAAAAATGAGTGCTTCTACAGAAAATTGAGATCGATAGTTTTATTAATAAAAATGAGATTACATTAGTCAAAATCTGACTGTATTTCTTAATTTGTATTTTTAATTAAAAAATACTTAAGGTCCTAATAATTTTATATTTTAAATGATTTTTTGTTCTGTTTTTGTTTTAAAATGATGTGTATTTCGTAATTTACATTTGAATTAAAGCAAAGCATGAATTTTGCCCAGCCCTGGATAGCACATGCCCTGTTCCAATGAACACGACGCAATTTTTGATTCACGATTATTAACATAAGACACTCATAAAATGTGATATAAAGTCAGACCTTTCACGTTTATCCAGATTTCAAGTCTGATGTGATTCGAAACGCAAGCAAAAGCATTACTACTGGCCGTCATGTTATCATTATTGAGTAACTCGTTTTTAATTATTAATTTTTCTTCTTAACTCATTCCTCGTCTCGCTTACACACAATCGTTTAGAAACATGCATCAACTTCCGTTCGTCAACTCGTTCAAAAACTTTTACCCCTCGTATATATCACGTACGGGCATAATGTAATTAGTATTATTTTCAGGGGTTTGTTTTAGATTATGTTTTTCCAGTGCGTCGTTGTCGTTATCGTTTGAAGTATTAAAGGAGTGCATAATACGTTAATAAGATCCTGTCAGATCCTTTACAGCAGCCCGTCAATATGAACAACTTTTCCTATGGGAGTAACGCTGGGAATTGAAAAAAGAAATGTTTTTGACCTTCCGTCAATTAAGTGTTCAGCCGGCCGTGCAATTTGTATAAAAGTGTTAAAAGTTTATGAGCACATCTTTGCTAATGTGCTCTACAGTAGATTGTGCACGGCATATTACTTTGTTATTCGATATTGACAAGAAATGTCTAGTGTGTACTCTCCATATTGTGCATGCTTTCAATCCCTCTCCGATGGAAATCTCTTTGATTCGCTCACCGCTCCGAGTTAAGGGCTCGGGAGCAAAGCGGCAAATGTATTATTCGCCAATACTTAAAATCTTAGACCGCAATAAAGTTCTCAGCCAGCTGAGCAATTTCTATAAAAATATTGCAATTTTTTGAGCGCATTTCTGCTAATGCGCTCAACAGTTAGATCTTGCATTGTAATCTAGTTTGTAATTCGATGTTAACAGAAGTGTCTGGTGGGTACTCTCCATATTTTGCATGCTTTTAATCCCTCTCCGATGGAAATCTCTTTGATTCGCTCACCGCACCAAGCTAAGGGTTCGGGAGCAAAGCGGCAGATGTATTAATAGATTCGCCAACACTTCACATTGGGGTGGCTCTCGACTCGACGGATATTTAATCATAGCTACCAGACGGACACTTCCATCTATTAATCTCAATAGATGGGCAAAGACCGGCATTAAAATAACAAAGGGGCAGTTAAAGACAATAATATTTTTTTTTCTTATATTGAAGTCCAAGGTCGCAAGGCTTAATTTTGGAAGCAGACGGGAGTGAAAAAAATACTGTCCGACGGGTCACGGGCAATCCTCAAATGTATGACCGTTTAGGATAGCGAGAAAGTAAAAAAAAATATTGTAGAATATAATTTAAAAAATACCAAGTAATATAAATCATCAACAACATGAAACAAGCTTAATATTTAACATTCGAAAATAATTACATCCAACATACTCGTACGCTAATCTGATTTCCAATGTGAAGAAAACTATTCTTCCTATATTACAACTGTTCGAACAGAAATCAAAAACACAGAGGCAAACACTACAACAATAAAAAAACCTAATCTGGAAAATAAAGTACACATTTAAATAAAAAGAATAAATAAGATGAATTGTACACAAATAACAAATCTAAAGCGATATTGACCAAATTTTAAAAACATCACAGACGAACACGGAAACAGAAAAAACGTTATATTGAAAAATTTTACTTGTCAAATCTGTAGCGAACTTGCGAAGCCGGAGAGTTTGCAGCCTACAATATCATTCAAAATGGTTGGTCCTTTCAATTATATGGGGATTGATTTTGTAGGGCCCATCTAGACATATAAACAAAGTTCCACCCCCGCCCGCGAATGAAGGTCGCGCGCCAGCCGCAGAGATAGACCGTTCAAACACGTAAACAAACATAAACGCCGGTTTATTTTTAATATCATCGCGATATAAAGGCCGTTACATCGATTAAAATAATGTTTACGCAGATTCGCGACACGGAATCGATGGTTAATTTAGGAGTACGCTCGTAATCACTTTAATAGCCGTAATCAAAGACTTTCCTGCGGAACCTCTTGTTTAGTTTAAAGAATCGGTAATTATTAGCTGGCACAAGTCACGGTCACAAACATATAACTTTAAAACACAAAATTGAATATTTACAAATAGCGTGTCAGTGACCGACAAAAAGTTTTCGATATTTGAAACGTTTCGTTGGCGCGAAACTGTAGGGGTGTCGCGTCCGCCGACGTGAGCACGTCACTCCGCGGCGGTGTCGAGCGCGGACTGCAGAGTCGGAGAGATGCACTCGCCACTTGCCTCGTTCGCCACTCGCCACCCGCCCCGGGAAAATTAGGCGACAAGGAAATGCATGAAGTGGTCTGCGAGCGAGAATCAAGATGCGCCGCGACCGCGCTCGTGGGCAACTTTGCCAAACTTGTAAATCAACTTGATAGCGACTTGAGAGGAAGCGAGCGATTCGTATTTGTTTATACTAACTACTACGCGGAACGAGATCAGCCAATTCAATTTTGGGGACAAGCTTTCAATATGAGCCAATTAGTACTGCAACTTTGTAAACTTTACTATTTAGCGTTGAGGAGTCTCCATAATAGAACGAGCTCCTTGACATATTGCATTTGCATAGCATCGATTTGTGTAAAATTTTAGATTAATCGGATATATAACGGGTATTTGGGTTGAATTTCACTAGATAGATTTGATTACAGACTCCGGGACAGATTAAACTTAAAAGATAGTTTTTCGAAAGGAAACTCATCAGTATTTACGACTGAAATATGAGAGTAAAACCGTTATTTAATATGTTAACTCATGTAATTTTGAGTAAACAACAACTTGCAATAGGCGCAAAGTACAGTTAGGAGCTAATTATTGTTTCATTATTAAGAGTAAATTAAAAGTTATTAAAGAGGAATAGGTTAGAAAGATAATGTTAATCAAGCCAAACAGGAATCTACAGGTCAGTCAGATATTTCAAGCGTACTTGAAATAAATATATAAATTAAATCTTTTAAGTAAAATTTTATCTATATTGAATGTTTTTAAGCAGCTATCAAGAATAAAAAAAACTTTACTTAGAGAAAAGTAGGACAACGAGAATGACATCGGTGAAACAAGCAAAGCACCGACAAGAGACAGCGACTGCTATAAAGAGAGGAAGAAGAACTGAATTAAAAGATTTGCAAGATGCAAGTTTTCGATGTTGTGTGACACTATATACAGGGAACAATCGTAAGTCCGTGAAACAACAGTCTAGTACAAAATAAACTACCAAACAAAACACCACTATACAACCCCACAAATCACAGGCGGAAGAATTACAAGAGTTAATTACAATGAGTTCAATCAAAGCAATAGTTATGTGCGTTTTGTTCACGAGCCGTCACAATGTTGACGCGGGAGAGGGTCTGAGCACAATGCTGGTCAGTCTTTTGTCTTTGCCCAGGCACTGGGACCTAAGCGGCGTATTCAAACGATACTACGCCCTACTTTAGTGGAATTCAAGATTAACATTTCTATAAAATGAGTTCAATCAAAGCAATAGTTATGTGCGTTTTGTTCACGAGCCGTCAGAATGTTGACGCGGGAGAGGGTCCGGACAACGGCCGGGCTCAACGCTGGCCAGGCTTTTGTCTCTGCCCAGGCACTGGGACTTTATATGTTTATATGTTACGTATACAAACGTTAAACACTTAAATCCTACTACACATTTGAACTCTTCAAAACTCTTGTTAATTGTCATATTTGATTTAACTCTGAAAATTGTTGATGTCGGAAATTTACTTGTGATCAGTTTAATGCTATAAAGTAGTTTTGTTCTCAAGCCGTCACAATGTTGACGCGGGAGAGGCTCCGCACAACAGCCGGCACAATGATGGCCAGGCTTTGTCTCTGCCCAGGCACTGGGACCTGAGCGGCGTATTCAAATCATTATTAAATCGATACTACGCCCTACTTTATAAATGTTTCATTTACATACGTTAATATCTTGAATACAGACAGAATAATAACAAGGGTTAATTACAATGAGTTCAATCAAAGCAATAGTTATGTGCGTTTGGTTCACGAGCCGTCACAATGTTGACGCGGGAGAGGGTCCCGACAACAGCCGGACACAAAGCTAGCCACTAGCCAGGCTTTTGTCTCTGCCCATGCACTGGGATCTGGGATAATTTATATGTTTATATATTACATATAGAAACGTTAAAACATTGAATATCAATACACATTTGAACTCTTGTTAATTATCTTATTTAATTAACAGCTGAAAATTGTTGATGTCAGATATTTGTTTAATGCCGCTTTTAGAAGCAGAAAAAGTGGCAACAAAATGCACAGCGATGTAAGATTGGGCATCTAGGGTTAAGGGGCATTACATATTTGAAATAAAAATAACAACATTTTAATGAATTGTTGTGGACAGGACAACAATATATCATAAAAACAACATGTAAACACCTTGTTGATGTTAATCGATTCACTTGTTCTTAAATATTTGTTCGGGGAAAATTTTGTAATATAGGTTAAATGATCATAACAAAATAAATAAAATTAAATCTCGTTTTGTCAATGGTTAGCTAACCTAGCAAGGTGAAGGCAGCCCGAGATTAGTTAGGATTATTTTGAATATTCTGGGATTAATATCATAAAAAATACCCATTTTGCATTGATAGCCATGCCTACATCAAAACGCTCACTTCAAACAAACACGCAATAAGCAAACACTTTTGCTGACACAACTGATGATATTAAATTAATCTTATTATAAGCACCGCCTCTTCTATAACTTCTTTTGATCCTTATTGTGTATTACTTAAGTCTTCATAATACATTTACTTCAGCCCGTAAACAGAAATATCTAGTTGGGTTTTGAAGTAGCATCAATGTCTTTTAATCTAGTAGCCACTACACTAGTATACATGTACTTAACAAACATCTGTCAATCTCGCTATTACCCTTTTGGTTGCCTATTCTCTGAGATACAGACCCATACCGTCTAGTTCAGGGATAGTCTCCCAAATGGGTTGGCTTCGACTTATCCTAAGACCTGTATTTACTGTTTATACCTACAAACAAATGTAATGTGTTGGCAAATAAAGTTTATTATTAAGTATTATAAAAGTACATAGCGCGAATAGGTAAGAAGACACTACCCCCTTGAAAAATCTGACACCAGTGTTGGCCACTTAAACACACGTAAAACAAACAGACTACCCCTTGGACTTTTACCGGAATGGTAGTCCATCCAACGTTTGATAAGGGTGCGGGCGACCTGGGCCAGTCCTTTTGTTTTCATTGTTTTGATACGTTGCTAATGAGGAGCATTTAAGGTTGATTCAACACGTATACAGATTCACCCTTTGATATTTTGGGCCGGGAAAAGTTCATCACAATGTCTATATCTACATTAAATCGGTTTAAGCGTGAAAAGGTATCTATCAGAAAGATTATTTTTGTATTAATAACACCACTTCGGACGAATATCAGATTGTAAAGAAAGGATGTAGATTATATGTATCTATGTATCGGCACGATCATGTATGTAGCAGCACCGGCTTAGATTTTGCAAGTATTTTTAGCCAAACAAGTCTGCTTTATGACCGGCGATTACCTCGATTGGTGTAATGCGTTCCCTCTATATTAGTACAGTCGGCTTCTTGCGGCAAACCTGCTGCTTTAATTGGCCTTTTACACAAAGCCAGTGAGCTAATCCATGCCGATTTCTATTCATTGGTCAGTGCAGTGACTAGTCAGTTACACACAAAGCCCGTTGACTGGCTTCGTTACCAACCGGCCTCACTCAGGCTGGTTACACATGGCGCCATGGAGCGGCACCGCTGCACTTATCTCTCCTGAACCTATATGGACCGTTACACCTGCAACGCCGCTGCAGCCGTGGCAGCAAAGCAATGCAGTGTGCAAAGAGCCATACAAATCTAAAAGAGACGAACATGGCGGTACCACAGCGGAGCCGCCATGGGTAAATGGCCTCAGTCATTGGCCTTTTGTAAAAAAAAGGTTCAAAAAGATATTTATAGATGGGCCTCACTAGGCTAGCAAATTTTAGGGATTGCAAATTCTAATTTGCCGGCAATAAGTCATAATATTTTGCTAATTCAACGTTTCAGGAATATAATCGTTTTGATATTGTTTGCAACTTGATATCTTTCGTGTGAGAAAAAATAGTCAGGACTATTGTCCATCAGATGGAATGCCTTATCTAACTCATCTCTATCAACTCACTTCATGTACTGTGAAGAATCTAGTAAAAGCGAACGATCGTACCGTGTATCTGGCTAAATTCTGGTCAAGACTAGTGTGAGGTATAACCATTTTGATGAAAGATACAAACTGTTTCAGAAAAATATCAAATATTTTACTGAAACAGTCTGCTTTAAAGTTTAAAAGCTACGGCTTCAAAACCTTAATATTATGCCTGTGGGCTTCGACACTAATCAAACCTCAAACGGCATCTAGCCTACTACACAGATCTGTGGCCAATCCTGTTCCTCCTGCGACTAATGGCGGAAGTTCAGGCTAATCAAAGCATGACGCAATAATTATAAATTACATCTCAGATGACTTATAACTACTAGTAGGCATCATCCGGTGTCAGGTCTCGGGACGAGGGTTTTCTGTTTTCTATAATGGTTGCAACCAGATGGCAGGCGTCGACCTCGATAAGCTGCTGTCATTGGATAATATTTGACAAGCAGCAACGATTCACACATTGCGGCCCAATCGCAGTACTCCGGTACTGGTCCGCCAGACACCCCACTGTTCTGCCGCCGCTTATTTCGGAACACCCGAATTCTTTCATCTGAGCGTTATCCCGGTTGCATTCTCACTCAGCTGTGATGCGTCGGAGCCAACAGTTCGCTATTGTGACAGCATTCATGCTGTAATATGATTTGAAAACGTTCTCACGGCCCGTCTCCTGCTTGACGGCAACTAACTTGGGCAGCTCTAGAAACACTAGAAACTCGTGTAAAAATGGAGTACGTACAAGTTTTTCCCACGCTGGCAATCGAACCTGGTGCCTCTCGCGTGCAATGGCATGTTAACCACTGCGCCACAGGGGCCGCCATGAAGACACTCACTACACAAGCGTGGAATACAGGATCTACACAAGCGAATAGTCCGCCGATGAGTGTGACGGAGAAAAACGCCGCGGCGCGCGTTTTTTCCGCGGCGTCGGATACGACTCCCGAAGGAAGTGCGGCTTTCCTGTTATGGCCGGTAGCCGCCAGCCAGATATGGTTAGGGTTGCCGCAATTATAATAAATAATTGATTTAACAAAGATTGTAGGACTCTGCCTTCGGTATAACTTCCTAAAATTTACCAACTACAAATCATTTGCCTCAAATTAGCAAAGTAGATCGAGATACACTTTTATATAACAAATAAATGAAAAAAAATAATCACTCATACAGAGAAGTGAAAGAACTGGCGGCGGAAGAAAAAGAGGAATGGAAAAAGCTCCACCGATAAACGCCCGTAAGTTTAGACGTATTGGGCAAGGAGACTGTGGATCGTTTTCGTAATATGACGGATTGTATAAAAATCATTTTTAGTTGGACTTGGCATATTCCGACTCAGGGAACATTACAAGTTTAAATAAAATTGAGTTAGTAATGTGAGATAGAGATTTAAGCGTGTATCAAGAGGAAAAATTAAATCGGGACAGCCACTACAGTAGGCACTGGCAAATGCATTTGATTCAAAGTAAGGAGTCAAAAGTAACAAGCAGTAGTGTAAAATTGTCTCAAATTTGTACAAAATTGGTGCACTGTGTTTACCATTGTTGTTCTATTTTCAAATTACTGAAAATGCGCAAAAGGACACAAGGTCTCTAATAAAAAGGACTACATTTCTCATTTCTGACAACCCTAGATTCAATGCAGCGAGAGCGCGTTTTTTTTTAATGCTGAGTGTCGCCCAGTCACCGCGGCAGGCGTGTACAAATGTATATACATTGGCACATCCTATTTAAATTCAATAATTTTAACCAATCACAAAAAAGAGGGTGTAGCAAGTTTCACACGTTAGTCTGGGTCGTATTTGGTAGAAAGACCGCTCTTAGCAGTTATTTTAATTTTCGATTCGATTCCCATACAAATGTTTTCAGTCGGCCAACCAATAAGTATGGGAAGTCAATTTTTTTCGAATTCACTGATTTGATCCTATAGAAGTTGTCCGATGTCTAGAATAAATTTATACACCTAGAATAACAGTGCGAAAAATCCTTACAACTCTTTTTTTACGAATATGCATAAAGATAGGTCTATCCTGTTAGGAGCGCGGAATGTGACGGACGACTTTAGGAGAAAACTGTTATAAGAGAATTGCCTACATCAGCCAACTAGCGCCACCTTTTATTTTATTTTTTTAACTCCTAAAACAGATCTAATTGAAAAAAACATACCAAATTCAGTGTAATTTGGTAGTGAATTACAGTAGTATTTTTGGTATTATTTTTCATTAACAAATTGTAATGAATATTGACGTTATCGTAATGAATAGCAGTGTCTTAATGAAACAAATGCAGAATAAATCTAACTAACTAACTAGTTTTACAAACTAAGAAGCTTTAGGTCTAAGCCTTTTAATGCGTCCGTCACTAGTCTAGATAAATTAAATAATTTCTGAAGGGTAACTTTATTACGAAGTGCAGTGGACTGCACGCGGCGGGAGGAGGGGTGGGGTAATCAGATTAGCTGCTTCTACGTCTTGCCGAGTTTACTGAATAAAATATCTGATATCCATTGAGCTGTATGATTTTTATTGAAGACACTGCTAGAAATAAAAAAGCGGCCGAATGCGTAAAGGACTTAGGGTTCTGTACCGAATTCGCCGTTGTATCAGGTCATCGTAGACTATCGAGCATAATCGTTATATTGGAGCCCCTTAAATATTTATTTTATTGATTTTAGCTAGTTTTTATTTTAGTATTTGTTGTAATAGCGGTAACAGAAATATATCATCAAATTTAACCGTCTAGCTATCACGAGATACAGATATTCATGAGATACAGCCTGGTGACTGACCAATACGGACGCTCGGACAGCCAAGTGTCAGTAATATGGTCCAGTTTAACCCTTTCGGTGCGGATCCCTAAAAAATTATTGATGGAATTTAGTGAACATTTTAAGGCTTTTATTGAAAAAATACACCGAATGGTGCGCCGCGCGCGATCCAAATATAAAGAAAATTCTCCATTGTATGTCTAATCCAGCCCAGCCCACTCACAAGAAATTATGTTTTACGTAAATAAAACAACAAATCTATGTTTAAACGACAAGTATCTCACGTCTGCTCGTGGCAGTAACTGACAAATAAATGCCCCCAGCCCGGTCGGGCGTGGCCCACCTTCATTTTATGTACTTATTGCATGCCACAACAACCCTGCTGCTATGTACCTACTATTTCATAGAACACGGCAATTAAAAGAGCAATACTTTGATTAAATGTTTCAATCGCAACGCGGCAGATTGGACCGAGAAACTGAAACCTACGCCAGCAGCAAGTACTCTTTATTTATAATTCGTGCACAAACTGACAGTTGCACCTCACCCGATCAAAATGAACATGTTTTTTCTATGGGGTTATTGCTGGAACTCGGTAATTTTTTTCAACTTTTTCAAACATATTGTGTGTGTTTTCATACTTTGTTTTTTTTTATCAAATTTTTCCACTATTTGCCGCTGTTAATCCTACTCCGAGGTATTTTTAGTTATATAGACCGGCAATTAATCGTGTTTTTTGATTAGCTTCGATCCACGACTAATGAAAAACGTAAAAACACATAACTTTTCAAAGCATAGATGTCCCATTTTTTTATCCAATAACAGTGGGTCATCGGACCCAGTGCTTCATTTCCTTCCATCTGGTAGTAAGCATTCCTGAAACCATATTATTATCCGATCATCAGGGAAAAAATCTTATTAGTCTATAAAAAGAAAAATCTTGTTCAAAAGAAAAATAACATTTCTCAGCGGCATAGACTTCTCATCCCCCCTTAAGGGGGAACAGTAGGCACAGTAGCGACGCCAATCATTTTATTCCTAATACTTTACAAATAGAAAGAAATTCAAGAATATAAACAATACAAGCCTTAGTAAATAACTTGAAGTATTTTTGGAATCATGTTTTGATATTATGAGGATCAGTCATTGAGAGAAAAAGTGATAACCGCCAAAAACGGCCGTTTTTGGCGGTAATCAGATTCTCATAATTCTCACTGATTCCGATAGTAATAAACATGATTCAAAAAATACTTCAGGTTATTTACTAAGGCTTGTATTGTTTATATTCTTGAATTCTATTATATTTGTAAAGTATTAGGAATAAAATGATTGGCGTCGCTACTGTGCCTACTGTTCCCCCTTAAGCGTATCCGTTTTATGGGGCACCTACTTTTTAATTTTTATACTGAACCAATGCAAAGCTCTCCCGAAGCTTTACAAAATAACAGAATAAAGAACAGGCGACCCAGTTTACGTGAAGCTTGTGCTGTGCATCATATTTTCATTTTCACTGAAAAGAGGACTCGGTATTATGTGAAACTACTATAACAATAGTAATATTTACCTTAAGCAACAATAACAAGTAATATTTAAAAATTAAAGACCCGCACGCGTGGTTTACATTTGGTTTCTCATTTCGAATATTTCATGTATCAAATTGGTATTGTAACGTACGTTGTTTTGAAGAATATGTTAGGGCTCTACCAGACAGCGGTCAGACGTTCAGCGTTCGAGCGTGCCCACGAACCCCGCTGTTGGAAGCTCTACGCCCTACCACAACAGCTACAATGTTTTAGCAGTCGTTAAGCTATGACAGTCATCAATCAAGGCGAAAAAAAGGTTTATCTGTGTCTTGGATATTTATGTTGATAATAAAATATAGTATCATGGAGTTAGTGGCCCACAACTTAGTGTGGAACTAGCTCAATTAGTATTTATTTGTCTCCACATCCATACTTCTCTATCTGTCTATCTGTTTATCTGCTACTCTTCACGCTTCAATCACTGAGCCAATTTGGTTGAAATTTAGTATGTAGATAATTTGAGGCCCACATAAGGTCATATTACCTTTTCATGCCGCAAAAAGGGATTGTTCGCGATGGATCTAATTCGCGAGCGGAGACGACGGGTATCTTAATATTTTGAAAGAAATATTCAAAGACAATGGCCGCTGCTTCAAATCGGCGAATACATCACATTCATCACTACAGCCGCGGCTGGCATCCAGCGCGAGATCTGCCGCTAATGAGCGCGTGTGTCGCAAATTCCGCGCGTTATTTGCGCGCGTCATTCAGACAAACAGACCAACTGCGGGTAATGTGAAGCAGATGAGATGCGTATAAGGGGGCTAAAGCGAATGTTTATATAAAAATGGGGATTGTTCTCGAATTCGCGATGGATCTACTGTTCGCGAGCGGAGGCCACAGGTATCTTAATATTTTGAACGAAATATTCTAAAACAATGGCCGCTGCCTCAAACCGGTGAATGCATCAGATACCCCACAACGGCCGCGGCTGGCATTCAGCGTGAGATCTGCCGCTAATTAGCGCGAGTGTCGCAAATTCCGCGCGTTGTTTGCGCGCGTCAATCAGACACACAAACCAACTGCGTGTAATGTGAAGCAGAGGAGACGCGTATACAGGGACTAAAGCGCGTTTTATTCAGAAGGCTTACAATCATAACGTGATTATCTCTTACGGGGTACACAGAGACTAAGGCCACGTTTAGTGTGTTGCACGGTAGACGTTAGGTAGAAAATTGATGGGTGATGGGTTGCTTCACGCATCACCTAATTGACAGGATGTAATGTGTGTAAATTCCATAAAATGGAAATGCCCTTTGCTTAGATTTTAATCATTCGAACATTTTAATAAACCGTCAAGTGCGAGTCCGAGTGCACGAACATACAATAAACTACAAAAGACTCTTAAAAACACGTTATAACAATTATACAATAATATATATTATAAGCTATGCTTGGCTCGGGTAGTGTTGACCCCCACCTCTGCCTATAAATACAGGCGTTCATTTGCGATCGAGCTCATTTGCTGCTCATCTGTCGGTCGGTAAGGTCGTTGGTGTCAACATTGCGTGAGTCAAGGTTTCCCTATTTATTTTTCTGTGGTGATTTTTGTTTTGATTGAAAGTAACGGTTGTTTGTGATATTAAAAATTACTTGAAATATTATTAAATACTTGTTGTTATTTAAATTACATCGATTATTGAATTAAACTTAAGTTTGTTAAGAAATTGTTCTTTTTTTTAAATTAAACTACTTCTGGTTGCTAAAATCAGAAGTGGGATAGGATTTCGCTCACAATTAGCCTTATTTTCCCGTTTCAAATCAGCAGTAAACAACCGTTATTTTCAAATTAAAATGCCACGTGCGTCGCGTGATCGTATTATTGAGACGCCACCTCGTTCCGAAGCCGAGCGTGGTCGTCGCAGTGAATCCTCGCGACATAGTAGGCACCGTTCACGGTCACGTCGTGACAGACCGCGTGTGCGGCTAGGTCGTAGTGGCACGCGCTCGCGCTCACGTCACTATAAGTTGCGCTCGCGTTCGCGTCGTGATAGGTCGCGTTCTCCATGTGTCGATTCGCGTCGAGCCAGGTCGCGGTCGCGTCATAATAAAACGCGTTCCCGCCGCGTTCATTCGCGTTCTAGTGACATATATCGTTCGTGTGATAGATCAAGGTCACGTTCGGTTAACCCGCGGCATCGTCGGAGCAAGTCGCGCTCCTACCCTTACGACAACTCAGTGAAAGTTGCGTTGGGCTCGATTATGTCGCGATTAACCGCTATTGAGGAAAGTAGGGCCAGTGATTCGCGTGTCCCGTCATCCGCTCGTGGTAACACAACCCTTTTAGATAAAAATAACGCCTCGACAACCCAAGCGCTTGTTGATGCGTTAGGTGCATTAACAAAAAACAAGTCTAACAATTATTATGTCTCAAATTTTGATCCGGCTATAAATAATTTCGAGGTGTGGTGCAACGAGGTGGAGAGGGCTAGGCGCGCGAACCGTTGGGATGATCTTGAGTGCTTTTCGCGCGTAGCTCATTGTTTGAAGGGTGACGCGAAAACTTGGCTAAATGAGTGGGCTACTAATGACCGCTCATGGTCTAACTTCGTTAGTGAATTTAAGTCCTTGTGTCCGCAAAAAAGGAATTACGCGCAAATTCTTCATGAGGTTATAAACTCCACGTCTGAAAAGTTTATGTCATACGCAGAGTATGCACGTCGCTCATTACTACGCTTACGAGTAATAAAGGGATTAAGCGAGGAACTTATGGTCCAAATAGTAATCTACGGTATCAGTGATGTTCAGGTGCGTGCAGCGGCCACTAATGCTGACTTAACCACAGAAAATTTAGTGTCATTTTTAGCCACTTATGTAAAACCTACCCGTAAGTTTGATAGTCGCAACTATGATAAACCTTTGCCATCAAATTCCAGTGTAGCTAAGAAGCGTAATTTTAATAGTTCTGGTAAACCCGAAAATAAGTGTTTTATTTGCGGCCAAATGGGCCATTATAAAGATAAGTGCCCGAAAAGGCGCGGTGCTACCGACAAAACCGATAGTAGCGCTAAACCGGTTTGTTCTTTCTGTAAAAAAGTGGGGCACAAAGAAAGTGACTGTTTTACAAAGGCTCGCTCTGAGGCCCAAAATAACAACAACAGTCAACGAAAAGTTAATTTATGTAGTGAGCTTTCAAGTGCAGAACGTAACAGTGACATAAGTACAGCTGTAATTCAGGGCATACCAGTTGATATCCTTATAGACAGTGGTGCGCTTAACGTGTCCTTGATATCATCTGCCGTAGTGAATTATTTTTCCGGTTCGCGAAAACAGATAAACTGTTCTTTGAAGGGAATAGGCGATAAGTGGTTTATTGCTCGTGAATACATTACTCTAACGGTCGAGTTTAGTAATATAGCGCTTGAAGTTGACTTTGTTATAGTGCCCGCGTCGTACATGAATACGCCAATTATCATAGGGACAGATGTTTTAAACCGCGATGGTGTTACGTTTATTCGGACTAAACATGGTCAGTATCTGACTCATGCACAGGCTAGGGTACTTAAGGCAAATACGATAAGCGCTAGCGAGCCTGATAAAATAAATACGCCTCTCGAAGGTGCTGAACTCGCCAAGTTGATGGCTGTCATAAGAGAATTCTCTCCGTTTTTAATATCTGGTACAGCGACTACGACTGTGAAGACCGGTAAAATGCACATCAACTTGACTAGTGAGGTACCCGTAGCGTACCATCCTTATCGCTTGTCTTACCAGGAGAAACTTAAGGTTCGTGAGATTTGCCAGGACTTATTAGACAAAAAGATCATCAGGGAATCTAATTCCGAGTATGCAAGCCCGATCATACTGGTCAAGAAAAAGGACGGCACAGACAGAATGTGCGTTGATTTTCGTGCATTGAATCGTATAACCGTAAAGGATAGATATCCCTTGCCTTTGATTGACGACCACATTGATCGGCTTGGAGGCTCGAAATTCTTCTCATCTTTAGACATGGCTTCAGGGTTCCATCAGATCCCTATTGACGAGGGCTCGATACACAAGACCGGGTTTGTCACTAATGAAGCTCACTATGAGTACTTAAAGATGCCGTATGGTTTATGTAATTCTCCTACTGTTTATCAGCGTATCATCAATAATACCTTACGCAAATTCATAGAAGCTGGGACTGTACTTGTGTATATTGATGATGTCCTCATCGTAAGCATGTCTGCCGATGAAGGTGTTTCTTTGTTATGTGAGGTTTTGAGGACTTTAACTGAGGCCGGATTCTCTATCAATTTGCGGAAGTGTACCTTTCTTACAACCGAGGTAGAATACTTGGGTCGGATTATCAGTCATGGCCAGGTTAGGCCGAGCCCGCACAAAATAGAGGCCTTAGTAAATGGACCTACCCCGGCTAACGTCAAGCAAGTGCGTCAATTCTTAGGCCTTGCTGGATACTTTCGACGTTATATCGAAGGTTACGCAACAAAAACCGCTTGTATCTCGCGCCTCACCAAAAAAGACGTTAAGTTTGAATGGGGACCTGATCAAGATCAAGTCCAACGGGATATCATTAAACAGTTAACTAGTGCGCCTATACTTGCGATTTTTGACCCTAACCTTCCCACCGAGTTACATACCGACGCCAGTAGTGCAGGGTATGGCGCAGTGCTTATGCAAGTCCACGCGGATGGCGGTAAACGAGTGGTAGCCTATTTCAGTAAGGTCACTCAAGGCGCAGAGGCAAAGTACCATTCATATGAATTGGAAACGCTGGCGGTCGTCAAGGCACTGCAACACTTTCGTCATTATTTGATCGGTGTTAATTTTAAAATCATAACTGACTGCAATGCCTTGAAAGCCACCGAGCGTAAAAAGGATCTCCTTCCACGAGTCGCACGCTGGTGGATTTATCTGCAAGATTTCAATTTTGAAATTGAATATCGTAAAGGCGTGATGATGGGCCACGCAGATTATCTAAGCAGGAATCCACCAACGTCGCAAGTCAATAATATTGAGCGACCCCTTAACTGGGCACAAATGGCTCAGTCTGCTGACTCCGAGACTCTTGACCTCATACAAAAACTTAGAGGTGGTCTTTTAGATTCCAATCGATATGTTTGTCAAAATGATGTCCTTTATTACCGCTACTCACCTGTAGGTGAGGAGTCGCGCTTATTGTGCTATATCCCTAAAGGGCACAGGCTCAGTTTACTGCGAGTCTTCCATGACGAGCATGAGCATATCGGGGCTGATAAAACTTATGATCTTATTTTAAAACATTTTTGGTTCCCCGGTCTAAAACAATTCGTTCAAAAATATACCTCTCATTGTTTGATCTGTATTTCTAAGAAACGTGTTCCAAGAGCACCCCGTCAACCTATTACGTCATGGGAAAAGTCCGATGTACCTTTTAGTACGGTGCACGTTGACGTATTAGGACCCTTACCAGAATCCAACGGATATAAATTTGTACTTGTTTTGGTTGACTCCTTCACCAAATTTTGTCTACTTTATCCTATGTACAGACAAGACACAAACGAATTAAAACGGGTTTTTAATAACGCAATATCTTTATTTGGGACGCCCAAACTAATAGTTTGCGACCGTGGTCGTATGTTTGAAGCGTCAGCTTTTACTAGTTGGATATCTGAGATGGGTTGCGACATCCACTATATAACGCCCGAAATGCATCACTCTAATGGGCAGGCCGAGCGTTATATAAGGAGTGTGTTGAATCTTATTCGTGTAGAGAGTAACAATAAAAAATGTACTTGGTCTGATGCTTTATGTAAGATCCAATTAGTTCTTAATGTAACAAAACAAAAAACCACCCAGTATTCTGCTTTGTACCTACTAATCGGTACAAATGCAACCACTCCTGTTATACGTGCCCTGATCCGCGATGTTGCCATTGAGAACTCCAGCCCTAATCGGGAAGCCACGAGAGAACTCTGCAGGAGCTCTGCCAAAACATTGCTGGACAAGAATCGAGACAGTCAGGACGCACGGGTGAATCGTCAGAGACACCCGCCTAGAAAATTCCAGGTTGACGATCAAGTATTTGTGATAAAGTATTCACAATCTGCTGGGAAACTCGATCCTGGCATGAGGGGTCCATACCGCGTCATAAAGGCGTTACCGAGCGATCGTTATGAGCTAAAGCTGTTAAGTGGAGCTAGAGGCAAGACGTCTCAGGCTGCTGCTCAGTACATGGTACCCTGGAAGGGCGAATGGTGTCCTGAGAGTTGTGCTGCATTTTTTGAAAGTAAGTTCCCGACGGAATTTAACTTTGCTATATTTTTATGTTACAGTAGCACGTATGATGTGTGTATGCGCGCGGAAGCGAGACGCGTGCGTGCTTTGCTGGCTGGAACCAACCGCCAGGGTGGCCCAGTTGGGGCATGCTACCGAGGTGGTCGGCGCCGTGGAGTGTACAGCCCCGGCGGGCGCACTCTCTGCGCGTGTGACAGGCGCTGACCTGGTGGACACGCACTCTGCGCGTGTGACAGGCGCTGACCTGGTGGACGCGCACTCTGCGCGTGTGACAGGCGCTGACCTGGTGGACACGTACTCTGTGCGTGTGGCAGGCGCTGTCCTGGAAGACGTGTACTCTGTACGCGTGGCGGGCGCTGTCCCGGCGGGTGTTGTCCCGGTTTATGTGTTCTTCGAACGCATATCGGGCGCTGTCCCGGCGGGTGTTGTCCCGGTTTATGTGTTCTTCGAACGCATATCAGGCGCAGTCCTGGCAGCCGCTGTGCTGGTTTACGTTACGTAACGGGGGGGAACTTGTACAAGTTCAAGTATGAGTATAACTGAGATATTCTGTGTGAAGATGTATGCATACCTATGAGAGCAAAGTGTTTTAGTTCTGTCTCGAAAGTGTAATTCTGTATGAGGGCCTTGTATGTGTGACGTATGACAGACTAGGCAAAAGTGTATAACGTCACAGAGAATAACCTATTTGTTTCTCATGCAGATAGCGACGATGATGATGATGCCCCTGCTAGTCTCGCCAGCGCTACAGGTGAAGGCGAGCCACGTACAGGTGAAGATGGCGAGCCAAATTCCGCCATGCCTGCCTGTGCTTCTGCAGAAGACATCTCCAGTGTGGCCGAGGACGGCACACGATCAGGAGAGGCCGTATAAGCTATGCTTGGCTCGGGTAGTGTTGACCCCCACCTCTGCCTATAAATACAGGCGTTCATTTGCGATCGAGCTCATTTGCTGCTCATCTGTCGGTCGGTAAGGTCGTTGGTGTCAACATTGCGTGAGTCAAGGTTTCCCTATTTATTTTTCTGTGGTGATTTTTGTTTTGATTGAAAGTAACGGTTGTTTGTGATATTAAAAATTACTTGAAATATTATTAAATACTTGTTGTTATTTAAATTACATCGATTATTGAATTAAACTTAAGTTTGTTAAGAAATTGTTCTTTTTTTTAAATTAAACTACTTCTGGTTGCTAAAAATATATTATTAAAATTTAAGATAATCAAAGTAGAGTAAGCAAGGATATGTCTATGAAACTGTTATGCCATTGGTAACAACTACACGTATGCCAACACCTTTATACCCAAAATACATTATAATTAAATAAAGTATATAGGACCGAAGGGGTACCGTTGCGATTTAACAGATACAGACAGACTAACATCGGAGTATCAGCAATTAGGTCCCCCTTGCACCCTTTTACGAAGCCCTAAAAAGCGACATTACCTTATTGTGCATTAAGTGACATTCTAAGGTGACACTATGCAAAGCTTATGCTCTACATTCAAAAGTAGCCACCCAATGAAAATGAAGAATTTCCTCAGCATTAAACCAACAATGGCCGATTATAGCGGCTAATAGTGAACCAGCGTTGCGAACTCCCTTGATTGAATAATAGAACCCTCGGGAGACAATGACTGAGGCTACACCACAAATAGTTCCATTATCTATCAGGTATTATTAGACCTATTTCCAGGTATTATCCTACTTCCTCGAATGCCTTTCCCTACATTAAGAGCAATGTATTTAAAGGAGATGTAATGTATAGTGCCTGATTTGCTACTATTCAGACGGGACGGGACGGTAGTTTCACGCAGGCGTTTAGTTTGAAGATTACGTTATAATTAGCTGAAGGATTTATTTTAGTAAGCATTTATTTGACTTTTTATGTAAGGGTGGCTTCCATGGCGCTCTGTTTAACACGCCAGCCACCTACACGAGGGGAATCGGGTTCAAATCTTGTTTGGGCCGGGCACATACGTGTGCTTTATTTTCACCGGCATTCGGAAGTTTGTCGTCAGGCAGATGTCCGTCCGTAACAACTTCGCCGAATCGTATTAAGTTAAAAGTTATTACGTTTGATTATGCATATTATTATGGTCACGTTACCAGACATTAATAGTGGCATTAAAACGGGCTGCTACGCATCACAGCTGAAGAAGATAAAACCATAATTATGCTCAGATGAGGAGGATAAAAGCATAGACAGCAGGCGCCATGAAGCGATCACATACATGTTGTAAGTCGTAGTGGATTAGCAATTCGCAAGGACTTGATTAGCACTCACCGGCACTGCGACGCTATCAGCGAATCTCATGGCTGTCACCTATCGTGACATCGAAAGTGGCGACACAACACTTCCTAACTGAGGACGCAACCGATTAGTCGCTCCGATGAGGAGGAAGGTAGAATGAAAGTGAGGCGCCATTAGACGATTGCGACTTCACGTTGCAGTGAATTAGCAAAGCGCAAGGACGTGAGCTGATTAGCACTCGCCGGCACAAGGGCGCTATCGTTGAATGTCGCGGATGTCACTTAACGTGACGCCGAAAGAGTCGAGACAACATATGCTTTCCGACTAAGGATGCAGCCACATAAGTAAGAAAGACGCATAGACAAACGCCAAGAGTTGATGGCGACATCGTGTCGTAAGTCGCAGTAGCAATGAGGGAGGATTAGAGTTGAGCACTCGCCGGCACTGCGATGCTATAAGCGAATCACCTGGCTGCAGGTAAACGGTACACCACTGGCGAGACAACACTTTCTTACTGAGGACGCAACTGAGAAGTCGCTCAGATGAGGAAGAGGATAAAAGCAAAGTCAGGTGCCATAAGGTGATAACGACACGTTATGTCGTCACGTTAGCAGTGAATTAGCAATGCGCGAGGGCTTGATTAGCACTCGCCGCCACTGCGACGCTATCGGCTAATCTCGCGGCTGTCACCGAACGTAGCTAATCTTATAGAAGATAATATGACTTCCATTTGCGTGAAAATATAACTATCTTGCGCGATCTTCGGCAATTACTATACAAACTAATATTACTATTAGAATATATTTATTGCTTCTTTTGTTTGATTAAACAAAAATTCTATAAAGCTAATTACGACCAGTTAACAAAGTCTATAATATACGCCAGCAAACAACTACTTTTAAATAAAACATAAAATGAGTATAGTAAACTGGGTGATAAAACCAAACCAACGCGGACGAAATCATAGACCCTTCTTAAATGGATTTGCAAGAGGCAATTTGAAGAGAGGGATTTGTAGTTTTTAGGGTTCCGTAGTAAACTAGGAACCCTTATAGTTTCGCCATGTCTGTCTGTCTGTCCGTCCACGGGTTTACTCAGAGACTATAAGTACTAGAAATCTGAAATTTGGTATGGGTATGTATATTAATCATGGCAAAAATATACATACGTATGTTAATCATGTCAAAAAAGTGGTAGAAGAAAGTCTTGAAAATATTTTTTTTTTAGGTTAGCTCCCATACAAGTGCAGAGGGAGTAATATTTTTTTTTCTTTACAAACCCATCGTGTTCGGTATTGTTAGATAGGTAAAAAATATTGTGAGGTTGAGAACACAATTTTTCGATTTAGGGATCCGTTTCCGTCCGAAATATTTGGTTTTAAAGTGCAAATTTTTATTAGAGGTAAGTGTCCATCCCCTCTATCTACTAAACGGTTATACCTATATGGATACGTGAAAAAAATTACATCAGTAGTATATATACTGAAATTAAAAGGAAAACTATCAGAGCTGAGTACTAGGTACAAACTAAAAAGTTATAGGCAACCAACTTCTAAAATGTAGTCGATAATGTAAAATTTCATACATTTTCATTGTTACATGCTTTTGCTCGTTAAACTGAGATGTACGAGTGTGAACAGTGTGAACTCATTGTCATTCGTAACTACGGAACCCTACACTGCGCGCGGCCCGACACGCACTTGGCCGGTTCTTTTTATATATATAATCCAGTAAAAAGGTAAGTATTCACGCCGGCTATGTATAATTTCTAGTTCTTAAAGTTTTATTCTGTTATAGTGTGCCAGTTGGCACACCGCCTCCAAACCAGCGGGGAAGACTGGAATTATCCAGACCGGGATTAACGTCTACATTTTTATAAAATCGGCTGCGAGTCCTGGGAACCGATTGCTGAACCGTACGGATACGTAAACGAGTCGTCAAACTTCTGCATGAGAATTTCAAATGGCCTAATTTTAGAAATACGTACCACTTGCCGTAATTTATCGTTTCATCATAAATGAGATTTTCATGCCTGACTCCTTATTTTTTTTTTGCGTAGTAAAGAATATTCATTTTCACAATGAATTAAATAGTAACACAGCATATAAAATAAGAGTTATTTTGCAAGCTTCCACAGCAATTCAATCGGCTACTTTTATTGTATTTTATCGATCATCTATACAAATATTATAAAGAGGAGAGATGAATGTTTGTTTGTTTACTTTAAATAAACTCCGAAACTACTGGACCGATTTTCAAAATTCTTTCTACTATGGAAAGCAAATTTATCTGCTATAATCAACGCAGAAGAAGTCACGGGAAATTTAATAGTATGTTATGTTAGTGATTCTGCTTCAGAGATCAAAATAAAGCCAGGAACGTTCAAAATCAATATAACGAGCGGCTCTAAAATTTCCCCCAGGCACGGCCGCGTCTCCGTCGGTCGTGCCGAACGAAAAGGCAAGTTTTTCTGTTGCGTCCGCCAGCGCCTTATACGGCGCGGCATGCGCACGACGCGACTGGATATTTTGCTCGGCCGCTTTGCTCGAGGATGTACTCGTACTGCAATTAATTAGATTGCAAGCACACGCACTGGTATTTAGTTTGCGCGTACAATTTACGTATAAACGAGGTTTGGAACGTTTTCGTGTAAACTTTATGTTTCGAGTCCTTCGCGTACGCTGGGTTGCTACCTCACGACATAATATGTGTGTGCTTTTTGTTATTACTTCTTTGGAAGCGGCACTAAACGTGACCATACATAAGTAAATTGCTGTCGTCAAAAAAATTTTAGTTGTGAAAACAAATATGACCCTTTAATTAAATAAACGATAAAATGTTGAATCTTAAGTTGACTTCTAATTTAGCCGACTAAAATGAAGCCTTATAGGGGGCCAGGTATTTGACCTATGTAGGTATGTTCACACCTAACAAGCCTATGGGTCAACATATTTCATAAATAATATGTCTTTAAATTTGTCTCCATGGCACTACTCTGGAAGAGTAGTAGTTGGTTTGAAATACTTAAAAAAAAAAATTCTGTTGGTTAAAAAAGAAACTACTTAATTTCCTACTAATATAATAGTCTACTCAATAACACTGCATTGTCATCAGTTTATAGGAATTCCGGTTAAGGAAGTGGTTTTAATTTAGCCTCGAAGATTTGACCCACACGTACTAACAGGGGAAGTTTAATAATTACTAGAAATCAAAGATACGTGCTTAGTCCCGTTACTATACTTAACATATATACTTCTGATAGAAAACTAATAAACACTATTATTACATAAATAATAACTATAATATAGAAAATGCAACCACCGCTAGCCGTTTGATTTCCTAGCATAGACGTATATACCATTTCACTTAAAAATTAATAATTATGTTAACTATTTATTATGTTAAAGACACGTCATTTCCGGGATACGATTTATTTGTGTTAGACATAAATCATGCTTGTTTTAATACTCATAAATATATTTTAAACTATGTACTTAGACTTTAACACAGTTCTTAAATTATAGATTATAGATAGATAGACTTCGGCTTTATCTGCGTAAATAAATATACACGGACTAATCTATCTCCGTGGCGCAGCGGTCAACACGCCTGCCTGCGACACGGAAGGTCCCGGGTTCGATCCCCGGTCTTGGATGTTTATCTATATAAGTATCTATTATAAAATATAGTAAGTATCGTTGAGTTAGTATCCCATAACACAAGTCTCGAACTAACTTTGGGGCTAGCTCAATCTGTGAGATTTGTCCCTATAATATTTATTTAATCAAACAGATTGAGCTAGCCCGCAAGTAAGTTCGAGACTTGTGATATCATATAGATAAACGTCAAATTGAAAAAGATCATTTTCCACCTTGACCTGACTGGGGATCGAATCCGATACCTGTGGTGTGACGCAGGCATGATAATCATTAAGCCACAGAGGCCCATGTAGCCACGAAGTGGTATCCAGAAGGTTGGCGACGTAACAGGGGTAGTCCGCGAGCACGATGGAGTGACGATTAGCGCGCAAATTTTTAACGAATGATCAAAATTGGCCATTTGAATTGGAAAATAGAAAGGAAGTCCAGAAAGGAAATGGGGGATATTTTTTTTCCAGCAGTAGGATAAAACTGTTACAATTGAAAAATACTCACTAGAATACTAGGGAGTCGGATAACAACAATATTATATTAAAAATAAATTAAAAAGAAGTCCCACGCGTATGTGTGTCTGACTGTTCGCGATAAACTCAAAAACTATTAAACGCATTTTCATGCGGTTTCACCCATTGATACAGCCTCCTCAACAGCCTCCGTGGTCGAGTGGTTAAGGCGTTGCCTTGTTGACCCGAGAGTCGTGGGTTCGATTCCCTTTCCAGTTTGGACTCGTGGTACGCCGTGTGGTACTCGGCAGAGTAGAATAGGAACACTCCAAGTCTTTCCGTGGATGTCGTAGAAGGCGACTAAGAAAACAAAAGCTAAATAAAGCTTATAAACATCAAAGAGACCTCTCCAACCCGTCTGGCCAGCGTGGAGAGTGTAGGCCATATCCTCTAACTGTTTTGGCTATTGTATGCTGGCAGTACGGAGGGTCGTGCTCCTGCAGTGGAGACTAACAAAAACCTGATAACGAACGAAAGTTCCTTCGTAAGGCACGTCAAGCCGTTAATCCCGGCTGCCATCTGGTAGTCGTTAAAGGAACCACGTCAGAGACCGAGAGGCGGTTCCGAAGAACCAGGGTGTGCATGGTCGACTGACCGTGTCACCTACACGAAATGATGATGACCAATTGATAGTGATTCATAAGGAAGGATAAGTATGCCCGGAGCAGCCGGGGAAGGCTGCTGCAAGTCTATTAGGTATTCAATATTTAAGAACATGATTCAGATAGTATCCCACGACAAAGGTTCACAAGCTATAGTGGGCCTACCTTAGTCTATGGTTTTAAAACTACTAAGTGAAAATTACGAGAGGCAGGTGGCCAACCGTTTAAACTTTGCCAAAGCCACCATTCACAGCCGTCTGTTTATCGCTGATAAAGTCATGGACATGTGCTTTCATGACTGATAATGCGAGTGTAGTGACTCCTACTTTCTCATCAACTTTACAAAACTATTCGTCCGTATTTTCCGTAAGTAAGTTCGTAAAAGTAAAGTTTCCTTTAATCAAGCAGAAGTTACGAAACGCGCCGTATACGGCGAGCTTTATACATACAGGGCTTATTTAGTTAATTACAGTTGCTGCTGAAATTGTGACACCTTTCTTGGTAAACTAACTACATTACTTAGATCCAACCGGATTAATAGATAATCCAAAGAGCCCGATAGACCAATGGGAATGAGCATAATAAGCACTTACGTGTGTACAGCAACCCCTAATAAAGATCAATAAATAAAGGTATGCAGAATTCAGCGGCAAACCAATCCATTCCTCCTGCCAAACCGTCTATAAGACTTAGTTTAAAAAATAAAATAGAGAATGCCTTTACAGCTTATCTTCAAATCAGGATGGCGCTACTTGAAACAGTAGTTTAAATAAATCATCGATCACGGTTCATGAGACAAAGCCAGTACAGAAGTGATATAAGTACAGTGAAGTCTCGTGAATAGTCCCGTTTTTACCCTTTCGGTACGGAACCCTAATAATGGAACATTCATCAATTTCAATTACCAGTGGCGCGGCGGTTAAAGGCAAAAAATAATCTCATTTCCACCCTGAATGATGGCTTAATGAAGGCTTCGTAATAAAATCAATATTGCGGTTGCCACAGCCGGAGCGTTGCATTAAGCCTCGGACACAATGATAACGGGCGCATTTTTTTCGCGTTTGAATGCGTAGATTAAATGCTCAAACAATGTGATTCTGATCAACCTGGCAATATTTAAATGATGAAATCAGAATCTCTAATAGAATTAACTTACTCTAGAAAGGGTAAAAAATTAGGTCTTCAGATAGAAATTTAACCAGCTCATTGGTGAATTTGAATGTGAAGTCAAATATATTTTTGCTCCACTTTTAGGACCCGAAGGCAGCGGCTCGTTCAGTGGCGTACGAGCGATACATGCAAGTCAAAATTGATGTACAGTTTATATTTGATTTTAACGACTAAACGAAAAATGAAATAAAAAAGAAAATGAGCAAAAAGGAGTTTTAGAAGTTTACTCGGACGAAGGCGCGGGAAAATTTAAATGCTAGTTTCTCATAACACAACACTACGACTGTCTTATCTGGGTCGAGTGCCCTGCGTTCTGCCCGTTCGCTTCTAGACCGGGTCTGGGATGCTGCACCGCTACCGCCCCGCGACCTCCGACATCGTAACCGAGGCCTTATGCTGCATCCACAGGGCTGTTATTAACTTATCGAACTAGTTTTTTCCGCGACTTTGTCCACGTAATTTATAGTTTACAAGCTATTCTGCATACCGTCAACTCCAAACCACTCCAGCTGAGAGTGCAATCGGGAACACACTCAGATGATGTAGAAATTAATAGATACAAATAGTTGTCTTTATCCGTTAAGGGGTAGACATATCCATAGACCAGGGTTATCGAAATCCAAAGTAGTGATAGTTTGCTAGAGGCATCGCCTATTAACGTGAGTGTCAAAAGGTGTTTACAACCTGCACGGGAAGAAGAGTAGCTGGCACACTCTCTACTGCTACTCTTTCTCAGATATACACGTATAAGTTTGTTTTTAAAGATGGTTCTAAAAAATGATTTATGAAAATCAGTTCAGACGTTCAAAAGGTATTTTCAAGGATATTCGTTTCAAGGGTTGCTAAAATTTTTAACTTTTCTTTCTCGCAGTCAAGCGCGGAAAAACACTTTTTTCAATATAGTAATCTGAATGCACAGTAACGATCGCACGAAACGTTATTATAAAATGCGAGAATTCACAAATTGACAGCAACCGTGCCCGCAAAATGAATATTCTTTTTTCTATAAAAAATTATTACACTTTTATAAAATTGAATTTACAGATGCAAACAATTCTACGATTTAACTCCAACGGAGATTCACGTGTAAATATTTTAATTGAAATGTTAAATTAAATGCGACATTTATTTGTGATACAAGAACTTTACAAGAGGGAGCCAAAAATGAGATGGAAAGACGAATTTTAAGCATTTAATGAGGAATGGCAAGACAGGGCACTAGATAGGACAAGGTGGAGAACGGAAGGGGAGGCTTAGTAGTGGGATCTAAATAGCTAGTAAAAAAAATAAGTACTTTTGTGCAAAATTTCAGGTTCCAAGTCCTAGTAGTGCGTTGATATGTCAATTATCAACCAATATTTCCTTTTATATACATGGTAATTGGAAAAACACCCTTATTCATCAAACCATCATACAAGCCCGTAAAATTAACAACTTTTCCTATGGACCCAAAACCGGGATCATAAAAAAAGAATCTACATTTTCATACAGGTTCGACCAGCTCGACAATTTGTATGAGAACATCGAAAACTTTTGAGTTGCCAGCAACGGTCCCATAAGAAGAGTATTTTGATGGGCTGGTTTGATGGTTTGAAAGAATAAGACCCGGTAATATAAAGGAATGTATATTAATTATTACAGACCGCTTATCACATATAGCATCTTTTTAAGATTTATTAAATTTGTAACATGTGGATTAAACTTGTAGACTACAATTAATACAGCTGTTACAGAGAGACACACTGTTGCATTTTGCAGTTGCACCATAAAATTCTAAAATTCCGCAATCCACCGCGGCTATGTCTTGAAAATGTATTTTCTTCCCGCGATAATTATCCTGCGAGCGCGGCGCGCGGCAGATGCATTAAAATCACTTTTAACTTTTTCTCGGTGATAGTACCTATTTCACCGTAGGAAGATATTGTGGACCTTAAAACTAGACATGTAGAAGACCTGCAATTTTTCGACGGTTCTGGGCAGAATTGATTTTCTCTATCTCAGAGAGCTGAGATGGAGTAAAACAAGTGGCATACAAATATCTCGAGCTCGCATTTGAACCGTTGGTTCCCAGACAGCATCATTACATAGCAGTCGTCAATTCATGTCTTCAAGCGGCTTGGAAAACTGACATTAATATTGGCGACTCTTAACATACTTCAAATAAAAACTATTCTATTCTGCACAGCTCTTGGTAGCGAGAGCTGTGTGGTGGGATTTAGAAAACGATTATTTTTCTCAGTCTGTGTAAATGGCAGCTGCATGATGTCCCGTAGTGCAAATAATATTGATTGTGGCCGCGAAACCTTAAAATCATATATCTATCAATAAGAAAGCCTTAAATAAAACTATATTCATCCAACATCAATTTTAACAAATACAGGTACTCTAAACCAAGAGTTTTAAAAATAATCTAGGGTTTCTAGATAATGACAGAACGAGACATGACAACGATTTTTCAAAAGGAATCATCCTATATCTTTCCTGCTATGTAGGTAGGTCTTAGAAGTGAACAGCCGGAAGGAGCCGCCAGTTAAGCCGGACATTTGGGTTAAAAGGCCGGAGTCCCATAATATTTTAGTCGTACTATACCTATAACACGACATTTTTGATATAAATTAGGCAGGGGTTAGTTGGCATAAAATCTTCTTAAATTCTATTAATCGTCATAAAAATGGTGAAATTTCAAAAGCCTAACCAAAGCCGGACTCCGATTGAATCGGCCGGACATGCAACCAAAAAGCCTGTGTCCGGCTTTATCCGGACGCCTGGCAACCCTATATGTAGGCCACAATGATACCTATCCGTACAATGGTAGGACGATACAAGTAGTAGAAAAATGTGTGTTCAATATCGATTCCGCAGGAACAATCGCTGTGAAAACAAAAGAGCGTCCCCACTGACCACCGCAGGCGACCTACTTCATACTTTGCTCATATACTTTAATGTATACACAGTCACAGTCCATTCTGTCTACCTGAAAAAAACCCCTATTTCTTAGCTATTTCCCCCGCATTCATCCGCGTGAGTTTCGGTTTGACCTGTAGTCTTTCTGGACCCCAAGCCATGGACTTCGGAGTTCGAATTTCGGTGACATAATTGGCTTGTTTGTTTGTTTTTCGTATGTGTAAGTGGCCAACACTGGTGTCAGATTATTCAAGCTGAATAATTTACATAATTGGTAAGGTATTGGTTGTACAAGTTACGAAGTTCCGCCCGCGAATAATTAATTATATTTGCTCATAAATGTGTCTCACTTATGTCAACCTATTTCATATATTGTCGGTAATGTGTATCAATTACATCAACCTATTTCAAATAGGCTCGTAGTTGTGTCTCACTTATATCAACCTATTTCATATATGCTCGTAAATGTGTATCACCTATAACAACCTATTTCATATATGGTCGTTAATGTGTATCAATTATATACACCTATTTGAAAGAAAGAAAAATAATTTATTCGGAGCCACACAGTAATTAATACATTCAGTTTAGTGTAATTACATTTTTATGTTCTGTAGAGTGAGGCACCAAAAAGGGGCCACTCAGCATAAGGCAGTGATGCAACTGACATCACGCCGCTGGTCTTCCGTGACACCTTTTCCTTCACCTTTTCTATTTCAAATATGCTCGTAAATTTGTATCACTTATATCAATCAAACCTACTTCAGATATGCTCGTAAATGTGTTTTACTTATATAAAACCTATTTTATATATGCTCGTAAATGCATGTTCAGTTTTAAATGAGACAATCTCTACGTGTCTGTTGGCTGTAGGCCGGCAATTACTTTTATAATTACTAGTGAGACGTTAAAAAGTTATTAATGCTTATTGAAGTGTTCGGTGAAGCTCGCTAACGAACCGGCGTGCCATTTACTTGCGTTTAATGAATATGTGTTATTAAGTTACCTCATTGGAGTGGTGTACAGGTCACATATAACATGTTTCTAATGTTACTGAAATCATACTTAAAATACCTAGCGAGCGATAACCGCGGGGGAAGCATCTCCGTATTAGTGCGTACAAAGATTTTGTCGTATATCCATTTTCCACCGTCTCACTTCGTCGTCATATATGATTACTAGCTGTTACCCGCGGCTCCGCCCGCGTGATATGTAGCCTATGTCCTTCTCAGTCCCCTAACCTATGTGTATGCAAAATTTCATGATGATCGGTTCAGTAGATACGGCGTGAAAGCGTAACAAAACAACAAAAAAGTCACTTTCGCATTTATAATATTAGTTAGGATAACGTTTGTAAGGGTTGGACATTCAAACTGTCGGATGAGCACTTTTATATATGAGAATGTCAATTTTTTTTCTAGTTATCAGTATTGGTCCCATAGGGAAAGTTGGTCAAATTGACGAGCTCCGTCATACCTTAAAAGGAAATTTACACGAGCTAAAATAATCAAAAATTTTGAATACAGCGGCAGCCGTACCGTTGCTGTTGCGTCTCTTATTGTAAATGTTAGTTCATTTATCCACTTTAGCTAAGGCAAAGCTAAGAACTTTTAAAGAAAATACTTTTTGTCCATGTGCTTTTATTAGAAAAAAAATTCTCCCAAAATTAATTTTATCCCTTTATCCAATCAGCCAATTTCCTAATGGTTCTATAATTATCACAAAATATGTGTACAGTTAAACTTTCAGTATAACCGTGAAAAACTGTTATTGGCTGTACAACTGACTATAATTATTGTATAATTTTTATATGTAAAATTTGTTGGTTTGCTATAAAAACTAAATAAATAAAATTATAACAATCGCTTGCGTCAGTATTTCCCCAGACGTCTCGGCGCGTCTGCAACGCACAGTTCTAAGAATAATCAGGATAAAAAACGTAACAATGACGCAAATACCAATACATACACACGAACAAATCAATATTAAACAAGTATGCAGTTTTCCTAGAATTTTCTTCTGCTAGAAAATCGAAATCTTCCAAATATTAAATAAATACCTATGCTGCACACATGTAACGTAAAAAGTTGGAGTCACTTGTGACTTTCCCGCGCCCGGTCTATATTATTTCTAGGTCCATGCTACAAACTCATCATTCATTGTTTAGGAGTAATCCTAAGATTTTTTGTACTTTAATGTCAATGTAATAATACTTCAGATAAATGACACTTCATTCTTTTTGTGACCAGTGGTCAACATCTGAAAAGGAAATAGCGAATGTTGGCCAAAGCCCATTTCATGGTTTTCCCACATATTGTATGGACATCATCGGTAAATCACAGAAGCCTATTTTCTGCATCCATTGATTTATTAACATATCGACCCTGATGAGCCCTAGAAACCAGCTCAAATTTCAAAGGGAGATTCAGAACGGAACTAAAGTAAAAGAGAGCAGGTGGTATCGACGATTTTGTCAGGGAAACCGAGCGTCCCGACGGATGGAGGTCGATTCAGAATATAATTCTGGTTTACTTCTCTTCTCAAAATACTCTTTATTTAGGTCTTAGAAGCGTTAAATCAAATGAGTTACATCGCAACGTAGTTGTTATTCGATCAAAATTTGATTTTATTATCCGCCGCGTCTGTTTATTTATTAAGACTTACCTGAGATCGATGTAGGCTGTTTCCAACTATGTTCAGCGGTGTCCTTATTGAGATTGAGTTAATGATGAAGACTCACCAGAGGTCTGCGAGCAGCGCCGCTCCCTGCCAGTGGTCTTTTAGAGGCTGACATGGTAATGATGACCACCGCTTGCCACAGTCAAACACATACCTATAGCGTATAGACTGCCAACCTCATTCAAAAATGTATGGACCTAATTAAGGCCTGCTATTAGGTAGGCTGCATAGTGAGGCGACGGCGCTTCAGAGTTCTTTATCCCTCGTCACTAGATGGCGTTAATTTGCGGTAGTCTAAATTTCTTTAAACTGAGATATAATTTACTATGTTATGCCAAAAATATTGGTTTATTGTTTAATTAATTTAATATGTTTCGTAAATAATACTTTTATTGCTTTCATTATACGATAGACTGGCAATTTTCTCTCGCATCGTTTTGAATATGACAATAAAACTCAAACAAAATCTTATCATCGCATATCTTGTTCTGCTGCTAAGGTGGTGTGGTGACTGACCTGAGGTCGGCGAGCAGCGCCTCGCCCTGCGCGACGGTGGCGGCGCAGGCGTCGAGGCTGGCGGCGCGGTGCTGTGCGCACTGTTCCAGCGCGCGCCGCGCCGCCTCGGGGCTGTCGTCCGCCGCGCACACGCCGCCGCTGCGCAGCGTCTCCAGCCATTGCAACAGCTGGTGACAACAATTATGAGAATCAGTGCATTTTATTTACCTTCCGAATATAAAATTACAATTTTTTTTTTAGTATTGTAGGAAAAGCGAATAAAAACGACATAACAAACGAGTGACTACTAACAAGCACTGTTCCGTACCGTTTTTTTCACAGCATTTAACATTTGGTGTGGACGTAGGTATAGACCTTGCGATCGGTGCGTGAAGAAAAAGTCGCGCCATCACAACCGTCACTGCCATATGACAGCGTCTTACCAAAATCTAAGTCACTCTGTCTCTGAACCTCTCACGCACTCTTAAATCGGTTAACGGCCGTTAATCCCAACGCATATAAGTGACCATCAGCATTTTCCACCTTTCGATCTCCAGCTAACCAAGAATGAATAATGGTGAAAACGCGAGTGTTTGTACGGAGAACAGTACCTAAACGCACAGCAACCCAATGTATGAACTGTTGTAAAAGTTTACCAACTGATATTTAACCACGGTTTCTTTCTCACACCGACACGACCCCAAGGGAAGGGACCCCAGTCAGGGGTATTCACAAAACCTGTACGATGACCGTCCTCAAAGTACGCCAATACATCTATTGGCGTACTTTGAGGACGATCGTCGCCGGAGTACGAATGAAGTTCAAAATAAAGTGCTATTGATCGTAAGTTTGTCTTGTTATTTTATCCGACTTAAAATTCTAGGAGTAGGAACTCCAGTTTGACATTTGGGACTGAGATTTTAGCATGCCATAAACCCTTCGAGCAACACGGCCTCCGTACCGGACGGAGGGAGTGGGCAAAGCGACAATTTACTATGACAATTTTTCTGGCGTTTTTTGCGGGGGGAAATGTGCACACAAGTTTAGTTCCGCACACCTACATACAAAACTTAAACTGTCACTTGATAGTAATTATGACATTGTCACAAAAAATGACATAAAAAAGTAAAAATAATTTGTGTACAGATGAGTCACACACAACTAACACATAGACATGCATATGCCTAATTTTGCTTGTACCTTGACAGAGGGAAATGCAGCGTATGGCTACTCCCTTCCGTGTTGCTTGAAGCAAATACCTCACATGTTGTATCTGCTTACTTATCAATAAATGGGGTTAGAATTTTTATTATTACTAGCTGTTACCTGCGGCTCCGCCTGCGTGATATATAGCCTATGTCCTTTTCAGTACCCTAATCTATGTGAAAAAAATAAACAATCAATCAAACCCACTTTCGCATTTATAATATTAGTTAGGATATCCTACGCATCCTAGAGGAAAAAATAACTCACATCCTTTTCATGAGAGTACAGCAGCACGGCGAGGTCCAGTCTCCGCCGTCTCCTGTCCACTCTGCTCGCGAAGGCCGCCACGTGCGAGTCCAGCTCCCGCGCCACGCCCAATACCTCTTCAGGGTCGCACTCGCCGGACCTCGCTAGCTCCTCGGCGGCCGCGAGGAGCTTCTGCGCGTTTGTGTATGTGTTCTAGAAGAAAAGTATTACGTTAGTATCAGAATATTAGTCGGTGGACAACATGAAAAAGAACCAGTAAGCTTACAATGATGAAAAGATGTAAACGGCGCTACTTTTTTAAACGTTCTAGGTAATGAAAAACAAAACACGAGAAAAAAAACTTAGAGCATGATGAGCTCCGCCACAAAACAAGTACTGGATATAGATTTTTATAACAAAGCTGTCTTTTACCTTAAGGGACTCCCAACATTTATCGACGCGGAATTGGCTTTAGCCGGTCTGAATGTCTACGGAATAAAAGTGTCGCGCCGACGGCTGCACTCGCGTCACGTCGTACGCGCCGAGCCGCTGCGAATGTGATTAGCGACACCCTTATTCCATAGACATAAAGGAATTTCTGACCGGCTAAAGCCAATTCAGCGTCGATATGCGTGGGGAGTCCCTTATTCTTCTTTTTTAGTCCTCGCTGCTAGTATTCATCATAGAGCAGAGCCAGTAGTCAATAAGCAATTGGACTATTTAATGTTGCCATTCGCACGAAACTGACTGCCTGTTTTCTGAAATTCTGACCACCAGATGGCAGCACTGAGGCATCAACTTCGATTAGCCGCTGTCATTGGATAATATTTTCTTTCTTTCTTCTTTTTAATTATGGCTTCCACCAAGATTTCAGTGATTCTGCCAATGTCCAGTATAATAAGATACTAAGTATCGGTGTTGTACGGTATGTGGCATCAAAGATGGCGTATGTTCTTTGGCAGCCTCGTGGGAGATTTTGGCGACAAATCTATACGAGTCCATTTAACAGTCTACTTTAACTATTTCACAAATTGTTCTCGAGCACGAGCATTTATAACACCAAACTACACCAATTTCATATTATAAAGTCCACTTAAATCAATTTGAAAAATTGTATAAGGCAAACGATAACTGAACCCCTTGACTTTCCACCAAAAACCCCTGGATAATATTTGGCAAGCAGTAACTACTGACACATTGTGGCCCAATCATACCTTACGGGACCAGACGATTCAGGGCTGCCATGCAAACTCATATTTCAGAACAACGTCATTGGCTTCGTGTAAACGGCAATTATATAAGCGAACGTCACCAAATTCGTTGTACCATAGAGAAGTAGGCATTAGTTTGTACACAATCAGAACTTTCTGCGGAAGGATGTGGTGCCTCACCAATAACAATCCCTTTTTGACAGGGTTTTTGTCCAAAATCATGTCAAAAAGGGAACGACAGTGTGCCTACGAGACATATAGACCATTTACTTTCTGAAGACAACAAATATTATGCTCTGTCTGTATAAGGATGTGTAGACCGGCAACGCTCTTGTCACACCCCTGGTGTTGCAGTTTTCCATGGTCGGCGGCGATCACTTACCATCAGGTAACCCGCTTGCTCGTTCGCTATACCATAAAAAATGTAAAAAAGGAATAAAATCATACATATTTGGTCGATACTCACTTGTGCGACATTTTCGAAGTGTTCATGAGATTTCTGGTATACCCTAGCTTTATGGAGATTCCTTCCTATTCCCGTATTCTTCTGGAGAAACACTTCGCCGTGGTTCGCCAGCCATTCCAAAACCTGGACAAAAAAGCTTTAAAAAGTCACCGAGATTAAAAAGATTTCACAATATCACAATTCGGATAGTTGGGTATTGGGGTAAACAGTCTTGTCCGTCAAACGATCAAACCAAATCATCAAAATTAACAACTTTTCCTACGGGACCAATACTGGGAAACTAAAAAAAAAAATTCATGTAAGTCGTCGGGCCGGCGAAGGTAGTTTTTTTTTTTGGGTTTCCAGTGAGCATTCCATAGGAAAAGTTGTTCATTTTAATAAACACTCTGTATTATAGGGCAAACAATTGCAAATCACCCCAATATGCTAAAAATACTAACTGTTTGCATTTATTTCTACCACAGAGCGGGGAATGTCGCTCGGTCGTTTTTTTTTTTATTTATTAGAGACAACAGCAGCCATTCTTAAAACAATATAAACTTAAACTACGAATCATACATTTCCGGCCATAGAGACGCCTTTTCAACACACTTCATACAAAACAAGCGTGTCGGGGGCGGATACCGTTTATATGCAAAAATCTGCTATTTTCTACTTACTTGTGATAAAGGTTACATCGGAATTTAGATTATTACTCTTTTTTAAAAATGCTTTACACATATCATTCTTACTCCAATACGACATTACGGTTTTATAGTTTCGTCATACCTGGCGACAGTCCTCCTTGTAGAGCAGTAGCGCCAGCCGTTGGTGCAGCTTGACCCTGGCCTGGTGGTAGCGGGCCTCGAGCGCGCGGTGGTGGCCTAGGATCTGCTGGATGACAGCCAGCACGTGGCTGGCGCCCGAGCTGTAGTCGGCCGCGGGGTCGCCGCCGCTGCTGCCGGCCGTGCTCACTGACCCCTCACTCTGTGGATGGAGGTAGGAAGATTAATGGATCTAGCATGGATACGCAAGAAATTGTGTTACGGATTATATTATAATGTTAACATGTGTTTTAAAAACAGCTATGATTGTAATACATATTAATACATAAATATATTATCATTTTTATTTTATTTACATGTGAACTTAAAAGCATATGTTTCGTTGGACGCGTAGTTGGTAACACACTTAGGGCGCAGACCTAAGACTCGTGGGTTCGAATCCTACCTGTGGCGAATTCTTTATCATCACATATTTTCAATTTTAATATTATACCGAGCATTGTAATGCTATTAAAAAACCATTTAAGTGAGTAAGAGCTTTCTTCAATTTAATCAACTTTCTATTCATTTGATATGAATGAAGTAGAATACCACACTACTAAATAGTGGGTAGTATTGAATAAAATACGCTTGCTTTGAATGCGTTATACCCTACGGGGTAATATGAGATGAGAGAATTCGACGCGGTGATTCGAAGTCACGGTGGTGTAGTTGGTAACACACTTAGGGCGCAGACCTAAGACTCGTGGGTTCGAATCCTATCTGTGGCGAATTCTTTTTCACCACATATTTTCAATTTTAATATCATCACATTACTTTTCTTCTCTTTGACTGACTCCTGTACATAATTTTACTGTATATTCTTTAATACATTCAGCGTAGCCAACACATATGTATCACTTTGCCTTTGATATAAATAAGATATAAACAAATGGTGTAGAAAGGAAGGATTTAAAAACAACCTGGATGTGACGATACGTTTCACATATCTGAAATGATTTACGCAGATCATGCAGAAACGTGGTCCCTTACTATGGGCCTCATAAGAAAGCTCAAGGTCGATCAAAGAGCTATGGAGAGGGCTATGCTCGATGTTTCTCTGCGAGAATTCGAATCAGAAACGAGATCCGTAGAAGAACAAAGATCACCGACATAGCTCAGCGGATTAGCTCTTTGAAGTGGCAGTGGGCGGGGCACATAGCGCGAAGACCCGATGGCCGATGGAGCAGAAAGGTTATCGAATGGCGACCACGTATGCAAGCTCAGCGTCGGACACCCACCGACCAGGTGGTCGGACGACCTGACCAAGGTCGCAGGGAAACACTGGATGCAGGCCGCTTCCAACCGGTCATTTTGGAAATCCTTGGGAGAGGCCTATGTCCAGCAGTGGACTTCCTGCGGCTGAAATGATGATGATGATGACGAGATCATGTAGAACCCCATCTTCACTTACCATATCTGCAGGATCGGTTTGATGGCAGACTTGCACCAAGTGGTCGAGTTGATATAACAGCTTTTTACTAGTTGAATGGACCTGCAGAAGAAACAAAAGAACTAATGAATAATGTGAAGAGAGAAATCAAAGATATACAATAGAATCATGATAAAATCATGCCATCATTTTTTCACGTGCCGTGTGGTTCCCGGCAGAGTAGAATAGGATCACTCCAAGTCCTTCCGTGGATGTCGTAGAAGGAACGACTAAAACGAGGAAACACAAGCTAAACAAACCTCTCCCACCCGTCTGGCCAGCGTGGAGAGTGTAGGCCAAATTCTCTGACTGCTCCGGCTAATATATGGCTTTGGAAGTACCGACACGGTCATGTTCCAGTGGAGACTAAAAAGACCTGATGATGGTGATGATATTTCACAAGCTCCATTGCGCAGGGGTCAATCACGCCAGCCTGCGAGAGGGTCCCGGGTTCGAACTCCGGTTAAGTAATGACAGAAAACTATGTATTTAGATTGGCCTGGGTCTTGGATGTTTATCCATATAAGTATCAATGAAAACAAATAGTATCCTATGGCACTATATTTTTAAATAGATCTTTGTCGTAACTTGAATCGTAATGTTGTAATTTATGGACAAGGTGCTTTTTTTATCAGTCACAATTGCTCAGTTTATTTTATTACAATCGCAAATGTGTTATAAAATGTCATATGATGCTCATACTTGGTAAGCTGGCTATTATAGTCATCGATTAAATACAAGCACTCGGTTTTGCCTCTTGCCTATAAACACCTCGACTAAATATATTTGATTGATATAAAAATAACAAACTTAAGCCTTGCTAACCTCAGTATACGCCTGACACATGTGTTCGTAAAGCTGGCGGTGCCGCTGCGCGTGTTGTTCCAGCGCCCGGGGGTCGGCGCACGGGGGCGCGCCGCCTTGCCCCGTGGCCAGCTGCAGCGCCCCCGCGCACTGCGCGCCCCAACCGCTCACGGCCGACACGTACGCCTCCGCCTTGTGGTGGAACACTACAGACAGTGATAGTACTGCTGAACGCTCTTCCAGCCCTGTACGGGAAGAGAAATCAAAAAACATTTAAAAAAATGGAACGTGGAACTACTATTCCTAGAGATTCATACTCCAACTCTCCTACTAAAAAAAAACTGAACTAATTTTGATGAAACTTGCACTGTTCATCGAGTTAATTTATGTAAATAAATAAAAAAATTTTTGCTTTCCGACTGTTAGTCATATACACTGTGAAAACATAGTATTGTTCTGCGAGACTCTAAATAAACTTTCAAAGTACTAGTATTTTATGAACAACTGTATACGGTTTACGTGAAGCTTAACTTGGTACCGTTTTTAAAAACTCTAAGAAAAGCTTCAAGTATCCACTTAAAATTGCAACGATAGCTCTAAAAATAGTTTAAAAGGTTATTGGCTTCGTGGATCAAAGTTTTATAAAATCTCTTTTTTCTAATAATGTATTTCAAATGGGAGCAGCATGTATCCCCTAAATATTTGCCCATATATTTATTTGTTACTTTTTTATTAGTCTCTATTACGTATAACCATGTAAAAACTTTGTGTGTGATCGTAAAGGGACGTACACGTACAGTCTTCAAACGAAAGGTATTTGGAATAATATTACTAAGGATTCAAACAAGTAAATTAAGCGGAATCAATCAGTGTAATTAATTAGGTAATTGGATGCATTTCAGATGACCGGTATGTTAGTATTAAGTCACTGCCGGCGCGGCTTCCGCGAACAATTTGCGATTTCCGTGTAAAGGAATGGCGGCAAGGACGAGAGGTAATGGTAACGTTAAGGAAACAGTCACAAAAAATACCTGCATTTAATGTAATAATAGTAAGTGTACTTTTAGCGAACATACAAGCGGGCATACAAAGCAACATTTTGCTTTTGTCAATGAAACAGCACCCGCCAGTCTACTCTGTGACGTAAATTCGTGGCTATTCGTCAGCTGGCAGGTTATTTCTCCCAAAGAGGAGAGGAGATGCGTAACGGAGAGAAGTTAGCTGTGCGTAACGCAGATGTGTGCTGTAAGGGCTCAAACTCAGTCAAGAGCTGTCTACGAAATGAAGACGTCGTCGTTACAAAAGATAAATCTTAATTTTAAAATTATGCCCTGACAACATGGCGACTCACCGGCAGACAGCTGCTTGTAGGCCCGCTCCAGCCGGTGCGCTAGTTGGGAGATGTGCGCCTCGGCGTAGTGCCGCTTGTCGGCCAGCCGGCGCGCGGCCGTCGTCACGCGCGCGACGCTCGGCCGCCCGCCACCCGTGCACGCCGCCGCGAATCTGAACAACATTGTATCATCCATCAGTTCTTAATTTTAGCTCTTCATCATCAATATTTCGTTGTAAACGTAAATAATTTCAACAAAAAAAATTGAGGTGTCCAAACCAAAAATTTGTAGCCGCCCGGGCAATTATAAGATTGTAATTTTTTTCTGTTTCCAGCAATTGTCTCAAAGGAAAAGTTGTTCATATCGACCGGCTGAATTCACCCCTTTAAATGTCCAATACTATCAAAATTTCACCATGGTTTCCCTCTACAGGCGGCATCAACACTAAATCCATCAAAGTATAAGAGATATTATGTTACCTGGCATGCTCTTCCTGCAGGCGCTTGGCAGCAGTGCAAGACCGTCCGATCTCGACGTACGTGGCAAGGAACGCCGTCCGATGGTTCACTATCCATTCCAACATCTGCAATGGTGGAATGAAATCTTGTATAATCTGACGTAACAGTAATTTTAACAACAAACACAACAAATTAACCTGTTCTGTAAATATATTAAAGCATGGTGGTATCATCTTTGACGTGTCGGCGAAGTTTAATACAACAAAACTGTCTGAGTGCGGACGCCGCTCATCTTCTCGCAGTGTGCGCTAGCTATAGCTCACCTTCTCGCAGTCCTGCTCGAACAGCCGCAGCTGGAAGCACTGGTCGAGCTGCATTTTCTTGTGCTGCCACAGCTTGTGCGCGTGCGCGTGCGCCGAGCGCACGGCCGCTAGCTGCGTGCGCACGCCGCTCACCGAGCCGCAGTGGAACGCGGCCGCCTCGCCGCCGCTGCCGCTCGCTTCCGCGCACGCCGCTTCCGCTGCTTCAAGCCGCTGGAGCACTCTCTCACCTAAAACACATAATCATAGTACTTGTCTCTAAAATGTGAATGATGATGATTTCTTATATATAATCCTAGATTCTTTGGTCTAATAATAAAAAAAATCAAACTTAAAATACGTCCTAAAATACGTACAGTACATAATAAAATATATAGGGAACAATTTTGACCAAGATTGAGCTAGCCCCACAGTATGTTATGAAATTGTGTCGTAGGATACTAACTCAACGATACTACATTTAACAATAGACACTTATATACATAAACATCCAAGATCCAGGTCAATTAGAAAAATCTTTTTCCATCATGACCTGGCTGGGGATCGAACCCAGCACCCCCCGTGTCGCACCGCAACCACAGAGCTATTTAGGATGTCAAAGGGTACTAAACTAATAGATACGTTTTATATCATACTAACAGCCCTCCCCGGCTGCGCCCGGGCATGTATTATACTTATAAACCTTCCTCATGAATCTCTCTATCTTTTGGTGAAAACCACATGAAAATCCGCGCAGAAGTTTTTGAGTTTATCGCGAACAGACGTTTGTCTGAAAACAAAGTCCTCTGCCGCCTCTGCCTCGGTTACGGCAGGGGACTTTGTTTTCTAATATGAAGTGATAAAACGTATCTATTAGCTTGCTGGATATAAAGAAAGCAAATTATGGGTTAGTTTTATAGAAAATGAGGACAAGGCATAGTGCATACTGTGCATAGATCAATATTACACCGGGCTTCACACCCGCATGAAACGGTTTCAGTTCAGTTCAGCGTGTAGGTATCAATAATACCTGCATATGCGAGGTCGTCGAACCCAATACAACGGGCAGATTCTTCAATAACTTTATTATATTTAAAAGCGAAAGCGAATTTTTCTGTTATTTACGCTTTCTTGCCTTGAATATTCGAGCGTAACATGAAAAATTTTATTGGTATTTTCATTTCGCTGGGAATAAATCCTAGGCAATATGACATACAGACATCTCATGAAATTCGACCAGCGGATCGCTGAATTTGTATGTGAGGTGTCCCAATTTTTTTTAGCATTTTAACCTATTATTTTACCTACTTACATAACCTAACCTTGACGCGCGGTTTTTTCGATTCGATTGTTTTCGGGTCGAAAATTTGTTTACATTATGGACTGAATGACCCCATCATAGGAAAGAATCAGACAGGATTTCCTTAGCATATTGAATATGTTGTACCTTATTCTTTTTTAAAAGTTTCACACTTTCATCTCTCACTTTTCACAAGACAAATAAATGGTTTGTGTTCAGACTTGTTGTTATTAATAATCATATGTTGTTCGTTAGTTTAACATCGTGCAGAACACAATAAATAAAATCCAATTGCAAAACTGTTCAAAAGAAAATTCCATGAAAACATACAATGTTTATAACTTGGTAATTTCAACACAAAACTTTGGCTCAAACTTTTCATTGTCACTGAAACCTCAGAAGTGAACAATGAGGGAAGGTTGCTAAACAGTTCTGCAATGGAAAGCATTGTGACTCCCGGGGAAACCATACTGAACGGTTGCGGCATACGCCCTTCACCCGCCCGCTGCCGGGAAAGCGGTCAACTCCGCTAACTCAATCTTTTAGATTATTGAAAACAAATATTTGTTACGTAAAACTTTTGAGGGTTTTTTGAAATGCTTATCACTAGATGGCAGCATTGAGACTTCGATCTCGATAAGCCGCTATCATTGGATAGAAGGCACAGCATTGAGGCACCATCACACTAGCTTGCCGGCGCCGACACCACTCCTCCGTTATTTTTTTAGAGATACCAAAGTTTTCAATACGATTTTTTATTGTTTTGTAATGTGGTTAAAAAGTTGCCAAAATTTAGTCTTCAAAAACTTCGAGTACTCGAGCAGGGAATCAAACGCGATTCATCAGAAATACTCGTAATCCAGCTTGGCTCAGTTCGATTATGATTTGACATTGTTGAATTCCGCTTCATATTACCGGTACACTCATACAACCACAGACACCGCATAAACGCACCACAACTACAGGCTCGCAATATGAGGAGGTGATCCAATGTTTATACTCTTAGTTAGCGATTTCATCTGTCCAACAACCCATAAGATGAGACCACTGGATTGCTTGACAATAAGTGGTACGAGTATATTGGCCGTATGATTCCCGGCAGACTGGAATGGGACCACTCCAAGTCTTCTCGTGGATGTCGTAGAAGGACCTAGCCAAGGTTATATGGCATCAACGGTATATACTACTACATTTTATTCTAACACTACCACTGATACCGCATACACGCACCACAACCACACGCTCGAAATACGTAATCCACTGTTTATATGCATAATTAGCGATTTCACCTGTCTAGCAACCCAGGATATGAGACCACAGAGTGGTTTGGCAATTACATAGTAACATAAACAAATTATTTCTTCTTTACCACCTAAAGTTCGTTAAGGTATTGGTATCGGCTGTCTCCGCTGACGGTCGTTAAGCTATATCAGTTGCCAAGCGGCCACAGCGACTTGAAAAATCTGACACCAGTGTTGGCCACTATCACACACGAAATCTCACCAACGCACCATCTTTGTTACAGCAGCGCCAGCAGCCGAAGAGCATCACACTAGTGAACACTATTCTTCGTACGCCGTCACTGATGACCACCGCCCGACTAAAGTTATAAAGTATGCATGCTAACTGTGCGATCGACAAGAAATAAATTAAACTTACTATATTAATTGCGATATTTTAGGGTCCCGTAGACAAAGAGTGCCAATGGGAGCCAATTACTGAGCCTCCTCTGTCCATCAGGCTATAACTTTTGAATCGTATTAGAAAAAGCCTTGAAATTTAACAGAGTGTGGTTTTCTGTTGCCGGTAAAAGAAAAAAAAATAAAGGGGGCTTCTTTACAAACATTGTAGATAAATATTATACTTTGGTACGGAATAAGTGTATTAATACGATTCGCACTTAGCCCGTCTTTGTTAACGTGCAGTCATGATCAATTTTAATTAAGGAACATAATATAGTGAAAGAATTACACGAATCGAATGAGCAACCTTATCGGCAATAAAACATTTTTTTGCAACTAATTTAAGTTGCCTAGCTATGTACCAGTCAGTACGAGTTTGTTAGTAACATAGCGTGGGGTTTATAGTCCTGTGTGGTAAACTTGCACATCTTCAGTGCCAATACTAACTTTTGCTTAGCGTGTGGGTTCGGGCGAATTATAATCGTTTTGACCGTTGTCTGCCACAGTTAATGGAACAAGTGGAACAAGTTTCACTAGTACCATTTGGTCTCAACGCCTTAATCGTACGATTTGTTCTCAGAGACTCGCATAGATGACGCCACTTGAAACTACACAATATTGTATCTACCGTATTATGAGAATATAAAAACATGATTCACAAAATATATCTAATTAAAAATCAAAACAATATTTTAGGCATAATATTTTAAAATGAGACCGTATATTTAGTAAGTTTAATTTGGTCCAGTATTTTTGTATGAGGTGGGCAGTCTATTACGTTAGTATTATACATGGCGAAATTTTGATCGTTCTGGACCCTTAAAGGGGTGATTCAGCCCGTCGATATGAACCATTTTTCCTATGGGACCAATGCTGGAAACTCAAATTTTATTTCGACATTTTCATACAAAAGTGTTCAGCCGCCCGGGCAATTTGTATAGGAATGTCGAAATTTTTTTCGAGTTTACAGCATTTGTCCCATAGGAAAAGTTGTTTATATTGACAGGCTGAATCACCCCTTTAATGGTCCGGAACGATCAAAATTTCGCCATGTAGAAAAAAAAAATGTCTTTGCTAGTACCATGGAACAAATACTTGATGGAACTCATGGGAATGATCCATCATTGGCATTGTATGGGTCCTCGCGTATATGCAGGTGGAAGGACACGCAGGGTAATATATACGATCACCGCTTTCCATCAGGCGGGCCGTATGTCTGTTTGCCCCCTTAGTTGTATAAAAAAACATTTTAGAGCTGTAAGCCCACCTCTTTACAATCTCCTTGCTTCGGTCGTCTTGAGTACGGAGTCTGAGCAAGGACTTATAACGGCAATGCAATAATATTGTTAAGTGTAAGTAAGTTGTGAAGGTTATCCTATAGCCATCTTCTGACTCCATAATCCAAATAATCAATCGTGTTCGGGTCAGCGCAGACCGAGAGGAGCGCAACGGAGAGCATTTTCTTAGCACAATCGAAAATAAACTTTATAACTATTTCTATAAAGTGCGCCTATTCTAAAATAGACAATAAATTTTGAGCTCAAATACGTAAACACTTTATTACAAAAGTTTGAAAGTGAAATAAATATCATTATCATTTATTTAGTGTCTTAAAAATATGCTCTCTACTACTCTCTCGGTTTGCGCTTTTATAACATTTTGTGTACTTTGTTACATGTGAAAAAGTTATAATTGATATTCATTAGTTCATAGCATCAACATACTATGTTTTGTAGTCCTTAGATGTGTAAGCATGTAACCTATCCTCTGTTGTTTACGGCACTCCTAATTCCCAAGATCCTGTATCTTATCACCCTACCCGACCACCCTAGTTTGGAAACCATGGTAAATGCATGTATATACTACCTAACATACATATATATTACTAGCTTTTGCCCGCGGCTTCGCTCGCGTTAAAAAGTAGAATTGACCAAAATCCTTTCTTAGCGGATGCCTACGTCATAACATCTACCTGCATGCCAAATTTCAGCCCGTTCCGTCCAGTAGTTTGGGCTGTGCGTTGATAGATCACTATGTCAGTCAGTCAGTCACCTTTGAGTTATATATATTTAGATATATACATATATATCACGTCTTTATCCTTTGCGGGGTAGACAGAGCCCATGTCATAAAACCCAAAGGATACGTATAGCGTCTTAATTAGCGTTACGGTGGAAAGCGGAATCAAAATCGTGATGGGTTGCTGGCCGCGTCGCCTATAACGTGATTCCTTAGATTTTCACCCAATCCCTTGACCGGCTTTTACAATCTGCGCGAGAAGTAAAGCAGCTTGTATATTCTATACTACCTAAGCATTTTGTAAATAAATGCATCTTTGTATCTTATCAAAAGACAGACAAACACGGCGGCACCAACTTCAACCCCTCCACCGTAGAGTTACTAGGAGATGACTCAATCCGTCAAAATTTGACACAAGGTCAGGGGTGTCATTCTCAACTACCTGTCCGGTGGCTGCAATTACGGCATAAGCGTGCCTGGCCTTCCGAGCTGCGACTTTCTCATTCCCAATCCATCCAAGCAAGTAGCATCCCAAATTCCTTTATCCCGTTTCCCTAGTGCAACAAAACCATACCCATTCCCGGCTTAAAAAAAGTTTCGGCGGGCTTCAGCGTCGGAACCGAGATAAACTAGACAAATAAACTGCGCTCACTAACCGGTGTGCCAAGCCTGGTGAGTATAGCAGAGCAGTCAGAAGATTTGGCCTATACTCTCCAGGCTGGCCTGACGGGTCGGTGAGGTCTCTTTTAAGTTTTGTTTAGCTTGTGCTTCCTTAGTCGCCTTCTACGACATCCACGAGAAGACTTAGAGTGGTCCTATTCAATTCTACCGGGAACCAAACGGCTTAAAAAAATCATTTAACTTGATACAACACATACGTTCGTGCGCCATCTCCAAAGTGAACCACACCACACTATCCACTACGATATTCACCAGGACTGCTCATAGAACCGTCACAGTCGCAGACGCGCAGGCAGTCAAAACACATTGCACTACACAACACAGGATCCACGTGTGAAGTCACCGGTGACCGCCCGTCGACTACAATAACAACTTTCAGCTTACAGTGTTACGCTGAAGGCAAGTAACACTAAGGCATGGCTTCGGGAGGACCCTTTAGTCACAAAATGACCACTTTATCGTAATGTCTATACTGTATCAAAATGTCCACTGCATCGAAATGCAAGGTTTGGTCGTAACAGACTTATAGGATTTTTTTTTCAATTAAAATTGTTTTTATGTTACGAAATGTTAAGGTTCTAGCAGCAGTTTAGAGCCCTTTGAGAGACAGATAGCGGAGGCTAAGCGATATGCTCCCGTTGGCACTCTTTGAGTTCGGGACCGTAACTAGATTTCAACCACGGGTCTCCAAACAAATCTAAACAACCAATGTTTTTTTTTTGTTATACGCTTCAGGCTGCAGAATCTTATATCTTTTTTCGTCACGGCTTTACATACTTTTTGGGGCCTATAAATGACAGTTGAAGGAACCAATTATAGACCATCATTAAGAATATTAGATCTTACTGAAAGTGAAACTAGCGCCACCCGTCATGTCATTCTTGTAGTAATTTTCATTATTTTGCATAGCGAACTACTCATTACTACATATTACCGCCAAAAGTGGCTGCTTTCGGCGGTAATATGTAGTTCTCTTAATTTTGAAATAAAGATATTGATGAAAAGTTATACCAAAATTACTAAACGTCATTTACTACCGAAATACTGAATCAGATTTTTTTAAGTTGATCTTACTTATATAGTAGTAAAATAAATAAAATGAAGGGCGACGCTAGTTAGTTAGTTGATTTAAGCCCTTTAACCTACAAGAGGTAAGTAACCGACCGATTAACTAGGTCTGAAACTGCTTCTTACCTCAATCCGCGACGTGATTCGACGTGATTCAAGAGTCACGTGAAAAAAGTGCGGTCATTCTTTGTCAATGCAATAAAATGACACTGCATTTTTAAGTCTAGCTCAGTGCGACTACATTCCTAGCCTTTCTCTCGGCGTGCAATGGATATTTGTCATTCTCACAGTGACTGCGGGCTTTGGGATACCTCTCAGATATTGTTGTAGGCTGGTGAAGCCATTTATTGAAACGATATTAGTGTATCATGTAAGGCAGATGCAATTATTATAAACTGCCAAAGAAGGATTGGCGTCTAAGTGTCGTTAGATTTCGTTAGATTGTCTTTACATCTATACAAATAATATAAAGAGAAAGAATTGATTGTTTGCAATTTAATAGGCTCTGAAACTACCGGACTGATTTTCAACATTCTTTCTCCTATGCAAAGCTAATTTATCTGCGGTTGACATATGCTACAATTTACGCGGAAGAAGTCGCGAGAAAATTGCTAGTAAAAATAAAATTGTGAATTTTTTGCGCCAAATAGGTAGGTAACTAAATTTAAATCAATTCATTTGATTCGCAGCTGCGTTTCAGGAGTAATCGATTAATTTTTCACCTTGATTACGAATTACGATGTACCACGTAAGAGCTGGCCCAATTCTCCCAGTTCATTCTTCGCGAACCGGGCGGTTATACAAGGCTCGCCGCGACCGACGCGTTCAACCGCGACCAACCGCGTTACGCGAACAATATGGCAAAAACAATCGATAATACAGAAGCAACACATCGTAAGAACGTGAAGCTTCTTTCAGCATTTTTTTCAAAACGGTCCCTTTTAGCGAAAGTGCAAAGTAAAGATTCACGTTTACACTTTAACGCCACAGAAAAACCGAGAGTTCAGAAGCGACCCGTCTAAGTGAGAACGTGGTATGGTCATCTCAGCGTTTTTGTCAGAAACGTTTACTTCTGGCGAAAATGCAAAGTAAAGCTTCACACTTAACCGCCATAAAAATCGAGAACACAGAAGCGACGAACAGCAAAATGCCATTTTGCCGTTGCGTTGTTTGGGGTACATATACATTACACGTATACGTACAATAACGACTGCTAGTGCGGCACAAGGAGTCCAGGGCAATCGACTTTACGCTGGGGGATGAAGTGTATGCAACGAGCATGGGGTATGGAAATTTGAGGTTATCGATGGTTAGCTGTTCTTGAAACTAATTTAGTCAATAAATAAAGCAAATATAAAAGACTCTTGAATACTACAGCACGATCTTCGGCAATGATATAATTTACTCTTGCGATTTACCACTCGAACTTTAGAGTACTATTATAAATTCTGTGACTTCAGGTTAATATGCTGTGTGAGATCCGATCACTGATTATCCGCTACCGTTGGAGTTACGCATCTGTATTAGTTATATTCTGTACCTGTACTACAGGTCGCGGTGTCCTGTCGTAATATATATTTTCTGCTTCACTTGGAGCGATCGGTTTCACTTTTGTTCGGCCGGACTTGGTCAACAGTGTTGCGGTAACGTGCAATTTTACAACCTCGTCGACAACACTGCCGGTTGCTGCATTCCGGGATGATTTAACTAGCTATTACCTGCGTTCCCCGAGACACTGTTTGAAAGAGAATATCATAGTAGGCCAGGTAGATAGGTAGACTTGCTAGAGGAAAACCACAGCTAGACGGGTCAGAAAAAGTTTGAGAAAATCGGTCCAGTAGTTTCGGAAATGCAAACAATCTAACATTTTTTTCTCTGAATAATATTAGTATAGATGAGGTCACGTTAAGCGTTAAGCACGTGGTTGCATAGATGAAAATCGACGTAAAAACCGTGTTAAGCCGCGTGGAATTCAAACCCGTATATTTCAGATCGTGTGATCCACAACGAACTACGCATAAGCAATAAGACAACGAACCCAATTAATATTTGGACTGACATTTCACGCAACTTCAGTAACACGACCACTAGAAGCGGTTTCTCGATCAGGAAAATCACAGCGTAGCGTGCAATATTGATGTCTATCTAAGCATACAATCAGTGACTTAACAGTCCGTCTAACTAAGTGAAACCTGTAGTGAAGCAGAAAGCATACAATCACATATACAAGGTTTGTTTTTTTTTTCGTGTGTGTAAGTGGCCAACACTGGTGAGGTAATAAACATTGATTGATTGATGACATATGTTTGTTTTTCGTTGTTTCCGTGTGTGTGGCTAACACTGGTGTCAGATATTTTGCCTAAAGAATCTGACAAATCTAATCTGACATAGCTTAACGCCATCAATATAGTATCTTTAAGTTAGCATCTTACGACACAAGTTCACAAATTACTGTGGGGTTAGCTCAAACCTTCTTCTTCTTCTGTTTTATAATATGGCTTTCACCGAGATTTCAGTGATTCTGCTAATGTCCAGTAAATTGAGATACTAAGTATCGGTGTTGTACGTCGTCTGCGAAGTTCGCGCGCCACATCTCGTAGACACCTGTATAAAGTCGCCCCATCTTGTAAACACCTGTATAAGGTGCTCCGTCTCACCTTGAGCCTCCAGCTCATCCACAGGCACCTTGGCTTGCTGATGTCGGCGTGCGCGTCGATGGCTCGCCGCGCGCCCGTCACGTCGTACGCAAACTCCGCGCGCGCCACGTCTTGTAGACACCTATATAAGATCACCCCGTCTCGCAGACACCTTGTAGAAGGACCTCGGACTCACCTTGAGCCTCCAGTTCGTCCACCGGCACCTTGGCGAGCCGTTTGCTGATGTCGGCGTGCGCGTCGATGGCTCGTCGCGCGCCCGTCACGTCGTCCGCGAAGTCTGCACGCGCCACGTCTTCTTGTAGGTCGTCTAGGCGATCGAGCAGTTCGCCTGCTTGCCACATCAACTCTTCGAGAGCCTAGGATATAGACAGGTATAAATATAGGAATAATTTCACGTTAATATCGTCTTGTGTTTTAATTCTACAGTTTTTCGTGTGTGTAAGTTGGCATCTTTTGATAAACGGCTAAAACCTTTTCAAGGCAGTGGCAAGTATAAAGCCACCAAAAATTGAACCTTATACCCATGAGAAAAGGTCCAAAAACAATGACTATTGAATATACTTACTGCATTGTAAAGGGTAAAGTGCAAGCATCAGTTAAAGGGGCCGTTAAGACTTAAAGTCAAGTTACTTCTCGCGCTAAACTTTATTGTAGCTCAGAACATTGCGCGAGTCTTAGCACAGTAACTTTGTTTGTATATTAGGTAGGCGCTTTGAGCGTGGGGAGGCAGGGCGCGTACTGCGCGCAATGATAAGCGTAAACTGTAATGTAAACTCACCAATCTCAAGTCTATCCAGGCGGCGTGGTCGTACTGTAGCGTCCCGTCCAGGTCCGCAGGCACTTGCGAGCTATCTATTACTTTGGGGAGGGCTTCTAAGCTAATCATGGTAGTCTGGAACAAGAAAAATTGCGTTACGATCATGGTAGTACCATCTTTGACAGGTCCACGAAATTGCATATAAACGTTGACAAGACGATTAGTAAGTGTTCAAAGAAACCTATATTAAATAAACGATTGAATCCTGAATGAAAGCTTATCATTAGTAAATTAAAAATAATTTACGATATTCTTAACAAAAAACAAAAACCGACTTCAACCCTATCAATTTTTTTTTTCATAAGCATAAGAAAAAAATGGAAATAAGTGTAAACCTTACGGCATACCTATAAACATTTTTTTGGTTTTTGTGTATTTTTTCAAAAAGCGCTCCACACATTTCGATAAAAATTTAATGGGACCATCTATAAAGTATTACCTATCGAACAAAAAAAGAATTTTCCTCCTCATTTTGAAGTCTGTTAAAAAAGCTCTATGAATTTTAAGTGTATGTTGTTGTAGTTGCAATGGGGATTGGTTTCTCAAGTTGCCTTTATATAGGTGATAATGTAATTCATGACAAGAGTATGGTCTAACGAATCAATCAATCTTTATTGCACTAATTTAAACAATTAAACCCAGGACCTACAGAACTACTTTAATTGACCTTCAGAATCTTGATGCCCAGCAATATATGCGGTACTCACATCAAACTTGTACTTGTGTGCTCCTATGGTGGTGCGCTGCTTCTGCCAGAAGTTGTCAGGCTTCACTACGAGCGCCTGGTGGACGGATGAGGCGAAGTGCTCCTGCAGGACCTTCAGGATCGGCTTGATGGCAGCCCAGGCTGAGCCTCGCATGTCTATCAATATCGTGAAGCCATGGGATCTCACGGAGTCGCTGCGACAAAAGAAATGTATCAGATTTAGGCTATGAGTCGAACCTTAAAATTGTTTTGATTTGTCAAGCGAATTTTTATCGATCATTTTTGTATAAGTTCGTCAAATGTTAATAAAGTTTTGTTATGTCAAATCATGTAAAGTTTCTGATTGGACAAGTCTACGAAAAGTTCTAATTTGTCAAGTCTGTTGGTAGTTTCAATTTGTCAAGCGTTAATATGTTAGTAAATATACTGTTAGAGACAAGTCGTGATGACAATCGGGGTATGAGGGGCACAAGGAAGGGGACACCCCAGGCCATCTTAGGCGTAAAACTAACAGTAAAGGAATACGGCGCACATACGACGCAGGCGTGGCACACTATGATAGATTAAGTCTTATTGTCATACTTAAAACTGACCAGCATCGCGGGAAAAGATTTAGTCGCTACCCACCGCAAGATGCCACGTGCGTGGCAGTGGAGGCGTAATTTTTTTCTTGCGATATTGGTCGTATTGAGAAGGATAATAAGGCTTGAAATGAGTGAAGCTTATAAAAAAGTTGTCATCATTACCCAATTTTGCATATTTTAAACCCACACAGAAGGCTTCATTACTAGCAACAAAGAAATACTCAAGTAGCCTATTGTACAGACACAAATTAACTTCCCACATTTACCACTAGATGGCCGGAACACAAACAAATATGCGTGTTATCAGATAAAAATGTTCCCACGACAAAACCAAACAAAGTTCCTATTCTTAAACTTATCTTAAAAAATCTGGTCTTCTGGAGTCACCCACGCCAGAAGACCAGATTTTTCCATTCAATAATCGTACGTTCACGTGCAATCGCTAATGCAAAAATAGGTCTCAAGGACCTCTAGCTGATTGAGTTGTAAAAAGTTTACAATACTGGTTAATGATTTGGTACCTCTTTTGGCATGCCATTTGCTATTAGTAGTAATATGGCAGGGCGCGGTTAGGCGACCACCCGACTTCAAGTCTAGGGGGGCGATGATAGTAGGGGCTATATACATTAGGAGAGATTAGCGATGGACACCGGTCGAGGCGCTAGTCATTACTAGCGCCCAGGGCATGATTCCTATTTTTCTTGTACCGTAGCAGTGTATGCCATATCGGCAAACGGCATAATTCTCTTAGGAGCTACCCATAAATTACGTCACAATATTTAGAAACGATCGTGTGGAGGGAGTGTTATAGAGAACATCGGTGTAGTACTCGGATTTAAAAGAACTCCTAATGACAAACATTTCCCGCGATAAGTTGTCGACAACAATACTCGTCGCCTTTGTTTTGTTTGACAATGCGTTGCGCTGGTCAGTGTAAACAATTATCTTTCGGCGAACCGCGACCCCTGCCTCCGGGGGGATTTTCAAACACTCTTATATAATAATTTATACTTATCACTCGCAGTGTATTAGACTAAATAAAGCTTGTAAACATCAAATAAACCTCTCAAAACCGTCTGGCCAGCGGGAGAGAATATACCCAAATCAAAATCCTCTGGCTAATACATTACATTGGTAGTAAAGAGAGGGTCATGCTCCTGCAGTGGAGACTAAAAGAGACCTGATGATGATGTAGATGAAATATATATACACACATTCTGTAAAAATATCAAAAGTCAACCTATGGTTTACAGTTCAATAGATATTTTTTCTGTTTGTCAGGCTTCTCCAGGGCAGTCTCTGACCTGGAGCAGCCATTAAGGTCGGTGTGTCAGACTGTGACGGACGGACATCGAAAGCTTAGTAATAGGAAACAGTAACCCTAAAAAAGAGTCTAATCCAGCGCCTTTAATGGTTGTTCAATTGTATTTACATTTTACTTAATTTTAAATGTCGTTAACATTTAACACAACTCTACAGTATTCGCGACGTTTAAATGAGAACGAGTTACCTAGGAATGCTGGTGAGGTAGTGCAGCAGGCGCCTGTAGTCATCTGGCGCCACGCGGTCGCGGCGCGAGTTGGCCGGGAACCAGATGATGGGCCCGCCGCGGCGGTCGCGGCCGCCGGGCAGCGCCGCCACGCGCTCCTGCAGCAGCGGCAGCACGTCCAGCGCGCGGGCACCGACCTCCATCGCTGCCCCGGGTCAGGGACTGCCCTGGAGAAGCCTGCCAAACAGATTTAAAAGTTTCTTCTCTTTAAAACAATCGAACTCTTTATATAACTACACTAGCAATTTTCACGCGACTTCGTCCGCTAAATTATAGCCTATGTCACCCGCAGATAATTCAGCTTTCTAAAGGAGAAAGAATTTTTAAAATCCGTCTATTAATTTCGGGCCCAATTCAAAGCAAAGAAACAATCAGTCTTTATATTATTTATTAGCATAGATAAGTATAGATAATATCCGTCCGTGACACTAGGGAGAAGAATGCTTTACAGACAATTTTGGAATAGAGAGAAAAAAGTTTAGGAGAGAAAGTATACCAAATACCCAACATAGTACTTGCACATTCATCATCATCAGCCTATACTCGTCCACTGCTGGACATAGGCCTCCCCAATTGTTTGCACATTGTGGGATATTCAGTAGGAATTTCTCCCCATCATAAGTTAGGATATAAGGAATTCTCGTTCTCATATAAGGAATTCTCGCTCTCTGGACAACATTTACATTTAAAAATTTACCTATGTAGATTAAAGACCAAAAAGTATATTTCATATCTCACACAAAATCTCTTCCATGGTATCAATTTCGTTATAATCGTTGTAAATATAAGATGTGTCATTACATAGTTTGCCATCATATGCTGTAGACTATACATAGCCGAGTCCGTTATTGTCGAAGTTAATATAATATTACTGTTGAATTGAAGTTCCAAATTTGATACCGTCTATATCCGACATTGACCTTTGCATTTTTTCCTAGCAGTGACATTATCCAATTTTTCCAATTTATATTTATGATATCATTAATATAAAAACCTGTAACTAATGGATCGGCGCCCGAAAGGCTCACTCGAAGTCGTTAAATCAGTGTGTAGGGTACGCCATCATACGCGTGTGTGTAACCGATCGCAAGTGCTGTATTATCTACCAAGAAAATAGGTTTCAAGTATGTCCGATACATAGAATTAAAATAAAAGCTGGCGTCAATGTCTGAAGGTTATTTATTTGTTTACTTACTACTCTTCTCAGATTTATTAAATGTCTTACTTATTTCAAGTTTGTACTCATTGGCGTATATTAATTAGTTTTGTCACTCATAACTATTCATCACTTATTTTTATCATTTTTAGCAAACATTCACACCACAATTTTGTTGATATAGCCTTAAGTGTGGTAATGATTTATTTGTTCACTGTCTAGCTTAGTCAATTTCACTTATACTAGTTGAAAAGAGTACTGTATATCATATGTAATAACTATTATATTAAGACTAAAAGTATTATAAAATTATTTTAGCTAAAGAGCTATATTGTTGCCACCCCAGTATTGCCAGAACTCTCTACAACTAGAACTATCAACTATGGTGTATTGTAACATAGTGCATTATTCGAGTAAATCATAAAGTTTACCTATGATTAAACTGTTTATCTAATAGCTACTAGGCAATAGTATAAAGGATTGTATATTATACAAACAACTATCATAGATCTAAGCTTGGAATAAGAACTACTCCAATGCAGGTTTAGGAAAGGATACCAGAAATGTGGTTTATAAAATGGTTGTAACTATTTTTTATTTTTTATTAAAATGCTCAGTAGCTTAGCAGGTATTTGCTGACTTTTGAAAACTATGGTGTTCAATGTTTTGTTAGATTGACTATTTTTATTTGTTATTACTTAAGCAACAAAAATATTAGCAGCACCGATTACAAACTCTTAGATAAACAAGTCAAACGCAGCATCCGCCGTGATATCAGAAAACTGAACACGCAGTTAGTAGAAAGAGCCCTTATAAGAAACACCTCCTTGAGAACAGCCAAACAGGGTATATCCCGACAAAAAGTATGGATTACTCATTTACATGACACTAGTGGAAATAAACAGAACAGCCAACAACAAATAACACAAATATCAACAAATTTTTATAAAACTCTTTACTCCGACCCATCTCGACCTAACTTTGAACAGGATTATTCATGTGGGGAATCCATTTATCCGTTTACCATTGGCGAAGTACAAAATGCCCTGAAGAACATGCAATACGACAAAAGCCCAGGAGAAGATGGGGTATCCACTGAAGCACTGAAGCTTGGTAAAACTGTACTACTTCCGCGTCTCACTCAGCTTTTCAATTCAATTTTATTTACTGGTAAACTGCCTAAAAAGCTGTGCCATTCCAACATTATTTTAATTTTTAAGAAAGGTGATAAGTCTAATATTAACGATTATAGACCAATTAGTTTAACATCTCATATTTATAAATTATTCATTAAAGTATTACAGAACCGCATAGCTCCACAGTTGGACCAACACAACAACATCAGCCCCCAGAGCAAGCTGGTTTCCGTCCTAACTACTCCACGATCGATCACCTTCACACACTAAACCAACTAATTGAGAAACATAATGAATATAAAAAGTCTCTATACATAGCATTCGTTGATTACACCAAGGCCTTTGATAGTCTTAAACACACATCCATATTTCAATCTCTTGAACAACAAAACATAGATGATACTTACATAAAACTTTTACGTCACATATATTACAATAGTACTGCATCTATCAAAATACAAAATCCGGGTCCCGTGTTTGAAGTGGAAAGAGGCGTGAAGCAAGGAGATCCGCTGTCTCCTCAACTTTTCACCAGCTGTCTCAAAGAAGTGTTCCAAAAGTTAATGCCAATTTGGGAGACGATGGGCATTGACGTTGGCGGAAAAAGGCTAACTAACCTTCGTTATGCCGACGACATTGTCCTTTTCTCCCACTCAGCATCCGATCTCCAGAAAATGCTTAAAGATCTCAGCACGGCAAGCCTTGAGGTTGGACTTCAGATCAATCGGCAAAAGACAAAGGTGATGACTAACAGCACCAAGCACCAGATTGAGGTGAATGGGCAGGTTATACAATATGTCAAGGAGTATTTGTACCTGGGCCAGATAGCTTCCTTCGAAAACAGGCAGGACAAAGAAATCGATCGACGAATCGAGAACGCCTGGAAGAGCTACTGGTCCATGAAGAGTCTGATGAAGGGAGACCTCCCTATCACACTGAAACGCAGACTTCTTGACATGTGTATCCTGCCCATACTTACTTACGGTGCACAGACGTGGGCACTTACTGAGGCTCAAAAGTCCAAGCTCAAGGTTTGCCAAAGAGCAATGGAGCGCAGTATACTCGGCGTACGTCGCATAGATCGAATTAAAAATACCACCCTGCGCTCCAAAACTCAAATAAAGGATGTAGGCGTGACATCAGCAAAACTGAAGTGGGACTGGACGGGACATGTCTGTCGCATGCGAGAGGACAGGTGGGCTAAACTGGCCACTATGTGGAAACCGGATGGCCGCCAAAAACGTGGCAGACCTAGAAGGAGATGGCGCGATGACCTGGATTTATATATGAGTGGTTGGCAAACTACCGCTCTTGATAGGGATGTCTGGAGACGAAAAGGGGAGGCCTTTGCCCAGCAGTGGGACAGTCAAATAGGCTAATAAAAAAAAAAAAAAAAAAAATTACTTAAGCCATAATGGGTGTTGAAGTGAACATAAATTTTTTTTTTCACCATTGTTGTCCAAAGATAGCAGATAGCCCTGCTGAAGAGTGGAAAATAATATGAAACAAGAAAAATGTTCGCTTCAAAATTTACACTAACCTAACAATATCTTTTTTACATAAACCTAACAATATTTTAACAGTAAATCATTCTAGCTGGTTAGTAGATATGAAGTACGTAATAAAGAAATTTAAAAAATACAATATACGCAAAACACATAAACTTTCATGGCAGTTTGGTATAGAGCCCCTCTCTATACCAAACTGCCAATGACTAGCATGCAGTGGGCTGAAGTCGTCGAATAATGATGATGATCCAGACACAGAAGAAGAACAAAAAATGTTACCACTACAGACAGACCACACAGACAGGATTGATTATAAGAAAACTATATGGCAAACAGAATAAGAGCACTGACATCTTTGGTCCAATTACAGGCTTGAAAATTGGCTTAATTGCATAGCATCTGAGAAATTACTTGCAGCAATAGAAGTAGTTCAGACTAGTACATTCAGACAATTCAAATGATAACAAATACTTTTGAATCCTTCGACGCTAGTCTGGGAGAGGAGAAAAAAACATAGAATGTACCAGCTGCTTCTCTTTCCGCACAGATTGTAAAAGCAGATCGAGAGAATGGGCGTCAGGAATCATGTCAATAGGCGATGCGGCTAGCAACCGATCACTATTTTGGTTCTGTTCTCACTTACAAGCCCACCAACATGCTAAATATGGCCTTAAGCTTTAAGAAAAAGATGTGATAGTATGTATGTATGTACTTTTGAAATTTTGCTTTGCTTTATATTTATACATAGTTAAGTGTACATATGTACACAGGTATAGTAAAAATAAAATAAATACACACAAATACACAGACACAGAAATACATAAGTAAAGCAATAGAAAGATTGATTCATCATTAAAGAATTTGAGACATATTAATTGTGCATGTAAAAGAGAAACAGTGAGTGGTAGATATGTCTAGGAAACTTAATAATACATTAACCACTTTGGATAGAGAAATATGGGAAATTTATCTATTTCCATAACATAATATTTCCTTGAATTTAAAGTGTACAAACAGTAATATGAGTAAGGATAAATTTCTCAAAGTTAAATGCGCTATTTATAAAATCGAAGCTAATCCCATTAAGTAGTTTGAAACTAATCTTGTGAGCCAATACTGCATACATCCAGAACATTATCAATAAATATTTAAGGCGGTAGATTTTGCAGTTCTTATAAAATACTAGACAAATGTCAACTTAGTCTACCTGCGACCATGAACACTGTAAAATGCTCGAAACGTTAGGTATATAAATAATGTAATAAACGCGATAAAAACCATATTAAAATAATGTTATTTAAATAATCTTATAAAGTGAAAACATTTGTTGTTTCTTTTTAAAGGATAAGTTTGTTTGTAAGTAATAATCACAACAATTTGAAGAAAAACTTTGACCTATAGGAAGCTGAAATATAAGTGGGTAACAAAGGCTATAATCACTCCTAAAACACAAGTGTTTTGTACTGAACAGCACTTAAACTTAAAAAAGTTTTAGATACATTTGATTTTTAGAATTCAAGGTCCCATATTGAATAAATACTCTTATGTTGTATTTGTTAATGATGAATGTGATATTTTGTGTAACATAATAATGTAACTAAAGTTTGCAAGGCACAAATTGCTTTCAGCCAAAGTCAGGTTATAAGTTTGAATGAGAATAGTTTCAACTAGTTGTCATATAGGTTATGTACCTACACAAAACTGTTTATTGAAGAATTACTGTGATAAAATAAAGACAGAGCCCATATTTATAGTCATGACTATATCAGGCAGCATTCGTAATCGAAATAAGTGTAGGTATCGCGACGAGCTTCACGAAAAACAAGATGCACTACTAAGGCAAACAGATATCAACTTCATACTTATTTACAAGGCCAACAGGCCAACACAAAGACGGCAAAACCGCAGATGTTTTACCAAATTGCGATCGCAAACGGGCAGTCCTTCATTATTCATTGTTCACCAGCATTTTCTCATTCGGATCTGACAGATTCGCGATCGTTTTGTCGTAAACCATCGACCAACGCCAAGGTGGTCCATGAGTAACCACCGACGCAAACTTACGACTAACACATTCGCATGAGCTCGGACGGTGCTATAGCGATTGTAAGCAAATTATATGCTCATCTACATTCCTCAAAATTAATACAATAAACGTTGATGACAAATTATTACAGATATAACTACCTATGTCACAACAAATAACCTCAGCTATCAATTTGAACTAACCGTGGTGACTCAAAGACGCCAATTAATCGGGTATAAAAGGTTCGGCACGCATTATTGTCACTGTTGTTTCTTTCACTAAAATACTTGTAAAAAATATATTCATTACTACTAAAACTTATGAAAAACACAGAAGCTGGACATAAATGACACTGAGAAACACCAACCAACCACCACAATGGCGCGCTAGAGCTTCCAACTTCCAACCATTGAAGTTCCGATAAATCGGTAATTTGAATGAATCGATTAACTAACTATATAAAATGTAGAAAAGGAGGAAGAACATTGCTTTCTTTCTTTGTTTGGGTACTATGAAAATAAGCATTTGTTTTGTGGTACTTGTAACCAGCATAAACCGATTTCAGGATAAAGTAATTTGTTACCTTAATTTAAATTAAGTTAATTTGTTACGTACCTACGTAGGATAAACTAGTTTTTCCTAAAATCTTTAAGATAAACTAGTCAAAATCTAAAATGGATAAATATCCGTAAACTACCGTTTTTGCTGAATAACAATCATAAAAGTAAAACTACTATTGAAAATATTTCCATATAATATAACGATTTATTTTTCCTTTTAGTTCTATTTTTATTTATTCGTTTATCATATACACTTTTGGCTGTCAGTGAGTCTGAGATGGTCATTTTTCTGGACAGAATGAAATCCTTAAGCAAAGAACATGGTTTATTTATCAATCAGAACAAAATAAACAAAAAATTTAGACCGCACCATAATCGACGCTTTTAACCACTGGACCACGGAGACATCCTAACTACATAATACGGATATATTAATATTATGTCTTTTATGTAAATAATTAGTAGTTTACAAGAATAGTGACAAAAATTTGACTTGTCAAAAAAAATGTATAAATCTCATATTTGTTCGATTAACAAAAGATTTTTAAGTTTTTGGCAAACATAACGTATAAAAATACATTTTATCGTAATTTTTACACAATAAATATGTTAATTGGTTGGAAACTAACTAATATTAATATTGCAATAGTTTATTTTACCAGATTTAAGACAAAAAAAATATTTTTATGACAAATGTTCATGCATTTGAACAACTGTGAACGAAACCACTCTTCAAAATTCTCATCCCCAACGGAGTTGAACCGTAAAAGTAATCGTTTCTTTATATGTACTCATTAATATCGATTGCAAGTAATTATTCTATTGATAATAAAATATTATACGTAATGTATGATTAACACATTTTTTTTTTCGGAAAAAAATAATCATAATGAAAAATGTCACCCTCTTTAACTGGGTTTCTTCCTCAGGTTTCTTCTGATAATATGGATGGCAACTGTCACGTTGACAGTATGTACTGTGGTTCAAAGAAGCTGTCAAATGTATGGATTTTTTGACAATAGTGATTGTGACTGCGAAAGTTTGTAATCCGATAAACTCTACACAAATTATTGCTGGTCCTTAAGAAGATTTCTCAAAAAATGTTTGTTGTTTCCTAGTATACTATTTTTATTAGACTACTTATTTATTTATTTATTTATCAACATAGCTTAAGCCTAACATCACATTTCACACCAATACGCTAGATAAGCAATTAATTATTATTATTATTGTAACATAGTAAATACAAGGCATTTTTTATGAATTCGCTCCGAGTAGTAGCAAACAAGTCTATCCTTTCGGTAATCGGGTTGAGGAGGCGCAGCGTGCGCGTCCGCGGGGCCTTGGCGAGCAGCGCGGTGCGAGCGCGGGGCACGGACAGCAACGGTGGCCGGCGGCGGCGCCCTACGTATCCGTTGGGAACGCATAATTTCAACGCCGAGCATAGCCCTTTCCATAGCCCGCTGAGCGACCTTCAACTTGTGGACCAGCCGTGCCGTTAGTGTCCACGTTTCGGCTCCGTATGTCATGACAGGTAGGACGCACTGATTGAAGACTTTCGTCTTTAGGCACTGTGGGATCGACGATGCGAAGACCTGATGTAGTTTCCCAAACGCAGCCCAACCTAGCTGAATTCTTCTATTCACCTCGCTCTCGAAGTTGTTTCTACGTAACTGCAATGTTTGCCCGAGGTATACATATTTTTGAACAACTTCGAGAACGGCACCGTGTACTGCAATCGGTTCCGGTAGTACATGTTCGTTGAACAAACATGACCTTGGTTTTATCCAAGTTCATGCGTAGGCCGATGCGTATAGAAGAATCAGCCAGGCTTAGAGTATCAATATAACTATAGAGCGCTCCTATCGTTTTTTCGCCGTTGTGCAGAGTGTAAGCAGATGTTCTATAGATTTGTATCTATAGATGTAGCGGTCGGTAGTGATGGGCATCGCGTCCTTGCGAAACGTTGCAAATGAGTTACATCTGAGCGAGTCTTTGGATGTAACTCACTCTTAATAAATCATGATTCGGTTTGAGACTTGATAATCGTATAAATTTGTCGATAGTTTATTAGATACGAACCTACTTTTAGCGTTATTTTCCAAATATATAGGTACCTACCACATTTTAAGATTGTGGTTTTTTGTAGTATTGATAAATATTGAATGATTTGCGTCTCATGTGTGCCAACACAAATGTCACATTTTTCGAGCTGCCTTAAGGTATCTGACATAGCTTAACACTTGACGAGCTCCGTGGCGCAGCGGTCAACACGCCTGCCTGCGACACGGAAGGTCCCGGGTTCGACCCCGGTCAGGTCAAGATGGAAAATGATCTTTTTCAGATTGACCTGGGTCTTGGATGTTTATCTATATAAGTATCTATTACAAAATATAGTATCGTTGAGTTAGTATCCCATAACACAAGTCTCGAACTTAGTTTGGGGCTAGCTCAATCTGTGTGATTTGTCCGTATATATTTATTTAACAACTAACAGAATACGTCTAACTACCAAATTTTAACTGTGTAGTATTAATAGTATCGGTATGAAAAAAAACTGTGATAGACAGACAGGCAGACGGACATGATGAATCTATAACGGTTCTGTTTTTTGCCATTCGGCTACGGAACCCAATAAAGCATCCAAATTGGTTCAACCGTTTAACAGATAGACACAAACACACATAGCGGTCATACATAATTGATATAATTCCCTTATTTTCGTATGGAGTTAAAAAAAAATGTAGCAGATTTTTTTTTGTTTTTAGTTGAAATAATTTTATTATCACATAAAATAAATCACTATTTATCATAAAAACCATAATATTAGTAAAAGTACAAAAATCCGGATCCGACGTGGTACAACACTAAATCTATTGCGGGGAGAAGTAAAGCGGGGGACGTGGAACCGCGTGCTGTGTTTACCCGCCCGCGCGCCTCTCGCAACACCCTTTTTCGCTCTAGTCAATTCTAGAAAAATCTATGTTTTAGAGTCAAAATAGGACTTATTAATGAAAAGTAATATCATTATTCCTTTTATTTTGCTTCCGGGAATCATATTCACAACTCGGCACTGAACTTTTCATCATAATTATTGTAATACGAAAAATAATGGCGGGAGAAACAATCCGTGCGCGTGACCTCGTGTGACTAATCGCGACGTTCGCACTGTTTTGAAGCTGTTCATACCCGTGCTTACGGTTCATACTCATAGAGGCGCGCTCTATAGTTAATATTGATACTCTAAGCAGCCAGGTCATTCAGCATCTGTTGTAGGTCCGGAAGCGTTTCTGCCACGATGACGATGTCGTCAGCAAATCGCAAGTGAGAGATGTCCTCTTCTCAACACTATGATTTTTAAAGCGCAGAGAGGTAACCAAAATTAAAAAAAATAATCTGTGTAACAATGCGGTTTTTGTATTTCAAATAAAAAGTTCGAGCAAGCAAAACCCGCATTGTAACAGTAAATTTTAGATTGATAGGCATCGACACCTGTCATCCGAGTCAGTAAATAGGGGGGCTGGTCTTTATTCTTTGCTGTTTGAGGATACATTTATTTGTCCGACGTGCTCTCCACGAGATCCGGAGCATTTTTCTCCAGCACCATATCTTAAGGCGTTTGCCTTGTAGACCCGGGGGTCGTTGGTTCGATTCCCACGGGAAGCATACTCTGTTAAGTTGTTTCCAGTTTAGTTAGGACATTACAGGCATGAATCACGTAATTGTCTGATAAGAAAGCCGTTGTTGGAAGGCACGTTAAGCCGTTGGTCCCGGCTGCCATCTGGTAGTCGTTAAAGGAACCACGTCAGAGGCCGATAGGCAGCGTAAGAACTCTGACACCAGGGTGTGCATGATCGACTGACCGTGTCACCTACACGAAATGATGATGGGGATATTATCCTCATCATCATTTCGTGGCCCGCAGATAAAATTCTTATAGGTGAAAGAATTTTGGAAATTAGTCCACAAGTTTCGAAGCTTATTCAATGCAAACAAACAATCAAACCTTTCCTATTTATTTTATCAGCATTTTTGGCTCACAGTTATAAGACTAGCTATATACACACAGAGACAACATTATGATGAAATTTTGTCAAAGCTAGTAAAAAATATATGTATAGCAGTAGCTAGATAGTTATATAGATACTAGTTTGGAACCTGTGTTCATAGAAATTAAAACTACCTTTAAACTGTGGGTGCAATGCAATTGCTATCGATCGATACCAACATAGACATACAACACAATTTTTATTCAATAGATATAATATTAAATTTTTATTGTAAATATAACTAACATACACGAGGATTAGATTAAACACGTTAATATACGTATATGTAGATTAAGAAGAAACTTCATCAATCTTATTTGTGTTCATATAATTAAGTATATGTTTGTTGATTTTATGCACGAATTTGCTGCGCGTCTCGTGAGAAGCTTAATATCGTGTTAGTGTAATAGCTTCATATGAACGCCCGCAGTTTGCCTTAGGTGTACACTACGTTCGTAGAGAGATACAAGAAGAAGGAACCGCAGTATTTTATAGTCAATTGAAAAATCACGAAAAAATGAAAGATTAATGTTATGTTAGTAAAATTTTGCTCTCTTTACTCGATTCATACGAATATTATTAACGTTTTTATCGGTATTTTCCGATTACGGCTACACTAGTTTTGAATTGATATTGATTTTTGACGTTAGCGCAAACTTGTGGGAAGCTCGATAGATCCATCGGCGATATTTTCTTTCGAGACATAGAAATCAAATTTACTATGTAATAACACAAAATATGTGACTACTCTGTATCCAGGTATGATTTTTTGTTAAAATACTAATGTTTGGTGAGGTGCTTTGCGCAATAATATAATTGTTTTGACTTTTTTCCGTGTGAAAATGGTGTTTGCATAAAATATTTTTTTATTGAATTACTGTGATAGTTTTAATGCAACAAGTTTATTGATCGGTTAGCTAATGCAGATGCGATTGTTTGTGTGTCAAGAATATTTGTGTTTTTCTTCAGAGTTTTGTGTACAAGTCACCCCATATGGATTAGCTATAGTAATGGAAATAAGGGTTGTTGACCCCTCTAACTCACCCCTTGTGTTTTGAAAAATACAAGATTGAACAGTTACTTTTTAGGTACTCAGTCTCTGTTTATGCGTAATGAATATTGGCAGTATTTTATAAAAGATTCAATGCTAAATGCGAATTTATTTTGCGCATTCTTTTCGCTGCGCCATTTGCAATATTTTCGGCAGTAGCGAACCTCCCGGCATTGCACGGGTTCTTATTTCATCCGTTGTGTTGATATTGCTGTAAAAATAGAAAAGTATTCCCAGGGTTACATATAAAAGGTATAACATAAGAAAAATGTACAGAGATGGATGTCAAAAACAGGAATTAAATGCAGTGAACTAAAGATAGTAACCATCTTTACTAAATCTATTTAATTTTTGGCACCACATAATTTGACATCTCTTGACTAAGTAAACAACTAAGAGAGTCTCACATTTATCGATGCGGAATCGACTTTATCTGGTCAGAAAATTGGTCGTTGCGCTGCACACGCCAAGTTGATGCGCATGGGATAAGCGACAAACTTATTCCTTAAACATAGCATCGATAAGTGTGTTAACTTAGTTACATTCAGTAGGCAGGGTAATATTGATCAAAGGGTGTTAACTTAAAGGTGTTAATTCCCCGCCTTTAAGCTGTCAGGTGCAGAGGTACTGATCAGTACACTGACTACTTGACTGTATCACCATTGAAATTGCCAATAATAGTTAAGGAGGCGCGGAATTAAAAAAAATTAAATGTTGGCAATAAAGTCTCAAATACTTTGTATTACAATTTATTCCAAATTTGTACACTTCCAACTGCCTGCAGTTTACAGATATAGGATGTCGGTGTTAATCACTTCCAAAGGGTTAAGAAAAGTCTGCCACACACTGTTTCAAACCTTTTTTTATTCCGTGCCTAAATGAATTGAAAAAGTTTTATTTTGTCTATCTTGGAGATACCCTTGATCCCATATCTATTTAAATTTTCAAGCTTTTACTTATTGCTGAGCTTCGTGGCGCAGCGGTCAACACGCCTGCCTGCGACACAGATGGTCCCGGGTTCGAGCACCGGTCAGGTCAAGATGGAAAATGATCTTTTTCAGATTGACCTGGGTCTTGAATGTTTATCTACATAAATAACTATTATAAAATATAGTATCGTTCAGTTATATCCCATAACACAAGTCTCGAACTTACTTTGGGGCTAGCTCAATCTGTGTGATTTGTCCGTATATATTTAATTTAATATTGCATTCCATTTACAATCAGTTCTTACTACTAAAAGTAAGAATACTTACTTACTTAATACTTAGTATTTCTTCCATACTCTTTCGTATGTGTAAGTGTTGGCCACTTACACATACGAAAACTACTAAAAGTCACAAGTAGGTAGAATATGTTGGGTATTCCAAATAGCATTTTATTGGATAACACACACACTGTGCAAGAATAAATCAATACACAAGAGGTTTTGAGATGCAGAAGTCAACAAGCCTTTACCCGCGGCTTCGCCCGCGTAGCCAACACAAATTACATTGGTTTTTAGGGTTCCGTACAAAAAATGAAAAACGGAACCCTTATAGGATCACTCGAGCGTCTGTCTGTCCGTCCGTCCGTCTGTCACAGTCGATTTTCTCCGAATCTACTGAACCAAATTTAATGAAATTTGGTAAGATGGTGTAAACCTATGACCCAAACACGGATATGCAAATTAAATATATATTTTTTTTAAATAAGGGTCAGTTTAGGGGGTCCAAATATAAAATGTTAAAAAAAAGTTTTGCAAACCTTACCGTGTTATATATCAAATGAAAGGGCTTGTTATGAGGATCTCAAAAATATTTTTTTTTGTTCGGGTAAAATCAATACTTTTGATTTTATTCACGAAAGAAGGCAAAAATTGACCATTCCCCCCCCCTGATCTCCGAAACTACTGGGCCTAAAATTTCCAAAAAATTACAATATATAGTTTATTGCTTGAAGATTACAGGAAAAATAATAAGAATTCTATCAGTTGAAAATAAAGTGGTAAACTCACTATAATAAGTTTACCTAGGGAAATAGTTCACTAAAACACCACTAGATAGCGCTAGTCAATTGAATAAAACATTTTTGCACATTGTGTGTGTGTTCACGAAGCATATTGTACGGAACCCTCATTGCGTGAGTTTGACTCACACTTGGCCGGTTTTTTTTTAAACTGCTGTTGCAATTTATTAAAATCCAATAAATGGATTATTATTTTTTGCTAACCACTGATTCAAAAATGTCATGTGTCTTGCTTCAAAAATGACGAAGATCAATACAAACTTTCAAACACTATTTCACCCCCTAAGATAGAGATATAATTTTCAAAATAAAAAATTTGCAATATCATTTTCTACTAACTACTAAAATACAGTTATTGATTCATGTGTCTCACTTTAAAAATTACGAAGTTTCATACAAACTGCCAACCCCTATTTTACACCCTTAGGGATAGAATTTTCAAAAATCCTTTCTTAGTGGATGTCTCCTAGTTACAATCTACCTTCCCTGCCAAATTTCATCTTCATTGGCTATGTAGTTTTCGAGATTTCGTGAAGGGTTAGTGATTTTCGCTTTCATATATATATAGATATAATAAATAACAAATGTGAACAGTAAACTTCTTTAGCGGGAGTATGACTACCTTGTATAAACAGTATGGCTAGAATTACTACGGAGGATGTTGTGACACTGTGAATTCCAATGTGTTTTGGAAATTTGAAGTTATTTGTGGAGTAAAGAAGTCAAAAACAGGCATGGCTCCGATGTGTAAGGCCTTCATAGGCACATCCTTTCCTGACCTAAACATATTTTTTAATGCCTCGACAGATTTAGATAGATGTGTGAAGTAATGGTAGAATGCTTGCATTATTGTGTGTGACCTGTAACTTTTTTGTGGCTGTATTGATTTTATTTTTCTTTGAACAATCTTAACTTTTTATATACATATATTACTTACTTACTTACTTCGCTGGCTCAGCGACCCGGAGTGGATCTTGGCCTCCGACATTAAAGTTTGTTTTTCGTATGTGTAAGTGGCCAACACTGGTGTCAGATTTTTCAAGCTGCCTTAAGGCATCTGACATAGCTTAACGATTGCCATCAACGATGAAAGCCGGGACCAACGGCTTAACGTGCCTTCCGAAGCACCGAGGAGCTCGAGATATTTTTATGCCACTTGCGGTCACCCATCCAAGTAGGGACTGCACCAGGGGTTGCTTAACATACGTAAGCGCTCATAGAGCTCACACCCACTGGACCATCGGGCTCCTCGACATTAAAGTGACATTTATACATATATTGTATAAATAAATTTGAATTTTTTATAAACATGAATTATGTCTTAACTTATTTTAATTATGATAAGTATAAAAATTGTTTCTGCAACTTGTATCCATAAACATAGATTTTAAAATATAGCCTGTTTTTAAATTAACACCAATTCTATAGAAGCATTGCTATGAAGATTAGTTATAAATAAGCTCTAATTTCTACTTTATTAAGGGTTTGGTATGCATGGTATCTTTTCAGAAGTAAAACCTACAGTTAAGATGGCGCAGAAGCCTCAAGTGCCCGAGTTGCGGTGCATGGAGCCAGAGAACTACCGCAAGTTCTTCCGGGCGTTATGCTGGAGCGCGGCAAGGTAATTAGAACATGTATACTTCGATCCCCGGTCAGGTCACTATGGTAAAAGATCTTTTTCATATTGACCTGGGTTTTGGATGTTTATCTATATAAGTATATTATTATAAAATATAGTATCGTTGAGTTAATATCCTGCGACACAAGTTCACAACTTACTGTGGGGCTAGCTCAATTTGTGTGATATGTCCCTATATATTTATTTATTTCCTCCTCACCTTATCCTACTTTATGTGGGAATTGTCTATAAGCTTCTAGAGCTATATATTAGTCAGAGGATTTGGCCTTCACTCTCCACTCTGGCCAGACAGATTGGAGAGGTCTTTTTGATGTTTATAAGTTTTGTGTATATCCTAAGTTTCCATCCATGGAAAGCCTCGGAGTGGACCTATTCTACTCTACCGGGCACAATTCTGCTTGCTTGTAAGTACTTATAAGCAAATAAATGAGAATAAAAATATCAAACAACTATCACAATAAGACACAGAGCCCCTTGTCTTGAGGTTTTCGAGTTTGATGTAGGTACCTAATGGTCCGGCTTTGAGGAAATTTCTGTCATTCTAGTATGGTAGGATAGGATTTTTTTTATTTACGGTAATTCGGCAAACAGGCACATGGCCCATCTGATGAAAAGCAGTTACCGTAGGCGAGGGTTGTTTGCAGAACCAGGATATATTCACATTGGTATGAAATACCTTAAACATGATAAATGTCATATTAGATTGGAATTTCTTGCCATAAAGAAACCAATCTCCTTAGCTGTATTGTAAATGCGTGCTAACTCGCTTAATGTTCTTTATCCATAAGGGTTCAGTTATACTAATTTTTAAATCTTTACATAATATATTTACAGGAAGTACGAAAAGAAGGGTTCGAAAAAAGTCGGCAAGAAAGAGAAGCAGCGTCGGGCGAAGGCTGCCAACGTGGTGCCTATGTGCCACGCGCCGGCGCTGCTCGGCAACCCGTCGCAGTTTGCCGTGTTCGCCACGGTCCGTCGCGCCGTGCTGGCCAGATGGCGCCACCTGCACAGCGGCCTCGTCGAGCTGTCAGACGACAGTGACTCCGAGGAATCCGCCGCGCAGATGCCAGTAGCCAAACTGCCCAAGGTATTCATAACAGAAGTATGAATAACCGGTGTTGGTAACTATAACTCGATAGCAACAGCTTTTAATTCATTCATTATATATTCCTCTGACTAAAGATGTTTTGTTGCTGCCAAATTAGACACTTTGGTGTTCATTTAGACACACCAGCACCATTAAATCCGTAGACTGCACCAGAAAGGTCAACTATGCCCCCTAGTCCTAGGTAATACTGTAGTAAGGTCCGCACAGAAGCCCTTTATAGATACTCGTAGACCTTGCAAGCAGTGGTGGAACAATATGGATAATTCCTAAGTGCAGAAATAATCCTCTTACATTTTTTATTTACATATAATCAATGTATGATAAAAAGATTAATAAGTAAAACAAATCATAAAAACAGCGAAAGTAAGACACGAACAAATACAAACGTAAGACAATTTATACGAAACCTACTTAATCCGAACATTTCCGAACGTCGGCGTTCGTCCCGCGTCGGGCCCCGTGCGGCGCACGAGATTTCGCTAAACTTCCATTCTGTGACTTTTATACATACTAATCTTCCGTCTCACGCGCCAGGCGTTTCGTCGCCCTATCCATAGTAGCTGTAGGGGCGCGCTGCGTGCACTGGAAGCGGGCGCACGGCTAATTATTTTGTCAAGCGAAAATAATTCTTATTTTGTTGAGTACATGGCTGATTATCATTTGACACAAAATTAATATATTTTTATGTAAAACTGCTTATTAATTTTTTATATCAATGTTATCTTTTAGTATACATTTAAGCTTAAACTGGAAGCCGCACGAGTGCACTTAAGGGGGAGCCGCCACTACTTGCAAGTATTATGATTGTTATGACATTCTTAAGTTGGGTTCTTCGATCAAAAGTTGAGCTATAACTCTCACAAAATAATTTATCACACTTACACGTTTGTTTTGTACTTATCTCTTGCATATTTTTTTCTGAAAGTAAGTTCAACTAATATGTAAAACAGCTATTCCGCATCTTAGTTGAACTTCATTTGATTATTATAAGAAATATTCTCGTATTTCACTTTCGAACCATTACACATGCCTTAATTACAAGACATAAGTAAAATTCTGCACTAGCTATAAACCTCATAATCTTCAGCACTAAATCCAATTTAGTAACATAACATTAGATAGTTACCCATCACGCATAAATAAGAGAATAAAACTGAGATTAACAAAGAAAGTAGATCCATGTCTCCATCTAGCATTTAATAAATCATCCACAATTCATTGCTTTCAGTTTTATCAAAAATTTGTGAACATTGTCCTTTAACATTTTATTTCCTGATTTCTTACTTTAATGGAGAATATCCTTATGGAGAAGATCCATTTCACTTTAAATACAATGAAAAAATGAGAAATTCATGAAGAAATGGGAGATGCTTCGACAAATACCAGCTATGGGTGTTGCTTTGATTAAATTTTTTCCCAAGATCTTTAACGGTGATGTCGTCGAAGGATACCAGCCATTAATGCAGAAGTAACATACTTTAAAGCCAGAGAACCAGCGCTGATGGTGATCGTGGTGGTTGTACATGGTGGCGACGACGCAGATCCAAACAAACTGCCCTGTGCCCATGACGCTTCAAGCCACACTGTCATTCAGAGCGTCCACTCTACTCTCTTCATCCTCGAACCTATAATTCAGAAATTTGAGAATCCCCAACAAGTCGAACGCACCACAAACAAAAGAAGTCTGAAAGAACATGGAGAAGAATGACTTCTGAAGTGACATTAATAATCATGGTTACTAATGAAAATCTCGCTCTCATCATAATGTGCTCCCGGTTGGATTCTCAGTTGTAGTGCTTCAGAGACCGGAGTCTGCTAAAAACGTTATCACAATATGTAGACCCAAATGTTTATACTGATTTGCTATGTGAAATACTTCGAGGCTGCTTACACAAAGAAGACTTTTTGCATCCAGCATACCACACCATCATCATCATCGTTTCGTGTAGGTGATACAGTCAGTCTACCATGCACACCCTGGTGTCAGACTTCTTCGGAATCGCCTCTCGGCCTCTGACGTGGTTCCTTTAACGACTATCAGATGGCAGCCGGGACTACCACACCAAAGTGTCTATACAAACGCTTGAGGCTCTAATAACCTGTGCACCGTCCCTATCGTAGACGATAGGTGCGGTGCACATGTGTATGTTGACGTTGTGCATTGCTACAGGTGACTGGCATAGGTTTGAGGACTGTCTTTGCTCTCATATCCCAGGCCAGGTTGACAGAGCCGCTCTTCTGCGAGCACGCGCTCAAAGCGCTGCTCGACGTACTGCAGGGACATGCGCCCGAGGAGCTGGCTCTTGAACCTACTGAGGTAGGGCATTTCAAAGTTATAACATATTAATTAGATTAATTTCGACAGGTATTTGTAAGAGACTTGTTATTTTAAATCTCCCTTGGTCTTTGTATTGACTATTATTTCCTTAGCTGTATGTAAAATGAAGATAATGAAAATTCTTTCGTAAAAGTACTTGAAGTCCTAAATTTAGTCCCTGGTTTGATAGAAGTCTGATTTTGAATATAATAAAGTATTTGAGTGATGGTGTGTGCTAATAGTTTACTTCCACATGTTTAGATAATATCTAGCCTCCACACGATGCTAGTGGAGGTGGCTAGCGGGAGCGGCCCCGGCGGCCGGATGGAGGCCCCGTCCTCGCTCACAGCCCTAGGCAGCTCATGTCTGGTGGCACTGGCTGTAGCGCGGGGGGAGGCCGAGCTCATCCTGCACGCTGTGGCTGAACTGATCATGGCCGCTCCTGTACTAGCCGAGCAGTACATCCAGGTATGTAGACTGGCAGCTCATGCCTGGTGGCACTGGCAGTAGCGCGGGGGGAGGCCAAACTCATCGTGCATGCTGTGGCCGAGCTGATCATGGCCGCTCCTGTACTGGCCGAGCAGTACATCCAGGTGTGTAGATACTGGCCGAGCAGTACATCCAGGTATGTAGACTAGCAGCTCATGTCTGGTGGCACTGGCAGTAGCGCGGGAGGAGGCCGAGATCATCCTGCACGCTGTGGCCGAGCTTATCATGGCCGCTCCTGTACTGGCCGAGCAGTACATCCAGGTATGTAGACCATCAGCTTGTCCTCAGGTGAAATGGGTAAGTTGGCAGTTGGTGGAGAAGAATGACATCATATCACTTTCAATTGCAGACCTCGTCATCACTGCTTAAATTCCCCAGCTGATCAGTGACTATGAGAGGGAGGTTCAATCTTTACTTTTTTTCTTGCAATTTTTTATTCCATCGTTGATTCTGATTCCGAGATTAAAATATAGTTAGGGGTTCAAAATTACCTGGTATAGTCTTGGTTGGTTAAGTGGTACCAATAATATGACGGGGGATTTGTTAAAACTCGTCTATTCGTATATTCAAAGATGTATTCTCAAAACCCCCACCATCCACCATCTCCGCAGGTCCCCTCAAACCTGACGACGCTCCAACGCAGCGTGCAGTCCGTGATCCTAGGCAAGCCGTGCCGCAACCAGTGGCTGAACTTCGGCGTCCCGCACCAGGCACTGGTGGCCAGCTTCCCAGTAGACCTGCCGCCCACGCTCACGGCCGGCTCGGGCGAGCTCGTCGTGAGGTCCCTGGCCTCGGACGGCTGCTACCTCTACGTGTTTACTTCCAAGGGCCTGCTGAAGATCGGCTCGGGCTACGGCAGCTCAATCAGGCAACATGTTTATGTATACAAACCGGACTTTTTCCCGACGGAGCGACACGGGTGGCTAGGTTATTGTAAGGTGAGACTTAGTTAATAAAGTTGACATAAATGTGATTGCTATTTAGCTTTTTTATTCATTTCTAATATTTTCGTGATTGTTACACATTTAAATGAAATTTTAATATGGTTTTATAGCTTTTATTACTATAGCTTTCTTTAACTTTCATGGATTATTAGTATGAAACATGTCGGGATATTTACCGTGATTATATATCTTTCTGTGTTAATGGTGATTATTGTGCATTGCTAGTTGTCGAATGGACCGAAATATACTCGGAAACAATAAGCACGGTAACTACCACGATATCTTTTATACTAGTGATAAATATGTGTTTCTCTGTTGGTGTTGAGCGAAGAAGTTGGTTTTTACATACATTTACTCGAATTTGGAGGTTTTATTGTGATTTTATATAACCTTTCTCCAATTATTATGCATCGATTTTTAGACAAAGCCTTGAAGCCACAACCATCAAATAAACAACTATGGGACCATTGTTGGGAATTCGAAAATACAAATTGCCAGGATGACTGACCATTTTAAAAACAGACATCAACTTTCCAGCATCGGTTCCATGGCAAAAGTTGTGTAAATCGACGTTTGAGTAGTAGCTTTACCGCTGCTATGCTTCGTTCGGTGAGTGAGAGAGCCGGAGGGCCATCTCCCTCTACCCTCTGGGGAGGGAAAAATAAAAGGCCAGCAACGCTCCTGTGACACCCCTGGTGTTGCAGTTGTCCATGGGCAGCGGCGATCACTTACCATCAGGTGACCCGCTTGCTCGTTTTCCGTCCTATGACATAAAAAAGAAGTTGACGGGCTGAGTCGCCACTTCAAGACATGTCGAGTAGATAATAAATTTACACGCGTTCAACCGGATCAGGTTATCTTCTTGCCCCACTTGCTCGTATGCCGTCCTACTACATAAAAAAACAGGAGTGCCGGCCAAAATGAAAACTTAAATATTAACGTTGTGCATTCCTCTCCTACCCCGCTCCGGTATATTCTATATAGTAAGTATATAGGCTATTCTCATAATATTAAAAAATGATTCCAAAAGTACTTTAAATTATTTACTAGTGCTTATATGATTTACATTCTTGAATTTCTTTCTATTTCTAAAGTATTAGGAATAAAATGATTGGCGTCGCTACTGTGCCTAGTGTGCCAAGTGTCCACTTCAAATAATTTAAGTATTATTAGATATTTTTCAACTCTATTAATTTGTTTGAATAATAATAAAGTGTAAATCGAACGGCATCCTTGTAAACAATGTATTGGATTTTGTGTATATTTTTAAAAAGCGCTCGACAAATTTCGATAAATAATTTATAGGACCATCTGTGAAGTATTACCTATCGAACAAAAAAGAGTTTCTTAAATCGGTACAGGCGTCTTCGAGAAATCGGGGAACATAAATAAAAAAAACAGATTCCGATGAATTGAGAACCTCCTTCATTTTGTAGTCGGTTAAAAATTAAGTTATTTCGCTCTACATCAACAGTCAATTAGTTACTTCTGGCTTAATTTCTTCTTCATTGCTTCTCTACTACCTATTACTACGAGTTAAATAATCAAATAGATATTTTCAATAAGAGTTAAATAATCAACTGTTTTTTCTTTTCTTTTTTTAGAATAAGTTGTATGTGAGGATAGGCAGGAAGAAGCCTGAAGTATATGAGGTGGATAAGGACACGTTGGAGATCAAGGGAATGCTGCGAATGGAGGGCAGGGGGTGGGAGGGCAGCGCTATGACTCCGTCCGACAAGACTGCAGTCTTTACTGACGGCAACGAGATTGGCATCATCCTGGTCACCAGCTATGTGAGTACTTTACACCCCTGGTGTTCCATGGGCAGTGGTGATCAGCTTCCTCGTTTGCCGACATATGACTTAAAAAAAAATGGGGTTGCACTCCGCGGGAGTGCCGGCAGAAGTGAAAATTTAAATACTATCACTCATAATTAATTATCTTTCCTAACAGCAGTCACCATCCATGGATGTGCGTAACACACTGTATCATTTCCGCAACAACATATTTGCGCAAGCGCCCTATGCCGTCTTAAGAATTTTCCACGTGTCGAATCTGTCAGTCACGTGACCTGTCGCTTTGTTCTAAAAGTCTAGGTTTGTTTCTTCCTAGGTGGCTTTTCACATTAGGGACACAGGGATAGGTTTTGTTTAAAGCTTTTACATTATTCAATTCACTGGCTACTCATATTTATTTAGTCGATATCGCCCCTATTTGCTAATGTTACAAGAAAGTGAAGATCGTCATCGGGGCGTGTGTAATAAGTGCCAAGACGACGGGTTCAATTTCCCTAAAATTCGCGGTTCCGACTTAATAAATCTACGTGATTTTATAAAAAATTCTCACGAAGTTCTCATACTTTTAATGCGTCTTTGATAAAATTGTCACACATGTTTGTAATTTTGTTGTCTGCAGGACACGTTGGGCGTTCGTATGTACGACGTTGAAGGGCCCCGTGAGGGCTCTCCCACGACGCTCAGCACTGATAAAGAGCTGTCGGTGCATTTACTCAGGAGACACGTGCTCATCTTCGGAAGGTAAACTTTGAGTTCATATCTATGACTAGTATTTCGGCAGGTGGTGGTGATTTCGAGATACAACACGTTGTGCAGTCCAAAATGGATGATATAAGTTATCTTTGCTTGCAAAATCCAAATAAAACTCGGAATCGGTATCACGGAAGTAGAGTCGGAAGGTCCGGTTTGTGATTTGTTTGTTTTATATTTCGTATGTGTAAGGGGCCAACACTGGAGTTCGACTGCCGACAACGACGACAGCCGGGACCAACGGCTTAACGTTCCTTACAAAGCAGGGAAGAGCGCGATATATTTTATGCCTCTTGCGGACACCAATCCAAATGGGGACTGGGCCAAGGGTTGCTTAACATACGGAAGCAAAAATAATGTACCCGCTAACTGAGAAAATAATTAAGGAGTAACCAGCTCAGACACCCTCGCCACACAATGCAACCTTCGGATTCGTTGGTTCGACGACGAAACGGCTTCACTATTGCCGTGCAGTTTTTTTAGCTACATCATTAAATGAAGAATCTGTTTCAGGTCCCCGTTCGAAGATGGTTTCTTCCGCAGAAGCATGGAAGTCGACACACCGGTGGCCATCCAAATGGAAGATGATGAAGATGATCCTCTGATGGGTATCACTGCAGGACAGGACTTCTGTCTTCTTAACACCATCACCGGCAGGGTAGGTCATTAACATATAGTCATTTAAGATTATTACTGGTTTCTCCGACAAAAGCATGGAACTCGACACACCGGTGGCTATCCAAATGGAAGGTGAAAAAAGTCGATCCACTGATGAGCATCACTATAGGGCAGGACTCTGTCTTCTTAACACCATCACCGGCAGGGTAGGTCATTTACATAGAGTCATTTCAGATTGTTTATGGTTTCTTCCACAAAAGTATGGAATTTGACACACCGGCAAAGACAATATAATATAGGTAAGACTTTCCTTCGCCATACATCATAGCGTAATCCAAAATGGGCTAAAGTTTAGCTCCTAAAAGTGACGCTAGATGTCTCTAGTAGTATCAAATCGACTATTTTGACCATTTTCCAGAATAGTTCGTGTTTTCTCTCAAAGTATTGATTCGTGGTTACGTAATAAATCGGTGGATGATCGTCAGATGGCGCTCTGGTTAAGTTAACTTCATAATATGATAAATACATTTTTATATTATGTTCCTAGAATGTCCAAAATAAACAACATAATTATTATGTTACCTACATCGAATTAATTTCTTTCATTTACTACCAAACAATCGAACCTCAAACATATATATTCTTTGCCTCAAACGAAACGTTCTCTGTTTTTTTGGGCTTGGGGTTAGACATTTTTATTTATGTTTAAATGTAATATCTATCAGTGCCCCCAACTTCATCCGCGTGGCTTTCGGTTTAACTTTGCAAGCCCTCATACATAAAGCACCGCTTTTTAGGTACTTAGTAAGTTTTGAAGAATTTCGTATTTCATGATTCTGATAGAAGGTTTTTAGGGTTCCGTATGCAAAAGATAATAACGAGACCCTACTACCTACCCTCCGCTATTCATCTATTTGTCTGTAACTTTTAAAACATAATAGTTTGTCCTGAAATCTTTAGCAACACAGTAACAGTCCTTGAATTTATTATTATTCGATCACAAACGTGACGTCATTTTTGGAAACCGAGATGGCGGATGCGATGATTGCATGAAAAATCGATGTGGGTGGTACAACCGGTTATATTCGGGTACAAACGTCATCGTCATCATCATCGTGATCGTGATCGTGATCGTGATCGTCATCGTCATCGTCATCGTCGTCGTCGTCATCGTCATCGTCATCGTCATCGTCATCGTCATCGTCATCGTCATCGTCATCGTCATCGTCATCGTCATCGTCATCGTCATCGTCATCGTCATCGTCATCGTCATCGTCATCGTCATCGTCATCGTCATCGTCATCGTCATCGTCATCGTCATCGTCATCGTCATCGTCATCGTCATCGTCATTATTATCATTACCACTGGGCGCCACCGGAAACAACCGGGTATGACCAGGCACCACCAGGTACCAATAGGCACGATCGGATACCATCAAGCACCTACAATCGGCTACCATCGACTACAATCATATGACATCAGTTCCCATTGAATTTCATTAGGCTACCATTAGCTACCATCTAGTTCCATGTTTCTACAACCAAAAACTACTCCTAACGTCGAGACAAAAGTAGTAAACTAAACAAATGGTAACAAACATACACTCGAATTGAAGACCTCTTCCTTTTTAAAGTCGGTTACCAAATAACAATAATATAAAAGCATCAAAATATTAAATTTCAATTTCATTATAAAATAATATACCTACTTACCTAGTACAAACTAAGAATCTTACAGTTCAATTTAGAACTTTATTCTTTTTTAAGACGGTTGAAAATAACTAAGAATCCCAACTAATATTATTTAAATGCGAAAGTGAGTTTGTTTGTTACGCTTTCATGCCGATTCTACTGAACCGATTATCATGAAATTTTGCATACACATAGGTTAGGGTACCGAGAAGGACATAGGCTATATATTACCCGAACGAAGCCGCGGGTAACAGCTAGTGTATAATAAAATGAGTACATTAGGAAGCATTTATAATTTTTTTTATAATTCAAAATTATTCTCCCAATCACATAACCTAATCACTCCCGCACTCGTTCTAACACAAGGTCGGGTACATCGTACTTTAGCGCAAGGCTGCCGCGCTGTGTTTGCGCGCATCCGTGCCGCTCAAGTTTTTTGTTCGTGAACACCCTCTAAGATTTATATGACTTTAGTCAAAAACGCAGGCGCCTGCCTCTGCCGCGTGCGCCTGACTTGCGTACCTACCTACTCGTGAACAAGCCGCTAGACTAGACCAATCAGAAACTTCACATGGTTTGGCGAAACGAAACCTTATTAACATTTGACGAACTTATACAAAAATTGGTGATCAAAAATTCGCTTGACGAATCAAAACAAAATTCAAGCTTGACCAATCATACCCTAAATGCCTAAATCATACAAACGGCCGAAACGCGACCCATACCTACGCGCGTTGGAGCTCGGTACAATTCGCCGCAATGACGAACAAACGTGTAATGATGTTGTAGTGTAGGCAGATCGTGTGGTTTTTGAAGGTACACAACCTAGGTAATAATACAATTATACAGTAGTAAGTACTTGTAGGTTGCTCGTAGAATAATAATATGGTAAAATACAGACTAGGGTAAAACCTCCTTGTATCGGCTACGTCCTGGTATCGGCCTTTCCTACGAGATTGATCAAAAATTTGAAATATTCGATCTCCTTGCACAAATTTTGCTCTAAAATGAACCTTTTTTTGTTGTTGTTTATTTTAAATGAATGAAACAGGGCGGCGATCATAGTTTATTTGAAAGTTCAGTAGTAAATTTGTCGAAATTTGCGCCATTTTGTAGTCAAAATACTCATAATTGACGAGCTCAGTGTTTTTAACTTATCTAGGTAATGTAGCATATTGATTTTTATGTTTTATTTAATACTAGCAGCCCTACCCGGCTGCGCCAGGGCATGTATTATACCTTAAAACCTTCCTCGTGAATCACTCTATCTATTGGTGAAAACCGTAGGAAATCCGTGGAGTAGTTTTTGAGTTTATCGCGAACAGACAGACAGACAGATAGACAGACAGACAGACAGACGCGGCGGAGGACTTTGTTTTATAATATGTAGTGATAGTGATTTTATTGGAAAATAGGGTGGCCAGCTTTAGGGTTGATTATTTCATGAAAAGTCTAATAGCGGCCGTTGTAAATACTGACGGCCGATACAAGGTGAGTCAAAATCTTGAAATCGGCCATCAAATATTAATATTAATAAATGCCATCTAATCTAGGTAAGTGGCGGCTGATATTAGCCTTAATTATTTTTTTATATTGGCCGAGGGGAGGACTAAAAGGACAATTCTGACTACGACCGATGTATAAAAAATAAAATTATCGTGTACCTATATAATAACCGCTCTACAGGCCATGTGTCCGTGGTTTGAACCCCAATGCCTCTGATGCCACCAATGATGTGAATGATAACTGAGAACAATTTCAAAGTAATTACTTTGTCATTGGCTAGTTGAAATCGAACCCACCCTCTTTGACTGTAATATTTCATAATAACTTGTTGATGCTATTTTATTAAAGGAAATATTCCAGTTTCTAAAAGAAAACTAAAATCTTGATTTTCTTAAATTTACTTCAACGTCTATTTGATAATATTATATATTTTTAGAATTAATTCGTCTTTTATTTGTTATACCACATAATATTAGCCTAGGCCGATACTAGGCAAATAAGTGGACGTATTTTGGGCGCAAGTGGCCGATCTAAGGGAAATTGGGTGTGTACAAAAGAAAACGTAAATATAAAAAAAATGTTATTGAAATTTCAAATACTTTATGAAATTATAAGAAAGTCAAATAATAGCAGTTTATTAAAAAATACCCCTTAGAAAGTCAGGCTAATAAATGAGAGAAAAAGAAGCAAATGAATGTGAAATTTTGTTGAAATGGCCGATATAAGGTGGTTTAACCCTACGCAATTTCAAATTAATCGGTAGAGAAGACCTGAGTTTTAAAGATTGTATCCAAACAATCAAGATACCTACCTACCTACTTACCATACATTGCAAGATAAAAGCTTGTAACTTGTTGCAATATAAGTAATAATATTCTAACCACAAAACGAGAAATAAACCTAGATAAAATTAAAATATCGTAGGCATAGCCCTAGATGTCAACGTAATGCGTGGTTTATACTACGGCTGTAGGTATTCATTTCAAGGACAGGACAGAGTCAAACTACTACTAGATAGGTATATATTTTGGGTAAAGCTGGTTATAGTGGTCCTGCGTGTCATCATGTCATGTGATAGTATCATCAGGTTTTTTTTAGTCCCCACTGTAGAAGTATAACCCTTTCTATACCTAACTAACAGAGCTTTATAGCCACAGGAGTCAGTGGATTTGGCCCACACTCTCCAAGCTGGCTAGACGGATTGGTGAGGCTAGTATAGCTGCCTGTTATAGTTTTTATTTTTAACTTACATAGGTACTTATTAAATTTTAAGTTGGTGCAATAAATAAAGTTTATTCACTTAAACAGCAAAAAATGTACCGAATACTTTTTCTTGCAAAAAGGTAGGTAGGTAGGTACCTACTTTATCTATTCAAAAAATATGAAAGACCATTTCTCAAAAAAAAATATTGGCTACCCTAATTGCTTGAGGTACCTACTTGTTTTGTCAGACAACATACCTACCTACATGTAGGTATGAGATGAGCCTGTAATAAAAAAACCGATGTGATAATAACTGCCTACGCTACGGTTGACTACGGATTAGGCGTAGGTACCTACAAGTGTTTCCCACTCCCGCTCGTGCCGAGTTCCCGACTCGTCTCGAACTCGACTGCCAGTGCAAAGTCAACTTAAAGGTCAAGGACACTGCACTGGCGGGCGCCGCCGGCTGGGGCCGCCCGGGGTTGTCAGCTAAGCGAGTCGAGTTTGGTTTGGAATAGGATAGTTTATCAATTTGACCCATATTTAGGAATGTAATGTAATATTGTCAGAATTACATCCAAATTCTAACTAATATTATAAATGCGAAAGAGTTTGTTTGTTTGTTACGCTTTCACGCCGTATCATCATAAATTTTGCATATACATAGGTTAAGGTACTGAGAAGGACATAGGCTATATATAACGCGGGCGAATCCGCGGGTAACAGCTAGTATATTATATATACCTAGTTAGAATAATGACTATAAGTCAGATTGTTAAAAATCTTTTTTTGTTGGACTATGTTAGATAGAACCTACCTATAATCCAACTTAGGGTTGTTGCAAGTTTCCTCAAAATCGGTTCAGTAGTTTTGAAATAGAGAGTTAAGTGTGTATCAGTCATTGGGAAACATTGAAGTCTATGCAATAGGTACATGATGGATTAAAATTATACTGATAACCAAACGTTCTTAATCACTCATTTTTGGCATAGGCGCAGACGTTGAATAATAGCTAATTGATGAAATACATATAGATTTATGCCGATGATCTACTGAGTCAAGGTTCAACAATGTTATATTATATTGTCTTTGGCCAAGGTTTTTAATTTTTTTGGTAAAATTTTGCATAGCGCCATCTTTCTATTCTTGCCTCCAACAGCTTGCCAACAGCCGGGCACGAAACCGCGGTCAATGGCAGCGCCTCTAGCGGTGACAAATTGACAACCTATAATATCCTCGATGAGAAGCGCCATCTACTAATATTTTACCATTCAGGGGCAAAACTGGGCTACGCTTCGACATATGAAAAATGACAGTCTCGGTATATTATATTGTCTTTGACACCGGTGACTATCCAAATGGAAAACGATGAATATCCGCTGTTTGCTCCACACCATCACTGGAAGGGTAGGTTCTGAAAGTGTTAATAGCTATTCTACTGGGTGCACCAGTAACGCCTGAGAGTGTTTGTAGTTAGTATAAAGAAGACGAAAGATTTTTCGTTTCCCTGATATAATATATTAAAGGTTCTTCAAATTGTCAGGCCCTACAAAGTTCATCCACTTACACCACAGATTGATGTATTCATCTACAATCCATTTAGTGACTGTACTTCCAATTCCAAATGCAATTTAGATTTCATATTCTCTGCGTTTCATTCTCAGGTATATTACACCGGCAAGGGCGGGAGTCTTGGCTACAAAACCGCGTCTCCTGTCACCAACCGCTGGACCCTCATGAAGGAAACCGTCTTCACCAGGAACGACATCCCGAATCTGAAGAAAGGCAGGGTCATGCAGGTACAGTGGATATTGTGTTATTCTGAGCTTTATTAGTGGAAGTCTTAGGTTCAAAATCCCGTCATGAGAAGACTGGGAGTGGTCTTTGGGACCACACGGCAGCATAAAAATATCTACTTCTAAATATTTGTTAATAATATGAAGTGTAATTTTTTTACGTAACTGTTCTTATACTTGACCGAAGGACACAAAATATACCGGACCCGACACCTTGACGCTATTATTTTAAAAAGCCCTCATTCGCACGTACACTAGACTATGGACATTTTAGTTTCATTGACCAAGTTTCACTAGCTTTTCGTGAACAGATGAGTCGTATTCCAGGTCGCCGTGGGGCACGAGGGGGTGCACGCGATCCTGGTGATGGACAACGGCGTGGCGCTGTTCACGGGCGTCGCGCGCCGCGGCGAGGACGGCGACGTCGCCAAACACCGCCGCACGCCCAAACCCACCAGGCCTAAGAAGATCTTTAAGGTAAAGCCATGGAGGGAATAATGAATAATGAGGGGTTTCAGAGATGCTTACCACCAGATGGCAGCACTGAAGCGACTCGTATAAGCTGCTGTTTTTTGATATTTTTTGACAAGCAGCAAAAACACATATAGTGGCCTATTCACAGATTATGGGACCCGACGCCTCAGTGCTGCCGCAGCTTATTTGAGAACACCCTCATTGAAGAACGGGAGTTTACTATGGGGAATAGCCCCAACACTTGGGAGTAGTAGATGCATCTGTGAATGAAAGGAGACTTGGCCCCAACCCATAAAACCTGCCTTACGTTTTTTTGTTCTTGAAATTGACTTGCGCTCAGACCGTTTTAAAAACGTTCACACTTGTCATAATTTTAATCATGCTAATTTTATGTAAATCATAAATGACATTTTACTAGGCTACAATCCCGACAAAATATCACGTAAAAACGATCCATTATAAATGTATGAAGAATTTTTCTAAGTTTTTTTTAATTGAAAAATTGTTCCTTATAGCGTCCATAGGCAATGTAGACAGTTCTTACAGTCCGGAAGGCGTAAGCTGAGCTCTGCATTTGTGTGAGTAATCACCAAAAGTAGAGTCAGACCAAAAACTCTTAAAAATAAATTTGACACTTGACACGTCTTTATCGTTCATGTTTTTAAAATAACTGTTTAAATTACAAAATATTTCTATTACATGGCTATTTAAAGGGTTTCGTATTCTTCGTTTACTTTTGTTTGCAGCCATTTCACTAATAAATCGGACACAAGAACAGAATATTAAGAATTAAATACGTCACACTGCTACCAGTACAAGGGTGAAGTGTGACAGGTGCGCGGCGGAGATGCGCCGCGCTGTAAGCCGATGTCTCACCTACACTATCTATGTGCACTCACACAAATGCAAAGCTCAGCTTAGGCCTCGCGAACTGTACCTCTCCTTGCAAATCAACAACATCAGATCTTTCTAGTCTCCACTGCAGGAGCCCGACCCTCTCTGTACTACCAGAGCCATATACTAGCCTCAGTAGTCAGAGGATTTGGCCTACACTCTCCACGCTGGCCAGACGGGTTGGAGAGGTCTCTTTGATGTTAATAAGCTTTGTTTAGCTTGTGTTTCCTCCTTGGAAATCAGCATTTAAGTTATAAAGCCGCCAAAACGCTACAAACGCCGTCACGTGTTTCCTATTTGCGAAAACCAATCTGCGCGCTGTTCCGTTCAGCGGAACTATAGCGTTCCTATATATTAATGTCTTTATTCGTGAACTAGCAGTTACCCGCGGATTTGCCTGCGTAATATATAGCCTATATCCTTCTCGGTACCTGAAACTATGTGTATGCAGAATTTCATGATGATCGGTTCAGTAGATACGGCGTGAATGCGTAACAAACAAACAAATAAACAAACAAACTCACTTTCGCATTTATAACATTAGTTAGGATAGGATTTTTAACATTAACTTGTGACATTATTATAGGCGGAAGGCCACAACATAGTGTTCGCGGCGTGCAACTACGGCTCCACCGCGCTAATCACCAAGCAAGGCCTGCTGCTCATGTTCGGCAAGGACACCCAGCACTGCGACGCCATGGGCGTGGTGACTGGCCTGCGACACGAGAGGATCTCCTCGGTAATGTATCGATTGACGATTGATCGAATCAACCTAAGTACTCATAATCGGACGGCATTATCGGCTATTGCATTTGTTCAGGTTATATTTTAATCTTTCAAATACATGCGTTCTGTCTGAGGCTGGTTAAAACTTAGGTTGCCAGAGCGGAGGCCTCCGAATAAGACATCTATTCCTGTAGAATTATAAAAGCTGTAAAGCTGTAAACTTTTCACAGATATTACAATTCAAGGGGAAGTAGTGCAGTATCATCAAAACATACATTATTGTGATTCTTACAACTAATTTCAACACGTTTTCTTGTATAGGTGGCGCTGGGTAAAGCACACGCCGTGGCGCTTACGCACTACGGGCTAGTGTACACCTTCGGCATCAACAACAAGGGCCAGTGCGGCCGGGAGTTCGGTTACACCAAGGAGAGTGAGTACTGCTGCTCTCTTAGGTCCACTGCTGGACGTAAGCCTGCTCGAAGGGTTCTAGGTATTATGGTGTGTGGTGTACACCTTCGGCATCAACAACAAGGGCCAGTGCGGCCGGGAGTTCGGCTACACCAAGGAGAGTGAGTACTGCTGCTCTCTTAGGTCCACTGCTGGACGTAAGCCTGCTCGAAGGGTTCTAGGTATTATAGTGTGTGGTGTACACCTTCGGCATCAACAATAAGGGCCAGTGCGGCCGGGAGTTCGGCTACACCAAGGAGAATGAGTACTGCTGTTCTCTTAGGCCCACTGCTGGACGTAGGCCTGCTAGACGTAGCCCCACAGATCAGTATATCTTTTTTTTTAATCTGTGCGTAGCCCTGCCCAGCTCCAAGGGTTTCATATAGGTACCGGTGGTGACTAACTGGTCTTTGCGTTGTACAGGCGGGTAAATCACACGCCGCGGCGCTCATTTTGTTTCATTCGTTTTTAGGAATGACTTTATGAGGAGCTGCCTGCACCATATTTTTTTTTTAATTTGTGAATGATTTTCATTCCCATTCATATTTAAATTTTACATGCTCTTAATCGTACCCTTACAGAATCGTTCATCCGGCGTCAAAGCGTGAACAAAGAAGACGCGCGGCTTTGCACGCGGCACACGTGGGCGTCCGAGTACTGCCGCATCTGCATCGTGTGCCGGGAGTGCACCGGCTTCTCCAGCGCCTGCCATCTGGCCCAGATGCCCAACAGGATACCTGGAGAGTGAGTCAAATGGCAACATCAGTTCAAAATCGTATTTGAATACTCAACGTGTTGTTGACCCTCGACAGCCATTTGTGGCGACCTCTACCTTCGCCACAAGAACTAACTCGAAAACTAATCTGTGAATATGGCGACACAGCAAATAACTCCAAGACTTCTCACAAGAGGGCGCTGAACGATCCTGAAACGCGCAAACAAAGTTTCTTTTGAGACCGTCAATATGAATAAATTTTCCTTTGGAACCTGTTCAGGCAGACCTCCAGTTGTCTGTCCGTTTGATTCTCTAGTTAAGGTAGACCTCCCACAGAAATGTAACCAGTCGGGGTATTCTTGAACGAGGGCCATTCACCCTGCTAAGAACCATACGAGAAACTAACTTCCATCCCCATTCTCGGGCTCAACAGTACCAACGCGAGGGCTGATGGCTGTCTCAGTTGCTGGGGTACCCCTCTCATGTCTTGCTTCCACAACCTGCTTTCAGCACGGCGAGTTTTGTGACATGCGCCATGCGTGTTCCGATATTTTAGCTCAAACAAACCACGTGCTGTTTAAGGTGTTCCCATACAATATCACAACGTCGCGTGCGTCCCGATGCCGACCGTACGCGAACGAATTTGGTGGTCTCCAATTAGTAAATCGGACGCAAAACACGCGTCGCGCGCGCACAAATCGCTAATATATGAAATTCACACACCGATATGATCGCCATGATTATCACTGTTGCTACAATTGACTCCAACTCGAAAGCGTTCCATATTAAACAGAACCAATGCTGGAAACCCGTTTTTTTTTGCTTTCTTGTACTAGTTGCCATCGTTGCTGTTACTAGGGCGGTTGAATACTTTAGTTGGAATAGTCGATTCTTTTTTTGAGTCACCAACATTGATCCTGTATGAAAAAATTTTCATATTAACGGGCTGAGTCACCTCTTTGAGGGAATATCAAGGGTCAATTTATAAGTTTTATAGATGGCCGTCTTTTGACTGCTCTGGTTTATATACGCCGCTAGAACAGAGAGGGTCGTGCTCCTGCAGTGGAGGCTAAAAAAGACCGAATGAATATATGAATAAATAGATGGCCGTCCTATATCATGAAAAAAAGCTGACACCAAATTTGTGCGCAGGAAATGCGGGTGTGGGGAAGGCGACAGCGGGTGCAGTACGTGCGGCGTGTGTCGGCGGTGCGTGGACGCGTTCTCGGCGGCCTCGCGCACGGAGCGCACCACTGACTTGGACGACGACGCCGACGCCTCCGCCCAGTCAGACCCTAAAAGTGGTGAGTGCTGGTTGAGGATACATAGGGTACTGTTGGCTTGTTAGTGTAAATCAAACACGTGCGGCGTGAGTCGGCGGTGCGTGGAGGCGGCATCGTGCACCACCGACTTGCGTCGTCGACGTCGACGCCGACGCCTCCGCCTAGTCAGCCCCCAGGAGTGGTGAGTACTAAATGGGGTAGATGGGGGAAACATAGTGTACTGTTGGCTTGTTAGTACAAATCAAACACGTGCGGCGTGTGTCGGCGGTGAGCGCACCATTGACTTGGATGACGATGTGGATGCCTCCGCCCTGTCCGACCCTAGGAGTGTTGAGAGCTGGGGAAACATAGTGTGATGATGTTTTGAACACATGATTCTCCCACAGATACCCCAAGGAATCCTATCATCAGACAAAACCCATCCAGGTTTTGCCATATTCACCATATTTTGCATTATTATCGATTCCAATGCTGCCCGTCAAAACCTTTTTTTTTTGGGCGGGAAGGGTGTAGGAGTTAGGGCGACTGGGAAACGGGACAAAGGTATTTGGGATGCTATGTTACTTGCTAGGATGGATTGGCATAGTGTTTGTAGCAGCTCGGGAAGCTGGCCGCACATACCCGATGTCATAGCCGCAACTACCGGACAGGAGTTTGAGAATGACACCTCTGACCACATACTAAGTATAGGTTATCTTTGTTGCATTACAAATCTGATCTGAAACTGAAGTTCATCAAGTAAAGATAATATTCTACTTCATCATGTATTATACAGACACTACTGTAGGCGAGATAGAGTCAGAGATATATTTTGTTTTTCAGACAAAGAAAACGTCCGCTACCAACACTTCGAAGCGCCCGCCAGCTCGGAGGGGGAGCGCGAGTCCAACGTGTGCGTGAGCAGCCTGCCGCCCGCCCGCGTCGCGGTGCCCGGGGCACACCGCGTGTCCGCCATCGCGGCCGGGCTGCACCACACCGTGCTGCTCACGGAGCATGGTGAGTAGTCAGCTCGGAGGGAGAGTGAGAGTCAGCTGGGAGGTCCAACGTCCATCAACGAAAGCAGTTTGACAGTTTTTACTCTTTGGGAACAGAACCCTCAAAAATAAGAAAGAAAAATATGACGTTCAAAAAGAGATACACATATCTAAACTCCCCGTCACGAGAAGCTATAAATTAAGTACATCAATAAACTTCTACTGAGTTGGAGTGACCTAGCGACAATATTATGAGTTAACCAAATACAATTGACTTAAAATTACTATACGGGTAACACGAAACTAAAGACCAATTCTAATTAGTCGGGTTATAGTTTAACGATATAAAACGCTGTCGCTCAATGTTTTTTGGTACAGGAACAAGTCCGACTCCGTGAATGTAAACATTTGGCGTATTTCTGAGATATAATAATTTTTCTGTAGCAGTTTTTGCTATAAGTTCTTTTTTTATTAGCTATTGAGTCTTACTGATTTATAATAAAGTTTCTGTATAAGTTTTTGCTATAAATTCTTCTTCTTCCTTTACCTTATCCCACTTTTTTATGTGGGGTCGGCACAGTATGTCAGTTCTTTCCACCTTGATCTGTCATCCACCATAGCCTTTGTCACTCCCTTCCTGTTCATACTTTCTGTGACACTATCGATCCATCGTTTCTTAGGTCTCCCTCTGTTCCGCGTTCCATCTACTTTCAAATCTAATACCTTTCTTGTAATATGACTTTCTTCTCTCCTCATCACATGCCCATACCAACTCAGTCTATGACTATGGAGCTTCTCTATTACTGGCGCAACTTTCATACTTCCTCTTATATACTCATTCCGTATTTTATCCATTCGTGTCACTCCACACATCCACCTCAACATTCGCATCTCTGTTACATGCAGTTTTCTTTCTTCCATCCCTTTTGTGGCCCAACATTCTGATCCATACAATAAGACAGGTCTGATTACTGTTTTGTAAATTTTGCCTTTAAGTTTAAGGGGCATACGACTACGACTACGACTACGACTACGACTTTTTGCTATAAATTGTTTTTTTTTTATTTGCTATTGAGTCTCAATGCAGGACAAACGATTTTTTTACGTTGCCCAATAATAACTTCACCTGCAAACTCCCTCCATTCTTTATGGAAAAATAATTCTAACCATCTCTTCTTTGGTTAATTTTTTTTTACACAAAAAACAACAATATTATTTCATCCAAATTTTGCGAACTCCTGAACATTTGTTTACATAATTTATAGCTTCTTATGATGGGGACTTTAATTTTGAATAGAAATCTTTGACTTTTGACTTTTACTGTAACATTGAGTTGCAAGGTTTGAACCTTACAGACAACCTGACAGAACAAATTGAATAACAGCTTGAAAAATTATTTTCCTCAACAGGCGAAGTGCTCACCTTCGGTTCTAACCAGTACGGCCAACTGGGCGCGGGAGACATCGCCGTCCACCACAAGATAGTGCGGGTTCGACTACCACGCTGCATCTCCATAGCTTGCGGCAGTAACCACACTGTTACCCTCACCAGGGACGGAGAAGTCTTCACCTTCGGCAGCTATCAGGTATGTCTTCAGACCTAGAAAGTGTGTGTACGTATTATAATCCTCAAACGATTATAGCGGGTCATCTTGGCTCTGGCTAAAGAGGTCTGATGAATGAGGGTGTAAGCGACATAGCCCCCAGCACAAGATAGTGCAGGTTCGACTACCACGCTGCATCTCCATAGCTTGCGACAGTAACCACACTGTTGCCCTCACCAGGGATTGAGAAGTCTTTACCTTTAGCAGCTACCAGGTACGTCTTAAGGTCTAGTGAGTAAGGAGAATACCTACGAATAGGTGGGGTTACAGCTCGGAAATCTCTTGTCAGTGTGGTGCTACTCCTTAGACCATGGCACACCTTCTTTCTTGCCCTGCGTGTCCTACCACTTGCACACGCGAGGAACTATACAATACAGTATCAGAACCATTGCGCCAGAACTTAGCATAGCAAAGTTCTGGTGAACACAAATAAAATTCGCCCTAGTCGACACGCTATTAAGAAGAAGTGTAGGAACGTGTCTTCAGATGATCATAGCAGGTAATGTTGGCTTCGGCCGATGAGATCTGATAAATAAGGGTGCTATGGTCATAGCCGTCCACCACATGATAGGGTTCGACTGTCACGCTGCATCTCCCCAGAGCTTGTAGTAGTAACCATACTGTCCAGATTTTTTGTGCTAACGGTTCTGACATTCATAAGTACTAATGTGAAATTTTTCCCGACAGAAAGGCGCCCTAGGCCGTCCTCGGATAGAAGAGACCACGCGTTCAGACCGCGCGCCCATCTGGTACGCGACGCCGGGCAGAGTGCCTCGCCTCGGACCTCGCCACACGTCCAAGGGAGTGGTGATCCTGGCTTCGGGAGACCAGACCTTCATCCAGGTGTCGCAGTCAGTCATCAAGCCTGACTTCGTGTTCAGCTCCACCATCATGTCTAACAGCAATAGCATAGGTAACAACTGAAGACCCTCACATGTAAGCTCAGCTGGGTCCTTCACGTGGGATCTCAACACATATCCTAAGAAGTGCTGAAATTGGCTTCCGGGGACCAGTCCAGCCTGTCTCAATCAGTCATTAAACCGGATTCTTATGTAGCATGAGCATGACTATCATGTCCAACAGCAATAGCATAGGAAAGGATGAAAGATCCTATCATGTATGCTCGGCTGGGTCCTTCACGTAGGACCTCGACACACGCCCAAAAAAAGTTTAAGTAATTCGCAAGCTGATAATACCCTCTCGTGTCAAATCGTAGATGTACTCCTGACTACATTGACTTCAAAATGTTTCTCATTACGGACTTACTACGTAGGTGATCATTATAAATCACAACTTTATATTGATACAAATGTGACCTTCTGTCGCAGTGATCCTACCGAACCGGCCCGAGCACACGTTCAAATGCGTCACCATCAGCCGCAACGACGCCAGCTGCGTCTCCTGGACCGGGCCCGAACAGGTAATGATCCAAGACTTCTGTATAAACTGAGGTAGACGACATGTACGTACCAAATTCTGAAGCGTTAAAAGGGAGCTAATTAACACCGTTGCATTTAGCTCACACCTACACTCTGTACCGTGAAGACACTGTCCGCGTCACGTGACACGGTCTTTCTTGGAGTAACGTCTACCTCAGTTTATAGAAGTCTTTGGCAATGATAGCAATTGATGTTATACACTAGCAATTTTGATAGCAATTCAAACTTCATCCCCTTATTTTAACCCTTTTGGGGGCTGAATTTCTGAAAATTCTTCCTTAGTGCACACTTACATCACGATAGAAACAGGAACCCAAGTACCAAACTTCAACGTTCTAGGTACAGTAGTTCCGGATGTTGCTTTGATATATATGTAGGTTGGGAGGCGAAGTAGATCCACAGACTGAAATTCTTCGTTTCATTTTAATTTATCACTCCACATGATACAAATAATCTAAAAACTTTAGCGGACACACACTCTTTCGCTCAGCATTCGGTAGTCGTGCTTTACCATTAACATGATTCAGGTGGACTTCGTGAACACACTAGCCTGCCTCGACCCGCTCTACGACGTGCTCTGGTGCTACCAACCCCAGATGCGCGTCATGAAGTGCTACAACATCCAAACCTACGACTCCACCAAACTGCAGCGCTGCTGCACCAACAACCCGGACGCGTACTCCGTCGACGCTGATTACGAGTACCCAAACTACGGAACCATGAAGCGGCTCGAGGACTTCAAGAACTTGGAGACGTTGGACCTGAAGATGGGCGTGGAGGAGAAGGCGGACAGCGCGGCCTTGTCGAACACGTCGGTGCTGAGCCAGCAGCTGGCCATCCCGTCCTCGCCGGGCCACGCCGTCACCAGGATGCATGCGGCGCTGCATCTGCTGGGCTGTCTCGACTCGCTCACCTACGCGCACGATACCAAGTAAGTTATAGAAGCTGGTATTTTTACCCGACTGACTCAGACGGAGGATAACGTTTCGCGGGTATGTATGTAGGTGACCTCTTGATTCGCCACAAGAATGAATACAAAACTTCTTACAAGATGGTGTTGAACGAATCTGAAACGCGCAAGTAGAGTTTCTTCGATTCCGCCACTTACATAAAACCTCCGACAGAACTCGATCGGAGCCGTACGGTTCCGTTTCCCTGCCCAACGGGAAAATCTTCCCTTTGTGGCGGTCGAGAATTCCACCTCGCTCTCACTACATATAAAAGTATGTCGGTGCCATTGTCGCTTCCTGTAGCCTAAACAGCTTGACCGATTTTAAAGTCTGAGGTATCATTAGATGCGTATTCTTCCATGGAGTGTCACAGACTAGAATAGTAAAAATCAGTTTGTTTTGTTTATCTCGGTTCTAGCTGGGAAAAGAGATAACTTTGCTAGACTAGGGGAACGGGATAAATGTATTTGGAATGCTACTTTCTCGGATGGATTGCGAACGAGAAAGTAGCAGCTAGGGGGGCCGGGCGCGCGTACCCGATGACAGAACTGCAACCACCAGACAGGTAGTTGAGGAGGACACCCATGTCACAAGGATGAAAACCCTAACCCAATTAATATTAAAAATTATACTTGATTGGCATTCATTCCAGACTCAACCAGCCGGAAGCGAAGCGCGAACCCCACACTTCTCCAGTAGCGCCCGTCAAAGAAGACTTCCTCACCGTGAACCGCTTCGAGAGCCACGGCGGGGGGTGGGGCTACTCTGGCCACTCGGTGGAGGCCATCCGCTTTATGTGCGACACCGACATCTTGCTTGGTACGTTCATTGTGTTGGAGTATAGCTATATATATTTATGTACCAACATATCTCCTGACAAAGAAGACTTCCTCACCGTGAACCGCTTCGAGAGCCACGGCGGGGGGTGGGGCTACTCTGGCCACTCGGTGGAGGCCATCCGCTTTATGTGCGACACCGACATCTTGCTTGGTACGTTCATTGTGTTGGAGTATAGCTATATATATTTATGTACCAACATATCTCCTGACAAAGAAGACTTCCTCACCGTGAACCGCTTCGAGAGCCACGGCGGGGGGTGGGGCTACTCTGGCCACTCGGTGGAGGCCATCCGCTTTATGTGCGACACCGACATCTTGCTTGGTACGTTCATTGTGTTGGAGTATAGCTATATATATTTATGTACCAACATATCTCCTGACAAAGAAGACTTCCTCACCGTGAACCGCTTCGAGAGTCACGGCGGGGGATGGGGCTACTCCGGTCACTCGGTGGAGGCAATCCACTTTATGTGCGACACCGACATCTTGCTTGGTACGTTCATTGTTGTTGGTTATTCGTGTGTGTCTGGCCAACACTGACGTCAGTTTTTTCAGGCTGTCTAAAAGCATCTGACATTGCTTAACGACTGCCATCAATGATGACAGCCGGGACCAACGGCTTAGCGTGTTTTCTAAAGAACGGAGGAGCTCGAGATATTTTTTGCCACTTGCGGTCACCTTTCCAAGTGGGGACTGCTCCCAGGGTTGCTTAACATGCGAAAGCACTGATAAGGCAAACGCCCATTGGGCCATCGGGCTGCACGTTGTTGGAGTATAGTGCCAACATATCATCCCTAGTACCTGTTAAGAAGACTTCGAGGCGCTCCGCATCAATAGCCAAGCTTTATTTATTACTCAAAATTATTCGAGGAAAGGTGTGTCACGTAAATGAAATAAAAGACAGATACCTCTATTAACCTTGGATGTTAACTTGACATGTCTCATATCGGGGCACCAAATGCTAACTTCGTGTACTTGTCATTCCTTCTTAGGTGGTTTCGGTTTGTTCGGCGGGCGCGGTGACTACACCGCTAAGATCAAACTCTACGACATCGGGCCAGAGGGGGGAGACCAAGAGGGCGATGGGGAGCTCCTGGCCGAGAGCGAGGAGGTCATGTACGAGTGCGCGCCGCGGGACCGCTTCCCTGTGTTGCTGCCGATGCCGGTGCCCATCGCGGTAAGTTACAATGTGACATTAGGCCAGGGAGGGGAGACCAAGCAGGCGACGGGGAGCTCTTGGCTGAGAGCGAGGAAGTCATGTACGAGTGCGTGTCGCGGGACCGCTTTCCTGTGCCCATGCCGGTTCCTATCGCGGTAAAATTACTATGTGTGACTTTAGGCCAGGGGGGGGGGGGGACCAATAGGGCGATGGGGAGCTCCTGGCCGAGAGTGAGGAGGTCATGTACGAGTGCGCGGCGCGGGACCGCTTCCCTGTGCCACTGCCGATGTTGGTCCCTATCGCGGTAAGACTACAGTGTATAATATCAGGGCCAAAGGGAGTTCACCAATAGGACGATGGTAGTTCTTTTTCCTTTCTAAGCCAAGGAAGAAGTTTCTTGATCTGGTTGCATAGAGGTGCAAAGTAGCAGCTTGAGTGGCCGTGCGCGCGTACCCGATGCCATACTTGCAGGCAGTTGAACACCCCTGACCATACTTTTCACATATCTTTGCTAACTGAGTGTTTGCTTTTAGGCCAACCGCTGGTACGTGGCCTGGGCCTGTATCAACGGGCCGTCCTCCGACTGCGGCTCCTCCGGCCAGGCCATGGTCATCAACGACGAGGTGGGCTTCCACTTCAAGACCTCCAAGAAGTCCAACAACGGCACCGACGTCAACGCCGGCCAGATCCCCTGCCTGCTGTACAACACCGTTGGCCCGGACCACGCCGTCACCGTCCGGTGTGTCGACTTGGGCGAGCCAGTCATAGCCCTATCCAAAAACTTGTCCAGGAAAGTGACAGTCCAATGCTTCCGATCTCTAATAACTCTCCTGCAATGGAGCTGGAAGACCTTCAAAGAGATTTTGTTAGAAACCAACGGTCAAGTTCCGATTACGTACCAAAAACTGACGGTGATGAAGCATCAGAAGCGATTGGTGTACGTCATTCGAGCGAGCTTGCGGCTCATCAAGTCGTACATCATAGAGATATACCCACAGCAGAATAAGAAGAGGAACTCTCACGAGTATATGTCGTACTTCGAAGCTATAGCAGAGGCGAGGAATTTTATCCAAGGTATGATGGCGGAGTCGACGCCGACTTGCGCCATGCTGCCGCGGAAGCCGGGGAAGAGCAAGCACCGGGTGTGCTACGTGCAGTTCGCGCTGGAGATGAGCAGCTCGGTGCTGAAGGAGGCGCACGACACCATCACGAGTTGCTTCCACGCGTTCTTCCCCACACCCACGCTCAAGTGGGGGCATTTGTGTCAGCTGCTGTTGTACGTTAGGGTAAGTATGAATTTCTCGATCGTCTTTATTGCCTTTAACTTTTGTCTTGATTCACTGAATCACTAAGGTATTCCACTCTGTTTGGCAGAGTACTTGAAATATTTTGATTTCCTCATTAAAATAACATTTGAATAGCAATTAGTCTACACAATGTTTCAAAAACTGGTCATGATAACAATCATTATATTACATTATTGGCTCTTGCTGTAGGTCAAAAAGTGATACATTAAATTAATTTCATTTCAAAATTTAAAATTTTGTACTTTTAAAGTCATTTCAGGTATTTTTCACGTCAATTCGTATTGTAAATAATTCTTTTTTTCGTATGTTTATATTATTAATTAGATTTCAAAAACAACAGACTACTGGCGTTTAGGAACCGACTACTTAAGAGAAGAAACTGAAAAAAAAAACTTTAACTGTATCGGTATTGGTGGCTTACTTGCCTTTTTTTAGAGAGATTAAGAAATAGATACTAGAGATTTTAAGCCTTGATAAACAAATACTTGTATCAGGACGGCGCAGTCCCAGCGCAGCACGTGCGCGAGCTGACCGCAGTGTGCGCAGCCATGTGCGCAGTGCGCAGTCTGCGCGACGTGCTGCAGTACATCGTGCCCGTCACGCAGAGCCATCTCATGCGCGAGAGCCGGCACGAAGACGACACCGAGGTGTGTATGTCAGAGTGCGCAGAGCGCAGTCTGCGCGACGTCTTGTCAAGAAAAAAATTATTAAAATAAAACATAATATGATCTAAGTCAAAGTCAATCATTTTATTCATCGTAAGGTATTTCAATATCAATAAATAAATAAATGAAATAAAAATGCCATTTATTGCCATACATTACAATACCATTTAGTGTCTGTCCGTTCTGCCACCTAGTGAAAGATTCCGAGAATACCTCGCTTGTCTGTAACTCTGCTAGATTCATCATCATCATCACCAGGACATTTTTAGTCTCCACTGCAGGAGCACGACCCTCTCTGACTATCGTAACCATTTATTAGCCAGAACAGTCAAGAAGATTTGGCCTACACTCTCCACGCTGGCCAGACGGGTTGGAGAGGTCTCTTTGATGTTTAAAAAAGCTTTGTTTAGCTCGTGTTTCCTAAGTCGCCTTTTACGACATCCACGGGAAGACTTGGAGTGGTCCTATTCTATTCTGCCGGGTACCACACGGCCAAATAGAAATAGACACTGCTAGATTCAGGCCCGTCTTAACCATGTTGGTTGCGATCTTGGTGGTACCCTTATCTGCCGACACGCACCTTGTAACTGGGGCTAGGTTTCTATTACCTGCATTATGTCGTAATTCGGCGATGGTGTGGCGCCCTCTTTCAGCCTTTGTCAGCACCCTTATTGACCGGGGGTTGTACTACACAGGTGAATAGGTTTGTTTCCTCAATAAATTCTTTTGAAAATAAATAGTTTGATAGAGTATTGAAAAATATTGCTCACGTATTTTCTTTAGTCAATCAAACAATCCTAATCCTAATCCTAACTAATATTATAAATGCGAAAGTGAGTTTGTTTGTTTATTTGTTTGTTTGTTTTTTACGCTTTCACGCCGTATCTACTGAACCGATCATCATGAAATTTTTTATACACATAGGTTAGGGTACCGAGAAGGACACATAGGCTATTAATTACGCGGACAAAGCCGCGGGTAACAGTTAGTAATTTATGAAGATATAGCCTGCTACAGTTCCGCGTGTCGTCAATGTCCGATACACTTTTTATCGGCCTGTTGTGTCATGAGCCCCGGCTCCTGCACTTTGATGCGCTCTATCTTTATGATGATCATTTGTTTGATTGAAAAAATTAAAACTTGTATCTTATAATTTACAATAATCTACAAGACGGACAAATAATGCTTGTAGGGTCTCGCCCTAAGTAATCAGAGTTTACCAGCTATAATAAAGATTGTGGAGAGATTTTGGTTTGAATGGTTCTTTGGGAGATGATCAGTCACACACCCGGATTGGTTATCAAAGTATTTAATGCACTTTACTAAAATACACTATAATTACACAAAGTTTATGGTATGGCAAAATGGTTAAATAAATGGTTATAAATTGTAATGGTTAACAGCTGGTGTGAATACGCGAAGGCAAATGGTAGTCGCCGATCGGCTGGTAGATGCGTACTGACTTTGATTTGATATAAAACTAAAGTTATTAATTTGTGCTGATGCCGTGACATACTATTGGTGATTCAAAACTGTTCGATTGCGTAGCCTCGAACAATGACGACGAGCTCCGTGGCGCAGCGGTCAACACGCCTGACTGCGACACGGATGGTCCTGGGTTCGATTCCCGGTCAGGTCAAGATGGAAAATTATCTTTTTCAGATTGACCTGGGTCTTGGATGTTTATCTATATAAGTATTTATTATAAAATATAGTATCGTTGAGTTAGTATCCCATAACACAAGTCTCGAACTTACTTTGGGGCTAGCTCAATCTGTGTGATTTGTCCGTATATATATATATATGCAATGCTATTGTCGTCCGGCACTCCCTAATACTCGGCACCCGGGTGCACCTTACGGTTAAGACGGACCTGGCTAGGATAACTCCAAAGCTTGGTAGCATCATTGACGTGTCCACTAATTTTCATACAAACTAGTATTGCGCTCCAACTGTACACAGATCTCGCAAAATGCTATATTTAATAAATTTTCTTATACCGAACTATAAAAAGAAACATTTTAATATATGGTTCACATTACATTTTTACCCTTAAATAAATGCCTGCTATCCTTATTACGCTAAAACACATTCAGATTAGTCAAGTTAACCAGCAGTGGACCTACTGCCATCTATCGGTGACTTCTAGAAACTTAGCTAGCCAGAGCGCCTTCCCCTTGTATTAGACACAACGTAGAAGGGACATACCCGTAATAAATCGAACCGCGGTCTTTACTAGATCATTATGGTATAATGAAATTTAAATAACAGCCGAAATAGAAAAGTAAATTTCGGCATTTGCATACAAAAGTGTGCAGCTGCCAGGGCGATTTGTATGGAAAGGTCGATTTTTTCGTTTTTTGTCTGTTAATTTAATTTAATTATACTAAAGTGATCTCGTATAGTGTAGTAAAGTGGCATTGAGCTGGCCACATCTGTCGTAGGACCGATGAACGTTGGAGCAGACGGGTTTTCGAATGGAGACCACGTCTCGGAAAACGCAGTGTGGGACGTCCCTCTGCTAGGTGGACCGATGATCTGAGAAAGGTCGCTGGTAGTGGCTGGATGAGGAAAGCAGAAGATCGCACAATTTGGCGTGCCCTTGGGGAGGCTTATGTCCAGCAGTGGACTGTTTGTTTTTCGTATGTGTAAGTGGCCAACACTGGTGTCAGATTTTTCAAGCTGCCTTAAGGCATCTGACATAGCTTAACGACTGCCATTAACGATGACAGCCGGGACCAACGGCTTAACGTGCCTTCCGAAGCACGGAAGCAGTGGACTGCAACAGGCTGATGATGATGAAGATGATCTAGTATAGCCCGTGGTTCAATTTATTACGGGTATGTCCCTTCCTTTTTGTATATTCCTGTAGAATTACAAGTATGGTACTAGTATGCACCCTCAAGCTAGCTGTTCCCTAAGGTGGTGTCGGAGGTGCCGTGCAAGTCGGCCACGGTACCGCGCTCAGCGCACCAGAAGCCGCCCCCCATTCCGCCCCGCGCCAGCCACAAGGACGAGCACAGGGTCCGTATTACCTTTTTACCATTCATTTTACCTTAGGGGTCAATGAGGTCTCCATTCAGACGCCAGCCATTTTGAAAATGGCTGGCACCTGAATGGAGACGAGCTGTCAAAATCTACCAATCATGTTAATCATCAATTTTATGATTGGTGGATTTTGACAGCAGCTGTCAAAAATACCTTTCAACACAGTGTCGCCACCTAGGGAAAAAATCGATTTTGAAAACCCTCATTGGCTTGGCCCGGGAGGATAGCAATAGACCGGACGGAATGATACTGCCTTGGAGATTGGGAAGGCCACTGGTGTGGGACGCAACATGCATTGACTCTCTCACGCATTCCCATCTACATTACACAAGTTTTAAAGCTGATTTTATACAAAATATGCACAAGTTTGTTTATTCTACCAAATGTTCTTATTTTTGGGTTAAATTTTTTATAAAAAATTTTAATTTCTTTCCATTAATAGGAGAGTAAATGTAGCCATACCGAATGGCATCTCCTGGACGTCGTGCCCAAGCTTTTAGACATCGTACTGATGCCGATCAAGACTCAAATGATGACGCGGCAGTGCGGCCAACCCCACGACCACGGCGAAATCCTGCAGCAACAGAGATTGGCAGAGTTCTGCTGCAAACTCGTCGCTAGGATCATCGCCGAGCTTTCACATCAAGCCACTGATATCAAGGTAACTATTATTTTGTGACTACTTGACATAGCATTACAGCTGATCAAGGCTCAAATGATGACGCGATAGTGCGGCCAACCGCACGACCACGGCGAGATCCTGCAGCAGCAGAGATTGGCAAAGTTCTGCTGCAAACTCGTCGCTAGGATCATCGCCGAGCTTTCACATCAAGCCACTGACATCAACGTAAAAAATGAATTGTGATTAATTCTTTGGGAAGCACAAGTGCCAATCATTGCGCAAATAATGATGCGACAGTGCGACCAACCACACGAGCAAGGAGAGATCTTGCAGCAGCAGAGATTGGCAGAATTCTGCTGCAAATTAGTCGCTAGGATCCCATCCATCCATCCATCCATCAGGTCTTTTTAGTCTCCACTGCAGGAGCACGACCCTCTCTGTACTACCACAGCAATACATTAGCCAGAGTAGTCAGAGGATTTGGCCCATACTCTCCACGCTGGCCAGACGGGTTGGAGAGGTATTTTTGATGTTTGTAAGCTTTGTTTAGCTTGTCTAAGTCGCATTTTACGACATCCACGGAAAGACTTGGAGTGGTCCTATTCTACTCTGCCGGGAACCACACGGCTGCTTGCTGCTTGTTGCTAGGATCATCACCGAGCCACTGACATCAAGGTACAAAATAATACATATTTTGTAAGTAATTCCTTGATAGCTCTAGGTAGCTAAAGAAAATTATTTCGACACGACGAGAATGATTCAATCCAAATTTTGATAAATTTTCCAGGAGGACCAAGACACGCACACAATTAAAAACCTAGTAACGCCATCGCGCTTCATGCGCGTGAACCAATCGCGCGTGTGGAACACCGGCAATGGCAGTCCGGACGCCATCTGCTTCACGGTGGACCGGCCCGGCATCGTGCTGGTCGGAGCCTGCGTGTACAGCGGCCTGGGCAACTATGAGTACACTCTGGAGCTGCTGCAGGACCTCAGGGTAAGTAATACTGAGGTCTCAATCACACTTCACAGAAAAACTTCAACTTCAAAACCTGAGCGTAAGAAATATAAGTTTGAAAGTGTATAGTTACGTAGATAGTGACGTCCTCTAGCGCCATGCGCGTGAAGCAATCAGTGGTTAACTTGGATGCTATTTGTGACAATCGTGTTGGTTGGAACCTGTGGGTATCTCCAAAATTATTCTAAAGTTCAAGTCAAAAGCAACTGTTATTTTTATAGGTCAAAAGCAACTGTTTTTATGGATCCATTGTACCTATTTTTTCGGAAACCTCCTCCATTAAAGCTTGTTGTGTTGAGTTGTTTTACATCACAGGCGGAAAAATACTGGATCATGCATGTCAAAAATATTCGAAAGAAAAAACTGTGATGATTAGTTGTCTGAACCAGATAATCTGCAATTTGTGTATTTGTGAATATTTCCAGCTGCGCGCCACAGCCGACGAGTCGGACCCGGGGCACTGCTGGGTGAGCGTGGAGGTGGCGCACGGCACCTTCAAGTCGGCGGACTGCCAGCACGACATGGTGCAGATCAAGTTCGATCGCCGGGTGGCGCTCAAGGTTTGTTACTACCCTGTCTTAGTTTCAACACGTAATTTTAACGCAATTTTGGGCACAATTAAATACCGGAAGGAGTATAAAATCTCTAAAACAAAATTCATACAAGCATAGTTTAGTTATTTAAAAAATTAAATAACTTTACTTTTAATTAAAACATTCAGCTGTTTTATCACAAGAACACTTCTCCCAAACGCATACTCGCGAATTTTTAGACGACAAAGATTTAGATTTTCAACAATATTTGTGTTTGCCCCCACTAGACTGTAGTTCCGATGTGCTTATAAGTCGGTGTAAATAATTCCGCACTGTTCATAACCGAGTCTATCCCTTTCTCAGCGAAATAGCACGCAAATTAGCCACGTGCGCTGACGAGTTCGAGTTCCGGACTAGCTTATCCTTAAGCTTGGTTCGCTCATGTATTTTAGTCGAATAGCAAGTATTTTTGTCACTCGCTGTGTCCGAACACCAACATTTTCGCCGAGAAACTTAGTAAGGAATTTAGTAAAGCGGATAGAATCTAATCAATTTTTTTTACGAGTAGCTCATCACTGTCTCTACCTTTTCCCTTATCCGCTTAACATATCCGAACGGGTCGTTTTAGTCGAGTTACTTAGTGGCTGTTAAATATTTACTTGTGAATTATACTCGACTTGTGCGAACGATTTTTGGGCAGTTGTGAGCTTTTTTAGCACTAAAATACTCGCTACTCGACTAGCACTGCTCTGATGGAGGAGCTCAATGGCTCTGTTCGCATTATCTTATCCCAAGACGCTCTACTGTCGTTCTGATTTTGACTGTGTTGTTATAGAACAGATCTTTCATGTAAACGGTATCTAATAGTGGAATTTATTGAGACAATACTTTTGTTTTTATTGTAGGAGGATCTCCGCTACGCCTTACGGCTCTGCAACCAGGGCGGGCGCACGTCCAACGGCGACTGCGGCCTGCCCTCCGTGAAGGGCCCGGACGGCACCACCTTCAAGTTCTCCTCCTGCTCGCTCAGCTTCAACGGCACCACCCTCGCTAGGGGTCAGCTACCTTGCTTGATATACTACAGGTGAGTTTATTTGGGATCGAGTCAATGTTATAAAATAGCTTAGCTGTCTACCAAGTTATTTAAGCTTCTCTCCATCTCTAATCATCTTCCATCCATCAGGTCTATTTTAGTCTCCACTGCAGGAACACGACTCTCTCTGTACTACCACAGCAATATATAAGCCAGAATAGTCAGAGGATTTGGCCACGCTGGCCAGACGGATTGGAGAGGTCTTTTTAATGTTTGTAAGCTTTGTTTAGCTTGTATTTCCTAAGTCGCCTTTTACGACATCCACGGGAAGACTTGGAGTGGTCCTATTCTACTCTGCCGGGAACCACACGGCGGTCATAATCATCTTCTTCCTTACCTTATCCCTGGGGCTGGGGGTCTGGTGTCGGCGCAGTCCCTTTCCTTCCATTTTTCTCTATTCTCCGTCCTAGTCACGTCCACTCCCGTTACCCTCTTCTCCTGACTTACACATTCTATCCATCTCTTTTTTGGTCTTCACTTCGGTGTCCACTAACTTACATGCTCAATGCTTTTCTTGTTATATGATGGAACTCTGTATTTCGGATTAAAATAGCACGAATTCTAGTACTCTAAATAGAAGTAAACGCCTCACCAACTGGTAACGGTTTTTTCAGCTGAACATATTAATCTCATATTATGCTTTTGAATTTTGAATGATAGGCTTTGCTGAAATTTTTAACTTCACATTTCGTTTTGTACTAAAAATAATTCATTTCAACAGCACGTCGAAATCCACAAGTTCCATAGAGAGCCCAGACGCTCTGATCTCCGCACTGCGCAGCATCACTCTCCGCGTGGCGTCCACCGTCGTCGACCGAGGAGCTGAACTCTTCAGCTCCTTGAGGAATGAGCTAACGGCCGAAGACCTTCGAAGGAACGCCGGGGTTCTACAGAATTCTCCGGCTATCAACACGCTACTGCCGTACACCATCGCCAGCCTGGAAGCTCTGGGTGACTCCAGGGTCAGTGTGGCTAGTTAAACTTATGCTAAGACAAGAGATGACATTATGTCTATTTTGCATCTCACGTCCCGATCGATGTGCGTGCAGCCAAGGCTATTGCTTTAGTTTATTGTTTTAATTTAGTAAGCAAAACATACTTTAAAATAAATGCTTATTTTTACCTGGGTCTTCATAAATCTTTTATTGACACGTCGCAATAAAATAAAATTAAAATGTTAGATATTAAATACGACTGGACCTAGTATTGAGCCCTGAGGAAAACCGTGATGCGTTTTCATAGTCACGCTGATATACACCATTATGCAGTTGAATCATTGTAAATTACTAGCATAATTTTAACTAAAGATTAGTTATGAGTTGAGCACGTGCACAGAAATAACACAAATTTTAAGAAAAATATGTAAATAATACTGCAATACTCAAACGAAAGCCTTTGATAAATCCATTTTATTGCGAATTTGAAGAAATTTTAAATTTTTGTGTATAATCTACAGTGTAATTGCACTGTTCTTTGCCGTAAGAATAATCTAAAGCATGTAAAACAATCTCATTAAGCAGGTACGAGAAAACCCTTAAAAGAAGGACATATTTTTGTTGTGTATATTCGTATGCTTTATATCACGTAAATAGGCGATGCGGTTTACACCCCAGCACTATTAGAAATCCGCATTCCACGTTTAGGACCACTTTCGAGTCCAGCTTTGGGTTTTTTGTCCTTAGGATTGTTTACCCCCAAGGGATATAGACGTATGTACTCTCGATAACCTTCTGTTGAGTTAGTATCCCTTAGCACAAGTCTAGATATGATTTTGGGGCTAGCTCCATCTGTGTGATTAGTCCGTATATATTTATTTTGATGTTTCCAGAGCGTGATAAGAGTGCTGGACTTGATCCACAAACTACTGCCCCACGTGGCCGCCATGAACCTACTGTTGCCTGGCAGCGACGAGCCGGTCACCACCACCACGCACTTCTACACGTGGGTGCAGAGCGACCACCCCTACAAGCCTGCCTCTGTCTGCAACACCAGGTACGTTGTTATAGTAATTGTTATCTTCCAGAGCGTTACAAACTTCTGGATTTGATCCATGAACCTGCTCCTGCCGAGCTTCCGCTGACTTTTGATGGAAATTGACTTGACCAGTCCATATCAGACTTTTTTGTTATTAAAACTTTAGAGTACGGTCGTCGCTGATTAAGGTAGTTTTATAATTATTTCATATTAGTTAAATGTCAATTAATTCATTACTTCAATCCTACCGGAATGACTGGATTTCGGTAGCCTTAGACCGCAATAGTTGGAATGACGAAAGGGATGCCTTTGCCCTGCAGTGGGACAGTATAGGCTAGAAATAGAATAGAATAGAATAAATGTGTAAAAATACGAGCATATTCACTATTGATGCACAACTGCTGTTCAACCTAGCCTTGAACAAATTGCATTACTCAATAATCCCTAATCACAATATACAGTGTAATTTTTAAAATACCAATGAGGAACCTCACAGAACTTTTGATGTGTAGGATATTTCTTAAAAATTGTATTGTAGGCAAATGATCCTATCCTAACTAATATTATAAATGCGAAAGTAATTTTGTTTTTTTATTTCTTTGTTTGTTACGCTTTCACGCCGTATCTACTGAACGGATCATCATGAAATTTTGCATACAGATAGGTTAGGGTACCGAGAAGGACATAGGCTATGTATCACGCGGGCGAAGCCGCGGGTAACAGCTAGTATTCCATATATACTGATACTAGCTTTCGCCATCGCCTCCGCTCACGGTAGTGTCGATCCACTCGGGAACAGTACTGTTCTCCGGGACAACGTGAAAGCAAAATTTCACGATAATTGGTTTAGAAGATAGGGCGTGAAAGCGTAAGAAACAAACACACTTTCGCATTTATAATATTAGTTAGGATAAAATATAGTATCGTGGAGTAAGTATCTTGCGACACGAGTTCACAACTTACTGTGGGGCTGGCTCATTTTGGGGTCAAAGATTAAAAAAAAAAGATTCAAAATTTTTGTTTTTGTGAATTTAATTATTGGAAATTGCCCATGGAAAGAACTCGTTTCAGCTTTTCCGTTTTTTGTAAATTTTATGTTGTTTAAATTAGGCTTACTGTTGTCCGTAACTACATGCAAAATTTCAGTTTTTTTTAAATTTAACAAACCCAAAATAATGCCAAAAACGTATGGAAAATTCACTTTGCTCGAAATTCTCCATAGAAAACGCCAATTTCATAGGTAAGGACCTAATATAAAAACGCCTTGGTGTGTATTGAGTTATTGGAGTAATAACTTATCGAACACTGCACAGTGCAATGGAATAAATACTAATTTCATCTGTTATGATATAAAAAAACAATATAATTACGTCCCGCCATTTTGCATTATGTTGACATGTTACTATGTAAACGCGTGAGAGTAGCAAATACATAGCAAATATAGAGTTGAGGTATTTAGTTATGTATGATTGGAGGCTTCGTTATTGTTTTAGCTCTGTAGCGCTAAAATTTTTAAAATCTCGAAGTATGGAACAATGCTGCCTCTACAGTCTGACTAACGATGATAATTTTGACAGTTCATGTCTATGAAATGAAATGAAATTTTATTCAAATTCTGATATGATGTATCGCCTATAAAGTACCGTTTTTATTTTTTTAAATATATGGCGTGAAATACCGTACTTCATTGATGAGTAACGCCCACTTAGTACTTATATCTCTATGGATATTTATAATCGGCAGAGTGCTGTTCCCCACGTCGGTGTCATGGGTGGTGCTGGAGATGGACCCGCGCAGCGTGACGGCGCAGCCCGAGGACTCACTGACGGTGTTCGCCGCCGCGGCAGCTCCCAGGAACAAGTGCCAAAACCCCTACGAGATGAAGATTTTAGAGCCTCCCTTCAGGAAGGTAATTGACTTAATAATAATGGGCTATTTTCCTAAAAAAATATAATTAGTCCGTTAGTTAGATTATCAAAAAACATTTGACACGAGTTTTTTCAAACAAAAAATTACAAAGTTAAAATTGTGTATGTCACTAGCCAGTACACTTTTTAGTGGCCTGTGATGACACAAGCCCCACTCATGAACTTTGACACGCTTTATCTTTGATATTCATTGTTTAATTAACGAGAGAAAAAATACCTGTCCAATATTTTTTGATTGTCCAACTGGTAGTCTAATTTTATTAATAATATTTTGACCCAGGAAAATAGCTCATTGTAAGTCGACGCAGATTGGAAAAAATGCGCTGTGCAGTTTGTTGCCGCTTCTTCTGCACTCCGCTTCGGAAGCGGCGTTAAACTTAGCCATAAGTAACTACTGACGTCAACAAGTTTAGTGTCAAGTTGTAAATAAAATATGTATGACAATTAATAAGTGTTGTGAGTAACCTATATTAAATAAACATTAGAATTTTGAGTTTTAAATTTTGTTATTCAAAGATTCGATATCTAATACGTTTGTTCAATATACGTGTAAAATATGATGCCGAAAAGGAATAGAAAAGATAATTAGAGAGAGAGGATTATTTATTATTTTAATTTGATATGACTCGTGCAGTCCTAGGTTGATTGAAGGAATAACAATGTTGCTAGTGCAGAAATACAAACAGTGTTCTCAGCTTCAGTTGCGCACTGGCGCTATCACAACGAACTTCTAATTATTTAGCTTTTGTTTTTTTTTTTTTGAAAGGATTATGTAGCTAGCTCCAAGTGAGCTTTCGCTACTTCACCGGACTTTTGAGGTGAGGGCAGAGTGCCCTCAACCTGTAAGGCAATCTTCACCAAAGGGTTCCCAGGAGGGACGAAGCTCGGCTTTGGGCGTTGCCTGGGTGCGCAAGGCTTGGAGAGACAGCAAACTCTCATATGCCTGATGGGCCGCGATTTGCATGCATGACCTGAAGGGCCGAACTGAGAAACAATGGCAAAGCCTTTAGAGAGCAGCAACTCTCATGTTTTGCCGTATGGGCCGAAAGCTACGGTGTCCGAAGGACCTATCCTGGGTGCAAATCACCCGGGACCGCCGGGCTAATTATTTAGGTGTGCTTTCTTATATTTGTATGTGACAGTAGTTCTATGTGATCGAGGTAGATGGCGCTACACGTATTCACTTGATAAAAAACCCCCGTGTACTTATTTGTACTTACTTAAACTAAGTACTAGTTTAAGTAAGTACAAATAAGTACACGTAAGTTAAATTCTATTTAATAGTAGGTATTTTTTGAAGCCGTGTGGTTCCCGGCAGAGTTGAATTAGGACTTCAAGTCCTCTCGTGGATTTCGTAGAAGGCGACTTAGGAAACACAAGCTAAACAAAGCTCATAAACATCAAAGAGACCTCTTCAACCCGCCAGAACAAGGCCCAGACAAGGCCGGCGTGAAGAGTAGGTCTAATCTTCTGAAAATCAGGCTAATAAATGGCTCTGGTAGAACAGAGAGGGAGCTCCTGCAGTGGAGACTAAAAAGACCTGATGATGATGATGATTTCATGAACACTTATTAAATGTCATATTTATTTTACAACAAAAAAATTTTGACGTCAATTATTTATTTTTGGCTTAGTTTAGTGCCGCTTCCAAAGCGGCAGAAAAGGCAGCAACGAACTGCGCAGCGATGATAACATCGATATTATAATTCTAGATGAATAAATTTATTACATATGCGCTTTAGCCAGCCTAGTTTCAAAAATGACCGATAAATAGCAGACGGTTTACTTCTAGTTAACTATACTAACCAGAATTTAAGCGTAAAGAGGGAAAGAATGCATTTATTTAAATGATAAAAATGAAATCTAATCAAATGCAATTTTTTGCGAGATTGGTCTTGGCAAGCTTTGCAAGCACTAAATAGTATAAAATAATAAAAGTATCTCACAATTTTTTAAAAATTGCTTTTCTTTTCTATTTGTCAATAAAATGTTTGTTTTTGTGTGCAGCGCCTCGTGCAGGCGTGTTCAGAAGGCGGGGAATTAGAAGAAGTGGTAGACGAGGGCGAGGCCGAGATACCCTGCATGCACTACAACTGCACCTACTACAGCGTCACGCCCAAACTGGCCAACGTGTAAGTGTTTCCTCCGGTAAAGAACGCCTCATGATTACGTCCGTGAAGCAGCGGTTAACACGCTAGACTGCGACTCGAGTGGTCCAGAGTTCGATCCCCCGTCAAATTATGATTGAAAATGATATTTTTCAGATTGTAGTTTTCTGGGTTTTGGATGTTTATCTATATGAGTATAGTAAGTTGAGTAAGTATCCACAAGGTCACAACTTACTGTGCTAGCTCAAATTGTGTGAATTGTCCCTATATATTTATTCATCTCAACTAATATTCCCTTCGAACGCGGAAGCACTGTTTAGTGTTTTATGAAATCGCCAAGTGTCAGACGGCTTATTTTTAAACGATTACTATAAAAATGATATGAAATGACGTCTAAAATGCTTTGTAATATACATTTTCGCGAATTTGCAATTCGCAAAAAGGCGCAAATCCGCGCAATTTTTAGATATTATTTGCTTTCGTTTGTTCCAGCCCGTCTGACTGGCCGCAAAAGGCACTGGTCGTGCCCGGCAACGAAGTCATCTTCTCGCTGGAGACGGCCACCGACTACTTGAACGAGTACAACAAAACTGACAAGTAAGTGTTCACGGCATATCTCAAGCGACATACCGGGATACATAAGGTGATGACTACGACCGACATGTAGAGCTGATTGTTTTTACCCATTTTCGACATGCTCTTGAATAAAAAAGACAACGGGTTGAACTCCGGGAGTGCCGCTTATAATTTAATACCTTTCCTAATAGCAGTCACAATCCATGGATGTTAGTAGCACGCTGTAACACAAGCACACACGCACATTCGTCTTACGAATTTTCAATCTGACGGTCACGTGACCTGTCACGAGTTTACTTTTTGCCCATCACAAAAAGTGCACAGCGCCGCTAAAGGAGTTTTAACTTCAAAAATCTCAAAATATTTAATCTTATAACCGTCCGAGTCGGATTGGGAATATCTTAGGCGTGTATGTAAAACCATAGATATTATAATTCTACAGGAATAGATGCCTCACCCGGAGGCATACGCTCTGGCAAACTCAGTTTCTAGAAGCCACCGTTAGATGGCAGTAGGTTCACTACTAGTCAACTAGACTAATTAGAAAGTTTTAAAGCGTAAAAAAGATAATAAGCATTTATTTGGACGATAAAAATGTAATTCTGATTTAATGCAATAATCGAAAATGCCTTTTTCAGTTAGTTACTTGTAATAATTAATATCTATTAAGTATAGCGCCATCTAGTATAGTTAGAGTACAACTCCCGTTTGTATGGAAATTTGTGGACTCGTCAAAGATGATACCACCATGGTAAAACTATCAGATAAGGTGTGCGGCGCAAGTACGGCGCAGCCAAGGAATTCTGTGATAGTATTTTAAGCATAATAGTCATACACAAAATGACCAGCATCGCGAAAAAAACGATAGGCATTGTCACATAAATTGCCGGACCGGCCGAACACTTTTGTGTATGAATATGATGATGTTATTCGAATTCCCAAAGTAGTTTCTAGGATAGGTCCTTACCGGCCCAATCGATTTCGTTCATACAAATTGCCGGACCGGCCGAACACTTTTGTGTATGAATATGACGATGTTTTTCAAATTCCCAAAATCGTTTCCAGCATAGGTCCTCACCGACCCAATCGATTTCGAGATAAAGTTAATTAGTCCTCAGATTTGACCCATTACTTGATACTAACGATTAGCTTTTGCTTAAACTAATTTCTTTGATACTAACGATACTGTGTTCCAGCAGTGAGGACAACCACTTCGGCTTCCGTTGCCTATGCGTGGGCTACGAAGACGCTCCGTTCACCACTCAGAGACAAGGCCTAGTGGCGTTGGAAATGGAGCTGGTATATGCTGGAGCGGCCTGTGCCTCGCGACTGCTCTCGCCAGACCTGGACATGCCGCCTTTGAGCTTCGGTGAGTTATTATTGGTGATATCTCCGTTCACCACCCAGAGACCAGGTCTGGTGAGTAGGAGATGGAGCTGGTGTACGCCGGAGTTGCCTGATCCTCGCGACTGCTCTCGCCAGATCTGGACATGCTGCCTTTGAGCTTCGGTGAGTTATTATTGGTGATATCTCCGTTCACCACCCAGAGACCAGGTCTGGTGAGTAGGAGATGGAGCTGGTGTACGCCGGAGTTGCCTGATCCTCGCGACTGCTCCCGCCAGATCTGGACATGCTGCCTTTGAGCTTCGGTGAGTTATTATTGCTTTTTTAGAATTCCGTTGGCTTCCTATTTTTAGAGTACCGTACTCATAGAGTAAAAACGGGACCTTTTTACTAAGCCTTAATGTAATTTGTTAGCCACTAGAAACTTGTTTAAAAATATTAATTTATATATTTAGGTTAGGAACATAATAATTTAAATGTATGATTTACTTATAATTATCCTAATTAAAAAGTGACTTAAAAATACTTAAAAGGAAAAAAGGTTAGTTAGTTAGGATTTAGGTTAGTATATAGAATATATTCGGGGTGACTAACGAGAAGTAATGGGCCGATACACGAGTGTAGGGTCGATTCACAACAACTAAAGGGGTCTTTAACAATAATTCTTATTGTGTTCTCTACAAAACTCGACGTTGTTTCATTCCAAACCATATCATCATCATCATCATCATCAGGTCTTTCCAGTCTCCACTGCAGGAGCACGACCCTCTCTACCAGGGCCATTTATTAGCTTGAGTAGTCAGAGGATTTGGCCTACACTCTCCACGCTGGCCAGACGGGTTGGAGAGGTCTCTTTGATGTTTATAAGCTTTGTTTAGCTTGTGTTTCCTTGTTGTTCCAAACCATATACCGTTCGCTAATTATCCTCTATAAGAGGAAATTCGCAATTCGCAAAACGGCTTATTTCAGCGTTTCCCGCCTAACGAAAAATGTCGTTCTTAAGGCCGCACACTAGGCACAGTAGCGACGCCAATTACAAATAGAAAGAAATTCGGTAGTTGCCTAATGTTAAGATTATATAAAATTTGTTTCCAATTATAATAATTTCTATCTAAAAACACCATAAAGAACACTTTCTATTTGATATCGATTCGTTAAGTGAAGTTAAAGCTTCTTTAAAGTTGGGTGAATAGAACCATTTTTAAAAGTATGAAAATCTTTCTTTACAATTATTCTGTAATGTAGTCCGCTAAATTTATAGCAACTTTTGTTATGAAACCATTACCACAAACGAAATATTTCGTATAGCTTGGTTCCCAAGTTCTCACGCCACCCATATAAAATACAAAGCTGTGACGTCACAAATATGTAGGCAAATCTGCAGCGCGATATCACGTCTAAAAATTAACGTCAAAAAACATGTGTTTTGAAACCTTTTATATCTAAAAGAGTTTTTTGCTTAGAAATATATTACTGTCACTATTGTGTTTATTTTTGGCTGGTCTTTACATAGCAACACGAAAAAAATTTTAGGCATCATGCCAATTCAAGAATGTAAATCATATAAGCCTTAGTAAATAACCTGAAGTATTTTAGGAATCATGTTTAATATTATCAGAATCAGTGAGAATTATGAGATCAGATCCGCCAAAAATGGCCGTTTTTGGCGGTAATCACCATTTCTCTTAATTACTGATTTTCATAATTAAGCGTTTTTATTTATTTTTATAGCTTTTTTATAGTTTTTATAGCTAAATGTTGTATTGTGTTAGGAACCCTCTGATAGCGATTCATAAAAATATCTCAAAAATGTAGTTAATCTCACAGCTAGTTATTTGGTACATTTTCTGTTTATATCATCATCATCATCATCTCGGCCACAAGAAGTCCACTGCTGGCTGGTGGCTTCTCCCCTAAGGATTTCTATCAAAGGGGGTTTTGCCATGCTCACCACGCTTGGCAGACGGGTTGGTGTTTGGCTGCAGTTGTCTGTTGTTGGTTGCAGTTTGTTTGGCTTTTCTCTTTTCCGATGCTGCTGCCCATTGAAACCCTTTTTTAAGCGGGGAAAGGGTACGAATTTATTGGACTGGGGGAGCGGGATAGGGTATATAACACTCACTTTTTGATTTAAATGCTTAATTAGGGTTTTCCGAAATGCCCTCGATAAGCCGTTGGCATTGGAATTATTTGACAAGCAGCAACAACTGACACATTGTGGCCCAATTACAGATTACCGGACCCGCTGCCTCAGTGCTGCCACCTAGTATTTTAAAATTTACAGCAGTAAAGTTTCCTTACTTAAATCATTATCGACTTTTAGGGCTTGATTATTTTGGTACTGGTAAAGGACAGTAAAAGGACACAGGACAAGAATTTTAAAATTTAGGAAAAACTCACAAACCTTAATACCTGCATATCATCGCCACACCAATACAATTATGTCTTACGAGGTAGACACAGCCTAAGGCCATAAGACTCGAGGAACTCGACCTCAAATATTTTATTCGGCAAACGTTAATTTTCATTACAATTTATTGTTTTCAGTTAATATATTATGGTTGACGTCAGTACTGTACTTATAGCTAAGTTTAGGCCGCTTCCAAAGCGTAGTGCAGAAGAAGCGGCAATAAACTGCACAGCGCATTTTCTCCAAATAACGTCAATTTGCAATCTACGACACACCTTGCAACTAAATATGTGGACTTGAGCTTACATTGTCAAATAATCATTTAAAATTAAATTAGTTATGTAAAATTATAATTTTTGAATAAGTGAATTGTTAATTATATGTAAATTTAATGTCGGATCAATGTTAATCAAATGTGCAAAATGTCAATATTTCATGTAAAAAAAAATATATGGCGCCAAGCTCCAGACAGATATTTTTGTCATTTAGAAAATCAGTCCTGTAATAAGCCTAATTACAAAGTACCTGCTTAACATACGCTTTGAATTTTCTATCAGGCATATCAAGGACTGATTCGGCCGACTTATCATTCTTCGTTTCTACGGTCTGCGCGGGAACAGAAGCAGCAGGTATATTCTACGATTTATCCTTTTCTACCAGACTACCATGAAATTTACACAAATATTAAATATAGACTATATTACGAAATTATTAAAAAATATTTGAGTCCGCCGGTTAAAAATGTATAGCCTGTGATTTTACCACATTGAAGACAAATATGACACCTCATATGTTAAAATCGGGTAGGGTGCAAAACGTGCTAAAGAAAACTGCATACGTACGTAACATTTACATATATAATAAGACAACATTTACAATCAAGTGTCCTAAACTTAGCCGTAAGTAAATTACTGACGTCGAATTACTCGTAGTATCAAAGTGTTCAATGAAACCTATATTAAATAAACGTTTGAATTTTACGAAAATCCTGACGGAAATACAAAATAATACCTATAAAGTTATTAAAATTGTGAGAAACAAATTTTTTGTTGACACACTAGTTTTTATCGCTGAGTTAGAATTTGGATTTTAATCATAGTTAGTTGTGAACTTGAGACGTAGGCGACACAAATTCACATATTACTGTAGGGCTAGATCAATTTGTGATTACAATGTCTTTGGCATTCAACTAGCGATAATTTCTAAAATAAATTCTCGAAAAACTTTTGTTTTGTGTCCCACTGCTGGGCAAAGGCCTCCCCTCGTTGTTTCCACACATCCTTTTCCTTTGATATTATCTTCCAATCTTTCTCAAACTGATTAAGATCGTCTACCCATCTCTTTTTCGGTCTTCCTCTTTTCCTACGCCCACTTGGAGTCCAATGTGTTAATATATAAGCCCATCTTTCCGGATGCATTCTATAGATGTGACCCGCCCAATCCCACTTCAGTATGGCTGCCTTCTTTCCAACATCCGAGATTTTTGTGATGGAGCGCAGTGTGGTGTTCCTCACACGATCTATTCGCTTGACACCTAAAATGCTACGCTCCATACACACTCTATATATTTTATTTATTATATCTTTCGAATACTGCCTCGAAATTTTGTAGGATAGATCGTTTTGATGGATCAGTGCGATATGCAGGCGTTATGCGAACACTCCCATATTTCAGGCGCATGAAGAGCTTGTCAGTTGGCTTCGTATTCGATACAGACCGATCTGTTTGCTGAAGCGGATTGATGCTCACTACTGATGATGGACAGCCACTGCTGCCATCTGTGTTGATGTCCTGTTCTGGTTACAACACCGATTTATAGCTTCTAGTTGATTGGTTACTCGAGTACATCTCTGTGTTAGGTGTTAGTTGAACCTAAATTGATGAATATGTACGTAGCGAAAATTTGATCGCTTTGACGTGACAGGGGTGATTCAGTCCATATAAAAAGATTTATCAAATTACTATTACAAATTAAACAAAAAGTAAATATTGGGAATATGCAAATATAATAAAATGTGCAAAGATTTTAATAACTCGTTGCTCGCTGTGAAAGAAATTGGTGTGATCGAAATTTGTAAAATATTCTATTGTGAAAATATTTCCCTTAATATTTATAAATTTAAAGTTTAACAATTATTCAATTAAATAAATGGCAAAAACTGTTTGACCTGCCATAATTTGATAGCTCGACAAATTTTTACACCTGTGCCTAATTAGGTACAGCCTACAGCCGAATGAAAATCGGTTTTACCCATGGAGATATATGTACTACGTGTTTTGCCACATGCCACGGTTTGGAAGCTTTATTATTATTCCCGACGCACGCATTTCAAGAATCCTTCGATTTATTAATTTATATCCACTGGACACTGAGTGCAGGTGCGTAGGTATAATTCTTGTCACGGGCGGTCAACACAGGATGTGATTGCACACAATGATTCATTATCACCAAACGCTTTACGACCCAAGATTTTTCGTTAATCATTTAATTCGTTGAACGCAGACGATGACAAGGTACGTATTATACAGCATGTAACTTGACCTTCGACACTGCCTTAAAGGGGAGACTAAAACTGTCAATATGAACAACTCTTCCTATGAGGCCAATGCTGGGAAATAGTTTTTTTTTTTACTTTCCAATACTAATTGCCCAAGTGGCTGAACAGTTTTGTACGAAAATGTCGATTTTTTTTTAGTTTTTAGCGTTGGTCCTATAAGAAAGGTTATTTATATTGATGGTCCGTGTAACCCCTTTCAGGGAATGTCTAGACATCTTCTATCATCTTCTTTCTTCTTTATCTATGTCTAGACGTCTTATTCCATACTTGACCCTAGAATCATGTTACGCGCTGTATATCTATTGGTGCACATTGATGTTTCCTATGAACAAGTAATAAGGATGGTTCGTATAAAATGTTAATTAAAAAAAAAAACTATTGCCCTACGAAATGAAAATCTCGGGATAATATGTTTTACGTTAAAAATAAGGTAAATTGATATCGATACATCTTTAATTAAATAAATTAAAGTATAGGGGACAAATCACACAGATTGAGCTAGCCCCACAGTAAGATGCGAATTTGTATCGTAGGATAGTTACTCAACGATAAGTACTATATTTTATAATAGACACTAATATGTACATGGCGAATTTTTTATCGTTTTTAAAGGGGCGATTCAAACCATCAATATGAACAACTTTTCTTATGGGAGTGAACAAAGTAGGAATGTATTTTTTTTGTCAACATTTCGCCATATACAGGGTGCTTTTGAATTCATTGTTTGGCAATAATTAAACCCTTTAACATACTCATATGACGTTATAAAACTGAAATAAATGCACTAAAAAGAGTTCAAAAAGCAAAAGAAAACAATTAAAGTATCAAATTGTTTCAGACAGTAGCAGGTTACAGTAACAATACAAATAACAACGTAGAAGTATGAAGACGAAAAATTTTTTTTAATCTATGAATAACATCCTACCTAGTGTTTTGAGGATTGCCGAAATTACTACGCTCGGTGTAATTTAATACCATTCAAACATTTTTTTTTAGATTGTTTTAATGATTTGTTTTTTTTTTCGTATCTTTGCAGTAACGGTTCCTACTAAAGTTTCTAATGTATTTTTTAGAGTTTTTCAAAGATACGAAAATTGTAAACATTAATCTGTGTAATATTAGTCTTAAATAACTACAAACCATGGATATAGCCTATATTAATTTTTTTGCCAATGAATTCAATTACATCCTGTTTAAGTAAACATTCAAGAGCCAAGCCCGTCTGAAAAAAAAATCGATACAATAAATCTGTGGATGCATTCACTGTACACATCAGTTATGTTAGACATTAGTAATGTAAATTTGAGTGAACATGTTCCCCTTGCTTCAAAACGACGTGAGGGAGCGACAGCTGCATACGTTGGCAGCTGTATCTGGATTATCTCATTCGAAAAATCTAGATTTTTATTTCATCGCACTATGAATAAATATATACGAACACATCACACAGACTGAGCTAGCCCCGATGTGTATAAGTTCAAGACTTGAGTACAAACTCAATATGTTCTAAAACATAGGTTGTTTTATAACTTACTAGCAGCTCCCCCGTCTGTGTTCGGGCATGTACTCGTATTATACATATACACTGTCCTCTTGAAGCATTCTACTTATCAAAAAAAAAAATGGATCATTATCTATTGCGTAGCTTCAACGAAACATACATAGCAACAGACAGAGACAGACTTTGTTTTATAAAACATATACAGATAAAAATCCAAGACCCAGATCAATCTGAAAAATATCACTCTCCATCTCGACCTGACCGGGGATCGAGCTATGTACCTGCGGTATGCGGTGTGACAGCCTGGCATGATTTCCACTAGGCCACAGAGGTCGTATAGATGGACGATAGGAGCGATCTTATTCCATACTAGCAATTTTCCGCGACTTCGTCCGCGTAAATTATAGCCTATGTCACCCGCAGATAAATTAGCTTTAAGAATTTTGGAAATTAGTCCAGTAGTTTCGGAGTTAAATGGAAACAGACAATCAAATCTTTCCTCTTAATAATACTTAAAAAGTGCATAGTATGTTCTGTTACATAAATTAATGTTATTCTTTTTGTCAATAGCTACTATCGTCGAGGTCCAGATCCTGGCCATGATGGGGTCCAACGCCGTGGGCGGCGAGGCCGAGGGCCCGCAGGACGGCAGCGAGGCCCTGCTGCTGTCCCGCGGCCTGGAGATCACCTCCCCCCCTACCATCCACCAAGTACTGGACGGCCAGCCGCTGCTGCGGTAAGTCATACCTTTTCCTTTATTCCAGGAGTGATACGTTGAAAGACCCAAATAAAAAAAGTTTAAATAGGTATTTCCTAAAGATCCACATGGAAATCTAGAGTGCTATGGATCTTGAGAAGCCATACCCGAACGGCCAGCGTCAGGATAGTGTGTTAAACTTACAAATAAGGTAAACGTATACCGTGTTATTACAAAACGAAGACTAATCAATCATTTCTTCCTTCTTTAATGTACAATACAGGCGTTAAATGAAAATACAGGATCAATTTAAGGTTCTGCAATGGGAGTACTGTAGTACCTGGCTTAGACCTGGTTTGAAAGTAAGTCAAAACTTTTTGATAACTCTCAGCCGTCATTGTAAATTCGTTTTGGTCAGATAATGCTTGAAACCAAGTGCTTAAGTTAATCCTCGTTTTAAAATAAGACGGATACGGTTTACTTTTAAAGTTCTAACATCCGCTGCAGCTTCAGTCAGTCTGTGAAGATGTCACAACATTGTCGCCGAAATATCGGACTAATCTCAAAAATAATCGCGGTAAGTCCGTAACTATAATACAAATTTACTTATGTTAAATTTATGGGGCGATTCAACCCGCCAATATATTTTTCTAGTTCTCATCATTGGTTATGTAGGAAAAGTACTTTTAATTACCGGATGAGTCGCCGATAATCCGAAAGTGCCCAAAATTGGTCCAATAGGAACATTTGCTCACACTGGCGGGCTGTGTCGTCCCTTTTTGGCTTCATCGTGGGTAAATTTGCACCCGGTGTGTATGGAGTATGGATCCACATGCAGCGAGCATATCACCATAATGCTTCTTTCCCGCGATTCGAAGATGTCCTCGCCACCTACTGTCCAGTAAGTGTCTGACGGCCGACCGTCGCTCCGGTAAGTCCACTATTTCATAGTGGAGAACGAAGTTTCAATGCAGAAGACCAAAATACAAGAAGCTTTCAGGCCTAGGTGTGGAAAATTGTGCACGGAAGCAGGTAAACTACTTCTGAATTCAAGCATCGGGTTCTCAATCTCATAGTTGACATTGTAAATTGTTGATGTTGTTTCTGCTAAGTTTTAGAAAGACTCAGCCAAAAACATCAAATCGAATATATTTATTTGCATTAACAACGAAATTATCTCTAGATTCTAGTCTCGCCTTTCCGAATCTGGGTTTAACTAATATGTCATTGAGTCGTCAGTGCTATAGCCCAATCATCGACCAATTTCGGACTTTAAGGTTCGGTTTTTAGGGTTCCGTAGTAAACAAGGAACCCTTATAGTTTCGTCATGTCTGTCTGTCCGTCTGTCTGCGGTTTAACTCAGAGCAAAAAAGTGGTAGAAATAAATCGTGAAAAAAAAATTTTTTCCCTCCCGCTCCCATACAAGTAAAGAGGGAGAAATATTTTTTCTATTCAAACCCATCGTGTTGGGTATTGTTAAATAGGTCTTTAAAAAATATTGTGAAACGGTTAAAAAGCTGAGTACTAAGTACAAACTAAAAAGTTATGGCAACCAACTTATCAATTAAAAATTATCAGCAGTTCAAAAAAAAAACTTATAAAATGTAATTGAAAATGTAACATTTCATACAATTTTCATTGTTAGAGGTTTTTGGTCGTTAAACTGTGAGGTGCGAGTGTAAACAGCGTGAACTCAAAATTGTCATTCGCAACTACGGAACCCTACACTACGCGTGGCCCGACACGCACTTGGCTGGTTTTTTTGGAGAGTATGCTAAATTGCTCAGTCCATGCTAATGATCGAGATATAATGTTCAACATCTTTTTGAGACAAAGACACTTTAAGATTCAACAGCTTCGGACTCTTGATTACTCCTGATGAGGCAGCAGCCAGCAACACGGCTTCCGTCCGTGTTGCTCGAAGGACGCTGTAGACCTGTGTTCTGTGCTGTAGACGGCTCCCCCGACAAAATGGCATATAGCATTCTACCTGTCCTTTCTTTTTGTGTCATAATATAGTTAATGTTTTAATATACATAATTTTTGAATAAGAACAAAAAGAAAACAGATTTGACCTTCTTTAAATATTTACCAATCAGTTTGTCGGAAATTCCTTTTTACCTTTTTCTCTTTCAATTATGTATTCTGTTACGAATTTAAAATATTGCATAACTATGTAATAAACGCGATAAAAACCGTATTAAAGTATATTTTATTAAAATGAGTTACAATCGCGAAAATTTTAGGAAACAGAATTATATTATTTAACTCGCCATTCCAAGCCCGTCAGTTGTCATATTATAAGTGTTATATTAGTGACGCAAGCTGTTATAAACTCGACTCGGAAAAGTAAACGCTACTAAAATGTACATATATGGTTGACTACGATCAATATTTAATAGCCAAGATGTAAATATCGTTATATTATAAGTTCCAGAGCGTTATTGCGTATGTACAATAAAACAAGCAAGTTATTTTTACCTTATTTATCTTTTATTTTATTTTTTAATTATATTAAAATCAGCCAGATAGATACGGCATAACCGAAGATATTTCAAAACAACTTACATTCATGTAAATAAATTGTTCTTTTCTACTATTAGTTCCAGTTTTTACACTCGTGTATCGGTCGAAGTCGGTTTTTGTGTTTTCATCTCAAATTATTTTATTTATTATTTGTTCTCTATATTTAGTTGACATACAGAGCCGACCCTAAATAGGTAAAAGGCCAGGAAGAAGAAGAATAAGTTCTCTATATTTATGCCCATTATCATAAAGCTAAAGCAAAACATAAATCGTAAATTGAGTCGTGATAGATATAACATGAAAACAGAAAAAAGAAAGAAAAAAGAAAAGTAAGAAAAAGACAATAAGGAATAAATATACGTAATCATATAAAGCCCTTCAGGCAAAACTGTTGATAAGAGTTTCTTTCGGCGTTTCTTCTCTGCAGTGGTTGGTTCCGAAACGCTAGTAGTCTGTAGCTTTTGAACAATTAATAAATACATATTATCTAATAAGATAATTTTAAATATGATATGACGTGAAAAAGTGCCTGCAAAGGCCTATTTTCTGAATAAACGTTTTGATTTTGATTTTATAACATCAGCGTCCATGGCGAATAATAACTTCGTATCAGATTTACTGCGAGTGAAGGGAGGCGACACCTGGTTAGTACATGGAGTACATCCATATATTTCCATGTTTGTACAATTGTACATTTAGATGTATCAGTGGTATCCCTTTATTGATCGTGTCTGACCATGTCTATTATTATGTGTAGTTATAATGCACTTCATATCGACACAGCACGGAGGAGAAAGTGTACAGAGACTAAGCTTTGTAAAACTATTGCGCCACGATGCGATGCGTTAACTGCTATTCGTTGTCGTGATATACGAATAGTTTAGGACACCAGTCTGTGTGCAGTGCACCTTTGCTTTCGAAAACGCTACGTACAAGTTTGTAAGGATTTTATTAATTTTGTTGTGTATCGTACGTACATACTCTCGATATCTATGTTTTAAAAAAAAATAAGTAATACCTATTATCATAATGAAATTACAGAAATTCAACATTTTCCAAAGTATACATACTTGCGATAGAATATGTTTTCATCTTGAAAATACGTTTTGCATAACGCTCCGCTACGGATACAGAGATAAGTTATGCGGCATTCGCACCCACTTAAACCACATACTTCTCCACATCACTGCCATGAAGGTGGGCACGATAGAGATACCGCCACTTTTCTACCACTGTAGAAATATATATGTAGAAATTAGTTTTATGTCGTAATCATCTTTAAGGCCGCAGACTAGGCACACTAGCAACGGCAATTGTTTTATTTCGAATACTTTACAAATAGAAAGAAATTCAAGAATGTAAATCATATAAGCCTAAGTAAATAACCTGAAGTATTTTTGGAATCATGTTTTAATATTTTGTAAACCAGTCATTAAGAGAAATAGTGATTACCGCCAAAAACTACCGTTTTTGGCGGTAATCTGATTCTCATAATTCTCACTGACTCTGATAATATTAAACATGATTCCAAAAATACTTCAGGTTATTTACTAAGGCTTATATGATTTACATTCTTGAATTTCTTTCTATTTGTAAAGTATTCGAAGTAAAACAATTGGCGTCGCTAGTGTGCCTAATGTGGGGCCTTAACGCCTTTATTTATTTATTGAAATGAATCGATAAATTTAATATCTATTTATGTGAGGAGCCATTCTTCCCGAAATGGTGCAACAGTGGTTCACATAAGCAGAGTCCATGCGATTCGCGATCATTTCTAAGATGGTATTGCTGCTGCCCGGCACTCAGCGCTCCAGGGAAGCACATTGTTGAATAAAAACATTCCACTTTCGCTTCAGCAAATATTCCAGGTATATTTTAGTAAGGCTTTATAATCAGTTCTTTCTATTTATCAATGCACAATTCGGTATTTGCCTAATGTTAAGATTATATAAAATTTGTTTCCAATTATACACATTTCTATCTAAAACACTATAAAAAATACTTTTAATTTGATATCGATTCGTTGAGTGTTCTTAAAGCTTCTTTAAAGTTGGGTGAATAGGACCATTTTTAAAAGTATGAAAATCTTAAGTTACACTTATACTGTATTGTAGTCCGCAAAATTTGTAGCAACTTTTGTTATGAAACCATTACCATAAACGTAATATTTCGTATAGCTACCAAACAAAGTTCTCACGCCGCCCATACAAAATACAAAGTTGTGACGTCACAAATATGTAGGCATTTCAGCAGCGCGTTTTCACGTCTAAAAATTAACGTCTAAAAATATGTGTCTTTAAAACTTCTATATCTGAAAGAGTTTTTTTGTTTAGAAATATATTTCGGTCACTATTGTGTTTATTTTTGGCAGGTCTTTACATAGCGACACGTAAATTTTTTAAGTCAAGTAGCCAATTGCAAATCTAAACCCTAATTACAAACAACGCTTAATTTAATCATAACTAATATTATAAATGAAGTTTCTGCTTGTTACGGTTTCACATGTTAACTACAGAAATGGTCCTTATAAAATTCTGCATACACGATGTCTGGGGTACGGAGAAAAACATAGAATACCTTTTATCTCGGAATAAATGACTGCAGTTCCCAAAGGATATACACTAACGCGTGGATCAGCGGATGAAAGCTATTGAAAGATGCTTTCTATTTTATCTTATCCTGAGTAATGTTAAAATATGAAAGTGAGTTTTTGTGTACTTAGTTATTTGTTTGTGAATACTGTGGTTCAATAGTTATCTTCCTGAAATTTTGCATACATGTTTTCTGTAGTACGGAGAAAGACAAATGCTACCTTTCATCCCAGACCAAGCGACCGCGATGCGCCTCCATTTCAACTTGAGCTAAAATTGTTTCGTATGTCATCTATCCCGCTAATTGGCTATTCTTTTCTACAGGTCGTATTGCTCAACCGATCCTCGTGACATGCTGTAAGCTGTTTCGATTTTATATTATTATTGAAACTGCTCTCAAAATATCACGAGAATTATTTTGTTATATTCAGTTTTTCAATTTGTCAATAGTGGGCCATTGGGTTCTATTGCGCCGTCCGTTGTGAATTTGCTGGAAGTCTATCGCTCACAGAGACACTAGTATTCTTTTTCTTCCTTTACCTTATCCCACTTTTTTATGTGGGGTCGGCACAGTATGTAGTAGTATTACTAGTATTATAAATATAATTGGAAATATATCACTGGACATACTCATTAACTTAATCTCTGGACATTACCTCCTCTATGACAGCATCCCTGTTTGGCTGGAGGGAGACTTATTTGTTGTACCTAGTCTAGACGAGTACTGCGTATCCCTGGGATACCTCACCCCACCCTACACCCCCAGTCACCCAGGCGACTATACGGTGGCGTTGTTATTATTTGTATTTGATTTCATGGGGAGACGGCGGCAAATAATGAGGTAGTTACTTATTGAGACTTGTACGTATACAATTACACCGATATCGATTGAGGGGTGCTCTCCCCGTCTGCTTTATAAGTACAGCGTATTAAAGAACAGATTTGATGATTTTGTAAATAAATGGTTTGATATGAATTTGTGATAGATCGGCTACGGAAGCTACGGTTTAACATCATAACATAATTTTATACAGAGTGTTTAAAAACGAATGTACAATAAAAACATACTTGCTACTATCAAATGACGATATTAAAAAAGTGACTAAGTGCGAGTTGGATTCGCCCATAAAGGGTAGAGGTTTCGCGAAGACTACAGCTCAATATAGCCACTAGTTAAGTAATTAATTGCCAATGTTCCCGCGACTTCGTCCGTGTAGATAAATTAGCTTTCAATAGGTGTAATGTAAATGACATGCACAAGACCGCAATTTGTGGCGATTTATGGGGAAGCCAGGGACGTGCACTGCTGGACATAGGTCCAGCAGTGGACGTCCCTGGCTGATAGGTGTAAGAATTTCGAAAATCGGACCAGTAGTTTCGGATTCAATAAACAAACAATCAAATATTTCCTCTTCATAATATTAGTATAGATAACTTATTTCCTCCGCATTCCTTTGTCTGTCTGTCTGTCACGGCCATACTGATGAAATAATAAGGCAATATGAATGTGACATTGTTCCGTTTGTTTGTTTAATAATTTTATACGACCAATTGACACGGTCATAGCTGATAAGATATTGAATGTTAATGGATTCTTCCCTCCTGTGCGTAATAAAATGTCACAAAGTAAGGAATGCAGAGACATAATACTTCATACGATATAGATAATAAGTATTATGCTGTGGTTACTGGTTACTGCTTTTGTCAAAGTCAAAGGAAGTAGAAAATGTTCACCGCAAAGTTGGTTTAATTCATTTTAATTGTTATGGCTAATATTTAATATGGATCGCGGCATTTGAGTTTTTTGCGAAATATTGCTGTATATTCCAATTGTGTTTCCCTTGTTATTTCCTATGTGAAATTACTTTAGAATATTTAATTTATCCAGGAAATAATACAATATTAGCCACAACAGATCTATATCATAATAATAGATATGTAAAAGTGGCTATCCGCATTAACTACACCGCCAAAATTAAAAGTCAGTGCAATACACAGATATTAGAAAAAATTTGTCTCTCTTATGTTTTTAACCGAACGTAAAAAAGAAGGAGGTTCTATGATTCATTGTATGTTTTTTTTTGGTTACGTGCCTAAATAATGAGATAAAAAAAAACATATTAAAGGGTGCTCCCATACAACAAATATGTTATTTTATGCCGATTTTGCTCGACAGCCTAATGTTGTATAGATAATGGTACGGAACCCTTCGTGCGCGAGTCCGACTCGCCCTTGACAGATTTTATTTTATTTTCATACTTGTTATTTATGAGCATTCATTTAGTAGCTGCGTGCTGTATTCACAAAACCAATTACGAATAATAATATCTATACTACTATCGTATCGCACTACTATTTGTTGACGATAAACTTTGAGCATCTGTACTGAAATGTTTTGCTTTGTTCGTTATTCTGGAAGATACCAGTTTCAAAACCCTTGCTTTGAAAGTTATGACTCATTCCCACGTTCAACTCGTTCCCACGAGGAGCCCGATGGTCCAGTGGGTGTGAGCTCTATGAGCGCTTACATATGTTAAGCAACCCCTGGTGCAGTCCCTACTTGGATGGGTGACCGCAAACTGGCATAAAAATATCTCGAGCTCCTCCGTGCTTCGGAAGGCACGTTAAGCCGTTGGTCCCGGCTGTCATCGTTGATGGCAGTCGTTAAGCTATGTCAGATGCCTTAAGGCAGCTTGAAAAATCTGACACCAGTGTTGGCCACTTACACATACGACAAACAAACAAACAAATTCCCACGTTATCCTCATTCGCACAAATAATTTGGTAGATATTAAAAATAGCAGAATAATATTATAGTTACCGTACACACATGATTGTAATGATCAAAATGGCTTACGATGAAGATCAACTATACCATGTTACTTGCTGGCACCCGCGGGTTCGCCCGCGAGTACCTATGTGTAGTGTATAAGTCCTTCTGAGTACCCTAACCGATGTGGATGCAAAATTTCATGATGATCGGTTCAGTAGATAGGGCGTGAAAGCGTAACATACAAATTCACTTTTGCATTTATATATATAGGATAGGATTTTAGCTGATGATGTGTACGGGATTAATCCTCTGACTACTCAGGCTAGTATATGGTTCTGGTAGTACAGAGAGGGTCGTGCTCCTGCAGTGGAGACTAGAAAGACCTGATGATGATGATGTGTACGGGATGCCTCCCTTATACAAAATACAATTAGTCCGCAGCCGTTCAAATTCGCTTAGCAGTTCGCAAGGCAACAACATAGCATCGGGCAAAATAATTAAGGCAAAGCTAAGTCTGAACTTGCAAGTCTCTAATGGGTGCTAAAACAAAGCTATCTGGAGAATCTGCCAGGCTGCTGTATACATGTACGTTAAAAATTCGTCGCCTCTTCTGGCTGATCGTGGCATTTTACTGCTATCGGCAATGAAGGGGTTTTTTCACGCGATTCTGGTCGTTTTAGGGATGTAAATAGGGCTTAAAATACTATCACAGAGTAAGTTCTAGCCGAGTCGCTTCCTTTTTGGTATGATTTGAGCCTTACAATGTAGGACTTGTTGATTGTATGATTTAACCACTGCAGGCTTTGTCAATGGTTCCAGATTTTTTAAATAAATAGTGTTAGTATTTTATAGAGACCTGTTATGGACATACATATAATAATCATATTCTTTTCTTAAAAATTATTAACATTGTATATGTTAATAAAAGACATAAAATACTGATGGTGACCCGACTAAAATAATTGAGTTTCGATAACTGCGCATATTTATTTCGATCCTCATGACAAGTTGTTGACGATCCCCTCATCTGGCTCCATTGCGATCACGTATTAGGGGACATCACGCCCCGCGATTCTGAGCTTTATCGACCCTCGAAGGTCAAGGTCACATTTAACGTTAGGGTCGGATGTTGTGAAAACAAGACGTTCGTCTGAGGCGTAATAAATTAAAATTGATGCATACATCATTCGCTGTGCATAAATATAAATCATTCAAGTCATTAGTTTAATAATCATGAAAAATTATTTGGTTATTAATTAATTTACAGTGAAAGGAACTTTTCACCAGAGCACGGTTATAATGAAATCCGTTATATGAATCAATGACTTTATTGTACTTTATGAAAATAATTTAACAAGGTAACGAAACAACTCTGGCCGTGTCGAGCTGGGCGGTGTAATACTGATACATTGAGCCCTGCATACCTAGTCTGCAAGGGTCGTAAGGTGGCACCGCTGCGGCCAGCCGCTGAGGTAGTTCCGAGGCTAAAGGTGCCCGCACCCAAGCCCTCAGCTGACATGCCAGGATATCAAAAGCTTCGGGCTTAATAGCACCCACCACGGGATATCATGCACACACGCTCAAGCTGCACTCACAAATCAGTAGTCAGCAACTCTGCTCGCTCCATTATATAAATCTCTGTCTCCCGGTACGTCTTTCCGTCCGGCATCACTATCTGCACCTTGCTCTTCTTCTTCTTGTTTTGGCGTCTCACCCACCATATTGTCACTGCTATAGCTATGATTATCACTACTACGAAATTTATCACTATGTAGATCCAGAACGTTTGCTTGAACCTCCCGCATCGACTGTTGATGAAAGTGGGCAGCGAGACGAAATGGTTCTCCAGCGAATACCAGCAGAAGACGGAGCCGCCGTGCTCGACCAGCATGTTCTTCCACTCGTCGGTGAGCTCGCACGAGCACGTCCTGTTCAGCTTGAGGCCATCGATCCTCAAGGACAGCGTGTTGTTGTACGTCAGTGCCGACGGCATTAGCTCTGTCACTGTGTTATTGTCCAGAAGAAGCTCCTGCCTACCCAATACTGACACGGTTTCTCTCTGCACCGAAAACCCATGGAATGCCCCGGTTCTCACTATTGTCACAGTATTATTTCTAAAAGTGACCGGACCCCTCGTCGATATGAGGAACCCATCACCTTGCAAAGTCCCTATCGTGTTACTCTCTACGATCACTCTCTTTGGCGAATTAACAAGAAAAGTCATACTATTTACACTATTTACTGTGACTCCGTCCATCCAGAATAGATCAGTCACTTCCACATCCGAGATGAATCTACTCGGCAATGTCCCGATTGTCCCACCTCTTAGTTGGAAAGTCAGTGTTGTGAATTGTTTGAATGCCTGGATGTCGATATTTTCAAACACGTTGTCTATCAATTGGATATTTTTAACAGCTATAAGACTAGAAAAGGCAAACGGCTTCATGTGGACGATTCTGTTCCTATTGAGGAGGACATCGTTGACTCGTCCCTGAATGGCGTACTGTGAGATCTCGCTGATTGTGCAGTTTTCTATCAGAATACTGATGCCAGGCGTCATTTCATCGTGGCGCGAAAATGGTGACCACGCCAGCGCACGATCGTCTATTACTACATTTTGCGAATTTCTGATTTCGATGCTCCTCAGTTGGATGAGATGTCGCACCGTTTCGGGCAAGAACTGAACTCGTTGGCATCCATCGATGATGATGGCGGTGGCCGTTGGAGTGACACGGTACGCGCCATCCGGCCTCAGAATCACCTCCTGCGGAAGAGGAAAAAAATGATAAGTCGCATTATTTTCTAGGGCCCTATTCTATTTAAGTACTAAAACGCCTAACACGTTGTGCAAAATAGTTTAACCCATACTCAAAAGAATTGATTTCGGTGGTAGAAATATCAAGTATTATTATTATCATCATCATCTGAGCGTATTCTCGGTTGCATCCTTAGAGGTAGCGCTTCAGAGCCCGCGGTCCTAGGCAAACTGGGTGATTTGGCGAGGTTACTGGTTTTTATACAGAGCAACTCAACTGACGTCTGATTTTCGCAACTAAAAGAGTAGGCCAGCACCAATCCTAAGATAGGTTGTTTAAACAAACGCTAAATGGTGTTCAGGACCAATAGCACGTTCCTTACGAAGCACGGTGTCATATTTTTTTTTTTTAGATAGTCAGGTGAATCAAGCCTGTCACAAAGTATGCTTCCCAGGGGGATTTGAACCCAAACTCAAGTCGTTAGGCAAACGACTTGACCACTGGCGACTGACACACATCACCCTTACTATCGCATGCTGTTTCCTCGTTCATGTACTTACATTTTGTCCCGTGCAATTGCATATGACCCTGGTGAAGGAGTCGCAGCGACAGAACTCCTCGTCGCAGATGGTGGGCACGATGGCTTGCGCCGAGCACTGCGCCAGCAGCGCCAACAGGATTAGCCACCACACCGACCAATGCATGCTTCATGTCACCATCTCACTCGATGAACAGTTCTGTAATACCCAAAATTATCGACATTAGAAAGGTATCCTAGTAAAATTTGTTCATTTGGACACAGGAGGAGTATGTAGGGAGTATGATATTGAATGAGATAGATACAAAAGGATCATCCCACAAGAATGAATAAGAAACCCTTTACTACAATAGAATCAACTTGAGCCACTTGTCCAACCCGTCTGGCCTGCGTGGAGAGTGTAGGCCAAATCCTCTGACTACTCAGGGTAGTATATGGCTCTGGTAGTACAGAGAGGGTCGTGCTCCTGCAGTTGAGACTAGAAAGACCTGATGATGATGATGATCATGATGAATCAACTTGAGCGTTTGAACTCGTCTATAGGGATCCACGAGTATCACAATGGATGACCTTTATCTTTTAAGCTACTACAAACGAAAAATGAGCGGTTTCTTCAATAGCTAATCGAGCGAAATGGTCAAAATCTGATAAATGATGACTAAAGGCGATGCGCCATAGAGTCATAGAGATGGCTTGCTACATATGAGTCACTGTATATGTTTTACGAGTATATTATAATCACACCTAGAATTCTTATACGAGTGAAATATTATTCAATATTTTTCTATCTATGCAATGGCTCTCGTTCGGGATTTACTAGCAGATAGGGAAGCTAATCAATACTGAATTAGGTTAACGAAATGATAACAGGTGGAATAATAAACATTAGGGCAGCCCGAAATGGTAAATTTATGAGTTGGACTAGCATGCGCATTGACCACGTGGAATAACAATGTAAGTGAATAGCAGCACAATACCTTCGCGGTTTTGAAAGATGTAAAATAGGACGAAGAAAGAGCAAGCGTGGGGAAAACTTATACCTACACACTATGTTCTTGGATGGAGGAGCCCGATGGTCCAGTGGGTGTGAGCTCTATGAGCGCTTACGTATGTTAAGCAACCCCTGCAGTCCCTGCTTGGATGGGTGACCGCAAGTGGCAAAAAATATCTCGAGCTCCTCCGTGCTTCGGAAGGCACGTTAAGCCGTTGGTCCCGGCTGTCATCGTTGATGGCAGTCGTTAAGCTATGTCAGATGCCTTAAGGCAGCTTGAAAAATCTGACACCAGTGTTGGCCACTTACACATACGAAAAACAAACAAACTATGTTCTATAATCTCTGTCAATTGCTTTGTACAATATTTGGTATACGTTTTCAGATCAATAATGAAAACCGTACCTTATAATTCCAGTTTACACAGATCATATGACACAAGAACATTGAAACCACAAAATATAATATTAGATAAGTAGAGTATGAGTTTAAGATCGGTTTGTTCAAATATGGATAACAGAGTAATTAATAAAATTCATCGATCTTCTGCAATGATCACACTAAACCATTGTACAATGACAAATATATCTAACTATTTATGAACCGTCATGATTATCGTACCTCTGTAATGAACTAAACGATGACAGGCAGTATACTTATGAGTATGAATAGGTTGTTAAACAAATAATAACAAAATTAACAGATCTCTTACAATTCTTGAAACATTTTCGATCCAGAAGGTTCGGACACGTTGTCAGCTCCAACAGAATCTCGTAACTTTACACAGAACTTACAGAATTCTTCAGTATGAGTAATGTGCAGTTTTCACGTATGTACGACACAAGTTTCCCGCACAGCGAGGTGATTCAATCTGAGTCAGATACCGTTATCGCGTTATCAGATAGCTGGTCGCTGCCGCGTTTTAGCAAGGCTATCGGCGTGATAGGGCGCGGCTGATAACGCGTATAGCCATTTCATTGTTGTTATTTATCAACTACGTATTACGAGCAGAACGAAAAACACAGAAAATCGACGTTAGAGTAGTATACCGTCCGTGCCGAACAAGCGCGAGAATTAATCTACTGCTTCTCTTCCCGCGCCGATCGTATAAGCTGGTCTAGAAGTAGCGAATTTATGCAATGTGAGTTGCCAGTCACAACTTATCATAAACATCATCTTCCTCGCCTCTTTCCCTATTTGGAGTTGGCTCTGGTTCAACTCCCTCCATTTCTTCACGGTATTTTCCCTTCTCTGTCGCGGTCATCACTGGGATGGGTGACCGCAAGTTGCATAATATATCACACGTTAAGACGTTGGTCCCGTCTGTCACCATTGATGGCAGTCGATAGCTATGTAGAAGTCAGATGATTATAAGGCAGCTTAAAAATTTGACAACAATGTTGGCCAATTACTTAAAACCATTGCCTTTTGATAAGATTCTTCAGATTTTTGATAATGTTCGGGACCCGCCGCCGCGCGTCCCGCACTCGCCTTAAAAATGGGCTCGTGACGAGTCCGAAACTATAGTCGGCAATCCCGACAAAACCCGTTGTTATAAAAACAATATATTTTAAAGATTCATTAAAATCCATTCAGTTGTTTTTGCGTGAAAGAGTAACAAACATCTATACATAACCCAACGTTCGCGTGTACAATATTATAATCTTAAAAATTAATTTTAATAATTAAGATAGCCTTAGTACCTACATAATGGTGCAATATCATAGTGAAATATATATATATATATATTCTTTTCTATTTCGATTTTACCCAGGAAGTATATCGTATGCACGCGATTCGTTAGCGTATCACAACAAAGTTAGCCTTGGACGCGCAGCATCTCCTTGGTCTCATTAGACATTATCAATGCTATTGTAATTTTATACCACTGACCAATTATTATATTTTCAGAGTTCCTGTACTTTTGGATACTTATATGGAATTTCTTAATTTCACTATAAATAACTGCCTAACCTAATCAGATTTGGCTTGCCTTGTTTTAAATACATTTTTGAAAGGACAGAAGTATTTTTTTAAACTCTTGTTATATTATGAGCAATTCAATTATCCTGGTAAGCTATTTTGGAGCTTACGTGTGTTAATCAACCCTGGAAGAGGCATATACAATCCTGGGCTTCTCTTTTCTTTGCCGCACGATAAACAAACAAATTAATATGGTGCTCATTGAGCTATGCCAGCTGAATCATATGATACGGTGTTGGCTACTAAGACATACAATTGAAGGTATTTTGACCGAAGCCTAAAGTAAGGTTAACATAATTCTTTTGTCTCTTTTCTCTCATTCTTCTTTTCTTAATTTCTCCTAATTTATGATGTAACTGACTATTTGAGGTGACCTCAGTTAATTTGAGTTTTTGAGTGGATAAAAATATCAGCAAACCCCATAGCCGAATAGGGGGAAAAAGTGCTCTTACAGATTTAGAGTATTTTTTTCTCTATGATGTAGCAACGTTATCGTTAAGTACTGCTATAAAATGATACAAGTATTTTCGAAAAATACGAAGTGGTTCTGTAGCGTAGTTTAAATTTTTTAAGCAATCTAACTGTGACAGCAGAATTCTTGAGATATTTTTAGTTCCCTTGCCACCAATCTCAGTTGTGTTCCAACTGAGATGGGTTTCTGGGGTTTCTTGACAAGCGTAAGCACTAATAACGCGTACGACTACTAGTTCTACGAACGTCTCAACTTTCAAAGTAAGCAATGTACTTACGATCTTAAACTAAGTAGAATTTTAATCTTCCTGTTTTATTTTATAAACGAGCAGCTAGCAAGTAATTAAAGAATAAAAGAAAGATATTTTTTGAGTCAGTCTGTCAATCTAATCTTTTAAAGCTGAGATTATGCGGTACATAAATTTAGGCATTTTTCCAAGTAGGCTTTAGCTAGGCTGATGGGATGGGAATGTATCATCACTTTACATTTACGATGTTATTCCGAAAACTTAAGAACTTAAGCACATATGCAGATTACAAACATCTGCATATGTGCATAATGTTTGGCATTTTTCCAAGTAGGCTTTAGGCTAGTGGGATGGGAATGTAGCATTACTTTCCATTTTTTATGTTATTTCGCGAACATACGACTTTTCTGCGGGTCAAAATATGCTGTGCATAATGTTTGGCATCTTTCCAAGTAGGCTTTGGGGTAGTGGTGTGGGAATTTATCAACACTTTCCATTTTAGGTCTTATTCTGAAAACATAGGACTTGTCTGCAGTCTGAAATGCGCTGTGCATAATGTTTGGCATATTTCCAAGTAGGCTTTACGGTAGTGGGATGGGAATGTATAAACACTTTCCGTTTTAAATGTTATTTCGAAAAGATACGACTTGTTTGTAGTCTGAAATACGCGTGCGTTGTTTGGCATCTTTCCAAGTAGGCTTTAGGTTAGTGAGTTGGGGATTTATCAACACTTTCCGATGTTTTTTTAAAAACTAAGAAAAACAGCGACTGACCATTTTTGCATCTATTGACAAAGCCTGTTTTTCATTCCACTGAGAAATTGAGTAGGCCTGCTGGATAAACTTTAATCTCGAGTCTCAAGTAAGTTCGTGAATCATTACTTTTTAATCTTGATCACTTGACCATAATAATAACAGATGCACAATTTGTACGCATGTCCTGATAAATATCACGCTCCACTGCGTAATTTTAATCCCCAAAATCAGGGCTCTTTGTCTGTATTTGAATAGCTCAAAGGGAAGGAAAAAGGACCTGGAACAAAGGGTGGTCCCAGGTATTTTTAATTGAAAACGGGATGCCTTTGAAAATGTATCCAACGTTGTGTGCATAAGATATAATTTTGGAGTGGTTGGTGCATCGGCTGGGGTGCGGTGGTAATAAGTTATAGTTGTATCGGGTGGCGTGGCGGCGGCCCCCGGACGCGCGGGCTGGCAAATCAGAGCTGGCTGGAACGATCGGGGCGGTCTAGTACTTACGCAGACAGATCATTAAATGCATCGGGCAACGGTTCTCAACTATTAAGGGCCAGGCCACGCCCTTTTCACCTGGTAAATAACTCTTTAGCGAATTAAAAAGAAATCTGTTTTTGTAAAAAGCCCGCTAGATAAAAATATATCTTATTACGTGTACTAAAAAAATGTAAATTTGATGATAATATGTAAATATTTTTCTAAACAACAAGTCAAAATCACAAAGAATTATTCACAGTCACATCATTTAAAAAGAATAAAAAACATGCCTTCGATTTGTTACACTGCTATATTTATGCCCAATTTTTCTAACACTTAGAGTATAATATTATAGGGAATAATACGAATCCAATGACACTTCACACTTATACATACTGAAATCAATAAAAACGCAATAATATTGGATGTATATTACAAATATACTTAAATACGAGTACATACATACGCGCGAGGAACATATTTTCTGAATGGGTCTGCATGTGTATACTTGTATCTTTTTTCTTCAGTCGCTATTTAAGTCTATAAGTCTTTCTATTATCTTTTTTATATTCATTAATATTTACTAAAATAAATATTTGGTTCGGGTTCTTATGAACGTGTTGCCTGCTATATGCTTTGTCGTCCCCTGCAAATCCCCTCGCGTTGCCACACGCCACTTTGGGGACCTCAGCACTTGTACAGAGGGGGGCAAAACAGGAAATTTGGGCATGCGTTGCACCGTAGATTATTGCTATTTCAGTTGTGCACACTACGCTCATAAATCAATATAGATAGGTGGTAACAACTCCCAGACGCCAGACACGCTTTGACCTCGGTCGGGGTCGAGTCGTCCTTCAGTTGTCTCTCCTGAAATTTATATCTCCAGTAATTTATTAAATAATATTAAAGTGTAATTAAATATTAGAAAAAAATATTTAAAATTATCCCATGACTACAGACGAGAACTGGATTGAACCGGTGAGTGATTTATCGCTTCTTTTCTTTTTTATTTGCGTTCTTTAGCATTCTTCCGGTTGGACAAAAGGCGGTGTGGGCGTTACCAGAGCAGCTTGAAGAGAATTATCTGGGACTCAGAGAAGATTTCATATATATTTTTTAATTTATCTAAGCTACACAATGAAAGGTAAGGTCTTGAGTGGATGCAAGACAAAGCAGCAGCGTCCTCACGAGCAACGTGTATGTAGGAGAGTTGTTTTTTTTAAATTTTATATATTTTTTTAGCTTTTTTGGTTCCTCACGGCGAGTTTATTGCTACACAAAGGACAATGTAAGTGGCTTCCCGAGCTTGAAGATAATCCTAAAATCACAGAAGGTTTGATAATATATTGTATAATTATTATTCTATACTACTCTACTCTATATAATTTTTTTATTTTCTCTATTCTACTCTATATTTATTTTTAATCTTAAGTTTAGGTTTTTACAATATTATTATTATATTTTATTATTTAGTGAAAACAAAGAAAGGTAAGGTGGTTGCGGTGCAGCGATCGTCGTGGGACAACTGTTGCTTCATTTCTCCGAGTGCGGTACGTACTTATTCATTTTGCATTCAATTGCATTTTCTGTGATTTTCGGTATTTTTATGTGCCCAAAGGAATCTTGACTACGACCTTGCTCGCGATTTATATTTTGTTTAAGTATATGAGATTCGTAATTCTTTGTGAATCAAGGCGAATTATATCATTAATAAATCAAAGCAAATGATAGCTTTTTATAGAATGCGGTCGAGCGACCGATTCTGTATGAGAAGTATATCGTCATAAAAGAATGTTAACTACGTTCTCCACATTTCTAAAAGACATCCCTTTATCTTGGCAAGAAAACATTATGCGCTAAAATACAAAGACACCTTATTAAGATATTATGTTAATATCTACGGTTTATTTAGAACATTGATATCAGAATATTTTGTAATTTAGAAGCTATGATTTAGCCAGCACTACCTACGTATACTAAAGTTAATATAATAAATAAATTAAAAAAAATCGAAAGATATATGAAACTCTATCAAAAAATAATTAAATAAGTAACAAAGCTCAGTCATAAAAGCGATAGAATACTTAGCTCATTCGTTAAATAAATATTTAGCAACTAATTACAAAAAATCTTTATTATCTGCATCTATCTACTCAACACATATTATGTATATTTAACTGCTTTATTGATCCGGCGGCCGAAGCTGGAACTAGGCTAGGTTTCCTTTGTTCAGTCCTGAGTCCAGCGTCCCCACGCCCGGGCAACATACATAATATACTCATACATATATGTTTGTGCATCGGTGCCACAGATCGGTGCATTGCATACTGCGCGTGTCAATCATGCGCGTTTCAGCAGATGACGCTCGTTGCTGCTGACCAATCAATAACAGATATTTTTTTTTTATTGTGAAGAAATTAATATACTATCAAACGAAATATCTAAGCTTTAACATAACTACTTATTAAAATCGATTGTAGTTGTTAACATGCGTAAATATAAACAGAGTACAAATATTAATTATATGTTATAATTGAGTGTTTAATTAAATATTAATAATAAAATACAAAGATAAAAAATACGAGGTAGTATGTTAATTTTATGACGCTTCATATTTTTATTGATATGGACGCCATTTTGTTAATACTGATGGCTGCCATTTTGTAAGTAGGGGACGCCATGTTACGCCAACGCGTGGCACGCGCCAGGCCTAGGTCACGGCTGCCACGCCTAGGTCACGCTCACGCCTGCCACGCCTGGCCACGATTGCATTTGCATCGATGCATACTAGGTCTGTCAAACATGCGCATTTCAGGATGACGCCCACTATTCCCGGGCTAGACCGATCAATACGATAGAACCTAAGGGAAGGTAGGGGAAGGGGGATATCCTAGGCAACGGCAGGTACCCCACCCTTCTCCCTAAGTAGGGAGGTACACGTTATTAATGTTTGCAAACTTTTAATAAATATCATTGTGTATGTCACATAAAGTTTGAAATGTACGTATTAAATTTTCGAAATACTTTACTGGCACACTTCTGCTAAGTAGTATTTAAAAAACACTTCATAAAATGGAGATATTTCTTAGTATTCTCACGTCATCACTTCTTCTTCACTAATATCACTAAAAAAATTCTTCTCCAGTCTCTGAATATCTGTAGGTATGTCTGTTTATGTTGTAACATTATAACTACTACTGTTTTAACTTTTTTTTTTGTTTCTGGCAATAAAAATTTTAACTAATTCGCTTGCGATAAACAATTCTTCTTTAGTTTTTTGATTTGATTGTTTTTAAATTTTTTATTATTATTATGTTTTTTTTATATCGCTCATGCAATGCGCTGCGCAGCAAATGATTATTTTTCTGTGTGTTAAGGACGCGGTACGTAACCACGCGGTTGCCTGCCGCGTGCCGCCGCTCAGCCACAAAATAAGAAAGTAACAGAAATTTTGCTCATATTTAATATAGCATAGAAATACTTAATTTTTTGGGAGTCACATCCACCTCAGTGAACTTAGCATAACAACTGTCAGCATATCAAAGTTTGAAAGGAGTTCTATTCGCATCCAGGTGAGTTCTATAGTTCCTGATACATTTCGAAAATAGTTCTATAATATTTCATGAAAAAATTTTTTTTTAAAAAATGATATGCTAACTTCCCGTAGCATATCAATTTCCGGAAAATTGAAAGTAAACAATGAAAACTGGAGCTTCGGGGCAAGAAAAAGAGTTCCTGATGTATTAAAAACATAGTTCTACTATATTAAAGCAAATAAAAAATTTCAAAGTTTGGACTTACATTGATGATTTACTAATTAAATATGATTTTAAATTCAGATTTTTTTTTTATTCCAATGGATTATTTTCTACCTCTGGACCCTTGAACTCCTTGGTTTTATACACTTCATGTATCTCTCTATATGGCTTAATCAAAGTCCAGAGTAAAACTCTACACTTGGCCTCAGCATATCATAGCCGAACATAAGCATTCAGAGAAAAATATAATACAAGCAGCAAAAAATTAGAATAAAATATTTTTTCTGCATGTGCACCCTAGAACTCCTTGGTTTTATAAACATCAAGTACCTCTCAACATGGCTCAATCAAAGTCCAGGGTAGAACTCTACAAATGGCCTCAGCATGTCATAGCCGAATATCAGTATACAACGGAAAATATAAAACTTGATAGAAAAATTAAGAAAAAAATGTTATGATGTCTAAGGACCCCACAACTCCTTTGTTTTATATAATTCAAGTACCTGTCCATATGGCTCAATCAAAGTCTAAACTAGAACTATACACATGGGCTCAGCATATCATAGCTGAATATAAGCAATCATAGAAAAGTATAAAACTTTTAAGAATTAAAAAAAAATGTTGTCCTTCCTTAGGACCCCGGAACTCCTTAGTTTTATACACTTCAAGTATCTATCTAAATAGCTCAATCAAAGTCTAGAGTCGAACTCTACACATGGCCTCAGCATATCATAGCCGAATATAAGCAGTCATAGATAAGTATAAAACATAAAAAAAAATTAAAAAATTGTTGTGCTACCTAAGGACCCCGGAACTCCTTGGTTTTATACACTTCAAGGACCTTTCAATATGGTTCAATCACAGTTCAGAGTAGAACTCTACAAATGGCCTCAGCATATCATGGCCGAATATTAGCAGTCATAGAAAAGTATAAAACTTTCAAAGAAATTTAAAGAATTGTTGTGCTACCGAAGGACCCCGGAACTCCTTGGTTTTATACACTTCAAGGACCTTTCAATATGGCACAATCAAAGTTCAGAGTAGAACTCTACAAATGGCCTCAGCATAGCATAGGCGAATATAAGCAATCATGGAAAAGTATAAAACTTTTGAGAATTAAAAAAAAAATTGTTGTTCTACCTTAGGACCCCGGAACTCCTTAGTTTTATACACTTCAAGTATCTATGTAAACAGCTCAATCAAAGTCTAGAGTCGAACTCTACACATGGCCTCAGCATATCATGGCCGAATATTAGCAGTCATATAAAAGTATAAAACTTTTTAAAAAAATTAAAAAATTGTTGTGCTACCGAAGGACCCCGGAACTCCTCGGTTTTATACACTTCAAGGACCTTTCAATATGGCTCAATCAAAGTTCAGAGTAGAACTCTACAAATGGCCTCAGCATATCATAGCCGAATATTAGCAATCATGGAAAAGTATAAAACTTTAAAAACTAAAAAAAAAAAATTGTTGTCCTACCTTAGGACCCCGGAACTCCTTAGTTTTATACACTTCAAGTATAAATATAAATAGCTCAATCAAAGTCTAGAGTCGAACTCTACACATGGCCTCAGCATATCATAGCCGAATATAAGCAGTCATATAAAAGTATAAAACTGTAAAAAAAAATTAAAAAATTGTTGTGCTACCTAAGGACCCCGGAACTCCTTGGTTTTATACACTTCAAGGACCTTTCAATATGGCTTAATCAAAGTCCAGGGTAGAACTCTACACATGGCCCCAGCATATCATAGCCGAATATATGCAGTCAAAGAACAGCATAAAACTTTCAAAAAATTTAAAAAAAAGAAATGTTGAGCTACCTGAGGACCCCGGAACTCCTTGGTTTTATACACTTCAAGGACCTTTTAATTTGGCTCAATCAAAGTCTAGAGTAGAACTCTTCACATGGCCTCAGCATATCATAGCCGAATATCAGTATTCAAAGAAAAATATAAAACTTGACAGAAAAATTAAGAAAAAAGTGTTATGATGTCTAAGACCCTAGAACTCGTTTATTTTATATACTTTGAGAACATATCTATAAGGCTCAATCAACGTCTAGACTAGAACTATACACATGGCCTCAGCATATCATAGCTGAATATAAGCAACCATAGAAAAGTATAAAACTTTTAAAAAATTAAAAAAAAATTGTTGTTTTACTTTAGGACCCCAGAACTCCTTGGTTTTATACACTTCAAGGACCTTGTATTATGGATCAATAAAAGTTCAGAGTAGAACTCTACAAATGGCCTCAGCATATCATAGCCGAATATAAGCAATCATAGAAAAGTATAAAACTTTTAAGAATTAAAAAAAAAATTGTTGTCCTACCTTAGGACCCCGGAACTCCTTAGTTTTATATACTTCAAGTATCTATCTAAATAGCTCTATCAAAGTCTAGAGTCGAACTCCACACATGGCCTCAGCATATCATGGCCGATTATAAGCAGTCATAAAAAAGTATAAAACTTTCAAAAAAATTAAAAAAATTGTTGTGCCACCGAAGGACCCCGGAACTCCTTGGATTTATACACATCAAGTATCTATCTAAATAGCTCAATCAAAGCCTAGAGTCGAACTCTACACATGGCCTCAGCATATCATGGCCGATTATAAGCAGTCATAGAAAAGTATTAAACTTTCAAAAAAATTTAAAAAATTGTTGTGGTACCGAAGGACCCCGGAACTCCTTGGTTTTATACATTTCAAGGACCTTTCAATATGGCTCAATCAAAGTTCAGAGTAGAACTCTACAAATGGCCTCAGCATATCATAGCCGAATATAAGCAATCATGGAAAAGTATAAAACTGTTAAGAACTAAAAAAAAATTGTTGTCCTACCTTAGGACCCCGGAACTCCTTAGTTTTATATACTTCAAGTATCTATCTAAATAGCTCTATCAAAGTCTAGAGTCGAACTCCACACATGGCCTCAGCATATCATGGCCGATTATAAGCAGTCATAAAAAAGTATAAAACTTTCAAAAAAATTAAAAAAATTGTTGTGCCACCGAAGGACCCCGGAACTCCTTGGTTTTATACACATCAAGTATCTATCTAAATAGCTCAATCAAAATCTAGAGTCGAACTCTACATATGGCCTCAGCATATCATAGCCGAATATAAGTAGTCATAGAAAAGTATAAAACTTTAAAAAAAATTAAAAAATTGTTGTGCTACGTAAGGACCCCGGAACTCCTTGGTTTTATACACTTCAAGTATCTATCTAAATAGCTCAATCAAAGCCTAGAGTCGAACTCTACACATGGCCTCAGCATATCATAGCCGAATATAAGTAGTCATAGAAAAGTATAAAACTTTAAAAAAAAATAAAAAATTGTTGTGCTACCTAAGGACCCCGGAACTCCCCGGTTTTATATACTTCAAGGACCTTTCAATATGGTTCAATCACAGTTCAGAGTAGAACTCTACACATGGCCTCAGCATATCATGGCCGATTATAAGCAGTCATAGAAAAGTATAAAACTTTCAAAAAAATTTAAAAAACTGTTGTGGTACCGAAGGACCCCGGAACTCCTTGGTTTTATACATTTCAAGGACCTTTCAATATGGTTCAATCAAAGTTCAGAGTAGAACTCTACAAATGGCCTCAGCATATCATAGCCGAATATAAGCAATCATGGAAAAGTATAAAACTTTTAAGAACTAAAAAAAAATTGTTGTCTTACGTTAGGACCCCGGAACTCCTTAGTTTTATATACTTTAAGTATCTATCTAAATAGCTCTATCAAAGTCTAGAGTCGAACTCCACACATGGCCTCAGCATATCATGGCCGATTATAAGCAGTCATAAAAAAGTATAAAACTTTCAAAAAAATTAAAAAAATTGTTGTGCCACCGAAGGACCCCGGAACTCCTAGGTTTTATACACTTCAAGTATCTATCTAAATAGCTCAATCAAAGCCTAGAGTCGAACTCTACACATGGCCTCAGCATATCATAGCCGAATATAAGTAGTCATAGAAAAGTATAAAACTTTTAAAAAAATTAAAAAATTGTTGTGCTACCTAAGGACCCCGGAACTCCCCGGTTTTATACACTTCAAGGACCTTTCAATATGGTTCAATCACAGTTCAGAGTAGAACTCTACACATGGCCTCAGCATATCATGGCCGATTATAAGCAGTCATAGAAAAGTATTAAACTTTCAAAAAAATTTAAAAAATTGTTGTGGTACCGAAGGACCCCGGAACTCCTTGGTTTTATACATTTCAAGGACCTTTCAATATGGCTCAATCAAAGTTCAGAATAGAACTCTACAAATGGCCTCAGCATATCATAGCCGAATATAAGCAATCATGGAAAAGTATAAAACTGTTAAGAACTAAAAAAAAATTGTTGTCCTACCTTAGGACCCCGGAACTCCTTAGTTTTATATACTTCAAGTATCTATCTAAATAGCTCTATCAAAGTCTAGAGTCGAACTCCACACATGGCCTCAGCATATCATGGCCGATTATAAGCAGTCATAAAAAAGTATAAAACTTTCAAAAAAATTAAAAAAATTATTGTGCCACCGAAGGACCCCGGAACTCCTTGGTTTTATACACTTCAAGTATCTATCTAAATAGCTCAATCAAAGTCTAGAGTCGAACTCTACACATGGCCTCAGCATATCATAGCCGAATATAAGTAGTCATAGAAAAGTATAAAACTTTAAAAAAATTAAAAAATTGTTGTGCTACGTAAGGACCCCGGAACTCCTTGGTTTTATACACTTCAAGTATCTATCTAAATAGCTCAATCAAAGCCTAGAGTCGAACTCTACACATGGCCTCAGCATATCATAGCCGAATATAAGTAGTCATAGAAAAGTATAAAACTTTAAAAAAAAATTAAAAAAATTGTTGTGCTACCTAAGGACCCCGGAACTCCCCGGTTTTATACACTTCAAGGACCTTTCAATATGGCTCAATCAAAGTTCAGAGTAGAACTCTACACATGGCCTCAGCATATCATGGCCGATTATAAGCAGTCATAGAAAAGTATTAAACTTTCAAAAAAATTTAAAAAATTGTTGTGGTACCGAAGGACCCCGGAACTCCTTGGTTTTATACACTTCAAGTATCTATCTAAATAGCTCAATCAAAGTCTAGAGTCGAACTCTACACATGGCCTCAGCATATCATAGCCGAATATAAGTAGTCATAGAAAAGTAAAAAACTTTAAAAAAATTAAAAAATTGTTGTGCTACGTAAGGACCCCGGAACTCCTTGGTTTTATACACTTCAAGTATCTATCTAAATAGCTCAATCAAAGCCTAGAGTCGAACTCTACACATGGCCTCAGCATATCATAGCCGAATATAAGTAGTCATAGAAAAGTATAAAACTTTAAAAAAAATTAAAAAATTGTTGTGCTACGTAAGGACCCCGGAACTCCTTGGTTTTATACACTTCAAGTATCTATCTAAATAGCTCAATCAAAGCCTAGAGTCGAACTCTACACATGGCCTCAGCATATCATAGCCGAATATAAGCAATCATGGAAAAGTATAAAACTTTTAAGAACTAAAAAAAAATTGTTGTCTTACGTTAGGACCCCGGAACTCCTTAGTTTTATATACTTTAAGTATCTATCTAAATAGCTCTATCAAAGTCTAGAGTCGAACTCCACACATGGCCTCAGCATATCATGGCCGATTATAAGCAGTCATAAAAAAGTATAAAACTTTCAAAAAAATTAAAAAAATTGTTGTGCCACCGAAGGACCCCGGAACTCCTAGGTTTTATACACTTCAAGTATCTATCTAAATAGCTCAATCAAAGCCTAGAGTCGAACTCTACACATGGCCTCAGCATATCATAGCCGAATATAAGTAGTCATAGAAAAGTATAAAACTTTTAAAAAAATTAAAAAATTGTTGTGCTACCTAAGGACCCCGGAACTCCCCGGTTTTATACACTTCAAGGACCTTTCAATATGGTTCAATCACAGTTCAGAGTAGAACTCTACACATGGCCTCAGCATATCATGGCCGATTATAAGCAGTCATAGAAAAGTATTAAACTTTCAAAAAAATTTAAAAAATTGTTGTGGTACCGAAGGACCCCGGAACTCCTTGGTTTTATACATTTCAAGGACCTTTCAATATGGCTCAATCAAAGTTCAGAATAGAACTCTACAAATGGCCTCAGCATATCATAGCCGAATATAAGCAATCATGGAAAAGTATAAAACTGTTAAGAACTAAAAAAAAATTGTTGTCCTACCTTAGGACCCCGGAACTCCTTAGTTTTATATACTTCAAGTATCTATCTAAATAGCTCTATCAAAGTCTAGAGTCGAACTCCACACATGGCCTCAGCATATCATGGCCGATTATAAGCAGTCATAAAAAAGTATAAAACTTTCAAAAAATTTAAAAAAAATTGTTGTGCCACCGAAGGACCCCGGAACTCCTTGGTTTTATACACATCAAGTATCTATCTAAATAGCTCAATCAAAATCTAGAGTCGAACTCTACACATGGCCTCAGCATATCATAGCCGAATATAAGTAGTCAAAGAAAAGTATAAAACTTTAAAAAAAATTAAAAAATTGTTGTGCTACGTAAGGACCCCGGAACTCCTTGGTTTTATACACTTCAAGTATCTATCTAAATAGCTCAATCAAAGCCTAGAGTCTACACATGGCCTCAGCATATCATAGCCGAATATAAGTAGTCATAGAAAAGTATAAAACTTTAAAAAAAAATAAAAAATTGTTGTGCTACCTAAGGACCCCGGAACTCCCCGGTTTTATACACTTCAAGGACCTTTCAATATGGCTCAATCAAAGTTCAGAGTAGAACTCTACACATGGCCTCAGCATATCATGGCCGATTATAAGCAGTCATAGAAAAGTATTAAACTTTCAAAAAAATTTAAAAAATTGTTGTGGTACCGAAGGACCCCGGAACTCCTTGGTTTTATACACTTCAAGTATCTATCTAAATAGCTCAATCAAAGTCTAGAGTCGAACTCTACACATGGCCTCAGCATATCATAGCCGAATATAAGTAGTCATAGAAAAGTAAAAAACTTTAAAAAAATTAAAAAATTGTTGTGCTACGTAAGGACCCCGGAACTCCTTGGTTTTATACACTTCAAGTATCTATCTAAATAGCTCAATCAAAGCCTAGAGTCGAACTCTACACATGGCCTCAGCATATCATAGCCGAATATAAGTAGTCATAGAAAAGTATAAAACTTTAAAAAAAATTAAAAAATTGTTGTGCTACGTAAGGACCCCGGAACTCCTTGGTTTTATACACTTCAAGTATCTATCTAAATAGCTCAATCAAAGCCTAGAGTCGAACTCTACACATGGCCTCAGCATATCATAGCCGAATATAAGTAGTCATAGAAAAGTATAAAACTTTAAAAAAAAATTAAAAAAATTGTTGTGCTACCTAAGGACCCCGGAACTCCCCGGTTTTATACACTTCAAGGACCTTTCAATATGGTTCAATCACAGTTCAGAGTAGAACTTTACACATGGCCTCAGCATATCATGGCCGATTATAAGCAGTCATAGAAAAGTATAAAACTTTCAAAAAAATTTAAAAAACTGTTGTGGTACCGAAGGACCCCGGAACTCCTTGGTTTTATATACTTTAAGTATCTATCTAAATAGCTCTATCAAAGTCTAGAGTCGAACTCCACACATGGCCTCAGCATATCATGGCCGATTATAAGCAGTCATAAAAAAGTATAAAACTTTCAAAAAAATTAAAAAAATTGTTGTGCCACCGCAGGACCCCGGAACTCCTTGGTTTTATACACTTCAAATATCTATCTAAATAGCTCAATCAAAGCCTAGAGTCGAACTCTACACATGGCCTCAGCATATCATAGCCGAATATAAGTAGTCATAGAAAAGTATAAAACTTTAAAAAAAATTAAAAAATTGTTGTGCTACCTAAGGACCCCGGAACTCCCCGGTTTTATACACTTCAAGGACCTTTCAATATGGTTCAATCACAGTTCAGAGTAGAACTCTACACATGGCCTCAGCATATCATGGCCGATTATAAGCAGTCATAGAAAAGTATTAAACTTTCAAAAAAATTTAAAAAATTGTTGTGCTACCGAAGGACCCCGGAACTCCTTGGTTTTATATACTTCAAGGACCTTTCAATATGGCTCAATCAAAGTTCAGAGTAGAACTCTACAAATGGCCTCAGCATATCATAGCCGAATATAAGCAATCATGGAAAAGTATAAAACTTTCAAGAACTAAAAAAAAATTGTTATCCTACCTTAGGACCCCGGAACTCCTTAGTTTTATATACTTCAAGTATCTATCTAAATAGCTCTATCAAAGTCTAGAGTTGATCTCCACACATGGCCTCAGCATATCATGGCCGATTATAAGCAGTCATAAAAAAGTATTAAACTTTCAAAAATATTAAAAAAATTGTTGTGCTACCGAAGGACCCCGGAACTCCTTGGTTTGATACACTTCAAGTATCTATCTAAATAGCTCAATCAAAGCCTAGAGTCGAACTCTACACATGGCCTCAGCATATCATAGCCGATTATAAGTAGTCATAGAAAAGTATAAAACTTTAAAAAAAATTAAAAAATTGTTGTGCTACCTAAGGACCCCGGAACTCCCCGGTTTTATACACTTCAAGGACCTTTCAATATGGTTCAATCACATTTCAGAGTAGAACTCTACACATGGCCTCAGCATATCATGGCCGATTATAAGCAGTCATAGAAAAGTATTAAATTTTCAAAAAAATTTAAAAAATTGTTGTGGTACCGAAGGACCCCGGAACTCCTTGGTTTTATACATTTCAAGGACCTTTCAATATGGCTCAATCAAAGTTCAGAGTAGAACTCTACAAATGGCCTCAGCATATCATAGCCGAATATAAGCAATCATGGAAAAGTATAAAACTTTTAAGAACTAAAAAAAAATTGTTGTCCTACCTTAGGACCCCGGAACTCCTTAGTTTTATATACTTCAAGTATCTATCTAAATAGCTCTATCAAAGTCTAGAGTCGAACTCCACACATGGCCTCAGCATATCATGGCCGATTATAAGCAGTCATAAAAAAGTATAAAACTTTCAAAAAAATTAACAAAATTGTTGTACCACCGAAGGACCCCGGAACTCCTTGGTTTTATACACTTCAAGTATCTATCTAAATAGCTCAATCAAAGTCTAGAGTCGAACTCTACACATGGCCTCAGCATATCATAGCCGATTATAAGTAGTCATAGAAAAGTATAAATTTTTAAATAAAATTAAAAAATTGTTGTGCTACCTAAGGACCCCGGAACTCCCCGGTTTTATACACTTCAAGGACCTTTCAATATGGTTCAATCACAGTTCAGAGTAGAACTCTACACATGGCCTCAGCATATCATGGCCGATTATAAGCAGTCATAGAAAAGTATTAAACTTTCAAAAAAATTTTAAAAATTGTTGTGCTACCGAAGGACCCCGGAACTCCTTGGTTTTATATACTACAAGGACCTTTCAATATAGATCAATCAAAGTTTAGAGTAGAACTCTACAAATGGCCTCAGCATATCATAGCCGAATATAAGCAATCATGGAAAAGTATAAAACTTTTAAGAACTAAAAAAAAATTGTTGTCCTACCTTAGGACCCCGGAACTCCTTAGTTTTATATACTTCAAGTATCTGTCATAATAGCTATATCAAAGTCTGGAGTCGAACTCCACACATGGCCTCAGCATATCATGGCCGATTATAAGCAAACATAAAAAAGTATAAAACTTTCAAAAAAATTAACAAAATTGTTGTACCACCGAAGGACCCCGGAACTCCTTGGTTTTATACACTTCAAGTATCTATCTAAATAGCTCAATCAAAGTCTAGAGTCGAACTCTACACATGGCCTCAGCATATCATAGCCGATTATAAGTAGTCATAGAAACATATAAATTTTTAAATAAAATTAAAAAATTGTTGTGCTACCTAAGGACCCCGGAACTCCCCGGTTTTATACACTTCAAGGACCTTTCAATATGGTTCAATCACAGTTCAGAGTAGAACTCTACACATGGCCTCAGCATATCATGGCCGATTATAAGCAGTCATAGAAAAGTATTAAACTTTCAAAAAAATTTTAAAAATTGTTGTGCTACCGAAGGACCCCGGAACTCCTTGGTTTTATATACTACAAGGACCTTTCAATATAGATCAATCAAAGTTTAGAGTAGAACTCTACAAATGGCCTCAGCATATCATAGCCGAATATAAGCAATCATGGAAAAGTATAAAACTTTTAAGAACTAAAAAAAAATTGTTGTCCTACCTTAGGACCCCGGAACTCCTTAGTTTTATATACTTCAAGTATCTGTCATAATAGCTATATCAAAGTCTAGAGTCGAACTCCACACATGGCCTCAGCATATCATGGCCGATTATAAGCAAACATAAAAAAGTATAAAACTTTCAAAAAAATTAAATATTGTTGTGCTACCGAAGGACCCCGGAACGCCTTGGTTTTATACATTTCAAGGACCTTTTAATATGGCTCAATCAAAGTTCAGAGTAGAACTCTACAAATGGCTTCAGCATATCATAGCCGAATATTAGCAATCATGGAAAAGTATAAAACTTAAAAAAACTAAAAAAAAAATTGTTGTCCTACCTTAGGACCCCGGAACTCCTTAGTTTTATACACTTCAAGTATAAATATAAATAGCTTAATCAAAGTCTAGAGTCGAACTCTACACATGGCCTCAGCATATCATAGCCGAATATAAGCAGTCATAGATAAGTATAAAACTTTAAAAATTGTTGTGCTACCTAAGGACCCCAGAGCTCCTTGGTTTTATACACTTTAAGGACCTTTCAATATGGCTTAATCAAAGTCCAGGGTAGAACTCTACACATGGCCCCAGCATATCATAGCCGAATATAACCAGTCAAAGAACAGCATAAAACTTTCAAAAAATTTAAAAAAAAGAAATGTTGTGCTACCTGAGGACCCCGGAACTCCTTGGTTTTATACACTTTAAGGACCTTTTAATTTGGCTCAATCAAAGTTTAGAGTAGAACTCTTCACATGGCCTCAGCATATCATAGCCGAATATCAGTATTCAAAGAAAAATATAAAACTTGACAGAAAAATTAAGAAAAAAGTGTTATGATGTCTAAGACCCTAGAACTCGTTTCTTTTATATACTTTGAGAACATATCTATACGGCTCAATCAACGTCTAGACTAGAACTATACACATGGCCTCAGCATATCATAGCTGAATATAAGCAACCATAGAAAAGTATAAAACTTTTTAAAAAAATTAAAAAAATTTTGTGATACCGAAGGACCCCGGAACTCCTTGGTTTTATACACTTCAAGGACCTTTTAATATGGCTTAATCAAAGTTCAGAGTAGAACTCTACAAATGGCCTCAGCATATCATAGCCGAATATAAGCAATCATGGAAAAGTATAAAACTTAAAAAAACTAAAAAAAAAAATTGTTGTCCTACCTTAGAACCCCGGAACTCCTTAGTTTTATACACTTCAAGTATCTATATAAATAGCTCAATCTAAGTCTAGAGTCAAACTCTACACATGGCCTCAGCATATCATAGCCGAATATAAGCAGTCACAGAAAAGTATAAAACTTTAAAAAAAAATTAAAAAATTGTTGTGCTACCTAAGGACCCTGGAACTCCTTGGTTTTATACACTTCAAGGACCTTTTAATTTGGCTCAATCAAAGTCTAGAGTAGAACTCTTCACATGGCCTCAGCATATCATAGCCGAATATCAGTATTCAAAGAAAAATATAAAACTTGACAGAAAAATTAAGAAAAAAGTGTTATGATGTCTAAGACCCTAGAACTCGTTTATTTTATATACTTTGAGAACATATCTATAAGGCTCAATCAACGTCTAGACTAGAACTATACACATGGCCTCAGCATATCATAGCTGAATATAAGCAACCATAGAAAAGTATAAAACTTTTAAAAAATAAAAATAAAAATTGTTGTTTTACTTTAGGACCCCAGAACTCCTTGGTTTTATACATTTCAAGGACCTTGTATTATGGCTCAATAAAAGTTCAGAGTAGAACTCTACAAATGGCCTCAGCATATCATAGCCGAATATAAGCAATCATAGAAAAGCATAAAACTTTTAAGAATTAAAAAAAAATTGTTGTCCTAGCTAAGGACCCCGAAACTCCTTGGTTTTATACACTTCAAGGACCTTTCAATATGGTCCAATCAAAGTTCAGAGTAGAACTCTACAAATGGCCCCAGCATATCATAGCCGAATATCAGTATACATAGGAAAATATAAAACTTGATAGAAAAATTAAGAAAAAAATGTTATGGTGTCAAAGGACCCTAGAACTCCTGTATTTTATTTACTTCAAGTATCTATCTATATGTCTTAATCAAAGTCTAGACTAGAACTATACACATGGCCTCAGCATATCATAGCCGAATATAAGCAGTCATAGAAAAGCATAAAACTTTCAAAAAAAATTAAAAAAATTGTTGTCCTTCCCAAGGACCCCAGAACTCCTTGGTTTTATACACTTCAAGTATCTTTTAATATCGTCGGGTCAGTGGTAAACTCGCCAATCTGCCATTTTGGCGATTTTGACATTTTTATGTCAAAGTGCTTGTTTATTTTTTATACACATAGTGTCAAAATCTCAAACATGCAGGATTAATACTTTGGAGTTATTTCAATTTGACCTGGCTGCAATCTGCATAAATTAAAAATTTTACAAAAGTAAACTCGTTTAAGTGCATATAGGTCAGTTAACACTTTGAAAATATCGCCTTTGTAAATTAAAATTTAAGTAGTAAACTAGCGTAAGTGGTATATTGATTGCTTTACCTCGGTTTACAACATGATTTAAACAATAAATTAACCACGTTCAACTATTCTAAGTGGCAGATTGAATACTTTACTTCGGTTTACAATATGATTTAAACCTAATTTTACAATGCTCAACTAGCCTAAGTGGCAGATTGATTACTTGACTTTGGTTTACGATATGACTAAAACTCTAATTAGCAATGCTCAACTAGCCTAAATGGCAGATTGAAAACATGACTTTGGTATACGACATAATTTTAACTTTAATTAAGAATGCGCAACTAACCTAAGTGGCAAATTGAATACATCACTATTGTCGAAATTCGATAAAAAACACTTAATTAGATTAAGACTATCAAACTGTATGAAACAATAAAATTTAATTTCATGCAATGCAAAATGCAAGCGACTTGCAAATCATACTTTACCGGAAGTGGTACTTTTTTATATGTGCAATCGAAAGTACCTTGTATGTATATACTTCCATATTTTTTAATATTTTTTTAAACTAGAATTTATTTCTTTATTAATTTTTGAAAATAGGCCACAAACGTAGGACTTATAAACAAATATCTGTGCCTTATTCCCTGTCATTGTCAATCTGGCGTAAAATAATGACATTGACAGGACTTTGATCGTGTGAGTTGCCAGATTGGGGAAATTTTACCCGGGAGTATGGAAATTTTCTAAAGGCCTCTCCCAATGTGAATGAAAAATATCGTATCCGTTTTCACTGTTATTTTTTTTTCAATGGAAATGCCGGTTAGAATATTTTTCTATGTAATAATGATTTGGTTTCGCTCATTTCGTTTACCTGTTAATTATATTCCTAATATTTTACCTGTTTATTCAATCACTTTTTATTCACGGCTGCACAATGCCATAGTTTGTTATCTTGGTAAAAATCAACGTCCTGCCTGTGTGAAAAGCCATGGTCTGTCAAAAGATGAAGAATTCGAAGTCAAGTGTCTTGAGAAGACAAGATATCGGTGTCCACAAGTCAAGCCAATGTTATCAGGTTGCGATCGAGAACGAAAAATATCCAACGATAGGTATGTACAAACACCAAAAAACCAACGAACTTTTTTGACATTGATTAGCATAGCAGCCTTTTTTTCCTTGCCTTGTATGTAATGTAAGGCAAATTCAGTCAATCCATGTATACCATCAAATTATAACGTACAAGGCAAGGGATGTTATCGGGTGTGCTGGCTGCTCAACAATTACAAAACGGATGTCATTCCCAAAAGATCCCTAAAATATTTGCCATGGCGAAGCCCAAAACTTCCACTACTAAGACTATCAAACTGTATGAAACAATAAAATTTAATTTCATGCAATGCAAAATGCAAGCGACTTGCAAATCATACTTTACCGGAAGTGGTACTTTTTATATATGCAATCGAAAGTACCTAGTATGTATATACTACCATGTTTTTAATATTTTTTTTAAACCAGAATTTATTTTTTTATGTATTTTTGAAAATAGGGCACAAACGTAGGACTTATAAACAAATATCTGTGCCTTATTCCCTGTCGTTGTCAATCTGACGTAAAATAATGACATTGACAGGACTTTGACCGTCTGAGTTGCCAGGTTAGGGAAATTTTACCAGGGAGTCTGGATATTTTCTAAAGGCCGCTTTCAATGTGAATGATAATTATTGTATCCGTTTTCACTGTTCTTTTTTTTTCAATGTTAATGCCAACCATCAAACTTTTTGTGATATTGATTAGCATAGCCTTTTTTCATTGCCTTGTATGTAAGGCAAAATCAGTCCATCCACGTATATCATCACATTAGAATGTACAAGGCAAGGGACGTTTTCAGGTGTGCTGGCTGCTCAATGATTACAAAACTGATGTAATTCCCAAAAGATCCCTAAAATATTTGCCAAACCATTATTTATTGCTTTGGACATACGACTTCAGGTTCTGTCCAGTCTGTAGAGAATAAGAGATGTGTTTTCGACTTTCGTATTTTCTGAACGTCAAAGAAACGAGTAAAAATATCAGGAACATAGTTAATAATAAAGCATTCATAGTTTTACTGCAACTTTCTGTAAGCATGTTGTACAACTAAAAGAAATAAGTAAGTCCAAATAATTATTACATCTAAAAATATACTGGCCGGCATTTATATTAAATAAAAAGTGAAAACGGATACGATATTTATTAATCACATTTAGAGACGCAAGGCCTTAGAAAATTTCCAGACTCCCGGGTAAAATTTCCCAAATCTGGCAACTCAGACTATCATAGTCCTGTCAATGTCATTATTTTACGTCAGATTGACAACTGTTTGTTGTTTTTCGTATGTGTAAGTGGCCAACACTGGTGTCAGATTTTTCAAGCTGCCTTAAGGCATCTGACATAGCTTAACGACTGCCATCAACGATGACAGCCGGGACCAACGGCTTAACATGCCTTCCGAAGCACGGAGGAGCTCGAGATATTTTGATGCCACTTGTGGTCACCCATCCAAGTAGGGACTGTACCAGGGATTGCTTAACATACGTAAGCGCTCATAGAGCTCACACCCACTGTACCATCGGGCTCCATCGGGATCGATTGACAATGACAGGGTAAAAGGCACAGATATTTGTTTATAAATTTGAGACCTTTTTTCAAATTCATAAAAAAATAAATGATGGTTTAAAAAAATTATAAAAAGTATGGAAGTATATACATACAAGGTACTTTCGACTGCATATATAAAAAGTACCAATTCCGGTCAAGTACATGTTGTTAATTCTGTCATTCTCACGCAAGTTTGGTAGGAGTTAGTTCGTGTCTCGTGTTCCTAGTCAGCATGATGAATAGAATATTTCTTTCTTTTTCGCCCCCATGGAAAACGAGACGTGATGAGTTGCGAACCGCATCGCCGCCATTTTGATTTTGTTTTCTAGAAATCATTGCGTTCCCACGAGTGTAGGGGATGAACTGTCGCACCCGGCAGTGCCCCGTGTACCGGGTGAAGGCTAGCCTTATTCTGGGGTCGCCCGGTCCCAGGGCAAAATGGCACGCTTGAAATTAGGCTCACCCCTAACCATGCATCCCTCGGCACGGCAGACCTTGGATTGGCGGAATAGGAAAAATGGGACATAAATATATACTGAGCCTAAAAAATATATATGGACAGGATTATTTGGCTTTAAGACAGGATAAAGGTAAGAAAAGATGCTACTAACTCGGAAGACATAAGGAGAGAGTCAGTAGCAGCTCGGGAGGCCGGGAACGCATACCCCGAATGCCAAACCCATACACCACCGGACAGGCGGTATAGGATGACACCCCTGACCTGAAAGAAATGATCTTTCAACAAAACCAAATTTTAACCAATCTAAGTCAAAATCAGGAAAAATTGCAAAAATTAGTACTTTCTTTATACAATCTTAGCAGCAACAGCAATGACATATTTCATTTCATGCAACTGTCTCACATTTTCGGTATAATTAGTGAAAATGTGCAAGACTTATCATTAGAATTATTTAAGTTAGGAGATATACTAGCACTTTCTCACGTTAAATTTTTTTGAAAGTTAAATACTTTTCTATGACTGCTTATATTCGGCCATGATATGCTGAGGCCATTTGTAGAGTTCTACTCTGAACTGGGATTGAACCATATTGAATGGTCCTTGAAGTGTATAAAACCAAGGAGTTCCGGGGTCCTTCAGAAGCACAATTTTTTAAATTTTTTTGAAAGTTAAATACTTTTCTATGACTGCTTATATTCGGCCATGATATGCTGAGGCCATTTGTAGAGTTGTACTCTGAACTGGGATTGAACCAAATTGAAAGGTCCTTGAAGTGTATAAAACCGGGGAGTTCCGGGGTCCTTAGGTAGCACAACAAATTTTTAATTTTTTTTGAAAGTTTCATTCTTTTCTATGACTTCTTATATTCGGCTATGATATGCTGAGGCCATTTGTAGAGTTCTACTCTGAACTTTGATTGAGCCATATTAAAAGGTCCTTGAAGTGTATAAAACCAAGGAGTTCCGGGGTCATTCGGTAGCACAACAATTTTTTTAATTTTTTTGAAAGTTTAATACTTTTTTATGACTGCTTATAATCGGCCATGATATGCTGAGGCCATGTGTGGAGTTCGACTCTAGACTTTGATAGAGTTAATTAGACAGATACTTGAAGTATATAAAACTAAGGAGTTCCGGGGTCCTAAGGTAGGACAACAATTTTTTTTTAGTTCTTAAAAGTTTTATACTTTTCCATGATTGCTTATATTCGGCTATGATATGCTGAGGCCATTTGTAGAGTTCTACTCTGAACTTTGATTGAGCCATATTGAAAGGTCCTTGAAATGTATAAAACCAACGAGTTCCGGGGTCCTTCGGTACCACAACAAATTTTTAATTTTTTTTGAAAGTTTAATACTTTTCTATGACTTCTTATATTCGGCTATGATATGCTGAGGCCATTTGTAGAGTTCTACTCTGAACTTTGATTGAGCCATATTGAAAGGTCCTTGAAGTGTATAAAACCAAGGAGTTCCGGGGTCCTTCGGTAGCACAACAATTTTTTTAAATTTTTTTGAAAGTTTAATACTTTTCTATGACTTCTTATATTCGGCTATGATATGCTGAGGCCATTTGTAGAGTTCTACTCTGAACTTTGATTGAGCCATATTGAAAGGTCCTTGAAGTGTATAAAACCAAGGAGTTCCGGGGTCCCTCGTTAGCACAACAATTTTTTAATTTTTTTTTTAAGTTTTATACTTTTCTATGACTGCTAATATTTGGCTATGATATGCTGAGGCCATTTGTAGAGTTCTACTCTGAACTTTGATTGATCCATATTGAAAGGTCCTTGAAGTGTATAAAACCAAGGAGTTCCGGGGTTCTTCGGTAGCACAACAATTTTTTAATTTTTTTTTTAAGTTTTATACTTTTCTATGACTGCTCATATTCGGCTATGATATGCTGAGGCCATGTGTAGAGTTCGACTCTAGACTTTGATTGAGCTATTTAGATAGATACTTTAAGTGTATAAAACCGGGGAGTTCCGGGGTCCTTCGGGAACACAACCATTTTTTATTTTTTTTTTAAAGTTAAATACTTTTCTATGACTGCTTATATTCGGCAATGATATGCTGAGGCCATTTGTAGAGTTCTACTCTGAACTTTGATTGAGCCATATTGAAAGGTCCTTGAAGTGTATAAAACCAAGGAGTTCCGGGGTTCTTCGGTAGCACAACAATTTTTTAATTTTTTTTTTAAGTTTTATACTTTTCTATGAATACTTATATTCGGCTATGATATGCTGAGGCCATGTGTAGAGTTCGACTCTAGACTTTGATTGAGCTATTTAGATAGATACTTAAAGTGTATAAAACCAAGGAGTTCCGGGGTCCTTCGGTAGCACAACAATTTTTTTAATTTTTTTGAAAGTTTTATACTTTTTTATGTTTGCTTATAATCGGCCATGATATGCTGAGGCCATGTGTGGAGTTCGACTCTAGACTTTGATAGAGCTATTTAGACAGATACTTGAAGTATATAAAACTAAGGAGTTCCGGGGTCCTAAGGTAGGACAACAATTTTTTTTTAGTTCTTAAAAGTTTTATACTTTTCCATGATTGCTTAAATTCGGCTATGATATGCTGAGGCCATTTGTAGAGTTCTACTCTGAACTTTGATTGAGCCATATTGAAAGGTCCTTGAAATGTATAAAACCAAGGAGTTCCGGTGTCCTTCGGTACCACAACAATTTTTTAAATTTTTTTGAAAGTTAAATACTTTTCTATGACTGCTTATAATCGGCCATGATATGCTGAGGCCATGTGTAGAGTTCTACTCTGAACTGTGATTGAACCATATTGAAAGGTCCTTGAAGTGTATAAAACCGGGGAGTTCCGGGGTCCTTAGGTAGCACAACAATTTTTTATTTTTTTTTAATGTTTTATACTTTTCTATGACTACTTATATTCGGCTATGATATGCTGAGGCCATGTGTAGAGTTCGACTCTAGACTTTGATTGAGCTATTTAGATAGATACTTGAAGTGTATAAAACCAAGGAGTTCCGGGGTCCTTCGGTAGCACAACAATTTTTTTAATTTTTTTGAAAGTTTAATACTTTTTTATGACTGCTTATAATCGGCCATGATATGCTGAGGCCATGTGTTGAGTTCGACTCTAGACTTTGATAGAGCTAATTAGATAGATACTTGAAGTATATAAAACTAAGGAGTTCCGGGGTCCTAAGGTAGGACAACAATTTTTTTTTAGTTCTTGAAAGTTTTATACTTTTCCATGATTGCTTATATTCGGCTATGATATGCTGAGGCCATTTGTAGAGTTCTACTCTGAACTTTGATTGATCCATATTGAAAGGTCCTTGAAGTGTATAAAACCAAGGAGTTCCGGGGTTCTTCGGTAGCACAACAATTTTTTAATTTTTTTTTAAGTTTTATACTTTTCTATGACTGCTTATATTCGGCTATGATATGCTGAGGCCATGTGTAGAGTTCGACTCTAGACTTTGATTGAGCTATTTAGATAGATACTTGATGTGTATAAAACTAAGGAGTTCTGGGGTCCTTAAGTAGAACAACAATTTTTTTTAAATTTTCAAAAGTTTAATACTTTTTTATGGTTGCTTATATTCAGCTATGATATGCTGAGGCCATGTGTATAGTTCTAGTCTAGACGTTGATTGATCCTTATAGATATGTTCTCAAAGTATATAAAATAAACGAGTTCTAGGGTCTTAGACATCATAACACTTTTTTCTTAATTTTTCTGTCAAGTTTTATATTTTTCTTTGAATACCGATATTCGGCTATGATATGCTGAGGCCATGTGAAGAGTTCTACTCTAGATTTTGATTGAGCCAAATTGAGAGGTCCTTGAAGTATATTAAACCAAGGAGTTCCGGGGTCCTCAGGTAGCTAAACAATTTTTTTTTAGTTCTTAAAAGTTTTATACTTTTCCATGATTGCTTAAATTCGGCTATGATATGCTGAGGCCATTTGTAGAGTTCTACTCTGAACTTTGATTGAGCCATATTGAAAGGTCCTTGAAATGTATAAAACCAAGGAGTTCCGGGGTCCTTCGGTACGACAACAATTTTTTAAATTTTTTTGAAAGTTAAATACTTTTCTATGACTGCTTATAATCGGCCATGATATGCTGAGGCCATGTGTAGAGTTCTACTCTGAACTGTGATTGTACCATATTGAAAGGTCTTTGAAGTGTATAAAACCGGGGAGTTCCGGGGTCCTTAGGTAGCACAACAATTTTTTTTTTTTTTTTAAGTTTTATACTTTTCTATGACTACTTATATTCGGCTATGATATGCTGAGGCCATGTGTAGAGTTCGACTCTAGACTTTGATTGAGCTATTTAGATAGATACTTGAAGTGTATAAAACCAAGGAGTTCCGGGGTCCTTCGGTAGCACAACAATTTTTTTTAATTTTTTTGAAAGTTTAATACTTTTTTATGACTGCTTATAATCGGCCATGATATGCTGAGGCCATGTGTGGAGTTCGACTCTAGACTTTGATAGAGCTAATTAGATAGATACTTGAAGTATATAAAACTAAGGAGTTCCGGGGTCCTAAGGTAGGACAACAATTTTTTTTTAGTTCTTGAAAGTTTTATACTTTTCCATGATTGCTTATATTCGGCTATGATATGCTGAGGCCATTTGTAGAGTTCTACTCTGAACTTTGATTGATCCATATTGAAAGGTCCTTGAAGTGTATAAAACCAAGGAGTTCCGGGGTCCCTCGGTAGCACAACAATTTTTTAATTTTTTTTTTAAGTTTTATACTTTTCTGTGACTGCTAATATTCGGCCATGATATGCTGAGGCCATGTGTAGATTTCGACTCTAGACTTTGATAGAGCTATTTAGATAGATACTTGAAGTATATAAAACTAAGGAGTTCCGGAGGCCTACTCTAAGTTGACACGCGACGTAGTTCGTATTTCAGACGAGGACCTCGAAAGGTCAATGACGAATTTATCGTTCGAATCGTGGACGGATCCATAGTCTTCAAAAGTCTACGATAATAGTGAAGTTCTTACCTAGGAAAGACGTAAATTTTTGATATTTATCGATAAAATGACTAGAATGCTTTTATTTCATTATTCAGAATGAAACTTAATAAAATAATACTATGATGAGTCAAATAATATTTTTCTGGTCTAGTTAGAAATAAAATAAAAATAATTACCTGCTAATAATTTATTAAAATCATAAATCAAGAAATCTTAACTTAGTCCTTTGCCAAAATTAGAAAAAAAAGGTTGAAATTATTGACCAATTACATTAGTGGAAGCTTTCTGTAAGTTAACCTCATAGCACAGAGTAGGTATAAGTTATTGCTCTGAGAGGTATAGGTACTCGCATTTGAAGATAATCCATATTGAATCTTAATTTATCATAATCATCAGCCTATACTCATCCACTGCTGGACATAGGCCTCCCCAATTGCACGCCATCGAGATTTATCTTCGGCTGCTTGAATCTTAATTCACGACAAAACAATTTCATCATATTTATTCCACGTTACTGAAGATAATAATGCTCCACGGAGGAAGGGCAATTCCAGAGTGATGTCTCACTTCTACTTATAGCATTTGCCTTGATCCATGCGAGAAAATGCTAAGCAATTTCTATTTTGATCACAGTAAAGAACTATTGTCTACGTATATATACTTATAAAATTGTTGATTGATACAGAATAATAAAACACAAATGAACAGAAACCATATTTACTTTGATAAAACTTGTTTATTTTGTATTTATACGTCAGGAATAGAATAAAAAAGTCTTTAGTCAGAGATTTACATATAAATATTACGTGTAAAAGAATAAAATATACGTTGCGCCCTTTTCTAAAACCTTTTGTTTCACTATACATGGTCCTCGTCATACCATATATATTTTTGGAACGTTCAATAAATAGTACTGCTCGTTTTGATGATAAAAATTATAATTTTCCTTTCAAACATATCAGAAAACTAAAAATATATTATCCTTGTAGGTATATCTCCATTGATCCTGACAAACATTCATTTCAATGACAAAGTAAAAAAAGTGTCATATTTTTCCACAGACTATAATTTTTTTGAGGTATTAATTATAAGTGATGTCGTTTTTACCCGACTAGATCAAAAACTCGAAAGAAAGAAATGTTTTTCGCGCGTAAATATATTATGTAACTATTTTTAAAAAAACTCGACCTTGAACCCACACACTATCTATCCTAAAAAAAAAAACTACTGAACTGATTTCAAAGTAACTTGCACTTTCCCTAATTTGGACAAGATCAACAAAAAAAACCGGCCAAGTGCATGTCGGGCCACGCGAAGTGTAGGGTTCCGTAGTTGCGAATGACAACTTTGAGTTCACACTGTTTACACTCGCACCTCACAGTTTAACGACCAAAAACATCTTACATTGAAAATTGTATGAAATTTTACATTTTCGAGTACATTTTGTACGAATTTGATTACCTATAACTTTTTAGTTTGCACTTAGTACTCAGCTCTGATAGTTTTCCTTACAATTTCAGTATAAACACTACTACTGTAATTTTTTTCACGTATCTATATATAACCGTTTAGCAGATAGAGAGGGGGGACACTTACCTCTAACAAAAAATTGTACTTCAAAACCAAATATTTCGGAAACGGATCTCTAAATCGAAAAATGGTGTTCTCAACCTCACAATATTTTTCAAAGACCTATTTAACAATACTCAACATGATGGGTTTGTATAGATAAAAAAATATAACTCCCTCTTTACTTGTATGGGAGATAGGCTAAAAAAAATTTTTTTAACCCATACCAAATTACAGCTTACTAGTATTAAAGTCTCTGAGTAAAACCGCGGACGGACAGACAGACATGGCGAAACTATAAGGGTTCCTAGTTTACAACGGAACCCAAATAAAATGATAACCATCTAATATTTTTTTATTTATGCGCGTACAAACATGCTCTTTAGAATTTTGCCACACATGTTACACAAAATATTAAAATCTATTATAGACTAATATATACTCAAACTACAATTCTGACATTATCACATACATTTGTTCCTATTGAATTGTTAACCTTCTTTTATTGAAGTGGGCTGGTAAGAAGGTGAAACGACTATGAAGGTGAAAGGTGACATGCAATATTTTTTTCAGATAACGTATTTTATGTGTTATATTTCCTGAGGTCTGAGGCAAGCTGGAGCGGCAAAAATAAACACTACGTTATATTTTATTTTGTGTGCAAAATTAAACATGTAATAATGAAATATGTTATAAATGATTAACTTTTAACCGGAAAGTCTTTTACAAAATACTATGTTAGCTTAAATTTAAACATTTCATGATGTACTTATGTGTAGATACACAGAGATGCATCCATACATACACCCATATATTTAAGGCTGTATTCTAAACTCTAATCTTCACCTTTAACAAATGCAGAATGAATATTTAATACTCGAGTTATGTACATTTTCCTTTTCTACAATTGTCATGGAGCAGCACTTTATGAACCCCTGCCCGCCGTACAAAGTTTTTGGTACATACGTCTTTCGATATGTTCAAAACACCCTACTCTCCGGTGCAAACGAATCTCCGCAAAGCAACTTCGAATCCATAGAGATCACGATAATTTAACGTCCGTGACCAGTGACGTATACAAATAGCGATAAAATTCGTGTATGCTGTCGATAATTTTCATCGAATCAACTTTTCTCGCTAAGTACTATGGAAATTAATGAATTTTCGTTATTTTATGAGAAAAGATATTATTTCCATGTTATTTATAATTTAAAAATATTAAATTACAATTTATTTAGCATCATTGAATTAATCTAAAATCGGCACATGGCTGAAACACATAGATGTCATGGTCGGCTTAACCAAAAAAACGTGATGTGACGTGACAATTTGTAGATTATTTATAATTCAGAATTTCGTAAACTAAAAATGTGTTTAAAGTATATGCAAACAGCGGAAAAGCAGTGAAGCTTACGTTTCATAGCAAGGAATGAATGCAATTTTTGATTTTTACTTACGTGATTGCCTACCAGTTGTTACAATTTTACCACAATTTTGCTTGGCTGGAGAATATGCAAGAACCTTATGAGCATGCTCGCACGGGAGATGCGAAGAACACCGAGCTAGGTGGGGTTCCTCCAGAGACAAACTTTGTGAACGCGGTGCTAATCCATGGCTTAGCTTTTGTCGTGCACTACTTGCACACTTGAATATCTCAATGAGGTCAACGGAAGGGTGCTTAGCGTGTCCAAATATTGACTAATAAGACATCTAAAGAAAATATTTCAACTCGCCAAGAAGACGACCACAATGGTTACTTGTACAGCTATTAACAGCCCTTTATTGGCCACGACAAGACGAGACTCTAATATTCATATATAATAATCATTTGCAAAGGGTAAGCTACCGAATTTATATGTATATAATAAGTATGGGATATAGGTATAATACTCCCTTCGTGAAGTAGTGATAGTTTGGCCTGATTTTGATAATCAGTGGAGATATTATTTTAATAACTAAAGACCAATATATACATGTATAATATATTTACCAGCTTTCGCCCGCGTGATATATAGCCTATGTCCTTTTCAGTACCCTAACCTATATATGTATGCATAATTTCATGATTATCGGTTTAGTAGATATGTATTAAAAAATGGCCTTTTCTTACAGATTTTATAATTCTGCAAAAAGAAAAACGAAAACAAGATCTACCTAGGTTATTGATTTCAAGATTTCCGGTAACAAGCACATTTTCATCGTAATAACTCACGAAGATCTAAAGGATAATAATACCTATACATCAATAAATATACTAGAAGAAAGTTTTACGGTGTTTCAATGATAATTACAACGGTAGATAATACAAGCTTACATCTCGCCTATCTCGCATATCCAATGTGTGTTAGCGTTTGGCATGCAGCCGACCATCGATATTTGCTAAATCATTTATCTGCATACAATAATATAAACTAACATGCCATAAAAGTATCTCGAGCTCCTCCCTGCTTCGAAAGGCACGTTGAGTCGTTGGTCCCGGCTGTCATTATTGATAGCAGTCGTTAAGCTATGACAGATGCCTTTAGGCAGTTTGCAAAATGACACCAGTGTTGGCCACTTACACACATGAAAAACAAACAAACATATCGTTATACCTCAGGCCCCGGAAGCTCGAACGACACATATTTCTCAAAAGCGGTATTCCGTTCCGCGCTGTTTTTCAAACATTTCTAGTGATAATGCATAATTTTGTACCGATCATATAATTTGTATCACTCAATCTCTCAATGTACTCAAGAGCACAAGAGGCTTTCTTGAAAAAAAAATACAATAATTTTCTTTTACTCATGGTACAAAATTCGCTCACAAGCAGGCAGTGGCAGAGAAGCAATGAACCAGCTGCTTCTCTTCCAGCGCAGATCAATAATAATTATGTATAGGGACAGATCACAGAATTCAGCTAACAAGCCATTATCGTAAAGGATATATTACGATTGATAAGTATATACATTTATAAATAAAGAATTAATCATTTTAATTTAATAAAAGTAAGAAATCTAGCAATCCTCCATACGCTACAACTTACAATTATGCCAAAATGACAAAAAATCCAAAGTTTAAGTAACATATTTTGATGAATTAATTATTTCAAATGCTTCACAAAGCAATACGTTAGAAATCCGTCACGGATTCGTCACCTCGGTAGTTGACGTCAGAATGACCTTGAATAGAGGTCGTTCGTCCGTAAAATTCGTTGTCAAAAGCGCGCTCAGAGTAAGGTAAAAATGCAAAAATTCGTAAAAGTCGCTGTCAGTGTTGCAGTTAACCAATCATGGATCGACGAACAAGATTCGAAACGAATCCGCAACAAATTCGTAGGCACTTTGAAAGAGACAAGTAGCTACGGAAAGAGCGAGAGATCAGACGACGAAAAGTCCGTTAGAGTAGGGTTTTTGATGATTACGCAACGGATTCGCATGTTTCGTTGTCAAAAGTGTCGTTTTGACATAAGATTCGAAAGAAATACGTAGTTCGTGCATCGAAGTTAACAGAGAGAGTAGGCCTCCAGGGGTCCTAAGGTAGGACAACAATTTTTTTTTAGTTCTTAAAAGTTTTATACTTTTCCATGATTGCTTATATTCGGCTATGATATGCTGAGGCCATTTGTAGAGTTCTACTCTGAACTTTGATTGAGCCATATTGAAAGGTCCTTGAAATGTATAAAACCAAGGAGTTCCGGGGTCCTTCGGTACCACAACAAATTTTTAAATTTTTTTGAAAGTTTAATACTTTTCTATGACTTCTTATATTCGGCTATGATATGCTGAGGCCATTTGTAGAGTTCTACTCTGAACTTTGATTGAGCCATATTGAAAGGTCCTTGAAGTGTATAAAACCACGGAGTTCCGGGGTCCTTCGGTAGCACAACAATTTTTTTAAATTTTTTTGAAAGTTTAATACTTTTCTATGACTTCTTATATTCGGCTATGATATGCTGAGGCCATTTGTAGAGTTCTACTCTGAACTTTGATTGAGCCATATTGAAAGGTCCTTGAAGTGTATAAAACCAAGGAGTTCCGGGGTCCCTCGTTAGCACAACAATTTTTAATTTTTTTTTTAAGTTTTATACTTTTCTATGACTGCTAATATTCGGCTATGATATGCTGAGGCCATTTGTAGAGTTCTACTCTGAACTTTGATTGATCCATATTGAAAGGTCCTTGAAGTGTATAAAACCAAGGAGTTCCGGGGTTCTTCGGTAGCACAACAATTTTTTAATTTTTTTTTAAAGTTTTATTCTTTTCTATGACTGCTAATATTCGGCCATGATATGCTGAGGCCATGTGTAGATTTCGACTCTAGACTTTGATAGAGCTATTTAGATAGATACTTGAAGTATATAAAACTAAGGAGTTCCGGGGTCCTAAGGTAAGACAACAATTTTTTTTTAGTTCTTAAAAGTTTTATACTTTTCCATGATTGCTTATATTCGGCTATGATATGCTGAGGCCATTTGTAGAGTTCTACTCTGAACTTTGATTAAGCCATATTGAAAGGTCCTTGAAATGTATAAAACCAACGAGTTCCGGGGTCCTTCGGTACCACAACAAATTTTTAAATTTTTTTGAAAGTTTAATACTTTTCTATGACTTCTTATATTCGGCTATGATATGCTGAGGCCATTTGTAGAGTTCTACTCTGAACTTTGATTGAGCCATATTGAAAGGTCCTTGAAGTGTATAAAACCAAGGAGTTCCGGGGTCCTTCGGTAGCACAACAATTTTTTTAAATTTTTTTGAAAGTTTAATACTTTTCTATGACTTCTTATATTCGGCTATGATATGCTGAGGCCATTTGTAGAGTTCTACTCTGAACTTTGATTGAGCCATATTGAAAGGTCCTTGAAGTGTATAAAACCAAGGAGTTCCGGGGTCCCTCGTTAGCACAACAATTTTTTAATTTTTTTTTAAGTTTTATACTTTTCTATGACTGCTAATATTCGGCTATGATATGCTGAGGCCATTTGTAGAGTTCTACTCTGAACTTTGATTGATCCATATTGAAAGGTCCTTGAAGTGTATAAAACCAAGGAGTTCCGGGGTTCTTCGGTAGCACAACAATTTTTTAATTTTTTTTTTAAGTTTTATACTTTTCTATGACTGCTAATATTCGGCCATGATATGCTGAGGCCATGTGTAGATTTCGACTAGACTTTGATAGAGCTATTTAGATAGATACTTGAAGTATATAAAACTAAGGAGTTCCGGGGTCCTAAGGTAAGACAACAATTTTTTTTTAGTTCTTAAAAGTTTTATACTTTTCCATGATTGCTTATATTCGGCTATGATATGCTGAGGCCATTTGTAGAGTTCTACTCTGAACTTTGATTAAGCCATATTGAAAGGTCCTTGAAATGTATAAAACCAACGAGTTCCGGGGTCCTTCGGTACCACAACAAATTTTTAAATTTTTTTGAAAGTTTAATACTTTTCTATGACTTCTTATATTCGGCTATGATATGCTGAGGCCATTTGTAGAGTTCTACTCTGAACTTTGATTGAGCCATATTGAAAGGTCCTTGAAGTGTATAAAACCAAGGAGTTCCGGGGTCCTTCGGTAGCACAACAATTTTTTTAAATTTTTTTGAAAGTTTAATACTTTTCTATGACTTCTTATATTCGGCTATGATATGCTGAGGCCATTTGTAGAGTTCTACTCTGAACTTTGATTGAGCCATATTGAAAGGTCCTTGAAGTGTATAAAACCAAGGAGTTCCGGGGTCCCTCGTTAGCACAACAATTTTTTAATTTTTTTTTAAGTTTTATACTTTTCTATGACTGCTAATATTCGGCTATGATATGCTGAGGCCATTTGTAGAGTTCTACTCTGAACTTTGATTGATCCATATTGAAAGGTCCTTGAAGTGTATAAAACCAAGGAGTTCCGGGATTCTTCGGTAGCACAACAATTTTTTAATTTTTTTTTTAAGTTTTATACTTTTCTATGAATACCGATATTCGGCTATGATATGCTGAGGCCATGTGAGGGTTCTACTCTAGACTTTGATTGAGCCAAATTGAGAGGTCCTTGAAGTATATTAAACCAAGGAGTTCCGGGGTCCTCAGGTAGCTAAACAATTTTTTTTTAATTTTTTGAAAGTTTTATGCTGTTCTATTACTGCTTATATTCGGCTATGATATGCTGGGGCCATGTGTAGATTTCTGCCCTGGACTTTGATTGAGCCATATTAAAAGATACTTGAAGTGTATAAAACCAAGGAATTCTGGGGTTCTTGGGAAGGACAACAATTTTTTTAATTTTTTTTGAAAGTTTTATGCTATTCTATGACTGCTTATATTCGGCTATGATATGCTGAGGCCATGTGTATAGTTCTAGTCTAGACTTTGATTGAGACATATAGATAGATACTTGAAGTAAATAAAATACAGGAGTTCTAGGGTCCTTTGACACCATAACATTTTTTTCTTAATTTTTCTATCAAGTTTTATATTTTCCTATGTATACTGATATTCGGCTATGATATGCTGGGGCCATTTGTAGAGTTCTTCTCTGAACTTTGATTGGACCATATTGAAAGGTCCTTGAAGTGTATAAAACCAAGGAGTTTCGGGGTCCTTAGCTAGGACTACAATTTTTTTTTTAATTCTTAAAAGTTTTATACTTTTCTATGATTGCTTATATTCGGCTATGATATGCTGAGGCCATTTGTAGAGTTCTACTCTGAACTTTTATTGAGCCATAATACAAGGTCCTTGAAGTGTATAAAACCAAGGAGTTCTGGGGTCCTAAAGTAAAACAACAATTTTTTTTTAATTTTTTAAAAGTTTTATACTTTTCTATGGTTGCTTATATTCAGCTATGATATGCTGAGGCCATGTGTATAGTTCTAGTCTAGACGTTGATTGAGCCTTATAGATATGTTCTCAAAGTATATAAAATAAACGAGTTCTAGGGTCTTAGACATCATAACACTTTTTTCTTAATTTTTCTGTCAAGTTTTATATTTTTCTTTGAATACTGATATTCGGCTATGATATGCTGAGGCCATGTGAAGAGTTCTACTCTAGACTTTGATTGAGCCAAATTAAAAGGTCCTTGAAGTGTATAAAACCAAGGAGTTCCGGGGTCCTCAGGTAGCTCAACATTTCTTTTTTTTAAATTTTTTGAAAGTTTTATGCTGTTCTTTGACTGCTTATATTCGGCTATGATATGCTGGGGCCATGTGTAGAGTTCTACCCTGGACTTTGATTAAGCCATATTGAAAGGTCCTTGAAGTGTATAAAACCAAGGAGTTCCGGGGTCCTTAGGTAGCACAACAATTTTTTAATTTTTTTTTACAGTTTTATACTTTTCTATGACTGCTTATATTCGGCTATGATATGCTGAGGCCATGTGTAGAGTTCGACTCTAGACTTTGATTGAGCTATTTATATTTATACTTGAAGTGTATAAAACTAAGGAGTTCCGGGGTCCTAAGGTAGGACAACAATTTTTTTTTTTAGTTTTTAATGTTTTATAATTTTCCATGATTGCTAATATTCGGCTATGATATGCTGAGGCCATTTATAGAGTTCTACTCTGAACTTTGATTGTGCCATATTGAAAGGTCCTTGAAGTGTATAAAACCAAGGAGTTCCGGGATTCTTCGGTAGCACAACAATTTTTTAATTTTTTTTTTAAGTTTTATACTTTTCTATGAATACCGATATTCGGCTATGATATGCTGAGGCCATGTGAGGGTTCTACTCTAGACTTTGATTGAGCCAAATTGAGAGGTCCTTGAAGTATATTAAACCAAGGAGTTCCGGGGTCCTCAGGTAGCTAAACAATTTTTTTTTAATTTTTTGAAAGTTTTATGCTGTTCTATTACTGCTTATATTCGGCTATGATATGCTGGGGCCATGTGTAGATTTCTGCCCTGGACTTTGATTGAGCCATATTAAAAGATACTTGAAGTGTATAAAACCAAGGAATTCTGGGGTTCTTGGGAAGGACAACAATTTTTTTAATTTTTTTTGAAAGTTTTATGCTATTCTATGACTGCTTATATTCGGCTATGATATGCTGAGGCCATGTGTATAGTTCTAGTCTAGACTTTGATTGAGACATATAGATAGATACTTGAAGTAAATAAAATACAGGAGTTCTAGGGTCCTTTGACACCATAACATTTTTTTCTTAATTTTTCTATCAAGTTTTATATTTTCCTATGTATACTGATATTCGGCTATGATATGCTGGGGCCATTTGTAGAGTTCTTCTCTGAACTTTGATTGGACCATATTGAAAGGTCCTTGAAGTGTATAAAACCAAGGAGTTTCGGGGTCCTTAGCTAGGACTACAATTTTTTTTTTAATTCTTAAAAGTTTTATACTTTTCTATGATTGCTTATATTCGGCTATGATATGCTGAGGCCATTTGTAGAGTTCTACTCTGAACTTTTATTGAGCCATAATACAAGGTCCTTGAAGTGTATAAAACCAAGGAGTTCTGGGGTCCTAAAGTAAAACAACAATTTTTTTTTAATTTTTTAAAAGTTTTATACTTTTCTATGGTTGCTTATATTCAGCTATGATATGCTGAGGCCATGTGTATAGTTCTAGTCTAGACGTTGATTGAGCCTTATAGATATGTTCTCAAAGTATATAAAATAAACGAGTTCTAGGGTCTTAGACATCATAACACTTTTTTCTTAATTTTTCTGTCAAGTTTTATATTTTTCTTTGAATACTGATATTCGGCTATGATATGCTGAGGCCATGTGAAGAGTTCTACTCTAGACTTTGATTGAGCCAAATTAAAAGGTCCTTGAAGTGTATAAAACCAAGGAGTTCCGGGGTCCTCAGGTAGCTCAACATTTCTTTTTTTTAAATTTTTTGAAAGTTTTATGCTGTTCTTTGACTGCTTATATTCGGCTATGATATGCTGGGGCCATGTGTAGAGTTCTACCCTGGACTTTGATTAAGCCATATTGAAAGGTCCTTGAAGTGTATAAAACCAAGGAGTTCCGGGGTCCTTAGGTAGCACAACAATTTTTTAATTTTTTTTTACAGTTTTATACTTTTCTATGACTGCTTATATTCGGCTATGATATGCTGAGGCCATGTGTAGAGTTCGACTCTAGACTTTGATTGAGCTATTTATATTTATACTTGAAGTGTATAAAACTAAGGAGTTCCGGGGTCCTAAGGTAGGACAACAATTTTTTTTTTTAGTTTTTAATGTTTTATAATTTTCCATGATTGCTAATATTCGGCTATGATATGCTGAGGCCATTTGTAGAGTTCTACTCTGAACTTTGATTGAGCCATATTAAAAGGTCCTTGAAGTGTATAAAACCGAGGAGTTCCGGGGTCCTTCGGTAGCACAACAATTTTTTAATTTTTTTTAAAAGTTTTATACTTTTATATGACTGCTAATATTCGGCCATGATATGCTGAGGCCATGTGTAGAGTTCGACTCTAGACTTTGATTGAGCTGTTTACATAGATACTTGAAGTGTATAAAACTAAGGAGTTCCGGGGTCCTAAGGTAGAACAACAATTTTTTTTTTAATTCTCAAAAGTTTTATACTTTTCCATGATTGCTTATATTCGCCTATGATATGCTGAGGCCATTTATAGAGTTCTACTCTGAACTTTGATTGTGCCATATTGAAAGGTCCTTGAAGTGTATAAAACCAAGGAGTTCCGGGGTCCTTCGGTAGCACAACAATTCTTTAAATTTCTTTGAAAGTTTTATACTTTTCTATGACTGCTAATATTCGGCCATGATATGCTGAAGCCATGTGTAGAGTTCGACTCTAGACTTTGATTGAGCTGTTTACATAGATACTTGAAGTGTATAAAACTAAGGAGTTCCGGGGTCCTAAGGTAGAACAACAATTTTTTTTTTAATTCTCAAAAGTTTTATACTTTTCCATGATTGCTTATATTCGCCTATGATATGCTGAGGCCATTTATAGAGTTCTACTCTGAACTTTGATTGTGCCATATTGAAAGGTCCTTGAAGTGTATAAAACCAAGGAGTTCCGGGGTCCTTCGGTAGCACAACAATTCTTTAAATTTCTTTGAAAGTTTTATACTTTTCTATGACTGCTAATATTCGGCCATGATATGCTGAGGCCATTTGTAGAGTTCTACTCTGAACTGTGATTGAACCATATTGAAAGGTCCTTGAAGTGTATAAAACCAAGGAGTTCCGGGGTCCTTAGGTAGCATAACAATTTTTTATTTTTTTTTTATGTTTTATACTTATCTATGACTGCTTATATTCGGCTATGATATGCTGAGGCCATGTGTAGAGTTCGACTCTAGACTTTGATTGAGCTATTTAGATAGATACTTGAAGTGTATAAAATTAAGGAGTTCCGGGGTCCTAAGGAAGGACAACATTTTTTTTTAATTCTTAAAAGTTTTATACTTTTCTATGATTGCTTATATTCAGCTATGATATGCTGAGCCCATGTGTATAGTTCTAGTTTAGACTTTGATTGAGCTATATAGACAGGTACTTGAATTATATAAAACAAAGGAGTTGTGGGGTCCTTAGACATCATAACATTTTTTTCTTAATTTTTCTATCAAGTTTTATATTTTCCGTTGTATACTGATATTCGGCTATGACATGCTGAGGCCATTTGTAGAGTTCTACCCTGGACTTTGATTGAGTCATGTTGAGAGGTACTTGATGTTTATAAAACCAAGGAGTTCTAGGGTGCACATGCAGAAAAAATATTTTATTCTAATTTTTTGCTGCTTGTATTATATTTTTCTCTGAATGCTTATGTTCGGCTATGATATGCTGAGGCCAAGTGTAGAGTTTTACTCTGGACTTTGATTAAGCCATATAGAGAGATACATGAAGTGTATAAAACTAAGGAGTTCAAGGGTCCAGAGGTAGAAAATAATCCATTGGAATAAAAAAAAATCTGAATTTAAAATAATATTTAATTAGTAAATCATCAATGTAAGTCCACACTTTGAAATTTTTTATTTGCTTTAATATAGTAGAACTATGTTTTTAATACATCAGGAACTCTTTTTCTTGCCCCGAAGCTCCAGTTTTCATTGTTTACTTTCAATTTTCCGGAAATTGATATGCTACGGGAAGTTAGCATATCATTTTTTAAAAAAAATTTTTTTCATGAAATATTATAGAACTATTTTCGAAATGTATCAGGAACTATAGAACTCACCTGGATGCGAATAGAACTCCTTTCAAACTTTGATATGCTGACAGTTGTTATGCTAAGTTCACAGACATGTCACATCCGGCTGAATGAAAATTTCCTATTTTGAGTTTACGAGCAAAGCGAACGTAAAAAGTAATAAACTTTGAGCCCGCCTTTGAAGCCTGCTACAGTACAGTAGGTACTTTTTGTCTGTAATTCTGCTCTAATGAGCAATGTTTGGCGTTGCATCGCTGCAGCGCCCTTTGCTTTACATTTAAAATTAATTCTGTTACTTTCTTTTTGGCTGTGGCGTTGTGCTACGCAGTTCTGCAAGTGTATTCGCTCGGTGGCTGAGCTGCCGCCATCTTGTTTAATGTCGCAAAACAAGCGAGATGGCGCTAGTTGATAGTACGATAAAGTGTTTATCGCGCAATCGTTAACATTTATCGCGCGAAATTCTCGCTAACGCCATCTATCTTACTTTGTCAGTTTCTCAAAGCTAGATGGCGCGATATGTCATTTTTTATTAACGCCCTGACCCTAGATGGCGCTAGCTGGCATGGTAACTGCGTCACACTAAAACCTCGCGCTTGTAGCACTCGCTCGCGCGAATAGCGCCATCTAGGTGAGAATGCGGGTAACAAAATGGCGCGTGCAAATTTGATAGTCCATGACGCAGCTCCATCTAGTTGAGAAATGCAAGATGGCGCCACCGTGATGTTGCCGAGCGAATTTGAGGAATCGTCTTTGTTGAATAGGGTTGAGTAGTTCCTGCTTTTTTGTCCCCCCGAAAAAAATAATTAAATGTGGTGTCATTTTCTTCCAATTTCAAAATTTACAAAGGCACTTATTTGTTTTTCTGTGGACACATATCGATTTGGATAAAATGTAGTAGTTTTGGGGGGAAAAACCGGGGGATATCGCTACTAATTCGTTGAATGCTGCGGCGCATTGCATATGCCATTTTTTTATTGTTTATGTTGTGTTCATTTTGTTTAATTATTTTAATTACGTTTCCCAATTTGTAATTATATTGGTTTATGTTTTTTCAAACTCTAACGATCAATTTATTTAATATATATATGACCTAACCAACATTTAAAATTGGATTTTGATCTCTGTGCTTTGTGAATTACTTTTATTATAGTATACTTAACTATTTAATGAATTGTTTTGTAATTTCGAATCTAACCTTTTACAAATACGTCATTATTTTAGATATCAGTGCTATTTTAAGTATTAAAAACATTTTGCTTAGTGCAGTTTACTTTGAACATATTTTATTTATTGATTGTGCACGGTATCCAGGCGACTAGTTCTTCTTCTTCTTTTGAGTCGTAGAATGGCAATATTTTATATACTAATTATTGTATAAAATAAATATATACGGACAAATCACACAGATTGAGCTAGCCCCAAAGTAAGTTTGAGACTTGTGTTGTGGGATACTAACTCAACGATACTATATTTTTTAATAGAAACTTAAATAGATAAACATCCAAGACCCAGGTCAATCTGAAAAAGATCATTTTCCATCTTGACCTGACCGGGGATCGAACCCGGGACCATCCGTGTCGCAGGCAGGCGTGTTGACCGCTGCGCCACGGAGCTCGTCATTTGTATATGTACATATTTTATTCTGAGCGTTTGCCATACCATTCTGATGTGGTAAGTCATAGCTGAGGTCCCTTATTGTTTCATGCTTTACTGTGATTTGGCAAAGTCTTTGTAGCCGTCCACTTGCCTGAAGCCAGAAGCCCTGACCCCTTTGGGTAAATAAATCTTCAATAACTGTGGTGTGTTCATTCGGTTTGAGAGATAAGTATCCAGCACATAGTTCTGTAATATGCCTTATTGTAGGCCTGGATAAATAACTCATACTCCGACTGTACATAAAATTTACATATGTGTACATCTAGTAGATAATTATTTAAATATGTAAGGAGAACCGCACCTTTGTCTTACTATTCTGGTTGGGAGTAGCGCGTAACGCACGCGCTGATTGTACGAGTATACTGTGGCTAAACACTTTTGGCCCTCATGAGATAGTCCAGGGAAGTTAAGCTGTGGGCTTGCGTAATTCCACTGCAACTTTCTTTACATAATATCGTAGTAAGTAATTTAAACGAATAATATCCTCATTTTTTAAATTTTAATATGTTAGGGACCCGCACATTTGTCTTACTATTCCGGTTGGGAGCAGCAAGTGCGGTCCCATTAAAGTAGACTGTGGCTAAATCTTCATGGGATAGCCCATGAAGACCAAGAGCATTTAGCCTGAACTATTCCAGGGAAATTACGCCGTGGGCTTGCGTAATTCTACTGCAACTTTCTTTACATAATCTCGTAGATAGTAATTTAAACGAATAATATTCACGTTTTTTAAATTTTATTATGTACGGAGAACCGCACCTTTGTCTAACTATTCTGGCTGGTAGCAGCACGTGCGGTCCCATTGAAGTAAACTGTGGCTAAACGCTCTCGTTCCTCATGGCCTAGTCCAGGGAAGTTACGCCTAAGGATTCCGTAATTTTACTAATAATTTCTTTACAACATTTCGTAGTTAGTCATTTAAATGAATAATTTTCGCAATTTTTTAATTTAGTTATGAACGTAGAACCGCACCTTTGTCTTACTATTCTGGTTGGGAGTCCCATTGAAGTAGACTGTGGCCAAACGCTCTCGTGACCTAGTCCAGGGAAGTTAGGTACTGTCCTTTTTCAATTATTGTAAATCCCATTCTTATACTACCATTTAAATATTTTTTCCCCACTGCTGGGCAAAGGACTCCCATTTTCCTCTACTTGTCTCAGTATAATACAGTTTTGGATCAACCGCCATAAAAAATATAAGAAAGCATTCTAAATAAAAGGCAATACAAAATACCGAAGTTCATATTCGCACTTTCGTTACGAATTCAAATCGAAATACGAAAACAACTTGTTCATGGCCATTATCGATCCTCGCCTGATAACAATTTTCAAATCGCGTTTTTAAATTATTTTTAATAGCATTATTCATAAATTTCATACAGTAAATAAAATGGTGTACATTTTAAAAAGTTAGGTCTAGTTTGAATTATTGTCAAGATTTCCCTTATAGCTGCGTAAAAGCCGTAAACTACTTGGTCTACGAGACCACACGTCTCTTTACGACGCGGTGATTAAAACAGAGTCAACAATAACGCGAGGCAAGCACCCGCCATCCGGTGCCAATATTGTTATGAGTTACAACTAAGCTCTTTGTCGTATCGGGCACAGTAGTCACTAAAAATGTCACTTCGCCTTACGAGTCCCATGTAAAGCCGCAATCCCATACAAACGTAGTTTGGTTTTAGTTGTTTTTTTTTTTTTCAACCAAATTTCGTACATACGACCGGTACGAACAATACCTATACAAAATTACAGCGTGTTGAAGTTTCGTATCGAAAACTTGTACTCGCTGTAATTTTGTATAGGTATTGTTTTTAAAATTGAAATCTGATTTAAACATCAATATGCCTTATCCGGTCGTATGTACGAAATTTGGTTGAGATTGGCTTAACTGTTGTAAATCTAAAACGAAACTACGTTTGTATGGGATTGCGGCTTTACGTGGGACACTTTAATGAAAAATATTAAAAGGTAGAAAATTATATATATTATTAATGGCCCTCCTCTTGCGTCTCCAAGTCAAACAGAAGTTGTTCACGACCTTGAAGATGCCTTCGAGCAATCAGGCAGTCCGCGTCAGGAATTACAGAACTTTGCTGTTTACATCTGCAGCAAGTTTAATCGCGTCTACTTCCGCTGCTCTGTAACTCAGACCTTCGACCTTCACCACTATTCTATTGGTTTATGTAATTAAGAGGCTTAGATCAGTGAAACCAGCGCCTCCCGCAATTTTACTCTTGTACTCCTAAATCAGATCAAATTGAGACATCTTATTATTATTAAAAACGGTTGCACTCACGTTATATTTAGTCGGTATTGCCGACCGGGTTTCGGCCAATTCAGATGGCCATCTTCAGGGCGAGTATCAAGGTCGTCGCGACGCGGCCGTTCCTTGAGCACTTGAGTTCCTTGATTGCTCAAGGAACGGCCGCGTCGCGACGACCTTGATACTCGCCCTGAAGATGGCCATCTGAATTGGCCGAAACCCGGTCGGCAATACCGACTAAATATAACGTGAGTGCAACCGTTTTTAATAATAATAATTATGTCTCGCGTAACATTTAATAATTTAATTGAGACATCTTCTTCAGTACTCGGTAGTAAATTACTTGTAAGTATTAATTTTCATTATTTTGCATTTGGTTTTCTTCTTTGCGTGTCGATGGTACAAGCTAAATTTTAGCACTTCAATAAAGGGTCACAGCGATAGCTCTCCCACCTTTTCCATGCTGGTTTGGAAGAAAAGGAAAAACATAGAATATATCAGCTGGTTTTCTTCCTGCGCAGACCGTAAAAGCCGGTCAAGGGATTGGGTGATAATCTTAAGAATCATGTTATAGGCGATGCGGCTAGCAACCCATAACTATTTTGATTCCGCTTTTCACGCCCACTAACACGCTAAACGTGGCCTTTAGGTTTATGACTTTGGGCTCTGTCTACCCCGCAAGCAATAAAGACGTGATAATAAATATGTATTTATGAATGTATTGCGTTTAAGTCGTCCTGTCCTAAGCTGGTGTTTGGGCTATCGGGAGAAATGTGTAAGTGTGCCATAGTTTATGGGGAAAACCGCATTGACGGACATTTGTGAAATGAGGTGTGGCGCTTGTTGGCTGATATAATGCCCTTAATAAATGATAGAATGCTCGCAGATGGATTGTCTAAGCCCTCAGTTTATTTTGGTATATATATATATGTACCACTAATGTTATAAAGAGAAATTATTTGATTGTTTGTTTGTTTGCATTAAATAGACTCCAAAACTACTTTACTACAAAATACTTTTACCTGTAGAAAGCTAATTTATCGGCTGGTCACATAGGCTATAATAGACGCAGACAGAGTCGGGAAATTGCTAGTAGTTTTTTTTTTTAGTTTTCTGTCAATCAGATGGCATGGCATTGTATAAAGTTATCTTGAAGTCTAGGCCGCTGTTGTTGTTAGTATTCGCGGCGGCCAGAATATACATTCATATGAGGACATAATTTTTTTAAATTTGATACATTTGCTTATAATGCGGTTCTTATGACACCGAAACTTGGATCGAAATGATGTATTTACGCACTACTATATACTTTACACCAATTACAACCGCTCAATGGCACAGATGCAAAATTTAAACTTTTTCATAGAATCCGAGCAAAGAGTTTCAAGTTCAGCATGAAACCCTTTTCTGATTCGTAAGATGTGACTTTTTAACCTACTTCGAAAAGGAGAAGGTTATCAATTCGGTTGTATGTACTTTTTGTAAAAAATAAACCTGAGAAAATGTACCTGATTATCCCAAACTGCTTTAGTTCCTAACTTTTATAAATTTCTTATTTGCTGAGCTGCAATCTTGTTTTAGTTTATATGGTTTGCCTCGTGCCTGTAAACACCTCCACTATAATATCCAGCTTACCGTACTTGCATCATTATATACTATAAAATCTTCGTATTTATCACTTAATTTTGCCCACGACTCTCTCTGGTTATTTCTCTCGGTAACCTAATTTTGGGATAAAATGATTGCAAATATTGTGATTTTATGATGAGTATCAAAAAAAGCCTTCAGGCCCGAAACGTTGAATTTGCAAAATGTTGAATTTGCAAAAAGTTGAATTCGCAAAATGTTGAACCCCGAAATGTTGAATTTGCAATAAGTTGAGTTTCCTATCCGGACCACTATGTTGAATTTGCGAAATGTTGAATTCTAAAATGTTGAACCTGTAAGTTAATTCTCTATAAAAAAAGCAATTCCTTTGTGTGAAGTCTCTTCAGAATAAATGATATTTAAACTAACGTTTAAAAAATAAATACACAAAATATAAAATGTTTCGCATGTCACAACCATTATCACATGCATATTAACATCTTTATCCCTTACGGGGTAGACGGAGTCTATCGGTGGGCGCATAGGTCAAAAACGGAATCAACAAGAGATGATTTGCTCGCCGCATTGTCTACTGACTGGTTTCTTAGATTTTTATCCTTTCCCTTGGACAGTTACGGAAGGAATAAAGTTGTGATAATAGGTATGTATGTACATATGAAAAAGGAAAAAAAAATGTTTATTTTTAACAAAGTGGTTCAATCATAGATTTAAAAAAAATTTTTTTCGTCATGGTTTCAATAGACCCTTGTTTTGTGACCCTCTACTTTTCAATTTAATATATTAGGATAAATTTGTAATTTTTTAAATCATAAAGTAGGACACATACATTGTTTGTTCATAAGTACCTACTTTAAAACCTAACAAAGCCGACAGCGAAATTAATTAATGTAAATAGAGATGTCAGAATCGCGATAACAAAGATCGATAACATACAAATGGTATTAAATATTACCATTTAAATATAGTTTTATTATGTTTATAATCCGTGACACGGCCACTCGCTAGCGAAGGCTGTAGAATTTATTTATTAGCGTCGGCTCGTCAAGGCGGTGCCTTACGAGATTACGTCAGAATGACTTAAGGCTTATTTTGAGCCACGTGCCTCTAACGGATGCACCGACAGACAAATCGGCTGGCAAACAGACATGCAAAAATAAAATAATCAGACTCTACATAAACATTAATTTCATAGATACTGAAAAAATTTTACTGGTTGTTATTTTTGCAATTTGGAGTATGAATGCATTCTGCCACAGTAGTCTGAGGTTACTATATGGCTCTGGTTGTACAGAGAGGGTCGTACTCCTGCAGTGGAGACTAAAAAGACCTGATGATGAAGATGATGATGCAATCCGCAAAAAATAATTAGTATAACCCGCAAGTTTCTAAGTTCGTCAACACTTACCTCAACCTTTTCTATTTAATCCCGTATACGCTTGGCGTCGGCCCGTGTATCTGGCGTAAACCATCTTCGAGAGGAGTAAAAAACATATGCGAAAAATATTGATATATCGGCTTTGCCCGTGGTACATACCTAGACTATGGCACTCAGGAATAACGTGTTCAACCAAACAAACAAACAAACTCTTTGGCGTTTTAATATTAGTATAGATCTGTGCTAACAAAGAAGATCTTTTGATGATATTCATCCATTGATGCATTTTATTGAGGAAATTTATTGATCTCTTTTCCGCGACCGCAATCTCTCATTATGAGGCACCATGTCTGTGGCCGTGCATGGTGAAATATGAGTGGGTGCTCAGCCCTCTTGATGCTAAATTAATTTAAATTAAATTTATTATTAGTACCTACTAACACAAATTGAAAGTTCTTTTGCAACAATACTAACAAATAATATGGATTACTGTAATCTAAAATAAAGACAATTTATTATTTATTTATTTATTTTCAAATTTATTAATTTTGTCCCCATCTGTCTCTGAATTTTTGGGAACGGTCCGTGCTAACTTTTGGTTAAAATTTTTGTTTGTATTTTCTCTATTACTTCATAACATTTAATCTCTTTAGTCTTAAATCCAGATAAAAGAGATTAAATTTCTGTCTAGACGTAGTAAGACGTAATAATAAAGAGATTTAATATAGACATATATATTAAATCTCTTTATTAAGTTAAGATTATCTGTCTAGTAACTTGATACTTTTATAATTCTGTGCTCTAGATAGAGTAGTAAGTTTTCGATAGCTAAATTAAATTTCGAGTTTTGTGGCTTCATAACTAAAATTGCTAATTAATTCTCTTCAGACGTCCATTCGGTTAAATTTCGTTTCGAAAATATGATACTTTGATCGGATTATCAAGTTATTGTTGTGTTTTATCTCGTCGATCGAATATTTTATGTTAGCTTTAGAATTTGGAAAATGTGGGTGTGGTAAATGTGCAGAAAGGCTGTAGCCTGAACGCGGGTCTAGTAGATATGAGAGGCTGATAAATACTCGTATGATGTACAAGATATTCTTTTTATTTAATTAAATAAAAAAAGAAACTAATTAAACAACCATACTAATCTGAAAAGTTAACTTAATCAACCATCCCCTGTTTTCCTACCCTTACGGGTGGATTTTTTTCTAAATTTATATAGGACCTAATTCGGCGTATATCTATTTCAATAAAAAAGAATTATCAAAATCGGACTATTCTGTAACAGGTCATGCGTGCAGTGAACACGTGTGTAATTAATTAATTATTCTCAACTCCAATATACAATGAAATAGCAACACATTTTGAATTAATTTCGTTTGCAGTTACTTAATAGTTAATTTAATATTGCGACTGAATTTTAAAGTAAGTAGTATTAAAACTTAACGCTGAACAACATTTTAGAATATTAAATTCCTTAACAGAAGTGTATTTGTAGAACTTATTACACTTTATACGCACATGTATAAGTATTAAAACGCAATTCTGCATAAAACTATAACTAGTTCAGACACAGAACACAATGAAGGGCCAGGGCCGCGCTAACGCGGAACCAGAGATTGCGCGCACGCACCGCGACCATTCCCAAAGGGAAACTCGCTGTGAAAACATCCGTATAAATAAATAAATACATTTATAAATCTCTTTTGTTTGTAAATTAATTAGTAGAAGGTAAAATAAGCATCCAGTCATTTTCTCTAAAATCTTGAAAATCGAAAAGTAAAAATTGTATGTTTTTTTATTTTAAAAATACTTACTATCCATTTGCGATACTTCAACTTCATTAAAAGGAATAAAAACAACAAACATTTTAATGGTACTTAAATAAAAAAATCTAATTCGAGCTGCCGCCCTTCGGAAAAATGTTTTGCACCTCGCAACAGCGCGCTAAAGATTGAGAATCTCCGTTGCAGCACTTAATGCCGCTTCGCCCCAGGTTCGCTGCGTTGTTTTGTTCCTGTTTAGATTTAAAGGCTTCAGGTTTTTCGTTTCGCGCATAATGGAGGCATTACGAACTGTTTCTTAGGCCGGCTCGCCGGGCCGGCACGCCGCCGGGCCGGCAGGTGGTGGGTGGGCTCGCATCACTCTGGCAGTTATATGTTTACACTTGCACTGCCTCGATTTATTCGTCACCGAATGTTTGTGAATTGCATTGGTAAATAATAATGAATTTCTTTTTCAAGTGGAGGCAGCATTGGAATTCTAAAATACGCATTCCTATTAATTTTTCGATTGTCTGCGCTGCCCCCATTGGAAATAAATCATTTAAATTCTGCAAGATCCTACATAGATATTATCACGTTTCCTTTCCTAAAGGCCTAAAGGAGAACGGAATCAAAATAATGATGGATTGCTACCCGTATTGTATATTGACATGATTACTCACGCTCATTCCAGGTCCTAATTAACCTTTCAAACTATTGTGTGAACTGTTTACAGTTTAATATGTGAACTTGAAGCTTTACTTCGAATTTTATTCAATGGTCGCCGTTTTCGAGATGTCAGAGAGAGGTCTTCTGATTCGAGTGTGCATGATAAGAAATATGAGTGTTGTTATTATGAAAACAGTTGATAATCTTCATAACTGCACCATATAGTTCCTAAAGAACCAAAAAGGTGCACTGAGCTCTATCCGGCTCCCGATTATTGAATTAGCGCTAACTGGCCGCATCCTCGCCGCTGTTATTGAGTTACAGATGCGACAGTACAGAGGACTGCATTCTAGAGCTGCATGCATATCTTAAACAACAAAATCTGCCTTCGTGGTGTACTGTTTATAGATTCAAGATTCAATCGTTCATTTAATATAGGTTTCTTTGAACACTTATTAACTGTCATACTTGTGTTTACAATTTGTACAACAAATGTTGACGTCAATAATTACTTATGGCTAAGTTTAGGCCGCTTCCAAAGCGGAGGGCAGAAGAAGCGGCAACAAACTGCACAGCGCATTTTCTCCAAGCGACGTCAACTCACAATTTTAGTTAGACCCTATAGAGCTTTTGGCTTTCACTGCTAAGGTTATGTTCAGTAACTTAGAACCGTATTATTTCCCAGAGTGTCTAAGGCTAGGTGACGTCAGCAAAAAATCAATATGACGGACGTGTACTGTCAAAAACAGCTGTCACGACTTTTTTTTAAATAATGCAACTTGTTGTTTCTTCGACACGAATGTATCTAATCCATGCAATTCCCAAGCGATTATTGTGTAAGCTCTATATTTAAGGATTACAGCTGTCCTGTGTCCGCCCTATTATCTGCCTCTAAAGAGATAATTGACTCACTGGAAAGCGGGGATGCGGATTCTATCTCGTAATTCAATTTCAGCTGAAAATCTCTAACTATACGAGAATACGGCAAGGTTACAGATTTACTACTTGAATATTTACGTTTTGAAATCATTGAATTTATCCCGTAATAGCAGTTATCGTAAATTATAGCCTATGTCACTCGCAGACAAATAGCTTTCTATAGGTGAAAGAATTAAGAAAATTAGCCTAGAATTTTCGTAGCCTATCTAGTACAAACAAACAATCAATTCCTTCCCCTTTATAATATCAGTATAGACTAAGAAACTAGGCAGCTTTAAGAAGTCGAACTTCGCTGAAGTAGCACAAGTTCAACACGACCTAATTGGATAAAACTTTAGAATTTGAATGGCGAATTCTTAATTCAACTATTTTCATATCTTAAGATTAAAGTTATGACGACCTTTCACATTAATTTCTAGGCAGTTTCTAGGAATAAAGTTCAGAAGCTTATTCTTTAAAGTGGGCTTTGTGAGGTGTTATTTACTTTATACACACACTCAGAAATTGAGGGGTGGAATTTTAATTAGAGATAAAAATACCGGGTATAAATTAACTACGACGCCGAGGGAATGTGTGAAAATCCAAGAGATCATTTCAATAGGCGGCTAGCTTTTCACCACCCCGAACATTGCCTTGCTAAACGTGACCTTTGGGGCTGTTGACATTCTATCTAAGCCCTTAGGGATATAAATATGATAATATGTATAATAAATAAATGAAATTGCCAATACGGCTATGATCGATCAGGCTTCAATGTATTTCTACAACGGAAGTCGTCTTGGTGCTGATTGGCTGCAAGTTGGAGTACGTCTCAGTCATACGTCAATGGTCTCAGCTCAGCGCTAGCACAAACAAAACTCGACACTTTGGGAGAACCACTTCGGTTGTTTACATAAACTCGACGTTCTTGTGGCTTTCGTCTGTTATTCCTAGTGGACAAATACGATCTCGTCTGAGCTTTACCCACAGAGCCGCTATACTTATGGAAAAATAACAGATAATGATGTGACATTACCACCGCGGTTATGTTAAATGAAGCCTGTTAATGTCAAGGCTTCAATGAATTTCTATCATTATATTTCATCTAGCTTCTGATTGGCCGCGAGGTGTGTGTACAGCTCAACTCAGCGCTAGCACAAACAAAACTCGACACTTGTAGAACCACTTCGGTTGTTTACATAAACTCGACGTTCTTGGAGCTCTACCCACAGAGTCGCTATACTTACGGAAAAATAACTGATATATGATGTGAAATTGCGAACGCGGTTATGTTAAATTAAATCTTAATGTTAAGGCTTCGTTGAATTTCTACAACGGAAGTCAGTGCTGATTGGCCGCGATGGTTTCTCGTCGTCGTCAATGGTCTCAGCTCAGCGTAGCACAAACAAAACTCGACACCTTGGTAGAACCACTCCGGTTTGTTTACATAAACTCGACGCGCTCTTGGCCTTCATCTGTTCGAAGTGGACAAATACGAGCGCTTGACATTATGAACAACTCACTAGATAACATTGACAGGGAGAAGGATGATCTCACACGTATAGCAGAAGCAAAAACTATCATTTACAATCGGAATGAAATTCTTTTTTGAAGTCGTTTAAAATATTTCATGCAGGTTTTCCATTTCAGATGACATGTTATCGCTGTGACTCATTGTCGGCTATATTAATATTATAAAGAAGTATTTGATTGACTGCCTGCATTGAATAGGCTCCGAAAATACTGGACTGCTTTTAAAAATTCTTTCATATAGAAAGCTTATGCATATATGACGAGCTCCGTGGCGTAGCGGTCAACACGCCGGTCTGTGACACGGATGGTCCCGGGTTCATTCCCCGGTCAGGTCAAGATGAAAAATGATCTTTTTCAAATTGACCTGGGTCTTGGATGTTTATCTATATATGTATTTGTTATAAATATAGTGTCGTTGAGTCAGTATCCCATAACACAAGTCTTACTTAAGAACTTACTTTGGGGCTAGCTCAATCTGTGTGATTTGTTTGTATATATTTATTATTATCACGGATAATTAAATCAGATGAAGTTGCGGGAACATTGCTTTAACAAATAAATATGTATGGACGAAACACAGATTTAGCTAAGGGCTTTGATTAACAATAATTTCATCGCATATCAATGGCTAATGGATAAGACGAGGCTAGCTGATGACATCTATGTTATTTTTTAATTTCCGTCCCTTCCAATCTCCGGAGCTACGTGGACATAATATATTGTTAATGAGACGCGAGTACGTGCGGTTACGGCCAGCACGATGGCAAACGATGGCCCAACGACGTGACGCAAGCCTCTTCTTCAAATTAGGAATTATTTCCTAATTCGGCCGCCATGACAGTTGCCGTATAATTGGCTCCCTTTACGCAGATTTTAAAATTCATTCGCATTGAATCGGCTGTGTAACATTTATTTTTCAACAGACTATGAAAAAGGAGGTTCTCAATTATTTATCAATCTTTTTTTAATAAAGAGCTATCTTACTTCGTAACTCCGATATGAAAAATTATACTCTATTTTTTATAATTGGTTCCATTTAAATTTCATCAAAGTCGTTCCGTTCTTTGATTGAAGTCGTATTTTTTTTATCCGAAAGATTTATGAGCCATTAAGTTTTCGGATTTGTCCGTATTATATTGAACATAATTTTTTTAATTGGTATCGCTAATTAACTAGTAACGTCCAAAATATTTAGGTTGGCGTTGGTTTTTGAAACATCTTGAAATTGATCTTTGCCTATCACAATATCTTTTAATGTTCAATGGACTTAATATTTTTTGCAATGTAGAGCGATTGTAATTAAATTTCATAACTATTGAAAAAGAGGCCAATATGTCCAATGACGACGAATTAATGAACCAGTTTCACCTTAAATATTAAAGAAAATAGCCTAATAATTGAAAGTATGAGGCTATTATGCCAAACCCATAGCACAGTAAACATATAGCCCATAGTTATCTAACGAGCCGAGTGTTTTCCCATTTCACGTACGATTTACATTCTTGCCGGTCTCCGTGACGGCCAGAACAGTTAACAAAATATTTATGCGTAATAAAGCAGTGCTGATTCCGCCGGGCGCGGGCAATAAAGATCACTTGATATACTGAACGGTACACGACAACTGTAACACCTTAGTTTGAATTGTTTTACGGCCCTGGATTAGCCGTGTGGTTCCCGGCAGAGTAGAATAGGACCACTCCAAGCCTACCCGTGGATGTCGAAGAAGGCGACTTAGGAAACACGAGCTAAAGAAAGCTTATAAACATCAAAGAGTCCTCTCCAACACGTGGAGAGAGTAGGCCAAATCCTCTGACTGCCCTGGCTAATACATGGCTCTGGTAGTACAGAGAGGGTCGTGCTCCTGCAGTGGAACTAAAAAGGACCTGATGATGATGATTAAAAAGTGAATAGTTTACACCTAATACCTAATAATGGCCCTAGGCTCTTTCTTCCCCGTCCGGGATAAAGATGTGATCATTACGACTACTCATGGTTCATGAGATACAACCTGGTGACAGACTCGTGAATAGTTATATGTATAGTCCCGTTTTTACCTTTTGGGTACGGAACCCTAAAAAGCTTGGTCTCCAAGATCATTTAAGTACACGGACCAGACAAATAAAGAGACGGTCTAAAAAATTTAAGAACAAGCCTGATTCATGGTTAGCGGAGAAGTTTAAATAATAACATAATTTAGACTGCGTGTGCTCCGCTGTCGGGTATTTAAAAAATAAAATTTTAAAGAAAACGCTCTTTTGCTTTTCACAAAAATTGACTTAAAGACTTAAGTGGATTCGTTAATTATACATATTTGTGTCCAATTATACTATCTGGTAGCTGTGCAACCATCTTAATTATACTAAGTGAGCATCCAAAGCCTAAAGACATGAATTGGTCTGTGTTTACGGTGAATGCAGAGCCTGAAGTCATACCAAAAAGCTGTTTTTATCAAAATAGTAGTCTTTTATCTTTAAAGAATATAATTAAAAAATTTAAGTAACCGCCGACACGAAAATCCATCCATCTTGTTGGCTACTGAAATGATTTTGATGAAACATATCCGAGAACCATCGCAAAGAAACTTGCTTTCAAATAAAAGAGAATCCCTATCAGTTCACCCGTTCAGAGCTGGCACCGCAGCTCAGCTTATGTTAGATAGACATACAGAGCGGCCAAACCATCACACACATCTTTTTGCGTCAGTTGAATTAGACATATCAGTTGCAGATTCAAAATTGATGCCAATAAGTCTGCGCTGTGTACTTATCGAAACAATCCCGGCATGTCACTGCAGATTGGACGGGTCACCTCGTTGATAAGTGTCTCGACGATTGTGGAGCAAAACAAACACTGACGAATAACTATCACTGTTACTGCGTAAATAAACGACGCATAATAAATAACCCAATAATATGCCTATTTGCTAACTAAGTAGTATAAAAAAAACTCAAGGACTGAAAAATAACTAGGCCGTGTGGTTCCCGGCAGAGTAAAATAGGTCCACTCCAAGTCTTCCCGAAGATGTTTTAGAAGGCGACTTAGAAAACGCAAGCTAAACAAAGCTTATTATACGTCAAAGAGACAAAGCCAAATCTTCTGACTGCGTTGCTCTGGCAGTACAGAGAGAGTCGTGCTCCTGCAGTAAAGACTAAAAAAGACCTGATCATGACCAATAACTTTCACTGCAGTTGCGTAATCACGAGGCATAAAATAACCCTTTAACAAAACCCTTATGAAGTCCATCTAAAATGCCCGACTTAACTAGCAATTCTTCAACGTCATTCTTCGTAATTTTTGACATAGTATTAGGCAGTTTGAAAATTCTGACACCAGTGTTGGCCACTTACACATACGAAAAACACAACGAACATAATATTTCCGTTGTTTGGTACTATTGGCATAGGGGTGGAAATAGTAAAGGTAAAGAAAGGCGAGAACTTCTAATAGTGAATAATGAAAACAAAGAGGGGAGGGCGTTGCCCACACATGGGGCACAAAATCTATACTTATATTATAAAGGAAAGATTTGATTATTTGATTGTTTGGTTTCATCGAATAGGCTCCAAAACTCCAAAGATTTAAGAAATTGCGTGCGGCGGAGCGTCTTCATATGTCTATAATTGTTATGGGACCCATATACAATAGGACAACAAAACAGTATCAGGTATTTTCAATTACAGCGTGTGTAATCAAAGGTACTGCATAGCTGAATGTATTGAATGTAGGGCACATTTAATCTGGGTCGTGGTAGGTAATGCGAGTGTGCATGGTAGTGCGGACGGCCCGCAATCCTATCGCGTCCGATGATTGCGGGCTGCCCCTGAGACTGCAGAACCCGATTAAATTGAACATCTTCCAGGAATTTGTAATCTGCAACTTTGCTGAGGGGTACTGACATAAATAAAAAATAAATATTTAGGGACATATCACACACGTGGACATTCTTCAATTAAGAAGCCGGCGACCAATGAATTTCCCATACAAACTTAATACCAAAATAATTTTTAGTTCGAGCATATTTCAACACAAATATGCTATTATTTGTATTGAGACAGTATTTATCTATGTTCCTGTTAAACTTTTTTTTTCAAAATATTAACGTTCATATATATATTTGCGTTTTAATTTCGTTCATTTTTACGACATTATCGACATATTTTCCGCCTATTTGTTTTGTTTTAAAAACTAAACCAATCATTATGTAATTATAATAGAAACACACCTTATATTGTCTAGTTACGCAATGTCTGAAAGAAAATGAAAATATAATCAATTTTCATTCATCATTTTTGGTATTCACAAATACACTCAAATTAGTGAGAAATTTTGAACAGCCATCTAGCTGTTTCCTCTCGCACGGGGCGGACGCGGCGGCTGTGCGGGGCAGGAGGGGGGTACGATACGCATGCGTAGACACAGTTCGAATGTGTGTGTGCGTTGGTGCCGTCGTTGTTCTTTTGATTATTTCAATAAACTGTTGTAGTTTATTTTGGTTTTCGAATTCTCGATAATGGACTTCGAAGTGTGGGATGTATCACACAGTAAGTAGGTACATATTTTTATCTGAAGAAATTAGAATATTACTCGAATCTTTTTTTTTTCTTTTTGGGGTGTACGTCACCATAGTGACGTCATTGTTGAAATCCGTAATGGTAGACGCGACTTTTCATGGAAAATCGACTTGGGTCGTATCATAGCTTTTTCAGGGTGTAGATTTCGAAAATGACGTTAGTTTGAAATCCAAAATGGCGGACGCGTCTTATCACACAAAATCGACAAGGGTGTCGTTGGATAGGTTTCTTGAGGTAAAGATTTCGAAAATGCTGTCAGTTTTGGATTCCAAGATGGCGGCTGCGGCTTTTTATGCAAAATCGACATGGGTAGCGTTGTATAGGTTTTTCGGGGTGTAGATTTTGAAAATGACATCAGTTTTGGAATCCAAGATGGCGGACCCGATTTGTCAAATAAAATCGACATGGGTATCGTTGTATAGGTTTTTCGGGGTATAGATTTTGAAAATGACGTCAGTTTTGGAATCCAAGATGGCGGACCCGATTTGTCAAATAAAATCGACATGGGTGTCGTTGTATAGGTTTTTCGGGGTGTAGATTTCGAAAATGACGTCAGTTTTGGAATCCAAGATGGCGGACCCGATTTGTCAAATAAAATCGACATGGGTGTCGTTGTATAGGTTTTTCGGGGTGTAGATTTCGAAAATGACGTCAGTTTTGGAATCCAAGATGGCGGACCCGATTTGTCAAATAAAATCGACATGGGTGTCGTTGTATAGGTTTTTCGGGGTGTAGATTTCGAAAATGACGTCAGTTTTGGAATCCAAGATGGCGGACCCGATTTGTCAAATAAAATCGACATGGATGTCGTTGTATAGGGTTTTCGGGGTGTAAATTTTGAAAATGACGTTAGTTTTGGAATTCTAGATGGCGGACGCGTCTTGTCACACAAAATCGATATGGGTGTCGTTGGATAGGTTTTTCAGGGTGTAGATTTCGAAAATGATGTCAGTTTTGGAATTCAAGATTTCGGACGCGACTTTTCATGCAAAATCAACATTTGCATTACTCCTTAGGATTTTGATGTGTAGATTTCAAAAATTACGTCAGTTTTGGAATTCAAGATGGCGGACCCGAATTTTTCAAATAAAATCGACATGGGTATGTTGTATAGGTTTTTCGGGGTGTAGATTTCGGAAATGACATCAGTTTTGGAATCCAAAAACCTATACAACGATACCCATATCGATTTTGCATAAAAAGTCGCAGCCGCCATCTTGGATTCCAAATCTGACGTCATTTTCGAAATCAACACCCCGAAAAACTTATACAACGACACCCATGTCGATTTTATTTGACAAATCGGGTCCGTCATCTTGGATTCTAAAACTGACGTCATTTTCGAAATCTACACCCCGAAAAACCTATACAACGACACCCATGTCGATTTTATTTGACAAATCGGGTCCGCCATCTTGGATTCCAAAACTGACGTCATCTTCAAAATCTATACCCCGAAAAACCTATACAACGATACCCATGTCGATTTTATTTGACAAATCGGATCCGCCATCTTTGATTCCAAAACTGACGTCATTTTCGAAATCTACACCCCGAAAAACCTATACAACGACACCCATGTCGATTTTATTTGACAAATCGGATCCGCCATCTTGGATTCCAAAACTGACGTCATTTTCGAAATCTACACCCCGAAAAACCTATACAACGATACCCATGTCGATTTTATTTGACAAATCATGTCCGCCATCTTGGATTCCAAAACTGACGTCATTTTCGAAATCTACACCCCGAAAAACCTATACAACGACACCCATGTCGATTTTATTTGATAAATTGGGTCCGCCATCTTGGATTCCAAAACAGACGTCATTTTCGAAATCTACAGTCGAAAAAACTATGTCGATTTTGCGCGTCTTCGATGAAGGAACGCACGCAAACATTCTCACTATCGCGCGGAGAGTTCGGGGCGCGGCGCATGGTTAGCCGTCGGCCCGCTCGCGACGAATGAGATAGCGATATGTCCAACAAACTTAGGCGCTCGCCTCAAATTCGATTTGAGCGGGCGGTCCGCCGGCTTCTTAACTAAGTATTTTTAAAGGAAAATTTGAAGAAGAATTCTGCTCTGGAAATTAGAACAAACGTGGTAATTGCTAGTGGTTTGACTTTTACAAATTACTAGCAATTTTCCCGCGACTTCGTCCGCGTAAATTATAGCCTATGTCACCCGCAGATAAATTAGCCAGTAGGTTAGGTCCAGTAGGTTCGTAGCCTACTGTATTTTAATGTAAACAAAGAATTATTTAAATCTTTCCTCTTTGTAATCTTCTTCTTCTTCTTCCTTTACCTTATCCCACTTTTTTATGTGGGGTCGGCACAGTATGTCAGCTCTCTCCACCTTGATCTATCATCTACCATAGCCTTTGTAATATTAGTAATATATTATAGATCCCAACTAATAATATAAATGCGAAAGTGAGTTTGGTTTTTTGTTTGTTTGTTACGCTTTCTCGCCGAATCTACTGAACAGATCATCATGAAATTTTGCATACACATAGGTTAGGGTACTGAAAAGGACATAGGCTAAAAATCACGCGGGCGAAGCCTCGGGTAATAACTAGTATCTTTATAAAGTTACAATATTGCTGATTAGTAGTCATAGGTAGTGTGCCCTGAGAATAACGATTTAACACAATAACTATTTAGAAATGTGGTATTTAAACATATTAGATTATATTTTATTTATTATCGTTTAAATCAATGAAGTCCTCTGGAATAAGTTTTGTACATACCACCAAAGGTTCTCTTCCAAATATAAGAATAAAGAACTCCACTTATTGAACGCTAATAAAGAGCCTATACAGGATGTTCAAAACACAACTTTACACAAACAACAATTCAAGCTTTATGCTCGCGACTCTAAAGCTTCCTATTATTGTTAGAAAAATACAAAGGGAGCTCGTTGGAGTTCTTTCTTTGAGAACTTGATATCATGAGGTGAATGTTGTTAATAATCCTATAAGGAGAAACCTTGGTTGTTTGTTCCAACGGCCATAACATACTCGCAAAACAAAATAAGACGCAACTTAAGTGAAAGCATGTATTTTTAGGGATCCAGTGCTGCTCCCATTTGAAATAAATCATTTGAAGATATCATTAAGTTTTGTTCAGCGAAGCCCTATATAACATTCAAACTATTTATCGAATTTTATTTACTTTTTTCTTATAATGGCTCTGGTGATCAGAGAGGGTCGTGCTCCTGCAGTAGAGAAATATATATACGGACAAATCACACAGATTGAGCTAGCCCCAAAGTAAGTTCGAGACTTGTGTTATGGGATACTAACTCAACGATACTATATTTTTATAATAGATACTTATATAGATAAACATCCAAGACCCAGGTTAATCTGAAAAAGATCATTTTCCATCTTGACCTGAACGGGGATCGAACCCGGGACCATCCGTGTCGCAGGCAGGCGTGTTGACCGCTGCGCCACGGAGCTCGCCAAGAAAAAAAAGACATAATGATAATGATGATATTTTTTGAACTAATATTTACAATGTTACAAAATAGGTAATTTATCTAAACAAATTATAGAAGGAAAGAATTGAATATTTGTTTGTTTGTTTACATTGAAAAGGCTCCGAAACAGAGATTTAGATGGTCTCGATCTCTGTTTCGTCTCGATCTAGATCTCTGCTCCGAAACTAGAAATCTAATTTATCTGCGAGTGTCATAGGTTATAATAAATAAATAAATAAATACGGACAAATCACACAGATTGAGCTAGCCCCAAAGTAAGTTCGAAACTTGTGTTATTATCATCATAATTTCGTGTAGGTGACACGGTCAGTCGACCATGCACACCCTGATGTCAGAGTTCTTCGGAACCGCCTCACGGCCTCTGACGTGGTTCCTTTAACGACCACCAGATGGTAGCCGGGACCTACGGTTTAACGTGCCTTCCGAAGCACGGAATCATAGGTTATAAAAAACGCGGGCGAAGTCAAATTGCTAGTTTACAATATTCGGGTTTCGCCCGACATGACGAAAATAAGGAAATCGGTGGCGAGCTAACTGTAACGAGTTAATTTCTCTCTGGAACCGAAAACCATGTCGCCCGGTACTGGTTTTGAATATTGCAATCGATCATCGGTGCACAAAAAAAAACCGGCCGAGCGAAATACAAAGTGTTCCGTATCAATTTAAGAAATAAACACATTTTATTAATTTGATGCCTTTCATATTATGAGAAAAAATAATGCATTTTTTTAGATTTTTAATTTATTAAAGTTAACTGATTACCTTTTGTGAATGTATAATAAGGAAATCAATACTAATGCTATTACAAAGAGGAAAAATTTGAATGTTAGTATGTATGAATCGGTTCCGAAACCTCAAGAACTATTTTCAAAAAAAAAAATCAGTTCTAAAAGCTAATTTATGTACAGGTCATAAAGGCTACAATTTACATGGGAATGTCGCGGGAAATTGCTTGTTTATAATAAACAGGCTGCTAATAAATGCTTGTAAGTTCCATCTGGGCCTGTTTCTTTGGTTCTTCGTTTGTTGATGGCCAATACTTAAGTTTGATTCTGTCAGACCTAAACCTTTTATTAATTGTATTTTTTTATGTACAATAAAGAGTTACAAACAAACAAACATCTCTGTGATCTGTCTGACATAGCTTACCGTACGTCATGCTATTTTTAATTTTTGTTTAACATGCCTTCCGAACCGCGGAACCCTAAAACCGCGATATGCATAATGCGCCCGTACTCGTGTCGAGGTTATTAAAATCACATGTAATTGCATGTTGATGGTCGTGCATTCATTAACAGGATTCGGGACGTACCGCAAGTAATTTTAGTTTCCACTAGTACAAACATGACTATAATATGGTTATTACGTGGTTATTACTCATGATTAGTTTACATATTATCTGACCAGTAGTCTAGATAAAAAAAGTATAATGTACCAGCTGATTCTCTTCAGGCGCAGGCCGTAGAAACCGGCCGAGAATCTAGGGAATCATATAAATAGGCGGTGTGGTTAGCAACCCATAACTATTTTGATTCCGTGTTACATCTAGCCCATCAACATGCTAAACGTGGGCTTTCGATCTTATGGCCTTAGGCTCTGTCTACCCCGTTAGGGATAAAGACGTGATACTTTGCCGTGTGGTTCCCGGCAGAGAAGAAGGACCACTCCAAATCTTCCCGTGGATGTCGTAAAAGGCGACTTAGGAAACTTAAGCTTAACAAAGCTTATAAACATCAAAGAGACCTCTCCAAAGTCGCAGAAAAATCGCTAATTCATTATAAAGTGCATCAGGTCCATCCATGTTCTCAAATCGAGTCAAAATCAAGACGTAAAAGCCAAAGATAGTGTTTTCGCAGTGCAATGTGTCAGTCAATCTGTCTTGTTATTATCATGACTAAACCAACAACGAAGACAATTCTCTGGATAATTTGATTACAGGAATCGGGCCAGGCGGCTGCCTACTTGACCCTACAAGTAGTTTGGCCTTACGAGTCACGTTCGTTGCAATTACTACCTGGCCCAGATCTGCACTTTTTGTTAACAATACGGTAGTTGCCTAATGTTAAGATTATATAAAATTTGTTTCTAATGAGACTAATTTCTATCTAAAAACACTGTAAAGAACACTTTTAATTTGATATCGATTCGTTAATTGATCTTAAAGCTTCTTTAAAGTTGGGTGAATAGGACCATTTTTTAAAGTATGAAAATCTTTAATTACAATTATACTGTATTTTAGTCTGCAAAATTTAGAGCAATTTTTATTATGAAACCAATACTATAAACGAAATATTTCGTATAGCTACCAAACAAAGTTCTCACGCCACCCATACAAAATACAAGCTTGTGACGTCACAAATATATAGGCATTTCAGCGGCGCGTTTTCACGTCAAAAAATTTACGTCTAAAAACATGTGTCTTTAAAACTTTTATAACTGCAAGAGTTTTTTGTTTAGAAATGTATTTCTGTCACTATTGTGTTTATTTTTGGCAGGTCTTTACATAGCAACATGAAAAATTTTTTAGTCAACATGCCCATTCATAAGATATTAACTTCAACCAACTAATCTTAAACTGTCTAGACAGCTATACTTTTATAAAATTGACGTATGAGTTCAAAGATATAACAAAACAATATATTATACTTAGAACTATATAGGTTGGAGCCTTCCAATGAACTTTGCTTTTGTCTTGAAAAATATTATCAGATGTTATCTTGACGAAATGTGATAAAAGGAATACTGAACTATTTCTGTTTTTAAGTCATAATAGCCTTTCTCTTAGTAAAATGACAACCGCAGATCAACAGCAGACGCGAGCTTTTTAAATATTTGACAGAAGTTGACGAAACCGAAATATTTATGGTGTAACGGTCAGTATTTTGAGTACGTCCAATATACAGTGTTGGCCACTTACATACACGAAAAAAAAAACACATGTCCATCTGAGTGTCCAATATACGCCGAACAAGGTATTTGGGCAAGGATAAAAATTTTCGAGACTTTAAATGTGTATTGTGTACTCACAAAGAACCTATATTGAAAGCCAAGATAGAGGCTAACTATAATTTGGCTATCGAAGATATTCTTATAAATTTAATGACTATTTACAAGCTTTTAGTTAGTTAGTTTTAATTTACTTAACCGTTTTGTGAGGCATACAGAGTATAAAAGTGTACAGTACAGTTGGAAAATGGCGGGAAAATATTTTGTACCGTTTCATATATAATTATTAATTTCTAAAACTGGCATCAATTTCTGCCAAGTAGATACAACGTAACCGTAGACATTTTATTACAGCTTCACACATACAAAATACGAAATTATTTTTCTCCCACTTTTGCCAGCAACCGATATAAAAATATGTCACAATAATTCCCTACTAAGTTTAATAAGTTTGTAAAAATACACGTGCAACCTTGTACTGCTTTCATATATCCCCGTCTCCAGGGATAATGGAATGTGGGCTGTGAAATGCAAGTGTTCATTACAGCGAGGCTGCGAAGGGCACGAGACATCCCTACATGTGATCCCGGTGTGGCGGCGTGGAAACATGTAGCTGACATAATGGTCGCAATCGAAGTAACATTTAGTTTAGTCGACTGGATAGCAAGATCGGAAAATTGTGAGAAACTCATCTTTTAACGTCACGGGTAGGTATTACGGTCTTTAAAATAAAAAGCCCTTCAGGCGCCTAGGTAACCAAACCAGGTGTGGTCAGTTCCAAAATGCTGAAAGTCCGTAATAGGTATTACTTATATTTAGTTTGGTCTAAAGAATTTTTCTGAATAAACGCTTTGGGAAATGTGTTATTTATTTATTATTACAATCTTCATAGGTAGGTATCTAATTATTTTCGTTATTTATTAAAAAAAAAATCTTTAACGAAGGTTATTTCTTGTAAAGATATAGTATTATATTATATATTAGGAAGTTCTGTTTGGCCTATATTTAGGTTTTGTTACTTATTAAGCTACATTTTTGGCTAAGCTACATTTTTGGAGAATGCTCTCGACCTTGGTTACTGTCCTGATTGAGATATTTTTGTAGCTCATTTAATAGTTATTCTTCTGGGATGTTATTATCCTCATGCTGACGAAAACCGATAGCTGAAACTGTTGATAATGAAACTGTAGTTATTCGTCCTTGTGGCTCGCGATTTTCCTACTAGTTACTGGTACAGTCATGTTTGCTATAAATATCTTATTAAGATATTATGCACAAGCAAAACTTTTATAATATACAAAAATTTCCCGCGACTTCATTCACGTAAATCATAGCTTATGTACCTTAAGATAAATTAGCTTTTTAAAGGTGAAAGAATTTTGAAAATCGGCGCTATAGTTTCGGAGCTTATTTAATGCAAAAAAAACAAACACTCAAATCGTTCCTCTTTATATTTAGCACAGAATTAATAACACTACTAACGTAATATTAGTTAGATTGTACAAAGTCATATTCATGATTTTGATAACAACCACTCTGGACAATGGGGACTTGCCAACATTTCTTTTCGCTGTGCTACGGAAAATCCTTGGAAAAACCTTCTTAATAAGAAAATTCTTTACAAATTATGTACCTGCCTACGTCACTTTTAAGGAACGCGGAAACTACCTAGGTATAAGTTAAATTCCTTTTACGTTTCTGAGGATAACCTCATATTCGGCATTTTTTATTAAAAATTAATTAAAAATTAAAGTAATAAGTACATTTCTTGACGTTTCATTCTTTCGAAATGTATTTACTACTCATACCAAATTACAGCTTTCTAGTACAGTTATAGTCTCTGAGTAAAACCGCGGACGGACAGACAGACGGACAGACAGACATGGCGAAACTATAAGGGTTTCTAGTTTACTACGGAAACCTAAAGAGCTAGAGCTATCATTATGCCATGTTTACAATGTGTGATTAAGATGACAAAAATCAAGATTATAAAGTAGGTACCTACGTTAGTACCTAAATTTGATCTAGTTTCTTGACTGGGTGCAAAAATCGATCACTTGCAAAAAAATTCTAAAGACGCTTCGGGGTTGGTAGTGCTTGGTAGTACTGTTAGGTAATTTAGACTTTTCTTTAGACTACTTTTCCAATTTATCTCACTTTTACAGCTTTTTTAACAGGTCTTAACCTAATACAATAGTGGAATTCATCATTTTTAACTATAATGCAAGGTACTTTTCCTTGTTTCTTGATAAGAAACGTAATAAAAAGATATCTTCATCATGTCAAGTAAGTATTTGAAAACAGTTTAGCCGCATTTTCCACGATTTTACGTATTTTCAGCTAAATACGATTATGATTAAGTTTCCTTACTCGAAGTTTGATTCAAGCGGTCTATTTCAATACGCGATTACCGCGAACCATTAATTCGCGTACATTATTCTGATTCACAAACGCTAATGTTTTCAAGAGGCACGTGTTATCCTGGCTTGAATCTGTGCCAAAACAACAATCAACTTATAAAAATATGAACTAACCTTACGCCGGCGTCTCGTTCCCACACAGCAGCATACGACAATAAAACTATGAGTTCTCACAAAGTCACATACACATGCAATCGCGGTTGATAACAGTTACGTGCCGTAAAGCAGGGAAGTGCCCAATACGTGTGCTGCGGCGGGCAGTATGCGCGTGCGACTGTTGACTGTTGTGTTTTGTGAACTTTTGTGGCGCGCTGTGCTCTGCACTATACGTAGGGTTGCCATCTATTGTCTTTTCAGCCACAGAAGTTTGGACAGTTAATAAGTTCACAATATAAATAAGCTGTGAGGCGTTGGAGCCTGCACTCCGCAGTTATGATGGCATTCTTGCTGTTATATGATTTGCTGAACATTTTTGCGGCCAGCTGCCTGCCGACAATGGTAGTTGGGTAAATACCTAACCGCAGATACCTTTAAAAATTATTTCGTCTAACTGGCGAGCTGATATCTGTGCCACGAAGTGCCAAAACGAGGACTAACTTTAGCACCTGGTTAAAACAAACTACGTTTGGTTAACTACGTATTTTGATTCGCGTTATATGTATAATCGATAAGACTGATTGTATTATATAACACAGAGAATCCTTTCTCGAGATTTCTCATTACTCCAAGAATTTTATTTATTTAATTTTAAAATTTAAAAAAAAGTGTGCAAGACGTGGCCGGCCTACTCTCCTAGCCAAAAATATGGACAAAATAGAAAAATAAAATGAATGAAAAAAAAAATGTATTGTTCTCTGGATTACTTTACTCTACAAACGACTACGAACTGCTTAATCCAAATATTTATTGTGAACCATTTAAGACACACATACACAGGAAAACCAGCTTATCCATATTGTTTTTTTACCTCTACCGGTTCTTTCTCTACTTAATCACGAAAGGCCTTTGTTTTCTAAGACCTAGTAGCCCTACATTAGCGTCGCCTTGAAACCTATGTTTTTCAACTTTACTTCTTACTACCAAGCTCTAAGGCTTACAATGCGATGGCAGACCGCGAGCATGAGGTTAAAACAAACAGAAACACTAGCCCAGACGTGCTCGTAATTTTGTGGGAAGGGATTCACAAATCTACCTGCCCTTAGATAAAGAATTATAATTTCTTATCTGTGCATCTCTTGACGACCTCTGTGGGGTCATTCAAATGTTACGTAAATAGCAAAGGGGGGGTTGGAGGTCTAAAGGGTTTATGAGGTGATGACGTCAGCAAAACTTCGTAAATGATATCTTTACCCCTTTATGCTTTTATTTTAAAACCAGCAGCCGTCTCCGGCTGCGCCTGAGCATGTATTATGCCTTATAAAACCTTCGTCATTAATCACTCTATCTATTAATTTAAAGCCAATATCCGTGCTGTAGTTTTTGCGTTTATCTCGAACAGACAGACAGATGCGGCAGAGTTAGGACATAGTCGTGTGCAGTAGCACCTCTTACTGCGGGGTCAGGCAATAGTCGTTATTTATGCGATCAGTTGGCAAACAAAACATGAATTTGCTTCGTGTTGCTCAATGGTATTCAACGGTTATCCCGAATCAATACGACTTTGGAACTTTTAATAAACGGGCCTATATTTTCTTAAAAGTCAAGAAACGGTCTTGTTACGCCCCTGGTGTTGCAGTTGTCTATGGGTGGCGATGATCACTTACCATCAGGTGACCCGCTTGCTCGTTTGCCGTTTTGATATACTACTATAACATAAAAAACAAAGCTGAGAAAAATCTCGTAACACTGATATATGTATGTTTGTAATTCGACTCTTGGCATTCTTTAACATTTCAGGGTATCGTACTCAAAGGGTAAAATGAAGCCTTATTATTAAGCCTTCAATATCTCTCCGTCTGTCTGACGCAAAGACGGACGTCACATTTACTGAACCCTAACAGTTAGACATTTTAATTTTTCACAGAATGTTATGTATATGGTGCTACTATAACAAGTAATAATAAAATAAATTAAGATCCACCATAGAAGAAATTTGATACTTAATTTTTTGCGTCTATCTAGACTATTTTCTGCTAAATGTAGGTACCATTCGTTTATTTAATCACAGAGAAGTCAAAAATCAGGTACAGACAAATCTTCCGAAATGCTAGTAGTCTGTAGCTTTTGAACAATAATGAGTAAATGCATAATACTTAATAAGATAATTTTAAATGTGATTTGACGTGAAAAAGTGCCTGCAAGGGCCTATTGTCTGAATAAACGTTTTGAATCTTTGAATCTTTACAAAAGTCTTTTGTCGCACAAAAAGAATAAGACGAAAATCACAGATTATCGCATGTCAGTTATTTTATTGTGTGTTTATTTAAGTTGCGTAAGTTGCTCTAATTTAATTAAATGTTTTTTTTTAGCCAATACCACGAATGTGTGTTGTTGTGGAATATTGTATTGTATATTAGTACGGAATACTTGTCCGGTGAATTTGATTGAGTGCCTGACTCTACTATTCAGAAACTGCGTTAATAAATAAATATATACGGACAAATCACACAGATTGAGCTAGCCCCAAAGTAAGTTCTTAAGTAAGACTTGTGTCTTGACTCGTTAAACCATCTTTGAAGTTTTGGACCAGTGCGAAGGTTCAAAAACAAGTACTTAGCTTACTTATGAACTAGCACTTTTAAAATACATAAGTCATAGGGTTAACATATTGAAGATTCTCTTAAGAGGATTAAATCAGCGAATCTACCCCTAATATATATCTATTTTATTCTTGTACTCCTAAAATAGATAAAGTCGCTCTATTTTATACGATTTTTCTGAGTCCTCGTAGTCAACAAACAGCCAGACACAACATGGCATTGGCCCATTGGGGCAGTAATCGGAGTTATTTTCAATACCAAATCAACAGTTCTTTCATGCTTATAGTTAGCGCCATTCGCGCACGTGTAACTAATGACTTGTTTTTAACCGACTTCTAAAAAAGGAGGAGGTTCACAGTTCGTCGTAATGTTTATTTTTTTTATGTATGTTCCCCGATTTCTCGAAGACGCCTGGACCGATTTAAGAAATTCTTTTTTGTTCGATTGGTAATACTTTACTAATGGTCCCATTCAATTTTTATCGAAATGTGGCAAGCGCTTTTTGAAAAAAATACAGAATACCCAAAAAAATTTTTACAGGTATGCCGTTTGGATTACACTTACTTCCATTTTTTTCTTATGCTTATTTGGAAAAAAATTATAGGGTTGAAATATAGGGTTCGGTTTTTGTTTTATGTTAAAAAAATCTTAAATCATTGTTGTCTGAATTCTGAAAGATATGGATAAAACTGGATAGATTTCTGCTATGAATATTTATTCTATTTTTACATACTCTATACTCCACCGACATATGATGATACATAACTCTAATCTCCCAAACAAGAAACGTAATTCGGTTTCCGTTATTTGGTCCATAATCTAATCCTAACTAATATTATAAATGCGAAAGTGAGTTTGTTTGTTTCTTACGCTGTCACGCCGTGTCTACTGAACCGATCGTTATGAAATTTTGCATACACATATGTTAGGGTACTGAGAAGGACATAGGCTATATACACGCGAACGGAGCTGCGGGTAACAGCTAGTGTTGTATAAATAATGGTACTACGTATGTCATATATCTTGATGCCTTGAAATAAAATGCTTGCCACATAAACACCAACATTCTATTTCATTTTTTAAAGAAACGCCTGTTTCATTCAAACCAAGCTTAGTTAAGGTTTCCTACCTTTGTTACCTAGGTGTTGTTGTTTCGCCATTGCACACTCCTGGCTGAGAAACCCCTGGTAGTCACAATAACTTCTTTCACGACCCACGACAAAGGCTAAGAAAAATAATTGCACTTAAAAAGTTTTTGCAACGATTGTTTGTTCCTAAAATAAATTTTGCTTCCGAAAGTAATTATATTACTTGACTTATTGCGTCCCATGATTGCGTCTAAGCTTTGGTATACCTACCTTAAAAACTAAAAAAAAAAGAATTATAGCGTCGTGGTTGGACTCTATCTTAACAAATACACAATATTTACTACATTAATGTATTAAATTAAAAGTACCACCGTAATTTCAGAGCATGAGAAAAAAAACAATGCATATTAATAAAATTTCACAGTAACAATTGCGTTCGTGTTTCTTTTAGCAGTATGCTGAGTTTGCTTTCGTGTCATAAAACAAACACACAGACGGCCCTAACAAGCGTTCTGGGAATAAATACCGTTCATATCTGCTTCATTATAATTAGTCACTGTTTAGAGTATTCTCAGTAGAGCTTAGTACGGAGAAGTGCTAGTAGTTCCGGTACGGAGGCCGTGTTGCTCGAAGGCTAGTAGAGAGCCTCACGTGTCATTTTTCGGATACTCGTAATCCCAAATAATATTATAATATATGCGAAAGTGATTTTTTTTTCGCCTTGACGCCCTATCTCCTGAACCGATCATTATGAAATTTTGCATACGCGTTGTCTGGAGTACGGAGAAGGAGAAAGGTTACCTTTCATCCTGGAGAAAAGCACTGTTCCCGAGGGATCGACACTAACGCGAGCGAAGCCGCGGACTAGAGCCGTGGGCTAGAGTCGCGGGCTAGAGCCGCGGGCTTAAGCTTCTCATAATTGTATACCTCGTTTACACAATCGTCGATGGTCAGGGGTAGGGATCTTGGCTTGGCTTAAATACATTGGAGACAGGTTTGCATAGTGATGATGACAACAGCAACATTTCCCATAATAATTAAACAATCTTTATTAACATAATAGTAACCTTTACGTATGATTAGGAAGAGGGAGTTGGAACTTTTATTACTTTTGCTGACAACAGGGGGGTTAAATTGCTTATGCTACATAAGTAATACTTGAACGGTTCTTTTAAACTTGTTTAAATTACTTGTTCAGCAATCACAGTCGAGCTCCGTGGCGCAGTGGTCAACACGCCAGCCTGCGACACGGAGGTCCCGGGTTCGATCCCCGGCCAGGTCAAGATGGAAAACGATCTTTTTCAAATTGGCCTGGGTCTTGGATGTTTATCTATATAAGTATATGTTATAAAATATAGTATCGTTGAGTTAGTATCCTACGACACAAGTTCACAACTTACTGTGGGGCTAGCTCAATTTGTGTGATATGTCCCTATATATTTATATTTATTTATATTATATTTACATTTTCAATACTTCTTCACGATTAGCTCGTCAAACAAGTTAAATTGTTTCGCCCATATTTTATACTGTTTAATGTCTTACTATCACCTGATTTACACTCGCTAGATAACCTGAGGTCTACAGACAGATAAAGCAGCTTCCAACGTGATGCTGTTTTACTTCAACCCTTATGTTCTTAGGAATAAACTTGAGAATTCAAGCGGGATACGTTGTTAACAGGGCAAAAGTTCTTTGTATCAGGGATACCTTGACCTTGTTCTTTCTTTTCCGTAACGGCGGCCTCTTTGAGTTTTATCTAGTTTTTTTTGAAATAAGTATTTGTCTATTTCATTATGTTCTTGCTATGCACTGCCAAAAAGTTATAGGTTTATCGAACAAAACGGTAACACTCACGTACTTAGTCAAAAATGGAGTGATATCTATGAGATACCGAAAAAAGAATTTAAAAAATGGGCAAAGAATATAATTAGGTACTCTAGGGATTGTTACAATTTACTGCCAACACAAAGAAGTCCGCAACGACTACTTGTACATTTTGTGTATCGTGTGCACTGGCAAAAATGCTTCTATACGGGTCATCCCTTCTTGAATACGGGTCACTCATGTTCGAATACGGCTACGGGCCGAAAAAGTGCGGACTGTTTCGCATTCATCCTGAGGAAGACCTCCGGATGAGGTCGAAACATGTCGGCCTGTAGCTGACTTCATGCATGTGTATAATACATATTAATTCACGTCCTTCATCTCATCTGATCAACTATGACATAGTAGACCCATCATTATCATCATCATCAGGTCTTTTTTAGTCTCCACTGTAGGAACATGACCCTTTCTGTACTACCAGAGGCATATATTAGCCAGACCAGACCTTAGTTAAATAAGAGCTTCTAAAAACCATGACTGGTTCAAATGTTTGGTTATGAAACAATTTCTCACAACATTAAGCTTGCACCGGTGCATCCGAGTTTCTAAATCAGTTCACTGTGTGCACTTGTTTATTTAATTTCAATCGTCGGTCCGTCTGTTTTTATGTAACTTATGAACTTTGTTTATATAAATTGTAAGTTGACGTTAGGTGCGCGGCTGGCTACTTTTGGAGGAGATATTTATATTGAAACTTATAGTTGATCCGCTAAATTTGACATAATAATTCTTATATGGAAATATACCCTGAATATTATTAGAAGTCTATAAGTTATACAATTATGTAATACGTATTGATCATTATTGATGTCAAAATAAGTACCTAATTACTCGCTGTATTGTCCATTACCAACTGTTATCAATTCTGTGATGTTATTTCGAATTTTACTGAACAATGTTTGTTGAAACACTGCAATTGTGTACCTTTTTATGTCGAAATGTAATCGTTACTGAAATTCTTAAAATTTTACAATCATATCCTGTGATTTATACAGCTGTTTACTGAAGTTCAGATGTATATATTTGTACCATTGTGTTTTTATGAAAATTTTGTAAACTATCATATATTGGTGTAATAAACAATCAATTTTAATCACTTTGCTGTTTTACTGTCATGACTAACATTAACATACATTAAGGTAGCTTTAATAATCCTCTGCTAAGTTCTAACATTCACCCAAAAATAAAGACATGTAAAGACGTGTTGGGTTCTGGGTAAGCGTATATAGGATGTATGTAAATGTGCGTTCGATTCATACGTCAATAGGTTTTGTTCTTAAATCATTGGTTGACATAAAATATAGATTAATAGCATCTCTAGAAGAAGATACCTGCTCGAAAGGTCTGGGTATGGCCGGATGCTGGTCCGCTCACCCCGCGCTGTATACTTCGGCCGGGGTTGGCGAACCAACTTCCGGATCAACCCTGTGTTATCGTCGCAATCTATGGAAGATGTTCGAGTGTGTATGTATGTTAAGGCGACTTAGCACGAACGTTAATTTCCTTTATAAATTTTAATGTTACGTCTCGCAAGTGTAAATAACGAAAGTAACAGTAATGACTCAAATTGTTGGAAAAGAATGGAATTCCCTCCAAGCGTTTAGCACAGTTTACCAACTCTTACAATTAGAGATACTAAAAGCAAGAGTAAATAGGCATTTTTTGAGTTTGGATGTACCACCCTAGACATCAATCAATCAATCAAATGTTTCTGATTCTGCTTCTGACCATCGTTACTTCTCATCAGGCAAGATAGGGGCAAACGCAATCCAAAGATTAATAAAAAAGTGATATTATACAACTTGTTAGTAACTTTGATCAGTCGACTTCAACACTAGGAATATACCTCGTAGCAAATGTTCTTCTGTAGGGCTAACATGCGCGCCACGACATATCTCTTAGACGACATGACATATCTTGTCGAATTCGACAATTATGTCGAATACCCTAACATGCGCGCCATGAAAGAGAAGTATCTCGTCGTGACTTGGCTATCACTTCTCGAAACGTCAAGTTTTATTTTAAAATTGCAACACCGATATTCAGTGTGTTTTTTACAGCGTAACCATGGTTACCAAGGCGCGGAAAATAATAATGAAAAGATTTTTTTTAAACAAGAATAAAGATAAAGATGAAACTATTGTTAAATCTTACAATTATGATATCAAATGTCGTTGTAAGATGGCGGACATGACTTTTCATGAAAATTGACATGGGTGTAGTTATATGCGTTTTTCAGGTTATAGATTTCAAAAATGACGTCAGTTATAAAGCCAAGATGGCGGAAGCGATTTTTTGTGACAAATTATCATGGGTGTCATTATATAGGTTTTTTGGGGTGTAGATTTCGAAAATGATGTCAATTTTAAAATCCAAGATGGCGGACACGACTTTTTATAAAATATCGACATGGGTATCGTTATGTGGGTTTTTAGGGATGTAGATTTTGAAAATAACGTCAGTTTTGGAATCCAAAACGAAGGACGTGACTTTTTCATTAAAAATCGACATGTGTATCGTTTTATGGGGTTTTCGAAGTGAAGTTCGTTTTAGATTTCAAAACCGACGTCATTTTCGAAATCTACGCCCCGGAAAACCAACAAGATGACAACCATGACAATTTTTCATGAGAATTCGCCTCCGCCATCTTGGATTTCAAAACTGACGTTATTTTCGAAATCTTCACCCTGGAAAACACAATTCCAGAAATGATGTAACTTTGGTAATCAATGTGTGTATCAATGCACCCTTTAAGCCTTTAAAAAGGTTTGAATAATATGCAAATTCAGTTCGGCCTAGGCCAAACTAGTTCATCCTGAAATAGGGTTTTGCCTGAAAAATATAGATTATAGGTATCCAAAAAAAATACGAATACCTCAGTCTTTCATTTGAGCAGTTTGAACATTTTTGCAGGCACAAATTCGAGTGTTATATTTTCTCGTCGTTTGTCGTCGAAGAAAAATTCGACGACAATCTTATCGAATCCAAATGTAAAAAATCGATAAAATTTGAAGTGCATGTTAGAGACCGTCGACATAATGTCGTCAAGTCGTGGTCAAGTCTTCATTTGACAAAAGGACATGATTTAAGTGTGCTGCCATGTTACCGACTGTCGACATATAGAGATATGTCGTCACAAATCGAGAAAATGCCGCGACAAAATTTTGTCGTGGCGCGCATGTTAGCCCTGCTGGAGGCAATTTGTATTATTTCCTTACATAATGCATTTTCAGTCAAATACCCTATTTTTTGTCTCCGATCTATCACTAGACAGTAACCTGTGGAATGCTGGATGCATGCATAGCGGCGCGTCGCGACGCGACTGTCGTCCGAAATATTACATCCGGTGGAATCGTAAACACGCTGCTGTCCGCCTTACGAAGCGGGGGGCGCCCCTCCTGAAAAAGGTAAAGCGGGGGGCGCCTCCCCTTGGACTAGGTTTTTATAAAGTATTTCTTCTGGCAGATCCCAATCTAATATTGATGCATTGATATTCAGAGTGAGGGATGAATGAAAATGTAGGGTTTTCAAAATTTCAGTATTATATGCGATTGTTCGTAAAAGTAGATCCTAGCAGATTATTTTCCTGGATCCCCGCATTCAAATCATAAGAAATCTTGTTCATATGGATATATATGTATATATATATATATATATGAATCGTTCCGTTTGAGTGTTTATAACCCACACCCTTGACTTATAGGAATGTTGGTGCGGCAGGCGACTGTCCGTCTACCGAGTTATTTCCACTAAACTTCTCACGAAACCTTATTGGCGAACTTTGCCTTTTAGTCCGGCCACTCCTAGCGTTTGAAAACTGACGTCACGCTTCGGTATGTAGCCTTTACACGCCAATAAAATGAAATACCTCGCAAATCATAAAACTTAGTGTACTATACAAATGATGACTATACAAAGCCACTAAGTATTTTGATTTAGTGTTACGCCTAATTTTTATTAATTTCTGCTTTGCCTCTGTTGGACAAAGTTCTCCCCCATAAGTTTCCATGCCTACTTATTCTGTGGCATTTCCGACCATTTTCTTTTAAAATGTTTAATGTTGTCACACCAACGCTTCTCAGATCTACCCGGTTCCCTTCGTCTGTAGAAATCAAAATGTATTTTTGGATATTTTGGGTGACCACTCTTTAAGAGTCTTTCATACTTAATGGATCAATTGAGTGCCCTTGACCTCTGCCTTACCTGAAGAGAAGCGGCAATGAGGTCTACTCAAATAATGCCTTTTCATTCTTACCTTGAAAACCCCTAAATTGTACGAGCCGGGAATCAGTGTCGCGAGTAGGGAATTCCATTCCTTAGCGGTTCGCATAATGAAGGCGAATCTAGAAGTGCGATGAGCAGGAATATCGACGATATATTAATGTAATCCCTGCCCACGCCGCGTTGTTCCATGGTGAAATGATACAGGGGGAATTAAATCATGCAACTCCTGCGCATATCTCCAAAATACACCTGTCATTTACAGCTTAGAAAGGAACAATGAGCATATTTTAGGATCTTAACATTCCAATATTGTCAAGTAATTTCTAGAAATTAGGAAGTTGTCTTGGATTACTTAGATAGCATTTGTATTCGTCTAAAAAAGGGTTCCTTTTGGGTCATATTGTATATTGAAATAAAACAATTATATACACATTCAACATTTATTAATATAAACATCAATTGAATAATACATTCGACGGTGCCATGAAACATGTCTCAGTTCTATGCGCAGTGTCACAATTTTGAGATCACTAAGTGGATATCAAAACTTCAATATACAGTCCATTCGACAAGATAGTGTCCTTACACCTATAAATGCATTGTTCACTGCGCCTCGAAAGAAGTCTACCGCAGTCGGTGTTACAATTTTGCGGCATAGTTACACTATCTAAGCGAACAAGCTTTATTCAAACTGCAAGCCATGACAAAAAAATACTGTAATAGACATATATCACTACTTTTAACGTTGAAAATATATGACGAAATCAGGCAAATCGCAATTTATCTCTAAAATTCAATATAAAGAAGAGAATTGTATCTGAGCAGTTTTGTCAATGCATCTAAATTACAATTTATTTATTTTACGTTGACACTGATTAAGCTACACGTATTTACCTATATGTACGCATACTAGAGTTTAAAATTGAATATAATATTTAACATCATCCAAATTAACTACTCTTAACTTTAATTACGTACGTATTGTTGAAATTTCTAGAAACTACGAAGATCTCACTTTTTTGCCTTTCAGTAAAGATATAAGTATCTTTATACAACTGTTTCAATAAATATATATTTTTCAACAATTGTGCCTCTTTTCCCATAAAGTATAATAATAAATTCCCAACAGTTGTTTCGCGTTTCCAATAAAATATCAGTTTTCTCACATTTGTTCAGCCTTTACATTACATTTTCAAATTCACCATTCATACAAAAATATGACATATGTTCTTCATATATTAATGTACATCATAGAAAAAATGTGTATGTAAGAAGATAATTTTCACTGTTTAAAATAGGTATAACAACATTTACCACACAAATTACGTTTATGAATAATTTTAGACAGGTTCTATTTAAACATTTATCAGAAAATATTTATATTACAACTGCAATTCTACCTATATCTTTTAAAGCTTTACCAATTCCTAGAATAATATATGTATTTCAATATAAATTTTACTCCAACTGGCTTATACCCAATGGAAATTACACCACTATCTAAAAGCATCATCATCATCATCATCAGGTCTTTTTAGTCTCCACTGCAGGAGCATGATCCTCTCGGTACTATCAGAGCCACAGACATAGTCAATACTTAGCTTAGTATATTTTGGTCTATCCTTTAGTTTATCCTCTGACTGATCTGGTTAAAATCCTTTTCTTTCTTCACTCATTAATTCGAGAGAAAAACCTATGTGCGAAGTGCAATCTCCAAGAGGTATAACACATAAGCCTTCGATTAATTAGACACCGAATTGGACAATTACTTGACACGTACGTACTAGAGTAGTGATGAGTGAGTGGTGACCGATGATCATTGGTGAACTAGTATAGTTAAAGCTCTGTTACCATCGCTCGAATCTTAATCTAACATCGAATCAACGAAATCACTGAAACACTATTTAGACGAAAATACACCGAACTACTTTACCAAAAAACTACTAGTTCTTCAAATTCGTGATGTGATCTGGTCTTAGATTGTACAAAAATAGGTTCAGTTCATTTTTATTTCTGAATATTAAACTCTGATATACTAACATACAAATACTCAGTAGCTATCATAGATTTGGATTTTTTTTTTATTATAAATATCTTTTTTCGTTTATATTTATAAATCTCTCTTTCTTCAACAAACTTGAACAGATATTGGATTTATACTATATTCATATCTATTACATTTTCTTTCAACGACCAACATATAGGAAACAGTTCGTTGAATTTATGGCTTTCAAAGCTACAGTCGAACACGTTTACAACTTTATAAACTTATATAACTAGATAGTGACTTTACATCAGCAGCATCACCTACTGCAATAAATTATCTACTATATTTTTATACTTATACAAACATGGCATGGTATATCACTCGATTGAAGATAAACGGATTTTATAAGAATATATTTTTTGCATAGTATATGTACTGTAAAATTTAGGGAGTGTAAAGTTTCGCAATAATTTAGTATGTCTAAAATAAAAATCTATTTTCACTAACCTTTGGGACGACAGTATATAAAATTAATTGATGTGGCCACCAAGTAACAAGTGACTTCTTTTGATTGAACTTTCAAATCAGCAAGACATCTATAAGTGTCTTTTATAATACGGACGATGGCCCGCATTTGGGAAATTAATAAAAATATCGAATAATTGGATACATAAATAGAAGCAGCATCTTTTATACAAATATCTACTGTATATATACATGTTAGATACTGGTTAATAGTGACAGAGGTGAATTGTTGGATAACTGTAGTATTTTGCGAAGTAACAAAGCATTCTGACAACATTCTGTGCTACACTGTGCCACGTGACGCACCGGGCAGTTAAAATTACTTATACATTATTTACAAAACAAACCTAACCGCCTGTGCAGCGATCCCGCGAGTCGCGATGTGGGTTTGAACAATCATCGGGATCATCTTCATACCATCGTACCACAGAAAGAATAAACCAACTTAATATCACAGCAAAAACACGTCGAAGAATCGTCAAAGCAGCCGGTGCCTCGTCGGCCGACGTCGGCGACGGCGTCGCGGACGGGCTCGGCGGCGGCGGCGCCGGCGGCGACAGGTCCCCGCGGCGGCGCCGGCGCAGTCTCATGTGCCTTTCATCAGCCCGGCGGGTGTACGCCCGCCGAGCTGGAAACCTTTCTCACCCACGCTGTTGGTTCGACGGCCCTTCGCCTGGGTCATTACCATTATCAGCTGGTGCCTGCGGCAGTGGCCTGTTCATCATCCTCCCTGATGTGTTTGATGAATTGGACTTATTCGATTTCATCGACGTGTGGCACGGGTTAACGATATAATTCACATTAGGCACGATTTGAGGCGAGCCAATGTATTGTTTGGTAGCCAGACTAGGCGAGCTGGTGCCCATCTTCTCGCGGACGGCTCGCAAGTACGGCCCGCGGGGCGCTGCCTGGTCGCTGACCACGTCGGGGATAGCGCCCAACAATGACCTCTTGTGGTCGTTATTGGCTATTTCAGCATACAAGTGGACAGCGAAATCTTTGGGCTCGAAATATTCATGCGCTAAAGCAGTTTGCCTGTTGTATGGCGAGAAAGGTAATAATTTGTCTAGCGAAGGTGTCCTCGTACCGACACTAATCATTTTCTTTTTGTTCTTCCCTATTCTGGGCTGTGTATTCTGGAACGGCAATTCGTAAATGTTTTCCTCTGTTCTCGGTGACCGACTACTGTTGGTGTTACAGCTTTCCTCGACTTTAATAAGTTCGTATAAATGCTCAATCATTTCTCTAGCTTCTACGTAGTTTTCGGGATCTTCTAGTTTATTTTTCAAGTTTTCCAATAATTCCTTTGTTAGTTCTTCAGGTAAAGTTTGAGTAGTCTTGTTCTCAGTGGGCAAGGGCTCCTCAAACGCGCCGGGCAGCACGGTGGCCTCAACTACGGGCTCGCGGCCCGGCTCGTTGAGTCGGTGGCTTTCGGAGTACTCGTGGACGGACATTTGGGAGATGGAGCGTGCGTGATCCAAACCGTTGCTCGGGCCGCAGGTGCAGATTCTGTCACAGAACGACCCGCATCGTGAATGAGAAGATATCAACATATTTTTTATACTAAGACAGTAACCTTTTCTTCTCATCCATTTAAACAAACTAAACACTAATGCTATCACTATACACCCGAAAACTGTTACTATGACAATACCTATGACTTTCTTGTTTCTGTCTGTTGCGCCAAAATCTTCAGAGCTCATCTTATGAGGAAATCTAGGATTCTTAATTTCGGTTTTCGCCTCAAATTGCTCGCATTGTATCGCATCTGCCTTGCACATGTCTTCTATAAACTTGCGCAGCAGCATATTCTGGTCGGGAACGTTGAAACAGCGGGCCACGAACTCGTCCACGGTACAGAAGCTTTCGTTGTCGTAAAAATCCGAGCTGTCTACATCCAAGGCTAGGTTCAGTGGCTGGGTGATATTGCAGTAGCATCGTTGACCATAGTAGTTACTTTTATAGACAATGTTGCTATAGGACGCTGCTTGACCGATGAACTCCAGACTGCCCGGATTGATAGTTTCAATTTCGTTATCTACGAATATCAGATCGTGGATGGAGGCGCCCGGCACTACGATCGCGTGCCCTGGCAGCTCGTCGAACGAATTGTTTTCCATTTGGAGTCTGTTCAGAGAGGATAACTCAAATCCTTTTTCCATAAATTTGTGGAACTCATTGTACAAAATTGCCACAGACACCACGGTGGAGTTAATTGCCCCAGTCTCGATATGGTTGAATCTGGAAAAGAAAAAAAGTTATCATGTTAGAGCCTGAGTCTTTTCTCTATATTACAAATATAAAGCGTTTGAGTAGAAACGATGACTACCTCGAATATGAGATGTTAAGGTTGGTGACCGCTGAGAGCAAGGCCTTCGAAGCGAGCTGGTGTACTTTGCAGCGTTTTATGTTCAGGAAGCCAATCTGCGTCTTGGCGCTGAAGGCTTCAGCGCTGATGTGTCGAAAAACGCAGTCAGCTGCTGTCAAGTTGCTTATTGTATTTCCCGAGAAAGCTTCGGAGCTGATCTCTTCCACGTCCACGTTCTCCATAGTTATTTTCGCCGCAGAATGGCCGAACGTCTGTCCTGGGATCTTGGTGATTGTTAAGTTCTTTAGTTCGATCTGGAACGAAAAGGTCTTTCGTGAATATTACGTTGAACATTGTAGGTCAAATTTTGGAATGCGAATGTATTGGACACAGGAGAAATATTTCGTATGGCTGCTTCTGCCTCTACGATTATGCAAGTCGCCGAGCCTCTTCAATCACAATCGTAAGAATTTTCAAAAGGCATTTGCAATGCGTCAGCTTTGGAGTCGGGCCATACCAAAACGTTGCTTTCGCTAAGATCTTAATAAAACATTCGCTAAAGCAGAATAAGTAACATATAACAAAATCATGTCTTTAAGTAGTAGAGCACAGTAATTTGTTTCAAAATTAAAGCTAACTTAATCTTGAGTACCAACCTTCATGTCGGGGCCATGTTTGCTGCCAGGGTTGGCAGCCAGGTCGCGCATGAACACCTCTGGAGCCAGGTCCAGCTGCCCCACGTCACTTATGTTCATTTCCAAGAGCCACGAGAACGCAGGTCCCTCCAGCGACGCCCGGTCGCAGCCCGAGATGTTGACAGATAGTGGCCCTGAAACCAACGCGATGTTAACCGTCAACCAAAAAAATAAAGAAATGAATAAGTTCTTCGATAAATAAAACAAGATAATACTGTCATCAAAGGATGTGGGATGAGTGATTCAATGGTGGACGGTGTGTTGGTATGTTTGACAGATAAGTTGTGTTGGTGCTTGTATCCGACCCATAACTGAAAAATGCTACTGTATGCTTCGTCGAATCTGATTTATTATTATTGATAATTATTATTATAGGTGCTTTGTTTTTGGTTAAGTTAGTGCTGTTCATGTCATCTGCGGTTTTGATGTCGATGTAATAAATAATACAAAGTTACATTGTTAAGAAACTTGCTTATTTTAAGTAGAACAACCTTAGACAATCGCAAATGAATTGATAAAACAAAAGTAAAATTTACTCTACTACAAACTAGCAATCGCTCGCGGTTGTTATGTTGTATTATACTATTTGTGACATCCCGGCCTTAAGCTGTTTAAATACCAAATATCATTTTTAATAGGTTCGGTGGTTGATACGAGAAGTAAGTTACATACAGACACAAAGAGTTACTTTTACAATTTATGTTAGAAGGATTAAAACTACTACGGATTTTTTTAATTATTAAAATTAAGGCATGCTTGAGTCTAGATAGTATATAGCCAAAGATATTGTTGATTTAATGGCATAAGTTGACATGAGGCATTTGCTAACACAAAGCTGTCACGCACAAAAGCATTGAAAAATTAGCCAATTTTTAATCATTGAAATAAAGGCATGACGGTGTCGAGAGAATATAGTCAAAGCTCTAGACTTAACAAGAAAGGAAGATTGCCCAACACGCGTTAAACTTGAAATGTGGAAACCGAGCGTCGAAATTGAAAAATTAAACAAGACAGAGGCAATAACAGCATCGAACACTCGCCTATTGTCTAATACACATTCACGCTTACTACGCTCTCTCCTCATGAGTCATTATCCTGAGGAGAGTCGGGTATTTTTAGTCTGCGCGGACGCGCCGGCCACCTATCCTCCGGAGATGTCCTCAATTTGGAATTGAATTAACCAACTCTAGCTGTCGAACGATATACGATAATTAAATCTATATTTGTAGAAATCAAAAATCTAAAGATAATGATACGGTTTTGATTTTATCTAAATCCTATGTATAGGTATATATATAATATTTAAAACTATTAAGTAAGCCCTGATACAAAAATCCCTCCATCTTGTTACGTGTAAACCGATTTTGAAAACATGTCTAAATCATCGACAAAAGTCTCTTCTAATAAATGAAAAAATCGTATCCAAATATGTTCACCCATTTTGGAGCCATGGTGCTTCAGAGACCCAGAGAGCGGTCAAACCTTAGAGTATCAATATTAGTTAATATTTATACTCTAAGGGTCAAACTTATAATATCCCTCTTGTTGCGTAGGGGGTTAAAAAGGAAGCATTGGTAATTGTCGTATCGCAGAAAAGCTACAAATAAGTACGGAAAATGTATTTCAAGCCACCAATATAAAAGGTAATTTTTATGAACTAGGATAAATATTAAAATTGATTGGAATGAACGTTTTTAAATATTCATCGGTTAACGAGGTCAAATTGGGGTTGATAGTCGAAATGAAAATATTTATTATTTACCGAGTAATTGCCTTAAAACTACATTGTAGTCAAGTACATTTATTCCAGAAGAAGTATTCTCGAGTAGCCTGCTTAAACGGTAGCAAGTCCAAGAGCAAATGCTAGTCTTCTTCTGTATACATAAATAAAAGAACAGCCGTTATTGACGGACTGATCTATCATTCATTTATCTAATAAACCGCTTAAATATGGCACGCAGATAGTTTTTATGACTTAGGCATTCGCTAAGAAAGGATTTTCTGAAATCTCTAATTTTTATTTTCTAAAATCTACTTAATGCAAGCGAAATTGCGGGTAACAGCTAGTCTTCCTATACTAGGATTCAGTGATTAGTTAAAGTGTTCACAGGAATTTAAAAGTTCAAGTTATCCGCTCGCGACTTGTTTATTGCAATGTTTAGTAAAAACAAAGTTATTGTTATGTTTTTATTGTAACCTGACACCTTGCCAAAGGCTTAAGAAATTTTGGACACAAAACTGCATGAACATATTACACGCAATAAATTAACAAGTAGATAAAAATCGAATAACGGTGCATAAGATCAGTTGAATGGGCACTGGTGCACCGGCCAGGCATTGTGATCCCTCGGTGCTCTTTCCCATGAAGGAATACCGATATATCTCGATGAATTCGATAGGTCTTGGTTCAGTGGTCACGGTCTGGAAATGATGCAGGCAAGGAACAGGTTCCAATGATATCGGCTTCACGTGTTCACGGGTATTTTTTATTGTCTCATTTTATTTCATTTCGTGGCAGGCAAAGTTTTAATAGATAAGCTCATGGATTATGGTTTTGAGTTTTGGTTTTCAATATAGTAATTAGTAACGTTGGATAGTTTCCTAAAAATATAATTAGGCCGTCAGTTAAATTATCTAAAAATTTTGGACACGTATTTTTCTTTTAACACTTTTTAGCAAACTGTGACGTCACAAGCCCAACGCGCTGTATCTTTATCATTTATCGCTTTATTTTTATATTTACCTTGGGGTCTATCTAACCCGCAAGGAATAAAGACGTGATAATATGTAATGTATATGAATGTATTTATTGTCTGATTAGCAAAAGACATAATGCGTGTCCAAAATTTTTTTGATAAGCTAACTGACGGACTTTTTTTTGTTATTTTTACCCAAAAAACTAGCCTACTGATGATGTACATTTTTTTTCTTCAGCTAACATATGTTACTCCGTCATCACTTTCGTCGTTATTTCATTCGATATTTATTGTAATTAAGTTTTGGTTCCTGTATTCAATACATTAGTCCCCCCATTTCATTATCAAAAAGTCATCTTAAGGTGTGCAAGCATAGCAGCATAAAAATCACACACCAATGTTGACCATTACACTCTCTCAAAAACAAATATTATCAAAATGTTATTCTGTAAGCATTCGTACAAATTCGGACTCCGGGAGTGTAAAGTTGCGAACGCGGGACACAAATAGTCTAGAATTAGTCACCAAATGCGCCTAACCGTATTCACATCAAAACACTTGCAGGGGACAATGCCTTCTAAGTCGAAAGACATAAAGTTGGCTATTGCGTGAAGACGGCATTCGTATCAAAGCGATTTGACTAGCTGTGAATGCAATTAGTCAGATTTGGCTTAGCTTGGGTCAAGTACTGGGAATTCTCATAAAAACAATTTGAAGAATTATACATTCAACGAATAATAAGACGTTACAAAAGACAACAGTGTTCGAGATCGTTCGTATATTTAACTTCTGACTCGTCCTTGCTTAACAAGTAACAACTTAACAAGGCATTTGTGTGTAGTTTAGGTATTCAGTTAGGAGAACATGCCGAACATGCATATATTTCTTTTCGTTTTGCTATACCGCCCAAACATTTGCATTGTTTTTTTTTTATTTATTTAAAAATTCTTTGAGATATAAACATTGCAAAGTTGAATTCTTTGGGCACGGCCATTAATACCGCCGATTTATAAGACCCGACAAACGTGACGTCGCACATATTGAGAATTTTGTTCGGCACCTATTTTAATAAATATTGCGTTTTTATGGGAACGGCCTCATTATAAAAGTTGCTTAAAATCAGGTATGTCACTAAAATTTAATTGTGTTAGACACAAATAATATATTTTGAATAAGATGCATACAAACGTCATAAGCTTCACAACACAGCTTCCAAGCACATGTCGCGTAATGTTGTTATTTATCAAGCACTCGTAAAGGCCGCTGACTAGTCCCCTTCCGGCGGCCACTGACGCAGAGGACACACGTTTAATGTCCTGACAAAGACTTCAAGCTGGCAGCTCCCTACTTCTAACCCTATAGCCTCCGGTATACGTAGACTCCCGGCGTCCACTGACGCAAACGACACAAGTTTGATGTCGAGTCCGCGTCTAATAGCGTGAGCTGCCACGAAGTCACAAAGTCTTAACGCTGGCAGGTTCCTCCTCCTCTCTCTCTCTCACTCTTCCTCCTAGGGTTAGATACCCTATAGTCTGCCAACACGCATAGAGTGTTAATACCGCTAGGCTAGTCCTCTTCGAGTCCACAAAGATTGTAAGAAAAATTCCTACTTCTATTACAGACTTAGTCGTTCTGAGATCTAGTCTTTCTAGTGAAAAGGCAATTTTGTAGTCTTAGTTATTGTGATACTAACCCTATGATATCACTCATATTAAAAGAATAAATAGCGACAAATCACACATTCTTTTTGCAAGGACTCGTTGAGCATCCTAAAAAATTAAGCTCTTCGAGTTACCAAGTGTTCGGTCTCATTGAGCATGTAGGTATCGAATTACCGATTTACTATGCGGGTGCGGGCAATGCGCCGGCGCACGGGTTTGCTGCGGTGGAAATCTAAAGAATAACCCGTTTTCCATGGAAATCCGTGAGTTTCGCCTAGTGTGCGGGCGCTACTTACTACTAAACAAACAGGATTTACATTAAGTCTAATAGTATTTATTTGCGCGTTGCGATGCAATTTACTTTATATTGACTCTCTAGGATTTAAATTTTTATCAAAGCGATTAGGTTGCTTAAATTAAATAAATGCGTCATACTTCTATAGATCCTAGGCTTTTTCTATATTGTGGATAAATTATAACTCATTCCATAATATACTTATTAATAGTCTGAACGAAGAAAAAGTCGCTGATAAAGATCCGCAAAAATAGTCACATTCGAAAACAAGATTGTGAAATTTTCCGTAAACATGTTCTAGATAGGTCTGAAGACAAAGAAAATGTATCGATTTCGTATTGGCATTCAGTTATGCGTTTGCTAAGCTGCTCCCGTCAACGTCATTTGCAATCATAATCCTGTGCCTGTGACGCCGATTGACGTCTGCGGCGACCCACTTTCTCCTACCACGTGATTGATTTAAGTCACTTTAAATTCACAATTTCTTAATGTCATTGACCAGCATCGTCGCACAAACTGCACAATCGATAAAGGAAAAGTTGAAATATTTTCAGGAATTAACGAGTTTTTACACGTCTATAACGAAACATTTTACGTCAAAGACTTCAGTTATATCTTTGTAAAAGTAAGCATTTCTTCTCCATAACACGTAACTGATATTCATAAACTGAAGAATCGGTAGAGGATATATGTGGTTGTTTTATGTTCTAGAATCATTTCCAAGGATTGTATGACTTTATGATTTTATAATGTGCATGGATTCGTTAACATTCTCTACATCAAAACTTGTGAATTTCGAATGTAATTTTGCACACATTTCTTCAATTCCAGATTGCTTTTCATGACAAAATGTCGTAATTTTACCGGAAACTCTTTATCGATGCAGCATATGTGGTAAACGCAGATTGCGCTGCCGCATAGCACCAACATTCGCGTTTTTGCCAAGCAATCCATCTAAATAACATGGCCACTAGGAATTGGTCATTCGATAATCGCTCGCGTCCGGCGGCAGCGAGACCAAACCGGTCGTCTCGGTAATCTCTGGTTGTTACAGTCACTACCACACCATCGGCCTCGACAGCCAAGGCATTAGCTACAACTGCATCATATACCCTTGTCTCCACTTCGTCTAATCTACTATTTTCCTTTAGCATTATTCCCGCGACTTTGTCCGTTTAATTCAAAGTGTATGTGCTTTCCTTATGTGTTAGGTCAAACATTGTAAAGTTTTGTCAAATTTCATCAGGTTTTTTTCATGTGTAAGGAAAGGCATCATACTAAAGTTTACGTCTATTAAAAAAAAACATAAAATTTTCTTTCGGTGCTAACTTGTCTTTTCATTTACCACATTTAGACCATAAAAAGTGAATGCTATAGAAAACGCCCATGTTTTTGCCACAACTAGTGCTACCTTCGACTTCGACGGAGAGATTTTAATTTACATTGATCTGCAGCTCTATGCCTATTAGATTGTGGTTCTTCAACTGTTGAATCTAAGTGGTTGTTCCAATAATAGAGGCTGATTACCTATTGGAATACAGAGTTGGGAGAAAAAAATATTAAAACGAAAATAAAAATTACACCTGTCATATAAAATCACCGATCAGCTGGGCGAATCTATGGGCAGTCCAAATTATTTTTAAGTTTTCATGATTTTTTCTTATATTTCTGTATTTCATTAGGAATTTTAATTATGAAATATTGCTCATAGGTTGTCTGTCAGCTTGTATTTTTGTAATACTTCTTAATAGCTTTCTTATTTTTCCTACACAGCTAAACAAAATTTTTTTTTTGGTACTTAACCTGTAGTTTTGGCCAGGACTTCCGTAATCGTTGTAATTTTAATTACTCCTAAATAAACGTACGAGCTCGGAATACAAACGTTCTAGACCGAGCCTTCGGAGTCATCAATGAACTCCGAAGATCGTCAGGCATTCGCGTCACGCGTACGGTCCACGGAACACCTTTCGACTCCTTATAAACAATAGTATGCCCAAATCACGCCACGCACATGGAATATTTTGGCGGTCGCCGGTCAAAAACTGACGCTTTGAAATCTTTATACTCACATAACGAATGACCTTGTAGCAATTGAAAAGATAAATGTATGTGTATATAGTACTGGCCAATATGGTTAAGGTATTTTTGAGACTATAAAATATTTGAATTTACACAATGAATACTATTATGACTCGTCAGTTTTAGACCGGCCGCTGATAAAAAAAAAAACCACTGGGTGCCCAAACACCTGAACTTCGGAAGACTTAATTGTGCCAAGCCCTAAATAGAGTGATTTTATTTAAGCTCTACCATCGAAAGAAATTTAGTTATCTAAATTCAAAAGGTCAAAACTATTTTATTTTCATATTATTATTATTTCCTTTTACAGCCAACAATAAAGTTCTTGTTTTCCCCTTTTTAAATGTTAGCACAATCGGAAAACTATAAAGGCTTTAGGACTGCTGAAACGTATCTATGCACTGATATTATTTTGTATGAAAATGAATAGTTTTCAGATCAGATACAACACTCTTTGAACGTCATCTTTTCTTTCTTATTTTTTTAAATATTGCTCAATTGACAATCTACTAGGATTTAGAAAAGACCACTTCTTAGAAAAATACGTCGAATGAAACTGTTCAGTATGTGCAAGCTAGCTTGTACCATGTTCTTGGAACATCAACACTGATTACGAAATCGAGATAACTGCGTAGAATACCGACGGTATGCAAATAATTCGCTTAGCATCTGCGAGAGTCAATCTGAATGAAGACTCATGTAACATCGTCTTCGCTGTCAGCAACACAATGGACAATTTGCAACTCAATTCAGAGCATTCGCAAAGCGACAAAAATAGTTAAATGAGGACTTCACACTGGTGCACCCACTAGACTGATATCCTTTGATGCAATCATCAACATATGTCAGATCAGCTTCAAACATCAGTCTCTCTCTCTCTCTTTCTTTCATCTGAGTGTTTTTGGTTGCATCCTCAGCTGTAAGGTAGTTATCCTTGGGTATCTCCAGAACCGTGACAAATACCTGTGAAAATGGAGTACTAGTATTTGCCGGTCCGGGAATCGAACCCGGTGCCTTTGTGTCGCAGGCTGGCTGTTAACCACTGTGCTTTGGAGGCTGTTGAGCAATGTCAGACCAGCTTTTAACGTCACACGACAGTGCTGACCACTTACACACATGATAACCATACAACGAAGCAAAGACTGTCATAAAATTGAGAAAAACTTCTGAAAATACTGGAACATATCTTCCCTGATTTAGTTTTAATTAGACGAGTGTGGCGCAGCGGTCAACACGCCGGCCTGCGACACGGATGGTCCCGGGTTCGTACCCGGTCAGGTCAAGATGGAAAATGATCTTTTTCAGATTGACCTGGGTCTTGGATGTTTATCTATTTATGTATATGTTATAAAATATAGTATCGGTGAGTTAGTATCCCATAACACAAGTCTCGAACTTACTTTGGGGCTAGCTCAATCTGTGTGATTTGTCCGTATATATTTATTTATTTTTTCATTTATTTTAATTAGAGACCAAGGCGTAAACGACATCACTGATGTACTTACATCTGTTGCACCTATTATCAGTTGCTTTTTGCATTTTCCCCCAAGCTATTAGCCACTGCTAGACTCAAGCTCTCCCTTTTTATTACTTACTAGTAAACATACCATTAAAAACAGTATGTACCTATAAAAAGCCAGATCTCAAAATTGGCGCTGAACAGCACACCATGACGTAACAAAAGCTACATGAGAGCACTAACCTTTTATGTTGATAAAGGCATTCGGCTCAATTCGGAGGACGTCGCAGTTCTCGATGTCGAGGAGACCTCTGAGCAGGTTCAGCTCCACGGCAGCAGACCTCTTGATGACGATGATGGAGCATCCTTGGAGGAAGATCTTCCTCACGTCCCACAGGCCGCTCAGTGAATTGGATTGAAATTCCACGTATCGGGCTCCGGCGATGAGCAAGTTGGTGGTGGACGCCGGAATGTCTCCGTCTCTTATGTAGAGCGTCTGCAAAGACAAAAGAAGTTTTAACACAAGTTTATTCAAAGAGAAGACGATCACGCCTTCCAAAAAGTTGTAGCGCAGTCGGTATAAGACATTACACAAGATAAAGGATTTTGGAAATTCATTCCCTATGGAGGTGAAATAGGGGAAACAATTTTGGGTGAATGTTTTCAAAGTAGGTCTATAAGGTAGAAACATGTTTTTTTTAAAACTCTTATAGCTTATCAGGAATTAAGAAGAACTCGTATAATACTTTTTCGTTTTTTCAAGTCATCGCTATGATAGTTGGTCTTCATTATCACTAAAAATACATGATTAAACATCCACATTTAATATAGTTAATGAAAAGACTATCATTCATTAATATGAATCCTTGCATTATATGTAACAATACTTACATAATGAGTATCATGTGACTGGCACCTTACGCTTATTGTTTTAAATTCAAGCCTCTGATTACTCATTAGCGTTAACGTTATGTTTAAACTAAATGTTTGCATTTCCGAGAAGTCGGCTTATAGGGTAACCAGATGTTAGTATTTGTCATGACAGTATCACAACTTAGTCATTTTTCAAAACGGTAGCTATTATTCTTTTTAAATCGTTACTTACGCTTTTATTGACTAGATTGATGGCAAGACCCATGCTAATCTGAAAAAGATTGTTTTCTATCATGACCTGGCCGAGGATCGAATCCGGAACACCTGGTGTCGCAAGCTGGCGTATTACCCACTACGCCATGGAGGCTGTCCCTCTCATATAAGGATTTTTAATAGCACCCAGGCGGCACCTATTGCGTATCCTTAAACCCGTTTGTCCCTAATCCTTAAGCGACGTATGTGGCTCAGTGGTGTCGTAAGTGCCTTTGAATCGCAGAGTCCCGAGTTCATAGCCCGGTCAGGTCAAAATAGAACGATCTTCTCCAGATAGACCTGGGTTTGCGGTGGGATTTGTATTTATGTCATAAAAAATATGGTATCGCGGTGCCATCCTATAACACAATTTCATAACTTACGAGTACTTAAGGGGTAACTCAATCTCTGTGATTTGTCCCCTGACATTTATTTCTTTATTTAATCAAACATTGTTCCTCAAGTCTATATAAAGGAGACCTACATGGTAATGGTTATGGCAAGACAATACTAAGTGGCTCGAGCGATCAACGGATAACAAACGCCTTGTTCTGCATTAGTTCGTCCGTGTGTTTGCACTGTGCTCTACCTATGTATCTTCGTCATTTATCATCGCAGAATAGAACGGTCACCTGCTAAAGTCAATATAGAATTTTCTCAAAAATTCGCTGGTAGTAACGGAGATTATATGAAAATTGTAGCAATTTAAACCTAATGTATGCATAAGGTTTATTTCTATTATTTAAGAATTTTGTTGCTCTTGTCGATAGAGTATGCGCCAAACTTCTCTTTCCTCTGCTGTAAACTTTAGTTTTTGATACGACATGACACCAGCCTTCGTCTTTAGTTGGTCAGCAAAACGTTTTCTTGGTCTCCCTGGCTGGACCTCTCTTTCCTTTTACCTTACTCTGTATGTTTTGTGAGTTAAGGTTTATGAAAATGCTAAATATTATGTATTCAGAATTAGTGAATTGATTTTCACCTTAGGATATGTATAGGCTTTTGCTGGTGACCGTATATGTGCTGACTCATTTTCAAATGCATCTTTATATAAAACGTTAGTTTCAGCAGTGATAAACTCTTGCAAAGTAACAAAGTAAATATGTATTCAATACATTTGCTACACATCGAAACTTGGATCGTTATATTATAATACGGACTAGGCCTTTTCCTTACACCAATCACAATTGCTCAATTTGTTTGATGGTAATTGGTCTTTTATACGCTTTGAACCACTTGATACTTTAGACCGCATAAAAACTTAATATGCTTCTAAATTATATTTTGCATTATCTGCCAGTAGTAATATATTCATGAACAATAATATACGGTGATAAGGTCTAAAATTGCATTCACTATTTTCGATAATAGAATCAGTTTTTTATTTTCCTCATACATTAAAAAGTCTTCTGCTTGTTAAATACATACTTATACAAAATTGATTTTAAAAGAAACGTGTGCGTCGGTTGTAAGTTAAGTACTACAGTGATGCATGGTTCTAAATAAACTTATTTCGAACCCCTTCGAACTATTAAGATTTCTTAAATTTTCGCGATTATCACACATTGAAATAAAATTACTTTTAATGCTACCTAATCTACCTGCCAACATAAACATTGTAAAGTGTTCGAAACGTTAGGGTATATTTTAATCTCAAAATCAGAGAGTACCTTATAGATACATAATTGCAAAAAAAAAGAATAGATTGACTTCCAAACACAAAATTTGAAAATCACCTACTTCGATAACTTTGTACGCGTCCAATGTGTTTTTTTTTCGAACGTTACCTGTTTTCTTGCAGTTCTGGATTCTATTAGGGATTCCTGTATGACCATAGAGTCTAGTATTGCATCCAGTCAGAGACAATAGATCGGTGGCGAGTAAACAGTGCGTTGGCGTCTGCCGGGAAGGGGGCAGAACGGATACGGGCTTCTGATTGAATTACGCTTCGAGTGCAGTCGATGAGCTAACACCTACAGTTTTATGGACCCTTAAAGATAAGGCGTCTGACCTTAATTTTTTGTCGAAAGTACAACGGAAGACTCTCATTTGCTATTAATTCGGGCCTTATGATATAGAAACTTGTCGCATTTTACCTTATCTTTACATCAATCATAATTGCTCAATTTATTTTATGGTACTCAAATATTGTATTGAAAATCGTCGTATGATGCTCCTACTCAGTAAGCTGGCTACTATACTCATCGGTTATTGATAAAAATCATCAAATATTGACAAAAATGAACAATCAATGATACATAGCCACATTTTTTAATTTTTTTTTCTAACAATATAATAAAAGATATGCTTAATTTCCAAAGATTCAATCAACAAGTTTTCCTTTTCATAAAAGACTGCGTCCAATAAGGCTTTCAAGTCTAAACTTGGCTAATTGAAGCACTGTGGAACTCCGCTTTCAGATTCGGAGCGCAGCTTTCTATTCCATTGTCTATTCGCTAAATCTCTGTGACAATTGTTCGAGGAGCAATTCCCTCTATTATCGCGTCGCCCTTATGTAATAGTTTGTGTATCCATATTAATATTAAACACTAGCAATCTCCCGCGTCTTTGTCCGCGTAAATTATAGCCCATGTCACGCGCAGATAAATAAGCTTTCTATAGGTGTAGGAATTTTGAAAATCGGTCCAGTTTTGGAGTCTAATCAATGCAAAGAAACAAACAATCTTTATCCTTTACTAGTTTTCGCCCGCGGCTCCGCTCGCGTCGAGACCCCCTATGGAGCAGTACTTTTCTCCGAAATGGTAGGTAGTCTTTGTCCTCCTCCGAACTCCAGACAACGTGTATGCAAAATTTTATGGTGATCGGTTCAGTAGCTACGACCTGAAAGCGTAACAAATAAACTAACAAACTCACTTTCGCATTTATAATATTAGTTGGTATAGTATAGTATGTATGATTGAGTGTTATTGCATTCGATTTCATTGTCTCTTCGCTAAAGCTCTGTGACAATTGCTGAGAGTCGAGGAGCTATTTCCTCTGTTATCGCGTCTGGTGTGCTCTTGGCAATTGGCTCCTTGCTGTAATCGGTGCGATAGCGTCCGCGTGCCATATTTATATGTAATGGAGTCTGTTGTCCAGTACATTATCGAAGCGGAATTAATAATAATAAAAATATTTATTTCTCACCAAAAAAAGTTGTTGGTATAGTGACTAGGTAGGTAAAAAATTGGTTTATAATTGCCGAGCTCCGTGGCGTAGCAGTCAACACGCCTGTCTGTGACACAGATGGTCCCGGGTTCGATCCCCGGTCAGGTCAAAATGGAAAATGATCTTTTTCAGAATGACCTGGGTCTTGGATGTTTATCTATATAGTCGGGCGAGTGATTGGCACCATCACCCTAAATATGGTCTTTAGATTAGGCATTATCTACCCCGTAGCGAATTAAGACGTAATAAGGTGTATTTACTAACAAAATCATAAAAAGAGAAAACGTTCTACATATGAGTTAGGCTTTCATTCGGGTACTATGAATCAAATTAATATTAATATTAATATTGGAGAAACTTTAAGTAAAAGTCCAGAAAGCTTATTCGTATTTGTAAAACAAATTACAATATAGTGCACAAAACCTAAGAACCGGCTGCATAAACAGCTTAATCCATTGTTTGTCTTTCTGTGTTCTGTGGTTTATTCAGATGGTGAATTATCGCATATTAACATAAAGGTCAATGCCTCGTAGTTTCGGCCTTGTAAAAATTATTACAAGCTTTTATTTGACTTGCGCTGTTAGTCTGTCTGTGACGATAAAATTTTGATCAAGCTGAAATTTTGTAACTTGTATTAGTCGGATGACAATGCAGCATAGACCTGATGTGATGATGGAGTCGGAAGCTGGCCATAGGCACTCCGAAGCTAAAGAAGTTAAGCCCGTAAGTTTGGACTCATTTGATTTATCTCGGCAAGCACTTTATAGTACTTAACAATCGCTCATAACAAAAGCTAACAACAAAATTTAATTTTCGAAAATAATGAAACTTTTACTGTATCCGTTATTAATAAATTTTGTTTTAAAAATGTGAAAGTGATGATAATAGCACAGAGGCTATAAATTATTAATGAAGTCGCGGGAATGACGAATCAATCTTTATTTTCATCATGTCGATAACCTGACTAGTAGAAAACTGTATACATAGAATATATTATGCCTTATTTTTTTTTATCTAACCCATGACTACCAGAAAACTAAACATTAAATGGAATATTCCTCAGATCGGTTTCCTACTTGAGCCGCAGGACTCACAAAAGGAAGACGAAACGACACGTCCGCTCACACGCACAAATAAAAATAAACGGACAGACAGACCGACACCAATTGGGCTCCAACACCACACACAACTGATTGTCGAACTTTCGGTTCTTATGTCCAATCGATTCGAGATTTCTTTCGTTGGCGGCTGGGAACATACAACATATGTATTTTAAAAAATCGGGTTTCATATACATCTATCTACATACATACACAACCAGCATCAAACACAACCGACTGTCGAACTTTCCGATCTAATGTATAATCAATTGGAGATTTCTTTCGTTAGTTGCAGGGATGATTCATAATATGTATTAAAAAAAAAACAGATTACGTAAGCATCTACATACATACATCAACAATTTGCATTACTTATTAAAAAAGAAATATAAAAGAACCCGACTGTTCGCTGTGACAGTTCACGTCCACCTTATTGATTTTTTGCTGACGTTACATAGGCTATATAACACTCCGGGGAAGAATACGAATCTAATGACAACTTATACTTCAAAATCGGTTAAGCCATTTAGGTTCCACGAGGGAACAATAGAAAAGACATACTTACATAAATAGATACGCACATAATTAGACGTGTGAAAGATATTAGGTATTCCTTCTAGGTGGATCCTGCTAAGCAATCTTTTAATTTAACATTGATATCTTAAGTTTGTTTATTAGTCGGCTTAGTCCATTTTAAAAGGACGAATATATTAAAACTGATGTGTTGATCAGTGGATATAAAAATAAAAGTGACTGCAACTTCTGGACTTTGCGATCCAATTTCACGTTTACAGCAGGGTCCAAAGTCAACTTTGTCAATCTTAATTTTAATAAATTATTGTTGAATTCGCGTCGGTTTATAATTAAATATTATTATGCCAATCTCAATGTTTGTTTTCTCTGTGTGTAAGTGGCCATAACTGGTGTAAAAATTTTCAAGTTCCCCTATGATACAATATCGTTTGAAAAATTTACACTTGATTACTTAATGACTTGAGTAATCAAGTGTAAATTTTTCAAACGATATATATAAATTGGCTTTAATATAATCGAAAGATTTGGGTATCGTCTGCCTATAATATGATGTAAATATAATGACAGGCCGGTTTCAAAAATACAGATTCTAAATAGCTTAATTTTTAAGAAATAGGTAGATGATCATTGAAGTGAAGGCAGTAAACGGAAGTTGATATAAGTATTTAATAGATAAAAAAACATTACAAAATTCAAGACACAATTTGAACATGATATAGATTCGATGCATCGGTATGTAGAGTTTGCGCTCCCCTATGTTTTGTTGCCCGCATAATCATTATCATCACACTGTGATACTGAAGGGGCGAATTCCCCAGATTGTGTTGGAAAACAAATTTTGAACTGACGTTGTTTTCAATGTTATGCTTTAGGAATTTGGTCTTGATGGCCCATTCATTATTGGGTAATAAATTGATGAAACCAATTTACAAGTCCATACAGATAAATCGATTCTGAGAAAATGTATTGGTTTTCCAAAATAATCATTTTTGTAACAAAATCTTATTATGAACGAATTCTGACTCTAAAATTCTCGCAAAGACAGATCAATCTTAATAAATAATTACCTTATATCACCTTCCAAGCCTATCATCAAATCGTTTCATTGACTACAGAATATTGTAGTGTCATTTGTATTTGTTATAAATATGTCTTTGAGTTATTAACATCGAACTTAGGTTACTCAATCTCTGATATATTTCTTTTTTGTTTATCTGACTAAGTCATTTTAACTGAATCAAACTCTAGGAAGAGATTCTTATTTAGTTCAAAGTTTGACCCGCAAAGTGAGTGAAATAAAATCTTGTGAAAATTCCACGTAAAGAAGGTTGTAATATCCATAACACAAGTGTGAAACAGCAGCCTGCCACTATTGACATGTACTGCCTTTTTAATTTCCATTCACAGCGCGTGAGTCACAGCCAGCCGGCGGTCTGTTTTGCAACTAGCCGCCATGTACGGAGCGCCGATGGTCGCCACATACTGGTTACTCGCCTCTCGAGCACTTGCCGTCATGTTGCCAGTAGCTTGTTGGATTACGGTAGCTAAACCTACTTTATATTTGAGATCTCTACCAGAAGACAGTGATCTGGCTTGATTTTTAGACAACGAATTGTCCATTTATTCTATCCTATTTTTTATTTTATGATAATGTCTATTTTAAAAGGATACAAAGTATAGGTGCTGTACGGTATACAGTTAACATCAATCAAAGATGGCTTAGGTTCTTTTGTTTGCTCTATGGGAGCTTCTGGTGACAAATTTGTTCTTATTAAAGTCTTTTAGTTTTGCAATTAGCTACTGTTTTTTAGGAATAATTTGAGAGCGTTTGACAACGACAAACGATGTAAAAAAAATACCATATTGGTCTTTGACAATATATCTGTTTTTATTTTTTCTCAAGATAAATAAACTTAATGATAGTATATTATCGTTACATTAAAATAAAATACAAAATTAAATTTGTTATTCTTATCATCCTTCCAAATATTGTATAAGCGTGGAAGAAATTCGGATTTATAAAAATGGGAATGTGGCAATACTAAAAGCTTTCAGTCTTGAACTGTGGTATTTAACTCCATTTTCGTATTAACGGCTACGTACGGCTGACATTACTTTATTGTATTTATGTCATTTCACTGCAAAGCCTTTCACGGTTCGAAATATATTTAAAGTCACGCGTGGTCGCAGCAGATCAGAGCCTCAATTCGACCTTTGAATCACTGTATATTTAGTGTAATTACAATATCTATTACATTAGTATTTACTGGCTTGTTCAGAATGAAGTTCAAAAGATTATATGTATTTAGGCAAAAGCATTTACGTTACTTTCCTTGCCTAATCTCTTCATCTCAACTTTCGCGGATAAGTAACTAAACACACGTTAAGAATTTACGCGTACAGTCAACATTTAAGTGTTGATTTAAAGTCTATTCAAATAAATATGGACACTGCTGTTACTCTCTTAGAACTTCATAATGAAAAGGAGGTAAAACCCATCCCCTTTTGACACGACTGCACAAAACTCCGAAGTAAACGAAACGATATTTCAACAGATTAAACATTATATGAGAAAAAAGTATATGAGAAAAAAGTTCTGAATCGGGATACTATGGAAAGGTTAAAGTGTTTTCCCTTGTTTCCACGACATTATACGTGCAGAGTCTAGAATCGTAATAACAATCTCTCGCGTGATTGCTTGTTTATATTAAATAATGCGGCGTGAATCAGCTGTAGGCGTATTCGCGCGCAAACCACTGGACTCAACTAATAATGCCAAGAAATTAACTTCCAGACAAACCTGTTTGGCGCGTAAGTCGAGCAACAAACATGTGTTTATGCGATCATATGGCTCGAGGAACATAAAAACTACGCGTTGTACTGTAAGAACGTAATAAGTGCAAAGTTCTGATACGAAAATTTTAAGTCATATCACAGAGGAATAAGTGTTTTGAAGATCTGAGCATAGTCTATCTGCGACAGTGTGTATTAATGGTTTTAGTATATAAAGAACTCTTGTATTTACTATGTAATGCACCTCGTTCATGACTTTGCGAGTTTTTGATGCGGTTCCGTATTATAGTAGACCGGATTCAATAGGCTTACACGAATCTATTACACGGGAACGGGTAATACCCTTCTTATCTTACAAATCCCGTAAACTTATTGTATAACCAATTTTTATTATTATCTACTTGAATTCTTTTTTTATCGAGTCAATTATTTACATTTATATAATACTAGCAGCTCTTCCCTAAACCTTCTTGAAGAATCACTATTATCTATTGGTGAAAACCACATAAAAATCCGTGCAGTAGTTTTTGAGTTTATCGCGAACAGACAGACAGAGCCGGCGAAGGACTACTTTGTTATATAATATGTAGCGATCATGTAGTAATTGACTTCTATCATTTCGATAATGATGATGATTGGGATGTAAGGATCAGTCAGCTCAGACACTGCGTTACAGTGACTAGCTGCTTACAGGTGCGCCGCGTTGCACATGAATTATATTCCAAGAAGGAACGTTCAGAAACAATAAAAACCCCCCTACGAGATATTACATTGTACTTCCAAACCGTGCCTATTTAAAAACGCATTAAAGTTTGCATCGCCAGTTTACGGAACCGTGGCTAGAGACACAATGCCGCGAATTCGGCCGGCTGATGGGGCATAAGTCAATTGGAACAATGGGTGGGTGTGATTGTGATTCTATCCCGTTACACGTACTTTGTTTGCACATTTGTGCTTGGTACTGTCCAGGAGATACTCCGTCAGGACCAACCTTAATAGCTCTTCTTGAGCCAAAATGCTATTTATTATTTTTAATGCATCGGCCATCTCCCTCTCGATTGGGTGTTATCTGTATATCTATATAAAATATAGTATCATTAAGATAGAATTCCATTTCACAAGTTCAAAACTAACTATGGGGCTAGCTTATCAGTGTTATTTGTCCCTCTATTCTTCTTTGTCTAAAAACATTCACTATCTTTTTAATGAACCGGACAAAAATATAACAGAAAATGAAAACGAAAACTGAATGTTTTATAAATAAAAGTACGTCAGTTTCACAATAAAAGCTTCTGAACGAGAGCCGTAATGCCTGTCATTATCATGAATAAGCTTTTCCAATAAGTTCAGTACTTTGATTACCTAATCTGCTAGATACAGGCTTTACAGGGGTGAAGACGGTTGCGGAACGTGTACCTATAAAGCTTTTTAAAAGAAGCTTTCACGTCGACAAGTGGCAAGGCGTTCTATTTATATAATTGGCTGGCATGTTGAGGCGCATCGAAAAATGTCTGTTGGAATATCACATGTTTTGAATCGTCTGTCATTTTCCTTGTGGCATAGATGAATGAACTTATGTATGAATGAACTATTTAATTATCATACCTATTTGTCTTTATTGAATTGTTAATACGTGCGTATAATTTTTCCAAAAATTACTAACATGCTAATCGATTTCTCGAGTTTCACTGGGCGAGTGAAGAGTGACCGTTATACTAAGCCTCAATTGTAACATATTTCTTGTTAACTTATCTGTAAAAAAGGGGCTTCAAAAAGTACTTTCAATGTATGGCTAGATATGGTATTTATCATAAAAATAAATGCTATAATTTCTATTAATAAGAAGGTTGAAGAAAGAAAGTGTTTCTAGATAAAGAACTTTGCGAGCCACTACATCACCGGTGTTTTCTAGTTATTTCCTAGGTTCTATGTGGTATAGATTAAATGGTTGGCACGCTATATTCAGCTTGCCGTCTCCTTTATTGAGATCTTATTGAGCTTCAATTAGTCAGATTTGCTTGGCGAAGTGTTAACCTATTTCGCTGCATTGCACACACGCGTCATCTCTATGTCTATCGAATTAAAGACCAAAATTGAGTGGCGAATCAGAAGTTTATTAATGTAGGTCTTGACAGTTGAATATCCTTTCAATAGCGGCCTCGTTGTTACATAAAATATCATTTCATGTATTTATCTTCTCATTTTGTTTGAGCAGAATGTTATTCAAAAGCATTAACACATGTTATTAACAATATTCCTTTTATATAATTTACATGAGTTTCAAGAGTACCGGCAGTTTTGTTAAAATTTGCGTCCTTGCTCAAACAATGGCGCGTTCCCATAAACCGTCTCATTGTTAGTCATCGGCCACAGGATCGCTCAGAAATTGTAAAACAACGAGTGTAATTTGTTATTGAGGTCGCCCGTTTAGAGTTAGACGATCTACATAAAACAATTTATTTTTAAAAATATTTATAGACCAGTGACTCTGTTTTTTAACTCTAGTTGATGACAAGTTTCACCATCTTTGTTCGTAAGGATATCTTGGATATCTCCTATCAACCTAGCTGACTCAAAAAGGTGACAATTTGCTAGGAATTTTCAATTATGAAAAGGAGATAAAAGGAAACTGGTGATACTCAGTTTCGTCTAAGCGGGTTCCGTTCCCAGTTGCATTCTCAACGGGAGTGCTTTGGAGTCCAAGCTCCTTTGTAAACTAGTAGTGTCACGTCAAGATTCAAGATTCAATCGTTTATTTAATATAGGTTTCTTTGAACACTTATTAATTGTCATATTTACGTATTCATGCAGATGCATGGACGACATCTCATGCAAATTATATAGTAGCTACAGACACTCAGTCAGTTGTAATCGTAAGTCATAGAGCAAAGTGTGTTGTTATCTGCGCTATAAATATGCTGTTTAACATATCAGTCGAGGTCTGCCCTGTACTGCGGCTGTTGATGTTGAGCGACGGAACGTTCTTTAACGAGTCTTAGGGCAATGATTATTATACTAGTTACTACATAATTAATACTTAGAACGCTCAGATTTCCTCAATGACTGGTTCTGGATTAACCTGAACGACTGTTATACTCGTTACCAGTCGTGTACCTATGTGTATCTTAGTTTGCTGTGAAAGGCTGAACATTGTCTAAGTCCGATTACTTTATGTATCAAAATAAAGTTTTGGTTTCATCAGCAAAATCAAAACTAATATTTGCATCATTGCTGGACTTTCGCCACTTTTACTCAGTTCAGATGATAATATAAATTTGGCATAAATACTTATGACAAAAAAATAAATAAGGACACTTTAAAGTTGTTTATCGCAATAAAGACTAAACATGTGATACCTAACTACATGGATATTAATATCATTACACCCAATTGTTTTTTATGTTTAAAGCATTTAAGTTTTTTTCATTACAAACTAAGTGAGAAAAAATAGACCTGACTTCATCATCAGATCAAGTGTATATTTATACATTAAATAATTATAATAATTAAAACTACTTAAAATTAACCAAAATATTTACAAATTATATAGTCCCTGCAAACCATCACCTCGCGGTAACGTGCCCAAAAGGCTGGCAGCATTGTCACGTTGGATGGCAATGCTTATCCTTTGTGCCAAGTAATTGCCAGCCCTTTGGTCACGTGATACCTCGATAAGCCTCTTTGACAAAAAGTCAAAGAGACGATGGGAGGATACACTTGATAATTTGTTAAGCAAATTAATAAAAACTACTCTAGATTAATATACATTACTGTAGAAATCTGATGAACTTTAAAGCTCTCGTGTTGAACATAGCTTTACGTAGGTCATCATCTAAATAGACGACCTGATCAACAAATAACACATTTTTTTGAAGGATTTGGTTACTTCCTACTAAATAATCTTCAACGAGTAATTGTAATCATTGTAGATAAGCGCCACAAACAAAACGTGTCTCTTAATTCAGTGGCAAATATTTTCCATGTTCTAATAAATTTACAAGTGACGTGTGGACGGACAGATATTGCGGTTGGGCGGATCGCCCAATATGTGCAGTTTGATTGGCGTCAGTCGACTGTCAACACAGTCCGCTCCCGGATTACCGAAGCCTATTTGCTGACCTGATTCAGATATCGGTGCAAACCCAATTTCATTCAAGGCAGCCGGGAATTAATGTTACTAGATGATTGCATCTAGCAACATCAATTCCCGGTATCGATATTGATCAATAGACCTGTACTGAATTTCATGTAATTTTATATAATTTTAAAACTGTCGCGATTTTCATGTTCTATCTATATTTGCATTATTTAAGCTTGTTCTCTAATAACATTCTTTAGCAAGATTGCGCAAATAGTACATTTTATCGGATCAGTTAGTGCTGATATGAATTTCTAAACTTTGTCGCATGATTTGCCTTCAATGAACTGTATAAACTGTCTCTTTAGGCATCACCATCACATTAGCTTTGCTATTATCATCGTTACAGATAACTGTCCAAACAATAACAAATGTCCCTTCCAATCAAACACACGATATTTACTCGCATGTAACGATTACCGACAACCTCGTTACAAGTGTTCTGATGGCACGTACTGCAGTTTGCTCTGGCACGGGACGTTTGCTCTCCGTGATTCGTGTTGACGCGGTAGGCTCACCTGCAATCTGTGTCAATGTCAAATTCTGCAAATTCAATTTCAGGAATGTAAGCTTGGCCATCAGATTTAGCTGTATTTTCCAAATTATTTTTCTATTAAACGTGCGGTGCGACTAGTTCTTCACCATTACAATGATCAATCTCAGGGACTCTGTTCCTCACAGGGATTTTATCGGTCTTATTTTGTCAATAGAGGATAAATCACAACAAACAATATCGTGAATGTTAATCGAGTTTGCAGTAGGCAAAACTTAGGAACGTTTATCCTCATAAATATAAAAGATACTCTTGCGGCATGTGCCATTGATGAAATCCGTGGTAAAAGGTAAAATGGATGCGGCGCAACAATCGGGATGTCGAGTCAAGAACCACAGAGCTAATAGCTGGCTGTCACCGCGGCGCCAGCACTGTGCCGTTCAATTTTAATATTAGACTTTATTCCCGGAATATGAGTGAACCACATGAATGGGCGAGATCGGGATGCGCTCCAAAATAGTTACGCATTGCTGCGATACTTCTTTCTGAGTTTTTTATTTCGTTTTTTTTTCAAGCTTTTCTAGGCGTGGCGAAGGATTGAGCGGAGTGTTGTTCCTTTGTGTAGATTTTTACCATTACAGGTGACATGCGAATTCTGAATAGCATTTTGACCCGTCAATTTCTCTAGTTGACTTCCGTTTTCGCCTGATATGGCTTTTTCAATTTGCCAGAATCTAGTCGTGACCGATAAAAATGGCTATAAAGGGTTGGATTGGCAACAAAACTTACTTGGCTCTGAAAAATGTTCTAGCCTGCAGTCGTTTCGATGCCGTTTTGTCTAATGTATATGAATACTTCTTCGTTTTCGTATTTCTAATTTAAAACCGATGACCGTTGGCGGCCTGTCGTGTTTACGACTCGGGAGAATGGCCTTTATTCGTTTGGAAATAAAGGTAGACGTTTATGATCGACCACCGGCGATCTTAAATGATCTCATCGTTTAAATTATTAATTTCCTCGTTTATCTTTACAGCATACTGATTTCGAGAACAAACTTTAATTTAAATCTAAAACCCTAGACATGTCGTCATCAATAAAATCGTCAATGGAAGGAACTTGTGTGTGATTAAATTAAATTTAAAGGGGGAAAAATAGCTGAGCCGTAAATTTTGAAACGCTTTTTACACTTCATTACACCACCGATTGAAATAAATAAAAATCTGAAGTTTTTTTTCAATAAGACATACTATAAGCTTCTTGGATTAACTTTGCGCTATTAAAAACTAAAAGTCGGCTGGGTGATTGGATGGAAATGGAATAGATGGAGCTCACCGGAACCTATTAGCCCTTTGTGATCGGACGCGCAGCTTTAGCATTTCAAGTAATAATTGGAAAACTAAAGCCGATTGGAAAAAATCTGTTATATGAATGTGACAGCAGTAAAAGGAATAATTGGACGGATAACATGGTGGTTACGCAATCTGCTGGGCCAATGTTTTTGTTTTTAGCGACTGTCGAAAGAGTTATTTGACTTGGGTTTATGATTGTTTGGGGTATATAGAATACTTTGTAACTTTTCTCAATTATTCCGTAAACTAACTTTATGAACTAGTAGATGAAGTGTCAACAACCCGAAGGTTTGCTACAAATCCCTCAAGTGAATCATATTTATGGCTCTAAATCTCCAGCCCAATATAATCTGTTTGTATATAGACTGACATTGTTCACAAGCGCTGCGGACGCGCCCGATTGATAAAATTCGTCATTACTCGCTATCTTATCGCTAACGGCCTAGTCATTGAGCTATTGTCATGTCTTTCTGTTATAGCCATTGTATAAGGAATGAATGTGTTTTAAACTCAACTTAGTGAATGCAGAATGTTGGTGCACTGGAATCCCTTTTATCTTTCTTCTGCCTTTGTGATCGTTATTGCTTTCCTTGTTCTCAGACTTCTTAATTAAATTTCGTCCTACTGAAGCGTTCAAAAAATCACATCTCTCTTCTAGTACAATGAAATTACACGAGTAATAAAAATATTAAAAACCTTCAGTATTTTAAATCTCATATTTTATATGACTGCCCAACTCCCCGACTGGATTGCAGCGTTTTATTAAAGTTCTTAAGTATAAAAGTAGATGTACATTGTGAGATTCTCTATTATATCATAACTCCAAAATCACCAAACACCTATCTTGATTGAAACTCCCTACAATGACCATGTGGAAGACACTACAGTTAATAAGAAGAAAGAACATACATTTAACATTTTAAAAAGTTAAAGTTATGTTAAAGAAAGTAGAAAAATTTTCTAAATTTGAAATCCTTCCAATTGTATCCTGTAGCCAGTTGTATTTTTAATAAAGTCGTCATTATATTTAACCTTGATTCATTGTCGGTCCACTAAGCTTTTTTATAAGTTTATTCTTCTGACAATACGCAATTACTAAGACTTCTAGAATAAAGTTAATAAGTCTTAGGTTCAAATCCTTCCAATGGCTTCATATAAAGTCTGTAGCCAGTTGTATTTTTAATAAACCTATATTATATTTAACGGTGAAACATTGTCTGTCCTAAGCTTGTTTGTTAAGTTTATTCTTCTAACAATACGCAATAACTAAGACTTCTTAATAATCAATTTGTTAATAAGTCTAAGTCAAATCCTTCCAATGGCTTCATATAAAGGTGTCTGTAGCCAGTTGTATTTTAATAAACCTGTATTAATTTTGTCCACTAAGCTTGTTTGTTAAGTTTATTCTTGTAACAATACGCAATTCTTAAGACTTGTAAAATAAATTTGTTAAGAGGTCTAAGATTCAAATGGTTGCGTATAAAGATATCTGCAGCCAGTTGTCTTCTAATAAAGCCGTTTTACGACTACATTTAACCGTGAAAGATATCCAGTAATCTTGTTTATTTAGTTTATTTTTCTGACCATTAAGTTTGCTCAGTTTATTCCAAAATTTACATTAATTTTATCTTACACTTTACAAAACGAAAAATATACATTTTAATAAAGACTATAAACTAAACTTAAACTATAGTAACCTAGATATTTAATTCCTAAATTATATAAAAAATTGAGCTCAGATCGGTGCGATCAGAGCGCTGTGATCGGTGGGCAGGGTGCCAAGAAGGCTGGCGGCATATCCACGCTGAATGGCCAAACTCAATCTTTGGCCAAACGCATTTTGGCCAAAGATTGAGTTACCAGCCCTTAGGTCACCAGAAACATCGATTAGGCGTGCGAAGATCTCTATCTTGTATTTCACAGCTACCTTAAGGTAGATAACATTTACAATGTGTTTGGTATTGAACTAGCCATAATTTAAATTCACGTTCTCAACATGAAAGCTTGATTAACGATCAACTTTATTATAATTATAATTCTGGTAATTTCTTGATAAATTCTGTAATTGGCCTTACCTATTTAATCTTATTCATAGCTATAAGTTATAATTGTAACGCTGTTGAATTCATGATTATAAATAAGTAAATAAAAAAAAAACTTTTGTTCTATACACAAGTTAAAATCGAGAAAAAAAAACAGCTGTTCTATACATTTTGAATTAGTAGGTATTCAACGTACTATGGTCATTTATTTCTCTTAATTTCAGACTTGGGCACACAACAAAAGTTCGTATTTATGTTAAATTTGAATTTTAATTATCACTTGCTAGTTCAATATCAAACACATTATTTATATATTGAAATTTACCAAACAATGTTAGAATATTTTTTCGTGTGGCAGTTGAAGAAGAGATTTTAAGCTTTTTTCAAGTATTTCAATAGCGTGTGTCCATATTGTTAAGGTATCATTATATCGGTACAGTAGCCTGACCGTGTGTGTGGTGTGAATCAGCAAGAGTTGGCGAAAGTTCGCCTCGTGACGCAACAGTTACGTCACTAATTGCAATTATCGGGCGCATTGCGAAATCGTTAGATTCTCCCAAACAGTATTAAGCTTTTCATACTACATGAAACAACATTTTCTATTCAATGCAACTCTGAGAGAAAATTACGAATTTAAGCGAAATTTATTTCGTCTGTACATAGCAGAGTTCTTAGAGGAATATTTTGTACAACTTTCATTTTACTGTAATAAAAAGCGGTGATGCAAAGGTCAGACCCTTTACAGGGTTTTATTAACTGACGATTTCATAGCAAGACTAAGTAACGCGAACTCAATAAAGCACAAAATTAACAATAACTTCTACACGTGTTTTTATGCATAATGCTATCCTGATATATTAATATTGTTATTAATTTAAGAAATAACATAAGGGAATAAATTGCTCGCGGACAGGATTGATTTGAAGTTGCATCCTTGTCTTTATACGACAACGCCCTACCAATTCGGCAACCGCGGTTCAATCTTCTCCACCATATCCTTTTGACGAGCTCCGTGGCGCAGCGGTCAACACGCCGACCTGTGACACGGATGGTCCCGGGTTCGATCTCCGGTCGGTTAAGATGAAAAAAAATTTTTTTTTTTTGATTGACCTGGGTCTTGAATGTTTATCTATATATGTATTTGTTATAAAATATAGTATCGTTGAGTTAGTATCCCATAACACAAGTCTTACTAAGAACTTACTTTGGGGCTATCTCAATCTGTGTGATTTGTCCATATATATTTATATAATATTTTATCCCATTCCTCTTATAAGTACCCATTAGGGCTTGCATCACCTAACGTAACTACCTTATCATTGACGTATAAAGACAAAGTTGCAAGTTCAAATCCGCGTGGAATTTTATCTTTTATCTTATTTCTCAATTTAATAACAACACAGAATTAACATCCATCATTCAAAACTTCTAAAAGCCAAACAATATTTTATGCAGCAGGCATTTCTATGAGTTCGGAACTACTCCACCAGTCTGGTGCAAAGATGGAAGTTTGATTTAAAAAGTTTGTTGTCCATCTGCTCTGGTTCCTTCGCCGAAGGAATGAGGTGTTTATTTACTTACTTTGGTTTCCGAATGCCGATACATCGCCTACCAATAAAACGTGGGTTTGTTGCCCTTGGGATGTAGGTAGTAATTTTACGCCCAGTAGTTTCTATTATATCTAAAGTAAATCACAGATTACTTATATAAAATTAAAAAAATTAAGCGTACCGCAACTCTAAAATCCTCCTTGTTCCCGGCTGAACTGATTTTGATAAAACATGTCCCTGAGCCTGGCCAAGATATAAGTTAACTTAAAAAAAAACGCATCTTATTCAGAGCACCTGTTTTAGAGCAAAGGTGCTTCAAACAGAAACTAAGATACAAACAAAGAGCGGTGAAACTTTTAAACAACACCCCACTCTTGCGACGATGGTTATAAATTTACCATTTGTATAAGCTATATAGATCGTAATGAGATACATAATTACGTTATTCTCATATGAAGGACATGTTGTACTGTATTCGTGTATTATAATTATTAGAGTTTGGTTTCTGTTGCGCGCCGTGACAAAGGCCGAGTCGGCCGATCTTATCTCACTGAATCCACAACGAGACGCTGTCTGCGTGCGATGCACACATGTAAACAGTGTGTTGAACATGTCTTCTTACTAATGAATACATTGAATTGTACGGCGTTTCGATAACCATGTGTACGACAATTTTTTAGTGCATAGTTGACGTTTTAATCAATTTAGATGTTTCCCAGTTTTTTGTAGAGTTTACCGATTAATCTGTAAATTTTCGATGCAGATCGGTAAATATATATAAAAATTGTCTGACAAGTTGATTGATAAGTCAAAACGAGTCTATTTCGTAGTCGAATCCCGTATGAGCTCGCCTCGGCCGGCGCCCGCAGGAAGCGATCTCTCACTACTTTTTTTATGGCTTGTCCGTTGCTCCCGGCTCGCATGTTGTGGCGATGCGCGGCGAACGTGTGATTATAGTCTTTTTTGGAACTTCAAAGTTTCGTTTATACCGTTACCCATTAATGCACACCACGCACGTTCATCCCGAATTCTTCCTGATTAGTAAAATGATGTTATTGTGTGGCGTTTGGGTAAACAGAGGTTTTTTGTCGCGAGATTACGCTACCCCGCGGCTCAACAGGTGCGGCGGGGGCGTCGGTCCCTCACGTCTTGTGTTCAGTTTTTTGGCCAGACGATAACGAACCCATATGATGCTTGCCTGTTTTCTCTCCGTTATTTCGTTTTCGATAGGTCAAGTTAAAATAAACTCTAATACACTAATTGCAGAATTGATATTTCATTATTGTAAGTCTAATGACTGAAGCTAGAGTTTTGAATTTAAAAATTACTGTTGTAAACTTGTATAGTAAGATCTTGTTAATATTCCACGCGACTCTACGCGATGTTTTCAATGTGTCTTTGACGTCAAGCATTCTTCAATTTGTGAGTACCTATGTTCAAATACTCTGTGGTTGAAACCAACCTCGGTCGATTTGACACAGACGTTTATGTACGAGTATCTATTTTTTTATGCATTGCTGATTCCAATGATCGCTGTACTAGTGAGGAATATTAGCGCGTATTAATATGACGATTTCGATTGGAACTTTAACATTCGATTTATTTTGACCTTATTACAATTTTTATGATGCCATTAAAACAATCTCAGGCTTTCTAATAAAGACAAAAGTCAGAGTTGCATTATCTTACAATCAAAAATTTTCTATCGATTTCAGGAAACGTGCAGTCAAACAGGCAAAATTTTACAAAAAAAAAACTTTCGTAGGATCATGTGAAATGCTCCCCAATTTATCGTTTTCCAAAACCCCTTCTAATTTATTGCTAAATCACTATCGTATCCCAAAGAGTAAACACGGGCCACATTGCTGCGTTGTCCCTCTGCAATGCACGCAGATGGTCCCTGAACAATAGTTGTGCAGTGCGTGGTCTCATGACAGCAGTAATTAACTTCCGGCCACGGGACCTTGGCCCCGGTCGTGCCACTAAACTAGGGAGATGTTGTTACAATGCGTGGAGTCTGGCACTGTTTAGTTATTGTAATAATTCGGTATTTTTGGTCGATAATGTGATTTTTACTTGACAACAGTAGCAGTTTGAGGAATATCGATGCTAACTTTTCTCTTTAAGGACCTTGCAAAGTCCGTCAAAATGTCTTTGATTCTTTGTGTTTTCTCTTAATTAAGTCTTGTTCTATTGAGTCGTTAAATGGCTTTACGAAACAAAAGGAGTTTCGAGCAGTGCTTTGATACCTGTGATTGCCACGACTTTTTAGAAATAAAGTGTCATTTAATTCTATTTATTTGTAAATTAATTAATTCCATTTTTGTAGGGTAAAACCCTACAAAAATGTGATTAATGTGATATAGTAATTAAATCTCCTGGGTCGATAAAAAATATATTTTTACAATATCCTACTCTCTTATTGTTGACTCCCTTACATTACTTTTTCTCCAATAGAGTACCTATTGCAGAAAAACAGCATTGTCTTGAGTTTCTGATATACAGTTGCCCAAGTTCTATCCGTCACTTTTACTATGATGACTATGATATGTCTTGCATAACTTATTTTATTTCTAAAAGAAATGTTCATTTTGATTGCTTCCCACATCGCGCCTAAATTAGGATCTTTTTTATTTACTGGGTAACATTTATAAATTATGCTCACTCCAATGAAGTGTTGCGGAAAAAGCGCATTGTCCTATGTTTCCGTTTAACTGTCACTCAGCTCTGGTCGTCACTGTGGCGCGACAAGTGTGCCACTATGATTATGGGTTAGCGCACGGCACCGGTCATCGACACATTTGCTATTTTCTCCAAATGTTGAACCGTGGCCAATGCTGCTGAACCTTGTCATATGACGAGTCAATGTGCCGATACATTAGACAAAGTCTAGCAAGCTATTTGAGACTCTTCCATATCGGCATAGAAGGAGTTGGGTAGTCATGCGTATTGTCATAAAGTTCTGGATAATTATATAGAGTTACAAACTCATCTCGAAGTTCGTTTTGAATCCCCATCCAATTCGACCACGATTGTTTATATGTACCCGTTACGCCAGCAAATATGAACCGGTTTGAGAGATGTTTTTTTTATTATCAGAGTAGCTTGATATAATCTAGAGGAGTTTGAACCTCTTGATCATAAGCATCATGATGTATCAAATTATTTGAAGTCCTTTTGCTCTTTATATTCCGATTTCCAATCAATATTGGTGAATAGAGTACTTATCGGGTTTACTCATAACCGCTTCATATTTGCGAAGGCTGTCCTGCCTTATTTGAGTCTATTTAGAGTCAAATAAGGAAGTGCGCGACATGCCGATTATTTCTTATTGTTCGAGCGTTATTTAGGTTAGTACAGCAATCACGATCAATTGATTGTCTGTAATTGAAGGGACGGTGGAGGGCTGGCGAGCTAGCTGCTGGGTTGCCGGGGTATTTTTGACTTACTTTCGACCGGATACTCAAAAACAATTTTTTATTAACCTGTATTGTCCTACTGCTGGGCAAAGGCTTCTCCCTTCTCCTTCCATTTATCGCGATTCAAAGCCACTTTTGATCGATTGCGCTGAAAAGCGTCAACATCATCAAAAACTTTTTAACGTGTAAAATTAATAATTTGTAATCTAGAGAGTGATAACATGTAATTTAAGGCGATTTTTAATTAAAATGCTTTTGATCATTCGAGTGTCTTTCAACTCGGGTCTCAACTATTCTAGTCCAACGTCGAAATCAAAGGGTTGTAGTTTTAATAACAAACATAAGTACGTATTATTTTCCAACTTTGTAATCTCGCGTAAAGTAGCTTATTCAAAGATAGAGTGCTTCTTCAGAAACCCCTATATTTGCTGTCTAGACTACTTCTTCTCAAAATACTTTGCTAATATTGGATCTCATTATTGAATTTCTACAAAACAAATTTTGTTTCTGACGTGTTATTGAACTCTTGTTATCTTATCACTACTTATTCTCTGATATAATGTGACTAATAGTCTTTTATTTACATAGTTTTCTTTCAATTTTAGATTATTCTAAGAACAAAATAAAGTTAGTTTTTTAAATTTTGTTTTGTAATAATACGTCTCATGTTTCTTACATTTGAGTTTATCTTCGTTCGTTAGCTGTGGTTTGACGTCTTTTTATTATTATGACAGAAAAAATATTACTTTATACTTTTCATCCTGTAAAACGATTTGGCAATTTTTTACGATGTCTCTTTCTAGCCTCATGCTTATGCTCTGTATTTAGTAAATTTCCTTAGTCAATGCTGCCAGTCTTCTGGGCACATTACCGCAGGGTAATGACCTGCGGGACATTTTTTATTTATAGCTAGGTTTTATTTATAAGTCATTTTATTTCTTAGGTAGGTTTAATTGTTAGTTTCTAGTTCTTATAAGTTAGTTTTATTGTTTAATGTATTATATTACCTGCTAATAATTTACCTTAGTCATAATCGAGGCCATCCAAAAAATCTACAGATTAGAACTCCTATCGCGTTGTGCCGTGGATTTGGCGAGCACGCCGCCGCAAATAACCCGCGTGGCCGCCGCCGCGTCACAGACATGTCATATCATGCCGCCGGCACCAAAACAAAACTTTGTGACTGGCTGACTGCGGTTTAGGATGAGGACTAATTCCCGTGGTTACAGTCCACATTCCTAGGTTTGCAATATGTTATTCAGAACTTGCCAATTTTATCTTTTGCACCAAATAAAAAAATTGTGACTGCGGTTTGAGGATGAGGACTACTTCCCGTGGTTACAGTCGACATTCCTAGCTTTGCAATATGTTAATCAGAAACTGGATTTTTTTTTTATGTATTTTTATTAGGACTAATTGCCGTGGTTACCACTTGTCTTGTTGGCAATTAGTCCTCATCCTCAAACTGCAGTCACAAGTTTTGTATTAGTGCAAAAGAAAAAAAAATCTACACATTCCTAGATTTGCAATATATCAATCAGAAACTGGTAATTTTATCTTTTGAACTGATTTTGGTGAGATCAGAAATGAAACTATGAAATTTATAGGGACCAACAAATCGTCTTCAGCTAGCGCTACAGTAAGTTGCGACCTTGTGACGTAGAACTATAGATAACTATATGATACAATATTTAATTGATACTAATAGATAAACATTTAAAGTGTTATACTTTTTACCGAGACGTCTGATTTTGATATTTCTTTATCATTAGGTGGTCCCATATATATTAAAAAAAAAATCCAATCAAAATTTAATTTCCGCTTTTCGTCGGTTTAATTCTCGCATTATAAAGTTTACATTATTATGTTGAGTTATAGTAATGATAATAAAGGTAAGGGTTTGTAATTAAAATTTATGAAAATAGAGTTCAGTTCTTTTTGCGAGTTGCAGAAGAGGGATTTTAGAATGTATTGTAATTTTTAAAGCCGTGTCGAACGTAGGTCAAGATTTCAACCTAAACATTTTTTGGACATTGTATATGTGTCTTCACAGATTGACGCTAAGTTTTGAAAACAATAATTTCCTCGTTTGTCCAAGGATCTGCATACACTTGGACTCCTGCAGTGTCAATATGACACTAAAGTAGTATTAGCTCAACTGGTCCCTAATGAGATCATTTGGTGATACCGAACTATGACACACAAAAGCAAAAAATGTGAACGCTTTGTTTTGTGCAGTCGAACCCGAGTTTGATATAATAACACGTGGCTACTTACTTTTCATCTTTGTTCGCGGTAACTGAGGGCTCTTTAGACACTTGTTGCATGTTTCACTCCCGACTCGGAATACAGACCTTTTTTGTTTTTGCGACTTTCGAGGTTTTAAAAGTTTAAATAGCATCACAAATATTACTAAGAATTTTACCGTCATATTTTTGTGATAGATATTACCGAAACTAGCAATTTTCCCGCGACTTCACCGAATTATAGCCTATGTCACCCGCAAATAAATTAGCTTTCTTAAAGTGAAAGAATTTTGAAAATAGGACCAGTCGTTTCGGAGACTATTCAATGCAAACAAACAATGAACATTGAAGTTTTTCTTCTTTGTATTATTAGTACAGATAATCATGTAGGGACAATTCATATACATTTCAAATCATCTGATATTTAAAATCTCCGTCTGAATTGTAAAAAATAAAGGAAAATCCTGTATCGTCATCGCGAAGTACTCTTTGTTCGGAAGCTGCAGGTCCTGTAGACTCGGCCTGTTTGGTTTGCGACTCGTTCAGATTTGCACTATTTATAAAGTGTTTTCTGTGGACTCGGCCGCGATTTACGCTACAAGTTACAGAGGAGGTATGTGACTTCCCCTCGTTTTCTTATTTTTGTCTCGATTCAAAAGCTCTACATTTTAAAAAGTTTCATGAAAATCTTATTTGCCTTATTTTTATTCTTAAGAATATTTGATGCTTCAGGATGATTATATCTTTCGCCGGAGTTCTGAAATTTTGTCTAAAGAAACTTTTCTCGATATATTGTGAGTTTCAACAACTTTTTACCTGTTTAATGCCTAGAAACGAGTTGGAGTCGAGTTGCCACAGGCAACCGGTGTCCGGTGCGTAATCGTAACACATCTGGCATGGCGAAGTACGTTCACTTTTGTTGTGAACGTATGAGGAACGTACCTGGTCTGGTGGAACTGTGCAGTTCATGTTGAGCCATTTCGGGTGCTGGGCTGGCAGGCAGGAGCAGTAGGGTTCGAGGCAAAGGCTTTGGGGTTCCGATCTAACGAGGGAGTTAGTCCCGCGCGCGAGAAGCGCTAGTAACACTAGGAGACGGTACATAGTACCGCGTGCGCGCTAGGCGCGCCAGACTCGACTGAGCGCGTCCACTGTCGTGCTCCGACTGGCGCCCGTGCCGCTAGCGGTACACTGCTGCCTGCCTCTCGGCCCACGTAGTGCCGCTCTTTTATTGACGCTCCCAATTATCGATATAGGTGATTCGATTACATTAGCGCTATTCCCACTCGATACTCTAATTTTTAGCGAATATTTTGATCATTACAATTATTATGCTAACTCTTCTGAATAGTCTAATTGCACATTCCATTTTGTGTTAGACAAAATCGGCATTGGACTTTATTATTCTGGGTTTGTTTGAGCAGTAAATTAAAAGCTTTTATTTTTTTAATTCATAATGGCAGTACAAAAAGAAGAATTACAAAACACACCAATATGATCCTACATGTAAATGTGATCTGCTATCAAACTTTTATTTACATACTTGTAGCATAGTAAACCACAAAATAAATAAATATAATGCATAATGCATACATTTTCTATAAAAGTACTAAAAATAACTCAACATCTTTAGTATTCATGCTGTAACTGTAATATGATTTGGCAAAATTATTACGACCGCCCGCGTGCCTGACGCCAAAAATTGCTAAAGGAGTCAAGTTAGTATAAGTCCGTTTGACAATCAATATTGTCAAGGAGCGAACGGTAGGCCGTGTTGTGACTACGCCCACGAGGCCGTAATCTTAGCATAATAAACTAATGAGCGTTCGATTTTATTACAACAAAAGGCCTTCAGTAATGGCTTGCTATTACTGAGTCATTAGTAATACGAAAACAGTCTTGTGGCCGTCATCAATTCCTAAAATAATCCCAATTATATTATTATCTATTCATGTTATAATTTTTTCTGGGAACGTATTAGACGTCTATATTTTTCATATGAGTACTACTTTTTGCTCGCAACTCCGTTCGTCGAAAACTTTATAATAATATCTTCAAAATAGGTATCCTGTATTTTATCCGAGGCCGTTTTAGGAGGCCTGACTCAGGACATGGTCTGCCTAAGTGCTAAGTTTTTTTCTAAATACTTCAAGCGGTCGTATAAAGTGTATTGTCTTGAACAATACATTTAAACATCCAAAAATTGTAATATTAGAACAACTGTTGAACGTGTTTATTAACAATTTCTTATGAAATTCTTAATACATCAAACAAGTATTTTTTCGGAAATCATTATGGAAGCTACACAATTGATTGCTTTTAACCCACACGACGTGCCTTTTACCTGTTGCCTACACGCCTTATTACCATTCATCCTTTTCCATTCATGCTTTTCAGAGTACTTCAACATATTCCAAATATAGCGTTGTTAAGTGATCTCTGGGGCTAGCTCAATTTTCGTGATTTGTCCTTATATATTTATTTAGAAATGTGTGATATTGTGTTTAGATGTTTTTTTGTTGCGTTTTGTCCGGTCGACTTCTTTAATGTGTAAGTATATAAGTGTATATTCTACTACAATTGATATTGTCATTGCAATATCAATTAAGCTGGAATATATAATCTTTTTACAATAGACAAACTAAACGTCATTATACTCCATTTTCTTTTTCCATTTCTTTTAAGCCCGTGGTAGAGATTCGTATATACAGATAATAATTAATTGGTACATTAAATTTCATATCTGAAATCAACTGGCTTTGGTCAGACTACATTTATCGATATTCGTTACGATGTATCGATATCGACCACCGAGCGGTGCATCGATTCGATAACCTTTCGTCGGTGGGCGCGCCTAATACGCAGGTCTGTCGCGCTTTGCCGGCGCGGCGCCGCAACACTGCACTTAGCACATCTCCTGCACTTCTTAGCTTAATTCGGCCCAAACAGAAAAACATGAGCGTTGCTGCTCTACAAAGGCTTTGACATTGCTTCCCAGTTCGGCCCTTCAGGCTAGGCACGCAAATCGCGGCCCATTAGGTATATGAGAGTTAGATGTCTCTCCAAGCCTTGCGCACACAGGCAACTCCCAAAGTCGAGGTTCGTCCCTCCTGGTCCCCCTTTGGTGCTGTCCGCCTTACAGGTTGAGGGCACTCTGCCCTCATCTCAAAAGTCCGGTGTAGTAGCGAAAGCTCACTTGGAGCTAGTACACAGTTCATTCAAAAAATAAATTTCTTGGCTTTAGTCTCTTGACCAGCAGCCGGGAGGTCAGAAAGTTATCAGTAGCGCTGACTGCTGGAGCTTAATCATTATGATTTTAGCTCATCTCCAAATTAACTTATACGATTGGGTAGGACAAATACCTAGGTAAAAAGTATCCGAAAAACGCGGCGTAGTATTATTACATTATATTGGTACTACAAATAATTGGTAAAACACAAGCAATTTTCTTTGCGACTTTTTCCCCGTCAATTATAGCCTTTGTTACCCGCAGATAAATTAGCTTTGTAATAATTGGTTTAGTAGTTTCGGAGCATATACATAAGAAACAAGAGCCTAGTTCTTTAATTTGATAATGGATCACAAAAGGTATTTTTTTGGTTAGAAGCCAATTAGTGCAAAAGAAATCACTTATGTAATTACACAGTTTTTCAGTAACTTCATTAATGGACTGTTTATTTATTTTTTATTTAGGTATAATTATACTTACACAGAGTTTTAATGTCTCCCATAAATGAAAATTTCCCTTTTAATAACTGACATTTAATAATCCTAAGTTTGAAATGTTTGAGGAGAAGATTAATAAACTTTGTTTTCATTAAAACTCGAGTACTTATTTTGAAAGTATATTTTAACACGGTAGGTAGGTAGCCAGTCAGCGTAGAGTTTAGGCCAAATCATTTGACTGCTCTGACTAGTACATGGCTCTGGTAGTGCAAAGAGGGTCGTGCTTCTGTAGTGGAGAGTAAAAAGATCTGATGATTATGATAGGTAGGTAGATAACGCACCTCGCAATACATTGTATTGTACTAGACTCGTGCTGGAAAGTGGAATCAAAATAGTGATGGGTTGCTAGCCGCATCGCCTATAACGTGATTCCTAGAGGTGATCCCTTAAATTTTCGCTCAATCTACTATTTTTGAACTTATTACTATAGACATGAAAATCTTTTGCTAGCCATTATATATTTTTTAGGAATTTTTAATGTCTTTAAAATTGTAATTTAAATTTAGATGAAATGCGACTGAAACATACTAGTAAGTTTGAAGGTCTTGAAGTTGAGTAGATGGAAGTGAGGCCGCCGCGTGGGAATTCCCATCTGATTATGGTATGCGGCTAGTATGCACGCAGCTGCCATTTCACATTACATTTATGAGTTCCCAATGTTAATCCAACTTTTTTCAAAATGAAATGATATTTCGAAATGATTTAGGTACTATGATATGAAATTATTTATTTAGGTACCTACGTGAAACATGGTTTAAGATGTCACAAGAAATAACAGGGTCCAGTAAGTCTAGCGATCAAACAAGGGGACATGTAAATGTTTATAATTTTATGCCTAATAATTTACAGTTATATATATTTATATTAATTGAATTATTTAAATATTAGTGAATAGTTTAAAAGTTTCGAAGCAATTAAAAAGTTAAATGCAATGAAAAAAATAATATTAATAGGGTACATATTTGTTGAATATAAAAAGATAAACAGAAAAATACATAAAAATATATACTTATAATACTTACGTACAATTAATTAATATGTTCAAGTTAGTTCCGTTGACGTTACCTATCAAGAGTTTATAAGAAACTAGCTGTTACCCCCGGCTTCGCCCGCGTGATATATAGGCTATGTCCTTCTCAGTACCCTAATCTATGTGTATGCAAAATTTCATGAAGATCGGTTCAGTAGGTTGGGCGTGAAAGCGTATCAAACAAACAAACTCACTTTCGCATTTATAATATTAGTTAGGAAAGGATAATTAGGATTAGGACTAGCAATTTTCTCGCGTACATTTTAGCTTTCTGGTGAAATGCTTTAGAAAATCGGTCCAGTAGTTTCGGGGCCTATTCAATGCAAACTAACACACAAATCTTTATTCTTTTCACAATCTATCTGTATATATAAAATGCAAATCTGACTCACAGACTTATACAATAACGTACAGCTACTTGTACTATAATGTCGACGAGCTCCGTGGCGCATCGGTCAACACGCCGGCCTGCGACACGGATGGTCCCGGGTTCGATCCCCGGTCAGGTCAAGATGGAAAATGATCTTTTTCAGATTAACCTGGGTCTTGGATGTTTATCTATATAAGTATATGTTATAAAATATAGTATCGTTGAGTTAGTATCCCATAACACAAGTCTCGAACTAACTTTAGGGCTAGCTCAATCTGTGTGATTAGTCCGTATATAGGTATTTATATTTATTTATGTACCAACGTTACGTGGATTGCTTACGAAAGGACTTATCAAAGAAATGAAAATTGTTAGTAAATTAAAACAATTTTTAAACAATTTACTTACTAACAATTTTTGTTACATTATTACATTTTCCTGGAAAATCATTACAACGTATATACTTATATAGAACTGGAATTGGGTGAATAGACAATAGATTGTGCAATAGCTATATTTGTATCTAGTAGTACTTAATAAACTTTTATTTCAATAATTCCTATGGGATCAATACTGGGGCCCAATATGACTATACCTAGAAACTTGAAATTACGTACACAAATTCCTTTCATGACGTAAGTGAGCAGTAAAATAGAATTTTGAGAAATTCAACCCCTAAGGGAGTGTCAAATGGGCTGAAGTGTGCAGCGGACTAAATTGCTGAAAAATTGCTAGTACACTTCACTATTTGCCTCCGTACTCCAGCGACAGCTCTGTCGTGTCCGAAGTACTGTGAAAATCATAAAAGAGATCAAAACATCTCCACGACCTTTGGTGTGGATTTCCGAAGCCGTACATCACACCACGCTTTGTGGAGAAAATACACGCTTTTGTTTTTCTTCTTTATTACTTATTTAAGTCCCGCACACGATAGACTTTTATCGGTCGATAATAGAGAGAGAATTTTTTTTAATCTATGGTCGATAATTTGGTCGGGCTTTTACTTAATCAGTATAAAGATGTAACGATTATGATATATATACGATATTTACTTTTATTGTTATTCATTAGAGAGTATAATTCTATGCAAAGATTTATGGTTGACCGTTAGACGGAAAAACTACAGTTTGGTGGCACATATGCAATTGCACCTATATAATATGCTCGTAGCTATAACTATAGTTTTTATATAATTCCGAGCGGGATACCAACCTGTAATGTTTTTATTACTTCTACTTATATATTATATAATTATAAGCTCCTTGCCGAACCGCAGATCATTTGGAAAACGAGGTGACAAGGACAAGAAACTGTTTGGTTTCAGGATATCTGGGTCGTCATACATGAATAGTGGCTTATGTGGCGTTTTATAGTTCAATTTAATGGGGTGGTACGGAATCCTTAGTTAGGGTGTTCGAATCTGACTCGCACTTGGCTGTGGTGACATCGATAATAAACTGGCGCGAACGCGCGCGCCTTAAGAGGCTTACATCAGCGAAACTAGCGCCACCCGCTATTTAATTCAGAATATATTTAAAAATCTACGTATGTATTTCCTTAGTAAAATAATACTCGTAGTATTTTTTGTTGAACTTTTCGTCAATATTATCATTTCCGATTGAGAGAATTACTCATTACCGCCAAAAGTGGCCGTTTTTGGCGTTAATCAGTAGTTCTCTTGATTTACCAAATGTAAAATACTGAAAAGCAATACAAAAAATCCTACAAGTCATTTACTAGTGAAGTACTTACGTAGATTTTTTTTAATTTGAACTTTTTTAGTTGAAAAGAAATAAAACCAGGGGTGGCGCTAGTTAGCTGGTGTAAGCGCCTTAAAGCGCCAATCAAAGCGATTAAGTCGCCAATCATGGAATAATAACCAGTATAGGTCCCTAAAAACGTCACAGTGACGCAAAAACCTAACCATGCAGACGTGTCTCGACACAAGCCCACGCACACTTCAACATTCATTACGCATGCAATTTTCCTAAATTTTCCCTGCTCGAAAGTCAAACTCTTTCAAGCGTTAAATAAGCTAGGCAGGTACTTATGGTACACATGTAAAGTTAAAAGTAGAGGTCGCTAGTGACGTCTGAGACGATGACGTACATAGATCCACGTCATCGTTTTACATTTAATCGGGAAAGTCAAAAACAGTCTTTCTTCTCAGGTTGGCACAGTATTGAAGTACTAACTCACTTGCTTATGCTCTCTTACACTTATTCAAATCTTATTACTTTTACTTGGAGATAATTATATCCGCTTTTATTTATTGAGTTTCTATCACAGAATTTAGAATACAGATCTGTGGTTTCTAAACTAATATTATAAAGAGGTAAGTTTTGGTTCTAAACTAATATTATAAAGGTTTTTTTTTGCTTTGAATAGACTGCAAAACTACTGAATCGATGGCAAAGGCTAAAATTAACGCGAACGAAGTCGCGGGTAAATTGCTAGTATATAAATAAAATGCTGAATAAAATGGTAAAAGTGTGCGATCTGTTGTCGCCTAATGCATATTACCGCCGCTGGTTCCGATGCGAATGTTCGAACTCGCTGCAAGTTTCCCGGCTCTGCCAACTTCGAGCTACTCGCATTCGTGCATTTTACGAAATGTCGTCAGATTCTTCGATGCTTCTTATTAAATTATTTACTCTTATTTATTCATGAGTTTCTTCCAAATATTTCGAACTTCGTATTCATAAAATATCATCATCAGGTCTTTGTTAGTCTCCACTGCAGGAGCACGACCCTATCTGTACTACCAGAGCCTTATATTAGCTTGAGTAGTCGAATGATTATATAATATATAAACAATTTATGTTGTATTCAATTAGTTTATTTATACTTTGAATCAATCCATCATCTTTTACCATCAGGTGAGAAGGGAGACAAATGCCTAATTCTATAAGTAGTTAATAAAAAAAAATCCCTTCTTATACCTTTAGGATTGTTGCATTTTATAAGTACTTATTCAAATATTTTAACACTATTGATTAATATGTAACAAAACTAATAACTAAATAAAAGCCTATTACAACCATTTCGTCCGTAAAAATCGGTTTAGCCGTTTTAGAGGTGGTAAGGTGCTCCTACACAGCAGTTATATAACGTTATATAACAATGTGTAACAACGATAACATACTATACCACCATACAATATCAAGAATGTGATTGTGTTACACATTATTTTAAAACGTTATATACCTAACTGCTGTGTGGGAGCACCTTTAGGTGTTCGAACAAACCTGACTTTGTTTTACATATATAAACTGACAGGAAAATTACTTTTTTAAAATTAAGTAGCACATACATTAAATTGCGTAATGCGTAACTAATAGTAATATAGGTAAAAAGCTAATCTGTTTAATTTAGCGAACTTCATATTTTTTTAGACGAATATCTTTCGCGGACACGTGTGTCTTACAAGGTTGCAGCTTCTAGAAAAACAGCTACTAACAGAGAGTAAACTTATTACCATTCTACGCCAGTCACCATCGCCATCGATATAGGGAGGTTTTCTTGAGGAAATGCTATGTGTTGACCTTGTCGTTTGCTACGGCCTAGGGATGGGAGTAAAGATGGTGTATTTTTTTTAGCTGTTAGATCCCACTCTTGGGAAAAGCCTCCATTTTATCGCCGTCTCTTTCCAAGTTTTGTCTAAACCGGACAAGTCATCTGTCCATCTCTTTTTAGGTTTGCCACTTGATTGCTTCCCTTGATATCTCAAGTCTTGTAAGCCTATCTTTCCGGTGTAAACGCAGGGACATTTTTGTAGATTTATCCTATCAATATCCCATAGAAAATCTTTTTCTTTGAGGAGTCGACTGATTTGTCGGGTCAGCCGAACAAGTTTGTACGAAAATAACAATTATTTTTCGACTATACTTCATTGTTTCTGTATAGGAAGTTGTTCATTTAACAGGTTGAGTCGCCTCCTAAAATGTGTGTACTAATTAAATAGTAAGAGTGAATATTTATCAATAGTTTAATAGCTCTTATCGTACCATTTTCATTTCGAGCCATTAACTGTCCCACTGCTGGGCAAAGGCCTCCCTCCATTTTTTCCATTCGGTCTGAGCTAGGGATAGATTTATCCAGTTGTCGTGGAGCTTGTCGTACCACCCATTTTAATTCGCTACTTCATTTAAAGCTTTGGCTGCGAGAGAATACCAAAACGACATTAAGTCCACACATTGTTTATTTTTTAAAGTGAGCAATAATTTTGAATGATTAACTTAATATTGATGTCTGAGTTATATTCACCTGGTCCCGTGGGCAATTTTCCACATTTAGGCCTCTTGTCTGGGCCCTCTGTGTGTGGGCAACCTGAGTTATGGGTACAGTTGATAAATTATGAGGGAGAAAAAGTGCGGGCCCTGCCCTACCTCTCAGCTGTTAGAACAAAGTGCATTTCCCGGCTTCGTAAGCTCCTGTCAGCGCCGCATTGACGGCGGCAGGCTTGTTTACGCATTCCTTTTGTATCGCCAATATGCATCTCCCAGAGGCCGTGTCAAGCGAGACTTATGTTCAACATGGAAAATGTACTGTATTATAAATAGCAAAAAGCAAAGCTTTAGCTTTTAAAGCTCGCGAAGACGTATTGAGAATATTTTTTTATAAAAAAGTTAAAATGTGTCTGTGAGTGATGAAATGTATGTTTCCTAAAAATAAATTAAAAAAATTATAAACTATCAATTTTCCCGCGACTTCGTCTGCGTAAAACTTAACCCCACATTTTCCCCCTAAGGGGTGGGGGTGGGAAAAGTGTTAGGGATCGCGTAGCTTGCCCTGATCATTGACAATCAGTCGGTTAAAAATCAAAAGCCGATTTTGTTTGATTTAAATGTGACTTATTAGGAAGTAAGCGCACATTGTTAATTTTTGTTCGAACCCGTTCTACTAATCGATAAAACGCATTAAAAATCACTGTTTTTAAAATGTCTGGAAGACTAAAGAAACAACTGAGAACCCCTTTTTAGATAAAGTAAAGACCCTGGAGGTCTTTACCCAAATTCTATGGAGAACCATAAGAGTGCCACTTGCCCCTATCTTGGGCTATTTGCATTCAATTTTGTCTCCAAACAATTATTTATTTATTTGACGAGCTCCGTGGCGCAGATGGTCCCGGGTTCGATACCCGGTCAGGTCAAGATGGAAAATGATCTTTTTGAGATTGACCTGGCTCTTGGATGTTTATCTATATACCTATAAAATATAGTATTGCTGAGTTAGTATCCCATAACACAAGTCCCGAACTTACTTTGGGGCTAGCTCAATCTGTGTGATTTGTCCGTATTTATTTATTTATTATTTAATTGATTGTCAACAGATGCATTACCACGGAGCGGCAATTCCTCTCCGATTTTGTGAGTGGAGCCGAGACAACAGCGGGTGGCCGCTTAGCGCGCTGGCTCTCGCCGGCCTCGCGTGTGGAGCCATCCCGCTGCGAGATGAGGGCCCCGACCGCGCCCCTGCGCCCCTCGGCCCGCGCGACGCTGCCGATCATCATCCGGGACCAGTACGGCGAAGCAGTCAGCAGTCCCAGCCTCAAGGTTGAGGTAAGTCCTACTACCATCCAAGAGCAGGCCTTTTTGCTAACGTTTGAGCTCCAGACAGTTTGAAATCTGTTTGTAGGGGGGTCAGGTGTACTACCCCCCAGTGTAGAGCTATCTCGCTGCGAGAGGGCCCCGGCCCTTGGCACTTCCGACTCCCGACCTCACGTGGAGTCATCCTACGACCCAGCGACAGCCTACTACTGAGGTACATTCTTTCTTAACAGCATCATCCCAATACGTCAGTGCTTTATTCCGTGCTTCGGAAGGCACGTTAAGCCGTTAGTCCCGGCTGCCATCTGGTAGTCGTTAAAGGAACCCCGTCAGAGGCCAAGAGGCGGTTCCGAAGAACTCTGACACCAGGGTGTGCGTGGTCGACTGACCGGGTCACCTACACGAAATGATGATGATGAATACGTCAGTAAACTGTGTACCTACCCGTGGTAGCCCAGAGTATACCGAACGCACCAACTAACTCTTTCTATTATTGTTCCCGTGTATTTTTTGTTTATTTTCACTTATCGGACCATTAAAACGGGTAAAGATATGCCTACGGTAATTAGGAATATTATTCCAAGAAATCACAAGTAAAGACAAAACAAATATATTTCAACAAGATAATTACAGTGCTACTTAGTTCGATTTTAACGAAAAACAAATTTTGATTATTTAGTCTAATTATACTCGTACCTACGCCTTAGGGTATACAGAAGGGTATTATTTTCATACCTTATTTTTCTTATTTTATTAACTAAACTAAATTCATTAAATAAAGAAAATAAGAAATGGTGAAAAAATTCCACGCGGGCGGGCATTGAAGCTGCGTCTAGATTTCAGTACGATCTATGCGTTGCCAATTACGCCACCGCGCTTCAAGCCCCGGCGCCGAATTTCTCCACCATTCCTCTTACACGCATCTAGGCTTGCGTCACCTAACACAACGACCCCACTTTTACAAGTGCACTTTTACACGGGCAACGCATACTTAGATCGTACTGAGATCTAGACGCAGCTTCAAGTCCTGCCCGCGTGGAATTTTTACCATTTCTTATTTTTTTTGTTTAATAAATAAGGTAAAATAGCATTGTGAATGCAAAATAAATCCCATATAAACTAAATTAGAATTATTGGAAGAAAGCATTGTAACAGGTTTAAGATATCAGTGACGCATTAGGTCCATTAAGGTGGGTCTAAAATACAAAAGACCTTTCACGTCCGTTAGTACTCACTGAAAGGTATCTAAGGTTATCAATTAACGTAGACTTGTAAGAAACTAGATAACAGACGAGACCATACCGATGTCAAGATGACCGCTGTGACTCAGCAGTATCGCAGTGCCTTTGAAATGTAGGGTCCAGGGTTCGATCTCCGGCCAGGTCATGACTACTTTTTTTAGACTGGCTTGGGTCTTGAATGTTTATCCGTGATGTACTTATCTATTTAAATATGGTATCGTGGAATTATTATCCTATGACAGAACTTCACAACTTACTCTAGGTCTATCATCATCATCAGGTCTTTTTTAGTCTCCACTGCAGGAGCATGGCCCTCTCTGTACTACCAGAGCCATAATATATCAGCCAGAGCAGTTAAAGGATTTGGCCTACACTCTCCACGCTGGCCAGATGGGTTGGAAAGGAACGACGGGTTGTAGGTCTAAGTAATTTATAAGTATTTATTTATTTATATCGACGTCTCTTCCGGAATCCGTTAGCTTTTTGGTTAATTATTTTAACGTGCCTTTTAAAAATACCCCAGGAGCTTTTGTATTAATGCCTTCATTGGGAAAAGAAAATCAAAGGTCGAAAATAGATATTACTCGAAAATAAAAAAATAAGAGGATAAGACCAGCCACCTACCATTTGATTTCGTTAAAATTCTTTTTAAAAGTTTCGTCGAATTTGGGCACAGAGCATGGAATTTCAATGTGTTATCAAGGATTCAATGCGAGCGACGACACATTCTGTGCTCTATGTACGTAATGAGTATTTCTCGTAATTAACCAAATTCAATATAGTGAAAAGTAATACCAAAATGCTATGCGTAATTTACGTCCCAAGTACCGGATAAACCTTTTCAATTTTATCTGATTTAGTATTAAAATTCGGCCAAACTCAAGTGGGATTGAGCCGGGCATGTGTGCCGCATGCAATCAGACAGATGGGCCCGGAAGGTCACCCTGTGGGTACCCGATGGACCTCGGCGTAGGGGCAGACAGACCACGAACGAGATGACCTCGACAGGTTTTGTAATGGCTGGCAGCAGATTGCACCAGATAGGGATGAATGGAAGAAGGAAGGGGAGGCCTTTGCCCAGCAGTGGGACACAAATTAGGCTATAATATATAATATTTAAACAGTATATTAAAATAAATCTATGCCGCTTTTAGCAAGCCTTACTTACTTATGCCATAAATATTATAATCTTATGCTGATAATCACTAGAGGCTCCATGCAATCCTGGATTTATAAATAGGCCGTATAGGCCGCGGCCTGGGGGCGGTAGATTTCAGAGGACGGTCACTTGATTTCAGAGGATAAAAGTCAAACACGTCCACTGGTTTTCTCATGGTTGTTTATACTTTCAATAAATCCCTATTAAAAAATTGTATATCTTGTTTCTTTTTTACGTTCTCTTTCTTAATGACTAATTCATTCGTTTATTTAACTTTCATTTTTTCATTTATATAAATAATAATTTTCCGTTTACCTACCATATATAGGAGGCCCCTTTGCTACAAATGGAAAATTATTATTTAAGAAAGTCATGTACATGGGGCGGAGGAAATAAAGTGGCCTACACTCATAAAAAAAAATCCGGCACTGGCTCCATGTGAAATAGACCAGCAGCGACAGACTGAAAAATTCTGTAGTTACGGAGCTTAAACAATACAACAAACGATCAAATATTTCCCTTTTATAAGTAATAGCTTTTACTCGCGGCTTCCGAGTCGTTTATCGGAAATCTCACGGGAACAGTATGGGATCGAACAGTCGGGATGAAATAAGTGTCCTTTTCAGTAGCCGAACCTATGTGTATGCTAAATTTTAAGAAGATTGGTTCAATAATAAATAAATAGATATATATGGACAAATCAGACAGATTGAGCTAACCCCAAAGTAAGTTCGAAACTTGTGTTATGGGATACTAACTCAACGACACTATATTTATAATAGATACTTATATAGATAAACATTCAAGACCCAGGCCAATCTGAAAAAGATCATTTTCCATCTCGACCTGACTGGGGATCGAACCCGGGGATCGAATCTTACCCCCGTGTCGCAGGCTGGCGTGGTAACCACTGCGCCACGGAGCTCAGATATAGATAAAGCATGAAGAGTTAGAAACAAACAAATATACAAATTCAAATTTATAATATTAGTTGGGATTCAGATTAGTATAGTTTTACAGGTCACGGGTTCGACAAATCATCGCCTTGCCTAGTCTAATAGGTCTATGGCGTATTTTTACTTTAATAATTTATCCTATTTCACCTCTATTTTTAAGTCTAGTTCTAGACGTAAATAGGTCTATGGCGTATTTTTACTTTAATAATTCATCCTATTTCACCTCTATTTTTAAGTCTAGTTCTAGACGTAGGTTGAGTAAAAGCTTAACAATGTCTTGAAATTATTTATAAAGACATTGTCACTCCGTTCATTAGAGGTGGCTGGGCACGCAAGGTGACCTGGCGCCCTTAAATTCTATCTGGAGAGTACGTCAGTACTTATTAATTCTATGGTGTTGTCTGAAGCCGTATGTAAGGAATCTCATAAGACCCTGTCAATACTTCCATTGTTGTCGGTTTCATTGTTCGTGTAAATATCAAATATTTTTCCTTTAATAGAAATTTCTTAAAGCGAACTTTCCATCCAATTACGGCATTCTCTTTATTAAAGACAAACAAGCCATTCCCAACTCGTATTTCATTTGTCTAGCTTGTAAAAAATCCCTTAGGGTTTAAAAGGGTCGTAACAAAAGTAGCATTATACCAAATAGTGGTTTCTTTAAAAAAAAATAATACCCGTCTGCCTTTTTTGCCGCCAAATTGTTTTTATTTTGCTGACCTTACATATCCTATGTTACTCGGGGGGACAATATGAATCCGTCAAGCTCCGTGGCGCAGCGGTTAACACGCCAGCCTGCGACACGGGGATCCCGGGTTCGATCCCCGGTCAGGTCATGCTGGAAAACGATCTTTTTCAGTATGACCCGGGTCTTGGACGTTTATCTATATAAGTATATATTATACAATATAGTATCGTTGAGTCAGTATCCTGCGACACAAGTTAACAACTTACTGTGGGGCTGGCTCAATTTGTGTGATATGTCCCTATATTTATTTATTTATTTATTTATATAATCTAATGCCACCTTACGGTTCAATGAATTTTGAAGTGTGAATTTGAAATTTTTAAGGAAATAAGAATAGAACAAGCATTATTACATACATACCTACATACTACAAACATTACCCCCTTTCTGGATCAGTTGGGTTAAAATGTCAGTTCGTCACGTCCTCCTACAAGCGAATCTTAAAAGCAACCACTCTTAATAAATTAAGATGTACATATAACATAATTATGGTTATAAAAAAATCACTTAGGCACATTCACCATATCTTATTTCTTAATATAACAGCATTGTAAGTATTGTATTGCATAATAATCCTCATAATACTAGCAACTTCCTCCCGAGTTCGTCCGCGTAAATTATGGCCTATGTTACCTGTAGATAAATATGCTTTTATTCAATACTTAAATGAAAGATTTTTGAAAACAGGCAAATAGTTTCGGAGCCTATTCAATGCAAACAAATAATTGCTTATTTGTTTGCATTGAATAGGCTCCGATAGCTTTCATCTTTATAATATTAGTATCGATTAAAATCAATAGGTACTTGGCAGTTGTTTTTTCTCCTCGTGTTACCTTACAGATCGAAAAAAGTCTAGTTCGCAAGATTATCATAACCTCAAGCTCTTATATAAGAATTAAGAAATGTTATGTGTGACAATTATAAAAACGGTCAATGTTTTCAAGAAATTTTCTAACGACAGCCGTATCGTTTTTTAAACAAAAATACATATTTCTATTCAATAAAGTAACACAAGTTATAGTACGTGCTTATGCATTGAAAAAAATGGTTCCTTTATTTTTTTCAATGTACATATTAATTACATATTGAATATTAAAAACAAATGGTTCATGATTTTTATGGAAATAAATTTTAGTTATAATTGAACTTACTATACTACTACGCGAACTACCAAACTTTTATTTCAATAAAATAACGTCAAACTTACGAATGCTCGCAAACAGCACAATTGTCCTAAGTTTTACATAAGGTTCCATTAGCAGTATTTTGTAAAGTCTGCGATAGAATATATCTATTTATATTTAACCAACCACGGCAACTGATTTTCACGGGCGCGGGCAACAAGCTAGAAAGTTAAAATACGTATTGTGATTTAAGCCATAGGTTTAGCTGAAGCACTCAGAAAAGTTCTAAAACCTGGGCCCTTTTTGCACTCAGGAGGTTAATATATATATATAATATAATAAAAATACTTTATTTCTCTTCACAAAAACAATGTGTGAATATAACATTATTAAGCCTAAAAAAGGTTCTGGAACCTTTTTAGGCTTAATAAACCTTTCTGAAAGTTATAATGCGACGGGTTATTTTAAAAATCCCAATCCCAACTAATATTATAAATGTGAAAGTGAGTTTGTTTGTTACGCATTCACGTCCTATCTACTAAGCTGATCATCATGAAATTTTGCACACACGTTGTCATGATTACGAAGAAGGATATAGGCTATGTTTCATCCCGGAGAAGAATACCGTTCCCGAGGGATCGACACTAACGCGAGCTGAGCCGCGTGTGAAAGTAAGTACTAGCTAGTACTTTATATTTATTCCCAAACAGATTTAAGCTGAAAATGTAGAATATTCAATATCGTCTGACTTGACGCGGAGAATACAAAATGGGTATAAATATCTAAGTAACAACAGGTTGTTCAGTATTCGTCCCAAGTATTCTCATTCCAAGCTCTTATTTTTTCTACACCTCTACTATTTCTATTATACTTAACTCATCCGATAAAACTTTTAACTTTAAATAAATTAATATTTTTTTTATTCCTCACTCGTCCTATTTATATTCTTAACTCATCCCAGGGATTTTCCATTCTTTATTAAAACTATTTGTAAGATGATATCTATTAAACAACGATTTGAAAAAAAAAGAACTGTTTTTAACTACGGGTAAAGATTAGACTAAAAACCTTCGCGTATTTCATCTTCACGTATTTTACTCTAAACAATAATTAATGTGATAACTTCAATATTTTAGAGTAAAGCGGAAAAGTATAGATACTAATGAAACGTGTAGGTAATGATAATAATAAATTTTGTTTAAGGATGTGCCGGGAATAAGAAATACAATAACGCAGGATGAGGAAAAAGAGGACTTGGAAATGTATGTTTGGGATGAATTAAGAATTGGAAACACGATGGATGAGAACATCGGATGAATACAGAATAACCCGGCCGCGCCTGTAGGCGAAACCTACGAACCGCCTTTTTAGGTCGTCGTGTTTCGACATGAATATTTTATTTATATTTTCATATTTCAACTGAAATAGCTTTCCCCAGTTATATTTAATTAGGTATGGCAGGGCAGTCGCGTTTTTATATTACTTCGATAAGAAATCTTTTTGATACCTATATTAATTGTATAGGTAGGTAAAGATTCGATTTTTTTTCGATTATACCGATACAATTCAAATATAGTACATTAAAAAACACTATTAGTGTCGAAAATTTGAAAGAAGAGTAAGTATAACTTATGAATATTATTATCATTTTTCCCGCGACTTTGTCTGCGTAACTTATAGCCAATGTTAAACGCAGATATAGGTTATATATAGGTTCCGAAGAACTCTGACACCAGGGTGTGCATGGTCGATTGACCGTGTCACCTACACGAAATGATGATGATGAACGCAGATAAAGCCTTTTTATATGAAAGAATGTTGAAAATCAGTCCAGTAGTTTTGGAGCCTTTCAATGCAAACAAACTGCCTCCGTGGTCCAGTGGTTAAGGCGTTTGCCTTGTTGACCCGGGGGTCGTGGGTTCGATTCCCGCGGGAAGCATACTTTGTTAAATTGTTTCCAGTTTGGTTAGGACATTGCAGGCATGAATCACCTGATTGTCTGATAAGAAAGATGACTCCGTGCTTCGGAAGGCACGTTAAGCCGGTGGTCCCGGCTGCCATCTGGTAGTCGTTAAAGGATCCACGTCAGAGGCCGAGAGGCGGTTCTTAAGAACTCTAACACCAGGGTGTGCATGGTCGACTGACCGTGTCACCTACTCGAAATGATGACTGATATTATAGATTTACTTCTTTTTCCTTGGTGGCGTAGATAGAATAACTTATTTCCCGATAGAAAGATTCCTTCCACGCTGGTCTGGGAGAAAAGAAAAAACGTATAATGAACCAGCTGGTTCCCTTCCTTTACAGTCGAGAGAATGGGCGTGAGAAATCATGTCAATAGGCGATGCGGCTAGCAACCCATCACTATTTTGTATTCCATCATACAGTTAATTGTGAACATGTGTCGTAAGATACTATATCTCGTCGATACTATAATATATCTCAGCTTAAGAAACTTGACGCCAGTGTTGGCCACTTACACACACGAAGAACGATTCAATGACGTCGATTTGGTCGTGGATGCGTCACAGACTCTGTTCGTGATAGTTTCATTTAGCGAATGATCACAGGAACGATAAATAGGTTCTAGGTTCGAGCAAGGCCGGCTTGGAAATTATATGAATGACGCTTTTCGCTGTAACCAAGCCAGTTTGTTCTATATGCCTAAGGCCGCCGTGGTGCAGTGGTTAACATGCCTGTCTGCGACATGGGTGGACCGGGTTCGTTCTCCGGCCAGCCGCCTCATTTACTAACTCGGATGACAGGTGTCGATGCCTATCAATCTAGAATTAGCTGTTACAATGCGGTTTCTGTATTCCAAATAAAAAGTTCGAGCAAGCAAAACGCGCATTGTAACAGTAAATTCTAGATTGATAGGCATCGACACCTGTCATCCGACTCCAAGTTAGGAAATACGGGCTGGTCGTTATGGAAAACAATCTTTTTCAGATTGGCCTAGGTGTTAGATGTTTATCAATAGGTATCTAAAAATATAGTTTCTTTTAGTTGGTTACCTACGAAACAAGTTCACGACTTACTGTGAGGCTGGCTCAATTTGTGTGATTTCTCCATGGATCATCATCATTTCGTGTAGGTGACACGGTCAGTCGACCATGCACACCCTGTTGTCAGAGTTCTTCGGAACCGACTCTCGGCCTCTGACGTGGTTCCTTTAACGACTACCAGATGGCAGCCGGGACCAACGACTTAACATGCCTTCCGAAGAATGGAAACATCTTTTTTATCAGACAATCAGGTCATTCCTGCCTGCAATGTCCTAACCAAAATAGAAACAACTTAACAAAGTATGCGTCCCGTGGGAATCGAATCCACGACGCCCGGGTCAACAAGGCAAACGCCTTAGCCACTGGACCAAGGAGGAGAAATTCTCTCCATAGAGAGAAATATACATGGCGAAATTTTGATCGTTCTAGACCTTTAAAGGGGTGATTCAGCCCGTCGATATGAACCATTTTTCCTATGGGACCAATGCTGGAAACTCAAATTTTATTTTGACATTTTCATACAAAAGTGTTCAGCCGATGTCGAAATTTTTTTCGAGTTTACAGCATTTGTATCACAGGAAAAGTTGTTTATATTGACGGGCTGAATCACCCCTTTAATGGTCCGGAACGACCAAAATTTCGCCATGTATAGATATTTATTAATTATGATTTGGTTGAATTCTATACATTATATTGATATCTTCGTGCCGAATGATAGGTCATGCTGACAAGTAGATATCCAAATTTGATTTGTCGAGCTCCGTGGCGCAGCGGTCAAGACCGCCAGGCTGCGACACGGATGGTCCCGGGTTCGATCCTCGGTCATGTCAAGATGAAAACCGATCTTTTTCAGATCGACCTGGGTCTTGGATGTTATCTGTATAGTATTTGTAATAAAATATAGTATCGTTGAGTTAGTATCCCGTAACACAAGTCTCGAACTTACTTTGGGGCTAGCTCAATCTGTGTGATTTGTCCGTATGTATATACCTATATTGTATTTATTTAAATGTATTGGCACATTGCACCGTCTGTGATCACTCCGGCACATGATGCGCATCTGTTGGTTCGCTAGCTCGTTGTCACTTGCCTTACACGTGTGCTATTGCATATCTAACAATAGATTATAGTATAAGTACATACATACATACTATCACGTCTTGTTCCCTTAAGTTCCCTGCGGGGTAGACAAACCCAGGTTCTTAAAACCTAAAAGGCCACGTTTAGCATGTAAGTGGGCTTGTAGGTGAAGAACGGAATCAAAATAGTGACGGGTTGCTAGCCGCATCGCCTATTGACATGATTCCTCAAGCCCATTCCCTCGATCGGCTTTTACGATCTGCGCGGGAGAAGCATCTGGTACATTCTACGTTTTTTTCTTTTCTCCCAGACTAGCGTAGACCTTTTCGAAAAGCTAAGTTGGGTCAGAAATGGTAATAATCTTAACTTGAGGTCAGTTACGCAAAATCTACTAAGAATTCCTGCACATAAATCCGCAAGATATAAGTCATGTTTTAGATTTTCTGCTGCAAAAATATGGAACGATTTGCCACCACCGTTGCGAAATAAATATAGCACAATAAGTTTTAAGGTTAAATATAAAACAGCATTGAAAAAAAGACAAATTGCTGCAGAAAATTTAAAACGTGCCTATTGGAAGGATTTAGAGCTGACGGAATATTTTAATTAATGTAACCCCATCCCTATACACACAATCTTACACCACAATCTACACGCCACACTCTACACTCAACACGTCACACTCACAAAAAAAAAACAAACAAACCCCTTCAAGCGGTCTAAGTAATTCGAAAAAATATATTATTGTTAATTGTATTGTTACTTTCGCATTGTACTTGAAATATTCTCTTTTTTATTATTAAGCCGATTGTAATCTTTAAGAAGAAATTCTAAATGTTTATATAGTTATATTTAAGCCCCCTAATTGCATGTACTCCCGCACTCGATCTCAGGGAGAGGGGTGCCTGAAAAACAGCGTTATGCACGGACTTTGCTCCGAGCTAACACAAGCTGAGGCATTCCTTTGCCATAATGTATATTCTTTTTTAATTTAAAAGTTACATTGATTTGATTGTGGCAATAAATGATTTTTTATTTTATTTATTATTATTTATTATTTATATTTAAATAATAAAATTTGAGATAGAGATTTATAAGTAGTTCTATAAATAATAAAATTTTAGATATATGTACAGATATTACAAGTAGTTCTGTAAATAATAAAATTAAAAAATGTTTTTTCATACCGATGATTGGTCATGTTCACAATCACAAGTACACATTCGAATGTATTGGCACTTGAAAATGCAGCTACTGTGATTACTCCGGCCCGGCACATAATGCGCTTCTGTTGATTCTAGTAGCTTGTTGTCACTTGCCTTACATGTGTGCACTTGCGCCAATTTTGACTTGCATAAAAGATATTACAGTCATGTAGTTCTTTATTAACTAGCAGTCCGTGGTACTTACAAAGCATATTGTACGGAACGACGTACATTTTCATGGAACCCTAAATATTTTATATGTAGCGATCAAAATTGCAATTAGCTTATGCGGCGTTTTCGCCGACCTACATTCTAACTTATGTATCGAACAATAGATTTAATTCAGTGCAATACATCAATTCACTCAATTCGGTTGTTTATATCATCATCCCCGAAACAACCCCTTATCAATATCATATATCATCAATGTAAGGACTTTACAACCCTTACATTGTTTTGGTCCTTCGATAGCCTTTTTCACATTCCGTGCGTGGTGGAAAAGGAGGACCCGGCGACGGTCGGAGTTATCATTTATCATCTACGAACAGTATCAGTGATCATATCATTTGTGAACAATATCAGCAATCATATCATCTGTGAACAGTATCAGTGATCATATCATTAGTGAACAATATCAGTACTTAATCATATCATATGTGAATAGTATCAGTGATCTTATTATTTGTGATCATTTCGGTCATTAAGTTCTTTCTCTATCAATATCAGTTTTAATTTTAACTATCGGGCGGCAAAAGTGTCGCGTGTGAAAGCCTTACAGCTAAGGGAGCTGTAAGTTGGATATATCATCATCACGGATCATCGGTAGCCACATCATCGTTGCGTTGCGCTCTTACGCAAATACCATAGCGTCGAGACTCAAGTAAGATTGTTCCTTTCTTATCATTTTATCTTGAATCATATTTATCATGGATTCTTCTTTGTCTAGACAAGCTGAGATTTTTAAAAGCCTGCATAGAATTAAAATCAACTTCGGTAAGGATTCCGACTCCAGGAAAACCTTACAGTACTTACAAAATCGTCTTAAAACCATCCAAAATCTCTGGCAAGAGTTTGATCAGAATCATACCGAAATATTAGATAACGCGACTGACCAGGATAGGGAACATCAGTATTTTAAAGAAAACATTTACGATCAAACCAAGCAAGTTTATGAATCAATTTATCAGTCTATTTATTCGCACAAATTTCTACAACATGGCGAGGGCCCGTTGGCTGCTCGAACAGACCAGACGGTTCAAACTAGCGGTAAACTGGACGAGCATCTAGCAAATCAGAGAGCGAACTTTAGAGCATTTAAACGACTGTTAGGGAGCATAAATCTTCCTCAATTATCGGAACGGTGGGAGATACAAGATGAAATCAATAATATTCAAATCCGTTGGAAAACTATCGATAAACTTCATTTAGAGATTGACAGCATTCTTGAGGGCGCGGATGTATTTTACGAAGATGAATTTTATAAGATCGAGGCGTCATATAAATCAATCAAACGCGAATTAAATCAACTCCTTAGTGCTACGGCCCATACGGTGGAATCAACACCTAAATTACAAATACCTGTTTTCTTCGGTGACTATACGTTGTGGCCTACGTTCTATGATCTATTCAGTGAGGCCATCCACAACAATAATACCATCACGAAGGCGCAGAAGATGCAGCATCTCAAGGGTAAGCTCCGTGGCGAGCCCGAACGTCTAATCCAACATCTTCATATTTCGGCGGATAATTACGACACCGCATGGGATATCCTAACGCGGCGCTATAACAACACACAGGTTCTTTTTACAAAACAGATTGAAATATTTCTTAATCAACCCAACATCAATAAGCCCACCTCTTTCGAGCTTAAGAAGCTTCATGATACTAGCATCGAGTGCATCCACGCCATACACAACCTGGGGGTGGACACCCATACGTGGGATCCATTAATTGTGCATTTGTTATCTCGTAAGCTGGATAACGAGACTTACGTCGATTATAAAGAAGCTCGGAAGGCACCGAGGGAGTTACCAACATTTGAAGAATTTATCCACTTTCTGGAGAATAAATTCACCGCGTTAGAACCTATCAATAAGCGAGATAAGTCATCAGCATTCCATTCATCATCAGTTAAACCTGGTGGTAATCAATCAATATCAAAACCATCGTATCAATATCAACCTAAATATCATAGCAGTAAAGTCTATAATTATCGTCATATGCCTAACAAAACGCATCAAACTCAAGCCTTAGCGACTTACACGCGCCAATGTCCATTGTGCAATCTAGGTCATGATTTATACTTTTGCAGCGATTTTAATAACATGTCATCGGACAAGAAATTATCAACAATTTCGAAACTAAGTATTTGCCCAAACTGTTTATATAAGCACTATGGAAAACCTTGTTTCTCAACCAAAAGGTGCAAAGAATGCAATGGTGAGCATAATTCTTTGCTTCATGACGCATGCAGTAAGTCATTGCCCTCAACATCGAGGTCGTCAACCCCACCGCCATCTTCCAGGTGGTCGACCCACCCTCAACCATCGACATCATCATCATCTCAAGCTAGGCCGTCTTCATCAACGAATAACAAAAATCAATATAACGTAAATTATGTTGCAGCCGATGACGAAGAAAACCTGCTTACTACTATCCTATTAAAACTTAAATCGGTGGATGGGACTTATATTACATTTAGGGCTCTACTAGATCAGTGCGCACAAGTCTCTCTCATATCAGAAAACGCGGTCCAGATGCTAGGGTTGTCGCGCAGAAAATTCCATACAGCGATATCAGGGACGGGGAAAGGCCCCCGATTTAGTCAGGGAATCGTTAACGTTGAGTGTCAATCAATTTACGACGATTATCAATTTAATACCGAAGCGTTGGTAGTGTCTAGAGTAATAGGAAACCTACCTAATGAATCATTTTATAAACAGGATTGGGATCATCTTCAAAATATCAATTTGGCCGATCCGGAATACAATATCTCGAGACCGGTCGACCTACTTCTAGACACCACAGTTTATTCTGAAGTCATCATGCAGGGCTTAGTAAAAGGGCCACAACACGCACCTATGGCGCAACAAACCAGAATCGGCTGGATTTTATCAGGAACCGTAAAAACATATCATTGTCATGTGCTTATCAAGGAAATTCCAGATTTAGCGAAGTACTGGGAGTTGGAAGATATCAAATCAGATACAGCTTCAATGACATCAGGAGAAGAATACTGCGAATATTTATATCAATCAACTACTAATCGCCTCAAGGATGGACGATATGAAGTGGCCATACCTATGAAGCAGGGTTATGAAAAAGAGCTGGGAAATTCAAAAACAAAAGCCGTAGCACAATTTAGGCAGCTGGAGAGAAAAATGGCAACCAACACCGAATTTTCCAATCAATACAAGCAATTTATGCAAGAATATAAAGATCAGAATCACATGCGCCCTGCTACTGTACCAAGGCCTATGGTGTTTCTACCTCACCATGGTGTGTACAAAGCGGATTCAACAACAACGAAGCTACGAGTGGTCTTTAATGCGTCGGCCAAGACGACATCGGGCCATAGCTTGAACGAGCTCATGGAAAGGGGCCCCAACTTACAAAAGGACCTTCCATCATTAATTTTGAGATGGAGACAACATAAATACGTTGTTACCGGAGATATTCAACGTATGTTTAATCAGATCAAGGTCAGAGAGGACGACCAACATCTTCAGAGCGTCATTTGGAGAGATTCACCACAGGAACCCATCCAGGAGTATTTCCTCACGACTGTTACGTTTGGTACAAAAGCAGCGCCTTATTTGGCAATGCGAACTTTGCTGCAACTCGCCAGGGACGATCGTGATAAATACCCCATGGCCGCGAAAGCTCTTGAAACCTCCTGTTACATGGACGATATTTTATTTGGAGAGGAAACACGTACAAGAAGTAAGGAATTGATAAGACAACTCATTCATATTTTGCAAGGGGCGGGAATGAATCTCAGAAAATTCTCGAGCAATGACCCCTCCCTTATCGAAGATTTACCTTCTAACAAACTTAACGATCCCCATGAATTCAAGTGTCCAGAATCAAGGAAAACATTAGGCCTGAAATGGACTCCTTTATCAGATACATTTTCGTATAATTACATAATCGACTATCACGATAACAATCATCTATCAAAACGTATTTTACTATCAAATATATCAAAAATCTTTGATCCGTTAGGCTGGATTTCCCCTATTACGGTACGAGCCAAGCTCTTATTTCAACAAGTCTGGGCTTCACAAGTAACTTGGGACGAAGAGTTATCATCTGAGATAAAAGAGATATGGACGAACATACAAACAGACATAAATCATTTACATAAATTATCATTGCGTCGTTATATAGGTAACACTAAAAATAAATATCAGCTGCACGGTTTCTGCGATTCGTCGGAAAAGGTATACGCTTGCGCAATTTACATCGTGACATGCGATAAAGGCGAGTACACATCAAGCTTGCTGACCGCCAAAACAAAACTGTCACCTCTCGGCAAAACTGTATCACTACCCCGCCTCGAACTGTGTGGCGCGCTTCTATTATCACAGCTAATGAAGAAGGTCATGGAGTCATTAGAAAGCCAGGAAGTTGAAGTAGAGATACACGCGTGGACTGACTCTATGATAGTACTTGGTTGGTTGCATGGAGACATCGCAAGATGGAAGCAGTTTGTGAGCAATAGGGTACAGAAGATCATTGATATCATTCCTCCAGCATGCTGGCACCACGTACGATCTGAGGAAAATGCAGCAGATTGTGCAACGAGAGGAAAAACGACGTCACAGTTGGTCGATCATTCGTTGTGGTGGGAAGGGCCAGAATGGCTTCTCAAATTTAACGCGGAGCACCTCCCAAACCTCGAAATCGAAAGGCCTAAATTGGAGCTTAAAAACGCAAGTGTATTCGCAGCCTTACAACAACAGAAAAATAGCATATCATTCATTTATGAATTACTGCTGAATAGTAGTTCACTCACTGGGGTCGTTAGAACAATAGCCTGGATATCACGTTTCATTTCTCGTATTAGAAACCAACACCAATCATATGGTAAAACATTGACCTCTTTTGAAATAAATAGAGCATATCAGCTGATTATCAAGGACGTACAAGTGTACGATTTTAATTTAACTAAAGGTGAAAATCTTAACAAAAACAAGAAGTTATCAAATCTCTGCCCATTCCTTGATGAGGATGGTATTTTAAGAGTAGGTGGCCGACTGGAAAACGCGAACATTCCGGATTCGGCAAAGCACCCCATCATTCTATCAAATCATAGTCGTCTCACCGATCTTCTTATACATCAAGCTCATCTCACTACACTCCATGGTGGTCCTCGACTAACACTTAGTCATATACGGGATAGGTACTGGATAATCAGTGGCATCCGTACCGTCAAGCGCCAGTTGAGAACTTGCGTCAGGTGTAGGAGATTTAGTCACGACAATCGACATCAGATTATGGCCGACTTACCAAAGGTCCGGGTTAACCGGGTTTCACGTCCTTTTACGTACACCGCGACGGACTTCACCGGATTCTTTGAGGTCAAAACAAACAAGGGTCGGGGAGTGAGATCAACTAAAGGATATGTCGCAGTATTTGTCTGTCTATCAACGAAGGCAGTACACTTGGAATTAGTATCAGATCTTACCTCAGCATCATTTCTTGCCGCCTTTCGCCGGTTCTGCGCTCGTCGTGGAACTCCTAAATGCATGTACAGCGATAACGGGACAAATTTCATCGGGGCTAATCGACTGCTTAAACAGGAATATCGGGAGATTATTCAGACTATGAATGAAGACTTTTTCAAGAACATCAGTGAATTAGACATTGATTGGCGTTACAATGTACCAACCTGGGCGTCCGCCGGGGGTCTATGGGAAGCTGTTGTAAAAAGCTTTAAGTACCACTACAAACGTGTGGTAGGTGAACAGAAGCTCACTTATGAAGAATTCACCACTTTATTGCATCAGATAGAGGCTTGTCTGAATTCGAGACCCCTGTGTCCTCTCACAGAAAACCCTGATGATGAAGTTTTGACATCAGGACACTTTCTTATAGGGGGACCATTAATATCACGTCCACAAACTGAGCCTCATTCGTTCACCTTAACAACTCGGTGGCAGCTCATTCAAGCGATGAATAAAGAATTCTGGAAGCGCTGGTCAAGTGAATATCTCCAACAGTTACAAACAAGATCGAAATGGGTTTCCCCGACTCCTAATCTCCAGATCAACGACATCGTACTCATCAAGCAAGATAACATGCCTCCCGGCAAGTGGGCGCTGGGAAGGGTTATAGAGTTGCATCCAGGGAGCGATGGGTACGTCCGAGTGGTAACAATCAAAACAAGCGGCAATATTCTAAAGCGACCGATTACCAAGTTAGTTTTATTACCAGTCAATGACACCCCCGACGACAAGAGTAATCAACACAACCAAGCAGCCCCACAAGGAAATACGCCACCCGAGGCTACCACTAATCAAACTGCGCCACAAACTAGGAGAACAAAGAAAAAAGTAACCTTTAAGAATGTCTTATGCTTAGCCTTATTCTTCTTCATGACACTTTTATCACCCACTCTACAACAAGAAAACAATTTAACATATCATATCGATCACTTTAAGGACAATCAAAGCCTCTACTTTGACAAAATATCAGATCTTCAATACATCAGAGACGATTGGAAGCTTATCATATTTTATAATATGTCATCATACTGGCAGGGAGTTTCAGATTTAGAATATTTCGTAAAAAGGGCAAATGAATCATGTTATGGTGCAGGTATACAATACAAGAGCATTGCACTACAATTAGGACACGAGTTGAAGGAAATTGAACACTATAACACACTTCTTAAGAATCAGTTTCGGTCAAGAAGGAAGCGCGGTTTGATAAACGGTGTTGGAATGATAGCGAATACGCTATTTGGAGTGTTAGATGAAAGATTCGCGGAACAGTATAAGCAGGACATCGAGAAGATTAGCCAAAATGCAAATCATCTGCAAGACTTAATTAGAAATCAAACTAGTGTTGTGGAAACAGAGTCCAAAATTTTGCATGACAACGAAGACATTATGAATCAACAATTTAAATTAATCAAACAGCATATTCGCAATTTGTCATCAGAATCGAATCAAGCTCGTCAAGAAAATCAACAAGGTCTCTACATATTATCATCGTCATTATCAACACAAATCATCATATCAAACATACGGCGTATACAACAAACATTAATCCAAACGGTCACGGACATCAGTCACGGGAACATTGATACCCTTCTGCTGCCTCCGGAGGATCTCCAGCAACAGTTAAATATCATATCGGCGCAGCTGAAGGGCGATGTCACGCTTCCGGTGGAAAAATCCAACCTTATGGACTTTTACAAACTTATCAAAGTATTTGCGCGATTCACAGAAAAATATCTTATCATAGAGGCAACAATTCCTCTCATAAGCAGTGAAGTATTCCAGTTGGACAAAATTATCAGCATCCCTCATATATCAAGAGATAACGCTCACTACATCATCTCTACGGCAGCATACATATCATTCAATCTCAAGAAAGACTTATTTGTACTACATTCAGACGCAGACTTACAATCTTGTATCTATCTTCCACCGAAAACATTATGCTCTCTAAACAAACCGCTTTACAACTTGAAAGAAAATCAGTCGTTATGCGATAGCAATATAATAAACATAGAAACAATCGGTTCACATTGCAAGTCTTATCAAGTAGCATGCGCCGACAGGTGGGTCAAGTTGCATCGCCCCAACGTCTGGTTATACTCGTGCTGCCAGGAATGCAAAGTTCGCATTTTTTGCAATTCTGGATTGAAACTGGAGCAGCTACGTGGAAATGGCCTCATTACTCTAGGTCAGGGATGCGTTCTAAAGGGCAGTGACCTCACGATCTACAGTCACAGCAATTTCATCAGTAATATGAGCAAACACTACGAGTATAAGTTGCCTAAGGTATCGATTCTGAACTCTATTGTCAGCACATCTTTATCCCCTAATTTTACAGATCAACTTTCAAATCATGATCAGGTTTATCATCAGCTTAAAAATCAAATCGACACCATAAAGGAACAGTCTCATGACCACTTCAGTATACATGATATACATCACTATGTAGTGTCCTATATTATTATCGGTATTCTTCTAGCCATTGGTGCTATAATTATTTTCCTAAAATTTCGAAAGTCTCGACGCGCACCCGCAACAGCGGCCCCGCAGCCTCAGGCGAGGCCGCCTCGGGAGGAGGAGCCTACGAGCGACATCGTTAGTGATATCGAAGTGCATGAAATGTGTAAAGTTCCCAGTGAATTAAGACAATCGATTCTAAGTGTTGATAAAAGTACGTCCCCCATGGTTAGTCGTCAGTCAGTCCAGTTTAGAGTTCCCAGTGAATAAGTGCGAAAAACGAAATGTGAACACTGACTATACACCAAGACAATCGAATAGTTATACCTACTTATTTAAGTTATTATTCGTCGTTTTATCATGTAAAATCATTTTATATCATTTAGTCTAATTGGCTCATTCATTAGGTTTGTTATTAATTATTTCCATTTTAAGGTTCATACAAATTGTCTGCCGTTCTTTCTCTCTCGAGTAGGCAGGATGTACGGAACGACGTACATTTTCATGGAACCCTAAATATTTTATATGTAGCGATCAAAATTGCAATTAGCTTATGCGGCGTTTTCGCCGACCTACATTCTAACTTATGTATCGAACAATAGATTTAATTCAGTGCAATACATCAATTCACTCAATTCGGTTGTTTATATCATCATCCCCGAAACAACCCCTTATCAATATCATATATCATCAATGTAAGGACTTTACAACCCTTACACATATAGCACTCAGGGCTAAAAAGCTATTCAACGGTGAAAGAATTTTTGAAATCGGTTTAGTTGGTTCCTGAGATTAGCGCGTTGAACCAAAAAAACAAACAAACTCTTCGGCAACAACTTCTTATAATATTGGAATAGAAAAAGTTCCCTCATGCCGATGATTGGTGATGCTAACAAGTAGACAGTGAAATGTATTGGCAATTGAAATTATAGCACCTGCGATTATGCCGGCACAAAAGCTCCATCTAGCGGTAGCTTAGGGTAGCTCATATTTTGACCGACCTAGAAGCCTCGTACAATCTTTTTTGTTTATCGGTTTTGTGTAATAAGTAGCGGCAGCACCGAGGCGTCGGGTTTAGTAAGCTGATTGTAGCGGCGTGTCAAATATTATCCAATAACTATAGCGTGCAAGAAAGGAGCCTCCCCGTGTGACGTAGTGACCCTCAATACGTCCGGCGCACCCTGGGCAACAATCTGCGGGGACAGTCTAGTCGGTAACGCAGATTGGCTGATCCTCTCACCACAAAATGGCTATCACCAAACAACAAAGGCACTTTTCAGCGCCAAATAATCAAAGGCTTTTAAAATCAGTCCTCACTACGATGACCCATCTCATAAATTGCCCCATCTGTCCTACTTCTTGCACCGTAGGGGATTTGTTGGAGGCTAACAATCGCGCCGTCCAGGTGGCCAAATTTTGGTCTAATATAAGTAATATAAGATTTATAAATATAGCCTTTTTGACTCGAAACGAAGAAGAAGATAGCGTAATGGACCTTACGATTCAGTGCTGCCATCTAGTGGGAAACAATTCTAAAAGAGGCATATTTTTTTTAATTCTCCGTTAGTTCAAACGTTTCTTTATGTGTGTCCCACAAAAAGTGATCCTTCGGTTCTCCTAAACTGAATTTTAATAATGCCTTTCTCAACAGCCTAAGATATGACGAAAAAAATTACAATTTATAAAAAAGTTGTAAATAATTATAGTATGTAAGCAATTAAAATGTTTTGAAAATTTGACGGATATTTTAATGAAAAAGAAATTAATATGGAAACGGCCGTGAAAAATTATTGCAAACAAATATTGACGTTATATTTTTATCGTTGCACTTTTTGTTTTGCGATACCCGACAGGTTCCTTTTATAAAAGAGTAAATACTACGACTATAGTGTAAGAATTGAATTCTACTTTTATGAAATGCAATAGATGAATTGGAATGTTGGAAAGTAAATTAAGAAAATTATATTAATAGGTAGCAGTGGAAACCAAGCAAGGAATTGCAATGTAGCGTGTGTCCCTGCATTGAAATTTCTTCCTGTTTTAGGGATAAAAATAAATAAAAAAAATAAAATTCATTTATTTCAGATATCAAGATCCATACAAAAGAGAAATACAATTTTAATTTAAAAGAAATGTCACAATAAGAAATAAATTGAATTAATTATATAATATTATAAATTGGATTATAATTTAATTGAATTATAAAATATTGAATTAAATTTAAATTATTAGAAGTTAATAAATATTAGTTTTAATAAAAGAAATGTCACAAATTATTTAAATTATTTAAAAGAAAAACAAACAATGCTAATACCTTCGTTGCGGCCTAGGCACTGCGACATGTCTATCACAGCAGTGCTGAAGGTAAGCACAGTCCAGTCGGTCAGAGATCATCTTCAGAATAATATTGGAGCTGGCCCGCACTCTTCGCACCAAGGATGCGCCCCGCTTACGCATAGCAGTGTGAAAACAATCTGTGCGGGCTTCCGCGAACATGCCCGATGCGCTACAGTATCGTGGCAGACCCAATATCACCCTGAAGGCATTATTGTACAAGATGCGGAGGTCATTGTAAGCTCGTTTAGTATATTTAGCCCACAGGCTGCATGTGTATAGTGATGTACAATAAGATCGGAAAAGTGTAATTTTGATTTCTTGTGAACATCGTGCAAACCTGCGGGCAATCATATTAGCTCTAATTGATAATGCTCTCCGCTCTCGCTCAATATCAGCGTTGTCATCAAGGCCGGTAGTAATTAAGTGGCCCAAGTATTTAAATTGACTGACCCAATCTAAGGCTACATTATATAATTTTACAGGTGGTACATTTTGAGGACATTTTGTACCCGCCTTGAAGACCATGCACTGACTTTTTCTCACATTGTATTTTAGACCATGGCTACTTGCATACACTTCGCAAATCCGTACCAATCTCCGTAGACCACAAATTGACGCACTCAGCAACGCCATGTCATCCGCATAACTGAGATTGTTGACACAGACACCGTCAATGTGGCAGCCGACACGCTCGTTGCTGAGCTCAACGATCAACTGATTAATGTATAAGTTAAACAAGGTGGGCGATGTTAGTCCGCCCTGCCTAACCCCACACTCGAGCCGGTACGGATCCGAAACTGCTCCCGCCCAACGAAAAGGAAGGACTTACGATTTCGCGCTTAGTCGATAAATATTCGGTTTAATTAATTTAAGTTTCAGACAGCTATTGCTTGGCCAAAGCCCTAACTGCCGAAACCTTTTCAAGACAAATCTTAGTTTCTTTGACATTCCGTCAATCGTGCATGGAACCAATGCCAAAAGGTAGTGTACTATTTAAAAAAAAATATCGATAGCGCGTTTTAATTTCAGACAGTGCCATCTAGGGGTAGTTTTTTCAACCAAACAACTCGGACAGAAAATATTATTTACATGTTGTTCCATTATACCCTGGAACCTTAAAAGCTTGGAGCTAGTAAAATAATATTTTTTGACGCTTTTATCCTACACTTGTATATATTCTCTAATTCCTCAGATATTTTCCCGCTAAATTAAGCTTATTTTAGCCGCGGATAATATAGCTTTATACAAATTACGAAGTCGAATCCATACGAGTGCGTAATTTATAGCCTATGTCATCCGCAGATAAATTAGCTTTCTATAGGTGAAAGAATGTTGAAAACCGATTAAATAGTTTGGAACGCTATTCAATGCAAACAAACAAATAATCAAATCTTTCCTCCATTTAATATAAGTAAAGACTAGCAATTTTCCCACGACCTCATCCGCATAAATTATAGCCCATGTAACCCGCAGATAAATTAGCTTTCTATAGGTGAAAGAATTTAGAAAATCTGTCCGCTAGTTTCCGAGCTTAATCCATGCAAACAACTAAACAAACAATCAAATATTTCCCCTTTATAATATTAGGAGGTTCCTATAGATAAGTAGATATATAGGCGAACATAAAAAATAGATAAAGTAATTTTGAATTTATCTATTGCAAACGAACATCACCATCAACATCATCATTATCAGGTTTTTCCTAGTCCCCACTGCAGGAGCACGACCCTCTCTGTACTACCAGAGCCATATATTAGCCAGAGCAGTCAGAGGATTTGGCCTACACTCTCCACGCTGGCTGGGTTGGAGAGGTTTGTTTTAGGTTTATAAGCTTTGTCTAGATATTGCTTCCTTCGAACATCCAAACATCCAAAGTTGAAGTCTATCCAGACACATTCGCGTTAAGCCGGACGTGGTAGAAACGTGTTTCGTAAGTCTATATATTCGACGAGCTCCGTGGCGCAGCGGTCATCACGCCTGCCTGCGACACGGATGGTCCCGGGTTCGATCCCCGGTCAGGTCAAGATGGAAAACGATCTTTTTCAGATTGACCTGGGTCTTGGATGTTTATCTATATAAGTATGTATTTGTTATAAAATATAGTATCGTTGAATTAGTATCCCATAACACAAGTCTTTCATTAGAACTTACTTTGGGGCTAGCTCAATCTGTGTGATTTGTCCGTATATATATAAAAAAAATATATATATTGTAACAAAGGTTTTTTTGGGGTCGATTACATATGTCCGTGCGCGTGTCGGCACCGGATCTTCAAGTGTCCGGGCCGATCAGATACCGTGACATGCCGTGACAAAACTTTATTAATATTTCATCACACCTACTCTTAAACGTATAAGTGCACCATATCCTCCACGTTAAGCTATGTCAGATGCCTTAAGGCAGCTTGATAAATCTGACACCAGTGTTGGCCACTTACACATACGAAAAAAAAAGCCTGCTTCTCTGTAAGAGCCGATCGGGGGAATGGACGTCAGGAATCACGTCAATAGGCGATTCGGCACGCAACCCATCACTATTTTGATTCGGTTCTCACCTACAAGCGCTCCAACATGCTAAACGGGGCCTCAAGGTTTTACAGACCTGGGCTCTGTCTACCCCGCAAGGGAAAAAGCCGCGATAGTATGTAGATATATATTCGGATAAGGCATATATTACTCCTTAGATTACTGTTCAACTGTGGGTGTGATGGGGTAACAGTCTCTATTATCACTACAATTTCTTTACAAAGGGGTGTCCCTTCCACGTTGTATAAAATAGCAACAGAGGGACACCCATGGAAGGCCTTGGTCTATCAACGGCCAGTCACTAACGTGTGTAACGCGCTTGGAGTAACGTCGCTTGGAGAAAATGCGCTGTGCAGTTTGTTGCCGCTTCTTCTGCACTCCGTTTTGGAAGCGGCCTAAACTTAGCCATAAGTAATTATGGACGTCAACAAAAATTTTTTGTTGTAAAAATTGTAAACACAAATATGTCAATTAATAAGTGTTTAAAGAAACCTATATTAAATAAACGATTGAATCTTGAATCTTGTGTGAACAGACATCCACTGACAGGACACGGATGCACGGTCTCGACACGGTGACGCTCCTGTCACGTCCCGGGCACGGCCCTTATATGGTGAAAACGTTGAATAAAAAAATTGATGTTGGTTTGGGAGAAAAGAAAATAACATTATAATATATCAGCTGCTCTTCTTCCCGCGCAGACCATAAAAGCCGGTCAGGGGATTAGGCGAAAATCTAAGGAATCGCGTCAATAGGCGATGCGGCTAGCAACCCATCATTAATATTTTGATTCCCCTTTTCACCTTAACGCCCATTAACACGCTGAACGTAGCCTTTGGTTTTTATAACCTTGGGCGCAAGGGATGAAGACGTGATCATATGTATGTACTATAAAAAAACAGTTTGTTGGAATAAGTACACACTAGGCGTTGTGGAACGAAAAACGATACAGCCACGAACCCAAGTCGCCTGGGTGTAAAAGCACCGTAGTAGCGTCTAAGGGTTAAGAAATATAGTTACAGAAACAACGAGGCAAGCCACACAAATGATTGTATGAAAGAAAGGGGTGCTAAGTAAGAACATTGAGATGCGATGTCAAACGGCTCATTATGTGTGGCGTTCTGTCCCTAGACGGCTGTGTAATAAATAAGTGACCAGTGAAACGGGCATAGATTTTAAAAAAAAATATCGGTAACGGGGATACTGAAATCTGTGCCATTGTTTCCGTACTAGTTTGATTTACCAAACATCAATTCGATGAGACGTGGCGCCTATGGTACGTGAATATTTTGACTATCGAAAACTTTGCTGTTATATTTTTATCAGGCATACTACAAGTAATATACTAGTTATGTACTTGTTAGATTTTTAAAATTCGATATAATTAAGGATTAAAAGAATTTAATTGCTGGGTGGCGCTAGTGTTACTATAGGAGCGCCTTTACAATTAAAATCAAACACCTTATTAAAACAGTGCACTGCATGTGATAATGTTAACAGAAATAACGCACCAATAAAACCAAACGCCTAATAAAACTATATTACGTTCGCAAAGGAAAAATTATTAAGTACGAGTAGTACCTAATTTGTAAGTTTGATGAAAATGTAAACTTCCAAAAAGCTTCACAAGAATAAAATCTAACGCCTTTGTAAAACCGTGCCGCAAAGACGTTGAAATACGAAATATCCAGGCAGGAAACGCACGCAGGCCACGCATGTGAGAATTTACAAAAATACATACATACATATAATCACGCCTGTTTCCCATAGGGGTAGGCAGAGACTATGGATCTCCACTTGCTACGATCCTGACAAATTACTCTAGCTTCATCTACACTCATCACTCTCCCCATGCATGCTCTTCGGTTTCGGGTACTTCTTACATCTCCTTTCTTAAGAACGTCAGCAATCTGATCACAGTACGTTTACAAAAATAACGTACCAATACCACTTAGTGCATTAGTGAGTGAGTGGTTGTGCGGATAAACCTTACTAGGTTTTTGTACATCCTTATGTATTTGTTAAGTTTAAATTTTCATCAAACTTAAAAAATTACTACTTAAAGAGCGAGCAGCCAAATTTGTGCAAGTCAAACTATGAGCGGGAGTCGATATTAACTCACACAGACGTAAAACTATACAGGATGTCATTGTGTGTGTTAGCGCTAGATTGAGTGTAGTCGGACAAGTAATTTTGATACTCGTAATTAATTTTAAAATTACTCATTATTTCAATACTTGTATAAATATGAATGTTATAAGATACTAGCTGATGCCCGCGACTACGTTCACGTGGACTTTATAACTCCGGTGAATTAATATACCTTAATATGAACTAAAGTCGATACATAAGCGTATCTTCTATCTGTAAATTTGACCTGCTGTCATGCTGCAACTTAAAAAGCGTACATATCCAAAGGACCTTCGAGAGAGACGGACTTCGGCTTTTTGTGTTGCCTAAGTGTGCAAGGCTTAGAGAGAAAGCAAACTCTCATGTTTTGCCGTATGGGCTGAAAGCTACGTTGCCAAAAGGTATGCCTTTTGGCAGCCTTGCACACTTAGGCAACACAAAAAGCCGAAGTCCGTCTCTCTCGAAGGCCCTTTGGATATGTGCGCTTTTTAAGTTGCAGCATGACAGCAGGTCAAATTTACAGATTACACTTATGTATCGACTTTAGTTCATATTAAGGTATATTAATATATCCTAGTTGCGAGTGGCCCGGGACCGCTGGGCGGTCACCAGTAATATAAGCTAATCTTACTTTATGCACTGTATCCCAGTGGAGAGTGACTCTGTAAAATTGACGATATAAAATTTTACATGGTTCTGTATCAGATGTTCTAAATCTTCAATTTAAATACCTCAACAAAAAATGCTCATCAAGTTGAATAACTTTTGCTAAGGCGTCATTTTTATATTTCCTATTTATTACCTAGACTATAATGGTTCTGCGTCAGGTGTTCGAAATCTTCAATTTAAACATCTCAACAAAGAATGCTCCTCAGGTTGAATAACTTTTGCTAAGGCGTCATTTATATATATTCTTATAGTTCAGCAGGACCATTATGATGCTGCATCAGGTGTTCCATTTTTTTAAATCATTTTCACCATTTATGTTGCCTAGGTTTAGTAGCTATATAGCAAAAAAGTTTCATTCGAATCCGTCCAATATTTCCGGAGATAAACGTGATCATACATACAGACAGACAGGCAGACAGCTTAGAAATTCTAAAAAAACATTTTTCCTTTCTATTATTCTTTTTTAGTGTCCCTCTATCTATTTCAGTCAAAAATACTAAATGTACAGACAAAATATTTTTACTGTTTTATTATATGTATAGATAAGGTACAAATTATACATATAATATAAGACCTACAAATTAAAGTGTAGAATAAATGTAGGGATAAAATAATTCAACAATTTGAATATTTTTTTTAATTAAAAGCCGGTTTCTTTTATGTTGGTATTGCTTAAAGTGTAGAATAAATGTAGGGATAAAATAATTCAACAATTTGAATATTTTTTTTAATTAAAAGCCGGTTTCTTTTATGTTGGTATTGCTGGCTCTAATTGTAATGAGATAAAATAAACTATCAATTCTATTAGTAAAGCTTGGGATATTTGCAATGTACTTATAATCCTTGTAGTTATAAACCAAATCATGCTCTTCAATACTATTCGTTTTTTCCAGGGTACTTATTTGTTCCCCTCCATTTGATTTTTCTACATCGGATATAAGTGCATCATATACTTCCTAAAAGAAATAATAAGTGTATATTATTATTGTAAAGCTTGTATTAATCATTTCTATCTTTTTTATTTTTCCATTTAAATATTAAGCCCTTTTATAGTCCCGAGTTATTCACCTTCAGACAAAATAAAAATAAATCTAAATCTTTTGTCGATTTGGGAGCTATGATCAGACAGATACACACACAAGCTCCTGCCCCTAGTAGTTGTGTTTGTTCGTCTTTCAAGCAAAAACAAACTAAACTGAACTAATCAGATGAAACTTCATACTCGTACTAGATATTGGTAGTGAAGAATTCGGTGAGTAACATAGGCTACATTTTATTTCACAATTTAACCAAAATTCACGCGGGCGATCGATTATCTACGAATTTCAACTGTATTTCTTGCGTTTCTTTTCCATTACTGAAACATAATTAAATTTTACCAGTTTTTTTTTTCAAATTTCTGTGTAAATTGCTTTCGTGTCTTTTATATATAGGATGACATTAAAAACAACAAGCCTCGAAAACGATAGCTATATCAAAAATTTAATAATATTAGACATCCGCCATCTTGGATTCCAAAAATGACATCATATCCATTATGAGCACCCCCAAAACCTTCACAAACGATACCCATATCAAAAATTTCATGACATTTGACATCCGCCATCTTAGATTCGGAAAAAGACGTCATATTCATTATATGCACCCCCAAAAACCTCGAAAACGATACCCATATCGAAAATTTCATTCCATTTGACATCCGCCATCTTTGATTGCAAAATAGACGTCATATCATCATTTGCACCCCGAAAAACCTCGATAACGATAGCCATATCAAAAATTTCATAGCATTCAACATCCGCCATCTTGGATTAAGAAAATGTCGTCATATCCATTAGAGCACCCCCAAAAACTACGAAAACGATGCCCTTGAAAATTTCACCAGTTTTAATGTCACCTTGTACATAATAAGGGCGTGCCTTGTCTCACATATTTTTTTAACTCCTATTACCAGTAGTCCGAATTTTGTTTTCATACAATTTTACATCCTAATAATAAAAAAAAATAATATGAATAAGATTTTTATGCGAGTCAAAATGGACACATATAATAGTTACTCAAAACAATCGAAAAGTATTAATACTTAGTAAACGATCAACCCGCTCGGGTCGCACTATACGTGTCTACACACAGTAGATCGATGACCTTGTAGACGTCGACTGGCGAGCGACGAGCGATACGTCCACCCATCAGGAAGGCTTGGCGCGAACTAAATTGTCACTACACGGGCGCTTGGTTTTATAGGCGATTTTAAAAAATTCATATAAAATTATAAACATCGGATATTAATTAAATTAAAAATTAGATTTGCTTGCAAACAGTATGTTTATTAGTAATAAATAGAATATCAAAGAAAAAAATAAGTATTTATCGTGGAAAAGCAGCGCTATAAAACGTAAATTATGACATTTTTTAACGAATTTTTATCAGTATATAGATGAATAATTTATCATATTTTCCTCTGAGGTGCACTAAAAGACAATATAATCTGCGTTTTAAAAATATTAGATTAGTTGCATTAACATGATTTAATTTTTATTTCATATTTCAAAGTGAGCTTTAACCGGCATTTTTGCAATTCGGCGTTACGAAAACCTCATAGTAATAAAAGTGAACACCTATAAACGGTAATTTTACGTTGCAGTGCACTAAAAAAAGAGTTGATCTTTATATAATCACGAATAATTTTATTTTATTTGGTTAATTTACGCGTAAATAAGGCGGTCTAAAACACCAAAAAACTGAAATTTCGCCGTAGATTGAATGCGCGCCCTTAATAATTTTTTCCTTTGCGAACGTAATACAGTTTTATAAGGCGTTTATTTTTATTGGTGCGTTGTTTTTGTAAACATTGCCAGATCGACTGCACTTTTTTTTTCTATGATATTTTCATATTCGTCTAACTTACAAATTACTGATACTATCCCTTGCTAACGCAATTTAGTTTTAATCAGGCTTTTGGCATTTTATTGGTGCGTTATTTTTGGAAACATTCTCACGTGGGTTGCGTTTGCGTCTCCTGTGGAATTTTTTTTTTTATCAACGTTATTGCAGCACTGCTTTATGAAGGTGTTTGATTTTATTCTTGTGAAGTTTAGGTATTTCAATCAATTAAGAATTTAATAATAATTTATCCCAGCTAAAGTAATTTAGTTTTATCCAGGCTTTTGATTTTGTCGGTGCCTTATTATCGTAAACATTCACATGTGGGTTGCGTTGCGTCTCCTGCGGTAAATATTTTGTTAATCAACGTTATTGCAGCACTGTTTTAATAAAGCATTTGATTTTATTGTTGTGAAGTTTACATATTTTTAAACTCATTTGAAAATTGCTAATAATTTATCCGCTGCTAACGTAATATTGGAATGACCCCATAATTTAATAGCCTATGTCAGCTGTTTAAATTGAAGCTTTTTACGGGCGAAAATTTTTACAGCAATCCTGAGTTTACCCATTACAAACAAACAACATTTACATCTTCTGAATTTGCATTATATCCACGAATATTGCTTAAAAAGTTGTTGTGCAGTTTTAACTAAGATGCATGATATTGCACAATATTTATGCTTTCGTAATCACAGCATTTGTGGTATGGACTTTTGCAGGTATACCTTAAGAGTCGCCTGGACGCGCATGTCTCCATACAAACGGAAAAAGGGAATTGTGGCAATATTTGATAATTTTGGAGTAAAATTAAGCATTTAACCAATTAATCACATTATAATCTACGTACGTTCCTATACAGCTTGGTTAAAATACCAATGGTTTGAGAATTACAAGCCTTTTCAAATTTGTATGGAAATCTTGAGAGGCGTATAATTCTTAAACTATTGATAATTTAACCAAACTGTATAGAAACGTACGTAGATTATAATGAGATTAATTGGTTAAATGCTCAATTTTACTTCAAAATTATCAAATATTGCCACGATTCCCTTTTTCCGTTTGTATGGGGACATGCGCGTCCAGGCGACTCTTAAACGTGATTTAGCAGGAACATTTTATTTATCTTTGTCATTGAAAATATTCTCATGCATCGCTAAAGCGCGAAAGTTTAAATAAAAATGTGGTCAATAGTGAATTGTATTGAACTGTATATAATATTTCATATCATGTGACACCTAAACGTTGTCTATTGCATGTCCGTAATGACTAAATGTGTGTGTGTATCTAAATGTTTCCCATGGAGATAATATGTAGTACGTACTAGCGTGTTTCCATAGTTTGATATTTACCATCACCATTATGACCATTTTAAAGCAATAAAATACAATCATTCATTTTGCCGTGTGGTTCCCGGCAGAGTAGAAAAGGACCACTTCAAGTCTCCCCGTGGATGTCGTAGAAGTCGACTAAGGAAACATAAGCTAAACAAAGCTATAAACATCAAAGAGACCTCTCCAACCCGTCTGGCCAGCGTGGAGAGTGTAGGCCAAATCCTCTGACTGCCCTGGCTAATATATGGCTCTGGTAGTACAGAGAGGGTCGTGCTCCTGCAGTGGAGACTAACAAAGACCTGTTGATGATGATGATTCATTCATTACTTCACATAAGATTTGGACCAACGTATATATTTTGAAAAAAAAAATTGTGTGTAATAATAATTACATTTAATGGAAGAAATGAAAACACCATTTTGCCTTAAATATTTTGTTGTTACCAAGGCAATAGGTACCTAGGTATCTATATTCTGTGGAACATCCACTGCCTTGGTTGTTTATTTCGTCCGTATAATTAAGATATTAACATATATTTTTCCACGCAGGTAGTCGTCCAGCGGCTGGAGGAGGCGAGCGCTCGTCACAGCCGCGCCTCCGAGAGCCGCCGAGGCAGTCTGCCCGACGCCAGCTACCAGCCCACCCTGCGCGACACCATGTGCTTCCAGGCGATAACGGTGCAGAAAGTAAGTGTTTATCTACCTCAGAGCATTCTGCCTGACGCCAGCTAACAGCCACCCTGCGCGACACCATCCAGGCGATAACGGTGCAGAAAGTAAGTGTTTATCTACCTCAGAGCATTCTGCCTGACGCCAGCTACCAGCCACCCTGCGTGACACCATGTGCTTCCAGGCGATAACGGTGCAGAAAGTAAGTGTTTATCTACCTCAGAGCATTCTGCCCGAAGTCAGCTACCTGCCACCCTGCGTGACACCATGTGCTTCCAGGCGATAACGGTGAAGAAAGTAAGTGTTTATCTACCTCAGAGCATTCTGCCTGACGCCAGCTAACAGCCACCCTGCGCGACACCATGTGCTTCCAGGCGATAACGGTGCAGAAAGTAAGTGTTTATCTACCTCAGAGCATTCTGCCTGACGCCAGCTAACAGCCACCCTGCGCGACACCATCCAGGCGATAACGGTGCAGAAAGTAAGTGGTTATCTACCTCAGAGCATTCTGCCTGACGCTGGCTAACAGCCACCCTGCGCGACACCATCCAGGCGATAACGGTGCAGAAAGTAAGTGTTTATCTACCTCAGAGCATTCTGCCTGACGCTGGCTAACAGCCACCCTGCGCGACACCATCCAGGCGATAACGGTGCAGAAAGTAAGTCATTCACTTCAGAGCATTCTGCCTGACGCCAGCTACCAGCCCACCCTGTGCGACACCATGTGCTTCCATTCCAGGCGATAACAGTGCAGAAAGTAGGTGTCCATTCACCTCAGAATCAGGGCAGTCTGCCCCACGCCAACTACCAGCCCACCTTGCGTGACACCATGTGTTTCCAGGCTATAACGGTGCAGAAAGTAAGTGTTCTTTTATTTTAGAGCAGCAGACGTTTGCTAGATCCTACATCATCATCCGAGCGTATTCCCAGTTACATCCACAGCACTAACGCTTCAGAGCCTGGAGTCTAACCTCCGTGATTTGACGAGGTTACTGGTTTCCCCACGACCATCGGACGGCGTTTTGCAAAGCGACGTACTGAAGCACCTCTAGTAACCCAGCCTTGTGTATAGACAAGGCGACACGCACACACTCTCACCATAGTAACCCTGCCGGCCGCCATTTTATCGTGAACTCCCAACCGAATAACCGCGTGAGCGTCTCTCGAAAATTATTTATAATGTCGTCTTGTGTAGTTAAATGCTGTCGGAGCAAGAGTAGGTCTATTAAGAAAACACAGGAGAGTTCGTTTCACATACAAGGAAGTTGTTCATTTTACGATTTGATGACAAAATAATTACGATAAAATTATTAGAATCATTTTGGCGGACATAGACGTTAGGGCCGGTGTTGCCATTATTTGAAAATTTCATTTACTCTAAAGTCGGGGAGTTTAGGATAATCCGTACTAATCTATACTATTGTATAAATGCTAAAGTAACTCTGGCTGTCTGTCTCGCTTTCACGCCAAAACTTCTGAACCGATTTAATTGAAATTTGGTACACAGATAGTCTAGAGCCTAGGATATAGGCTACGCGAACGTAAATGCGGGCACGGTTGGTTGGTCGAAATCCACCAATCATGTTTCAATTCAATTCAATTTATTTATTTTGTGAACATAGGTACAAGAGATGTTATGAAAAATACAGGGTCTACTGTGTTTAATAATCTTTATTTTGATTGGTGGATTTTGACAGCTCGACCTGTCGTCACAGTGCCGCCACCAAGGGGAAATATCAATTCTGAAAACCTTAATTGCTCTCTGTTCTCCTAAAATGCTATTAATTCGTCTGTACTAGTTCTGCCAAACTGATGTACTTTTTTTCATCCTATATTTTTGTGCTGTGCTTAAAACCTCATCAAATACCAATGAACATCGAGGTTGCTAAAAATTTAGCCTTTAGAGCTTGGTAAGCTTCCTCTATGAAGCCACGTTCACCTTTGTGGGTTCACACAATTTTACGAAAGTTCTTGGATGGGGGAGGCAAGCATTAAAAGTTTTCTCCTTTGGGGAATAATAATTTTAAGTGCGACAAAAATTCTTTATTATCGATTTCTACAGCGGTTATATGTTGTATGGTTGTGAATAGATTTTTATGTGCGTCACACTGTTACGTTTCCCAAGGGCTTATCCTGATTATTCATAAATCCATGAATAAATTAAGAAAAACTGTGTTATTGTTTTGTATTTTGATCGCCATAACCGATATTTGTTTGAACAGACTATTGAACAAGTTCGTGTATTGGTGTGTTCATGTTTAAAAAATACGAAATTTAAATACGTCATATAATGATTATTAAGTTGAATCTTAATATTTTGTACAAACTCTTTATTAGAATAGCAAAGTTTTTTGATCTCTCTGTCGCCCTGGTCTCCTGCCATCTTTCCTAATATCAATTGCGTAATTCATAACTATGTTAATTCCAATTATGTGTATAGGTAGGTAGATTAATAAACAAACAATACACCAAATAAAAAAATACAACATATGTACAAAAAAAGTGGGGTAATTTTCCTGCATATGGCAATCGATCTGGCACTCACACATGGACGCGTCGCCGCCATTGCAATGCTTCACTCAGTGTTTAGGCCACAGTCCGTCCGTCTTTTTTTATACGTCCATGCCCACGACGAAAACTGAAAATCGAAACATCAATCAACCTCTGTTCTCTGATTCCTCTTCTACCCTTAGGTTTGGATTTTGTTCCCAAATTTATATTGGACTAGATTTAGGGTAGGTATACCATTTCCAATAAAAAAAGAAAGATCAAATCGGACTACTCTGTAAAAAGATATGCCTGGTCATACATAATGCTAGGGTTCTGTAATCCGAGGCTTGGTCATAAATAGAAATATGCGCGTCGATTTAAGACTCCTCCTTAAATGATCTAAGGACTCATTTGTTTAATGTCGGTTGAAAATAAAAATATCCGTTTTAATCCCAAATGGAAGGCGAATGGAAAAGTTAAGCATTTGACAGATACGGAATAGTTTTTCGATGGATTTTGTATCTATCATCGTTAGTGGTCTTGAGAGCCTTGCAGTTATTGGCATTGATTTATGATGCAGTATGTTTGAAAGGCTGCCGTCACTGTACTTCCCACCGAATATACGTCAGGTCAGCATGGCAGACCGAGACCAAAGCAGCTGAGAGCATATTTTTAAGACTCTCGAAAATAAACCCTAAAACCAGAACCATAAAGTTTTTTTTGTATCTCTGTCTACCCTGTAATGGGTAAAGCATTATCTTCTTCAGTGTTATTATTATGTTACCGATAGAGTATATTCGTAACACCTCTAATGCACTTAAGAAACATAACCCTCATTTTATAACCTTAGTGCCCCGAAATGACGCCTACAATATTTTCCGCACTGCGTAGGTGTCAAATTGAAATAAAATATGTATTGTTTCGGCCAACTAAAACAAACATCATAACAGGTACTGATTCTTTTTGTTGTCGTATAAAACAGCATAAAACCCTCCGTCTGGCGCAGTCTGGTAAATATAAAATATTAAACGCGTGACTTCAAGGATATTTTTATTTAAAATATGAAAAAATACCATTGTTTTAACCAACTAAAAACAAACGACACTTGTAATGATTCTCTTTGTTATAATAAAACAACCTTCTGTCTAAAGTCTGGTAAATGGGTATTGTAGGCGTGAATTCAAGGGTGTTTTTATTTTAACTCGTAAAAATTCCATTGTTTGAGCGAACCAAAAACAAAAGACATTTGTACTGATTTTTTTGTCGTTATCAAACAACCCTGCGCCAGAAGGAACTGACGAAATCTCGGAAATATTGTAGGCGTCAGTCGATGTTGTTAGTTAAAAGGTAAAAAATTGCTAATTTTAGCCAATCAATAAGCAGACGACATTTTTCTTTGTCGTTAAGGAGAAGGAAACTGCTCACTTAATGATTTAATGAGTTTTGATCCTGTATGTTTGCCTGACTGTAGAAATGTCATGAATTTATAGTTGTGTTAAGGATATACCCCATTAAAAAATTGAGATCCCATAAATAACCAAGATTTTCTAGCAAAATACCTTGTGATGTAACCAAATAATAGACTTTGCAGATTTCAAACCAGTTATTTATTCACGAAAAGCCTCGCGATCCAACAAAGAGTGGAAAGCTAAGTTCTTAATAGAGGTCCTTGCTTTTCATGACGGCTGCAGTTGCCTTTGCCGACTGTGTGCAGTGCGTTCTGCGAAGGTTGCCCTGCCCGCGGTAATGCCTAGTTCACACACGGTTAGTGAATTAGTCGAGCAGCGAGTATTGTAGTACTTAGGTAACACAAGACACTGTCCAAAAATTGTTTGTACATGTTACTACTAAATATTTAGCAACCACTGATAAACTAGACTAAAACGACCCTTTTGGAGTTGTTTGACCGATAATCAAGTAGGCAGAGAGGCCAATGGAAGGCGCTGCTCGCCAAAAAATTTTAATGTTTTTATTGGCTGGATTTTATCCCTTACTAATCTACTGGACGCTACTCGCAATAAGTAGAATAGATTATATTGGCTGGACCTTATACCTTACTAGTCTACCAAACTCGCTAAATAACATAGTAGCTTTTATTGGCTGGACTCTATTCCTTAATTATTAACTAAAATACTGGAATCTACTTGCCGTAAAATAGAGTAGATTCTATTGGCTGGACTTTATACCTTATTTATCTACTGGAATAAAAAGTTGGTGTTTCGGACTCGGTGAGTCACTAAAATACTCGCTACTCGACTAAAACACAATCCGTGTGCAAACAAGGCTTAAGACTGGCGTGAAAGGAAACTACATTGTTTGTGGAAACTGTTTTTTTTTTCTTTGCAAAGGAATATTAAGATTTTTAGCTGGTGAAATGTTTGAATGCTCGTGTCATGTCTGATATAAGATTTTTTAATTTTTAAATGCCCCTTTTTGACTGAAGCCTTTTCCTTCTTCTGTTAATTCTGAAATTGAGCTGTTGTGCCTACTCCACGCAATCGCCGATGATCGGTTATCGAGACGGTTCACTGTACATTGCTGCGTTGAATAGAAAATTCAGTAGAGCTTTTGTGATTTAACATTCGATGTACATTGAATCTTAGCGACGATAGCCGGTCATCGGCATTGTGAAGAGGACGCATAAAGCGTGTTGTCTAGCAACCGAATGAAAAGAACCAACTTCTGATCCTGGTATCCTAGTAATCGATAGCTCCACAAATTTTTCTATAATTTTTTTCTCTTATTCTGAATAATTTCCTAGATCTGCAGGGACCGACGAAACAACGGAGGAGGTTTCCTAGTCGATGCTTTATATATTTTTTTAAATGTATGACTACGCTTTGCGTATGATCTCGCGTAAAATCTTATAGAGTTATCCGATTTAGATTGTTCTTTTTTATAGGAAGAATGTCCCATATAAAATTGAAAGAAAAACTCCCCTTTGGGAAGAAAACAAGGGATGATTGAATTTTCGCTTTCTGGCGGGTTAAATTTGGCGTTAAAAGTTTAATATTGTGTTCAACTAAGTACGGTGTACAACGTTTCGATCGTCACTCCAAAATGCAGTTTTTATTTCAAACTTGCGATGCTCCCTTGACTTCGTCTGCGCACATTGCTGCGTTGAATAGAAAACTCTCTAGAGCTTTTGTGACTTAAAATTCAATGTACAGTGAATCCTAGCGACGATAGCCGACCATCGGCTTTGTGTAGAGGACGCATAACTGCGTGTTGTTTAGCAACCGAATATAAATAACCAACTTCTGATCCTGGTATCCTAGTAATTGATAGTTCAACAAAGGGGTTTGGGTAATTTTGTATGAGCCTTGGCATGATTTTTTTTTTCAGCGACCACTAATATAACTAGTATTTTTAATTAGCCTTATAGTTGAGAATAACAATATACAAAACATTATTGATGTAAACTATATCGGAGCCGAAATATCAAATATCAAAATAAGACAAATAATAAGTAAGTCGTCTATATAGATGTAATATTTTTTAACAAAAATGATTTGATTAAAGCGTATAGTATGTCGTTATGGATAGGAATCTAGACTAATATTATAAAGAGGAAAGATTTGTTTGTTTGTTTGTAATGGGTAATCTCAGAAACGACTGAACTGATTTAAAAAATTCTTTCACCATTCGAAAGCTACATTATCCCGGAGTGAAATAGGCTATGTAGGTACCACGAGCGAAGCCGGGGCGGACTGCTAGTGATAAATAAAATGCAACAGATACACACAAACAAATCATTTATTATAGGCACATACAATATCAATATGAATATATTACATTATTATTAGTTTACAAGATTAGTTATTTTCCGATTTATACAATTTAGTTATTTTCCGGTTCATCGTAAACTTCATTTTCTTGATCATGTCGTATTATTGTGTCTAAAAACTGAGCTGGGGGAGATAGATTATCTTGGTATCTACCCCATCCCAAATACCATATAATGGACATTACATGCGAGCAACAGCCTAGAGTCCGTTTTCCGACAACACATGAGCAATAATGGCCCAATATTGCGCTGCTTCCTTCTAGTTCCCTTTCTAATAAAATATAAACATAATAAATTCTGCTTGTCACGTGTCTTGATTGAATTTTTCCTCTAAGTAGCCATGGATTCCGACAATCCAAATTCTGCTCTCTAAAATCTTCTATGTGGGGCTCCTTATATATTTCAATTATATACGAACCATTTTTTACATGCTCCCCGTAATAACTGCGGGCTTGGAGAATTTGATACGTTCCCAACGCATATATAATAAGCTCGTCCATACTTAATATTGGGAAATCATTAAAATCTAATAAAGCCGCATCAATAGACTGAAAACGAGCCCATCTACGATTGAGATTATTTTCTATAACATATTCACTTAACCTGTTTCTGTCACCATCACATTGAATTATTTTGTTTACGATTTCGTTCACCAAGCGGTGGTCGGTTAGGGGTTTGCCAAAAGCATTTAATAATGCCGCAGCAATTTTTATCTCGTCGAAAAGATGCCTTGCAGCTACATTAAAGTATTGGTGACGTAATTGGCGAAACTGATTTTTTAATCTGCCATTTACTGTTTCTACAACCCAACGGCAAATAGTAACTTTCCTAGAATCATTTGCTTGTCGCACACTTAACTGACTTTCATTTACGTCTTTGGAGGCTGGCATGTACGTTTTGTATCCATATGACTCCACTTCATCAATGCAATCTCTGAAGCCTCTATCTAAAATGAGTACATCATTTTCACGAAAATACCAATGAAATGTATCAGTTTCACTACTCATAATCTCAGACAAAATACGAGCATCTGAAGTAGTAGCTTCATATAAACCATAAATATCAACTATATGACCATCAGGGCATACTACTAAAAAGGGTTTTAGTAAATGACGAAACTTGTGCAGACTATAGGATTTTCTTTGAAAGTAATAGTTGCTGCTTTTTTGTAAATATATATAAGTCCCGTCTAATATAATTATGGCTCTACGTTCACTCAGAGGAGCATTTGGATTTCCAAATAATACATTTGGGATAGTCAGACAACGTGATATGACTTCTTCTCTTGTAATATGATCATAGCCTAAATTCTGTGGCACAAACTCTGTCATTAATTCTTGTCTCACTTCTCGCATTATTTTTTCAAAAGTTTTTCTTGTCATTTTGAATACGCTAGAAAGTCGTTGATTTGATTCACCGGTGTGAAGTTTTGCAAGAACTGTTGCAAGGGCTGTTTTAGCCTTTTTGTGATGTTGTGTGATACTTGGGGTTGCTTCAAGAATTCGCATAAAGTTTTCCTTAGAGAAACCAATGTAATAATGAAAGACTCCATTATTAATGGAAGAAAGTCTCTCAAAATCTAAAAAATTACTACGATTTCTTAAAATATCCATCATGTCTTTCACTTGCTTCGACGAGAAACTTGCAATTACACGACGTGTTCTTGTTTCAATATCTTGAAACCCTGAATCTGAATGCTCTCTACATACACGTGTACCCCGTGGAAGGTAAAATCCTTTATTTTGAAGAATTGTGGTTCTTATGTCAACATGAATTCGTTGAAGATTGGTGTTGGTGCAATCAGCAAAAATACATAACTGTGTATTAAGTGGTGCTCTGGAATATCCAGGAACTTCAATCGTTTGCGGTCTACTAACTTGCACTTGTTGGTCTCGCATATTTTCATTAATAATAAGATCTGATTCAGATTCCTCTGTATTGCCTCCTTGCGATGAATCATGCTCTAATACTTGATCATCTGCATGTTGTTCAAGTAGGTCTGGTGCAACTTCTGCTTGTTGATCTCTTGAGACATAGCGCTGAGCTCGAAAAAAGCATGGTCGACATATCCGTTCATCGCCACCAAACTGTAAAATACAAAATATAGGGTTAATCAATATATTTGTATACGTATTAGCTCCATATATAGGTAAAAAATAATTAAAACACATCGTAGTACCTAGATAAATCTAACTGGGTAAATTGATTTAATTATTTATTTTTTAGTAAATATGAAATCATTTCCTCTTTTACTTGACTTACGAACATATAGCAAGTCTCAAACATATAGTAATCACTAAAAAAAGTGGCACGTACTGCATCTTATTGCATTTATGCCGGTTTGGGAGCAAGCGGAAGAAACACAAGTACTAATCTTCTTTGACACTCAAAAGATAATCAAGGTAAAGGGGAAAATATAACCAGTGGCCAGTTTTCAATAAGTTAGGAATGGCTTTGTGACGAGTGAGATCGCTTTAAGATATGTACTTCAAACAAAATATAATTGACACTGGGATATTGTACCTACATGAAATAATGTTTGACACAACAGTCCCTGAGTTTATCACGTTTTAACAAACCAACTGTTTTTTAATATTAGTGTAAATAAGAAAGTTAAACAATTAATAATTATATAAGAAATGTCATCACTTACCTCAAGAATGTTAATAACTTCAATGCAGTATGCCATTAAACATGGGCACAGCAAATGTACAGTTATAGAGCTCACGGCTAAAGGTGATTATAAATCTTATAAGATCGGTGTCCCAACCTTACACTACGATGCCGTTTATTCCACCAGCGTGTGGCCTGAGAATGCAAAAATCAAGGCATGGGTAAATTATAAAGGACAAACTAAACAGTCACGACCTTACGACAAGCAGGGCCATTCTTCCCTCAGCCAATCGCCCTTTCATGCGGGGCCCTCCGGCAGGGCCTCCCCAACAAAATAAAATGAGATCCGAACATATAAATATTTTTTACCAAAATGTTAGAGGCCTTAAGACAAAGCTGAGTTTGTGGAATGCAAGCATTTTGCTCTCGGACCACTTGATGGTAACAGCGACGGAAACATTCCTCGACGCCTCGGTGGAAGATGCCGAGCTGATCCCAGACGGCTGGACGCTGCTGCGACGAGATCGTGCCACGGCCTGCGGAGGAGTGCTACTAGCTGCGAGGCCCGGAGTAACTGCCAGACGCCGGCACGACCTAGAGTCCGAACTGGGGGAGGACCTTTGGGTTTCCGTCACTTACCATGATACCACATTCATAGTGTGCGTAATTTATATTAAGCCATCGGCAACAGATGCAGCTTACATGAACATTTTTTGTAATATTGAATCGTTTATGTCGTGTAAATCCACCGATAGTTTTTTAATTCTCGGAGACTTGAATATGAACAGTGCATCCGACAACATTAAGAATTATTATTGTTATTTTTTGACTTATTGTAATTTAATTGACCATAATATAATAATTAATGACCACGGAAGTAAACTAGACGTAGTGTTGGCGCTCGAGTGTAGTGAGTCACGGTTGCGTCAAGTAAGTGTAATAGAAGCCAGCTCAGGTTTCGTTCCCCCTGACGTGCTGTATCATCCTCCACTAGAGATAACTGTAAGTATCCAAAATTGCCGTTCCTATAACAACAGTAAACAACAGCCAAGTAACATTGACCAAATGCATGATTGGAATTTCAACAAAATAAACATGGATCTCTTCAAGTTATTACTAAGCGAAGCCTCCTGGGAGCCAGTCCTAGAAGCCAGTGATGTATTAACTGCCACTACAACTTTCTATGATATTATTTATAAGTTATTTGATGCGACAGTGCCTAAAAAGATAAGACATACAGGTCCATGTGATAGGTATCCCGTATGGTTTGACGCAGAGATTATAAAAGACATTAAAAAGAAATCTCGCTTACATAAGGCTTGGTTAAAATCAAAAAGTGACATATCATATAAAATATTTTCACAATTTCGGGCTTACTTAAAAGTGAAAATATCACTAAAATACAAAAGTTACTTGGCGAATTTAGAAAATAACCTTAAACAAAGGCCACAAAATTTTTGGAATCACGTTCACAAGCTCAAGTCTAAGGGAGGTTTTGAACAATGTGTTTCGTATAACGGCAGTTCGTATGAGGGTGTAGAGGCGGCAAATGCATTCGCAACTTATTTTTCTAGCGTATTTTTGAATGAATTGCCACAGCTTAATAGTGACACATGTAGAGCAGTTGGTGTCTCGGGTGGTTACGTTAATATTCAGACCCTGTCAGCCCCTGATGTGGAGCGTGGTATCGATAAATTACGAACGAGCAACTCACCAGGCCCTGATAATATACCTAGCTTTATCCTCAAAGCCTGTAAAGAACAGTTAACTTTTCCGCTTCTACACATTTTTAATTTATCCTTACAAAATGGTAGTTATCATTTACAGTGGAAGGTATCTAGAGTGACACCAATACCAAAGAGTAGTAACAGGAGCCTGGTGGAGGAACATCGGGCAGTAGCAATTTTATGTCCCCCTGCCAAAGTTTTTGAGTATGTTCTCCACAACGAGATATACAGACAGGTGAACCAGTTACTAGGCGATGAGCAACACGGTTTCAGACCTGGGCGGTCTGTAGACACAAATCTTTTATGTTTAGTCGATTATATCTCTAATGCTATGGAGAGGGGGCTCCAGGTCGATGTCATATATTTTGACTATCAAAAAGCTTTTGACCAGATCCATAATGACATACTTCTTAAGAAACTCTATCTCATTGGTTTTACCCCTAAACTTGTAAATTTCTTTGCAGACTATTTGAGAGACCGCTGTCAATACGTGAAACATGGTACTCACATCTCCGAACCATATCATACTAGATCTGGAGTGAGTCAGGGTTCAGTTCTCGGCCCACTTCTCTTCCTTATTATGATTCATGATCTTCCACAAGTATTGACAACGGCTAAATGTTTACTTTATGCCGATGACCTTAAACTTTTTTTTGAAATAGCCTCGTCTGACGATTGTATGAAACTACAAACTGACATTAATCTTATACATGACTGGAGTTTGACTAATAAAATGAAATTCAATTTAAATAAATGTTATGCAATGACCTTTGACCGTAAAAGAAATCCAATTAGATTCACCTATTATTTAGCCAGCACAGAAATAAAAAGAGTGAACAATATTAAGGATCTGGGTGTGGTTTTTGATCGGGGTTTGACTTTCAACGAGCACGTGCTTACACTAACAAAAGACGCTTATCGTCGTCTGGGCTTTGTTCTGAGAAATGCCAAAGAGTTCCAAAACCCACAAGTCGTGAAAACGTTGTATAATGCTCTAGTAAGAAGTAAGCTGGAATCTAGTGCATGCATATGGAACCCCTATCAGGTCAAATACACACGGATGCTGGAGAAAGTTCAAAAGGCCTTCTTGAGATCTTTGTATTACAAGACATTTGGTTACTACCCATACTTATACCCTACTAAGTTCTTGCTGGGTCACTTGAAATATAATTCCCTAGAAGTGCGGAGAATGCTACAGCAACTCACCACCTGCCTTAAGGTACTACGGGGCAAGTTTGACTGCCTTCTCTTACACAATTTATTATGTGTGTTGTTCGTCCCGGATGAACATACTATCCCGGTGGATAGGCGCGGCCGCAGTAAACCACATGCCACCTTCCATGCAGACAGAGGGCAAACAGTATCGCGCGCTATGTCTCCATTGGTACGACCGTTGAGCCACCTCAATGCACTACGTAGCGCCAACATTAAATTTGATTTTAATTTTGACAACTGGTCATCCATTGTACAGGCTTTATTGACTTACTGTGAAAATTTGCCCGATCAGTGGTTTAATACTAATAATATAAGTGACGATTGTGAGTAACTAATGTGCACATGTTGATTTTTGACATATTTTTATTGTTTTTATTGTCTGTAAATTTTATTTTTGACTGTCTTTGTTTTTAAATTTATTGTTTTCTTTTATGTAGCTATAAGTAGTAATGCAATTGTGAATGTGTGTGATAATTGTAATTGGTTATAATCGTTTTTATCACAATAAATAAATAAATAAAAAAATAAAATAATAAATGGGTTTTGCTCCATCAGTTGAGCCGTTAACACCATAGATCTCCTGCGAGTGCCGCCAATGCGGTTCAAACTTCGATGGCAGCCAACACACGATGCTCTATCTGCATCCATATTGTTTTAAAGTCCAAATCACTACAGCAAACTCTTAGTCCAGTTAGTAATGCCAGGTCACAAAATAAGATAATAAAGAGAGAGTCCAAAAACAAAGCAAAGGTCGTGGTAATCAAAAGTATATAACGCACTTGCACACACTCAACACAAAGGTTAAACGGGAAGTGAATCCTGCCTGCGCCTGCACCTCTTTCCTTCACCCCTCCACTCCACCCTGCTCGATTTTCAAAGCCTAACCGAGTCAGGTAAATGAACCCTGCGCTGTGATTGGATGAACGCGACCGGTAGCGGGCCTTTCAACTTTCTAGGAACTTCCCATTGTTTGTTTACTTAACGCACTAAAAGTTATGAATCACATTCACCCTCGGTCTTTTGTTATAGAAAATTCTCTAATCCACATCTGACATATCAGTTACCTTCGAATGGCTTAAAAAATCTGTGTGTGAGACTTATCATGTCTTCCGTGTCATTTTATGCCATATGAAACAATTTTTTCGTAAAAATATATAAGTACACATGCATGAGTGCCTGAAGTAGGATATCATCAAATTCTGCGTAATAAAAATAATATATTAATGTTTGTTGTATTAATTATGAATGTCGCATACCCCACTGTAACTGTTTTTATTTTATATATAAATAATATAAATCATAGAATCAAGTAATATTTACACGAAAAAATAATAAAATAAAGATCCTGTTTTGTCTATCTAGACGACATTATTGTAATTTATTTTTTAATTATGAATGCCGATATCTCGGCTCCGATACACTGTAGACAGAAACGGCCATAGATGAAAATAAACATCTTAATATGATCTTTCGAATGAGTAAACTTTGAACGGTGGTCGCAAATTTTGAAAATCAGGCCACTTTTACCCAATGCCCTTTTCTATTATTATTTTTTTCCTTATTCTGCATAATTTCCTAGATCTGCAGGGACCGACGAATACAGCTTGTTGTTTAGCAACCGAATGAAAATAACCTACTTCTGATCCTGGTATCCTAGTAATCGATAGTTCCACAAATTTTTCTATTATTTTTTATTTCCTAGCTCTGCATAATTTCCTAGATCTACAGGGACCGACGAAAAATGGAGGAGGTTTTCTAGTCGATGCTTTATATTTTTTTTAATGTATGATTACGCTTTATGCATGACCACGCGTAAAATTTTACAGAATTATCCGATTTCGATTATTCATTTTCTTATTGGAAAGGGAAGTCGGTCCCATATGAATTTGGAAAAGAAAACCCGACCTGAGGGCAATAAAACAGGGGATGATTAATCGAGATCCATGTACTTACGTTTCGATCGTCACTCCAAAATGCATTTCGACTTTTCTATGATTGTCAATTTTTTTATTTCATACCAGCTATTTTACTATGATTTCGACCGCGTTGAACTTCACCCCATTAGTAGTTGAATTTCTAAAATCCTTACTTAATACTCACCTACTATTAAATTTTAAATTGCTAAATACAGTCGTTCCGGCTGTGAGTTATGACTCAAGAGTCAGGTTTGCCTTTTATAAATAAACAAGATTTTCGCCCGCGGCTCTGCTCGTGTTAGTGTCGATCCCTCGAGGACAGTAACTCTTCACCAAGATGAAAGGTAGCAAATGTCCTTCTCCGTACTCCAGATAACGTGTATGCAAAATTTCATGGTGATCGGTTCAGTAGGGCGTGAAAGCGTAACAATCAAACTCATTTTCGCTTTATAATATTAACTAGCAGCCCTACCCGGCTGCGCCCGGGCATGTTTTATACCTTAAAACCTTCCTCGTGAATCACTCCATCTATTGGTGAAAACCGTATGAAAATCAATGGAGTAGGGTAAAACCCGGATAGTTGCGTCGGGGGGATACTTGCGTCGGTTTCGAATTCTCTATGTTAGGTACATTTGTGGCATTACTGCTTGATTATAGTTAGAAGCGCTCCCCCCGCAGACCTCACTGCCACGTAAACCGTTGAAGTGGGTGCACGCGTTTCGTCCGTGTGAGCAAAAATCTTCCGCTGCGAAACATTAACGGACGTCGAAATTATTTTGGTAGGTAGTTTTTGTTAGATATCTTTATAATTGATTGTAGTTTCAGACTACATTTTGTTTCTTTGCTTACATTAGACCTTTAATTGCCCTATTAATTGCGTTTTATTGTTGAAAAGATTTTATTTATTTTCTAAATCGAAAAGGCAACTATCCGTATCAAAAAGGATAGTTGCCTTATTTATTGTGGCGGATAGTTGCTCTTAATGCAATTATCCATAACCATTTATACCTTAATCAACGAATATATTTTTTTCACTTAAATGGTTTTTAAATAGCATTACAATGCTCGGTATATTATTAAAATTGAAAATATGTGATGAATGTATTCGAAACCTACCTGTGGCGAATTCTTTTTCGTCACATATTTAAAAAAAATTTTTCAAGTAAAAATTATGCTATACTTACTTGTTTTCAATATAAAACAATATTAACCGCTTCCACGTGCCCATTCTAGGTAAACAGAATGCCTCGCAAGTATAAGCGGAAACCAAATGTTATATGTATGACTATGCGGCAAGTATCCTCCTAACTCTTTTTAACATTTGGCAACTATCCGCTGCAGTAGGCGACTATCCCTTTTTTAGGAGGTCAAATAAAACGTAATATACTCAAAACCAGTATCAATTATGTTAACGGAATTGGTCCTTTATAAAAGACAAAGAACCTATGTTTTCGTATACATTATCAGGTATTATTAATAACGACCCATTTTTGTATAATTTAAACTTTTCGAAAAGTGAGGCAACTATCCGTGTTTTACCCTAGTTTTTGAGTTTATCGCGAACAGACAGACCGACGCGGCGGAGGACTTTGTTTTATAATATGTTGTAGTGATTAATCAATTGGGATTAGTTGGGATATTTACATATTTAAACCCTAATGGATGTTGGAGTGACCATCAAAAGTTGTACCTACTGTAGTCACAGAATTAATAATAGTTGCCGTAGTTGTCAAAAGTTAGTGAGTTACCTGACCTCGATGGCCTAATAGCCATAATAATTATTACGGTAAGCAACCCCGAGCGTGACACACTGAAAAGGTGATCAAAAGAGGCATTAAAATAGCTCCTCCAAACTTTGGGAATCGCGTTCGTCACGAGTGCAAGTGAATAATAAAGCTAAGGCACCCTGGACACACATCCAATTAATACTACAGCTAACGCACACTAGGACATCCAACTCATCGTATGCGCATATGCGCATGATGAATGCGATGTCGAGTGTTGCATGCATCTGAATATACAGGTTGATTCTTAACATCCTGGAAAAAAATTAATGAAGGAATGAGACCCACTTATAAAACACATTTTACACATTATGAAAGCACGGCTTTTCTCACGTTTTATTACGTCGGCGACTCGACTAGCAACATAACATTTTACACATTTATAAATATTGTACATTTGCAAAAAAATAGGTTTTACGACCGAACGAGCGTGAGGCGCGAGCGATACGTCTCAGTTTCAGCTTGGAAAAAATATTTTTAGACCCACTTGGTACCTATGTGTGGCTGGTACCCTCTACAGGAAACAACTCATTACCGATTTTAGTGAAATTTTGTGAACAGGTTCAATAATTACATAGAATATTTTTGTCTCACCACCGAGTTTAGTGGCGCTTATTCATAATTCATTTATTCATTACATCTTACAAGCTAACAGATGTTAGATCCAAAATGCTGATGACTATTGTGATATCTCATTGATATAATTTTATTTCACATTGACCAGGCAGATAATTTCACTAACAGCATCATCGGCAGAATAGCTAATATGGTCATAAATATATATTATTAGAGCCTTTTTCAAATCTATCAATTTAAAAGCAGCCTGTATCAAAAGTGAAGCAAATTTTGTGTAAAAATATGTATGTATATTTGAATGGAGACAGCGACTTTGCCTAATTTATACAGATTTTCTTGTGGGCGAAAGAGATGCACAACCGGCCAAGAGCGAGTTGGCAATGCAGTGAGTGATAAAAACCATCGCTTTACTCTCATGAAATCCTGGTCCATAAAGGATAAACTGAGGTTGAAAATTTGAGTTTGGTTTGTAAGGCGATTATCACACTATCCCGGACCCTGCTGCGGGATGCGTGGCAAAGTGGCAACGCGCGTGGTTGCGGAAGTACAGATCTGAATCATTGTGCAGATCTGCAGGTAGTATGCGCGGCACTCCAGGCCTCATTTGTTCTTTATTATATAATTTATATTTTCTATTGTTATATGAAAATGGTTATTAATGCTGAACTCATTCAAGATGTTGCAATTATATTTTCTGTTTGGTATTTGTATACAAATAGCATTCCTATATAGCGTTCCTATATACGATATTGAATACATCCCTATTTACGAAGAAAATCGATAAATGGTTAATTTATTAGGAACTAGTTGATGCCCGCGACTTCGTTCGCGTGCACTTTATGACTCTGGCGCATTATTATACCTCAATACGAACTAATGTCAATACATAAGAAAATACTTGTAACAATGTTATATGTTAATATATATAATAAAAAGTTAATAAATATCGACGTGGTATTTTGCAAAAAAAAAACTTTATATACTATGTTGGAACTATCTTTTGGGTTAGTTTATTTTGGCGCCTGAGCGAGGATTGTTTTCATTAGGTATTTTTTTTCCAGTCCTTTCTGAAGCATCTGAGAAACCCTTCTTTGTTTAAAACACTTCGCACCATCAAATCAAATATTTCCCATTGTTCCGCTTTGAATTTGACCTGGTTTCATGCTGCTCAACCTATAAAGTGCACATCTCCAAAGGGTCTTCGGGAGACACGGGCCTCGGCTTTGGGTGGGGTGGTGGGCTTGAAGAGACAGCAAATTCTCATGTTTTGCCGTATATGCTCAAAACTACGTTGAAATATCCTGGTTGCGAGTGACCCAGGACCGCTGGGCAGCCACCAGTAATATGAGCTAATCGTACTCAAGCACTCTATCCTAGCGGAGAAATCCCAGTGGAGAGTGAGACTCTGTGAAATTATCAATATAAAATTTGACATAGTTCTATATCAGATGTTCTAAATTTTCGATTTTTATACCTCAACAAATAAAAATACTAATCAGGCTAAACAACTTTTGCCATAGCGTCATTTTTTTATTCTAAAGTTTACCTGGACCATTATGGTTCTGCCTCAGGTGTTCCAAATTTTCAATTTAAATACCTCAACTCAGGACAGGTCAGGTCATGCCATCAGGTTGAATAACTATTGCTAAAGCGTCATTCATAATTTCTTATAGTTTACCTAGACCATTATAGTTCTGCATGAGGTGTTTCAAATCCTCGATTTTTTATACCCCAACATAAAATGCTTCTGCTAAGGGTCCACTTTTATATTTCCTATAGTTAAGCTGACCATTATGATGCTAAATCAGGTGTTCCATTTTTCGAAATTATTTCTACCCTATATCTTTCCCCGGCTTAATAACTATATCTATCTATCTATCTATCTATCTATCAGCCAGTGACGTCCACTGCTGGACATAGGCCTCCCCCATAAATCGCCACAAATTGCGATCCTGTGCATATTGAGTCCACCGCCTCCCGGCGACCCTAATAAGGTCGTCCGTCCACCTGGTCGGGGGTCGTCCCACTCTGCGCTTCCCTATTCGTGGCCGCCACTCCAGGACTTTAATGCCCCAACGGCCATCTGTCCTCCGGGCTATATGTCCAGCCCATTGCCACTTCAAACGAGCAATCCTGCGAGCTATGTCTGTTACTTTGGTTCTGCTGCGGATGTCCTCATTTCTGATTCTATCGCGCAGTGAAACTCCCAGCATAGCTCGCTCCATTGCACGTTGAGTCACTCTAAGCCGCCTAATTAGTCCCATTGTGAACGACCACGTCTCGGATCCATAAGTCATCACTGGCAACACGCACTGTTCGAAGACTTTTGTCTTCAGGCACTGAGGAATGTTGGACGAGAAGATGTGACGCAGTTTCCCGAACGCCGCCCACCCGAGTTGGATTCGACGAGTGACCTCTTTCTCGAAGTTGGACCTACCCAATTGAATTGTATGTCCCAGGTATACGTACTCGTCGACAACTTCGAGTGCAGAGCTTCCAACGACAACTGGGTAAGGTGCGACATGGACATTCGACATTATTTTTGTCTTGTCCATGTTCATTTTGAGACCTACCTGTCGAGAAACTCTGTCGAGATCACCGAGCATAGAATTCAGCTCCTCCAGTGACTCCGCCATTATCACCACATCATCAGCAAACCGAAGATTAGTAAGATACTCGCCGTTAATATTGATACCGATATATAGTAAAAAATAATAATAATAACTATATATAGTAAAAAATACCATTCGAATTCGTCCAATATTTCCGGAGATAAACGTGATCATACTTACAGACAGACCGACAGACAGGCAGGCAAGAAATTCTAAAAAAAAAAATTTTGCTTTCTACTATTCTTTAGACGAGAAGAGGGACACTTTGTTCCTCTATCCATTTTAGTCAAAAATACTAAATGTACAGACAAAATATTTTACTGTTTTATTATATGTATAGATTACTTAGATTTGGGAAAATATAAGGATTTATTTTTAATTATACGCATATGTCGGAGACGCGTGTTCTCTGCACATGTAGGTGCGGGACCTGCATCACGCGCGAAGTTGGGTGTTCAGTGTGTTGCACTACGCGTTTTTCAATACAGAATTAGGTACTTACAGGCAACGTAAGACCACGCACTCCCTCAGCCCGTATCGCACCGGCTGGGCTGCAAGGAATAAACAACTTTATAGTTACTACGTGTTACCGTTTTTTGTTTGAATCTAGGTGGACGGTGTTAAAGTTATGGGTATTTACTTTGTAAGATTTTTAATCGGCTAAGCTTTTTTTTAACAGGTATATTTTTGAGTTTAATAATTTTAGATATAAATGTGATAGATTCCTATTATCAAATGCTTGGTAATATTTATTCAGTTTCAATATATTGAAAGACAGATCCACGAGGTATACAGATCACACAGGTTCTAGTTTATTGCCGGTATGTAATAATTAGTTTATTATTATTTGTTCCCTAAAATACAGGTTCAATCCTAGCTTAGGGACCAGGGAATCACTACCAGTCCATTGCAAATGTAAAGGTCAAATCAAATGTAACCATTTGTATCTTACCCGTTTGTAATGTATTATTTTGGAAATAAACGATATTATTATTATTATTATTTTTGTTCTTTTTTTTGTTCATTTCTCTCTTTTCTTTGCAAAAGAGGTAAGATTGCACGGGCCAAAGCCAAGTGCTTAATAAATCTAGGATAAAAATTTTCGCGTAATGCGGCACGTATTTATAATGACAGCCTTCTGCAGTGTGTGTATAATGTATGAGGGGATGTCTAATATGTGTAGGCTCGTATGCAGGGTTTTGGGTATGACAGCTGTAGTGGAAATGATTATTGGTACTATTTTTACGGTTTGTACCCGCCATTGTGTCTGAATTTCTATAGCCAAGTCTTTATATTTAGTCATTTTTTCCGTGTGTGTAGTTTGCAGATTATGGGTGTTAGGGATAGCTATGTCTACAAGATATACCGTGTTGTCTGCTTTATTGTGTATTGTGATGTCCGGTCTATTGAAGTGAATTGTCTTATCTGTGATTATAGTTCGGTCCCAATAAATTTTTACAGAATCATTTTCAAGAATTTTATCCGGCGCGTATTTATAATAAGGGAGTATTTGCTGAATAAGCTTATATTTTGACGCTATGTGCTGGTGGATTATCGCTGCTACCTGGTCGTGTCTGTGCTTATAATCATTTTGTACCAATGTTTTACATGCCCCAGTAATATGCTGAATGGTTTCACTGGTACTACTGCAATGTCTGCACAAATCAGTTTGTAAATTGGGTTCTTTAATAATGTATTTTTTATAGTTACGGGTATTAATTACTTGATCTTGTATAGCTTTTAAGAATGCTTCTGTTTCCGGAAACAGTTCCCCTCTTTTCAGCCAAGCGTTTGACCATTTCTTGTCTACGTGTGGCTGTTCTAGATCCCTAAAATGTCTGCCATGTAGAGATTGGCTGTTCTAGATCCCTAAAATGTTATTATTATTATTATTTTCATATAAAGTACATCTTGGACTTTAATCTACTTATTAACTATATTCTATAAGCGAGCCTGATTACGTCACCAAAATACTGCCAGTACATTCAAATCTCTGTAACAAATGTGTTGCAAATTTTGTGTAAAAATATGAACTGTTAACATGAATTAAGTTCGTAACCTAATGTATTATTTATTTAGGTTTTCTTGTTAGCGAAAGAGATGCAAAATCGATCAAGAGCGAGATCGCAATGCAATGATAAGAACTACCATTTTCTTTTTATGATATCCTGGTCAATAAAGGATGAACTGACGTTAGAAAAAAGCGAAATTTGATGAAAAAATTGTACTAAATATGGATAAAGTTTGCGTTCTAATGTGTTTTAGTAGGTTTGCTTGTGAGATGAATAACTGGTCAAGAGTGGGTTGGCGATGTTATGATAAGACCAACTTTACTTTTATGCAATCCTGGTCAATAAGGGATGAACTGACGTTAGAAAAAAACTAAATTAGATGTAAAAATATGTACTGCAAAAATAAATTAAGTTCGCGTTCAAATGTATTATATATGTAAGTTTTTGTGAGTGAAAGAGATGCAAAACAGGTTAAGAGTGAGTTGGCAATGAAATGACAAGAACTACCTTTACTTTTATGCAATCCTGGTCTTTAAAGGATAAACTGAGGTTAAAAAAGAAACTCAATTTGATGCAAAAATATGAACTTGTAAAAATAAATTAAGTTCGCGTCCAAATGTATTATTAATATAGGTTCTGTGAGCGAAAGAGATGCAGAACTGGTCAAGAGTGAGATGGCAATGCAATGTTAAGAACCACCATTTTACTTTTATGAAATTCTGGTCCGTAAAAGATAAACTGAGGTTAAACAAAATTAGATGTAAAAATATGTACTGTAAATATTGATTAAGTTCGTGTTCTAATGTATTTTTATATGGGTTTACTTGTGAGATGCATGCAGCACTGGTCAAGGGTGGGTTGGCAAATGCAGTGATAAGACCACCTCTACTTTTATGTTATCCGATAAACTGAAGTTAAAAAAGAAACTAAATTTGATGTAAAAATATGAACTGTAATAGTACATTATGTTTATGATACAAGTACGGTAAGCTGTACATTAAAGTCGAGGCGTTTATAGGCACGAGGCGAAGCCGAGTGCTTATAATAAACCGACGACTGTAATAGACAGCTTACCGTACGAGTATCATACGACGTTTTTTAATACATTTGCGATTACTATAAACCAAAATAAGATTGCAATTCAGCAAATAAGGAATTTATAAAAGTTAGGATCTAAAGCAGTTTGTAAAAATACATTTATAATAATCAGGTACATACGTATTTTTACTCAGGTTTATTGTCTTCAAAAAAGTACATTGATAACCTTCACCTTTTCGAAGTCTGTCAAAAAATTAGATCTCACGAATCAGAAAAAAGTTTTCATGCTGAACTTAAAACTCTTTGCTCGGATTCTATGAAAAAGTTTAAATTTTGTATCTGTGGCATTGGGCTATCGAGCCGTTGTGATTGGTGTTAAGTAAAAAGCACTAGTGCTGTAAATACATCATTACGATTCAGATTTCGATGTCATAAGAACCTTATTATAAGCAAATGTATTGAAAATACAAATTAAGTTCGCGTCCAAATCTATTGTTTACATAAGTTTTCTTGTGAGCAAAAGAGATGCAAATAAGGTCAAGAGTGAGTTGTGTATGCAATGACAAGAACCACCATTTTACTCTAACACAATCCTGGTCAATAATGGTTAAACTAAGGTTAAAAAAAACTAAATTAGATGTAAAAATATGTTCTGCAAATATAAATCAAGTTTGCGTGCGCATATACGCGTAGGTATTATTTTTATAGGTTTTTGTGACGAAAGAGATGCAAAACCGGTTAAGAGTAAGTTGGCAATATAATGTTAAAAACCACCACTTTACTTTTATGAACTCCCGGTCATAGACCGGTCAATAAGGGATAAAATAAGATAACAAAATAAAGTTTATGTAAAAATATGTATGTAAATGAATGAAGTTCGCCACCTAGTGCATTAATTCTTCAGATTTTTTGTGAGTTTCATTATAAAAGTAATTCAGTGCTATATTATATAGCTACTGATAATGGTTATGATATAACTAGCAACCGTCCCCGGAATCCCCGGATGCGCCCGGGCATGTATTATACATATATACATACCTCTTGAATCACTCTATCTTTCAAAAACTCCTTCAAAAGCCGCTGCGTAGTTTTAAAGATCTAAGCATACCTATATAGTGACAGACAGAGGGAAGCGACTATGTTTAATACTATGTAGCGATACTAAAACTGTGCGGATTGGGACGACATCGTGTGCGCGTCTCAATTCACGTTAACCGTGGGGAAGACCTCCGGATGAGGTCGAAACATGTCGGCCAGTAGCTGACTATTTACGTGAGTAACCCGTTGTTACTTATTTTAATGATACTAAACCTGTATTTCTTTTACAGGCTTTTCAGAACTATTCTTTCGAGGAGCTCCGGTATATGAGCGGGCAGTGGGGCGCAGCGTGCGCGGGCGCGCTCGCAGCGAGCGGACGCATCCCGACCGAGCGGCTTCCGGTGCGGGCGCAGCCGGACGGCTCGTACGTGGCCGCGTGGACCCCCCGCGCGGCCGGTCTGTACCTGTTTCGGTGCACGCTAGACGATCAGCCGGCGCCTCAGGTCAGTATCTTACCAACTAAAAGGCTATCCTACGAGCGCAGAATGAAATAGCGATTATTTTTTATAGGGATTATGTTGCTACCTCGAAGTGGTCTTTCGCTACTTCACTGGACTTTTTAGGTGAGATCAGAGTGCCCTCAACCTGTAAGAAGCAAATCATCGAAGTGTCTCTCGGAGGCAGCAAACTTATATTAATGTACCAGATGGGCCGTGGTCTACCGATGCGCATTGGTTGTAGTTTATAGAGCTCTATGACTATGATCCACGTTATATGGATACGAAGCCATGTGTTCACTTAGAACGACTTTAAGCACCTGCATTCTTTCCCAACCCATAAAGACCTCAACCTGAACTTTTTTATAAAAGTTCACGAATAAAATGTAATAATAAATTACAACCTAGAAAATAAAATGTATCTTGATAAAGAAGAATTGGCCTTAAAAATACTTGGATATCGATTATTTTTTCGACATAATTAATTCACATTAATATACTAAGTTCTTAATTATTAATTCCATTTAAAGTTATATAAGCAACCATCCATTGGTTCACCCCACCACATCCCACCATCAAACAAGAATAAACCTGCAACGCTACCCAATTCCAGGAGTTAACAGTGGAGGTAGCCGAGAGCTCTCTGGAGGAGCCGCCGGACTGCGGCGGTCAAACCGCCGGCGCGGGCGCAGCGTTACCCGCTCCGCCCCCCAAGCTCCGGCGGTTCGAGGCCAAGTTCAGCGCAGGCCTCAGGGTCCGCGCGAGTCCGAGCCTGCAGGCCGAGGAGCTGGGCCGAGTACCTTCGGGCGGCAGCATCGCCTTCCTAGAAGAGGTAGGTTTTATTTTAGGGAAGACCTACATTTTTCGAGGTCCGATGCTGGCATTTGCTGTCATTAATTTCGAGAAAAACGGAAATGTCATTTAACATTTGGTATTGTGAGCTAAATCACTGTTCGTCATTTTGTTTCCCGCGTCTTTAGGTACATTTTATATTAACAGTTTTGTTATAAAAATATTCTGATATCTATGGTTATAAACATCAACAAACTTGTAGAACAAGATAGGTAACCATCCTAGACCTACCTAACCATTCATATCAGACAATGTTGAGATCTGGAAAAAACATGATGTTTTCATGCGAAAGTGTTCGGTCGGCCCGACAATTTATATGAAAATGACGAAAAATGATTTTAATCCCCAGTATTGGTGTCCTACCATAGGGAAACCTGTTCATTATGAATTTGCTATAGCCTCAAACCGAACGTACACTACGCAGGCAATCCGTGAATGTTTTTGTAAATTGTAGATATCTACGAATAAGTAATTATTACTTATTCGTAGGTAGATTAAAATGTTGTGATTATACTTGTTGTTAATAAATCCCTGTCAAAACAATTTTCTCTATGACGCTAATGCTGGAAATGGAAAATAATTTAACATATTCATACGACTTTCCCGCCGCCTGAGTACTTTTTTGTATGGGAAAGTATTTTTTTTGTTGTCTATATTGACTAAGTTGCCTTTTTAAAGATCAGACAGAGTTTTATTAACATGTTGTATAAATTTGTATAAAATTTATGTGAACTACAGATATGTATATAAAGTCTAGATAACGCGGGTGGGCTTTCTTTCTTGAGTTTGAATATATGTCTTTCTTTCATTTTGAGTGCTCCTATTTTTAAATGAAAATGCATAAATTATCTAATACATTGCAAAAACAAAAATAGTACTGAAATGAAATAGAGACAATACCTTAGATACATTAAGAAACGGATCACTCGCGTGTTTTTTTGTTGGTCGGGATTGCCGACTATTCGGAGCCGTTTAGTACTTTAATAACCTAATATAGGTACTTACTTACAAATATGTCTTTTTTTATACGTATTACTTATTATTTATACCTACACCGTGTTAGTCTGTAACCATGCCATATTCTCGAACGTACCTATACTGATCGTACTGAACAATTTTTCCCAAGGAACATTAGGTGAAAAAAGCATTGGTCTTGTATTTTTTTAGTACGGGTTCGTTCAGTCATGTGGTACTATACCAACCTCTAATTCGTATGATTTTTTTCACACAATTGCACATAGATGGCACCACTGGTAATGTTACAATTTTGTATCAACCATACTACAAATAAGCTACCATACTACGAATAAGTAACTACCATATTACAAAAAATAAAAAAAAATATTCCCGATATCTTATTAAAAATGGAAATAATAGGTTTGACAAAATATTTTTAAATTATTCCTTAGCTTTAGCAAGTAAAGGCTTACTTGGATTACCGCCATCTAGCGAACGAGTGAAAAATTACGCTGCAACACCGTCGCCTAACTGTGCCACCTACCTTGTCTAAAAGGCCTTGATTCAATATTATTGTGTGAGGTTGCTTTTGTTCAGCAAAGGTTGCATATTTTCACGGCGTGTATCTCATATTGTAAACTGTATATTTTTCAATACTTTTCAGCGAATCTACCTTAATGAAGCCAACGACAGGGCAATCAGCGTGGCCAAATACTGGTCGAAAAGTATTTAAATGGATGAAACCATTTCGATTGGATATGAAGAAGCGAATCTACTGCAACTTGGGTATACACAGTTCTGGGTTTTAAAGATCGACAGATGGTCCCACACTCTCTCGTCTTTAAAATCCAGCGAACTTGTAGACCACGCCGCTCCGAGACGAATCAAGATGTTCCAAACTGGATGTACTGGGGTCGATTCTTCCTACTATTTGGACATGTGTTAAATATTGCAAACGTTTGGATCTGTATGTGACTGGTGTAAATTCATCCGACTGTTTTTGTGTTCTGTAAAATATATTTACACTCATTATAGAAACCCGGCTTTACTCATGTTTTATTTTCGTCGGATAAGGCAATCAGTTTTGGCCTGTTACGGAGACTAAGGCGAGTACCTAGGTACTCTTATTTAGTTAAAATTATAATCAAAATTAAAAGCATTGTGATGCAAAAAATACCTATAAAATATCTGGGCTTGTGTTTCTACAATGAATATACTTATCTCGTGTAAGTTTTCACATTACATATATACTTATTTGCTCGAATTGTAAATTATATAATTTTAGGTTGGGGAAAAAGTTTTTTCGTATTTCATACACATATTGAAGACATTTTTTTTCAAACTTTATTAACATTTAATTATAATATATATGTTCCATTTTGTTCCACAACTTGTTGCCATCTTGAGGGCAGAGACATGATACCACTGCTAAAAAAAATTTGGGCCTTCTGGTTAAAAAAGTGTGACAAGAAGTTTTGACAGTCCTCTCTTGATGTTAATCTTGTATAAACTAAACTATTTTGAAGAGCCCTAAACAGGTGATAATCTGAGGGTGCAAGGTCAGGGCTATATGGTGGATGCATTAACACTTCCCAGCCAAGCTCCCTTAATTTTTGCTGAGTGATCAAAGATGTGTGTGCCCTAACGTTGTCGTGATGGAAGACCACACCCTTTCTGTTGATCAATTCTGGTCGTTTTTTCCATATTTCTTGCTCAAGTCTCATCAGCTGCTGGCAATAGAAGTCAGAGTCAATGGTTTTACCCGGCGGTAAAAGCTCATAATGCACGATGCCCTTCCAATCCCACCATACACACAGCATCACCTTATTTTAGGTTAACCCGGGCTTCGCCACAGTCTGTGGGGCTTGACCCACCTTTGACCAAGATCTTTTTCTCACGTTCTTGTCATAAGTGATCCATTTTTCATCACCAGTGATCAACTTTTTCAAAAACGGTTCGGTTTCGTTACGTTTCAGTAGGGAATCGCAAATGAAAATACGGTTCATTCGATTTCTCTCAGTCAGTTCATGTGGTACCCAAATGTCGAGCTTTTTTGTATATCCAGACGTTTTTAAATAGGTCAAAACTGTTTTATGATCAATCCCTAGTTCTTCAGCTATGTTGTAACTACTAATATGTCGATCTTGCTCTACTTTTTTAAAAATGGCTTCCGTTTTTTCCGTATTGGCACGGCCGGAGCGAGCTGCATCTTTGATATCAAAATTCCCAGACTCAAAACGCTTAAACCAATTTTGTGCTACTCGTACTGATACTGCATTAGGTCCATAAACATCACAAATTTTCTTCGCGGCTTGTGTTGCATTTTTCCCTTTTTTGTAGTAAAACTTCAAAATATATCGAATTTCTTCAATTGACACATCCATTTTAATAGACTAAAAAACAATTTAAAAATGGCGGGAATCTTTTTTTTATTATTTTAAATATTTATGTTTTAATCAAACTTTTTAATGATATTAAAACAAGCCAGTTACAAACAGCACAACTAAAGAGATGCTAATACAACTTTATACATGAAAAATACGAAAATACTTTTTCCCCAACCTAATATTATATAATTTATTATGTATACAAACGGGTCATTCACATGCTATTTCGTCGGAATTACCGACTACAGTTTGGGATTCTTCATGCCAACGAAATAATACGCGAGTGACCGATTTTTACACATATTTCACCTCAAACGAAGATGTCCATCTTGGGCCAGGTCTCTCGTGGTGACTGGAAGAAAAATAGTTTCTGTATAACCTTTGCTGTCCAGTGGCTGTGGGGGATTGGTTCACAATCAACGAAAAGAAGAAAGAAAACGACTTTTTGTAGCTATAAATATGTGCAAGATTACCACTTTTTAATCGACTTCAATAAAAGGGGTCTGAAGGATATCACTTTGACGTATGTTTCACGAGTGTATGTTTATATGTTTGTACCCGCATATGTATTATTAAGGAAGCAGTAATACCTATGTGCAACACTATTTTCGGTGGCGGTATTATCCACTCTGGCGACTTCAGAATATATTTGAAGTATCTAACTATGTAGGAAATTCGCTCTTCGCGTTCCGAGCATTGCTCAAAAGCCTAAAAGCCTTCGGAATCGAAAAGTTATTATTATTCAGCAAGTTCTGAGACTGGTACTGTTTGCAGGTAGTCAACAAGGACGGCACGTGGGTCCGGCTGACCGACGAGTCAGCCCGGATGTACACCGACGGCGCCGCCGAGATCGCCTGGTGTCTCCAGCACCACCGACACTTCGATCGCACGTTACTCGCGCCCGCCGAGTCCCCGGTGAGTACTGTCTCTCTCTCTCAGTACTAATACTGTCTCTTTCTCTACGTGGGTTCAGCTGAGCGAGGAGTCAGCTCAGATATACACCGACGGTGCGGCAGAGATCGCTCGGTGTCTCCAGCAACAACGACACTTCGAACGCACGTTACTCACGCCCACCGAACCCCCGGTGAGTACTGTCTCTTTCTCTTACTATCTTCCTCTCTTTTCTTCCCTTTTAAAATGAACTAACAAACAGTCTTCTTCTTCTATCGAGTCGTAAGGTGTTGCCATTACGTGGTGAGAGGATTCGCCAATCTGCGTTACCGACTGACTCTGTCCTGCAGATTGTTGCCCAGGGTGCGCCGGACGCATGGGAGTTCGATGCGTCACACGGGAGGCTCTTTTCAAACAGTGATAAACTTGTAAATGTATAAGACAAATCAGACAGATTGTTCATGCCCCGAAGTACATTTTTATGAGTAACTAGCTGTTACCCGCAGCTTCGCCCGCGTAAAATATAGCCTATTTCCTTCTCGATACCCTCACCTATGTGTATGCCAAATTTCATGATGATTGGTTCAGTACATACGGCGTGAAAGCGTAACAAACAAATAAACAAAGAAATTCACTTTCGCATTTATAATATTAGTTAGGAAGTTCGGATTAGGATACGAGTATTTACGAGTAATTTGAGTGCGTTTGACCTCTATTTTGCCTGATGGCAAGCAACGATAAGGTCTAGGGTGTAACACGCAATGCCTATTCACACTTGCCTTAAAAAGTCGGGAAACAATAGGGAATATGCATGAAAAAAATATGTGTTATCTTACCAGTTTATCCAAAAATATTCAATATTAAAGTACTGAAAGTGAAAACAGAATAAAATTTGGTTGTAAAACGAACGAGATAAAATGATTTTACGAAAATATGTCTATCTCACTCGCGAAAACACTATTTTATATGGAAAATGAATGCAAGACATAGACTATATGACGTCACTAGTCCATATCGGACTTCTCCTTCTTATTTAAACTTTAAAGTTTCATATCTTCGTCGTTAATTAAGATATTTTAAAAGTTCTTTCATATTTTTTTACTGTGGTTATTAAGGATTAAACTGAGCAAATAAAAAAATTACGTGCATACACCCTATTACGCGGGGAGGGAATTCTTTTCGTCCGCGGTTCGCATAATGATTGAGGAGGTCAATCTGGAGATGCGATGATTGATCACTCACTCAACGATACTATGTTTTAAGAAAAAACATATAAGAGTACAGATAAAGAACCAATTCCATGTTAATCTGAAAAACATCATTTTAAATCTTGACCCTACCGGGGATCGAACCCGTGACTTGCCGTGTGCCAGCCTGGTATGATGGCCTGGCTGTCGGCAAAGAGAGCCGCCTTCCTTTCCTTCTGTGTTTGTCTCTTGTTTCTATTTTTATTTTCCTCTCTATGTTTTTTCCTTGTTTTTCAATCTGCCTCGAAAGAACACAAATAATATGATTGAAATTGACTTCGTGGCCGAGATGTTTGTTGTTTTTCGTGTGTGTAAGTGGCCAACACTGGAGTCAGATTTTTCAAGCTGCCTAAAGGCATCTGACATAGCTTAACGACTGCCATCAATGATGACAGCCGGGACTAACGGCTTAACGTGCCTTCCGAAGCACGGAGGAGCTCGAGATATTTTTATAGCACTTGCGGTCACCCATCCAAGTGGGGACTGCGCCCGGGGTAGCTTAACATGCGGAAGCGCTTATAACGCTCACGCCCACTAGGCCATCGGGCTCCTCAAATTCAATCATATTATTTGTTATATGTGGCCGAGATGGGTAATGAGGTTGATTCTAGTTAAAATTATATTATTAACAGAAATTTAACAATGGGAGATAATACTGCAATGTTTTCCCGCCAGAGGGCAGCATTAGCAGAGACAGTAAACAAATGTTTGACATTGACAAGTATGTCAAACTTGCAATAAATTGCCTTTATTTTACATCCGAATACGCAGATTAATTGCATTTTTATATTTTAATACTTAGGAGTATTTTAAAATCAAATTAATAAAGGATTAATGTATAATTTCACAAATTAATTGCGACTTTGACACTGACATGTACATACTTGTCAGTGTCAAACCTGTTTTACTGTATGTGCTAGTGGCGCACTCTGGCGGCACAGCTTTCAGTAATATCTCCTATTACGTGGAAGTCTACAGCTATTCAGATTATTTTTTTTCTTTCAAGCTTTCATGATTTTCATAGAATATTAACGTATAGCTTTAACGCCCGGTTCCGATCGCATGTATACATGGCGAAATTTTGATCGTTCCGGACCCTTAAAGGGGTGATTCAGCCCGTCAATATAAACAACTTTTCCTATGGGACAAATGCTGTAAACTCGAAAAAAATTTCGACATTCCTATACAAATTGCCCGGGCGGCTGAACACTTTTGTATGAAAATGTCGAAATAAAATTTGAGTTTCCAGCATTGGTCCCATAGGAAAAATGGTTCATATCGACGGGCTGAATCACCACTTTAAGGGTCCAGAATGATCAAAATTTCACCATGTATAAATCCCTCAAAAACAATGCCTATTTCCGGGATAAAAGTTAGCCTATATCCTTGACGAGCTCCGTGGCGCAGCGGTTACCACGCCAGCCTGCGACACGGGGGTCCCGGGTTCAATCCCCGGTCAGTTCATGATGGAAAACGATCTTTTTCAGATTGACCTGGGTCTTGGATGTTTATCTATATATGTATTTGTTATAAAATATAGTATCGTTGAGTTAGTATCCCATAACACAAGTCTTTCTTAAGAACTTACTTTTGTCCGTATATATAATTATGTGTTTTTTTTTTTTTAATATCCTTTCCCGGGCCTTAGGATATATCTATACAAAATTTAATCTATATCAGATCAGTGCTTAATGCGTGAAGAGATAAAAGACAATCAGAGTTACTTTCGCATTTAAAATGTTCTTTTTCCAAGAATCTTCCTCCCACGCACAACCTACGCCAGTATTCCCGAATCAATACAGGTTGCGCCAATCATTATTACGATTCAGAATATCGTGCGAGTCGATGCGCAGTACACAATATAAGGTTAAGCAGGGCGCGTACTGCGCAGTTCGCAGCTAATATCCGATCGGTAATAAAGATTGGCGCCACCTGTAAGACATTGTAGACGCTCTTGTCACGCGACTGGTATTGCAGCTATCTATGGGCAGCGGTGGTCACTTACCATCAGGTGACCCGCTTGCTCGTTTGCCGATTTTAATAAAAAAAATACATAGGCGTTGGGAGTGCCGACAGATGTGAAAACGTGAACAATGACGTAAGTATTTTTTGAATGGTTAGGAAATATTATATTGTGCAGGATATACTTTTATATACCTACGACGTGTTAACGAAAGCGCAAAGCCTTACATCCCTTAATTAATTTTAGATCGAATAATTATTTTAATTATTTAATTTACGCGGATTATTTACGAAGATATAAACTTTACTTGTGTTCTTGCGTTTGTTGCAAATTAAAAAGTCTACGGTAATTACTTCCGATCCAGTGCGACGTTGAAGCTAGAGAGAGAGAGAGAGAGAGATAGAGTCAAATAATGACGAAACGCGGCGTAATAAAAATATTTTTGGTTAAAAGAGCCCTATTTTTTTATTCGTGGAATCGATTCTATTTCGATAGATTCTAATTTTAAGTTTTGCATTTTTTCAATAACACGTTAATACAGTCAATAATACAGAGGTGTTGGTTTTTTGGTAACCATGTCGCAAGTTCAATGTTTTGTTCCCATTTCAAAAGTAGCCATTGCACCTACAGAAAAAAACTAATAGTGTAGCTTTTGGACAATTAACTAAATAGATAATCTAATAAGATAATTTTAAATGCGATATGACGTGACAAAGTGCCTGCTAAGGCATGTTTCCTGAATAAACGTTTTGATTTTGAAGTGTACACTTCGAAATGTTATTCTATTATTAGTAAGTCTGTGTGATTTGTCCATATATATTTATTTATTTTATTAATATAAGGGTAATCGTGTTCCAGACGACGGAGGAGAGCGGCCTGTATACGGGCTACGGCGACGGTCACGCCGAGATGCCGCCATGGAATGAAGATGAACTAGATGTAGGCACTAGCGGTAAGTCCGTCTGTCAATCAAAATCATTTATTTCGCATCTTAGATCATATCAAGCTTAATGGAAGCCTCTCTTAACCTAAAATCGTAGAAAAAACTAGTGTCCAATCCACACACACACACACACACACACACACACACACGCGCGCGCGCAGCTACTAAAAAAACCGGCCAAGTGTGAGTCAAACTCGCGCAATGAGGGTTCCGTACAATATGCTTCGTGAACACACACAATGTGCAAAAATGTTTTATTCAATTGACTAGCGCTATCTAGATAGAATTCTTATTATTTTTCCTGTAATCCTCATATTTTGTAATTTTTTCCAAATTTTAGGCCCAGTAGTTTCGGAGATCATGGGAGGAGGAGAGGGAATGGTCAAATTTTGCCTTCATTCGTGCATAAAATCAGAAGTATTGATTTCTCCCGAACAAAAAAAATATTTTCGAGATCCTCATATTTAATTTGGTTCAGTAGATTCGGAGAAAATCGACTGTGACAGACGGACAGACAGACAGACGCACAAGTGATCCTATAACGGTTCCGTTTTTCATTTTTTGTACGGAACCCTAAAAACTGGCCAATTTTTCAAAGCTGGTGTGCGTGACAGCTTTGTATTATCACATTCGTTCTGTCAATTTATGCCCTCAAAATCTGTCAAATTGATAGCTGTGTATGTGCGCCTACTATGGGTTGGACACTAGTATTTCCTACGCGTTTAGTCTAATAGATTCTATTGTAGTGTATGACGACACGCAACTATCACAGCTGCCATCACTTCGATCCTCCTACATAGTGCATGACGTAGCATGTGACGTCACGCGTCACTGGCTTGTCAAGATGACCCCAATAAACCCTTTGTTCAATGTAATCTTCTAAAATATGTACTAGATTAAGTAAAGGTCATGTGACGTATCTATTTACGTAAACACATAGTATATAAGCATCTGGAAAACCCACAATAAAGGAGTCCAGTTCAGAGTACTGTTGGGAACCCAGCACTCAACAAATAGTGTTTCACTATATAACACCCCCTCGCGTCGTTTTTCACCACACTATCTAGGCTTTATGTAATCTAAGCTTACCTAGGTCACCGCGCTTCGATCCTTCACGTCAAATCCTACCCACGGAGGGTTTTTGCCATATCCTCATCTCAGCCGTAAAAAATCCACTGCTGGACATAGACCTCCCCTAAGGATTTCCAATACGACCTGTTGAAAGCGTAATGTCGATTACGACTGAGCCACATCTTATTTCTTAAAAAAAAAAAAAACTAAAATATACATGGCGAAATTTTGATCGTTCCGGACCATTAAAGGGGTGATTCAGCCTGTCAATATAAACAACTTTTCCTATGGGACAAATGCTGTAAACTCGAAAAAAATTTCGACATTCCTATACAAATTGCCCGGGCGGCTGAACACATTTGTATGAAAATTTCGAAATAAAATTTGAGTTTCCAGCATTGGTCCTATAGGAAAAATGGTTCATATCGACGGGCTGAATCACCCCTTTAAGGGTCCAGAACGATCAAAATTTCGCCATGTATAATTACATATTAAATAATTATGAAAAATTTACCTAAAACTAAACACCTTAAAAATATGATAAAATACCTAAAAATATTATTAAAAGGAGTCCCTTTAGGCAAGGTTCCAAAGATACTGGCACCATTCCCCCTTTGAATAGCGAGACTAATTCTTTGTCCGACGAGCTGCCAGCTCTTCGGTCACCTGTGATGTTGACTAACCTTTTTGCTATTTCCTTAAAAAGGCTTGTAGCGCGAGGACCCCACGAACCAAGGGTCTCGACACCGAATGGGACAAAATCATATTCGGAGCCTAGACCCCTGTATTTAGATGCTTTAGCTTTTTCAGCCGCTTCACAAGCCGCACCAGCTCTGTTGTTGGTTCCATGTAGATGGGAAGGGGCCAGCGAGTCTGAACAGGTTGCATCCCATTCCAGCACCCGGCCCACCTTCCATGGAATCAAACTCATACCATCCGGTCTCTTGCCATCGTCTCTTGCGATACCAGTCGGCTCAAGTAGACTTGGCATTTCTTAATACAAAGGAGAATATTTTTATTTTTAAAAAAATATGAAGTACATAGACTTCAATAAATCATATTAAAACACACACACACACCCACAATATTATTGTAGAAAATATATAATTTTTTCCTTCGTCTGTTTATGTATATTTAGGTTAATCATGGGGTAAATGGAGGAGCCCGATGGTCCAGTGGGTGTGAGCTCTATGAGCGCTTACGTATGTTAAGGAACCCCTGGTGCAGTCCCTACTTGGATGTGTGACCGCAAGTGGTATAAAAATATCTCGAGCTTCTCCGTGCTTCGGAAGGCACGTTAAGCCGTTGGTCTCGGATGTCATCATTGATGGCAGTCGTTAAGCTATGTCAGATGCCTAAAGGCAGCTTGAAAAATCTGACACCAGTGTTGGCCACTTACACATACGAAAAACAAACATGGCGTAAGCTTTATTTAAAGCATTGTTTTATACTTTTCCAGAAATCACCTGCCTCGACGACCGGCGATTTCCATTCACCGTACTATCAGACCTGACTAACGAAGTAAGTACTCACTAATTCTACCATTGTATCTTTCACGCTGCTTAGGGAGGAATAAATGAATGCAATTTGTGTTGAAGTTATTTGTGTGCTTCCCCCACCATTCATGCAAACTATTGTGTCTATGCTGGTTTAGGAGAAAAGGAAAAACATAGTATAATATAATATACTGGCTGCTTTTCTCCCCGCGCAGATCGTAAAGCCAGTCAAGGGATTGTGCGAAAATCTAAACAGTCACGTTGTAAACGATGCGGCTTGCAACCAATCACTATTTTGATGCCGCTTTCCATCTTAACGCCCACTAACATGCTAAACTAAAAAAACGTGGCTTTGGGTTTTATGACCTTAGGTTCTGTCTACCCCGTAAGGGATTAAGACGTGATAATATGTATAGCTGGCCAGCGCCCACCCACTACCCACTACTGTTAGTCCCGTCAAGCCCGCCTCCAATAGTTAATGCATGTGACCCTTGCCGATGTTGCTGCATCTGTTTTGGCTGCAGCAGCTTCGGTCGTCTAAGGGTACTCCCACACAGCAATTATATAACGTTAAAAAACAATGTGTAACAACGATAACATTCTATAACACCATACATTATCAAGAATGTTATTGTGTTACACATTGTTATATAACGTTATATTACTGCTGTGTGGGAGCACTATAACACGCTTGTTTCAGAACAAATGTGTTGGAAAGGCGTCTCTAGTAGCGCGCGAGCGGCAGTCATTCTCTGCTCTGTGATGCCTACCTTTTCCTCACGATTTGGACAATTGGCTACTGTTCAGTTCAGTTCAGTTCAGTTCAGTTCTGTGCCCGCCCAGCCAGCGATTAAGCTGCAAGAGCGTAGGAAGGAGGTCCACCACGGAGTATGCTTAACTGCGCCTACGAATTCGAGCTTGTGCTGTTCCTTCTAGCACATTTACCACCCTCCGCCTTGGATCACGAACGATTTGGACAATTGGCTACTTGACTAAAATTTTTTTCGTGTCGCTATGTAAAGACCTGCCAAAAATAAACACAATAGTGACCGAAATACATTTCTAAACAAAAAACTCTTTCAGGTATAGAAGTTTTAAATACACATATTTTTAGACGTTAATTTTTAGACGTGAAAACTCACTGCTGAAATGCCTACATATTTGTGACGTCACAACTTTGTATTTTTTATGGGCGGCGTGAGAACTTTGTTTGGTAGTTATACGAAATATTACGTTAGTGTTAATGGTTCATAATAAAAGTTGCTATAAATTTTGCGGACTACAATACAGTATAAGTGTAATTTAAGATTTTCATGCTTTTAAAAATGGTCCTATTCACCCAACTTTAAAGAAGGTTTAAGAACACTTAACGAATCGATATCAAATAAAAAGTGTTTTTATAGTGTTTTTAGATAGAAATGAGTATCATTGGAAACAAATTTTATATAATCTTAACATTAGGCAAATACCGAATTGACGGGTGGAAGGAGTAGTAATACTGACGTTGGGATTCCATCATCCTAGAGGAGGAAGCCTCTAAAACGCGACTGGTACGATGGAACAAAAAATACTAGCCCACCCTGGTGGTTTCGAAATCAACAGATTCTGAGCTTGAGTGGGGACATGGCAAGAAAACCGATCAAAGTGTGATTTCTCCAGCAATGACCGTGTGGTTCCTTGCCGTGTGGTTTCCGGCACAGTAGAATAGGAGCACTCCAAGTCTCTCCGTGGACGTCATAAGTTGACAAAGGAAACACAAGCTAAATAAAGCTATAAACATCAAAGAGACCAATCAAACCGTCCTGGTCACCATGGAGAGTGAAGGCCAAATCCTCTGACTGCTGTGGCTAATGGCTTTGGTAGTACAGAGATGGTCCTGCTCCTGCAGTGGAGACTAACAAAGACCCGATGATGATTAGTAAAGAATAATTGATTAAGAAGGTTGTGTGAAATGTCTGAAAGATTAGACTTTTAATCCAGATCTCGAAACCTTAGTTAATTATCCTGAGCAAAAATACAATAAATAATGAATTAGGCATATCAGCAACGTGATCGTAATAGATAACAACAATATACCTGCAGCTGTGGTGCACTTAATGTTTTCTATGTTTTAGCGGTTGTTACTAATTTTAATAAAATAGACTCTATTGACATAATAGACAAATTTCAAGCTAGTCTACCTGCGAACCCAAACACTGAAGTGTTCGGTCGTTAGGCATATACATAATGAAATGCTCAAAAACTATTTAAACAGCTTTTTTGAATGTGGTGCACTAATTGGTATTCTTAGAGTGCGTTGAGATCTCCCTATCAGTACATCTAATGATGTACCCCGTATAAGGTTATACGGGGCCTAAAAATTAATTAAGTTATGAGCTAAGAGGTAAGATAATGTTAAGATATGTACCTATATTTACAAAATTATCTGTGTTCAAAACTGCGGTTTAAGCAGTTTACCCTATATCAGCATGTATTCATTTTCATTGTTTCCATTCAGCGTATGGTGGCAAATTTGGAGGGCGGCAAAATAATATTTCGGGCTAGTATACCGTAATGCGATTATGATCATGTTTCTATTTGATCGCATACCTAGTGTATCCGGGGCTCCTTAACAAGTCACCGAAAACTATATTATTTATTGCACATAGGTACAATTTTAAGATTATTTGCCCAAAAGCTAATAATCAATTTTTTAAATTGGATGTGGTGAAAAGATGATGGAATGCAAATTGTAAAAAATATATTTGTCGAAAGAGACATTCATATAAAATAATAAATATTGTTAAAAAAAGCAATAAATTTAATGTAAGAAATTCAATTCAAATTGATAATAATATAATCATACAAAAATAGCAATATACGCTTAACAAACATACAATAGCTATGTCGACCGGGGCTAGCTCGGAAGGCGGCGACCGTGAGTAATTTGGTTGAGATAATTCGCATAAAATGACACAGATGGCGTTTTATTATATCAAATCGACCGGTGGGCGTGTTCGCGCGCGCGCGATGGCTCGCGGCCCGGGCGTGAGGCCGCCCACCTTCATCCATTCGGATCGATTGTAAGTTTGACTCGGCGGCTGTGATTTGTTTCTCTTAGAATATTTTTAATTTATCTGTTTGTTGCCAGTGCCACCGTGACCGCGCCACCAGCCCTTTCGTCTTCGGCGCAGAGCCCTGCAAGCGAGACCGCATTCTTCGCAATGAAACCTGCTCTTCTCCCAGGTAAGTAGCAACAGTTGTCGACTTAGCTTTGAGTGGGCAGCGGTGATCTGTTAGCAACAGGTGGTCAACTTGCTCGTTTGCCAGCCTATAAATAAAAAAAAATTAAATAAAATAGATCAATACAACGCGTTACAATCTACATTAAAACTGCCGGCGTACATCATAAATTAAAAAGTCTGGGTGGACATATTGTGTTTCGGATTAGGAAATCGGTGGACAAACCGTTCATGTTGAAGGGTCTGGACATGCAACAAGTTGTAGAGCCATATGTTTGAAGCGGAACGCAAAATTTTTACATGTACGTAGGTAGGTACAGCTACCATAACAGTGTTGAAACATTGTTTCCATGAAAACTATTTTTAGAATTCTGTCGTGGCAGTACGCTAAGCACGAATTATGAAGACATATGTACTAGCACGAATGGAGATTTTATTCGTGTCGAATGTTCTTCGGTGTTCCTTTCGATAACGACTGAATTCAATAAAGTGTGATTGAGGTTTATATTAAGGCAGTTTTACCATATGGAGACATGTTAGGAGGAGTCCAGAAGGTAATACAAATTTACAACGTATAACAACATTTAAATGCAAGTCATTACATATTGTACGGCAACATTTTATTTTTACGGATAGGGCAAAGATGGCTTTACACTCGTACCTGCTATAAAAATCGATATAAGTTCACTGCCAACCTTTCAATCTGGAGGACTCTTTCACTGAGTCAGGAGCCTGATTTTAGGTGCGGTGCTTCAAGTTTCATACCTCAAAATGTTTTTATTCTAATCTAATTTTTTATTATATATCTATAACATATACCTTAGAAATCAAATACAAAAAAATCAATCGAGTAGCAACCAAAGATGGCGTCGGTCCTTTGTTTGATTTATGGAAGCTTCTAGTGAAAAACTATAAGAGTCCTTATGACTGTTTATTATAACAATTTAACACATTGATCCTAAGCACGAACATGTAAGTATATAACTGTCACAACAGTATGGGACAGAAAATGTACGAGAGTGAAGGTGTTAGGGAAAAAGTGATTTGAATTTGGAACATTGAGGTGATTTGGTTGAAATTAGCGGGTATTTTGCAGTACAAGGCGCGGTCTAAGGTAGTTACAGTTGGAAAACGAAATTCCAAAGAAAGATAAAAGGAAGTGAATAGTGAGTGAACAGTGAAGTGTAATAGTACATTACTGCAGAGGCCGGGTAGTAAGGGATTGCCGGACGAGTATAGTTTTTGTTGTTTGTTGACAATAGTTACGAGTCCGGCAATCCCTTTCCCGCCGAGGAAAGTATAGAGATTTTCTCAATAAATGTGAGGAAATTTAACTTAAAGTTACACATAAACTTACATGCCTTAAATATTTCCCCTTACTAGGTATTTGCCGGTAGTAATTTTTCCACTTTCAAGTTTCAAATTAGGCGAAGTAGGTACTTAAAATCCATTGCAGTGTTGCTTTCATCACTAAAACTCATTTTGAACCGTTTCATTTCGAATAAATAACCAACTTTGCACATATTTACCGAAAACAATCAATGTCAATCAATTACTGCAAAGCGTTAATCACAAACTACGAAGAAGATACTATTACTAGTATCAGACGACCGACTGCCATATGTTTTCTCTAGGCAATAAGGATCATAGACAAATAATGGAGTGAGGGTGAAAATGAAAAAAATGCCATACAATTCCTTTTGAGTTTCTATGGGGGGCCATAAATTCAAAGTCAATTGACGTGTGTTCTATGCCCTAAAATCCGTAAAGGCAGTTTTTCGGCAGTGGCGTTAATCACTACGGGTATAGTGAAAATAACAGATCTCCCGAGTTTTTAATTTTTTTATTTTCTGTTGTCAATTCCAGCAAAGGAAACAATGCCCATAGAGCCCAGTCATATTTTTCACAAAAAATTTAATAGATCATAGATTATTGTTTTCTTCTCTCGCAACGAAAATTAAGCATATTTTCGTATGATCACATATCGATATTTTAATGAAATTGTAGTTATATTCACGTATTATATGCATTTTTTAAAAATGCAGTGGTAGTAAACTGGCTGTATGACAAGTGACATAATTTACGTTACATAGATTAATTAAAAAGTTTTGAGCAGCGGCCGGGAAGTAATTTTCATACTTATTTCCTGGCCTAGGCCGGCAATGCGATGAATGAGCCAAGAATTACAAACTTCCGGTCTTCTTTTTACTACAGTAATGCCTACATTTCCGAGCATGTTTGAGAAAAATGAAATTTACAGTGTAGTGAAGTGCCGCGCGAGGTGACAGTGTTGTGACGTTACCGCGCGAGTGACAGTGCGGAGAAGTTTCCGTGCAAGTGACAGTGTAGTGAAAAATCCGCGCGAGAGACAGTGTTGTGACGTTACCACGCGAGTGACTCTGCAGTGACCTTTTTGGTGTGACTGATAGTGCAGTGACGGTTGTGCGAGTGAGTGTAGGTGCAGTGAAGATCCCGCGCGAGAGACAATGCATTGACGTTGCCACGCTAGTGACAGTACAGTGACGGTTCCGCGCGTGAGTGACACTGTACGGTGCCGTTTCGGATGCTAGTGATACTCGGTTTATATATAGGATGTTAGTGAGTACTCGCTTCGGTTGTAATGTAAGGTACTTTTTCATAAGATCGGCCAGTTTTCTTTCCTATTCCCAACCCACACTCGTCACATAATCAAACTACACCAATTTCATATTATAATAAATTATTTAAAGGCAAACCGTAACTGAAGCTCTTTACTTCCACCAAAATCCTATAACAATTTTTGACATACTTAACACTACATCGTATTCGGAAGGCGAATGGATATTGAACGCGCACCTTGGTCTCTGAAGCGTCACTGGTGAGGATACGACAGGTAGTAGCCTCAGATATGAGGTGTGTTTGTAGTTATACATTTCATCCCAGACACACGTACGCTTGGCTATCATTGACTAAATACTTTCTAGTCTCCGGTAATCGTAAATCGGTAGCTATGTGTTCGCATTAAAGACTATGAGTTGCACACAACTTTTTTATACGCTTTCAGGCTAAAAGTCCCTGCGCCTTCTTTTGCGTAGATACTAGATTGTTCTAGAATAAATGGAAAACAAAGTCCAGGACAGTAAAATATATGAGAGAGAATTAGTGATTTGTATTTGAAACATAATGCGATTGTGCTCAAATTCGGGGGTATAAGGCAGCAAGCTAAAGGCAGTTTAGTTGGAAAGCGAAATCTAAAGAAAAAAAGAAAGAGAAAGGAAAAAGTGAGTAGTTGGTAAAAAAGAGAAGTGTAGAGTGAAGTCTACAGTGTAGCAAAGTGCCGCGCGAAGTTAGTGTCGTGATGGGTCCCGCGTAAGTGACAGTGTAGTGACGTTTCCGCGCTATTGACAGTTTGGTGACGTTTCAGCGCGAGTAACGGTGCAGTGATAGAACCGCACAATGAAAAGTTCCGCGCGTGTGACAATTCCGTGTGAATGACAGTGCAGTGAAAGTTCCGCGCATGAGTGACAGTGTCTTGAAGTTTCCGGTAGTTATGAACTATTTCACGAAATGTTCCGAAGCATTAACACTACCTATTCAAGAAGCTACCGGCTACCACCGCGAGATTGTTCTATACTTATGGAAAGAAATTCTATTAAATATTTCTAGAAAAAAGTTTTATAATTTTTATTAGTGACTTGAATTTGGAACATTGTAGCGATTTTGTTCCGATTTAGGGAGTATATAAGCAGTACAAGGCGTGGTCTCAGGCAGTTTATTGGAAGGCAAAATCTGAAAAAAGAAGAAAGAGAAAAGACAAAGCGAGTAGTGAGTGAGAATAGAAGTGTCAAGTGAAGTCTAACGTGCAGTGAAGTGTCGCGCGAGAGTGGAAAGTGCAGTGACGTTTCCACGCAAGTATATAACAGTACTGTGATGTTTCCGCGCGAGTGACAATGCAGTGACAGTACCGCTTAAGTGACAGGTCCGTGCGAGAGACAGTGCAGTGACAGTTCCGCTCCTGAGTGTGTTTGACAGTGCCTTGACGTTTCCGCGCCAAAGACAGTGCAGTGACGTTGGTGAGTGAAAGACTAGTGGATATGGACGCTGTGAGAACCCGCTTGAGTTGTAAATAAAGGCATTTCTCATAAGATCGGATTTTTTCTTTCCTATCCTCACCCCAACCCACTCTAGTAACAATGAATACTCTAATGGAAGTGAGGTCTAATAGCTTCTTTTCTTCTGTGTACTTCTATTTTGTAATATATCATGCTTACTATTGTGTGCTCAGGCCAACTATTTTGGACCCACTGCTATGGTGATCTTAATTTAATCGCAATAGCGAGCGAAAGTTCGGAAATTGTCCAATACTTTAGTTTGTTTTAGTAAATAAAGGGGTCCAGTACTGCCTCCATTTGAAATAAATCATTTGAAAGAAAACGAAGAGTTCTTTTATTATTTTGAAAAAGTGCCTGCAAAGGCTTTAATAAACGTTTGATTCTTTGAGTGAGATGAAATAAAGCATAAGAGCGCAAACACGTTTTAGCTGGTGTTAAAGTGGTTTGCGGTGTCAAATAATATATACACAACGTGAAAAAAAACGACACTTAAGCATGTGTCCACGTAGAACCGCTTTCGGCTATGTGCGGGTGTCTGGATGTGTGCGGGGTCTGCGAGAGGTGCGCGGGGCGTGAACGGTCCGCCACGGGACTGAAGGGCTGTCTGCGTTGTGTTCGTATCTCGCAGGTCTCGCACCGCATGAACGAAGTGATTAGTGAGTGTGTACCTACGCGTGCCACGTGAGAAACAGTGTAGTGACGTTTCAGCGTGAGTGACGGTGCAGTGACAGTACCGCACAAAAGACAGTTTCGCGGGAGTGATATATCCGTGCGAGTGACCGTTTTACGTAATTGACAGTTTCGCGCATGAGTGACAGTGCCGTGACGTTTCCGGTAGATATGGACTTTTTCACAAAATGGGTCAAACATTTGCTCTACCTACTCAGAAAGCTACCAGCTACAACCGTGAGATTGTACTATACTTAATGGAATAGAAAGTATGGGACAGAAAATGTTTGAGAGAGAAAGCGATAGAGAATCGGTTACTTGAATTCGGAATATTGATGTGATTTTGTTCCAATTTGGGGGATACATGCGCGGTCTAAGGCAGTTTAGGTGGAAAGTGAAAACCGAAAAAAGAAAAAAATAGAAAAGTAAAAGTGAGTAGTGAGTGAGATGAGAAGTGTCAAGTGAAGTCTACCATGTAGTGAAGTGTCGCGCGAGAGTCAGTGAAATAACGGGTCGCACGTCACTGACAGTGCAGTGACTTCTCCGCGCAAGTGACAGTACTGTGATGTTTCTATGCAAGTGACAGTGCAGTGACAGTACCGCTTAAGTGACAGGTCCGTGCGAAAGACAGTGCAGTGACAGTTCCGCTCTTGAGTGACAGTGCCTTGACGTTTCCGCGCCAGAGACAGTGCAGTGACGTTCGTGAGTGAAAGACTAGTGTATATGAACCAGCTTGAGTTGTAAATGTGTGCGCTGTGTGCGCTGAGGCCAACTATTTTGGACCCACTGCTATGGTGATCTTAATTTAATCGCAATAGCGAGCGAAACTTTAGAATTTGTCCAATACTTTAGTTTGTTTAAGTAAATAAAAGGGTCCGGTACTGCCCCATTTGAAATAAATCATTTCAAAATTCTTAATAAACGTTTGATTCTTTGAGTAAGATAAAGTAAAGCAAAAGAGCGCGGACACCTTACGTTTTAGCAGTGTCAAAGAATACATACACAATGCAAAAAAAAAACGACACTTAAGCATGTGTGAACGTATACCGCTTTCGGCTATGTGTGGGTGTCTGGATGCGTGCGGGGCCTGCGTGAGGCGCGCGGGGCGTGAACGGAAACTGAAGGGCTGTCTGCGTTGTGTTCGTATCTCGCAAGTCTCGCACCGCAGGCATGAAGTGAGTAGTGAATGTGTACCTACGCGGTGCCAACCCTGCGCGGATCGCCCGACTCAAGGTCACCGGTGCTCGAAGTCTCACGTACAGGGAGTGACGCCCCTGTGACAGTGTAGAGTTCTACCGTTGTTAACACGTGATGGTCAGACTCCCGTAAGTGCGAGTGAGGCGTCCGGCTGGCGAGTAATTCCACGACTCGTCCCATATGCCTACGGCCAATTTGGGACGAAATGCAGAAAATTAAAATTTACAATATTTTTATTCCGTAACTCGTCCTGTTATTTTTTTGTATCAAGTTTTAAACATTATCAACGCTTAGTACAGTCAGTGCGACAAGACAAATATTCTTTTATGATAATGATAATTTATTCCCATAAAATAGAGTACATACGATCTTAAATAATAAACATGTCCTTATTCTATTTTGCTTATACCTAACAAGCATGTGAAATTAATAAATAAGTCAGTAATTATAATAAATTAAATTAACATGAAAAAAAGACTTTAAAGCACGCACGATATCAACATTAATATAAATTTATAATTTTTTTCAGGATTATTACATTTTGCTGTAGTTTTATTCATAGAGAAATTTAAAAAACTCTACTTATGTAAAACAATTGTTTCTACTTAATGTTCTATCTAGGATAACAGGTTATTGTTTCAATTAAAATGCTATATGAATTTTACGGGATCTAGTGCTATTGAAAGAAAACGGAGATATCGTGTAAAATTTGTTCTGAAGGTCCTTGATAACCCTTCAAACTATGACGAATTGCAGTATGAAATATTAGTTAATTTTGATTTTTTGCAATTCGTCCCAAATGGGCCGTAGGCATGTGGGACAAGTTGTGTAATTATTCCGGCCGGCGACTGATGCCCGACGCCCAAAGACTTCTATAAATCGTGTTTATGAAAACGCGTAATACCTGAAATAAGTTTGTTCACACAATTCGTTCATTCAAATACAAATGGCTGTGACATACGGACAGACGGACGGATATGACGAATTTATAAGGGTTCCGTTTTTTGCCATTCGGCTATGGAACCCTAAAAATTAGGTCAAATTTTACCAAAAAATATTTAAATTACGCCGTGTTGGATAGCACGCGAAGCGGCAATGTTGCCCTCGATCGCGCATAACTGCCATAGACTTTGCTTTTTAATTTGCAATAAACATAATGTATAATAATAAAAAATAATCTTTTTAATTTACACGTTATAAACTAAGGCAGACGTGCCGAAGGAGGTGGGGTGAAAAACTGGGACGGAAACGGAAAGCCCCGCCGTACGTACCAAATTCTGAAGCGTTCAAAGGGAGCTAATTAACACCGCGTTTCGCTCACGCCTAATCTCTGTACCGCGAAGTCGCCGTCCACGTCTTGTGATTGACACGATTGCTTTGAATATAAGTTTCTTGGGAGTAGGGCACGTCTACCTCAGTTTATGTAGAAGTCTTTGCTGCCGCCACGCTCTACCCCTTATTTTTAATTCAATACATAAACTTTAAGAGGTGAATCAACATGAACAACTTTTGTAATGGGACCAATGCTGAAAATTCAATATTATTTTTACCTTTTCCATACATTTGGTCCGATCAACTTGACACTTTTGTATGGGTATGTCAATTGTTTTTTGAGTTCCCCGCATTGGCCCCATATGAGCCACTGAGTCACCTCTTAAAGTTTATGTACTGATTTCAAAATAGGGGTGTACTAGGGGTCTAATAGTATATAGTTTACCTTGAGCATTCTTGCAGACGCCTTCAGAGGCGCAGCAATGGCAACAGCGAAGAGTGGTGGTCTCCCGTGCACCAGCGCCCCGACAACCCGCGCGATGTCGACACTATACCTGAGGTTAGTATCATTATCAACAGGTCTTTTTTAGTCTCCACTGCTAGACCATGGATCTAAGAATAATCAGGATATGCCCTTGGAAAATGTAACAGTGACGCACTTAAAAATCCCTACTCTCGTGTCGCGACACTAGCGCACGCACACATCGGCACAAAAATCCCTACACTTTTCCCCGGTCGAACGAAATGTCAAACAAATGTCAAATACATGCTGCACACATGTGACTTGATGTGACGTAAGTTATGCTTCACTTTTGATGTGTCTAATGCCGGGTCCATATTATTCCTAGGTCCATGTGCTAGACACGACCCTCTCTGTACTATTAGAGCCATTCGTAATCATGATCGAGCTCCGTGGCGCAGCGGTCAACACGCTAGCCTGCGACACGGGGGTCCCGGGTTTGATCCCCGGTCAGGTCAAGATGGAAAAAGATCTGTTTCATATTGACCTGGGTCTTGGATGTTTATCTATATAAGTATATATTATAAAATATAGTATCGTTGAGTTAGTATCCTGCGACACAAGTTCACAACTTACTGTTGGGCTAGCTCAATTTGTGTGATATGTCCCTATATGTTTGTTTATGGTTATCAGGTCTTTTTTAGTCTCCACTGCAGGAGCACGCACGACCCTCTCTACTACCAGAGCCGTATAATAGCCAGAGCAGTCAGAGGATTTGGCCTACACTGTCCACGCTGGCCAGACGGGTTGGAGATGTCTCTCTGATGTTTGTAATCTTTGTTTAGCTTGTGTTTCCTAAGTCGCCTTCTACGACATCCACGGGAAGACTTGGAGTGGTCCTATTGTACTCTGCCGGCAACCACACGGTACGGTCAGTAGGTATATCGTCTTATAAATCCTCGATATTTCCTTGGAGGAGATTCAGTCCATCATATGAAAAAGTTTTTCTAAGGGTCGCATAAAAATCTAGTTCATGTTGTTAAACTGGATTGATAGCTGGATTTGCCCCCGAATCGGTCCGCGTTAATTATAGCTTATGGCACATGCAGATAAATCTGGATAGAATAAAATGCAAAGTATGAAACAATGAAATCTTTCCTCTTTATAATATAAATAAATAAATATATACGGACAAATCATACAGATTGAGCTAGCCCCAAAGTAAGTTCTAATGAAAGACTTGTGTTTAAAACAATAAAAACAATACTCGTTCGCAGACGGAAATAGAGCCAGAGCCGCAACGCAAGTCCGACCCAGAGCCAGAGTCGGAGAGCGACTCACTGGGGCGCCAGGCCAGTCGGCTGGCGCAGACCGGCACGCAGACCTCGCCCGAACACGCCTCTGACGTGCCCATGACCCTGCCGCTGGCCAAGGCGGGAGCAGCCGTGAGTACCTTCACTATGGGAGACAAATGCCTAATTCAATCATTAATTTAAAAAACAACTCATTATAGGGGTATGTGACCCCAACCCCTTAATCGTATTGTTATCACACACGGGCCATTCAAGTAATACGTAAGCAGAAAAATAGCTATTTTTCACCCTCTCCTACTACTTCTCTTTTATGACATTGGACGGCAAACGAGCAAGCGGGTCACCTGATGGTAAGTGATCATCGTGGCCCATGGACTACTGTAATTTCTTACTTTGTCAGCAAAAGTAAGAAAAGTTCTTCCCACCGGGAGGTACGTAAGCTTAGGGGACCTAAGCTTACGTAAACATTGGTATCATTTTCACAAAAATATTAGTGTATTTGGCGAAATGTTACTCATGTCGTCACCACGCCGACCCGTCCCCCATGTCATCCAAAAATAAGTCAAGCTTAGACTTAACCTAACCCCTTACTTACGTAATATTTGAAAGACCCCACTCACATAAATGGCGCTTCTCACTGCTACACAACATTGTATCTACCATATTATGAAAATTTAAAAGCATTATTCACAAAATATTTTTTTAGCCTGCTTTTGTGTCCCACTGCTGGGCAAAGGCCTCCCCTTCTTTTCCCCACTGATCCCTATCCAATGCAGCTGGCTGCCAACCTCCCAAGTACCTATCGATTTCATCTCACCATCTTGTCTTCGGTCTACCCCTACGCCTAGGTCCATCAGGAACCCACATGGTCACTTTTCGGGCCCATCTATCTGTGTGCATGCGGCAAACATGCCCAGCCCAGTTCCATTTGAGTCTGGCCGACTTGACGCCTACATCGACAACCTCAGTTTTGGAGCGTATTTCGATATTCCTCACCCTGTCTATTTACAAAACATATCTTATAAAAATTAGAACATTATTTTATGCATAATATTTTAAAATTAGTTTTAGTTAGTTTAGGCGGACGCAGATTACTGCCACCTAGTATCGAGTGGAAAGCAACTCTGCAGCGCCATACAATCGTCTACCTCAATTCGTTTTATAATTTTTGTATGAGGTTGGCAGTCTATTAAGTAAGGATTACGAGTCTATTGTCTTTGTTAGAGGGCATCCATAATACTATTACGTAAATGTTCATTATATAATCATCATAAGGTAATTTTAAGTCTCCACTGCAGGAGCATGATACTCTCTGTACTATTAGAGTATCGAAAATATCCATAATTATAATAAGTCGAGAAATTAACGCTACCGCAAGATGCCACGTGCGGTAGCCACCTACAAAAGCCTCAAAAAATGCAGTTCCAACGATATATTCTAAAGGAGAATGTCTCGTGACATTGAGGAGAAGGGGATCGAGATGTAAAGTTACGGAGACGAATTGAAAACTTGCTAAGACGTAATAGATGTATGCCACTTACCTGTCGCTGGTTGAATTAATAAAATTAAAATGATATAAAAACGTTGTTATTCCATTTGCAGGATGCGCGACTAAGCCCCAAGAGCGTAGCTCGCGAGCGCATAGCTCACCGCTCGCGAGCGTACCGCCGAGCCGGCTCGCCTCCGCCCCTCCCCGCACGCAGCGCCCCTGCCCCTCCCCCGCCGAAGAAACACGCTCTCAGTCCCGCACAGGCAGAATGCTTGAGGGCGATATTTGCTGCGCTGCTGTGGCATGAAGGTAGGTGGATAGGTTTGGTAGTAATCCCTGATGCGTCCACAGGTGTAGTGTAAGCTCTGGGAGCAAGTGGCTTAATATTTTTCGTGCGAATATTAGATCGAGGTGGAGATAAATGTTCAGAAACTGGCCTTAGCAGAGTAAATACGGATGGTTTATTGGATGCACAAGTAATTACTACGTAGCACCAAAATTTAGGCTCGGGCAGAAGTTTCTTCTTATTAATTTTTCTTAGATAATTGCGTACCCTACAATAAGGATGTATGCAGTTCTTGAGTGTATCCACACACACACCATAAAACGATTAAGGGCACAGAGTAGACCATATCGTCAGTTTGAAAGAGAAATTCTGCCTTTTTCTACTATGCTGATTACGCCGGTCAAAACTGCGCGTCCGTGGTCCTTCCGCGCGTTGTCAAGGATGTCAATAACTGGTTGTTGACATATTCCAATTTCGTCTTAGTGAGTCAAATAATTTTCTCCCTCGAAAACTGGTGTGGTAACGAGAGGCGTGATGTCACTGCTGTGAATCCCTTATCGTGACAACCGCCTCTCTCGTGACGATTCAAGAAAGTAAAATTTGTGTTTTGATGCTTTCTTGGGCGCTATTTGAGAATACGCCATAGGTATCGCATGAGTTTTCATAATTGTAGTAGTGCAATACTACAATACGAATTAAAGTCAAGATCATGACTGCTTTTTGCTCCTTGAGCTAACTCCTTTTTGAAACGTATTAGAAGCTACCAGACAAGTTATTCTAAATTGGTCATGTGTGCTTTATGGTGTTTTATAAGACTAAGTATTCAACATTTTCACACTGATAAAATTTTCCTTAAATGGAAATGAGAGGTCACATCTTTATTCATTACGGGGTAGACGGAGCCTCAGGCCATAAGACCGAAAGGCCACGTTAGCAACTTGGCGGGCTCAACGATGGTATACGAATTACATATTTTATTACTTATTCAACTATAGTAAAAGTGAATGTTAGCTTAGCTACCGTGTTATAAACACGGTAGCTTCCAGAGTGCGTCACGGGGAGGCTTCATCATATTATTTCAAACTACCTACCTAATCTGCGTAATTTGTTCGTCTGACTCGTCTTTAATGACGAAGTTTACCACATGTTTAAGGAGATTGAATAATTTACACTGGTTTTGTCTATAAGGCGCCAAATTTATTCGTCACGATACAAAAGATATTATGAATTATTCATGCGTTTTTATCATTCTAGTAGTGCAAATACTGCAATACAAATAAAAGTCAAGATCATGACTGCTTTTTGCTCCTTGAGCTACCTCCTTTACGATTAATAAGTACTTACGTTTTAAGTATTAGAAACTTCCAGAACAAGTTATTCAAGATTAGTCATGTGTGCTTTATGGTGTTTTAAAAGGCAAAGTATTCAACATTTTAACACTGATAAAACTATTCTTAAATATCAGTGTAGATAGAGCCTAAGACCATAAGACTGAAAGGCAACGTTTAGCAAGTTGTTGTGCTTAAACATGGAATACGAATTACATATTTAACTGGTTTCGTCTGTAAGGCGTTTAAGTTATTCGTCACGATACAAAAGATATTACGAATTATTCGATGTTTCGTTTATTAGTTCTTAAATTCTACAATACAAATAAAAGTCGAGATCATGACTGTTTTTTGATCCTTGAGCTAACTCCTTTTTAGAACGTATTAGAAACTTCCAGACAAATTTATTCTAAATTTGTCATGTGTGCTTTATGATGTTTTATAAGACTATGTATTTCACATTTTTTACATCGAGAAAATTATGCTGAAATGGAAATGAAAGGTTACATATTTATCCATTACGGGGTACACAGAGCCTAAGGCCATAAGACTGAAAGGCCACGTTAGCAAGTTGGTGGGCTCAAATATGGAATATGAATTACATATTACTTTTCTTAATAAACTATAGCAAAAGTAAATGTTAGCTTAGCTACCGTGTTTAAAATCTCTCAGAGTGCGTCACGGGGAGGCTCCATTATATTATTTCAAACTACCTAATCTGCGTAAATTGTTTGTCTGACTCGTCTTTAATGACGAAGTTATTTCACATGTTAAAGGAGATTGAATAATCTACACTGGTTTTGTCTAAAAGGCGTCAGAGTTATTCGTCACGATACTAGGGATATTATGAATTATTGAATGTTTCATTCATAAGTTCCATTCAAATATGTACGAGTCAAATTTGTCTCTCGTGACGATTTAAGACGATATAATCGTGTTTTTATGCTCCCTTGTGCGCTTTTCAAGAAAACGCTTAAGTTATCGCATGCGTTTTCATCATTCTAGTAGTGCAAATACTGCAATAAAGTCTAGGTCATGACTGCTTGTTGCTCCTTGAGCTTACTCCTTTTTAAAACGTATTAAAAACTTTCAGACATGTTATTCCAAATTTGTCATGTGTGCTTTATGGTGTTTTATGAGACCAAGAATTGAGCATTTTTACACTGATAAAATTATGCTAAAATGTAAATGAGAGGTCATGATTAAAATATTTAGGGCACGGAATCGACAATATATTATCACTTTGAGGGGAAATTTTTATCTTTTTTCTACTAGGCTGATTACGCCGGTCAAAACTGCGGGTCCGTAGTCCTTCCGCGCGTTGTCGAGGCTTACTTAGTCGAATAATTTTTTCCACCAAAAACTGATTCGTGTGGGTGACACGGTCAATCGACCATGCACACCCTGGTATCAGAGTTCTTCGGTAAAAACTGATGTGGTGACGCGTGTCAACCGAAATTCAATTCTGATTCGTGGTTTGTATGTATTCACCACCGGTTTTGTATGTAAAGCGTTAAAATTATTCGTCGCAATACAAGGGATATTATGAATTATTCTATTTTATATTCATAAGTTTCATTCATATATTTACGAGACAAATTTGTTCTCGTGACGATTTAAGACGATATAATTGTTTTAATGCTCTCTTGTGCGCTTTTCAAGAAAACGCTTAAGTTATCGCATGCGTTTTCATCATTCTAGTAGTGCAACTACTACAATACAAAAAAAAGTCGACATCATGAATCCTTTTTGCACCTTGAGCTAACTCCTTTTTAAAACGTATTAATAACCTCAACTCATTCATTTGCTTCTGTACTAATGTTTATCTTGAGTATCATCGACAGTGCGATACAAAATGATAAGTAAAGTTTTCCGCATGAGTACTTTAGTCGTATCCTATTGGGAGGACCAAGTTATTCCATATCTCTAGTCATTTTGTGGTGGGTATTGTTATACCACCAAAGTGTTTTAAGTACACTTTTAAATATCAAAATTTTTACACTGAATAATTATGCTGCAATGGTGGTAACTTTGGGTGATCCAGCCTTTATTGTCATCACCGTCATTGTAATTTTGATCTGCTCTTCATCAGCTGTATTGTTAGGTGATAAAGTAATTTCACATAATATTGCAATAAACTGATGTATCGGGTTTTACTACATACTGTATTCTTTTGCTTCTATTTTAGAAGATTAATTAATGCTTATGTGTATATTGAATTCAACGTTCAAGATTTATATCATATACATAAGTATTTTCAAATTACATAGTCCCTGTAAGCCGTCATAAGATCTTATTGCTGCTACAACACTGTACATGACATCTCCTTAGATGTGTATTACATTGATAAATCTATAATAATCTTCTTCATTATGCGATACAAAATGATACCATCGTGAATTTCCCGTTCTTGCACTATAAGTATTTTATAGAATTCTACGATCCCTGCCGAGGATCCTTCATCGCTACAATCGTCATTTTGATTAAAGGTAACGAGGAAGTATAGTCTAGCAGGAGACAGTTGCCTTTTACGAGCAAAAGTTTTTTCTAACAGTCGGGTCTACAGAGAAGAGTTTTGGCACCTAATACTTAATCCACCCCTAAGGTTTGGGGGTGTATGTGTCTAGGACTCCTTCATGAAATGTGTATTTGACTAATGCGTTACTTATAGGAATAAAAATAAGGATGTTGGGGACTTGGGGTTGTGAATTCCCAAACACACTACTCGCAGTAACGACTGATGGCTAAACTCTTTATTAACAAATATTAAAAAACCCTTATTATTGCGAATGTATAAATTTCTGGTCGTCAGTCCAGTGTCTCGAATATGGTAGATTATAGGCCTGTTTTCAAGTAAAATAACATTACCCTTTGTGCTGGTGGTTCTATAATATAATCAGTACATACTTATAAACTTGCTTTGATAATATTTACGTAAGAAAATCTTTTAAAGACGACAAATTCTGGTTGTTCCGATACTGTTCACGCACCTCTACAATTTTCATATTTCATCGTCTTTTTTCCAAATCTTACTGATGCTACAACACTGTGAAGGATATCTCCTTAAACGTGCACATATTACTTCAAAAATTGATTTGGATATATCTCCTCTAAGTAGGCGATTGAAAAATATTCCTAAACTTTTATTTGATCAAAGATAGTATGTATTTGATAAAATACTAAAATTCTTACATATTTCAAAACTGATCAACTATACTAAAAGCAAGTGTTAGCTAAGCTCCCGTGTTTAGAAGCTTCCAGAGTGTGTCGCGGGGAGGCTCCAATATATTATTTGGAAACTATGGAATCTGAACCATAATCGTGACAACCGTCATTCTGTTTCGTGGTGTGTATTTTATCAACACTGGTTTTGTCTGTAAGGCGTTGAAGTTATTCGTCACGATGCAAGAAATATTACAAATTATTCCATGTCTTCTTCATTATTTCCATTCAAATATTTACGAGACATTTTTTTTCTCGTGACGATTTATGCGTTTTCATCATTCTAGTAGTGCAACTACTACAATACAAAAAAAAAGTCGACATCATGAATCCTTTTTGCTCCTTGAGCTAACTCTTTTTTAAAACGTATTAATAACCTCAACTCATTCATTTGCTTCTGTACTAATGTTTATCTTGAGTATCATCGACAGTGCGATACAAAATGATAAGTAAAGTTTTCCACATGAGTACTTTAGTCGTATCCTATTGGGAGGACCAAGTTATTCCATATCTCTAGTCATTTTGTGGTGGGTTTTGTTTTACCACCAAAGTGTTTTAACTGCACTTTTAAATATCAAAATTTTTACACTGAATAATTATGCTGCAATGGTGGTAACTTTGGGTGATCCAGCCTTTGTTGTCATCACCGTCATTGTAATTTTGATCTGCTCTTCATCAGCTGTATTGTTAGGTGATAAAGTAATTTCACATAATATTGCAATAAACTGATGTATCGAGTTTTACTACATACTGTATTCTTATGCTTCTATTTTAGAAGATTAAATAACGCTTATGTGTATATTGAATTCAACGTTCAAGATTTATATCATATACATAAGTATTTTCAAATTACATAGTCCCTTTAAGCCGTCATAAGATCTTATTGCTGCCACAACACTGTACATGACATCTCCTTAGATGAGTATTACATTGATGAATCTATGATAATCTTCTTCATTATGCTATACAAAATGATACCATCGTGAATTTCCCGTTCTTGCACTATAAGTATTTTATAGAATTCTTCGATCCCTGCTGAGGATCCTTCATCGCTACAATCGTCATTTTGATTCAATGTTACGAGTGAGTATAGTCAACTAGGAGACAGTAGCCTTATAAAAGCTAAAGTTTTTACTAACATTTGAATACAGAGAAAAGAGTTTTAACCACTTACTACTTAATCCAACCCCCTAAGGTTTGGGGATATAAGTGTCTAGGATTCTTTCTTGAAATGTGTATTTGACTATAGCGTTACTTAAGGGTAAAGAAATTACGATGTTGGGGACTTGGGGTTGTGTTATCCCAAACAAACTACTCTTTGAGTACGGCTGATGTCTTGCGTAATACATATATTGAATCTTTGTTAGCTTAGCTGTGCCTGCCGTACGCTAAGCTTTTTGTTGATTTTGGACGTACCGCTGGTGATCTTGCCTATACTGCCATTACGTCTTCTTGATTCAAGATTTATATTATATTATCACTATTTTTGTCTTCGCGGCATAATGTGTAACGAAAAACATCGCATCGTGCAATCGCGTCTTTTAAGACTACCAAAATGACGATCCAAAAATTACGCCGTTCTAGTAGTATTCGACATGAGTACCTACTCTTATCTATCTCGTTAGACGATCAGCTTATTGCACATATTTAAAAGCCATTAATTTTGGACTAGTTGCTCGGCTTTGTGCTCCTTGAGCTTACTCCTTATTCAGACATATTAAAGGCATCCGTATATTCAATATCAGTTATCGATATATTATACAAGTGCAATGATATAGTCCCTTTAACAGATCTTATTGATACTACAGCACTGTTAATGTTATCTACTTAAACTTGTCGTTAGTTCACATGTAAAAAGTTATAATTCGTATTCTCATTACTGATCATTAGAAGTGAGGTATGATGTTTTTTTATGCTTCTTCTTCTGGTACTAATTCTATTTATTCAATATATTTCGTGAAAAAAATTTACGATGATGGTAACTTGAGGTTGTTTAATCCCCAGCACACTACTCGTTGCCCCCTACTTACGCAGCAGAGGCTGATGGCTTGCGTCAAATATGAATCGTTGTTAGCTTAGCTATACTTGTCGTAAACATGCTCAGTTTACGATGTTGGGGACTTGGGGTTGTGTTATCCCAAACACACTACTCTTTGAGTACGGCTGATGTCTTGCGTAATATATTGAATCTTTGTTAGCTTAGCTGTGCCTGCCGTACGCTAAGCTTTTTGTTGATTTTGGACGTACCGCTGGTGATCTTGCCTATATTGCCATCACGTCGTTGATTCAAGATTTATATCTTATTATCACTCTGTTTGTCCCTACGGCATGGTTTAATGTAGTTGGAGTTTGTAGTTCAGTTGTGGTCTTTAGTAGCCTTTATGAGCTAAAGTTTGTCACTAACATTGAGATAAACAGAGAAGAGCTTTAGAACGTAGGTACTACTCAAGCCAAACCCCTAAGGTTTGGGGGTAAGTTTCTAGGAGTCCTTTTTGCAATGTCTGTTTGACTTAAGCGTTACTTATAGGTTATTATAGTGTAAGTATAGTCAAGGAGACAGTAGCCAAAGTTTTCACTAACATTTGAATGTACAGAGAAGAGTTTTATCACTTACTACTTAATCCAAACCCAAAGGTGTGGGGGTGTAAGTGTTTAGGACTCCTTCATTAAATGTCTGTTTGACTATAGCGTTACTAAAAATTAAAAATAATTAACAACTAAATATTAAGAATCGTTGTTAGCTTACCTGTACCTGTCGTACGCTGGGCGTTTTGATGATTTTGGACGTACCGCTGGTGATCTTGCCTATACTGCCATTACGTCTTCTAGATTTCTATTATTACTATTTTTTATTTTTGTCCCTAGGGTACGATATTTAACGGAAAACATGCTAGTGCTATCGTATCTAATAGGATTACCAAAATGACGATTCAAAAATTACGCCGTTCTAGATCTTTAAAATTGAAATTTATGAATTTGTATTTATCGTCTTGAGTGCGATACAAAATGATGTCTGAAGTTATCTTCGACATGAGTACCTACTCTTATCTATCTCGTTAGACTATCAGCTTATTGCACATATTTAAAAGCCATTAATTTAGGACTAGTTACTCGGCTTTGTGCTCCTTGAGCTAACTCCTTATTCAGACATATTAAAGGCATCCGTGTTTTCAATGTCCCCGGTCAGGTCAAGATGGAAAATGAACTTTTTCAGATTGACCTGGGTCTTGGATGTTTATCTATAGGTATATGTATTTGTTATAAAATATAGAATCGTTCAGTTAGTATCCCATAACACAAGTCTTGCTTAAGAACTTACTTTGGGGCTAGCTCAATCTGTGTGATTTGTCCGTATACATTTGTTATTATTATTCAAATATTTATTGATACTTGCCTGATATTTTTTTATGGCATCAGTATGATAAGATTGAAATAAATGTACGAAAGTACATAGTTTTATTATTCTCAACACCTTGTTCTATTTCAGCGAATTCCATGTAATGTTCTTAATTGTTATGATACGTACGTAATAATTGTCGAGGACGTTATTAACCGTTGAAGCCATCCTTGACTTTATATGGATATAATTTCCAAGTGCGTCTTGTTTGTTAGACTTGTCGTTTAAGACAAAAATGAAATAAATTAGTTGTGGAAATTCTTACACATTTAAAAGCTAATAAAACTTTGACTGTGAGCTAGTGTTAGTAAGCTCCAGGTGGTGGGGCCGTTATATTTACATATTTCGAGACCGCATCAATGCATGATGATGATGTATCTTAAAAGTATGAAACAGTGTTATCATGTATTCACAATGTTTTCTCCAAAGTGTCAAATTTGCAAAGTGATCATGAACATATTTTATTCTTCCTCTTAGCTCATCTAATTATATCCGTGATCATCGTGGTCAGCCTAGGCTGCAATGCTGCCGTGTCAAGCAGTTTTCAGACGATTATGAGATTGCGCCATCATCTTACATTATTACATACTGTACGAAGATTAATATTCAATATGCTTACGTGTCAATTGAATTCAACCTTCAAGATTTATATCATGATCAATTTGATCGTTAAGGGATTATGCTATACGAAAATAATGCTCGTATTCTCCTAAAATAGATCCAAAGAAATTAACCAAATAAGTATATTTAAATAAAATAGTCCCTTCAACAGATCTTATTGATACTACAACACTGTTAATGTTATCTCCTTAAACATGTCATTAGTCTACATGTAAATAGTTATAATTCGTATTCTCATAACTGACTACTAGTAGTGAGGTATGATGGCTTTTATGCTTCTTCTTCTGGTACTAATTCTATTTATTGAATTATATTTCGTGAAAAATTTACGATGATGGTAACTTGGGGTTGTGTAATCCCCAGCACACTACTCGTTGCCCTCTACTACCGTAGTAACGGCTGATGGCTTGCGTAAAATATTGAATCTTTGTTAGCGTAGCTGTACCTGTCGTAAGCTAAGCGTTTTGTGGATTTGGACGTTCCGCTGGTGGTCTTGCCTATATTGCCATTACGTCTTCGTAGAGTTTCAGCACTTATTATTTAAGGTCCCTAAGGTTTCGGGGTGTAAGTTCATAGGTCTCTTTTTTGTAATGTCTGTTTGACTCTAGCGTCATTTCACGTTACGAGTAAGTATAGTCAAGGAGACGGTACACTTTTAAAAGTTATTTTTTCTAACATTTGGATGTACAGAGAAGAGTTTTAGCACTTACTACTTAATCCAAGCCCAAAGGTTTGGGGGTGTAAGGGTCTAGGACTTCTTCATGAAATGTCTGTTTGACTATAGCGTTACTTATAGGTTCGTATATAACAGTAAAGTCAAAAGTTTTTAGGATGGGATTTGGATTTAAATAAACGTTCAAGAGGTCCAATTTTGGAGCGAACTACTCGATTATCATGTATTTTTGAACATTGTTCTTGTAAGAGGAGTATTATATTCTACTGGACATATACAGCCAGAAAATCTTCGTGAGTTCGATCCACCTACTGTCATAATTCGTTATGACATGTCCGCCTCTTTGTCAACAGGTATAGTCCACGATGCCATAGCGTGTGCCGCTTTCCTGAAGTTCCATCCCCAGCTGCCGAAGCAGGGTGCCAGGGTGGTGACGCGTGGCTCCCACGACTTGTCCACGCCGAGGTTGCAGAGACATTCCGTCGAAGTATCTAATGCTGGTCAGTATTTACTGTTATTGATGCTATTTAGGGTTCCGTAGGCGAATGGCAAAACGGACTTTTTATAGATTCATCATGTCTGTCTGTCTGTCTGTGTAGCTATTTTATTCAGAAACTATTAAAACCACACAGTTGAAACTTGGTAGGTACATGATTTTATTGAAAGGGATTACGATTTTTATACAAAAAAAAGTTATATGGCTTCCCATACATAGAACTGAAAATTAAGAAAACATACAACCAAACTGCCACCTGTTTTAATTTTGTGTTTTTTTATTTGCTGTCGGATGACAAAAATTCTTTGTAGTTAGTCTAGATATTTCGAACTTAGGGAATAATGCAAGATTCATCAAAAGAGACTACACACACACACACACCCTCACACACGAACACGAACACACACAGAAAACACACACACACACACGCGCGCACACACCCAGAGAGAGAGATAGAAGGGATAAGACATAGATGTCTCTATCGATTTTTTATACACAGGGCAATACCTGCGCATCAACCAAGCCACGCTAGAGTCGTTGACTCGTTCCGGCGCAGAGGCTAGCGCGAGTCGCGCGCGCACGCAGGATGTCACTGACACTATCTGCGAAGAAGACAGGCCGCAGCCCGGTTTCAGTGGTGAGTCCATGTGTTTATCTTTATATATAAAGCTCCTAAGTCGCCTTTTACGACATCCACGGGAAAACTTGGAGTGGTCCTATTCTGCCGGAAATAATACGGCCACATATAAATATACCTTCGCATCAACCAAGTCACGCTAGAGTCGTTGACTCGCTCCGGCGCAGAGGCTGGCGCGAGTCGTACGCGCACGCAGGACGTCACCGACACTATCTGTGAAGAAGACCCCAAAGGTGGTGGTGAGTCCGTGAATTTATCTATATGTATAAGTCACCTGAAATTAACAAGACCCGTAAATTGATCAATTTTCGAGCGAATTTATCAATATTCTGAAAATCGTAAATGCAGTTGATATTAATTAGTGAACGCACTAAATTATAGCTAATTGATCAATTTACGGTACCTCGCACCAATTTGATACTTAACGATTTTATCAGAAGTCAAATCATACACGGATAAGGCAATCGTTGCTCAGTGTACATTTTAACGGTACACTATCGTGAAATAATACAGCGTTCTCTGATTGGTCGATGGCATTGGTTGCAAGCATTTGTTGCATGCAACAGACACTAAGATCTGTTATTTTAATATTGTTATTGTAGATATAATTAGAGAGAGCTATGAAAGTTCACCTACGCTAAATAACTAGGTACTTAATAAGAGGGGAGCTGGGTAAAAGCTCCCTCAAGTGAGTCATTCAACCAATCAGCGTACCTAAACCTCGCCTTCGTCGAATCCTTTAACTGCAAGAGGCCATTGATCAATTTCATCTGCCATTTATGATTTTCCGAAAATGATCAACTTCCTCAAAAATTGATCTACTTACGATTTTTGTTAATTTCCGGTGACAATATAAATAAAGCTCCTAAGTCGCCTTTTACGACGTCCACAGGAAGACTTGGAGTGGTCCTATTTTACTCTGCCGGACTTCATACGGCGACAGACAAATTAGGAAATTGTTTTAGCCCCGAAATAAAATGCTAATTGACTTTTCATTTCTAGGATCATCGCCATCCGTAGTAAATGTACTGCCGCCGGCTTTGCGCGCGCTCGTCGCGCTTTGGGATGCCATGTACGACGCCGACCAGCTAACCCCTGCTACTGATAAGTACGTCTCATCATCATCATCATCATCATCTCAGCCGTAAAAAGTCCACTGCTGGACATACGCCTCCATCTCCTGCAGATAGAAATGTCACCCTTTTGTCGTTGAAATAACAAACAGTCGTACTTAACGCTGAACCTTTTTGGTTCGAGTAGCTAAGGTGTTGAATGAACTGCCTGCGTCTATATTCCCAGACAATAGTCCCGGGACATTCAAAAGTAGAATGATCGGGTATCTCTCGGATAGGCATGTAATATCTTCGTCTTCATCGTCACTTACTACCAGGTGAAATGGAAGACAAATGCCTAATTCAATAATTAATAAAACAAAAGTCAAGTTTCATTTCATTTATTTATTCAAAAACAATATACATTGTGTCAGAAATATAACTTAGGGCTACAATTTGAAATAAAAATAAAAAAGGCAATAAACATGAAAGTATTTGCATCATTGGGGGGTTTTGCCATATTCACCACGCTTGGCAGGCGGGTGGTAAGGCAGTTTGTCTGGCTTATTTCGATTCCCGCGCTGCTACCTACCAAAACCCTTTTTAGCGGGAAAAGGGTGGGAGTTTGTTGGACTGGGAGAGTGGGATAAAAGTATTTGGGTATTTATCTTCCCTTATCCATCCGAACAAGTCGCATTACTTGCTCGTATGGATTAGGGAAGACACATACCAAATATGATGTATCTTGATGCAGTTCAGTATTACATTTACAGTGGTTACTGTTTGGTTACAATTAAATTAACAACTGATTGCCATCAGTACCTATATAGTTTCTTAATCTAAAAAAAAAATTGCGGATCAACAACTTCTTTTTTATTATCAACTTCGGCAGAAGTTGATATTAACGTTGTTTTTTTAATCAGGTCACGTGTCCGTGTTACAAATTTTCAATCTGATGAACCTGTCGCGAGATTAACATTTTTTCCCCATCACAAAAAGTGCACAGCGCCGCTAAAGTAGTTTCTACTTTAATAATATCATCATCATCATCCTCAGGTCTATTTTAGTCTCCACTGCAGGAGCACGACCCTCTCTGACTATCATAACCATTTATTAGCCAGAACAGTCAGGGGATTTGGCCTACACTCTCCACGCTTTCCAGACGGGTTGGAGAGGTCTCTTTGATGAAGCTTTACTTAAGTAAAGTTTTGTTTAGCTTATGTTCTCTAAGTCGCCTTTTACGACATCCACGGGAAGACTTGGAGTGGTCCTATTCTACTCTGCCGGGAACCACACGGTATAATTTTATGCTTTAATAATATGATTCAGACTGGAGTGCAAACTATGAATACTTATATACAGTTACAATGACGGGTTACTGAAACGACGTCATTGTTTCACAGAATAAAAAAAGTTGAAGTTGAGAAAAACGAAAACGAAGAATCCCACCCCAGTGGCATGCGCAAGAAGCGAGAGTGGAAGTCCGTTTACAAGACACCCTACTCAGGTAAGTCTCAACTGTTTGGGTTTCATTTTTAAGGTTTTCTACCCAAAGAGTAAAAACCGGCCAAGTGCGTGTTGGGCCACGCGCAGTGTAGGTTTCCGTAGTTACGAATGACAACTTTAAGTTCACACTGTTCACACTCGCACCTCACAGTTTAACGACCAAAACCATCTAACAATGGAAATTGTATGGAATTTTCGAGAATCATTAATCAAGAATTTTACATTTTCGAGTACATTTTAGAAGTTGTTTTTCTATATCTTTTTAGTTTGTTCTTAGTACTCAGCTCTGATAGTTTTTCTTTCAACTTCACTATATATACTATAGCTGTATTTTTTTTTACCTATCCATATACAAATTATCCAAATTTGCACTTAAAAATCAAATATTTCGGAAACGGATCCCTAAAACGCAAAATGGTCTTCTCAAGCTCACAATGTTTTTTAAAGGCCTATTTAACAATACCACACACGACGGGTTTGTATAGAAAAAAAAATATGACTCCCTCTTTACTTGCATGGGTGATACCCAAAAAAAGCTTACTTAATATTTTTCTACTACTTTTTTGGCATGTTAATTATACATACCCGTACCAAATTACAGCTTCCATGGTTATAGACCTAGTTCCTAGTTTACTACGGAACCCAAAAAACGGGCGCTATTTACGAGACTTCGATGTCGTTCTGTCTTTCAGTCACCAGGCTGTATAGACGTGTTCGATAGACAGTTGAAATTTTGTAAAAATACTATTCTCTGTTTATAGAGCCTAGTTTGCACACGGCTACTACATCAGTCGAGTAGCGAGTATTTGAGCACTAAAACAGTCACCTCTGTCCAAAAATCGTTTGCACTGGTTGAGTATAATCCACAAATGAATATTTAACAGCCACTAACAAACTCGACTTCAACCACCCATTCGAAAATGTTCAGCGGATGAACGAGTGAAGGGGGTGGAAGCCGCTACCTGCTTAAAAAAATAGGGTACCTAGATTGTATCGGCTCGACTAAACGCCTTATAATGTACTCGACTAAAATCTTGGTGTTGAGACACAGCAAGTCACTAAAATTCTCGCTACTTGACTAGCCTTGTGCGAACTAGGCTTTAAACAAAGACTTCTATATAAACTGAGGTAGACGAGCCATACGCACCAAATTCTAATGCGTTCAAAGGGAGCTAGTTAAACACCGTTGCGCTTAGCTCACAGTCTCACACCTACCCTCTGTACCGTGAAGATGCCGTTCACTTCATGTGACACAATTGCTTTTAAATATCGCACTCTTAATAAAACAATGACCGATTCCAAAATTGCAAACTTTTGGGAATTAACGAAAAACTATTTTAAAAAAGTGACACTTTTCTTAAAACTTTTATAAAATGAAACCTATAAGGTGTAGTTAAAATGTAAAAATAGATATATAATCTTAAATATATGTAGTTTTTATATAAGATAAAAGAAATCATTTATTATTTATATTTTAATATAAAAAACAGTACTAATTATTTACTTCAGAGTTAAGTCGATATTTTACAAAAAGGGTTTTAGCCGATATTGTCCTATCTGAAAAAGTGTCTATATACAACCAAGTAAAAATGACCCATTCGTGACCTATTTTGAATTTAGCCACTGTTTTATTATAAAATAAAAAAATAACCCAGGCCATATCATTAATTAGGTCAGTTTGTAGTTTAAATTTATTAGATTAAGGAGGCTTAACTATTGAAAATTATAATGTTTTAGTGGTTAAGGTCGTCAAAAAACTTGCATGGGTAATAAAATAATATTTAACTGTCATTTGGATATAAATCTTTAAACAAAAAATCACGTTTGTTGTATGGGAGCCCCCTCAAATATTTATTTTATTCTCTTTTTAGTAGGTGTTGTCTATACAACACCTACTAACAGATGATGTATTGCCCTATGGCAATACATCATCTGTGAAAATATCAACTGTCAACATTTATACATTAGACAGACAGATGGACTCCGAAGTCTCAATAATAGGGTCCCGATTTTACCCTTTAGCACTAAGCTCAATTTGAAATAGTCCTTTTATATTACTCTTATTCAAATTCTCATTTTAGCTATAATGTTGACAAAAATCAAGTATGTATCATAGAACGATATTAAAATATTAAGTAGAATTTTGAAAATGTTCACTAGTTTATTTTGACTAAGTACAAAACATCGTAGAAGATGTGCTGTTTCTGGTAACAAATGTCAGAGCGGTGATAAGAAAAAACTCACTTATAGCTGAAGAAAGAAGTAGGCACGTGGTTCTATCGAACAAGCTTGTGATCAAAGATTTTTAACCAAAAGGCTGTGAAAAGTGGAGATTTAAGAAATCTTTTAAAAAGTTTATCTTCTGTTAAAAAAATTTAGAAAGATAAAATTACACTCATTTTAAAGCTGATATACTCGTAGTCTTCTTTCTTTTGTTTCATTACAACTTTCCTATAGGATCTTAAAATTTTTTAGTACGGGTCCGGAAAGCAAAACTATCCCAAATTGTGCCAAATTTGGAAAAAGATTGCCATGGTTTGACAAGCTCTGACTCAATAACTATAAGACACAGAGAATTGAAATTATAATCAAACTATAGATAATTTAGTCTGTTTCATAAAAGCGTACCTACCACAAAGATATCAAAAAAAAGCATCCTTCAGGTGTTTTTTTGTGAAAAGTGAAAAAAGTCCCATACTTTTGTGCTCCCCAGGAGTAGCACAGGGTTAAGTAAGTTGCAAACTTGGGTGTAGACTATTCTTAGTGGTCTCTACAAGATAGAAAAAATTGCCGATACATTCACTTTTGCAATGTTTGATGTCGATATTGACTGGACTAACCTATGTACTTTTCGAAATACTTGCAGGGCACGTGTAGAGCGCTAGATCGATTTCTTATAAGCTCTCAAAAAACTTCTAAATACGAGTATATTACTTTACGGCTTGCCGAAGGAGTCATCTTGCAGAACACTCAGATTAATTTGATTCGTATGGCTTACTTTTCAGGGTAGATAGAGTAGTTTTTATAATCGTTAACTTCACCAACAGTTGAAACTTGGAGTTCATCAGGAAGAGGTGCATTTCCAAGTGGAGATAAAAAAAGCTGGTCCTCTCAATTATTTGTCCGTAATTTGCATTTCAGTTGGTGTAAGAGATATGAAATAGAAACAAGCGAAATATTTGTGATCGTTTGATTAATAAGAACTGTTTGTAAATTTTGGTGGAGATACAGTGAAAATATTTTACAGGATTTTCTCGTTCTTTTTTTTTATCAATGTAAAAGTAGTGGACATATTTAGCCGAAGAACTCTAATCAAAGTTTAATATCAAATATAATCGTACATTGAATTTAATTTTTTTCAACTTATTGATTTTGATTTTGTTTTAATAACTCGTTTGCAGTACGAGAAACGCCTGTTAGGCTAAGTTTCCTACTATCTTTTATCAATTAGTTAAAAAAAAAGTTGCTATTTAGAGCATTATCTGGATGAGCTTATTTTTTACAGGAGTTGGATTATCGAAACTGACCGTTAGCCGATTTGCCGGTTCTGCATATTAAACACAAGGAATGCTTTAAGAATCTATGAAGAGCACTTCTTGTCTTCTTTCTCGCATGTTACCTATTTGAAGTCGGCTCTGTGCCCTTTGCATGGATATTTTTAATTTTGTCATAATGTGCATATTTAGAACTGTGTCAAAATGAAGCTTTGCCACGCACGGCGCACTTATTAAACTTCTGCTTTTAAGTAGATACAACTTTTGTAGATAAACCTAACAGCAAAGAAGTGTCATAATATTCTAATATTTTATGAGTTGAATTGAATTATTTGAATGTTGCTAAACATATTAATTATACCTTTTTTCTTCATTTTTATGCAGGTAAAAAATCTATATCAACAAAGTTAACTAAGATAAGCCGTAATTTTTACCTACCTTATAAATAGTAAAAGGACACATTTTATATTATTGTGCATAATAAATGTCAGTTTTAGTAGTAAAAAGGTTTAATTCAAAATGCGTCGTTTGTTTAATATAAAGGCAAATAGTACAAAGACCCAATAGGAAATGCTGAAATTATATTTTAAGATATTAAAAATAACAAAGACATATCTCAAAATAGGTCACTTAAAACTGATAATTATTCTTAAAATATCGACCCTTTACTAAGTAGGTCACCTACTTTTCTTTCATTTTTGGTAAAACGGCGACCTAATTCAAAAAAGGTCAATATTCATTAAAAAATCGAATTAAAAACTTAAGCTTGTTTTCAATAAAATAACGACGCAGCACAAAATCGGTCGTTGAAACACAAAACCGTGTTCCACTGCAGTCGGCGCAAAACTGAATCAGTCGTTATTTGGTGGAGAAAGAACGCGCGCGGGGTGAGACGTATATAGACGCAATTAATTTTTAACCCTATGTCTCATGAAATAAACCTGTTTTTTCTTTGCAAGATTGTAGGGCTTGCTTAATTAGGTCGATATTTTGCAAAAACTCACTTTGCCAAAATTTCGAAATCGGTCGTTGTTTTACTAAGAGTGCGATATGTTTCTTGGAGCAGGGCACGTCTACCTCAGTTCATACAGAGTGTAACATGACCCTCGACATACCCTTACAGGGGTGAATCAGACCGTCAATATGAACAACTTTTCCTACGGGGTCAATGCTGGGAATTCAAATATTTCCAGTATTGATCCATAGAATAAGTTATTCATTTTGATGGGCTGATTTACCCCCTTGAGGATATGTCGAGGGTCATGTTACTCTCTGTATAGAAGTCTTTGGCTTTAAAGCCTTGCTGACAATGTTCTATCTTTGCTAAGGGTGTGTTATATCAGTGCGGTGCGAGCTTTGCGGGGGCAACCCTGTGCCACCCCCCATCGCGGCGCACATGCGCAACGCGCACGTGGGCTGTCGCTCGTCTGCCACGCACGGCTACGATCGCTCGGGCGCGTACAGACGGACGGACAACACCGACGCGGGCATATGCGGACAGATGGCTCAAGGTTGGTACTACTTAGCCTACTACGAAAAGTGATACATGAGATCCAAATTTAAATAAATATTTATTTAATTTTTTTTACGGCATCGCTTCGACGAGCGAGAGAATCACAACGATTTTATCGTCGTGCCACCTATTTTCATACATTCCCTAAGCATGTGTCTACACACGGCAATGTTATCGACGAGTAACAGAGTGCGAGCGAATGTCAATCGTATCGCCTGCTAAATAGAATATATATTAATATAAGATAGGACCGTGAACTTGTAGCCATTCTCTCGCTCGTGTAGGTGGTGCTACTACCTATAAAATAGCCATTACTAGTTCTTTGACTATGTACTCTCTAGACACCGTCATACCTTTATTTCAATGATTAAACAGGCCAACTTGTCAATGCTTGTGAGCGTGACAGCTTTGTGCTATCACACGCGTCCTGTCAATTTATGCCCTCAAAATCCGTCAGATTGGTAGCTGTGTGTGTGCGCGACCGCCTATGGGTTGGACACTAGTTCTTTCTACGCTTTTAGGCTAAAGGAGTCTTTCTAGGTTTTATATAATCTAAGGACTATTTAAGGCTATTTTAGTACAGTCCGATCAGTCAAAACAGATTTCGAAATTTGTTAGGGAGGTCAGGTTTATGTGCCCCCGACTGTACATTTTCAGTAAATTGCTAGGGCTATAGCGTTATTATGGTTTACTTTCTCACAAAATGAATAATTAAATATGCGGTAATGTCTTGCACATAAATACGTACCACATTGACTGCACAACGCATAGCTATCGACTTGATGGCATAAGTTGACATGCGTGTGCTAACACAAAGCTTTCACGTACAAAAGCATTGAAAAAAATGCAGCAGATTGCAGAGGTAGCGATATATTTAATTTTATATTTTTTTATAGAAAAATATAGAATAACAACAAATTTAATTTAGCTTACCAACTATGGTACATCTTCTGCGAGAAATGCCGCGATAAGGCGCTGAAAGCAGCGGCTGCGCTGAAGCAGAGCAAGACCAAGACGGTGGGAGAGGGAGCGTTGGAGAGGCCCGAGCCTCCTCAGGATATAGACCATCACACCATGAAAGATAATGCGGTGTTCCTGCTGGACCTCGCGCCGCTCAACTACTCTGGTAAGTTGCTGGATGAATTCCACGCACAATATACGGTGCAAGATTTTACATGTTTATTCAATATAGGTTTCTTTAAATACTTATTAATTTAATATTTGAGTTTACAATTTTTAAAACAAAAATCAACTGGTTACACTCTGGGAGTGCAGGCAGAAGTGAAAACTTAAAGCAGTCCATGGATGTGCGTAGCACGCTGAAACACAAACACACACGCACATTCGCGCAAGCGCCCTGCGCCATCTAACGAATTTTCAATTTGAAGGATCTGTCGGTTACGTGACCTGTCGCGAGTTTAACGTTTTTCCCCATCACACGTGCAGAATCAGTGAGCATCTCTCCCTGGCACGAGGCGCCAGGGCGGAGCCCCCCGACGCCCCCCGGCAGCGTGTGGCAGCCGGCGCCCCCGTTCCAATGCCTCCAGGCGTTGGGGGCCGCCCCCAAACCCCCCACGGAAACCGCTACAGCGCGGTATCACTCTTTGGGGAGACCGCCAACGGCTGCCGTTGCTTCGGTAAGTTGAAAAAACTGTTTGTATTGTATTTTCCTGGTATGTCCTGGAGGCCCGAAGTACAGGTCTAACCTAGTTTAGGCTCCAGGTCACTCCTCAATCTGAACTTTCAACTGACTGTAATCTAAATGTAGTGTTGGAAATAAATCATTATTTATTTCATTTCTTTTTCATTTTCAGGCTATTATTATTTATGATATGTGCTGATACATGAGAAACATATAGTTAAAGTTTTATGTTATAACGAAATTCAGTATTTTTGCGTGAAAAAGTGGTAAAACTTTTTGAAGAGTTTCATTAATGTTAAAGGACTTGTTTATTAGCGATTCATACTGCAAAGTTCATGCCAAGGCAAAACAAGCCTAAATACGGAGCTTTTTATTTTAAGTTTTGAAGTGTCCTCTGATTCCATCATCAAATCAGGTTAATGGTACTACACTATCGTATTGTTATATTTGGTCAAGGATAAGTAATAAGTAAGGACAAACTGACAGGGCGAGTGAAATAAAAGCTTGTATGTAACATCCTCACATAGAGATAAACATTCACATTTGTAATATTGATAAGATATTTTAAATAAGATAGTACTTATAAGGTATTCTATATAAAGTTCTATACTTAGATATTACGCACTAAGCCCTTCGAACAACACGGATTCCGTCCATCTTTTTGTATACTTGATTTCAAAGCTCGCTTTTAAACTGAAAATATCGGCATTTTTAATCCAGCACCGCTCACCGGCCCGACTTGACTCTGTCTAGTTTAAAATCCGAGCGCAACTAGTTTTATTCAATGCGTATGCCAACTTGGCTAGCCGTGTGGTTCCCGACAGAGTAGAATAGGACTACTCCAAGTCTTCCCGTGGATGTCGTACAAGGCGACTAAGGAAACAAAAGCTAAACAAAGCTTATAAACATCAAAAAGACCTCTCCAACCCGCAGTGTGGAGAGTGTAGGCCAAATCCTCTGACTGCTCAGGCTAATATGGCTCTGGTAGTTCAGAGAGGGTCGTGCTCCTGCAGTGGAGACTAAAAAAGACCTGCTGAAAAAAATGCCAACTTGGCCTTGTAGGTACATTGACAGAGGGGAATGCAGCGTATGGCTACTCTCTTCCGGTACGGCAGCCGTGTTGCTCGAAGAATAAGCCCCATCAACACAACAGCAATACGTGACATTATGTATGGCTGTAAAGAAAGGGCGAGAGTAAAGCTATCACGAAGTTCAGGTTGCCTCTGTTTGGAGACTTGACAGGACGAGTATCTCGCTTGTGGTACAATCACGAAATTTCGCCAAAAATATTGTATTTTATCGTATAAAATATTATGCAATAAATTTTGCATACATGTATATTATATTTTGCAAGGACGTAAGTAGACAAATTTGAGCTCCATGGCCCATTTTGTCACGTCAGCGCTGCTATGCTTTCACGCCACGCCATTATCAGACGGGCTCTTATAAACATCAACGTTTCCTGCATTCTGGAACCCAGAGTAGCACGAGATGGCAAGAGGCCTAACGGAATGTCTCTGATTCTCTGGGATGGAGCAGGGCCTTAATTTGGGACGCTACATGTGGTGAAATGAAATAAATAAAAAGAAAAATACACAAAGCCCTTCAGGCAAGTAGGCGACCAATACTGTAAAAAACCATCCAAGTGTGAATCAAACTCGCGCAATGAGGGTTCCGTACAATATGCTTCGTGAACACACACACTATATGCAAAAATGTTTTATTCAATTCATTAGCGCTATTTAGTGGTGTTTTAGTGAACTATTTCATGGTAAAATTTTGCCTTCTTTCGTGAATAAAATCAAAAATATTAATTTTTTCCGAACAAAAAAAATATTTTTGAGATCCTCATAACAAGCCCTTTTCATTTGATACGAGTATTTAACACGGTAAGGTTTGCAAAACTTTTTTTTAACATTTCCTATTTGGATCTCCTAAACTAACCCTTATTTAAAAGAAATATATTTACTTTGCACATCCGTGTTTGGGTCATAGGTTTACACCATCTTAGCAAATTTCATTTAATTTGGTTCAGTAGATTCGGAGAAAATCGACTGTGACTGACAGACGGACGAATAGACAGACGCACGAGTGATCCTATAAGGGTTCCGTTTTTTCATTTTTGGTACGGAACCCTAAAAAGAGTTTCTTTCAGCGTGTCTTCTCTGTAGTGGTCGGTCCCGAAACGCTAGTAGTCTGTAGATTTTGATCACTAATTAATAATATTAAGATATTTGAATGTAAATCATATTTATAAGTAAATTAGAATTATTTAAATTGTTAAATGACGTTAAAACTTGCCTGAAGAGGTATATTTTTTGAATAAAATCGCCATCCCATATCAGGAGATCAGTTTTGAGAGCAGGGTCGGCTGTAAAGGGTGCTGAGTTCGCCAAACGGCGCAAACATGCATCTCTTAGTGTGGACTACATATTTGTGCCGGCTAGGGTGGACACATTTGGACCATAGGGTCAGCCAGAGGTCTTGAAAGATCTCTCCACGGCTCATTGTCGCCCCTGGTTACAAAAGGGCTAGCTGCTTTTTTGCACAACGCATAAGAATAGCGATCCAGCGAGGAAACGCAGCCAGCGTTCTTGGCACCATGCCGCTGGGACAGATCCTTTAAGACTGTCCGTCTTATTATAAAACGAGGACCTACTTTAGTTCCTTATTTAAACCATTATCCGACCAAAATAAGTCAACACCTATGACTTGGACGTTTCCATAACTGTCATTGTCAATTCGTTTTGGTCGGATATTGGTTTAAACCAGGTACTAAAGTTACTCCTTGTGTTATAATAAGACGGTGTTAGTTTAAGTTAGTTTTAATTTCTTTTTGTCATATTTTAATAACCATAAAAACTAAATAAACGACTTTAAAAGAAAATTTTCCAGCCGGTGGCATTCACATCCTCCGTGAATGCGGGGTCGACTTTCCCGCGGGTCCACCGGTCAGTGTCCATGGGGCAGGAAACGGGCCGGGACCTCGCCCATGCCGGGCGGAAGCCGCTCACCACGCGCGCGTTGCCCGATAAACAGGACACGCTCACAGGTAAGAGTATATTGTCGCAGTCATCTGGTTGAATCTGCTATTTGATTGAATACATACATACATATTATCACGCCTCTTTCCCATAGGAGTTGGCAGAGACTATGGATTTCCACTTACATTTGATTGAATGACTAAAGGACAACTCGTCAAGTCATTAAGCGAAGTCGTTGAATGGGATATGGCCGACTTTGTAATGTTTGGTGGAAGCATGATTTCCAAAGCTTTACTTAATCTCATATTTTTGCAAACTTTCCCTAATTTAAAAGTAGCCGGGGCAGCGGCGTCATAATAGGTAAATCCATACTGTCATACTATTTTATTACAAAAAATGCACATAAAAAAAATAATTGAAAAAAATATCAACACAATGCTATCTGTGCCAGCTGTTTGACGCCATATTTGTTTTGGTGACTACTAGCGCCACAGTGGGAAAACATTAACTAAATTTGTTATTGTGGCTATGTTACAATCCACTAACTAGTTGGACGTTGAGTGACGCTTGTTGAATTAACGTTCGGCCTAGTCATTCAATGAAATGTCGTCAGTCAATGAACGCGCCGGGCACAGACACAGAATCAACCAGATGACTGCGACATATACAAGTCTTTCAATATTAATTATTTATAACGCATCAATTTCCTGCGCAATATGCGCATGCTTTGAATGCGTTATACCCTAGGGGTAATATGCGATGCAAAAATTCGACACAGTGATTAGAAGTCACGGTGGTGTAGTTCTTATCTTATCTTATCTTAATTGGGGCCGATTATAAATCGGAAGCACGTCTAACCTTTGGGTTATTTTGTACTTACCCCATACCTTACTCACCCACACGGTGATTCCTGAAGAAGGACTGCATGAGCTTCAGAATATCACCTGGTGCGTAGTGCCTGTAGTCCTCCAGATCAGGATAAGCCGATCCAATGAGGTCCAACCGCTTACCAGCCAACGAGTCACAGCGACACAAAATGTGTCTCATTGTTTCCTCCGATTCCTCACATACCCTACATAGTGGGCTTTCAACGATTTCGACGATTACGACAACAGTCTGAGACTGGCACAGTAACAACCGCAATAAAATATGCCCATGTCGACAGCGGACATCAACGTGAATGGACTAACCTGAGTGGACACACACACTCGAAGAAGACACTTGGTATGGACAACGCTAGGTGGTGTAGTTGGTAGCACACTTAGAGCGCAGACCTAAGAATTGTGTGTTCAAATCCTACCTGTAGTGAATTCTTTTGCATCACATATTTTCAATTACACCGAGCATTGTAATGCTATTTAAAAACCATTTAATTCATTTTTACCCCCGTATGAAACTATTGTATGTGATTAAAAGATATTTTAAAGGTGGGTCCACATTTGTAGCATTTCGGTGTATCGTATCTTCGTTGCGTGGCTTTGTTATGTATCATAATCGCTAGTTTGGACGCAAGATGATACCCAATAAGGATACGTGCTGTATCTGATACGGCTCGATCCGCAATAACCGCGTTTCTTTTAACACCTCGTATCCGATACGCGTATCACGATTGGTGGTATGGACGTATTTTGATGCTGTATCACGATACTGTATCGCGATACGATACGTGATACACCGCGAACCATCCTGTGTCGGTTTTTTAGCGAAGATCAAAGGGGACACACGTCGTATCGAACAAGTTTGGACGTGAATGCATTTGATACGCGATTATTTCCAGTGTTTCTCATGTTATTACCTGTGTTAATTTGTGAATGAAAGAGGTAAACATTGAAGATGAGCTGGGATAAGAATAATGGGAAGGTGCACTGAACGAAACGCGTATCAGGAAAAGATACGAGGATCGGATTAAGCGTCCATATTTGCAAAGGTAAAGCCGATTCACTGACATGATACGGCATTTGATAAGTATGGACGCGTTTTTTACAAAATACGCTTTAATAATACGACATGGACAAAATGAGCGTCCATATCTATGATACAAATACTCGATACGATACGACTGATCGTGATACGTTTTGATGCTACAAATGTGGACCCGGCTTAAGGTGGGTCCACATTTGTAGCATTTCGGTGTATCGTATCTTCGTTGCGTGGCTTTGTTATGTATCATAATCGCTAGTTTGGACGCAAGATGATACCCAATAAGGATACGTGCTGTATCTGATACGGCTCGATCCGCAATAACCGCGTTTCTTTTAACACCTCGTATCCGATACGCGTATCACGATTGGTGGTATGGACGTATTTTGATGCTGTATCACGATACTGTATCGCGATACGATACGTGATACACCGCGAACCATCCTGTGTCGGTTTTTTAGCGAAGATCAAAGGGGACACACGTCGTATCGAACAAGTTTGGACGTGAATGCATTTGATACGCGATTATTTCCAGTGTTTCTCATGTTATTACCTGTGTTAATTTGTGAATGAAAGAGGTAAACATTGAAGATGAGCTGGGATAAGAATAATGGGAAGGTGCACTGAACGAAACGCGTATCAGGAAAAGATACGAGGATCGGATTAAAGCGTCCATATTTGCAAAGGTAAAGCCGATTCACTGACATGATACGGCATTTGATAAGTATGGACGCGTTTTTTACAAAATACGCTTTAATAATACGACATGGACAAAATGAGCGTCCATATCTATGATACAAATACTCGATACGATACGACTGATCGTGATACGTTTTGATGCTACAAATGTGGACCCTGTGTTACGCACTAAGCCCAATCAATATGACAGCAATACGTCACATATGTATGGCTGTAAAGAAAGGGCGAGATTAAAGCTACCACCACTGTCCGGTTGCTTTTGTTTGGCGACGACAATACGAGTATCTCTAGTGGTGGTACACGATCACGAAATTTCACCAAAAATATTGTATGTTATCGTATAAAATATCCATTTATGCAATGGTTGAGTTCAGCGATTGCTGATCCACACGTCAACTCGTGAACGGGTGCTGTCAGGGTTGACTGGTCTGCTCGGTTTCTTTGAGACTACTTTAAGTATCATATGTTGTTTATTATCTTTGCACACTCGATCGTTAACATAAACATGTTCCAAAAATAATAAATCTATGTATATTGAAATTGTAACATGAAAACTGAAAAAAGAAAGAAAAGAAAGAAAAAGACATTAAGGAATAAATATTCTTAATCATATAAAGCCCTTCAGGCGAGTAGGCGACCAAAACTGTTGATAAGAGTTTCTTTCGGCGTTTCTTCTCTGCAGTGGTCGGTTCCGAAACGCTAGTAGTCTGTAGCTTTTGAACAATTAATAATTACATATTATCTAATAAGATAGTTTTAAATATGATATGACGTGAAAAAGTGCCTGCAAAGGCCCATTTTCTGAATAAACGTTTTGATTTTGATTTTGCAATGCAAATTTGGGAAATTAATATGGGGAAAAAACCACGGGCGCAGATTTTTTCCCATAGCTTATCTCTTAATTGAAAAGGAGTAACATTAAAGCCTGTTTGTTTCTCGTAATAAATAAACTAAAAAAAAAAATAAAAAAAATAAAAAAAAAAAAATAAAAAAAAAATCAGAATATCGCAGGATGCAGGCCGCTTTCAAACGGTCTAGTGGTTAAGGCGTTTGCCTTGTTGACCCGGGGGTCGTGGGTTCGATTCCCACGAGTAGCATACTTTGTTTAAGTTGTTTCTAGTTTGGTTATGACATTTCAGGCATGGATCACCTGATTGTCTGATAGGAAAGATAATTCTGTGCTTCGGAAGGCACGTCAAGGTTCCGGCTGCCATCTGGTAGTCGTTAAAGGAACCACGTCAGAGGCCGACAGGCGGTTCCGAAGAACTCTGACACCAGGGTGTGCATGGTCGGCCTGACCGTGTCGCCTACACGTAATGATGATGAACGGTCGTATTGGAAATTCTTGGGGGAGGCCTATGCCCAGCAGTGGACTTCTTGCGGCTGAAATGATGATGATGATATCAGAATAGCATTGTGAATACAATAAAAATACCTATTTGTGATTTAGTGCAAAACTGCGTATACAAATCTTCCTAATTTGATCGGCCTTAATTATAATTATTTTGTGTAGGAGCTGGGTCATCCCTCCTGGCGCAACCAAGCGCGGCTCTTCAAAAGCTGGTCGGCGGGGACTCTTGCGCAGAAGCCTGTTCCGTCTCCGCCTTCGAACCATCCAGGGTTGACCCTGAAACCTTGATGCGGAGTACCGTGATGACCTTCGTCCTGGCCCGCCGGGACCTGCATTCGTATCGGCAGAAGATGGACGCTGCTGTCCGTATCAACACTGTTAGGCAGTACGCTTTTGAAGTGAGTTTGTTTTGCCATTTCTTTTATACACTGTGTAGCAAAATGGCGAAATAATATTAAAGAGGGATTATCAGTCCATGATATTATACATGTATCCGTAGGGGATATGTCTATCCCCTACGGATGGACTGGACTACCTTCCCTTAAAGGGGTGACTCATGTGAATTGGCCTGGGTCTTGAATGTTAATATTACTAGTATAATACATAGCAACGTTGAGGGCTACCTAAACGTTACTATGTTTGTAGGATACTAATCCTACGACACAAGTTCATAATTCTGACTTTTGTGTAGCTCAATTTGTGTGATTTGTCCCTACTTATTTATACCTATATTTCCAGGCACTGAACTGGCTGCTCCGGTCAGCGACGCAGCCCACCTGCGTCCACGACGTCATGTGGTGGTTTTGCACCGCCCTTGACAAGTATGCACGCATCGTGCCCCCGCCACAAGATAACAAAGAGGTTAGTTAGAAAATTTTAAAAAACAATTTCATAACGCTTTTGTATTGGCAGTCGCGTAAAATTTGTTTTCGTCTACAGATACTTTTTATTACTTATTTGTTGACGTCATCTGCTAGGGCATTAGTAGGGTAAACAAAAATATGCAAAATACAGGCCACCTTTTGTTGCTTACATAAAAATTGAACGGCCATTTAGTTGTTTAATTTCTCACACTAAATATAAACATATTGTGACAAATCACACAGATTGTGCTAGCCACAGTAAGTTGCGGACTTGTGTCGTGGGATACTAACTCAACGATTATTATGTTTACTACGGGACTTACCGCGATTATTTTTGAGTTCTGTCTGATATTTAAGTACGGTAAGTCCCGTAGTGAACATAATAGTGATTGTGACCGCGAAAGCTTAAAATCATATAACTCAACAATACCTTATCTAACAATTGAAACTTAAACATCCAAGACCCTCGCCAATCTGAAAAAGTTCTTTCTCTGTCATGACCAGGCCGGGGATCGTACCTAGAACCCTGCGCTATAGAGGCACTTGCTACTAAGCCACAGAGTATGTAAATCTAAGCCCGAAGAGGTAGAACGGCTATACCAAAATCTGTATTGCCGTGGTCCACGGGCTATATTATACTTGCCATTAAACATGTAGTCTCGAGATTTAGCGAGACTTATGCAACCTGATGGCAACAATATGGTAATACATGGGTCATACCCAGTGACACAAACTTATATTTTTATTAGTTAAACTACGGCGATTCATCAATAAAAATTAGCTTATGTTTAACGGATGACCAGGTATAATAAAATAAAACGTAGATAAAAAAAATACTTTTTACTGCCATAAATCGAAAGTGATCACTAAAAGTAATACTGCATTGTGAAATTCGAGATTTCGAGCTCCGTGGCGCAGCGGTCAACACGCCTGCCTGCGACACGTAGGTCCCGGGTTCGATCCCCGGACAGGTCAAGATGGAAAATGATCTTTTTCAAATTGACCTGGGTCTTGGATGTTTATCTATATAAGTAATCTGTTATAAAATATAGTATCGTTGAATTAGTATCCCATAACACAAGTCTTGAACTTACTTTGGGGCTAGCTCAATCTGTGTGATTTGTTCGTATATATTTATATTTATTTATTTATTATTTATTTAAATTGTAACAAAGGTTATTACATTTTGCCGTCCTAGTAAAGTAAATGATGTCAAAACCAATCATCGTTAAACCAAAAATAGTTAATGGCCACTAAAATAAAAACTCCATTTTAAAATGAAGTTATAATCAGTCTTTAAATTTTGCTATACTATTAAAACAAATGACTCCTAAACTAATATTGTTAACCCAGAAAGAGTTGATGAACACCAAAATGTTATCCACATTTTAAATTTATTTAAATGTGTAGTTTTTGGTAAGATGGCTTAGGGTTCTAGTATTTTTAGTGGTCATTATATTTAACCCCATAAAAATATATGCTTATTGATGTTTTGCTTCTTAGGTATGTGTTTAGGGGCTGTTCAATATATTCGTCCTTTGTAAGGGCCCTTTTAGACGGACGCGTTCTCGACAAAAAATTAAGTCAAAAAAGGCAATATTATATTCATCGTCAGAAAATCTAATTACTCGTATTTGGTTCACATAATTTTTTATTACAATTTATATTTTACAATTAATATATTATTGATGACATCAATCATTTACTTATAGCTTAGTTTCGCTTGCCAAGCGGAGTGCAGAAAAAGGCAACGTGGCGCATTTTCTCCAACAGACGTCAAATTACAATCTAAGATATATTTACTTAGAACTAAATATGTACGCGCGGCATTCAACGCGTTCTCCAGGCTATAGCAATTTAAAATACATATTAATTACATAAAACATATTTAAAAAAAAAGTTTGTTAAACACCGCGTACCTGGCGCCTGTACAGCGACTTTGTAAAAAAAATTAAAATATGTTTTCCGTAATAAGCATAGAACTTAAATTGCAGCAACCTGTGGAACGCACTGAATCTGAGCTAAATCGGCGCGCGTAGAAAACGCGTCTGTCTAAAAGGGCCCATAACCTACACCAACGAACTTCTTGAACGGCCCCTTCAGCTTTCCGGGGGCCCTAACGTACGCCTACAAACTTCTTGAGCGGCCCCTACAGCTTTACTGCTCTATCACTAAGCCCAAAGAGCGAAACGGCAACACCGAATGTGTTGCTGTGGCTCGCACGGGCTATATCATAGTATACCTACCTCTAACCACTGCCCCTCGTTTTTATCTAAACAAGGGTTATCTAACTAGAGGTACACTTTCATTATTTTTAAGACTCGTATGCGCTATTTTCGCCTATTCAAGGTTCAAATGTTTGTTAAATATAAGTTTCTTTGTACGCTTATCAATGAGAGTTTTCTGAGATGCTCAATGTTGGCGGCACTGAGGCGTCGACTTCGATAAACTACTGTTATTGGATAATATTTTATTTGATTTGACGAGCAGCAACAATTTATACATTGTGGCTCAAACACAGACCCGGCCTACCAGACCCGATGCCCCAGCGATGTCGTTGCTTATTTTAGAACAATATGACAATAAATGTGTCATTTTGATATCTATTTATTTATGGCTAAGTTTAGTGACGCTTTTAAAGTTACGCCTCTGCAGAACGCGATGCGTTCGTCTAATGCGGGTTTTCTTAATTGCTTAACACCAGATAGCAGCACTGATGCGTTGGGTCTAGTAAGTTGTTTTTGGGCAACAATATTGTTTTTGCGTTGTTCAACGTCAGACGCTAATCACATCCTAAGACTCAATGCTGCTACTGTCAGTGAGAATTTCTAATTCCACCTTAAGACCATCCGCCATCTGACATTTGAAATTTCAGAAAATTCTATTTGGACATGTTTTAAAAGTCGCCTGGACGCGCATGTCTGTTGCGCATGGAATTGTGGCAATATTGGATAATTTTGGAGTAAAATTAAGCATCCAATAATATACATAATAAAATTATACAATAAAATTAACTAATAATTGTCCATTAATATCAATTCCACCATATGAATAAAAATCTATCTGCCAGTTAAGAAATTTTCTGTACTATAATAGCATTTTTTCAGAAGGTATGCCTAATTTTTTTTTCAAATTGCTTTTTATATATTAATCTTTTATGTCAATTGGTAACTTATTGAAGTATATTATTGCCGAGTAATGAGCGCTATGTTTGACAATCTCCAACTTTGGTACTATTGTTAATAAAAAGTCTTTTTTCCTACTGCTTTCTCTTAGTTGTCGTTCTTCTCTTGTTTCATAGTCATCAATATGTTTTGCAAAATGTTATTTATGTTACTTACATTTGAAATAGATGTAGCGCCTGACTGCTCTGGCTAATATACGCCTCTGGTAGTACAGAGAGGGTCGTGCTCCAGCAGTGGAGACTAATAAAAAGACCTGATGATGATGATGAGATGTAGCGCCTGAATACTCAACGTTATAACTAAAAAAAGTTCTCACAATTTACACTAAGTCAACTGTGCTTGCCTTCACTTTACCTATCACATTCACACCCAGTTAACTTTCCAGAACGCCCCAGAATTCAACCGTAGCGTACCGCCGACCGCGTCCGCTAGCGCCATATGTCCGGGCGGACGGTCCGCGCGGGGCGCGCGGGCTGCGTTCCACGCGTTCCTAGGATCGGTGTCCGCGCTGGCACCGTCGCTGCCACCCGCGAGCGCTGCTGGCCTGCAAGCGGTGAGGTGTTGGGCGCTGCATTACTCGCCGCATGACCGTGCCTTCTTGCACAGGTAAAAATAAATTAGAAATAATAAGAAAGAAAAATATAACGTTCAAAAAGAGATATGTACTTTTATCCAATTTTAAATAAATCCACTAGTTCACACGGCGCTTTCGACCGTCGCGTTTAAGAAGTCGTCGATTGAGCTACAGTGACGGAGTGGACCACAGACTAGCTAAATTTATCCGACAGAACTCGGTCGAAGCCGTACTGTTCCCTGGACACACAATCCGAGTTTTTTTTTTATAATGGACTATGTAGGTAACTCTAAGTGAGCTTTTGCTTATTCACCGGACTTTTGAAGCCACTGTGCCCTCAACCTATAAGGCGAACATCACCAAAGGGCCCCTCGACCTCAGCTTCTGAAATTTCACAATAATGATAATAATCCATATAACATATTCAACAGCCTGGTTAATTTGTACGGAAATGACAATGCTTTTTTGAGTTTCCTCCGTGGGTCCCGTAGGAAAAGTTGTTCATATCGATGGTTGAATCGCCCTAAAAGTGATGAAATTTCGCAATGTATATGACAAAACAAGGTTTGGTTTTGTTGGTAGTGCAATTCCAAATATCACGATTTTCATAACCAAAACTTTTAATTTCGACAATAACATTAAAGTTTTTTTGAAAATGTGTAAACTGAACTACCTTGCGCCCTGTTAACGCTGCTCGGAAAGGTCGCAAGTATTCAGCGTGATCAGCAAGATCCTCTCTCACGCAGAGGACGCGTACGACGACGCCGCGCTGGCCTTGCACGATAGCTACCACAGCTTCCACTCCAAGGTACGTTCATCATCATCATTTGATCCACAGGCCCTCTGCAAACATAGGCATATTCGAGGATTTCATCAACATCAGGTCTTTTTTAGTAGTTTTTAAAAGCGTTCGTTATTTTTTCGTGATTTTTTTGAAGTCCGGAGCTGCCACCATTTGATATAAATTGTTAAACAGAAAACGGAGATATTATTTTAAATTGTATTCTTCGAAGCCTTCACCCTTCACTCTATTTTTATGAACTAGTTTACAGTTTAGAATGAAACGTGAAGCATTTATTTGTATTTTTGTCAAAAACGGCCCCTTTTGGCTAAAACGCCAAGTCAAGCTTTACGATCACACTTTAATCTAAAAAAAAGAAGTTGAAGGGTTATCTATGTAGGGCCTCAAAGAATAATATTTTAATTCATATTTCCGTCTTCGTTTAACGTTTCATTCTAAACTTATTGCTGTCGCACACAGGACAAAGAACATGTGTTCCAATTGAGATGTTGTTTTTATGTTCTGTTGTTTCTGTTGTTTTTATGTACTTTCCTTTGTATGTGAGTGACTTCAGCTACATATAAACGTATCCATCTATCTTCGCCTATTAATTTCAAATAGTGTCAGAACTGGACCCCTAAAAGTCATGGGGATACATGAATTTTAGGGGTCCAGTTCTGTTCTTGAGTTCCTAGCATTGGTCCCATATCAAAAATTGTTCATTTTGTTGGGCTGAGTCACACCTTAAAGTTTATGTACTGATTTCAAAATAGGGTTATGCGAAAAAGTTTTTTGTTTCCACCTCATCCGCTAGATGAATTTCAAATAGTGGCAGAACTGGACCCCTGAAATTCATGCATTACGTGTGCATGTCTTCAACTAAGCCCAAGTACAAGATACCAGTAATACAGAAAGATTTGTATTGCTGCAGTCAAGGGGCGAGATTAAACCAACCATCAATATCAAAGATTGAATGAATACTTACATTCAATTTCAAGAGTTTGATGGTACAATATCATTAAAATTATATAGCCTGCATGATTGTTTTGTTGTTAGAATTTATAGTAATTAATTCATAAAGGCGATATGCCATTGACAGAGAGTTCATCCTCACACCTTAACGCCTGTAGCACAGCCGTGATTGCGAAACGGAAACGTTCCGGAACGAAACATTGGCGAAACCGCGAAACGCTTTTAGTAGGATTCCGTTCCGGTTTTGTTCGTGTTACAGGCGTATCTTAAACGATTGCGTACAGTCCGTTGTGAACGGAACTTTATTCCTCGTACACTAAAGTTATGGAACGAACTCTTTGCCATGATTTTTTCGAAATACTTCAGCATGGTGTTCTTCAAAATGGGTGTTAATAGATTTCGTCAGGGTCGGCATAACCTAACAAACCAAATATATACCTAATTGGAAAGAGTTCACGGGTACTAGACGAACAATATATTATTCGTATATACATAATATGAGTTACCATTTCTGGTTCAACAACAAAGAGTTTCGATGAAAGGGAATGTGGCAGGCGAGAAAACTTAGCCTTGTTTCACATTCCCAGGAGACGTACGCGTGGACCTGCCCCGACGTGACCGGCTGGTGTGACATCACAGTGTCCTCGCGGCAAGGCATGGCGGGCGCGCTCACTGATGGCAGTACTGAGACCTTCTGGGAGTCTGGTGATGAAGACCGGAATAAAGCCAAGTGGATCCAGGTGTCGTACCCTGGAGGGACGGTGGAAGACCGGCCGCACGTCATTTGCGTACATATTGACAACACAAGAGATACTGTGGTTAGTATATTTGTTTCTCCTTAAACATACACACATAGTATCCCACGACACAAGTTCACAACTTACTGTGGGGCTAGCTCAATTTGTGTGATATGTCCCTATATATTTATTTATTTATCACGCCTCTTTCCCATGGAGATAAGCAGAGACCAACGACCTCCACTTGCTACGATCCTGACCCACTTCTCTCGCTTCATCTATATCCATCACTCTTTTAATACATGCCCGGTTTCGGCTACTCCTGAGTTGTTTGTTAGCAAGAATGTCTGAAATCTGGTCACGGTACGTGCATCGAGGCCGGCCTTGACCTATTCTTCCGGTCACATTTGCCTTATAGAGTTCCTTTGCGAGTATTCTTTCATCCATCCTTTCTGCATATCCAAACCAGCTTGTCATTTGTTTCTCATTTTTTGCCACTACAGTGGTGAAAGAGGTTCACTTCATCCCTCCCGTACTATGCCGTTTCTCACTCGATCTCTCAAATTTACACCTCACATGCTCCTGTCAACGCGCACGCATTTCAACCGCATTTATTTTACTTTCATGTATTTTCTACTATACCTAACTTTTATTATAAGGGTGGGCAACAACACTCTCCGATGAACAGCAAGATGTGATTTATTGGATACCTTCCAACTGTTCATAAAGATATGATGATAATGGTTACTGTAATGTTTCAGAACAAAACGCTCCTGATTTCGTTCCTGTACGCGGGCGGGTCGAGTGAGATGTTCCACCTGCAAGACATCGAGGTGGACCCCAAAGCCGCTACATGGCTCTGCTACACCCTGCCCAGTACGTACTTTGCTACAATTTCTTAAAACCACTATTATTCCTACTTAGAAGCTTTGATTATTTACTTAGAAGTTAGGCCTGTGTAGTAAGTAGATTTACCGCTTCTGCGCTTCGTTCGAAGAGTGAGAGAGCCAGAGGTCCGTCCCCCTCTGGAGTGAGAAAGACTGCCGTAAAGAAGCGAAGAAACAAAAAAAGAAATGATTCTTCAAAAACAACACATTTTCTATCAGTAATTTAAAAAAAACCGGCCAAGTGTGAGTCAAACTCGCGCAATGAGGGTTCCGTACAATATGCTTCGTGAACACACACAATGTGCAAAAAATGAATGAACTATATTTTGTAATTTTTAGCCCTTTCATTAAATATATGACACAGTAAGGTTTGCAAAACTTTCTTTTAAAATTTTGTAATTGGGCCCCTGAAAATTACCCTTATTTCAAAAAAATCTTTATTTACTTTGCACATCCGTGTTTGGGTCATAGGATTACACCATCTTACCAAATTTCACCTAATTTGGTTTAGTAGATTCGGAGAAAATCGGCTGTGACAGACGGACGGACGGACAGACAGACGCACGAGTGATCCTATAAGGGTTCCGTTTTTCAACTTTTGTACGGAACCCTAAAAAGGTAAAATATATTGATGCGCTCCAAACAACAATTCTTGATCGCCATTGTAGTGTGTACAAAGTGCATTATAGATTAGGAAAGAGGGTACACTTGGTCTTTCTAAGACCAAAGCAATAAGCTTACTGACTAAATTTTTTCATGTTGCTGCGGAAAGACCTTCCAAAAACACATTTGTGAAAAGTTCCGTTCAGTTCCTTAAACTACGACAGATTTAAAACTTAGAAGATGACATATTTTTAGACGCGTAAATGCATTGCTGAAATGCCTATATTTTCGTGATATCTTAAGTGGGTATTTTGTAAAGTAAAAGTGTATATTGCAGTATTTTGAGACAACTATTATTTATATATTTGACATAAGTTATATTTAAAATCAGCCCGCAACATAAGTTTGTTTGTTTGTTTGTTTAAAATCTTTATTGTACAAAATATAAAATAATCATAACAAAACTACATTTAGAAGTCGTACAAACGGTGGACTTATCCCAAGAGGGATCTCTTCCAGTCAACCAATTTGACAAAGGATAAAGTCAACTATAATAGGAAGGTAGAAGTTTGAACAATAATAATTAATATAAAGAACAATCAGGTAAATAAGGTACATAACACCAAATATAATTAAACTAATCTAACTTAATATATAAAATGATAATAAATATATATATATACATATATAAAACAATAATTATATACATATAAACTTATCAATAACATACATACATATTATATACTCAATGAATATCAGGATTCTGCATAGAACTTCTTGACACCAACTTTAAAGGAGTTCAGTGTCTGCGACATTTGAATTTCGAGAGGCAGTGCATTCCACAAGCGCGCTGCATGCACACCGAAGGACTTAGCGTACTTTTGAGATGTATGATGCGGTATCTGGAGCAATGGGCGTTTACTTGCGCGAAGACGACTGTCATGGACTTTAAAGGTGAATTTGTCTTGGAAATACTTAGGGGAATGAGGATTAAATAATATATTGAAAAGGAAGGAGAGGATGTGAGCGTTGCGACGCAGTCTCACCGGTAGCCAATTTAGCTTTTTGCGATACTCGGTAATATGGTCATATTTCCGAAGGCCAAATATGAATCGAATACAAACGTTTTGTAACCGTTCTAATTTATCTAGAAGTTCCTCCGTTAAGTCCAAATAGGCTACATCTGCATAATCGAACAATGGCAGCAGCAATGAGCGGGCTAGAAGCGCTTTAGTGTCCACAGGAAGAAAGTATTGCAAACGTCTAAGCGAATGCATAGAAGCATATATTTTGCGGCTTAGTTCGCTGACTTGAGGAGACCAGGAAAGACTTTGGTCCATTACAATACCCAAGTTCTTGACAGTATCAGAAAAAGTTATATCATATCGGACAGAACTAAAAATTGTTTGCAGTAAGTTCCGCGTTTGCAATGTCTATTTTATTGAAAACGCGGAACGTTAACATAATGTATATTTAATTTGAAAATTAATAAAACATACTATGACTACCTCAGTAACTGCGTCACAGTTGTGGTAGAGCCTCGCTACCGGCGAAAATCACTTTTGCTAGTAGCATGAATGGGCCGGCTTGCTCGTTTGCCGTCCTATGACATAAAAAAAAACAGAACTATAAAGTAATAAACGCCTCAACTTCATTCTGAACAAACTAGATGGCGCTGAAAGGTTCTAAAACGTGGCTCCTTGATAGAAAACGAAATCTGTTCTACCTTTGTATCATGTATTTTCTACATCTACTATGTGCAAATTTGGTTCCCATAGAGTAGTACCTATTTTTAGAATTTCATGGAAAAATTGAACCGTTGATCAATACTTCCAGGCGAGATGAGTCGCGCGTGCGCTGTGTGCATGGTAACACTACAACCTACATTATCACAAACTAGATGGCGCTGAAAAGATTCTGAAACGCGGCTCCTTGCTTGACTACAAGATCTGATCTTTCTAGATTTTCTTATACATTTTAGCTAGAATTTTTACATCTACTTTGTGCCAATTTCTCCCAGAGAGTGTTATCTATTTTTAGAATGGCTCAGAAAAGAACCGTTAATCAATAATCCCAGGCGTGACAGCCACGCTTGCGCTGTGTGCATAGTAACACTACTACCTCTATATCACAAACTAGATGGCGCTGAAAAATTCCGAAACGCCGCTCCTTACTTGACGACAAGATCTGTACTTTCTAGATTTTCTTAAAACTGTAACTATAATTTCTACATCTACTATATCTACTTTGGACAAATTTCTTCCCGAGGGTGGTATCTATATATAGAATTTCTCGGAAAATCCGTAGATCAATACTCTCAAGCGTGATGGGTCACGGTGCGCTATGTGCATGGTAACACCACAACCTACCTTATCACACACTAGATGGCGCTGATTGTATTCTGAATCTCACCTCACCTTGAATATACTTTATTTCTCAAATTCTAGCTAGATTCTGACTTGTTACTTTACGCATAGTAGGATTACAGCTTGTATGTATAGATTTGTTCCCGAGGCTGGAATCTATTTTTAGAATTTCTTGGTAAAGAACCGTTGATCAATACTCCCAAGCGTGATTACGCGTGCGCTGTGTGCATGGTAACACTACTTACTCATTTATCACAAACTAGATGGCGTTGTTCGTATTCTGAATCTCACCGTGCCTTGAAGATACTTTAAAGTATTATTTCGCAAATTGTATTTAGATTCTGATTTTATACTATACACATAGTGGGACTATAGCTAGTATGTACCAAGTTGTTCCCGAGGGTGGTATCTATTTTTAGAATTTCTGAAACTGTCGATCAATACTCCCAGGCGTGACGGACCACGCTTGCGCTGTGCGCATGGTAGCACTACAGCCTCCATTATGACAAACTAGATGGCGCTGTTCGTATTCTGAATCTCACCTTACCTTAAAATATATTTTACATTATTATTTCTCAAATCGTAGCTAGATACTGACTTGATATTTTACACGTAGCTAGTATTTACAGATTTCCTCCTGCGGGTGGTATCTATTTTTAGTATTTCTTGGAAAACTTGAACCGTCGATCAATATTCCCAGCCTTGATGGGCCACGCATGCGCTGTGTGTGTGTAGCAACAGTACTACTTTCATTAACATGAACTAGATGGCGCTGATCCTATTCTGAATCTCATCTTAGCTTCAATATATTTTAGATTATTATTCCTCAAATTTTAGCTAGATTCTGACTACAAAACAAACTAAAAAAATAGCTAGTGACCGTGCTTTGGAAGGCATGTAAGCTTTTTTTTCCGACCGTCGTCATCGATGGCAGTTGTTAATCTACTTTAGCCTCTAACACAAACAACAAAAAAGTACAATCACACAATAGAAAACAAACCAAACAGCCAGGTACAGATTTCCTCCCGAGGGTGGCATCTATTTTTAGGATTTCTTGGTATCCTCAACTAATAATCAATATTCGCAGGGGTGACGAGTCCGTCTCTACGCGTGCGCTGCGAGTTGCGTGGGCCGGAGCCCGCCGTGCGGGTAAGACAAGTGCGCGTGCTCGCAGCCCCTGCCCCCGCGCCCCCCGCACCATCCGGCCCGGCACACGTCCTCCATCGCTTGTCCGAGAGCGACACGCTGCGAGTATTCCGGCTTCTAACGTCGCAGGTGAGTGTTGATACACTTTTATCTACAATTTTATTTAATTAATTTAAACTATATTTGCATTGATCTTATTATACATTTAGTGAATGTAATCTACATGCACAAATGTTTTTCAGATTACGTTGTTAACTTTAATCAATTTTAACATTAACATTGCAAATGACAATTTTAAATCAAAAGCGAATGTCTATTTAATAGTTTAGTCAACCGCAAATGTTTTTAACAGCTTTTTAACATATTAACTATAACTACTTGCTTTGTTTTTTGTGTGTGTAAACCTAACAAAACATTTTATAACCACCTGTTGGCATCTGATATAGTTTATCGATTGTTTTGTGACGGTATCAGGCAGATTTTTCCTGTCTTTCGAAACAAAGAAGCCTAGACACCACGCCCTGGGTTGATAGACATGTGTGTGTACAGTGTGTAGGTGGTGAATTAATTGTGTAGGTGGTAACAAAGCATACGCCCAGTTTGCTATAGAACTCTTCAAGCGACTGATTTAATGCGAATGTCTTCTTCCTTTTTTATAACATTTAATTTTACTCGCTACTGCTCTGCTCGCGTTACTTAAATCACAATTAATCAAATTACTTAAATCCTATTATTATATATTTATGAGAAGTGTACGTTTACAGCTATTCACTTAAACGGCTTAGTTATCAGCAAAGCTAGCTATTTTATTCTTGTACTCCTAAATCAGACCAAATAGAATAAAATCTACTTAAGTATTTCGTTAGTTTTGGTATTACCTTTCATATTTAATTTTAAATGATGATTTGAAATAATTATGTGATGGATTAGGAAAGAGACATCAATTGTTTTCGCAACGCTCGCCCATCCATGAAATTAAAGCAATTTTTTGATAGCTACAGTTACAAATTTCGTACGGAGAAATAAAATATATTATCTTATGTTACTCGCTTACAAAGTAGCTTCTACAAGTAAAATATGTTTTTTTAAAATCAAGCCATTAATGTTTTAGCCATTAAAAACGCTACCGCAAGATGCCACGTGCGGGCAAAGGGGGCGTTAATTTATTCTTGCGATATTGGTTCGTTTTGAGTATTATAATTATGCTTATAATCCTGTCATACTGTCCGACGTCTACATTGTATCTGCGCCGTGCGCCTTGCTTGTGTGTTTTATGCCATATTGTATTAGTATAAATTTGAAATAGCCATATAGCGTTCTTAACTCCTTACTCAACAACATTGTCGGTAGGTGTTCGGCAAACTACTGGAATGGGAACAAAGGAGTGGCAGTGAGGCGGGGGCTGAGGGGGCGGGGGGCGAGGAGCCGCCCGCCGACGACAGCGACCTCCGGGAACATGTCGTGGGCATCCTGTTTGCGGGACACAAGCTCACGTCGCTACAGCGGCAGGTGCGTACAAAGCCTGACTATTTTTTCATTGCGGCTTGGCTTATTTTAAAATAAAGAAGGAACAATAGAGCACGGGGGGTTTTTACTTTAAACAATATATACCTATGGTTACGTATTAAGCTTGAAGGAAGGACAGAAAAACTTTAGTTACTAAAGCTGACAAGAGGGGGGCAGGGGGGAGGGTTGGGTAAAAATAGCTGATATCTACTGATGTAATACCTAAGCAGCCCTTTGCAGTTAAAATATTTAAATACAAAAGCACTTCTTTCATATCGTTTTGAGTTAGCAATTAGTTGCTAGTATTTCTTCATTATGCCTTATTCTAAAACTCTTTGTACGCAATCCTGTACAGGTTATGTCCCACATAGTCCTCGCAATTGGATGTGAAGCGGGTCGTGTCCGAGATGACTGGGAAACAGCGTTGCTATGCGCTGAAGCGGCGGAGCGGGCGACGGAGCGGGCAGCGGAGCGGGGAGCAGAGCGGGCGAGCGAGCGGGCAGCCAGCGACACTATGCCGCAGCATCATGCGCAAGACAACTACTGCTTCGAAATGCTTTCTTTGGTAAGTCTTCTATAACTGTAGTATGTTACGGTAGTACGGGTATATTTTCTGTAGATTACTCCAAGCAAGCCTTCGTTACATCAATTGGCATTTGAGGCGGGAGCAGCAAAGGGGGAGAGGGACCTCGGTTTTAAGCGCTGCCTAGGTACCTTTCTTTGTAAGGAATATCGTGATCATCAAGGGAGGACCCTTGCACTACGTTTTGGGCTGGTTTGACACCTGCGATTACTTTTCGACACGTATGTTTTGTTGGTAGGGTAGAAAGTGTTTTTACCAGGGTAGAACAGAGTCTGCATATACACTGTCCCCCTTGGGTTATGTTTAAATAATATTTACATATTAGAAGAACCCGAACAAGTGGGTGTGGCAAAAATGGGGAACCAGGTAATGTTTTGAGAATTAACCAATTTGTGATAGCCAAAGCAAACTGCTTTTTGTTCGGCAATTAATGCTTAACCTTAGTTTTAGTTGTAATTTTTTTATTACTATAAACAAAAGGTCCTCTTTCTCCAACTGGTAAAAAATTTGATCGTTTTGGACCCTTTAAGAAGTCGTTCAGCTAGTCTGCTAGATTTGAGTGGCTAAAGTGCCTCATGTAAATATTACGTATGCTGCGAACCAGGTTTATTTTTCATGACGTGGGACGAGGAGGTTAGTTCGGAGATTATATTCGTTTACTTCGAATATGGAATTATCTGATATTCCGCGTGCCTACGTTTCCCTTGAATGACACTTCATCATTCAAGCGGATGCACAAGAAAACAGCTTTGACAACGTGATTCTATAAGTGAGTCTTTTAAGATCTTGCTTCCCTACACAGGTGTGTGTGTGTCTAAACAATCTGTGATCTGCCTTCGCAGTCGATCGTAAAGTGAGCTACATCTGAAGGATGAGAAGGGAAAATTGTCTATGAGTTGGAGGTTACCTCTCTATCCTTTTTACGTGACAGACCGGCCATAGATAGTTGAGTGCGGGAATGAGATTACATGAAATGAAGTGAAATGAAGAGAAATGAAGAGAAACGAAGTGAAACGAAGTGAAACGAAGTGAAACGAAGTGAAACGAAGTGAAACGAAGTGAAACGAAGTGAAACGAAGTGAAACGAAGTGAAACGAAGTGAAACGAAGTGAAACGAAGTGAAACGAAGTTAAACGAAGTGAAATGAAGTGAAGTCAGATGATGTCAGATGATGTCAGATGAAGTCAGATGATGTCAGATGAAGTCAAATGAAATCAAGTAAAGTGAAGTGAAATGAACTGAACTGAAGTGATGTGAAATGAAGTGAAGTGTAGTAAAGTGAAGTGAAATGAAATGTTGCGAAATAAAGTGAAATGAATTCTAGATAACGTATCTCTACCCACAAATTGCTACACTAATGTGATGTCATAGCCCGCCCCACTGCTCGCCATATCGCCGCTGCATTCACCGCTGAGTGTTCCGCCGAGCGAATGCGTCACTTTTTACCTAGCAGCCGACACCTTGTAAATATTCTGATATCTATGCAGCCGACCGAACAACATAAGCTTAGCCACTATATTGTAATGCTAAGTTTTTGTACTGTAAAATGGACGTTGTTGCGCGCTAGCTGCTGTGTTTTATTTCAAAATCATGCTCATTAGACTTCCTTGTCCCCACGTTTCATGAGTTTTATTTTTGATATCTTGCTCACCCTAGGCTGGTGCGCCTAGAATTTCTCTGATCTGCCATTCCAGTCTGTTTTGAAGTGTAAGGAACGCCTATTAGCATCTATTTTTATGCCAACGAGATAGACCTCTATCGGACCAGGAAGTTAAATGACATTTACCATCGGTCGACGCGGGGCGCACAGGGATACGATCCTTAATCTGTCACTATGCCTATTCATCGCACTACTAGATTCGCCTGCTCCTTCATTACGTGAACCGCTAAGAAATGGAATTTTTCCTTCCTTGCCTCACTGTTTCCCGTCACGTAATTAGGGTTTTTTTAACGCAAAAGGCACTATTTGAGATTTTGTGTACCACCCTAGATCTCATCGATGCATCCATCAGGCAAAAAAGGGATTCATAAAAATTGTCTTAATAAGATTTTTCAGGTGTGTCTAGAGTTTTCGTAATTTACATCAGTGTGGGCTGCGTTGCGAGAGCCGGAAAGGTAAAGTTGTACCTACTACCAACCTTACCTTTCCGTCTTTTTTGACGCGGCAGCAACAGACCGACCAGTGATCTGGCAGTGAGAAGATTAACAGCAAGATGTCAATTAATACTCTTGAGAAGCAGTCCGTGGAAAATATTAATCGTAATTATATACAAAGTTTTAATTAAAAAGCGCAGAACCTGAAATAAGTTTGATTAAAATCGATTCCACAAATAAAATTAATTAACTCTATAATGCCGCGGCACTCCAGGCGGTACCGTCGCCCTATATCGCGTAGTTACCATTTGACTTTTTAATTAGCAACAAAGATTATTATTATTTTGATTTCAAAAAATATTCATAAATAATCAGTGAGAATTAAATTTAATAAGTTATGATTCCTTTTTTATTTTATTCTAATAAAAATACGTTGGGATGTTCGAGGCTTTGCGCTTTTTCACGTTGTATAATTGTATAGAATTTGTACAGTATTGTTGCGTTGTGTTTACCTTTGCGCTGTCTTTTTCTTCTGTTATCAGCAGGCGGCTTTTAAATAATATCCAATGTTTTACAGAGAGGTTTTTAGACAGAAACAACGGAATGGAGAAAAACCAAAAACATTTTCGTATTGCCATACAAATTGACCGCTCATATATTAATGTTTTTTCTGATAATACTTTCAGTATCAAGTTCTGAATATGTTGTAAAAGTTTGGATAGGTAGTGTTTAAAAAGTCACAAGTTTTATAATTATAATTCCGTGTGCAAAATGTCACGTCACACGGATTTTTTTTAATATCCGTAGCTTTGAGTTAGCAGCGGGTTCATCTCCCTCTCCCAAAGAAATATTCCTAAGATGGACATCAAAAAGTATTTTAGTTCTTATATTATATGTTTAAATTTTACAAGTAGCTCTTACAGTAATTAATTTGTTTGTCTAAATGTTTTTGGAATAAGTGTGGATGAATTAATATGTCATATCATATGAAACCTCAAACATATAATGGTTGTTGTAAGCTTTTCGGTTGATTACTAAAAGGCTTTATATAATTTATGAGATAAATAATAGTGACCGAACTCTTTTGTAACGGGCACCATTATACTGAGTTATCTTTGGTTTAACCTTACTAATTAAATAGTATCATTGTAACTCGTTGTGTTATTAAGTAAAATATTATCATTTATCTCAAAAATAATACAGACCTTTTAGTGAGTGTTGATGTTGGTGGCCCTGAGGAGGGCCTTTTGTGTTTGGTTGATTTTGAGCCACCGTGGTACACTACACTCTGCGTTACCTTTTAGTAAAAGCTCTAAGAGACTGTTAAGAACATTTTTAGTCTTAAATCGATTTTCTGAGTAACCTACGTTAAAATTGGTTGAAAAGGTACATTCCAAAAGTATTTACAACAAAATTAAATTTAAAATATATAACATCTTTTGTTATGAAGCCATTTGCATCAATGCAACACTGTCGAACAAATTTCTCACATCGGCTAAAGAAAATGCTAAAGAAGTGACGTCATTTGTTTTTAATTTTTTGTTAGAGGAGTTCACGCCCATAGAAAATTATGAGTTTTTACCTTTAGAAACGTTTTTTTGCTGATATTCCTGTTTGTTCGATGTTTGAGGGCTTTTTTTAGAGCATAATGAAAAATGTTTACAAGTTGTGATGATCAGTTGTATGTCTTTAACTTGTATATAGTACTACCACTTTAATAAGTTACATCGGCATTGTTCGATGGCGCAGAATAGCGCAACCTACTGCCGACTCAAGCCGAATGAAAACATCAATCAAATAACGAACTTATTGCTTCAAAATAAGATTTAATCCAAATACTCGTGCTATCTCGCTCGCAATACTCGTACGACTGCCGTAAGTGGTCGAGACGCCACATTGCGCGTACACATCAACCAATAGTGGACGGGTATTTTCGCGCCATGCAATAATTTGACTTCTGCGCAGGTACATCGGTGTAACTTATAAAAGTGGCAGTACTGTACCATTGTGTAATTTTTATTATTTTTAATGGATAAATTCAGTGCGTTTATCCCTATCTTGCCTGATGAAAAGCGGCAATGGGGTCTATCGTGGTTCACGCAACCTCTAATAATGCCTTTTCTTTCTTGCCTTGAAAATCCCTCAATGTACAAGACAAAAACAGTGACGCGGAGACCATTATGCGAACCGCTAAGGAATTCCATTCCTTAGCATAATGAAAGTCGCGGCGAATCTTGAGGTGCGAGAGGCAGGAATATCGACTACTTATGGATGGAATCCGTGCCCACGACGCGTCGTCCGATGGTACGGCTCAGACGATGATGACGATATATTTTTGAAAGACCTGTATGACCAGAAATTGGTCTGTGAATGTAAGAACCTGCGTCCGGGAGTGACTGGGAGTCAGCACTGAGACCATGACAGTTCCAGTTCCCAGTCATTTCGGATGCAGGGTGATCGACCGAAATATCCATAAAAGGAAGACAAAAGAAACGACGAAGATGCCGGCTTCGTCTGAAGTGGTCCCGCGAGGTCTCCCGTGAGACGTGAGGTTCCGTGCCGCGTTGTGCCGTGTGAATCCTCTAACTGCTCTGGCTGATATGGCTCTGGTAGCACAGAGAGTGTCGTGCTTCTGCAGTGGAGACTAAAAAAAGACCTGATGAGTTACATAGGATGCAGAGCTTTTACCGCCAAAAATGCGGGCTTCATCTGTAACGATTGGGAGGCCGATTTGTAGTTACGCTTCAACACATCTGCCTCCCAATCGTTCCGGACGCAGCAGGCCAATGGAACACCTCAGCAGTTAAGGGAACCTGCTACGAGATTTTGATACACTTACAATCAGCCTCTAGTATAAGGTAACATTTGCTTTGGATGTTTGCGAAGTCTATGATGAGCAGAACGAATACTTTAGGGCAGGAATATAATGACGGTTTTCTGAAATGCTTACCATCAGATGGCAGCTCTGAGGCGATGACCTCGATAAGCCGGTGTCATTGGGCAATATCTCATAAGCAGTGATGATTGCTCATCACAACTTACTTACGTATGTTAAGCAACCCCTGGTGCAGTCCCTACTTGGATGGGTGACCGCAAGTGGCATAAAAATATCTCGAGCTCCTCCGTGCTTCGGAAAGCACGTTAAGCCGTTGGTCCCGGCTGTCATCGTTGATGGCAGTCGTTAAGCTATGTCAGATGCCATAAGGCAGCTTGAAAAATCTGACACCAGTGTTGGCCACTTACACATACGAAAAACAAAAAAACAATCACAACTTACCAGACCCGGTGCTGCATGCATACATAGTTGGGTTAGGTTGGAGAGGTCTCTTTGATGTTTGTAAGTTTTGTTTAGCTTGTGTTTCCAAAGTCGCCTTCTACGACATCCACGGGAAGACTTGCAAGTGGTTCTTTTTTACTCCGCCGGAAACCAGACGGCTTGTGATGCGTATCACCCCTCTATGCTAATAATTTTGTATGCAGTAGTCCTATGTAGTGAAGGAACACCAATAAGACTGCAAGATTACAACAGGTCTTAGCTTCATTGGTCTTCATTGTTGTGTGTAATGTCCATTTCGCTTGTTCTTGTTTGATTGTTGATGTCGTTGTTTGCTAGTTCTTTGCCTCTTTGCTCAGTTAGCGTTGTCATCTCAGCCGCAAGGGGTCCACGGCTGGACATGTGCCTATCCCATGACCAGCAGTGGACCCCTTGCGTACCTTAAGTTGGTGAGCGCTGTATGTTTGGCTTTCGACGTTGATACCTATCGAAGCTGTTTTTTAATTGAGAGAAGAAATCTATTGTACTGAGGGAATGGATAAAGGTATTCGGGATGCTACTTGCTCGGATGGATTGGGGATAAGAAAGTAGCTCGTGAGGCCTTTCGCCTACCTGATGCAATATCTGCAATTACCGGACAGGCAGTTGAAGATCATACCCCTGACTATTCTTATGTCAAGCTAAAAGTATTCGCAACTTTTTCTTCGGATGTCATCCATTGTGAAGATTATAATTGGAGGAGCTGCTGCGTCTGGGACGATTGGGAAAGCGAGTTGTAGCCTTTCACCTCTTTTTCCCAATAGTCCTGGATGCATCAGTGATGATGCGACGGTACCACAGGAAGATTCAAGCACTCAGGGATGTTATCGGTGAGTTTTATAATGGAATGTGTTGTGCTGATCTCTGCTTTAAAAATAAGTATCATCCATAGATTAGAGAGAGTAGCATCATTTCGATGTTGTGGTTTCTGTATGGTTTGAAAACTTAGCTTAGAGAGTCGATATTGACTGTTTGTTGTTGTAAAGTTTATAATACTAAAGGTTTCTGGGAAGACTATAATGAGCGTGTGTATGCGCTTTTCCGGTAGCAATCCTCAGCCGAAGTGCTTCGGAGCTTGAGGTCAGATTTCTGGTCTTTTAATCTCCATTGCGGTTGGTCTTTGGCATCTTTGCTTGTTAGACGATTGTCACGCATATTCTCCCTAACGACCTAATAGATCTTTACAATATTGGATATAAAGGTTAAGTTTTAACGTTATCAACCGGCGTGCCTATTCTACGGCTCACTAATAGAAGTGCAATATTGATCTCTGTATTGCTTTTCTTTTAGGGATACGGGCCTGGGTTGGGTTATTATTGCTATAAAATTTTCACAGCGTATGTTTACTTTAAATTCTACCTACACATATATATAAATTAAAGCTCAGTTGATGTTGTTCTGCATGCAAAGGCCGAAGGGCAAAACTGAGAAACAATAGCAAAGCCTTAGAAGAGCCGATTTGCCGTATGGGCCGAAAGCTACGTTGCCAGAAGGGCCTTTTTTGTTTGCAAGTTACCCGGGACCGCTGGGCGGTTACTGGTTGGAGCTAATCATAAGATCGCACTTGCCACCGAAATACAGTGATTAGAATAGCTAAGCACTCTATTTCGGTGGCAAGTGCGAAGGGGCTGGAGTATAGTATTTCTCTGGCTACTCGGCGCCGAAAGGGCGTGGGAGTGAGCTAGTGCTATGAGGAGCCCGATGGTCCAGTGGGTGTGAGGTCTATGAGCGCTTACGTATGTTAAGCAACCCCTGGTGCAGTCCCTACTTAGATGGGTGACCGCAAGTGGCATATAAATATCTCGAGCTCCTCCGTGCTTCGGAAGACACGTTAAGCCGTTGGTCCCGGCTGTCATCGTTGATGGCAGTCGTTAAGCTATGTCAAATGCCTAAGGCAGCTTGAAAAAATCTGACACCAGTGTTGGCCACTTACACATACGAATAAAAACCGGCCAAGTGTGAGTCAAACTCGCGCAATGAGGGTTCCGTACAATATGCTTCGTGAACACACGCACAATGTGGAAAAAATGTTTTATTCAATTGACTAGCGCCATCTAGTGGTGTTTTAGTGAACTATTTCCCTAGATGAACTTATTATTGTGAGTTTACCACTTAATTTTCAAGTGATAGAATTCTTATTATTTTTCCTGTAATCTTCAGGGAATGAACTATATTTTGTAATTTTTTCAAAATTTTCGGCCCAGTAGTTTCGGAGATCAGGGGGGAATGGTCAATTTTTGCCTTCTTTCGTGAATAAAATCAAAAGTATTGATTTTACCCGAACAAAAAAAAATATTTTTGAGATCCTCATAATGAGCCCTTTCATTTGATATATGACACACTAAGGTTTGCAAAACTTTTTTTTTTAATTTTGTAATTGGGCCCCCCAAAATGACCCTTATTTCAAAAAAATCTTTATTTACTTTGCACATCCGTGTTTGGGTCGTAGAATTACACTATCTTACCAAATTTCATCTAATTTGGTTCAGTAGATTCGGAGAAAATCGGCTGTGACAGACGGACGGACGGACAGACAGACGCTCGAGTGATCCTATAAGGGTTCCGTTTTTCAACTTTTGTACGGAACCCTAAAAACAAACAAACATGTGGATAGAACCATTAGGATCGTTAAGTCGATCAAGCGATCCTCCAATTAATTTGGCTGGCGCTTGTTGCAATGTTCGGAGACAGGATACGTTGTATCGGCAAAGTTAAAGTGATTGAGTATTAATTCATTGATGTACTATATTACAAAAAGACTACCTTCATAGCAAATTTATATTCGAAATAAGGGCCAAGTAGCGCTCTAATTATCTTTTTAAAAGGTGCTACGGAAGACCAGCGGCGTGATATCATGTGCAATACTGCCTCATGCTGTGGTACCTCACTCTTTAGGAAATAAATAATGTACACTACTCAATTGATGCATCTGTGTGTGGTTCTAACTAAATTATTCTTCCTTCTTTCTTTCTAAATATTTGTTTTTTTTCTTGTGCAGTTACTGGCGTTAAGCGGTAGCGCAGTGGGCCGAGCGCACTTGGCGCAGCAGACGGAGTTATTGGCAGACTTACTGGCTCTACTGCACACTGGCAGCGAGCGCGTGCAGCGGCAGGTAAATCATCTACACTCAACTAGCAGTTCGCCCCGGCTTTGCCCGTGGTACATATAAATGTATCCCTCCGTAAGAACCATCATCTTCGTACTTCAAAGGAATATTCTAAAAAAAGAATTAGCGAAATCGGTTCAGCTGCTCTTGAAATTTGCGCTTACATTCAGCGATAGATTTAAAAAAGACAATCTTTTTGTTTACTACGTTTATCCAAATTTTGAGTGATATGGCCAGCGTAAATAATTTTTAAATACATTTGCTAATAATACGGTTCTTATGACATCGAAACTTGTATTGTAATGATGTATTTTACAGCACTAGTGCTTTTTACTTTACACCAATCACAATCGTTCAATAGCCCAATGCCACAGATGCAAAACTATTACTTTTTCATAGAATCCGAGCAAAGAGTTTCAAGTTCAGCATAAAATGATTCGTGAGATGTGATGCAACAAACAAACTGCTAACTTTTATAAATTCCTTATTTGCTGAACTGCAATCTTGTTTTAGTTTATGGTAATCGCAAATGTATTGAAAAACGTCGTATGATACTCGTACGGTAAGCTGTCTATTATAGTCGTCGGTTTATTATTAGCACTCGGCTTCGCCTCGTGCCTATAAACACCTCGACTGTAATATCCAGCTTATCGTACTTGTATCATAATGTACTATTTGAATACTGTCTTTTCGACTAAGGTATAATTCTTTTTTGTCATTTAAGACCAATCACTTAAGTAAATTGACTCCATTGGCTGCAAATGTTGTTTTTTTTTCTAATAACGTAAACATTTGTTAGGTTATATCGCTGCTCCGCCGCATCATCAGCGAGATCCCGCCTCAGAGGATGTTCGCAGCCATCAACTACAAGAACGATCCCAACACCAGGTAAGTGTTTTATTTTTATACATATCTTCCATGCTGGTGTGGGAAAAAAAAGACGTAGAATGTACCAGCTGCTTCTGTTCCTGCGCAGATCGTAAAAGCCGATCGAGGGAATGGCGTGAGGTGTCAGTAGGCGATGCGGCTAGCAACTCATCACTATTTTGATTCTGTTCTCCACCTACAAGCTTACCAACATGCTAACGAGGCCTTTGGGTTTTCAATACCTGGGCTCTGGCTACCCCACAAGGGAAAAAGACGTGATAGTATGTATGTACATACCTACTTATATATGCCATGTGGTTCCTGGCAGAGAACCACTCCAAGTCTGCCCGTGGATGTCGTAGAAGGCGACTTAGGAAACACAGACTAGACAAAGCTTAAAAACATCAAAGAGACCTCTCCAACCCGTCTGGCCAATGTGGGGGATGTAGGCCAAATCCCTTATTATATGACTCTGGTAGTACAAAGAGGATAATGCTCTTCTAGTGGAGACTAACAAATACCTGATGATGACGAAACTATATGTCTATGTTACTTCCAGGGTGACACTACTAGACCATCTCGTCGCTTATCTCGGCAAGGCGATCACGATCCAAGTGAAGTTGAAGGGCATCAGCCAGGGGTCTTCCAGCCAACAGTCGTCCGCCACCATGGCGTCCAGCATAGCTTCCTCGCTGCCCAACACCTGGTTCATGAGAGGGGAGACCACGAAGAAACATGCGCAGCTAGTCGCCAAGTTACTATCTGACATGGCTGAGGTGAGTGCACCATACTACACTGGTTCTATACTTAACTACCAATCCAGTAACCATGCCCAGGGTTGCTTAACATGCGTAAGCGCTAAATAGTAAGTACGTCCATGACGCTATCGCTTCTACCATTCAGTTTTAGCCACTAACACTACCTTTGTTTTTACTCAGCCATTACCTTTCACATGTACTAGGCAAGCATAATAGCAGAAGAGATCGGCTTAACAGGTACTAATATGAATGATTCATAGCAGTTCATACCACGTGCTAAGTCGCCCTTGGCCAGGGATTTACAGCCAGCAGTCGTCTGCCGCCATGGCGTCCAGCATAGCTTCCTCACTGCCTAACACCTGGTTCATGAGAGGGGAGACCACAAAGAAACATGCACAGCTAGACGCCATCTGACATGGCTGAAGTAAGTTCACTATGCTACTCCGGTAATAATGTACACAACACAGATTTTGTGACCACCAATCCAAGCAGTAACCATGCCGGGGGCTGCTTAACATTTGTAAGCGTACGGTCGTCCACCGGGCCATCGCTTCTAGCATTAAGTTTGGCCACTAACACGTCAGTACCTTAGTTTTGACTCAGCCAATACCGGTCACATGTACCAGGCAAGCATAATAGCAGAAGAGATCGGCTTAGCTGGTTGGTACTAATATGAATGATTCATAGTAGTTCATACCACGTGCTAAGTCGTCCTCGGCCAGGAGTTTACAGCCAGCAGACGTCTGTCGTCGCCATGGCGTCCAGCATAGCTTCCTCACTGCCTAACACCTGGTTCATGAGAGGGGCGACCACGAAGAAACATACGCAACTAGTCGCCAAGTTACGGCCAGACATGGCTGAGTTAAGTGCTCTATGCTACTCCAGTTCTGTACACAACACAGATTTTGTGACCACCAATCCAAGCAGTAATCATGTCTTAGGTTGCTTATCATACATAAGCGCTTATAGTAAGTACGTCCACTGGGCCAACGCTACTTCTACAAAAGTATTGGCAACACTTAATTAGTGCCTTTAACTCTCACTAGTACCAGGCTGATAGAATTGTATAGCAGCTTGAATTCTTGTATGATTCATGGCCACTAACCTTAGTGGCTGTTAGGAGGCGATTCTGGATACCTATCCAGTATCATATTCAACTGGTTGCTAATTTGCTCTCTGACATAACTGACGAGCTCCGTAGCGCAGCAGTTAACATGCCTGCCTGCTACACGGGTGATCCCGGGTTCGATCCCCGGTCAGGTCAAGATGAAAAATGATCTTTTTCAGATTGACCTGGGTCTTGGATGTTTATTTAAAGGTATATATGTATTTGTAATAAAATATACTATCATTGTTATTATCCCATAACATAAGTTTCGTACTTACTTCGGGGCTAGCTCAATCTGTGTGAATTGTCCATATATATTTGTTTATTTATTTTATTTTGAGATAAATCCACCATTCGTGTCGATTTAATCCCACAAATTGATGTGATGAGTTGATACGATTACTAAATATATCGTGCTCTCAGTGTCTCTTAATATGTCAATGACATTCTAATGGTTTACAGGACAAGCTGTCCCGAGGTTGGGGTCCAGAAACTCGAACAGCCCTTGCCAACTACGTAGCAGATGTCTCCCAACTGAGTGAGGGCAACCGACATCCGACGCGTTGCCTCGCTTTGCCGACAATGTGGCTCGCCTTAGCTGCGCTGTGCGTGTGTGAGCAGTCCTACGTCGATGTGTGAGTACATCTTTGTATCAATAGCTGAACTTGCCAAATGAGGTTTTTGAAAGATTTTCTACCAGACGGCAGCACACATAGGTTTTGATGAATCGATGTCATTCGATAATCTTTGACCAATCAACTGGCGTGTGAAGCGTACTGTTACATCCCTCGAATTATAGGCATAGAGCCGACTGAGCAGCCCTTCTGGCTTGCTCAGCATTCCCTCTCTCCTTAGCGTGCCCCAGAGGAAGCTCTAAAAATCAGTCCGTGTTCAGACCTCATCCCGAGCGGTTGCCTAAGGACCTCATCACGCACCATAGTTATTGTGAACGCCCTATAATTAAACGTGATTTAAAATAATTGTTTTTTAAAAAGACTACTAAGTTTCCCCGCGTAACATATTGGTGGCAGCGGTGGGATCCGGAAAACAGGAAAAATCAAGTGCCTAGGCCCGCTCACGGACTCACCCCGGATCCTACATTAATCCTACAAAATCTAAGTAACTCTCATTTATAATAAACAACAGTGTTATAGTGATATTAAATCTATACCCAGTGCAGTGATAAAGTGTATCATCATCACTACGACAGATCCCAATAAGGATCTGTGTCCTAGAGGTTGCACCCTGAACCGCAACTTCACCCTGTGTTAAGGGTACCTACTCTCCAGCCAGCTCGACGTCCTAACCAGGACATTCGGGACATCTCCACAGTATCCTGTATAGTCTGCAGCCTGTAACCTTGTGCCGAGATCATTCAAGGCTAATCGAGAAATAGCTAACGCCGTGACCGTGACCCACATCGGTATGTTCCCGGCCGCCGTCGTCGCGCTCTTATCAGTCGCCCGTTTCCTGTAAGTCTTTGGTCATTGTTTTGTCTAGCCACTACGGTTGTTAGGGTTCCGTTAGCATTGTAAAAGATTTTAAACACATGTGTACTTATTTAACGTATAACAACTTTTATACAATATTGTAATAGATATAATGCCAAAGGGTTTAAAGGTTGAGGAAGGCGATTTATCTAATGTTCCTGGCCCTTCTATGAGTGACTCAGAAGAACCTAAATCTGCCCCTTGCTCCCCTCGTGTCACCCGTAAAACCGCGGCTAGTTTCACAATGACGAGTCTAGAATTAAACGTACTTTTTAAATTCATTAAACCTTACGATGGAAGTCGGGAAACACTCAACTCATTCCTTGTCAACTGCGATAACGCTTTGAACCTAGCCACAGAAGTCCAAAAAAATATCCTCTTTAAATATATCTTGAGTCAACTAAATGGAAAAGCAGAAGTTGCCTGCTCAATCAAGGACTTCACGTCGTGGGACCAGTTGAAAGAGTTCCTCAAAACTCAATTTAGTGAAAGGAAACATTACTCCCACCTCTTGACAGACTTGCAAGAGAACAAACAGGGTTCACAGGAGACCGTTAGTGTTTATGCTCTGAGAACAGAGACATATTTATCACAACTTCTAACCGAAATATCTATGTCCACCTCCAAAGCTAAAGAGTTACCGGGTCGTACCGCAGCCATGGAGGACCTGGCGCTTCACCACTTTGTGATGGGTCTCCACCCCCGCATTTCAAATATTGTTAGAAGCAAAACCCCTAAATCCCTAAACGAGGCCATTAACTTTGCCGTATCCGAGGAGCGCATTCAACAAACACTATATAAACGCTCACAAACCGAGCCTAAACCTAACAATAATAACAACAGTGGAAAATTTAAGTTTAATTCCTCAAGACAATCCTCATACCCTACTCTACAGAGAGCACAACCAACGGTACAACAGGCTACAACTAGTTTACATTGCCGCTATTGCAAGGCCCCTGGCCACGACATAACCAACTGCAAAAAGCGGGAATTTAATAATAACAGATTAAATTCAATCAATACCCACAATCCAACCAAGGCCCTTCTAGAGCACCCCCTCGAGTGAACTACCTCGAACAACCCAATGAGGAAGAGGGGCGTGATGAAGTTGATTTCTCGGCTGATAATCACGATGATTTAAACGAATAATGGGCTCACGGCGGTGTCTCGTGAAGCCCAAGTCTCAACCCTCAATAACCCCTAACGAATCCAACGACACCTTCACTGTATCCGCTGTATCCAAACTACCCACTGTATCCAAACTACCCACTGTATCCGCTGTATCCAAACTTCCCACCGTATCCGCTGTATCCAAACTACCCACTGTATCCAAACTACCCACTGTATCCGCTGTATCCAAACTTCCCACCGTATCCGCTGTATCCAAACTACCCACTGTATCCGCTGTACCCAAACCATCCACTGTATCCAAATCAACCACTGTATCCACTTTACCCGTTACATCGCGTGCCATGAACGCTGGATCCAATTCACTCGCAGCATCTGCAAAACCTAATGAACCGGCTCCCCGTGATATAAGCAATTCAAAACCTTCTCCTACCCCTCAAATAAAAAATAGGGAAATTTATGAAATAAATATAGATACAACTAAAAGATTATTGCCTCATGTTTTGTTAAATTCGCAGGCCTCAAACATCCCTCTATCCTTATTAGTAGATTCAGGATCTAGTATATGCCTAATTAAGGAATCAAGCATTCATAAGAATCCCAAACTAGTAAAAGAGTCAATAAAACTTAAGGGTATAGACCCGGGCGATGAACCCACTCAAACCGAAGGTCACTTTCCACTTAAGTTAAACCTAAATAAAGGTAGATACGTATCATTTAAGTTCCATGTAGTAAAAAACATTAACTTACCTTATGACGGTATTATAGGTACTGACCTTCTGACTGCTTTCGGTTGTAAAATCGATTATACTCGTGACATCTTAAGAATAAAGAACCTAGATATCAAATTACATTTTTCAGAACCATTTTATATCATTCCACCTCGCACAGAAACCGTTATTGAATGCTCTGTCAAACAGACCGACCTCAAGGAAGGTATAATTGTAGACCAGCACATTTCAGATAACTTATTAATATCTAATTGCATTGTAAAAGTTAAAGATAATAATCGCATTAATCTTACCATTGCCAATACCTCTGAATCCTACATTAACGTCAAATCAAACCTTAATCTCAACCTAGAACCTCTTCATTCCGACTCGTATTCAATTAATAGAGACTTTCTAGAAGCATCCAAAAGAACTAACGAGGTGTTAAAATTATTAAATATGAGTCACCTGAATTCAGAAGAGACAAATGCTCTCATTGAACTCTGTTCTCAATACTCAGACATTTTCCATTTACCAGACGACCAGTTGACTTATACCCCTGCTATACAGCATCAAATTAAAACCAATACTGACGTTCCTATCCATACTAAATCATACAGATTCCCAGAGTTTCATAAGAAAGAAGTAGAAACTCAAATAAATAAGATGCTGGATCAAAATATAATTGAACCTTCTTCTTCCCCCTGGAGCTCACCTATTTGGATAGTACCAAAGAAGCTGGACTCTCAAGGCCAACGCAAGTGGAGAATCGTAATAGACTACCGCAAATTAAATGACATCACTATAGGTGAAGTCTATCCTATGCCACAGATATCTGAGATCCTCGATCAGCTGGGGAATAGTAAGTACTTTTCTACCCTGGACTTAACTTCCGGTTTTCATCAGATCCTCATTGCTTCTGAAGATGCACCTAAAACATCCTTTTCTGTTCCTCAGGGTCAATTTCAATTCAATCGGATGCCATTTGGCTTAAAAAATGGTCCATCTACATTTCAAAAACTCATGAATAACTGTCTCTCTGGCCTTCAAGGTACACGTTGCTTCGTCTATCTCGATGACATTGTGATTTATAGCCACGATCTGATTTCCGACACATTCGCCAGTTTCCTTTTTCGTCAGAATTAATTATGGGCTGTTTTTTTTCTGACTAAAACGGAATTCCAAAGCAAGGACACATTCGCCAGATACCTTTTTCTTCAGAGATTTTTATCAGACTAAAACGGAATTCCAAAAAAGGACACATTCGTCAGATTCCTTTTTCGTCAGAATAAATTATAGGCTGTTTCTTTTCTGACTAAAACGGAATTCCTTTTTGACCGGAAAAAAAACTTAGGTTAATTTTGACAATATTTATTTATACTTACTAACATCAACTAAAATAATAATAATTTTTAACAAAAAAGTAAAACCGACTTCAACCCTATACAGTACGACCAAAAAGAGTAGAAATTAAATAATGAGAAACTAATGATCTGTTAGGTAATGGCAACACTTGAATAGTGTCAAAATTTGTAAACATTGATCTCACTTTTTCGTTTCGAGGTGTATTATTAATATTTACCAGCATTTCTGTAGATAACTCGTCAACTTTCATCAATATGAACAGGACAATTCATGGTAGTGATCGAAAAGTAATTTATAAAATTTTTCTGCGTTGCTTAGCGGAATATCAAACCGGCAAACTTTAGACCGAGTTAGAGGATATTTACTTTTGTAAATATCCTCTAACTCGGTCTAAAGTTAAAGTTAAAGTAAACAGCGGACCTTACTGGTGAGTAAATGCTATATGTTATGAGTGATACGCTTATATCTTGTAACTGTAACGTAAAAAGCAAAACTTATACCGTTTAATCTGCCCTCACATATTGAAAATATAAAAGTCGTATTCGATAGAATCCGCAATTTCAATCTAAAACTCCAACCGGAGAAATGCGAATTCTTGCGAAAAGAAGTAGCTTACTTGGGTCATGTCATAAGCGAGAATGGAGTAAAACCTAACCCCGATAAAACTAAAGCCGTATCCAAATTCCCTGTTCCCCAATCTCCTAAAGATATCAAATCATTCTTGGGACTAGTATCATATTACAGAAGATTTATACCGGAATTCGCAAAGTTAGCTAAACCCCTTACATCTCTCCTTAAAAAGGACATTCCATTCAAATGGCAAAACGAGCAACAATTAGCTTTCGAATCCTTAAAAGATAAACTTGTCTCTGCTCCTATTCTGGCATACCCGGATTTCACACAACCTTTCCTCTTAACATGTGACGCGTCCAACTATGCTATTTCAGCCATACTATCTCAAGGCCCGGTGGGACAAGATCGCCCCATTGCATATGCTTCCCGAACCTTAAATAAGGCGGAATGCAACTACAGTGTAACTGAAAAGGAATGCCTTGCTGTTATATTTGGTACTAAGACCTTCAGACCTTATCTATATGGCCATCAGTTCACCGTGATAACTGACCACAAACCTTTAGAGTGGTTATTCAAATGCAAAGACCCAGGATCGCGCCTTATTCGTTGGCGCTTAAAATTAGAGGAATTTGAATACAACATCAAATATAAAAAAGGAAAAATTAATACTAATGCCGATGCTCTCTCCAGATACCCAGTTAACCCTGTACAACCTGAAAACAATCCAGTTCCTAATACCATAGAGGAAGAACCCTCTCAACCTTCAGAATTGGATAGAGATTTAATGGATTTACTAGTATCACCTCCTTCATTCAATCCAGATGAATTAGGACCACAATCTATAGACCCTATCGACTTTGATAACACATCCCTACTTGAAATAAATTTACCTAATCCTAGCAGTACCAACTTACCTACACCTGAACTAACCTCACCTGTTCAAGACCCCTTAAATTTACATGATAATATATCACCCTTACCTGACTCAAATCTACCTCATAACATCCCGAATATTCTCAGAGATGAAATTGAAGATGAACATTTGAGATTACCGCCTGTTACTGCTCAGATGCCTGATGAACCCGAAGTCATCCCTGAAATTCAGAACGAAAGTAACCCATCTCCTTCCACTAGTGATTGCCTAGATCTATCAGATGATGATTATTCCACCTTCTTGAAAGCAATAGCAAATAAAAACAATTCTTTTCTTACTAATATACAGGAGTACAACCGAGACATCACTAAATCAGAACATAAGTTTATTATTCTTCCTACCTCTATTGATCTCGATGAGTCCAATCCTTTCGTGCAAGTCATCCTTGATAATGTCCCTAATAATTCCGAAATCCTGAACAAAGAAAGAACCTTAAACTCTTTTGTCTCATTTACTCATAATAATAAGACCTACTATCTCCTCTTCTTCAAAGTATATCATTTTGATAAATCTAATTACAAAGACATCTATGAAAGCCTTAAAACCATTAGAAATGAACTGGTTGTGAACTATGACAAGGATACCGTCTCTGATATAGCAATAACGGAATTTAAAAATCCTTTCGATAACCATCAATTTGTTAAAATATATAATATGTTACTCTATTTATTTAATAATACAGGCATTAACATTCATATCTATAAAGATAAAATTATATACCCCTCGATTTCTGAAATCCCAAAAATCCTTAAAGAAAACCATGATATCCCAATAGCTGGCCATCTGGGTATGAATCGCATGCTTAGGCGTATCCAAGAAACCTTTTATTGGAAAAATATGCGTAGCGATATTGAGAATTTTGTAAAGAAATGCCCTCAGTGCCAGACTAACAAAGCCCTTAGACAAGTGAACCGTGCCCCTATGCAAATAACCAGCACATCCACAGACCCTTGCCAGCGTATATCCCTCGATATTGTAGGTCCTCTACCCGAAGCTGGACCTGCAAAACTAAAATACATATTAACAATACAAGACGATCTTACTAAGTTCTCTTCTGCATATCCAATTCGCAGTACCACTGCTGAAGAAACCAGTGAATGCTTGCTCCACTACATATCTATTTTTGGTATCCCTAAAAGTATCCTTACGGACCAGGGAACTAATTTCACATCCGAACTCTTTAGGAAAACCTGTGAATTCCTCAAAATAAAGAATCTATGGGCATCACCTTATCATCCCCAAACGCAAGGTGCCCTAGAAAGGAGCCATTCTACCCTTAAAGAGTATTTGAGATCCTTTACTAACGAGGAACAAACAAATTGGCCCCGTTATGTATATACCGCAATGCTGACCTATAACACAACGGTCCACTCTACAACACACTTTACACCATATGAGCTAATGTTTGGAAATAAACCAGCTCTCCCGACTTCCATCTACGAGGAATCCTCAGGAGCCACGTATCCCGATTATGTCCGCATGCTCCAGAACCGCTTAAAATATTCTCGGGAGAAAGCCCTAGACTTGATAAGGAAATCTAAGGAATCATCCAAATCTCATTATGATTCACATACTCGCCCAATTAAGTATAAAGTAGGTGATTATGTATACTTAAAGAATCACCTGAGAATGCGTAAAGCACTCTCACCTCTTTGGAAGGGACCCTACAAGGTGGTCAAAATAAATGGTAACAATACACTTACCTTGCTGATAAACCGACGTCATGTTACACACCACTATGATCAGGTGAAACCGGGCAGTGGTCTATCAGACCTGTAAATATAACTAAGAATTAGTAATAGAATAGCGATATAATATAGTATATACAAATAATTAATAAATAAATATATAAATACATACAAGTATCGTAAGTTAACTTACCTTAATTTAGTGTTAATAATTACCGTTATTTACAGCTCAGCTCGAGGGCAATCTTATGGAGATTTCATCCAGCCAATTACCTCCAGTTCGGGTCTCTACTACGACTACCAGGGGAGGCTCAAAATTAGTAATACTCAATTAAAAATCGTAATCCCAGTAGATATCTCGCACTTCCAACCTCATATAGATAATATTAGAATAGCTTTAAAAAATACGAAACTATTGTGTAAAGAAACCCAAGCTGAGCAAATTATATCAGAATGTGACAGCTAGCTAAAGCCACTGACAGCTCGATTTCAAGATATGAGTAGAGAGTTTGAATCCATTTCACACTTAGTGGATAGGAGAATTAAGCGTAGTGCATGGATAGGAGGCATTGGCTCAATATTTAGGCAGATATTTGGAACTCTGGATGAAAATGATGGCCTGAGATACGAAGAAGCCATAAACTCATTACAAAATGACAAAAAGCAATTAATAAAACTCATGAAAGAAAACATTTTAGTCACAACTTCAGTATTAATGCAGTATAACGAGACCTTGCTCAAAGTTAAGACTAATGAGGAAATCCTTAGTGAGGCCATTGACAAGCTCTCCCTAAATGTAAAGAATATATCTAATATCACCAATGAGTTATTAATACTCACTGATATTAATAAAGTATTCGATTCAATAGAAACATCAATACTTGTATTATCATTCCAATTAGAAGACATCACTAATAGTATTTTACTTAGCAGTCAAAATATCCTGCACCCAGCTATTATAACACCAAGCCAACTATATCAAGAGCTTTCAGGTAACTACCGACATTTACCCAGTAACCTCGAGCTGCCCGTAAACCTAGATATTAATTCAATACATGTTATTATAAGTATATCTAAGTTAGTGTGTTATTATATTAGTAATAGAATTGTGTTTGTCCTACAAATACCACTGGTTAATACCGTGGAATATGTATTATTTCATAATATTCCATTACCCATACCTTATAGAACCCAAGAACCGAACAGTTTCAGCCTTATTACACCGGCTAGTAAATATATAGCAATGACCAAAGACAAAACCCATTATTGTACCCTCGATAACCTGGAACTCTGTAGACAAGTGAATCCCGGACACTACATCTGCGATATCGAAAACGTGTATTCTGCTGACGCAAGGCCGTTATGTGAAAGTGAGTTATTAATAAAAGTAAATAGTGAAAAACCATTACAGTGTGAAGCAAGAGTGATAATTGGAACTGTAGATATTTGGAAGCCAATAATGAACAATAAGTGGATCTATATACAATCGAAACCTGTGATGATTTCAATTGACTGTCCTAATACTCAATTGTATGAAACACAGATTATAGGTACCGGTGTACTCACTGTACCTAAAGGTTGTACCGGATACTCCAAAAGTACTGTATTACTATCAAGATACAATGTTTTAAATATAACATCACCGATAAAACATTTCCCCGACTTTAACATTATTAATGACTCATGTTGTAATTATGCTAAATTAAACAGAGTAACCACTAACATACCCCCTGTACAATTAAACAATGTAGACCTGGATGATTTTGGTCCCCAGGGTAATGGTAAGGTCAAATCCCTCTTAAATGACCTAGAGGATTTAGAAAGACAAGAAAGCCCACATATTGTGAGATATGGGACACATTATTCTATTGCAATGATTATATCATTAATCTTATTTTTTTTATTCATAGCTTATACAGTGTATAGAAAGACATGTAAATCCGGCAGCAACCGTCCTTTTAAATTCAATTTAAATATAAATAAAGCAACACCACAATCAACCCCGGAAACAATAAACATGACAGACAGACAGACCCCTGGCATAGAAATAGCTGGTCCCGTCGCTCCACTTAGAACTAGGGTTTAACGGAGACTTTGAACCAACCCCAAAGTCTCCTCTTAAAGGGGGAGGTGTTACATCCCTCGAATTATAGGCATAGAGCCGACTGAGCAGCCCTTCTGGCTTGCTCAGCATTCCCTCTCTCCTTAGCGTGCCCCAGAGGAAGCTCTAAAAATCAGTCCGTGTTCAGACCTCATCCCGAGCGGTTGCCTAAGGACCTCATCACGCACCATAGTTATTGTGAACGCCCTATAATTAAACGTGATTTAAAATAATTGTTTTTTAAAAAGACTACTAAGTTTCCCCGCGTAACAGTACTCTACGCCTCAGGAGTCATTAAATATTACGTAAGAAACGAAACGCGAGCTCGTTACACGAGTGGGGGGGGGGGGGGGGGGGGGGGTAGGGGGTAGGGAGGCTAGGTTTGGCTAATTTTTGAGGATACGTTTTAGATAAATGATATCAATTTATTTTTATGTATTTTTGGGGAGGGGGAATAGCTTTCCTTATTATTTGCTGACAATAGATAGGACAAGGTTAAAAAGCCGATATTCTACTTACGTAAACCTTGAATGATCCTTCAGTGCTGCCGCCAGTCATTTCAGAAAAGAAATTACAATCCTGTATTCTTTCTCTCTGTCTATCTGTCTAACTATGTGACTGTATTTTTTCCAGGGTGAACGGAACTATAGATGGTCGAGACCCACGTCGTGATGCGCCACCAGATATCCGGCCGTTTTGCTCAAACCACGATGACGGCGCCACCATCGCCGTGGTAGAATGTCGCACGTGTGGTCCGCTGTGCGCTGAGTGCGATAGGTTCCTGCATCTGAACAGGGCGGCTAGGACCCATCAACGGCAGGTAGGTCTTCATCTTAGGGCCCTGTCTTGTAAATAATGCTCAAACAACGATCATGGCGCCACCATCGCCAGCAATTGAACAGAGCGGTTTGGTCGCATTAACAGCAGGTATGTATATGTCTTCTTACTTATGCCCTATCTTACTAGGAATGCTCAAACCACGATGAGGGCGCCACCATCGCTGTGGTAGAGTGCAGGACGTGTGGTCCACTGTGCGCTGAGGGTGATAGGTTCCTGCATTTGAACAGGGCGACTAGGACCCATCAACGGTAGGTAGGTCTTCATACTAAGACCCTATGTAGCTAGGGATCCAGTGATAGCACCACCATCGCCAACATTTGGACAGGGAGGACGCGTTAGGACATTTCGAAGGTGGCTGGCAAGTTATGGAGAAGATACACAAAAGCCAAAAAGAGATGGAAGGAACTGGGAAAGGCCTTTGTCCAAATATGGGCTAGGAATGGCTGACGATGATGATGATGATGATCGAGTTCGACGCCTCAGTGGTGCATCTGCAGGTGTGCATTTCAAAAAACTCTAATTCAAATGTATGGGTTGGTCCAGTTCTGGTATCCTAGTAAGATACAACCCCCAAAGTCAATAGGGACAACAGTTAACATTCCTAAAATCATTTGCTATTCTATGAAAAAGATAACTTTATATTATTTCTCGTCATCAGGTTTGCAAAGAAGAAGAAAGCGCCATCCGTATAGACATCCACGAGGGGTGTGGCCGAGCGAAACTATTCTGGTTACTTCTATTAGTGGACCGAAGGACCTTGAAGGGGTTGGCAGAGTTCCGAGGGTTAGATGCTGGGATAGATCCGCTAGAGGGCGCGGCGTCGGGGGGAGGGGGGATGGCTGGCACATGCAGATTCTGCGGGACACGGGCTACTACTGGGCTGTTGGCGATAGGGAACGTTTGCGCGGATCAACAGTGTCAGGTTTGATCCTCATCAATTTTTTTTAAAACATTTGGCAAATGCCATAGCGAACTTTTGATCGCTTTGGCTTTAACCCGTCGATCAGAACAACTTTTACTATTGGAACAATGGTGGCAACTAATAAAAATTACATCCATACAAATTGACCGTCGACTGAATATTTTAAATGAAAAAACTTTTTTAGTTTCCAGCATTGGTTCCTTGAAAAGTTGTTCATGTCAAAGGGCTGAATCACCCTTTTAGGAGGAGCCCGATGGTCATGGTGTGAGCATCATTAGCGCTTACGTATATTAAGCAACCTCTGTCGCAGTCCCCAATTGAATGGGTTACCGCAAGTGGCATAAGAATATCTCGAGCTCCTCCATGCTTCGGAAGGTGCGTTAAGCCATTGGTCCTGGCTGTCATCATTGACGGCAGTCGTTAAGCTATGTCAGATGCTTATAGGCAGCTTGAACAATCTGACGTTAGTGTTGGCCACTTACACATACGAAAGACAAAACAAAACCCTTTTAAAGGCCCAAAGCTCCGTGGTGCAGCGGTCAACACGCCTGCCTGCGACACGGATGGTCCCGGGTTCGATCCCCGGTCAGGTCAAGATGGAAAATGATCCTTTTCAGATTGACCTGGGTCTTGGATGTTTATTTATATAAGTATCTTTTAAAAAATATAATATCGTTGAGTTAGTATCCCATAACACAAGTCTCGAACTTACTTTGGGGCTAGCTCAATCTGTGTGATTTGTCCGTATATATTTATTATATATTTTATTATAAAGCGATTAAAATTTCGCATGTGTACTAAAAAAAAAACATTCAAATATAATAATAATATATAGGGACATATCACACAAATTGAGCCAGCCCCACAGTAAGTTGTGAACTTGTGTCGCAGGATACTAACTCAACGATACTATATTTTTATCATATATACTTATATAGATAAACATCCAAGACCCAGGTCATTCAAGATTAGGTAATCTTTGTTTTAATTGCTATTTCAATCTATATTTTAATTGAGCAGAAATCTCAGTAAATACATATATAATTTTAAAAAATACAGGAGCACGGTCGCGAAGCATGCAACCGCGTGCTGAGTTGCGGGCACGCGTGCGGTGGTGTGCGCTGCGAGCCGCAGTGCTTGCCCTGCTTGTTCGGCTGCGCCGGACGTGACGTCATGCGACAGGACGCCGACGACATGTGCATGATCTGCTTCACCGACCCGCTGCAAGCCGCGCCTTCCATACAGGTGGGCTTAGCTTATATAAAACCTAGATAGAATCTGTGGCGACGACCACTACACTCGCCACAAGAATTAACACAAAGACCCAACTATGAATATGCCGAGACAGCAAATAAAGACTTCTCACAAGACGGCGCTGACAATCCTGAAACGCGCAAAAACAGTTTCTTCGATTTGCGACATAAATAACACCTCCGACGAAAGTCAGTCGGAGCTGTACGGTTTCCTGGGCGCACACCTTGCCCAGCGGGAAGATCATTCTTTTGTGGCGGTTGAGCACACCACCTCGCTCCCGCTACAAATCTACTAGCCTAAAACCGTAGAAAAAAATAATGTCTGACCCATAAGCTATCATGAACACACACAGCTACCAATTTGTCGGATTTTGATGGTTTTAATCTTCGAGCAACACGGAAGGGAGTAGCCATACGCTGTATTCCCCTCTGTCAAGGTACAAGCCAAAATTAGGCATATGCATGTCTATGTGTTAGTTGTGTGACTCATCTGTACCTCTACCATGAGTTTGTGTAGTAAACTATCAAAACGTAACTACAGTAGTAACGGTGAAAACGCATACTCCATAGTTTGCGTTAAATAGGTACCATGAGTTAAATTTAACGTAACGACAAACGCTATCGAGTACACTATTCTCACTCTGGTAAACGAATAGTGCGTAACTAACCTAGATTGTCAAATTAAAAAAAAAACCTGTCGATTAAGCCAAAAACCTATCTTCCCGAAGCGTTTATGAAATTTTAAAATGTTGATTGTCATTGCCAGAGTATAATACGGAAAAATTAAAAAGCTATCACAACTATGTCTATTGTAAAACTTTATTCGTATTCATAACTTTGCAGTGTTTTGTTTCGAAAGAAAAATTATTTATTTCATTGATTTTGTTTGCTTCATGTTTTATTTTTGTATGGAGATTATTTAGTATATTGCGCAAAAGAAGCTTTTATCTAAACAAAATGCGACGAAATACGTCTTCGTTTGATGTGAAAGTCGATTCATTGGTATCCATGATGATAACAAGACTTTGAAAAAGGACAAGGTAAGTTAAATGAAGAATGTTGTTTACTAATTATTATTGTGATGCGTGGATTAAAGTAGACGTATTGTAAGATCGTCAGCGATGTTACAGTTGTGTCGACTTTCTCTGAAGATGGGACATTTGTGGGTTTCATACAGTCATCAAAATGTTAAAATCTTTCATAGAAACGCTTGTAAGATTTTATGCGTTGTACTGTATGGTTTGCATATTATATTAAATTGTTAAAATAACTAGGTATTACTTATGTTTCAGACATGGTGACATGAGCCAGAGGTATGACTTCGAGCTAGTCAAGCAGGCTACTAGAAATGAATATCAAAAATAAAAAGTATTGGGAAACCAGCAAACCTTGCCAATCACCAACTATCTACACTATTTGTCAAAAGCCTTTCCTCCGGGATAACAGAGTTGGTGGGCCTTCTCTGAAGACTGTTAGTGGAAGATAAACAAAGTTGAAAAGGAGCTAGCAATTTATGATGATTAAGAAGTGAATGTTATTCTTATTCTAAATAATATGTTAGTATATAATAAGATGCCTAGTTTTATTTATTTAATTTAATTAAATATAACAAGTACCACAATCTCTATTTACCCGTATGTTAGTCATAAACTGGAAATCCAATCCCGGGCTCCAATTCATCTCGGCTGAGGGTGAAACTAGGTATGCATTCAGGGGAGAGAAAGAGACATGCAGCCAGATTTAGAGACCCATAGCATGTTCACCACATGACATGCTATACCTACATAAATTATAAACAGAGTTTGTTTGTTTGGTTGAGAGCGTTGATCTCAGGAACTACTGGACTGATTTAAAAAATTCTTTCACTGTTCATAGGGACTGCAGAGTACTTTGTATTATATATGATAGGTAATGTTATCCATGAGTGCCATAGGCTAGGTATATACCTCGGACGAAGCCGGGGTGGACTAATTGTATAATAACATATACCTATACATATATAAAATTTTCCTGTGTTGAATTTAAGTAATAAACATGGAATGGTAAGGGCATTTGTGTCCATTAGTATAGTTACCATCTTTACAAGCCTTGTGTGTAAGTCTGCATCTTCTGTTGGATGGGTCTTCTTCAAAGACTGAAGGCATACAAAGAGAATGAGCAAATAAATGATGACTGGACTTATTATAATAAAAAAAAACAGTGAGTTAGGTTTTTATTTATTTCAATTAAAACACATATAGTGAATTCTTGGATCACAATCTTCTCTATTCACTCCCACAAGGCACACACAACCGAAAAACCCGACCCCAGGAAGATTTTCAAACTTTAACTTGCTTGTACACAGTTTTATATCAATCCGCCTGTTTACACCCACTTTCCTATGGTTTTCACAAAATCTTTATACTTTAGCCCCTATTTCGTCGTGTACGCCATTCGTTGGAAGATACGAAATGATCATTATAGGCCGACAGCCCCCGCCATGAAGCTAAATTATCAAAATGCCTTCAAATTATAGAAATACAAACAAAGTAATTGCAAACTCAAAGAAACTATTACGATCTCACGTTGAAAATGTTAGGTGACTCACGTAACTACTGTAGTTATAGTAAATTACGATAGCAACTGTCAAAAAAGTAACTCATGGTACCGAAACTGTAGTTAACTAATAGTTAACTACAGTGTGTGTAGTGTAGTTGCGTAAACGTTACTATTGTAGTTAAGTTCACGTTTACTATGCGACTCATGGTACGTATTTTAGTGCCTTGACTATCCGCTAGGGGCGCTGTTCAAAATTCCATACAATTTGTTTACTACAGTCGCTAGCGAGTATAGTTTGACAAAACTCATGGTAGAGGTACTGTACACAAATTATTTTTTCTTTTTTATGTCATTTTTTGTGACAATGTCATAATTACTATCAAGTGACAGTTTAAGTTTTGTATGTAGGTGTGCGGAACTAAACTTGTGTGCACATTTCCCCCCGCAAAAATCGCCAGAAAAATTGTCATAGTAAATTGTCGCTTTGCCCACTCCCTCCGTCCGGTACGGAGGCCGTGTTGCTCGAAGGTTTTAATGAAGTATTAATTGACAAAACGCGTGTGCGAACACAAAACTGTCACGCACACAAGCATTAAAAAATTGGCCAGTTTTAAAATAATTGAAATAAAGGCATGACGGTGTCTAGAGAGTTAAAGAGGTTGGGGGGAGGGGGGTGCAGTCTATATTTCAAGTGTGAGGTGTCATTACATTCGTATTCTTCCCTGGAGTCTCATAGTGTACAAGCTTGAACCTATTTACTGATGACGGCCGGCGGATCCCACCACTGTACCATGGAGCCGAAAATAACCGAAGGTTACCGACGACGACCGAAGCCGGACCGGACCTTACATTACTTGCTTGCGTGCCCTCCTCTGATATCTTGTCTCGTCAAATAATAATCTGATATTTCTAAATAGTCTTTTTATTTGGGAGATACCAGCAACCAGGCCTACATACATATAACAGTCCGCTACACATAGGCTATGTGACGTCACCAAAAATTCAATATGACGGGCGTAAGCTAAAATAAATGTCAGTTGGGTTTTTATTTTTTCATATAATCCAGTTGTTGAATAGACTCTCTTACAAAATTTTCCTTGTATTGATAATGTTTTATTTCCTTGTTGAATAGACTCTTTTATAATATTTTGCCTGGTACTTATGTTTTTTTTTTCGTCACCAGCTGAAATGCGGGCACGTGTTCCACCTGCATTGCTGCAAGAAGGTCCTCGCTAACAAATGGATCGGGCCAAGGATCACCTTTTCCTTCTCGCAGTGCCCTATTTGCAAGGTAAACTTCTTTTTTTACGAAACACAAGCTGAACAAAGCTTATAAGCATCAAAGAGGCCTCTCCAACCCGTTTGGCCAGCGTGGAGAGTGTAGGTCAAATCCTCCGACTGCTCTGGCTGTTATATGGCTCTAATAGTGCACGAGCTCCGTGGCGCAGTGGTCAACACGCCAGCCTGCGACACGGAGGTCCCGGGTTCGATCCCCGGCCAGGTCAAGATGGAAAACGATCTTTTTCAAATTGGCCTGGGTCTTGGATGTTTATCTATATAAGTAAATGTTATAAAATATAGTATCGTTGAGTTAGTATCCCACGACACAAGTTCACAACTTACCGTGGGGCTAGCTCAATTTGTGTGATATATCCCTATATATAAAAAAAATATATATATATATATATATATAATGAACTTTTTGCGGTAAATGTTGATCCAGTGAGAAGTTAGAACAATTGTTGATCCACCTATTTTACGTGTTTACTCAGATCCGCGTCGCGCAAACTGATATACTCTGATCCGTTCTAGATGCGCGTGTGACGTCGGTGGATCTGCACTTGCAGGTTTTCAACATACTCGTCGGTGATTTCACCAGTTTAAGTTGATCCATCAACGGTTTAAAAAATCATACTGGATATGACTTTTTAGATCCAGAGTATATTCAAATTATATGCGACATTTACTTAGACAATGTGGATCCGGAGCCAAAATTGACCAATAGGTACTCGAGCACAAAACGGCAACGTCGCGTTCTGCGTGCGACAGTTCACTTGTTCACATTCGCATCGCATCTTAAAATCTACTATAGTACATCGGAAATAAATAACTTTTAGTATTTTTGGAATTACTTTTCATTATTTTGTATTTGATAATTTAAGAGAACTACACATTACCAGCAGGTCTCTTAATTTGAATTGATGAAAAGTTATATTAAAAATACTACAAGTAATGTACTACCGAAGTACTCTCGTAGACTTCTTTCAATTTGATCAAATGACGGAGATGAAGAATTTAAGAGTCTACCTAGTTTCGCTGATGTAAGCCTCATAACAGAGAAACAGTCTATTGAAAGAAGTATTCTGAACATCAAACTGAGTAACTGAGTCAAGGTCATCTGATCTGATAGGAAAATAAAAAGAGGGGCACCGTAGAGTAGATGGGGATATGAGATTACGGAGGCGGCGTGTAAAGAAAGAGATAGACAACTGTGAAGACATCATTAGAGCCTTTGCGCAAGAGGCAAGCTGACAAGTAAAACTGTCAGCAAGAGACGCTGCAGTAAGTAAGTAATGGAAATGAGTACTTATATTTATTACAAACTAGACGATAGGGAACACCGGACGTTCACCATACAAACAAAAAGCTTTGATGTCTAACAATTAAATAATTTAAGATATTTTTAACAAATAAACAAAAACCGACTTCAACCCTATAAATTTTTTTAATAGGCATAAGAAAAAAATAGAAATAAGTGTAATCCGAACGGCATACCTGTATAATTTTTTTTGGTTTTTGTTTATTTTTTCAAAAAGCGCTCGCCACTGTTCAATAAAAATGTAATGGGACCATCTATAATGAATAACCATCAAACAAAAACGAATTTCTTAAATCGTTCCAGGCATTCGTCAAAAAAAATTAAAGTAAGTACCAGTACATTGATGGATATTTGAAGTTTATTTTTTACTGAGCATTAAATAAAAGCTTGTTGTAAAAAATTTTTTTTACGTTTATGTAATTTTATTTTCTACATTTTAGTCATTTGTATAGGCACTGTATTCCTCTGGTCAAAACAAATTCAATAAGCCCAAACACGATAGGGTTATGTTGTGTAGTTCAGGAGATGTTATGGCCACCTTCAAGAAGCATCATCAGACCCTCGACACTAATAGTTAGGGAGGCGAATAGGGGAATTTTCGGCAATACTCGAGCGTGGCAGTTTAAGATATGAGAGATACCTTAGACCTAATAGAACAGCCTTGTAAAGTATTTAGCTCTATATGTAGTGACGCGCGCCTAGGGTAGACGATTAGATTAGTAAAAAAAATGGATAGTTTGAAATACTCGAGCGCGTCAGATTAAGATATTTGGGGGTTGATTTTAGTGTTTAAAGACTAAATTTAACTAATCTGACGATAAGTCCTTGACACCGCCGAGTTATAGGGTCGCGAACTTGTAAAAAAAAAACGTTAATCCGGCATTCTCGAGCGCGATTTTTTATTTTTTATTTTGAAGAATATAATCTAAAACTTACTAAAAATACAAAATCTGCCGGTTTCCGCATGACCGGAACTGTGGAGGAGCCATTTCGTCTTCCTAAGAACGCGTTGCGGCATATAAGTCGCGAACGATACATTTTACAAAAAAAAGTTTAAATAAACAAAAAAGGTAATTTGATTTTACACAAAAAAAGTCTCTTTACATTTTTGTAAGAAAAAGAAATGAAAGTTCCAGTGAAGAAGAAGAAGAAGATGAATTGTATTGAGCAAAAATGTAAAGATCATACATAACAATACAATTATCATCCAATTTTTATATCATTTCATTTTTTTATACAATAAATAATACACTTCGTACTACATTTCATCTACATTTACGTTGGTTGTATGTATCGCTTTATTGTCTTTCTTAAATTCCCCGTTTTATCAAGGAGAAAGATAGGAAAAAAAAAAACAAAAAACCTTTTTCGGTCAGATTAAGAGAACCCACCAACATTTTTGTCAGATTAAAAAAATATGCTTTCAGGATACCGAGATAAACCTCCCCTATGAAAATCTGACGTGCTCGAGTATTTCAAAAAACTTTTTTTTTGCATTTTCAAAAATTCATCGTAACTTATCGTCACGCCGAAATCGTCAGTTTTTTTAAAGGGAGCTTCCTTGGGGCCTACTTAACACCCCTTCCGAAAATCTGACGCGCTCGAGTAAATTTTTTTTTTTTTGCATTTTTGACTACTTTTTATGCCTACCCCCACCACGCAAACCGGCAGATTAGTATACCGTTGTTATCAGAGGCACTTGGGGCATACGTAGTATGAATATCTGACGCGCTCGAGAATGCCCAAGTAACTGTTTTTTTTTAACATTTTTGAAAAACCAAACCCACCGCTAAAATGGTTTTTGCCATACGAGCTTTTCTTTTCGAAATTATTTTATCTTTCGATTTTGATAGGTCTCGACAGCGCCGTTGAATTACGCCATTTAGCTACCTCGCCTCCCTAACTATAATAATAATTAATGCTCTTGTCAAGACAAATCCAACGAGCCCAAACTCGTCTAACGAGCCTAAAGACGATGGATTAAATGTTGTGTAGTTTGGGATAGTTTAAGATACAAAACGGCAACGTCGCGGCTGCTTTCAACCAATCAGATCGCTTCCTGTGCTCTGATTGGTTCATTTAAATCGGATCAACATTATCCGTAACTATCGCAAGGTGGATTTGTATATCGGATCAACTTCAGCGACCGCTAGGTAAGAAGTCCGATAGTGCAGATGTTGATCCGGTCGGAGCCACATTTGTTACCAGAGATGCATATTGGATCAACAAAAGGCGCCGGATCAACATGCGTTTTCGGATCAACAAAGTGCTCGCGTGAAGTCGCATCTGATCAACATTTACCGTAAAGGGATATCTATATATATATATATATATATATATATATATATATATATATATAAAAGAGGGTCATGCTTCTGCAGTTGAGACAAAAAAGTCCTGATGACGATGAGACCAGGGAGTATACATATAAGAGAAGTCTGCGACTAAAATTCAGATCAGTGACGTCACCGTGTTCGTTCCATCTACCCACGTCTTAGGTAAAATTGAGTTAAAAAAAACCTTTCTCCAATTTTGTTGCATTTTTTTGCCTTTTAAGGGTTTCGTCTTACCCTAAAGGTAAAAATAGGACCGGAATATTACTAAGCTTGCGTCCATCCATTATTAGAGGCTGTATCTATTAAACCGAAATAGAAACAGACAAGAAATTTTCACAAATTGTATTTATCTATAGCGATCCCGACTCACACTTGGCCGTATTTATTTCATTCTAATTGCTGTTCAAAATGTATTCCCAGGAGGACATGGACCACTGGACACTAGAAGACCTCCTGGCACCGATCAAGCGACTCCACGAAGAGGTGAAGCGCAAAGCCCTCATGCGCTTGGAGTACGAAGGTATGCTTGCTTGCTTTTTGTGTATCCTTATCATCATTGTCATTATCATTACCATCATCTTCATCATCCAAGCGTCAAAACTGATCACCATCAGATTGAACAAATAAGTGAGCTTGACTTACTTGCTCAAACTCTAACATACATACATACATACTATCACGTCTTTTTCCCTTGCGGGGTAGAGAGAGCCCAAGTCTATAAAACCTTAAGGCCACGTTTAGCATCTTGTTGGGCTTGTAGAGAACGGAATCAGAATAGTGATGGGTTGCTAGCCGCATCGCCTATTGAAATGATTCCTGACGCCCATTCCCTCGATCGGCTTTTACGATCTGCGCGGGAAGAGAAGCAGCATGGAAGGTATAACTCTAAGACATTGTTAAACAATTATAAAATTGTATAATGGTTACATTTTCAAAATATTTTATTTGTAATTTCAGGAGTAGCAGCGCCCGCAAGTGGTGCGCGTAAACTGCCACAAGATTTAGCTGTTTATGCCATGGAGCGATACGCCTACTACGTCTGCCACAAGTGCGAGAAGGTAAGCATCTCACTCGTGAATCGTGAACCGCTTCAGAGCTTCTCACATCGCCGATTATGAATAACCACGAGAATAGGACCACTCCAAGTCTTCCCGTGGATGTCGTAGAAAGCGACTAAGGAAACACAAGCTAAACAAAGCTTATAAACATTAAAGAGACTTCTTCAACCCGTCTGGCTAGCGTGGAGAGTGTAGGCCAAATCCTCTTGACTGCTCTGGTTATATAGCTCTGTTGGTACAGAGAGGGTCGTGCTCCTGCATTGCAGACTTAAGAGTCGCCTGAAAGCGCATGTCTCCATTCAAACGAAAAAAGGGAATTGTGGCAATATTTGATAATTTTAGGGCCAAATTAAGCATTCCAATCAATTAATCTCATTATAATCTACGTACGTTCCTATACAGTTTGGTTAAATTATCAAAAGTTTGAGAATTATACGCCTCTCAAGATTTCCATACAAATTTAAAAAGGCTTGTAATTCTCAAACCATTGGTATTTTAACCAAACTGTATAGGTATAATCCTTAATTTTACTCCAAAATTATCAAATATTGTTACAATTCTCTTTTTCCGTTTGTATGGAGACATGCGCTTCCAGGCGACTCTTAAAAAAAAGACTTGATGACATATCAGCCCGCTCCCGGCTACTTGGCGAAAGTCGCATATTCGGCCTCTCAAACGTGCTCAAAAAAGCGTATAAAATGCGGTTATGTGTTGTGAATAGTATCGTAATCATAGTAAAAAGGTTAATTACAATATAGCGCTGTCCTCTTGTCAGTGGAGCTTTGCTTTTCGTTTCTTCCTACCGCTAGTTTTTTCACTTCTCCATTAGTAGTAATTTTAATTCCGCCATCATTGAATCCAATCTAGGTACCTGGATAATGTTATCTAATACAAACATTTAAACATTTTTAGGCATACTTCGGCGGTCTAGCGCGATGCGAAGCAGAGACGAGCGGATACTGGGAGCCAGCGGAGTTAGTGTGTGGTGGTTGCAGTGACATCGCGGGGGCGCGGACTTGCCCGAAGCATGGTGCGGACTTTTTGGAATACAAGTGCCGATATTGCTGCTCGGTTAGTATCTTAATTGATGATCTTGTCTTAGTTATAATATAAAGCGGAGACGAGCGGATGCTGGGAGCCAGCGGAGTTAGTGTGTGGTGGTTGCAGTGACATAGCGGGGGCGCGGACTTGCCCGAAGCATGGTGCGGACTTTTTGGAATACAAGTGCCGATATTGCTGCTCGGTTAGTATCTTAATTGATGATCTTGTCTTAGTTATAATATAAAGCGGAGACGAGCGGATGCTGGGAGCCAGCGGAGTTAGTCTGTGGTGGTTGCAGTGACATAGCGGTGGCGCAGACTTGTCCGAAACATGCCGCGGACTTTTTGAAGTACAAGTGCCGATACTGCTGCTCGGTAAGTGCTTAACTTGATGATCTTATCTTAGTTATAATATAAAGCAGAGACGAGCGGATCTCCCAGTATCCATGGTGTTGGTCTGTGGTGGTTGCAGTGAGATTGCATGCGCATAAGTTCAGATTACTGCTGTTCGGTAAGACTCTGTACTACGAGAGCAGTCAGAGGATTTGGCCAAATTCCACGCTGGCCATAAAGAAACTTCTCTAACCCAGATGGGTTAGAGAAGTAGAACAAGAAGTTCTTCGATATTAATTGGCTTTGTTTAGCTTGTTTCCTTAGTCACCTTCTACTACATCCACGGGAAGACTTGGAGTCTATCCTACTCAGCCGGGAACCATACGGCAAGGATGCTATTTGCTCCGAGCGATTGGGAAGAGGAAAGTAGCAGTTCGGGAGGCCGTGCGCCATGCCAGCAACCACCGGACAGGCAGTTGCGGTTGACACCCCTGACCTTAATATACTCAATGACCCTAATAATATAATTTGACGAGCTCCGTGGCCCAGCGGTCAACACGCCAGCCTGCGGAAGGACACACGGAACACGGAAGGTCCCGGGTTCGATCCCCGGTCAGGTCAAGATGGAAAATGATCTTTTTCTGATTTACCTGGGTCTTGGATGTTTATCTATATATGTATTTGTAATAAAATATTGTATCGTTGAGTTAGTATCCCATAACACAAGTCTCGAACTTACTTTGGGGCTAGCTGAATCTGTGTGTTGAATTTATTTATTTAAGAATGAGGAGCCCGATGGTCCAGTGGGTGTGAGCTCTATGAGCGCTTACGTATGTTAAGCAACCCCTGGTGCAGTCCCTACTTGGATGGGTGACCGCAAGTGGCATAAAAATATCTCGAGCTCCTCCGTGCTTCGGAAGGCACGTTAAGCCGTTGGTCCCGGCTGTCATCGTTGATGGCAGTCGTTAGGCTATGTCAGATGCCTTAAGGCAGCTTGAAAAATCTGACACCAGTGTTGGCCACTTACACATACGAAAAACAAACAAACAATTTATTTAATATCCAGGTGGCGGTGTTCTTCTGTTTCGGCACGTCGCACTTCTGCAACGCGTGCCACGATGACTTCCAGCGTGTCACCAACATACCGAGGCATCTGCTCCCACAGTGTCCAGCGGGTACGTTACCTTCTTTAGCAACTAAGGAATTCCCTCACCGCGTCACTATCTCCCCACTCGTACTATATTTGTATTTTTAAGGCAGGAGTTATCATCATTAACAGGTCTTTGTTAGTCTCCACTGCAGGAGCAGGAACCTGCATCCTAGTGATTCTAGCTAACAGCTCCTACGTTCTAGCTAACAGCTCATACATTCTAGCGATCAGCTTATACATTCTAGTTATCAGCTCTTACAGCTCACACGTTCTGGCTATCAGCTCATACATTAAAGCTATAATGTCATACATGATAGCTATCAGCTAATACATTCTAGCTATCAGCTCACATATTCCAGCTTTCAGCTTATACATTCTTTCTAACCGCTTATTATTTTTAGCTATCAACTCAAACATTCTGGCTATCAGCTCATTTACTCTAGCTTTAAGCTTACACATTCTTGCTAACAGCGCATACATTGTAGCTATCAGCTCATACTTTCTAGCTTCCAACTCTAACATTCCAGCTATTAGTTCATACATTTTAGCTTTCAGCTCATAAATTAAAGGTAATAGCTCATACATTGTAGCTATCAGCTCATACTTTTTAGCTATTAGCTCAAACATTATAGCTATAAGCTCAAACGTTATAGCCATCAGTTCATACATTCTAGCTATCAGCTCATACATTCTGCTATTAACACATACATTCTAGCTGTCAGCTCATACATTTTAGCTTTCAGTTCAGCTTTCAGCTCATACATTTTAGCTTTCATTCTTGCTAACTACTAATTTATTTTAGCTATAAACTCAAACATTCTAAGTATCAGCTCATTCATTATAGGTATTAGCTAACACGTTCTAGCTATCAGCTCATATATTATAGGTATCAGCTCACACGTTCTAGCTATCATCAGCAGGCTCATACATTCTTGGTAACAGCTCTTACATTCTAGATAACAGCTCTTTCATTCTTTTTTTTTTAACGAATCATGTTTAATATTATAAAGTATTATTCATCAATTAACTAAAACTAATTAATTAATTAATTAATTAATTAATTAATTAATTAATTAATCTTTCATTCTAGCTTTTAGCTCATACATTCTAGCTATCAAGGTCCTTGCGTGTCCTACCATTTGCACACGCGAGGACCTTTACAATGCTACTGATAACGCTGTGTCAGTGGCAAATTTCTGGTCAACCAAAATATATTTCGCCCGAGTCGATACGCTAAGAAGAAGAAGTCATTAACTCAAACATGCTAGCTATTTGCTATCACCCATACATTGTAGGTATCATCTCGCACGTTCTGGGTATCAGTTTATACATTCTAGCTTTCAGCTTATACATTTTGCTATAGTGGCGCAGCGGTCAACACGCCGGCCTGTGACACGCATGGTCCCGGGTTCGATCCCCGGTCAGGTCAAGATGAAAAATGATCTTTTTCAGATTGATCTGGGTCTTGGATGTTTATCTATATATGTATTTGTTATAAAATATAGTATCGTTGAGTTAGTATCCCATAACACAAGTCTTATTTAAGAACTTACTTTGGGGCTAGCTCAATCTGTGTGATTTGTCCGTACATATTTATTTATTATTATTATTAACATAAATTATAGCTATCAGCTCATACATTCTAGCTGTAAGCTCATGCATTTTAGCTATCAACTCACAAATCCCATACATTGTAGGTATCATCTCGCATAAAATCAAAATCAAAACGTTTATTCAGAAAATAGGCCTTTGCAGGCACTTTTTCACGTCATATCATATTTAAAATTATCTTATTAGATAATATTTATTTATTAATTGTTCAAAAGCTACAGACTACTAGCACGTTCTGACTATCAGTGTATACATTCTAGCTTTCAGCTTATACATTTTGCTATTAACACAAATTATAGCTATCAGCTCATACATTCTAGCTGTAAGCTCATGCATTTTAGCTATCAACTCACATATTCTAGCTTTCAGCTTAAACATTCCGCAGAATGTATAAGCTGAAAGCTTGAATTTATATGTTAATAGCAATTAACACATAAATTATAGCTATAAGCTCATACATTATAGGTATCAGCTCCCACGTTCAAGCTATCAACTCATACACTGTAGCTATCAGCTCATACTTCTAGCTAGTAGGTCATACATGATAGTTATCAGCTCACACGTTCTAGCTATCAACTCATACATTGTAACTATCAGCTAATACTTTCTTGCTATCAACTCAAACATTCTAGCTTTTAGCTTATACATTCTAGCTATGACTCAAACATTCTACAGCTTATACATTTTAGCTATCAGCTCATACATTATACCTATCAGCTCATAAATTCCAGCTATCAGCTCATATATTCTTGCTTTCAGATTATACATAGAATGTATAATCTGCTATAATAATATAATCTGTATAATCAGCTAAGCTAACAACATATAAATTCTAGTTGTTAGCTCACACGGTTTAGCTTTCTAGCTTACTACTCATTTAATCTACCCATCAACTCAAACATTCCAGCTGTCAGCTCTCACGTCCTAGCTATCAGCTCATACTTTGTAGCTCTCAACTTAAATAAATAAATAAATATACGGACAAATCACACAGATTGAGTTAGCCCCAAAGTAAGTTCGAGACTTGTGTTATGGGATACTAACTCAACGATACTAAATTTTATAATAGATACTTATATAGATAAACATCCAAGACCGAGGACAATCTGAAAAAGATCATTTTCCATCTTGACCTGACCGGGGATCGAACCCGGGACCATCCGTGTAGCAGTCAGGCGTGTTGACGGCTGCGCTACGGAGCTCGTCAAATATTCTAACTATCAGCTTTTACATTCTTGCTAACAGCTTATACATTCTACCTAATAGCTCTTTCATTCTAGCTATTAACTTAAACATTCTAGCTTATAGCCCATACATTGTAGCCGTCAACTCAAACATTGTAGCTATTAACTCATGCTTTCTAGCTAACCGCCCATATATTCCAGCTAACAGCTTTTTCATTCTACCTATCAACTCTAACTTTCTAGCTTTTAGCTCATACGTTCTAGCTATCAGCTCATACATTGTAGCAGTCAAAACATACATTCTAGCTATCCACTCATACATTCTAGCTCTCTGCTCATACTTTCTAGCTAACATTTCCTTAAATCTAGCTACCAACTCAAACATTCTAGGTTTTCGCTCATATATTCTAGCTATCGACTCAAACATTCTAGCTTTTAGCCCATACGTTTTAGCTATCAGCTCATACATTGTAGCTTTCAGTTTATACATTCTGGCTATCCACACATTAATTCTAGCTATCAGCTCATACGTTCTAGCTAATAGCTCATACATTCTAGCTCTCAGCTTATGCATTATAAATATAAGCTCATATATTCTAGCTTTCAGATTATATATTTTAGCTATAAGCACATAAATCCTACCTATCAGCTCATAAATTTAAGTTGTCAGCTTATACATTCTAGCTAACATCTCATTCATCCGACCTATCAACTCAAACATTCTAGCTTTCAGCTCATAAGATTTTGTTTTATAAACTGTATATTCCGACAAAACAAATTATTGTAATTTTTTTAAGTACCTTATAAAATTGACTATAGGTATGTGCAGGATGGCTAAACAGGTACGACGGTAAGAAACTATAGAGACGAACACCATAGAATCGTCTGAAATTTTGCTAATTGATTTATTTCGATTACTATAATATCAGGTCCGAAAGGCGAGCAGTTACCCGGGTCGTCCGACGAGTGTCCCCTGCACATCCAACACCCCTCCACAGGAGAGGAGTTCGCGCTTGGCTGCGGGGTCTGCCGGCACACGCAGGGGTTCTAAACCAAACAAACAAACCGTTCCACAGACATCACACATACATCGACACAGCAACACTAAACAAGACAAGATGACAAGACACGTCAAGACAAGACAAAGACATTGAAACATTAATGAAAACTAACAAACAAACAGTATTAATGCTGTGAAAATAGTACAGATTTACAATTGTAACGTAGCAACAACTTCCACAACCAAGGTGGTATAATCCGATCCGGATGATACCACTTTTGTTGAGGAAGTTGTTGATGCTGTTGTTACTGATTATTTAATCAGTTTGGATATTTAAATACATCATCCTAGAGTACGGTTGCGTCCTTCATGGAATCGCGCCCGGGGTTTGCTAACTATTCGAGGAAATTTGACGACATTACTGATGTTTAAACATACCATCGGCAACATCCACAAAGAACGCTCAAACAATTACATTTTACATATTAGCGACTATACATACATTTAGTAGGTACATAACGAGGCTACCAAAACCCTACATGTGTTAATAGAAATCAGTGTCATCTTCAAAGGGGCGACTCAGACTGTCAATATGCTATCAGAATTAAAAATTCAACAATTTATACAAATTGCCCGACCGTCTGGACACTTGTATGGGACGTCAATTTTTTATTCGCGTTACCATCTTTAGTCCCATAGTAAAAGTTGTTCATATCAATGGGCCGAGTCGCCCCTTTAAGTATTCGACACGGTTTTGTTAACATATTGTTTCATCAGCTGTACTTACACACATGTCAACATCTCGACAATTGCCGAATCTATTCCGTGTGAGTTTGTGACTTAAGTAAAATCAATGTATCGCATTCTAATAGTATTACCGTTTTAAACCAGTATTTTAAAGCATTTCTCTTGTGACGATTTTATAGTGATGTCATACATTGCTTGGATTAACCAGAATGATTTTTATGATTACCATTTCAAGCCAGTGGTGTATGACATAATCTGAATCTAACGTAAGAAAATGCTCTTACAGCGTACAGATTGTCGAATCTAAAAATGTACAAATTGGTCAACATAGCGTTCGGAATTTTTGCAAGCCTTTTTTGCAAGTTGGTTACAGGCTGGTTTTACATGTTTCTTCCGGGTCGATACGGACGTATTTTCCAATAATAATGTTAGTATCTCACATAGTTTAAAAAAACAAATACTTAAATTAATCTACTTTGTATGTGAGCGTAAATGGCAATCGTTACTAATAAAGGAAGGGTCTCCAGTTTTAGATTCGACAATCTCTACTAAATTATTCGTGTATTTTGTATTAGACGTGAAATTTATGTGATTTTATGTGAATCTGTATGATTGTATAATACATTGTTATTAGGAAGTCTTATCACTAGGTCGATGTCAAAAAGGGAATCAGTTTGATTGGCCATTCTATTTGCCTCTCGCTCACACATTGCTCGCGAATATTAATGGGCGAGTCGAATAGTTCGGCCGCTAGGAGGGCTATTTTCAAAATAGCATGTCCGCAAAACGAAGGATACGTCTGCAAGTCACATTCGCCTTCACGTAATACCAATTTACCGTATTTTTCAAATCTTTCTATTATTAAATGCAAAATCGGAAATAAACGCGAACATACCGCTTTTTCTCAAGACGTCACAGCCGGGTTTCTTTAATATAATTTGACGTCAAACGAGCACCTGACGGTAAGACCGCCGCTGCCATAGATTAAAAAAAATTTTTCGCCGCTGCCCATGGACAACTGCAACACCAGAGGTGTGACAAAAGCGTTGCTAGCCTTTTATTTTTCCCTCCCAGAGGGGAGAGGGAATGGGCCTCCGACTCTCTCACTCACCGAACGAAGCATAGCAGCGGTGAAGCTACTACTCAAACATCGGTTTTCCGTGAGGGTGGTACTTCCCAGGACGAGCTGGCCCATTCATGCTAGTAGCAAAAGATAATTTCACCGGTAACGTGGCTCTACCAAACGGGTTACATCATCCGAGGTCACTGGACGACTCGACCACTGGTTATTTCCTGATGTTGCATTTAATAAATATGAAACGCGAAAGTCTAAAACTAGTTATACATAGCACCCCCGGTTTTAACTCTTTTTATATCAACTAAGCAACAGTTGCTCTTTATTTAATTAATAGAAGACATTGACCTTTATCTGGTTTTCTCTCTCTTTCAACTGAATATGTTTTACACTTTTTAAGGGGTGTTTCAGCGTGCAATTTGAATAACTTTACCTTTAGGAAAATTGATCTCCCAATATTGGTATTGGGAGATCAATTTTTATTTACTATGCACCGACGAGACAATTGTATGTTATATGGATAAAATGAGAATATGTATGATATATGGAAAATTGAGGTCCAAATGTTGGTACTAAAAGACTTACAAAGTAACTTACGAGTTGCTTTTTTGGATTAATGGAAGACATTGACCTATATTGGGTTTCCTTTATCTCCTTCAACTTTATACATAGGGACGAGGGCGCAGTGGTCAACACACCTGCCTGAGACAGGGATGGTCCCGGGTTCGATTCCCGGTCAGGTCAAGATGGAAAATGATCTTTTTCAGATGGAATTGTACTAAAAGACTTTTAAAAATATAGGCAACGACTTTGAAATACTCGTAATAGGCAGTGACTTGTAGGTTAAGACATCGGTCGCCACTGGAGACGAGCGCTCTAAACCGCTCGTTGCAATCATTCATTATAGAACGATTCGAAATAAATCAGTTTTTGGAGACGTTTTATTAATAACTTTCACGCGTTCAAAAATAGTACCACCGGACTTATCCCTTTTTTATATTGACCAAGTAACATACATCTGTTGCCTTTTAGTTATTCAATAGAAGACATTGACCTATATATGGTTTTCTCTCTCTCAACTTTTATACACGGTGAAATATTGATCGTTTTGGACTTTTTAAGGGGTGATTCAGCCCATCAATTTGAACAACTTTCCCTTTGGGACCAAAACTGGGATCCCAATTTTTTTAAATATTTAGTATCTGGAACCAAACTGGAAACAACTGCCTCCGTGGTCCAGTGGGTAAGGCGTTCGCCTCGTTGACCCAGGGGTCGTGGGTTCGATTCCCACGGGAAGCAGTTGTTTCCATTTTGGTTAGAATATTGCAGGTATGAATCACCTGATTGTCTGATAAGAAAGATGATTCCGTGCTTCGGAAGGCACGTTAAGGTGGTGGTTCCGGCTGCCATCTGGTAGTCGTTAAAGGAACCACGTCAGAGGCCGAGAGGCGGTTCCGCAGAACTCTGACACCAGGGTGTGGATGGTCGACTGACCGTATCACCTACACGAAATGATGATGATGAGTAGCTAACGGTATGCATGGAACAAAATCGAGTTCAGAGCATCCGCCTAAATGAAAATTTGTTCAAATATACGGACTGAATCACCCCATAAAGGGCCATCACCATCTTATTTTTACGTCATTAGATGATAATGCGAATGAGAGATACCTATAGCAATATTGGGTCAATGCCCAATTATTGACTGGCAAAATGGTGATTATTATAGTGAGATTTCTTAGCTCATAAAGTTATTACGTAATCAATTAAATGTTCAGTGTTGTTGTTAAAATAAATGTTAAAATTACGGTTTACGTGTAGCTGCGGTGAAGATAAACGATATTTTTGGATTCGGCATTGTGGATCGAATAAATTGCCATTACTCAGAAAACCTACCGATTCAGTACAGTTCTTGCATTTAGGTTTTCAGGAGTATGTGTGTTTATGAAAAAGATGGGGAATAATTTGAATAGACGTATAGTGAGCCTTAATAAGCGGGCTTGTGCTTGTTCACTGCGTCTATAATAAAACCAGAGTTGCGCTAAATTTATTGTCGCCAGGGGCTTCGTCGTACGAAATTAATTACACCATCATTTCGTTGTCAAAAAAGAACAACCTGCTGACTGGCAAAATGAAGGAAGAAAGGCTCTAAAAGACTAAGATCTAGGGCTGTAAAACAAACAAAAATAATTACCACTCTATGGGTTACGCCTGCTGTAGTTCAACGCTCAACCACAAGTTTAAGAGGCTCGACTTTGTGAATTGCAAGAACTGTAACACCATTTTTAGTATTATTAATTACAAGCGTGTTGTAGCTCGAACTTCTTTGTCTCGCAATCAAATAAACTTTTTTTTTACCGCTTCCATTTTAGATATTGACCAAAAGAGACGTAATCGCGGCGCAAGGCATCTTGCGAATTCATTCGCACGTTAACAAGATACATGGCGTTAATATGGCGTGTCAACAAGCATCGTGCAAATTCAAAATACGCGCGTAAATTGCGTCGCCAGATTTTTGTACTATGTTGCGCAATACGCGCGACTTGAGATACTAGAGACGCCTTGTTGCGTCCAGTCAACGCGCGCACCTGTTTCCGTATTGAGAAAAACATAGCGTCAAAATTTTGATACGGAATTTACGCGTTAATATACGCGCCCTTTCTGGACAAGGCCTAAGGCCCGGCTGCTAGAGCAAAGCAGTCGCGGCGTTTTTCTTTTTTTAAACACAAAACACCCATGGTGTGCAGAGACACGAGAGCTAACAGCGCGGTTGGCGCAAACAAACATGCTAGTTATTTTGAACTGTATGAAGAAGCATTACAGTTCAAAATACTACAACACCAATGGTGTGCATTCGGTAGTGATTCTGAGCAATGGCCTATTAAATTCAAAATCGCTTAGGAAAGAGTGCCTCAACCGTTTGTTGGCGAAATTACCTGGTAGGTCAAAATAGGAGGGAGATGACTGTACTTATATGTTTATGAAACGTAAGTTAAGTATATAATGTTGGTCAATTGACATATCCTTCCCGGTGCCAGGGCCAGTCTTACGTAATACGCCATGGACCTAGGAATAATAAGGGTAGATCCTAAGGTATAAACAGTGCGCAGGCGTGGGACAATATGATAGGATTTGAAGCCTTATTTTTATAAACAAAACGACTAATATCGCAAGAAAAAAGACGATCTATTAGTGGCTCTTGCGGTAGCGTTTTAATTCACTGGTCCTTTTGAGTATGACAATAAGGTTTAAAATCCTGTCACAGTGTTACATGTCTGCGCAGTGTGCACCAATGCATGCTAACGTGTAGGCTCACGCACACATCGACAATAATAATTACAGCAAGTTTTACTACATTTTTCCTGTGGGACACGATGAGGCTATTAAGCCTTATTATTATAAACAAAATGACCAATATCGCAAGAAAAAAGACGATCTATATTAGTGGCTCTTGCGGTAGCTTTTTTATTCACTGGTCCTTTTGAGTATGACAATAAGGTTTAAAATCTTGTCACAGTGTTACATGTCTGCGCCGTGTGCACCAATGCATGCTAACGTGTAGGCTCACGCACACATCGACAATAATAATTACAGCAAGTTTTACTACATTTTTCCTGTGGGACACGATGAGGCTATTAAGCCTTATTATTATAAACAAAATGACTAATATCGCAAGAAAAAAGACGATCTATTAGTGGCTCTTGCGGTAGCGTTTTAATTCACTGGTCCTTTTGAGTATGACAATAAGGTTTAAAATCCTGTCACAGTGTTACATGTCTGCGCCGTGTGCACCAATGCATGAACACGTGTTGCTACTTGAAACACAAGCTCACGCTCACATCGACAATAATAATTACAGCAAGTTTTACTACATTTTTCCTGTGGGACGCGATGAGGATATTAAGCCTTATTATTATAAACAAAACGACCAATATCGCAAGAAAAAAAGACGATCTATTAGTGGCTCTTGCGGTAGCGTTTTAATTCACTGGTCCTTTTGAGAATGACAATAAGGTTTAAAATCGTGTCACAGTGTTACATGTCTGCGCAGTGTGCACCAATGCATGCTAACGTGTAAGCTCACGCACACATCGACAATAATAATTACAGCAAGTTTTACTACATTTTTTCAGTTCGAAATGAGAACTCTTTCAAGTGTTCTTGTACCTACTTATGCTGCACACATGTAACGAAAAACTTTGACGTCACTAGTGACTTATCCATGCCGGGTCCCTATTAATCCTAGGTCCATGGTTACTGCTTGCTCCTTTCGATTGAGGTACAATGCGCATAGTTGGGTTCGTATGGTTGGGTTCGCTTTGTTACTGCGTTAGTACATCGCGTAGCTAAGCAACTTGTGTGACGGAGAGATCCTCGAATCTAGAGATGAACTACCCTCCATTAATTTCGTATTTTTCAATCCGTGACAGACATAGAGCACGGAATGTCGCTTGCGTTCCCGAGTGACTCACTTTTCCTGCTCTGTGATGACGGGTTAATTCATATACTTGAAATCGCGCAGTGATTTATATATAATAGTTTTCCATGGAACGTTACATTTTTTCTGGATAAAACGTGTAAAAGCAATTTAGTATTGAATTATATTTTTCGGTTTATTACATTCCAACTATTGGTATTAAAAAACATTTTTTAATTTTCAAGTGAGATAGATTAAAGTTTTGGCGTAATACTCACAAATGGACAGTTAAAGGTGCCAATAGGCATCAATCAATCGTGCCAACATTCCAAGTTGTTTGTTTTTCATGTGTGTTAGTGGCCAACACGTGTGTCAGATTATATTTATTATAATTACATTTAGTACCGATATTAAGTAGGTACCTATCGCATTGTACTGGACATTGGCAGAATCACTGAATCTCGGTGGAACCTAGAATATAAAGTAGAAGAAGATCACTTCGATCAGTTTAGGAATTTTGCAAAAAATTTTTGACAACAAATGATGCAGATCAATTTTATACCTCTAGCAACCTACTGCGAAAGTAAATATTCTGGAGGATAGTTCAGTTGTAGAGAAGAGTATCTCAACAATGACGATCGAACTCGTATATATATCGCGCTCTCTTCGTAGCTCATCAAACATTTGAAGGGCTGTGGTTTCTAGATACGATAAAACTAATTATTAAATGCTTACGTCGCGAATAAGAAGTAAGCGCTACTGTTGGACTGTGTTTATAGAGGTAGGGAGTGCGCGGGTAATGAAAAAGATACAGAGCTTAACAAAACGGCATTATATTATTCAAGAGGTTAAATTTTAGTTTTACATTATTAGAAGTCGCTATCAGAATTTATGGAAATCGATAACTTCTGGGTTGGCCATGTCCCCGTTTGCTATAAAGCCTCCAGTTTGTAACTATAGTAGCCCGGTGATCATCGGGCGTCTAAAGTGAGACTGGGCAGAACACAATGAATAAAAAAAAGGACTTTACAAATATTATTAAACATCACAAATTAATAAATTTCTCTCAATAGAGTTATATTTAATATTGATAAATATTTGTTAGCCTTAGGACAGAATGAAAAAGAAAAAATACAGTGGCACTTCGAGAGTGCCGATCGAAGTGAAAATACACAGGTGTCGCGAGTTCAATGTTTTTTTCCATGCCAAAATTGCCCAAACCACAAAAAATAGGGAATAAAACCCATGCACGAGTGTCTCGCTCCCTTTTCATTCTATAAACACGATCTAACAGTTTTTACCAGTGGTAATTGCTTAGCTCGCGATGTCTCTACGCTACTTGCTGTTTAAGTATATAGGTGTCAAAATATGTCAATCAATATATAACAATTCGTCCGTTTAGCCAATTGCTGTACCTCGCTTATCGGTCGAACGGCCGACTCCTTCGATGGTAGATGTTGTACCTGTAATGTTAAATTGCGCGTGTTACATTTAAGCTGTAGCGGTTTTAGCAAATGACTGCTAAAAGGCACGAAAAATATTTTAAAACAGAAGGGGTTTTTAGTAGCGGTTTTCATTACACTCCAATTACTGACAAAGATGTGTTACTCGGTGGTATAGTTAACAAACAAATACAATACAGTGAAAAAAAAAGCATAGAAGCCGCCTCTAAATATCGATTTTGGTTAAATCCCAGGTAAGGCACATAATGAGAGGGTCCATGTGGAGTAAGCTGCAAACCGTAGTGTAGAGCCGCAAAGTGCTAGCAAACTCTTGGAAGGGGAGGTGTGGTAGTATATATTGGTAATTCTGAGAGAAGGGTTGTGTTTGTTTGACACCGTGGATACTTTCGAACCGATAGGTGTATTGAAGGCATTCAAAGAGTTTGCGTGTACCTCATCATTGCTTCCCATCAGGCAATATAGGAGTCAAACGCACTCATCTGATGCTTTAAAAAGATAAGGGGTCTGTATCCAGCCATGGATTTCTTGCGGCTTAGATACTAATTATGATGGACGGCTTCTATGTTTTTTTGTTCACTCGTACAATCCCTTCATCCACGGGTATGAAGCTACGTATTTTTCTAAGCAAATCGGTTTTCCTCTTTGAAGTTAGTTGCTGCGACCGCTACAAATTTGTCTGTTACTTTATAAGCGAGATCTGGGTTTTCTACACTTGTTTTATCTTACTTTCTTCGAGCTATCAGTTATACTACATCAACAAGGCCATTTAATTGTAAGCTTATCTTTAACAACTACTAACGTACTCGCGATTCTCAATTCCCCCTATTAGATATTCGATACCGAAATTATTACGTGCAATTTATTGAATTAAGTAAGCAAACTTGGACATCCTGCTTTAGTCGGAATAGTTATGCCAAAAGATGTTAATTATCACAATATGCAGGGAGAGATAGCAAATTTAATTTTCTCAAAAAAACGGTGTCCGTGAAAGACCAACTAAAGGAGACAGAGAAACATTCTCACAGTACTATCATAAACAAATTTCATCATTTAATTTTTAAAATGTCCTCACTTACCCTGTGCGATGAGACTATATTATCATCCTCATTATTTAATTATCACATGTGTTGAACCTCGGTGGAGGGATTACTAGTCAGAGACAAAACATGGTGTTCAAATAGAGATGAATGTCTTATTTTGGATATAAAGTGGTGTCTTTGACTTTTGATTTTGGAGAGTCCCACAGGTCTGCGCGGGGAGGGGCGCAACCTGTACGCTAAGTAGATTAACGAGTCTTCGCCCCTCGAGGAGTTAAGTTTATTGATGCGAAACAGAGGGGAGCAGGATTAGGGGAAGGGGAGCCCGCCTACCCTAGGGTTTATACTGTACACATGATTGGCGAAGATTCAATTGTCTACTTAGCGTATATCCGCAGTTGAATTATCATATCTTTGGCATTTAGATATTATAATTCAACTTAATAGGTTCCTGTTGTACTGTGTAAAATCAGGTTGAGTCAGTAGGTCTGGTCATTGACTCAACCTTGAGTTTTCAAAGTATAATTTTACCATTAGTTAAGGTTTTCTAAAATGCTTATCACCAAGTGGCAGCATTGGCGTCGGGTCTGATAAGCGGTTGTCATTGGATGATAATTGGCAACAGCAGCAATCAACTATATTATATTTTTTTAGATTCAGATTTGCTTGGTTTATACTCACGATCGAGGCAAATCTGAAATTGTTGTCCGATGATAACTGGCTGGCTCGTTTTCAGATTGGCTTGGTTCAAGCCCAAGATCCAGGCAAATCTGAAATTGTTGTCCGATGATAATTTATTGGCTCGTTTCAGTGCTGCCACAAAAATGTTTTAACCTTACCCCTAATTTCGGGACCTATTTCAGTAAAACTCCAATTCACAACCTTTCTATATTAGTTTCAAAATTCTGAACCTCAAATCTTATTGGCATAATACTTACATTCCGACTAAAGATTAATATATCCCTATGTGATGATTCACCATTACTTCAGGGTCTTTTCTATTAGTTCATGAGAGTAAACTAAGGAGATGAACTATTTTCCTACCATCAAAATAGAACTACTTGATATCTAGACCAGAAAAACATATTAATTTTCGTTTACTACTGTTTTTCGGCAATTAACCTTTACCGTACGTCGAGAAATGCTGCATGAGTAATTCGCACGTAATTCAAATTGTTATTTGTAATATAATCCTGCGCGAAATCCTCAAATTACGTCATTTCTAAATTTTATTTATGAAATTTCTAATTTTAAATAATGATTAGGCAAACGGATCTTTTCCTTGAATTTTTACTGCTATGCTTCTTTCCTGATTACCTTAAAAAAATTTACACTTATCAGGACTCAAAACAATAACATTGTTGGGACATTTGTGTGAACTAATTACTAGTGACCGAGCTATTAAGTAGGAAATTTCCATCGTCAGGCATTATTAGTACTTTGAAAATAGTGACTGAGCACTTTTCAATAGTTCTCCACCGTCAGACCAGGTTGTTCACTCAGTTGGTCCACTGTGATCCGAATTACGACTATTCATATCACTTATTCAAATTTAACCTTAATAGGGCATGGAAGGCACGAATTGTCATCGGTTTTGGACCTTCTTTTAACTCTTGAGGTTCATTTTATTGTGGTAACTATTTCACCGGTGCTCTATTGAGGTTCGAAATTGAGTAATAATATCACACGACAGTTTTAACTTAACGCTTGTTAAATACCACCGGGAACCATCGTCATGTTTGGCACAAATAAATATTAAAAGGGCTCATACCAAAGGAAACATTTCATTACAATCCAATTTTAACGTGTATGCGAAATTTCGTTTAGGTATAACATTTTAATTCACTGGGATCCAAATGAAACCTTCTTTTGTTCCGGCCTTTAAATCTTTCCAATACTTAAAACGTTTGTATTTTGTCTTGTTAATTTAACCAATGTCATATCTCTAAATTCAATTTATAATTATGTCTCAAACCTAAAACTACCTATGGAAGTCGGGATATGAGAAACATTGATTTTTTCAAAGTCCAGTGGTGATTGAAATAAGGTTATTTTAAATTTTGTTACGTGAAGCCTTAATCCTTCAAATTGTTTTATAAACTCCGTTTACAGTCTACGAGTGAAAACGTTAAGCTTTACTAAGCGTTGTTTCCGAAAAAGGCCATGCTTAGTAAAACTAGGCGGCTACCATCAAATCTCTGAATTAAATAGATAAATTTTAAAGGGCTTCATATGACATTATTCAACTAAAGCATCACGATTCTCCTTTAAATGATTTATTTCAAATAGCAATGCACTTTGGAAAATTCAGGTATGGCCGTAAAATCATAATCCATGTCAGTTATTTAGCGTTGAGGGTTTCTCGATGGCCCGACTACTTTGTTTTTTTTTTTTTTTTTTTTTTGATGACGTCATAACACTGCACTGCTTTCCGATTTTCATGTAAGTATGCAAAATTTCAGCTTTATCTTTCACTTGACAGTTGGTCATCATTCCTATTGATTACTTTCATTTCTTCAATCTTAGGTATTTCAATAATGGTAAAACATAGAATAAAGATATGAAAAGCCATGCCACTCTCACAATAATCTTCTTTGGTTTTAATTTTTTTTATTCAAAGTATCTCTATCTTGTTTGATCATTACCATTCAGAACTAAAGCACTTTGGATTTCATTCTCGGCTCTAACCTTATACTTGCATTTGTAATAACTTCATAAACACTATTCGTTCTATTCTCATTCAACAGTGGAAAAGCTAAAGTGCATTTTTGTCTTCTCCTTTTAATATTATTATTCTTTCTGAAACGTGCGACTAACAACAGTACCAGCTAACCCTGTTTTTCAAAACCTTAACAACTCCGGAGAACGAGGGAGATTTGTTAGGACGCCATATTGCGGATGACGCACCGAACTTCCGTTCTGTAGGTTAGTACTTATTCTGTGCCAACGTGCAACATGGTCACGTCAATTTGCTAATGGTAAATCGATTGGGAGATCGCCTACTATCCATGTTTGTCATCAGTGCAGTTGGGGGCGTATAGGGGGGGGGGGGAGGGTTGCTATCGTTAAAGACCTACTACTTAAACTATAATCTAAAACTTAGCTTTCCAATATTTAAAAGTCTTCTTCGTCATAGCTCAAAATTTGTTGTTGGTGATAAAGAACACATAGAATAAAGGTATGACACTAAATGCCTTTTGTCACACACAACAAACAAAGAGGAATGTGCCTTTTCCTATCTTTTGTATCATGTTCTAAAAAGGAAGCATTCTATTTTCAATGTTGTTGACTCTCCATTCTTCTATATTTGCCTTATTAACTCTATTACGCAATTGGATATCCTTGAATTTTCTTTAACATTTTCAATAAAATCTATTTTTAATATTGAATAGTTCTTGGTCGTAATAACGTGCATTTAGTGAACAATACTTCTATAAATAGGTACAGTCCGAATTAAACTTTATAGCGGCTCGGATATAAGCAGTGTGCTGCACCGAACGCGCCCCGCCTTCCCGCGTGTGCCCCCTGAAACTAATAAAGCTGCGCCGAACGCGCCCCGCCTTCCCGCGTGCGCCCCCTGAAACTAATAAAGCTGCGCCGAACGCGCCCCGCCTTCCCGCGTGCGCCCCCTGAAACTAATAAAGCTGCGCCGAACGCGCCCCGCCTTCCCGCGTGTGCCCCCTGAAACTAATAAAGCTGCGCCGAACGCGCCCCGCCTTCCCGCGTGCGCCCCCTGAAACTAATAAAGCTGCGTCGAACGCGTCCCGCCTTCCCGCGTGCGCTCCCTGAAACTAATAAAGCTGCGCCGAACGCGCCCCGCCTTCCCGCGTGCGCCCCCTGAAATTAATAAAGCTGCGCCGAACGCGCCCCGCCTTCCCGCGTGCGCCCCCTGAAACTAATAAAGCTGCGCCGAACGCGCCCCGCCTTCCCGCGTGCGCCCCCTGAACCTTATAAAGCTGCGCTGAACGCGCCCCGCCTTCCCGCGTGCGCCCCCTGAACCTTATAAAGCTGCGCCGAACGCGCCCCGCCTTCCCGCGAGCGCCCTCTAAACCTAATATTGTGTACTGCGCATCGACTCAAGTGATGTTCCGAGTCGCTATAAAGTTTGATTCGGACTGTATCATTTTGTTACTGCGACTTAAAATAGCTCATACCTAGTTTCACTTTTATGTATCGGCCAAAACTGCTATTTGTCTTTTTTTATCGCTTTAACGTGTATTCAGTCAAACTAATTCCTCTTGAAGTAACATTTTCTCATACTCTTTCATATGAATTAACTAAATCAAGTAAAATTTAATTTCAACTAATATGACCGCCCTCTGGCCTAAAAAAACTGTTTATTCTCGTTATTCACGGTAAAACTGTGTTTTCTATTAAACAGTATCTCGTAATGTTATTTTGTCCATTTAAGGCCGTTTGAGATGGATTAACAAAAAAAAATTAATTGGCTATAACTCATTTTTCCGTCGTTTGCGCAGGAAAAGTGGTACTTTTCTTTCTTCTTCTTAATAACGTGCATTGAGTGGAGCAATACTAAAATAGCATTTTATTAATTTTTAATTTAGATGAACTTAAATAATTCTTAACTAATTTCACTTACTACTATTATCTTTCTTTATCCCTATCACGTGTATTCAGTGGAAGCAATACCTCTTGAAGTAACTTTTCCTATATCATACTCTTTCAAATGAATCAATTAAAACAAGTAAAATGTTATTTAACTAATATCACCATCATCTGGCCGGAAAAAGGGCTCATTATCTTTCTTTGTGGTAAAGATTTTTTTCGATTAAACAGTATAACTTGATGTTATTATTTCATTAAGTTTTAATCAATTTTACCATTGTTTGGGCAGGAAAGGCGATACTTTTCTTACTGTTTTTTAATAACGTGCATTGAGTAGAGCAATACTTCTTTAAATAGGTATCATTTTGACAATGTTTGATGCAGTTTAACTTAAATAATTCTTAACTACTTGTTATTTAATTTATCAGCCAAAACTTCTATTTTTCTTTTTTAATCGCTATCACGTGTATTCAGTGGAAGCAATGCCTCTGGAAGTATTTTTTTTCTATATCATACTAAAACCAGTTATATTTTATTCAACTAATATCACCATCATTTGGCCGGAAAAAGGGCTCATTGTCTTTCTTTGCGGTAAAGATGTTTTTTAGATTAAACAGTATAACTTGATGTTATTATTCCATTAAGTTTAAATCAATTTTACCATTAATTGGGTAGAAAAAGCGCTACTTTTCTTTCTTCTTTTAAATGACGTACATTGAGTAGAGCAATACTTAACATAAAACGTACCATTTTGTTAGTTTTAAAAATCAAAAATACCTCTTGAAGTAACTATTTTTCTATACCATACTCTTTCAAATGAATTAACTGAAACAAGTAAAATTTTATTCAACTAATATCACCGCCATCTTGCCGGAAGAAGGGCTCATTATAAATCTTCGCGGTAAAGATGTGTTTTCGATTAAAGAATATAACTTGATTTTGTTAAGTTTTAATCAATATTACCATTGTTTGGGCAGAAAAGGCGCTACTTTTCATACTGTTTTTTAATAACGTGCATTGAGTAGAGCAATACTTCTTTAAATAGGAATCAATTTGTCAATTTTTAATACAGTTTAACTCAAATAATTCTTTACTCATCTGCTTTCATTTATCAGCCAAAACTTCTATTTTTCTTTCTTAATCGCTATCACGTGTATTCAGTGGAAGCAATACGTCTTGAAGTAACATTTTTTTTTCTTTATCATACGAAAACCAGTAAAATTGTATTCAACTAATATCACCACCATCTGGCCGGGAAAAGGGCTCGTTCTCATTCCAAGAATGAATGATAAAGATGTTTTTTCGATTAAACAATATAACGATGTAATATTTTATTACGTTATAATTAATTTTACCATTGTTTGGACAGAAAAGGCGCTAATTTTCTTTCTTTTTCTTAATAACGTGCATTGAGTAGAGCAATACTTTTTTAAATGGGTATCGTATTGTTTCTTTTGATAAAGTTAAACTAAAATACTTCTTAACTAATTTCACTCTTATTTAACGGCCTTAACTACTATTTTTCTTTCTTAATCGCTATCACGTGTATTCAGTGGAAGCAATATCTCTTGAAGTAAGTAACTTTTTTCTAAATCATCTCTTTCAAATGAATTAACTGAAACAAGTAAAATTTTATGTAACTAATAACACCGCCATCTGGCCGGAAAAGTGCGAATGATCTTTCTTTATGGTAAAAATGTGCTTTCAATAAAAACATCTCTTCTTCACGTATTTTTTGTCCGTTTCATACTCTTCGAGATTAACTAAAACAAGTTAAAATTTAATTATTGTTTGGTAACATTTTATAAAATTCCTGTTTTTTTTTCTTGGTCGTCGTGCATATTCACTTTGAGACGATTGTCTTGATTAGACACAGTTAAAAATAATATCAGTTTTTATATATTCCACACCCAATATAAGTAAATTTGTTGCATTACCAAACGATAAATAAAATAATAATATTTCGGCCCGTTCAACTTTAAAATTAACACCAGTTGTGCCTTAAGTTGTCCCGGCTGTCACAGCCCTCCATAGGTTTGGCCCTCTTGGCCATAATCATGGCGATTCACTGTCTTTTGCTGCGTTAGATGGACAACTCTTAAGCTCTTTTGTTTGTTAAACAGCAATGTATACTGAATTGCCGCGATGATGGCCGAACGTATGGAGGTACTGTCACAGCATCAGATGGCGGTAATTTCACATATTCGATTTTTTTAAGATATTAAAGTTTTATTAAATATTTACAAAGGTTTCTTTGAACACTTTATAATCGTCATATTAATTTGAGCATTAAGTTAAACTGAAAATGATGAAAGCACACCGTCACAGGACACAAATTAAATCATCCCCAGTACTTTGAAAACAAGCTTTATGTCACTATTTTTTGTGTTGAAAAGATTTGGGTTGTTACCGAAACTCGGTCAATAGTATATTAGTTTCAAACATGAAGTTGATGTTTAAATTATTTTGTTGATAAACAAGATTCTTTGATATTTCACTAAGCAGTAACAGTAATGAAGCATACTCTCGACGTACGGAAGTCTTCGATACATTCTTGCCCAGTCAACACGGCGAGCCTTATGCTATGGTTACTTATACCGACCGCCGTAACAGACTGAGAAGGTGGGAGCGGAATGAACATCGGTTCATCCCACTCCCACCTCCGCACTCGTCATGACGGTCGGTCTAGGAAATCATAGACATATCCAGTGACGTCCATTCTGTGGGCACTCACTGAGGCCGACTTGTGTTACAAAATTGATACAATTACGTTTCATTATAACCTAACTATAAGTCCCTAGAACATTTAAATCTAGATAGATGTATAAAATGTGAAATAATTTGCACTCAACAACAATTGTTTTATCCATTTTATATTTTGGGAGTGGTTTGTCATTTTATTGAGTATCTGAATTAAACACAATACAAATAATGCTAAACATTATTAAAATATGTAGCAACGGGTTACTCACTTAAAAGTCAGGTTCTGGCCGACATGTTTCGACCTCATCTGGAGATCTGGTCCTCCTGAGGGCGAATGTGAATCGAGACCCGCGTCTCGATTCGCCTTGACATGTCGACCAGTAGCTGACTTTTTGCCGAACCCCTTGTTACATATTTTTATAATGTCTATTTCTTAAGTAAATTTTAATAAAAAAAAGTGCTGTGCATCTAGAAACCTATAACAACTTTGCTTTCAAATATTAACTAATTATTTTGACAAGCCGCTGTTACCAAAACTGTTTCGGGAATCAAAATGAATGCTGCTACGGTTCCAAGCTGTCTTTAATTTTAGTCTTCAGCCATGAGTGGGGATACGGCGACTTGTGATTCTTTAAATAAAATGTATACAAAAATGTTTCAAATATATTTTTATTGTATGGCAACTGTGGCCAACCTTTATCCTATCACACAGGCTAATATTGTTTGTCATGTACCTATATATCCTACCTAAGTATTTGAGGTGTGTAAGAACAAATTGTTGTTAAAGCGTTTATGGGATGATTTTTTTCTATGTTAACGGGTTTGATAGTTATGAATTGGCAAAATGTGTCGGCAACTTTTGTACTGAACTCCTGATATTTTATTTATTTGTTCTTAATTGTTTTTTCTATCTTATTCAACACGATCACAAGTCGTCGTTTCACTGCAAGAAAACTGTCAGTGTTTTAAATTTTCTTAAACGGTTTTTCTATCGCTCTTTCACTGGATCTGAACATAATGCAAACTGTTGGACTGTGTCGGGCACCAGCAATTGGCAATAGTGTCTATCAGATTTTATTTTATAACAGAGTAAATTTCCTGGTTGTTCTTACCCGACACAAGGCGTCGTTTGCACAGCAAGGCAGCGCAAGTTCTATCGCTTAGGTAACACTGCATATATTTTTCTAAAATATCGGAGACTGAACTGAATGAACTGACTGAACACCAACTTGGACATAGGTGGTGTTATCTGGGCGAGGGGTGGTGTCAGCCGCGCCTATTTCTCCCTTCTTATCCGTCCGCCTACAGAATTGCCTAGTCATTTTTAAGGTCTTCTCACTTGTAAAATGAGCATTTAATTGAGTACACTTGACAGTTTTCTATCACGACTCTGTACCCTTTAGTATTATTTGACGCACTTTAGGAATCTTTATTATGTATCAAGTTTAGATAAAGAATTCGGTGATAAGTTTATAAAATAAATTCTTCAAAAATATATTTTTTATGTTATTACTTTTCCGCATAATTAGAGATAATGAGAAAACAGCTACTTTTAACTTTTGTGAGTTCAGACTATAGGTATTTCACTTGTCAGATATGTTATCTTTCATTGGAGACTACCGAACTGTTAAGGATTCATCCCTTATATATTCTAAGCCCGTGTCCTCTTGTAAGTTCCCTATCCACACACCACAATCAAGGGGCTATCAATGAGCATAAAAATTTAAGTAAATTAAACAAGGCATACTGTTTTTGGCAAGCATAACGTTCTCCTGCATACAGTTTACGCATAATTATTTGAAGCATAATAAAAGCAAATAACCTGTTTGCCAAAAAAACAATTATGCCTAAGAACTATTATGCCAAAACCGGTGTGCCAAAGAGCATTAGGAAACACATTATGCGAACGATACGCAAAAAAAGGCATTCCAAATGAAAGCGTCGTCTGTGGGCACACCGCACAGCTGTCTCCCTCGCCTCGAAAATCGGGGATTATTTAATAAGTACTATCAATATCTTTTGGTCTACTTTTAAAACTGTTTCAAAATCGACAAATTCAAATCAGATGTTGGTATATTTTAGGCATTTTGGGGCTTACGTCAAAATATTTGGTGCTCGTCTGAAACAAATATTCTTGATGCTTAAATATTAAGGAAGTAAGATTTTGAGTTTGCCTCTAAAAAAAATATTAAAATGGGTAGGTTTTACTTGGCTATTTTTATTACAACTTTTGCAATATGAAGCTGACCACCTTTGTTCACGAAACTTACTGTACTGGTAAACCTATCAGTTTTAGATAATTTTAAGAGAAAAGGGTTTAAATAAATGGCCGGTCAGTTACAGTGAAATAATGTGGGTAGGTAAGTATACAAATAAAAGGCAAACCAGACTGACTCACTGACGTATATAGCAGCGCCCAGCCGAAACTATTCTAGCTGTTACCCGCGGCTCCGCCCGCGTGATATATACCTACCCTATGTCTATCTCAGTACCCCAACCTATGTGTATGCAAAATTTCATGACAATCGGTTCAGTAGATACGGCGTGAAAGCGTAACAAACAAACAAACAAACTCACTTTCGCATAGGATTAATGGAAAATGAAATTTCGTTGAGGGTTTCCTTGCGATGTATGTAAGTGAGAGGACAGGATTTTTAGGGGGTGAAATAAGATTGTGAAGTTGTACGGGAACAAAGTCGCGGGTTGAGCTAGTTATAAATATATACGGACAAACCAAACAGCTTAAGCTACCCCAAAAAGTTGGTAACTTGTGATATGAGATACCTAACACAACGATACTATATTTTATAGCAAATACATTAATATCTGTGACATCAATAGATAAACATTCCAGACAAATCTGAAGACGAACTCGGGACCTGCGGTGTGACAGCCTGGCATGATGACCACTAGGCCACAGATATCTTAAAAATAATATTATTTGTGTAAGTATATATAAAACGGTTTAAAAATCTGCTTATATATGTTCAAAAATCTCACCTGTAATTCGATGAGTAGGTATAGGTAATTACGTAATAGGTATAATTCAGTAGAATATCAAAATGAGCTATTCAATTATACCTACTCGTAATCAAATAAAAGACAGAATTATTTTAAACTAGCTGTTACCCGCGGCTTCGCCCGCGTAATTTATAGCCTATGTCCTTCTCGGTACCCTAACTTATGTGTATGCAAAATTTCATGATGAACGGTTCAGTAGATACGGCGTGAAAGCGTAACAAACAAACAAACTCACTTTCGCATTTATAATATTAGTTGGGATATCTACTTACCTCATCGGATAGCTAAAGATATTTTACGTGTAAGTATAGATGGAGGCTTTTGCCCAGCAGTGGGACATAGAAAGCTAGGGAAAAAAAGGTAAGTACCTACGTAATTTTAACAATTTCAATTTAAAATTTGTTTCAACTTTCATAAAACTTAATTTCTAGAACTAACAAATTTATACTTTACTTATATATATATACTTTATATTATTTGTTTGAACTGAATAGACTCCGCAACTACTGGAGCGATTATCTAAACTTTTTACCCACAAAAATTTAATTTATCTGCAATAGACATAGGCTGAGATTTATGCGAGCAAACCTGGGGAATTGTTACTATTATAAAACATCTGAACTTTAAAACCTAAATGAGTTTTTCGTAGGCACATCCGTCGTGCTTACGAAATTGTAACTATTAAAAAACAACTGAACTTTAAAACCTAAATGCGTTTTTCGTAGGCACATCCGTCGTGTTTACGAAAAACTCATCCGGTACCTATTATTATGCATTAACTATACATATCTTCGATTAGATATAACAATGGAAATTTCCAACTAAGGTAGCCAATAGCACATTGAACCATCGCGACTGGCTGCCGCTGTCTCAGTAAATAATATTATTTTGTAGGGGTATTACATCCCGATATTCAGTCTCTGACGAGAGGGACGCCGCAATACGTTACACACGTATAGCGATGTCTCTTTACTTGTCTAACTTATAGAGGTGTCCCTCTCGTCAGAGACTTGAGTATCAGAAGATGTAATATCCCTTTTATCGTCGTCGTGTTTCGAGCAATCACAACGCAACTACGTTTGTGTTAGTGCTGGATCAATAATGAGGAGTTTGCGCTGCCGGTTCAATCTGATAGGTTGCCTTATCAATAATAGCTTTATGCAGCTTCACGAAGCAAACGAAAGAGACACCGTTATACGTTTGACACGTTTAGAGATATCTCCATACATGTCTAACGTATTGCGGCGTCCCTCTTGTCGGACATTGAATATCGTGTCGTGAAATAACTACTTTTGTGTGGGTGGAGTTGGGGCTGGGGCAGCTCAGCTGGGTTTTTGACACCTGCGCGCAGTTGTCAGTTAAGCCCTGTCAGCGGCGGCAGAAGGACGTACCCCACACAATGAAATTGGACAACTTGAGCAAGGAATATAAAAAGGGATTAATTTTCTAACGTGGCAGTGATGTGTTGCTGATATTTTTAAAGAGTTTCTCTACGTTTATAATTGTGTCGTTGAGTTACTGAAAATTGATGTGGTTCAATCTCTTCAGTGTCTAAAATGACCGATTTTCCATTTCGATTTTGTATTTTTTGTCGGTATTCGATTCGATATCATTGAAGACCAAAATGCGTTATGAGTGTCTGAGTCATAAATGTGTCGTTGGTTGATAATGTGGTTCAAGTCTCTTCATTGTCAAAAATGAACAATTTCGATTCTGTGCTTCTTGTCGGCATTCAACGTCTTTGAAGACTGATTACTCAGTTTGCATGCTTTATGCAAGTGTTTCTATACATTCTGAACTTAAAATATGTCTGGATCATGAAAATTTCCTGAATGAATTTCAGCACATATATTCGTTGTTACCAATTTCATATTCTTTTAACATAATTTTTGGATTTAAGCAAATTTAATAAATGTTGGTTACTTGGCATAAAGTGAAGAAGTGGTTGGATTAATCGCAGACTTATTTATTTGATATTCTTCGACAATTGTACAGTAGCACTCAATCTCAATCAATGATGCGTCATTATTTTGAGCGCGACTGTAGAATTGAAAGTTTACAAATACTTATTAGTTCTGCGTTGTTTAATGTGAGGTAAAAGATAAACCTACTCGTTTGCGTACTCTTCACTACTTGAATAAAGCGCGTTTCAGCTTTTACATATTTGTACAATGACATCTGTCTGGATAAAATCTTACTAAAAATTTATCATTCCATGGAAAATAAAAGAACTCATTCAAATATTCAAATATCAAAAAAATGCTTGTCTATTGTTCGCCTATATTAGCATTGTTCCTTTTCTATAGATGTCACATTTACCTAGTCTCGTCTGATTTTTCAGCCAAATAGATATTTTCCATGCAAAATTTGTATTAATAACATTATCTTTCCAAAATAATTGAACAAGAGGTCATAAGTGTTTAGGTTCCAATGGTAAGCAACAGGTGATAACCATCCCAATCCCACTACTTGTGTTTGGGGGCAGGCCGGAAGTGGGCGGTGACTGACATAAATTAAAAAGTTTTTTTATAGTATAAGTATAGTCTAGGAGATGTAATATTATTGAATAAAAGTAAAAATTAAAATCTAAAGCATTTATTGCTTGCTGCGTAAAACTGGCCGTGTTTGGGCAACTAGGACATGACAGGAATTGTTCTATGATGTAGGATGAGAGACCAAAAATGCACACATTTTGCTCTCTGTTAACTATGGTTTTGGTTTCATGATTGTAAAGTAGGTACTTTTATTCCTACCACAATATTTTATTTAAAAACTTCTGATAGTATTTTTCCTATTTATGGGAATTCCTCACATCTTCCTCTGGTCTTATCCCATTTCTATTTGGGGTCGGCTCTCTAAATCCTATTTCTCCAAAGAGGTCTCTTTTGGGTCGGCACTGGTTCTGTGTTGGCTTTCTTCAGATCCTTGACTAACGATAGACATCCATGTTAATCAAGACGTACCTACCTGTCTAGAGAACAATTGGAAGTCCCACGAAAATTCCTCGTTTCCTCACTTGAAAATTACTTTCTATTTACATAGATTCATATTAGCATCGCTTTTTTTTTAACGGGGTAGACTTAATAACATTAAAATCAAAGACCACATTTAGCGTGTTGGTTGGTCGTATAGGTAGTCGGAAAACGGAACGGTCAGCCACATTGCCTATTGCCATGATTCCTAAGAATTTCGTCCATTTCCTCGACCGGCTTGTACCGTCTGCGCGGGAAGAAAAGAAAATGGTATTTCTATTTTTTTTCTCTTCGACCAGCGTGATGTATAGTTAAAGATAAAGTATTTCCCTAAAATAATCCACTCATTTGGCATGATTTTTATAAAAATCTTTCCTTTCTTAATGTTCTGCTACTAATGCAAATGTTCTTTTGAATCGTTGTGAGCTTCTTGTAAAACAAAGGTCAATTGTCTTTACAATTTTGCACCTTATCATTAATCATCATCATTTCGTGTAGGTGACACGGTCAGTCGACCATGCACACCCTAGAGTCAGAGTTCTTCGGAACCGCCTCTCGGCCTCTGACGTGGGTCCTTTAACGACTACCAGTTTTATAAGTATTAATTATAAGTATTAATATGTAGGTACATTAAACATATTTCTTCAATATTTCCTTGTCTCAATATAAAAACAAAGGCTTCTACCGTTCTATACAATGGGCTTATCGTAGTACCTAATTCGAGTTTGTGCAGTTGTCATGATTTTGTCATTATCTAATTGTGACTAGCTTGTTGATATCGCTTTTAAAGCTGTATTGGAATCCTGCTTTATCTGTTCTAACTAGAATGGTAATCAAACCATGCACCTAACTCCCAACAACTTAACGTCAACTAAGTATACAACAACAACTGTGTTATACCCCTTTAATGTTATTGGAGGTAACATTTGTTCCCAAGTTTAATAGTCAACGCTTCTGTCTCTGAATTCTTTTCTGGACGTTCGATATTTTTGATACTGGTTGTTGATAAATTGATCTGACTAATAGATTGAAAAAAATATTGTAGTTTTCTTATGTCTTATATAACATCAAAGTTAGTATATGGAGTCTTATAATTATATCTAAATTAACATTATATCTAAATAAATCAAATCCTGAAAATGGATCGATAACTTTAAATAATACTAAAAACTGTTCGGTAATAAGGTTTGTGTATTGTCAAGCGAACTGTCGCTTCATCAAACATTTAAATTAACTGTGTATGCAAGTTAAATTGTACAGTTTAATGCAAGTTGCTGCCTGAGTTTAAAACAATAGAAAATGTATTTCTTACTGCTTTTGGTCGTCTTCATTGAGGTTTTTTGTCACCGATGATTTGTTTGTTGATTATTGTTTATTGTGCAGTCCTCGGAAACTATAATGTTCCTATTTTTATGTAGCTTTTCTGTGTAATTGTAATTATTAAGTCTTCGTCCACTCATTAATAAGAACAACACATCTAAAATATGCTCGGACTTTCGTTTCGTGTCAATGTCATATTGGAATGAGCCAAGTTAATTTCATGAGCATTCCGAAGTCTAAGTAGGTATAACAAGTAAATGTCAAGTTATCCTTATTATTTGTCGAAGGCTGACTGCTCTTTGTTCCTTGAGCTAACTCCTTCAAGTATATCCTTATTTAAAAATAAGGAACATTACAAGTTATAACGATCAGTTTGATGAAAAATTGGGCAGTTACTTATTAACTGTTTTTTTGTAATTTTTTACATAAGCATGAAATAAAAATATTTTGCGGCAATTTCATTTCAAAATTCTAATTCAAAATTTATTCTTGCAAATGCAAATGTAAATGGATAAATAGTCAGTAAAATAATGGAAAGGGCAGTTACGTAAATATTTCAGCAGTTCACGGTGATAGATGGCACCAGAACATCGATTTGTTTGGGCGCGACACCCTAAATTTACAATAACAGCTTGGTTAAACGAAAGAAAATAAAAATTGCCAGGTGCGAGTTGGACTCGCACACGAGGGGTTTCGTAACACACTAGCTATAAAAAATTAGATTATTGAGCAAAAAGCGTCAGGTTATGACATGTGCTTCTCAAAAATATCACATTGGCTGTTTGTTTGATTGACGGGGGGTTGCACCCCTCGGACGGAGCCCCTTTCCTCTATTAAACTTTGAATATGTCATGAGCTTGTAAAACGTAACAGATTGCCTGGCTCTTTGATTGGCGAAACACAGCGCCCCTCGAACTTCGTCCTTCTTTTGACCATTGACAGTAAAATGTCCTATTTCTACTAATCAATAGGTATGTTTATACCTATTGATTAGTAGAAATAGTATCTATTTTGTGGTTGCCCCCCTCGTTCGGATGACGCTTTAACGTCAGAGTCAGATGTATATATGTATGATATATAATGGGATCACATTATTAAGATAACTAACAATTAAAATGAAAATTACTCGGCTTTTCATAACGCACCGCCAAGAATTTTTAATAAAATATGTAAACTGTGAAAGAAATCATTGTAATAATAATAATAAAAAATATTTGCCGAGGGTGTCAAATGCAGCAATGCATGCAATATCATGCAGAAGTAAAAGATTATTAAAAGTATGGTGAAATATTTATTGCATTCTTAAAAAAATAACATAAAAATATACTAAAACAAAACATTACCACAGCTACAAAAATCAATTCAAAATAGAATATCTTCAAATAAAATAAAAACAACGAGGACCACAATCCAAAAACGTACCAACAACAAGATAAATACAAATAAATACAATATATTATTATGTATCGTGTAATCGTTTCATGTATTTAATTCTGATGGCTTCTTACAGATTTTATGAATTATTGGTTTTAAATATTTCACATTCTTGTGCTGTTGCATTTTAGGATAAATTTTACTAAACAATACTCTGTATCTATGTCTTTACTCCTTGAGCTAACTCCTTTTTAAAACATATATAAAACTAGCTGTTTGCCGCGACTTAGTCCACAAGGGTTTCGTTGTTGGCATACAATCTTTTTTCAGGCTCTAGACTGTCTGGGTATGTATGGATTGTTGTGTATGCCTAAGGTGTTCGGTTACACTGAACATGTTACTGTAACAGGTGAGTAGGGTTTCGTGCTGAAAAGATAACACTGAATGTATTTTCTATTTTCTTTACTTTTCAAATAATTAAAGATTTACATCTATATCCTCATACAAAGTACGCAGCACGACTTCTGTGTCAAAACTACCATTTCTTCTTAAAGAAAATGCAAAAGTATTTCAAATATCTTAATGAAACTGCATGGCAAAGAAAGGGTGAATTCTGTACAATGTTTGTAAGTTAATATAAATAAAAATGAATTAAAAAATATAAAATATACAAAAATATGTTCTTGAAAAACAATCTTGAAGACTGGTTGGCGCGGCGTAGATTTTTCATTTAGGCAAAGCGTATATTTTGCTCACCCCGACCAACACTTTTAGTTTGGAACATTTGAATTCTCATAAAGTTATGGCGCTATAAAGCGTTTCTATAATAAAACGGATTGCAATAATTACGACGTTGTATTCTTCTTCTTCTTCTTGTTATCGATTCCACTATCAAATTCCCTTTTTATCATCTTTTTGAATTGGTATTACTGATTCCGCATAATGGCAATGCACGATAGCTCCATGGCGGCAAAACGTGTATTTAGCTCACCTCTGCCAAACTTTTGGTGTGAGACGGTGGAATTCTCACAAAAGTTATTGCGCCGGCTATGATTATTTTCATAACATTGGATCACTCAATTCTCGCAATTTTGTTACAAAAATACTCAGTGGTCTTGGTTTTCTGGCCGCCATTATAAAGAACGCGCAATATTTTTCTCATGACTTTTCAGAATCTCTTATGTGCATGACTATACAAGGCAATGTCAAGTGTATGACTGTTCTTTGATCTTTGAACCAACTCCATTGGTTGTACGATTGTGGATGTTAAAATTTTACATTCACATTTTCCATTGAACTGCACTAATTTTGATTGTGCTTTGGAATGACGACATTTGAATTCTCATTTATAAGGAATGATTATTTCTATAACACGGCATCACCGGACGCTGATTCCATAATTTTTAGATGATGTATTGACCTCTGCTCCCTGAGAGCCAATTGAAAAATTCGTTCAGTTCTACTCATTAGCATTCCAAACTTTATTTGAACCTTGGGGTAACTTAACTTATATTTAAAACAAATATTTGCCGATATTTGAAAATCGTACATTCCATTTTCATGAATGAGACTCTAATACTCTTGTAAAAAGGTTCACAAGGTTCTTAAAATTATAGCGAAATAGTGTCATAGTTTAAATGGGATAAAATTATTACGATAACTTACAATAAAAATTAAAACTATATGGCTTTTCATAACACACTGTCAAAAACAGTGAATAAATGTTAACCTAAAAAGAAATTATCATAAATAACCTAGGTATTTGCTAAAGGTGTCAAATGCATGAAATCAAGTACTGAAATATTTAATGTATGAAAAATATTAAAACAAAACATTAACCCAGCTACAAAAATCAATTCAAAGTAGAATATTTTCAAATAAAATAAAAACAACGAGGACCACAATCCAAGAATGTACCATAAACAAGATAAATACAGATAAATAAAATATATTTTTATGAATTATGTAATTTCTGATTTACTATTGGCTTCTTTCAAATTGCGTGAATTATTGGTTTTAAATATTTTACATTCTTGTGCTGTTGCATTTTAGGATAAATTTGACTTAACAATACTCTGTATCTATGTCTTTACTCCTTGAGCTTACTCCTTTTTAAAACACTGTCTCCCGCGACTTAATCCACAAGGGTTTCGGTGTTGGCATACAATATTTTCTCAAGCTCTAGACTGTCTTGGTATGTATGGATTGTTGTTGTGTATGCCTAAGGTGTTCGGTTACACTGAATATGTTACTGTAACAGATGAGTAGGGTTTCGTGCTGAAAAGATAACACTGAATCAATTTTCTATTTTCTTTACTTTTCAAATAATTAAAGATTTACATCTATATCCTCATACGAAGTACGCAGCACGACTTCTGTGTCAAAACTACCATTTCTTCTTAAAGAAAATGCAAAAGTATTTCAAATATCTTAATGAAACTGCATGGCAAAGAAAGGGTGAATTCTGTACAATGTTTGTAAGTTAATATAAAAAAAATTGAATTAAAAAATATAAAATATACAAAAATATGTTCTTGAAAAACAATCTTGAAGACTGGTTGGCGCGGCGTAGATTTTTCATTTAGGCAAAGCGTATATTTTGCCCACCCCGACCAACACTTTTAGTTTGGAACATTTGAATTCTCATAAAGTTATGGCGCTTTAAAGCGTTTCTATAATAAAACGGATTGCAATAATTACGACGTTGTATTCTTCTTCTTCTTCTTGTTATCGATTCCACTATCAAATTCCCTTTTTATAATCTTTTTGTATTGGTATTACTGATTCCGCATAATGGCAATGTACGATAGCTCCGTGGCGGCAAAACGTGTATTTAGCTCACCTCTGCTTAACTTTTGGTGTGAGACGGTGGAATTCTCACAAAAGTTATTGCGCCGGCTATGATTATTTTTATAACATTGGATCACTCAAATCTCGCAATTTTGTCACAAAAATACTCAGTGGTCTAGGTTTTCTGGCCGCCATTATAAAGAACGCGCAATATTTTTCTCATGACTTTTCAAAATCTTTTATGTGCATGACTGTACAAGGCAATGTCAATTAGTGTATGACTGTTCTTTGATCTTTGAACCAACTCCATTGGTTGTACGATTGTGGATGTCAAATTTTACATTCACATTTTTCATTGAACTGCACTTGTTCTTTGGAATTGATTTGCTTTGGAATGACGACATTTGAATTCTCATTTATAAGGAATGATTAATTCTATTACACGACATCGCCGGACGCTGATACCATAATTTTAGATGATTATTGACCTCTGTTCCGTGAGAGCCAATTGAAAAATTCGTTCAGTTCTACTCATTAGCATTCCAAACTTTCTATGAACCTTGGGGTAACTTTACTTATTTTATAAACAAACATTTGCCGATATTTGAAAATCGTACATTACATTTTCATGAATGAGACTCTACTCTTGTAAAAAGGTTCAAAAGGATCTTGAAATTATAGCAATACTGTCATAGTTTAAAATATGTCTTTGTTCTATAGACGTTTTTGTTCGGCGAGTGCGCCGCTGTTTGGTGAAACTCATTTCAATTTTTTCCCGAAACGTATTAAACGTAGCAAAATTGTTATAATGTTGGTGACTTCACCTGTCCTCACCAGTGTCAAAAAAACACTGATTTAGTAAAAATACCTAATTTCAACGAAGGTCGGCTGACCGACGTCTTAGGTGTATGGCTACACCGAACATGTTACCTAGGGCAATGATGGCAAAGGAAGGGTGTAATCTGTACATTGTTTGTAAGTTAAGTTTGTTAAGTTACCAAGAGCGAGACGGACATACACACGAAGGGTTGCGTATCACAATGGCTATACAAAATTAGACTATCAAGCAAAAGGCATTTGGATTATGACTTGTGCTTTTCAAAAATATCATATTGGCTGCTTGTTTGATTGACAGGGAGCTGCACGCTCCGGATGAATCCACCTTCATTTTTTAAACTTTGGAAAGGGCATGAACTTGTAAAACATAACAATTTGTCTATTTATCTCATTGGCGGGGGTCTATGTCCCCTGAACTTTCTTCTATTGAGCTTTCAATATGATATGTCACTTAACAATAAAAGATCGTCTGTTTCTTAGATTGCCGAAGGGCAGTGCCGCTCGAACCCCCACCTTCTATTGTAACATTTATTTATTTATTTATTATAATCAACATAATAACAACATAACAGTTTCACTCATTAACATGTCCTATTTCAACAAATCAGTATGTCTATTTTTGTTGCCATCCTCGTTCGGATGACGTTTTAACGTCAGAGTCAGATATACAATGGGATAAAATTATTACGATAACTTACAATAAAAATTAAAACTATATGGCTTTTCATAACACACTGTCAAAAACAGTGAATAAATGTTAACCTTAAAAGAAATTATCATAAATAAGCTAGGTATTTGCTAAAGGTGTCAAATGCATGAAATCAAGTAATGAAATATTTAATGTATTTAAAAATATTAAAACAAAACATTAACCCAGCTTCAAAAATCAATTCAAAGTAGAATATTTTCAAATAAAATAAAAACAACGAGGACCACAATCCAAGAATGTACCATAAACAAGATAAATACAAATAAATAAAATATATTTTTATGAATTATGTAATTTCTGATTTACTATTGGCTTCTTTCAAATTTCGTGAATTATTGGTTTTAAATATTTTACATTCTTGTGCTATTGCATTTAAGGATAAATTTGACTTAACAATACTCTGTATCTATGTCTTTACTCCTTGAGCTTACTCCTTTTTAAAACACTGTCTACCGCGACTTAGTCCACAAGGGTTTCGGTGTTGGCATACAATATTTTCTCAGGCTCTAGACTGTCTTGGTATGTATGGATTGTTGTGGCATACATAAGGTGTTCGGTTGCACTGAACATGTTACTGTAACAGATGAGTAGGGTTTCGTGCTGAAAGGATAACACTGAATGTATTTTCTATTTTCTTTACTTTTCAAATAATTAAAGATTTACTTCTATATCCTCATACGAAGTACGCAGCACGACTTCTGTGTCGGAACTACCATTTCTTCTTAAAGAAAATGCAAAAGTATTTCAAATATCTTAATGAAACTGCATGGCAAAGAAAGGGTCAATTCTGCAATGTTTGTAAATTAATATAAAAAAAATTAATTAAAAATTATAATTTATACAAAAATATGTTCTCGAAAAACAATCTTGAAGACTAATTGGCGCGGCGTAGATTTTTCATTTAGGCAAAGCGTATATTTTGCCCATCCTGACCAACACTTTTAGTTTGGAACATTTGAATTCTCATAAAGTTATGGCGCTTTAAAGCGTTTCTATAATAAAACGGATTGCAATAATTACGACGTTGTATTCTTCTTCTTGTTATCGATTCCACTACCAAATTCCCTTTTTATAATCTTTTTGTATTGGTATTACTGATTACGCTCATGCTGTATCATTGATGGGGCAAATACCTATATTGGTGTCGACGACGATCCATCTTCGAGGTGATTGTCATACCTATACAAAGAAAAAATCACTCACCGCCCGAGCGCACCGCCCGTTTTCGTGAACACCTTGCCGCGTGCGCCTGCCTACGCCGCATGCGCCTGCCTCCGAAGCCCGTCGCCGCCGCGCAACGCGCGTTTTCGTGGCCTTGCGGTAAGGTGTTCGGTTACACTGAACATGTTACTGTAACAGGTGAGTAGGGTTTCGTGCTGAAAAGATAACACTGAATCAATTTTCTATTTTCTTTACTTTTCAAATAATTAAAGATTTACATCTATATCCTCATACGAAAAATGCAGCACGACTTCTGTGTCAAAACTACCATTTCTTCTTAAAGAAAATGCAAAAGTATTTCAAATGTCTTGATGAAACTGCATGGCAAAGAAAGGGTGAATTCTGTACAATGTTTGTAAGTTAATATAAATAAAATTGAATTAAAAAATATAAAATATACAAAAATATGTTCTTGAAAAACAATCTTGAAGACTGGTTGGCGCGGCGTAGATTTTTCATTTAGGCAAAGCGTATATTTTGCTCACCCCGACCAACACTTTTAGTTTGGAACATTTGAATTCTCATAAAGTTATGGCGCTATAAAGCGTTTCTATAATAAAACGGATTGCAATAATTACGAAGTTGTATTCTTCTTCTTCTTCTTGTTATCGATTCCACTATCAAATTCCCTTTTTATCATCTTTTTGTATTGGTATTACTGATTCCGCTCCTGCTGTATCATTGATGGGGCAAATACCTATATTGGTGTCGACGACGATCCACCTTCGAGGTGATTGTCATACCTATAAAAAAAAAATCACTTAACAAGACGCTATGCAAAAGCATTGAATTTCGGCAAGCGACGACACTTGGGAAAACGACTCGCTAGGCACCGAGCGTGTACCATAGATCGCTTGTAATTTACCAAAAGTATAGCCTGTACAGTCCGCTCTTTTGATTTTTTCTAAATGTTGAACCTACAGGATACCTAGAAAGACCAGGAACCAATTTCTTTAATCTTTCTTTTCGAAGAGAATAAAGTAACATTAAATAATTTAAAAAATGACGTTGTACGATAGCTCCTTGGCGGCAAAACGTGTATTTATCCCACCTCTGCCAAACTTTTGGTGTGAGACGGTGGAATTCTCACAAAAGTTATTGCGCCGGCTATGATTATTTTCATAACATTGGATCACTCAATTCTCGCAATTTTGTTACAAAAATACTCACACTCTTGGTTTTCTGGCCTCCATTATGAAGAACGCTCAATATTTTTCTCATGACTTTTCAGAATCTTTTATGTGCATGACTGTACAAGGCAATGTCAAGTGTATGACTGTTCTTTGATCTTTGAACCAACTCCATTGGTTGTACGATTGTAGATGTCAAATTTTACATTCACATTTTCCATTAAACTGCACTTATTTTGATTGTGCTTTGGAATGACGACATTTGAATTCTCATTTATAAGGAATGATTATTTCTATTACACGGCATCACCGGACGCTGATTCCATAATTTTTAGATGATGTACTGACCTCTGCTCCCTGAGAGCCAATTGAAAAATTCGTTCAGTTCTACTCATTAGCATTCCAAACTTTCTTTGAACTTTGGGGTAACTTTACTTATTTTTAAAACAAATATTTGCCGATATTTGAAAATCGTACATTCCATTTTCATGAATAAGACTCTAATACTCTTGTAAAAAGGTTCAAAAGGTTCTTGAAATTATAGCAATAGTGTCATAGTTTAAAATATGTCTTTGTTCTATAGACGTTTTTGTTCAGCGAGTGCGCCGCTGTTTGGTTAAACTCATTTCACTCTTTTCCCGAAACGTATTAAAACCGGTTATACGATCGGATGGTGAAGAATATGTCAAAACACATCGGCCTCTAGTGGGCCAGCGCATACAGCGCTTAAAAAATTGGGATCTTACTACTAATTGTGTTATAATAAAACAAAGCGTTTCTATGATAAAACGGATTGCATTTATTATGACGTTGTATTCTTCTTGTTATCGATTCGATAGTCAAATTCCCTTTTTCGCCCAATACTGAGCAACTTATATGCCGTTTTCTGTAGCCATGTACAGGTCCTCCATCGTACAGGTCTCCGGGCACGCTGGGCTGTTATCACCTCAATGTCATTCAGGGAAGGAGTATAGCTAATATAAGCCGGGTGTTTTATCTGACAAAAAACCGCGTTGCCATGTTTGGGGTTCGGTATTTCGGCAATAAGTGTAATTGCGGCTATTTGTGGTCGAGCTTGGTTAATATTTCTGTGTGTTTCCTGGACACAGGAAACGCTATAGCGAGTGTCACGACACAACTCAGAAAGAATCTCAGAATGTTGACGAGAAAACGATCGATCGATGTATACAGAAACAACGTTTAGAGCTGTATTGGAAAATTGTCTAGGTTGGTGGTTTGCCCCTAGAAAAGGCCGCTGTTTTGGCCCACGAAAGTACTGATTGGGGTAAGGGATAACCATGACGTGGTGAAAGATTAGTCAGCCTAGACACTGCGTTACCATGTCTAGCTGATTCCAGGGCGCGCCGCGTGGAGCCTCCTTTCACGTACCCCTGGACGTTGTATTTATTATCTTAAACTAGCAGCCCTTCCCGGCTGCGCCCGGGCATGAATAATACATGTGAACCTTCTTCATAAATCTCTCTATCTATTGGTGAAAATTACATGAAAATCCGTGCAGTAGTTTTTGAGTTTATTGCGAACACACATACAGTTGCGGCGGAGGACTTTGTTTTATGATATGTTGTAGTGTTTTAATAATATGTAGTGAAGTGTTTTAAGCTATTTGGTGGGTATCCAGCTGGGTGTGGACGGATTGGTACTGCTCTGTAATTTATATGACTTTATTCGAACATTGTTCTAGTGTTTACACAATTTTCTACATTACTCATTCCTTGTATTAAGTAGGTAAGTACTTTGTGAATCGTTAATGTCTAATAAAAACAGTCATGTAAAAAAAAACAATATTTGTAATATTGTTTTCACCACATTAATAATAACTATTTAAATATCCTACATTCCAATTGCATTAAAGAGACTAAGTCTAATCAAACCTTAAATTCCTTTTCTCGTAAAATAAAGTGGCCAACTCTACTACGGACAGACATGCACGCAGATAGATTAACACGTAAAATACTCTCATTATTAATTGAGAGATAAATATGGGAAGAGAATCCACGCTGGCAGGATTTAAACCATCAGTCTTTGTTCGAGTAATAAGAATAGCATTCGAGTAATAAGAGTATATAATAATAGCATCGTCAATGCATCAATAAGTAATACCTAAGACGCGAAACTTTAAACACCCCTCTTTTCAATCGTCGATTAATAATAGTCGTGAATATTTTCAATAGGTAACTGATTATAATTTGACATCAGCACGCCTATTTGCTAACTTTTGACCACCACGGTGTACGTAATTTTTTATGGTTACTTCAATATTCATCACGGCTTCCGTATTCGACTGACATGAAATCTGTAATGGATGTTGAAGTGATTATCAAGACGTTGTACATCGAGCTTAGTTAAGTATATAAAATCTAGATAGGCTCTTTTGGCCTAAAAGCGTAGCAAAAACTAGTGTCCAACGCATAGTCGGTCGCGCACTCACAGCTACCAATTTGACCAATGACATTCTATTGAATTTGACGGATTTTGAGAGCATAAATTGACAGGACGCGTGTGATAACACAAAGCGCTGTCACGCATACAAGCATCGAAAAATTGAACTGTTTTAAATCATCAAAAAAAAAAAACATGACGGTGTCTAGAGAGTATATAGTCAAAAACATCGAGTTAGCAAATAGGCCTGCAGTACGCAGCTGGCCCGCGCAGATCGATGGAGGCAGGCGTGACCTGCGACTGCATGAGTGGGTGTACCTACCTGTGGATTATGTCTTCAGATATCCCGTTCAATATACTCCTGTAGCATTAATCGAGAAAGATAAAGTTGATAATTGAGTATATATTTTCCAATGTTATGTAAAGTTAAAAAGGTAAATAATTTTACAGTAATTCTTTACGTGAAAGTTTTACTACAGGAGCTATGGCTTTCCAAAGCTTTCTTTAGATTGGGATAAAGAGCCATCACAATCCATTGTTGAACGCTCTTTACAATTTAACGGTGAATTACTACTTTTATCTAATGCAAATACCGCGTCACTTAGGAACATTACCAGACTGCACTGTTCGTCTATTGGGGTTTGAAGACGCTAGTATCAAGGCGTACGGTTGCGTTCTATATTTACATACAACCTATCCTAATGGTGACATCAATGTGCAGCTGGTGTGTTCTAAATCTAAAGTATCCCCGCTTAAAACTGTAACGCTCGCTAGGCTTGAATTATGTGCCTCTCTTTTGCTGGACAGGTTTATTCTACTTTAAATGATCGCTATCCTATTGAAGAGAATTTCGCTTTATCAGATTCTACAATCGCTGTCAAGTGTATACAACACTTGTCGCCGCACCGTTGGCAAGTGTTTGTTGCCAACCGTGTCAGTAAAATACAGGAAAATATTTCTCCTGACCGCTTTTTTCATATAAACGGAATAGACAATCCCAGTGACTGTCTATCGCGAGGCCTTATGCCTTCTCAAATTTTGGATCACTCCCTGTGGTGGTATGGACCAAAATGGACTCGCTCGCTTGTCTCCCAGTGGCCGGTCGTACCATTTGAGGCTAATATCCATGACTTTCCGGAAATGAAGTCATCCGCTACCTTCGCTGTCGTGTCTTGCATTGATAATAATGCTGATCCGCACCCGCTTGTAGAACTCGCTTTGCGTATTTCCTCATGGAAAAAAATATTATGCGTTATTTCGTACGTTTTACGCTTTATTAAAAAGTTACCTCGCGCTTCCTCTCTTCAAGTCTTAGACCTTGAAGCCGCTGAAGTAGTTTTACTTCGATCTTTACAACATCAACATTTTGCTGATGAAATTAAAAATATTTCTAAAGGCAACTTGCCTTTACCTTCTTTTCGTAAGCTCGATCCGTTTATCGACGATAAGTATTTACTTCGAGTCGGTGGTCGCCTTACGAACGCAAACATTCCCTTTGAGAATAAACATCCAATTGTTCTCCCTCGCCGACATCAAATCGTGGACTTAATCATTGATGATTGTCATCGCTCTAATTATTATACTGGGTCACATCTTCTTATGTCGTTATTGCGTCAACGCTTTTGGATAATTTCTGCTCGAAATATAATTTGTCAACGCATTGGGAAGTGCAATAATGTTTTAAGTATGCGCCTTCACATTCCTCGCCTATGATGGCCAACCTTCAAGCTGCCCGCGTGCAAGAGGAAGCTAAGGCTTTCACTCACACTGGTGTTGATTACGCTGGACCTATAACGCTAGCGCGCAAACTTGGCGTCCGAAGTCAAAAAGCATATACTTTATTTGCTTGACAACCAAAGCAGTTTATATTGAAATTGCGTCCGATTGTAGTACAGAAACTTTTTTGAACGCTTTCAAACGATTTCTTTCTAGACACGGTCGTGTATCCATTATGTATTCCTATAATGGAACTAATTTCATTGGCTCAAAGCGACAGTTGGATGAACTTTATAGTTTCTTGGAGAACCAAGAGACTTCTAACGCATTTCAAAATGAATTTTTGTTCAAAATGAGTTTCTAGGTTATAGAATCTGTATCCCTTAACCTTTATGCTGTCTGAGTATCCTGTAAGAATACATTTCACAGATTTCTTATCCCATTTCTTACGATTTTGTTTAGCAATATGTTCCATGACAGTGCTACTAAATTTCCTGATATGACTGAAATCTGGTTTTGTGCCAGTCCATAGTTCATATGGCGTTCTATTATCCAACGCAGCAGCCACAGTTCGATTCTGTAGGTACACTGCCGTATTGGTGGCCTCACCCCAAAACTCTTTTCCCAGGTTTGTATCAAAAAGTAGACACCTTGCTTTTTCTACAACTGTACGATTCAATCTTTCACATAAACCGTTTTGTTTCGGGGTGTATGGGTTGCTTTTCAGGTGGATAATACCAGCACTGTTTAGGTTATCTTGAAATTCCTTATTGCAATACTCTAAACCATTATTGCTTCTAGTATTTCAGAGCCTAATTTTTGTGCTTTAGAAAATAAACAAATGTTATGCGACTGTAATCATCGCCAATAACAAGAAATACCTTGCTCCTCCTATTGATTTAGTCTCCATAGGGCCACAAATGGCTGTGTGCACTAAATCTAGCAAGTTACTGCTTCTTAGACCACTGCCTTTAAATGGTAAGCGACACTGTTCACACACTTCACAACATGTTTTACAAGAAGCCTTGCTTATTTCTACTTTTTCATCAAATGAAATTCCCAAGACAGCATTTTTCATTTTATTTAAGTATTCCTTGTTGACATGTCCTAATCTGCGATGCCATGTTACTCCTGACACAGCTGTTGCAGCCAAATACTCGTGGGATACCTAGTTTACTTTGTACACCCCATTGACCAATACTGCTGTAGCGACTAACTGTTGCTTTTTATTGTAAACACAACAGCCTTTATCTGTGAAAGACACACTGTTTCCTTTTTTAATTAGTTGACTGACTGATAGTAGGTTAGTAGTCAGAGATGGTATACAGCATACGTCTTCTATCACGATGTCGTATTCGCAATCATCAGTTGAAGTCGTTATTATAACATTGCCATAATACTGTCATCTTTTCACTATTAGTTAAGACAATTCCTTTATTTTGTTCATATGTCAAGATATTTGGAAAGAAACTTGTTTAAAAAAAACTTGTATTTTATTATAATAAATACAAGTATTCACTAATATAAATATGAAATTGGTGACATTTAAAATTAATTCCAAATTAAAATTATCTAACAATAAAACTAACTAAAAATAAAATTAAACGCCTAAAATATAAATCATACAGTCCCTCCAGCTGCTCACCCCTGGGCATCGTGCCCAAAAGGCTGGCAGCATTGCCAAATTGAATGGCAATGCTTATACGCTGAGCTAGATAGTTTCCAGCCCTTTGGTCACGGGATACCTCAATAAGCTTTTTAGCCAAGAAACTAAAAAGCTTATGGGCTGATGGACCCTACTCAAAAACTACTTAAAAACTACGTTCTGATTCTTGTAGAATGACCTCGATTTCACGGTGCATTTCGCTTTTATATCAAGTTGTGGTCACGCCGCCTCTGGGTGGTTCAGGGAGACAATATACTCATTAACTTGATGTCCTCATTGTGTCCACCGGTTGTTTAGACTGGACATTGGATCGTGGTACGCTCTGCCAACGATGTCCATGGTGATATGCATGGCATGTGGAGCTGTGCTATTATTTTATTAGCTTCATGGAATTGAGCTTGTTGACTGACTCTCCCCCGCTAAATTTGAAGTTCATGGTTTGTTTACCGTGGTACTGAAAAAATTGAAGGCAAACAACACAATGATTAATATAAATTCAAGGAGACCAAATTGAATATAATTATGTATCTCCAAGATGCTTTTGTTTCATTTGACTAAGTTTTGTAGTAATTTTACTGGAATCATAGCTTAGTTCTATTTCTGGAACTTTCTCAAGTTAAAGTATTTCTAATTTTGCTGTTATAATCTTCTCTTTAGTTTCTTTAGTTTTAAATCGCTGAATTCCAGAAATTATGACATCACAATTTTCACTTTCTAATAGATAGGGACCACTTATCCATGTAGTCTCTTCATGAGTTCCACATTTAATTTTTACTTCAGTGGTTTTGTTAAAATACATTTAAATTCCTTTTGGTGGTACTTCATGAATATCTTCTTCTGGACATTTAATTGGAACGATACTGCATTTTCTTGAATTTTTGGCTAGTAATATCTTAGTCTCACAAATATTTTGGATAATTGATGGTTATAAACGAGTCTCATGCTTTCCAAATTTTTTTGGATGTTCACAAGATCATTATCATCTAGGTTTCCTGTTACAAATTTAATAACCGAGCCTAAACCATTTATATTCCCTCTTTTAAATCTAGATTGGATATACAAGTGATCACATATTTCTTTAATATGTGCTAGTATAACATCTACGATAGGGTATCGTATATATGGTGATACTTAATAGTTTTAGAACTATTCTTTAAATTTTCAACAATTTGATAAATTGTCTTGAAATTAAAAATAATTGGATTCATATCCAACTTGTGAATTATTGTCCATTTTCCTTCTATAATTTTGGGATGTTTAAGATCCAAAAGTAACATATTGCCTTCGGATTTTAACGATCTGAAGTTGAATCCTCTTGTAATGACACATCTGTAATATGTACACACAGGTTCTTCAACATGATACGTTCTGCCATTACTTAATTTATACTTATTATTGGGTTCACAGCTTACTATGGTAAAGGGTCCTAAAAATCTAGCATTTGTCTTATGTCTCTCAACTTTACTATTTTTCAAATAAGCTGTATCTCCTACTTTAAATGATTTGGAAGGTCTTATAATTTATTATTGATATACGCATTTCTATCATTTTTACTTTTCTTTAAAACTTTGTGCATGTTTTTGTTTAACTCCAAAACAGATTGCTTTTGTTGAGTTGTATATCTTTGTATTGCAACTCGTAAATTATCACAATTACGAAGTTGTGGCTTTCTACCAAAATGTACTTCAAATGGTGTCATATTATTTTTGTTGAATGTGTAGTGTTATTATATGCATATGTTATGTAAAATATTTTTAGAGTTTGATCTAAGTCAGAGTCTCGCTATAAACGATATAACTCTTGTATAGTATTATGTAATCGTTCAACATCTGAATTAGATTTATGATGTTGAGGAGACGTCGTATGATTTACTATATTATAAGTTTGAAACAATTCAGAAATAATTTCAGAGCAGAAAGATTGCTCTCCATCATGCACTATCTTTTTTGGAGTACCAATCATTGCAAATATTTCTGACAAAGTATCGTGAACTTTACTTTTCTCAGCTGGTTTTATTATAGCGTATTTTGAAAAAATTTCTTTCTAAAGACATAAAATCTATATGCCATATTTCCATTGGCTCGTGAGGTTTTTCTGTTTCTAAAGATAAATTTGTATGAGGATGCCTATTTTTTTTTTGACAGAGCTCACACTTTAATATAAATTTTTTAATTTGTTTATGCATATTTTCCCAATAATATTTTTCTTTAAGTTGTTTATAAACGCTTTCAATACCATGTCTATTGTTTTGCAAATGACATTTTTTAATTAGTTTTAGTTGCTCTTCTTTTTCAGTTATCTCAACTAATGATTTTGTATATCTGACTAGTTTGAACTTAGTATGATCAAAATATTTACGATATACTTCCGAAATCCGAATTCTTTAATTAAATCTTCTTTTTCTCCAGGTGGTATGTAAAAGTACCAAATACCATCTTTAAAAGTAGCCTTTTTATAAGGTGCTACCTCAAATATTACTCGTCTTAAACGTTTAGGTAGATAAGAATTAATAATTGGAATACCGTCATCACTATCTTGTTGACTAGAGTGGATAGTTGCACGACTACTACTAGGAATTGAATCATTGGAAGAATCGCTTGTTATAGATTCGACAGGACGCGAAGTTCCTGGTCTAACATCTAATAAATCTTCAGATGTATGATGAATTTCGACACGATTTAGTGCATCGGCAACATGATTATCTTTTCTTTTTACATGTTCAATGGAAAAGTCATAATCTTGTAATTTAAGTTTCCATCGAGTTAACCTTTGATTAGGCTCTTTTAATTTAGACAACCAAATTAATGCTTTGTGATCAGTTCGTAAAATAAACTTACGACCGTTAAATAATTGTTAAATAATATGCTAAATTGATTAACTGCCCATATTAATCCTAATAATTCTTTTTCGGTTGTATTATATTTTGTTTCAGCTTCACTTAAAGTTCTGAATGCGTAAGCTATATGATGTTTAATTTGACTAAGTACAGCCCATAATGCTATATCAGATGCGTCAGTTGTGACTACAAAGGTTTTATTAAAATCAGGAAATGCTAACGCAGGTGCGTTAGTTAACAACTGTTTACAAGTAGCGATAGCGTCTAAATATGATTTATTATTTATATCTATTACTGCGCCTTTTTTTGTAGATTGTGTTAATGGTTTAATGATTCTACTGAGGTTTGGAACAAACTTTCTATAATATCCTATTAAACCTAAGAAACCTCTTAGTTCCTTTAAATTTTTTGGAATTGGATACTTTTGAATAACCTCATTTTCTTTTGGTTTGGTTTCATACCATCTGTATTTAAGATATGACTTTTAATGACGTATTGTCTTTGTAATGAGGCGTCATTGTTTGGTTGGATTGACATGTTAGTGTATTGTGTTTTATGTACTAGGTATTTTTGGTGCAGGTAAAACACTCGCAAATTTTTGTTTTATATGTTCAAATCGACCTTTGGCCTCTAGCTGAAGAATCTTTTGAGCAGTTTCATTAAAACTACAATTACTTACAATAATAAATTTGATCATGGTATGGCAAAGAATTCTTTAAAGTATTTTGTGCCATATCTATATGAGGCTCCATAACTTCATCAACTAAACTTATATTTTTATACTTATCCATAACTTACTTTTAATAAAAAAAAATTTTTACTTAAGCTCAAAAATCAAATCTCTATAAGAACTTTTCTTTTTTACATTAGATAGCTCAACTAAGAGTGTGTTAAATTCTCAATTATCTCCTCACTCGACTTTAAGAGAGGCTTCTATTGAGTCCAAATTAAACCCATGATTTATCGTTGAAGCTATTTGTGCGGCTCTACGCGTGAGGCGCGTTAATAATATCATAACATTTTGCGGGGTAGGACCACCAGCAATATCTAAAAAGTTCTTAGCACAATTAATATAGGTGTATATACTATTTGCGGTACCATCGTATTTGGGAACGAAATTTACAAGTTTTAACGGGTCCATTGGTGACATCGCCAGGCCTGAATTACTCTCACTAGATGAGTTTGGGTTGGACATTCTCACAAAATTCAGAAGAACCGAGAAGGAAGGATATGAGTAAGGAATGCGGTTTCACTTACAGCGCTCCGATGATGATAATCCTCTTTACTCTTGTTACCATTTAGTTTGTTTTCCTTTCCTTGACAAAATTTGTTTTCCGGTTCCCAGGGCAATGACTTTAGAGCCACCAAATTAACTTGCGATGCTGAAATTTGTTCGTCTGGGCCCCACTACGGGCGCCAGTCAAGATATTTGGAAAGAAACTTGTTTAAAAAAAAACAACTATTTTTTATTAATATACATACAAGTATTTCCTACTTAAAAACTACGTTCTGACTCTTGTGGTATGACCTCGATTTCACGGTGCAGTCCGCTTTCATATCAAGTTGTTGTCACGCCGCCTCTGGGTGGTTCATGGAGACAATATACTCATTAACTTGATGTCCTCATTGTGTCCACCGGTTGTTTAGACTGGACATTGGATCGTGGTACGCTCTGCCAACGATGTCCATGGTGATATGCATGGCATGTGGAGCTGTGTTATTATTTTATTAGCTTCATGGAATTGAGCTGGCATTCATAACCCAACTTTTGTTTGCTGTTAGGTGAACACTTGCCCCAGAGTCGATATACCAATCATTTATGTTGAAATTCGCAATTAAAAATACTGCACTAATGCGTTTGATTGCATTCTTTCTTTATGTTTCTTAGTTGCTGAATTATTTTTGTTATTCATGCACTGATTTTTGTAATGGCCGACTTGTTTACACCGATAACATTTCACCGCCTTGGTGTTTGACGGAACAGTATTACTACCTGAGATTACTATCAACATCACAATTTTTCTTGGCCATCATATTTTTATTTTGCTTTGCATTCTCTTAATTTCTGCGCTGTATCGATAATCTGCGTCACACATGACGTCATCGAACTGCAATTATCACGCCGGATTGAAATCAAATTTCTCAACAGACTTATTCTCCGTGAAAAGCCACTATCATCAAATAATTGCTGTAGTTTATTGCCTAAACGGGCCCATCTGGTTCAAACGGAACGGGGATGTCGGAGAAGGATGCAGCAGAACTGGAGGCCGGTAACACCTCGACTATAATTATTTTAGATCACTTACAAATGTCCCGGTGACACGCTTGCTGGTGCCGGTGGTTGATGCGCGCGAGATCCGATCCGGGAGGTACCTCCTGTTGTGAGTTCTCTCAGCTACCTCTATGTACCCGCGGAATTTCGCCACCGCCCACACTACCGCTAGCGCCTCACGTTCCGTCGTTGAATAATTCTGCTCAGTACTAGTGAGTAGGCGACTAGCGTACTCAACCGGCCGCTCAATCGACCCCTCCCCCTGGAGCAAAACAGCTCCTAAACAATAACCACTGGCATCCGTACTGAGGACAAAGGGGAGTGTCTCATCTGCCTGACGGAGAATCGGCGCGGAGGTAAATAGTGACTTTATTTTCTCGAACGCTTTTTTCTGCTCAGGTTCCCATCGCCAGGCAACATCCTTCTTCAAAATCAAAATCAAAATCAAAACGTTTATTCAGAAAATAGGCCTTTGCAGGCACTTTTTCACGTCATATCATATTTAAAATTATCTTATTAGATAATATGTATTTATTAATTGTTCAAAAGCTACAGACTACTAAGCCTTCAAAAGGTTGGTGAGCGGCCTCAAGACTTTCGCGTATTTGGGTACAAACCTGCGAAACCAGTTGGCAGTTTGCAAGAAACACTTCAACTGCTTGATATCACGTGTGGCAGGCATCCTTGAAATGGCTGCAGTCTTATCAGAATCCACCTGGAGACCTCCTGGAGTAATGACATGCCCCAGAAACTTCACGGAACTCCACGCAAAATGGCTCTTTGCCCGGTTGACTCTCAACCCGAACATGGCCAATCGATCAAACACAGCTTCCAGGTCTGCTAAATGCCTTTCAAAAGGCCCTGGGGACAACAAAACCAGGTCATCCAAATAAGCCATGAGGGATACCCCGTTCAAATTCGACCTGAACCGATCAATAAGGCGCTGAAACGTAGCTCCAGAGTTGCGCAGCCCCATCGGCATGCGTTTAAACCTGAACGTACCGTGCGGCGTGATGAAAGAAGTCATGTCCCTATTCTCAGGGTGGACAGACACCTCAAAATAGTCAGATTTAAGGTCGAGGGTCGTCATGTACTCACTGGTCTTGGCCGCGTGCAGCATATCCTCGATCCTTGGGAGTGGGTACCTGTCCGGCTCAGTCACTGCGTTCAACTTACGGTAGTCTATACATACCCTATAGTTGCCATCCTTCTTGGCAACAAGCACGACGTTTGAAGCCCAGGGGAACTCGCACTAGGTATTCAACGATATCATCAGCCAACAGCTGATCCAATTCCTTCCTGAGCGCGTCTCAGTGGCTCGGAGACAACCTAAACGGAGGACTGGCAATAGGCTCTTGTCCTTCCTTCACCTTGATCCTATGGACGGCAAACTCCGTCGCTGGGCCTCTGTCGCTGAATTGGGCCCTCCTCTTCGTAAAATAAAGATTAAGTGCTCGTTTCTCATTCGCTGTTCATCATCTCGCAAAGCGAGCTCGGTGCCGTCGCAGTCCGATAACGCGCGACAGTCAACTTCACTCACCTGTGGAGAGCACGGCACGGCAGTATTCATCCGAACGCGATGCGGAGTAAACGTAATCCGTAATTGGGCGCGCGGCGTGAGCACTCTCAGCATCCCGTGGCGCGCAATCGGCATCAATATTCACGTGCGGCGCGGTGCGAGCACTCTCAACCTCCCGTGGCACGCGATCACTATTACCGTACACGTGCGGCGCGGGGCGAGCACTTTCGGTCTCCCGCGGCGCCTGTTCAACATAACTACTCACGTGCAACACGGTACGAGCACATTCGGCCTCCCGCGGCGCGTGATCATCATTAGCGTACACGCGCGGCGCATGTTCACTATTGCCGTGCACGCGCGGCGCGAGGCGAGCTCCCTCGACCTCCCGCGGCGCGTGTTCACCATTGCCGGGCACGCGCGGCGCGGTGCGAGCACTCTCGGCCTCCCGCGGCGCGTGTTCACCATTGCCGTGCACGCGCGGCGCGGGACGAGCACTCTCGGCCTCCCGCGGCGCGTGTTCACCATTGCCGTGCACGCGCGGCGCAGTGCGAGCACTCTCGGCCTCCCTTGGCGCGTTACCAACGTCATTACACGAACGGGGTGTGCGGCGCGCACTCTCCTCTTGTGCGCCAATCACCGCTTTACGGCTACTAGCAAAATCGTAAACTTGGCTTGGCGTATCTGCAAAAGACCAAGTACCTAAAGCCATGTTTAACACCATACTTGCTTCGATGACGAAATCGAGTCCCAACAGCGTCTTGGTGTCGCTCCCAGGCACAATCATGAAGCTGGTCGCGAAACTGCGATCGCCCATATGCACGCTCACATCGGCGCAGAGTATGCGTCTCTTCTGACACGAGCCATCCGCCAGACATATTCCTCCACAAATTTTATACCATAAAGCGCGGGGCTCGCGATACAGTGCGTGGCCCCAGTGTCAACGATGGCTACGCCCCAATGACCTAAAATACCTATATCAACCGTAGGCTGTGTTATGACATTGGTGGCAAATCTAGGTACGGGACCGACATTATCAAAAACTCTTAACTGGCGGTGACTTACACTACCTAGCAACTCGTTACTAAACGAAGCACTACTAAAAGTAACGGAATTAAAACTCGACTCATGTTTAAGAGTACCTACTTTACTATCGGACTTGTTTACTTCATTGCCCGTGCAAAAACCACACTTCGATCTTATAACACCGGGTCGGCCACACCCGTAACAACTAATCGAAGACGCCTCGTTTCTAACTTTCGTATCGGATTTTTCGATAAACCGATTTCTACACTCATTAGCCGTATGACCGCGAATTTTACATACAAAGCACCACGTTCTGTTGTTCGAACGCGGTGTTACCGCGTTCTGTCTCGCGGTCGCCGTGTTTACCGCGTTCTCACTACTGCCGGTTCCATGGCCGGGCTTACTAAAAGGGAAGGTACTTACATGCGCTTTTGACTGCGTACAAACCTCAGCGACGGCATCTTCAACATACCGGCACTTTTGTATTAACCTTTCGATACTTTTAACACTTTCGCGATCGACACGTTTTCGCACTCGTCGGTGTAGTAAACCGTACACTATATCGACTTGAGCAGATTCCGGCAACTCATACACTCATTTTCTGCTCGTTCATCTTCCCTCTGCTCCGCGGCGAACATCTCTCGGAACAGCTTATACGCGGGCTTCGGTTTTCCGTAGGCCGCGCGAAGACGACGTATTGCTTCGGGCCAGGTTGTAATCCCTGAGCGCGCGCCTCTCCACCAGACCAAGGCGCCCCCCTCTAGCACAATAGACAAACCGCGCAGCGCGTGGTAATCCGATACGTCGGCACACTCCTTGTACACCTCCAAGGACTCGACAAATGCCTCCAGTGCTTCTGGGTCGTTCTAGCTGCCGTCGAACCGAGCCGTGCAGCGAAAAAAATTCCCGCTCATCATAGGCGCGTATCCTAAGCTGGGTCGCGCCGTGCTTTGGGCCACCGGTCGCAGAGTCGGCGATGCAACCGGTTCTTCCTGGGCCGTGGTGGATCCTCCGTCACCACGACGTTGAAATGCCTCTATAAGACTCTTGTTCAGCTCCGCCTGCGTGCGGGAGAACTCCTCCATCATCCTGGTTATGAGCCGCTCCGGGTTGTAAACAGACGTGGGCTCCTGAACACGGGCAGCGGTTGGGCCCGGGGAATCCTCGCGCATCGGGTTCTCCGCTGCCGCCTCAAACTCCGTTTCGCTGCCGTCATTCGCAGCCGCTCCTTTACCAGCCTTAGAAAGGCCGGCGGCTTTAGAACGCGTCGTCGCCATCTTGACATCGCCGTCACAGCACAGGAACAAAATCGCGCGGCGTCGCGTGGGCAGCGCGTGGGTTCTCGAATGTTCTTTTCGACACTAGGCCACTACGTATGAGCGCCACATATAACGGGTGATGCCAGGAGAAATAGTAAAAAGACTGGGATGCACTCAACTATTATATATTGATACCAAAAACTTTTACAAATTCGGGTCCCGACATTTAGTTTGCGATTTGAACGCACAGACGCAGCCCCCCGCTACGAATGAGCTGCGCCGGCCGGCTGAGGTTTGTACTGCAAGCAATGCGCGCCCGCGGCGGGCGAGCGAGACAGCGCTATGCAGTGAGAGCGGGATAGCTACATCTACTAACCTACTTGCTTCATATGCGGGGTGCTAAAAGAAACCTCGCGTTACGCAGTTCTTTTTTTTGTTGCCAGATTCGATTCTTAACAGAGCGAGTAAGCGAGAAGGTGAGGAGGCAAGTAAGCAAGTTAGCGAGTAAGCGAGTAGGCGAGTAAGCGAGTAAGCGAGTAAGCGAGTAAGCGAGTAAGCGAGTAAGCGAGTAAGCGAGTAAGCGAGTAAGCGAGTAAGCGAGTAAGCGAGCAAGCGAGTAAACGAGTAAGCGAGTAAGCGTGTAAGCGAGTAAGCGAGTAAGCGAGTAAGCGAGTAAGCGAGTAAGCGAGTAAGCTAGTAAGCGAGTAAGCTAGTAAACGAGTAAGCGAGTAAGCTACTAAGTGAGTAAGCTAGTAAACGAGTAAGCGAGTAAGCTACTAAGTGAGTAAGCGAGTTATCAAGTATGCGTGTATGCGAGTGAGCAAGTGAGCGAGTATGTGAGTGAGCGAGTCCAAACGAACCGTTTGTAGTGCTTGTAAACAGCACTTTGATTTTGTTCTAGAGTTACTGAAGCGGGCTACCGTAAGCTCGGTGAAAGGAAGAAATACATGGAAATGGAAGTGTCCCAAATGTATATTTGGATCATCGCAATCCGGTGCATTGTCTCCCCAACCTAGCCAATTGGACAGGACAATCGAAATCTAATGAAAATGGATGTCTGTCTCTCTGCCTGCAACTATGACCTAAAATAACCAATCGGTGCACACAGGGTGAAGAAGTGTGTGTAACTTTTTGCTACATACTTCCAGTCAAAGTTTCTACCTAATTCCTGTAATGAATCATTATTCATTACAGTAATTAGGTTACGTCGCCTAAACAGGTTTAATCATTATTTAACCTACTTTATTAAAATTTAGTTTTTAGTTTAACCTATTTTATTAATTTAAAGTTTAGGGGACGTACCTAATACTGGTCATTGTTATATAATAAGTAATATTTCAATGAATCCTGAGAATATTTATGAGTTGCTTATTGCGTATGAGGTATGCCGCGCGTAAATGTAATATTATGTGCTGGATCGGACAATATTTCACCATTGTTTATTGTAAAATGTGCAACAGCTTTGTTAAAGCCCCTTAGTATTCTCTTCAGGTGGTCTATTCAAGAAGGAAGTGTTTCAAAGTTGTGCAAGTCAGAATTTATTACACCAGTTCACAAAAAAGGTTATAAACGTAAGGTCACCAATTTTTGTCCGGTTTCTAAATTGTGTATTTTTAACAGAAAATTTTTACGTATTGTGTATACTGAAGTCTATGTTTCAAATCTGTTTATTACCCATAAAAATGGATTTTTATAAAAACCGACCATCTACTACTAACTTAATATCATTTGTTGATTACGTAACAGTTATATGGAGTCCAGAGGGTAAGTCGATTCCATTTTTAACGACTATAGCAAAGCATTTGACCGCATTGACCATTGTATTTCTAACAAAAACTAATTTCGGCTGGTATCCCTAGAAATTTATTGAGATGGTTCACTTCTTACATTTAAAATCGGTGACAGGCTGTCACGTGAATGGTTAAATATCTAAGTGGAGCCTTGTTTCCTCTGGCGTACCTCAAGGATCATTGTTGGGGCCTTTATATATATTTATTAATGTCATATTTTCTTGTTTAAATCATTGTAAATTTTTGTTGTACGCAGTTGATATGAAAATCTTCAGGAAGATAAATGTTATCAAAGACTGTTATCTATTACGATCAGACCTTCAAAGAATGGAAGAATATTGTCAGCAATGTCAGCGAAATAAATTAGACCCTAATGTATCCAAATGTCATGCAATCACATTCACTCGCAAGTTACAACCTACATTGTATTCGTAAAACTCAAAGGCCAGATACTTAAATGCATAGACAAAATTCTGGACTTAAGTGTGACGCACGATACTAAATTAACTTGTGAGTACTATGTTCAAGGAACATAATACTCTCTGACTATGTTGATCGGATTGTGAAAAAGGCTAACAAATCTTTGGGATTTTTGTTAGATCTTGTTCTCAATTTTCATCTATCTTCAGTTGAGGAGCTCCGTGGCGCAGCGGTCAACACGCCGGCCTGCGACACAGATTGTCCTGGGTTCGATCCCCGGTCAGGTCAAGATGGAAAATGATCTTTTTGTTTTTGGCTGCTTGGATGTTTATCTTTAATTATAATTGTAATAAAATATAATATCGTTGAGTTTGTTCCATAACACAAGTCTCGAACTTACTTTGGGGCTAGCTGTGTGATTTATCCGTATATATTTATTATTATTTATTTATCTATTAAATTAGTATAAATTTTGTATTGTTCCTATGTGCGTAGTATATTCGAATACTGCTCACATGTATGGAATCAACAAAACAATGTTTACATCGACAGACTTGAGTCCATTTAGCGCAGGTTGTTGAGATACAACGTACAGTATAAAAGTAATAGTTTCGTGGTGGATTATAATGGTGCAAAGATGCAAGAAACATCACCTAGCCTCTAAATATTGCTGACATGATGCAACTTGTAAAAATAGCTCAATCCCAAGTATATGTATAATTCTAAATGTTGGTTTATCATGTATCCCAACACTGTTTTTAAAAAGTAGAGTTTATTAATGATAGCTGTCTGCTATTGTTTATTTTTGTTATTTTTGTGAATGCTTTTTTTCTTTCCCTAATTTTTTTACTATTCATTTGAATTGTGGATGGACCGTCACAGTTAATTTTATTAAGTGAAACTTAATAATTTGTGCTTTTTGTTATTTATATGTTATATATTATGATTTTAATTGAATTTGTCGTCCAAATAAAATAAAATAAAATTGAATTGATTTAGTTATCCAAATAAAATAAAATAAAATAAGCGGGTGCGTGAGTAAGCGAGTAAGCGAGAAAGCTAGTAAGCGAGTAAGCGAGTAAGCGAGTTAGCGAGTAAACGAGTTAGCGAGTAAGCTAGTAAGCATTTAAGGGAGTAAGCGAGTAAGCAAGTAAGCAGTGTAACAGACTATACTGTGTCTGTTAATATTAAATAAATTTTTGTAACTAGCTACTACTAGTACAGTAAAATAAAATTGAAATAATAACTATTGAATAAAATAACCAAAATATCTAATTAAATTTTAAGCGTCATTTTTATATTTAAAACGCAATAATTGCATTAAAAAGTTCACTGTAAATAAAAACTAACTAAATATCAACGCGCAAGGCGTGATGCAGAGAGTCGTTGCGGGCAGGGGGCAGTGAAGCCGCCGCACCACCGCCGCCTGCGCAGGCCAGCCTAGCTGCGCGAAACGCGACCTTCACTCGACCGATGAGCTCTCAAGGCGACCGCACGTCGCTTTGTCCTCCGCCCTAGTGCTACGACTCACGATTCTCGTAAAGTTAATCTCGACATCCTAAGAAAATACTGACTGCTAGTCTTTTTACACTTAGTGTATGTCATGTGTGTTTCTGGAATTTCCCGTACTGGGTAAGTTGTGCATCTACTGTTTTAGTCTAAGTAGCTACTAGTTTCTTTTGTTTCCATTACTGGTGGTAGAATTGTTTTATTAAATTGCCTTCGCGGTTTAATGTAACTTATTAGGCCTAAACTCCGCTGGTGACGATATTGTTTTGAGTAGTTAAAGGTTAAATCTATTGCCAGCAGTTACTTAGGTATGTAACCGTCAGTTTAACATCTACTTCCACCCAGTTTTATTCAAATAAATATTCGTTTACCTTCCTGTCTATTGTAAATCAATTTAAAGTATTGATATAAAAATGATGAATTTGCTCAGATTTGGACTATAGGCACTCAGACAATCTAAGGGGTGATAGTATTTTACAAATGTAACATTGTTGTCCTAACAGGAACTACGACCTGGGCTTCTTTTGCTGTCAGCCGCAGCTGCAGAGAACCGCGGCAGGTCAAGGAAAGTGCGGAACCCTAAAATATCTAACCTTAACAGCCTACCTACGACCCTGATATATTAAATTTACATTCACCTTAGTAATAGTATTAATTTTTAAGATAACTTAGTAGTAAGTACTTTTAAAATAAATTCTGATTAATTTTTTTAACTTATTTTGCCGTTTTATTTAACTAAAATAATAAAACGTGACAGCAGGTAAGCGAGTAAGCTAGCAAGCGAGTAAGCGAGTACACGAGTAAGCAAGTTAGTGAATAAGTGAGTAAGCAAGTAAGCAAGTTTACCGGCAGCCAAGTAATGGAGTAAGCGAGTGAGGGAGTAAGTGTGTGAGTGAATGAGTGACCGAGTGGGCGAGGAAACTCGTAAGCGAGTGAGCAAATAAACGAGTAAGTGACTAAGCGAGGAAGTAAGTATGGGAGTAAACGAGTGATGGGGTAAGAGAGTAAGTAAGTAAGCGAGTTAGCAAATAAGTAAGTAAATGAGCAAGTGAGTAAGCAACAAACCGAGTAAGCGAGTAAGAGAGTAATCGAGCAAGCGCAAGCAAGTAAAGGTGTAAGGGAGTAAGCGTGTAAGTGAGTATACTAGAAAGTGGGCAAGTAAGTGAGTAAGCAAGTATACGAGTGAGGGAATAAGCGAGTAAGTTAGTAATCGTGTAAACGAGTAACTGAGTAACCAAGTGAGCGAGTGAGCTAGTTAGCGAGTTAGAGAGTTAGCGAGTGAGCGAGTGAGCGAGTGAGCGAGTAAGCGAGTAAGCGAGTAAGCGAGTAAGCGAGTAAGCTAATAAGCTAGTTAGCGAGTAAGCGACTACGGGTAAGCGAATTAGTGTGCTAGTAAGGGAGTAAGCGAGTAATGCAGTAAGAGAGTGTGCGAGTAAGTGAGCATGTGATGAAGTGAGTAAATGAGTGTGTTAGTAAGGGAGTAAGCGAGTAAGTAAGCGAGTTAGTGACTAAGCGGGTAAATAAGACGCGTTCACGATATTGTACCGAAATCAAGACGCGTTCACGATATTGTTCGTGCAATCTACCAATCCGCTACCGCTAAAGACCTCCAGATCGTTAAGGCTGGTTGTTAATGAGGTAGAAACATGCTGGATTACTTTGAACGCGAGTAACCCCTTAGAAACATATTTTGAAAATTTGTTATTTATCCTCCAAGAACACCTAAATATTTCAGTTTACAAATGGCTGGAAGATCGAGGCGGATCAGTTGCAACTCATCATAAACATAAACTTGTCACGCTTGCACAACTCGTCATATTTGTTAGCCGTTATTTTTTCGCGACTCGTCATTCTCACAACTCGCCATTTTCGCAACTTGTCATACAAATCTAATAGGCGTTTCAGTTGAGAATATAAGAATATTTCGTGGTTTCAAAAGAAGAAAGAAATTTCTTAGAATGTTTAATTGCCAATTCTCAGATTGTCAAACTCTTAAAATGACCAACTATTAAAAATGTCCAATTCTCAAAATTTTAAATCCTTTGGAATCTGCTGACTTGCATACAGAATATCATGTTATGACAGGCGTATGCTTAATTGCAAACCTTATAGTAAAAAATACAAGAAAAACTTTTTTTTATTGTAATTCTATTTAATGCAAATATGACTAGCTTTGACTAGCTTAGCTTAGCTTTGTAGAGAGGTGTAATGAAAACAACATATCGTTAATTAAAACTACATTGTTGATAATTGAACAATTATGACAATGTGAACACATTGTTTAATTTTAAATTCTTTAATTAACACAATATTTGTCGCGATCAGTCGCAATCTTCCTTCTTTGACAGACTACTGGCTTTCAGTGCTTTCCTGTCCTCGATAGTCTTCCAGCTATTCCACTCCTACATTCCAAGCTTCCGCAGCGTTGAATTTTTACTTATTTTTTATTTTATTTATTAAGGAAGATTTACAGGCTAATATACCAATATATAGTTATAATAACATATAAAAAACTTGCTGATAACAAATCCTTTCTAATAGATTTTCCATTTGACAAAGTAAAGTGCATAATGCAGCTGCGAATTTTAAACAATTCATGTGTACTGAGTGACAAATAAAATCTGATAACAATAAAACCTATAATTAATAATTATAATGAAACAATACTTTAGGAATGACTAAAGAAAGCTTTGCTGAGCAAGTTACATATTGTTCTTCGAGTGCTGTGAAACAAGTCAACCTGATGGGAAATTTCGTTAAAATGCTTTGAGGCACGAATTATGAATGTTTTTTTTCTATATTCAGTTCTAGCATGAGGCACGTAAAGTAATGGACGTGGTCTGAAATTTAAGAGATCGGTTCTAAGCCGTATCGTAGAGAAGTTCGGTGCAGTCTATCGAGCCGTTAGATACGCCCATCAAGAAGCTAAGGTCGTTCATAGTTCGTCTTATTTCAAGTGGCAGGAAATGATAACGTTTGCATCTGTGCTCATAGCTCACCGAAGCGTTTTGGGCTTTAAAATATAAGTATTTAGGGAACTTTCTCTGAATAGCTTCGATGCGTAATTTATAAACTTTGTATCTGGGGTTCCAGACTTGTGAAGCATATTCCAAGTGGCTCCGCACGTAAGAGCAATATAGTGTTTTACTACATTTTAGGTTATTGAAATCCGATTACACCCTTATAATGAACCCCAGGGCCCGTGATGATTTCGATACTATGTAGTCGATATGTTGGTCAAACATTAGTTTATTATCAAATTTGACACCTACATCACTAATATTATTTACTTTAGATATGCTTGTGTCATAAAACGAATATCCTATATCTATTACTATCTTCTTCCGAGTATATGAAGTGTAAAAACACTTAGAAACATTAAGATTGAGTTTGTTTTGTAAGCAAAAGGTCTCAAAATGACATAAATCGTCTTGCAGTCGGTATGCATCATCAATATTATTAATTATTTTTTTATATTTTCATATAGTCTGCATATAACAATATCTTAGAATGCTTAAAACAGTTGCTCACATCGTTTATAAATATGACATATAGAAGAGGACCTAACAACAAGCCTTGAGGCACTCCAGAAGGAATAGACAACCATCTAGATGTATAACCCTGAAGGACCACCGCCTGCGACCGATTATCTACGTACGACGAGAACCATCGGAGTAAGTTTTCGTGGATACCGGCCTCGCATAACTTTAGTATCAGTATACTGTGATCGATGCGATCAGAACATTTCGCGTAGTCCGTGTAGACTACATCTACTTGTGCTTGGTTATCCATTGCCTCAGTTAGGTAGTCGGTAACCAACAACAAGTTACTCGTTGTCGACCTTTGCCTCAAAAACCCGTGCTGTTCATCACTAAAGAAACATTTAAGCGCCGCATAAACCTGATTATAGTGTAGTAACAAAGGGGCGAGTAGGTTTATCTAAATCAAACTCCCAGAGTTACCATCCAAATGTGTATTTTCTGTTAGGTACACAAAAACTATTCAATGCGGTACACACAATCACTCTATTCAGATATCTTTAAAGCTTAGGCGTTACGAATTATTAGCTGTAGCGAGGCGGACGACATAAATTTTATGCAGAGATCTTCATTGCAGTAGGGACGTCAAAGCGGGATCGCACGACGCAGCGGCGCTGCGCAGGTCGCCTTTAGTACAGCGCGCGCCGGCCTGTGTTGCAAGGACGGTTTATATGGTGGAGTGCTAATCAAAGAGGAATTATTGTTAAATTGTTAATGTGTGATATACTACATATATACTAAATATTAATAAATATAACTACATTTAAATAAATATGTGGATACGCCACATCACTCCCCCCCCCCCCCCCCCCCTGAGGCTGTCCTAGGACAGACGATAGTAGGCCGGAGGCTTGATGATTCTACCAAAACGAGTAAGTTTGATATTATTTTTCATATTGTCATCATCATCTCTCATATTATTTCTTCTTACTTCTTTCTCCTTTTCAGCCTTATTTTCATTTGTATCGTTTTTCTTTTCAGTATTTTCTTCTCCTTTTTCTTTATTATTTTCAGTGCTTTTTCCTCTTGCTTCTCTATTTTCAGTTGTCTTCTGCATGGTTTCTGGAGTGTTGCTGACAAGGTAAGCTGGTTTTAGCCTGTCGATTGATACAGTTTGTTCTCTGCCTCGTATTAACAACTTGTATACCTTTTCTTTTCGTTCTAAGATTAGGTATGGTCCAGAATACACCAGTTGAAGTGGAGGTTTTACACTGTCATCTCGTAGTACATGAGTCGCAGTTTTCAGGTCTTTAAAGATGAAGATATTTTTGTAGCAGTGTCGAGATGCTGGAACTTGGCGAATATTATTTATTATTGTGCGGAGTCGCGCAATGAAGTCGGTCATATCCGTGAATGTGACTAAGTTTGGGTTGAAGAACTCTCCGGGAAGCTTCAGTGTCTCGCCGTAAAGAAGTTCAGCGGGTGACGCCTGCAAATTTTCCTTTTATGGCACATCTCATGCCAAGAAGTACCGAAAGGAGTGTTTCAGTCCAGTTCGCTGTGCTGTGGCAGGTGATTGCGGCCTTGAGTTGACGGTGCATTCTCTCTACCATGCCGTTACACGCAGGATGGTATGCCATAGTCCTGTAGTGTTTGAACCTAGCGATACCAGATAGATATTTAAATAATGTGGATTCAAACTGTTTACCACGGTCAGTTACAATCTCGGTCGGGCATCCGAAACGTGAGATCCATCCTTGCAGTAGCATTTTCCCGACAGTTTCTGCCGTGATATCTGCTATTGGGAAAGCTTCGGGCCATCTTGTGAACCTATCCACAGCAGTTAAGCAAGACATCCATCTGCTATGGGGAGAGGTCCAATGAGGTCGATATGCACATTTTGGAACCGAGCTTTAGGAAGGCTGAATGTGTTGAGAGGTGACGAAGTATGTCGGGTTATCTTCGATGATTGACACGCATGACATGCCTTTGTCCATTCTCTGCAATCCTTTCTTATTCCTGACCAAACGAATCGCTGAGCAATTAGATTTGCAGAAGCTTTTGTACCAGTCACGTGAGCAAATCAAAAAGTCATCCAAATAACAAAAACAGAAATCCATGCCTCTGGTCATCTCATCTACGAATCTTTCGAACGTCTGACCTGCATTTCTCAGACCAAATGTCATAAACATGAATTCAAACATCCCGAACAGCGTAGTAATCGCCATTTTAGGTATATCCTCCGGTTTCATCGTAGGCTTTTACCAAGTCAATGGTGCTGAACACCGTGCATCCAGATATATGATGGGTGAAATCCTGCACGAAATTGTGCAGCCATCTGTCGCCATTAACAACCACTCTTGGAGTTTTCCGGTTTGTAGTCACACGGTTGTTGGCATACTCGAGCGTTGACTCCATATTTAAAATGGTAAAAGCAAACAGGATACCTTCTGTAGTTTGACTGCGACCGACGACCACGCTGGGCACTAAAACTGCCACGTGACCTTGAATTTGATCGTCGGTGATTCCTGTCCTTTGACGTTAGGGTGTCAATTTTGCGAGTCAGCTCCTCAATTTGCTTTGCCATCTTGTTGATCACCGAATCCGAAGAAGTGCTGGTTACTGCTACCTGTGGGACTGAGGGCACAAGGTCATGAACTTTGTCTGCCAGGTCTGCCAATGCCTAAAGAGAAGAGTCGGGTTGGGATGCAATAACCGTCTGCAGGTTTGCAGGGAGACGGCTAGACCAGATCGTCTGCAAAAACTCCTTAGGTATGTTAAGACGAAGAGCTGCTTTACTTGTTTTTCTTTCGACGCTGAGAGTCTCCTTATCAGCTCTGTCTTCAACTTGACGTACTTCCCTTTCGCCGGTGACGCAAAAATTATTACTTTAACCTCGGCAGCATACCGTGGCTCAAGCTGAGCGGTGACGTAATAATACTTCGTCTCGTCATCCTTGATTCCTACGAAATTACCTTCGATTTGTGCGAACCAAACAGCTGGTTCATCCGACCAAAATGGTGGTAATCTTACGCCCACTCGGTAAATATCGGATGGTGTAAACGCACCTTTTGAAGTCATCGTGTCATCTTGCTGACAGCTTGTCTCGGTATTAGACATTTTTTATGGAAAATATTTACTGCCTTACTTGGATATATCCAGGTGTGGTGTACCGATCTGGGCTCTCTTGAGGGTCACCAGTGTAGTAACAAAGGGGCGAGTAGGTTTATCTAAATCAAACTCCCAGAGTTACCATCCAAATGTGTATTTTCTGTTAGGTACACAAAAACTATTCAATGCGGTACACACAATCACTCTATTCAGATATCTTTAAAGCTTAGGCGTTACGAATTATTAGCTGTAGCGAGGCGGACGACATAAATTTTATGCAGAGATCTTCATTGCAGTAGGGACGTCAAAGCGGGATCGCACGACGCAGCGGCGCTGCGCAGGTCGCCTTTAGTACAGCGCGCGCCGGCCTGTGTTGCAAGGACGGTTTATATGGTGGAGTGCTAATCAAAGAGGAATTATTGTTAAATTGTTAGTGTGTGATATAATACTACATACATACTTAACATAAATAAATTCTTCTTCTTCTTTTCGAGTCAAAATGGTTAATTTTGCTTTACTAAATCGTTTTAGACCAGTATGTGGCCACAGCGATACATAAATAAATATAATTTCATATAAATAAATATGTGGATACGCCACAATATACTACTCTTTCAAATACCTTAGCAAATTGACACAGTTTAGAGATCTGTCTGTAATTTTGTATGTTATTCTTTTCACCTTTTTTATGGATAGGCGTGATGAAAGCCGATTTCCATAATTTTGGTACAACACCCTCAAAATAATGATCGACGAAACAGGATTACAAGTGGCAATGTTAGCTGTTTAGCGCAGTTGACTATAAAAATTGGAGGAATTTCATCCGGCCCACCCGACTTATTTATGTCAAGTGCCTTTAATATTTTGAATATTTCCAGTAAGCATATTTCAACCGACACAATATTACACGTAGTAGGAAGATTTATATTTAGTGTTGAACTTGACGGAGTAGCACTTGGAGTTGTTCTGTGCAAAAAAGAGGAATGAAAGTAATCCGCGAATAAGTTACAAATACCTTCACCCGAATCGGCAACCCTATCTGCGTACAACATCGTTGAAGGTACATAATGAATGGGATTTATTTTTACTTTTGACCTTTTGACCAAAATGACTTTGGATTATCAGTGATAGAAGTTTGAACTTTCGCTATATATTCCTTGAAACATTTTTCTTCAACCAGAATAGCCCGTTGTCGTAATAAAGAAAATGTATGGTAGTCCGATAGGTTACCGTAACGTTTATATTTACGATGGTACTTCCATTTTTAGGGCTTCGTAGTAAACTAGGAACCCTTATAGTTTCGCCATGTCTGTCTGTGTCTGTCTGTCTGTCCGTCCGCGGTTTTACTCAGAGACTATAAGTACTAGAATGCTGTAATTTGGTATGAGTATGTGTATTAATCATGGCAAAAAAGTCGTAGAAAAAAATCTTGAATTTTTTTTTTATTTTGGGTAGCTCCCATACAAGTAAAGTGGGAGAGTAAATTTTTTTTCTATTTACCCATCGTGTGGGGTATCGTTAAAAAGGTCTTTAAAAAATATTGTGAGGTTGAGAACACCATTTTTCGATTTACTGATCCGTTTCCGAAATATTTGGTTTTTTAAATTTTTGTTAGAGGTACGTATCCCCCCCCTCTATCTGCTAAACGGTTATATATGGATACGTGAAAAAAATTACAGCAGTAGAATATATACTGAAGTTGAAAGGAAAACTATCAGAGCTGGGTATTAAGTGCAAACTAAAAAGGTTATAGGCAACCAACTTATAAAATGTACTGGAAATTGTAAAATTTCATACAATCTTTATTGTTAGATGTTTTTGGTTGTTAAACTGTGTGTGTGTAAACAGTGTGAACTCAAAGTTGTCATTCGCAACTACGGAACACTATATTGCGCGTAGTCCGACACGCACTTGGACGGTTTTTTTCCTTTAATATTTTACGAAGAGCAAAATTAAACCATCGAGGACTTTAAGTCGATGTTACGAGTCGGGTTGGTACGTATTTGTTTCTGATCTGGTATATTCTCTCATAAAATAGGGTTGTACAGTGATCAATCGGGCCGTTACACAATAGCGAGTACCAGTCGGTCCCATCTAGCTCAGAACAAATAGATGCATAATCGGCTTTATAATATAGGAATTAACGACGGGGTTGGTCATGTAATAATTCAATGTCAGCAAATTTAGCCTCAATACAAATAGATTTATGCTGAGGGTCTTCGGAGACCAAAGGTGAAGTACAAGCTTTCACTTTTAAAATCTCATTGCACAATACTAAATCTAAAATGCGCCCTTTGCAATTCTTTTCACTATTATATTGATTGAGGCTGCAAATATTTAGTGTATCTATGAGATCAACAACGTGCTGACTGCTGACCCGTTATATTTTCTGGTTGTAAATAGGGTACATGCATATTATTTAACCAAGCGACATGATTTTCCTGATTAAAAACGCCCAAGATTATGAATTTATCTTGGGAGCATAACATGACTGATGTGGACAACAGGCTTCTCTTAGATAAGGTAAAAATTTCATCGTAGAAACAGTTACAGATCGAGTAACATAGAAATGACTTTTTTATTACCGTTAGTAAGTTAATAATATAATACACTTAACGTTTTGAACATTTTACAGCGTTCATGTTTGCAGGTACAGTAAGTTGTCATTTTTCTGTAAGAACTATGCAAAATTTCACACACAAGTTTTCGAAGAACACAGTTCAAGGAGCAAACAGCGGTAATGCTCTTGACATTGCTTTATTGAAGAAATTAATGGTTCGCGATACTCATGAAAAGAACTTGGCTTATTTATTAATAATAAAATTAAATATTTTCTAAACGACTTTAGACACACCGATATTCATTACGATAAACTCATAATTAAAGTGCCAGTAATAAAAATCTAAATATCCTTAATCTAAAGCACAAGTCGAATACGGTGCAGTTCAAAGCTAAAGCATTTTGACCTATTTATGTTTGCTTGTGTCATTGGATAATATTTGATTGATTATTGAAAAAGTTATACCTACTGATTCATTCAGCCTTAAGCACTAGATAGTTCAGGCGATGTAGACAAGCTCCGTGCGCAGCGGTCAACACACCTGCTTGCGACACGGGTGGTCCCGAGTTCAATCCGCGGTCAGGATAAGATGACAAATGATCTTTTTCAGATTGACTTGGGTCTTGGATGTTTATTAGTATTTTTGCTTTGTATTTTTAGAGATTATGTATGTATGACTGTACGAAGAGAAAGTTTATTTATATACTAGAATTCTTTAGTTTAATTACCTTTTCCACAATGACGTTTTGCCTTGCAAATATAGATTTTAAACTGTTACCGAATTTCAAAGGTGTAACGTTTTTATTATGTTACTCTTTTATTATCAAATTCAAGGTAACCGCTTTGAGTGAATTTTCCCTAACGATGCTCCCAATTTTTAAACGTCTTATACATTTAAAAGTTATCATATATAATCTCCTAGTACATGATGAAAGTTTTCCAACTTAGAAATTCCAATTTAATATCCGAGAATTGAAAATGTTTACGACACCACAGCGAAGACTTCCATGAATGTCAGTAAATGAACATGTGCAATTTACTTAAGACCATTAAATGCAGTATAAACTGATAGTGCTTGAGCATTTTATCTTTGAACCGATCGAATGGTCAATTTCGATCTTCACAAACAACAATAAAGAAAAAATCGTTTTAAAATCCGAAATTTTACAAAATGCTAGGATATCGCCGCAAAAGTGGGCTTAGACCAAGCAGTGAATCAAATGATGACAACGACACCAAAGAAATAGGGTGTCTTCTCTTCAGGATCCTTAGGTCTAAGGATCATATCAGTGTTATAATACTAATAATATCAACAGTTTAATGGTTTTTAAATAGCATTACAATGCTCATCATCATCATCATCATCATCATCAGGTCTTTCTAGTCTCCACTGCAGGAGCACGACCCTCTCTGTACTACCAGAGCCATATACTAGCCAGAGTAGTCAGAGGATTTGGCCAACACTCTCCACGCTGGCCAGACGGGTTGGAGAGGTATCTTTGATGTTAATAAGCTTTGTTTAGCTTGTGTTTCCTTAGTCGCCTTTTACAACATCCACGGGATGACTTGGAGTGGTCCTATTCTACTCTGCCGGGAACTACACAGCAAATTTTTATTACAATGCTATTTAAAAACAATGTAGTTGGTAACACTTCTAGGGCGCAGACCTAAGACTCGTGGGTTCGAATCCTACCTGTGGTGAATTCTTTTTCATCACATATTTTCAATTTTAATAATATCAACAGTATGCAACGCCGTGTTAGGCGCAAACATGATGTGAACAATTAGTAGTTTGCATTTTTTGGATGAGGTAAAAATTTCATCGCGGAAACACTTTCAGTATGAGTAACATAGAAATTTTAATGAAATTTTCCCACGGACAGCATGAAATAACTTTTAAGACAGTTTTATCACTGTTAGTAGATAAATAATAATAATAAACTATTAATTGCTCGCAGGGCAGCTTGTGGCGAACTGTTATAGACAGGAGTGCTCCAGAGAGCCGGTCAGAGCCCTCGCCCCCGACGTGCCTTAATCGGTCAGGGTGGAAACCCAAGAAGGCTCGCAGGACTCTCGGCTTTGGTTTGCCTTAGTTGGTCGTCCAGAGAGGAAACGTTAGAACTGTAGCTCCAGGAGTGGAAGTGCTAAAGGGCATAACGCCGCGAGTAACTTCGGAGAAAGCGCAGCACACCTCTCAACACCCCTGAGTCGCCCACACCGGTGTGGCCCCTTTTGCCAGCAGTTATCGTTGGCAGGTTTGAGGGGCCCATCTGATCCCATCTAGTGGACGGTAAGCCACCATCTGCCAATTTTGGTTAGTTAGGCAGGTGTCCGACCCTTTGCAATAACCCAGCACAGGTCCACTCAAATTTCTATCGCCCACTAATTACTCCCCTCCGGCCAATACCTGTTCAAGGGCATATCAAACATTGTTATTTCAAGGAGCGGGTTCTGGCTGGAGACCTACTTCAACTTCTCCAAAGGGCCTTTACGTGTTGAATCTATATCCCCACGCAAGCCTTCTAAACGACCGGGGTAACATCCGTGACTCCAGAGGGGTTAAATACGAAGACATTCTGAAAAATGAAAGTGTCAAAATCACCACAGTGATACCATCATTCTGAAAGAAGAAGCGCAAGGATCAAAGAGCAGTCATGCACCATGGCATCGACCTTTATTGAATTATTTTATGTATGAACCTACGTACAGGTGAAACTACTGTAACTAGAAACTTGAAAATTGGTACAGTTCATTTCATGATGTAAATGGAATAATTTTTAAAATGCTTCTCATGTTGGGGAGCAATATAAAGGGGTTAAGTTTTACGCTTAATAATGCTCGGAAAATTTTCAAGTATTATAATATGAATTAGGTTTGTGTATTAGTATAGGTCTTAATAAGTTAACACGACAAAGTTTGCAAAGCCAGAATATAAATATTATAAAATTAAATAATGTCGTTGATATTTCCTGACTCCAAACTTATCTGCAGAGGATGCATCCGACTAGTTGAGATAAGGAAGACATTACAATATCATAATACATTTATGTGTGGATTATGTAAATAATCAAATCGCCGTGAATGTGATTGGAATTACTATGTTTGTTACTCACGAGGCATTCACAATGAAGAAGTAATAAATTCCAGCCTAGACTTAGCAGAGACCAAGTAGCCTAAGACGGCACACTAAAATACTCCTGAAATAACAATAACCGTGTTATAAGACTAAAACCTTTCATTTTGTAAATGCCTACAAGATTATTATTTAATATTAAGTGAAAATTAAACTTTTAATTTCATACTAAGTACTGTAAAAGTTTACAGGTCGATATGTGCAGCTGCACACAAAATACCGATATTGGTTTTCATGTTGAGTAATTGAAACGTTTTTTTTTTCGAAAATATGAGAATGCTCTAGTTTGAGAAAAAGGACGAAGAAGAATTGACTTCATCTGCTAAAATAATTTAGGTTTCGAATAATACATCACATAGTTTTATTTAAATTAATACCTGACACTATTGCGATGATTTCGGAATTCATCAAAAGTTTCAATTGTCTTCATTTTCATCTCTTTGGTTTAATGTCAGAAGATGTTTTAACGACGCAAGTGTCAATACCTGAATATATATTTTTCTAACATGATACTTTCGCAGTAGGAGGCCCACGCCACTTGTTGAATGTGGAGAAAGGTGCTGCTGCTAATGGTTATATTAATTTGCAATAACAAAGAGATCAAAGATATAAAGCACACCTTAAAAACACAAAAAGAGTGTCTTTATGAACTATTATTATTATTATATTCGCATCAACAGTCTTGTAACAAGTTTAATAAAAATTGATTATTTTAATGATGTCGCTGAATCCTCTGGCTCCAAACGTTACTGCAGAGGATGCAACTAACAATCTGAGACAAGGAAGACCATTCAATTATATTAAAATTATGTGCAGATTATATGAACAATTGAATCTCCCGTAATGTGGTTGGAATCACAATAACCGCGCACGAGGTATTAATAATGTAGGACCCAAAATCAGACTTGTGTCACATCTTCGAAAATTGTATCTTTCCATCAATTAAGAATATAATGTTAATGAAACTATTGCCAAAACTTCAATCATACTTATATTTATATTTGTTACAGGCAAACCTGACTGATTTGCTTACGCATATATTAATTCACAACTAAAACTACGTTTTGTCGAAATTGGGTACAACGGTTTCCTTTCATGATGTCAGTGAATATTAAGAAAAATAAATCTAAAATTCAACCCACGAGGGGGTAAAAACTAGGTGAAGTAATTCGCGAAGGAAATCGCGCTAAACTTGCAAGTGTAAACCGGACCTTGAATACAATCATTTTCTGGCGATTATAAAAATATAATGAAAGAAATTGCGTGAATTTCAGAAAAGTACACACCAGCTAAACCATACCCGGATCAATATAGCAATGCTCAGCTTATGCCGGCGTTACCATCAGCATCATCAATCGTGAGATCTCGTTACTATTGGAACGTCAAACTTAATAACGATGTTGGTTCTCATGTAGAGTACCAAATTTAAAAGTGTTTCTTCCATTAATATGAGAATGCTCTATTTCAAATTTTTTGTAGGAAACCAGACAACAAAGAACAGACTTCACCAGATAAAATGATTTGGGATTCAGAATGATACACCTCATAGTATATTTAAAATTACCATCAATGATTTGTAAAGAGTGAACGCCAAGCCACCTGACACTATTGCGTTGATTGCACAATTCATCAAAAGTTTCAATTGTCTTCATTTTTATGTCTTTGGTTTTATCTCAGAAGCTGTTTATACGAGGAAGGTGTAATTACCTGAATATATGCTTATCTTAAATGCTTATCGCAGCAGGAGGCCCACGCCACTTGTTGAAAGTAAAGAAAGGTGCTGCTGCTGGTGGTAATAATAATTTGCAATGTCAAACAGATCAAAGATATAAGGCAGTATTTGATCTGATCTGGAGAGCCATTCATTTTCTAACCAGTAATGAATATTTAATGGAAGAAATTTCGTGAATACCAGAATATACATACCAGATTATCATAACCAAATCAATAAACCAACACTCAGCCGATCCCAGCGTAACAAGCCAAAAAATGTCCTTAGATAACAGTTTTAGGTAATAACGTCTGTTATAGAAGTATAATACTTTGGAAATTAGAATTTTTTTTAGTATCAAAACTTTAGTTTAACTTTTAATGATCATTATTTTTCGATGCGGCATATCGCATATCAGTATCAATGCATACACAGATACTTGTAAATTGGCATTAAAACATAAATGAAAACGAGAAAAAATATGCAGCAATTAGGTACTTTGACAACGATGTAAATTGAAGCAGAAAAAATGTCTTTTTATAACATCATATTCACATATAACCGCTGTGGAATTCAATGTACTTAGCAGATCATGTCAATGATACTATTGTTAATATTTCAAAATCTCTTATTCCTACCCATGTTTACGGGTTGAGGCTCAGTCACTTACCATCGTTCACATGTTCATCAAACAGCTCATGTTTTATACTTAAAAATTAATATATTCTTAACAGTATTTCATAGTCATCGTGAAATTAGTTAAAGGTTTTGTTTAGATACGAATCGTTTGGATTTTTCTTGTATCTCGCTTTGTTCCCAGTTACATCTTTAAGTGTAATGCTTCGAAGTTCACTTTCTGAGGTAAAAGAAGGCTTTGCTTTGTGAGAGAGCTAACCCTCGAGCTAAAAACTCGAAAGCTCGAAATGGAAAGGGCTTTTTGCTTTTGAACAATCATTGTTCGAACCAAGGATTGCAAGAAAATTCTCAAATTTTCAAAAAGACCAGTTTTAGTTAATAAACTATATGCATTGCACTTCAGTTTGATTTCTAAAGCTCAAATGTTCACAAATTTCTGAGATAAGCCTTTGTTTTGGTGGTAATCTTTTGATAATAGTTCGTAATTCGTAAAGACTTTTTGCCTAGAGGCAACAAAAATGATAGGATTTCAGAGTTGGCTACTTAAATACGAAAACATAAATACAATGACATTCTGAAAAATGAAAGTGACAAAATCACCACAGTGATAGGTACTATCATTCTGAAAGAAGAAGCGCGAGGATCAAAGAGCAGTCATGCATCATGGCATCGACCTTTATTGAATTATTTTACGTATGAACCTACGTACAGGTGAAACTACTGTAGGTTCCTAAACTTTGCTCCTATAGGTTCTTCTACTTTAAAAAGGGAAAGAAAAAAAAGATGAATATATGACCGCTATGAAATTCAGTCATTTTAGCAGATCATGTCAATGATATTATTGCTAAAATCCTTCAATTGTTACACAAAAATAAGGTATGCATCACACAAACTAGTGTTTTAAACCGTTAGGTATGACAGAGGTCACAACCGTTAGGTATGACAGAGGTCACAACCGTTAGATATGACAGAGGTCACAACCGTTAGGTATGACAGAGGTCACAACCGTTAGGTATGACTGAGGCAAAAGAAGGCTCTGATTTGCGAGAGAGCTAAGAACTCGAAAGCTCGAAATTAAACGAAGTTTTACTTTTAAACAATCATGGTTTGAACCAAGGAATGCAAGAAATATCTCGAAGTTTCGGAAAGACCAGTTTCAGTTACAAAACTATATGCATAGCAGTTTGATTTCTAAAGCTCAAAAGTTCACAGTTTTCTGAGATAAGCCTTGGTTTTGGTAGTTATCATACGGTAACAGTTCGTAATATGTAAAGCCTTTTTGCCTTGAGGCAACTAAAATAAAGGGATTTCAGTGCTGGCCACTTAAATACGAAAACGAATGTACAATAATAATTAAATAAAGGAAGGCGATGGAATAGTAATCACCACAATGAATGCCACAAGAAGGCGCAAGCGCTAGGATCAAAGAGCAGTCATGCACATGGCATTGACTGTTATTGATTTTTTTTTGTATGAACCTATGTACCTACAGGTGAAAATACTGTACTTAGAAGCTAGAAATTTGGTACAGTTCGTTTCATGATGTAAATGAAATAATTTTTTAAATTCTGCCTCTGTAGGGGAGCAATATAAACGGGTTAAGTTTTACGCTTAATAAGTCTTGCTAATTTGCAAGTGTTACACATGAATTAGGTTTGTAGTGTATTAAAGGTATTGGTCTTAATAAGTTTACACGAAAAAAGTTGCAAAACTGGAATATAAATTATTATATAACTAAATAATGTCGCTGAAATTCCCTGTCTCCAAACTTCACTGCATAGGATGCATCCGACTACCTAGTTGAGATAAGGAAGAGAACACGATAACATAATAAATATTTATGTGTGGATTATGTTAATAATGCAATCGCCTACAATGTGATTTGAATTACAATGTCTGATCACGAGGCATTCATAATGAAGGAGCAATAAGGTCCAGCCTAGAATTAGTAAAGACCAAGTAGCCAAAAAGCGCCGTTGGGGAGGCTTGTGTCCAGCAGTGGACTGCCATAGGCGAATAAATCGGGAGGCAAAAGAAGACTCTGCTTTGCGAGGGAGCAACTCGAAAGCTCGAAAGGAAAATATTTATTGCTTCGAACCAAGAAATGCAGAACATACTAAAATTTTTGAAAAGAGCACTTCATTGGCCGTCGAGAGAGGAGTCGTTAGAGCTATTGCTCGAGGACTTATAAGAATTGCAAACCTTTCAATTTGTAAATGCTTGCTCGATTAATACTTCAACTTTAGTGAAAATTAAACTTTTAAGTTCAAATAACTACAAAAATTTACAGGTCATATGCGCAAACGCACACAAAAAACCAATGTTGTTTCTCATGTAAAGTAATCAAACTACTACTACTACTTTGAAAAATATGAGAATGCTCTTGTGCAAATTTTCAACAAGGAAGCAGACTAAAAAGCACTGACTTCACCCGATATCCTAACTTAAATTCAGAATAACACAACTCATAGTATTTTTAAAATTACCAAAAGTTTCAACTGTCTTCATTTTCGTCTCTTTGGTTTTATGTCAGAAGATGTTTTAACGACGAAGAAGTCATTAGGTATCTGAATATATTTTTTTCTTAGATGCTACCTTCGCAGCAGGAGGCCCACGCCAATTGTTGAAAGTAAAGAAAGGTGCTGCTGCAAGGTTATATTAATTTCCAATGTGAAACAGATCAAAGATACAAAGCAGTATTTAATTTGACCTTGAGAATCGTGAGGCAAAAGAAGGCTCTACTTTGCGAGGGGGCAGCTCGAAAGGAAAAGATTTATTGCTTCGAACCAAGAAATGCAGAACATACTCAAATTTTTGAGAAGAGCTCTTCATTGGCCGTCAAGAGAGGAGTCGTTAGAGCTATTGCTCGAGAACTAATTAGAATTGCAAACCTTTCAATTTGTTAATGCGTTTTCAATTATTTCTTTAACTTTAGTGAAAAATACTACTGAAAAATTTTACAGGTCGAGGTGCGCAGACGCACACGAGATACCGATGTTGGGTCTCATGTAGGGTAATTGAAAAGCTTTTATTTACAAAATATGAGAATGCTCTAGTTCAAATTTTCAACAAGGAACTAGACGAAGAAGAATTGACTTCACCTTATCAAATAATTTATGTTTAGAATATACCACATATTATTATTAAAATTATCAGTTGACACTATTGCGATAGTTTCGGAATTCATCAAAAGTTTCAATTGTCTTCATTTTTATCTCTTTTGGTTTATGTCAGAAGATGTTTTAACGACGAAGGTGTCGTAATGATCTGAATAAATACTTTTCTTAAATGCTACTTTCACAGAAGTAGGCCCGTACGTGTTGAAAGTAAAAAAGGCGCTGACGCCGGCGGTTATATTAATTTTCAATAAAAAACGGATCAAAGATAAGTATATAGAATGATAAATTGCTCCGTAGTCCTACTTCCCTCTTAGCTGGAGGCCTGAGGTGTAGCTTGGCTGACGATGCGACGGGGGTAGCTAGGCTGGTGATGCTGGCTTGAAATCACGGCTGACAAGGCCCGCTCGTAAGGCAGTATTTGATCTGGCCTTGAAAGCTATTTATTTTCTTGGCTTCAATAAATATTTAATGAAAGAAATTGCGTGAATACCGAAATATACACACCTGTTTAACCATAACCGAATAAATGAACCAATACTCAGCTGATCCCAGCGTAGCAAGCCTAAAATGCTCCTTAGATAACAATTATAGTTAATGAAGTTTATACTTTGAAAATAAGAAATTTTATTAGAAGTTTAACTTTTGATGATCATCATTTTTCAATGCGGCATATCGCTTATCATTATAAATGCATACACAGATATTCGTAAATTTGTATTAAGGTTACAATGGTAACGAGAAAATGTATGCCCCATTAGGTAGGTACTTTGGCTTTGCAAACGATGTAAATTTAAGAAGAAATAAAACATATTCATATTTAACCGCTGTGAAATTCGATTAACTCAGCAGATCATGTTAATGATACTATTGTTTATATTTCAAAATCCTTTAAATACTACATATGAGCTGATCTGCGCGTGCATCGGAGACACCTTATTGCTACCCATGTTAACGGGCTGAGGATTAGACGCTTACCAGCGTTCATATGCTCATCAATAGCTCATGTATTATAATTTAAAAATTAATATATTCTTAACAGTACTTCAAAGTCATCATGAAGTAAGTTAAGGGTTTTGTTTAGAATAGGATCGTTTTAAATTAACTTGTATCTCGCCATTTTTCCAGTTACATCTTTAAGAGTGATGTCTCGGAGGTCACCATCTGAGGCAAAAGAAGGCTCTGCTTTGTGAGGGAGCTAACACTCGAAAGTTTGAAATGAGCTGAGCCTTTGTTTTGGTGTTTATCATTCGGTAAGAGTTAATAATTTGTAAAGCCTTTTAGAGTTGAGGCAATTAAAATAAAGAAATTTCAGTGTTGGCCACTAACATACGAAAAAAAAAGAACAATGACATTCTGAAAAAGGAAGGCGACGAAATAGAAACCATCGCAACGCGTGCAATCTTTCCAATGGAAAACAGTGCAAGGATCAACGAGCAGTCATGCACATGGCATTGACCTTTATTAAATTATCATAAGTTTCGACTACACCATGACAATAACTTAGGAAACACCTTTTTCATTTGATGCCCAGAAAGATAGGGCGGGCTATATTATATGTACACCTTTATGACGATTAATTGATTCTGTGTCTAAATACAGAAACACGCCATAATAGCCATTTATAGATTAGTGAAAACTATCTGGATGTTGTCTCAGAGACGACTAGTTAGAACGAGCAGTTAGACCACGACCACGGCCACGACCGAATACACGACGATCTCCCTTTACTAAGCACAAATTTATACACTGTGTGAAACATTTGAAATAAATTTAGATTGCTGTAGTTTTGGATGTTTATAATACCTATACTAAGGTATATGATATGCAGTATGGGACTATATTTACAACGATCGATCGATCGATCGATTTTAAGGAAATATTGAAATAATCCTACTAAACCTAGATTCATGAAATTGGAAATGCGATTAGTATAAAATGTGCTGAAAGATAAACACTAACTTGTTGATATTAAAATCACAACGGTAATGAATTAAAACAAATTAACATATTTTTTAATGAAAATAAGAAGATATATGTATATCTTTCGTTACATGGATAGCTATAGGTATAGCGTACTGTGATATTTCACCATTAAGCTGATCTGAGTGTGCATCGGTGACACTTTTGTGCTACCCATGTTTACGGGCTGAGGTTCAGACGGTTATCATCGTTCATATGTTCATCAAACAGCTCAAGTATTATAATTAAATATTAAAATATTCTAAACAGTAGTACTTCATAGTCATCATGAAGTAAGAGAAGAGTTCTGTTTAGATAAGGATCGTTTTGAACCATCTTGTAACTCTCCATGGTCCCAGTTACATCTTTAAGTGTGATACTTCGGAGGTCACTTTCTAAAGCAAAAGAAGAATCTGCTTTGCGAGGGAGCTTAAAACTTGTATTTTAGTAATGTTTTTCATGTGCTTGCTTTGCACGCAAATTTATAAGCATGTCTGTATAACCTAGCGCAATAAACAGTCATCATGGCTTAAGTAAGTGATATCACTCGATAACACAAACCTATCAAACCAAGTAAGAGTAAATTGGGTAAAATGTTGTTACAATTGCAATTGTTAATAGTGTTTATTGAAAATAAACAATAAAATAAATACTTGATTTACCCTAAATAGAGGAAGACAAGATAGCAATTTATAACCAACGTCAACCTTCATTCAGTTGGAACCACTCTGAATTTTGTTGTAAGGATTGTGTCGTCCGTCATAAAGTACTCCCAGTAGTTTATCATATAATACAGAGTATTTTGTGAATAAGTTTTCGTGATAATATTTTTGAGAAGGAGCTTTAGAACACGTTAGTAAATATACACAATGAGTGAAAAGATTACTGTATGATTGATGACCCATAAACTGTTACATTGTATCTTTAGAAGGTACCCTTGCTGTTCTACAAAGTATAGTTTTACATAGAATACAATATTGTATGACTTGATAAAAACCCGTATAAACAAAATATATTAATGATTTTCAAGTTCAGACTTTGAAATAGCAGAAGAAAACTTTTGATCAATGTTGAAATTCATTAAAGCCAATCTCAGCATTAAACTACCTTAAAGCATACAATTAGGTACTTCAATAAAAAAAGAATGAATGCCAATATGAACATGACTGACGACTGTCATTGACGGGCGGATTGCTCGTATTCATTTCAATGTGATGATATAAAAGCATTTTCGTAAATGCTCAAGGATAAAATAATGAAAAGTTATTATTGATTGCATGAGCACATGATCAAAAGTAGGTAATTTAAAAAAAATCCTATATCAATCAAACAAGGCTCAGGTTACAGAAAACTAGCAGAAAGCTTCAAAGTCCACTACTGATGCCCTTCGAGGCATGAAAATATCATTGGATCAATCGAGACATAATAGAGTCAACCTTCACGTGGCATTATAGAACTGGAGAAAGCATTTGACACATCCTTACAGAACTCATAGAGCTCATACTACGGCAAAAGGTTTTAAAATTTGTAATGTTATCATTAATTACCTCAGCACATGCAATATGGAATAACTTGAGAAATATTTTTCATAAGCGAAACGTCAAACTGACAAAATGCTAATTGGAGCTCTTAGTCGAGGACCGATTGGACAGTTGGTGCCAGTTCAGGGTATCAACTTAGAGCGGATGAGCGTTTTATACGTCAAGGACGGTGTTCCACAGGCCGAGTAAGGTTTACTGTACACCCACCAACACTCAATGGACAGCGTGGTGGGTTAAATTTCCGAATCATTTCCATATTTATAAACACATAAAATGTGAACGGCTATTTGCAGCAACTAGGAAGATCTCCAGAACTGAAAATATTTGGATATGCGAGGCTATTATTTTCACTCTTGAGGCACACTATTAAAATATGGGAGCGCGTAATCAGCAAAAGGTTGCAAGAACTAACAGCGTTACAGTAAACCAGGGGTTTGTAGCTGTAAAGTCAACCACTGATGCCCTTTATGTCGCGAGAATATCGATAAAGAAATTAAGACATAACAGAGTCAACCTTTTCAAGGCATTTATAGGCCTGGAGAAATCGTTTGACCTTGTACCAAGAGAACTCATGCAGCACGCACTAAGGGCAAAAGGTGTTATTTTATAAATCACATCACCACGAACAATGTGGTTTTACTTAAGAAATATTTATCTTATGCGTATTTACCTCGTAAATTTATAAAATGGTTGAATAAGAAAACACTAGTAGAAACCAGATAAGTTAAAAACTTGAGTATGTGTTATCAACATCATCACCAAACCTGCAAAAAACAAAAAGAGAAAACGTTCGTAATAATTGCAAATATTATTAGTGCGTATACTTCATATTTTATTTAATTTACTCGACTTGATTAATTGAAGTCAATATAGCAATTTATGAATAAAGACCACATCCATTCAGATGGAATCGGTTTCTTAATTTCGTTGAAAGTTTTGTGACGCTTCAAAGTGACTTTGAAATTTTTATCACATAATATCGCGTAATCTTGTAAAAGAAGTTTTATCTGGAAGGAGATAAACCACTAATGCCCTTCATGTCGTGAGAACAGGAATGGACAAATCGAGTCATAGCAGAGTCAACCCACATTGCATTTATAAACCTGGAGAAAGCATTTGGCTTCCGGAGAACTCATAGAGCGCACGCTACGGGCAAAAAGTGTTAAATTCGTAAAGTTATCATAATTTATATAAATGTGGAATATGGAATTGCTTTAGAAATATTTTGCATATGCAAGACGTCAAACTGTCGAAACGCTTACCAGAGCTCTGAACTGAGGTCCGATTAGACAGTTGGTGCCTGTTCAGGGTATCAACTTATGACGACTGTGAATGAGCGTTTTATATGTCAACGGCAATGTTTCACAGGTCGAGTAAGGTAATAATTGCAAATATAAGTACTTGGAGTACACACTTAATTTAATTTACTCGACTTGAATTATTGAAGTCAATATAGCAATTCATACAGAACGGCCACCACCAAACGATGACGAAAGTGCCAACTTTTTATATGTTAAGGGTCAGCAACGCGCAAGTGTCACCCTTATGGTATTGCAGCTGCATGTGGCGACATAAGTCGCTTGCTATCAGATGAGCCGTATGCCCACTCTTAACTTGCCATCAACGCGAAGGGATTAGCTCCCGGAATAAAGATCAGTCCTAGTAGATATTGTTGTTGACTTGAATTGAAGCCCTTGCAAGATTCGGAACAATGAATAATTTTCGCAAGTACTAAGAATCCAAATGACTATTTGCAACAACTGGGAAGATCTTTAGAATAAAATTAGTTGGGATATGCGTGGGTAGAATGTTTGCTTATGAGGCACACATTTAAATAAAAGAGCTCGTTATCAGCAAACTTTGAAAGAAGTTAGTGGCGTAAGTCCACTACTGATGCCATTTATGGCAAGAGAATATCGATGGATCAATCGACACATAATAGAGTCAACCTTCACGGGGTACCTATTTATAGAACTGAAGAAAGCATTTGACACATCCCTAGAGAACTCATAGAGCTCATACTACGGCAAAAGGTTTTAAAATTTGTAATGTTATCATAAATTACCTCAGCACATGCAATATGGAATAACTTGAGAAATATTTTTCATAAGCGAAACGTCAAACTGACAAAACGCTAAATGGAGCTCTTAGTCGAGGACCGATTGGACAGTTGGTGCCAGTTCTTAACTCAGGGTATGAACTTAGAGCGGATGAGCGTTTATACGTCAACTACGGTGTTCCACAGGCCGAGTAAGGTTTACTGTACACCCACCAATACTCAATGGACAGCGCGGTGGGTGAAATATCCAAATCCTTCTCATATTTACAAACACTTAAAATCTGAAGGGATATTTGCAGCAACTAGGAAGATCTTCAGAACTGAAAAGATTTGGATATGCGTGGCTATAATTTTCACTCATGAGGCACACTATTGAAATATGGGAGCGCGTAATCAGCAAAAGGTTACAAGAACTAACAGCGTTACAGAAAACCAATACGGGTTCGTAGCTGTAAAGTTAACCACTGATGCAATATCGATAAAGTAATTGAAACAATCGAACAAACCTGCAAAAGACAGATAGAAAAAACGTTTGTAATAATTGCAAATATTATTAGTGCTTATACTTCATATTTTATTTAATTTACTCGACTTGATTAATTGAAGTCAATATAGCAATTTATGAATAAAGACCACATCCATTCAGATGGTATCAGTTTCTTAAATTCGTTGTAAGTTTTGTGACGTTACAAAGTGACTTTGAATTTTTTATTACATAAAATCGTGTAATCCTGTAAAAGACTTTTATCTGGAAGGAGCTGAAACACTTATGCTCTTCATGTCGTGAGAACAGGAATGGACAAATTGAGTCATAGCAGAGTCAACCCACATTGCATTTATAAACCTGGAGAAAGCATTTGACTTCCAGAAAACTCATAGAGCGCACACTACGGGTAACAAAAGGTGTTAAATTTGTAATGTTATCAAAAATTATCTCAGCACATGCAATATGGAATAACTTTAGAAATATTTTGCATATGCAAGACGTCAAACTGTCGAAACGATTACCAGAGCTCTGAACTGAGGTCCGATTAGAGAGTTGGTGCCTGTTCAGGGTATCAACTAATGACGACGGTGAATGAGTATTTTATACGTCAACGGCGATGTTTCACAGGTCGAGTAAGGTAATAATTGCAAATTTAAGTACTTCGAGTACACACTTAATTTAATTTAATCGACTTGAATTATTGAAGTCAACATAGCAATTCATAAAGAACGGCCACCACAAAACGATAAAGAAAATGCCAACTTTTTATATGTTAAGGGTCAGCAACGCGCAAGTGTCACCCTTATGGTATTGCAGCTGCATGTGGCGACAGTAGTTGCTTGCAATCAGATGAGCCGTATGCCCACTCTTAACTTGCCATCAACGAGAAGGGATTAGCTCCCGGAATAAAGAGCAGTCCTAGTAAATATTGTTGTTGACTTGAAGTGAAGCACTTGCAAGATTCGGAATAGTGAATAATTTTTCGCAAGTACTAAGATTCCAAATGACTATTTGCAACAACTGAGAAGATCTTCAGAATAACATTTGTTGGGATATGCGTGGCTAGAATGTTTGCTTATGAGGCACACATTTAAATAAAAGAGCTCGTTATCAGCAAACTTTGAAAGAAGTAAGTGGCGTAAGTCCACTACTGATGCCCTTTATGGCATAAGAATATCGATAGATCAATCGACACATAATAGAGTCAACCTTCACGTGGCATTAATAGAACTGGAGAAAGTATTTGACACATCCCTAGAGAACTCATAGAGCTCATACTACGGCAAAAGGTTTTAAAATTTGTAATGTTATCATCAATTACCTCAGCACATGCAATATGGAATACCTTGAGAAATATTTTTCATAAGCGAAACGTCAAACTGACAAAACGCTAATTGGAGCTCTTAGTCAAGGACCGATTGGACAGTTGGTGCCAGTTCAGGGTATCAACTTAGAGCGGATGAGCGTTTTATACGTCAACGACGGTGTTCCACAGGCCGAGTAAGGTTTACTGGGTTAAATTTCCAAATCCTTTCCATATTTACAAACACTTAAAATGTGAACGGCTATTTGCAGCAACTAGGAAGATCTCCAGAACTGAAAATATTTGGATATGCGTGGCTATAATTTTCACTCATGAGGCACACTATTGAAATATGGGAGCGCGTAATCAGCAAAAGGTTGCAAGAACTAACAGCGTTACAGAAAACCAATACGGGTTCGTAGCTGTAAAGTTAACCACTGATGCGATATCGATAAAGTAATTGAAACAATTGAACAAACCTGCAAAAGACACATAGAAAAAACGTTTGTAATAATTGCAAATATTATTAGTGCTTATACTTCATATTTTATTTAATTTACTCGACTTGATTTATTGAAGTCAATATAGCAATTTATAAATAAAGACCACATCTATTCAGATGGTATCGGTTTCTTAATTTCGTTGAAAGTTTTGTGACGCTTCAAAGTGACTTTGAATTTTTTATCACATAATATCGCGTAATCTTGTAAAAAAAGTTTTATCTGGAAGGAGATAAACCACTAATGCCCTTCATTCGTGAGAACAGGAATGGACAAATCGAGTCATAGCAGAGTCAACCCACATTGCATTTATAAACCTGGAGAAAGCATTTGGCTTCCAGAGAACTCATAGAGCGCACGCTACGGGCAAAAAGTGTTAAATTTGTAAAGTTATCATAATTTATATAAATATGGAATATTGGATTGCTTTAGAAATATTTTGCATATGCAAGACGTCAAACTGTCGAAACGATTACCAGAGCTCTGAACTGAGGTCCGATTAGATAGTTGGTGCCTGTTCAGGGTATCAACTTATGACGACGGTGAATGAGCGTTTTATATGTCAACGGCAATGTTTCACAGGTCGAGTAAGGTAATAATTGCAAATATAAGTACTTCGAGTACACACTTAATTTAATTTAATCGAGTTGAATTATTGAAGTCAACATAGCAATTCATAAAGAACGGCCACCACAAAATGATAAAGAAAGTGCCAACTTTTTATATGTTAAGCATCAGCAACGCGCAAGTGTCACCCTTATGGTATTGCAGCTGCATGTGGCGACAGTAGTTGCTTGCTATCAGATGAGCCGTATGCCCACTCTTAACTTGCCATCAACGAGAAGGGATTAGCTCCCGGAATAAAGAGCAGTCATAGTAGATATTGTTTTTGACTTGAATTGAAGCACTTGCAAGATTCGGAATCATGAAGAGTTATTCACAAATACTAAGAACCCAAATGACTATTTGCAACAACTGGGAAGATCTTCAGAACAAAACATGTTGGGATACGCGTGGCTAGAATCTTCGCTTATGAGGCACACATTTAAATAAAAGAGCGCTTTATCAGCAAAACTTTGCAAGAATTTAGAGGCGATACAGAAAACTAATATGGGTTTGTAGCTAGCTGCAAAGACCCACTACTGATGCCCTTCATGGCATGAGAATATCGATGGATTAATCAAGACATAATGGAGTCAACCTTCACGCGGCATTTATAGAACTGTAGAAAGCATTCGACACGTCCCTAGAGAACTCATAGAGCTCATACTACGCACAAAAGGTATTTAAATTTGTAATGATATCATAAATTATCTCAGCGCATGCAATATGGAATTTCTTTAGAAATATTTTCCATATGCAAGACGAAAAACTGTCGAAACACTAATTGGAGCTCTTAGACGAGGACTGATTGGACAGTTTGTGCTGTGCAGGGTACCAACTTAGAGCAGATGAGCATTTTATATGTCAACGACGGTGTTTCACAGGCCGAGTATGGTTTTCTGTACACCTACCAACCTACCTACTGTTTATATATCCAAACCCTTCTCATATTTCCATGAAATGGAAAGCAGAGAGAGGCCTTTGCCCAGCAGTGAGTTTCAACAGTTAAAATTAGTAAAAATAATACTGTAACAATAATTGCAAATAAGAATATTTGTGTAAGTGCTTAAAGTATTCACTTTATTTAATTAACTCGACTTGAACAATTGAAGTCAAGATAACAATGTAAGGAAATAGAAGAACGAGAAAGAATTCACTCAAGGAGCAAAGCGCATTCATGGTAGACATACTTGTTTACTTGTATTGAAGCGCTTGGGAGATTCGGAATGATAAGGAGTTATTTTCAAACACTTAGAATGTGAAAAACTATTTGCAGCAACAAGGAAGATCTTCAGCACTAAATGTATTTGGCTAAGCGCATCTTTAAGCTGATGCGGGCTCAGAAGGATGAAAGACGTAATTAATGAGACATTATTTTTAGACTGTTCATCATTTACAAAAATCTCTTTATTGGCTTAAAAACTCCAGGTGCCTTCCGGAAATCTTCTAAGAGGCGCGTACCAACGTCCCACTCCTCAAAAACGACATAATCACCTGTTGCATAGCATTTCTTACTTATAACCACGTGTCAACATGTGTTCTGGTTTCTGGTTCTTTTTACATACGCAATAACGAACATATTTTTTTTTTGTGATTGGCTACATAGCCTGAGAGCCTTATACGACATTTTAGTCCTTATTTTATTTCTTTGAAACAGCACAATTAAATCCACCGAACAAGCAAAAGACAAGAAGTACCAATCGTTGTGTTGTAATTATAGCATTCAAGGAAATTGAATTTGCTCAGGAGCAAGGAGAAGTCGTGGTCGACATTGTTATTGAATATTGTATTGAAGCTCAGAAGGATGAAAGGCAAATTGAAACATTTCATATTTATGGTTCTTCAAAATCAGAAATGTCTTCAATGACACACAAAACTTGAGGTGCCTTTCAAAAATGCTTTAGGAGGCGCGTACCAATGGCCCGCCCCATAAACGACATTGTTACCTATTGCATTGCTATGCTCACTTATGACGACGTGAGAACAAGTGTTCTCCTTTCTGTATTTATTTAACATACCTACTCAATCTCGAAAATAGTTTTTGTGTTTTGTATTAAGAGCCTTCTATGACTTTTTAGTCCGTACTTTAAAACAGCAGCATAAAAACCACCGAACAAGCAAAGACACAAAGAACATTACGTTGTTTTATTGGCACTATAGGAGATAGACTTAGCTCAAGAAGCAAAAAGCAGTCATGGCCGACATTGTTATAGCATTGTATTGATGCTCTTTCAAAATTCGGTATCATGAGGAGTAATTTACTGTGTGGATCTATAAGTTTATTTTTTTATGTTAAAAGTAGTAGATTTTTTTTATTAATCACATGTTAAACCATTATTATTTTCTAATTAAAAATAAATATATCAACTGTGTGGTAATCCGAAAGGTTATTTGGAGCAACTAGAAAGATCTCCAGCAATAAATATGTCTGGTATGCGTGGCAAAAATTTTCATCCACAAGGCCTCATGCCCAGCTTTAGGCTGATATGGGCTCAGAAGGATGAAAGGCAAATTGAAACATTTTCATTTATATGGTTCTTCAATATCAGAAATGTCTTCAATGACATACAAAACTTGAGGTGCCTTCCAAGAATCTTCTAGGTGGCCCATTCCAACGTAGCACTTCTTAAAAAACGACATAATCACCTGCTGAATAGCATTTCTTACTTATAACTACGTGTCAACATGTGTTCGGCTTTCTGGATTTATTTCACATACTCAATCTCGAAAATAGTTTTTGTGTTTTGTAATGAGAGCCTTATATGAATTTTAGTCCATACTTTAAAACAGCAGCATAAAAACCTTTGAACAAGCAAAGACACAAAGAACATTACTTTGTTTCATTGGCACTAAAGGAGATAAAATTAGCTCAAGAAGCAAAAAGCAGTCATGGCCGACATTGTTACAGCATTGTATTGAAGCTCTTGCGAGATTCGGAATCATGAGGAATTATTCACAATATAAAATAATCCGAAAAACTATTTGTAGTGACTAGAATGATCTCCAGCACTAAATATGTCTGGTAGGCATGGCAAAAATTTTCATCCACGAGGCCTCATGCCCAGCTTTAGGCTGATTTGGACTCAGAAGGATGAAAGGCAAATTAAAACATTTTCATATCTATGGTTCTTTAATATCAGAAATGTTTTCAATGACATACAAAACTTGAAGTGCCGTTCAAAAATGCTCTACGAGGCGTGTACCAACAGCCCACCCCATAAACGATACTGTTACCTTTTGCATTACAATGCTCACTTATGACCACGTGTCAACAAGTGTTCTTCTTTTTGGATTTATTTTACATACTCAATCTCAAAATTGTTTTTTGTGTTTTGTAATGAGAGCCTTATATGAATTTTAGTCCATACTTTAAAACAGCAGCATTAAAACCACTGAACAAGCAAAGACACAAAGAACATTACGTTGTTTCATTAGAACTTAAAGAGATCGAATTAGCTCAAGAAGTAAAAAGCAGTCATGGCCGACATTGTTACAGCATTGTATTGAAGCTCTTGCGAGATTCGGAATCATGAGGAATTATTCACAATATGAAATAATCCGAAAAACTATTTGTAGTGACTAGAATGATCTCCAGCACTAAATATGTCTGGTAGGCATGGCAAAAATTTTCATCCACGAGGCCTCATGCCCAGCTTTAGGCTGATATGGACTCAGAAGGATGAAAGGCAAATTGGAACATTTTCATATCTATGGTTCTTCAATATCAGAAATCTCTTCAATGACATACAAAACTTGAGGTGGCCCATTCCAACGTCGCACTCCTCAAAAACGACATAATCACCTGTTGAATAGCATTTCTTACTTATAACTACGTGTCAACATGTGTTCTGCTTTCTGGATTTATTTCACATACTCAATCTCGAAAAAAGTTTTTGTGTTTTGTAATGAGAGCCTTAAATGAATTTTAGTCCGTTCTTTAAAACAGCAGCATAGAAATCACTGAACAAGCAAAGACACAAAGAACATTACGTTGTTTCATTGGCACTAAAGGAGATAGAATTAGCTCAAGAAGCAAAAAGCAGTCATGGCCGACATTGTTACAGCATTGTATTAAAGCTCTTGCGAGATTCGGAATCATGAGAAATTATTCACAATATAAAATTATCCGAGAAACTATTTGAAGTGATTAGAATGATCTCCAGCACTAAATATGTCTGGTAGGCATGGCAAAAAATTTCCATCCACAAGGCCTCATGCCCAGCTTTAGGCTGATATGGGCTCAGAGGGATGAAAGGCAAAATGAAACATTTTCATATTTATGGTTCTTCAATATCAGAAATGTCTTAAATGACATACAAAACTTGAGGTACTTTTCCAAAATGCTCCACGGGGCGCATACCAACGGCCCGCCCCATAAACGACACTGTTACCTTTTGCATTACAATGCTCACTTATGACCACGTGTCAACAAGTGTTCTTCTTTTTGGATTTATTCTACATACTCAATCTCAAAAATATTTTTTGTGTTTTGTTATGAGAGCCTTATATGAATTTTAGTCCATACTTTAAAACAGCAGCATTAAAACCACTGAACAAGCAAAGATACAAAGAACATTACGTTGTTTCATTAGCACTTAAAGAGATCGAATTAGCTCAAGAAGTAAAAAGCAGTCATGGCCGACATTGTTACAGCATTGTATTGAAGCTCTTGCGAGATTCGGAATCATGAGGAATTATTCACAATATAAAATAATCCGAAAAACTATTTGTAGTGACTAGAATGATCTCCAGCACTAAATATGTCTGGTATACGTGGCAAAAATTTTCATTAACGAGGCCTCATGCCCAGCTTTAGGCTGATTTGGACTCAGAAGGATGAAAGGCAAATTGAAACATTTTCATATGTATGGTTCTTTAATATCAGAAATCTCTTCAATGACATACAAAACTTGAGGTGCCTTCCAAGAATCTCCTAGGTGGCCCATTACAACGTCGCACTCCTCAAAAACGACATTATCACCTGTTGAATAGCATTTCTTACTTATAACCACGTGTCAACATGTGTTCTGCTTTCTGTTTTATTTTACATACGCAATATCGAAAATAATTTTTTTGTGATTGGCAATGAAAGCCTGAAATTATACGACATTTAAGTCCTTATTTTATTTCTTTGAAACCGCACAATTAAATTCATCGAACCAGCAAAAGACAAGAAGTGCAAATCGTTGTGTTGTACTTATAGCATTCAAGGAAATTGAATTTGCTCGGGAGCAAAGAGAAGTCGTGGTCGACATTGTTATTGAATTGTTTTGAAGCTCTTGAGAGATTCGGATTCATGAGGAGTTATTAACTGTATAATAATCCGAAGGGCTTTTCGTAGCAACTAAGAAAATCAAAGACTATATACGTCTGGTATGTGCGTCTAAAATTTTCAATCATGAGGCCCCATGCCAGCTTTGGTTTTATTTGGGCTCAAAAGGACGAAAGGCAAATTGAAACTTTTTCATGTCTAGGTTCTTCAATAAAAAAAACTCTTCAATGACATACAGAACTTGAGGTGCTCTTTTTGAATCCTCTGGGAGGCGCCCACCATCCACCCGCCCCGAAAACGACATTATCACCTGTTGCATTGCAATATTCACCTAAGATCTGAAGTTCATATGCCTACGAAATTCGAAATGCCATCGCAGAATCCTTTGGGTTACTCCCAACAACGGCCTGTCTCCAAAAACCACATTATTGTTGCATAGTATCCTTCACTAAAGACCTCGTGTCAACAAGCCTACGTAACGTGACGTTTAATGCAAGCATAAAGCAATTAAATTATCCTCTAGACTCATAAGGATTTCGCAAAATTTGTAGCAAAATCATCGCTTTTAACTTTAAAATCTCATCCGCTCTAAGTTGATACCCTGTACTGACACAGGTACCATCTGCCCAATCAGTCCTCGACAAAGAGTTCCTATTAGCCTTTCGATGAACACCACAAATTCGATAATTTCTTTTATTTTGATATAAATAAGAACAGTGCAAACATAAACCAAACAAGTGCTATGCATTTTTCTACACTGCGTTCACAAACACTTTTAAACACACATTACAATTTCCACAGAGCAGTATTTGTTAACTTTCAATTCTACAGCCGCGCTCAAAATAATGACGAATCATTGATTGAGATTGAGTGCCACTGTATCATTGTTAAAGAATAACAAATAAATAAATCTGCGGTTAATTTTCCTACTAAGTTTATCCAGAAAAATGATAAAAAAATTAAGGATACAAGAAAATTATTAATCAAAAGATATGAATTGGAATCCAATGAGACAAAAGCACTTCGCTTTTTGTAAGATTTTCAGATGACCCATGTTCCTTCGGTAACAACTTGAAAATATTACTTTCAAGTTGTTACCGAAGGAACATGTACAGTGAAGATAAAGCATATATCAGGTATATACTGAAAAACTTGAGCTAGGCAAAAGCCGAAAAATGATTTACAAACTCGAAACGGAAAGTTGGTCATTAAAGTCACTTGAATAGACTAATATAATACACATCCAAAAGCTAACGACAAGGGAAACTAGTCATTAAAGACACTTGAATATACTAGTATAAAACACAATCCACAAGCCAACGACAAGGGAAACTAGTCATTAAAGACACTTGAATAGACTAATATAAAACACAATCCACAAGCCAACGACAAAGGAAACTAGTCATTAAAGACACTTGAACAGACAATACACATCCACAAGCTAACGACACAGTTACACAGTACACAATTTAATATCACGATCAACTCTTGAGATGCGTCGCTCCGCCACTGCTGACGGGGCGAGACTGCCGTGCACTAGGTTTCAGCACCTGCGTGATGTGACTATCGCAGCGTTAGCTCCTGCTGGGCACCGGGACTCTCGAGCTCAAGGGGCTTTCAGACCCTGACTAGCAACTGCTGTATTGATAAAGCAAAGAAGTTTGTTAAAAAATAACTGCTTATACGAATAAAGTTTTGTTACCCAGGATTCTTACGATATCATGTACAAATCACTTAACGGTGCTAATTGACAATATATCAGAGCAAATAATAATTAATATATATCAAAGAAGCTTTTGACAGTTGTAATTATACTTTAGTTTTAGACTGATATGAACATCAAAACACATGTTATATCTATGGATATGAATGAAATGTATGTATATTGCGAAGGGTTTGCAGATGGTTTTTAAATAAATTTAAACCAGGCTGCTATTAGTAGGTATGTAATTTACAAGGAGGCCGATTTGGATGAAATTTCGTTGTATAATAAAAGAGATTTTATAATAATATGTATAATAAAAACATTATATAATGATGCTGGTTAGTTTTAAACAAAATAAGACCCAACAGGTGGCGCTAGAGTCAAAGATTTGTTGATAGAATTAAAAAATGTAAAATAAAATATCATATTTAATGATGCGCTACTTTTGCGGGCAGGACACAGTCTACCAGATCCGCTGGCATGTGCGACTATGCATATATTTATAATTTCATTTGATATTACCTGAGCAGTGATAGGGCTCTAGTTATTTTTACACCAGGGCGTGAGGTCACCTAGCTACGCCACTGATCTAGGCCCTAGATACAGCTGAATCTGGGCACTGAGAGCATCATTGATTTATCAGCCAACCTATGAAATCACTTCCCTAGCGCAGACTCCAAGTTATTGATCGCAAGGACTATTATTAGTCTTCAAGGAAAAATTTATTCCAAGCTTGGTTGGGAAAAAAGGAAAAAAAAATGAATACAAGATGTTAGGGCAACACTCTTATTCTTCAAACCATCCGAGTAGCCCATCAAAATGTACAACTTTTCCTTTGGTACCCAGTCTAGAAACTCGAATATTTTTTTGACATTTTGACATATGTGAATATAAACCGAGTGCTGACGTCACAACGAGTGGCGGATCGATTTTACTAGTTCAAAAATTGAGCTCCAGGACTGAGAGCCGATTGACTAAATTGATTTCGTTGTCAGTTTCAAAATACATGATCTGTTGCCAAGCTCACTACTTAGTGAAGATCGAATTTACGTATCATATCAACATTGATACCTTTTTGTTGTAAAGGAAATTTTAACTTGACACGAAATTACGCCAAAATAGTTTCAGGTTGTTAGCTGCATCCTCTAAAATAAATATAGGTTGTTCAGAACACTTATTTATTGTCATACCTACATATAATTATTTACAACTGAAAATTTGTTAACGTCAGTACTTACTTATGGCTAAGTTTAACGCCACATCCAAAGCGGAGTGCAGAAGAAGCGGCAACAAACTGCACAGCGCATTTTCTCCAATCTGCGTCAACTCACATATTATTTATAACCTTAAAAACTAGATATGTGGACTGAGTATACATTGTCCTTATTAAATGTCAATTATTAATTAAATAATTTAATTATTAATTAATTAATAAAAATTATTATTGATTAATTTAATTTGAAATAATGTCATATGAAAAATATGCTTAAATTTAATTCGTGAAATGTCAAAGAAATTTAAATTAAATAAATGTCGTCTTTAAAAAAAAATTATGTACAGAATGTCCTAAATATAATAGTCATATTTATTTACAAAATTACGAGGCGGCCGCACCAAGCTCAAGCCGAATATTCTTGTCATTTAGGAAATCCTCAGTCTTATAATAAGCCTTTTTACAAAGTAACTGTTGTACATAACCTTTGAATTTTCTATCAGGCATATCCAGGACTGGTTTTGGTAACTTGTTATAAAATCGTATACAGTTCCCCATGAACGAATCTCTAACTCTGCTAAGGTGATGGGATGGGCTCGGGAGAAATAGTTTATGGTTGTTACGTAAGGGTCTATATATTACTTGACATTTTTTTTAATAAAGATATATTTTTTCTTACGTACATTATTTTCTCAAATATATATTGCGAGGCTAACTTTAGAATATTTATATCCTTGAACAAATATCTGAGCGAGTTTCTTGAACTCAAGCCGTAGATGGCATAAATTGCTCATTTTTGTAATATGAAAATAGTTTGGATGTTGACTGCATTTCCCCAGAGTAGCAGTCCATATGACATTAAGCTATGGAAGTTACTAAAAAAACAAGCCTAGCAGTTGCCTCATCTGTCAATTGTCTGATTCTTCTAACAGCATATATCGCGAAGCTAAGTCTATTCGAAAGTTTTGATATATGAGCGCCCCATTGCAATTTAGTCTATTATAATTCCTAGAAAAGTGGTATCCTTTACGAAGGCTAGCTTTTTTCCTCCAAGTAGTATGTCAATGTTGGACTGTCTAGCATTAGGTACTGTAAATCGAATGCAGTGGGTTTTTTGCGCATTCAACAAGAGATTGTTGGCTGAAAACCAATTTGAGATGGCAGAAAGAGTATCATTTGTCGCGACAACGTCTTCGCTATCAGGGTCCAGCTTGAAAATTAGAGAAGTGTCATCAGCAAATTATAACACTATGCTCGCTTGTTTTTCAATCATATAAGGTAGATTATTGACATAAACTAAGAAACTAAAAGGTCCTAAAATTGATCCTTGGGGCACGCCTATTTAAAAGTTAGCTCCGTTTAACTCCGAGTTTTTGTTCGAGTCCGACTTTATGTTATTTATTTCAACTATCTGAAGCCTATTTTTCAAATATGATTCCATTAATTCAAGGGACTTATTTTCAAACCCGTATTCTCGTAGCTTGAGCACAAGTGTCTGATGATCAACGCAAAAAACTTTTGAGAGATCACAAAATGCACCAATGGCATCCAGTAATTAGTGCTACTCCCACATCGGTGGTCGACTTTCCGCAAGTAAAGCCAAATGTTGGCTATGAAAAAGGTTGTGGTTCTTATATATTTATTTTATTTATTTATTAAAGTAAAGCTGCATTTGGTTGAGCATCATCTTTTCAAACACTTTGCTCAATACCGGCAAAATAGAAATAGGTCTATAATTACCAGGGTCTGACTTATCTCCTTTCTTAAACAATGGTATTAATTTACTGCATTTCATTAAATTAAGAAATATACCGTCAGCAATGCATTCATTGAATATAAAAACTAAATCAGCAGAAATAATATTTATAATGATAGATAGATAGTGATCTTCAGATTTTTTAAGATTAAGCTCTTTAAATGCATCAAATATATCACTAGGGCAAACATGATGAAATTTAAATTTAGCACTACACGGAGGAACATTACTTCTAAGCAAGTCTTCAGCTCGGTTGGGGGAAGAATTTATATTGGAAGTAAAGTCTAACGTAATGTTGGTAAAAAAATCCTCAAAAACTTGTACAATTTCTTTAGTTGAGGTATTAATTTTATCCCCGCATTTTATTCGATTAATGTGGGTTTTAGATTTCATTTTACCAGTTTCTTTATTTATAACTAAATGAGCTTCATTTATTTTCCTACTTATATACATATATTTAGAAACTTTACAACCTTTTTTAAACGTCTTAGAATAATTTCTTACATATTCAACAAAATTATGTTCAAAATTATATTGCTTTTGGGCATAGAGATCAAATAGCTTTTCTCTACTTCTACATATAAATGCCTGTAGTAGCTTATTGACTGAATTATGATGGACATTAACTTGTTTCTGTTTCAGAGATTTTGTATATTCTGTAGAAACTGTTTTAAATAATGTATTGCAATGGTCGTCCGGGTTATTCCTCCGATACACAACTGAACATAACTTATTTTCCAAATTGGTTTTATGTTTACTTTTGCTTTTAGATGTAATAGGCCTACAAAAAAATTTTTGTTGGTAAATTGGTGCCTTAATTTTTTTTTGCAGAAGCTGTAAATTGGCCAGTTTGACTCTATTGTTATGATTTTACTTTTACGATCTGTATAGAAGCAGCTGGTACATTCAACCTTTTTATTTCTCTAAGACCAACACGGGGATATTGTACAAAAAAGACGCTGCGATAATTGTCATTCATTCAATACAACCCCCAACGAAGGATAGCAAATTTGCGATAAACATCTGTGAAGCAAGCCAGAATGCATTATTGTAATACACCCTGGGATCATTCAATAAAAACATGATATGCATTGACGGCCGTACAGGGGTGCAGTTAAAACGACTTTTTTCATAAAATAAAATACGTTTATTTCAGACTTATTTAAATAAATAAATATATACGGACTAATCACACAGATTAAGCTAGCCCCAAAGTAAGTTCTTATGTAAGACTTGTGTTATGGGATACTAACTCCACGATACTATATTTTATAACAAATACATATATAGATAAACATCCAAGACCCAGGTCAATCCGAAAAAGATCATTTTTCATCTTGACCTGACCGGGGATCGAACCCGGGACCATCCGTGTCACAGGCCGGCGTGTTGACCGCTGCGCCACGGAGCTCGTCAATTTGTCCATAATGTGTTAGTATACAGAAACTTATAAACCTATGTTAGTAATATTAATATTATTTACGGTATTTTCCTGGTCAGATTTGGCACAGAATAGGGAATAATGGCGCACTTTAATGTCGGAGGCCAAGACTCACTTCGAGTCACTGAGCCAGTGAAGTAAGTAAGTAAGTATTTTCCAGGCCGATTGTTTAACACCGGGACGACCGCCTGCGTATGTACCCAGTGTCTCACGATCGGACAGTCTGTTTTATCGCTTAATAGATTAAAAACTAAGTCTCTGCGTTTTTTTCCACATTTTTGGGATCACGTAGTAAACAAGAAACACTTATAGTATCGCCTTCTAACTGTATTCTAAAAACACAAATACCACACTTGTAATTAAGTGGAGTAGTTAAGTGTCACAAACAATAATGCATATAGAGGAATGGAATATGCTAGAAAAATTCGACGTACGAGATATGAAGAGCGGTGGCCTAATTGGTACGGCGTAAGGTACAGATACTGCCTGCGTGATAGCTTTTCTTATATTTTATTATTTGATAAATAATATGAAAATATAAATGATTGGTACAAAATTGTTTTAAAAAAAAAACTGTGATGAATTTGTACAATTCTTCTAAAGTTAAAAAAAATAATCGAAAGATATAAATCTAAATTAAATATAAATCTTTGTAAATATACCCAAAATGACGTCTTAATTAAAATCTAAAGAAAAATTAACACCTAAAATACGATGAAAAAAATGTAAAAATAACAAGCCCATATGGTTCTCAAAAATCTTAAATCCTCCTTGACTATGATACTTAGGTTTAGGAATAAGGAATTGATGAAAATATCAGATTTAAAGACGAGCAAAAAATTATTTTTATTATAACTCTATGTATTATAACGACAAAAAAGCCTAACTGGATAATGGATATTTTGCAGAAACCTTTTCTTCAGTGTATAGTTTAAATAAACGGGTAAATTGACAGTCTGCCGTAAAACTACCTAAAAGAATTTTAGGGCTTAGAACAAACGTCAATTGAGTTTGAATTTGTGGCTAATAGAAACTCAAACGGATTTGTATGACATTTTTTTCATTTTCACCCTCACTCCATTATTTGTCTATGATCTTTATTGTCTAGAGAAAACATAAGGCGGCGGGTCGGCTGATACTAGTAATAGTATCTTCTTCATAGTTTGTAAGTTTATATAAGCTATCATTTCCTCCTACTGATATTTCAATAAATACACCTATAAAAAGATATTGTACTGGATAAGTTGAAAACTGTAGAAGTAAACAAAATTGTTAGCCTCGATGGTATTCTACTAATATTTCTAAGATTGTGCGCAACAGCTTTGACCACACCATCATCATCATCATCAGCTTTCCATAACCCACTGCTGGGCATAAGCCTCCCTTTGTGACCACACCGTTAACATTAAATTAATATTTAAAAAGTCCAAGAGGGGGATATTTCCATCTCTATGAAAAATGGCAAAGACTACACCTATTTTGAAATCGGGAGGTAAGAAATATATAACAAACTACCCAATTAATATATTAATTTTTTTTTCAAAATTCTTTGAAGGGATTATTATCCTAATAACTTTCGTTCTAATAAAGTTATAGGAACAAACATAACCAATTAAACATAGGTTTTAACCCCAATCAACATGGATTAGCATAGTCCCACTAATGTGTTTGATGTTTATGAATAACCTGTTAGATACAGCGAAATCAACAGTTGCTTATTGCAATGGCGTAACGTCATTGGCGCCAGTATATCTTATTTTCTTATTTATTTTATTTTACACACAGACTCATAGACCGGTAAAACTGCATCTTTCAAGTTATTATTGGTTATTCTATTTCAGATAAGAAAACTACATAATAATTATAAATATATGTATATCATATAACAATAAGTTTTGAAATCGGTTCATAAAAAAAACCGGCCAAGTGCGTGGCGGGCCACGCGCAGTGTAGGGTTCCGTAGTTGCGAATGACAACTTTGGGTTCACAATGTTCACACTCGCAACTCACAGTTTAACGATCAAAAACATCTAACAATGAAAATAGTATGAAATTTTACATTTTCCAGTACATTTTATAAGTTGGTTGCCTATAACTTTTTAGTTTGTACTTAGTACTGCTGTAATTTTTTTCACGTATCCATATATAACCGTTTAGCAGATAGAGGGGGGGACACTTACCTCTAACAAAAATTTTCACTTTAAAACCAAATATTTCGAAAACGGATCCCTAAATCGAAAAATGGAGTTCTTAACCTCACAATATTTTTAAAGACCTTTTTAACGATACCCCACACGATGGGTAAGTAGAGAAAAAAAAATACTCCCCCACTTAACTTGTATGGTAGCTACCCTAAAAAAATTTTTTTTCAAGTTTTTTTTTTACCTCTTCAATTCCATGATTAATATAAATATCCATTCCAAATTACAGCTTTCTAGTACTGATAGTCTCTGAGTAAAACCGCGGACCGACAGACAGACATGGCGAAACTATAAGGGTTCCTAGTTTACTACGGAACCCTAAAAAGAGATAAATATGTTTCCCCATTACTCCGTTATTTCCTTCAAAAGTAATTCATATTATGTACGTTTTTATTGAAAAATCTGATGCATAGAGAAACTTCTCCGTCTTTTAAGTCTTTTGGAAAATAAAGAGCCTAACTTTAAAGTATATTACATATACAAAATAGTTAGAATAGCAGATCCTAAGGCCGAAGACCGAAAGACCACGTTTAGCCTGTTAGTGGGATTAACAATGGAATACGGAATCAAAATAATGATGGCTTCCTAGCGCACTGCCTTTTTACATGATTCCATTACTTTTATTTCAATTCAATTTTGAAAATTCTCAGGAAACGGATGATACTTATGTAAATTATTCCGATGGGAATGTAATATAATAGAGTAATACTGAAAAAATGTTGATGAAAATATCCTAAGTACTGGACAATCCACTCATAATTTTTTTACTAAATTTTGTGAGATATGTACCTATATGAGTAAATTTTAATATTTGGATATTTTTTTCTTATAGGCGTGGAAATGTTCATTTTCAGAGTTTTTGACAATTTTTATAATAACTTGTAAACGATTCACATTTTACATACATTTTATGGCTGTTTTTGTTCCCGGCACAGTAGAAAAGGACCACTCCAAGTGTTCCCATGGATGTCGTAGAAGGTGACTTAAGAAACACAAGCTTGTACAAACTTATAAGATCACAGAGATCTCTTCAACCCGTCTGGCCAGCGTGGAGAGTATAGGCCAAATCCTCTGACTACTCTGGCTAATATATGGCTCTGGTAGTACAGAGCGGGTTGTGCTCCTGCCGTAGAGACTAAAACAGACCTGATGATGATTATTTAACTATAATACTTGGAGAAGGCCATATAAATTGTTGTGTCACTGGAATCGTATAGGAGCTACAGAATTATTTTGTCCGTTAAAAATGTTCAATATTGCAAGTAAATGAAAATGACTAAAAGTTTGACTTAAATCATCCTGACCGTTTATTTTGAATAAATTGATTTTCACGTTTCCAGCCAGGATACGTAAAATTTTCGCTTGAGAAATTCACTCATATGCTTTTATTCTTTACTTCTTTTTTTCTTTTTTTTTTTCTTTTACCTTTTCAGTCTGCGAATGTCCGATCTTACGCAGCTCTTAAGCTGAAATTTTGTGTACTTATGTAAGATAATACTGAAGACAATGATATGTTACGGTACCATACACCTGATCTGATAATAAAGTCGGAAGATGGCTATAGACATTCTTCAACTAAATTCAATAAACTTCAACGAGCTCCGTGGCGCAGCGGTCGACACGCCTGCCTGCAACACGGAAGGTCCCGGGTTCGAACCCCGCGTCAGGTCAAGATGGAAAATGATCTTTTTCAGATTGACGTGTGTCTTAGATGTTTATCTATATAAGTATCTATTATAAAAATATAGTATCGTTGAGTTAGTATCCCATAACACAAGTCTCGAAATTACTTTGGGGCTAGCTCAATCTGTGTGATTAGTCCGTATATATTTATTTATTTATTATTTATTAACTAAAGAAATTATAAACCCACCGTGATTGGGCTCTTTAGATTTGTCGAGGAAATTAGTTTAAAGTATGCTATCGCTTATAATAAATTATTACTCACAAAAATGACATTTATGAAAAAAGTACCGAATTATTATTATAATAATATAATATTAAAAGTATTAACTATTCCCTTCAAATCAAATAAAAAATTATGAACCCTATGTACGCAGTTAGCGATACGAAGGGTGAGGGGACTGTATCCACGGCAACACAGTACACAATAGGGTATGTATTAAATGAGGCACCCCTGATCAATAATAATGGGGATGGCTGGGCGACAAAAGATCAGAAAATATCCAGAGATTAAGCTATAAATACTTAACTCTGCATAGCTGTTTTCATGCATTTGCAATCCTAGTCTGCTATACCTATATATTTTTATTTATTTAAGGAATAAAATATGGAAAAAAATCCAAGAGGACAGGGTTTGAACTTGCAACTTAGTCTTTTTATATTCATATACATTTATTCACAGAAAGTAAAGAGTACATATGCATATAACATAGTATCTAGATCTTATAACTTTACAGACTTTACCTAAGCTAGGCATTGTGAATAATACTTATAATATAACTAAAATATTTTAAATTAATTAATATATATGACTACCTACGCCTTACCTATGCAGCCACCGCGTTCAAACTTACACGTCGAATCAACTATTATCCCCTTCTATTATATGCATTAGAGTTTGCATCACTCACCATTACAAGTGTGGTATTTGACTAACCTAATTTTACAGTAAAGTTGAAAATCAATTAATATGTAGAAAGCCATACTATTTTTTTTATAGATTTTGATGTATCATAATGCTTGTCTGATATGCTTATTAAATTAAGAAATAAGATATGAGAAAATCAGAGGTAATTCAGTTTGGTCACTAAACTGTCCGAGTATTTTTCCTGGTTGCCTCCTCAGCGGCAAATAAAATAACAATGCAAAACTAATGCCAGCCGGCCGCTGAAGCCAACTCTGGTAGATTTTTTATTATTATTAAATTAGGCCTTTGTCTCCCATCTCATCTGATCGTAAGTGACGAGGAAGACGAAAATGGTACATACCTATCCAAAAGATACCCATTTGTTCTACTTTTGAACGTCCTGGAACTGTACTTGTCTGAGAATATAGAAGCAGGCAGTTCATTACCTTAGCTATTTCGAACTAAAAGAAAGACAAAGACTTTAGAACTTAGTATCTATATATAATCCCCTCTGTACTGTTTCTTTCCATATGTAACCTTATGTATAAAAGGTCAGACAAGATCAATACAGCGCCGCTAACATCCCATCCCCTTAAATTCACGCATGCGCAAATAATCGTCTCAGGTAGAAATTTCCAGCGTTCCTGCCGGCATTGCCAACCGGGCGCTTGGACACAGCAGTTGTGTGTTATATTGAGATAAGTGATAGAAAGTGTGGTATTGTCATTCTTTGTTTCGGTCCCAGTAAAGTTAATTCATTTGTTATTTAAAATGCAGTCAACTTTAACGTTAAATCATTTATTTCATTGTGTCCCTCTTCTACCTGACCCTCCAGCTGAGCACTTCAGGCCATCCTCTGGGCGTGGCAACCGCAAAGTACACCACTTAGTTTTTAATTCGTTTCAAAAAGGAGTTAGAACAACGAGCACTCGCCAGCAGTTGAGACACCCAACGTCAAAGGTAATCTGTTTTTATTATATATATTTATATATATTATATTTATTTTGTTTGTAATTTTTATGAGTACACATTCAAAGATTTTGTTTACCTGAATTTTTAATTAAAGTTATCTTTAGCTATAATTATTATAAAAGTAATTATTAATTGTTACTTTTTAATATGACAGGCAAGACAATTTATACCACGGAAGCTCCCACTTAAGACCCATCCTAAATGGACGGAGCTTCTTAGTTTTTAGTACGTTTTAAAAAGGAAACAGGACAAGGACCAATAGCAAGCCGTTAAGACACCCTACTGCAAAGGTATTTTTTTATTATTATTTTAGATGTCATTTTTAATGTACATAATAAAAGTACTTTTTTCGGATGCAGCTTTAGCTATAATTATTACATTCATTGCTAATTATTATTTCCCAATGTTGCAGGCAAGGCGATTTATACAACTGAGGTCCTACTTCAGACCTATCCTACATGGACGGAGCCAAACGGAGCTTAGTTCGCCGACATCAACAACTCAACACACACGTTAAGTGTAAATCAGACTTAAACAGGTACGTGTTGAAAAAACCGGCCAAGTGCGTGTCGGGCCACGCGCAATGTAGGGTTCCGTAGTTGCAAATGACAACTTTGGGTTCACACTCGCTCCTCACAGTTTAATGACTAAAAACATCTGACAATGAAAATTGTATGAAATTTTACATTTTCGAGTATATTTTATTAGTTGGTTGCCTATAACTTTTTAGTTTGTGCTTAGTACTCAGCTCTGATAGTTTTCCTTTTAACTTCAGTATATATACTACTGCTGTATTTTTTTTCACGTAATCATATATAACCGTTTAGCAGATAGAGGGGGGCACTTACTTCTAACAAAAATTTGCACTTTAAAACCAAATATTTTGGAAACGGATTCCTAAATCAAAAAATGGTGTTCTCAACCTCATAATATTTTTCAGACCTATTTAACAACACGATGGGTTTGTATAGAAAAAAAAATTACTTCCTCCATACTTGTATGGGAGCTACACAAAAAAAAAAAAATTTGTCTACCAATTTTTCTCATACTAAATTTCAGCTTTCTAGTACTTATATTCTCTGAGTAAAACCGCGGACGGAGAGAGAGACATGGCGAAAGTACTTATAAGGGTTTCTAGTTTACTACGAAACAATAAAAAAAAACAGGTACTTACATGTTGATAAGGAGTAATATTTTATTATTATTGGTTTTAACGTAATGATTGTAACGCAAGGGAGTAACTTACAATATTTTCAGTGAGGGAGTTACGATGGGGTCTAGCGTGGAATTCTTAGTGAGAAATCCTAAAGTAGACTTTCAAATGAAGTTAAAATATTATGTTAATTATGTTGTACAAGCTCATTTTAATTTTCTATTTTAATGCATTTTTTTTTGTCTTTTTCCAGGCCTCACAACTTCTTGCAGTAGCTCTTCTGCTACTAATTATAGCAGAAGAAGGAGAAGAAGGATATAATTCATCTACGCATATTAATTGTCAGTTAAAAATAGTGATATTACTAAAAGTTTTAAAGATAAGAATTAAAAGTACATTTAAAGATTAAACATCTTTATTTATTGTAATCAATATTAGTAATAAACATACAATTTTATTTGTTGCAACAAATACAAAAGTCAAACAGACACTTATTCTAATCATATAATTAATATTATAACCCGTCTCGTAGCGTTTCTGGCGCAAAGGTGCCCAATACACTAGCTGCGTTACCGCGCTGGATAGCTATGGCCATCCTTTGCGCCAGTAACGAGCCTGAGCGGGGTTCACCATTCTTCTCACTTATGCGGTGACCGGTAAAATGCGGTAAAATGCTTTGCCTCCAATCCACAGCTACCCATGGTCTCCACAGCTATGGGCACGAAATTATATTGGGGCTCCATAGTCGCGTATTTCACTCGTTAAATATATAAAAAAGTGTGAATAGAAAAAAAAACAACTTTGCATTGAAAAGGTGTTAGTGCCGTCTACTCGAGCACATGAATCGCGAAGAGTTTACGGTTCTATGTTACATAATTATATTAATTCTATAGGTCGTTCGCAAGACCGTAAGCTCGTATAAACACCAATTGGTATCCCGAAGGTAGACGTGGGAAAAGGGTCCGACTGAGGACGCGATAGAGTGACAATCTTTACAAATGACGCGAAAAAGCGATTGGGGAGACCTTTTTCCAGCAGTAGGATGAAAATATGAGGCAGTGTTGACCACTTACACACACGAAAAATAAAACATAGGCAATACAAAAACGTCTCGCTCGCTCTTTGCCACTCGTTGGATCGCTACGTTCTTAAAGAGTGTATATAAATATGTACGTGGCACGACGATCAAACTGCCGCGATTGTTTCGCTCACGTAGACGAACTCTTAGTTTGTAAATTATCAGTATGTATGTTAGTTGGTTAATAAAAGTATAGTAACTAAAGAGTCTCCGGTACATAGGTAGAGTAAACTGGAGAGCAGGATGGTAGAGTACTTACCATGCTTCTAAATTATCCAATGATTTAAAGTGGAAGAGCAGAAGGCTAGAGTTCTCTACCATCATCTGTACCCATGTATCGGAGGCTAGGAGATAACATTAACAGTGTGGTAATAATTGCAAATATTAAAAATTGAGACTACTCCGAGTTTCTGTAATCCTAAATTTTGTAATATTGAAATAAAATTATACAAACAGAACAATAACGCGTGATTTACTTCAGCCTTACCAAACCATAATATCCGATTATAATCCGACATAGCTCGTGTGATTGTGGAAAGCAAATAGACTTCTGTTATCTGTTTTATTTTCTCACCCCGTAATTTTTTTATGCATGATCTCTTATGATATGCAGTTTAGTTAGTAGTGTACGAATTTGATTTTTTTATTTGCAACCCAAGGGGTCACATACATGTAAATTTCTTCCAAATCAGTTAAGTTGTTTTGTTTAAGTCGCTTTATTGATCCCAATCCCAACTTATATTGCAAATGCGAAAGTGAATTTGTTTGTATGCAGGCCGCTTCCAACCGGTCATATTGAAAATCCTTGGGGAGGCCTATGTCCAGCAGTGGACTTCTTGCGGCTGAAATGATGATGATGATATTTGTTTGTTTGTAAACTCTTCACGCTTTATCTACTTAACCAATCTTCTTGAAATTGGCATACACATAGATTAGGGTACTTAAAAGGACATAGGTACCTTTCTTCCCAGCAAAATTTCTTTTTCCGTGGGATTTTCGATAAATGACCCGGCTAATTTATCCGGCAGAATTACATGCGAGCGAAGCCGCGGGTAAAATCTAGTCTAGTAGATTATCATCACCCATAATTTTGGCATCCTCAGCTTTGCTGCATAGGAGCCCGGGGTCCGCGGGTGTCCTGGGTGGTGCGATTTTTTCTACTGCCTAGGTGCAAATGCGAATTTTGAAGTTGTAGCGAAGTATTTTTTGCATTGCCTCATACTTTTGAAAACGCATCAATGCAAATTTATCAAAGTCATCATCAGGTTTTTTAAGTCTCCACTGCAAGAGCACCCTGTTTGTACTACCAGAGCCATATATTAGCCAGAGCAGTCAGAGGATTTAGCCTGTACTCTTCACTGACAGAGGGTCTCTGTGATGTTTATAAGCTTAGTTTAGCTTTAAGTCGCCTTCTATGACATCCACGAAGAGACTTGGAGTGGTCCTATATATTCTACTCTGCCGGGAACCACACGGCTCAATGCGAATTCTGTAATTTGCTAAATTTGCGACGTCGTAGGTATCGGCTCTCTATTATTACTGAGTGCCTCACTTGGTGAGTGATAATTTAACGAATTGTTTCCTTTTTTTTTGTTAATAATAAATAAATGAATATACACAGACAAATCACACAGATTGAGCTAGCCCCAAAGTAAGTTCTTATGTAAGACTTGTGTTATGGGATACTAACTCAACGTATTTGTATACATGTATAGATAAACATCCAAGACCAGGTCAATCTGAAAAAGATCGTTTTCCATCTTGACCTGACCGGGGATCGAAACCGGGACCATCCGTGTCGCAGGCAGGCGTGATGACCGCTGCGCCACGGAGCTCGTCCTTCTTTGGAATTAAGAGGAATTGATACAATTTACAATAGTTCTAAGCACCATGGACTCCAATGACGTCGTCGTGATGGGTCGCTATGCCAATTTAACCTCTTAACCAATTTGCTAAAACTGAATCAACCTAATAAATTGTATGTTTGATAATTACATACAATTTCTTAGCTACTTACAATACTTTACAAAAATTTGTTTAAAATTGTGACCTGCCGAGGAAAACAACTGCACAGTGCAACAGACAGACGAAAAAATTTTGCCTGAGCTGAAATTAAGCCGTTTTGCCGCGTTTGGCGATCGCTAGTGAAAAATTCATTCATTATTATTTTCCTAAGACATAATTATAATACCGTTCAAGTTTAGTGATATGATGTTATTATTAGATTAAGTTTAGTGAAATAATTATAGGATAGTTGTGTGGGATGCGGCGGAGGCGGCAGCGGGGGCTTTTTTGTGTTTGTGCACCCCCACGTCGATGTTCGGCGTTTATGGTTGCATTGTCGTGCACTTTTAGGGTTCCGTAGTAAACAAGGAACCCTTATAGTTTCGCCATGTCTGTCTGTCTGTCTGTCTGTCTGTCTGTCTGTCTGTCTGTCTGTCTGTCTGTCTGTCCGTCCGCGGTTTTACGCAGAGACCATAAGTACTAGAAAGCTGTAATTTGGTATGAGTATGTATATTAATCATGGCAAAAAAGTGGTAGAATAAAATCTTGAAAAAAATTTTTTTTTAATGTAGCTCCCATACAAGTAAAGTGTGGGAGTAATTTTTTTTTCTCTATTTACCCATCGTGTGGGGTATCGTTAAAAAGGTCTTTTAAAAATATTGTGAGGTTGAGAACACCATTTTTCGATTTAGCGATCCGTTTCCGAAATATTTGGTTTTAAAGTGCGAATTTTTGTTAGATGTAGGTGTCCCCCCCCTCTATCTGCTAAACGGTTATATATAGACACGTGAAAAAAATTACAGCAGTAGTATATATACTGAAGTTGAAAGGAAAACTATCAGAGCTGAGTACTAAGTACAAACTAAAAAGTTATAGGCAACTAACTTAAAAACTGTAAATTTCATACTATTTTCATTGTTAGATGTTTTTGGTCGTTAAATTGTAAGGTGCGAGTGTGAATAGTGTGAACTCAAAGTTGTCATTCGCAACTACGGAACCCTACACTGCGCGTGGCCCGACACGCACTTGGCCGGTTTTTCTTTACATATTCGTTGGGTGAATTGCCCAAGCAAACAAAATAGATGGCAATCCTGAGAACGGAAGTGCTATGTCTGTCTCTGTACATAGAGATTTATTTTTTTGTTATTTTTTTTGAGTACGTGTATTATGCTAAGTAGCCTTTTATCTTGGCAAAAAATATTAGTGAGAAATTCTCTATTAAATCACATAGAAATGCTTAATGCAGTTTATCATTCCGCAAATCTAGAGGTATGATATGCAGGAATATTGACCAAATATGGATGGAATTCCTGCTCACGGCAAGTCGTCCCAAGATGGAAAGGTGCAGGGGGAATTCAATATAATAAGGAATGGTGCAGTTCCTGTGCATACTCCCTACAATACAACCTGACAGACTTGGTTGGTCGGCGGAGTTTCAAGCTCTGAAGCTGTACAAGCATATAGATGGAAAATAAATAAATATATAGGGACATCACACAAATTGAGCTAGCCCCACAGTAAGTTGTGAACTTGTGTCGCAGGATACTAACTCAACGATACTATATTTTATAACAGATACTTATTATATTGATAAACATCCAAGACCCAGGTCAATTGAAAAAGATCATTTTCCATCTTGACCTGACCGGGGATCGAACCCGGGACCTCCGTGTCGCAGGCAGGCGTGTTGACCGCTGCGCCATGGAGCTCGACATATCGAGCATAAATCTAAAATAGTTTTATGTTACTTCCAACGGCGTTTACGCTTTTCTCAAAGCACCTATTGATATGATCCTTACAATGTCACCCATTCCTTTGAACTACAACTTAAGCTACGGTCTGTGTTTACACAGACCGTAGCTTAAGTTGTTGCTTAAGCTGCTTTTAAGCAGCTGCTACATTCCATATTTTTTGTCTCTCCCGGACCAGCATCGGAGACAAGATTTTGAGATAATTGTCATTCGTTCAATCCATCCCCCGACGAAGATTCTCAAATTCGCATCTACAACAGTGAAGCCGGCCGAATGTATTATAATAATAAATAAATAAATATAAATAAATAAATATATAGGGACATATCACACAAATTGAGCTAGCCCCACAGTAAGTTGTGAACTTGTGTCGCAGGATACTAACTCAACGATACTATATTTAAAATACATATTTAATAATACAACTTGAGATGACTCAATCAAAACAATACTTCCATTGAGAGCCGTACTAAGGGGTGCATTTTAAAGCAGGACCTTCTACGTTTTAAGGATTACGTAGTAAATTAAGAACCTTTTAGTTTTACCATGTCCGTCTGTCTGTCTATCCGCAGCTTAGCTTATAGAATATAAGAACTTGAAAACACTAATTTGGCACGGATAAGCTTATTTATCACGCAACCGAAATAATTAAAAATATGCATGTTGAGAACATGCATATTTTCCCTGCATATATATTTATATTTATTTATTTACAAAGACAGATCAAAGACAAATAAAATACGTGGATAGAGCTCACATGTTATCAAAGAAACCAATCTTGGACCAGTGCGCGAGTTGCTGCCTCGACCGCAGTCGCCTACAGCAAAGCTTTCTTCGAATAGTGACAAGCAAGCTTATAAATGATTTTCATAGCTATTTCATTGAATTGCAACACTTCAGCGCAGCCAATAGTAGCTAATGTGTGTAATGGGATCAATATGATCTTCCAACGCTGTGATCAACGCGATCTGCGGCAGCGGTCGCTTATTGGCGGTCTTTGCTGACGTAGAATTGGTCTCTTTTTCACAATAGCGACCATGTACGATAACTTGCATTTCGCAAAATATTAAAGGCCAGAGAAACAGAAAAGAGCAACTCTCGCAGTGTATTTACAGCACTAAAGTTTAATTTGCTTGAAGGAGATTACATTGATTAGAAGTAAATAAAAAAATAAATAAAAAAACCCTTAATAGAATTGAGACGGACTGCCTCACCGTAGAAGTAGAAAATGTAACAAAATTATGTCAAAACATGAATTTTGCAAGTGCGATCAAATCCAATAACCTACTGACTAAAAACATTCTATTGTTGCCTGCAAATGATAACTTAGGGTGCTGCTATACATAAAATAAAGAAATATACTGGGAAAAATGTAAATAAATTAGACAAGACGATATGAACTGGAAGGCTACTTAAGAGTCGCCTGGAAGCGAATGTCTCCATAAACGGAAAAAGGGAATTGTGGCAATATTTGATAATTTTGGAGTAAAATTAATCATTAAATTAATTAATCTCATTATAATCTACGTACGTTCCTGTACAGCTTGGTTAAAATACCCATGGTTTGAGAATTACAAGCCTTTTCAAATTTGAATGGAAATCTTGTGAGGCGTATAATTCTCAAATATTTGATAATTTAACCAAACTGTATAGGAACATACGTAGATTATAATGAGATTAATTGACTGGATGCTTAATTTTGCCCTAAAATAATCAAATATTGCCACAATTCCCTTTTTCCGTTTGTATGGAGACATGCGCTTCCAGCGAAACTTAAGTGATTTTTTAAAAAAATAAATTTGCTGGAAAACCCTCAAGATATATTTTTATTATTATTTTTACGGTAATCTACAACAAATAACGCAACTTTTGAATGGTCTTGAGTAGCGAAAAACAAAAAAAATTATTTTATGACACCCTAGCTGATAAGCGGTTACATTTATTTAGGTTCGGTGGGACGTGATACTCTATAGGCTTTGAACAGGTATCCTTGCTGTTAAAGGATGTTGAGTGAATCAAATTGATCGTCGAAACAAAATCCTCGGAGAAGTCATTGACCTTTGAAAAAATATCGATAACGCGTTCAATCATACACACAGCGCCATCTATTGTTAGATTGGAGAACTACATACCTGTAGTTAATTTGATATGTTACTTATGTAATAACGAATTTATTCCCTTTCTAATCAAATAACAAAATAAATAAACCATTAATACAGGAAGGGTGAGGGGGCTGTATCCAGGGCATGTATAAAATAAGGCTTCCACGATAAATAATTATGGGGATGGTAGGGTGACAGAAGGTCACAGAGCAGGTAATATGCAGAGATTAAGCGATGAAAACCTAATGCTGCGTTTACTCTAAAGCTGTAAAGTATGTATTGTTTTATTTACTCGCTCTGCATGTTTAACTGAAAACCTCAATGGCTTAGTGGTTAACACGCTAAAACTTTTCATAAAGTCACATACCATTTTGTTTGCGGTTCTGAAGCTGTCGGAAGGCGTTATCATGCTATCTTAGCATATTAATTACAGAAAATGCTGTCATAATAGCAGACCCACCAATCGGAGCCCACTCCGATCCGCCGCTAAAGCTGCACAAATGAGTGATTTTTCTATTGGGCGTGTATTAGTTTTATCTTTATACTTCGACGCTTCGATTTCCAAAATGATTTTTAAAAACATACAATGTCTTAGAAATATCACACCATTTTATATGAGTTGCTACACCAAGCAAGCGCTCTAATAAAATGACTCAATATGAACATAATTTTAATAGATTTTATTTTAATAGATCGTGCGTAGCATAATACAATAGTGTACAGTTTGGTCATCAATCCGTGTGGTTATCGGCAGAGTAGAATAGGACCGCTCCAAGTCTTCCCGTGGATGTCGTAGAAGGCGACTAAGGAAACACAAGCTAAACAAAGCCTATAAACATCAAAGAGACCTTTCCAACCCGTCTGGGCAGCGTGGAGGAGTATGCCGAATCCTTTGACTGCTGCAGCTAATAAATGGCTTTAGTAGTGCAGAGAGGGTCGTGATCGAGCAGGGGAGACTAAAAAAAGACTTTACGATGATGGTCATCAACATCATCCGAGTGTTTTTCCTGTATGCCTCCTCAGCTGTGATGCGTCAGAATCCGGGGTCAGACTGTATCCTAAATATGACATGAGAAAAACTTATCTTGGCCGGCCGCTTGCCTAACACCAATCCTGCTTGGGTAGAGGATAGACCTTAGTCTCTATATATTCTCAACTCTGTACTTATTTGTTTAACTAAATTTACATACAATATAAAATACATATGATAAATATTATTCTAACTATCAACTTATTATTTTTATAACATAAATTACTAACTAAACTAAAAATTAAAAAAAAAAAAAAAAAATATTATAACTATACCTACTTAATTATACAAAATAAAATTAAAAATCTAATATTAAATTTTGTCCATGTGGCAAAGTGCCTAGAACGCTGGCTGCATTACCTCGTTGGATAGCGATTGCAATCCTTTGTCCGAGGTAAGAGCCAGCCTTTCCGTCACCTGCAGCGTCGACAAGCTTAGGCGCTAAAACTTTGAAAAACTTTTTTGTACCAGGGCCCCATGGACCAAACGTTTCAACGCCAAGCGGAATAAATATGTAGTCACTCGAAAGTGAGGCATACTTGCGCCGCTTGGCGTCTTCTGCAGCCTCCGCCGCGGCCCCGGCCCTTAGGACTGTCCCCCCCAGGCGAGAAGGGGCCATCGTGTCGACACAAGTAGCATCCCACACGAGGGCCCTCCCCCGCCTCCAGGGGACTAGTGTTAGGCCGTCGGGACGCTTGCCATCATCGCGTGCTATCTCTGTACTGTTTATGTATACTTAACACCTTATGTACTAAAATCCAGACAAGATCAATACAGCGCCGCTAACATCCCATCCCTTTATATTCACGCATGCGCAAAAAATCGTCTCAGGTAGAAATTTCCAGCGTCTCTGCCGGCATTGCCAACCGGGCACTAGGACGTAGCAGTTACATGTAATATTGAGTTAAGTGATAGAAAGTGTGGTATTGTGATTCTTTGTTTCGGTCCCAGTAAAGTTTATTCATTTGTTATTTAAAATGCAGTCAACTTTATTGATATATTATAACTTATTTCGTTGTGTCCCTCTTCTACCAGACCCTCGAGTTGACCACTTCAAGCTATCCTCTGGGCGTGGCGACCAAAAAATACATAACTTAGTTTTTAATTCGTTTTAAAAAGGAGTAAGAACAACGAGCAAATGCCAGCAGTTTAAACACTCTACTGCAAAGGTACCTATTTTTTTTTAAATTATTTTAGATGTAATTTCCGATAAAGACACAATTAAAGGTTTTTTTTTTATTCATTTATTATAGTTATCTTTAGTTATAATTATTGCTTTACTTGCTAATTATTCCTTTAAACTATCACAGGCAAGATAATTAACATCTCCAAAGCTCCCACTTAAGACCCATCCTAAATGGACGGAGCCTCTTAGGGTTTAAAAAGGACACTGAACAAGGACCAACAGCTAGCCGTTAAGACACCCTACTGCAAAGGTATTTTTATTATTATTATTTTAGATGTAATTTTTAATGTACACATAATAAAAGTAATATTATTCCTCAATGTTGCAGGCAAGGCGATTTATACTACTGAGCCATCCTACGTGGACGGAGCCAAACGGAGATTAGTTTCGCCGACATCAACCATTCAACACACTCGTTGAGTCAAATTCAGGCTTAAATAGGTCTGTACGTGTTGACATTTTTTATTATTATTGTTAGTTATAAAGTAATTATTATAACGCAAGGGAGTAACTAACAATATTTTCAGTGAGGGAATTCGTTGACTGAACCAAAGGAGTCTAGCGTGGAATTCATAGAGTACTGAGAAATTCTAAAATAGACTCTCAAGTGAAAATAAAATATAATATTAATTCTTTTATACCAACTCATTCTGCTTTTCAACTCATAAACTAAAAGGAAAAAAAAACAAAGAATATGACTTCTTATTTTAACGCTGTTTTTGTCTTCTTCCAGGGCTCTCAGCACCGTGCAGTAGAATTAATAGCAGAAGAAGAAGAAAACAAACCATCTACGCATATAATTTAGGTGTTAGTTATAAATAGGGATATTCCTAAAAGATTAAAAAGATAAGGAAAGAAAAAAAATTGCAAAAGTCAACTATATATTGAAAAGGTCTTAGTGCCGTCTACTCAAGCGAAAGAATCGCGACGAGATTGCGCTTCTTTATTTTATAATGATATATTTTTATATAGGCTGTTCGTTAGACCGATGGGCTCGTATCAACACCAATCGTTATTCCGAAGGTGGGCGTGAGAAAAGGGTCCGATCGAGGACGCGATGAAGTGACGATCTTTACTAATGACGCGTGAAAATTAATGGCAGAGACCTTTGGCCAGCAGTAGCATGAAAATATTCTATAGGCAATACAAAACATCTCGCTCGCACTTAGCCACTCGTCGGATCGCTACGTTCTAAGAGAGTATATAAAATATGTACGTGGCACGACGATCAAACTGCCGCGATTGTTTCGCTCACGTAGACGAACTCTTAGTTCGTAAATTATCAGTATGTATTTTAGTAGGTTCTTAATAGTAGTAACTGAAGAGCCTCCGGTATATAGGTATAGTAAACTGGAGAGCAGGATGGTATATAATACTTACCTATCATGCTTCTGAATTATCCAATGATTAGTAAAAGAAATAGTATTCCACCATCATCTGTACCCGTATATTGGAGGCTGGGAGATAACATAAACATTGTTGTAATAATTGCAAATATTATTAATTATTGAGACTGTTCCGGGTTCCTTAAATCCAAAATTTTGAAAATGGATATTGAAATAAAATTCTACAAACATTGCAAAACCACTTGATTTATTTCAGCCTAAACAAATCATAAATATCGGATAATAATCCGACGTAGCTCGTGTGATTCCTGTTTTATATTGGTTCCTCGTCCATTTTTAGGGTTCCGTAGTAAACAAGGAACCCTTATAGTTTCGCCATGTCTGTCTGTCTGTCTGTCTGTCCGTCCGCGGTTTTACGCAGAGACTATAAGTACTAGAAAACTGTAATTTGGTATGGATATGTATATTGATCATGCCAAAAAAGTGGTAGAATAAAAACATGAAAAAAAATTTTTTTTAGGGTAGCTCCCATACAAGTAAATTGGGGGAGTAATTTTTTTCTCTCTATTTACCCATCGTGTGGGGTATCGTTAAATAGGTCTTTCAAAAATATTATGAGGTTGAGAACACCATTTTCCGATTTAGGGATCCGTTTCCGAAATATTTGGTTTTAAAGTGCGAATTTTTGTTAGAGGTAAGTGTCCCCCCCCTCTATCTGCTAAACGGTTATATATAGATACGTGAAAAAAAATACAGCAGTAGTATATATACTGAAGTTTAAAGGAAAACTATCAGAGCTGAGTACTAAGTACAAACTAAAAAGTTATAGGCAACCAACTTATAAACTGTAAAATTTCATACTATTTTCATTGTTAGATGTTTTTGGTCGCTAAACTGTAAGGTGCGAGTGTGAATAGTGTGAACTCAAAGTTGTCATTCGCAACTACGGAACCCTACACTGCGCGTGGCCCGACACGCACTTGGCCGGTTTTTTTATGTGATATGTTCTCGAATGTTTTGTAAACTAGGTAGTGCATCATTTTAGTTTTTTATTTGTAACCTAAGGGATTGTATATATACAAATTTCATCAAAATCAGTTTCGTTGTTATGTTGAATTCGCTTTATTAATTCCAATCCCAACTAATATTGCAAATGCGAAAGTGAGGTTGTTATTTTTTTTTGTTTGTTCTCTCACGCTTTATAATCCAATCTTCTTGAAATTGGCGTACACATAGATTAGGGTACTAAAAATGACATAGGGTACCTTTCATCCCGGAAAATATTGTTTCCGTAGGATTTGTGATAAATGACTCTGGATGTTTATAAGGCAAAATTATACGCAAGCGAAGCCGCTGGTAAAAGCTAGCCTAATAGGTAATTATTACCCGAGGGTTTTTAGATCCTTAGCTTTGCTGCATAAGAGCTCGGGGTCCGCGGGTGTCCTATGAGGTTGCAAACGACAATACGTTGGTGTGTGTAGTGTAGTAGTAAGTGAAGTAGGTAATTTTTTCATTGCCCCATACGGTTGAAAGGTTATCAATGCGAATTCTGTAATGTCGTATCCTATCCTAGTCTGTCCTATCTTGTCCTGTCCTGTCCTGCCCGGTTCTGTCCTGTCCTGTCATGTCCTGTCCTGTCTTGTCCTGTCCTGTCCGGTTCTGTCCTGTCCGGTTCTGTCCTGTCTTGTCCTGTCTGGTCCTGTCCTGTCTTACCCTGTCCTACCCTATCCTATCCTACCTTACTGCAGTGGCTAAAAAGGCTAAATATGGAGCAATAAGTCAGTATCTTAAGACACAAGTTCCCAGCTTACTGTACGGCTAGCTGTATTGTGTTTTGAAAGCAAGCTTCAAGTAGCTTTTGCTACTCTGAGCTCTCGAAAAGGGCCGAGCGCCCTTGACCTGTATGTATAGGCACCGTTGCAAAGGGTTCCACAAGGGAGCGGACCACGGCTTTAGTCGTTGCCCTGTTATTTTCATGGGTTGGAAGAGCAGCAATGACAAAAAAAAAATTGCATGAAGAGTAGATTCTGTAAAATGATTTCGATTAAGTGAGCATTAAGCTAAACATTAAGGGACCCATTCGATACATTATATTTGGTTAAAATCGGTTTGAAAAAGTCCATTTCAAAAGTAAGATAATTTCAAAAACATTTTTAGAAACGTAATTTTTAACATAGAACAAAGTTTTTATATCAACTGTTTCTATTTTTGAGAAGTCTTTTCATAGCAAGACGAAAAAAATGTGACATTCTTATATTCGTGAGGGCTCGTGTATGAATGGGGAATTTAAACACATTTTTTTCGTTGTGCTATGATAAGAGCAGCAATTCTCAATTTTGCCTGATTGGTCCCCCCGATAAAAGGGCCCTGGGCAAAGGAGTGTTTCAGGTAAAGATGTAATCAGTGAAACGCTCTGATGTTATTCGGTTAAGTTTTCAATAGCTTTTATTCCCAGAAATCGCACAATGATTGTTGATGATGAGATTTCATGGAATATGCAACATTGCAATTTTAAAATCGGTCGAGTTATTTTTGAGTTTTTCTATTACAAACAAACACAAAGCAAACAAAATGCAGTCCAATGAATGAATAGACAAACCCGTGCAAAAACTACAATTTAAAACGGCCAATCGCGTGTCGCCCCGCGCTGTGTATTATTCCGTACACTTTCGTAGTTGCACGTCATTTTATATACATTTGATTTATCCATCCATCCATCAGGTCCTTTTTAGTCTCCACTGCAGGAGCATAACCCTCTCTGTACCACCACAGCAATATATTAGCCAGAGTAGTCAGAGAATTTGGCCTACACTCTCCACGCTGGCCAGACGGGTTGGAGAGGTCTTTTTGATGTTTGTAAGCTTTGTTTAGCTTGTGTTTCCTAAGTCGCCTTTTACGACATCCACGAGAAGACTTGGAGTGGTCCTATTCTACTCTGCCGGGAACCACACGGCTAAATTTTGATTGGTCAACACTCTTTAACTTGTGAACTTTGTTTTGTTTTTACTTCGGGTGCCCAAATTCAGTTTTCTAGAATATTAGTATAATTCTATGAGCTAAGCCACGGACAACCAAAAAGACGGAGATGTCAATACAATAAGGGTTCCTTGTTAACAACATAATCCTAAAAATGTAGAAAAAAAAATTACTTTAAAATGCACCCCTAAGTACGGCTTTCAATGCATATTGTTTCGATTGAGTGATCCCAGAGTGTATTATAATAATGCATTCGGCTGGTTTGACAGATGTTAATCGCGAATTCGAGATTCTTCGTTGGGGTACGGATTGAATGAATGATTATTATCTCAAAATCTTTTTCTGAGGCTAATCCGGGAGAAAAAAAAGTGGAATGTACCAGCTGCTTTGTAGAGGAAGTTTGAAGGGTGCAAGGATCATATCAATAGGTGCTTTGAGGTAAGCGTCACCTTCATGGCTAGGAAACTCTCAGAATAGTAAATCTCCAGAAGGATTCATCTGTCATTTTTCAATGCGTCAAACTGAGTCCAAAAACACGGCATAACCCCCCGCGCCCGCGCGTTTCACACCCGCTTAGTGTTGCTAGATTATAAGTTTTTACCATTTACTTGGGAAAAAAAAGTGTTATTTTTTTTGTAAGTTAATGTGATATTTTTGAACGTAATTTAATATAACGTCTTTATTCATATAAAATAATAAATATTTATGAAAACATGCAAAAGAGTGACAACATTTCCTGGGAACCACATTGATAACACTTGTGTTAATTTGTTAGCAGTTTTTATACAACGTGGAAGGGACATACCCGTAATAAATAGAACTACGGTTATAGTTCATTATAGTATACTTAAATTAAAATAACAGTCGAAAAACAAAAATAAATTTCGGCACTTCCGTACAAAAGTGTGCACCCGCCCGGGTGATTTGCATGGGATGGGAAAGTCGATTTTCTTTTTGTTGCTTGACCGTTGTTTTAATTTCATTGTACTAAAGTGATCTAGTCTAGCCCGTGGTTCGATTTATTACGGGATTTATGTCCCTTCCACTTTGTATAAGCACCCAGTTGTTTGTGTGGTTGTGCCAAGTAATATCTGATTAGTACCTCCCAAATGGTATACTTACATGTTACACGCCAAAGCTGATTTCGGGACAAACTAGTTTGTTCTGAAATATTTAGGACAAACGACTCTGGCGTAGGACGGCGTGACTTATGAATATTTTTTCAAATAGTCTAGTAGCTACTGGTAAAGATCACAAGAGACCTCAGTTTTGAAATCCAAGATGGCGGACCAGATTTTTCTTGTGAAATCGACATGAGTATCGTTGTATGGGTTTTTCCGGGTGTAAACTTCGAATGTGACGTCACTTTTGTAATCCAAGATGGCGAAGGCGGCTTTTGATAAAAAAAAACTAACATGCATGTCGTTCTATGGGTATTTCAGAGTAAGGATTTCGAAAATGAGGTCCGTTTTGCCACCCAATATGGCGGACGCGACTTTTCATGCAAAATCAACATGGGTGCCGTTATGTACATTTTTAAGGTGTAGATTTCGAAAATTATGTCAGTTAAGATATTGGTGGTCATTCATGCAAAATCGACATAGGGGTCGTTGTACAGATTTTGCAGGTAATAAATTTTCGCGCCAGTTTGGAATTCTTCCAAAACAGCAGTCATTTTCGAAATTAACCCCCATAAACCTATAAAACGACACCCAAGTAAATTTTTCATGAGAAGTCGCATCCGCCATCTTGGATTCCATATTTGACGTCATTTTCGAAATCTACACCCCAAAAACCTATTAAATGACACCCAAGTCGATTATTTATGAAAAGTCGCGTCCGCCAATATGGATTCTAAAAATGACGTCACTATTGTGATCTATACTCCTTTTTAGCTGCTAAAATTTTTTAAATAAAATCCAGTTAATTTTTTTCTAGGCAAAACTAGTTTATCCTAACACGGTCAAGCCAAACTAGTGATTCCTAGATATTCCTTATTAAATACTTTAATTGACTAAATGCATGATGCTTTGGAACGTTATAATTAGTTATAATAGTAATACTTCTTACATAAATTTTATCTTAAAATAAAGTTTAACATACTGGGGAAAAATATTTTATAGAACAGCAACACTTTACAATGAACGTCATATGGACTTGTCATTGTCTTTGGCAAAATAATATTTGTAAAATTAAATCTGTAAATGATTTAAATAGCTCGTAAATGTTCTAATTATACGTGAAATGTGATCCTGTCATATTTGTTGTTACGTCCAGTTGCATTTCTGCATGTGGGAACTGCACATTACGGCATAATGAAATTAAAATTGAAGAGCGCCGACACGTTAGCCGGCCGCCATGACAAATGTCAATTGACGATCCATGAGCGTATCTCTCCTTTGAGCGTATCTTTTTCTTCCTCAGTTTTATACGCCAATGCGGTTTCTGGAGATTTACTATTCTGAGAGGAAACTAAAATTATATTGGATGCGTTTTTCAATGCTTACTAGCTTTTGCCTGCCTCTCCGCTTGCGTTAATGTCGATCCCTCGGAAACAGTACGTTTCTCCAGGATCAAATGTAACCTTTACTCTTTTCAGTACTCTAGACTACGTCATGTGGTCTCAACGCCTTAATCTCACGATTTGTTCTCAGAGACTCGCTTGATGGCGCCACTCGAAACCATACAACATTGTATCTACCGTATTATGAGAATATAAAAACATGATTCACAAAATATATCTTATTAAAAATCAAAACAATATTTTAGGCATAATATTTTAAAATGACACCGTATATTTAGTAAGTTAAAGGCTAACGCAGATTACCGCCATCTAGTATCGACTACCAAGCAACTCTCCTGCGCCATACATTCGCCTGCTTTTCGCAACCTTAATTTGGTCCAATATTTTTGTATGAGGTGGGCAGTCTATTACGTTAGTATTATATTGTCTTTGACTACGTATATGCAAAATTTCATGATGTTTGGTTAAGATACGGTGTGAAATCGTCACAAACAAACAAACCATCCATTGTGGTCGATGTTCTCGCTTACCTGGTTCACCTGGTTCCGTGGTCAGTTTTCCACACTTAGGCCTCTTGTTTGGGCCCATTGTGTATGAGCAGAGGACTATTCGTAAATCTTGATGTTCTTGCTTATCGCACCTCTAGATTCGTCCCCTCCTTCACCATGACAATAATGTTTCACGACTCGTACAGTTCTTGGATTTACAAGCCAGGATTGAATAGGCCATATTTGAGTTTTCGGTATTGCATCGCATAGCATCGCATTCGGTAGAGATCAAACGCAATGGAATTGTTAAAAAGCTAGCCTTCGCGCGTAAGCTTTATGCTTTGCCTACATCTTAAGAGTCGCCTGGAAGCGCATGTCTCCATACAAACGGAAAAAGGAAATTGTGGCAATATTTGATAATTTTAGGACAAAATTAAGCATCCAATCAATTAATCTCATTATAATCTACGTACGTTCCTATACAGTTTGGTTAAATTATCAAATGTTTGAGAATTATACGCCTCTCAAGATTTCCATACAAATTTGAAAAGGCTTGTAATTCTCAAACCATTGGTATTTTAACCAAGCTGTATAGGAACGTACGTAGATTATAATGAGATTAATTGATTAAATGATTAATTTTACTCCAAAATTATCAAATATTGCCACAATCCTCTTTTTCCGTTTGTATGGAGACATGCGCTTCTAGGCGACTCTTAAGAGAAATATTTGTGATTAATAGTATATACAATAATATACATAAGTACTCGTGCGGTTTCTGGCAGGGTAGAATAGGACCACTCAAAGTCTTCCCGTGGATTTTGTAGAAGGTGACTTAGGAAACAAGCTAAAAAAAGGTTTTGAACGTCAAAGAAACCTCTCCGACCCGTCTTGCCAGCGTTGAGAGTGTAGGCTGTGTCTTACTGCTCTGGCTAATATATGGCTCTGGTAGTACAGAGCGGGTTGTGCTCCTGCATTGGATACTAACAAAGAGCTGATGATGAATAGGTCTGATATTACTGCTCTGGTCTAGGAGAAAAAAAAAACGTAGAATTCTGTTTATTCTGTTTATTCTGTTTATTTATAAATTTCTTACGCTATTATTACAGGTTTTCCCTAATACAATAGTGTATGTACAATTTAGGCGATAATATTACAATAATTTATTTATTAGAATGTGTTAGCCGTCCCCGCGCAGACCGTAAAAGCCAATCGAGGGAGTGGGCACAGAATTAATAATAGTTGGAATGGCATGAGGAATCATGTCAATAGGCAATGCGGCTAGCAACCCATCACTATTTTGCTTCCGTTCTCCACCTACAAAACCAACCAACGTGCTAAACGTGGCCTATAGACCTAGGCTCTCTCCACCCCGCAAGGGAAAAATACGTGATGATATGTATGAATTGTTACATGCCTGCCTACGACACGGATGGTTTCGGGTTCGGTCCCGGTCAGGTCAAAATGAAAAATGGTCTTTTTTAAATTGACCTGGGTCTTGGATGTTTATTTATATAAGTATCTATTGTAAAAACATAGTATCGTTGCGTTAGTATTTCATAACACAAGTCTCGAACTTACCATGGGGCTACCTCAATCTGTGTGATTTGTCCGTATATATTTATTTATTTATTTGAGCACACAGATATTACATAGTTCGCATTTATAAGCATAAGAATGTATAAAAGTAACACTTCACTATAACAGGCACTATAAAATTCGCTTTTGCAGCTACATATGAGTCAAAGGGGAAATAAAATCGCACAAACGAGCGACCAATGCGTTCGCAACCACACAGGAAACCCGCGAACCCCGGGCTCCAATGCAGCAAAGCTGAGGATGTAAAAACCCTCGGATGATGATTAAAATAAATAACTATATACGGACAAATGACACAGATTGAGCTAGCCCCAAAGTAAGTTCGAGACTTGTGTTATGGGATACTAACTTAACGATACTATATTTTATTACAAATACATATATAGATAAACATCCAAGACCCAGGTCAATCTGAAAAAGATCGTTTTCCATCTTGACCTGACTGGATTATCTATTAAACTAGCTTCTACCCGCGGCTGCGTATAATTTTGCAGTATAAATTTGCCGAGTTTATTTATCACAAATCCCACGGGATCAGTACTTTTTTCCGGGATGTAAGGTAAGATATGTCCTATTCAGTCCCCTTACCTATATGTATGCCTATTGTAAGAACATTGTTTCTGTAAATAAAGCGTGGAGAGGTTACAAAGAAACAAACTAATAAATATACACACTCACTTTCGCATTTGCAATATTAGTTAAGATTGTGATTTTGATTCATTTATTTAAAACCCCTTATGTTGCAAATAAAAAATAAAACAAAATTGCCCAGTACCTAGTTTAGAAGAAATTGGAGAACATTGAAAACCAGTTTGTGATGGATTAAAAACATTCATCCTTTTTGAGAGTACTTGTGCCTATATTCTTAGTAATGGACAAGGTTTTCAGTTCACAAAAATTTCATCCATTTTCTTAACGCAATCACACCAGCTATGTTGGATGACTTGATACGCAAATTTTTGTATTCACATAGTAATATAAAACTTTATATTTTTGGTTTGGTAAGGATGAATTAAATCATATGATGTTATTCTGTTTGTAAAATTTTATTTCAATACCTATCCAGTTTCAAAATATTTAATTTCAGAAACCCGAAACATTTTCAATTGTTACATAATATTTGCAATTTTTACAGCAGTTTTAATGTTATCTCCCATTCTCTGGTACACGGGTACAGATGATGGTAGAGTACTGTAGCCTTCTACTATCTCACTTTAAATCATTGAATAATTTATAAGCATGGTAAGTACTCTACCATCCTGCTCTCCAGTTTGCTCTACCTATCTACCGGAGGCTTTATAGTAACTACAATTAAGTAACAGCTAAATTACATACTTATAATTCACAACCTAAGTTTTCGTCTTCACGAGCGAAAGAATCGTGGCGATGATAGTCATGTTACATATTTTTCTAAACACTCGTTAGAACGTGGTGATCTGACGCGTGGCAAAATGCGAGCGAAACGTCATATACTCTGAACTTCAACATACAGACCTGACCTAGTTTGGGACCTAGTTTGGAGTGCAGGGTTTACATACGTCATCTAAGAGGTGTACTGCGCTTTCTCCGAAGACTCGCGGCGTTTTGCCCTTTTATACTTCCACCCCTGGGGCAACACCTCTAACGACTCCTCTCTGGACGGTCAACTAAGGCAAGCCAAAACTGAGAATCCTGCGAGCCCTCTTGGGTTTCCACCCCGACCGATGAAGAAACGTCAGGGGCGAGGGCTCTACCGAATCTCTGGAGCAACAAGCTATTATTATGGTCAATAGATTTTTCAATCTTAACCTTTATCATCTCATTGCCGGGCAAAGGTCTCCACCATTACCTTCCACGCGTCATTTGTAAAGATCGTCACTTTATCGCGTCTTCAGTCGGACCCCTTTTCTACGTCCACCTTTGGGATACCTATTGGTGGATTGAGCACAACGTTCCTACGAACGGCCTATAAAATAATTTATAAAATTATATGAAATAAAAGCGCAAACTCGTAGTGATTCTTTCGCTCGAGTAGACAGCACTAAGACCACAGAGATGTAAATATTCTGATATCTATGACTAAGACCTTTCCGTATTAATTTTTTTTTATTTACACTTATTTTTCTTTTTTATTTTCTTTATTTTACATGTATTTCTTAAAACTTAAAACTTTTAAAAATATCACTACTTTAACTAACGCTTAGATTAATACAGGTAGATGAATTATATACTTCTTCTTCTGATACTAACTCTACTGCAAGCCGAGGTGTTGTGAACTCTGGAAGAAGACAAAAAATAGCATATATTTTTTTTTTATGTAACTAGTAACAAAAAGTTATCACTTTTAAAAGTCATAATTGTTTTGTTACTTTTTACTTTAATTAAATGACATGAAAAATAGATTTATATTTTACTGCACTTGAGAGCTTACTTTGGAATTTCTCGCTACTCTGAAAATTCCACGCTAGACCCCTTCGATTTACTCAATTGAATCCCTCACAAAAAAAAAATTAAAACTACTCCCTTGTGTTATAATCGTTACGTTTACGAATAATAATAATAAAGACGAACCTGTTTTCAAGTCTCAACTGCACTCAACGTATGCATTCATGTCGGAGAGACTAAGCTCCTTAGCTTTTGTAGGATGGGTGCCTCGGCTGCAACATTAAAAAGTAATAATTAGTAATGAATATAATAATTATGGCTAAAAGTTAATTCTTGTGAGTGGAAAATGTAAGTACTACAAAAAATCTCACCAAAAAAAAAAAAAAAACTAAAAAAAGAGTGATTACCTTTGCAATATGTTGTCAAATACTGGCTCGATGATCCTTGCACTTACACCTTTTTAAAACGCATTAAAAATAAAAAAATACGTGTTTCATTAAGTGGCATGAAGTGGTCACCACGCCTACAGGATGGCCCAACTTGCTCGGCTCGAAGTGCCAGGAGGAGAGCGACATAACGAAAAAACAATATCACTGAAGTTGACTGCTTTTAAATTAAACAAATTTATAATTTTTACTGAAACTAGAATAAAGAATTATAACACAACACTTTGTATCATTTGTTTCAATATAACACACTACTTCTGCATCCAAGTGCCCGGTTGGCAATGCCGGCAGGGACACTGGAAATTTCTACCTGAGACGATTATTTGCGCATGCGTGAATATAAGGGGATGGGATGTTAGCGGCGCTGTATTGATCTTGTCTGGCCCTTTATACATAAGGTTACATATGGAAAGAAACAGTACAGAGGGGATTATATTATTATATAGAGACTAAGTTTTATACTTTACTCAAGCAGGGTTGACGACAAGCAAGCAGCCAGCTAACATACGAGTAACTTGCGGTACGACAAAAATTAAGGATGTTGATTGAATAGCATACTTTGTACTCCGACGCATTCCTGCTGGGAAAGTATACGAGAAATACGCTTAGATTATTATTTATTAATTTTGTATTACCTAAAATATAGAGAAAATCTATAAAACATGTTTATATAGGTATTAAGTTTATTATCGCATAATGTGTTGTTGTTGCAACTGATTATTTAAAGTTTTACCAACACATTCATGTTATTTTATTCCTAATACCATGTTTATAAAAATAATTAAGGAAACTTAACAATAATACGTCTAAGTATAAATGTCAGTCATTCTACTCCAGCGGACTGTAGGTGACACATTCGCGCCGGGCCTACGATGTCCTGCGTGTTCAATAAAACAACGCCTTCAGGATATTGTTGCCGGTGCCGCGACGTTGTAGTGCTTCAAAGATGTTTGCCGACGCACAAGCAGATGACTTTGACAACGTGTACGTTGTAGCGGCAACAGCATCCTGAGAGTGTTTGCAGAGCTAGACCAGACTGTCCCATACAGAGGCACTGGATTGAAAAAGCCATTGGCCTAAAAAAATAATAATAATTATCAATATGACATTAACAGTACTAACATAGCTATTAAGTAAAAATTGTTACTATCATAAGTACTAACTATCTATGGATTTTTGAAGTGTGAAACAAATATTATATTATTATTATTTAAAGGTTTTCACTTTTTCTCAGCCGTTAGCTGGTTTTTTTATATGATAGACACGGGCCATGTCCAAGTGGCTATCACTAAGAAAGATTGTCTGTAGGCTGATAGTTAGTCTGTATGTCAGTTGTATTAATATTGTTATCATTGTCGGAAGCATCCATGAATTTCCTTACAATCCGGCAGGTGTTCAAAATCGCGGCTTTCTGCATATTTATGTATGTTGTAGGATTAAGATCTAATCAGTCATCATCATACCAGCGCCATCTATGTGCAACTGCCAGAAAAAGATGCCATGCCCAGGGCAGCGCAGTACATGGTAGATATGTATTAAAAAGTCTCCCTGATTGTAGATAATAAGGTGGGGTAGTAAGGGGTTATAGAGGAGAATAATTACAGAGATGAAGCTATAAAAACTTCGTGATGGTATTACCCATTTAAGACTGAGATTCAAAAAAAAATTGCATTGATTACTACGGCCTACTATTCTTGGAAAAAAAATGTATAGTGTGCTCAATAAAATACTTTCAAGAATATGGTAAGGTTAAAAATTTACACATTGTATTTATGTCTAGTAAATTCGTTCCACTTGTTTAAAGATAACCATTACAAGAACAATTTAAATTTTGAAAAATCCCTTCGACTTTTAATATCATTGAAGTAAAACGTATCGAATTGATTGGACATAAGGAAGTTACTCAAATCACCTCATCACTAGAAAAGAGTTGATGATCTACAAACAGCTGAACAGATTTTAATAAAACATGACTAACAACACTCGGTATAAAATTATCTATCTACTTATCTTATGACATCAAAAAAACGAAAAGAAAGTTGGTTCATCCGATTGGGTGCTACGATACCACAGACAGGTTCATAGATATACAGACATGTTAAACTTATAATACCCCTCTCTTGTTACGTCGGGGGTTAAAAAGAAACATTGCTATATAGTGACTTCCATGTTTCGACCTTTGACGATGACTTTTTGGGTTATGTATCGGATTTAATTCCAAATTTAATATTGCGACTCGTAAGAAAAGTGGTATATAAAATTTGTGGTTGAGGATAAAATATGAAATTATAAAGATATGCGTGTTTTACGGATAGTCAAAAACCAAAAGATAAAACTTTTTGTGATAACAGTATCAAACATTGTAAATAGTTTTCCTCTAAATATACCTGAAAACAACACAGTCAAATCATGTTTTGTATATAGCTTAGTCTCCATTTTTTATCACTTCTGTGCTCCCTATATACTCTATTCTTATTTATTACCTTATGTACTAATAGCCAGACAGGATCAATAAAACGCCGCTAACATCCCCTGTCTCACATTCTGTGAAGTACACATGCGCACACAACTACAAAGAAATCTCCAGCATCCCTGCCGGCATTGCCAACAGAGCCGTTCGATTGAATAGTTGTGTTGCAGTGATTTTGTAAAGTGATAAGGGTGTGGTTTAGTAATTTTTTTGACTAAGTTACAGTGCTGTGTGTAACTTAATTCTATGCAATCGTTTTTCATTAATGTTAGAAGTGTTCGTCAAGTTTATCATAATAATATGTTCAAAAAGAGGCGTACTAGACGCTCCGCCTACGAGACGGTGTAAGAAGCTCGGGTGGTGGTGCAGGGAGGCAGAGGGCAGAACGATGGGGATTACATGTGCTTTTTACAAACAAAGACATCGTTTAAACTATGACACTATTTAAATATTATCAAGAAGGTTTCATGCCAAAAACATACTAGATTTTTAAAATATAGTTAAGTATGTTTAATGTGTATTGTACTTTGTAGTGTGTGTAATTATATAGGGTTTAGGTAAGCTAGTAAAGTAATAACAATAACGCATTTACATAACGGGTTATTGTTATTACGGGAGATGTCATTAACAGTGTTGTAACACCAATAAGATCAAGGGTTGATTCACGAAGGCCTATTCGTTGTTTTTATTTTATCATCCTTTTTAGGGTTCCGTAGTAAACTAGGAACCCTTATAGTTTCGCCATGTCTGTCTGTCTGTCTGTCTGTCTGTCTGTCTGTCCGTCCGCGGTTTTACTCAGAGACCATAAGTACTAGAAAGCTGTAATTTGGTATGAGTATGTATATTAATCATGGCAAAAAAGTCGTAGAAAAAAATCTTGAAAAAAAATTTTTTTTTGGGTAGCTCCCATACAAGTAAAGTGGGGGAGTCATTTTTTTTTCTCTACTTACCCATCTTGTGGGGTATCGTTAAAAAGGTCTTTGAAAAATATTGCGAGGTTGAGTACACCATTTTTCGATTTAGGGATCCGTATCCGAAATATTTGGTTTTAAAGTGCAAATTTTTGTTAGAGGTACGTGTCCCCCCCCTCTATCTCCTAAACGGTTATATATAGATACGTGATAAAAATTACAGCAGTAGTATATATACTGAAGTTGAAAGGAAAACTATCAGAGCTAAGTACTAAGTACAAACTAAAAAGTTATAGGCAACCAACTTATAAAATGTACTGGAAAATGTAAAATTTCATACAATCTTTATTGTTAGATGTTTTTGGTCGTTAAACTGTGAGGTGCGAGTGTAAACAGTGTGTACTCAAAGTTGTCATTCGCAACTACGGAACCCTATACTGCGCGTGGCCCGACACGCACTTGGCCGGTTTTATTCCTGTTTAATGTTTGTATTTCAACTGATCGTAAGAAATAAAGGAAAACTAACATCAAAACAGAACACTTAATAAGTAAAAAATAATTAATTGCCTTACAATAAATACGATAAAAGAAAGAATAGAAAAAATAAAATACAAAATTAGAACGAGAAGGTGAGAGTGGGGGTGGAGTATCATATTTTCAAGTTATGCGTGTTCAAAGGATAATGAAAATACGAAGAATGTGATAAAAAATAACATTGTAAATTCTTCCGTGAATTTTTTATTAAGTTTCAGTGCTGTGTGTAACTGAATTTCATGAAATCGTTTTTTATTGATTTTAGCTAACTTGATAATATGTTCAGAAAGAGGCGTGTACTAGACGAGAATGTATAAGACCTACGAGACTTTATAAGACGCTCGAGGGGTGGTGCAGGGAGGCAGGGGGCAAAACGATGGAGATTAAAACGGTGTTTCTCGGCATTACGTGTTCTTCGCCTAATTACCGTACCCTTTTTTATTTTTTGCTAATTTCTTTTAAAAACATTGAAATATGAAACATATTTAAGATACGAATTTAATATTTAAATTGGCATTAAACTAGTACAAGTCATTTTCGAGTTATTGAGATTTAATATTTTTATGGGTACGGTAATTAGATAAATCTGATACTTTAAGTAACGGTAATTAGAAAATAACAATAAATGTATGTAAAATAAGAGAAAGAAGCCGTAATTGGTCGCAATTTTACCTATTGGAAAATTGCGAACACATCCCATTTTGTTCTCCCTCTCTCTCTCTTTTAAAATAAAATAAACTACTGTACCCATCAAGCTGCAAATTTAATCTGCTTCAAAAGTTTGTAATAACCGATTACAATAATCGCTTATAGTTATTTTTAGCGATTATTACAATTCAAAACAAAAATAATAAAAATTACAAATAAAAATCAATAACCATCAATTTTTAACAATGCATCATGTTTATTTAGAATACTGCATTATGCTGCATTCTAAAGAAACAATTAAAAAAAAATACTTTATCATGAGTATTGTATTTATTATAAACACTTGCATTATTTCAATTGCCTTATAGAAACAAATCAACATTTAAATAAAATTATTTTAATACGGTTTTTATCGCTATTACTATTATTATTAATATTTTCTCAGCTATTCGTTACATCTTCATTCAACAAGTCACAGATATTAAAATGCACTTAAATTAGTATAACTTTATATTTTAATTCTACAGCAATTCAGTCTTTTTCAGGAGGTAGACATAAAACACAACAACTAGACATTTAAATCTTTTTAGATAAAAACAATAGGTCTAGCTTAAAGCTACTGTTAAGATCCGCTTTTCTGTATCTATTCATATTATAAAATAAATAAACTTGGTATATCTTTGTTTTAGAAATAAGTTGGTAACTTAATAATAAATATAGACTTGTATGTTTTAAGAGCGAAATCAGTCCGTTTAACATTTTAGCATCATCAGTATCAAAAAATGAGAATTTTGGCATCTTATACTTAACACTAATATTCGGAACATTTGTCGTTGTTGTGAAGGACGGCACTGTGAGACTAAAATCAACGGGAGAGACAGGAGCCCAAAAGCTATCTGTATCAGATAAATCTAAGCTACTCTCCGCCTTTTCGACATTATGATATGATATAATTTTAATATTTTCTTATCGGTATAATTTTTGGAAATAGATTTAGAAGAAGCGAAATTGCATCGTAGATGTAATATTAGGTTTGTCTGAAGATTTAGTAGCGCTGAAAATTGGTCGTTGTGAACAATAATTTCATAGAACGGTAATTAGTTATATATGGTAATTAGTATACGGTTATTAGAAAATCTCAGATTTTCTTAAATGTTTCTAAAACCTATAAAGTATGCAAATAGTTTATTAATACAATCAATAGAGCTCAAAGTATTGCTTCTATTTAAAAAAGAACCGAGGATTAAGCGTAATCAATGTAGTATAAAAATAAGTATTTGGTAATTAGAAAAGTTTTAAACCAAGGATACGGTAATTATACATTTACGTGCTTTAATGAAGATACACCAGCATAACAGACGTGCGCCTGCTGACGGGTCGCGAGACGAACTGAGGGCTCGCTGCGCGGATAGTAATGATGTGCCACATACCGATATTTAGGGATGTGCATCCAGGAATCGAAATCGTTACGGTAATTGTAATTTTAGGTAGGACATGCGAGTATTAATTGATAGTAATTAACTGAATGGCTCTAATGAATTGATATTTTGATATGCGATACATATTACCTTGTACTCTTTATAATGTTCAATAAAGAAAATTAATTCCGTGCTTTATAAATATTAATGGCAAGTTTTAACATTAAGTTGGTGTGCGGACGCGTCACGGTGATTAGAGAACAGAGGTTTATGAAATTAATTTAACCAGAAAACGTCTTAATAGATGCCTATGTTTTTGTATATATTTCAATACGGATGTTAACAAATTTAAAAAAAAATTACACCCCTTGCATTTTACAATATTATGGATATACAAGCTCGGACACGTAAAAACTAGCTGTTCGGAGAATGGCCGAAAAGTGCCTGTTACAAACAAAAACATCGTTTAAACTATGACACTATTTTTATAATTCTTCATCTTCTATCGAGTCGTAATGAAACAAGGGCTTGTGAAATAAGTATTAATAGATTTTTAAAGTATCATTGTTTGATGTGTATAGTAGTTTGTGGTGTGCTTCACTGTAAAGAATTTAGGTACCTAAGTTAGTAATAAGTAATAACAATAACGCATTTAGGTACATAATGGGTTATTGTTATTACGGGATACCTATGTCATTTACAGTGTTGTAAAATAAATAAGATCAACGATTGAATAGTTGTGTTGCAGTGATTTTGTGAAGTGATACGGGTGTGGTTTGGTGATTTTTTGATTAAGTACCAGTGCTGTTTGTAAATAAATTTCATGAAATCGTTTTACATTAATTTAAGACGTGTTCTCAAGTTTAAATAATGAATATGTTCAAAAAGAGAAGTATGGTGGTTGGTCGCCACGCCTACGAGACGTTGGAGACGTGGTACAAGGAGGAAGGGGGCAGAATGAACGGGGGTTAAAACGACCTGTAGCACAAAAAAGACATCGTTTACACTCTGACACTATTTAGGTTATTTTGGAAAAATTTGATGCCGAAAATTGGATTATTAGAGTTAAATTGTGTTTATGTGAGGTTCGTGTATTGTTCTTTGTAGTGTTTGTCAATGTATAGGTTTAAGGTTAGTAAGTAGGAAGTAATAACAATAACGCATAAAGATGATATGGGTTATTGTTATTACGGGAGATGTCATTTACCGTGTTGTACCATTAATAAGATAAAGGATTGGCTTCAGTCAGTGCATTTCCTTATTGAGAAAAAATGGAGTATGAAATTTTCAAGTTAAGCGTAGATAATAAAAAATATATTAAAAATGTAATAAGAATGAATCATTCTAGTCTCTTCATTCTGGTTATTTCGCATGCGCAAAGTGAAGTTCGGTGGTGAGACGTTCTAAAACGCTCAGCTGGTGGTGCAGGAAGGCAGGGTTTAGACGAAGGGGTTTGCAAACACCTGCCACATTGTTTGAACTATAACACTAATGCTATAATTTCTACAAGAATTAATGCCAAAACTAGTATTAGATTTTTAGAGTGTACTTCTGTATTTTATATGTAGGTAGTGCTTCATATATTGTAGAGTGTGTTACTGCATAAGGTAAGAAAATAGGAAGTAGGAAGTAATAATAATAACACATTAACATGACGGGTTATTATTATTACGGGAGATATCATTCACAGTGTTGTTGTATTAATAAGATGAGGAATTGACGGAGAAAGGGTAATGTGGCTGGACCTCTTCATGCTGGGCTGGGCTTATTACTAGGTTTTACGCGGAGATCCATGACAAGGAGACGGTGTTGTGCAGTAAGTCTCTCCCTAGGTATGACTTACAGTTAGCTTTCCTGCCGATAAAATGTCTCTTGGTCAGTAGGTAATTGATTTGGGAAGCGTCCCCCCTCCCCTCCCGATCTTGTAGGTGACAAGATACTTAGGTCTCTGTTTGAAGAACGCATTCATAACGACAAGGTGCACAGTTCAATAGGTTGTTTTCTCGTTAAAGATTGTTAGTTTCAGATTTTTGACTTTTCGGCGTCGCTAAAACCATCCTATTGGCACTTAAAAAATGGGTTGCAGCCTCTTCGACAAGCAATCTACGGTCATAAGCCTGGAATTCTTGCAGAGCACTACTGCCACCCTATTCATACCTCAAGGTGCATCAGTTAAGACAAGCAAGAAGCCATTCTTCATAGACCAGGATCTGCTGCCTCTCTACAGAGTCTCCTGCCGAAACTCCACGCCACCCTGCACCTGGTGAGTATGTCGTCTAGCTCCCTCATGCATCTAATAAACTTGAAAATATTTCACGTTGCGAAGCAGAGTTACTGGGTTGAAGGTTCCTCTTTAACTCTAACCCATATCAGGAATTCAGCATAGCGTTATGCTGAACTCCTGATATACTTTCCATAAATAGACTTGGCGGTAGCTTAATAGCTAGCCGGCTGCTTGACGCCAACCCTTCTTGGGCATGTAGCTGTTGTAAACTTTAAATAAACTAAGCATTTAATATGTTTGAATAAGGAGTTAGCTCGAGAAGTAAAAAGCGTTAGATACTTGCTCAAGAGAGGGCAGAGGCGGCAAAAGACACGCCGAGACCAACGCGTGCCACATTGCCGAGAAGCAAATTTGTCGCAGACTATTATCGGCTATCTCAACACCTTACCAGTTGTAACGACAAAGAAAGGGAAAAGGGGGCACTTTGTCCTGTTCAGCAACCCCAGCCTCAGGCCCTACTGGCTTTTTGACCTATTATAAAGAAGTTAAAAAGTAAAAAAAAAAAATACAAAATGAAAGTGAAAGTAATATCCAAAAATATTAAAACGGAATAGTTGAAACCAAATCTAAAACAAACAAAAAAACTTTATAAAATATAAATTAAAAAAAGGAAAAAGAAGATATGAAAAAATAAAACAGAGACAAAATAAAGAAAAAAATGAGATGAAGTAAAAATATGAATTTAAAAAAGGAAAGAAAAATACGATCACAAATACGTCTTAAAAAGGAGTTAGTTCTAAAAGCAAAGAGAATTTCTTGGAATACACGGAAGTCATGACACTTTCGGACCTATGCATGCATCCTTAGAATCAGATGCTGATGCCACTGCTGCTACGACATTGTGCGCCACTGAGGCATGACAATAGTAAGTTCTATCTGACTTTCCTTAACTTAACAGATCGGAAAAAACTTTTAATATTAAATAAGAGTCTGCTATCTCATTCGGCTAGGGTTTAGATGATTACGAGGCAAAACAATCGCCGGCGTCTAATTAACCTGACCCCATCAGCTACCGCAGCCTTAGCTCTAATTGACTTTGACCTTAAATATATAAAAAAATACAAATTAGAGAAAAATAACAAAGTGAAAGTAAAAAGATACCATAAAACCAATCAAAAAACAGAAAAAGAGTAAATGTTAACGTGTCTAAATGCGTTTAAATGTATGCAGTGATACAAATTGTGTTGTTTAAAGCTTACATGATCACATTTGAGCCGTCTAATTATTTTTTGTATTCTTTTGTACCCTATGTACTAATGGCCAGAAAGAATCAATAAACACCGCTTTAATACACTTAATTCTGTTGAGTGCGTATGTGCAAAATACATCTTCAACATATTCTCCAGCATCCCTGCCGAGCAACATTGACAACAGTGAAGTTCGATTGAATAGTTGTGTTGCAGTGATTTTGTGAAGTGATAAGGATGTGGTTTACTAATTTTTTGACTAAGATCCAGTGCAGTGTGTTACTAAATTTCATACAATCGTTTCATTTTAGAAGTGTTCCAAGTTTAAATCCTAATCCTAACTAATATTATAAATGCGAAAGTGAGTTTGTTTGTTTGTTTGTTACGCTTTCACGCCCTATCTACTTAACCGATCATCAAAATTCCAGTGCTGTTATAAATGTTAAAAAGTAAAGTTTGGTGGTGAGACGTTCTTAAACGCTCAGCTGGTGGTGCAGGAAGTCAGCAAATAGATCGAAGGGGTTTGCGACCACCTGTCACATAATAAAGACATTGTTTGAACTATAACATTAATGCTATAATTTCTATAAGAATTAATGCCAAAACTAGTATTAGATTTTTGGAGTTTACTTCTGTATTTTATATGTAGGTAGTGCTTCATATATTGTAGAGTTAACTGCATAAGGTAAGAAAATAGGAAGTAAGAAGTAATAATAATAACAAATTAACATAACGGGTTATTATTATTACGGGAGATATCATTCACAGTGTTGTTGTATTAATAAGATGAGGAATAACTACGAATTAACACGAACGTCCAGTGACCATGGTAGTCTGGTGACTCCAACAACGTTTGTTGACGGGGTGTTAGATTGAGGGCTCCATTGGCTCTGGCAGCTTTCTGTTTTCATGCGACGAACTGATCGGATTGCTCCTGACTTAATCAGTGGCGTCAGTCTCTGTTTCAGAGAAAGGGCAATGTTGCTGGACCTCTTCATGCTGGGCTGGGCTTATCACTAGGTCTTACGCGGAGATCTATGACATGGAGACGGTGTTGTGCAGTTAGTCTCTCACAAGGTATGACTTTCAGTTGGCTTTGCTGCCGATAAAATGTCTCCTGGTCAGAAGGTAATCGATTTAGGAAGCGTTTTCCCCCCTCCCCCACCCTGATCTTGAAGATGACAAAATACTTGGATATCTTCTTGAAGAACGTGTCCAAGACGGCCAAGTCCGCAGCTGCACACGTTAATAAGATGTCTTCCCGTTAAAGATTGTTGGTTTCAGATTTTGACTTTTCGGCGTCGCTCTTACTAGCTTTTGTTACGTACTACTGTAATAAGCCGGTCGCTAAACCGCTTCACTTCTATATTTTGGAATTCTTGCAGAGCACTACTGCTACCCTATTCATACCTCCAGGTGCACTAGTGTAGACAAGCTAGAAGCCATTCTTCATAGACCAGGATCTGCTGCCTCTCTACAGAGTCTCCCGCCAAAACTCCACGCCACCCTGCACCTGGTGAGTATATTGGCTAGCTCCCTCGCGCATCTAATCAACTTGACTATATTCCAAGTTGCGAAGCAGAGTTACTGGTTTGGAGGTTCCTCTTTGACTCTAGCCCATATCAAGAGTTCAGCATAGCGTTATGATGAACTCCTGATTACTTTTTCATAAATCGACTTGGCAGTAGCTTTATGGCTAGCCGACTGCCTGACGCCAACCCTTCTTGGGTATGAAGCTGTTGTAGACTTTATATAAGCTAAACATTTAATATGTTTTAATATGGAGTTAACTCGTGAAGTAAAAAGCGTTAGATACTTGCTCAAGAGAGGGCAGAGGCGGCAAAGGACACGCCGAGAACGATTCCTGCCCCCAAAATATTGCCGAGAAGCAAATTCGTCGTAGACTATTATCGGCTATCTCATCCCACCTTTCCAGCTAAAACGACAAAGAAAAGGAAAAGGGGGCACTTTGTCCAGTTCAAAACCCCAGCATTAGGCTTCTTACCTAATATGAAAATTACAAAATTATAGTGACAAAAAATATTAATATTAAGGTAGAACCAAACAAAAATACTAAAAAAAGTATAAAAAAATTAAATAAATGTAAAAAAAGGAAGATATGATGAAAAATAGTTAAACAGACAAAAATAAAGAAAAAAAAATAATCACTAATACGTATTAAAAAGGAGTTAGTTCTAGGAGTAAAGGGAATTTCTTGGAATCCACGGAAGTCATAGCACCTTCTGACCTATGTATGCAGTATCAGGTGCTGATACTCCTGCTGCCACATCGTGCGCCGCTGATGGATGACTGGTAAGTTATAGCTTACCTTTCTTAAAAGGGACTTCATGGAACAAAAAAATCTTTTAAAATTAAATAAAAGCCTGCTATCTCGTGCGGTTAGGGCTTAGACGATTACAAACAATTGCCGGCATCTTATATAATAGGCCCCACTATCTACCCCAGGTTTAGGCCTAACTGACTTAAAAAAATACAAATTGAGAAAAATAATAAAATGAAAGTGAAAAAGATACCATAAACCAATAAAAACAAAAAACAGAAAAAAGTTCAAAAAGTATTTTTTAAAAAAGATACTTAACCAAAAATCTTTTCAATTAAACTTTAAAATACCAAGAAAAATATGAAAAATACAATAAACATACGAAAAAATAAAAGACAAATATCGTATGCTGCTTGTACTTAGTATTGGTAAGCTGGCTATTATAGCCATCGATTTTTCATTACTGAGCACTCGGCTTCATATTTAGATCTTTGACGTTATTATAAATGTTTTAAGTAATATCTAACCAATTACATCAACCGTGTTTTTTTTATGCAAATTCTGGTGTATGCGGCATTTTTCCATGTGTATATTATTATGTTTTTCTATAAAAAAACTAATTTTCAATGTAAAACGTGGATCAGCCTTGGCTCTACAATGAGTACAATATTCGTATTGATCAATGTATTTCGCTGAAATAAAAGTGTGTTTTGGAAAATATGTTCACCAACAACACACTTTCTGGTTGGAAATAGAGTTCTTGTACCGAAAATTATTTCACGGTAGGGACCTAATAACGTTAAACTAAATGAAGTTATATGTAATGACAGAGTCGTATCGTGAAGATGTTTTATTGGTATTGCAGCTTGAAACACTGACAATGTTGAAACAGTATTATTGGGCTGTCATGACCGCTAATTTTAAGTATAGAATTCTTTACTTTATTTCTACTATGTTTTGTTCTGTATCTTAAATTCCAAATTGTGTTAAGGTATGCGCATTTTCCCTGTGTAGCAAAAGTTTTGTAATTGTATTTGAGGAAAGTAAAATGTGAATACAATATTTTAAAAGTATAAGACTACTTTATAATATTTTGTAACTCGAGCTGCATTTCTATCTTCGATTTAGCTCTCTCTTATATTAATTGTCTCATCTGTTCAAAAAACGATAGGGTAAAAATTGCACAAGTTCTCATTACATTTTGTTAACTACACATACTTTGCATAAGCAATTTGGTACAATTGAGATCTTGTCCTTAAAGTTTTATTTTTGATGGTAGCTATTGTAGCTTCTATAGTTCCTATTTTAGCTGTTTCCAACCGCTTTTATTGGAAATCTTTAGGCCTTTGTACAACAATGAATTTTTTGCAACTGAGATGATGTTGATAACTTCTATACAGAACATATGAAAATCTAAGAGCATACTAATATTCAAGCATTTTTTGTGTAAAATAATGTAAGTGAATACAAATAATGTAACTAGACAGTTCAGCGCATCGATTTAACAATGAGTTAAGAAGACGACAGAAGGCATTTCATGTGATCATTCTTTTTACACCTCACCATGATTATGATCTAGAAGTGACTGCAGCAAACAAAGCCTGGCCCTAGACTCTCATATAACCGGATATTTTTGACGCCCTTTTGCTGGAGGCGTTAGAGGGGGGCAAAGGGCCAAATCAAAAAGTCCTACTCCTACCAAAACAGTTGATAGTGGCTATTAACGACGCGTGGACAGCCACCATATATTCTTTCGCCCCTTGATGTGGCGCAATAGCTACACTGTTATCAGATCCACATTACATGCAAGAGCAACCGTACCACACGTTAGAGAAATGCGGTCTTTGAACTATACCTTCATCCCTTGGTGCGGCGTTCTAGCCACACTGGCATCTACAGGCTCCGCACTACATGCAGGAGTGATCCGGTCCTTGAACTTTACTTTTGTCCCTTGGCGCGGCGTCCTAACCACACTAGCATCAAGAGCTGCTACACCACAAGCAAGAATGATGCAGTCCTTGAGCTATACTTTCGTCCCTTGATGCGGAATCTGTACCAAACTGTTATCTAGAGAAATCACATGATATGCAAAAGCAATGTGGTCCTTGAAGTATACTTTCGCCCCTTGGTACGGCTTCCTAGCCATACTGGCATCTAGAGCAACAATATCACATGCAAGAGCAATGCCGGACCTTGAAATATATTATACTTTTGCTGCTTGGTGCGGCGTTCTAGCCTCACTGACATCTACAGCAACTGCATTACATGCAAGAACGATGCAGTCCTGTAACCAGCCCTGGCACTACATGGAAAGAGAAATACCTACCTAGTTCCAACTCATAATTCCAGCGCCCGGGCTTTGTGATGGATTTCGATAGATTAATTGGGAAAGGATTGGAAATCGAGGTAAGTGAATAAACATATACAATTAAGACTATCCTATACATAAACATACATTGCCCTTAGTTTTGAAATGTTTACATAGAGCTATCTCGTTGAAATATCCTTTATATTGGGATGACACGTGAGATGACCGTAAAAGAGATGTTATTACTCTATGTCTCATCCATAGGCACACGCTCTGGCAAGCTTACTAGTGGCCATTAGATAGTTAGATAGCAACAGTTTTACTGTTAACCTTTAAGTATGGATATGTAGTCTCACAGGCTCCGCGACAATATTGGTTTCTTTGTTACATTCACTTCCCCCCACTCCCCGTGACTGAGCCACCCAGTAGCTTCAGTTTTATTACAAAAACGACTAAAGAAGAAGGAGGTAGCGTCGCCTGGTGCATAGGACGTGAGTATTACCTTTTGAAAAATTGGCTGGAGCCTGTGAGACTACATGTCCATAGTTGCCGTTTAAAAATATTTACAAAAATTTTTTGTGTCTTTTAGTTTTATGTGTAAAAAATAGCAATGTGAAGCTGGTTGTTCTCGTTCAGAGGGCAAGCGACAAAGTTCACTTCATAGGCTGGCAAACAAAATATTACGAGTTAGCGATCCATATTTTGTTCCCGTCCTTTATGTAACGACTGTCAATAATTAGTCTTACAAAGATGGTTGTGTTTTATTTTGTTTTTCGCTATCAGAAGTTCATTTTATTTTTTTTAATTCGTCATACAGTAGATTATAAGAAAAAGATTTGATTATTACCAAATATTTTAGTTAAGTAATGTTTTATGTTTAAAAACTAACCCATAGTCAAAATTACCAAAAATGGTGACTATGCTTTAATTTTTAATATTTTTGAAGATTTAAAATAGAGAAGTTGATTATTCACTAACGTCATCTTATTTTTAGTTTCCTTCAATTTCATCTAGTTATATTGTTCCAGCAGTTTGGAATAATTATGGTAAAAAAATCACATTCTTATATCGGAGTCTGACAGACTACATGTCCACGGTAGTGTTATAAAAATAAGACGTCCATAGTTAAAGCCTAACTTACTAAACATACCTACTGAATATGTTAAAGCTTCAAAAGGGTAGAACGCATTTAAATTTAAAAGATGAAAAAATATAAAATTAAAAATCTAAACTACGTTTAGGTGCAACGTGTATAGTCCCTCATCGTTGCCCCTGTGGGGATACCGTCGATAGTTTTGGACACCACGGCCTATCATGCCCCAGGAGTGCCGGCCGTTTAGGGCGTCATGCTGCCCTAAACAATATTATCCACCGCTCTCTTGCCACCATTAACATGCCGGCCGCTTTAGAACCCAGTAGTCTGGTTCGTGATGATGGCAAGAGACCGAATGGAATGACTCTGGTGCCCTGGCGAATGGGCCGGCCTTTGGTATGGGATGCTACATGCGTCGATACCCTAGCGTCGTCCCATCTTCAGGTCACCCAGTCAAAGGCCGGTACAGCAGCAGCCGCGGCAGAAAGCCTCAAGAGGCGCAAATATGTTAGTATTGGGAATAGCTACATATTTGAGCCTTTTGGGGTTGAAACCATGAGTCCGTGGGGTCCATCAGCCCATCGTCTCTTTGACTTTTTGTCAAAGAGGCTTATCGAGGTATCACGTGACCAAAGGGCTGGCAATTACTTGGCACAAAGGATAAGCATTGCCATCCAACGTGGCAATGCTGCCAGCCTTTTGGGCACGTTACCGCGAGGTGATGGTTTGCAGGGACTATATAATTTGTAAATATTTTAATTAATTTTAAGTAGTTTTAATTATTATTTCTTTTAATATTCTTTGTAAGCTACCTAAATAAAAAAATATATGGTGTAGATCTGAATAAAAATCTAAAAAAGAGATGATAATTTAATCGGAACGAATGGAATAATGAAATATGCTTATCATAGTTAGTTTTCACTAAAATCTATTGAAAATAGCACGTAGCACCATCTGTATATAGTTATAGCTCGCAGCGCCATCTGTGTATAGTTACATTGCAACTCTAGTTTGTATGAAACTTAATGGACTCGTTAAAGATAGCATTATAATAATAGTACCACTACAACCTTTAGAATATCTTTAGTAAAATTTTGCTTATTCTGTTTTCAGGACCAGCATTGTATATGGAAATAATGAAGATACTCCTACTTTTTACGACAATTTATTGCTAGCGCTTAGAACAGCAAAACTAGTGCCACCTCTTCACTCAAGCCTAACGTTGACAAAAGACGTGAATAAAATCGATGCAATAAAAAAACTAAGAAATCAACGGTTCGTATATAGCAAAAGAATTAATCCAGCGAGGTCTAACTTTCAAACAGCTGTGGATAAATGTCTTTGCACGCGCTTTGTGCTAAATGAATTCGGCAGAGCAACAAAAGATGTTTCTTTTAACAGCCTTTTAACCTGATTAGGGTAAGCATTGGCTGCCAATTAAAAAAGACCTTATATCCGTTGCCAAGTTACAGTTCATATAATATCAAAAAGAATTAGTAATAGAGGAATAATAATAACAAGACCGCGTATTCACTATAGTAACCAGAGGTCAACATACGACACTCAGATAAAATAGGTACGTTAGACATATTAATAAAGCTTTAATATGATTCTGAAAAAATAATTGTATTCCCCTAATGTTGATATTTTATTGTTCTTTCAGGATATCTCATCTCCTGGGTATACAATGTGGAGCACTACCTTTAGGATAAAATTTGCGACAAGTGGAAGTCTTATTCCACCATTAACCCGCGAATGCAACCGGTCGAGCAGTTGCGTCGACGTGTTTCATAGCAAATTCACAGCCTTAAGCCAAGAAAAAACGTTGCGCTGTAGGAGACAGACAGAACTCAACCGATCGTCGATCCAATGGACCTAACAAATTTGCACAAGAATGAAATTACAGTTTATGGTACAAAGTGACAAGGAAGCCATAGTAGAAGGAGTACTGTCAATCAACCCGCAGATAAATCAGGTATCTATAGTTCTGGCAAATAGTACGACAAAAAATTCAGATTAAATTCGTAATACTAGTACTCGTCTTCTTTGAATAGCAAAGAAATATGTTCACAATAACATTAACTTTTGATAATCTGAGCTAGGCAAGCTCTACAACTACAAAGTGGCACCAGGACCATCTATACAAATATATATTAAATATTTATTGACTTTCAGATCTCAACATGCACAACCATGGCGCGATTATGTATTATGGGTGGCTTCAGTCAAAATTGCAACAATTGTTCATCTCATTTGACCTGCAGATAAATAGGTACGTACTGGCAGATTGCTACATTATTATGAGTGCTGGTAGCTGCTTGATTATAAATACGAAAAATTAGTTTCATTATAGTTACACAAAATAATTAAAATAATGTAAAACCGTCTCAATGTTTTAGACATTCTATAGAGAGATAAGTTGGTTTGTGAACTGTTGCCAAGGGATTCAAAATAATTCTGTTTAATATTTTGCATATAAATCTCCTAATAGTGTAGGCCAAATCCACTGACTGCTCTGGCTCATATATGGCTCTGGTAGTACAGAGAGAGTCATGCTCCTGCAGTGAAGACTAAAAATAGAACTGATGATGATGATGATGAAACCTCCTAATCATATATTTTTGTATTTTCCAGGGCTTTTCAACTGAAAAAGTCACTTGGAGGAGAACTGGAAGAAAAATAAAAGCTTGTCATCATAATAATTAGATGTATAATTACGACTTACAGAAAAGATGAATTGAAACTTTTAAAACTATTAAAAAAGAAAAGGGGTAAAAATAAGAAAATACAATTAATGACAAAGAATTAGATAAAAAAATATAAACAAAGAAAAAATGAAATGCAAAAACTTAAAGATATATGCCAGGTTAAGCGGCTGACATGCTAGTTATTTTGTGATCATGTTATTTAAGAAAAAATCACTGGCGTGGCAGTTTATAGCTTCATCTGAAAAAGTAGTATCGATAATGTGTCTTTTTCATCTTTTGTATTTTTGTAATAGTAATTAAACCTCCAGTAAACGGATAGGGTACCCTGAATTTAAAGAATACTGAGTAAATTTATTCCACCATCTACCCTTATCCTGGATGCTTTTGAGATTACATTAACAGTTTCATTATAATTGTAAACCAACAGTGAAATCTATGAAAGACCTTAACACAAATGCTGGCAAGCTTGCATACAATTTACCTGATACCAGTCATCATCATCATCAACAACAGGTCTTTGTTAGTCTCCACTGCAGAAGCACGACCCTCTCTGTACTGCCAGAGCAGTCAGAGGATTTTGTCCTACACTCTCTACGCTGGCCTGGAGAAGTGTAACAGATTAAAGAAATGTGATACAAGAGCGGCAGGGCATTAAAATGTAAAAAGAAATCTGTTGTAAGTGCGCCTTTTAGGTCGCAAGATAAACCACTTCATACTGACCTCGGCTGGTAAAGGAAGTGATTGAAATTAAAAAGCATCTGTTGAGGATCCTTCTATGGTGTTTAAATAAAATTTACTGTAGGTAAAAGTAAGTGCATCAATGCAATCGGTAGCTCTACCGATTTGATGACAAAACTTGATATGACGTATATGCTAACACAAGCACTCAATTTTATTTATAACTGAAATAAAGGCATGAGAAAGTCCAAACAGTAGTAGTCCAAGGGTATAAGAATCTAAACGACGCCGACAACTTCTCAAATTATTGCAATATTGGATCGCCAATGTAAATAAATGCCTTTTGGATCCTTTATTGATTTGTAAATACTTGTAATAGCTACATTGGCTGTAAGAGTACCAAACATTTGAGGTTGGATTCAGTCATAGACATAGTTCTGACAATAATTGCATAAAGAATGCGTTATAATAAAAACACCAGAATGTGAAACCCTCGATACACCTTAAACAGTGTGATTCAGCCCATCAATATGAATATTTTTTTCGTATAGGACCAATGCTGGGAAATTAAAAGATTTTTCGACATTTTCGTACATAAGTGCCTGGGCAAATTGTATGGGAATGTCGAACATTTCATCGGGCTGAGTTCCCACATTAAGTGAATGCCGAGGGAGTTTTAGACCCGAGAATAAGATAAGTCTGCCGTAGGGTGAGTTTACAGGCAATTTATAATTTGTTACTACTTACTTGTATTTTTAATGTTTTACTGGTTTATTTTTATTTTTACTGGTTTAATTGATAATACCATATAATTACCAATATGTATTTTGTATAATCAAAACAACACTATCAAATTTTGCTGTAGGTACTAGAATACGATTAGTTATATTTTTTCACTACTAATGCCTTTCATTTTATACCCAAAACTACCTAAATGAGAATACATCGGTTAATGCGAGTAAAACTCGCCGGTATTGATTTCTGGCACGGGAAGAAACCTGTATTTCTAAGTCCTATTAAATAATTTTATTGAAGGCCCAGTACTTATTTAGATAGACACGCAGTATTACTATTACTTTCGTCTTTCAGTAGGGCAGGGCGCTAGAGTCATTGCATTCCTTCCTCTGTAAGTATATTAGAATAGCATATAAATGCATAAAAACATCTATAAAAAAAATTGCCTGAGTTTTTACGGCCGGCGTCTCCATGTGAAAAAGAAAATGGGATAACTCTAACGGGCCTTTAAAGTTACAGTTAATTTTAAAGGTATTTCAACTGTTTACTTACGTTCAGATAGATGCAGAACCCACCAGATAAGGAATGCAAGCACTTGACTCAGATAAAAAGATCGATTCACAGATAGATAGCGTATCTATTGCCAAATCTTCAGTGTTTTGGGAACGGCTGACGAATATGTGAGTGTCGGAGATATGTTTGACCCCTTTAGGATTAAAGTGAGTGTTTTTTTTTTCTTTATGTCCAATGTTTTTTTTTTGTTTGCAAGACGCTTTAAGCGAAAATTGTGTTCAAAGCGAATGTGTTATTTGTTTATATAAGTATTAAAGTATACAATTTTAGCACGACACAAAATTTGTATGTTCTTAGCTTCGGCTTATCATACTGCAATAGCAACTATTTTTTTTTTATTTATCTTTTATTTAACTTGCCTTGTAAAATCAGTGGTAAACACATTTTTTTCTGAATCCTTCATTTTTTTACCTTGTTTTTTGTGATCAATAGGTAATTTGACTTCCTCAGTAATAAATAGGTAGATCTCTAAAATTTAATAGCCAGGCTCTGTCTACCCCATAAGACATAAACATTAAACAAGTTTGTTTGTTTGTTGTTATTCGTGTGTGTAAGTGGCCAACACTGGTGTCAGATTTTTCAAGCTGCCTTAAGGCATCTGACATAGCTTAACGACTGCCATCACGATGACAGCCGGGAACAACGGCTTGACGTGCCTTCCGAAGCACGGAGGAGCTGGAGACATTTTTATGCCACTTGCGGTCACCCATCCAAGTAGGGACTGCACCAGGGGTTCCTTAACATACGTAAGCGCTCATAGAGCTTACACCCACTAGACCATCAGGCTGTGAAAATTATGTGTGTAGGTGATTGATTAGTATACGCAGTGTGCAGACTGGGCAGGTTCCAAAATGATATTTTTTATTTAAGTGGACCTGTTTCCACTTAAATAAAAAATATCATTGTTTTTGCAAGTTTCAATTCTAGTAATTGATGAAGTTGATTGAACACGAGTCAGATTGAACGTCAAACTAGCGGTTGAAGGCAAAATGGAAATCTTAGCTTTTGGTTATGAGGTGCACTCTCACATTGTAATTTATCTTTAATCTACTTTTTTGTTTGTTATTCGTGTGTGTATGTGGCCAACAGTGGTGTCAGATTTTTCAAGCTGCCTAATGGCATCTGACATAGCTTTTAACGACTGCATCAATGATGACTGTTAATAAGTTATCTTGTAGATGTTCGTAGTTCCTTTCAGAAAAAAGCTAATTCTGTTCATTGCTAGCGAAAAACGAGTGAAAAGAATGAAAAAATCGCCCCAAAACCTAAATATGGTTGTATCTTTGTAATCAAACAGGGAAACAATTTATTTTCGGATGTGAAATCATCATCAGAGCAGTCTATAGTACCAAAGTATTTCATTATCATCCGACTTACATAACTACACAACATTTTAACAACAGCTCAATCAGTTAAGGTAAGTAAATGCTTCAAAATTTAGTTGCAAGTTTGACCCTCACAGACTACAGGGCAAGATATAACAGCTTGTAAAAATGTACTTAATTAAGAACAAAAAATATAAGTATTCAACGTAAGTATATAATATACAATGTGTTTGATTTTTAACGATAATTTAAATTTACGTTCTCAACGTGAAAACGAAAAACTGTTGTTCTGTGAACAAGCCTGAAATCGAGAAAAAAATCAGCTGTTATACAATTCAATAGTTTTTAAATAGCATTACAATGCTTGGTATATTATTAAAATATATGATAAAAAAGAATTCGCCACAAGTAGGATTCGAACCACAGGTCTTAGGTCTGCGCCCCAAGTGTGCTACCAACTACACTAGTTAATCCTACCTGTGGCGAATTCTTTTTCATCACATATTTTCAATTTTAAGCTGTTATACATTTTGGATCAGTAGGTATAGGTATTCGACGTGCTATGGATAAGCTCGCAAATTTTCTCGATTTCAGACTTGGTCACAGAACAAAAGTTGATCATTTTTATGTTAACAGCGTGAATCTAAATTATCGGTAGTTGGAAACCAAACACATTGTATTATAATTCTGCAGTAAATATAAGCTTTTCAAAAATATTCCTACACCAATCGCGTCTTAGTCGCGTATAGCACTTCGACATCTTTGCCATTGCAATGAATCAGGCGTTTCATTGACGGCATCCGTGGCGCACTGGTTAACACGCCAGCCTTCGCACAGCCGCGCAGTTTTATAATTGTACTTACTACAGTTTATTGTTATTTGTAAGTGATTCTCGAGCTACCAATAAGCGTTGGCATCAGGCAGGTGTGCTACCGGAAAATCTATGCCATTATATAACAACGTATATACTGCCATAATAGCAAGGTTACAACTGGGAAACGTTCAGATGAGAGAGAAAGAGAGGGTAAGATAAAGAGAAAAATACAAATAAATAAATAACTAGGGACAAATCACACAGATTGAGCTAGACCCACAAGTTAGTTGTGAACTGTGTCGTAAGATACAAACTCAACGATACTATATTTTATGATAGATTAGATACTATATAGGTAGATAAACATCTAAGACCCAGGTCAATCTATAAAATACCTTTTCATATTATGACCAGTCCAAAGATCGAACTCGGGTCCCACGTAACGCAGACTGGTGTGTTAACCACTGCGCTACGGAGGTTGTCAAGAAAGAGATACCGTGGAGATAAGTAAATATGTTTATTGACCCTCGACATACCCTGAAAGGAGTAACTCAGCCCGTCATCATGGACTTTTCCTATGGAATCTATGATTGGAATGCAAAATTTTTTTAGCCGTGTGCATACAATAGTCTTAAGCCAATGGCATAGGGCAACGGAAAGTCAAAAAATTGAGTACCCAGCATTTGTCCCAAGGAAAAAGTTGGTCATTGACGGTCGGAGTCACCCCTTATAAGAAAGGTCAAATCTGGTGAATTACACGCTGTATACAGGCTGATTTTGAACTTATGAACTATATTAAATCTCGGAATCAGAATCCCTGATGGAATACAGAATCGAAAGAAGAAAAGGTGAAAATCGAAAAATAAAATCAGAGTTCCCACAGAAATTCGTCGATCGATCGGCGACTTTGTAAGGGAGGTCTAAAATGTTTACGTTTTATTCCTTATTTTTCTTACAATTCTCTATTCTATTATGGATTCTGATCCCGAGATTACAATGTTTTCAAATTCACCCTGTATATGTATCAGACGTTTTTACAGAACTGGATAAGCTGGCCCCTGGTCCGCGCGCATCTATGCACATTCGCGGCTGCTATCAGCTTCCACAGCACTTGGAGAGTCCCCCGGGATGGGTACCGTTACGGTGCGGTGCCTTATGGGTTGGTGCTGACAGTGGCAATGACGGCAGTAGCGCTGCCGGTGACACTGCTGCAGCTTGCTGTTGGCCAGCTCAGTCAGCAAGACGCGGTTGGGGTATGGAGGGCAGTACCGTTTTTCAAAGGTAAAGTCTTTCATATAGGCCCATAATGGGCAGCCGTGTAGTTCTCAAAAGCGTAGAATAGGACAACTCCAAGCCTTCTCGTGGATGACGTGACGTGGAACACAAGCTAAACAAAGCTTATAAACATCAAAGAGCTATCTCTAACCCATCTGGCCAGCGTGGTCAGTGTAGGTCAAATAATCTAACTGCTCTGGCTAATATGTTCTTGGCAGTACAAAGAGGGTAGTGCTCCTACAGAGGAAACTAAAAAAGACCTAATGAAGAAGAAGAAGAAAGGGCAAACGTCCATTAAGGGTACTGCTACGGTGCGGTGCCTTATGGGCTGGTGCGGACGGTGGCAATGGCGGCAGTGGCACTGGCGGTGACGTTGTTGCTGCTTGCGGTTGGCCAACTCAGCCAGCATGACGCAGTTGGGGTATGGCGGGCAGTAACGTTCTTCAAAGATAGTCTTTGATATAAGTTTATAATGGCAGCCGTGTGGTTCCCAGCAGCGTAGAATAGGACCACTCCAAGTCTTCCCGTAGATGTAGAAGGCGACTTAGGGAACACAAGGTAAACAAAGCTTATAAACATCAATACGACATCTCTAACCCGTGTGGCCAGCGTGGACAGTCTAGGTCAAATCTTTTGACTGCTCTTGCTATATATCCCTGGCAGTACCAAGAGGGAAGTGCTCCTGCATTGGAGACTAAAAAAGACCTAATGAAGAAGAAGAAAGGGCGTACGTCCAATATGGGTACCGCTATGTTGCGGTGCCTTATGGGCTGATCCTGACGGTGGTGATGGCGACAGTGGCGCTACCAGTGACGTTGCTGCAGCTAGCAGTTGGGCAGCACAGCTAGTAGGACGCAGTTGGGGTATGGCGGGCAGTACCGTTTTTCAAAGTTAAAGTCTTTGGGTAAAGAAAGTCCAAACATTTTTAGGGTTCTTGATTAAACAAGGCCGGATATGGCGAACCTATTAGTATCGCCATGTCCGTCTGTCTGTCGGTTTAATTTAGAAACTATAAAGAAAGCTGTAATTTGGCATAGGTATGCATATTAATCACGCCAAAAAAGTGATGTTTTTTGTTCGGATTTCCTCCCATAAGTATAAAGAGGTCTGTTCTTCAAAGGCGCTTTATTTCGTTGTTTGCTTATAATTTGAATGCGCCTAAATTATTCCTCCAAACTGTTTGTGTTTCAGGCGTAGGCTACTTGCGGCTGCTCGTGTCATTCATGGGAGCCGTCTACACAGTGGTGTACGTGGCACTATTGGTCTCCTACTTCCTCTACACAGCCAACAACGGAATACCCTTCGTGGAGTGCAGCGAAGTCGCCGTCACAGAGGTTGGTCCCAGGATACAAAAAAATATAAAATTAAAAATGTTATGCAAAAAACGACATAAATCTCCCAACACCATATTAACGGCTGAACCTTACGGCTTACCTTAAATACAAATATGTATATTTTTGGGTTGACTGACTCATTATAGAATCCATGTGACCTAGCAAAAATGATTCTTACCTACCTATAACAATGTACTGTGAAACTTGGTTAAGTGGGACCTGGATAAGTAAGAAAACTCCATATCTGGAACTCATGCTGAGGTCTCAACAGTTTGGCACTGAATTACCTCTGTTAGTGGAACGTAGCAAATCTCTATATCTGAGATACGTTCTTTCAATTTGTCATCATTACCTCTATAAGTCAGCGAGTGAATTTGATGTGCATAAACCTCTGTAACTGAGATACCATCGTTTTGTTTATTTACTTTGTTATTTGATTCTTTGATCAAATAACAAAGTAAGTAAACCTTCAGTTTTAGTTTTGCTTTACAATCATACGGATGTGTATTTGAAAAATGTCAAAACGATGGGTAAAATCTTTATCAGTTCGAACAAACTGAAGTTAATATCGGTTGATGAAAATGGGAAGACACTCGATGCAGCATAGCCCAGGCATGTAGGGACCAAAACTGGACTGAGTTTCTTTCGGCGTATTCTTCTCAGCAGTGGTCTTTCCGAAACGCTAGTAGTTTTTCGATCTTGCAAATTTTAAAAAAATATGACGTTCAAAAAGCGAAACATGATATGCAAATTTGAAAATTTCATTTCATTTCATTTAATTTCAGTCTGTATCGAATTAAATGTGCCTCTTTGTAGAATAATAATAATAATAATAAATAAATCATTTATTTCTCATCACAATTTTACAGTATACACTTAAATTCAGCAGACAATCATGAAGAATTGTGAGAGGGTGGTGTCTGAAATAGGTTTCAGACGAAACCTGTGTTACAGATCACCACGGATCAAACAACGATTCATGGATTGGAGAGACAAGTGAAACAAGTTGTTAACAATGTGCCCAAGGGAAGTAAAGTTGGATTGAGATAACAATAAATTTGAAAAAGTTTGGTAATAAATCAAGATGAAACAAGATAACTAACGAGATTAACTAAAGACTTACAAACTAAAGACTTGCAGACCCAATATTACAATAAACTTACCTACATACGATGAAGTTGTCAGCTTGATCTCGAGTTAGGGGAGAAACAGAGGAGCAGTGATACTTATACACATATTATATATCCAACACACACACACACATATATATATATATACATATACATATATGATAATCATGTATAATACATAAAATATAAAACATACATACATAAATAAGTATAGATGTGAGTTTATTGCAACGGTGTCAAAATTTTTTCAGTGTCGTCATAATTTAGAGTTTTAAGATAAGAGGATACGGTACGCTTACAGCTATACTTAAGAAGAGGATATATAGATAGAATTTTATTTAATCGGTTGTAGATGAATGGTCCAAGGAAAGAAAAGAATTTTTGGGCAAAGGTTGTACGAACAACTTGAACCAGACATACCATATCTTTCCTTCGACGGTTTTTTACAAGTTCTGGGTTATATGTTAGTGAAGAATGTTGTCGGAGAATTGTGTGCAATATAAAGCTTTGTCTAGCGGTCAAAACATCCCACCTTCTGTACAACTCAAGTGTTGGAAAACGATATGGTAGACCAATTGCCACCTTCAGGATCATCCGCTGTGCTCTCTCCAACTCAATGAAATGGGAGCTGGCGGCACCACCCCATGATGAAATACAGTACTCTATGATGGATTGTCCTAGAGCAAAGTAAACCATCCGAATGGTCCTGAAGTCAGCAGCATGGCGAAGGTTCCTAAATATATAGATCAGTTTACGCAGCCTACTGACGACAAGTTCTATATGTGGCTTAAAACTAAGAGTCTGGTCCATAACAATGCCTAGATATTTTATTTTACTCGTTCTTTCGATAGTTGGGCAGCTACAAGGTGACGATCCTCGAACGCATGTGTGAGCTATGATGTTAAAAGATGTGTGAGGGAGAAAATCTGACCTCAGTGCAAAGGATATATATTTCGTTTTGCCGATATTGATGGTTATTGTGTTAGCTTTTAACCATGCGCTCACATAATTAAAACCATTCTGTGCATTAAAGAAAACGTCACTCCACGTGGTACCACTAAAGAAGAGCGCTGTGTCATCAGCATATGCGAAAATTCTACAGCCAGGTAGTTTTAGATTACATAGGCCATTGATGTAAACAAGGAACAACGTGGGGCCCAGGATACTTCCTTGAGGAACTCCATATGTTATAGGAAGTTCGTCACTAAGCCAGTGATCAACTTTAACACGCTGTTTCCTGTTCGTTAGGTAGTCAGCAAGCAACTCTAAAGCCAGACCCCTCACACCAAGTTGCTCTAACTTTGTCAGTAGGCGGGAGATAGAGACCGTGTCAAAAGCCTTAGCGAAATCTATGAATATTGTCATGCATTTCATCTTATCATCCAGACCAGAAGTAATAGAGTTGGTGAGATCATGCACAGCATCACTTGCAGACTTACCAGGCCGGAAGCCATACTGACTCGTAGAAATTAAGTTGTGCTTCTCTAGGAAACTTATTAAACGTTTATTCATAAGCTTCTCCAAAATTTTAGATAAGGCTGACAAGATAGAAATTGGCCTAAAGTTGGTAACACAGTGACTATCTCCAGCCTTATGAATTGGTTTTATAACAGCTATCTTAAATATTTCGGGAAACAATCCAGTTGAAAAAGCCAGATTGCATATGTGTGTTATAGGGATGGCAAGGACGTCTATATATCTTTTAAGTATGTGGGTAGATATCTGGTCAAAACCTACAGCGCAACCATCTTTTAGACTTCTAATTATGTCCTTTACCTCATCAACATCGGTAGGGGTAAAAACAAAAGATTGTGAAGGGGAAATGCTCGAGGTTGATGGTAATGTATTCAATAGGACTCCAGGTGGCTGCTGTTTGCTCTTTTCTGCCAATTCTCTACCAACGTTAGCGAAATATTTGTTGACTTCATTGATACTTTTTACAGGATTTTGCGTAGAGATTAGATTAGGAGAGTGGTCAATAGCCTTTTTAATACCTCCGATAGATTTGATAACCTCCCATAGCTGTTTTTTATTACCTTTCGCTTTATTGAGCTCCTGCTTTTCGTAGTTCTTTTTTACTTTTTTAAGAAGACCATTGCAAAAGTTTCTATATCTTCTGAAAATCAACTTAAGCGTTTCGTTGTTGGGGTCTCTTTTGAGCTTTTTGTATAGATTGTCTCTATTCTTCATTGATCTCAATAGTCCCTTAGTTATCCAGGGTTTGCTAATAAATTTACGTCTAGGTGTTTTACTAATCTGGGTATTATCTTTAATGGCTGTCGTTAATTTATCCATAAGATAACCCGTGGCTTCATTGACATTCTCAAAGTTTAGGGTGTGTTGGAAATCTATGTCACTTATGGTTTTGTCTAGTCCCTCATAGTTTATACGTTGTTTATCTCTATGTAGGCTCTCTATTTTTGCACTTAAGTTTATGTATAAACCTACACACTCATGATCTGTGATGCATGTTTCAAAAACAAGACAGGTAGCGTCTAGTTTGGTTTTAAGAATCATATGGTCAAGACACGTCCCAGAGAGCGAACGGGTGGTAAAAGTGTGAGCTGGCAGCAGGGAGTGGCTAGCCAGTATATTCAAATAATCGGAAGCATATTTGTTTGTTGTTGTTGGTTTAATATCAATGTTGATATCACCACAGAGAATTATATTTTTAAAAATAGAAAATTTACAGAGAACATTATTTAATGATGAGAGGAAATCAGTGAAGTTTGTGTAGCCAGGGGGACGATAAATTGAGATAATACAGGTATCACGATTGAGTTTAAGTGCCAGACAATTAGCGTCTACCAGTAGTGGTTCCTCATATGTTATATTGAATTGTTTTTTATAATAGATAACTACGCCTTCGTTTTGTGTGTGATTAGTTGAGGTAGCAATGCAAGAATAACCGTTAAGTTCTTGTAATGACTTTAGTGAGTTTAACCAGCACTCTGTCAAGACTATAATATCCCAGTTAATATGAGATCTATTCAAAAGTGTAAGGAAACTGTCAAGGTTATGGTTAATGCTTCTTATATTTTGCGAGATAATTTTAAGAGTCGAATTATTGTATTTTTGTACGTGTTGTTTTAAGTTATCAATGTCACATATATACGCGTCAGCCACCGATACCAAATCCAGTCCCAGGCAAATTTTTTCCATAGTACAACTATCCATATCTCACTGAACGAGGAAAACGAGAATAGTTCACCTCACTCAGCGTTATAACTATGAGTCTATTAATTCGTAGTGGAAATGTAACACCTAGGACAAGACTATGGCTGGTTTGTGACTCGTAAAAATTTAATAGTAACAAAAGATAAACAAATGTGACAGGTTGCAAGCGCGAAACATTCACAGTATATGTGTTTGAAATATACAAGTTTTGTGTATAATTGAGTCTGCAATTGGGAAAGTACTTAAGTATTAAGACAATGCTATAAATAAAAAATGAAAATGATATAAAGTAATGCGTTAACGGTACAATGAAGAATCCACTGCCTATAGTGGCCAAACCTAGTCACAAAGCGGTAGTGATGGCCATGAGGTCCGCTTCTTCTTTTATGAGGATCGGTTTGCCCGCATCTTCCTTTTTGATGTACAGCTTGCCATAGGAGGTCCATGCGGCTACCAGTTTTTTGTCCCGCACATTTGCTCGCGCTAAGAAGTGGAGGTGTTTGATCTTTGCAGTCAAAGACTCTGATATGAAGATAGGGTGTGAGGGCCCAGGGAGCCTTAGATGTTCAGAATTGAAAGACTGCTCCTTTTGTTGCCTTTTGGTCTTGTTGTAAGATTTGTAGCATGAGATAAGGGAATCTTTGCGAAGGGCAGTGGTGAGATCTACCACTATAGCCTCGGATTTAGTTTGCCTATGTATGTTGTTAATGTCAGTTTCTGATAAAGGCTTTTCCATACCCACGGCGATCGAAATATCTTTAACCATTTCTATTAGTCGCGCTTTGCTTTCGTCCTTCTGCTTTGGCAAATTGCGGATTTCAAACGAGCGGCTTACGTTAGTACTTAACAGTAATTCAATTTTGTTTTCCAGAGTAGAAATTCGGTTTCTGTATGCATTATTTTCCTGCTCCAGAGCGGTGATTTTTGTCAAAAGTTCCTCCTGATTGTTCGACATAGATTTAATCATTTGCTGATTTTCTTGATTTTGACTAATAATAGTTTGCAGGGTACTATTAATCATTTCGAACTTACTATCGAACACTGATATTAATTCCGATGTGGAAACACTGGATGCATGGTCTACAACCGCATCAAATGTGCGTTTATGCCGCTTTGTAACATTGAAATAATTATCCTCTAAGTTTGCATGGTTTGTGGAATTAAGGGCCGAATCAGAATTATAGTGTTCAACACTAGCTTTGTTTAAGGTTGGCAATAGCTGTGACCGTGGAGGAGAGCGTTGCACTGGTAACATTTTGGTATGTATTTGTATGCGCAGATTGATAGTTACGCCTCGAAAAGTTGCGCCTCGGAACAGTAACAGTTGCGCTGTCTTACCAGTACTAGGGTTGCAGGAGTCCCACGGAGTATTAAGGGGTCTTCTTATAATGGTATTTATCGAAGGATTAGTATGTATGAGACACAAGTCTGGTATAACTTGAGCTGTCTTCACGCACGGTCAGGGGTCCTCGTAAGCTGGTGGCTATCGACGCGATCATACAGAAAAGCTATCCGTCCAGTATAAGAAGAGCCGCCGTCCAGTACAAAAACAATAAGAGTATATAGCTGTCTCACCGCAACTGTGAAGGTTCCAAATAGCGGTCCTTTTCTCTCTTGAATGTTCGTTTTGTATCGCTGCACTTATGCTTCTTCTCGACTTATGCACTCCCAATTATTGTTGTGAATTAAACTTGTTTTAAATTAATTAATAATGATTTATATTTAAAATTTAAAAAGGATTGTGGGCACGTCTACTCTAGTCAGAGGTCCAGCGGGGAGGGCAATAATTCAGAATAAACATAAAATACAATCGTAGTATTCTGAAGGACAAGAAAAACTAAAACGTGTACGTTTATCAGGATATCCTGAACTTGAACACATTAAATAATATTAAAACTCATTTCTAATGTTTACATAACACGTTACTTCATATAATTATCGCACCTCTATATTAAACTAAAATAAACTGTACGGACCTTCATAAATAGAACCCTCTGTAAATGAGACAGTTATTTATTTATACCTGGATATCTGAGATACTGAGTAAGTGGAATGCCTCTATAAGTGAAACCAATTTGCAGGTCCCTTCAAGTCTCACTTGACCAGGTTTCACTGTAATTACGATTTTCCGGACAACTAACTAAGAATTTCGGCACTAAAATAATTGAGAAAAAAATGTTGCTCGTAATAATATGTTACTAGCTCACTAAATTTTTTTCACAATAAAAAGTAAATTTTACTTATCTGATTTCAGGACGGATACGAAAATTTGTACAACGGCACGACCTGCTTAAAGTAAGTATATAACTTGTTATTAAACTACCCTGGTCCAGGGTGTCATCCTCACTCAAGTGCCTATCCGGTGATTGCAGGAATAGCATCGGACTGCGCCTGGCTTCTCAAGCTGCTACTTTCTCTCCCCAATTATTATTCATCCGAGCAAGTAGCATCCCCCAAGCCTTTACCTCGATCCCAGTCCAAAAAATTCTTAAAGGAGCATCTCAGCCCGTCTATATGAGGAGCCCGATGGTCTAGTGGGTGTGAGCTCTATGAGCGCTTACGTATGTTAAGCAACCCCTGGTGCAGTCCCTACTTGGATGGGTGACCGCAAGTGGCATAAAAATATCTTGAGCTCCTCCGTGCTTCGGAAGGCACGTTAAGCCGTTGGTCCCGGCTGTCATCATTGATGTCAGTTATGTCAAATGCCTTAAGGCAGCTTTGAAAATCTGACACCAGTGTTGGCCACTTACACATACGAAAAACAAACAAAACAAACAGCCCGTCTATATAAACAACTTTTACAATGGGACAAAGGCTAGAATTCGGAAGAGTAGCCATCCCGTTACTACAACCCGTTACGGTAACATGTTGACTTTTTTAGAATTACCAGCGCATGTCAAGGAAATCATCATCAATAGGGTCTTTTTTTTACCCTTTGAGTACGGAACCCTAATAACTTTTACTATAGAAACCTATTTTTTTTTTTCAAATTTCAGCTCTACGTTTTTGGGGCCGGTGAGCGAGCAAGCAGAGTACTTTACGGCGGTGGCGCTTGTGCTAATCGTGCTTTGGATAGTTTTTCCTTTTCTGTAAGTTTATCTACAGCCTTTTACCTCATAAATTATTAGGGTCCAGTGCAGCCACCATTAAAAATGAATTGTTGAAAAGAAAACACGGAATCATTTGAAAAAATTATTTTTATAATCAGTTTTAATTTAATAATGCTTTCTTTTAACTGCCTCCGTGGTCCAGTGGTCTAGGCGTTCGCCTTGTTGACCCGGGGTCGTGGGTTCGATTCCCACGGGAAGCATACTTATTACTTTGTTAAGTTGTTTCCAGTTTGGTGAGGACATTGCAGGCATGATCACCTGATTGTCTGATAAGAAAGATGATTTCGTGCTTCGGAAGGCACGTTAAGCCGGTGGTCCCGGCTGCCATCTGGTAGTCGTTAAAGGAACCACGTCAGAGGCCGAGAGGCGGTTCCGCAGAACTCTGACACCAGGGTCGGCATGGTCGACTGACCGTGGCACCTACACGAAATGATGATGATGATTTGAAAGAAATGGTCAAGTGCAAGTCGGGTTCGCCCATTAAGGTTTCCGTAGAAGGAAGCTTCGAGTAACCAAAAACCTATAAGTATAATTTTTCGCCAGCGAAAAATAACTTTGTTTTTCATAGTGTTTGTATCAATGACAAAGTAATTTTTGCGATTTATGAAAAAGCTCTATAACTTTATACTTAGTACTCAGCTCTGATAGCTTTCCTTTCTACTTCGTTATATACTACTTTTGTTTTTTTTACGTATCTATGTATAACCGTTTAGCAGATAGAGGGGAGGGACACTTACTTCTTACAAAAATTTGAAAACCCAATATTTCAGAAACGGATCCCTAAATCGAAGAATGGTGTTCTCAACCTCACAATATTTTTAAAAGACTTATTCAACAATCTTACCCCACACGATAAGTTAATAGAGAAAAAGCTACCAAAAAATTTTTTTTTCTAGATTTTTTTCTACCACTTTTTTTGCATGATATAATACATACCCGTACCAAATTACAGATTTCTAGTACTAATAGTCTCTGAGCTGAGGAAAACTGCGGACGACCAGACATACTACAGACAGACATTGCGAAACTTTAAGGGTTACTTGTTTACTACGAAACCCTAAAAAGGAGAATATTTTATAAACTGCCACTCTGCTTGAGTTTTTTATCAAAAACTCGAATAGACGAAATGAATCTTAGCTTAGAATTTTTGTCAAACTTGTTCTACGTTTGACGACAATTCTAAATAAAGATTCTCGTTTGTACTATAAACTATAATAAGTATAAAATAGTTTGGAAGGATCCATAGTATAGTACGATAACCTTCCGAACTGTTTTATTTTTTAACATTTTTAACTGTAAATATACATATGTTATACGCCAAAGCGTTGATAATCGATGTCTTGTTACAACAATGTTATGTTACTTAGGAAAACTAAACAAAATTGAACGATACAGCCTTCGCATTTATCGTATTCTTTCCAGGCTATTTAACCCAGTGAAAATGATGAAACGTATGTTGTACCCGTTGGGCCCCATCGTGACACTCCTCTTTATCGTCGTCCTGGCTAACATCGGCAATGCCAAGGGTCTACCAGACCTGGTGGCCAGGTGGGGAGAGCTGGCAAGGCCAGGACTGTGGTTTGCAGCGGTCACTCAGGCCTTGTGGTCCACTCAAGTGGCTGGAGGATACTTGGTATCAGCCGGCGATACGGTTTATGCGAGCACTAATGTTCAATGGTAAGTGTTCTTCAGCTTTTTAAAGAAAAAACAATAGTCGGATGTAATCTATCCAAAACTTGATGAACTTCGAAGTGTCGGTTTTAAGGTGCTCACACACAGCAGTTATATAACGTTACATAACAATGTGTAACAACGATAACATTCTATAACACCATACAATATCAAGAATGTTATTGTTTTACACATTGTTTTATATACATTTTAATTTTATATAACTGTTGTGTGGGGAGCACCATTACTTTAAACTTTTAGAAAAAAAAATATTTACGTGCTTAAAATACAATTTTCAGGACAGCGCTAGCAATCACAGGTGCCAACATCATCGCCTCGTGGGCTGGTCTGCTCTTTTGGGGGGCTGTCGGCAGCGGTCACAGGGACACTACTAATGCAGCAGTGCTGGTTGTGACGTACCAGGTGGCTGAGGATAGACAGCTTGGTGTTGCATGGCCGCTGGTACTCTACGCCGCTTTGTTCCTCTCAGGGATCGTGACAATGGTAACTACAGTTTTATTTCTATGTTTCTGTTCATAAGTCGTGTTTCTTACGACATCATTAATACTGCAGTACTAGTGGTGACGTACCAAGTGTCTGAGCATGGACAGTTCGTTCTTGCGTGGCTGTTACTGCTCTACAAGGCTTTGCTCCTCTCAGGGATCGTAACCATGGTAAAAAAACTTTATTTTATGTGTTCCTGTCAATTAGTTGACCAGGTGGTCGGACGATCTGACAAAGGTCGCAGGAAGGCGCTGGATGCAAGCAGCTTTCAACCGGTCGTATTGGAAATCCTTGGGGGAGGCCTCTGTCCAACAGTGGACTTCTTGTGGCTGAAATGATGATGATGTCAATTGGTAGTGTTCCTCAAGACATCATCAATGTGGCAGTGCTGGTGGTGACGTACCAGGTGTCTGAGGAAAGACGGCTTGGTATTGCGCTAGTGCTCTTCGCAGCTTTGTTTCTCGCAAGGATCGTAACAATGGTAATTACAGCTATTTTATTGTTTTGCTATTCATTGGTAGTATTTCTAACAACAACACCAATGCGACAAAGCTGATGGTGATTGAATGCCGTGTGGTTCCCGGCAGAGTAGAATAGGACCACTCCAAGTCTTCCCGTGGATGTCGTAGAAGGCGACTTGGGAAACACAAGCTAAACAAAGCTTATAAACATCAAAGTGACCTCTCCAACCCGTCTGGCCAGCGTGGAGAGAGTTGGCCAAATCCTCTGACTGCTCTGGCTATTATATGGCTCTGGTAGTACAGAGAGGGTCATGCTCCTGCAGTGGAGACTAACAAAGACCTGATGATGATGATGATGGTGATTACATATCAGATGGTTGAGGATAATCAGCTGACTCCAGCGTAGTAGCGGCTGCTGTTTGCTGACAGACCCTCTCAAAGATTTTTACACTAGTAATTATAGCTTTATTTCAGTGCTACTTTTTATTAATAGAGTTCAACTGACACCGTCAGTCTATCATAACTGTAACAATTTTACTTGACGAGTTAAAATTCGCTAGTACAGTCTAAATGATATCACCTAATGCTAAATTTTGTGTTTCGCAGCGTGTAAATTGACCTTCGGCATACCCTTTAAGTGTGAAAGACTGTCAATAATAACAGCTTTTCCTATAGTCTTATAGTATGTCTTTTTTTATAAATAATATGTCTTTTTTCTTTTCTTTCCTTCTCTCTATACATATGTGTTTAAATCTTATGTATTTAAAATTATTTGATTTCTATGTTAAAATGTTACTAAAATAGTTAATAGCATTCTAGTGGCAACTTTATAATAACAAACATACATTTAATCTGTGGATAGCGTAGTGGGTTGCATGATTATATATATATTTTGTAAATTTAATTTTAAGTAGATAATAAGTTTATCATGTAACTGTTTGCTGTTCCCTAATAAAAATAAAATAAAATAAAACAGAACTAATGCTGAGTAGTAGCTAAACACTATGTTTGTAAACACTGCTAACATGCATGACAGTCATCCAGTGACCACGGTCGGTGTAACCCGGCCGAAACGTCTGGAGAAAAATGGTATGTTTCGCGTTAATTCTCGATATTGCATTTAATTATCATGCAACGCGAAAGTTTAAAAGTAGTTACTGTTAAATATGGCCCAGCATTGATCCCATAGGAAAAGTTGTTCATATTGACAGACTTCAAGCACCCCTATCTTGAGGGTCAATTTACACGCTGTATAACAGACTTACATGAATGACTAAGTTGACTTTTTGTAGAGTCTACTGCAAATGATATCTATTTTAAAGCGGTGACTGCATCCATTACAGACAAACAGTACCATCAGCCACATAAGGAGACCATTAGTTTTAAAGTGGTCAGTGCTTAGACTGACGCACATGCTTATGCAAGAATATGCTTTGAACAATTCGCCTTTGCCAGATGTAACAAAAATAACGAATGAGAAAATCGAAGAGACAAAAATTAAAACAAAAAAACAACGGGTTGCACTCCGGGAGCGCCGGCAGTCAAAACTTGAATATTAACGTTGTTTTTAGATCAGCCCTCTTATTTACTAACTCAGATGACAGGTGTCGATGCCCATCAATCTAGAATTTACAGTTACAATGCGGGTTTTGCTTGCTCGAACTTTTTATTTGGAATACAAAAACCGCATTGCAACAGCAAATCCTAGATTGATAGGCATCGACACCTGTCATCCAAGTTAGTAAATAGAGGGGCAGGTCACGTGTCCGTCTTACGCATTTTCAATCTGACGAATCTGTCGGTCACGTGACCTGTCGCGAGTTTAACATTTTTTCCCCATTATGAAAAGTCAGCGCCGCTAAAGAAGTTTTCGCTTTAAAATAGGTGACTTCATTTGGTCTCCCTTTAGATTATATACAGATCTTCTACTAGCAGTCCTCTTTCCTTTTTACAACTATGGTGTACAACATATTGATCTTTAACTTACAAGTAAAACTTATCTATAAGATATGTCTTTATATATATTAGTACACTTTTTACAACCATGGCGTACAACATTTTGATCTTAAACTTAGTTTGGTAAAACTGATCTGCATGATTATGTCCGTATATAATAATATAATATACGGACATAATCATGTATATATTATATATTTTTAGTAAGGAAGTTCTAGGTGGAAACCAACATGGCTACTGTCAGAGATCCTTTCCGGCCCCATATGACGTATAATAGTTACGACACGACCACCAAGACAATTGCCAGTTAACTAAAGTACGTATGGCACTAACCGGGTACTAACTCGAGCGTTCACCCACAACAATAGTCCCAATGAGCCTAATGTGTGAGCTATAACTTTTTCAGTGTCTTTTGTCCTCGTGCAGCCAGCATGCTCATGTATTGTGATATTATTGGTATGATTTACGAGATTTCCCTAGCAACTTCGCTGCCACGATAAAACCTGACCGATCCTGAAAAGGGGCCAATTAGCCCGACAATTATGAACAACTTTTCCAAGATGTATGAACTAGAAATTCGAAGAAACAATCAGCACACAAATTGCCCGGCTGGCTAAACAGTTTTGTGTGGGGTAGAGATGGGCATTTTTCCGGAAAAATCCCAAAGAAGGGAAACCCCCGGGAAAATACCCAATCGGGTAAATATTTGGGTTTTTTTCATTTATTACGAATAAACATATTTAAAAATACTCCTAAGTGTACTTTATTACTGTTGTATGGGAATGTAAAAACTTTTTTATTTCCAAAAACTATACAGATCTGTGTTTCCAAAATTATTGCCAGGTGGCTGTAACTATATATACGAATGTTAAAAAAAATTTGGTCACATACCTGTAAAATTTTATTAGGTTTATTGCCGACCGAGTATTCCAAACATATTTTTTTTTGCACTTTTTACACTATTTTGTCTTTTTGTCCACACAAGCATCTTTCTAAAGAAAATAATCAAACTGACTACGCGAAAGTAATTCGTCTTTCAGTTAACTTTTTTTATGAAATAGGACGACCAGCGAGCAAGTGTGTGACAAAAAAAGTTAGCCGTTGCCGGCCTTTTAAGACGACAAATTCGTATTTTGCAGTTTTCAATGTCGTATTACTTCGGGAATACCGCTGCAGGAAGTTGATTCCACGATTCGGTCGTACGTATCCTCACCTTGAACTATTTAGATGAGAATCGAGACATTTTGAGACCTGATAAAGGAAGGTATCTTACATCCCGGAATAAAGTTTCAACTGGATCTAAGTTTTCACGGTCGTAGCCTCGGGTAGCATATAAAAGCAGAGCAAGACGTTAAAAAAACCTACTTGTTATAATACTGATATCCTCCATTTACTTCTTCCAGCTCCTACTCCTGTACCCCATATACGACCGCTTCCGTCGCATCGGCGGGTACAAATGGAGGTTCCTGTGTATGGGCTGTTCAGTCCTGGGCGCTGCAGCGGCTTTGGCGACGTTAGCTGGCCGCTTTCCAGCGCTGGAACTGCTGGAAGACACAGCTGCACCACTGCTTATTAGTATAGCAACTGTACTCGAGATATTTGCCTTCACCTTTATATATGGTAAGTGACGTTATCTTTAATTATTTTATTTTACTTTAATCATTAGATGTTTTTATTTACAGATGTGGTAGTTCCCGGCAGAGTAGAATAGGACCACTCCAAGTCTTCCCGTGGATGTCGTACTTAGGAAACATAAGCAAAGCAAAGCTTGCAAACATCAAAGAGAGAAAGAAGGCCAAATCCTCTGACTGCTTTGGCTAATATATGGCTCTTTAGTTAGTACAGAGAGGGTCTTGCTCCTGCAGTGGAGACTAAAAAGACATGATGATAATGATGATCATGACGAAAAAGATTTACAGAATCTGAAAATGTATATCATTACGATTTCTTTTTAATTTTTACGAAAAATAGGTTTCGTTCCTTAATATGTAGAGGTTTTCGCTGAAAACTAACTAAAACGTCTTAATGTATGTTGTAAATTTAAAAGCTTCTAATATTATATATTTAAAAGAAAACTTATATTTTATTTACAGGATACGTTCAGAATATTTAATTTAATCATTTATTATTATGTATGAAACCAAAAGGCAACATTTCGCATTTAAGGCCGCACACTAGGCACAGTAGCGACGTCGATCATTTTATTCCTAATACTTTACAAACACAAAGAAATTCAAGAATGTAAATCATATAAGCACTAGTAAATAACCTGAAGTATTTTTGGAATCATGTTTAATATTATCAGAATCAGTGAGAATTATGGGAACGTATCACGTTTTCTCTTAATGACTGATTCTCATAATATTAAAACATGATTCCAAAAATACTTCAAGTTATTTACTAGTGCTTAAATGATTTACATTTTTGAATTTCTTTCTATTTGTAAAGTATTAGGAATAAAATGATTGGCGTTGCTACTGCGCCAAGGGTGCCCCCTTAAGGGGCGGTAGAGTTCCAGCCGGTCTTCGTAAGTACTTAAGTAACCATGAAATCAGGATTTCCTATAATTGAGTCAGAGCTCAGAGCCCTTTCAAATTAATATGCCACAGATCATTCGACGGGCCATAGGTATGTCAATTTGAATAAAATTATAGCATCTTTAGCAATATTTTCCTTCTTCCTTACAGTATCAAGATTATTAATTGTGTCACGTCTTAAAGTTTTGAATATAAATTCCTTAATTGATGCGAGCAGAAAGTTGTGGACGGAATCTGTGAAGAATGATATGAAGACACGGGAGGCTAGTGCCGATATGGTTGGGAATAGAAAACTTTGGAGAGAGTTAACTTACAGAGCCGACCTGAAATAGGGAAAAGGCGAGGATGAAGAAGAAGAAGAATTAATACGAGCAGAACCGCGTGAAGAAAAGCTAATATATATTGACGGCCTCCGTGGCGCAGTAGTTAATGAGCCATTCTGCGATACGAGTGGTCTTGAATTCGATCCTCGGTTAGGTCATGATGGAAAACGCTCTTTTTCAAATTGCCCTGCGTTTTGGTTATTTGTATAAATAAGTATCCATTATATAAAACTTTTTTACGCAATAACTGTAAAACGTTATGCATGGTCGATCACTCAAGAAAATTTATATATACAAAGTGTTAACGAAAAAGCGCAAAACCTGAAATTAGTTGGTTCAGTATCGATAGTAGAATTCGTTCCATAAATAAAAAATAGGGGTCATATTGTATTTGTGTTTGATGTTTACTTAACTCTATCGTGCGGCGGCGGCACCCAAAGTGGCAACGTCACCCGACTTTTTAATTTGCAACATGGACAAGAAAACAAAAAAGCTAATATCTTCGTAAATAATTAAAGTTATATTTATGATTTATATATTTGATAGTTATATGTTTGATTCCCTGCCGTGTGGTTCCCGGCAGAGTAGAAAAGGACCACTCCAAGTCTTCCCGTGGATGTCGTAGAAGGCAACTTAGGAAACCCAAGCTATAAAAAGCTTATAAACATCAAAGAGACCTCTCCAACCCGTCTGGCCAGCGTGAAGAGTGTAGGCCAAATCCTCTGACTGCTCAGGCTTATACGCTTATACATATATGGCTCTGGTAGTACAGAGAGGCTCGTGCTACTGCAGTGGAGACTATAAGAGACCTGATGATGATGGGGTGTTTGAGGTTTTGCGCTTATTCATCAACACGTTGTATACGCGTCGACTTGATAACATTGCACAACTTACTGTGGGGCGTGCTGCTCAATTTGTATGATTTGTCACTTTATATAACTTTCTTTCTTTTCCAGGCACGAAGGTTCTAGTCGAAGATATAGAATTCCTCATCAGTGGCAGCCTCCACCGTGCTTGGGTGTGGGGCTGGTACGCCGCTCCAGTCATAATCACCCCTCCAACGCTGTGGTGGGTGATCTCTGAGCTGCTGGACCTTCAATGGGGGGAGCCTCCCTGGTCAGCTAGTGTCATTTGTGCGACTGCTGGCCTGGTGATGCTTATTTTTTTTGTCTTCGCTACGGTGGCGGTTGTCAAGCAAGTCCAGTATGACTTTTGTGCGGTAAGACTTTTTTTGTTCTTTAAACAGTCATCATCATTATCATCATCAGGTTTTTTTAGTCTCCACTGCAGGAGCATGACCCTCTCTGTACTTCTTGTTCTTCTTCCTTTACCTTATCCCACTTTTTTATGTGTTATGACCCTCTCTGTACTACCAGAGCCATATATTAGCCGGAGCATTGAGAGGCGTTGGAGTGGTCTCTTTGATGTTTATAAGCTTTGTTTAGCTTGTCTTCCTAAGTTGCCTTTTACGACATTCACGGGAAGACTTGGAGTAGTTATATTGGAAATGGGATACTCTGCCGGGAACCACAAAGCATTTTTACACAGTAGACTATGTTGATTGTGTGTGATAATCAACGCTGTAATAGGAAAAACAACCAAGGACACAGACACAGAAAAATTGTAAAGGGGCTCCCAGAATACATCTTCCTGCTAAGTTTCGACGGTGAAGTCCTAATAGTTTCAGAATAAAGTAGCTGTGAGATAATCCGGGCAGACAGACAGATATAACGAATCTATTAGGGTCTCGTTTCTTTTCCTTAAGGCTACGGAATTCTAAAAAACTAAGTATTTATATAGTTGTAGTGTATATTTTGTAAAAGGTTGGACCGTACGTTCTAGGTTGACTTAATATGCTCTAAATAGTAACATTGGATTATAGGCTACATGTTAGGGCTACCAAACTTTAAAATTTTTATTCATACATTGAATTATGTAAATTATTTTTTTTTTAATTTTATAAACTTTGTTTATATAGACCGTTTATATACGAAAGTGTTAGCCGGCCCAATAATTTGGATGAAATTATCAAAATTATTGCGGACCAAAAGGAGCAAAGTATTAATGGAAATTGTTGAAAGAACGGGAAAAATATTCCTTTTGAAACCTTCAGTTGCGTGCGCTGCGTCAATGGTTACGTAAAAATCATGTAAGTACCTACTATAGTTGGAATTTCTCCTCTTTAACATACATACATACTATCATGTTTTCTTCCTAGCGGGGTAGATAGAGCCCAGTCTTTAACACCTTTAAGCCACGTTGAGCATTTTGGTGGACTTTTCGGCTTTCCTATCGATTTAAAAGTTCTAAAAAAGTGTTCTGTTAGATTGTGAAAGGAGATTTAAGTGAGGGATGCACGCTTACCGCTGGTTCATAAGGCGTGGGCAGCTAGGTTTTGTAGGCCGCCAGGAAACACTTCACTTTAGTCTCTAATTTCACAGCGTTGATTGTCTCCGTTGGGAGAGCTGATGTACCGTGGTTGCTGACCGGTTACTCGCGGCAGTTGACGGGACAGGTACGAGACGCGTGTCGACCGAACGGCGGCGGAGTTCCAACAGGCAGAGTCAGTCCGAGTATGAACTGACGTCTGGGTTTTTGTGGTTTACCCTCATATGCGTGCTTTATAGGAATTATGATAGGAAATACGAGGGTAGAGGAGGATGATGGAATTAGTATGAATAATTACCTAACATGTTCAATTATTCAGTTGGCAGCCCTGTTTCCTAATTTGCATGATTGAGGCATTATTATAATCGCTTTTGCGACAACATGCCTGCTTCCCGCCCAAGGGCTTTTTATGGACCTAGTCTATCATTACCTATTTCTAATATCTACTTGATATCGAATATACTTACATGGCAAGTTTCTTATCATTTCATCATAATCACATTACTTTAACGTAATACGAGAAAGTTGAATCAGGGATGTCGTCATCAGGTCTTTTTTAGTCTCCACTGAAGAAGCACGACCATCTTTGTACCACCAGAGCCATATAAGACATGACCCCTGTATAATATACTCCAGAGAAGTTAGAGGATTTATCCAACACTCTCCACGCTGCTCAGACGGGTGCGAGAGATATCTTCGATGTTTTTAAGCTTTGTTTAGCTTTGGTCCCTAAGTCGCCTTCTACGACATCCACGGAAAGACTGGGAATGGTCATATTCTACCTTACCGGGAACCACCCGCTTTTCAGGGTAGTATCCCACCAACAATATTGCCATGTTAACTAACGCCAAGACAATCAATTACTTGCGCTGCTGCTAGAAAAATTTCACTCCACAATTTGCTGCTGCTTCTTCTGCACTCTGCTTTGGAAGTAGTATTAAACTTAGCTGTAAGTAAATTATTGACGTCAAAAATAATTAAGTCAATTAAAGAACTTTGACACCAGGGTGTGCATGGTCGACTGACCGTGTCGCCTACACGAAATGATGATGACTACTTTTAATGACATTACGTTTGGCGTAACCTCCAGATGACCTCGCCCGCGAATGGCTAACTTCCGACGAATTTTCTTGTCTATGCGAATTTTCCTCAAATAGCCACGGTCTACTTAGCTTAAGGCTAGGACCTTGCCGCCGCTAGAATATCATATTAGGCTTCCTGTTTCATAAGGAAATTATGGGCACATAATCAGGTTTAAGTATCCATGTTCTATGTATGTAAAATTATTTTACATAACTTTAAATCTTTCAGTTTCCTTTTAAATCCATGTCTATTTGTGCTGCATTGATTTATTTTCATTAAATTCAGGATAAATATATAAATAATAATAATAAATAATAATATTCAGGATAAATATATAAAATAAATATATAAATATTCAGGATAAAAAAAGAAGTAATTAGGAAGTAAACGGACGTTATGAACGTCTTTTTGTTTGTGATCATACCCAGGCCGAAAGCTTAAAGAGAAATTTCATTCCAATCTGAAAATATTTTTGTAGTCGAGAAGGAAGATCCTCTATTATGCATTTCAGATAAGTCGCATAAGTATTTTTGTAAGATTTAATATAGTTTTATATTGGCAATGAACATGACTATCTGTGAGTTTAGTTGGCTTGACAGTATCATATTTGTGTACCCACTTTTTATCATATGATATGGTATTATATTATTGGACTATGTAGGGACCTGTCGCAGTATGTATATCTGACTCGTTCAGGTGCCTGGGCATGCCCCGCCTCAGCTAGTTGCATGCCCTCGCACCTGTCTTAACCCTCCAGGTATTTTATTTTGTGTAAAACAAAAGCATTGTATGTTTTTTAATCTTTAATAAATTTCATGTTTAAATTTCATTTCATTTAATTTCATTTCATGTTTAAATAAATTTATATTTTATAGTCCCGAGGTGTTCTCAGGAAATTAAATTTAATTAATAATAGATTATATAAATAAATAAAAACTCGACTGCCTTTTGGACAGTTTCCGTCTGCCTTATTGTTTATTTGCCATCACAGAGCTTGACCCTACGGTAAAGAATTACGAATATAATAACTCCTATGTGTGGTCTTTGCGCCTTACACTTCAAAATTGGTCAAGCTGTTTCGGCTACATGAGGCAATGGAACAGACCTACATAACTCATATTTACATACATAGGCGTGGAAAACATTACCCTTCTTCGGGGCAGGTCAGTCGGGTTTGAAACAAATGGGACAGTAAATGAATATATAGGACTGCTGCGGGACTTACCCATAATATGAGTTTTCCAGACCCAAATGGCATACTAGCATATTGTTAGGCGTATGCTTATCGTACAGGTGGAAAACAAAACGTTACTAGCCACATGGCCAATTAACAAAATTCCTTAGATTTTTTAAAAATAATTTTATAGGGACATATCACTCAAATCCCTACAGTAAGTCATTAACTTGTTTTTTAAGATACTAACTCAATGATACCGTATTTTATATAGATAATTATACAGATAAATCCAAGACCCAGTATCTGAAAAAGATTGTTTTCCAAGACGATCTGGCCGGGGATCGAACCCAGGACCCCTCGTGTCGCATGATGGTGTGTTAACCATTGCACTACGGAGCCCGACATGATGTCGTGACAATTGATCATGACAGTTCATTTTAGATTTTTTGTTATTTTTCTCTACATTAATAGATAATGTGGTCTTTGCAGAAACTGAAGTCTTCATTCAAGCCGTCGCGTCACTGGGGTCCGAGAGACCCCATCACTCATTATTACTGGCTGGCGCGGCGGGATGAGGTAGACCGAGGCATGGTGCATACCAGATACACCCGGCGGCAACTGGGACAGTTGTCCGGGAGGTCTAGCTTCTTGCAAGAAGGGGTCACTTCAATCAGTAAACAGCTAGAGGTAAATAACTACTTTAAGACACTTACAACATAGCTTGAATCTCCGAGACTCCCCCACTGTACCTTTGGCGGGCGCTCAGTGCTTCAATGAGCCTTTATGAGATTGTTTAATGAGATTGTCCTTATAGAGTCTTGTTTCTTTATGATATTGATATCTTTGATTATATTGATATAACATTTAGAGGTAAACGAATACTTCACAGTTCGTTGTTATATCCAAAAGCAGCTTGAGGACCATCTAGCGCTTATTATTATTATTGACTGGAAAGATGGGATGAGGAAGAGGAGTTGGTCAGAGGCTTGGTCTAAAAACCAAATTTTTTATTCAAGCCATCGCGTAACTGGGATCCGATAGACCAATCACTCATCACTACTGGCTGGCGCGGCGGGATACAGGGGGGTGGAGGACAGAGGCTTGGTCCACATCAGGTACACATGGCGGCACTTAGGGCAATTCTTCAAAATGTCTAGCTTCTTACATCATGGAGATAAACAAGCAACTAGAGGCAAAAAATACAATATAGCCTAGCTCTAGGCTTGGTTTACTCAGTACTATATAAGATGACTGAAAAAATTGGATAATCCAGCATCTTGATGCAAGATGGGGTCACTTCATTAAGTAAATAGCTTTAATAGCAAGGTACCACTTTAACCACTTCTAGATAGTTTTGCTAGATAACTTGGGTCCACGGGATTCCATTTTTGTGGCGGGACGACGAGGACGTATGGTGTATCAGCCTGACATCATGATCACTAGGTCAAAAAAGACATTCACTATTAAGTATAGTTATAATTGACAGTCCAAAAATCTGTCTTCCCACTTACACTCCAAAAGGTGGTTATAGTAGAAGCCTCAGATATGTTTTTGTATATTTTCAGGTGATCGCTGAGAGCAAACGCCGTTCAAACTCAGATGACTGGCTGTACACAGTGTACAGAAAGAAGCAGTTAGAAGAGACCTTTAGAGAACTATACTCTAAAAGCACCAAAGTGCGCTCGATGTCGCTAGACTGGGCGGGGCGCCCGGGACACAAACACAGGGGGAGCAGCGCTTACTTTACCCCGCTAGATTCGCTCGCCTCCTTCAAAGAAAGTAACAACAATGTTGTTTATGTTAAGAATAATGTTAATAGTGCTAAGTGAATAAATTAGTAAGGAAAGTTTGGGTGGTTTATTTAGTGAAATTAAAAGATAATGCCAAACCATTTAAGCGGAAGTATGAATTTTTAGGGGCCCAGTGTTGCCCCTATTTTAAGGGAACAAAGATATGACTAAATGTGTTGTTCTGCGAAAACCCTTGAAACTACTTTTTGAACTACTGATTACAATTATTCAAAGTGAGATCGTGAAGGTTTTTTTGCGTTTTGTGAGTTTTGTGAAAAACGGCCACTATTGGCGAGAACGCTAGGTAAAGCTTTATGTTCATAGTTACTTTAAAGTTTTTAACTTTGAACAGAAGTCCATACAATATTTTAAAGATTTATTTAGGGTTATCAGAAACAACATTTTAAATTTAACACTTTTTTTATACAAATGTTTAATTTCAATTGGGGCAGTACTGTACCGTTAAATTCATATATTCCCTTAGTGTCAAAGATACGTAGGTACTCGCATAAATCCACATAGTATACTGGACTGGGTAAACTGCCAAGGGTAAAAATAGTATCTTCTTCGTTGTTTTTGGGTCAATTACAGGGTGAGAAGAGCCGACTTCACGCCTCTAGGCTTGTCTCTGTCAAAGAGAGTACATAACAACAATGTTCTAGATGTTCTAACATCTAGAACATAAAGTTAAAGATAATTTAAGTGAATAAACTTTTAAGAAAAGAAAATTATTGAAATGTATAAAACATGTCGTGTGGTTTCCGGCAGAGTAGAATAAGACCACTCCACTCTTCCTTTGGATGTTGTAGAAGGCGAATTAGGCAATACAAGCTGAACACAGAAACATCAAAGAAACCTCTCCAACCCGTCTGGCTTTATATATGACTCTGATCTCTCAGGGAGGGCCGTGCAGAGGAGACCAAAAAGATCTGATGATGATGATAAATAATGGAGCCTGAAAGTCGCATCTATAGTTGACAAACTGAAAAGCCATCGTCTGTCATAGTATGGACATGTAGAGATGCCGAAAAATCTGGCAAAGAGAATGTATACGTTCAATTTTACTGAAATAGAGGGACGTAGAGGACGAGGGAAGCCAAAAAAGGCGTGGCTGGAATGTGTCAGATTGGATATGACATGCGGGGTAAATAGTAAAATGGTAAATAGAAAAATATGGAGAGAGTCGACACACAAAGCCGACCCCAAATAGGGATAAGGCGAGGAAGAAGATTATGATGGTACATTATCATAATAGTAAAATTTTGAATTACACAGGGAGCCTCGAATGACGTCACTTGGCGTCGTATCGTGTTTTGACCGCTGCGCTGCACGGTGAAGGTCGGCACGAACAAGTCGCCGTGGCCTTAGTTACGGCTGAATAGCGTAGATTTGGAGTACGATAGTAATCTTATTTCCACAATACGAGTATTTTTCCTTTTTTGTCAATTTAGAGGTAAGTTTTTTTTTTATATTTTGAGTTGCGAAAGAAATAATCTTGATTAAATTTTTATTGTGATTTCCTTAGTTTGAGATTTTACGCTTTCCGAAGTTAAGAGTCACCTGGACGCGCATGTCTCCATACAAACGTAAAAAGAGAATTGTGGCAATATTTGATAATTTAAGGGCAAAATTAAGCATCCAATCAATTAATCTCATTACAATCTACGTTCGTTCCTATACAGTTTGGTTAAATTATCAAATGTTTGAGAATTATACGCCTATCAAGATTTCCATACAAATTTGAAAAGGCTTGTAATTCTCAAACCATTGGTATTTTAACCAAGCTGTATAGGAACGTACGTAGATTATAATGATATTAATTGATTAAATGCTTGATATTTCTCCAAAATTATCAAATATAGCCACAATTCCCTTTTTCCGTTTGTATGGAGACATGCGCTTCCAGGCGACTCTTAAGAACGGGAAGTTCAGGGACGTCATGCTACTCGTATATGAATTGAACTGTAACAACAATATCGTAGTTAGATGTTAAGAATCTTGATATATATATTAGGGAAGCTTTTTGAAATTAGGGTACGCACTCTAAAAACGAGCATAGATATTATTGCTCAATATAAAATTGGCATATGGTCAGGATTTTTTATAGACAAATTCGTATATATGTAGGCAGTTTCTCAAAAAGGAGTATTTGGGTTACGCCGTCCTTGCCTCACGGACTTATCTGACAAGTTAATCATCGACGGTCAAACTTAAACCATCGATCAACTCATACTTTCGCATCGGCCGGCTTATTGTTCGCCAGCATTCCATTGAGTAATTAAAATACTTTTATTGTTTACAATGATTATAGGTTAAATCAATACAGGTGATATGCAACTAGCAACACGTAACAATTAATTCTTTTTACCCTAAATCATATCGAATTAGAAAATGTATCATGTACATCGTAGAGAGTGTAGGCCAAATCGTTTTTTTTTTTGAATGGACTACGTACTCGTAGCTAGCTCCAAGTGAGCTTTCGCTACTTCACCGGACTTTTTGAGGTGAGAGCAGAGTGCCCTCAACCTGTAAGGCAATCATCACCAAAGGGTTCCCGGGAGGGACGAACCTCGGCTTTGGGCGTTGCCTGGGTGCGCAAGGCTTGGAGAGACAGCAAGCTCTCATATGCCTGATGGGCCGCGATTTGCATGCATGACCTGAAGGGCCGAACTGAGAAACAATGGCAAAGCCTTTAGAGAGCAGCAACTCTCATGTTTTGCCGTATGGGCCGAAGGCCAAATCGTCTGACGGCTCTGGCTTTTATATGGCTTCGGTAGTGCAGAGGATCGTGCTCACAGAACGCAGAAGGACGTCGTGCTCCTGCAAGGAAACTAAAAAAAGACCTGATTATGTACACAGGCACATCACTAGTAAATTACTTGTAGTATTTTGGTATTGGTATACTATACTATTATGCAAATTTGTGTCTTTTTTTAAATGTGTATTTTTATGTTTAACAGACATCTACTTTATATAACTTATGCAATGTATGTTCATGTATGTCTTATGCTGTCTGACGTTTGTTTTTAATATATATACACAAGCAACAATTAGTAAATTTTAATTTTAATATGGGTTTATGCCTGAACAATTAAGATAAAAAAATACTTTACATTAATATTCTTTTGATAAATTAAAGAAAGACCGGCTAACGCCAAAGCAAAGACAATATAATACTAAAGTAATAGACTGCCCACCTCATACAAAAATATTGGACCAAATTAAGGTACTTTTTCTTCGTTTTCTTAGTTTTAATGGTATTTTATTTTTATTTTTAATGTGCTATGTGCATCCACATATATATGTGGAAGTTTATATAAAGAGCGAATAACTTAGTAAGATTATTAATGTAAAAATGTAACATGTGTAAAGAGTGGAGCTCCTGTAACTCAAGTTTTTAACTTAGCACAGGGCTCCAGCATTCTTTGTATAATGCAAATTTTGTTGATGAATAAATGATTTGATTTGATTTGAAGGTTGCGAAAAGCAGGCGCATGAATGGCGCAGGAGAGTTGCTTGCTTCTCGATTCTAGATGGCGGTAATCTGCGTTAGCCTTTAACTAACTAAATATAGGTGTCATTTTAAAATAATAGGTCGGGGAAAAAGTAATTTCGTATTTTTATGTGTAAAGTTGTAATCAAATATCTTTGGTAATGTTGTATGTATCTGGCTGAATTAGATACCATCTGAAAGGTACAATTTTCAAGAATTATATAAAATTGTACAAAATATTTTCCCTTAATATTTTAATCGTTTCTTTATTTATTAAAAATGTATCCGATAGACGAAAAAAAAATTACATTTTAAAATAGTTAAATAATAAACATCAAAAATATGTAAAATACGCAGAAAGTGAATTTTGGTATTTATGAATATACCGCAATCCCAGTAAGAATAGCATAAAGTTGGTTTAAGCGTTTTTTGTCTGAGAATTTTGATGTCAAACCTGCACCTCTTTTGTATGGACGGATAAAATCTTCATACAAAATACGAAATTACTTGCCTAAAATATTGTTTTGATTTTTATTGAGATATATTTTGTGAATCATGTTTTTATATTCTCATAATACGGTAGATACAATGTTGTGTAGTTTCGAGTGGCGCCATCTATGTGAGTCTCTGAGAACAAATCGTACGATTAAGGCGTTGAGACCACATGGCCAAAGTGACCAGTTTTGTTTTGTGTTAGCTGGTGTTTCTCTTAAAATAATGCACTAGCAAATTGCCTGTAATATAATACCAAAATACAACAAGTAATTGATTAATTTTATATCGGGAGTCGGTTGACTCAATATGCACAAGATCGCAATTTGTAGCGATTTATGGGGAGGCCTATGTCCAGCAGTGGACGTCCCTGGCTGATAGATAGATAGAATTAACTAGTGATATGATCCCGGGTTCGATCCATCAAATTGGCTTGGGAAATGATCATTTTCAAATTGGCCTGGGTCTTGGGTATGGTAATAATATCTTATAATCTTTGGGTATCTTATACAGCGTGTAGCTTGACCATCGTTCGTTGAAGAGTGACTCAGCCCGTCAATATGAAAAACTCTTCTTCTTCTTTTCGAGTCAAAAAGGCTATATTTATAACTTTTCCAATGGGATCAATGCTGGAAACTTAAAAAAAAATAATTTTCATACAAAAGCCGCCAGGGCAATTATTAAGGGAAAGTAAAAAAGAAACATTTTTTCAGCATATGTTACATACATTGAGATATAATGTGGATATAATACTAGAGGAGCTACCTTATAATATATATAATTTAAAATTTAAGCGCTGCAGCCATAAAACAATAACGAAGCGTCCAAACATACATAACTCAATACCTCAGCGCTATATTTGCTACTCTCACGCGTTTCCATAGCAACATGTCAACCAATAATGTACTTGCTGATAAAAATTTGATCCTTTGCTCTGTGCAGTGTTCGATAAGTTATTACTTCAATAACTCAATACACACCAAGGCATTTTTTATGATTTTTACCAAGTTTTTGTTTATTAATCGTGGGAAGTACCACTAAAAGAAAGCGATGGCCACAGTTGAAAGGGACAAAGTAAGGATTTGCGGTGTCTTCTCTGGTAGTTGTATCTTAATGCTTACATAGGAATAATTGTTCATATTGACGGTCTAAGTAACCCCTTCAACGGTATGTTGAGGGATTTACACGCTGTATAATCTATAATGCCAAATCAACGTCAGCTGTTGGCATCCTCGCCAACGACGCGGTAGCTGTTTCCGCTGGACCAAACAGGTTTCGGTTCGGATCCCAGTCACCTTCCTCCGACATTGAACAAGTAAATCACGCCGTAAAAAGTAAATATAAATAATAAATATATATGGACAAATCACACAGATTGAGCTAGCCCCAAAATAAGTATAAGACTTGTGTTATGGGATACTAACTCCACGATACTATATTTTAAAATAAATACATATATAGATCAACATCCACTGTGTCCACATCCAAAGTGTTTTGATTATTCTTCACTTTTTGAGAATGATCCTGATGATCATGATCGTGTCAACGACACGGCGGCAATAGGTCCTTACCTATGTGTATGAGTTATTTATAGTTGCAAATAAATAAAACTTAGCGTAGTGGCAAAACTAGGTATACAAAATTTATTTTTTACAAAAGAACACACAATTTGGCGGGGAAATATGCAATGACATGAAAATATTCATGCGCAGAACTACACTTTTCATTTAATCTTTTCACTATGTGCAACTGCCTCCGTGGTCCAGTGGTTAAGGCGTTTGCCTTGTTGACCCGGGGGTCGTGGGTTCGATTCCCACGGGAAGCATACTTTGCTAAGTTGTTTCCAGTTGCAGGCATGAATCACCTGATTGTCTGATAAGAAAAATGATTCCGTGCTTCGAAAGGCACGTTAAGCCGGTGGTCCCGGCTGCCATCTGGTAGTCGTTAAAGGAACCACGTCAGAGGCCGAGAGGCGGTTCCGCAGAACTCTGACACCAGGGTGTGCATGGTCGACTGACCGTGTCACCTACTCGAAATGATGATGATGACTATGTGCCAGTGTTATGTATGATGCACAAAAAAGAGACTGCAACCTCCTTGCACTGGCGTTTTTTCCCCGCTTGCCATTTAGTTCCTGTTTAAACGTTTTTTTTTTTTTAATTTAAACTTGAATGTGGTCTTTTGTCTATATTATTCACATTCTCATGCATATTTTGTTTTGTTTTTGTGAAAATGGAACTATTTCTCAGTTCGTCCGTTTTTTATTGAAAATGTAGTGTCTATTTTCTAACTTTTGTAAATTTTATGTCTATCATGCTCATTGTTGTCCGTAAGTGCAGCAAAATTTCAATTTTGTTAAATTTATCATCATTTCACCCGCAAGAAGTCCACTGCTGGACATTGGCCTCTCTTAAAAAATCCAAAAAGACCGGTTGGAAGCGACCTGCATCAAGCGTTTCCCTTCGCTTGCGCGTACGTGCCATTCAAGAACATTTCTGCCCTTTTGACTATCTGTTCTGCGCGCTATGGATCAAGAGATACAGCTTTTTATCAGATGGCCGGACGTACAGCAAAGTCTTAGTAACAGAGTTCCGTTGTCAAATGAGTGTCAACGGACCAGGACCCGTTGACCCTTTGACAACGGAACTCTTCATCTCATCGTGTTGATAGGCGCAAAGTTTATTTTTTCAGTCAATTGGAATAGGGTCCCAATTGACAGACAAAACAATTTTTTTTTGATAAACCTTTATTTGTCCCAGCACTTTACATTATGTTTTAGTGCTAGAACTTCAAAAATACGTTAAGACGAAATATTAAACTTTACTACGTACCTAGAAACGAGGACGCTATAGTTAATAAGCGAAAAAATAACCATAGCGCGATGTAAAATGGAACAGCGCCATCTTTTGGCGTCCTTCGAAATTACAAGTCCATTAGATAAGCCGAATTAGACGTCGCGACGTCGGTGTACAAACGACATTTGATGTATGGACGAGCTCCGTGGCGCAGCGGTCAACACGCCTGCCTGCGACACAGATGGTCCCGGGTTTGAATCCCGGTCAGGTCAAGATGGAAAATGATCTTTTTCAGATTGACCTGGGTCTTGGATGTTTATCTATATAAGTATCTTTTATAAAATATAGTATCGTTGAGTTAGTATCACATAACACAAGTCTCGAACTTACTTTGGGGCTAGCTCAATCTGTGTGATTTGTCCGTATATATTTATTTATTATTTATTATGAGATACTATTGGAGATTATAATACGTAAACGTGGGGTCCTAGCGCTACAAGCCTTTTTAAGGAAATAGCAAAAAGGTTAGTCGACGTCACAGGAGACCGAAGAGCTGGCAGCTACCTCGGACAAAGAATTAGTCTTGCTATTCAAAGGGGAACGCTGCCAGTATCTTCGGAACCTTGCCTAAAGGGACTCCTTTTAATAATATATTTAAGGTATTGTATCATATTTTTTTATAAGGTTTTTAGTTTTAGGTTAATTTTTCATAGTTATTTAATATGTTTTTAGTTTATTGTAGTTTAATTAATATGTATATTATCTTTACTATACGTAAACACACATACACATTATATCGGTAAACATTATTCAAGTCAGTCCCGACACGGTCAATATCGAAACAAAAAACTGCAAACATTGCAAACGCGAACTTACTTTTTTTTGCTGCCATGCGGGTTTGGATGAAAAGAAAAAACATATAAATACCTGCTGCTTCTCTTCCCACGTAGACCGTAAAAGTCAGTCATGGGATTGGGCGAAAATCTACGGAACCACGTTCTAGTCGATGCGGCTAGCTACCCATCACTAGTTTGATTCCGCTTTCCACCTTAACGCCCACAAACACGCTAAACGTGGACTTTAGGTTTAACGACCTTGGGCTCTGTCTACCCCGCAATGAATAAAGACGTGATAATGATATGTATATAATTGAAACTAGTAAAGTTGGGACTAGTTAGAATTAAATATATTAATCCTAACTAGTCCCAACTTTACAACTTTCTTAACCCTGTGCTACACCTGGACCCGAAAGTATGGGATTTTTCAGTTTTTACGAAAAAACTACCTTAAGGGGGAACACTAGGCACAGTAGCGACGCCAATCATTTTATTCCTAATACTTTACAAATAGAAAGAAATTCAAGAATTTAAACAATACAAGCCTTAGTAAATAACCTGAAGTATTTTTGTGTGTGTATGTTTATTACTATCGGAATCAGTGAGAATTATGAGAATCTGATTACCGCCAAAAACGGCCGTTTTTGGCGGTTATCACTTTTTCTCTCAATGACTGATTCTCATAATATCAAAACATGATTCCAAAAATACTTCAGGTTATTTACTAAGGCTTGTATTGTTTATATTCTTGAATTTCTTTCTATTTGTAAAGTATTAGGAATAAAATGATTGGCGTCGCTACTGTGCCTAGTGTTCCCCCTTAAGGCCGCACACTAGGCACAGTAGCGACGCCAATCATTTTATTCCTAATACTTTACAATTAGAAAGAAATTCAAGAATGTAAATCATAAAAGCACTAGTAAATAACCTGAAGTATTTTTGGAATCATGATTAATATTATCAGAATCAGACAAAATTATTAGAATCAGATTACCGCCAAAAACAACCGTTTTTTGTGGTAATCACGTTTTCTCATAATGACTGATTCTCATTATATTAAAACATGATTCCAAAAATACTTCAAGTTATTTATTTACTAGTGCTTATTTATATTCTTGAATTTCTTTCTATTTGTAAAGTATTAAGAATAAAATGATTGGCGTCGCTACAGTGCCTAGTGTGCCCTCTTAAGGATATTTTCGGGTTACTTTGTGGTATGCTTTAATGAACTACACTAAATTATCTACCCTTTCAATATTATTTTAACTCCCTTAAGCCCCCAAAAACTACCTTAAGGTTATTTTGGGTATCTTTAAGGTATGCTTTTATGAAATAGTACTCTAAATTATTTACCCTTTCAATATTATTTTAACTCCCTGTGACTTATAGTTATTGAGAAATTATGTTAACCTTTCCAATTTTGGCACAAATTGGGGTAGTTTTGCTTTCCGGGCCCGTGCCAAAGAAACTAAAGATCTTTCAGGAAAGTTATTAAAATATAAAAGATAGAAGACTATAAGCTTTCAAACGAATGTAATTATATTTTTAAGTTTTTTTAATAGTAGAGTCCTATAAGGGTTCCATTTTTCCCTTTTTTGTACAGAACCCTAAAAAACGTTAACATACAATAATATCCCCGTTTTGTATAAACCGAGCTTGCAAAATTGTCCTCGGTCCTGGTAAGTCTAACATAAGGCCCTTGTATTAGAAAAAGCCGAGCCGTGTGTTTCCCGGCAGAGTAGAATAGAACCACTCTATCACACTCTATATTAGAAACACTCATTATTATCAGGTCTTATTTTAATCTCTACAGCAGGACCACGACCCTTTCTATACTATCAAAAAATTTATATATAGAATTTGATATCTTTAATCCTAAGCCTCAATCATATATAAAAATAATCAGGGATATTTTATATAATAAGACTAATTAAATAAATTAAAAAAAAAAAAAAAATGTTAAATATTTAGACTAAGATTTCTTTGAAATTTTTTTTTTTTTTAATTGTATTATATTTATTAATATTATTTTAACAACATCGTCCATTTCTTCTCTTCTATTTATTTTTTTTTTCTTCACACATGTTTTGGATGGCAACTAGCTTTACTATTTTATGTATTTTTGTATTTTATTTTTGTATCAGTTGTTATCTGTTTTGTGTGTTAATAAATAAAATAAAATAAAAAGCTATATATTAGCCAGAGAAGCACAGAATTTGGTCAACACTCTCCACGCTTGCCAGACGGGTTGGAATTATCTCTTAGAAGTTTATAAGCTTTGTTTAGCTTGTGTTTCCTAAGTCGCCTTCTACGACATCCCCGGGAAGATTTGGAGTTGTCCCATTCTACTCCGGGTATCACACGGCGGTAACACTCACAATTTCTTTTATATTCAGTAGTTAAGAAACGTTTTGTTAAAGCACCGTTAACTGGACACACACGGCTTGTACATCAATCTAACAAAGATTTCGCATTAACTGTTTTACAAGTGGGCCGATGACCACATCAAAACCACTTAATATTGATGAGCCAAATGGCGTAAAATTACTTTGTCTACTTTAATACTAGTAAGTATTTTTTTCTTTTCATTCATCATTTTAGATTTCATACCATTAATATGTTAAGATATTTTTAACAAAAAACAAAAACCGACTTCAATACTATCATTTTTTTAATAAGCATAAGAAGTAAATGGAAGCAAATGTTCCGAACGGCATACTTGTAAACATATTTTTGGTTTTTGTGTATTTTTAAACAAAGCGCTCAACATATTTCGATAAAAATTTTATGGAACCATCTGTAAAGTATTACCTATAGAACAAAAAAAGAATTTCTTAAATCGATCCAGGCGTCCTCGAGAAATCGGGGAACATACATAAAAAAAAATTTAGACGAATTGAGAAATTCCTCCTTTTTTGAAGTCAGTTAAAAACGTAAAATTTTTAAGAATTATATGAAAAGGTACAAAACAAGCAACAACCTTGAGATCCAATCATAAATCGATTAGTTTGGTTTATTTGGCAAGCAACCATTTATTAAGCAAACATTTGGCGTTTCTTCCAATAATATTTATCGATTAGGAGCTCAGTTTTTGAACCGGTGGAATCGATCCGCCACTTGTTGTTAAGCTTCTTCATAGTAAATCATTTACTTCATCATCAAGTCCTTTTTACTTTCCACAGCAGGAGCTCGACTCTCTCTGTACTACTAGAGCCATATATTAAATAAATAAAATAAATAATAAATATATACGGACAAATCACACAGATTGAGCTAGCCCCAAAGTAAGTTCTTAAGCAAGACTTGTGTTATGGAATACTAACTCAACGATACTATATTTTATAACAAATACATATATAGATAAACATCCAAGACCCAGGTCAATCTGAAAAAGATCATTTTCCATCTTGACCTGACCGGGGATCGAACCCGGGACCATCCGTGTCGCAGGCAGGCGTGTTGACCGCTGCGCCACGGAGCTCGTCAATTTATTATTAGAGATAAAGCAGTCAGACAGGTTGGAGAGGTATCTTCGACGTTTATACGCTTTGTTTAGCTTGCGTTTCCTAAGACGTTCCTTCTACGAAATATACGGGAAGACTTGGAATGGTGCTTTTCTACTTTGTCAGGCAACAAACGGCTCGTTAGGTTTCCTTGTGACTTAAACAAGAGAAAGCGAGCGAGCGTCTACAGCTACGGCAAAACTAGTAAAATACAAAAAAATCTGAAATGTATGAACGTATGTTCTATCTAAAGGTTTTCCTTTTCAATAACTAGGAAAAACCTCGAAAATAAATTACTAGTTTACTTTAGAATTACCATTTCCTTTATCTGTGAATACACACATAATTCGTGTTGTTTATTGCAAAGCGTACAATACGAGTAGAAGTTAATTTATTTTGCCTGAAACTGCATAAATTATTTCTATTGCTTTGTTTTCGTGATGTTGATGAGCAAATAAGGGTTCAGCAAAAAAAAAAACCTACAGTAAAAACATGTTTGGAAACGTGGGTTCCTTATTTTCATAATCAACTGATTACTGGACGGACAGAAGATATGCCTAAAGCAGTTATAACAATAAAACGTACCGGTGAAAATTAAAAAATAACGTGTATTGGGGCACACACCTATTTAACAAGTGTGTCCTACTTATTACATCATAAATGATGCCGAGCCAGCATCTCTTAAAAGAACTATAATAAGATCGCAATTTTAGACATCAACATTATAAATCCGACGTCTAGTGCAAGTTCACAGAGCGCTCTCCAGGGTTGCAACTCTAAAATGGAACTCTATAAGACCTGGATACCTGGCTTTAAGAAACGATATTACCGAATGGTTTCCCAGAAATACTAAACATAGTGTTGCCGGCAGCTAGGTTGTGATGGCTAAGCTAGATTGTGAAGGATAGAGAAGGATGATAGTTTGAAGAAACAGCAAGCTTACATCGATTCCAGATTCCACCAACGCCTTATATCGCGCAAACGAGGCACATAGAGAAATTTGTCTGAGTGACTTTTGAAATATTCTACCATTTTATTGGCTGTCGCTATATCGCATCTATTAGGCAATCAATTACTTTTTTTTTTGTTTTCTGTCACCCAAAGGTAGCCTGTAAGAGATTGCTTAGGCGATAAAGCCGCCAATAGTACAAACTTGTATCTTTTTGCGTTTTTTAGGGTTCCGTACAAAAGTTGAAAAACGGAACCCTTATAGGATCACTCGAGCGTCTGTCTGTCCGTCCGTCCGTCTGTCACAGCCGATTTTCTCCGAATCTACTGAACCAAATTAGATGAAATTTGGTAAGATAGTGTAATCCTATGACCCAAACACGGATGTGCAAAGTAAATAAAGTTTTTTTTGAAATAAGGGTCATTTTGAGGGGCACAATTACAAAATTAAAAAAAAATTTACCATCCCCCCCCCCCCCCTCATCTCCGAAACTACTAAGCCGAAAATTTTGAAAAAATTACGAAATATAGTTCATTCCTTGAAGATTACAGGAAAAATAATAAGAATTCTATCACTTGAAAATTAAGTGGTAAACTCACAATAATAAGTTCATCTAGGGAAATAGTTCACTAAAACACCACTAGATGGCGCTAGTCAATTGAATAAAACATTTTTTGCACATTGTGTGTGTTCACGAAGCATATTGTACGGAATCGTCATTGCGCGAGTTTGATTCACACTTGGCCGGTTTTTTTTATTTTTAACTAGCAGCCCTACCCGGCTGCGCCCGGGCATGTATTATACCTTAAAATCTTCCTCGTGAATCACTCTATCTATTGGTGAAAACCGTATGAAAATCCGTGGAGTAGTTTTTGAGTTTATCGCGAACAGACAGACAGACAGACAGACGCGGCGGAGGACTTTGTTTTAGTAGTTTTGTATTTCTTGGTTCAATAAAGTCTATTTACGTTTATACCAATTGCAGGTATTTTACTTTTAATTGAACGGGTTCCATTACTAGCACGCCCAGTGTAGTGCCCGTGACGCTGTTTATATCACGAGATGCATCTTACAAGAAACGAGATAGCAATACGGAAGTTGCCTAATGTTAAGATTATATAAAATTTGTTTCTAATGAGACTAATTTCTATCTAAAAACACTATAAAGAACACTTTTAATTTGATATCGATTTGTTAAGTGATCTTAAAGCTTCTTCAAAGTTGGGTAAATAGGACCATTTTTTAAAGTATGAAAATCTTTAATTACAAATATACTGTACTTTAGTCTGTAAAATTTATACCAACTTTTATTATGAAACCATTACCATAAACCAAATATTTCGTATAGCTACCAAACAAAGTTCTCACGCCACCCAAACAAAATACAAGCTTGTGACGTCACAAATATGTAGGCATTTCAGTTGCGCGTTTTCACGTCTAAAAAATTTACGTCTAAAAACACGTGTCTTTAAAACTTTTATAACTGAAAGAGTTTTTTGTTTAGATATGTATTTCTGTCACTATTGTGTTTATTTTTAGCAGGTCTTTACATAGCAACATGAAAAAAAATTTAGTCAACATGCCCATTGTAGATAATTTTAGTGTTTTTGTTTTTCGTATGTGTAAGTGGCTAACACTGGTGTCAGAATTTTTTTAAAGCTGCCTTATGGCATCTGACATAGCTTAACGACTGCCATCAACGATGACAGCCGGGACCAACGGCTTAACGTGCCTAATAGATAATTTTAGTGCGTTTGACTTTTATCTTGCCTGGTGAAAAGCAACAATAAGGTTTAATGTACACGAAAACTCAAATATGCTATTCACTTTTTTTGCGTTGAAAATTCGTAATTCATTGATAATATCTCCCAGTTTTGAAATTCTTCGGACAAGTTGTTATTTCTAAGGGACTCTTCACTAAAATGCGAATCGCTCTTAGCATCGCTGAGTCCTAAAGTATTCGATCTATTGTTAACATGTGACTTGTGACAGACTATCTGCCGTCAGTCTGTCACTCTCTGTCCATGTTTATATACTACAAAGCATAGAGGTACTAGGAATAAATTATTTATGGATATACGTGGTTATCTGAACGTTTATTCATATATTATTTATGAATGGTAGAACATTTGACGTGCCTGTGTGCGTGACAGCTTTGTGTTAGCAGATGCGTCATGTCAACTAATACTATCAAATAGGTATGGGTTTGCATTATAGTTCATCTTATGACACAATTTTTTCTACGCTTTTAGGCTCAAAGAGTCTATCTATCTTTATATAATCTAGGGTGGAACCTTGGAACAAACTTCTTGGTTTTAAACAAGTACCAGATCAACTCTATGTTATTTTTAAAAATCGGATACATTAACAGCCTCTGTTGTCCAGTGGATAAGGCGTTTGCCTTATTGACCCGGGGGTCGTGGTTCGATTCCCACGGGAAGCATGTTTCCAGTTTGTTTAGGACATTGCAGGCATAATCACCTGACTGTCTGATAACAAAGATGATTCCGTGCTTCGGAAGGCACGTTAAGCCGTTGGGTCCGGCTGCCATCTGGTAGTCGTTAAAGGAACCACATCAGAGGCCTAGAGGCGGTTCCCAAGAACTCTGACATCAGGGTGTGCATGGTCGACTGACCGTGTCATCCACACGAAGTGATGATGATGATTAAAAATCGAATAATCGAGTGCATATTTATCTAAACTTCGAGGAAAAAGAACATACAGGGATGATAATACCATCTCTAAAATATCAAATAATAATTTGTAATGTTTACCGTGAAATAAATTATATTATATAAATTAAATTAAAAATTATTATTATTTTATATTTTAGTGTTGTTATCCATGTTATGTACTTTATTCAAGTTTAGATAGATAGACAGATATATCATTTATTGAGTGGGAGTAGCCCACAATTGAATACATAGCACACAAAATCATACACAAGAGACTTAATCATACAAAAGGAAAGTGGAATCAAAATAGTGAGGGTTGCTAGTCACATCGCCTATCAATGCGAATATATAGATTTTTGCCCAATCCCTTGACCGGGTTTTACGATGTTTTTTTCTTTTCTCCTAAACAAGCTTGGAAGAGTTTTGCACCCATGTTACGGTTATTGAGGTGTAGAAGGTCTGATGCCGTGTGGTTCCCGGCGGAGTAGAATAGGACCACTCCAAGTCTTCCCATGGATGTCGTAGAAGGCCACTTATGAAACACAAGCTAAACAAAGCTTATACACATTAAAAAGACCTCTACAACCCGTCTGGCCAGCGTGGAGAGTGTAGGCCAAATCCTCAGCTGCTGCTCAAGCTTACATATATTGGTATGCTTACTCTGGTAGAGCAGTGAGGGTCGTGCTCCTGCAGTAGAGACTAAAACAAGACCTGATAATGATGATGAGGTCTGAGGCACGGCAGCTCACCAATATGCAGGCTGAATCTAGTTTAGTTCTGGTTCTGTGAGCTCGTCTAGTGCTGTTTCTCCTCTGATAACAAACTAAGGTCTTTGAATGTATACACTCTAGACACCTCTAGTCTTTATTTCAATTATTAAAATCTAACCAATTTTTCAATGCTTGTGTGCGTGACAGCTTTGTGTTATCACACGCGTCCTGTCAATTTATGCCATCACAATCCGTCAAATTGGTAGCTGTGTGTGCGCGACCGGTTATGTGTTGGACACTAGTTTTTTCTAAGCTTTTGGGCTAAGTCTATCTTGGCGTTACCTAAGGTCAAGACCGCCTGTGATTATCATGGAGATTTTTCATTATTTTATAAGTGTTCAACGCGCCTCAGTTAGCCGTTAAGACCAGGATAACATAAACACACGAAGATATAATGTAGTGGAGGCCTACTCTCTCTGTTACCTTCGAAATCAATGAAACCGTTTTTATTGGTTTTAATATTTGACAGGTTTAACATATAACAATACAGGTTGCCCCCTAAATAAACTTTTTCTGATAGTACCTTCGAGCAACACGGCCTCCGTACCACACAACTAACACATAGACATGCATATGCATAATTTTGGCTTGTACCTTGACAGAGGGGAATGCAGCGTATGGCTACTCCCTTCCGTGTTGCTCGAAGGATAGTACAGAATATTTTAATAATAAAAATTCTAATTTTTAAAATAAAGAAATACCCTACAAGTCTTCTATAGAAATATTCGGAACGCGGGCAGAATTTCAACCAGCAGTCTCTACTCTCTGTACGAGTAATGCCTTACCAATTAGGCCACCGCGTTACATGCCCTACACTGTTTTCCTTCTTTATTTTAATAAAAATAGCACTGTTAATATAATAATATAAACACTTCTAAACTAATAAAAATTCTCCTTCCAAATATTTCTATAGGAATTCGACGTGTAGGGTATTTCTTAATTTACATAGGAAGAATTCTTATGAATAAAATATTCTGTACTATCAAAAAAAGTTTATTAAGAGGGTAACTGTATTGTTATATGTAGCAACCCATCACTATTTTCATTTCGCTTTCCACCTTTACCCCCACTACGATGCTAAACGTGGCCTGTAGGTTTTATGACCTCGGGCTCTGTCTATCCCGCAAGGGATAAAGACGTGATAGTATGTATGTATGGATGTAACTGTATTGTTATATGTTGAAACTACCAAATATTAAAACTATTAACAAGAGTAGATTGATTTCGAAGGTAACAGAGAGAGAGAGTAGACCTTCAGTACATTATATCTTCGTGTGTTTATGTTATCCTGGTCGTAACGGCTAACTGAGGCGCGTTGAATATCGATTTGGCCTTGCAAAAATACTGATTAAAATAACAACCAATTAGGAAGGATATCCGTCCAACATGTACAGTCGGGGGCAGATAAACCTGACCCCCCCACGAACAGGTAGCGGGCAGATAAACCTGACCCCCCTATCCATATAAGCCAACGCCATCTCTAGCCAACTCGCAAAGTATTGTGTATATTCGAGTCGGGAAGTGGCCATTTGTCCATATAAACCAACGCCATCTCTAGCAAACTTGTGAAACTATCAATATATAAAATCGATGAAAAAACCTTCCTCAGACATTGGTAAGCATTGTGATATTTAGAAATTGACGTCAGTGATCTAATAGCTATAACGTAAGACACTGAGTTTATCATACCGTTAAATGTCTTCACTGTAGAGAGTCTGGGTTCGATTCTCAGTAAAAGGACTTAATTTAGAAATGTTTTTTATTATCTTTTATATTTGTATATGGGCTACAGTTTCATATATTGGATTGAAATACTTTATTTTTAATTTATTTAGGACAAATGAAAAAAAAAATCTGTTTACAATATTATTTAACCAACCTTCAATAAATAATACGTTTTTAATTTATTTAGGACAAATAAAATAACAAAATCTGTTTACAATCATTTATATATAACCAACCTTCAATAAGTAATCCATTTTTGTAACCAGTTGTAATTTTTGACATAAAGAGAACCAACATGTTATCTTAGTCTAGTCTAGCTAGGACAACAATTTATATCTCTTTTCGTCTTATATTTTATCTATTAAATGAAAAATAAATCTTGTGGGATAAAATGGTATTGATAATGATTAAATAACAGAATGGATAATATATGTAATTATTTTTGAATAAGTTAAGAAAATATTAATAACGCAGCGGAGAACCTCCGTTATCTATTATCTGTTGTAACCTATTTCTCATACCCTTCACCATATTAAAACAAGCATCTCTGCCTCGCATCATTTCCCAACTTGAAGTAACTTCCTTATCTAAATTTTCTTTGGACCTTACTTCACTTGTGTCCCAATTAAGGACCATTTGACCCCACAAGTTTTCAATTACGTTTATGTCTGGACTTTTTGAAGGCCAATTTATTACAGTTATTTCATTTTGCGAATGAAGCCATTCCATCACGAGGCGCGAGCGATGCACTGCACAGTTATCTTGAACCAAAAATATACGGCCTTCTGGATATGCGACACGGACGGTAGGCAGCATGACGTCTCTTAGGATCTCCAAATATGTTTGGCTGTTCATGCGGCCACCAACCTCCACCAATTCTCCTGGCCCCATAGACGACATCCATCCCCAATACGCTAAAACAAAAAAAAAAACAAGGAATTTGAATATTATTTATTATCATAAAATATATAGTATATAAATACATATATATTTTTTATTACTTACCAAGTGTTATTCTGCCGCTCATTCTGTTGTTAAGTAAATTTTGTGGCTCGTAGCGTTCATTTATCTTTCTCCACAAAATCTGCCGACCATCTTTATCCGATTTGAAGCTTTTTTCGTCGGTGAAAATAACTATTTCACTTTCCCAATCGAAATCCAAATACTGTCTAGCAAATGATATTCTAGCTGAACGATGAGCTTCCATCAACTGAATTTTCCTTGCTGGTCTATAATTGTGGATTCCAGCGGCGTGTAAATGTCTTCGGACTGTTTTAAGTGATACTCCATGTGATTCAGCACTCACACGAGTAGGTAAAAAGGGAGACTCAGTGTGACTTTTTACAATTTCACGATGCCGTTGGGATTCGTCTGTATAAACTACAGGACGGCGACCTTGATGATCACACTTCACATCACCAGTTTCCTGATACCTCTTTATCCAAAGACGAACCGTATTTCTCTAGAACAATTATAAACGTATAAGGATTAGCTATTATGCGGCTCACATTTTATTGTAAAATATCTTAGTATAAAATACATATTATAACCTATTAATACTTACAGCTATAGCCAACTGTCGGGCAATTTCCTTAATGCTTATGTTCTGTTCCCACAAAACTATTATTTTCGTTTTCATAAAGTTGTTTAAACGAACCATTATTAGAATACTGATAAACACAGATAGATTTAAAAGCAAAGGTAAAGACTGCAGCGTCATACAAAGTATCTAAGCCAATAAATCCAAAGTGTTGAATTGGTTTTTACTACCCTCCAAACAATTATTCAAAACTTACCTTCAATTCAATAACGAAGCACTGATATTATCTCGCTGTTGTGTGTTTACTTCATTCCGCAACTAATGAGCATATTCGTCAACTTCACATAAAGCTATCATGGCGCAGCGGTGAACTGGGTAGCTTGCGCTCTGGAGGATGCGTGATCGATTCCCAAGGCAGGCGGTGATATTTTTTAAAATTGTGATTGTATTAAAGTTGAGATTTTAACGTATCGGACGAGATGCAAAGAACTACGACTACGACATTAGAGGAAGGCAAGAAATGTAAATTAAGCTTCGACGCTTCGACCAAATTTAAATGACTATATAGGAAGTTACCGATCGTAAAAACATCGCAAAGGAATATCTTTGCGAATATTGCCTTTAGAATCAGGGGGGTCAGGTTTATCTGCCCTCGACTGTACTTACGTGGGTAGTGAGGTGAAGCAGGTCTGATGTACGGCAGCTTACCAAAATATGGGCTAGAACTAGTTTGATTCTGGATCGTCATCAGGTTTTTTTAGACTCCACTGCAGGAGCACGACCCTCTCTATACTTCCAGAGCCATATATTAATTGTCCAGATTTTGAACTGGCCAGACGGCTTGGAGAGGTATATTTGATGTTTGTAAGCTTTGTTTAGCTTGTGTTTCCTAAGTCGCCTTCTACGACATCCACGGGAAGACTTGGAGTGGTCCTATTCTACTCTGCCGGGAACCACAACCACTGACGGTACGGTCTATGATACCATATTGCTCAACTAACTGCAACTTTTTATTTTATTTTTGTAGTATTTGTATCTTTAAAAAATTAAAGATTTTTTTTCTCAAAGTCTAGACACATCACTGCCACATCATCATACCCAAAGAACAGTAACTGATATTTTTTAACGAAAGACGTACTGTTTTTTAAAAAATCATACCTGTTTGTTCGAATAAATATTAGGTACCTATATGCATAAGTATTAGCTTTCGGTGTGTGGACCTTCTACATTCGATGAAAATCTAACTGACTTAATTAATAAAGAATAAATATATATATTTAAAAAAGTACAAAAATGGCCTAAATACTTAATTTGTTTATTTTCCTATTATCCTTTTTTCAAATAGTAGTCAAGGTAAGGTTATATCCCCCCACTATCCTAATGTGCCCAGGGCCATCAATAGTCTTAAGATGGCCCTGTACGTAGATACACGATATTAAGTCCCAGACAAGAAGGACGCCGTTATATATTAGACAAGTAAAGAGATATCGCTATACGCGTCAAACATATAGTGGCATCCTTCTCGTCGTCACTTATTGTGAAATATTGAACCCATGAAATATAAAAACCAATTACGCCTTTAGCACACAGCCGCGAATGCGAAACGGAAGCGTCCTCACGCTTTATTTGGTATTTTTGTAAAATCCCATTTCTTGTCACAGCACCTACAGACATAGGTAACGCTACAATTCTAACGTTATATGCAATATCAACGTAAATAACTTTATTGTGTTAGTAAAATAATATATGTACTAGAAAAATAAACCTAAAAATCTTAAAAATATAATATAGTGACTAAAATGTATTATTAAAGGGAGTCCCTTTAGGCAAGGTTCCGAAAATACTGACAGAATTTGAATAGCTAGCTAATTCTTTGTCCGAGGTAACTGCCAGCTCTTCGGTCTCCTGTGATGTCAACTAACCTGTTTGCTATATTTTTAGGACCGCACGGACCAAGGGTCTCAACGCCGAATGGGACAAAATCATATTCGGAGCCAAGACCTAATGGAACAAAATCATATTCGGACCCCTCCTGTATTTGCATGCATTAGCTTTTTCAGCCGCACCAGCTCTGTTGATGGTTCCATGTAGATGGGAAGTGGCCAGCGTATCTGAACAGTTTGCATCCCATACCAGCACCCGGCCAATCTGAATAACAACTGCATTAAATGTATTAAATTCGTTCCATATCCGGACTACCGTTCACACACGTTTAGGTACAACTCGAAAACGAAACGAATGCGTACCGAACACGAGACGTTCCGTTTTCGCTCCGCTTTCGTAAGTGTGCTACAGGCGTAAGTGTTGATTGATTTCTGTACTTGATATCTCCATGACATTTATGTTATCCTGGTCATAACAGCTAACCGAAACGCGTTGTAGAATATCGATTACGATTCTTTTTTTTCTTTTGCCTTCAAACTTCAACCTAACTAATACAGATTTTGATGAAATGTAAATGGGACAAAATAAGTTTACCTATCCAAATTAAAATAAGAAATTAAGGTTCATAAATGTCGTAGTTATGACTTGAGATAACATTACGTAAAATAAAGCCTTTTGAGGAGTTAAATCCTTATCTTGTTTTAAAGAATAAAATAGATAAAAAAATTAAGGTGATATTAAAATTATTTTGACTGCAACTCAATGTTCTAATATCTATTTATTTCTATGTGTTTTGTTTAAAAATAAATATATAGTGAAAAATACCTAGTCAGATCATAAGTTCTGTCAAAAACTTTTATAAATATATGCTACACTTTTTGATAATTATAAGTACAGAAATTATATATGAAATTAAAGGAAATTTAATAAAGAATATAATTTTATTTACATAATTCAAAATACCCTCCCCTTTTTTGTATATAATAAATGAAAACATGTTTGCTCAGCCATTAACTTACAGCCTTTGTTATTTGGGATAAGTCACCTCTAATGTGCCTGATATCCATATCTTTCTAGGTAGTTTTAAGTTATGGCGGAATAAATAATCTCACGAAGGTACACACATATATTTACTATAAAGACATTACACTCCTTTCTTGGGCATTCTTGTTAATATATTTTTTTAAATTACTAATAACAAACAGGTATTTCTCTGAAGACGATTTTGGCTCATATTTTGCATCCAATTATCATTATCATGAAATTAAGTGTGCAATTTCGATAATTTAGTTTTTTTTTTAAATAGCGGAGTTATAGTTCTATAGCTTACACACCCAAGTTATTTTTTTATTTCATACCCATTTGTCTATGGAATTGTTTTCTGTAAATATTCTGCGTGATCTCACAACACCTAACAACGCCACCTAACGTCATATTAGTTCTTTTAAGTTTATTTAGTTGGCGAAAAGGTAAAGCTTGTCAAATATTAGAACCATTTATTAAAAAGATTTAATTGGAACATTATATCTCCGTGTGCTTATGTTATCCTAGTCATAACGTATAAGTGAGGCGCATGGTATTGATTTACCTTCGGTTATTCAAATATAAATTAATATATATATATCTTTGAGATAAACAGCTTGTTACTGATATCTCCGTATGTTTATATTACCTTGGTTATAACGGATAACTGAGTGCTAAAAATATATATTATTTTTATCTCAGATAAAATTTACTTCAAACTGATTTTGTTAAACTAATAAATGGAAATAGGAATCAGTAATGCAAATAAACGAAAAACAAATTAATAGATTTCCCTCAAATACTAACCGATGCTGCTGGATAAATTTTATAAAAGTCAATGTCATTTTTGTACCTTCATTTTTATTGGCTTACGTATATGATGTATTCTTATATAAGGATTCTGATAACGAAATTTAGCTCAAAAGTTGAAAATCACAATGTATACATTACACACATATTATCATGTCTTTATACTTTACGAGGAAGAAAAACAATAGTGGGCGAACATGGGCTCGATGGCCCAGTTGCCAAAGACTCACCGATATGTTTGAACTACAAAACTATTTTTTTCCAAAGTTCCAATTTTTGTGGTTAGCAGCAGAAGTTGTGTTTGTACAAATATCTCCATGTATTTACCTGTAACAAAAAAAACATAGATTAATATTCACTTTATTATAGTATATTACATACCTATTTGAGAGGCTAAGCCACCGAACAATATTAGGTACTCCTAGGACTAAACGAACAACGCCACCTAGCTTCATAATATTAGCTTATAAGTTCATTAGTTCGTTTCAGAGAAAAAAGCACACCTTGATATGAGAACCAGCGAAGAAAATATTATTTTTGTTGGTGTATAATCTCCGCCCGTTTATGTTCTCCTGGTCTGAAACCTCTGACTGAGGCGAGTTGTAGGATATCGATTTTCTGACTCTTGCAAATTTACTTGTTTTGATAATTAAAAAAGTAAGGAAAGTAAATATGGCATTATCACTAGACAAAGCAAAATAACATTAATATTATGATAGCGAAATTTAGTTCAAAAGTTGAAAATCATAATGTATACACATACATATAATCATGTCTATATACTTAAGGGGAAGAAAAACAATAGTGTAACATGGGCTCGATGGCCCAGTGGACATACTCGCCGAAGTGTTTGAACTATATAACTACCTAATCGTTCAAATTTTATGGCTGGCAGCAAAAGTTGTATAATTGGCTGTAACAAAAAAAAATACATAGACTTTATTAATTATATTACCTATTTGAGAGGCTGAGACACAGAGCAACATGAGGTACGCCAAGAAACAAACGAACAACGCCACCCAGCTTCATAATGTTAGTTTTTAATTCATCAAGAGAAAAAGCACACCTTGATCAAAGAAAATATGTTTTTTCTTGGTGTATAATCTCCGCACGCTTATGTTCTCCTGGTCCGAAACCTCTGATTGAGGCGCGTTGTAGAATATCGATTTTCTGACTCTTAGCAAGGTTCGCGCCCGCGATTTCTCACCGATCTTCGACACTTCATGTACTGGATTTGATGATTATTAATTTTTTTTTGGCCAATGAACAATTTTTCAATGCTTGTGTGCATGCATAGATATCAGAATATTTACGTGTGCATGACAGCACACGCACCTTGAAAATAATCCGTCAAATTGGTACTATGGGTTGGACACATGGAAATTTATGTACTACGTGTTGGACACAATTTTTTTCTACACTTTTGGGCTAATCAAGTCTATCTAGGCTTTATATAATCTAAGGGTCTCACGTACTGGTTTCGATTGAGTCTAACCTCAACCTTCGACTAATAAAAGTGGGTTTTACAGAATCCTATTGTAAATGCGCAGTAGCAGAGTCCTCGCGTAGATCACCTGTCCTTCGCCTCGCAGTCACTTTCGCATTAATTCTTGATGGTACGTGCCACGCATGTAGACGACTTCTTTCGTGGCATCACCAATGCTGGATCATCGGCTATTGACGTATTGTGTGGTATGATTAGCATATTTAGCTGCATTTTGAATTGGTAACAGAACCATAAACATACATAGTAGTGGTCTTTGTCCCCTTTTGATAGAACTGTATAACCGCCACCATGACGTTAAAAAATAAAAAATAATATTTTTTTTTGCTTTAACCATCTTTTCAGAAACATTTAGGAGACTCCACATAAATATAAATTTTTCATAAAAACTAAAAAAAAAACTATATGCCACATAGAAAGTGATATTATGTTATTGTTGCATTCTGCGAGTAAAGGCCTAATTCGTAAAAATAAATATTTTACCGATTTAGTTGACTAATACATCTATGGGTTTGTATCATAAGCACCTACCTACCAAAACTCACAAAACCTTGAATTGTACGAAAGCTGTGGTTTTATTTGACTTGTATTTACTGAATTGGGATTTGACATTTCATAATATTTACGAGTTTGGATATTAGTGACTTGGAGATCTCAGCATGCCATAAACCATATTAATGTTGTTAGGCTTATGGCATGCTAAGCTTTAAACCTCATAACATGGGACTCAATGGGACCCTATGATACTAATGGGACCCATTGGGCCCAATTATGTAGTAAAATCATACTTAATCCTTAAGAGTCGTAGTCGAGTGTATGTCTCCATACAAACGGAAAAAGGGAATTCTGGCAATATTTGATAATTTTGGAGTAAAATTAAGCATTTAATCAATTAATCTTATTATAATCTACGTACGTTCCTATACAGCTTGGTTAAAATACCAATGGTTTGAGAATTACAAGCCTTTTCAAATTTGTATGGAAATCTTGAGAGGCGTATCATTCTCAAACATTTGATAATTTAACCAAACTGTGTAGGAACGTACGTAGATTATAATAAGATTAATTGATTGAATGCTTAATTTTGCCCTAAAATTATCAAATATTGCCACAGTTCCCTTTTTTCCGTTTGTATGGAGACATGCGATTCCAGGCGACTCTTAAACCCAAGTGTCCTCGTGCGACCTTTCAGAGAACCCATTTGAATTATGGTTTTAAAACAAAGCTAATTAATATCATCACGCGGAGGCGTAATAACGAGAGGTGAATTGATTCTACCAGTTAAAAATTCGAGATCCAGGTACTAAAAGTTCCATATTTTATTATTTACGTCAGCTATTTGTTTATCCACTCAAACCTAATTCCATACAAAGATGCTCACAAGTGCTTCTACCTTTCGGGCCGTATTTGTCCCGTTCTTGAACACAAACAATAAACAAAGTCAAGGCACGGTCAGGCCGGTCTCATAGTCATGGTAAGAGAGTGGGTGGATATGACTAAATAAACAGGCAGACATGCGGTCATCCTATCCTGTTGGAAAGCAGAACAGGTGACAACAAAATAAAATACAGAGATTACAAAGCAAGAAGCCGGGCTATCATTAAAGCTTTTTACGTTTTGGACAAAAACTAGTTATAGAATTTACCAGAATCAATATGATATGTAAGAAGAAATTGGCACAAGAAACATTATTTTCAAAAAATCCGACCACCATTTTTGATGGTTTACGTCCGCATATAGCCACTTCTGGGAAGAACGCGAATCTAATGACACCTCACACTTCAAAAGCAATCAACAGACAACAATGGAACAGATATACTTAGTTTACATACCTACTTATCACATATATACTTACATACGCGCTAAAAACATTACCTTTCTTCTAGGTGAGCCAGTTGTGTATTGTACCTCTGTATTTTTAACCGACTTCAAAAAAAGGAGGAGGTTTACAATTCGTCGTAATCTTTATTTTTTTTATGTATGTTCCCCGATTTCTCGAAGACGCCTGGACCGATTTAAGAAAATCTTTTTTGTTCGATAGGTAATACTTTACAGATGGTCCTATTAAATTTTTATCGAAAAGTGTCGAGCGCTTTTTGAAAAAACACACAAAAAACCACAATAATGTTTACAGGTATGCCGTTTGGATCACACTTATTTCCATTTTTTTCTTATGCTTATTAAAAAAATTGACAGGGGAGAAGTCGGTTTTTGTATTTTTTGTTAAAAATATATTTTTAATATAACCTCTGTGGCTCATGGGCATCACATAAAATGAATATTTTCGGGGTCCAGTGCAAACTTTGAAAGAAAACGGTGCTATCATTAAAATTTTGATTTAGAAGGCTTTTGACAACCCTTCAAATACCTGTTCTGATGATTGAGTTGAAAGGTGGGCATAAGCACTTCTGAACTAAAGAAGATAAATCAATCATGTTTGGGCTGGTTTTATTTGTCTTGGCAATCTCTTTACAATACCTCTATAAAACGCTCATAAAAAGATCTTATCTTAAAAATTAAATGAAAGTAAAATCATTTATGCTTGAAGATGCATATACCCTTACTCGGATTTCCATTGTTCAGCCGAAGCAGCTACACTCGATGCAAATGAATATTCTTGAGTTAGTTTATAATATATCCTCAAAGGCACAAGTCGGGCCGTGCGAGGTTCTAACTCGCGTCTTTCAGAAGCAAGGCTAGCCTAAGCCAAGCAAGCTTGTTAAAAAAGTTAATTAATCACAAAAGAAACATATGAAAAAGGAATACCAATAAATCTTTCACCGTACATCCGTAATTAAAGAAAAACCTGTGACAACGTGACTCAAAACAAAACATTTACGAGCAACGAGTAAAATGTCACAGTAATTAATCTGGTCGGGGATGCCGGCTTTCGTGACGCTTGGGCTGCGCGCGCGCCGCATTCACGTACAAGCCGGCGCGCGAAGCGGATCGCCAAGCGGTTGAGGTCGTGCGCGAGTGTCATTCAGTTCTCAACGGCTATTGAGAAGGTCTTTACACTTAGAACTCTTTTCTGAACTTTTGAATTTAGAACTCTAGCTTTGAGACGATCGCGTAGTGTCTCGAGGCAATTAGTGTTTCCGAGCGGCTAAATAGAACAATTTAATTTTTTGAAGATTTAATCACTGTGATTTAGTGCCCTCAGACTCTTTGCATTCTTGGACGGCTACTTTGAATTTGGAACACTAGTTCAGAGACCACTGTGACTTATTGTCTTCAGTCCGTTTGGACTTAGAATCTTCAGATATTCGGTATTATAAAGGTTTTACGCTGAGGGGTCTAGGGTCAGTGATGTCGAAGGACGGGTCCAGGTTTAGCAGGCTGGGGGTCCTGGCCCCGGCTGCTCTGTCAGCCTGTATGGATGCATCCGTGTTGGCGGTGCCGGCCGCTGGTGCAATAGTATCAACCGTGCTGAAGGAACTGAGCAAGGCGTTCATGCTGAAAAAGTAAGTCTCTTTATTAATATTCATACCTCTACATCTACAAAAAAGTTGTGCTAAGCGTCGTTATTTTGTATTTTTCTTTATATACTACAGTTTCCCTACAGTGTCCTATATATAGCACGAGTTCACAACTTACTGAGGGGCAAGCTCAATTTGTGTGATATATATTTATTTATTACAAAAATGTGTATTACCTATTTATTTGCTTTATTTTTAATTTACCAACTCTAATGTGTAGATGGGTTCAGCTGTAAACATTCCCTCTCCATCTTCTTTCCTCTTTTTGACGTCCCTATTTAGTTTTATTCTGTTAATAATGCGTAGATACTCGTTTATTTAAAAGGTTTAATTATATCCGCGAAAAACATTATTATCGAGTATACATTTGAAAAAGGTGTTTTTTGTAATTAAAAAAAACTTTGTTTATTCTTAAAGGTGCGACTCAGGCCCTCAATATGAATCACTTTTCATATGGGGATAAAGCTGGAAAATCGAAAAAACACAGCATTTTCATACAAATTGCCCGGCATAAGCATTCAGTTAGAATGCTTTTGTTTTTTTTTTCAAATTTCTATCTTTAGTCCCAAAGGAAAATGCTCATATTGAAGATTGAGAGTTTTATCACTATATTTTTTATTCCTAAATTGTATGACACGTTTAATAGAATCACGTGTTTCGATAAAAGAATAATTGAAAACCAGTAAAGTTGTAAAATTTCATGAATATATTAATTTATTATACAATTTACTGCCTCGACAGGAAATACCGGATGATTGATTTATATTTATTCAGTTAAATTTAATTTAAATTTATCGACATATGTTTAATTAAATATCTCGCTTACCTTTACCATTGATTATATAAGATTTTAAAACAGGTACTCATAAATTACTTTGAGACGAAAATTTTAAACGATCATCTCATACATTTTTATCAAATTAAGAAATAAAATTTGCGAAAACATTACATGCGAGCAGGACTTGAACCTGCGTCTGTGTCATTTTCATCATCAGGTTTTTTAAGTCTCCACTGCAGGAGCACGACCCTCTCTGTACTACCAGAGCCATATATTAGCCAAAGTAGAGAGTATTCGGCCTACGTCGTCTTCTACGACATCCACGAAAAGACATACATAGAGTGGTTCTATTTTAATTTTCCGGGAAGCCACACTGTTCCCGCCGGGACCACACGGCTTTTGTCTTTTTACTCATATTTTATTTCTTAATTTATTAAGAATATATCAGAACAACATAGTGAACGCATTAAAATAATAAATAGAAAATATAATAATTTCATTTATTCAATAATTTGTTTATTATTGTGACTCTTTTCATCACCCAAGCCAGAGTTTGGACGCAAATATAAATTTTCCACAACCGGGCCCCTGACTTCTCTGGCTAATATATGGCTTTGGCAGTGCAGAGACGGTCATGCTGTATTGGAGACTAACGACCTGATGATGATGATGGGTGTCCAAAGCTGAGGACACGCCCAGGCCACAGAGCAAGGAATATCACTGTAGCTCGCACGAGCGATACTTTTTGTTCTATGGCGTGGACAAACCACAGAAGACATAGTCCGTGCGAATAGGCCAATCGTTCTTAGACCTTTTGATGTTGAATTATGTTCAATATTGATATCCACTTATTAAATAAGGAAATATGTGATGGGCCAGCATGGAAAGCTAGGCCAAATCATCTGACTGCTCTAGTTATACGGCTCTGGTAGTATAAAGAGCGTCTCCTGCCCCCGTAGCATGGCACGCGCGACAACGTTTATCGACTATCGTCATCTTGTTTTTCGCTATACTGAAGAGCGAGAAGTAGATAGTTTATCGCGCGATATAAACGGCGTCGCGGGAGCCATGCTACGGGGGCAGCAGTGGAGACCAACGTCTTATTCCTACATATAAAATAAACAAACTCATTGTAAAATAAGTTATTGTTAGGTGACGTAAGCCCATAGATGTGATGGAAAAGTTCGACGTGTAGGATAGAAGCGTGCTGGTGGTCTAATTGGTAAGGCATTAGTCACACAAAGACCAAAGAAAAATCCTGCGGGCACGGATCTTTTCCTATATTTTATTTCTTAATAAGAGAATATCATAATAACATTATGCATGCATACAAAATCTATAAAATTACTGATATCATTCCACGCAAAACTAGTGATTCAGCAAGCAAAGCGAATGTCCCTTATTTACTATTATGCAAAGCTAGATAAGACAGGCTTGGCGAATGTTCTATTGCCTTATTGGGAATACGTAAAGAGAGTATGTGGAACGCATTGTCACCGCCCTCATTCTAGGAATTGATATGACTTGTAAAACATATGGTAATGTCGGTAAATAACAAGTTATAAATTAAGATTTCCTTAAAAATTGCATTTTACTGGCAAACTTTTATTGTTAGCGAATATAAGCTTTTCTAAAATGTTTATTTTTGATTTATTTTGATTGAAAGGTTTATTTATCACTATAGTCACTTTATTTTTCTAAACGATTTCATGAAAAGGAAATTATCAATTCAACCCGTATGTGCGTAATATTGTCAAGATTGCTCAGTTTTTTTCTATTTCAGCTTCTACAGACATGTACCAAATCGTAAGAGTATTTGTTATGTACATTTGACGACGCATATCTCAAAAACTTTAAATCCCTAGCCGGGGATTGACCCGGACCCCTCGGATCACAGGTGTGTTAACAACTGCGCCACGAGGTTTTCATAGTGATATTTTTATGTCAGCTATTTAATTGTTTTATTTCCATTGCACGTGCAATCGCGTATATTTACGAGCATGTAACGTCAACATATTTATGTTAGTCTGTAAGGTAAACACCATAAACTAGTAGTGTGGCGCCACAGGATAAATGTTTGTCTAGGACAAAAAGTTTTTAGTGGTGAAGCGTTATTTATATAATCATCATTATTATCAGGTCTTTTTTAGTCTCCACTGCAGGAGCACGACCCTCTCTGTACTACCAGAGCCATATATTAGCCAGAGCTGTCAGGGGATTCTTTATTTAATAATTGCTATATCTGGATTTTAGGGTTCCGGGTATAAATGGGACGCTATTACATACAAAGACTTTACTGTCTGTCCGTCCATCTGTCTATGACCAGGCTACCTGTATCTTGTTAGCCGTGACTAGGTAGTTAAAATTTTCACTGATGATGTATTTCTGTTGCGGCTATAACAAAAATTTCTAACATAATAAAATAAATACTTAAGGGGACGCCCCTACCAATAAGAGGTGCTCCCATACAACAGACGCGATTTTTTTGGCGTTTTATTTGTGGCGGCAACTGGTAGTTTTCCTCTGCAGTCCTTCGCTTCCTCGACGAGCTGGGTTGGCTCACATAACACCAATCAGCAACCCAAAAGAAAAACGGAGAACGAAATCTCCATTGTGCAGAGGACTTAGATGACGAATAGTCCTCTGCTCACACACAATGGGCCCAAACAAGAGGCCTAAGTGTGGAAAACTGCCCACGGAACCAGGTGAACCAGGTGAACTGGTAGTTTTTATTGTATTACTTTAAAAACAAAAAATAAACTTTAATGCTTCTTTTTTGTTATATAGTAGTTCTATATAAGTACCTATAGTAGATCGCGCAGACTGTAAAAGCCGGTCAAGGATTTGGGCTAAGGAAAGGAATCTTGTCAGTAGGCGATGCGGTTAGCAACTCACTATATTGATTACCGCGCTAAACGAGGCTTTTATGTTTTATGGCCTTGGGCTCTGTCTACCCCGCCATGATAATATGTATGCAGTTATTTTTGCCTTTGCTTAACTAATTTATAATTTCACACTAACTTCTATACTTATATCATGTGTAGAAGTTATTTAATTCATGCAAAACTTTCCCCGTCCTTGCATGCCAGACGTTGCATACTTTGTAAATACGCACACCTGCCGGTGCCGGTTTATCGCAAGGTACAGTCGGATACCAATAAAGTATTATATCTTTAAATATAAATATATACGGACAAATCACACAGATTAAGTTAGCCCCAAAGTAAGTTACTCAACGATACTATATTTTATAATAGATACTTTTAAAGATAAACATCCAAGACCCAGGTCAATCTGAAAAAGATCATTTTCCATCTTAACCTGACCGGGGATCGAACCCGGGACCATCCGTGTCGCTATCATCCGTGTGTTGACCGCTACGTGTAGGTACGCCACGGAGCTCGTCGTTTAATTTTATAAAGCTAATTGTTAATTCTATTATAAGCAGAAAATTATTGTCTGTGTTTTTTTGATGCTATCGATACAAGCCCAGCTTAGTGTGAGAACAGGCTGTAATCTTATTTCCCTTGATCCGCTTTTACGGTCTGCGCGGGAAGACAAGCAACTGGCACATTCCTTTTCTCCCAAATCAGAATGGAAGTTTCAGTATGTATAACGATATCGTTAAATGGAAACAGATGGAAAAAATAAAAGGCAAAAAACACAAAGAAATATAATACAATGATTCGAAACCCTCCAGGCAAGTAAGTGACTAATACTGTTGAAGAGTTTCTTTCGGCGTTTCTTCTCTGCTGTGGTCTTCCAAAATTGACAGATGATATCGATAGAATATATTTAAAGGTTTTTTAGGCGGTCTTTTTATAGGATAAATATTCACGGTTGATATGTAGCTCACTGTACGTGGACATGCCTGCGCTACCGGCCCTTACATAATGGGTCCGGTTTGGTACTGGCTGGGATTCGAATGGGGGATCGATAAGAGTACCTAGAAGAAAATGTCTATTTCTTCACAAATAAACCAATATTACTCGGATTCAGTTTCTTATATATAAAAAAACCGGCCAAGTGCGTGTCGGGCCACGCGCAGTGTAGGGTTCCGTAGTTGCGAATGACAACTTTGAGTTCACACTATTCACACTCGCACCTTACAGTTTAACGACCAAAAACATCTAACAATGAAAATAGTATGAAATTTTACAGTTTATAAGTTGAATGCCTATAACTTTTTAGTTTCTACTTAGTACTCAGCTCTGATAGTTTTCCTTTAAACTTCAGTATATATACTACTGCTGTATTTTTTTTCACGTATCTATATATAACCGTTTAGCAGATAGAGGGGGGGGACACTTACGTCTAACAAAAATTCGCACTTTAAAACCAAATATTTCGGAAACGGATCCCTAAATCGAAAAATGGTGTTCTCAACCTCACAATATTTTTGAAAGACCTATTTAACGATACCCTACACGATGGGTAAATAGAGAAAAAAAAATTACTCCCCCACTTTACTTGTACGGTAGCTACGTTAAAAAAAATTTTTTTCAAGTTTTTATTCTACCACTTTTTTGCCATGATTAATATACATACCCATACCAAATTACAGCTTTCTAGTACTTATAGTCTCTGCGTAAAACCGCGGACGGACAGACAGACAGACAGACAGACAGTAGACAGACAGACAGACAGACAGACAGACAGACATGGCAAAACTATAAGGGTTCCTTGTTTACTACGGAACCCTAAAAAAGACTCAAAAAACGAATTGTAGTACACAAATCTATCATCATCATCATTTCAGCCGCAATAAGTCCACTGCTGGACATAGGCCTCCCCCAAGGATTTCCAATATGACCGGTTGGAAGCGGCCTGCATCCAGCGCCTTCCTACGACCCTTATCAGGTCGTCCGACCACCTGGTCGGTGGGTGTCCAACGCTGCGCTTGCCGGTACGTGGTCGCCATTCAAGAAACTTTCTGCCTCGTCGGCCATCGGCTCTTCGCGCTATATGCCCCACCCACTGCCACTTCAAAGAGCAAATCCGCTGGGCTATGTCGGTGACCTTGGTTCTTCTACGGATCTCCTCGTTTCTGATAAAAAGCTATAAAGGATTAGAAATAGTTTGGTACACGCTATCATCGCTATTTTAACAGATAAAATAAGCATACTTTTATCCCGTTTATACCCAGTGGATGCCTGCTGGACTTCTTTATTTATAAGCCAGCAGCCCGCTCCGGCTTCGCATACTTAGTCTACGGCACTCAGGGATAACCTACCTATCCAAACGGTGAAAATTTTTTTGAAATCGGTCCAAAAGTTCGTGAGATTAGCGCGTATATGGCTAGTAGGTATATGGCTCTGGTAGTACAGAGAGGGTCGTGCTCCTGTCGTCAAGACTTAAAAAGACCTGATAACGATATATAGGATTCCGGACTCTATTCAGTTTTTCTCGTAGGATGAATTGACCCAAAGAGATTTATAGCGTTTCGTACCACAAGGTGAACATAATGTAAGGTAAAACTATGAAAGTCTCAATGCCTCATAGGTACGGTTCCGAACGCACCTGCAGGATACAGCTAGCAGCATTTTAGCTTTGATCACGCCGCCATCTGCGGAAACGCGATGAATTCTCTGTAACAGCTCAGCAATGCGAGTTTTTAAAGTAAGGGTTAAGTCACACAGAGACACGGCCCGACCGACCCGAAGTGGATCTTGGCCTCCGAGACGAGAGAACGCCACAACTTTTAGGATAGTTATTCAAAATATTATGTAATACATATGCTTCATTTACTACGAACCTTACGCACCAACCTTATTTATAAAACACCCGGCGCGGTCTCTTCAAACCGCGTCACGTCGCGTCTCGGTGTGAGCTGACCCTAAGGATCACTTAGCCACAATGACTATTGAACTTGTTCTAAACAAGATTTGTGATTAGTTAGGATTATTTTATCCCATGGAAATAATTGCCTAAAAAACATCCTTTTGTGGACCAATCACAGATTTTTATGTAAGTAGATGCGATAGAAAAATACACCGTTTACAAATAAAAAACCGGTCATGTGCCTGTCGGGCCACGCGCAGTGTAGGGTTCCGTAGTTGTGAATGACAACGTTGAGGTCACACTATTCTCACTTGCACCTCACAGTATAACGACCAAAAACTGAAAACTGTATGAAATTTTATATTTCCGAGTACATTTTATAAGTTGGTTGCCTATAACTTTTTAGTTTGTACTTAGTACTCTGCTCTGATAGTTTTCCTTTCAACTTCAGTATATATACTTACTATTGCTGTAATTTTTTTCAAGTATCCTTATATAATCGTTTAGCAGACAGAGGGGGGGCGGGGACACTTACCTCTAACAAAAATTTGCACTTTAAAACCAAATATTTCGGAAACTGATCCCTAAATCGAAAAATGGTGTTCTCAACCTCACAATATTTTGTAAAGATCTATTTAACAATACCCAACACGATGGGTTTGTATAGAAACAAAATATTACTCCCTCCTTACTTGTATGGGACCTGTCCTGTAAAAGTGCGTTTGTATACGTGTTGCTATGCCACATACAGATGTAAATTTACCCTCTCATACACTTAAAGGGATGAGTCAGCCTGTAATATGAACTACTTTTTCGCTCATCAACGCTGAGATCAAAAAAGGTTTTCGATATTTTCATACAATTTCAAGCTACCCGGGCAATTTGTATAGGATAGTAATTTTTTTTCGACATCCTAGAATTAATCCCACGGGATAAGTTCTTCACATTGATGTTCTAGGTCACCTAATTAAGGGGATTTCGATGGCCAATTTACATGCTGTTTAGCCGCGGCATTTAAGCGCTAATAAAATAAAAGTACTGTAATGAAATGCATGCTCAAGTGCAAGTGCATTGCCACAGCTAATAAAAAGTTAATCAATCCAGCTGAAGACGGCCGAGCGTTTCTAATCTGTGGTCATTGACGTTCGAGATAGCGTCTTGGCGACGTATTGCATTTTTTTTTCTAGTGGCGTATCACAGAACTATAACTCAAGCAGTTATTAATCTGAGTGGCGGATTGTGGATGCTACCTATATTACGTCTTATGGTAATAACCTTTAACTTGTACGAATTTTTCTGGAAAATTCTTTTTCTTTTGTTCAAAGATGACAGTACTGGTACCATATTTTAAGAAACTAAAGGCATCATCATGTGTTCATCATCATCGTCATCAGGTCTTTCTTAGTCTTTCTCTGTACATAAGATTTCAACTGTTTAGCTACCATGATTCATGAGATACAGCCTTGTGACAGACTGACGGGCGAACGAACACGATAACATGATATCACACAAATTGAGTTTGTAACGTAGGATACTAACTCAACGATACTATATTTATAACACACTAGCAGCGCTCCCCGGCTACGGTCGGGCATGTATTGTACTTATAAATCTTCCTCAAGCGTAGCGATTATATACTCTTTGTCTTCCTCATGAATCACTCTATCTATTGGTGAAAACCGCATGAAAATCCGTGCAGTCGTTTATGAGTTTATCGCGGACAGACACACGCGGCGGAGGACTTTTTTTATTACACCCGTATACGTTAGTATATATTGTCTTTGCCCGTAGGGATACTTTTTAGATAAAAATTCCTCTCCAACTTGTAAAGAATAATAATATTAAAACTTACGCGAGATAAATTCATTTTGAAAACACGGCTTTACTCACGTTTTATTACGTCGGATCGGCCGACTAGTTTCGGTCTGTTACGAAGAGCATCATCTGGGCGAGTGAAAAGGGTAGCGACACGACGGTTACGCTTCCCTCAAAGCACTGAAAAGGCCAAATCCTCTGACTGCTCTACCTAATATACCTATGGCTCTGGTAGTACAGAGAAGGTCGTGCTTCTGCAGTGTTGAATAACAAAGATCTGATGATGACGAAGATAACCATCAAAGATCCCGGACAATCTGAGTCAAATAGATTTCCATCATGACCTGACCGGGGATCGAACCTAGGACCCCTCGTGTCAGTAGCTGGCGTTATAATCACTGCGCCACGGAGCTCGTCAAATAAATATAAATAAATAAACATAATGATTCATAAACCTTACGTATACCCTTCATAACCATTCATAGGTCTTCGCTACCCGCGTCACGTCACGGTGTAAGAGTACACCTACTGACAGCTTCAGTTACGCACACAAGGTTCTAGACAGTCAGGCAGGCGGTATTTTGGTGACGACCTCCGTCATGACATGAAAGTCTCTTGATTCGATTCCCAGTGCGATTGCATTGCTCCAAAACTATAAGCTTAATATAACCTAGAGGTTATTTATCTGCGAGTAACATAGGCTATAATTAACGGTGACAACACCCGCACGTCTATTAAATTTGGTTAGAGGCGGTTCCGAACAACTCTGACAACAGGGTGTGCATGGTCGACTGACCATGTCACCTACTCGAAATGATGATGATGATTAAATTTGGTTAAAGTTTACCTGATTTGGTCCAGTAGATTCGGTTCAAATTGGCTGTGACAGACGGACGGACAGACAGACGCACGAGTGATCCTATAAAAATAGCTGATTGTTAATATTATACAGTGTGTCAATTAATCTTACGTTCCAACAAAGGGGTGACTCAGCCCATCAAGATAAACAACATTTTCTTATACTAGAAACTCGAAAAAAAACCGGCCAAGTGCGTGTCGGGCCACGCGCAGTATAGGGTTCCGTAGTTGCGAATGACAACTTTGAGTACACACTGACACTTGCACCTCACAGTTTAACGACCAAAAACATCTTACAATAAAGATTGTATGAAATTTTACATTTTCCTGTACATTTGATAAGTTATATTATGTATAGCCTATAACTTTTTAGTTTGTACTTAGTACCCAGCTCTGATAGTTTTCCTTTCAACTTCAGTATATATACTGTTGCTGTAATTTTTTTCACGTATCTATATATAACCGTTTAGGAGATAGAGGGGGGGGACACGTACCTCTAACAAAAATTTGCACTTTAAAACCAAATATTTCGGAAACGGATCCCTAAATCGAAAAATGGTGTTCTCAACCTCACAATATTTTTTAAAGACCTTTTTAACGATACCCCACACGATGGGTAAATAGAGAAAAAAAAATTACTCCCCCACTTTACTTGTATGGGAGCTACCCAAAAAAAAATTTTTTTTCAAGATTTTTTTCTACGACTTTTTTGCCATGATTAATATACATACTCATACCAAATTACAGCTTTCTAGTACTTATAGTCTCTGAGTAAAACCGCGGACGGACAGACAGACAGACAGACAGACAGACAGACATGGCGAAACTATAAGGGTTCCTAGTTTACTACGGAACCCTAAAAAGGACTTTTCCATGCAATAGTGTTATGCAGTCCGGCATTTGTATAGTGATGAGGAACCCGATGGCCTAGTGGGCATGAGATTTTTACGCTTTCGCATGTTAAGCAACCTTGGGCGCAGACCCTACTTGGATGGGTCACCGCAAGTGGCATACAAATATATTGAGCTCCTCCGTATTTTGGAAGGCACGTTAAGCCGTTGATCCCGGCTGTCATCATTTTACTTATTTATTTAATCATAAACAATTTTTACATTGTGTTTGATATAATTACAATTTACATTGATGGCAGCGTTAAGCTAGGTCAGATGCCTTTAGGCAGCTTGAAAAATCTGACACCAGAGTTGGCCACATACACACACGAAAAAACAAACAAACAATGGTAATATAAAATTTATTACAAACGATACTAATGTGATATTAATTAGGTATGTTACTGCGCAGCTCATTAATGGCGTTGGATCACGCGTGGGCTCAGTGGGCAACGGCTTCTGAGAAATGTCGACTCAGCTCTGACGAGGCCACCTAGGATTACGTGTATCTGTCTCAAATGGTCATTTTGGTTGAAATGACCATTTAGATGATGCATAAAAGTGAAAAAATATAAAATTTCCATACAAATGTATTTCTCTATTTTCTCGCTGAAAATTGTTTCAAGAGGCACAATTTTCTTTCATAAAATCTATTTTTAAATTGATAGGTTTATCCCTATGTTTTACTTTTTTCAAAAACACTGTTTGAAGATTTTTTTTTAAAACTGTCTTTTAGAGAAAAATAAAAAATAGAGGCATACCTATTTTAGTACTAGATTAAATCAAATAGACCTTAATGAGGCAAATGACCGGGCAGTCGCAGTTGCAAGTTATTGGTCAAGGCAAATATAAAACTAGCCATCTACGACTCGAAAGAAGAAGAAGTAATAGATTTTATTAAAAAAAAATTAGGTCTGCCTGTCATAAGGTAGGCCGCATAGTTAGATAACGGCGCTGTTGTAGAGTTACATCCCACTCGTCACTAGATGGCGTTAATTCGCGTTAGTTTAAACTTGCTTTATCTGAGACATATTATATTTCAGTTTAGGCAAGCATAAATTGTAAATTATATTTCTTTTTTAATTTTTAATAAGATATATTTCGTAAGCAATGCATAACATTATCATAATATGATGTTAATTTTAAAAACCTATGAAACCCAGCATGTGTAGGTTTGTTAACCCCTAAACTTTTATTTTTGTATTGAAATCGTAAACCGGTTTACATAATACATCTACCTATAAAATTTCATACGTGTAGTCTCAATAGTTTCAGAATAAAATGGCTTAGACAATCAGCCAGACACATGTGACGTTTATGAGGGTTCCGTTTTTTGGCTTTCATCTACGAAACCCTAAAAGCTATAACTTTAATTATATAGAACTAGTTTTCGCCTGCGGCTTCGACCGTGTTGGTACTTTTCTCCGGGATGAAAGGTAGCCTATGTTCTTCTCCGTACTCCAGACAATACCTATATATTCAAAATTACATGACGATCGGTTCAGTAGATATGGCGTGCAATCGTGACAACCAAACAAACTCACTTTCGCATTTATAATATAGTTACGATAGGTTACGTAACTATAGAAGGTCACCCTAGGTTAGCTTGAGATAGAATTGAAAAGACTTCTCTTTCTATTCCAAAAGTTACTATAAGTAGATAGTCAGTCCCCCTACATTAGTACTATGAGTACGGCCGGTCGGCTTTAAAGATGCGTAAATTGCATGCTAAAATGGCACTTAGCTACTTTGCGGAGGTTTAAATTTTCTTTGGCAAATTGTAAAATACGCTGACGACGCTGCCGACGCGGCCCGACGCGACTCCGCAAGTGTGAATCGTACATATGAGTCCCATGTAAAGCTGAAATCCCATACAAACGTAGTTTGGTTTTAGTTTTACAACAGTTAAGCCAATCTCAACCAAATTTCGTACATACTACCGGATAAGGCATATTGATGTTTATAATCAGATTTCAATTTTAAAAACAATACCTATACAAAATTACAGCGAGTAGATTATATTATAAACATCAATATGCCTTATCCGGTAGTATGTACGAAATTTGGTTGAGATTGGCTTAACTGTTGTAAAACTAAAACAAACTACGTTTGTATGGGATTTCGGCTTTACGTGGGACTCTTAATAGTAACTTTAATATTACAGACTTCGTATGCCTAGACTGTTCGTGGTTTTGGCTGTCTTCAAGACAGAGTCGTCAAGCTACGTCAGATACCTTGAAAAATGTTTAAACAGTGTTGGCCATTTACCCGAAATATTACAAGCAATTAAGATCAAAATCGCGTGCAGCAGCTGAAGAAATGCCATTCACTCCAAGCCCGTCACGCACGTGATTGCCACGCCAATATCGGCATTGCATAATCCATTCATGCCAAATTAATTAACTTTCTGATTGATTCCTAGCAATACTTGTAAACTGCTAATTGTTTAAGATAAGTGTTTGCTTTGATTATAACTTCGGCCGTGTGGTTCCCGACAGAGTAGAATAGGACCACTCCAAGTCATCCCGTGGAAATAATTAAAGACGACTTAGGAAAAATTTGACTGCTCGGGTTAATATTATGGCTCTGGTTAGAGAGAGAGTTGTGCTCCTACAGTGAAAACTAAAAAAGATCTGATGACGATGATGATGATAGGAAACACACGCTAGCAGAGCTTATAAATATCAAACAGACCTCCTTAACCCATCCGGCCAGCGTGGAGAGTGTAGGCCAAATCCTCTGACTGCTCTGGCTAATGTGTGACTCTGGTAGTACAGATATGGTCGTGCTCGTGCAGTGGAGACTAAAAATGACCTGATGATGATGACTTCTGTGGCTCCACAAGTGCCTTTGAATCGTTGGGTCTCGGCCTCAATCTCCGGTCAGGTCAAGATGGAAAAGGATGTACCTAATTTAGATTCCAACCAGCACATATTTACTTACTTATACTTATAAATACTTACTTACTATTACTTATAAACTAGTTTGAATACCGCAATTTCTATTAAAATTAAAAAAGTAGACATTGTTTTAGACAAGTTTCTAAGAAACATAATTTATTTCTCAGAATCAGTCATTTCAATAATGTATTTTTCTAGCAAACGGCTCCTTCAGATTACTTATTAAAATTACATCTGATCAGCATAGTATCATTCTCGTGAGAGTAAAATTATCTTGGTTCATGCTGATACTGCAAAAAAACATGTCTACTTTTACGCCAATGTTGCAAATCTATGTCATCATCATCATCATCTCAGCCACAGGAAGTCCACTGCTGGACATAGGCCTCCCCCAAGGATTTCCAATACGACCGGTTGGAAGCGGCCAGCATCCTGCGCCTTCCTGCGACCCTTATCAGGTCGTCCGACCACCTGGTCGGTGGATGTCCAACGCTGCGCTTGCCGGTATGTGGTCGCCAATCCAGAACCTCTCTGCTCCATCGGCCATCGGTTCTACGCGCTGCGTTTACTCTATCTACCTGCTTAAACACAAAGATCGTATACATACATATTATCACGTCTCTTACCTACTCTTACGGGGTAGACAGAGCCTAAGGTCATAAGAACCAAAGGCCACGTTTAACGCGTTAGTAGGCGTTAAGGTGGAAAGGCAACTTCCTATGACTGCCCAAGCTAATGTAGACTGCTCTGGTAGTACAGAGAGGGTCGTCCTCCTGCAGTGGATACTAAAATGACTTGATGATGATGATGAAGGTGGAAAGTGGAATCAAAATAGTGATAGATTGCCAGCCGCATCATTTACGCGATTCCTTAGATTTTTGCCCAATCCCTTGATCGGCTTTTACGGATTTTGCGGAAAGAATAACAGCTGGTATGTTATATGTTTTTTCTTAACTTCCAAACGAGCATGGATCGTTAAACATATTTAAAATAAAAAAACCTTGAAATAATAACGGAAAAATTCCAAATATCTTTGGCAAACATATTTTTACGTACAAAGTTGCCACGTCCAGTTTTATATAAATATCTTTACAAATTATCATATCCTAAACGAAACGGTTGACCTTTCCGCTGGGTACATAAACAAATAAGTAGGTTAGGCCGGCAAGGTTCCGTAGATGCAACAAACCGTCAATGCCACGCCATCGCCCAAACTCTGATCGAAATGGTATTGGCAAAGACAATATAATACTAAGTATTGGTAAGATATCAGTAGGGTTATTAACATTTATTTATTTAGTGCAAGCTGATATGTAGCTCGAATGCGTAATCAGTTCACACTTTAGGTTCTTTTTGGGCGCAAATATGATTTTTTTTGACGTGCTCCGTGGCGCAGCGGTTAACACGCCGGCTTGCGACACGCATGGTCCCGGGTTCGATCCCCGGTCAGGGCAAGATGAAAAATGATATCTTTCAGATTGACCTGGATCTTGGATATCAATATATGTATTTGTAATTCAATATAGTATAATATTGTTGAGTTAGTATCCCTCATCACAGGTATCGAACTTACTTTGGGACTTTGGGGCTAGCTCAATCTGTGTGATTTGTCCGCATAAGTAGGTATATTTATTTATTTGTAATAAACATATTTAATAGAGAAATACATATGAGACAAATCACCAGATTGAGCTATCCCCACATGAACATGTGTCGTATGTGGGATAAACACAAATCTTACACTTCAAAGTCGGTTAAGCCGTTTAAGCTACAGGTGCGATAATGGAACGGATATACTTACAAACAGACAGACGAGCGAAAAACATAACTCTCTTTCTCGCTATTCGCACTTTGAAGAAATGTCATTTAGTAAACTAGGAACCCTTATAGTTTCGCCATGTCTGTCTGTCCGTCCGCGGTTTTACTCAGAGACTATAAGTGCTAGAAAGCTGTATTTTGGTATGGGTATGTATATTAATCATGGCAAAAAGTGGTAGAAAACAATCTTGAAAAAAAATTTTTTTTTTGGTAGCTTACTCCCCCACTTTACTTCTATAGGAGCTACACTAAAAAATATTTTTTTTCAAGATTTTTTTTTACCACTTTTTTGCCATGATTAATATACATACCCATACCAAATTACAGCTTTCTAGTACTTATAGTCTCTGAGTAAAACCGCTGACGGACAGACAGACAGATAGACAGACAGACATGGCGAAACTATAAGGGTTCCTAGTTTACTACGGAACCCTAAAAAGGATTCAGACTAATTGAGAACCTTCTCCTTTTTTAAAGCCGGCTAAAAAAAATTCGTACAGGCTTTCATGCTTTCACGCTGGTTTAGGAGAAAAAAAAAACGTAGAATGTCCCGGCTGCTTCTCTTCCCGCGCAGATCGTATATGCCGATCGATGGGCGTGAAGAATCATGTCATTAGGCGATGCGGCTAGCAATCCATCACTATTTTGATTCCGTTCTCCAACTGCAAGCCCACCAACATGCTAACCGTGGCCTTTATGTATTATAGACCTGCCGGCCGATTTGCTAACTGATGATTTGATTGTCACTTTAGCATCCACTGCAGTTATCATATCTTAAATAAACATAGTCATTCATACCGAAGCCGTAATGAATATTAAAGTTACCATGAAAATTGTACACCGTAGTTATCAAAAGTTAGCAAATAGGTGTTGTCGCCGCGGTGGAAACGCGTGAATTTTAAATAATAAACCTGTTATTTACCTTCTTTTTAACATGCATGAGTTCGGAATAATTCCATACTCTGTTTTTAGTCTATCATAATTAATTAAACTAGAAACATTGATTATTGAATAACCGCCATTGTGATATCACCCCACCTTATGGAGGGGTGTCCTCTCTATTGAATCTTCTTTAAAACAGTAACGGATAAAAATCATTCATTCGTGTTTCGTCGGTGATCTTGAGTAGTTGTTATATACAAATTGTCACGTACAAGTCTATCTTGATTAAATAAGGAAATGATGGATAAGTATATACTTTGTATTAGGGATTTAAAATATAATTGTGTTAATTAAACGGTGCTTTGAATATAAACAACTCTATGAAACTTAACTGTGTTATTTATTGAATTATATATGATTGGACGCTAATGTTGTTTCTATATTTTAGTAAACCTTACATAGGCCTGGTGGGTTCTATCCTTAGATTATATAAAGCCTAGATAGATTATATTAGCCTAATGTGTAGAAAATAATTGTGTCCAACCCATAGTCCCATCAAACACATAGCTACCAATTTGGATTGGATTGATTTTGATGGCATTAATTGACAGGCCGATTTGCTAACTCGGTGTACAACGATTTGATTGTCACTTTAGCATCCATTACAGTTTTCATATCTTAAATAAAAATAGTAATTCATACCGAAGCCGTAATGAATATTGAAGTTACCATGAAAATGGTGTACACCGTAGTTGTCAAAAGTTAGCAAATAAGCCTGCAGGACGCGTTTATTGATTGTCAGCATTCATCATCATTTAATTGAAAAACTGGCAAATTTTTTAATCATTGAAATAGAGGCATGATGGCGTCTACAGAAGATATGGTCAAAGGCTATGTCTACCCCGCAAGGGAAAAAGACATGATAGTATGTATGTATGTAGGCTTCGCAGGAGATGAGCCTGCCTTATTGCGTCTGTTAAGGTTTCTTTCTTTCTTCTTTTTAATTATGGCTTCCACCGAGATTTTAGTGATTTTGCCAATGTCCAGTATAATGAGATACTAAGTATCGGTGTTGTACGGTATGTGGCATCAAAGATGGCGTATGTTCTTTGGCAGCCTCGTGGGAGATTTTGGCGACAAATCTATACGAGTCCATAAAACAGTCTACTTTATCTATTTCACAAATTGTTCTCGAGCACGAGCATTTATAACACCAAACTACACCAATTTCATATTATAAAGTCCACTTAAATCAATTTGCAAAATTGTATAAGGCGAATGACAACTGAACCCCTTGACTTCCCACCAAAAACTCCATCTCTGTTAAGGTTGTTATCGAAATGTTAAACGGCAGACATTATGAAACCAGTTTTACATTAATAGCCTCGTTAAGATGTCAATTTAGAACAAAACTATTTTGGGCATCCACACGGAATTAATATAAGTTCGGGGAAAAAGATCTTTGTATTTTGTATTAAAAATAACATTTTATGTGTTTTGTTTGTGTATCGAAATGTATCTGATTAACAATTATAAAAATTTATTCAAAAGGGAAAAAATCAAAACAGACTGGGAATAAAAGTATAATGTTTATGGAAGTGTTGTTTTGTTTTATCGATTACAATATCTTATTTTATCTGTTCATATATTATATGAACAGATACAATATGAACACAACTAGTCACACCCTGGTGTTGCATTGTCCATCGGCGGCAGTGATCACTTAGCTCAGCTATGTCAGATGCGTTTAGGCAGCTTGAAAATCTGACACCAGTGTTGGCCACTTACACATACGAAAAACAACAAAAAAAGCAGTGATCACTTTCCAGCAGATGAACCGACTGCTCATTCGCCGCCCTATTTAAAAAATAGGGACAGTGGCACTCCGGGTGTGCTGACAGAAGTAAAACCTTGAACTATACGTGTGTATTTTTTTAAGGGTGAAAAACATTATGTTGTACTATCTTTACTAATATTAAAAAACTTAAGAGTTTGTTTGTATGTTTTATGTACGCGCTCTCGGGAACACCTAGACCGATTTCAAAAATCTTTCACCGTTGATAAAAGATTTTATTCGTGAGTACCGCAGGCTATGTATGTCCCACGGGCAAAGTGGGGGCAGACTTCTAGTATTTCAGAGGTGTCAGTTTTTTGGTAACGATGTCACGAGGTCAATGGTTCTTTTTTCATCTCAAAAATGCCCAACGGGTTTATGTAAGTTTTTATTTAAAAATTACCCCAAAAACAAAAAACCTTTTCCCCGATTTAACAATATGAGCCGGTTGCTTTACATCACCTATGCTCGTCGCGTCGCGTGGTTTTAATCACGTGTTGTTCTTATCTTAACTCGCTTGCTCGTAATTTTCTGTTTAGTCTTTATATTGATATCAATCGTTCAATAACAATAATTTGATATTTTTTGAATGTATGGGGTCAAAATGTATTTCAGTCTCGACACAAAATTCTTGGCACACCCCTGGTGTTGCAGTTGTCCATGCGCGGCAGAGATTACATATCATCAGGTGACCCAGATGCGCGTTTGTCATCTTATTTCTTAAAAAAACTTATCGGATGTCCCGCTTGTTCGTTTGCCATCCTATTACATAAAAAAAACAACTTCCTTTTTCATAAGGTAACATGCTTGCTCAATTCGGTATTTGCCTAATGTTAAGATTATATAAAATTTGTTTCTAATGATACTAATTTCGATCTAAAAACACTATAAAGATCACTTTTAATTTGATATCGATTCGTTAAGTGTTCTTAAAGCTTCTTTAAAGTTGGGTGAATAGGACCATTTTTTAAAGTATGAAAATCTTAAATTACAATTATACTGTATTTTAGTCCGCTAAATTTACAGTAACTTTTATTATGAAACCATTACCACAAACGTAATATTTCGTATAGCTACCAAACAAAGTTCTCACGCCGCCCATACAAAATACAAAGTTGTGACGTCACAAATATGTAGGTATTTTAGCAGCGCGTTTTCGCGTCTAAAAATATGTGTCTTTAAAACTTCTATATCTGAAAAAGTTTTTTGTTTAGAAATGAATTTCTGACACTATTGTGTTTATTTTTGGCAGGTCTTTACATAGCGACACGAAAAATTTTTTAGTCAAGTAGCCAATTGCCATCTTATTTCATAAAAATCATCTTTTCCTTACCATCAGGTGACCTGCTTGATTGCTTGCCCACCAGATTTATAAAAAAAAAAAACATTGTTCGACTTCAATTAGTGACCCGCTGTACGTTTGCGATACTCCATTTTTAGAGAAGAGTAGTGTAGTGGTTTCTCCATTTGCCTTCCACACCGTGGTATACCGGCCGAAACCGATAATGTCCGGCAAAGACCCTTCCGGAATACTCCACCGACAAGAACAAGGTTCTTAAATATATGATATGATGATGTACGATTGCCGACCAATTTCTATAAAAAAAACCTTTTTCCCTACCTAACAATATGACGACACGATGAACTAATATGGAGCCTGTTGCTTTACATCACCTACGCTCGTCGCGTGGTTTTCATCACGTGTTTGTTCTTATCTTAACTCGCCTACTCGTAAAGACTGATTTTAACTTGTTTTCTGTTAAGTGTTAGTATTGATATCAGCTGTTCAATAACAATAATAATAATTAATTATTATTGTTATTTGATCTCTGGTCACGAAAAATGTCAAAAATGTATGGTTATTGGCACTTAAAAGCTTATGGGCTGATGGATAATATTAGTTTAGTATTCCAACTAAATAGTAGTAATAGTGGTCCTTTATTTTACACGAATCTACATCGTGTAACTTGACCCTGGACATAGCCTAAGGGGTGACTGAGCCCGTCAATATGAACAGCTTTTCTTGTAGGATCAATAGGGAGCTAAAAAAAATCGACTTTTTTATATAAATGTGTTTAGCCGCTCAAATAATAGGTATGATGACTGGGTCTTCAGATTCTTAAAAATGTTTCATGATATATCAAAATATGTCTAAAAAGACTTGCGAATAATACTTAAATCAAAATGTGTCTAAAAAGACTTTAAAAATACCCTCTTAATTTGATTACGATTCGTTTACCGTGCTAAATAACCTTTTAAAGTTGGTTGGGCAAATCCAGGCAAGTCCATTTTAAAAGTATGGAAAAAGGAAAAATAAATATTACCATTATATACGCCTCTAAATATAAAGCAACTTTAATTATAACACCATTACAATAAACGCAATATTTAATATAGCTGTCGAACAAGTCGTCACGATAAAGTAGTATTTCTGGGGACCATATTGGTATCGCCCAAAAAATGTGCTATTAAAACTGTAATACCTAAAAGAGTTTTTGGTTTAGCATGGCGTTTTTTTCGCGGAAGTGTCTTTTTTTGGGAGGACTTTCTATATAATAAGGAAAAAAATATATAGTCATCATCCGTATTGGTATGGAAAAGTAAACAAAATTTGCGTTCTCAGCATTGATCCCATAGGAAAACTTGTTCATATTGACGGGCTTAGTCACCCCTTTAAGGGATCATGAGTCAAGTTACAGTCTGTATATAATAATAAGGAGGCCTTTTCTTTTTCTCTTATTGTTATAGCACATGCTCTAAAACATGATTTTTTAAATATCTGTGGCTGAAGGTTGTATAATAGAGTTGATTAAGAGTATTTCACCTACATTCTCTACATTATTTGGATGTGATAAGGCTTAAGAAAAATATATATGTGGGATCGGTAGCTACCATTCCTACATATTTTTCCACAAACTTGGGTTTTTTAATGCAATACTATGATCGCTTTGTAACAAAATGTATTAACTTTTAGTAGTTTTTCTCTAGCTTTTTCTCTCAATACATACTATTATATGACAATTTATGAATGTGAATTGAATAATACAAGCGTTTTTGCCCCGGTTTTTGTCGAACGAACCTTGTCGGCAACTCGAGCAAGACGGTGTCAGCTGCCATCGATCTGAGATCTGATCACGCATCAGAAGTCCCAAAAAAGTCACCTTCTCGCGTTTGGGGTTCCGTACTTAACAACGCAAAACCTCAGACACCCCAACCTATTTTTATTATACCACCATGCCACCACATAGATAGTTGTGGTAGAGCCTCGCTACCGGCGAAAATCACTTTTGCTAGTAGCATGAATGGGCCGGCTCGTCCGGGGAAGTACCACACTCTCACAGAAAATCGACGTTTGAGTAGTAGCTTTACCGCTACTATGCTTCGTTCGGTGAGTGAGAGAGCCGGAGGCCCAGCTCCCTCTCCCCTCTGGGGAGGGAAAAATAAAAGGCCGGCAACGCTCCTGTGACACCTCTGGTGTTGCAGTTGTCCATGGGCAGCGGTGATCACTTCCCATCAGGTGACCCACTTGCTCGTTTGCCGTCTTATGACATAAAAAAAAAAAAAAAAAAAAAAAAAAAAGTTGAAGATCACTCCAGACTCCCTTACACAATATAATAACTACAACTACATAATACATTTTTAGGTACTCATTTTTATAATAAAGTTAATATTAGCGTCCTAGAAAAAAGAACGCCTCCAAAAATTAAATGATATATATGTAGAACATAGAGCTATTTTCCATCCAGTATTTAGGATTACTCCAAAAAATAACCATAGCGCGGTGTAACTTTTGATAACGCCATCCAACGGCGGGTGGGGGAAGTATTTTTCTGTATTTACAAGGGCGGGAAATAAGAATGAAAATATTGAAAACTAGTATTTGCCTGCGACTTCGACTGTGAGTATTGAAATTTGTTGTGCTAGCGTATATGCTATACAATAAAGAACATGGTTGCTGTATCTGTAGAGGTACAGTACAGAGTGTTATAATCGTATCAAGAAGAGATAAAAACTAATTGTTTTCCCTTTGTGAGATATATTGAGTAATTATGCTGTTGTAATATTCTTATAATTTGAAATGTATTAAGTAGGTGATAAAGTAAGTAAAGACTGGCTGGCATAAATATTAATTATTTAAATCATCATCATTTCGTGTAGGTGACACGGTCAGTCGACCATGCACACCCTGGTGTCAGAGTTCTTCGGAACCACCTCTCGGCCTCTGACGTGGTTCCTTTAACGAAATGTTTAAATTATTTGTTTAATTATTTGAATGTTAAAAATAAACAGTAGTTTTTATTAACGAAATAAACATATTTATTTATTTAGTTAAATGAAGAAAGAGTGCAAACTGTTCTAGACCGATGTTAAGATTAAATAAAATTGTGTCAAATGTGCTTAATATTGATCTAAACTACACACATACATAGACATTTACTTTCGCTCCGACATCATTTGTCTATTATGTAATAATTTGTATATGTAGTGTATTAATCACTACAAAATAAAAAAACCGGCCAAGTGCGTGTCGGGCCACGCGCAGTGTAGGGTTTCGTAGTTGTGAATGACAACTTTGAACTGTTTACACTCGCACCTCACAGTTCAATGACCAAAAACATCTAACAATGAAAATTGTATGAAATTTTACATTTTCTTTTAGCATTAGTATTGGATTTTAGCATTGGACTGTTAGTATTAGGAGAGATTCCATAAACGTTTCTCGCATATCATTGCGGGTCCCCAAAACCTGCTCTCCTAATTCGGCAGCAGTGGGCGAGTGATGTAACGAGCGAGGCTGCGGCGAGGTCGCGGTCAGCGCTGTACTCGGAGGTACTTCCGGACCTCGCTTTGAGTACGTAAAGATGCATGCATAAGATCGACTATACTTTCCATTCCTTAAACATAGTCCAATTTCAATATCATTTTTACACATTACTGATAAATTGAAGACATAAGGCTGTACGTTTTGATATTTAAGATATATCAAGAGGCTTACATCAGCGAAACTGGCGACACCCGCTATTTAATTCTTGTACTTCGAAATAAGAACAAATTTCAAAAATCTATGTAATTATTTCCTTAGTAAATTACTTGTATAGTAACTATTTTTTGTTGAACTTTTCATCAATATTATCATTTCCGACTGAGAGAATTACTCATTACCGCCAAAAGTGGCCGTTTTTGGCGTAAATGAGTAGTTCTCTTGATAAATCAAATGTAAAATAATGATATGCAATACAAAAAATCCTACAAGTCATTTACTAGCGAAGTACTTACGTAGATTTTTTTAATTTGATATTATTTAAGTAGTAAAAGAAATAAAACCAGGGGCGGTGCTAGTTGGCTGGTTGTTTGTTTGTTTTTCGTATGTGTAAGTGGCCAACACTGGTGTCAGATTTTTCAAGCTGCCTTAAGGCATCTGACATAGCTTAACGACTGCCATCAATGATGACAGCCGGGACCAACGGCTTAACGTGCCTTCCGAAGCACGGAGTTTTATGCCACTTGCGGTCACCCATCCAAGTAGGGACTGCACCAGGGGTTCCTTAACATACGTAAGCGCTCATAGAGCTCACACCCACTGGACCATCGGGCTCCTCAGGTGGCTGGTGTAACCGCCTTAACAACAAAAGTTATTAGCATCTAAGTAAATATCCATATTTTTTACTTAAAAAATACCAGGCGCATTTTAATTTATTAATCTAAACCGAATCAATAAAAAGGAAACGGTTAGGCCTAGATAAAGGTATGCTAAATCGAATGACACCAAAATTTCCTCATTTTGTAAAAGTTTAGGGGGGTGGTAGAGATATCGCTTTTTGTATGAAAATTTACAGGTAGTAGATCCACTTAAGGCGCTGTGGTATCAGACCCTAGTGCCACCCAGCAATTAATTATTTTCATCTTTACGTACTTAGCAACTTCAGGAAGATCTTGTACGTTTTGAAATCTACTGTAGGAAAAATAAAATAAACGTTAATATCAAAAAATGTTACTGTCTGATTTTGGCAGGTGCCGCTAGTTTTGCTGATTGAAGCCTCTTAAGGCGCTGTGGTGTAGACACTAGCGCCATCCAGCAATTAATTATTTTAATCCTAAATCATTTCAAATTTAAAAAATGTAATATCGGACCGCCCTGGTAAATAACTTGTTGTCGTTCTCTTAATTTACGAGGGCATTCCGGTATTAGTTTTTTAAAATTTGATATATGATTAATGATTAAAAAATTAATTGCTGGGTGGCGCTAGTGTCTCATACCAAAGCGCCTTAAGAGGCTTCAATCAGCAAAATTAGCGCCACACGCCATGTAAAGGCAATTTTTATTTTCACAAAAACCAATGCCTTTTTTTCTTTTCTACTGTGACTACTTTTTCTATCTCGTATAAATTTTGAAATATTGAAATCATCATCATCGTCAGCCTATTGCAGTCCACTGCTGGACATAGGCCTCCCCAGGGCACGCCAAGTTGTGCGATCTTGTGCTTTTAACGCGAGTGACAGTTCCGCGCGAGTGTACAGTGCCGTGTCAGTTCCGCGTGTGAGTGAGTGCTGTGTGTACACGTTTGGCACTTAAATAAAGGCATTTTCATAAGTTCGACTTTTTCTTTCTTATCCCCAACCCACTCTCGTGACCATAGATATAGAATATTTCTGTGCTCGTGACCATAGATATCAGAATATTTACTTGTACTCGTGACAATTTCCTCATCCCGCCACTACCAGTGATCTTTCTCATATAATAATTATATCCAGATATATAATTTATAACAAAAGTTTATAAGTTATTACTCTCAGGGCAATTAGTAAGCAATGTTGATGCCTACAGGCTGCTTGAAAAATTCGCCAAAAAAAAAAATAACTTGCTAAAAACATGTTCATTAACCGGCCCGTATGTGTAATAAATTCATAAATTTGACATTGGCATTGATATGGCGTTATGGAAATCTGTAAAGGCAATTTTTATTTTTACAAAATCATTGTCACCTTTTTTCACAAAATCATTGTCAAGTTTTAAAATATCATTATTATACTCAAATGAATATTTTTTATGCGAAATTGAATAAATAAGTTTATTACTAATTACTTTCAGGGCAATTAGTAAGCAATGCCTGATGCCCACAGGCCGCTTGAATAATACATCATAAGGGTTGTCTACCAACACAAGAAAAACCAATAAATTTGTACAAACATGTTCATTAACCGGCCCGTATGTGTAATAAATTCATAAATGCGACATTGGCATTGATACAGAAAGATGGCATGTATCGACGGTGAGAGGGCGCCCTTGTGTCTCTTTGTCTGTTGGGTTGTTGCCCCGAAACATGTGACTACCGGATGTCATCGGAAGGTTGCTGACAGGTTTCGCTTTAATGTTGCTGTCAAAACTTTTTGAGATACGAGGATATTTACGCACGGAGTTGTAAAACGAGTCAGTAATAAAATTGTTAAAAGTAAAATAATTTAAGATATTTTTAACAAAAAACAAAAACCGACTTCAACCATATCAATTTTTTTAATAAGCATAAGAAAAAAATTAAAATAAGTGTAATCCAAACGGCATGCCTTTTGGTTTTTTGGTTTTTGTGTGTTTTTTCAAAAAGCGCTCGACACATTTCGATAAAAATTTAATGGGACCATTTTTAAAGTATTACATATCTAACAAAAAAAAATTTCTTAAATCGGTCCAGGTGTCTACGAGAAATCGGGGAACATACATAAAAAAAATTACGACGAAGTAAACCTCCTCCTTTTTTGAAGTCGGTTAATGAGAAACAGAAGTTAAATATTAAGAAGTTAAATTAATAGTTTAATAGTCGGTTAAAAGCAGGGTCTCAAAAAACACTATAATAATCGATACAGTGACTCATTAAATCTATAACAATTATTCCGGTTAAACTTATTTATTATTTATTTATTTTTATAAACTTATTTCTTGTTCTTGCCGCTAAAAAAAGTGTAATAGATGTAATGTTTTCTGTAACTAACCAAGTTGTAAGAAAACTGTTTTTACATTTTTCTATGCATGTGTATATATTTACCAAAACCAACACAGATGTATCTGGATAAAATATCAGTTAAGAGCCCTTTTTCTCCCTCTTCAAATCTTTGAACAACATTAGTCAGAAAATGTATAAGGTATCGAACGTTGTTGCTCAGTGTTGCTGAGGGTGCCGCCTCTCAAGGGATAGATCGGAATACTTGCAGACATTTCTGCTACCCTAGTACCGAAAGATCCGTGGCAGAGTCACGATTCTGGAATTTGAGACTAATACTGCTCTCATACAAATCTCATATTATTAGCAAAACAACAATAATAACCTCTCGCTTTGAACGGAACTTCATAAATAAGCCCTCTCCCTCGTTCGACATATCTCCATTCTATGTCAGAGAGGGTTTAATGATAAATCATATGTTATACTTCTAATTACCCGGGAATACTGAAGCCACTGCCCCTTGGAGGATAGATCAGAATACTTGCAGGCATTTCTGTTTCCCTGGTACTAAGCGATTCGTATTGAAGTCGCGATGCAGGATTTTACGACAGGATTGTACAACGCCATCTAGCGTCAAGCTTACAATTATTGAAAAGGTAATACAAAAATGTTTATGTGGTGCATGATTTATGCAAGTATGACTCTATTCTGTTCTATATGCTCCGTAAGCGGTACGGAGGCCGTGTTGCTCGAAGTCCGTAACTTCGAGCAACACGGAAGGGAGTAGCCATACGCTGCATTCCCCTCTGTCAAGGTACAAGCCAAAATTAGGCATATGCATGTCTATGTGTTAGTTGTGTGTGACTCATCTGTACACAAATTATTTTTTCTTTTTTATGTCATTTTTTGTGACAATGTCATAATTACTATCAAGTGACAGTTTAAGTTTTGTATGTAGGTGTGCGGAACTAAACTTGTGTGCACATTTCCCCCCGCAAAAAATGCCAGAAAAATTGTCATAGTAAATTGTCGCTATGCCCACTCCCTCCGTCCGGTACGGAGGCCGTGTTGCTCGAAGTCCGTAAGAATCATAATTTTTTTTAATCTATGGTAAGAATGATATGTTCTTGTCGATGAAGTATTTACCATTATTCCCTATTTTGCGCGATCTCTTTGAATTTCTTCTTTACTTCTTCCTCTAAACATCCTCTGCAGCGGTAAGAGGAATGTATTTTTCGGGCTGTGCGCACTTATATATAAACAAGAACAATAAAAACAAAAATAACCTACTTTAAACTCTCTATAACGACGGAACCAATTTTGATGAAGTTTACACTATTCCTTAAGTTGGATAAACTTAGATAGAAAACATACATACCTACACCTAAATTTGGCACACAAGTTTTGAGGAACATTATCAAAAAATTGGCAATTCTGACAATCTTACATATGGGTCGAATTGATAAATAACGACCTTTTTATTTAAGTCGGTAAAAACACAATACGCCACCAGGTTTGGCCATGGTTTGGCCAAATCTGCTCAATGTTGATAATACATCGTAAATATATTTCTATCGATATTTCTTTATCAAATGAAGACGGCCATCTGGCACGTAGAATGTAGCCAATTTTGCCATTTTTCATCTGGTAGGCGATACGTGTTTAGCCCAATTGCACTTCATGCTGGCAGTCTTAGGTCATAAACCACATCTGCTATTTGTGCATTAAAGCGTAGCTCCCCACTTGATTAGACCGCAATGGCTTAGTTTTACGGCTGTCATCATTGATGGCAGCCGTAAAACTAAGTCAGATGTATTAGACAGCTTAAAAAATCTGACACCAGTGTTGGCCACTTATACACACGGAAAACATACAATACAATTTTATAGAGAATATTGCAAGCTGTGAACGAAAAGCCTCCTCCTATACTAAATATCTATAATTTTAGGCACCACACAATGTCGCAACTCTTAACTAGAGCTAACAACTAAAGAGTGTCTTATATTCAGTATGCAGGGCAATATAAACCGACACTCTTGATCGTAGAGGTGTTTATGCCCTGCGTCTGCTTGCGGTCTGCCCTCGAAAATCTTTTGCAGTAGGCACTATCCGTAGTACAGAATTCATGGTGTACTTCGAGGCGCCTTCTAATATAGTAGGCAGTAGTAGAATTGCAATATTTACAGGGATTCTGCCAACGCGTCGTAGGGATTAAATAATAAGAACTTGATTCAATTGCACTAGTTTGCATTTATGCACTCCTAGCTACTGGTATCAAGGTGTGCAATTCCGAAAAAAATTACAGATCTTAATAACGCCACCTAGTGTCATAGACATTTTAGGGTTTAATCCAGAAAGCATAGGGCATCAAGCAAAGGTTATGATTGTAAATTGCGTATAGCCCGGCAGAAAGGAGAACCATTCATCAAAATCAGAGATGCTTGTGTTAACCAAGAACCTTATATATTGGTAGACGCTTATTAATAAAGATGGTGTTAGATAAATACGTCTTCGTGCGCTTTGTTTTCCTGGTAGTTCACGGCAAACCGAGGCGCGTTCTAGAATATCGATTTTCATACAGACAGAAAATACTAAATAGGTACCTAATATGAAATAAAGGACCGTGAAGGAAGCAAGCTTGTTCAATTTATACAAAAAAAAATTGTTGGACTACATCGAAGAACAAATCTTGTAACTTGGACCATCGCCTACGATAACATTGTTTTCGCACTACGCGAGGAGCTGCGGATCGAGTTCGCAAAATTCAATTAATTAATTATTTCGTTTGTTTTGCAATTTGCATGAATGTTTTTAAATATTATATAATTTGTTCATGTAAGTGACGTTATGTTATGTCTTTTGAGTAAAATAAAGTTCTTTAAACCGAAATATATCTGAATTTGATCTGAATGCAACGGAGGCGCATTTTTTAAATATTTACGCGTTAAAAAACAATGGAATGAGTTTTGCATAATGTTTCAAATATTTTCACGACTAATACACACACGATTAATACAAAATATCGTATCGGTAATAAATTTAGTACATAATTATGTAATATCCGCGATAAATGAATAATATGAAATTGAAAATGAATTTCTTCAGTACAGTTTCATAGACGTTTTGCAAGCTTTAAACGAATAAACAGAGAAACTTCACCAACACTAAATCTCTATAATTTTAGGCACAATATACTATTGCTTATTATGTGGCACCATGCAAACTTGCAACTTTTGACGGAGCAACTAACTAAAGAGTGCCTTAATTTCATTCAATATGCAGGGCAATATAAACCAACTAATTCCCTGTTTCTTCCCACAAAACTCTCTTGCAGCACGAGAGGCACCTTCTTATGATAAATATAGGATTAAAAGAATTTGATTGGAGAGAACTAAATTGCATTTATGAATTCCTAGTGCCAAACAGTATTTTATGTGCGATTCAGAAAAGACCTTAATTACGCCACCTAGCGTCACAGACATTGTAGGGTTTTATCCAGCAGGTAAAGAGAACCAAGTTATAAAAACAGGTTTGGCAAGGATAGCCCGTCAGAAATGAGAACCATTTATCGAAATCAGAGATGCTTGTGTTGTTATGTATTGGAAGACGCTTAATTAACAGAGATGGTGTTAGCTAAAGAACATCTTTGTGTGCTATGTTCTCCTAGTAGTTGACGACAAACCGAGGCGCGTTCTAGAATATCGATTTTCTTGGCTCGAAGAAATAAAAAAATGAAAAAATTAATAAATAAAACTAATAAGGAATTAGTTCCCCATAATGTTTTCTACATAAATAAAAAAAAAACATACTTCTATGGTTTTCTAATATTTGATTGATACACTATAACGTATCGGTATAGCATTTATTACATAATAATGTTTTATTCGCGATAAATCAATTACAATTGATTAAAACTTTATTTCTTCAATACATTTTATAGTGATTATTGCAAATTGTGAACAATACAAAGAGTCTCCATTCATTCATCATCATGTCTTTTTTTTTCATCAGGTTTTTTAGTTTCCACTGTTGCAGCACCCTCTATGTACTACTAGAGCCATATATTAGGCATAACAGCCACTCTCCACGCTGGTAAGACGGGTTGGAGAAGTGTCTTTGATATTTAAAAGCTTTTGTTTAGCTTGTGTCGTCTTCTACGATATCCACGGGAAGATTTTCAGTGGTCCTATTCTACTCTGCCCGGAAACACGTGGCTCTACCCATACTAAATCTATATAATTTTAGCCACCACGTATTATTTATTACTTTTTCTGTGGCACCACACAAAATCTCAACTCTTGATGGAACAAACAACAAAAGAGTTATTACAAGGATGCTGGGCAATATAAACCAAAACTCTGATCATAAATTTTTAATTTCCCGCTTGTTTCCAGAAAACTCTCTTGTTGTTTTATTGTATGTCAATGCTTGTGACACCACTCGTGTGATATAAGAATAAAATAAAAGTCCGATAGAGACTGGTGACGTCAAAGTTTACATCATCATCATCTATACCTATATTTATAGAAAATAGCGTTTTTTTTTCAAGTGAGTTGGACATATATTTACGTAAAATCGTTATGTCCCGTTTGTTTTTAACACAATTTTTTATTATTTTCACTTTTAATTCCTACTTAACTTTTGAATATTTATGGAAAAATGGTTAGATTACATATATTTTGTTTCACGCATATGCCCTAGGGCATTACAGATTTTCTATCAACGCGTCGCTCAGGATTGAAAGAATTTAAATGGATTGAACAAGTTTGCATTTATGAACTTCTAGTGCCAAACAGACTCCCACTGGTATCAAGGTGTGCAATTCAGAACATTTTCCAGACTTTATAACGCCACCTAGAGTTATGAATGAATGAATGAATGAATAATTTATTTGAAGACATACACGACATAAAACAATATACAATTTGATAACACACCTTGTTTCACACTGTGTACGTCTTCAAATAGGTCCCAACTCAGCATATGTTGGTTATAAAGCCAACGCTGGTCTTCCGTTGGGACCTATGTTACAGGTATTGTAGGGTTTAATCCAGCTAGCATAGGGTATCAGCCAAAAGTAAAGGTTGTAAATTGTCAGGATAAGCCGTCAGATATGAGAACCATTCATCAAAAGCACAGATGCTTGATACCTTTTATATTCTAGACACTTACGATATAGATGGTGGTGTTAACTATCGCACGTCTTTGTTTATTATGTTCTCCTAGTAGTTGACGCACACCGAGGCGCGTTGTAGAATATCGATTTTCGTGGCTCGAAGACATGAAATAAAAAATATATATTATTGATCTGAGACATATCTGAATAAAAGATTGAATCGCATAACCATGGAAAGTAGGAAAAAGCATTTTTTTTAATATGCGCGTAAACAAACAAATAAGTTCGGCACATTTTTTCTAACAACTTTTCGCGGCTGTTACACAATATCGTATCGGTAACGCATTAATTAGTGAATGAATTATTAAAATACATTTTCTCAGTACAATTTCATAGTGATTTTCGCAAGTTGTGACCGAAAAAACAAAGAGCCACGTACTATTACATATTCTGTGGCATCACGCAAAATCGCAACTCCTTGACGGAGCAACCATCTAAAGAGTGTCTTAATTACATTCAGTATGCAGGGCAGGTGTACCAACACTTGATCATAAAGGTCATGTGGTCTCAACGCCTTATTCGTACGATTTGTTCTCAGAGACTCGCCTAGATGGCGCCACTCGAAACTACACAACATTGTATCTACCGTATTATGAGAATATAAAACATGATTCACAAAATATATCTTACTAAAAATCAAAACAATATTTTAGGCATAATATTTTAAAATGACACCGTATATTTAGTAAGTTAAAGGCTAACGCAGATTACCGCCATCTAGTATCGAGTAGCAAGCAACTCTCCTGCGCCATACGTTCGCCTGCTTTTCGCAACCTTAATTTGGTCCAGTATTTTTGTATGAGGTGGGCAGTCTATTACGTTAGTATTATATTGTCTTTGTCAAGGTGTTAATTCCCTGCGCCTGCCTAGAAAAATGTTTTGCACCACACCAATTCTTGGTGTACTATTTGAATTTCGAGGCGCTTTCTAATAATTGAACAGCAATATTTACAGAGATTATACTGACGCGTCGTATATGATTAAAAGAATTTGATAGGATTGAACTAGTTCGCATTTATTTATAAACCAAACATTGGGTAAATGCACTAAGACCAAACAGTATCCTTGAAGTATCGAGGTGTGCGGTTCAGAAAATTTTATAACGCCACCTAGACGTAGACATTGTAGACTTACGTAGACGTAGATTGTAGAATCTAGCAAGTATAAGGCATCAAGCAAATGTTAGGGTTGTAAATTCGCAGGATAGCCCGTCAGAAATGAGAATTATTTATCAAAATCAGAGATGCTTATGGTTACCATAACTTATATATTGGTAGACGCTCATTAATATAGATGGTGTTGTTATCTATAGAATATCTTTATGCTCTATGTTCCCCTGGTAGTTGACGACAAACCGAGGCGCGTTCTAGAATATCGATTTTCTTGGCTCGAAGAAATTAAAAAATATATTAATGACAAATTGACACGCGTAACTATAAAAATACGGAAACGCCATTTTTTTTAATATTTACGCGTAATTAAATCATCATCATCATCAGTAGGTCTTCTTTGTCTCCACTTTGAGCACAACCCTCTCTGTACTACACTTAAGCCGTTATTAAATAAATAAGAAATATATTCCGCATAATGTTTTCTAATATTTTCTCGATTAATACAAAATATCGTATCGGTATCGAATTTGTACATAAATGTGATAGCCGCGATAAATGAATTACATTCAATTAATTAAAACATATTCATTATAACTTAATTTCTTCATTACAATTTCTTTGTGATTGGATTGCAAGCTGTGACGGAATAAAAAAAAGAGCCACCACTCATACTAAATCTTTATAATTTTAGGCACCACGTACTATTACAAAATCTGTGGCACCACGCTTAATCGCAGCTCTAGACGGAGCAATCAACTAAAGAGTGCCTTAATTACATTCAGTATGCAGAACAATATAAACTAACACTCTTGATCATAAATTTTGAATACTCTGCTGCCTCCCAGAAGATTATCTTGTGCTGCAAGATAATTTTCTGGGAGGTTGTACCATTCTTGGTGTACTATTAGAACTTGGAGGTACCTTCCAATAGTTAAATAGCAATATTTACAGAGATATTATTAACGCGTCGTATAGTTCAATCCAATCAAAATTATTAAATCATATATGATTAAAAGATTTTGATTGGATTAAACTACTTTGCATTTATTTATGGACACCCAGTACCAAACAGTCTCTTTCAAGAATCGGGGTGTGCGATTCAGACAATTTTATAACGCCACCTAGACGCAGACATTGTAGGGTTTGATGCAGCAAGCATAGAGCATCAAAAAAAAGTTAGGGTTGTAAATTCGCAGGATAGCCCGTCAGAAATGAGAACTAAATATCAACATCAGAGATGCTTGTGTTAAACATACCTAATATATTGGCTTATTAATAGATGATGTTAGTTAAATAATATCTTTCTGCGCTATGTTCCCCTGGTAGTTGACGGCAAACCGAGACGCGTTCTAGAATATCGATTTTCATGACAAAAAGAAATAAAAATATGAAATATATTTGAATTTTTGAAGATTAAGAATTACGACACGCATTTTTTTTTTAAATTTACGCGAATTTAGTACATAATAATGTAATATCCGCGATAAATGAATAATATGAATTTAAAAAGTCATGACTTTGGTACAGTTTGATAAAGATTTGCAAGCTGTAAATGAACAAACAGGGAGCCTTCACCCATACTTAATCTCTATAATTTTAGGGACAACATACTATTGCTAATTCTGTGGCTCCACGCAAACTCGCAACTCTTGACAGAGCAACTAACTAAAGAGTGCCTTAATTACATTCAGTATGCAGGGCAATATAAACCAACACTCTTGATTGTAAAGGTGTTAATTCCTTGCGTCTGCCCAGAAAAATTGAGTTGCAGCACACCATTCTTGATATACTATTAGAAACTTCGAGGCGCTTTATAATAGTTAAATAGCAATATTTACAGAGATTTTACTTGTTTAATTGGATAAAACTAGTTTACATAATTATGTATAACATAGGCTAAGTTTTTCATCAATTGTAAAATTTATAGGTTGAGACTTGTTGTTAGCACTTTGTAACGATGCGCATGATAACCTTCATGCTGCATCTTGCTTTTCACCTCATTTCTCAATCATCATCACCCTGTCCACTTTCATTTCGAAATTAATTTTAAATTCCAAATTTAATTCCAAATTCCATTTTCAAATCTTCTTCGCAGTCCTTCCTCATCACTCAGTCATTCTATTCAATTCCTTTCCTAAGTTTGGTCGTGATCTCTGGACCCTTGCTTACAGGCACTCGCCTACAATATTATTTTATTAATTGTATTTTTAACAAGTAACAATGTAAACTATGTGTGAAGCATAATATAATATCATAAACTGTGTTGTGTTTGTAATCTATCACCCTGAGCTCTCTCTCTCCGCTGAGCATCTGATACACCCACACCTATACTATATTCATGTTGGGCCTACTCTAACGAGCTGGGTGAGTAGGACCCGACAACTTTTATTATTAAAGTATGATTTTATGTTATATAGGTATATGATTGCTGTAAGACTCCCTAACATTAAATAAATAAATAAATGTTTATGTACCAAACATTATCCCACAAGTATTGAGGTGTGCAATGCAGAAAATTTTATAACGCCGCCTATTCGTAGACATTGTAGGGTTTAAAATCCAGCAAGCATAGGGCTTCAAGCAAATGTTAGGGTTGTAAATTCGCAGTATAGCCCGTCAAAAATGAGAACTATTTATCAACCATATCTTATGTATTGGTAGACGCTTACTCATATAGATTAGGGTGTCCCGAAAAATTCTTTTTTTTTATTTTCGCTACTTAAGACCATTCAAAAGTTGCGTTATTTGTTGTAGATTACTGTAAAAATAATAAAAAAAATATAAAAATATATCTTGAGGGCTCTACCAGCAATTTTATTTCTTTAAAAATCACTTATGTAGCCTTCCAGTTCATATCGTCTTTCCTAATTTATTTAAATTTTTCCCACTTTATTTCTTTATTTTATTTATAGCTGCACCCTAAGTTATCATTTGCAGGCAACAATAGAATATTTTTAATTCAGTAATTGGATTTGATCGCACTTGCAAAATTCATATTCTGACATATATTTGTTACATTTTCTGCTTCTACGGTAATGCAGTTCGTCTCAATTCTATTAAGGTTTTTTTTTTATTTATTTTTTATTCACTTCTAATCAATGTAAGCTCCTACAAGCAAATTAAACTTTAGTGCTGTAAATACACTGCGAGAATTGCTCTTTTCTGTTTCTCTGGCCTTTAATATTTTGCGAAATGCAAGTTATCGTACATGGTCTCTATTGTGAAATAACATTTAACTGATATATTATTTTTGTACAATTGCATCAATATATCTGCTACTCTGTTTTTTATTTATTTTTTCTTGTCAATAACAAGACAATTATCTTTGAAAGAGACCAATTCTACGTCAGCAAAGACCACCAAAGCGACCGCTGCCGCAGATCGCGTTGATCACAGCGTTGGTAGATCATATCGATCACATTACACACATAGCTACTATTGGCTGCGCTGAAATGTTGCAATTCAATTAAATAGCTATGAAAATCATTTATAAGCTTGCTTGTCACTATTCGAAGAAAGCTTTGCTGTAGGCGACTGCGGCCGAGGCAGCAACTCGCGCACTGCTCCAAGTTTGTTTTCTTTGATAACATGTGAGCTCTATCCACGTAATTTTTTTTTTTGTCTTTGATCTGTCTTTGAAATTCTTGCCATTTTTTGCATCTATATCACTTATTGCCAATTTCCTATCAGTTTCTTTGTTTAGTAAAACGACTGTTTCAGAATATGAATTTCTTAGGTTTTATGCAGGGACAAATATAAAATGAAGTGCACTTACAAGTAGCAATATTGAAAAGTTTGTTTGTTTGAGGATTCCAAAAAGCAATTTGCTTTCGTAGTCGTATTTTTTTTTAATTTCGTATCAATTATAATATATAAACAGGTATGTCGAAATAATATGATTTCAGCAACTAGGTAACTTGTAGATAAACGATGGAAATCGAAGCTTTGGGCCAAATCGTGTCAAGTTATCTAAGTTGGAAGGAAATTGGCCATTCTTCTGTAGTTTTAATTTATTTTCATCAAAATGATTTTGATAAAGTCTCTTAAATCTGGTAGATAGCGATCGCCAAATTTTTAACATGATCCCAACACAGGTAACTCCTTTTTTCTTGAATCCATTATTGTATGTTGCCTACTTAGTTGTATAAAAATTAAAAATGTAACAATCACTTATTTTATTAGTATTAGTAGTAGGAAGTACATAGTAACATCATATAGCAAATAAAACCATAATAGAAGTGAGACAAACTGCTTCACCGTAGAAGTAGAAAATGTAACAAAAATATGTCGAAACATGAATTTTACAAGTTCGATCAAATCTATTAACTGACTGAAAACATTCTATTATTGCCTGCAAATGATAACTTAGGGTGCTGCTATCAATAAAATAAAGAAATAAAGTGGGAATAATGTAAAAAAATTAGACAAGACGACATGAAGTGGAAGGCCACTTATGTGATTTTTTGAAAATAAAATTGCTGGTAGAGCCTTCAAGATATATTTTTATATTTTTTTTATTATTTTTACGGTAATCTACAACACATAACGCAACTTTTGAATGGTCTTGAGTAGCGAAAATCAAAAAAAAGTTTTTTTCGGGACACCCTAATATAGATGGTGTTAGCTAAAGAACATCTTCGTGCGCTATGTTCTCCTGGTAGTTGACGGCAAACCGAGGCGCGTTCTAGAATATCGATTTTCTTGGCTCGAAGAAATTGAAAAACATATTCATCATTTCGTGTAGGTGACACGGTCAGTCGACCATGCACACCCAAATAATATAATGCAATTAATCTGAATCACAGAGGTGACGGAAAAGCCGTGTTGCTCGAAGGGTGTATCTGAATGCTAGATTGACACGCGTAATCATAAAAGTAGGAAAACGCATAAATTTTTAATAAACTGCGTAAAACAAATAATATAAGTTCTGCATAATGTTGTCTAATATTTTTGCGATTGTTTCGGTATGGCATTTCTCTCGCTTTCCAGAGCGTTTTTCCCGTTGCATCCTCAGCTGGAGTGCTTTGAAGCCTGGGGTCCGCTTTCCTGCTTAAACCATACCTATATAATTCGGCCGTAGTTTTACGACCGGCTGCCTGCCTGTCGTCAACCTATTCCCTCGGGAATCTATTGTTTAAAAGAAAGGATAGATGAGATGATAAATGAATTACATTTAATAAATTTCATTTCCTCGGTACAATTTTATAGTGATTATTGCGACTTTTTTTTTTTTGCTATCCAGATCCCAGTAATGGGTAAAAATCTTCCCTTTCAGTATACACCTCTTTCTATCTCTTGCGATCTTTATTTTTTTGTCAAAAACAAGTCATATGTCCATCTCATTTTCAGTTTGCCCCTTGATCGCTTCCTGTCAGTAGGTATCCATGAGATGGCCCATCCATATACCAATCTTTCTGGCATTATTCGGCAAACGTGGCCAGCCCAGTCCCACTTTTACGTAGCAGATTTCAACTGAACGCCACCTAGCGTCACAGACATTGTAGGGTTTAATCCAGCTGGCAAAGAGAATAAAGTTAGGGTTGTAAAACAGGATTGGCAGGATAGACCGTCAGAAATGAGAACTATTCATCTAAATCAGAGATGCTTGTGTTGTTATGTAATGGTAGACGCTTAATTAATAGAGATGGTGTTAGCTAAAGAACATCTTTGTGTGCTATGATCTCCTGGTAGTTGACGTCAAACCGAGGCGCGTTCTAGAATATCGATTATCTTGGCTCGAAGTAATTAAAAAAAAAAATAATGATGAAAAATATTGATAAATAATATTATATATATTAAATATAACTAGAATATATCTGAATGATTTATTGACATGCGTAACCCTAGAAGTAAGGACACGCTATTTTATTAAAAAGGTGAGCGTAATAAATAAAACTAATAAGGAATTCGTTCCGCATAATGTTTTATAATATTTGATTGATACACTATATCGTATCGGTATCGCATTATTACATCATAATGTATTATTCGCGATAAATGAGAAACAATTATTTAAAACTTCATAATAGTAAATGCAAGCTGTGAACGAATATACAAAGAGTCTCCCCCCATTCATTCATCATCGGGTCTTTTTTTTCCTCTCTCCCTCTTTGTACTACTACATATTATGAGCCAGAGCAGTCGACGATTTGGCCTACACTCTCCACGCTGGCCAGACGAGTTGGACAGGTGTCTTTGATATTTAAAAGCTTTGTTTAGCTTTTTTTTTCTAAGTCGCCTTCGATGATATCAACGAGAAGACTTGGAGTGGTCCTATTCTACTCTGCCGGGAAACACGCGGCTCCACCCATACTACATCTCTATAATTTTAGGCATCACACAAAATCGTAACACTTGATGGAGCAAACAACTAAAGAGTGCCCAAATTACATTCAGTATGCTGGCCAATATAAACCAACAGTCTAATGATAAATTTTTAATTCCCTGCTGGTGCCCAGAATAATCTCTTGTAGCACACTGCACACCATTCGTGTGATATAAAAATATAAAGAAAAGTCCGATAGAGACTGTGACTTTAAAGTTTACATCATCATCATCATGTATATATTTGCCATAGAAAGTAGCGTTTTTTGCGAGTGAGTTGGACATATTTTCGTACGTTATGTCTCGTTGGTTTTTAAACCAATTTTTATATTCACTTTTAGTACTACTAGTAAATTTTGAATATTTGTGGATAAATTGGTTAGATTACATATATATTTTATTTCACGCATATGCTCTAGGGCAATATTCACAGATTGACTACCAACGTGTACATAAAAAGGAAAAAAAAAAATTTGTGTATTGAACTAGTTTACATTTATGAACTTCTAGTCTTTAACAGACTCCAACTGGTATCAATTCAGATTCAGCACGTTTTCCAGACTTTGTAACGCCACCTAGCGTCACAGGCATTGTAGGGTTTAATTCAGCAAGCATAGGGCATCAAGCAAAAGTAAGGGTTGTAAATTTTCAGGATAAGCCGTCAAATATGAGAACCATTCATCAAAATCAGAGATGCTTGTGTTATGTGTATTAGTAGACACTTACGATATAGATGGTGGTGTTAGTTATAGAACATCTTCGAGCGCTATGCTCTCCTAGTAGTTGACGGCAAACTGAGGCGTAGTAGAATATCGATTTTCGTGTCTTGAAAAAATTAATAATTAAAAAAGTATATATTATTGATCTAAGACTTCACTAAATACAAGATTGAATCGCGTAACCATAGAAGTGATCAAACAAATAAGAAATAAATTCCGCATCGTGTTTTGTAACATTTTCGCGATTGATACGAGTAGACAATATCGTATTGGTTTCGTATTTATTCTATTTATTACACAATAATAATTGAATTACATTTTATTAAAGACTCAATTTCATAGTGATTATCGTAAGTGACCAAATAAACAAAGAGCCTCTACCCATACTATTTAGTTAAATCTCTATAATTTTAGGCACCACATACTATTACATATTGTAGCACCACGCAAACTTAAGATTGTCTCAATTACATCCAGTATGCATTTATGCAATATCAGCCAACACTCTTGATTACATATCCAGGTGTAAGTTGAATAGTTCTACCAACGCTTTAACATAATTTTATTGAACTGACTTTTTTGCATTTATGATCTCCTAGTGCTAAACCCGGTATCGAAGGGGGCGATTCATAAAATTTTAGACCTTAATAACGCCACCTAGCGTCACAGACATTGTAGGGTTTAATCCAGCAAGCACGGGGCATCAAGCAGTAAATATTCTGATAAATATGGTTATGATTGTAGATTGCATAGATATCAGAATATTTAAGGTAGATTGCGTAGACTGGGTACTGCACGTCAGATATAGAACTTTTCATCAAAATCAGAGATGTTTGTGTTAACCAAGGCCCTTATGTATTCCTTGGTTATTTATCTATATAAATACGCACATAGATGTTCGTTATGTTCTCCTAGTAGTTGACGGCAAACCGCGCCTCGGTTTGCCGTCGTTCTAGAATATCGATTTTCTTGGCTCGAGGAAATAAAAAAAAAATGTGAAATATTAGACATACTCGTATATTAGAACATTGACACGCGTAAGGGTTTCTAATGAATAAAAATAAATCGCATTAAAATTGTTACGCATATTTAATTATTACCTATAATTTGTACCTATTGAAAAATGTTCCTAGCAATCTATATGCGACTGATTAATATGACAAAAGACATTGCGAGTCAATCTTAATGCCCTCAGATCCTTAACCATCATGTACCTACAATTAAAACCCTGTCCGATTCTAACAGGCGGCTTAGCCCGTCAATATGAACAACTTTTCGTATAGGACTAATGCTGAAAATGCGAAAATCTATTCAACATTTTAATAATAATAGAAATTGCCCGGCCGGCTGAACACTTTTGTATCCCGGGATTATAATATTTTCGAATTTCTAACATTTTGGAAAATTTGTTCACTTTGATGGGCTGACTCACCATTTTTAGCAAAGGTTTTACTACTATTTTATGTTTGTGTAATTCCGCTTGAGTTGTGTATTATAAGTGTCCCTCTCTGGAAAAAAATACGTAAAACAACGTTTTCCGTATCAGCTAAGCCGTTTACAACCAAAATTCAAAGAACAAAGAAGACTCATTATGCGTACTCGTTACAATTACAATTACTGATAATAACTTGTCAAGTTACTTGTCTGTTAATGACTACAGCCCGCATACAGTGGATTTGCATGAGCCTTGAGGAAAAATTGTAGAAAATACTCAATAGAATTGATGTCGCGATGTAGAGGCTTAGATAAACTAAACTAGCCCATCATTATGTTATTTACCCTTTAATTAATAAAGTGAAAATAAAAAATCTATATCTATATGGCACAGAGCCCAAAGGCCAAAATTAGTAGTTCTCCGAAACTGTGCTTGAAAAAGAACGACGTGGTAGAATCGCTTGAGGAATTAACTGTGGGAATTAGGTACCATCTTAACCCGAAAAAAACTTTTTACGCATCTCTAACAAATTACTGTGACGTCACTGTTCAGTAGCATTTTCTGTAAATAATTTTAGTATAAACTGTCATCTGTAATCTGTAAGTACCTAAAAGAGATTTTGTATCAATAATTTTTTTCGCCGATGTGTGTGAAAGGTATATGAGTCTGATGAAACTCGTGCTAAATTCCAGGAAATAAAACTTTATTTACTCAACTGACAAAAAAAGTGAGAAAATGCTACACTATCAATGACAAAATGCTGGGAGTCTACTTTTTAACGTCGACAGTTCAACGCCCTCCTATTGTATCTTTGTGTGTCTGTCAATCGAGTTGACACTATAAGATTGATGTGTCTACATCTGTCTACATTGTCTTTTATATTTCTGTATGAGAGATCCATCCAGAAAACGAGTAATGTTTTTCGCGCGTATATTTATTATGGGTGTATGTATGAGAGTATGTCTTTTATATTCTGTAGCGTAAACGATAACAGATAGGCTCCGTCTATCCCGGAAGGGATAAATTTGTTATTCGTACATTGTACCATGCAGAATCTCTGTGACCGTATTCAGCTTGCATTGAATCATATGTGTGTTTTTAGCTCGTACCTCACTCCTAAAGTCCGAACAATGAGCGATAAAGGTGCAAATCGACGTGCTGCTATGAATTATACATCCAAATCGAATACAATAATCAATTAACCATATAGAACATTAACTTTTATGACTCCGTTTGTCCCGAAAAAAGTCATTGACGTAAATCAAAATTGATTGAAGTAGTTGTGATGTTTATAAAGTTGCATCATAAACAAAAACCTAATAATAAAAAAATATTTATTTACTATGCACATCCGTGTTTGGGTCATAGGATTACACCATCTTACCAAATTTCACCTAATTTGGTTCAGTAGATTCGGAGGAAATCGGCTGTGACAGACGGACGGACGGACAGACAGACGCACGAGTGATCCTATAAGACTTCCGTTTTTAATTTTTTGTACGGAACCCTAAAAAACCGTATTACTTCGTTGTAAAACAACTACGACTTAGGCTGTCTTGAACACAGGGGAAGAATTTTATCAAAATCGTTGCTTTAAGGTGCCAGCCTGTCAAAATAAACAACGTTTGGACCAATGGTGGGAACTAAAAAGTTTTCTGATATTGTTATACAAATAGCTGGACTGGCCGAAAATTTTTCTATAAAAATGTATGTTTTTTTTCGATTGTACCTACGTAAAAAACAAGCGAGAGTTGTGGCCGCATTGGCTTCGACCATAGATACTTATCAGAAGAGTTTCGACTTACATCTAAAAAATTCCACTACACTTCAACGCTTCGCTCATCTACACACCGTTTAACAGCTACGCTACGCATCTTCGGCTTTGCACATCTCTGGCAAACACACACGTTTAACACATCCACACTCTTAACGCATTCACACACCGCTCAGCTACCTAGCATATGATACCTCTGATAGAAACGCAGTCAAGTTTACGCACTTGTAACACTCCTGGTGTTGCAGTTGTCTATGGGCAGCGGTGATCACTTACCATCAGGTGACCCGCTTGATCGTTTGCCGTCCCGTACCATAAAGACAAATCTCAAAGTGGTTGAACTCTCTGCCGTGTGGTTCCCGGCAGAGCAGAATAGGACCTCTCCAAATCTTTCCGTGGATGTTGTAGAAGGCGACTAAGGAAACACAAGCTAAACAAAGCTATAAACATCGAAGAGACCTCTCCAACCCGTCTGGCCAGCGTGGAGAGAGAGCCAAATCTTCTGACTGCTCTGGCGAATATATGGCTCTGGTAGTCAGAGAGGGTCACGCTCCTGCAGTGGAGATTAACAAAGACCTGTTGATGATGATGATGATAAATAATAAATAAATAAATAATAAATAAATATATACGGACAAATTACACAGATTGAGCTAGCCCCAAAGTAAGTTCTTATGAAAGACTTGTGTTATGGGATACTAACTCAACGATAGAATATTTTATAACAAATACATATATAGATAAACATCCAAGACCCAGGTCAATCTAGAAAAGGTCATTTTGCATCTTGACCTGACCGGGAATTGAACCCGGGACCATCCGTGTCGCAGGCAGGCGTGATGACCGCTGCGCCACGGAGCTCGACAAACATGATGGATGAACTCATTTGGGTTAATCCCTCAGTACTCTTGAACACGATAACAAGTTACGACTCTCACGCATCGAGTTGTTTAGTACGTACTAATGCTATTTTCTATTGTCTATCTATACTTATCAAAAGTACCTAGATATCCTCAAGGTAAGCCCTTGGTGGTCGGATAAATATTGGGTTTTTCGTGACGATCACGTTAATAGTACAAGTTTTATGGAAAATCATTAGTTTTCAGTCATTAAAAACCTTGCACAACCACTTACCGTCATCGTGGGATCGTGGGGTAGGTCATAAAAAGTAGCCACCAAGGTGTTATTTGATTACAACAAAAGTCAGTTCGTTTTGACGTGAAGGATGGACAAACAAACGCTTTTTGTTTTAGAAGTGTTTTCATGCATCCAGAATGCTATTCTGATATGCTGATAATAGCTTGACCCTATTATCAAAGGCAATATCGCTATTATTAACCCTCCGCAATCTGTCCATCCGTCTGTCACAGGGCCGTATCTTTGGAAACTTAATAGGAATCCAATCGAGACAATTTTGCAAATAAAATTAAATGGACTTTATAATCTGAAATTGGTGTAGTTTGGTGTTATAAATGCTCGTGCTCAAGAACAATTTGTGAAATAGTTAAAGTTAATGGACTCGTATAGATTTGTCACAGAAGCTCCCACGAGGCTACCAAAGAACATACGCCATCTTTGATGCCACTTATATTAAAAACTATATACCGTACAACGCCGATACTTAGTATCTCATTATACTGGACTTGGGCAGAATCACTGAAATCTCGGTGTAAGCCATACTTTAAAAGAAGAAGAAAGGAATCCAATCTCTATCTATTATCTTGACCCTTATTTTCTTTCCAGATGGTTCCACGGCATAATGTCAGCGAAGGAGGCAGAGGACCTGATCATGGAAAAAGGCAAGAACGGCTCCTTCCTCGTCAGGGAGTCACAGGCTCACCCAGGAGAGTACGTGTTATCTGTGAGGGTCCGAGGGAGGGTCAGCCACGTACTCATCAGAAAACAGGTCAGTACATTTCTTGTATTTAATAGATATTATATTTCTACAGGAATAGACAGTCTTATCCGGAGGCATACGCTTAGGCAAACGCTCTGGCAAACTCAGTTTTAAGAATCCATCGTGAGATGGCAGTATGTTCATTTCTAGTCAACTAGACTAATTAGAATGTTTTAAAGCGTAAAAAGTATAGTACGCATTTATTTGGAAGATAAAAATGTAATTCTGATTTAATGCAATAATCGAAAACGCTTTCTTTAGTTACTTGTAATAATTAATATCTATTAAGTATAGCACATAGCGCCATCTATATATAGTACAACATCTGTTTGTATGGAAATTCGTAGACACGTCAAAGATGATACCACCATGGTCACAGATATGGTAGCTGAATGCGAACCAGATTTAACCTTCAAGTACCGAGGTGTGGTCTAACAGACACTTTGAGAGTAAAAACTGTTTATTTACATTTTTGTTAACGACGATTTATCTACACAAAAAAAGTTTTCACTAATAACGCTAGGTTGTCTAGCAGATATCACGTCATTACTGATTTCAGACTCGAAAAGCACGGATTAGTAAAAGGTTAAAGTGTAAGTCACATCGCGTGCGGCATGTACGTTTGAGTTTGTTTGTGCTTTGTTTTTCGAATGTGTAAGTGGCCAACACTGGTGTCAGATTTTTCAAGCTGCCTAAAGGCATCTGACATAGCTTAACGACTGCCATCAACGATGACAGCCGGGACCAACGGCTTAACGTGCCTTCCAAAGCACGGAGGAGCTCGAGATATTCCATGCCACTTGCGGTCACCCATCCAAGTAGGGACTGCGCCAGGGGTTGCTTAACATACGTAAGCGCTCATAGAGCTCACACCCACTGGACCATCGGGCTCTTCATGTTTGTGCTGTTGTAAATTGAAGTGATTAATAGACGCGAGAAAATGGAAAAATGTTAATTTATACACTACACCATTATAGAAACCGATATTACCGAATCCAATTGTTATTTTACCTCGGTTCGATAAGTAAGAACCTACAACACACTTCTTTATCCCTTGCGGAATAGACATAGCTCAGGTCTATAAGACCTGTGGCGGGTGGACTGTATGTATATGGAAAACTAAATAAAAGGCGAAAATGTAAACGAGAAAATGGATTATAATACAAGCACTTCCATAGTAACGATAACAACCAAACACAAAAACTGACAATGTAAAAAACAATAGCAAAATATATTTATAAAAAAAGGACAATATACACAAAAAGAGTTCGTAACAAGACCCAAAGCCACGTTGAGCATAGTGTTGGGCGTGGAGATGGAAAACGGAATCAAAATAGTGACGGGTTAATAGCCGCATTACCAATTTTAACAAAAGAAAAAAAGAATTTACAAAATTATTGAATACCTCGCTTACTTTTACCGCGTGACGTCATTGTATCCGACAGCTAACTTCTTGCTACTCATACAATATAGGATTTGGGGTCACGCAGCTCGCTATGGGCTAGGGATCCTTTTTGTGTGGCGCTATGGGTCCTTTCTGAATGAGACCACAGAGGGAAATGATTACGATGACTTCACGCCTCGTCTGTCTGCTGCATTGCGACTTTTACGAATATAAGTTTACGGATCTTTCAAACTTTATTGTAAATCGCAGAAAATAATTACATATATTAAGTTTAAACTTATAAATTTAAAAAAAAAATACATTTTTAAAACAATTTTCCTAAACCCACTGAAGATTTTAATATTTGTTTCAGAAGGCTCAATAAACATGGGTCTAGCTGCTGCCATTACGCAGTTGTAGTAGTAGTCTAATGAGATGCCGTTAAGAAGAATGAAAATAAAATCAAAATAAATAAATACTAGGTACTTATACGGACATATCACACAGATTGAGCTACCCCCAAAGTATGTTCGAGACTTGTGTTATGAGATTCTAATTGAACTGGAATCGGACTCCGTAGATCAAGTAGATTGTCACTGTTTACATAAGGTGTTATTTCTCGGTGCGATGTCATACTTCATAAAGAATTTGAGTCCAACTCACACTTAGCGACTATTTACATCATCTATTCTGTTATCCCTATCGTCACCAATTTATTCCTTCCTTCTTCCACACCTTTTCCCACTTTATGTGGAGCCTGCACAGCATGTCAGTTTCTTCCACTTCACTCTATCGCTGGTCATACTCTCTGTTAAACACTTCTTACTCATGTCCTCTCTTACGCATTCCATCTATCTTTTCTTTGGTCTTCCCCTATTTCTTCGACTTCCATTCCCAAAACTCTTTTCGGGTAGGTACCTACATGATTTTCATTCCTCCTCATAACATGGCCATACCAACCTAACCTATTTTTATTTCCTTTATTTATTGATGCACATATTTAATACATTTTTAAATATTTACACATATAAAAAATAAACATTTAAAAATATAAAAAATAGTAGCCCACCGATATCGGGAACAGGGTCCAACCTACCGGCGGTCAGGGCTCCAGGGAAAGGAACCTCCTAACAATACGGGCCGTGTCCAGGAGAACTGCCTTCTGAATCAAGCCCTTGATCCAGCCGCCTAACGAGAGCCTCTTCATAACCTATTATTATTATTATCGTCACTAATTTATTCACCACCTAATTTTGTATTACTACGTTAAACTAAATTCTTTAATTTGTTGGTTTGAACACACGGAAGACATTACTCTTTTTAATTACCTTCATAGTTAACTCACTTGCCAAAAGCGGATAAATTATGTAAATTAGACTTCTAATGGGAGGATTTAGAGGACACATTGTACTCCAGTATGGTGTATTTAGCTCTTATTGCTCTCATCTGGCTATATATGGCTCTGGTAGTACAGATACAGATAGACAGATGGATAATACGTTTATTTGATTTACCACAAACACAAAATAGCAAAAAAAAAAATGAGTCGCACTCTCGGGAGTGCCGGCAGAAGTAAAAACTTGAAGGCGCTCCTATAGTAACACTAGCGCCACCCAGCAATTAATTCTTTTATTCCTTAATTATATCGAATTTAAAAATTCTAAAAAGTACATATAATTAGAAAATTACTTGTAGTATTTTGGTTTTCATTTTCACTAATTCGTTTGATACATTATAGAGAAAAACAGATTAACGCCAAAAGTGGCCACTTTTGGCGTTAACCTGTTTTTCTCTTTAAATATGGCACTAATAAATTACTCATTATAAATAAAAAGTACTACAAGTGACTAACTAGTTTTGTAATGGTTAGATTTTTAAAATTCGATAGAATTTAGGATTTAAAGAATTTAATTGCTGGGTGGCGCTAGTGTTACTATAAGAGCGCCTTAGCGTTGTTTTTCGATCAAGTCACGTGTCCATCTTACGTATTTTCAATCTGACTAATCTATCAGTCACGTGACCTGTCGCGAGTTAAACATTTTTTCTCCATCACAAAGAGTGCACAGCGCCAGTAGAAGTTTCCACTTCAAAAACAAACGATCTTATATCTAAATTCTATCAAATCATGTTATCTGTCCGCCGTGTGGTTCCCGGCAGAGTAGAATAGGACCACTCCAAGTCTTCCCGTGGATGTCGTAAAAGGCAACTTAGGAAACACAAGCTAAACAAAGCTTACAAACATCAGAAATACCTCTCCAACCAGTCTGGCCAGCGTGGAGAGTGTAGGCCAAATCCTCTGACTACTATGGCTAATATATTGCTGTGGTAGTCTAGAGAGGGTCGTGCTCCTGCAGTGGAGACTAAAAAAGACCTGATGGATGGATGGATGGATGTTATTTGTGTGCTGCAGCAATGCAAAACGCCATAGCGATTCTTTTGTTCCGAGGAACAAGCTCTGATTTCCAGTGATTGCCGTCAAAGAAGAGAGAAAATACTTACTTTATAGATGTAGCTTTCTTCTGTCCATATGATGTGTAACGGTAAATTCAATATTATCTAAGTAATTTGTCGAGGTCCGTGGCGCAGCGGTCAACACGCTCGCGTGCGACTCGGGGGTCCCGGGTTCGATCCCCGGTCAGGTCACTATGGAAAAAGATCTTTTTCATCAATTTATATTGACATGGGTCTGTTAATCAATTAAATCATATTGACCTGGGTCTTGGATGTTTATCTATATAAGTATATATTATAAAATATAGTATCGTTGAGTTAGTATCCTGCGACACAAGTCCACAACTTGCTGTGGGGCTAGCTCAATTTGTGTGATATGTCCCTATATATTTATTTATTTATTATTTATTTATTTTCAAAATAGCTATACCTACTTATTACAAGCGCGTCTTGAAACTTGATCTCAAGCGTGTAGGAGGAGTACAATGTCGTGGTCTCTGATATTATTTAGCTTTTTACCCGACGACATAAATGGAAGGTTAAATTATTCGAGCGAATGCTACTATTGCTTTGACACCATAGAGTAAAATACATCACAACTATGTTTGGAGATTTGTAGTATTGACTTTGTTGATCTAAGATGAAGTTTCTGAATATAGATATCTCTGAATCTGAATATAGAATGTATTTTACTCATTATTTTTTTAAATTCTATTTTAGTTATTTATTTAAACTAATGTTCCTTCTTGCCTATATTATGCATTATTAATTAATTATAGTAAAATCCTTATAAATGTAAGTAGGTACGCTCCAATCTTAAGAGCGTATACTAGCAGTATTTTTTCAATATGGTTTCCATACAAATGTATTTCTCTATTTTCTCGCTGAAAACTGATTCTAGAGCCACAATTCTTTTTTCATCAAATCTAGTACTAAAATGGGAATGAAAAAAAAACTGTTTTTGTACATTTTTTTTAAACAAGTTTTTTTTTTAAAAATAAAACATAGGGTCATACCTATTTTAGTAGTAGATTGTATGTAACAGGAATTGTGCCTCTAGAAGCAGTTTTCAGCGAGAAAATAGAGAAATACATTTGTATGGAAAACGCACTGCTAGTATACCCTCTTAAATCCTAAAATGTCTAATCTATCTCTTGTGAGACAAAGTAAAGCGAAACTTAGAAGGTTGTAACATTAATTATGAAGATTTTAAGTATTCGGTTGTTAGAACCTATAAGATTATGGAGTAATTCTATGTAATGTATAAACAGTAACCTCATCAATATATCATCTATTGCGTTCAAAATCTGCGTGTTTTTATTATTGACCATTTTGAGTGTGGGCGTAGCTCTTTGAGTTATTTCTATAACGACGACAAAAAGAACAGTGAAGTGCGAGTTGTACTTGTTTGTCAAAGGTCTTTACAATTCTGAGGCCAGTTTAAACCTTCTAAAATATTACTTTAGTAGAATAAAACTTTTGATGGTGTAAGTATATAATGTGTCCTTTTAACATTATTTTTTTAAGTGATTGTAAGTAAATGTAGTTTTAAAAAATAGATAATTTTAATTTATTTAATAAATTAAATTAAAATAAACTAATTACATATTAAATAATTATGAATAATTAACCTAAAACTAAACACCTTAAAAAATATGATAAAATACCTAAAAAGTAATCGCTCGCAGAGGATAATTAAGTGCCTATATTTTTTTCTTTCAATGCAACGATTACTCGTTATTTTAATAGACTTTTCACGGGTAAATTCAACTTTATAGCTATAGCCTCTATAAGTTGTATGTACATAAACATCGTGACATAACATGTAGGTAAGAAAAACATAAACAATCACACTATTCACCCCTAAGGTTGGAGAGGAAAAGTTGGTACTCGATCCCACTTCAACTCATGGTACACCTTTAGTTTTTATAGCTTCTTTATCAATAGACTCAAGAGATTTTTGGATTCGAAATTACGATGTGGAACCCTAAAAAGCCAGCTGCGGGCCACTATTATTTTGAAGACAGTTTTTTGTTCGTTAGAGCGAATTACATACTCTTTATAATGACATCGTGGGCAGATTGGCTCCAGTCACGTACGGAATCTCGATAATATCCTGTAATATGTTCGAGTTTTTTTATGTTGGCGTGGTTAAAAATATATTAATTTCAAACTAAAATTATCTACCTACTTATAAAAAAATTAACTAAAAGTAAAACTACCTACACATAAATAAAACTTACTAATAATAAATTAAATACCTTTAAAATATATATTTACAAATCATACAGTCCCTCCAGATGCTCAACCTTGGGCATCGTGCCCATTACGATTGTGTAATAAATTTAAATAAATAAATACCTTGACCTAGGGAGCTTCCAGTTCTATGTTAGTAATTCATACGCAAGTGTTAAAAAATTGCAACAAAGAAAAAATTTAATACTTATCTTGAAATATGCAGTTAAGTTTCAGTAATGAAATTATTTTCATGTTAGTACTAAAAATGAACTATCTAAGTAAATTCCGGAACATAGCTGTTCACATAACTGGAGTAAGGAATCACTTTATAAAAAGATTATGATCATGAAAAAGAATAAAGGAAATAATTTCAGAGCAGATGGGTGACTCTCGCTCCGGTCCGTTTCTCGTGCAAAGGATGGCCATCGCGATTCAGCGTGGCAATGCTGCCAGCGTTTTGGGCACCTTTGTACGGGATACGATAAGAAGCGGTCTATTTAACTAACTTTTTTTTTATTGTATAAATTACATAGTTTTTTAATAATCTTGATCTAAATATGTCCTTGCGAGACATAGTTGTTCACATGACCGGACTATAGAATCACTTCATAAATACGAAGTGGTCGTGAAAAAGAAAAAAAAAAGGCAATATTTATTTTTGAAAACCATTTCTCCCCTCTTATGGTGTTTAACTACAAAAAAAAAATGCAACGAGTGACCTCATAATAATTTGGCATTGTAACAAAAATAAGATGGCTGGTTCGTGGTTCGATTCCCGGTTTTGACATGACTCAACTTGGGTTTTACGTCGTAATTCGTGTCTTGGTAACTCCCATGATGATTATAGCCTGCTTTTCGGGTTAAGTATAATTTCTACTAAATGAGCCGAACCAAGTCGGGTATACAGTGAAACAAAGAAAATTGCACCTTGTTCATAATACTTAAATTTCAGATTGGAATGGCGTAGAACCCGCCCATGTTCTTATGTCGACAATATTTAGTTCATTCAATTCACTCGGCCTCGCGAACTGCTTTTTTCTCATCCACTATCCATCAAAGCAAGTAGCATTTCCGAAGAGCCCGATGGCCTAGTGAGCGTGAGCGTTATAAGCGCTTCCGCATGTTAAGCAACCCCGGGCGCAGTCCCCACTTGGATGGGTGACCGCAAGTGGCATAAAAATATCTCGAGCTCTTCCATGCTTCGGAAGGCACATTAAGCCGTTGGTCCCGGCTGTCATCAATGATGGCAGTATGTCAGATGCCTCTAAGGCCGCTTGAAAAATCTGACACTAGTGTTGGCCACTTACACACACGAAAAACAAACAAACAGTAGCATTCCAAATACCTTTATCCCGATTCTCCAGTCATCAGTCAGTTAGGACCAATATAAGCCAAACTGCGCTCACCAACCAGCTTGCTAAGCGTGGTGAATATGGCAAAACCCAACAATGATAGACATCCTTGGGGGAATCCTGTGTCCAACATTGGACTTCTCGTGGCTGAGATGATGATGATATCAACAAAGCTTTTTAATACATTCATTGGATTTCTATAAAGCGTACCTGATGATTTACAATTACCAAATTCATAAAAGTTTTTGAGTAGGATAAATCCTTTTGTTTCCATGAAATGAGATATATTAATAACGTACCTCTCTTTTGGGCGTGGGTTAATAAACCTGAATTAAGTTTGTGAGAATCACGTGATCACCCTTAACGATAATTTTGTTTACGACCTCCTCAGACAGTAAACATAAGAATTTGGGAAGATTAAAAAATCCTGTTCCCTAAAACCGCCGTAATGCGCAGAATAATCGAATTAGGGCTGAGTTTATTTATGTAAAGGCTTTATACAGCTTTAATACAGCTGTTATATGACTGGGTTGCGGGGCACTAATTGGACGTTATGCCTTCGTAAAACACGGTACTGGATGCCAATGGCCGGTAAATTTTAGGTCCTTACCTTTGACTATTATCTCTAGACACCGTCATGCCTTCCATGCGTCGAGCTCCGTGGCGCAGCGGTCAACACGCTAGCCTGCGACACGGGGGTCCCGGGTTCGATCCCCGGTCAGGTCAAGATGGAAAAAGATCTTTTTCATATTGACTGGGTCTTGGATGTTTATCTATATAATTATATATTATAAAATATAGTATCGTTGAGTTAGTATCCTGCGACACAAGTTAACAACTTACTGTGGGGCTAGCTCAATTTGTGTGATATGTCCCTATATATTTATTTATATATATATTTATTTCAATGGTTAAAAATAGGCCAATTATTCAATGCTGGTGTGCGTGACAGCTTTGTGTAATCACACGCGTCCTGTCAATTAAAATGCCCTGAAAATCCGTCAAATTGGTAGCTGTGTGTGTGCGCGACCGACTAAGTTTTCGGCCATTAGTTTTTTCTATGCTTTTAAGTTAAAAGAGTCTATCTAAGTTTTAAATAATCTGAGGTCCTTACCTATGAAATTGGCGTTTTCTATAGATAACTTCGAGCAAAGTGATTTTTTTATACTAACGTTTTTAAGATTATTTCGGATTTGATAAATTCAACAAATATGAAATTTTGCATGTAGTTACGGACAACATTAGGCCTAATTAAGACATTCTAAAATTTACAAAAAGTTAGAAAAATAATAGAAATATAGCTACATTTTTGATTAAAACGGACAAACCTGTAACGAGTTCTTTCCATGAGCATTTTCCAAAAGTTAAATACACAGACAAGAAATGCATCCAGAACGTTAATAATATAGGCTGTACCTTCACGTTTAAATAAAACAAATGTGTTTACCTGAAAATTATTGTCATTAGAAACAAAATGGCAAGCGGAAAAAAAAACGCCAATTTCATAGGAACGGATCCAATATTTGGTATACAATTGTTCATAAATTTAACCAAACACAATACAATAATAACATATAGAGATATAGACTATTCATGCGGTATAATGATTTCATCGTTATTGTCATTTTTTATCCAAGAAATTCAAAATCCAAATCCTGTGACTGTTCTGGCGGTACAGAGAGGGTCGTGCTCCTGCAGTGGAGACTAATAAAGACCTGATAATGATGATGATGATCCAAGAAATTGAGAGGAATATGGAATATTTATAATTCTTAAAACTTAAAGCCATCCGAATACAAGTAAGTAGCAGTATTCTTTTAAATTGTTATCGGTCATAGTGCAAAGTTTCAGTTTAAGCGAAACCAAAATCATGTAAAAATTCAGTATCAATAAAAGAAACAATCAATGTGTACGATATTAATTCGTCAGTGCCTAATATCAATTTTTATGTACTTAATAAGATAATTTTGAATGTGATTTGACTTGAAAATATTTAAATCTTTTTACTAAGTATCCTTTGCGGCCAACTTAACCTAACTGACTACGAAGAACGACTTTTTTGTACTGGTTCATAACACGTCTCATATGAAGTTAACAGATTAACAACAAATAACTTGTAAGAGAAAACGCTATAACATTAGCAGACGATCTGTTGAAATTGAGAACGTCTTCCTTTTTTGGCAGCTGGTTGTAAAATTGCCTTACACACCTTATGGCCTAAATAAAAACCTGGTCTTCGGGTGTCAGCGAGTTAACAATCCGCTGACAATGTTGCATAAAATGAATTATAATATTCGATATTGTCGCAATTAGCCTTGCGAGGCAAGGTAAGTCATTGACTTTCACACTCGGAACCAAAGGCTCGGGTCTGTCCATTTTCTACCCAACGTTTTTGACCTGTGGTTTGGAAACGTTTTCAAAATCAAAAAATCTAGTCTGTTAACATCCTCTTTCTTTTCGGTTAGTAAAGTAACTTATTTACTGAGTCATTGAATTTCACACTCGGAACCAGAAGGCTCGAGCCTGTCCATTTTCTATCCAACGTTTTTGACCTGTGTGTTGAAAATATTTTATCTTTTTCAACACGTTTATGGTATGTTACATCACTTAGTAGCGTGAGTATATATGTTTGATTTAATACTTCAAGTCATAAGGTTAAATCTAAGCTAGTCGGTTAACATCTTCTTTCTGTTTAGTCGGTTATTAAAGTACCTTATATACTCCAATGGAGATGGTGGTTGTTGAACAACTTGCGAGGCAAGGCAAGTCAACTTTCACACTCAAAACCAGAAGGCTTGGGCCTGTCTATTTTCTACCTAACGTTTTCGATCCGTGGGTTGAAAACATTTTATCTTTTTCAATCCGTTTTCGCTATTTTACCTTAGTTAGTTGCGTGAGTATATATGTTTGATATAATACTTCAAGGTCATAAGGTTAAATCTAAGCTATTCGATTAACATCCTCTGTCTATTAAGTCGGTAATTAAAGTAATTTGTATACTACAATGAAGCTGGTGATTGTTGAACAACTTTCGTGGCTATGGAAGTCAGTGACTTTCACACTCGGAACAATAAGACTCGGGTACGTCTATCTTCTACCCAACAAATTCAACTAGTGGGTAGAAAACATTTCAGTTGAAATATTATGAAAATGACGCGCAATAAATTTATTAAAATGATCCAAATGTTTACACAAAAATATAAAAGCTACTCCCATATATTTTTATTGACAAGAAGGAAAAGGGGGATAAAATCCTGTTTACGCAATATTTAAATGGCTAACAAGATTACATTGAAATAGACTGAATTTAATGTTAGGTAGAAAACACGGGTAAAAGTGGACTCACCCGACGAAGCACTCCTTTTGCGGTTGATAATGCTTATTGTAAATTTTATAATTAACGCGTGTATTGTTATTCGATGGGTATTTTGCAAACGACTACCAAAAAGTGAGACATGCCTGTATAACAAAATTTATATGATATAATTGGTGTACTTATATGCAGGACTAAGCACGTTTTTTTTTGTTTAGATCGTTTTTTAACGATGTGCCCGCACTTTTAAGTGGTGTATATTTTGAAGACCTAACATAATAATGGGACACAATAGCAAAATATCTTCTTTTTTCACCACTGCTCAAAAAGAAGTGTAATAATTTTTGTATTTTTATTCCATCATTACGCAATTCATAAACAAGTCTGGATGTATGTGGTACCATTGGAATCTCTATATATATCCCCAAAATAATTTAAGAACGGGTAACCAAAAATGTAGCCAGTGTCACTCCTAATATTAGCTCTAATAATCTCTTTCGAACCATTGATGTTCTTATAAGTAGGAGTTCAAGGGATATCAGCATTGAAATTCTTTAAACGATATAAACAGTCATAACTTGGACTACTATAAAATCGACACTCTTATAAATAACAATGTATGGATATGAATCATGAAAATTAATTACAGTCAACACATTTTTTACTGCAAAAAGAACATTAAAATATCTGAGCTGAGCGTATTGAATAAGGCGTGTAGGTGTGATGACTGGCCAAGAGCGGCGGCGGACACACGGACGCTAAAAATGGTTAACATGTTGGCAAATATAAATAAAATAAATAACAGAGCCATATTAAGAGAAAGGTACTGGAAATGAAAGATACAAGAAACCAGAATAGAGGCAGGCCAAAGAAACGATAGATGGAGTGGTTGAAGGAGGATATGGAGAAAAAGAAGGTAACGAAAGAGATGATTGGAGATAGTTCAAAATAGAAGAAGCTTACATGCCCAACCTCACATAAAGTGAGATAAGGTGAGGAAGAAGAAGAAATGGAAACATAGGTTGTGGTAGAGCCACGCTACCGGCAAAAATCACTTCAGCTGGTAGCATGAATGGGCCGGCTCGTCCGGGGAAGTACCACACTCTCACAGAAAATCGACGTTTGAGTAGTAGTTATACAGCTTCTATGCTACGTTCGGTGAGTGAGAGAGCCGGAGGCCCATCCCCCCTCCCCTCTAGGGAGGGAAAACAAAAGGCCGGCAACGCTCTTGTCATACCCCTGGTGTTACATTAGTCCATGGGCAGCGGTGATTTCTTACCATCAGGTGACCCGCTTGCTCGTTTGCCGTCCTCTGTCATAAAAAAAAAAAATAGTTACAAATCTCAAAGTGTGAGCAAGCTAGGTAATTTGCATTTGTAATTTGTTGCAGGATGCTAACTCAACTATACTATATGTTAAAAAACATACATAAATAGATAAACATCTAAAGACCCAGGCCAATCTTAGTTCAATAGGCCAATATTTTCTATTGTGACTTGACCGTAAACATATTTTTATAAAAACATACTTGTTGCCGCAGACGAAATTATTTGGCGAGGTATTAAAAACCTAATTTATTTTACTTTACATGCTTAAAAGTGTAATCTCACATCATTGGTATGCTCTGTAATACCAGATAGAAAATAAAAACTCAATCTACATTCCGAGACACAATGCTATCAAGATGTTATATAGTTGCAAATTCGATGGTTACTAATGCTGTGCCGACAGCTTTTATAATTAGCGATTAATATTAAACTGTCCAAGTCTATGAGTTTTACATAACTAGTGTGGGCGGCGATGAATCGCTCAAAATGGGCGATGGACAAACGGCATGGATAAATTATGAGTGAGCAACAAAAAAAATTACAGATAATTATTTATATTGTATCCGTGTACGACGTGACATAATAATTTGTAAAAGCATTGTACTGACTTTATATGTGTCTTGCTGGAACATGTAAAATACATTAAATTACTTTACTAAACTTTAGCGGCTAGTGCGTCTTGATATACCGATGATATGTCACACACAAACATAACATTTTACCGTTGTAAAATTTGTAACTGAACGTAGGCACTGGATATACCTCAGGGCAGAGTTTGATATTAAATATAAGTCTTTGAATCCCAGTAGTCTTGTGCGATCCCGTAAAACCCACATTGCAAAAGTGGTTTTAAACAGAGCCAATTAAGTTTCACTATGCGGACGCTTGACACGAGAGGCGATTCGCTGTTCAAAAAGATCTTTGGGGCTCCTGCAACCACCGGACAAGCAGTTGAAGGTGGAACCACTGGACAAAAGTTATACAATTTTTGTGAAACGACAGTTGTCGGTTCTCCAAAGCAGTATGTCGCACTATTATGTATCGATACAAACGGTTTTGTTTACCTATGCTAATGACTATTCTCGACCACGCAATACTGCGCGCTAAGCCGACTTTGGTGAATCAGTTAGCGTTAAAACTTCGCTCTTGTCAGTTTTACTTGTATTTATTATAATTTTAGTATTGTTGAAGTGTATTGTTTCTTCACTGTGTATTACTAGACACGCATAGCTGGTGTCCGTGAGACTGTTTATGTTCAACTGCCGACTGTCATGTGAGTTTCATATTTTACTTGTGTTTAGTGATTTTAGTAAGTTTTTTATTTTTTAATTGTTAATTTTTCACACAGCGCAATTTTCACGCCTGTGAATCAGTTTATATTTTTATATACGGAATACCATGTAAGTTGCATATTTCACTTATATTAGTGTTTTTAGTATTATGGCCCCGGCCATGACACGTATAGTATTACGTACGTTTAGTAATAACACGGGTAACACGAGGCTAGTGTTTGAAGCTAGGATAGCAACCTAAGTCTCAGTAAGCTAGTACTTCTGGCTTCGTGTAGACAAAACTAGCTTCATTTCCAAATTAGTACGCTAGTAAGACAGTTTACTAGCCAGGACAGTTGTTAATAGGATGGAGTTCTATTTTTTAGGCCCCACGCCCCCCGCCACTGATTTTACTATCCTGGCTTGTGTACTAGCTTCATGTGACCGGTGAAGCTAGTTTTAAAATGGTAAGTAAGCAGTAACCACGCGTTTTGTTTGTTTTTCTAACCTCAACGTGTTTCGTTTGTTTAGCGTTCATGAGATTGATATTTCAAGATGCCTAAACTAAACATGGAGATTAATTTAAGTTTGTACAACTGTACTGTGACCAGGAATTCTGATTTAGCTGCCTCAGCATTCAAAAATGCATAGTTAATTATTCTGATTAGCTTTGGTGAATAAGAATTACAAAATTGCTTTAGGTAATGTATTTTTTCAATACCATGTAGATTTAGATACAGACTTCTGGTATAAATTTGGATAGGGAACTTCTTGCAACTCGATAAAAGTGACTGAGCCCCCTGTAACCGACGAAAGAAAATCTAGTGTGATTTCCAGTTTTGCTATAGCTGGGATTGTCTGTCTCATAATTGTATCCATTCGTTGTAATTTGGGAGTTAAAAGATTCAATAGAATATCAAACAATTCAGGCGTCATTCGCAAAATATTCCTATACTTGCCTAAATCTCTATTGCGAAATTCTTCCAAAAGTAAAGCAGATGATTTACGATCATTCCTTCTTAAAATACATGGTCTTGTCCACATCCGTTTTTGTAATTATTCTTCCAGTTCGTCCTGTGCAAACTTGCAGGGATTTCGAAGAGACTGTTTCAGTAGAACAGTGTTATTTTTATTCGCATGCTTGTGGTCACCTTAGTCACTGTTGAAGCACTATCTTAAAATAAACTAGCCTAATGTAAACAGAACTAGCATTTTCCAAGCCAGGTTAGTAAAAAAGGACAGTTTAGTAAAGAACTAACCTGCTATCCTAGCTTGAAAAATTAGCCTCGTGTATCCGGGCCATAAGTTTATTTTTCAATTGTTAATTATTCTTTGCGCAAATTCCATGAATCAGTTTATTTATTTATAACACTTTATTGCACATTTGAAACAGATTACAAAAGAAAATGCATAGAAGAAAAAAATTACATAAGGCGGCCTTATCGCACAGCAATCTCTTCTAGGGTACCTTTAGTTTATGTTTGGCTATGGAATAATATTCCGTGATATTATCACGTAAGATTATAGTTTATTTACACACATACTATAAAGTTTATAGGTACTACCAGAAACTTACCAATAACAACCATCATTACAATGAGATGTATTAAAACAATTGTATTGTTTCTGGCCGTAGGTAATAATGTACGTATTTTCATTATGATATCGATGAATGATTTAGTTATTACTTTAAAATTTCATAATGACATATTAAGACGAGGAATTTTGGTCAAATATTCAAAACATAACAACGCATGCGTGGCAGAGGTGTAGTTACCTGTAAATTACACAAATCCTTGGCAGACTTTAAATTGCCGCCATTACGCAGTAGATTTATTTGTAATAATAGCAAATCAAAAAGTAATGACGAAGTAGGTATGAACATACACTACGCAAATTTATTTACGCGGCAGCGAATATAATCGTTGCCATATAGGTACAATTAGTTGTCAGATACGTTAAGAATAAAGTATGAACAAGTTCATAATAAAGTTTCTGGACCATTAAAATTATTTGTCCGTATATATTTATATGATAAAAATAAAATAAATAAACAAGGCGAGGCGTTGACTCGGTGCTAACCTCAAAGACACCCAAACATGGTATTTATAACCGCAGCTCGTGGTCTACCTACTGTCAACCTCCTTAATTATTTGACTTGATCTCATGTGGTATTTAAGGTAAATATATATCGTGATTTTAAGGTAATGCTGGCTCGATAACATCTCATCTTTTTTTTAAATCATCTTAAATCGGACCATGCAGACCCTGGTGTCAGAGTTCTTCGGAACCGCCTCTCGGCCTCTGACGTGGTTCCTTTAACGACTACCAGATGGCAGCCGGGACCAACGGCTTAACGTGCCTTCCGAAGCACGGAATCATCTTTCTTATCAGACAATCAAGTGATTCATGCCTGCAATGTCCAAACCAAACTGGAAAAAACTTAACAATGTATGCTTCCTGTGGGAATCGAATCCACGACCCCCAGGTCAACAAGGCAAACGCCTTAACTACTGGACCACGGAGGCAGATGATGAATGGCGGGATAACTTAGATGCGTACTTCAAAAAATGGCCAACCAAAGCCCAAAGCAGAGATGAATGGAAAGAAGATTTTGCCCTGTAGTGGCATTTAACCGGCTAGTAAATAAATAAAAAATATGATATGGTATGTGGGCCTTGTGGTTCCCGGCTGAGTAGAATAGGATCACTCTAAGTCTATCTGTGGATGTCTTAGAGAAAAGAAAAAACGTAGAATATACCAGCTGCTTCTCTTCCCGCGCAGATCGTAAAAGCCGATCGAGGTAATAGGCGTTAGAAATCAAGTCCATCATGATGCGGCTAACAACTAATCACTATATTGATTCTATTCTCACCAACAAGCCCTATTGTAAGCTGCTATTGCAATCGTGACCTTAAGGATTTACAGACCTGGATTCTGTATACCCTGCAAGTGAAAAAGACGATAGTATTTATATATAAAACATAGGTATAGATACATCTTAGTCACCTAATTGTTTGGACCTTGCCTCAATCGGCTGCTCCAAAAAATATAATAATGAGGAGCAAAAAGTTAACGACAGTCCCTTATTTCTAAATTACATGTGGACAATGCCATGTTGACCTTCTCAGTAATAAATATTAAGCCTTAAATAGTAGCACTCGGCAAAAATGTGCTGTTTACATCGAAATATAAGTAGTATTTAAGTACACATATCTCGATCGCAGTTTACTATGAAATGAGTAATAAAACAAAACATTAAAAAAAGATGTATATTTCAATGCAATAGAAACTATCAAAAAATTAAAAAAAAAAATATAACCAAAGATTAAAAAATGATTTTTAACCTGATGATCTGTCTCCACTGCATGTGCACACAACCTTTTTTTAACTACCTGAGCTTTTATATTAGTCAAGGCAGACAAAGGATATGGCTTACACTCTCCACGCTGGCCAGACGGGTTGGAAAGGATGATCTTTTTGAGGTTTATAAGCTTTGTTTAGGTTGTGTTTCCTAAGTTATCTTCTACGACATCCACGAGAAGACTTGGAGTGGTTCTCTTCTATTCTGCCGGGAAACACACGGTTCCATTTGAACTAATTATTTTTAGTAGGAACTTTTCAAATTCCGCATGATTTAGCACCTTCGCCTCATGTAGTCATTATTGCCACTGTTTGAACGCAAATTAGAGTGTTTATGAGAATTGGCAAAATTAAAAGTAGGTACGTGTCATGCAATAACATCATCTTTTAATATTAGACTTCTTTACGTACTTAGTGATAAATGCATCAATCGCGAACTGCCATGTCAGCGTATTGATTTTATCCTCATCTGAAAATCGATTCCTGTAGACCTTGACCCCATGACGTACATTCTAAAAAGGGCGCTGTACAAACTGACCTACCCCAAAGCTTACCTTATTACTCCATTGAGACAAATATACATTCGTCTCCCTCTAAAGAAAAGGGATGAGGGATGAAGCATCCCTGTGCTCCTCTACGGTTGGTCTAGACTTACGTGTTGGTAATTAACACAGGTGTATGATGTCTATCTATCCCTATCACACTTATCGAAGTTATACCTTCTGGAGAGAGACACATAATGATTGGAGTTGTTATGTGTACAGGAAATTGCCAACTGGGAGTGTTTTGTGCATTTTGGTAGGATAGATTCATTCGTTTATGAAGTCCTAGTACCTTTAGTATAAAGTGAGGTTAGTTTCGGTGTAATTCGGTTCTTCGGTAGGCAACACTGGATATAAAGTGTCTCATTTGTTAGGCAACATTAGTAACTTAATAATCCACTATTTTTATACTATAGTTATACAATATCAATTCATGCCTACATATTAAATACATCTATTAAACACTTCTTTTTTAAATTTTGCAATAAAGTTAAAATAAATAAATATAAAAGGGGTTGGTTTAGTCATGGATGGAAGACACTAATAAACGTAAAAAGAGCTCCGTGGCACAGCAGTCAGTCGGCCTGTGACACGCACGGACGGTCCCGGGTTCGATCCCCGGTCAGGTCAAGATAAAAATGATCTTTTTCAGATTGACCTGGGTCTTGGATGTTTATCTGTTCTTATACGTGATATTTCACACAAATGTGTGTTCAAATCATATTATGAGTGATATGAGTATAGACGGACGTAGTTACTTGGCGCGTGATGTAAGTTTATACTCGCGGAAAGAAGTGGGGTTTTAATTTGCCCTCAAGAGGTCATTATCTTATCCTATCTTTGGCCCATGGCTAAGCATAGGTCTCTCTTCGTTTCCACCATCAACCTCGGTCCGGTAATGTTTTGATCCAAAAGCGTCGCGCAACTTTGTCTATGTTGTCACCGGTATCATAGGGAACTGTCTGATGCTTTTCTTTTTACATGAAGTATTTAATCTACACTAAAATTATAGAGAGGAAAGAACTGTTTGCTTTTTTGCATTGAATAGGCTACAAAACGACTAGACATTTCCTAAATTCTTTCACATTTAGAAACCTTATTTATTTTCTGGTTACATAGGCTATTATTTACGCAGTCCAAGTCGCGGGAAATTCCTAGTTTGTAATAATGAAAACTGTACCTTTAGTCTAAAAATGTTTATATGTAACTTTAAGAAAAGTTTGAGTACAAAAGCTACTTGCGTTTATGATGCTCTGGTAACAGTAGAGACAAAGTGAGGTTACTTTTGCGTAATTTTTAACGAAATATTGTTGGCAACACAGATATATCTCGAATAAGGATAATACCTATTTGTTAATAATTAATGTATGTACATAAAAAAGATACATAGATAGCCACAAAAAATATTTAATTTTATAGTTAATAAGTGTACATAAAAAATAAAAAACTAAAAAAAAAATACTACATAAGAAAAAATATTTAAAAATAATTACTAAGCAATAGAAAATTCGATTTAAATACTTTCAAATTAAAAATAGCATACCTATATTAAAGAAATTTGTTCTGCTGTACCAGCTCATATTAGAAACTACTAGGACGGTTCTAATGGAGTTTTCATAATCGTGTAGTGTTTCTGCAATATTGACTAGCCAATAAATCGTATCAAATAAGCGTATGCAATGTTTATAGATTAAACAAAAAAAACAAAGGTAATCGAGATTTAATCATTTTGTGTTTTATATATCATTGTAAATACTTTGACTAAGTGAAAATAATAGTTTATCTCTCATTTCTAACTTACTTAGAAAAGTGTTTGCGTGATAGCCACGTGCGTTTGTGATGTCCTGGTAATGTAGGAATAAAGTTAGGCAACTTTCAAGGAATTTGGGATAGTTTAGTTTTAAACTGGGATAGTGTAACAAACTAACTCAACCGGTGGGTAATGTATTTCGCGCGTATGGTTTGTATCAATGTAAGTAGGTACCTATATAAGTATATCTGTTTCATTGTTGGCTCTTGTAGCTTAAACGGCTTGACCAATTTTAAAATATGAGTTGTCATTAGTTTCGTATTCTTCCCCAGAGTGGTGGTATAAGCTACATACTGCCTGAAAAAAATCAATTTAACAGACGTAAACTGTCCAAAACAGCAGTCAAGTATTTTCTATTTCTTTACAGAATGCAACTTCATTTGTTACTAGTTTGTAAGTTATATTGTTTTCAATGTGAATTAATTTAAAAAAAAAACTTAAGAATTTTACTAAAGGTCGTCTTTGAGGTCGGCCGACATATTTAAACATTTGACACACTTTCCGACGTACTCATTAGAAATAGTAATTGAATTGCAACGGTTAATTCGCCTCGGCTATGTATTTTAATTAAAATTCACTAACATAATGACAACAGAGAAAACCGGCCAAGTGCGTGTCGGGCCACGCGCAGTGTAGGGTTCCGTAGTTGCGAATGATAAGTTTAAGTTCACATTGTTCACACTCGCACCTCACAGTTCAACAACCACATTTAACAATGAAAATTGTATGGAATTTAACATTTTCGAATACATTTGATAAGTTGGTTGGCTATAACTTTTTAGTTTGTACTTAGTACTCCGCTCTGATAGTTTTCCTTTCAACTTCAGTATATATTTTTCCAAGATTTTTTTCAAGATTTTTTTTCTACCACAGTCTTGGAATAATTAATATACATAGCTATACCAAATTACAGCTTTCTAGTACTTATAGTCTCTGAGTAAAACCCCAGATGGACAGACAGACAGACATGGCGAAACTATAAGGGTTCCTTGTTTACTACGGAACCCTAAAAAGTATGCCTTTTATAATAAGTTTAACATGCCACGGTTTGTGACATTTATTTTTTATTTTTATTTCGTTCGGTTTTTTTTTATTATAATAAGAAAATAGTAAAAGCTTCAGTCAACAGTGTTACTATAAAAAGGCGGTGAGATTTAAATAATTAAATGTAAAATAATAATTAAAATTGAGAGCAGTAACTCTCATGTTTTGCCGTATACGAAAAACATGACAAAATCTAAGATGACAAACACGCCGATGATCCGATTAGATTCCGTTTTGTTACTCATCATCATCACTGCCGGAAACCATGGTGTACCGTGTGGTTCCCGGCAGTTTCCCAGTAGTTTTGTAACTCATGGAAAATGATGAAATTTATCGTTAAATATGATCTAGAGCCGGTATTGTTTGTGAATTGCGTCTACGTATTTCCCTTATTAGTTTTTATAGTTGTCCTCCACGAACACATTCAATTAATCAAAGTGTTGCAAATAATGCAAGAGATGATTCAAACTAACCAGTGTTTCACAAACTTCCTGCTTCGCAAATCTATACCTTATTTTGTAAATTACATCAAACACTTATAAAAAAATCTCGCTCTTACCAAATAAGGATTAGCGCTAGGCATACATAGCTACAACGTATCGTATATAACTTTTCAACCTGATAACTCATACGAGACCGACTTTTTCAGAGTTGCAATATTACACACATTGCTGGTAAACAATGTTTCTATACTAAGCAGAATTCCTTGAAATTTTACACACAGAGCCCTTAATATCATAAACTTTGTACTTAAGGGGGAACAGTAGGCACAGTAGCGACGCCAATCATTTTGTTCCTAATACTTTACAAATAGAAAGGAATTCAAGAATATAAACAATACAAGCCTTAGTAAATAACCTGAAGTATTTTTTGAATCATGTTTATTACTATCGGAATCAGTGAGAATTATGAGAATCTGATTACCGCCAAAAACGGCCGTTTTTGGCGGTTATCACTTTTTCTCTCAATGACTGATTCTCATAATATCAAAACATGATTCCAAAAATACTTCAAGTTATTTACTAAGACTTGTATTGTTTATATTCTTGAATTTCTTTCTATTTGAAAAGTATTAGGAATAAAATGATTGGCGTCGCTACTGTGCCTACTGTTCCCCCTTAACAACTTAACAATGTGATAAAATAATATAAAATTCATAAGATAAGATAATATCTTAATTGCACCAACTAGTTATAAAAAAAGATTAGAACATTCTAGGGCAAATAAAAACAATTTGTGAGATAATCATATTTACATCTAATTATAGAACTATATTGAAATTACGTGTAGTGTGTCAACCAATGAGAAACGGATATCTACATATAAGTCGATGAAGTAGCTGAAGTATCCATACTCCCTAGGAATAAGTACTTTTAGGGAGCTCGCGTTGCCCACTTTGAGTAACCATGAAAAAACTAATTAATTTTAGATATATAGCGTGCTTGAGAACAGGATTTGCTTTAATCTTACTCACCTTCGGTATTTACCAAATTGCATTTTAATATTGTTTATTCGAGCTTTTGAAAAATTTCATACTTTTTCGTATAAGCCGGTAAAAAATCTATGAAAATGCCTAATTACATTGTAAAATACATTAGATGACACCTTTGATTTCCTGGTTTTGCTTTATAAGGATAATCTTTAATTAGAGAAGGTATTTTATTATTTAATTAAAAACAATCTAAATACAAAAAAATATTCGGCAATCCCGACAAAGTAGCACGTAAGTGACCCGTATTTAAATATAATAAAAAAAATTAAAACACACTCAGGTTTTTTTTTATTTTGATGAAATTCTTTACATAATCACTTCCAAAATATACAAATGAGTACTTTAAGATTAGAGCGATTCAACACCCACAACCAAAAGTTGCGTTAGTGTTAATATCTACCTAGATTGTACCTAGTGTTACTAGGAGATTAGAAATTCGAAAGTGTTGTTCGTTCGACTACACGTGTAGACATCTTATTACTTCATGTATTTGTTCATACACGACTACATTTACACTGAGAACCTATGTAGAGTTCATAGATTTCTATGACTGACTGTATGTGATGGAGCTTCGCGACCGCGAGTCTTATCACGGTCAATGCACAAAAAATTCTAAACGCATTTTAATGGCACTTGGTCCTTAGTTACTCTGAAAAATAAATACAAAATCTGTTACATCAAAGCATGCTTTGTCCGACACATCACGCTCGAAAATTAAACTCTTCCAAATGTAAAAGAGTATCCAATATAGGTAAATCAATTGGATATCCAATGTAATTATAGTATTCAATTATGGCGTCACTAAATATTCTGATATCTATAGCGTCACTTGTGTCACCCTTCACGCCCGGTCTATAATATTTCTAGGTCCATGATATTCACACACATTGAATGTATTGTTAACGCTAAATAGTAAACCCACACTTTGCTACTATTTGTACTAGATTATCATAAACGTATGTAGGTATTATTTCATACGTTTCATTGTCCCTTTCAGTAGTTCTCTGCACTGTGTCTAGGGCAAGGACCTGATATAAGGAGAAGACGCTTACTAATACATGAAGTTAGATGATCTGGGGGATAAGAAAGGTGAATGCATAGATTCGTCTGTCGAAGAAAGGCGGGAACTTAGATATCATCATCATCATCAGATCTTTTCTTCACAGCAGGAGCATCACACTCTCTGTACTATCAAAGCCATATATTAGCCAGGGCAGTCAGAGGATTTGACCTACACTCTCCACGCTCGCCAGACGGGTTAGAGAGGTCTTTTTGATGTTTTGGCGTTGTTTAGCTTGTGTTTCCTAAGTAGCCTTCTACGACATCCACGGGAAGACAATTGGAGTGGTCTTATTTTACTTTACCGGGAAACATACGGCAAATTTAAGGCAAAGTAAGTTCACATACTAGCGCCAACCAGTAATTAATTCATTTACTCCTGAATCAAATCAAATTTAAAAAATCTAATAGCTGATTATTGAATTACTTGTAGTAGGTATTCTTTTTGTTACTTTATATATAAAATTACAATCTAAGTTTAAGAGAACGAATTTTTACCGCCTAAAGTGGCCACTTTTGGCGCCAAAATATCGTTCTCTTAATTTATCAAATTAAAAATAGTGAAAACTTGTACCAATAATACTACAAGTAATTTACTAAGGCATTCAGCTATCAGATTTTTTAAATTTAATATGATTTAGGACTTATGACTGCTCTGCCTAATATGTGGCTCTGGCAGTACAGAAATGGTCGTGCTCCTGCAGTGGAGACTAAATAGGACCTGATGATGATGATGATGATGATTTAGGACTTATAGAATTAATTGCTGGGTGGCGCTAGTGTGTGAACTCACCTCGCCTTAAAAGTCTAAATAGGCTCTATTAGCATAAAAGCGAAAAAAAATGTGTCTAAATCATAGACTATAATGCAAACCCATTAGCTACCGATTTGAAGATAAAAGTTGTTATGATGGATATGCTAACACAAAGCTATCACGCACACAAACATTTCAAAATTTATAGTCAAAGGCGCGAAATACGTGTTGATACCAGTAGCCGAGATGTACTTATAAGTCCGACATTTTATTTTTACCTAGGTGCTAGTAGAAGCCCTTTTATCCGGGATGAAAGATAGCCTATATGGTCTTCTCCGTACCTTATAGAAAGCGGGTATGGAATTTTTCAGGATCTTCGTTTAATTAGTTATGGCTTTACAAACACACAAAGTAACTTTCGTATTTATTTACCTTTTAGTTAGGATGGGATTATTTGAACTGGCTATTATACGACTTCATGATATTTTTAAGTGCCTTACAAAATTAGTCATAATATTTATAATTATTCAACTAACATACTTTTCTGGTAGTATCATTAATTAAAAAAATACGTGCGTTACATTTTACCCTTCTTCTTCTCCTTTTCGAGTCAAAAAGGCTATATCTATAAATCTTATATTATATAAGACCAGAATTTGGCCACCTTGACCGCATGATCATTAGCCTCCATCAATCATCATCATCCTCCATCATTATTTTACCACTTGACAAACTAGATGGCGCTGTTGAATTCGTTCGTAACATCCCTGAAACGCGGTAACGCTTCATCCCGTCATGTACTAGGAGAGCAGAAAGCAGAGGTATATCTCAACAAAACATTGACCAAAAGTGAGACCCAGCATCGTAGGTATTTACTTAACAATCAGAGGTCTATTAATAGTTAATATTGGTTACTCTCATTTAGACTTAACTTTTTTGTTTTACCTAGGGTAATCCACACAAAAATCAAATGCTTCCTTTTAAAATTTTATTTCTATTAAATTTAATGATATCATCAATAAGTATTAATATATATGATTTTAAGCTTTCGCGGTCACAATCACTATTATGTTCACTACGGGACTTACCGTAGTGAACATAATAAGTATTAATATAAAAAGAATGAAAAGCAGAAGGAAGATAAACATATAGCTAGTGGCTCTGTAAGCTATGGACCTGCCATTTTTCTGGTTCCTGCCATATCTTTGAATATATTAAAACTAAATAAATGTTCATTAAGCACCTATAAGAACATAATAATATAAGACCAATCAAAAAACAAAAGACGTTTGATGATATGGAATCTATCGCAGTCATGTCAAAAACTTAAGTATTCATTTAAAAAGAAACTGAAATAAATCTCAGTCAAAACAAAACAGCAAATGTTTCAAATAAAAACACTAAAAACTAAACATCGCCAACTTGATTTGAACCCAAGACTTCTAAATCGCTCTGTTGATACTCTGTTGTTCATCTATCTTAGCTATTCTGCTGATATAAGTGATGGCGAAATTATACGTGTTTAGCTTGTAGACGACAAAATGATACAATGGTAATATTTCCTGTTTTATTTTATAAACACCGTTAGCTCACAAATAAGCGCTACTTTCCTCGATGGATTTTGGACATTTGAAAACTTCGCCATTTAAAAAAAAAACATGCAATAATTGAACCCGCTCACAAAATTTGACAAGAATTGGACAAAAAATTAAACCTGTAGAGGGAAACCGCCGAACACACATACCAAGACCATTTTACCCAAGTTGAATCAGAGACGCTTCGCGCGCTCGCTTGGCCAGTTATTTTTAATAAGTAGTAATTTTTTTATTTAGACACAATTACAGAAATAAGAAGCAGGAATTGTTTTTCATTTTCTTTCTTTTGGCTTTTTCTTAATTTAAAAAATTATATTTAACGACGCATTTCTTTATGAGGAAAAATAAACATGTATATGCAGTGTTGCTGGTATAGTTCTGGCCAGAATATCAAGTTGCAGCTCCTTATTTCTGCATATCGCTTAATAATCATTTAGAATACCTAGGTATTAGTTTAAAAGTAACCCTCATCAGCAGTATAATTTATTCCCGTGGGAGAAAAAGTATCTTTAACGTATAGGTACGAGTATGCCGGCTTTTCATAAATCATGATAGAGGAGTAGATGTTTATTTCTTTGTGTGTTAAGTGGCAAATGTAGTCGGGATTTTTGTTGAAGCTACTTAAAACCTCCTGTACAATGGTAGAGTAGACGGTACAGTACTTATTTTGCTGCTAACAAGTAGCATGGTGAGTACTCTACAGTTTACTCTATACCTTACCAGAGGCAAAGGCGTCTACTCACACTAGGCAAAACTTAACAAAATTTTCACAGCAGTCATAGAAATTTGATAAAGGCGGCCATTGGTGAAAACCCGAGAACCCTATGTATAGATACATAGAGTTCAATTTCGCATCTAAAAATCGTTCGATCATTGAATCAGCTATGTTGTTTCGTCAGTATTTGTAACTGCTTCCTAGCGTGGTTGGCAGAGAGACTGTCTGTCGTTAGGGGTCCATGGGGTCGAATCCGCATTAATTTATGTAGAGAAATTAGGATCCGAGTTTGCTTCAAGCTATCACAGATGGCGTTGGTTTTGTTTTTTGCATCTCTGAAACGCGGTAAACTTTTGTGCCGTGAGATACTAGGAGAGCAGAAATCGAAGGCAGTTTATAGCGGGACAACGACCAAAACAATGACCCTTAGATTGAAGGGCCCATTTAGGAATAGGGGATCTAGATTTACAGTGGTGAATTCAGTGGAATTTGTTGCTACGACCACCGGCATTAAGAAGCTAAACCGAATGTATAATCAGCATAAAATGAGTAAAATTATTGTACTGTACCATTTGTAAATCACTGAATAAAGATTTTTCTATTCTATTCTATTCTTTAAAATAAATCGGCCGAGTGCTAGTCAGAATCACTCACGAAGGGTTCCGTACCAACGTGCAATATTTAACTGCAAGTAAATCTAAATAAAAACACATTTCGTGTATTGGAATTCGTTATTTGGAAGTGGGAGCCCTTTATTTATTTATTTTTTGTATTAATTCATTACATCATTTTAAAATAAATATACTAAATATTCTGTGAATATTTCAAGCGTCCACCTATTGCTGTTATTAATATAAAATCACGTTTGATGTAGACCCCCCCCCCCCCCTCCACTTAAACATAATTTTAATTTGGAAACAGAAATACATCATGTGAAAATATCAACCGTCTAGCTATGATGTTTCATGAGATACAGCTTGGTGACAGACAGACGAGCAGACGGACGGACACTCTTTAAAAAACAAGCCAAAAAGTGATTTTATGTTTACACTGGCATGTGCCCGCGCCTCTGCTCGTGTTAATGTCGACTCCTCGGTAACTTTATCTTGAATAGAAGGTAGACTATGTGTTTTTTCTGATGCAAAAACTTCATTATAAAGTTTTCTTAAAATTCATTCAATAGTTTTTGCCTGAGTAACAACCACAGGTAACAACATTCACTTATATGAGTGAGTATTTTTGATTATTTTATTTAAAAAAAATAACTCTATAAATTACGTCTTACCAAACTAGATGGCGTTGTTCATTTGTTTACCCCAGAATCCTGAACCGCGTCAATGTTCTGCTTCGCTATCCACTAGGAGAACAGAAAACACAGTAGTTTAAAATCGTAGACGCCCATAGTGGGCGTTTACATTTAGGGGTAGTTTGATTACAAAAATAAAGCATAATATTATTAAACATGGTCGGGTAAGGCATGGCAAAGGTCATGCAAAAATTTCTCAATACTAAGTGTACTGAATTTAGTTTGCTTTACTGCTGCTACTGCCTCCTTAGTGTAACTTATTTTAACTACATACTTAAAACTATAACTATTTACATATTTGTTTAATATTTTTTTTAAAGTTTAAAGTTTTTATTGTTATAAGTACACATATTTATGCCTTGTGGTTCCCGGCAGAGTGCGACTTTGGAGACACAAACTAAACAAACCTCCAACCCGTCTGGCACATAATATTTGATTATAATAAACCAATAACGACCAAGAACAATAAAATTAAGTAAGGTAGACACGAAAACTTATATACAGAGCGTAACGTTGAGGTGGTAGGTAATAGGTTTAATTGGGGAAAATATGATATACGATTAGCTATCAAACAAACTACATACGTATCTTTTACAAAATATTGAAACGGCATGTCACGCAACACGCAAGGTTCAAAGTAGCGTTAACTGTGAAGAAAAAAAACATGAATACAAAAATATTATAATAGTACATTTTGATGCAAGTGCGGTAAGCTGGATATTATAGCAGAGGCTAAGGAATTTATTAAAGTTAAAAATAAAAACAATTTGTAAAAGTACAATTTTGGTAATGAGGTATATTTATTCAAGTTTTTATTTATAGTAAAAACTTATCTTACGGATAAGCCAGAATTTGTATGATGAAAATGAAAACTTATTGCTCGGTTATTCTATAAGATACGAGTAGGTTCAATTATGAATTGAATATGCTGTTTGCGCTAGTGAACAGTTGTGATTGGTGTAAAGTAAAAGGGCCTAGTCCGTAAAATACTACATTATTGTAGGCGACAGTTAGGTCAGACCAGATAAACTACGCGTCAAGTTTAAAATTAGCGTTATCTGACACGTAAACTGATTATTAAATAAAATGCAAGAAAAACAAAAAAATCCAACAGCGTCTTTCTTGCGCGCGGACCGGCGGAGACAATTCCAATTTTTGAAAATATTGGCGGGAGCGGGCGTCGCCATAGATAACAAAGCATAACTTTTTCTAGGTGACCATTGACAAATACATTAAGCCACACTCCTAGTTATTAAAAATAAACACTTAATAATATTATAATCTATCAAAACCATAGGTATAAATATTTATAAAGTCAACTTGTACCTAAAACAAATTAGATGAGCGCGTCGCTAACAATTATGATCCAAGTTTTGTTATCATATGGACCATTTCAATAGCAAATGTATTAAAATATATTTTTATCTACATTTCAGTACCTTTCAGTAGATATTTCTAAGAATTTAAATAAGAAACATTAAAAATTTAAATATGAACGCACTAACCTCGTGACTTAAAACTAGATGGCGTTGTTGAAATGGTTTGAAAAACCTCTGAAACGCGCATCAGTTTGCTTCCGCGATGTACCAGGAGAGCAGGAAACGAAAAAGGTCACGAACCGGAAATACTGAAGTTCTAAGCTACAAAACCATTCATTTAATTTCACTTACAACTCTGGATCTATAAAGAAGAGTGTTAATAAACTAAGTTGCACTTACTTAGTCAATAATTAACAACAGCAAAACCAGTCAATAATGGAGTATATTTACAAGCAATTTATTTTTTGTAATGCTATGAAAAGAACTCCCAAAAAAGACGCCTCAGTTAAAATCAGTAATCAGTTGCTCTTTTGGCAGCTAGATTAAATATTGCATTTATCCCCATGATAAAAGTTGCTATAAATTGTAAGGGATATCCTATGGATGGTAAAGTATATCAGTTTCAATTTATTCGTATTTTTTAATTGAACTTATAACCACTATAATTTACTTACTTCTAAACAGCTAAACAGATTTTGATTCTGTTATTTTTGGTTGTGGAATAATTACATTGAAAGTGTACTAGTAATGGGAATTGGCCAAAGTGTGTTTATTTTTTAAGTTATCATTCCCCTTTTTAAGTTTAAGAGTGTTCAAGGTAGATGGCGTTGACAAAGCGAAATTCCTAGAACTTGTCTTGGTTTGGTACGTCTGATACCAAGGCAACATAAACACGAAGTGAGAGAGTTACTATGTTTAAGGGCGGGTGAGGAATCTTCCCTCTGTGTTCCTTACACAGAGGGAGGTATTAAATCTTTGGAATACTTTGTTTTACAGATTTCGGTTATTGACATGGTTGAGTATGTAATTTATTCATCATAAGGTCCTATGTATTATCTCAATATACATTTTAAGTGTGAAAAATGCAAATAATTAAAGGAGAATGGCCCACAGAACAATGGAGCCTCATTCCTCTTTAAAAAATTACTAAGTAGGTATATTGTATGAATACCAGAACTATACAAAATCACTCGGTAGATCATTACAATAAAAAGCTACTTTGTAGTTTGTGGGGTGTAAGCAAATTGATTTTAGATAAAAATTAAAGTTCGATATTAAGTTAGTGTGGACATAATGAAAGAGAATAAAATGAGCACACAGAATTATCACGTAACTTTTATATTATGAATTTAATTTGAACTTTATTTCATGCTTATACACGGTAGATAAAGGGTGCGCCCGGATATGGACAAATAACATAATTTCAAAAATTTCACAATATTCTGCTTGTGCATCGAAGTCGAAAACTTGGATTGAATATATTTATTACTTACTTAACAAAAAAAAATCAGCACTACCTCATTTAATTGAGCAACACTCCTTTTTTTTCGAAGAATTCTATTTATGTACAGATTGACGCAATTTTTCTTGAGTGCGATTGCACGTAGCAAAATTATTCATTTACTTACATCAACCCTAACTAGATGGCGCTGCCTATTCGTGAGACCCTGGGCTAAAACGCGCTAAAAAGATTTTGTTCTATCGGGACTAGTTACTAGGAATACAGAAACACGTGCTGGTAGTCTTTAATCAAAACACTCCCCCCCCCCCCCCCCGCCCCCTCCGTCAGCAGCTGGTAGCTTTGCGTCCTGCTCGAAAAATCAATACTATCCGCCCCTAAAGTATTTCTATGGCAACCCCTCTCATTCAGCGTGGCAGTTGGTACACTTAAGCTCGTCGCGTACTAAATGCCAAGCGAATGAAACAAAGAATTATGTCACGAGTTAATTAAGTCAACACAATATGGTATAGTCTACACTTCGAATACAATGATTACTATACTCTTAACTGCACACTAAGAACTCTAAACTCTTCATTAATTATGTAACGTTTAAATATCAGGTATTTTACAATCCTAATCCTAACTAATATTATAAATGCGAAAGTGAGTTTGTTTATTTCATCAACAGCTAGTCATGACAAAAATATCATGAATTTGCACTTGCGTCGTCGCGTGGCTTGCTGGAAATTTCTCATTTCGCGTTAGGTTCAGTGTGAGCCAAGCCTTCTAGCATGTAGGCGGTACCTAGACTTGCGGCTCTGTCTAGGGTGTATTATCAGTCAGAAATCTGCATGCATTTCTGTTCTCCTAGTACTGCTGGCATGGCTTTCTAGCACTGAAACTCTTTGATTTTGATTGACAATAACGTGACTAAAATTAGGCAAGCATACAATTAGTGGAAATCTTACCTTAAAAAACTTTGAATTCTTTTTTTTTAACAAAATATTTTCATTTCTCGAATTTCTTGGCATCGCGTGGACAGTAACGGGATCTTGTGTCATTGAATGTGAAATATCAAGTATGAACCTTAAAAAAGCACGATTCCAGGTTTCCGAATTTGTTAACCGAACGTAGCCAAAACCCAGAACCATTTTTGAAGAGCAAGTTTTTGCAAGGCTATATTGATTCTACTTTCTTAGGTTTTCTGTTCTCCTAGTACAAACAGTGAATGAGGGAAAACCTTACGGTATTAGATTAATTAAATGGTTACTTTTTTTTCTTTTTTGTAGGTTTGTTTGTGTTTTAATATTAGGTTTGGTTTATAATCTTAGTTTGTCTGATAGTTTAGATCTATCTTTTTAATAATCATATTGTTATTATATAAAAGAAAGTAACGTGTTAGAATAAAATAAGTCTCGGTTGTAATCACGGAATATAAACTTGTTCTATAATTTTCGTGGATTTAATAGTTTATGTACCTATCTAGGTACATTATAGTGTAAGTACAATAAGCTGGACATTATAGTGGCGGTGTTTATTGTCCGGTGTGGACCCGGCTAGCACGAAGCGTAGCCGAGTGTTAATAATAAACCGATTACTATCTTAATCAGCGCACTGAGCATCATCCGACGTTTTTTAATACATTTGTGATTACAATAATAGTAGATTGTTGCACTGAGCAGAAAGTAAGTTATTGCTGCACGAGTGTTTATTTGGAGCCCGAGCGCCAGCGAGGGCTCTAAAAAGCACGAGTGCAATTTAACTTACTTAATGCGAGGTGCATAATCTGCTTTTCTTTCAACTACTGCAATAAAAGTAGTTGAAAAATAAAACTGAAGACAAATTACAATAGTTAAAAATTTGTTGTTCACATTCCTGCTTTTTTTCTTTATGGCCAGTATTTTTTTAGGCAAGGCAATACACACGTCCCATTGTTAACTCCATACGGCCGTTAGATTGTCCAACCTTCTTTATGACAGGTGACAACTAATGTCCACGATTTAAAAAAAAACTAAACAGTGCAGTAAAGGATTTCCATACATTTTTGCTGCACTAGAGCAGCAAAAATGTATGGAAATCTTTTACTGCACTGTTTAGTTTTTTTTTTACTTCTAGTTCAGCAAAGTTCCGCTTTGTGCCGGATATGTAGTGCAGTTATGATAGAATTGCAGCGTAGTTGGAAGAAAAATAAATTGATTAATTGTAATTGGTGTAAAGAAAAAGGCCTACTCCGTAATTACAACGTTACAATAAAGTTTTATTACCGTATTAAAAGCAAATGTATTGAAAAAATAATATTAAACAAATATCTGTTTGATCCCACAGCAACATGCCCAAATGGCGGTTGCATTGCCACATTTGATGACAATGCATATCCGCAAAGTAATAATTTGAATTAGTTGACCTATCTATTGCTGGCTGTAACAAAAAGTTTAAAACATTATCATAAAAATTTTGAAATATGAATGTTCAACAACGTAGTTAAACACTTTAACTAACTAAACGAACGTAATAAAGTCATTAGAAACCGAATTGGGTTTTTAAGTACAAAATGGACAAGACCAACGATCATCACAAGCTTAGTACTAAATTAATAGAGACTTACAACTTGTATTGAATTTCGAATAGGATGCCTGAAATTTAAACACCTTTGTCATAACTAAGTAGAGTCTACGCTTCGGCGTAATCAATAACTGTTATGACATCTAAATTTATGTATACTCATCTCTTCTGTATTCCTAGTAAAAAGACACGACCACGCTAAATATTTAGCGCGTTCTAGGATGGTGACCGAAATGGATAGCGCCATCTAGTTTTTTATGACGAACTATTAGAAGAAAATAACGAATTAAAATATGTATTTAAATATAAATATTTAATCGCTACAACGATTTTCTGTTATTGTATTGAATAAAAAGGTGTGCTGCTAACTAATCAATTTTATTTGAACTTCAGATGGGAAAATATGTACTGTTATATACAATTTATTTAAATGTTATTCCTTCTATATAGTGGAGATATACTGGTCATGTAGAGTGATTCCTACCCAGACCATGTAATTGCAGCTAGCGAAGAAGTTCAAGATGGCAATAAACACCTTGTTATTTCTACTATTTTAAACTACAACCTGGTTTAACTCTCAATTTGCGGAGATATACTGGTCGTGCTAGAAAGATTGCTACCCAGCACAACCACGTTGTGATTGCAGCAAGCAAATAAGTTCAAGATATTTTATACTACTAATTTACATTTTGATACCACTCAATTTGTGAAAATGCACTGGTCAAGCTTTAAGATTGCTTTCCAGCATGACTACGTTGTTAAAGTTGCAGCTAGTAAAGCAGTTAAGTATATTGAATATACTTATTTCTTTAAGTATATTAACTTTCGATTCGACCATAGTCATGGTAGGAAGTACACCACAAAAGATCACTGAATATGAAAGAACCAACACTAATGTTACTTAATTCCTTAGACGATTACTGAAATCACAGTCATCCCTTGACAAAGTCATCCTTGGTGCCTCGAACATAATTTATGAAAAAAAAAAAACATTACTATGACAAAAATTGATTAAATGCCAACATTAATTTTGAAACTATCTCTCTTACCTTTGATGATGTAAATTTTTTTTTGATAGAATATGGAAACCATGTTGGGCGCCACATTTAAAGTTTTGTGAGTTATGCATGTAGGAATATCAAACAAATATTTTAGGCATCAAAAACTTCAAACCCTCATAAAATTAGTCCTTCTCTTTTTCCCTCTCTCTCTCATTTGATTTTTTCAGTCCTCAGCAGAGATTAGGTATTTGGAGTCCGGGGTCCATTCCACACTTTTGTCAGTATTTCAAGGCCATGTTTTGAATGAATAATTCAAATTTGCATTGTACACGTAAAAAGGCTTTCAGCAGAATTTTGATAAAAGGTTTTCATTTTAAATCCTAGTGCCATTCGTAGTGATACAAACTATATTTTTTGGCAGAGTCGTTATTTACAACTGCTAAAAAAAGGAGTTTATTATTTTTTATGTACACATGTTTTTTTTCAAGTGCGTTTGACCCTATCTTGTTTAGTAGGCAGCCAGGATTCAAATAATGCCTTATTATTTTTTAAAAACCGACCTTTTGCCTTGAAAATACCGACCTAAATTATCCACGTATTATTTACGTGGGCTTATACGTAGGTGGAGTCTACGTATTTGGCGTAATCAATTACTGTCTGGAAACTAAATAATTATTACCTGCTCATTCCTTCTGTATTCCTAGTAAAAAAACACGACCACGCAAAATGTTTAGCGCGTTCCAGGCTGGTGACCGAAATGGAGAACGCCATCTAGTTTAGCATGACTGGCCATTAGAAGAAAATAAAAACAAAATACTCGATTGTTTTTTTATTGTGTGTAAGTTAACGTAGCAGAAAAAATATATACCTAATTGGATTGAAATTTATCATATTACAAGCTCTAAAACATTGAAATTTACTTTTTGATACGAATATTTTTGATAAGAGTGACCACATGTTGAATTTTATCACCGTGTATGAAAAACCCAAAGCAATCCTTTCTTAATACCTTAGAGAATATTTGGAGAACGAATTTGGAGAACTCTCTCTGTCCTTTATTGATGATAAAATAATATTTTGAAAGAACACGGAAACCGAGTTGGGCGCCACGTTCAAATCAAATACTTGATAACTTGAAAAAAATCTTTCTCTCATTCAGTGGAATGTTTCCCCCATTTTGTCCACAGCCAAGATGCTTCGGACTCTGGGATCCGGTTTTCAGTATTTGAAGGCCATATTGTAATAGATTCATGTGCTCAGCTAAGATTTTAAAATAAAGGTATTAGTACTAAGGGATATATAATCCAGATAATAGAAGTGAGTTTTATGCCTATTTTGCCTAATGATAAGGAACGAATGTGGTTCGTCATCCATCTATTATCAAATTCTAAGTATTATGGAGTTGAATTTCTTTATTCCTCTATAACTCCTAAATGCTTCAGTGGATTATTGCGTATAGGGAGTTGACAGAATCATTAAAGATCCCGAGTGACATAGGACGTGTGAGGAATTTTAAGGTTTCTTTGAAAAAAAAAAACATACAAATCCTTGTATTTATGCAACAATTTCTAATTGTTTCCTTATCTTATTGTGAATACTGATAACTTAGTAGGAATATATATATATTATGAAAGAATTCCATGGCCCTCCAGGACTTTCAGAGTTTCTCCCTAGATGGCGTTATTCACTTTGTCTGGAATTGTGGCTAAAACGCGCTTTCGGTAAACAACGTGGTGTACTAGGAACACAAGAATGGTCAGAAGTTCTCCTGGAATGTAAAAATATGAAGCCACAAAAGATTCAATAGACCTAACTCACGGATATAATTTCTGTTACATCGATTCTAATTCGAAATAAATGAAAGAATGAATTTTGACTTCTACCCTATTGTTGTATTTCTTTGTTTTCGCACATTATTATGTTTTGAATTGATTTTATTTCATAGAACCGTAATAAAAAGACAAATTTATAAAAAACGTAAGCAGTTAACCTTCCCTTAGAATTTTACTCTTACCATCACTATTTATTTTTAAGGTCATCACGTATTACAACCATGCGAAATATTTTAAATATGTACTGTATATTGAATTTAATTTTTTTAAATATTATTTTATGTACCTACCTATCTTTTTAAAGTTTTAATTCATTAAAGATAACAGTCGTGCCGAATATAACAAGTGAGAACTTGCTCTAAGAGTGAGGTGAGAATGATTTAAAAATCACTTTTGCAATATTATTAATCTGTAAATATACCTACCTGTTATTCAAACAAACAATGTTATTTTCATAACACAAGTTTGGGATAAATAAAATTAAAGTTATTTGAGAAAATCGATATTTTAGAACGCGCCGCCGTTTTCCGTTCAGTACCAGGAAAGCATAATCGCATGACGATATATTGTAATGTAACTGAAGTGGTATTTTTAGTAAATCGTTCTGTTTTAAATAAATATGGTTTTGTCGCATTTATTGCATTCTTTTTTACCCCTAACATTTCGAACGCTTTACAATGTTGGTGGTTGCAGGTAGATTAAGTTGAAATTTGTCTAGTACATTTTATAAAATAATGTTGAATCACGATGACTTAAGATTTTTGAGATTTAATTAGATTGATGACTGGATCTCAAGTTTGTGGTAGGTAACTGCCAACCATCCTCTCTATTGGAATAAGGATGATATTAAATTTTTTATAGACTCACATAGCATTTTAAGAATGTTTCTGTTTTCTTTTGCAAGAACTTGAGGATTATCAAACGCATAATATTGGGTGGGTTTATCCAGAGCATATTCACAAACCATATAATTTTTTAATTTAAATGTTATACACGATTGCAAAAACATTAGAAAACAATTAGGTCTGATTTTAAAACAAAAATAGTAACAATTTTATCACTTATTTCGTCATCAATTTATGGCAAAACGAGATCTACTGTCAAGCATTGAATGGGAATATACCTAAAGTATGAACCTCTGAACTTAGGCAGTCAAAACCCAGACCCATTTTCAGAGAGCATACTTATGCTTAAAGGCTGCTACTTTCTTCCTTTTTCTGTTCTCCTAGTACTTACAGTGAATGAGGGGAAAACCGGGCAAATTTTAGAGAAAATACAAAATATGATGACGTATGCCTTTGTTATGTTTTAATCAATAACTGTTTGAAGACTAAATATTTATAACCTGCTCATTCCTCCTGAACTCCTAGTAAAAGACACGACCACGCAAATTTTGAGCTCGTTGGCTATTTAGTGACCGAAATGAATAGCGCCATCTATATTGTCTTTAAAAAAAATACCGCTGTTTATGTTTATTGGTTCTTTAACACGTTTTTCTACTTAAAAAAATATTAAAGATTTTTTTATAAATTGATGTAGCATATACATTATGTTTGAATTAAAACTGACCATATTATAGCAGTAGCACTAAAAAAATTTAAGAAACGTTTAGCTATGAACATTTTTGTAAATAGCACACGTTGAATTTTATGTCCGGGTATTATTTACCACGGTCAGCAGTTCTGCTGAATATACCAAAATGGAATAATTTAAGAATTACTTCATATTATTATTAATATGTAAATAAATATACCTATCTGTTATTTAAACAAACAAGATTTGTTTTTATAACATAAGTTGAGGATTAATAAAATTTTCGTTACGAGTAACGAAGATTATATATTCTGCGTTTGAGAAAATCGATACTCTAGAACGCGCTGCAGTTTTCCGATTAGGACCAGGAGAACAAAATCGCATGTAAATTTACTCTAACCGAAATATTTTTGTTTGAAAACAGTTTTGATTTCAAAGGTAAAATATTAACAATTTTATCATTTGTTGTATCGTAAATTTTTGGCAAAATAATAATAAAGTGTTTAAATTTAATTTGCAATGAGAATATTTCATTTTGTGGGTAATGTTTTTTTTACTACCTATATATTTATTGCAATATCAAGCATATAAACATAATATTTATTGCATTGTTTAGGTTTATCATAGTATGCTTTTTAGGGTTCCGTAGTAAACTAGGAACCCTTATAGTTTCGCCATGTCTGTCTGTCTGTCTGTCCGTCCGCGGTTTTACTCAGAGACTATCAGTACTAGAAAGCTGTAATTTTGTATGAGTATGTATATTAATCATGGCAAAAAAGTCGTAGAAAAAAATCTTGAAAAAAAATTTTTTTTTGGGTAGCTCCCATACAAGTAAAGTGGGGGAGTAATTTTTTTTTCTCTACTTACCCATCGTGTGGGGTATTTTTAAAAAGGTTTTTGAAAAATATTGTGAGGTTGAGAACACCATTTTTCGATTTAGGGATCCGTTTCCGAAATATTTGGTTTTAAAGTGAAAATTTTTGTTAGAGGTACGTGTCCCCCCCCTCTATCTGCTAAACGGTTATATATGGATACGTGAAAAAAATTACAGCAGTAGTATATATACTGAAGTTGAAAGGAAAACTATCAGAGCTGGGTACTAAGTGCAAACTAAAAAGTTATAGGCAACCAACTTATAAAATGTACTGGAAAATGTAAAATTTTATACAATCTTTATTGTTAGATGTTTTTGGTCGTTAAACTGTGAGGTGCGAGTGTAAACAGTGTGAACTCAAAGTTGTCATTCGCAACTACGGAACCCTATACTGCGCGTGGCCCGACACGCACTTGGCCGGTTTTTTATCACTGTAGTTTCCGAAATGGGGCAAATAACGAAATCTAAGGTCAGGAATTATATGTAAAAAATTAAGTATGAACCTTATAAAAGAACTTGTTCGGGTTCCAGAATTTGTAAACCTAGGCATTCAAAAATCAGAACCACTTTTAAACGAGCTCTTGGTTAAGGGGTACATATAAATTTTACTTTCTTACTCTTTCTGTTCTCCTAGTACTTACAGTGAATGAGAGAAAACTTAGCATATTTTATAGAAAAATAATTTTCGCCCGCGGCCTCTGTAGTTTATGTCGATCGCTCGAGAACTTCACTCTGACATAAAAGGTATCCTAGATCCTTCTCTGTACTCCAGGCAACATGTTCACTTGTTTTTTCATGATAATCGGTTCAGTAGATAGTTCATGAAAGCGTTACAAACAAACAAACTCACTTTTGCATTTATAATATTGGTTGAGATACTGGTTTATCTGATGACGTATTTGGCGTAATCAATAAGTGATGAATGCAAAATAATTAATTCGTGATTAATCTTCCTGCACTCTTAGTAAAAAGACACGTCCACGCAAAATATTTGTCTGGTGACCGTAATGAATAGCTCTATATACAACGAAAAAAAGCAACTTTACAGAAAAAACTTGAGCAAAAATCTCAAATGGTTTTTTATGTAGCAGAAAAATTACATCCTTTTTGAAATTTCACATTATAATTCTGTAAACATTAAATATTTTTAGGGTTCCGTACAAAAAATGAAAAACGGACCCTCCCCCCCCCCCTGATCTCCGAAACTACTGGGCCTAAAATTTCGAAAAAATTACAATATATCATTCATTGCTTGAAGATTACAGGAAAAATAATAAGAATTCTATCAGTTGAAAATAAAGTGGTAACCTCACTATAATAAGTTCACCTAGGGAAATAGTTCACTAAAACACCACTAGATAGCGCTAGTCAATTAAATAAAATATTTTTGGACATTGTGTGTGTGTGCACGAAACATATTGTACGGAACCCTCATTGCACGAGTTTGACTCACACTTGGCCGGTTTTTTTAGATTCATGTATTTTTGATAAAAGCACACATTGATATTATGATAATTTACAACCCTAATCAACTATTAAGATACACATATTTTTGATAGGGGCACGCATTGAATTTCATCACCGTGTAGGTATTAACAATTAAACCCTTACTAAATTGAGTAGAGATTGCTAATGGAAAGATAAAAGTGCAGACGTTCCTTATAAAAAACGCTACTTTCTAACTTTTTCTGTTTTCCTAGTACTTACAGTGAATGAAGGAAAACCTTTGTTGGAAATCAAAAAGAGCAAGGTAAACAACAAGGAAGAAAAAATAGGACTCTCTATAAAAAGAAATAAGATGCCATCATAAACAATTCTTGTATAAAAAACCAAGTATCGCAACACCGTCAAAAGTTGTGAGATCCATGGTACGGAGGCCGTGTTGCTCGAAGATGTAACACCAAGTCCGTTTATGTTTTAAATTAAAATAATGACTTGGCCACATAGCATGAAAACACGATGTATCTTACGAGATATACATTATTGAGATCGCCAAGTCAATCTTTTTATTTCAGACATTAACCGACTATTAATTCATATATCTGACATTTTTTGACGGTAGTAGAACTGAGTTGCGAGATTTGTTTTTTTACGAAACTTCGTGTTCGGGACACATTATTTCTTTTTGTAAAAAGTCCTAGATTTTTCCCTGTCAGTGCCTTGTTCTTCTTGATTACCAACAAAAGCTTTTCTAAGTACACTAATTCACTGTAAATTTAAATTTTTAATTCTATTATACCTATTTACAGGGGATTACAGTGTACATGTAGTTGGTGTTTCTAAAAAAAAACATATTATATTTTGGTTTTTCCTTTATGCATATAATCTAATTGTATTCTATATTTGAAGCTTCTATGCCTGCTCAAAAAGCGTTAGAGTTTTGATGATCGGTCAAGTCAGTGAGTGACAAAATTACGAAACTCTGACTAGTTATAATAGTTAAACTACCAGTTTGAATTGAGTAAGCTTACTTATACAATACCTGCTTGGTAAGAATAATTCAGGCTTCTAGCTTTATCCACAACTAAGTTATAGGGCGTCGAAAATGGCATAAACTACTGTAAGAAAAGAATGGTGCGGTAGTTCCGCTTTTTTGCTTGACTAGGGCGGCAACGCCCTACACCAGATCAGATGTATCTGATGACGTATTTGGCGTAATCAATAAGTATATGAAGACTTCATAATTCTAACCTTCTCATTCCTTCTGTACTCCTAGTGAAAAGATAGGACCAGTACGACCACGCAAAATATTTTGCGCGTTGTTTAGTGACTAAAATGGAAAACGCCAGCTAGTATAAAAATAAAAAATACATACCTAGATTTAATAGAATCATTTTTAAGCTTAAAAAACAGTTTTTTATGTTGTAGAAAAATTACATCTACATTGAACTTCGAGCAACACGGCCTCCGTACACATTGAAATACCACATTATAGTTCTGAAAACATTGAAATTTTTTCATCATTCAAGGGTTGCATGAAGGTGGTACTTGAATCCAGGTTGTAAATTCTTAGGGAGGTAAGTAAATTAAAAAACCAAAGGGGGCTACGCGCCACGCTTATTTTATTCATTTTATTTTTAATACAAGCGCACTGGCCACCGCAAATGGTTGAATGCATCAAAAACGCAAGGCACTATAAAAACAAGGTTTGGCGCTCATTTTCTTGTTTTATTCTTTATTGCAAATATATTTCCTCGAAATCATGTTAAATACTCGAGTGTAGTTGATATTATGATATTTTCAACACTTTCATAAAAATCAACTAAATAGATACATATATTTTTGATTGGGACACGCATTGGATTTTATTACCGTTTTTGTATTAACAACGAAACTTAATTCTGTAGAAGAATGCTAATGGATAGAAAAAATTGCAGTCGTTCCTTTAAATAAAAATGCTACTTACTCACTTTTTCTGTTTTCCTAGTACTTAGTTTGAATAATGGAAAACCTGTTGTAGGGAAAAATATATGAGATAGCGTCATAAACACTTCATGTAAAAACAAACAAGTATCGCAACACCGTCAAAAGTTGTGAGGTTCATGTCGTGCCATCCAAGTCCTCTAAAGTTTTAAATAAAAAGAATAAGTTGGCCATCGCATGAAAACAAGATATATCTTACGAGTTATACATCAAGATCACCAAGTCCAATTTATTTATTTAAAACATTAACAGACTTGGTATTACATGGATCTCAGATTTTTTGATGGTAGAATAACTTAGTTGCGAGACTTGTTTTTTTTAAAAGAATTGTTTTGAGACATATCATTTCTCCTGCTTTTTCCTTGTATAGTTGGTACCTTGTTCTCTGATTGATTACCAACAACTTTTCTAAAAGTACACTGATTCACTTCAAATGTAACTTTGTAATTCTATTATACCTAATTACATAGGATCACAATGTTATTTTTGTAGTTGGTGTATTGAAAAACTACAATGAAAAAACAAATAATATTTTAGTTTTTCCTTTAAACAAACAGTAAAATCTAACTGTGGTCTAAATTTGAAGCTTCTATGCCTGCAAAAAGCGTTAGAGTTTTGATGATCGGTCAGTCAGTGAGTGACAAAATTAAGACTGGACTGGTAACTTTGACTGGTTATAATTCTTAAAATACTAGTTTGAATTGAATAAAATTTTAAATGTACTGTACAATGCTTGCTTGGATACTGAAAATTCAAGCTTTAAATTTTATCCACAACGAAGTTATAGGGCTTCGAAAATGGCCTGAACTTCGAGAAAAGGATGGTACGGTTGTGCCGCTTTTTTGCTTGACTTGGGGGGCACCGTCGTGCCCTTAGATCAGATGTATCTGATGACGTATTTGGCGTAATCAATAACTGTATGAGGTTTTAATAACTATAACCTTCTCAATCCTCATGTACTCCTAGTGAAAAGACACGACCACGCAAAATATTGAGCGCGTTCTAGGATAGTGACCGAAATGGATAACGCCATCTCATTTCCCGTGACGGACCATAATAAAAAACAAAAACTTCATTAACTTAAACGAAAAATTTTTGAGCAAAAAAGATAAGCGGTTTTTTAAATTTATGTGGGAATAATCCAAATTTAATATCTGGATTCAAATTTGCCATATTATAAAAGGTCTACATACATTTAAATTTTCTTTATGAAAAAAACCAATCAACTGTTGGATAGATAAAGTTGCAGTCGTAATAATGCTACTTTCTTACTTATTCTGTTCACCTAGTACTTACAGTGAATGAGGGAAAACCTGGCATATTTTAAAGAAAAGTAGGTAGCTCTCGCCCGCGGCTCTGCTGGAGTTGGAGAATGTCGATCCGTCGGGAACAGTACCTAGTTTTTTCCAAGATAAAAGGTAGCTTATGCTCTTCGCCGTACTTCAGGCAACGTGTATGCAATTTCATGATGATCGGTTCAGTAAATAGGGCGTGAAAGCGTTACAAACAAAATCAGTTTTACATTTATAATATTAATTGGGTGGGATACGTAACTAGATGTACCTGGTGACGTAACTTTGGCGTAATCAATACCTGCTCACTTCTCCTGTATTCCTAGTAAAAAACACGACCACGCAAAATATTTAGCGCGTTAGGCTGGTGACTGAAATGGATAACGCCATTTAGTTTAAAACAAAAAAGAAAACATACTTAAACATAGCAAAACATTTTTTGGACAAAAAAGATCAACGGATTTTTCAAAATTTATGTTGCACGTAATACCCTTCAAAAACATTTAATTTTACTTTTGGATACATTATTTACCTCCGTGTATGAAAAAATCAATGAAACCCTTACTAAATTTCTTAGAATAGCTAGACGATAGATAAAATGTAAGTCGTTGCATAACAGAGTCAGCTTTGATTCCAAATTTATTTTTGAAAAAAATTGACTATAACGTCACTACTCTCACTTTTCATTTTTGATGTCGAAACAAAAAATGAAAAATCCCTCTCTTTTTGTTATCTCAATGTTTCCCCCGTTTCGTCCTCAGCTGAGATGTTTCGGACCATGGCGTCCAGTTATCAGTATTTGAAGACCAAAAAAGTATTACACTAACCTGTAAATATGAATGGACTTAAGGCCCCACACTAGGCACACTAGCGACTGTGCGTTGATAGATGAGCCAGTCAGTTTTCCCTTTTATATATTTAGATAGAAGAAGAAGAAGAAGATTATAAATATTATATTGGTTTAATTTATTTTGCCATAAGAATGTTTCATATAATATTTATTGCATTATTTAGGATTTATATAAAAAAATCATTTTTCTCAAACATGCTCGGAAATGTAGGCATTACTGTAGTAAAAAGAAGACCGGAAGTTTGTAATTCTTGGCTCATTCATCGCATTGCCGGCCTAGGCCAGGAAATAAGTATGAAAATTACTTCCCGGCCGCTGCTCAAAACTTTTTAATTAATCTATGTAACGTAAATTATGTCACTTGTCATACAGCCAGTTTACTACCACTGCATTTTTAAAAAATGCATATAATACGTGAATATAACTACAATTTCATTAAAATATCGATATGTGATCATACGAAAATATGCTTAATTTTCGTTGCGAGAGAAGAAAACAATAATCTATGATCTATTAAATTTTTTGGTAAAAAATATGACTGGGCTCTATGGGCATTGTTTCCTTTGCTGGAATTGACAACTGAAAATAAAAAAATTAAAAACTCGGGAGATCTGTTATTTTCACTATACCCGTAGTGATTAACGCCACTGCCGAAAAACTGCCTTTACGGATTTTAGGGCATAGAACACACGTCAATTGACTTTGAATTTATGGCCCCCCATAGAAACTCAAAAGGAATTGTATGGCATTTTTTTCATTTTCACCCTCACTCCATTATTTGTCTATGATCCTTATTGCCTAGAGAAAACATATGGCAGTCGGTCGTCTGATACTAGTAATAGTATCTTCTTCGTAGTTTGTGATTAACGCTTTGCAGTAATTGATTGACATTGATTGTTTTCGGTAAATATGTGCAAAGTTGGTTATTTATTCGAAATGAAACGGTTCAAAATGAGTTTTAGTGATGAAAGCAACACTGCAATGGATTTTAAGTACCTACTTCGCCTAATTTGAAACTTGAAAGTGGAAAAATTACTACCGGCAAATACCTAGTAAGGGGAAATATTTAAGGCATGTAAGTTTATGTGTAACTTTAAGTTAAATTTCCTCACATTTATTGAGAAAATCTCTATACTTTCCTCGGCGGGAAAGGGATTGCCGGACTCGTAACTATTGTCAAGGCCTCGCTGACGCTCGGCCTTGAAAACTATACTCGTCCGGCAATCCCTTACTTCCCGGCCTCTGCAGTAATGTACTATTTATTCAGTTACTGTTCTTATTTTCGAATTTACTAGTACCGCACGGGGCAACAACGAAATTTATCGTCAAGCATTGAATGTAAATATCAAGTATGAACTTTATAGGTCAGGATCCAGGGGGATCCATCCCAGGGTTCATAGTTTACTACGGAACCCTAAAAACGGTTTGGTGTGCATTTTCAGCGTGGAGAGTGTAGGCCAAATCCTCTGACTGCTCTGGCAGTACAGAGAGGGTCGTGCTCCTGCAGTGGAGACTAATAAAGACCTGATGATGATGATGATTGTTTGTTGCAATTTGTAAATTTATTACTTTGCAATAATAATAAAAAGTAAAGTGTCCTACTCGAGTTCAATTGATATAATTATGATTAATCTCTTTTATTATAATCTACATAAACATATTATTTTTGCTTGGAGCACATATTGGATTATATCATAAAAATTCTACTTTCTCACTTTTTATGTTTTCCTAGTACTTACAGTGAATGAGGGAAAACCTACTCAAGAAGAACAAGACTGACAAGGAAAACAAGTAAGACTTTCTACAAAAAGAAATGAGATGCCGGCATAAACAATTCTTGTAAAAGAAACCAAGTATCGCAACACCGTCAAAAGTTGTGAGATATATGTAATACCAAGTCCGTTAATGATTTAAAAAGAACAAGATATTGACAAGGAAAACAATTAGTACTTTCTACAAAAAGAAATGAGATGGCGTCATAAACAATTCTTGTAAAAGAAACCAAGTATCGCAACACCGTCAAAAGTTGTGAGATATATGTAATACCAAGTCCGTTAATGATTTAAATAAAGAGAATAACTTGGCCATTGCATGGAAACACGATGTATCTTACGAGTTATACATATTATTTTAATAAGATCGCCAAGTCAGTTTTTTTATTTCAAACACTAACCAACTTGGTATTAATTCATATATCTCACATTTTTTGACGGAAGAAGAACTGAGTTGCGAGATTTGCTTTTTTTTTACAAAAAATTGTGTATTTCTTTTTGTAAAAAGTCCTCCTTTTTTCCTTGTCAGTACTTTGTAATTCTTGATTTTTCTTTAAGTACACCGATTCACTGTAAATGTTGCAATCCTATTATACCTATTTACAGGGGATTACAGTGTTATTTATTTAGTTGGTGTAATTAAAAAACTACAACAAAAAAAAATCATAGCGTTAGAGTTTTGAAGATCGGTCAGTCAGTGAGTGACAAAATTAAGAAACTTTGACTAGTTGTAATAATTTAAGTACTAGTTTGAACTGAGTAAGCTTTTAAATATATCATATTTATACAATGCCTGCTTAATAACTAAATATTCAGGCTTCTAGATTTATACACAACAAAGTTATAGGGCGTCGAAAATGGCATAAACTGATGTGAGAAAAGAATGGTGCGGTAGTGCCGCTTTTTTGCTTGACTTGGGCGGCAACGCCCTACCCCAGATCAGATGTATCTGATGACGTATTTGGCGTAATCAATAAGTAATATGAACACTTCATAATTCTAACCCTCTCATTCCTTCTGTATTCCTAGTGAAAAGACATGACCAGTACGACCACGCAAAATATTTTGCGCGTTCTTTGCTAGTGATCGAAATGGATAGGTTGGATGGATGGATAGGTACCTAGTAAAAAAAGAAAAAATACATAAACTTAACAGAAGGGTCTTGGCAGGAATTGTAGCGGACTACTCGGTGTTTGTTTTAGATTGTTTTACAAATTGATTCTAGTGGACTTTGTAAGGTGAAATTTGTGTTATTTGGTGTTAAAAATGCTCATATTTAAGAGCAATGTGTGGAATAACTAAAATAGATTGCCTTGGTGCTGCTGTAGTGAGATTTACTTAGCGAGCTGGTAATTTTCATATAGTGATATATTGTTTTTTGATAAAGGTTTTGAGTTTTAAATGTAAATTATTTACAATTTTATAATTGTTTGTAGGTATCATCGTTTTATGGAAAAACTATACTACAGTGTTTTGATTTAATTTGCAATAAGAATATTTCATTTATAAATAAAGTATTATATTTGTTTTTGGTTTTTGATAGTATGTTTATTTTATCACTGTATTTTCCGAATTTACTAAAACCACATGGGGTAATAACGAGATCTAGTGTGAAGAATTGAATGTAAAATATTAAGAAACTTAAAAAGCACTAGTTCAAGTTCCAGAATTTGTGAACCTGGGCAGACAATAACCAGAACCATTTACAAGCATACTCCTGTTTAAGGCGCTGTTATAGCAACACTAGCGCCACCCAGCAATTAATTCTTTTAATCCTAAATTATATTGAATTTTTAAAATCTAACAAGTACATATCTAGTAAATTACTTGTAGTATTTTGGTATTCATTTTCACCAATATTCGTTTGGTAAATAAAGGGAAAAACAGATTAACGCCAAAAGTGGCCACTTTTGGCGTTAACCGATTTATCTCTTTAAATATGGCACTAGTAAACTACTAGTAAAAAATAAAAAATACTACAAGTAATTAACTAGTTTTGTACTTTCTTCTTCTTATTATTAAAGAGCTTTATAGCTCTTGTCGATGGGGTATGCGCCAAACTTCTCTATCTTCTGCTTTAGACTTTAGTTTAATTATAGTTTTGTACTATTATTATAAAAAACGGTTGCACTCACGTTATATTTAGTTTTCACGTTACATAACGTGAGTGCAACCGTTTTTAGTAATAATAATTATGTCTCGCGTAACATTTAATAATTTTATAGATTTGTACTTGTTAGATTTTTAAAATTCGATTTAATTTAGGATTTTAAGAATTTAATTGCTGGGTGGCGTTAGTGTTACTATAAGAGCGCCTTAAGGGCTACATATTAATGCTACTTACTCACTTTTTCTGTTTTCTTAGTACTTACGGTAAATGAAGGAAAACCTGTTGTTGGGAATCAAGAAGAGCAAGGTTGACAAGGAAAAATATAGGACTTTCTACAAAAAGAAATGACATGGCGTCATAAACACTACATGTAAAAAAAACAAGTATCGCAACACCTTTAAAAGTTGTGAGACCCATGTCGTGCCATCCTAGTCCGCTCAGATTTTTTGATGGTAGAAGAGTTGCGAACCTTGTATTTTTTAACAAAAATTGTTTTTGAGACATGTCATTTCTTTTTGTAAAAAGTCCTCCTTTTTCCTGGTCAGTACCTTGTTCTTTGATTGGTTACCTTTTGCAGCTTCATGCAGCTTTTCTTGAAGTACACTGATTCACTAAAAATGTACCTAACTTTGTAATTCTATTTTACCTATTTACATGGGATAACAATGTTATTTTCGTAGTACGTGTATTTAAAAAAAATATGGTTTTATAATAATTGAACTACTAGTGTTTAGGGGAATAAAACCTCATTGCTGACTATGTGATTTACATTGTAAAAAGAAGATTCATATTGTCATTATGTCAATTGTCAGATAGGAGAAAAGTGGTTGAGAAAAGTATAGTATTTTATTTGGTACAAGACTAAGAATAAAAACAATATACAGTCCACGGTTTAATAACTAGTTTGAATTGAGAAAATTTTTAAATATACCGTTTTTATACAATGCCAGCTTGGTAACTGAAAATTCAGGCTTCTAGTTTCATCCACAACGAAGTTAAAGCTCGTCAAAAATGGCCTGAAAAGCTGCGAGAAAGGATGGTGCGGCAGTGCCGCTTTTTTGCTCGACTTGGGTAGCTCCGCCCTACCCGAGATCAGATGTATCTGATGACGTATTTTTGGCGTAATCAATAACTATATGAAGACTTGATAAATGATAACCTGCTCATTCCTCCTGTACTCCTAGTGAAAAGTCACGACCACGCAAAATGTTGAGCGCGTTCTAGGCTATTGACCGAAATGGATAACGCCAACTGGTTTGCCGTGACAGTAAATATTCTGATATCTATGGCCGTGACGGACCATTATAAGATATAAAACAAAAAATTCATTAACTTAACAGAAACATTTTTGAGCGAAAAATATAAGCCGTTTTTTTTAAATTTATGTGGCAATAACCTGGATTAATAAATTTAATATCTGGATTAAAATTTGCCATATTATGAAGGTCTACTAACATTAAAATTTTCTTTATGGAAAAACTAATCCAACCGTTGCTTAAATTCTTAGAGGATAAATATAGTTGCAGTCGTTTCTAAACATACTAAATGCTACTTTCTTACTTGGGCTACTTAGCCAGAGGTGACGTATTTTTGGCGTAATCAATAATTGTATGAAGAATAAATAATTATTACCTGCTCATTCCTTCTGTACTCCTAGTGAAAAGACACAACCAGTACGACCACGCATTCTTTGGCTAGTGACCAAAATAGATAGGGATCTAGTAATAAAACAAAACAAAATAAACTTATTGCGGCAATTTTAGTAGACTACACGGTGTTTTTTTTTTGGATTGGTTTGCAAATTGATTCGAGTAGACTTTATAATGTGAAATTGGTGTAATTTGGTGTTATAAATGCCCATATTCACCTTAACGCAGTGTGTGGAATACCTAAAAAACAACCGGCTAAGTGTGTATCGAGCCACGCGCAGTGTAGGGTTCCGTAGTTGTGAATGATAACTTTGAGTTCACACTCGCACCTCACAGTTTAACGACCAAAAACATCTAACAATGAAAATTTTATGAAATTTTACATTTTAAAGTTGGTTGCCTATAACTTTTTAGTTTGTATTTAGTACTCAGCTCTGATAGTTTTCCTTTCAATTTCAGTGTATATACTACTGCTGTAATTTTTTTCACGTATCCATATATAACCATTTAGCAGATAGAGGGAGAGACTTACATCTAACAAAATTTTGCACTTTAAAACAAAATATTTCGGAAACGGATACCTAGATCGAAAAATGGTGTTCTCAACCTCATAATATTTAACAATTATATTATTATAATATTAAAACCTATTTAACAATACCAAATACGATGGCTTTGTATAGAAAAAAAAAATATTATTCCCCTTAACTTGTATGAGAACTACGATAAAAAAAAAATTTTTCAAGAATTTATTCTACCACTTTTTTGGCATTATTAATATATATAACCATAGCAAATTACAGCTTTCTAGTACTTATAGTCTCTGAGTAAAACCGTGGATGGACAGACAGACAGACATGGCGAAAGTATAAGGGTTCCTAGTTTACTACGGAACTCTAAAAAGACTGTCTTGGTGTGGCCGTAGTGAGATTTCCTTAGCGGGCTGGTGGTTATCCGCCTTGCTGCATCATCAATGATGAAACCAGTGGATTCACGAAGAGTTGTCGCAGCGAAACCAACGAAATGAAATTGTACTATCATTTCGTTAATAAACAAGAATAACTCACCAACTGGTGAAATAAATGAAGAAAGCTAGAGGTTAGATACAATTGCAGTCATAGAAGTATGAATGAACGAAAAAAAAAAATTTTTAAATCTATGATTGCAGTCGTTCCTTAAGGGGGAACAGTAGGCACAGTAGCGACGCCAATCATTTTATTCCTAATACTTTACAAATAGAAAGAAATTTAAGAATATAAACAATACAAGCCTTAGTAAATAACTTGAAGTATTTTTGGAATCATGTTTTGATTTTATGAGAATCAGTCATTGAGAGAAAAAGTGATAACCGCCAAAAACGGCCGTTTTTGGCGGTAATCAGATTCTCATAATTCTCACTGATTCCGATAGTAATAAACATGGTTCAAAAAATACTTCAGGTTATTACATACCCCCTTAACATAATAATGCTACTTTCTTACCTTTTCTATTCTCCTAGTGCTTACAGTGAATGAAACACAACCTTTCAAATTGTATAGAAAAATAAATTTCGCCCACGGCTCTGCTTGCGTAAACTCGGAAACAGTTTTCATGATAATCGGTTTAGTAGATAGGGCGTGAAAGCGTAACAAACAAACTTTCACATTTATTATATTAGTTGGGATAAATAAATAAATAAATTTATACGGACAAATCACACAGATTGAGCTAACCCCAAAGTAAGTTCGAGACTTGTGTTATGGGACTATCTATAAAATCTGATGACGTAATCGGTGTAATCAATAACTGTATGAAGAGCAAATTATTAGTACCTGCTCAGTCCTCCTGTACTTCTAGTAAAAAGACACGACCAGTGCGACCTCGCATATTTAGCGCACATCGAATTTTATCACCGTGTATGTAAAAACCATAGAGATATATGCACTTACGATACTTCTGTGGTAAAAACCAATAAAACTCAATAAAATCCTTCGAGGATAGCTAGAAGATAAATAAAATTGCAGTTGTTTCTTAACTGAGTCATCTTTGATCAACAAATATAATTTTTGAAAGAAATAGCGTCACTATGACTATGAATTGATTTATTCCACACTTTAATTTTTTAAAGACTCCCAATTTTTTTTAATGGTGAAAAATATTTTGAAAGAACACGTAAACCATGTTGGGCGCCACATTAAAATATAAAAAAATATTTAGTAACGTAAGGTTTATTGAAATAAAAAAAATATATATCTCTCTAATTTCAATGATTCACCGGTTTTGTCGTCAGCTGAGATGCTTCGGACCCTGGGGTCCAGTTTTTAGTATTTAAAGGCAAGGCAAGTATACAAATATGCATATTGTAACTTGTACACGGTTAAGATTTTGAAATAAAAGTACAGATTTAAGGGGTATAAATATTCCCGAATTCGAAATAAATAGGTGACAATTTAGGGTCGTGCTCCTGCAGTGGAGACTAAAAAAAAAGGATAGATGTACCTATAGTATTGGTATTAGGTGACAATTTTTTTTATATATTATATAGGCTAGTATATGGCTCTGGTAGTACAGAGAGGGTCGTGCTCCTGCAGTGGAGACTAGTAAAGACCTGATGATGATGATGATGACAATTTTTTTATCAATATAATCGGATCGGAGTACGTTTTATCCCTATTTTGCATGAAGGAAAGCAACGAATATTGAGGTTTAGGGTGTTACAGTGGTCTATCGACAAACTTTTACTTAAATCGTGCAAGTATTATCTATGTAAGTTTACTTTTTACTTCTCATGCCTCAATAGATTTTTAATATCTTTAGTGGGTAAATGGCATACGGCGCACCTGGTGGATAGTGGTTTCTTTGAAAAAAAGTAATTTTGTTTATTAAGCTCTTCCTATGTTAAAAATACCTTCTTGTTTCCTTAGCTTATTGTAAACTAGCAGTCCATACCAGGTTTGTATCATAGCCTATGTCACTCAGAAATAACGAAGCTATTCAGCAGTAAAAGAAATTTCTCTCTTCATTTTTATAATATTAGTATAAATTGTTATAACGCAGTATAAATAATTAATAACATAACTTATTTATTTATAAGTTTTGTGTCTTGAGGAGCTTAAATATTTTTCCCTAGATGGCGTTTTTCAGTGTCTGGATTTGTGGCTAAAACGCGCTTTCGATAACAACGTGGTGTACTAGGATCTCAGGAATAGATAGAAGTTCTCATGGAATGAAAAAATATGAAATCAAGAACATTCAACACACCTAAAAACTGAAGTAATTTGGGTTAAGTGAATAAATTCTGTTTGTTTGATTGAAATTCGAAATAAATGCAGCCCAGCTGATCGGTGATTTTGTATGGGAGTTCAAATTTTTTTTCTTGCAATTCTGTATTCCAATAGCGATTCTGATTCCGAGATTTAAATATATCTCATGGGTTCAAATCAGCCTGTATTTATTGCATTATGTAGGGATATTAAACCATTTTTTTTATCACTGCATTTTCCGAACTACTAGTAAATTGCATCATGATGCAACAACGAAATCTAGTGCCAAGCATTGAATGTGAAATATCAAGTAAGAACCTCATAGTTTGAGTTCCACAATTTGTAAAACTAGGCAGACAAAAACCACAACCATTTCCAAAGCATGCTTTAGCTTAAAGGCCACATATTATTGCTATCACTTTCTTACTTTTTATGTTTTCCTAGTACTAACAGTGTATGAAGGAAAAACGGGCAAATTTAAAGATAAAATACGTAATCAGATGACGTATTTTGGCTTTGTTAAGTTCAAATCAATAACTGTATGAAGAAAAAATAATTATAACCTGCTCACTCCTCCTGTATTCCTGATATGACACGACCACGCAAAATATTTAGCGCGTTCGGCTATTGACCGAAATGGATAAACGCCATCTAGTTTGCCGTGACGGACCATTAGAGAATAAAAACAAAAAAATTGTGTTAAACAAACACTTTTGAGCAAAAAACTCAAAGGATTTTTGAAATTTATGTAGAAACTAAATTATATCTGGATTTACCATATAAGCTCAAAAAAACATTTAAATTTTCTTTTAGGTCCAAATATTTTTGATGAGAGCTCAGACTGAATTTTATCACAGTGAATGTAAAAACCAATAAAACCCTTACTTAAATCCTTATATATAAGAATAAGTAGTTTCAAAGCAGAGTCATTTTTGATTCCAAAATATAATTTTTGAAAGAATCAACCTCACCTTAACTGATTTAGACCCAACTTTAATTTTTTTAAATTTAAAATTTCTCCCTTTCCTTTATTGATAATTAAAATATTTTGAAAGAATACGAGGACCATGTTGGGCGCCACATTTAAACATATAAAAAAGCTACTTTTGAGTTATTGCAAAAAAAAAAAAATCTCTCTCATTCTCTTATCTTAATGTTTCATAGACATTGTTACACTAGTTATCGGTTAAGATTTTAAATAAAGACATAAATTCATAGATATATATTTCAGATAGGTAGTTTTTTGATATATTTATTCTGATGGAAAGCAGCGAACGGGATGGTAGAGGTACGGTATATTAAAAGCGAAAATCATCCACTCACTCGTCACGAAATCGCGAAAACTACAAAGTCAATGAAGATGAATTTTAACAGGAAGGTAGATTGTAACTAGGAGACGTCCGCTAAGAAAGGGTTCTCGGAAATTCCATCCCTGAGAGGGTGAAATAGGGGTTGGCAGTTTGTATGAAACTTCATAATTTTAAAAGTGAGACTCATCAAATTGTTATTGCATTTAAATAGTTAGTAGAAAATAATAATGCACCTATCAGATTTCGAAAATTACATTTTTATTGAAGTGAAATAGTGGTTGCAAGTTTGTATGAATCTTCGTTATTTTTGATGGGAGATACAAGGCATTTTTGAAAAATAATAGATTTGAAAACGAAACAAGGCTAAAATTCAAGATTCATTTTCAATTTTCAATAATCTTATTTGTGTACTCTACGCGGGTGAAGCTGCAGGCAGAAACTAGTATCTAACCTATAATGCCTCAACGGGTTTTCACTTAAAGGATGTCGATAGAGTCTTTAACTCCGAGTTGTAACTCGGAGTAGGCTGTTGTGTTTTTCAAAACCCACATGATGAATAGCGGTTTCTTTAAAAAAAATGGTTTTTACGAAAATTCTATTAAGTAAAAATATCTTATTGTTTTCCTCATTGTACCACAATAAGCTATGTGAATATAATAACTTAGTATGAATGACGAATAACATCATTTGTTATATAGTATTGTTGTATAGTTTCATGTCTTGAGGAGCTTAAGTATTTCTCCCTAGATGGCGTTATTCACTTTGTCTGGAATTGTAGCCAAAACGCGCTTTCGATAAATAACGTGTGGTACTAAGGACTCAGGAATGTATAGAAGTTCTCCTGGAATGTGAAAATGTTAAACCACTGCTCAACTAGCTCACCTCAGAAAATCTGTTGGTTGGATTTAAATCCGAAATAAATATTATAATATTAATTATGTGTTTTATATGCATTCTATATGCTACATTTATTTTCATATTAAATGTTTATTAATATAATGAAGCTAAACAATAAACAGGTGAAAATTTGAGTGCTTCCTCGTCGCTTAGCGGCCGGACCCTCATTTATCATCATATTAACTTAAAGAATATGAAAATAATTGAAGGGGAAAGAATAAAATTCAACTTCCAATAGAAATTTGACCAGCCGAACGGTTTTAAGTGGAAGATTCATTTTCATTATAAATTATTTTTTTCTTTCTCATATATATTGTATTAGGAATTATGATGATGTCAGTAAAATATTGTCAAGGAGTTCAGAATTACTTGTACCTCTACAAGTCCATCCGTTCTGTTGATTTGACGAATTGAAACATGTTTGAGACGATTAAAATCACAGGACAAACACTTTGGTTTATTAGGAAGGATTGTAATTTTGTAATCATTTTTTCTTTATGTAATTACAAATAACAACTATAAGAGATATAATATATATTTTTTACCGAAAGTTTTTTAAAGTTTTATTTCTAATTATAAAACATGCGTAGTGTACCTAATTTATGACATAAATGAAGTATTTATTTTTAAATTTTATTATAATATATAATTAAAGAACCACTTTCGTATTATCATATGTAAAGGCACATTTAGTAAAAAAAACAAATAATAAAATCTTAATTTTTTATTATATTAGTATATATAAAACAAATTTAAGTTACTCAGCCCTTCGAATGAGAAAATCGATATTCTAGAACGCGCCATAGTTTTCCGCTCAAGACCAGGAGAACATAATCGCATGAAGATTATTCTCTCAACAAAGTAATTTCAATATCATTTAAAAAAAGTTTGATTGCGAAAGAAAATAAGTTCTTATAATTTGATACACTTATAATCTTCATTCCATAATGTTATATTTCCTTTATGTACTTTATTTTATATTTAAATTTATTTATTAACAAACTTGGTTCTACACTATAACCAAGCCTAATGGCCTAATGGCCTACGCCAAGCAAGTCTAATGGACATCATTCGCGTAAATTAGAGCCTATGTTACCTGAAGATAAATTAACTTTCTATAAGTGAAAGAATTTTGAAAATCGATCATGAAGTTGTCGAACCTATTCAATGCAAACAAACAAATAATACAATATTTCTCTTAAAATATTAAACTACTAGCTGTTACCCGCGGCTTTGCCCGCGTGATTTATAGCCTATGTCCTTCTCAGTACCCTAACCTATGTGTATGCAAAATTTCATGATGATCGATTCAGTAGATACGGCGTGAAAGCATAACAAACAAACTTACTTTCGCATTTATAATATTAATTGGAAGTTGGATGGATGGATTGGATAGATAGTTGGATTGGATGGATAGCCTTTGTCATTCTCAGTATCCTAACCTATATAGTATGCAAAATTTCATGATGATTGGTTCAGTAGATACGGCGTGAAAGTGTAATAAACAAACAAACAGGTAAAAAAACTCGTTGGGATTGGGATAGTTGGGATTCGGATAGTTATCAAATGAAATACAAGGCGTACTAGAAGTAAGCCGCAAACTTAAATGAAGTAAGAGTATTTCATAGTTATTAAACATGCCCAACGAAATTATATTACTTACCAACATACGTTCCACATTTCATCTTAGTGGTAGCAATAGATTCGAAAATTATCACGCAGAATATACGTACATACACAAGGTTTTTAACAACGTTTCGGTCAGCGCAGGTTTAGTCACCCAACGACTGGGATGACTAGACCCAGGTCGCAAGAAGGCGCTGGATGCAGGCCGCTTTCAACCGTTTGTATTGGAAATTCTAGAGGGAGTCCCCTGTCCAGCAGTGGATTTCTTGCACCTGCAATGATGTTGATGATACGACATAAAATGGTTTTCCATTTTCCATCCCCACTCGATATTTATACACTAGGTGAATAAAACATACAAACAAAAGCCCACCGCTAGATGGCGCTGTTCAGTGGTCTTCCTTAAATCCTGAATCGCGACTTCAATGTTCCCACGTATTGTACTAGGAACGCATAAAGTACAAGCAGTCTGATTTATCAAACAATCACTACCCTTAATTGAAATTGGATTGGGGCGGGGCGTGGCAAGTATGTGATTGGAGAATTTGACAACTCTCCGTGACTCTCATTCGATTGGGGTGGAGTTTAGATGACTTCATCCTTGTCTTGTCAAATTAGATTTTTTCAAAAGCTTCTATGTTATTATAAAGACCGACATGTTAGAACATAATTATAAGGAAGTCATATTTCTATACATTTGTGTTATTGTGGCGCCCAACATGGTGCATTTTTTTTAAATTTGCTATGAAAATACACGCTACGCGCATTATATCCATAGCTCATTTGATAAAAACCCTTAAATGTTTTGTAATAGGTAACGAATTAAAATATAACCCTAACTGCTGTTTCTAACAGTTTACTCCCGCCATATTGATTTATTGCTGACATTAAATAGCCTATAATACTCTGAGGAAGAATACGAATGGAATCGCACATTAGATTTTAAAAATGGTCACCGTTTAGGCTGAATTCATACAAAGATGCATATATGCGCAAGAAACGTTGGTTCTCAGTCGGGTAAAAAGTAATAGTGTATTAATATTATCTTAAGTCAAGTTGTGTTGGATATTATAGCCATTGGCAATAGGTTTTATCTGTAAATTGAAGGAACCTACTAAGAAAGTTAGAAAGCTGCATTATCAACTGGTGAGACAGCTATAAAACCGCTGATGAAGTCGCAGACAACGGCTAGATTTTTTTTTTAAATCTGTTTATAAATAATTGTTTGAACTTGTTGTTCAAAAATCGATTTTTTGCATTATGTTTGTTTACTGTATGTTTAGTTAAGTTACTGTCTTTAAAATTCTTGTCTCCACTGCAGGAGCACGACCCTCTCTGTACCACCAGAGCCATACATTAGACTGAGTCAGAGGATTTGGCCTACACTCATAATGGGCTCTGTTCTTCACAAATTATATGTTGTGTAATCAGAATTATTTTTTGTTAGTATTAATAACATTAACGCATACATTTTCTTTCTTTTTTAATGCAAAATTTTTAAAATATCATTTTATATTTCATGAACATCTTTTATTTCATTCTCATTGATTTTTTGCTGTTTTTGTAACCAATTCTAATACTGAAATAAAATTAGAAAAAATTTAAATAAATTTAGCACGTGCTGAAATCGATGGTCTAACGCGCCTTATTCAGCCCTTAGTACTAGGAGAACATATACAAAAGAAGGCATGCCCTAACAAGCTTAAGAGCACCCTCTGTTAGGTTCTGTGTTGGACTGACAGTTGAAGTAACAAACCTCTCTCTAGGGCATTTCTATCTCGTGCTCTTTGAAAAATTACAATTGCAAAGTCACTAGATGGCGTTGTTTAGTCATACTTGCTTAGTTTTTTATTTGTAGTTTAAATTCTCTGTTACATCCTAAGCTGTGACGCGTCAGAAATTGGGGTCTGGTTCATGACAGAATTTATGATAAATTTGGCAAAACTTTTATATAACTTTACTGCTCGATATAACGTTGATGGTTTAACTTATTATTATACAACGCGTACGAGCGATAAAACTCTTAACTGCTTTCTTGGTCAAGTACCACTAAACATTTAATAAAGCTAGATTTATCTTTTGAGTCATAGGTATGATCCTTGACTTAAGTTAAATCGACAATACTGAGTCATTTTGTACCCTAATACGGAAACAAATATCTAGTTCAGCGCTAAGATTTACGCAAAAGCAACATATTACTATTTACAATGATAAAATCCCTAATAAACATATAGAAAATATTGTATTTAATAATTATTGTTTGAGTAATTCGTTATGTGAGGCAAATAATTAACATAGTAAGTAGAGGCAAGAGATTCATATAATGTAAGTCCTGAAAGGTTTTTTTTAATGTAGTTACAACAAAATACCTGCAATTATTATTAATTTTACAATTTTATTGATATTGATTCCAAAGATATCATCACTGCGTTTTAATTGAATCCGTAATAGTCCAGAGAGTGACAATGTAAACAAGCCTGAAGTCGGCCATATTTATATTGACGGGTCGTACTGCGCATGGGTAAAGGAACGAGACGGTGAGATGAGACAAATGCTTTTATATAAAGTACGTATGTATCCATGCTATGAGACTACCAACTTGTCTTTTCTGATGTCCTAGTGAAACATGAGGGAAAATTCAGTAAAACGATGTGATGTAACCTCTGATTGACAAATAAAATAGGTTCTCATCACGGAATTATATGTACAAAACGTACGTTCTCATAACTGTAATTAAAAGGAAATTTAACAAAAACATTTATTACTTTTTACATAGAAGTATGAAAACGATTTTTTTTTAAATCTATGATTTTTTACTTACTTTAGGTTTTAATTTACTAGCAATTTCCCGCGACTTCGTCCGCGTCAATTTCACTCGCGGTTAAATTAGTTGACTTTATGTGAAAGAATTTTGGAAATCGGTGGAGTTGCTTCGGAACTGATTCAATGCAATCAAGCAAACAATCGAATCTTTCCTTCTTTATAATATTAATTAGTATTGACTAGATACTTATTCGTGACTTTTTCGGCGCTTCCTGATAATATCTAAAGGTTAAATAATTTTAAGTTACTGATTTACTTTATTATTGTCAAATACCTTTTTGGCAGCTTGAAAAATCTTACACCAGTGTTGGCCACTTACATCGAAGAATAACAAACAAACAAAACATACCTACTTCATTATTATACTAATACTATACAAATACCCATGCTATTCACTATATAATCTAAGTACTACTTATTCGTAGGTACCACCACCAGATAAACTTTGACAATCTTGATTGATGACAATTAGTTCTAGGTTGGTTTTTCTTTTGTTTGCTTGGGTCTTTTGATTCACAGATTCATCTTTCGTTTCGGATAATCAGGTGATTCAAGCCTGGAATATTCTAACCAGACTAAAAACAACTACTTATAAAAGTAAGCTCTCACAAACTCTGGATCATAAGACAAACGAATTGACCACTGGACCATTACGGGCAGTCGTATCGACGTTCAAAATACATAAATCAATTAACAACAAATTTAACAGTCTTGCTTGACTATTTTTATGATTTCTATCTACTAATATAAAGTTTGAATTGCAGTCGGACTGATTTTTCCATGAAAATAATTAAAATTAGTATTAGTTGTATATAAAGATGAGTTATTACGTGAGAAGGCTAAGAAAATCGATATTCTAGAACGCGCCTCGCTTTTTCATAGGGCACTAGGAGAACATCAATAAAGAAGATATTAAACTCGTGAAAGCAGCTATTCATGACCTAGGGTTCTCATTTTAGATGAATATAACATTTTGAATCCTTAAAAATGCACCTTGACTGTCCCATGCTTCTAGAATAAAATCATTCAATCAGTTTAATGCTAGATGGCGTTGCTTTGACTTGTAAAGAACAATGGCAAAAACATAGTGAAAAAAAATATTTAGCGTCTAAAAATGTGATAAAGGTACAGTTGATTTATAATTTTTTATATTAAATTAGGTAAATACTTCTATTTTTATTGAGGTCACAGAAAAATAATACATTTTAGAGAGTTTATTTATATAATTAATAGCCCTTGGCATCGATCCTCGATCGACTCTGGGTTGTTGTGCCCATGTCATGACTCTGGTGGGTGTGGTACTTAGGATGGGCCAGAAATGAAAATAATATCACAGTTGCACCGGCTGAATTTTTAGAATCCATAATCACAAAAGAAGATGATGAGGAAGAATAAACATGTTATAGGGTTTTGAGTGGGAGATCTAATTAAACGTCTGCTTAGATGCAAATACGATTTATTACTGTCCAATACATGTGCAATGATTACATATTAAATACACTACTAAACACCTAGTCATTACCTCATATCATCCCCCATAAAGTTAAAAAAAAAAAGAATTTAACATTATTAAATACTTTTTTTTTTACATACGTTACATAGTATTTAAGAATAATATATTTTTGTCCTGTTTTTATGTAAAACTTCTTCCTTACCATTTTTTAAAATTTTAACATTAGGTGACAAATCTTGTAGTACAGGATAAGGTCCTAAATACACATCATCCAACTTATTCCCAGTTTCATTTTTAACTAAAAGATAGTCTCCTTTTTTGTAACATACAGGGTTAGTGTAAACATCATACTTACATTTTCTGATTTCTTTATTTTTTAACAGGTTACATTTGGCATCATATTGTGCTTTTTGCAAACGATATTTGAGTTCAAGAGGGTAACTGTCCGTATTATACAATGGTTCAACAACACCTGACGTTAAATTACTCGGAATGTTACATGTTTTGCCAAAAACTAGCTCAAAAGGTGTATATCTAGTTTCTGAATGTACTGAAGTGTTATGAGAGAAGCACCAATAAGGGAGCCAGTCACTCCAATGCGTAGGGTTATTGTCAGTTTGAATTCTTAGATAAGCATTTAACGATTTGTGCGAATTTTCAACTGAAATCGACTGATGATGATACGCAGTTGATGTTGTTTTTTCTATATTTAAGAGTTTACATACCTCACTCATTACTGAAGATACGAACTCCGTTCCACGGTCCGTAGTGATTTTCTTTGGAATACCATACCTAAGGATGAAGTTTTGCACAAAACTTCTTGCAACACTTACCGTGTCTTTATTCTCTAAAGGATAAGCTTCGACGTATTTACTAAGATTACATTGTAAGGTTAATATATAGTTATAGCCATAATAATCCCTAGGCAAAGGCCCTACTAGGTCTAAAAAAATTTGCTCAAAAGCAGATTCTGCAGTCGTTGTAATGACCATGGGTTCTTTAGTATGTAAGAAATGTTTTTGTTTTTGGCATTTATCACATTTCCTTACGAAATTCTTAATGTCTTCAATCATGTTTGGCCAAAAATAATATTTTTTAATATTATTGTACATGCGCCTCATTCCAGCATGTCCACTGGTGGGCAACATGTGAAAATCATTAATGATAACTCTCTTATCGTCATCATTTGTCACGTGACTTACATTTTTAATTATATATATTCGCGGACCGGTCCATGTATTTCTTTTAACTTCTTCGGTTAACCATTTTATATACTTCATATTTTCTTCTGTTTTCATAATAAAAATTTCATCAATTTTAAGTTTTTTACAGAAAGAACTGAGGTCCCTCACGAATGCGGCTCGCGCGAAACATGATCGAGAAGTCGGTTCTACATAAATAGTATCAAGTTTTTGTATGTATTTAAAACTATCAGTTTTTTCCGTTACAACCTTCAACTGTGTCCTTGTTTTTAAATTTTCCAACTTGACCTCAACACAATTTTTGGGTTTTTTAAGCAACTCAACGATTTTCGGGTGATCAGTCCGTCCGTCGGTAGAGAGCTTATCAACCAAAATATTGTCTCTCTCACTCTCCTCTCTGTCCCTCTTCGCCATACTTCTTGTCACCACATTCACATTCATCCTTTTTAACTGGTCCGATGAGATTACTATGCGTGATAATGCATCTGCAGCCACATTATTGACGCCTTTTTCGTACTCAATCAGATAGTCATATTCTTCCATTAGCAACCTAAACTTCATAAGCCTACTAGAGGGGTTAGTCATACTAAACAAATATACTAATGGTTTATGGTCAGTTTTAATAAGAAATCTTTTTCCGTATAAGTACGGCCTAAAGTATTTTATCGACCACACGATAGCCAAAAGTTCCTTTTCAATAGTGGGATAGTTTAACTCTGATTTATTTAAAGTCCTACTCGCATAAGCAATCGGAAGGTCATTTTTATTACTCAATATAGAGCCTATTGCATATCCAGATGCGTCAGTTCTCAAAATAAATTCGTTCTCTTCTGAAAAATCAGGATATTGTAGTATCGGTGGATTTACAAGAGTCTCTTTCAGTTTTATAAAAGCCCTTTCACACTCATCCGTCCATTCAAATCTCACTCCTTTTCGACAAAGCCTATTAAGAGGTAATGTTATATCCGCAAACCTCGGGATAAACTTCCTGTAGTAATTTGCGAATGCAACATATCTCTTTACCTCATCACTATTCATTGGTCTCGGGTAATTTTGAATGACTCGCGTTTTTTCAGGATCCGGTAACACTCCTTTAGATGACACAACGTGGCCTAGATATAGCAACTCTTTTTTAAGAAATTGGCATTTTTCAGGATTGACTTTTAAGTTAACTTTACGCAACCTCTCAAATATTTCAATTAAATTTTTATTATGTTGAATCAAATTTCTGCCAAAACAAATTAAATCGTCTAAATAAATCAGCATTTTTTCATAATTTAAACCAGACATTGCTACTGTCATAAGTCGGCTGAAAGCGCTGGGACTGATTTTCAGACCCATCGGCAATCTTTTTAGTTGATATTGCCGGTCCGTTGTGAAAGAGGTGTACTTCCTACTTTCATTATCTAGTTGCAATTGATAATAACTTTGGCATAAATCAAGATGTGTAAAATAAACTGCCCCTGATAATGAATCGAGTATTTCACTGATATTTGGTAGTGGGAACTTGTCGTCTTTAATTTTTTCGTTCAATTTCCGGTAATCGATCACCACTCGCCACTTTTTGCCATTCACACCATCACTCTTTTTAGGAACTAAAATAACCGGACTATTCCACTCGCTCTGGCTCTCTTCTATCACATCGTCTTCTAACATTCTTTGAATTTGCTTGTCTATTTCCGCTTTTTGAGATTTGGGAAGGCGGTAGGGTTTTGTATAACAAGGAACTGAATTTTCTTTTAAATAAATTTTTTGCTCATATAAATTTGTTACTCCCAATTTATCCCCAGGTAAAAAAAATACATCACTATATTTTGCACAAATATTTTCAATTGAAACTTGTTCTTCCGAATTAAGGTGATTTAATTTCAATAGCGAAAATAATTTTTTGACTCTACTTGCATCAACTTTTTCTTTACCAAACGCGCAAACGGTGAACTGGTTTAAGTCCAGCAAATCTGTTGAAAAGAAACTTAATTGTATTTCTTCATCTCTGGTATTTAATATCCGAATCGGAATTATACCATTTTTAGGAGATACTATAGTACTTGCCAAAAAAACACCTTCACATAACTGTTTTGAATCTACCACGCCTTCATAAGTTAAGTCAGTCTTTATGTAATGTAAGGACTCGCATCGTGGAGCCAAAGTAATGTAATTATTAAATCCGTATTGACCCATATTAATTGGAATTGTAAACCACTCATTACTCTTTATACTTAAAGTGTTATGTTCAAAATCAAGAACGCATTGAAATTTGTTCAAAAAATCTTGTCCTAAGATACCATCGCTTGTACAAGGCAAATTTTGAAAAATATAAAATCTTTGCTCTAATTCATGATGATTGTAAAAAAGTTTTAAGTCAACATATCCTTCCGAGAATAACTCTCCACCTATACCTCGGATACGGATCCGCTCTTTATGGAATGGAATGTCATGCCTGACCAAAATATCATGCTTGACAACGCTCAAGGAGGCGCCGGAGTCAAGTAACCAACTGCACGACGTATGACCTAATTGAAGCGTGACGGAATTTATGTTACTACAATAACAACTTACATGTTCGAGATCATTACAGAAAAAACCGATTTGTTACATTTTCTTCGCGCGTTTCAAATTTTTCATTTTGTAAATCTGAGCTCGAATCCTCGATCATGAGAAGCTGTGGGCGATTACCTCCACGTCCGCGATAATTATTACGACCGCGCAAGTTTTCTCGCCCGCGAATATATGTGGCACGTCCACGACCATTACCACGACCAGAATCGAACCTTTGACCCCTAGTCGTCGACGTCCAAACTAAAGCTCGACCACGATAACTGTTGTAATTACCGCGACCAGAACGGAGCTGTCGGCCTCTTCCGCGCTGAAAACTCATGACAGTGCCCTCGGGGTACAAGGAAATTTCTTCATCCAGGGCTCCAGTGATGGCTTCACTTAAAGTAGCATAATTTCTAGCGGAAATAATAGTGCTAAGACGGCTATTTCGCAGACCATCGGAAAAACGTTTGATAGCATTTCTCTCATTTATTGGTTTAAGCACATCAAATTTTGATTGGTCTCCGTTGGCCTGAGATATAGTCAAGTTAACAAACAATTCCTCGATTTCCTTACCGTACTCTTCAATGCTTTTCTTGTCCTGCCTGGCTCGTTGCAATTGCTGCTGCAAAGCCGTGTCTGACCTCTTGGGCAAGAGTCGGTCCTGCATGTCCTTGATAAGTCCTGCAACTGTGCTGTAACTCTGACACATACGCAATTTTGCACTTTCAGAAAGCCGCGATTTTAAAATAAACGTTATTAAAGTAGAATGTTCACTCTCATCTATCATTGTGCTATACAACTCTATATTTGCAATTAACTGTTTCGTGATATTTTCGTCACCCGTCATCACAGGCAGCAAGGACAAAGCTGTTTTTAAATTAAACTTAGACATGATGGACTCGTTATCGGTGTTTCTCTCAGACTCAGAATTATTTTCCGACGATTCACAAAGTAATTTAATTTTATCATACAACGCATTAATTTTTACGAAATATTCATTACAATAATCAATCTCTTCTTTACTCAATTTTTGTTCAGAAATAAGCACATTTATGGATTCTAGGATAGAATTCGATTTACTATACAACTTACTAGCTTCTTCTAATTTATTCAACCGTAAACTCTCTGTTCTCCGCTTAGGTCCTACTTTTACAAGATATGTTTTGACTTCATTTAACTCTTGGTATAATTTAAAAATATCTTTCGCCATAGATAACATTAACTAAAACAATTGCATATTATTAAAGTGCACATTATGTTTACAATGAAAATTATTACTTAGTAAGTTTTACTAATTGAAGAATAAACATAATATAGAAGGAGGATGTATTATTAAGGCACAAACGTGCAAAATAGTATTTGATTAAATGCGATTAAAATATTTCCCTAAATGCATCTCTCTACTTCACATTCTTATAAGCAAGAGGCATTAAATGCGAATAAATCAAAAGAGAGAGAAAAAAAAATACATACGATTAGTGTCCTTCATTAAATATGGTGTACCTCATTGCAATTCCGTTCCGTCAAACTTCAGTCCGCACTACACAATTTTAGATTCAGTCCACATATTATTAATTTATTATCACTCGCCGCACATTATTTTTAACTATTGCCAATTACACGATTGCCGCACTAAGTATACACTGCTCGTAGCTTTCCTTCCCCACTAGATTATACTCAGATACACTTCCTTCCGCATTTCCGCACTACCGGACGAAACGAACTGCTGAAGTTAATAGGTGTCTCATGCGGTCTCTTCATTCTTTTGCTGTAATCGTCTGAAATAACTAGCCGACCGCTGTAATGCGTACTCGCTAACACGCCGTTGTATAAGTTTCTCAATGGACTTCTTATAGTATCGATATATTCCAAAAAGTACGCCCAATATCAAAATAATGCATATTATCAACAGGAACAAGTTAGTGGTACTCGCATGATACTGCAACTGGTCTATTTGAGCATTATTTGCACCACCCACGGCATTTTGGTTGACAATCACTTCTTCTTTTTCTTCTCTAGACTGTTGTGATCCCATTTTGTCGGCCTTCTTCACAATTTAAATTTTCAGTAACAATAGTCCACACGCGATTACAAATAGAACACAAATTATAATAATTGAACATTATTTCAGTTCAATTTGAGAGTCCACGAACAAAGTTCATACAAACACTCGCCGATTAAGGACATCGGAATGCTATCACGCGCCCGGTACTCGACACCGCTACAGGCAAGGTCGCCATATAGGGTTTTGAGTGGGAGATCTAATTAAACGTCTGCTTAGATGCAAATACGATTTATTACTGTCCAATACATGTGCAATGATTACATATTAAATACACTACTAAACACCTAGTCATTACCTCATAATGTTAAAAAAATATTGAAATGTTCAATTTTTATATACCTAACAATAATACATAAAATACCTAGAGTAAGATTAGTTTGACTGTCTGTTTCTAGAGTACCACGCTTTTGGTTTGTGATCGTCGTGGGTTCGACTCCCATTATAAGATAGATATTGTAGGCTTGAGTCACTATTATCTATTAAGAAAGATTCCGTATTCACGAAGGCGACCGTTCCGTTCCAAAGGAGGGTTGACGATATGGCGGGGGCGGCTGGATATATAAAGTGTGGTGAAGTATGCGCATAGCGCGCGGAGTGCGTGCACCACGCACGACTCTTTACCTAGTACGAAACTTAAACTAAATATTTAATAGTCATATAATGATATAGTTTCATCAATATAGAAATACGGATTTAGCTACCTACTTAACTGAATAGCAAAGAGTACTGGAAAGGTACCTATCTATCAACTATTTACGCCGATTATCATTATGACACATAACCTCAATAAAATGGAAAAGTTCAAATCAAAATATCTTTTTTTTCCTGCTTTCTCAGGTCAAAATTCTTTCAGATATTCATTCGGTGACCAACGCTTATTCTTCTAAGATATTTTTGATGCTTAGACACTGCCGATAAGACTCAACTATTTTCATCGGTTTCAAAAATAACAGAGTAGTGACGTCACTTGTTTGGCATTTTGTTTGCGTGATTTAAAACCCTTTTATAAGCAGCTATGTTAAATATTGCGTTATAGAAGTGGTTAGTTGACAAAAACAGCTATAAATTGTAATGGTAATCGTAATAAATACGAAATTGAGTTTGTTTGTTACCTTTTTAGGCCCTATCATACATGTTATGATACATACATGTTATCTGAAGTAAAGAGAAGGACATCGGCTACCTTTCATCCCGTAGAAAACTACTGTTCCCGAAGGTGATCGCTAGTATGATATATTTTAAAATTGTCATACTTACTTTTAGAATGGATTTTTCTAGCTAATTTTTAACGCAACTTTAAAATTTATTTTTATTTTTATTATTAATAGGACGTTCGCCCCAGAAATTGAGACCTTTTTGCTGCTTTTTAAGGTTGAATATACAGATGTTTTAAAAATATGATTTTGTAAAAATATCCCTTGTGCGTTCCTGCATTCCTAGTATTGGATGGTCGATAAACGTTAGCGCGTTTCAGACATTTTCCTTGCAAACTGGAAAACGCCATCTATTGACAAATAATAAAATTAATCTCCATTTTAAAATATTAATGCATGTCGCATTATAAGGTCGTTTTAAAACCGGAATGTAGGTTTATCACATGAGGCGAAACGGAAGTTGGGAATAGTATCACATGACTGCTATTTATTATACACATCGGTACGGTATCACATGGATCTCACAAATTTTTACGGTAGAAGAACAGAGTAGCGAGACTTGGGTTTTTCACAAGTATTGTTTTTGATGGCATAGAATTATTCTATTGATTATTAAATCACTGACATCATTCTCTCTACGAACAATTCATGTATTCTGCCTTCTATACCTCCAGTCTATACATAAATTATACAGACGAAATATTTGATTGATTGTTTGTTTGAATTGAATAGGCTCTAAAACTACTGCTACTTATAATAAATACAATAAACAGATCGATTGATGCGCCAGGCAGTGCTCGTTGATATAACCATCACGCGTGACGAGAATCTCGTGAAGGCCGAGAAGGACAAACTTAGTAAGTACCTAGACTTGGCCCACGAGGTGACCGCCATAGTGGATGTGGATTCGACGATAATGGTCCCAATTGTCGTATCTGTGAACGGTCTGATAGCGAAGAGTCTATTCTCAAGAGGCTCTCGCTGGATGGCTGGATCAAGGGTTAGATACAGAAGGCGGTACTTCTAGACACGGCACGCATTGTTAGAATAGGTTCCTCTCTCTCAGCTTGAGCCCTGCTCCGCCTCTAGCGGCGAACTAGGTTTAGGTTTTTATAAAGTTTTTATGTTTTGTATTATATTTTCATATTTTACTTTTTATATCAATTTTATAAAATCCTCATACCTAAGATTTGGAAAAATAAATAAAGAGACAATAAATTCATTTATTTCATCACGCCTGCCTGCGACACGGATGGTCCCGGGTTCGATCCCCGGTCAGGTCAAGATGGAAAACGATCTTTTTCAGATTGACCTGGGTCTTGGATGTTTATCTATATATGTATTTGTTATAAAATATAGTATCGTTGAGTTAGTATCCCATAACACAAGTCTTTCATTGGAACTTACTTTGGGGCTAGCTCAATCTGTGTGATTTGTCCGTATATATTTATTTATTATTATTTATTATATTATTTATCTCATACAATGTTCTTGATTATTAGCAATGCTTAGGATTTAATTACAATTATTACAATTTAATTGTATGAGAAGCTGGTGCCTGAAGTAAGCTTGTAAAAACCTTTAGTACAGGGCACCAGGTTTCCACCTCTCGTAATTATTTACATTGCCAATCAACATTACCTGTAATTTACATTTGATTTGTATGAAATATGATAAATATACCCAATTTATTGAAATATTGATCAAATCTTTTTTAAATTATATCCGTACAAAATTTTAACTTTTAGCTGTAAAAGTGACATGCACATTAGAAATTTAATTTTATTATTGGCTACTAATAATTAAAATAATATACTTATATTTTTTAATATTTAATTTTTCAAACATTTAAATATTTAGAAATGTAACAAATATTTATCAAAATAAATAAATGAACGGTCTCTAATTGTCTCTGTCTTACAGGCGTTGCCACTGTCATTTGTTCTCCGCCCGAATACATAGATGGATCTTAACTAAAGAGGTAATCAAGTCCTGTTCTGTCATTGTCTTGATTACCTAGTAGACAAAGACAGCCTGAGATTTTAAGAATATTCATATTTTAGATTATTTTAAATATTCGAGGGGCATTTTTGATAAGCCGATGTTCATATAGAGCGAAATGTCATTATATCAAACGTACTTCTCCTATGCAAGAGATTGCTGAGGGATCCGCCCCTTGTGGGATAGATCAGAATACTTCTAAGCATTTCTGCTCCCCTAGTGCCGAACGACTTCTTTTGAAGTCACGGTTCCGGAATTTGAGACTGCTGATACGGAGACATACAAAAAACAAAACAAACAACTCTTTCTGAGTAGGAATTGATAGATTTGCCCTCTTTCTCATTTGTCATAATAATCTATGTCAGAAAGGGTGTAATGATAAGTCACATGTTATATTTACAATTCAATGGTAATGTTCAGGGCCCTCCCCTTGTAGGATTGATCAAACTATACGCGTGCATTGTTGCTTCCCTGGTACCTATCAAACGATTTGTGTTGAAGTCGCAATTCCAGATTTTTGATTCTAGATAGCGTTTACTCTAGTCTCAACGCCCTAATCGTACGATTTGTTCTCAGAGTTTCGCATAGACGGCGCCACTCGAAACTAAACAACATTGTATCTACCGTATTATGAGAATATAAAAACATGATTCACAAAATATATCTTATTAAACATCAAAACAATATTTTAGGCATAATATTTTAAAATGACACCGTATATTTAGTGAGTTAAAGGCTAACGCAGATTATCGCCATCTAGTATCGAGTAGCAAGCAACTCTCCTGCGCCATACATTGGCCTGCTTTTCGCAACCTTAATTTGGTCCAATATTTTTGTATGAGTCAGTATCAGTTTAGATTACGTAAGTATTATATTGCCTTTGGTCTTGAAAAGTCGGTTAAGAAATAAACTTATTTTAATAAGAGGAAATATTTAATGTTTTGATTGTTTGTTTGCATTGAATAAACTCCGAAACTACGAGACCGATTTTCAAAATTCTTTTACCTACAGAAAGCTAATTTATTTGCAGTTGACAAAGGTTATAATTTACCCCGATAAAAATGAAAAACATAAAAGTAGGTAAGCTATATTGTAAATATGACATCAACATTACCACCCTAGCGCCAGACATAACATTAAGTTTCTCATAGACAATTTTTTAAACCGTCTTTTTAATTTTTTTTTAACAAGTATGGTTGCTTTTATTTGGGGCTTTAAATTTAATTTCGCGGCTGTATAAAACAGGCTATATGAGTACTCAATACACAAAATAGGAGGAGCTTGTGATACGACATCTTCGTGCGTTATGTTCTCCTGGTAGCCGACGGCAAAGCGCGTTCACGCAAAGCGAGTTCTAGAATATCGATTTTCATGGACTTTTCAGATAATGTTGACCTAGCATAAAATTATTTTGAAAAATGTTACCAGTGCATGGAGTATATTTATTGGATAAGTTAATCGCTTTGCATAGCATATTACCATATTATATTGTTATATTGTTTTTTAGGCTATATATAATTTCTATTTATTTTGAAACAAAAAATACCTACGATTTATCCTTACTTAATTTTTTTTAAAATACATAACGAACTAAACTTAAAAGTAAAAATATAAAATAAAATATTATCACTACTTATTTATAAAAAATAAAAATCTAATAATACTTTTTGTCCATGTGCCATGGTGCCTAGAATACTGACTGCATTATCTCGTTGGATGGCGATGGCAATCCTTTGTCCGAGGAGGATGGAGTTCATCCTTACAACACACACACCTTCCTGCGAATGAATCTTTCTTTCATACGCTAAACTTGTGGAACAAACTCCCTGCCATGTTTTTTTAGAGACTACATGGGGTCCTTCAAAAAGTGCTTGAAATAGCTTGAAAAGTGAAGTGATTAAATGACTAGCGCGTTCATTGAATGACCACGTTTAATTGAATGACTTCAGGACAACTCGTCAAGTCGTTGAATGTAACGTTCAATATGAACTGAATGAACGTCATTTAGCGAAGTCGTTGAATCTTAGCCGACTTTGTAATATTTGGTGGTAGCATGATTTCTAAAGCTTTATTTAATCTCATATTTTTGCAATTATTTATTACTTTTTAAAGTAGCCGGCGGCGGCGAAATAATAGGTAAATCCATAATGTTATACTATTTTATTGCAAATAACGCACTTTTATGTAAATTTTATCGAAAAAATATCAACACCGTGTCATCAGCTGTGCGCGCTGTTTGGCGCCATATTTGTTTTGGTGACTACTAGCGCCACAGTGGTAAAAAATGAACTAAATTTGAATCACCTGATTGATTTTATGGCCGCTCTGTTCAAAGAGCTATGTACCCCGCTAACTAGTTTGACGTTGAGCGTGGCGTTTTAAATCAACGTTCGGCCTAGTCATTAAATTAAACGTGGTCATTCAATGAACGCGCTAGTCATTTAATCAAATAGCAGATTCAACCAGATGACTGCGACATATGTACTACGTGGGGTGACATAACGGGAGTGACAAAACAAAGGTGTAGCAAACATCCAAAGACTACGGTGATCGATTCTAAATAGTGGGGTCGTACGCATAGTTTAAAAAAAACGATTTTCACTCATAAAGAATAGTAGTAACCACAAGTACCCAAGTTATAGCCAAAATAATGCGAAATGTATTTCTGTTTTCAAATGTTTCGCGATGTACGGAATTATGAAAGTTAAAAAAGGTTACTTTGTAGTCCTTTTAATTAATTTTTCTACTCCTGTACTGTAATCTGTCATTTATGTGGTCAAGAACACAAACATAAAAACATCCATAAGTCTTTACTCTATTCTTCATATCAGTACGGCACAGCCGTACTATATTGTAGCTATAACGATACGGCTAGCAGCCACAGACTATTAAACCTAGATTTCGTGATTGCAAAAGAAGTTTTTTTTAACTAAATGCATTGCTACCAACTTAAGAAAAACTTATTTCATAGTTTTCTAAAGAGTCTAGGGAACATTAATTTAAAAAGAAAAGGTAACCATACACACAAAATTTTGTCATGTTTACATATTTTTTTTTCCAATTATTTTTACCGCGAGTTAGTTGTTTAAACTAAAAATTAACGTTCTACTCATAGATTTAAAAAAAATCGGTATTACTAGTACTTATTGATTTTTTTTTTTGAAAGTCGTAGAAAATTTTTTGTATGCAACGGTTTATAATTAGATCTTAAAAGGCTCGTGGCGCCGTTGCATAAAATACTATAATTTCTACAGCCAGGCGTGTTGAAAAACGTCGTATGATTCTCGTGAGGTATATTGATCCTAAAAATTCGTCTTGTGATGATCAAGTTAGCCCACTTGAATCATAATGTAAATAGATTTGAATGCGTATGGTAATCCTAGACTTATCCCAAGTGTATACTATACTTTTTAGGAATAGAAATAAGTCTTAAAAACTTTAAAAAGCTTTTGTCACCTTATTCCACTTTATTTTTCCCAGTCTAGTAATAATTAATAATAATAATAAGCTCATTTATTTTCTCTCCACAGGCATGAAATACTACAGATATAGTACCATTTTTTATCAGTACCTAAGGTGCAGAGAACTGGTGCTTGAGCTAAGTAGGTTTAGACCCACTTGTATTACAAGTCACCAGGCTCCCTCCGCACCTTTAGAAATAATTAGTTATGTACCTACCCACTAATGGACCTGAGATGGTACTACCCTTTTTTCACAAGAGTCGGGAAATCGATATTCTACAACGCGCCTCAGTTATACGTTTCAGACAAGGAGAACATAAACGTGCGGAGATTTATCAACAAAAATCATATTTCCTTTTTTACAATACCTTAAGGTTCTCATATCAAGGTGTGCTTTTTTTCTCGTGATAAACTTTAAAACTAGGTAATATTATGAAGATAGGTGGCGTTGTTATCATCATCACTTCACAAATATAATATAATCAGGATAATTTATTAATAATAATTGTGTTTTTGTTACAGGTAATCTTTGGCTGCCAGCCACTAAAATTTGAACGATAAGGTAGTCTTGTAGTTCAAACACATCGGTGAGTATGACCTCCGGGCCATCTAGCCCATGTTTCACTATTGCTTTTCTTTCCGTTAAAGGATAAAGTTTACATTGTGATTTTAAATCTCTGAGTTAAATTTCGTTATCGGAATCATAATAGAATATCATATACGTAAGCGTACGTAAGCCACTAAAAATTATGTAAAAAATGAAATTCACTTCCATATTAATTTGTCCAGTAGTATCGGTTTATTTTGTTGGGAAGTCTAATTATTTGTTTTCCTTTTTCTGTATCACTCTATTTGGGTTTTATTTATAATTAAATCAAAATAAGATTACCTAGGCAGCTTGAAGTCAACTTTATCTTAGATAAATTAAAAATGTTTTTTGCTTGGCTTAATCAATATTCTACAACGCGCCTTAGTTATCTGTTATGACCAGGATAATATAAACATACGGAGATATCACTGAAAAGTTGTTTATCGATAGATTTTATATTTATTTATTATATGTTTCTCAGTTATCCATTATCACCAGGATAATATAAATATACGGAGATATCACTAATAAGTTATTTATCTGAAAAGATATCAGTTGAGAATCAATACGAATGACTCAGTTAAACGTTATGACAAGGATAACATAAATAATCGGAGATATCATGTACCAATGAAATCTTTTTAATAAATGGTTCTAATATTTGACGAACTTTACATTTTACCGTCTAATAAGCTTAAGAACTAATATGACGGTGGCGTTGTTGGGTGTTGTTCGGTCACGCAGAATATTTTCTGAAAAGCATCTCCACAGAGAAACGGGATACAGGAATTAAAAAAAAAAAGAAAACAACTTGCATTGAGATTTGCATTGAGTTGCAGTTTTAGTGCTGACTATTAAATAAAATATTATCATAAGTTCATTATTTTATTCAAACTTCAGAAAAGAATGAGGTTTTAACTCGTCGAAAGGCTTTATGTAAAGTAGTAAAAAGTTATCTCAATGCCCCTCCAGCGTGGCAACGCGGCTGGTGGGAGTTACATTTGAACCAGGTACTCTTAGGGTGGTCTTGTTGACTAGCGATTCACATTTAGTTAAATTTAATTTTATCTATATTACTCTTTCAGTATCTTTAGTTTTAATTGAGTTAGTTATTTGTTCATAATTATTCAATTTGTTTTATTTTGAATTTGTAACTTTTGTAAGTTTATTCTGTCTTTGTACCTATATCATGTAAATAAATAATTTTATGATCTTTAAATTAATAACTACCTAACCTACTAGTAACTAATCTGATTTTGATGAAATTTAAATGGGACAACCATTTAAATTTCATCAAAATCAGATTAGTAGTAGCTTGAAGCCAGTTTATAAATTAAGTCTTATATTTTTTGCAAGGTTTTACAACGCGCTTCGGTTAGCTGTTATCACCAGGATAACATGAATACATGGAGATATCATGTACAGAAATCAATCAAAAGATATTATATTTGGCGGGTTCAATATTTCACAATTAAGTGACGATGAAAAGGACGCCGCTATACGTTAGACGCATATAGTGATATCTCTGTACGTGTCTAACGTATAGCGGCGTCCTTCTTGTCACAGATGGTATATATTGTGTCGTACTTATATACCCATACGCCATATTACCATTTTAAATAAACTTTAGAACTGTTATGTAAAAGGAATTTGAAAAACAGAACCCGACTCTGACAGGTGTAAGCCACACACATAAAAAACAAAAATGAATCAACAAAACTTATATACCTACCTAAAATAATTATCGAATAATTTTATTTATTCCTAATAAGTCTCCTAAAATATAATATGATAGGTATTGATTGTAATAAGCGGTCTTGACTAACGGTCTAGACGTTTTGAAAAAAAAAACACTATTTTTTTTGATGTTTCTACAAAAAGTTGCTGTTAGTTAAGCAATATAGGTATGGTATCAGAGTAAGAACAGCACTAGGCTAGGACCAAACTAGGTCGAGCCTGTATTTTGGTGGGCTGCCGTCTTCGAGCAACACGGCCTCCGTACCGGACGGAGGGAGTGGGCAAAGCGACAATTTACTATGACAATTTTTCTGGCGTTTTTTGCGGGGGAAAAATGTGCACACAAGTTTAGTTCCGCACACCTACATACAAAACTTAAACTGTCACTTGATAGTAATTATGACATTGTCACAAAAAATGACATAAAAAAGAAAAAATAATTTGTGTACAGATGAGTCACACACAACTAACACATAGACATGCGTATGCCTAATTTTGTTTGTACCTTGACAGAGGGGAATGCAGCGTATGGCTACTCCCTTGCTCGAAGGTACCGGACGGAGCTGCCGTACATACCTTCTTCACTTCACTACATCTTCGAGCAACACGGAAGGGAGTAGTCATACGCTGCATTCCCCTCTGTCAAGGTACAAGCAAAATTAGGCATATGCATGTCTATGTGTTAGTTGTGTGTGACTCATCTGTCTCAGCTGTTTTTGTGACAATGACATAATTACTATCAAGTGACAGTTTAAGTTTTGTATGTAGGTGTGCGGAACTAAACTTGTGTGCACATTTCCCCCCGCAAAAAACGCCAGAAAAATTGTCATAGTAAATTGTCGCTTTGCCCACTCCCTCCGTCCGGTACGGAGGCCGTGTTGCTCGAAGCACTACATACGTACATGTTGGACGGATATACTTCCTTATTGGTTTTTCTGAGTAGCAAGGCCAAATCGATATTCAACGCTCTCAATTAGCCGTTAAGACCAGGATAACATAACACCCGAAGAATCTATGTTGTACTGAAATCAATCAACCCTTTAATGATATTTGGCGGGTTTAACAATCCCAACTAATATTGTAAAAGGGAAAGTGACTTTATTTTTTTGTTTGTTTGTTACGCTTTCACGCTGTATCTACTGAACCGATGTTCACAAAATTTTGCATACACATAGGTCACGCGGGCGAAGCTAGCTAACAGCTAGTTCACTATACATAGGTATACACCTTTTATAACTCATTCTGCTAGTACAGAATATTTTTTAAATGCACTTACACAGAAAAATGGGTTCTAGAAATTAAAAAACAAAACTGAATATACACTAATTATGTACCAAAACTAATTTTCGTAATATAATAATAATAATTTAATTAATAAAAATTCTCCTAGGCCAAAATTTAATATTCCCCCATGCATGATGCTCATAGGCGGCTTTGACTGGTAGTCTAGACTTAGGTTTATAAAGAAAAAACCATTTACTGTAAAAAAACAAAACAAGAGAAAATAAAAAAGCTGCAGTAAGTTGAGCAATTTGTTATCAGAGGAGGAACAGCACCAGACAAGCTGACAGAATTAAACAAAGTTGAGCCTGTATTTTGGTGGGGTTCCGTGCATTACAGCTGCTACACTACACCTCATAACCGTAACAATTTCAGATTGTGTAATCTACTCATTACTCATTACCGCCATAAGTAGCCGCTTTTGGCGGTAATGAGTAGTTCTCTTAATCATCAAATGCAAAATAATGAAAAGTAGTACAAAAAAGTCATTTACTAGTGAAGTACTAATGTAGATTTTTTTTTATTGTCTTTGATCCATTTACAATAAGTATCAATATACATCATCTCATCCCTTATGAAAGGAAACCCTACCACTTATTATTATTATTATTACCAGCCTTGAGTATCCCAGTGCTGGGCAAAGGCCTCTTTCTCTCCTTTCCATTTTTGTCTATCTGTCGTTTTTGTTCTCACTATATAAAAAAAATAAAACATAAACCTTAAACACATTAAAATATTAACGATAAATTCGATCTTATTTAATAGTAACAGAAATAAAACCAGGGGTGGCGCTAGTTGGTTGGTCTAATCGGGTTAAGTTAAAATGTGATTTGTAATTTAAAATTAAATCAATCACATGGTTAATTTTTTTAAAAAAAAAAAACGACTTCTACCCTATCAATTTGTTTTATTATGTATAAAAAAATGGAAATAAGTGTAAGCCAAACGGCATTATTGTATATTTTTTTGGTTGGTGTGTATTTTTTCAAAAAGGGTCGACCTATTTCGATAAAAATTTTATGGAACCATCTGCAAAGTATTGCCTACCGAACAAAAAAGAATTTCTTAAATCGGTCTAGACATCTTTGAGAAATCGGGGAACTACATAAAACAAGGTTATAATGAATTGAGAACCTCCTCCTTTTTTTGAAATCAGTTAAAAAGGTTAGAGCAGCCGTGTCCTGTCCAAATTTGGAAGAACAATAAATATCATTTATGTAATGCATTTGTTACCAGAGCGTCGTTCGTTAAAGTTAAGCTCTATTTTACCGGTTTCATCCAATCTTAGTTCTTTTTATTCCTTTTTTATTTCGTTACGCGAGCATTGCAATTACTCTGATTTTTTTTTCATTAATTATTTTGCCGTGTCGTGTGACTCCCGGTATAGTAGAATGGGACCACTCCAAGTCTTCTTGTAGATGTCTTAAGAGTCCCACGTAAGGCCGCAATCCCATACAAACGTAGTTTCGTTTTAGATTTCAACCAAAGGGGTTTGGGTAATTTTGTATGAGCCTTGGCATGTTTTTTTTTTTCAGCGACCACTAATATAACTAGTATTTTTAATTAGCCTTATAGTTGAGAATAACAATATACAAAACATTATTGATGTAAACTATATCGGAGCCGAAATATCAAATATCAAAATAAGACAAATAATAAGTAAGTCGTCTATATAGATGTAATATTTTTTAACAAAAATGATTTGATTAAAGCGTATAGTATGTCGTTATGGATAGGAATCTAGACTAATATTATAAAGAGGAAAGATTTGTTTGTTTGTTTGTAAAGGGTAATCTCAGAAACGACTGAACTGATTTAAAAAATTATTTTACCATTCGAAAGCTACATTATCCCGGAGTGAAATAGGCTATGTAGGTACCACGAGCGAAGCCGGGGCGGACTGCTAGTGATAAATAAAATGCAACAGATACACACAAACAAATCATTTATTATAGGCACATACAATATCAATATGAATATATTACATTATTATTAGTTTAAAAGATTAGTTATTTTCCGATTTATACAATTTAGTTATTTTCCGGTTCATCGTAAACTTCATTTTCTTGATCATGTCGTATTATTGTGTCTAAAAACTGAGCTGGGGGAGATAGATTATCTTGGTATCTACCCCATCCCAAATACCATATAATGGACATTACATGCGAGCAACAGCCTAGAGTCCGTTTTCCGACAACACATGAGCAATAATGGCCCAATATTGCGCTGCTTCCTTCTAGTTCCCTTTCTAATAAAATATAAACATAATAAATTCTGCTTGTCACGTGTCTTGATTGAATTTTTCCTCTAAGTAGCCATGGATTCCGACAATCCAAATTCTGCTCTCTAAAATCTTCTATGTGGGGCTCCTTATATATTTCAATTATATACGAACCATTTTTTACATGCTCCCCGTAATAACTGCGGGCTTGGAGAATTTGATACGTTCCCAACGCATATATAATAAGCTCGTCCATACTTAATATTGGGAAATCATTAAAATCTAATAAAGCCGCATCAATAGACTGAAAACGAGCCCATCTACGATTGAGATTATTTTCTATAACATATTCACTTAACCTGTTTCTGTCACCATCACATTGAATTATTTTGTTTACGATTTCGTTCACCAAGCGGTGGTCGGTTAGGGGTTTGCCAAAAGCATTTAATAATGCCGCAGCAATTTTTATCTCGTCGAAAAGATGCCTTGCAGCTACATTAAAGTATTGGTGACGTAATTGGCGAAACTGATTTTTTAATCTGCCATTTACTGTTTCTACAACCCAACGGCAAATAGTAACTTTCCTAGAATCATTTGCTTGTCGCACACTTAACTGACTTTCATTTACGTCTTTGGAGGCTGGCATGTACGTTTTGTATCCATATGACTCCACTTCATCAATGCAATCTCTGAAGCCTCTATCTAAAATGAGTACATCATTTTCACGAAAATACCAATGAAATGTATCAGTTTCACTACTCATAATCTCAGACAAAATACGAGCATCTGAAGTAGTAGCTTCATATAAACCATAAATATCAACTATATGACCATCAGGGCATACTACTAAAAAGGGTTTTAGTAAATGACGAAACTTGTGCAGACTATAGGATTTTCTTTGAAAGTAATAGTTGCTGCTTTTTTGTAAATATATATAAGTATCGTCTAATATAATTATGGCTCTACGTTCACTCAGAGGAGCATTTGGATTTCCAAATAATACATTTGGGATAGTCAGACAACGTGATATGACTTCTTCTCTTGTAATATGATCATAGCCTAAATTCTGTGGCACAAACTCTGTCATTAATTCTTGTCTCACTTCTCGCATTATTTTTTCAAAAGTTTTTCTTGTCATTTTGAATACGCTAGAAAGTCGTTGATTTGATTCACCGGTGTGAAGTTTTGCAAGAACTGTTGCAAGGGCTGTTTTAGCCTTTTTGTGATGTTGTGTGATACTTGGGGTTGCTTCAAGAATTCGCATAAAGTTTTCCTTAGAGAAACCAATGTAATAATGAAAGACTCCATTATTAATGGAAGAAAGTCTCTCAAAATCTAAAAAATTACTACGATTTCTTAAAATATCCATCATGTCTTTCACTTGCTTCGACGAGAAACTTGCAATTACACGACGTGTTCTTGTTTCAATATCTTGAAACCCTGAATCTGAATGCTCTCTACATACACGTGTACCCCGTGGAAGGTAAAATCCTTTATTTTGAAGAATTGTGGTTCTTATGTCAACATGAATTCGTTGAAGATTGGTGTTGGTGCGATCAGCAAAAATACATAACTGTGTATTAAGTGGTGCTCTGGAATATCCAGGAACTTCAATCGTTTGCGGTCTACTAACTTGCACTTGTTGGTCTCGCATATTTTCATTAATAATAAGATCTGATTCAGATTCCTCTGTATTGCCTCCTTGCGATGAATCATGCTCTAATACTTGATCATCTGCATGTTGTTCAAGTAGGTCTGGTGCAACTTCTGCTTGTTGATCTCTTGAGACATAGCGCTGAGCTCGAAAAAAGCATGGTCGACATATCCGTTCATCGCCACCAAACTGTAAAATACAAAATATAGGCTTAATCAATATATTTGTATACGTATTAGCTCCATATATAGGTAAAAAATAATTAAAACACATCGTAGTACCTAGATAAATCTAACTGGGTAAATTGATTTAATTATTTATTTTTTAGTAAATATGAAATCATTTCCTCTTTTACTTGACTTACGAACATATAGCAAGTCTCAAACATATAGTAATCACTAAAAAAAGTGGCACGTACTGCATCTTATTGCATTTATGCCGGTTTGGGAGCAAGCGGAAGAAACACAAGTACTAATCTTCTTTGACACTCAAAAGATAATCAAGGTAAAGGGGAAAATATAACCAGTGGCCAGTTTTCAATAAGTTAGGAATGGCTTTGTGACGAGTGAGATCGCTTTAAGATATGTACTTCAAACAAAATATAATTGACACTGGGATATTGTACCTACATGAAATAATGTTTGACACAACAGTCCCTGAGTTTATCACGTTTTAACAAACCAACTGTTTTTTAATATTAGTGTAAATAAGAAAGTTAAACAATTAATAATTATATAAGAAATGTCATCACTTACCTCAAGAATGTTAATAACTTCAATGCAGTATGCCATTAAACATGGGTTTTGCTCCATCAGTTGAGCCGTTAACACCATAGATCTCCTGCGAGTGCCGCCAATGCGGTTCAAACTTCGATGGCAGCCAACACACGATGCTCTATCTGCATCCATATTGTTTTAAAGTCCAAATCACTACAGCAAACTCTTAGTCCAGTTAGTAATGCCAGGTCACAAAATAAGATAATAAAGAGAGAGTCCAAAAACAAAGCAAAGGTCGTGGTAATCAAAAGTATATAACGCACTTGCACACACTCAACACAAAGGTTAAACGGGAAGTGAATCCTGCCTGCGCCTGCACCTCTTTCCTTCACCCCTCCACTCCACCCTGCTCGATTTTCAAAGCCTAACCGAGTCAGGTAAATGAACCCTGCGCTGTGATTGGATGAACGCGACCGGTAGCGGGCCTTTCAACTTTCTAGGAACTTCCCATTGTTTGTTTACTTAACGCACTAAAAGTTATGAATCACATTCACCCTAGGTCTTTTGTTATAGAAAATTCTCTAATCCACATCTGACATATCAGTTACCTTCGAATGGCTTAAAAAATCTGTGTGTGAGACTTATCATGTCTTCCGTGTCATTTTATGCCATATGAAACAATTTTTTCGTAAAAATATATAAGTACACATGCATGAGTGCCTGAAGTAGGATATCATCAAATTCTGCGTAATAAAAATAATATATTAATGTTTGTTGTATTAATTATGAATGTCGCATACCCCACTGTAACTGTTTTTATTTTATATATAAATAATATAAATCATAGAATCAAGTAATATTTACACGAAAAAATAATAAAATAAAGATCCTGTTTTGTCTATCTAGACGACATTATTGTAATTTATTTTTTAATTATGAATGCCGATATCTCGGCTCCGATACACTGTAGACAGAAACGGCCATAGATGAAAATAAACATCTTAATATGATCTTTCGAATGAGTAAACTTTGAACGGTGGTCGCAAATTTTGAAAATCAGGCCACTTTTACCCAATGCCCTTTATCTAAAATATTATTATGTATTGTCTTTTTTATACATCTACTAGCTGACCCGGCGAACTTCGTACCGCCTAACAGTCAATGATTCAGTATTCATTACACATATCGAGTTTTCATTTGTTTTTAAGATGTATTCTGCTATTCGGGGCGGAGACAAATCCAACGAATCAACAACCATGAAAATTGGTTCAGCAGATCTCGAGTTATAAGTGTTGTAACAAACCCATCTTTGTTTTATATATATAGATTATTAAGATTATATAGGTATAGTCATCACTCATCAATAGTGTAATAATATTTTTCTGACAATGAAATGAAATAATTTCAGATAAATGTAGTAAATCAAACATAATTTCAATTTGTGTTTCAAAGTCCTATACTTAAAGCTGTCAGGTAACTTAATATAAATAAAAGATATTGCAAGTATACCTTTTTTAGAAAACAAATAACTATTTTCAATTGTATATTACCTAATTGTAAAATTTAAAAGGTAATTCTAAGTTATATAGGGATAGCAATTTAAATCGATATTCTACAACGCGCCTCAGTTAGCCATTATGACCAAGATAACATAAACACATGAAGATATTTTTCTTGTACATTAATGGTTCTAATATTTGATGGGTTTCACATTTCTTCCTCTACTTAAACTTTCTAACTATTAAGACTAGGTGGCGTTCTTAGGTCATACAAAATATTTCATTTAATACTTACACTTTCACAGACAACTGATAGGAAACCAAAAAAATACAACCTCTTCTGTGAGACGTTAATTGCACGCATTGCATTAAAAATTATTTAAAAATTGTATACTAAAAATAATGATCTTATAAAATTGTTAATTATCTTCCCTACAACATCTAATATACCCATGAATTATATACCCAAGAGTAGCTAATATACCCAGGAGGTCTTGAATGGTGGTCTAAACTATATACAGAAAAAACTATTTAGTGATATAGGTATAAAACACTGCAAAAAGAAAATAAGAAAGTTGCAGTAAGTTGAGCAATATGGTGTCAGAGGAGTTATAGCACCAGACGAGCTGACAAAACCGAACTAGGTCGAGCTTGTATTTTGACGGGCCGCCGTTTGCCAGTACCCGTTACACCTCATAAACGTTCCATATTTATACGTAAAAATCACTATAGTATCAGTTAGTTCCCAAATCAGTTAAACTATGAGATTTACATTTACATTTGCATTGAGTCGTTGTTTTATGTCAGAAAAATTAATATCACCTGAATCTTTAATTGGTCGGAAGGTTTTATTTTATGTATGCATCTTATGTCCAGCAGTGGACCGCAAAAAGTTGACGATGATGATGTCACCTTATGACTTTGACAATTATTAACCTTAAACTCTTATTTTAATTTATTTCTTCTTGGTCCCATTAAAATTTTATCAATATGAAATTATCTGAAATATAAGTTTGCAAACTAATCGATATTCTACAACGCGCCTCGGTTAGCCGATATGACCAGGAAAACATAAATACATGGAGATATCATGTACAGAAATCAATCAACCCTGTGAGTGATTCTACAAATTTTAAGGGCTAACATACAATTTCATTTTAAAAAAGCTTTAGAACTACCGTAAAATTAGAATACCATATATTTTATTTAATATACTTTAAGAGACAAAGAGGTAATAGTGATTTTAAAAAATATGTCGTTAACATAAAGAATCTGTGAGCTGTAAACAATGCATCCGTTATTTTGGGAGGAAAGTGCTGAATCGACAAAAAATGCTTATTTACCTAAAAAATACTTAATAATAATAATAAAAAAATACTGTATATAATAAATAAAAAGTAATAAAAAATTACTGTGTGACTCCGAATAAATTATATTTCTTTCTTTCTTTATTTCTAAACTAATCAATGAATCAAATTATTTTCCAACGTCTAATATACCCAAAAATTGTATTTATAAGCGATCTATGGTCTCTATATTGCCTCAAAAACTGAATGCAAACGGTCGTCTGATACTAGTAATAATATCTTCTTCGTAGTTTCACCTATAATGTGCAAGTATTACATCGCTTTTACGTACACCACAAACGTTCCACGTTGAGCGAGGTGATGGGATGATCATAGAGAGTGAAATGATATTAATTATCAAACGTGTCGGGTCCTACTCACCCAGCTAGTTAGAGTAGGACCAACATGAATATGAATGAAGGTATTAAATGCTCAGCGGAGAGAGAGAGAGAGAGAGAGAGAGTTCAAGTACACAACATAACACAGATAATAGGTTTTAATAAGTTTCACACTTGCGTTACTCAGTTAGTAGTAGTGAATACAATTAGTAAAATAATATTGTAGGCCTGTAAACTAGGGTCGAGAGTTCACGACCAAGGAATTGAATGGAATGATTGAGTGATGAGGAAGGACTGCGAAGAAGATATGAAAATGGAATTTGGAATTTAAAATGAATTATGTTTCGAAATAAAAGTGGACAGGATGATGATGATTGGGAATTGAGGTGAAAAGCAAGATGCAGCATGAAGGTTATCATGCGCATCGTTACAAACGTACATCTCCAATTGCACGAAGTTGCTGAGGGTGCCGCCCCTTGTGGGATAGATCAGAATACTTCCATGCATTTCTGCTCCCCTAATGCCGAGCGACTTCTGATGAAGTCGTGTTTAAGGAATTTAAGACTGCCTGAGTCATACATACAAACATAGATAATACAAACAAGATAAACAACAAAAAAGTATGTTTTGAGTCGTAATTAATATGAATTTACCATCTTTCTCATTCGTGATATCAAAACTATATGCCGGAGAGGGTGTAATCTTAATTCACATGGTATATTTACAATTAAAAAAGAATGTTCAGGGCCCTCCCCTTGTGGGATTGACCAAATATATGCGAGTATTTCTACTTCCCTAGTACTTATCGAACGATTTATATTAAAGTAACAATTTGGGATTTAGTTTAATTATTAAAAGTCGGTTATCTACTATTCAAATATTATAAAAATGAAATACTTTATTAATTATTTGCATTGAATTAGCCCCGAAACTACTAAACCGATTTTCACAATTCTTTCTCCTATAAAAAGCTTATTTATCTTCTAGTAACACAGGCTATAATTTACCCGGACAAAGTCGCGGAATTGTTAAGGTCATATTTAAAGTAATTTTATTATACTAACAATTTTCCGGGACTTTTCTATGTGTGAAAATGCCACACTAGCGCCAGATACATGAAAGAGTTTCTCATAGATAATTGAACATCAAGCAAGGCTGCAGATGTTTAGGCTACGAATGTTTATGGCTTAAAATTTTGTTGCGCGGCTGTATGACAACTTAATAAACAAAATAGGAGCTATTGATATGATATCTTCGTACGGTATGTTCTCCTGGTAGTCAACAGCAAAGCGAGTTCACGCAAAGCGAGTTCTAGAATATCGATTTTCCATGCCTTTGAGAATCTCAATTTGTTGGATTTTTTTATGAATGTTCCCCGATTTCTCGAAGATGCCAGAATCAATTTAAGAAATTCTTTTTTATATGAATAGTTGCACCCCCCTAGGTGGTCCCATGTTTACCAAGTAAGGTTCTTATAAAAGAATCATGAAAAGTAGAGTGATTTTTTTTTTTGTATACTTCGACTTCATTATTTGCTTTTTTTTGCTTTTTTCCCTCCTGTGTTTCTGTGTTGTTTGAGTTCGGTTATTTTATTTGACTTATATATAGTTTTTTTATTTTATTTAACTTTTTAATTTAGTTTTCAGTGTATTTATAGATAATTACGTAATTTCAAATTTTTAAGTTTACTTAAAACTAATTATGAATTTTAGAGGAATATGTTGTACTTACAGTTATTTAATAGTCCCATAAGCAAGGACTTCATCCTCACCTGCATACATGTGAATGGAACTATATTTCACGGTGCAACTTGTGGCATGAACTCTACAACATGGGGTCCATTAAAAAGGGCGTGATTAGATATCTTCAGGCTTTGCAGCTTGCTTATCATCTGGTGGGCCGTATGCCTGTTTAGACAAACAGGCATACGGCATACGGCATAAGCAAGCTGCAATAAAAATGAAAAGATCAACTTAACAACAAGGTGCAACTTAATAGACAATAAGTTGTATGAAGGATATCAATTTCTTTTGAACACACTATGGCATAAAAATGTCTCCTTAAGTAAATAATACATTAATAGCAAAATAATACGGTGGTGTAAAGTAAAAAGCACTTTGCTGTGTAAAGTACTGACTACTGTACCTACCTTTTTTTTTCGAAAAAGAAATAACATTTAGAAAATATTTTAAACTAAGAACGCTTTACTTAGCAAGCATATAAGACACATTTTTACAAGACATTTTGTAACAATATTGACCTTTTCATTTTTATTGATTTACCAGCGAATTACTCATTTCAATGTGTTTTATATTTATTTAAACATAAGGTTAGCCTTACGTTGGAATAAAATATTATAAATGAAGAAGTGCCGCTTGGATATGTATTTTAAAATTTTAAACGGGAAAATTCCCTTCGGCCGTGTATGATACCAGAGTTTGGTAACCGGTATCATACAAAGAAAAAATGATCGTCGTAGGATACTGGTCCGGTGCGGAGGCCGTGTTGCTCGAAGGATACTGGTATCCAAGTGATAGGGTTTATTACTTTTCTGATACCCTTTATCATGTTTGGTAACTTACGTGCAGTTTTATATATTGGCGTCGAGTTTTCTTTATTACTTAAATATTATTTTTTGTGTAATGGACTATTTATCTAAAACGAAATTATTTTTCATAATAAATAAATTAAAAAGATACCTCTTCAATTCGTCTGGCCAGCGTTGAGTGTAGGTCAAGTCGTCTGACTGCTCTGGTTAATGTATGTGGGATTGAGAATAAAACGTGTATAGCATCCTGTCTTAGCATTACTTAACTTTTTTTAAATTTGTTTTATTGGTTGGCAACACTGTAAAAAAAGGCCTCTCTCGCTTGACTTTAATGGTGGTGACTTTTGTCTGTGACGCTTGTGGAAGTAAAAAATAAATAAGTATTCAAGACGATTGATTTTCACTGCCCCGCCATCCCATAGGATTTTGGGGGCTCGTCCGGGATAAAAGAAGTTCAAGGAGCGTGGGCGCGGTGAATCACACGAGATTTCCTACGAGCGCGGCGGCGTGCCGGCAATTTGCTACGGTGTGAGGTTACATTTTATACGACGACGACGACGACTCTGGCCTCATATCTTACAAATACGACGTCAAAAACGACTACGACTTGTGCCGCTGCGCAATTATTATACATAGACTCCCGATTTCAAACAGATTCTTGTTCTACGTTTGGATTTTTCCATGTCGGGTTCCGACCAGGACACGATGTCGGAAGGTGAAGACACTGAGGTCCCGGCGTCAAAGACGACAAGACGAAGCACGCCCCAGCCCAGCCTCGTCCTGCAAAACCTCACCTATGTCGAGGAAGCAATACCGAAGTTTTCAGGTACTGATCCCACTTACACGGTATCCAAGTGGGCTCAAGAAGTTGAGGACAATGCTGTAATATTTGGCTTGACTCCAGTGCAAAAATTATTGATAGCCCGGCGGACGTTATCTGCGACGGCTGCGTCGTGGTAACGGACAGAAAGACCATTCCAGAATTATGAGGAACTGAAATAAGCTATAAGCAAGGAATTTCCTGATTTCATTAACACGAAGAAGATTCACGAGATTATGAGCAAGCGGATCAAGCGCAAAGACGAAACCTGCTATGAATATATGTTAGAAATTTAAGTTCTCGGGAAAAGAGGTAAACTGACGGATATAGTAGCTATTGAGTACATAGTAGACGGAATCAAGGACTTAGAAACTAACAAGATAGTGTTATATGGCACGAAAACGTTCAGTGAGCTGAAAGAAAGAATAAAAATATATGAGTCTTTAAAGCAGAAGCAAAGAAACGGTGCAAGTGCAATAAGTGTGGGTCCTAATGCGACGGCCAATAATTCAAGACGCAGTCAGGTTACTGTGCGATGTTATAGTTGCGGTCAATTTAATCATACGTCGGCAGAGTGTCCACAACGTGATAAAGGGCGAAAATGTTTCCGATGCAACGAGTTCGGCCATATCGGCACACAATGCAACGCTGATAACAGTGTGAAGCGAAGTTCGTATGTAGCATGCCAGTGTGTTGAAGATAGTCAAGATCGAAGTCAAGATGGCGGCCATACGGATCAATGTCAGGATCAGGAAAACGTCATTATGTCAGCTGTCAGCAGTGAATTAGATGTCAATGTCAAATCGGAACAGAAAAACAGATCGTTGAAAGAAGTGTTGATTTGCGGTGTAAAGGTTACTTGTTTGGTCGACAGCGGAAGTGATTTAAACCTGATTTCTTTGGACTTGTTCTTTCAACTTGGTGTTACGGCGTTTGAGCGGGACAATATTACCTTGTCTGGATTTGGTGACAACAACCGTATTAGTTCCCTGGGTAGGTTTGAAACGAACATTGAACTCGATGAACAAAGATTTGTGTTAATCCTTCATATTGTACCACACTGTGTGATGCCTTACGACATGATTTTAGGCCAGGAATTTCTTAATAGTGTTGTAGTAGTCATCAGACAAGGTACAGTCACGGTTATCCCTTCCCAAAGTGATAACTTATGGGGAAATCAAATATGTTTCAGTACAGTTAGAGAGGACCTGTAACATGCATTTCTTTATGTTGGGTTATATACTGTAAGGTAAGAAAGATGTTATTGTCTGAGATATAATGTAGATCTGAATGGAGAAGGATGACTGTGGGCAGTCATGAGTCAGGATGACCGAATGTGGGATTGAGAATAGAACGTGTATAGCATCCTGTCTTAGCATTACTTAACTTTTTTAAAATTTGTTTTATTGGTTGGCAACACTGTAAAAAAAAGGCCTCTCTCGCTTGACTTTAATGGTGGTGACTTTTGTCTGTGACGCTTGTGGGAGTAAAAAATAAATAAGTATTCAAGACGATTGATTTTCACTGCCCCGCCATCCCATATGTATGGCTCTGGTGGTACAGAGAAGGTCGTGCTTTTATAGTGAAGACTAACAATGACCTACTAGAAATGACGATGATGAAAAAATAAATAAAAAAGAGAGGTTTGATGAATTTTATTATTTCGAGTAGGTGACACGGTCAGTCGACCATGCACACCCTGGTGTCAGAGTTCTGCGGAACCGCCTCTCGGCCTCTGACGTGGTTCCTTTAACGACTACCAGATGGCAGCCGGGACCAACGGCTTAACGTGCCTTCCGAAGCAAGGAATCATCTTTCTTATCAGACAATCAGGTGATTCATGCCTGCAATGTCTTAGCCAAACTGGTAACAACTTAACAAAGTATGCTTCCCGTGGGAATCGAACCTACGACCCCCGGGTCAGTAAAGCAAACGCCTTTACCACTGGACCACAGAGGCTGTTGACACATTGAAATGAGTAATTTGATGAATATGGAATCACGAAACATGGTAAATTTGTAATAATTTTAATTATTCCTACTTCCAGGTGTGATGAAAATGTCGCATGATTCTCGTGAGCTATATTGATCACAACAACACTCAATAGTTTTATTTACCTCACTCGCTTCGCGCGGCGCTCACAACAACTCGTGTTGTGATGGATGACCAACTTAGCTCACTTTAATCATTATGTTCTATTTATAAATGCCTTAACAGATCGGAATGTGTTACATATCATTATCCTAGACTAGACTTATGCCAAGTGTCATAGTGTACCTATACTTTTTTTGGAATAGCTGACTTGATATCCTTTTTTTTAATTTAAACTTTAATTTTTTTAAATGTTGTTTGATCAGATCATGCCCTAGGCAAAAAAATTTAAACAGTTTCTCAACTAAAAACAATCCTCGAAAATCGAAAAATTCGTATGTATGTTATTTTGCTTTTCTAATGCCTTGTTCTTGTCTAGTGATAATTCGGTATTTACTTTTTAAAAAAATCATCAATATAAGTAATTTTTGCAAGAGTCGTAAAATCGATATTCTACAACGCGTCTCACTTAGACGTTTCAGACCAGGAGAACATAAACGAGCGGAGATTATTCACTAACAAAAATCACCTTTTACCGAAAGAGTACTATTATTAATTCTGTGCCGAAAGGTTCATATCAAGATGTGCTTTTTCTCTTGATTATGAAGCTGGGTGGCCTTGTTAGCTTCGTCCTTAGGAGTACTATTGTTCTATGGCTCAGCCTTTCAAATAGGGAATTATGATTTATTTAGTAATTAATTCATTAATTTTCTTTTTGTTACAGGTACTTACACAACTTTTGCCGCCAGCCATAAAAATTTGAACGAGTACTTTTGTTATTAAAAGACTGAAGTGAGTGTTTGTCAACTGGGCCATCGAGCTTTCATTATTTTGTATACATTTAATCTTTAAGGTAAATTTCGTCATCAGAATTCCTAAAAGAATATATATTTATAAGTATTTATTGATTTCTGTCCAATAAAAAATTAAGGTACAAAAATGAAATTTACTTCCATATAAATTCGTCCAGCAGCTTGTGTTACTTAATATGGGAAGTCTATTTATTTATTTTCTTTATTTCTGGCATTTATGTACCTACTCTATATGGGTTCCATTCATAATTTCATCAAAATTAGATTACCTAGGTAGCTTTAAGTAAATTTTATCTGAAAGATAAATAAAATTTTAATGTTTTTTTCGATATTCTACTACGCATCTAAGTTATCCGTTAGAGGCCAGGATTATAAACATACGGAGATAATACACACAAGTTGTTAATTTAAATTTCTTAGTTATCTGTTATAACTAGGATAATATAAACATACGGAGATACCAGCTACAAGTTGTTTATCTGAAAGAGTTTGTTATTAATAATTTATATTTACTTATATATTTTAAGCAAAGCTATACGATGCGCCTCAGTTATACGTTATGACTAGGATAACATAAACACACGGAGATATCATGTACCAATTAAAGCTTTTTAATACATGGTTCTAATATTTAACGAGCTTTACATATTACAATCTAAATAAACTTTCGAACTAATATGACGTTAGGTGGCGTTGTTAGATGTTGTTAGAATATTTTCTGAAAAGCACTTCCAGTCACAAGTGATTAATATGCCTAAAAAAAAACTTGGGAAAAAAACTGAATCGACAAAAAATATGTACTTACTAACCTTAAATAGTTTTTGACCCTGCACTCAAAATTTCACGAGAATGTTTGCAAAATATGAGCAAAACTTTTCTATTGAGAGAAATTTAATTTTCTCAGTAGTGTATAGATATCTCAACCTTTTATTAACTCGACTGGCCAAGAAAGGAGTGTAATGTAATGTATTTAGGGTAAATTTCAGTGTATGTGAGATTCTTTAGTCCATCATAAACTTAAAAATACTTAAAAATATATAGATGTTAGTTACATACATTAGACTTGGCTCATCCCAGGTAACGTAGGCTATAAGTTAATGGCAGGGCAGTCATGTTTTATTTATGTTTGAAAAAACATTTTGTGCCGTTTTTACTACTTCGGGTAGTACGGTTTTTGGGACGCTTGTGTGGTATATACGTCCAACTTGTAAAGATCTTACAGAATACTTAATATTACCATTTCAACAAAGAAAATAAATTAATTAATATGAGGTTAGATTTGCAGTTTTATGGCGACTACACACAAAATATTACCTACTTAAAAAAAATAGTTTTTAACTCGTCGAAAGGCTTTATGTAAAGTTTCTCATAACTCCGTTAATTTTGATCCTTAAATTCTTATTTTAATTTTGCCTTTTTAATTTCCAATATAATATACTATAGGAGATATAATTAAGTAACAATATTAAAACTAACTTATATAAACTAAGAATTAAACTTACCTATAAAATAAAACTATTATTATAAAATTATTTTGCCTATTTAATTTTTTAGAAGTCTTAACTCTTGACTTGCGGAAAAACAGCGAAAATTTGAATTGCGGAAAATTCGAAATTCTAAATTTTATACCTAATGACATAATATTTTAAAGAAAACTTTGAAAATTCGCTCGCCTGGCAATTAGGCGATTTCCATAGAGCACGGATCAGTGAAGGCAGTTTACAAGTCTATTTTGCAAGGCAATCGCGCTTCGGTTAGCTGTTACGACCAGGATAACATAAATACATGGAGATATCATGTACAAAAATCAATCAACACTTAAATGCTATTTATATTTGACGGGTTCAATATTTCACAATTAAGATACGAAGAAAAGGACGCCGCTATACGTTAGACGCGTAAAGCGATATCTCTTTACGTGTCTAACTTATAGCGGCGGCCTTCTCGTCACAGACAGAATATCGTATTGTGTACACGTGACGTACACAAAAAAAAAAGGAAATTGAAAACATAAAACCTGGCTCTAGCCTGGTTCTGAGAGCTTTAAGCTTAGCCATACGCAATTTAGAAAAAAAACAGAACTGAAAAAATATATATGAAAAACACAAATTATCAACCAAAAAAAAATATGATACAAGAATTTTTACTTATAAAAATTTTCGATAACCACCCTTTAATACCCCCTCGCATCATACTCATAGGCGGTCTTGACTTTGTAATCAGAGGAAGAACGGCACTAGACGAACTGACAGAACCAAACTAGGTCGAGCCTGTATTTTGGTAGGCTGCCTTAAAACAGACCTGCTACACTCATAGCCGTTACATATTTGTACGTAACCAAAGACAATATAATACTAACGTAACAGACTGCCCACCTCATACAAAAATATAGGACCAAATTAAGGTTGTGAAAAGCAGGCCAATGTATGGCGCAGGAGAGTTGCTTGCTACTCGATACTAGATGGCGGTAATCTGCATTAGCCTTTTACTTACTAAATATACGGTGTCATTTTAAAATATTATGCCTTAAATGTTGTTTTGATTTTTAATAAGACATATCTTAAGAATCATGTTTTTATATTCTCATAATACGGTAGATACATTGTTGTGTAGTTTCAAGTGGTGCCATCTATGCGAGTCTCTGAAAACAAATCGTACGAGTAAGAGACCACATGACGTAACTATGTTGCCTTAATTCTAAAGGGTGCAAACTAGTATCGCTTGGTTCCCAAACTAGTTGTAATATGAGATTAACATGAGACTAGATTTGCATCGGGTTGTTGTTCAAAGTAAGATAAAGTAATATCACTTCAATTCAATTTTAGATGACAGACAGAAGGTCGCTAAAGAAGAAGACTTGAATTCAATTTTTGTATTTTTAATTCTAAACTTTCATTTTATGTAGTCTTACGACTTCGATTAATCATGAACCATAAATTTTCATTGTTATTTGGACCTCTTGATTCATCATCGTTATCATTTCAGCCACAAGAAGTCCACAACTAGACAATATAGGCCTCTACTAAGGATTTTAAAAATGACGGGTTGGAAGCGACTTGCATCCAGCGTTACCCTGCGTCCTTGGTCAACCGACCACCTGGTTGGTGGGTGTCGGACGCTGCGCTTGCACTACGTGGTCACCACACCACATTCCGGACCCGTAAGTTATCACTGGTAACTCACATTGGTCAAAGATTTGACTTAAGGCACCTCCTGATTGGTCCCATTTAAATTTCATCAAAATCAGTTCAGTAATTTAGGTTAAAGTCGTTTGTTTATTTAACATCAAACCAGGAGCGCAAGTCTGTTAATTTAAATCTATTGTCATAATATTATCAGACTAACACGAAGCAATTCATTCGCCACTCAAAATCCGTAGTCCGCTAAATCAAAACATTGCTTCAATGATCATGGTCTAGGAATCGTGGCAGATTTGGACGGGGTGTTTACATATTCAAAAAACCATTGCATGCAGTGTGTCTGCCACCAAAATATATGAATAGAATCTTCAATGAGGACGCTTTTCTGGAATTTCATGTACAAAAAATACTTTTCTTTCATTGAATGGCTGTCAACAGAACTGATAAATTTTTCTTATGGGCCCCGACCTGAGAAAGTTAGTTGTTCATATTAACGAGCTCCGTGGCGCAGCGGTCAAACGGATACGGATGGTCCTGGGTTCGATCCCCGGGCAGCTCAAGATGAAAAATGATATTTTTCAGATTGGCCTGGGACTTGGATGTTTATCTATATATGTATTTGTAATAAAATATAATTAATATCGTTGAGTTAGTATCCCATAACACAAGTAATAAGTAACACTTACTTTGGGGCTAGCTCAATCTGTGTGATTTGTCCGTATATATTTATTTATTTATCTGACAGATTTTTTTTAACATATTGTGTAACGAAGTACACATAAAATTACAGCTAAGTAGGGTCTACAAGTCAAAGATTAATAGTCCACCAACTTATAAAATGTTCTTGGAAAAGGATATGAGAATTGACAAATTCCATTGAAAATTAGTTCACAAGTAAAATTATTCAAAGTCAAAGTTTAATTATTTATTTTCTACGGAACCCTACACTGTGTGTCGGACGATACACACTTGGCCGGTTTTTTAGATGAAGGTATTGTTCAGCGGTACTGTGGCGTCATGTCCGGTAAGCAATTGGTTGGTATTGGTCAACAATGTGTCAGTGGTCACTGTTTATCAAACATTTTCCAGTGTCAGCAGCTTATTGGACCCTGCGAGTCAGTGCTGCCATCCGGCGGCAAGCATTACAGAAAACTTTCACGCTTCGTTATTTTTTCTAATGCTTTGTGGAAGAATGACTTAATATTTTTTACAATCGGTTAAATAATAATATGGCTGAAACCAAAGAGGAAGAAAGGTCTCTTCAAAAAGTATACCTAGATTTCATTCTTTAAAAAAATACATTGTCACTCAAGCCTCCATGAAAACCTGTCATCTGACCCTATCCATATTTGTAAACAAATAATTATTATTGGATATTAAAAACGTTGATATCAAAATAATATAAGAGGTTGTAATACATCTTAAGGTGTGCAATGAAGAGCGGTTTAATAAAAAATATTTTATTTCAACCAATGATACAGCGAATAATATCCCATTGGAACAATATTAAATGTATTATATGGAAAAACGTAAGTAGATACAATCAGAAAATAACTAGGTACTAAACTATGTTTAAGGTTATTTAACCAACAAATACTTATCGTGAAATGCTGTTTGAAGTGCGATTAGTATTTAGCCTGAAAAAAATAATGTGTCTGAGAGATCTGTAGCTAATAACGCGAGTAAAATTTGAGCAAAAACTAGTTCATAATAGGTATAATACGGGCAAAGCTAGTATTGTATAAATGCGAAAGCAACTCTGTCACTGTAGCCTCTTCGCGCTTCAACGACTCAACCGATTTGGATGAAATTTACCAAGGAAGTAGTGCTTTTGCGAAACTGACATTTTAACAAACGTTAAATTCTTTTATAGTAATTACAAAGCTAAAAAAATAAGCACGACACAAAATATTTCCAGATACCATTCAATAATTTTCACCGAAGACATTAAGAGCGAGCAGCCAAATTTGTGCAAGTCAAACTATGAGCGGGAGTCGATATTAACTCACACAGACATAAAACTATACAGGATGCCATTGTGTGTGTTAGCGCTAGATTGAGTGTAGTCAGACAAGTAATTTTGATACTCGTAATTAATTTTAAAATTACTCATTATTTCAATACTTGTATAAATATGAATGTTATAAGATACTAGCTGATGCCCGCGACTTCGTTCACGTGGACTTTATAACTCCGGTGAATTAATATACCTTAATATGAACTAAAGTCGATACATAAGCGTAATCTGTATATTTGACCTGCTGTCATGCTGCAACTTAAAAAGCGCACATATCCAAAGGGCCTTCGAGAGAGACGGACTTCGGCTTTTTGTGTTGCCTAAGTGTGCAAGGCTTAGAGAGAAAGCAAACTCTCATGTTTTGCCGTATGGGCTAAAAGCTACGTTGCCAAAAGGCATATCCTAGTTGCGAGTGGCCCGGGACCGCTGGGCGGTCACCAGTAATATAAGCTAATCTTACTTTATGCACTGTATCCCAGTGGAGAGTGACTCTGTAAAATTGACGATATAAAATTTGACATGGTTCTGTATCAGATGTTCTAAATCTTCAATTTAAATACCTCAACAAAAAATGCTCATCAAGTTGAATAACTTTTGCTAAGGCGTCATTTTTATATTTCCTATTTATTACCTAGACTATAATGGTTCTGCGTCAGGTGTTCCAAATCTTCAATTTAAACATCTCAACAAAGAATGCTCCTCAGGTTGAATAACTTTTGCTAAGGCGTCATTTATATATATTCTTATAGTTCAGCAGGACCATTATGATGCTGTATCAGGTGTTCCATTTTTTGAAATCATTTTCACCATTTATGTTGCCTAGGTTTAGTAGCTATATAGCAAAAAAGTTTCATTCGAATCCGTCCAATATTTCCGGAGATAAACGTGATCATACATACAGACAGACAGGCAGACAGCTTAGAAATTCTAAAAAAACATTTTTCCTTTCTATTATTCTTTTTTAGTGTCCCTCTATCTATTTCAGGCAAAAATACTAAATGTACAGACAAAATATTTTTACTGTTTTATTATATGTATAGATAAGGTACAAATTATACATATAATATAAGACCTAAAAATTAAAGTGTAGAATAAATGTAGGGATAAAATAATTTAACAATTTGAATATTTTTTTTAATTAAAAGCCGGTTTCTTTTATGTTGGTATTGCTGGCTCTAATTGTAATGAAATAAAATAAACTATCAATTCTATTAGTAAAGCTTGGGATATTTGCAATGTAATTATAATCCTAGTAGTTATAAACCAAATCATGCTCTTCAATACTATTCGTTTTTTTCAGGGTACTTATTTGTTCCCCTCCATTTGATTTTTCTACATCGGATATAAGTGCATCATATACTTCCTAAAAGAAATAATAAGTGTTTATTATTATTGTAAAGCTTGTATTAATCATTTCTATCTTTTTTATTTTTCCATTTAAATATTAAGCCCTTTTATAGTCCCGAGTTATTCACCTTCAGACAAAATAAAAATAAATCTAAATCTGTTGTCGATTTGGGAGCTATGATCAGACAGATACACACACAAGCTCCTGCCCCTAGTAGTTGTGTTTGTTCGTCTTTCAAGCAAAAACAAACTAAACTGAACTAATCAGATGAAACTTCATACTCGTACTAGATATTGGTAGTGAAGAATTCGGTGAGTAACATAGGCTACATTTTATTTCACAATTTAACCAAAATTCACGCGGGCGATCGATTATCTACGAATTTCAACTGTATTTCTTGCGTTTCTTTTCCATTACTGAAACATAATTAAATTTTACCAGTTTTTTTTTCAAATTTCTGTGTAAATTGCTTTCGTGTCTTTTGTATATAGGATGACATTAAAAACAACAAGCCTCGAAAATTGCAAAATAGACGTCATATCATCATTTGCACCCCGGAAAACCTCGATAACGATAGCCATATCAAAAATTTCATAGCATTTAACATCCGCCATCTTGGATTAAGAAAATGTCGTCATATCCATTAGAGCACCCCCAAAAACTACGAAAACGATGCCCTAGAAAATTTCACCAGTTTTAATGTCACCTTGTACATAATAAGGGCGTGCCTTGTCTCACATATTTTTTTAACTCCTATTACCAGTAGTCCGAATTTTGTTTTCATACAATTTTACATCCTAATAATATAAAAAAATAATATGAATAAGATTTTTATGCGAGTCAAAATGGACACATATAATAGTTACTCAAAACAATCGAAAAGTATTAATACTTAGTAAACGATCAACCCGCTCGGGTCGCACTATACGTGTCTACACACAGTAGATCGATGACCTTGTAGACGTCGACTGGCGAGCGACGAGCGATACGTCCACCCGTCAGGAAGGCTTGGCGCGAACTAAATTGTCACTACACGGGCGCTTGGTTTTATAGGCGATTTTAAAAATTCATATAAAATTATAAACATCGGATATTAATTAAATTAAAAATTAGATCTGCTTGCAAACAGTATGTTCATTAGTAATAAATAGAATATCAAAGAAAAAAATAAGTATTTATCGTGGAAAAGCAGCACTATAAAACGTAAATTATGACATTTTTTAACGAATTTTTATCAGTATATAGATAAATAAATTATCATATTTTCCTCTGAGGTGCACTAAAAGACAATATAATCTGCGTTCTAAAAATATTAAATTAGTTACATTAACATGATTTAATTTTTATTTCATATTTCAAAGTGAGCTTTAACCGGCATTTTTGCAATTCGGCGTTACGAAAACCTCATAGTAATAAAAGTGAACACCTATAAACGGTAATTTTACGTTGCAGTGCACTAAAAAAAGAGTTGATCTTTATATAATCACGAATAATTTTATTTTATTTGGTTAATTTACGCGTAAATAAGGCGGTCTAAAACACCAAAAAACTGAAATTTCGCCGTAGATTGAATGCGCGCCCTTAAACTGACAAAATAGACGTCTTCTTTTTCCTTTTAGTGTCAATGTGCCCAATATCACCGCTGAGGTTCGATAGGACACGCTACACACTCCCCCTTTTGATCAAGAGGGTAACCCCGAATGATTAAATATCACTAGAACCGCCAACTTTCCGCGGGCGACCCCTATGTCGCTTTGGAGCAACAGGCTCCGGACAGTGACCATCCCTTTCGTGGTACCTAATCAAATCAGAGACATGGTACTTACCGAGAAGTTGTCCAGTCTTACGAGATGATAAAAAGAAAGTTGTTGGACTCACCTTCTTGGAAATCACATACGGTCCATCCTGCTTCGGGATAAATTTAGACGTGATGCCTTTCGACGCATTACTTAAGACATGGGATTTCATCAGAACCAAATCACCTTCCTCGAAAGGTTCCGGATCACGGCGTCGTATATCAGCCTGTACCTTTCGGACATCTTGATGATGTTCGATGCTCTCCTTAGCTCTAGAAAGCGAGTCAACGAGCTTAACAAGGTATGGCGTTATCTGAGGGATATAGTTCTCAGATTCAACAATAGCCCGTAAATCAGCTTGAGCGGATAACGGAGATCGAAGTTCTCGCCCGAATGTCAAAAAAGCAGGGGTATGTTCCGTGGGAGCAGTGAGAGAACTATTAAAAGCAAATCTGACGAATGGTAATACCTCCGGCCATTGTTTATGATTTCCCTGAACAAGAATTGCGAGCTGAGCCTTGAGATCGCGATTCTTTCTCTCTACTGGGTTTGCCTCTGGATGATAGTACGGTATTAGGTTCTGTTTAACTCCTAAAACAAACAAGGCTTTCTGCATGATATCCGCGACAAACTGTACACCGTTGTCAGATATCATACGCCTTGGTAGACCAAACCTCATAAAAACTTCACTCACTAAGGTTTTAGCGCAAGCCTCCGCTGTAGCCTCTACGAGTGCAAAGAGTTCGACCCACTTACTAGCAGTATCCTCCACAATTAAGATCCACCTCTCATCTTGTGGCCCCTTAGGGAGAGGACCAAAAAGATCAACAGCGATGACCTCGAAACGTTGAGCAGGCGCTGGGGTCTGAAGCAATCCTTGGGGTTTCAAGTTAGAAGCTTTATACCGTTGACATTCAGTGCAAGTCTTGAGATATTCGGTAATATAGCGCCTCATACCGGGAAAATAAAACCGTTGAGATATGCGATGAATAGTTCGCTGAATACCTCCGTGAGCAGCAGTTGGTGAGTCATGACACTCGTACATGACCTTACTACGTAAGCTCTCCGGTATAACTAACTGAGGTTCCTCAGAATCCGATTCTTCTACTAACCTGTATAAAACCCCTTGGCTGAGGAGATATCCTCTCTCCGTCCAACGATGAACTGACAATTCATTGTCACTCTCCAAATCATTAAGAATTTTAGCTACTTCTGGATCAGCTAATTGGGCTTCACGGGTAGATGTGGCATCCCAGTGAGGAACATCTACACTAACAGGGCAAACTCCACATTCCACCGGTGGCAAGTCCAAGACAGGGCGACTGAGAGTATCAGCTACCACATTAGCTTTTCCCGGAGTGTATTCAATTTTCAAATCAAAAGACTGTAGTTTGAGAGCCCAACGAGCAAGTCTTCCCGTTGGTGACTTGAGTGAAAAGATCCACTTCAGTGGTTGGTGATCACTCTTTACCCATACCTGATGACCATCGATGTACCCACGAAACTTTTCCACTGCCCAGACAACGGCCAACGCCTCCCTTTCAGTAGTGGAGTAGTTGCGTTCAGCTGGAGTGAGTAGTCGGCTGGCGTACTCGACTGGATGCTCATCTTGAGGTGACTCCCCCTGGAGTAAGGCTGCGCCTAGAGCAAAATCGCTTGCGTCGGTTCTAAGAATGAAAACCTTTGAATAATCAGCTTGAACAAGAATCGGGGGTGAAGCTAAAAGAGTTTTAAGCTGCGTGAAAGCAGCGACTTGCTCCTCTCCCCACTTCCAAGTCTGCGTCTTTCTAGTAAGACGAGTGATTGGCTCTGACACCTTCGCAAAATCCGGTATAAACTTCCGAAACCAGGAACATGTTTGAAGGAAGGTACGAAGTTGTTGGAGATTTGTTGGTTCCTTCATCTCAAGAATGGCACGTACCTTACCATCGTCCGGAGATATACCATCTTTTGATATAATGTGTCCAAGATACTTAAGTCGCTCACGTGCAAAAGAACATTTTTCTCGATTGGCCCGAAGCTTGAAAACACGAAGCCGGTCGAATACCGCGCGTAAATCGGTAATATGAGCTTCAAAATTGTCGGAAATAACCAATACATCATCAAGGTACGCTAATACAGTCTTATCTGCGAGCGTAGGGCCTGATCTGAATCGGTCCATTAGCCTTTGAAAAGTCGCCGGCGCGTTTTTCAATCCAAATGGCATAACTTTGAAACGAAAACAACCAAAAGCCGTTACAAAAGAAGTTTTATCACGATCCGCTTGTCTAATTTGCCAGTAGCCACTGCGAAGGTCAAGGGAACTCATGACACAACCTTTCTTGGTCGACTGCAACAAGTCGTCGATGCGTGGCATGGGGTATGCATCTCCTTTAGTAACCGCATTAAGCTTACGGTAATCTACACAAAACCTATACGTACCGTTAGGCTTAGGAACCAGAACACATGGGGCTGCCCAAGCAGATTCGCATTCCTCAATCACATCTGCTGCTAACATGTTATCCAACTCAGCACGTATGATCTCCTTCTTCGCAGGTGTGACTCGATATGGCGGCACAGCAATAGGTGGGTGCTCGCCGGTATCTATATGATGTTCAGCAAATGGTGTCGGCTCACCGAGTTCATTAAAAACATCAGAATACTCACACAATAAATCATCCAACTGGGACCTCTCAGACTGGGACAGCATGGCACCCTCATCTTCACGCAATACGTTCACAGCAGCACACTCGATAGGATCACGTACAGTTTCCAACGAAATAGGGTACACTGTCCGGGGCTGATCAGCGGTATACCAGGTTAAGTTGTCAAAATCAATAATCATCCTAGCCTTTCTGATAAAATCAATACCCAACAAAGTTTCGTTGTTGACTGCATCGGGCAAAACAACAAATTCTACCGGTATGGATAAGGTAGCGACTTGAACGTCAACCACAGTTAATAGTACTCTAGTATTCTTTACAGTACCATCCGCAAGTTTTATCGACATAGACTCGGAGCGAAAAGTCGAACCACTACGTTTTAACAACGGAAAGAGTGTGCAACTAGCGATACTCCTACGCGCGGCTGTGTCCAATAATGCTGTACCATTGTACCCCTGAATCCTCACCGGCAATATTGGGCGACCATGATCACCTTTACAATTAATAGAAGAAAATGTGTTAGAAAGCTTAACACTTTCCTGCTTAACGATACTCGGGCAATTTGACCTAGTATGTCCCTTTACGCCACACCCGTAACAGATTATCTCTGTTGACGACAGTTTCTTACTAAGCCTATCACACGACTCACGAGTGTGTCCACGTATTTTACAATATATACAAAACAACTTTTTATTAGCATCACTACACGGCGGGGGTACGCGAGACCGAGACGGCAGCACAGTGTTAACGGTGTGGGCTGAAGTGAATGGAACGGCAGCTTCGGGACTCCCTCCACAGAGCGACACCGGTTTCACACTAGGCGGCTGTGACGTCGTTACGGCGTTTCCAGTAGCTGATGTCACTGAATATCCTTCCATAAGAGACTCCTCTATAGATCTACATCTCTCTATGAGAGTTTCTATATGTACTTGATCCCTCGGTAGTCTTTTCCTGATCTTCTGATGTAACAAGCCATATATCATGTCTAAACGAGCTTCCTCTGCCAATCCATAAGGCAACTTAGACAGCAATGCTCTTTTCTGTATTATAAATACATCAGCGCGTTCTTCTCCTTGTTCAGATGCAAATATATCTCTGTAGAGTTTATACGCAGGACGAGGTACACCATACATAGCCTTCAAGCGCTTTATAGCGTCCGACCATGACTGAATTTCATTTCGGACCCCTCTCCAAAATATAGCGGCTTCCCCGTACAATAACATTGGGAGTCCACGCAACGCCATATCATCGCTTACGCAAGTGCTCTCCTTGTAAACCTCTACAGCATCGATAAACGCTTCAACATCTTCAGGATGCTGCGACGAGCCGTCAAATCGAGCGGTGCATTTTGACAAATTCCCTGCTTTTTGGGACGGTGATGATTTGAAAACGGCGGAGCTCCCGCTAGGCGACGATTCTAAAAGCGTTGCGCGTATAGAGGCAACAAGCGCTGAGAATTGCTCTCCAGACATACACACGGGAGCAGTCGCAGGCGTAGCTACTACCGATTCATCACTAAAATATCCGCGATGCCGCCGAAGAAAGACAAAGTCGACAAAGAGGAGCTGTAGAACGGTTACCCTCTTGATCAAAAGGGGGAGTGTGTAGCGTGTCCTATCGAACCTCAGCGGTGATATTGGGCACATTGACACTAAAAGGAAAAAGAAGACGTCTATTTGTCAGTTTAATGTCTTCGGTGAAAATTATTGAATAGTATCTGGAAATATTTTGTGTCGTGCTTATTTTTCTAGCTTTGTAATTACTATTAAAGAATTTAACGTTTGTTAAATTTTAACAAACGTTAAATTCTAACGTTAAATAATTTTCACCGAAGACATTAAACTGACAAATAGACGTCTTCTTTTTCCTTTTAGTGTCAATGTGCCCAATATCACCGCTGAGGTTCGATAGGACACGCTACAACATTCATTATTTTTATAAATTATAAAACGACTTGGCAAAGCTATAAACGCGTCTTCTGGTGGGGGCTTGCTATCAGACGAGCTTTACTCTAAACCTCGTATGAATGCCTAAATTCGAAGAGTTTAGCAGTTTCGTTTTGACATCAGAATAATTTGTGTTTACATTAAGATATGAATCCCAACATGACTTCCAAACAAAACGAGTCTTGTTTTTTGAGTTCACGTGTATTAAATATGTATATGTATGTGAGTTTCTTTATTCTTCGTAAACTAACACTCTTCAGAGTGACATAGGCTAAATATTTTAGGACAGTTTTAATAACTCTTCGAAATAGAACTCGTTTATTAAAGTGCATTTTGTTTATTTTATAGACTATACTTGAAAAAAGATGATGTAACTATCCAGAAAAGGAGATTTTGCTACCAGTCGAATCTTCACTTTTTCTTCCGATCCTGATTATGAAAAAAAAAAAATATTTGTTATTACTTTTTATAAAAAAAATAACTAATAATTTTTTTAAAAATATATAAATTTCCTGTAACTTATTGTTTATGTAATGTGCACATCATCCCTTTACACTTGCTAGACTCGGGAATATTTCAAAATACTGGTAAAACTCTCTCACCTTACCTTGTAAATATGAAATATAAAAACCGGCCAAGTGCGTGTCGGGCCACGCGCAGTGTAGGGTTCCGTAGTTGCGAATGAAAACTTTGAGTTCACACTGTTCACACTCGCACCACACAGTTTAACGACCAAAAACATCTAACAATGAAGATTGTTTGAAATGTTACATTTTCCAGTACATTTTATAAGTTGGTTGCCTATAACTTTTTAGTTTGCACTTAGTACCTAGCTCTGATAACTTTCCTTTCAACTTCAGTATATATACTACTACTGTAATTTTTTTCACGTATCCATATATAACCGTTTAGCAGATAGAGGGGGGGGACACGTACCTCTAACAAAATTTTGCCCTTTAAAACCAAATATTTCGGGAACGGATTCCTAAATCGAAAAATGTTGTTCTCAACCTCACAATATTTTTTAAAGACCTTTTTAATGATACCCCACACGATGGATAAATAGAGAAAAAAAAATACTCCCCGACATTACTTGTATGGGAGCTACCCAAAAAAAAATTTTTTTCAAGATTTTATTCTACGACTTTTTTGCCATGATTAATATACACACTCATACCAAATTACAGCTTTCTAGTACTTATAGTCTCTGAGTAAAACCGCGGACGGACAGACGGACAGACAGACAGACAGACAGACAGACAGACATGGCGAAACTATAAGGGTTCCTAGTTTACTACGGAACCCTAAAAATGACGCTGTAGCAAAAGTTGTTCAGCCTGATTAGTATTTTTTGTTGAGGTAAAAAAAACGAAGATTTAGTACATTATATCGACAATTTTACAGAATCACACTCTCTACTGGGATAGATTGCGTAGAGTACGACTAGCTCATATTACTGGTGACCGCCCAGAGCGGTCCCCCTTTTGGCAACATAGTTTTCAGCCCATACGGCAAAAAATGGGAGATTGCTGTCTCTCCAAGCCTTGAACACACAGAAAACACCTAAAGCCGAGGTCTGTCCCTCGCGAAGGCCCTTTGGAGATGTGCGATAGGTTGAGGGCACTCTGCCCATACCTCAAAGTTTGGTGAAAAAGCGCAAGCTTACTTGGAGCTAGCTATATAGTATTCTTCTTATCGTGTCGGTGGCTCAAAAAGTCTAAAAGAATCCTATATTTTATCCCTCCAGTATTTAGCAACAGCCAATGCAATGCCATACAATTATTATAACACTGCTGTAAGTATTTTCTTATGTATGTTTTGTTCGTATTAAGGTATATTAATACGCCGGAGTCATAAAGTCCACGCGAACGAAGTCGTCATCAGCTAGTTTTTTTGCTATCCAATAAAAAGATTAATAATTTTAAAATGACATTTATTTTTCTTTATGATATAAAAATGCCTAAGAAATACGAAAATCACTATCACTAGAACATATTATAAAACAAAGTCCTCCGCCGCGTCTGTCTGTCTGTTCACGATAAACTCAAGGCACGGTTGCACGGATTTTTATGCGGTTTTCACCAACCGATAGAGACATTCACGAGGAAGGTTTTAAGGCATAATACATGCCCGGGCGCAGCAGGGCAAGGCTGCTAGTCGATAATAAAATATTGTCTCACTTTTCACACATCTAATAAAACGAGCAGGATAACCATTTTAAACGTCTTTTCGTAGGGAACAGGCTTTTTCCTGCTTCTTCAGAGCTAGGCTGGGTCGCCCTAGTACTGTATAAAAGTTAGGTTACAGGTATTAAATAAACCTTTTGTAGTATGCTTTGTAATTGATTTTTTTCTTCTTATTCTAGGTACTGCCTAGTTTAAAGCTTCTTAGTTTAAAGCATGCTTCTTTCTCAGTACTTTGTTTAGTTCTGCTATTTTTGATCTTGCATTTCTTGTAGGTAGGTACACTGCGAAGGGGAACATTATATAGTTTTACGTTTTTTGAAGAAACATTTAAAAGCGTATAAAGATTGAAAATTTCCATATCTTAGACAATCTTTGCTCAAGCTTAGTAACTCGTAAAGCACAACAACTGCTACATTATTGTATATAACAAGTCGTTAGCGAGTCCGTAGATCACTTATGAGCCGTTTATTAATCGTTTTTTTAACGATTTTATGAAATATTCACAAAATAAAGATATTCTAAAGGATTTTACACAACGTCAATAAGTCAATTAATAAGATGTCAGTGCAAGCATAAGTCAAAGTTCTGTCAGAAATAGCAGACTTACAAATATTTTTGCAAATGGCGTCCACAATATTTTCTTAATGGCGCGATTCTGAGCAAAAAATAGCAGACTTGGAAATGTGTTTAATGTCTGTCATTTTAGGGCCAGAATGGTTACCAACGATCGTGAATTCAAAATTGCAGACTTGCGGCCCAGCACGGGGAGCATGGCTAGCGCGACAACGGTTTTATGCTACTTTTTTGTCGCACTTCCCGCGTTACCTATCGTTGCGAGCATGGGTTTACTCCACGGGTATAAATATTGAAATCGACCTGTCATTTTATCGTACGCCGTGATTCGTATCTAAAGTGCGAGCATGGCTACAAGATGGCTGCCGTATTTTGAAGACAAATTGTCTACTTTTGACAGTTCTTTGGTTTAAATTTATCGGCGATTTCCAAGACCCAGATAAAAATTAAATTGAATAAAATAATCGTTTTTAGCGAATAAATTACTAAAGCACGAGGCTAACTATCAAGAACTTAGTCTTGGACAAACACAAGAACTAAAGATTCTGGATAAAAGCATTTTTTTTGAGCAAAATATTAATATAATTTTATCAATCAACACAATTTTTCCAGGTTCATCCTCAGCTGTGATACTTCTTGTTGTTAGTCTGCTTGTATGATAGCATTCATAGATATCAGAATATTGTGATAGCATTCATGCTGTAATAAATTTTGGCAAAGTTTTTACAGCCGGCCGCCTGCCTGGTGTCCCCTCCTTACTTTCGTCATTTCGTTCTTCTTCAGTAGTTAAAGTGTAAAAGGGCAACAAACCGACAAACTCACTTTTGATTTTTGCGTGTGTAAGTGGCCAACAGTGTTAAATATTGAAGCTGCCTAAAGGTATCTAACGTAGCTTAACGACTACCATCAATCATTGATGGTAGTCGTTAAGCTAGCTGAAGAAGAACGAAATGACGAAAGTAAGGAGGGGACACCAGGCAGGCGGCCGGCTGTAAAAACTTTGCCAAATTTTATTACAGCATGAATGCTATCATACAAGCAGACTCTAACAACAAGAAGTATCACAGCTGAGGATGAACCTGGAAAAATTGTGTTGCTTGATGAAATTTTGTTAAAAAAATATGCTTTTATCCACGAATCTTTAGTTCTTGTGTTTGTTCGAGACTAAGTTCTTGATAGGTAGCCTCGTGCTTTGGTTCCGGCTATCAAGCCGGAACCAACGGCTTAACTGGCCTTCCGAGGAGTTCGAGATATTTTATGCCGCTTACGGTCACCCATCCCCATGGGGACTGCGTTCAGGGTTGCTTAACGTGCGTAAGCGCTGATAATGCTTACGCTCCCTTGGCCGTCACCCATCGGGTCTCTATCAGAATCGCCTCAAGTTAGGATAACGTAGTAAGCTGGAGAATTATTTATTTGGTAGGTATGTGATTTCTCTTTACTATATTACTATAAGTATTAAAAGAACTCATTAACTCAACATATTTTTATTTTTAATGACATGCACAGCATTCAATCTTTTATATTACGTAAACAAATCTTGAGGTACATTTAGACATAACCACAAATCATTTAAAACTTCTTGTGCGGGCTTGGCTCAGCTGATTTTCTATAAATAAAGATGTTTTGCTTGAGTTACACAATAGCAGTAGTCCATGGAGGAGACTTGCAACTCTGAAAATATAAAATAAATTAAAATAATATAATAATAAATATCATTCAGTCATACAATACATAAACATTAAGGAAAATACCTATTTTTAGCCTGCTACCCCAACTGCATGTGGAACCTATTTTGCAGTATGTGCAGTTTTAAGCATACAAGCGCTATCAGTATTTTTGCAGTAGTCCACTGCAAGACGTAGGCCTCCTCCAAGGATTTCCGTCATTAGGATGGTTTTGCAATACCCACCATACATGGCAAATGGGTTAGTGAGCCCAGACTGTTTGGCTTGTATCAGTTACAATACAACATCATCATCATTATCAAGTCTTTCTTAGTCTCCACTGCAGAAGCACGACCATCTCTGTACAACTAGAGCCATATTAGCCAGAGCAGCTCTTTGATGCTTATGTAAGCTTTATTTAAGTGGTCCAATTCTACTCTGCTGAGATCCACATATTAGTTACAGTGCTGCTACCCATTGATACCGTTTTTCAAGCGAGGGAAGGGTAGTTAGTTTGACTGGATGAACATGATACAAGTATTTAGTATGCTTTTTGTTCGGATAAGTTGGGTTTGATTCGACATAACCGCAAGCACCGGACAGGCAATTGAAGATGACACCCCTGATTTTAACCTAACAGTCTTCTGTCTCACTTAAACCCTAGTATGTACTTACATTAATGCCAGTTTAGGTTTCCTTGGAATTAGATCGGAAGGCTTATTCTTTTCCATGATGCTGAGCTGAACATCATGCAACAGCAACTTTTGTGCTAACTTGGGACGAACTAGTATTGCCAGTTTTCTCCCCGGCCCAGTGAACCAAGCTCCCTTTCCTCAAGATTTTTTTCTTGAAATTTCGCCATGTCTGGAAGAAAACATTTACAATGCATATAATAACATAATATACAAACCGGCATTAGCCTTAAAAAATTATGCTATAGGTTATTCTTTACTTTGTAAAAAAATGATTCACTGTAAACATTATACCTAATGGAGATTAAAAAAATTGTCTTTTAGTATTCAATCTCAAGTCAAGGAATTGAATCTAGGTACTGTTTACTTTGACAAGTTACGATATCATAAAAAATACGAGTAAATGTACCTATGCATTATTTTACTTACAGTTTCCATTGATCTTAAAGTTTTGTCAGGTGGTCATGTAGTATGGTCTTGACTTCCACCCTGGAGTTGCCTTTTTGAATGCCCAATAGGCCTGTTAATTCACAGTTGGTGAAAATTTCACGGGCTCTCATCCAATAATTCACATTGTTACTTCTTACACTGAAACACTTTTATCTACGAAGTATTGGCATTTGATTGATACACGAAATACTCTTCACTTAAATTCCACATTATAATTCTTCTGTTTTATAAGCAGATTTACTCATTTTCTTATAAAAACTCTGTAAAATCTTCAAACGTAAATATATGTTTTGAAAATATTTTGACAAGTAATGGGCAAAATCATAGACAATAAGAGAGATGAACGTCAAAAATTTAAAGAAAAATGGACAGCACTATTTACCGATTCGGTGTTTTCATATGTAAATACTTTTTATTCAATATTATGGCAATGCCAATTTAACACGTAGTTTAAAATTTATCCACGGGACAAATTGTATCGCGCTGTCAACCCATGCTCGCTACTTAGATAAAAACGGCGACCATTTAAATTAGTAACGCCCCGCGATAGGTAACTATCGCGCAAGCCATGCTACGGGCGCAGCAAAGCGTAATCGATATTCTACAACGCGCCTCGTTTAGCCGTTATAACCAGGACAACATAAACACACGAAGATATTATGTACAGAGCCCAAACAACTGTTTTGAGTAGGCTCAAATTATACTTATTACGATATATTTTAAGCGAAGCCGAAATCAATATTTTCAACAACGCGCCTCGATTACCTGTTACGATCAGGATAACATAAAAACGTGAAGATGTCACGTAAAGAAACCAATAAACTGTTTTTATTGGTTCTAATATTTGACTGGTTTAACATACAAAATTTTTTCTTATACATTAACTTTCAAACGAATATAACGTTAGGTGGCGTTGTATGCTTATTCAGAATATGTTCTTTAAAACCTTTCCACAGAGAAGTTAAATAAATAAAATAATAATAAAAATAAATAGTTATAAGTGATTGAAATTTAAATAAATACTAACTGGCTCTATGAACTGTAAACTAAAACATCTTTGTACGTAGCCATTGCATATTTGTACGTAGCTAAGTTGCCGTAATTCGAAAGGGTGCTAACTAGTATCGCTTGGTTCCCAAACTAGTTGTAATATGAGATTAACATCACATGATGATGAAATATTTACTGTTTCCTTATGGTTTTCAGTGAAATAATAAGTTACTGCCGTGCCGTGTGGTTCCCGGCAGAGTAGAATAGGACCACTCCAAGTCTTCCCGTGGATGTCGTACAAGGCGACTTAGGAAACACAAGCTAAACAAAGCTTATAAACATCAAAAGTCCTCTCCAACCCGTCTGGCCAGCGTGGAGAGTGTAGGCCAAATCCTCTGTCTGCTCTGGCTAATAAGGCTCTGGTAGTACAGAGAGGGTCTAGCTTCTGCAGTGGAGACTAAAAAGACCTGATGAAGAAGAAGAAGAATAAGTTACTGCTATGATTGTTTCGATGCATGTAGGTGCTGATGAAAATGATTGATAGCGATAGCTTCGCTGATCTTAGACTCTTTCAAATCCAAATTTGGCTCTAAAGTCTTAGTACTTATCTATTCTAATATTATAAAGAAGAAAGATTTGATTGTTTGTTTGAATTGAATAGGCTACGAAACTTCGGGACCGATTTTTAAAATCCTTTCACCTACTGCCTCCGTGGTCCAGTGGTTAAGGCGTTTGCCTTGTTGACCCGGGGATCGTGGGTTCGATTCCCACGGGAAGCATACTTTGTTAAGTTGTTTCCAGTTTGGTTAGGACATTGCAGGCATGAATCACCTGATTGTCTGATAAGAAAGATGATTCCGTGCTTCGGAAGGCACGTAAAGCCGGCTGTCCCGGCTGCCATCTGGCAGTCGTTAAAGGAACCACGTCAGAGGCCGAGAGGCGGTTCCGAAGAACTCTGACACCAGGGTGTGCATGGTCGACCTGACCGTGTCACCTACACGAAATGATGATGACCTACTCATAGAAAGCTAATTTATTTGCTAATTTATGCGAATGAAGTCACGGGAAAATTACTAATGTTTGAGTATATCAAAACTATATTTCCAGCTATAACCAGAGTTACCATGCGTTGTTTTCATTAATTTGCCGCCTCATTCCAGTCTCATCTTTCGTTAGCTAGACTCTACTTGCTGGTAATAGAGTCTGACTAACGATCATTTAAGATATTTTTTGCAAAAAATAAAAACCGTCTAAGGCCCTATCAATTTGTTTGAACGAGCATAAAAATAAAATGAAAATAAGTGTAAACCGAACGGCATACGTGTAAAAATTATTTTAGATTTTGTGTAGATTTTCAAAAAGCGCTCGACATATTTCAATAAAAAATATTAATGGGACCATCTGTGTAGTTTGACCTATCGAACCAAAAAGAATTTCTTAAATCATCTTCGAGAAATCAGGGAACATACATAAAAAAAAAGATTCCGACGAATTGAGAACCTCCTCCTTTTGCTTGAAGTCGGTTAGCAAGCGTAATCTATATTCTACAACGCGCTTTGGTTAGCCGTTATGACCAAGACAACATAAACAGACGAAGATATCATGTACAGAAACCAAACAACTGTTTTGAGTAGGCCGATTTCATTGAGACATAAGTACTGTACTACGTACTAGAGGAGCTACGTTGAATATTGGCACTGTTCCATTCTTCGAAACTTAAGCGCTGCAGCACTAAAACAATAACGAAGCGTCCAGTGATACACACGCAATATTTCAGCGTTATATTGGCTACAATTACGCGTTTCGATTGCAACATGTCAACATAACGCAAAATGGCGAGAGGAAACAATATAGATTTTCTTTTTAGAAAAAATGAAATTAGTTTCAGTACTTTCTGATAAAAATTTATTCCTTTGCACTGTGTAATGCTCGATAAGTTATAACTGCAATAACTTAATCAATACACACCGAGGCATTTTTTATGATTTTCACCATGTTTTTGTTTATTAATTGTGGGAAGTACTAAGAGCTAGCAAAAGAGCTAAGAAAAGACTGAGTGAGGTACGGATCGCCGCAGTTGAACGGGACAAAGTAAGGAGTTGCGGTGTCTTCTCTAGTATATCTCGATGGCTGATTTACTAGATATATTTTTAGCAAAGCTCAAATCGATATTTCAACAACGCGCCTCGGTTCGCTATTATGATCAGGATAGCATAAACACGTGAAGATGTCACGTAGAGAACCCAATCAACTGTTTTGTAATGGTTCCAATATTTGACGGGTTTAATATAAAACCAGCTTCCTTCTATATAAACTTTCGAACTAATATGGCGTTAGGTGGCGTTCTACGGTCATACAAAATATTTTGTTTAATACATTTCCACAGATAAATTTGGTAATATATTTGTGGAAATGTAATTTAGAAATAAATTACATTCTAAAGGGTACAAACTTGTATCGTCTAGTTCCCAAACGAGTAAAACCATGAGATTAACATGAGGATAGATTGGCATTGGGATTGTTAGACAAAATAAAATTACTTTAATTTATTTTTGTGTATTTTTATCCGACTTCAGAAAAGTATGAGGTTCTGAATTTTCAGAATCTTTTATTTTATGTATGTTATTGATCTAAGATGTTTTCTTATAACTCCATTAATTATTAACCATAAAAATTTTATTATAATTAATATTTTAATTATTTTTTATTAGTCACATTTAAATTTATCAAAATTAGTTCGGTAGAGAGGTAGAAGGCGGCTTTATCTAAAATATGTAATTTACGTCATATAGTAGACCAGACCAGTAAATTAATATAATTGTCACAGATAATTACAATTATTATTATAATTATCTGTGAGAATGATGTGGTCGGCGGCCGATTGTAAAAAACAAAAGCCAAATCCTGTATGTATGTCTCAGATTAATAGTGATGTATGTCGACTAATAAGCTTTGGAGAGAGTTGACATACAGAGCCGACCCCAAATAGGGAAAAAGGCAAAGAAGAAGAGATGTGCAAGTATGTGTTTGCACCAGAAATCGAACCCTGTGCCCCTCAGTCACAGGTACTAACCCCTGCACCACGGCCGCGGTGGGCGTCAAAAATGTTTTTGCAAGTTAATCGATATTCTACAACTAGCCCCGGTTAGCTGTTATTACTAGGATAACATAAATACATGGAGATATCATGTACAGAAAAACCCTGTAAGTGGTTCTAATATTTCACGGGTTTGACATCACAATTTTTATTCTTAATAAACTTTAGATCTAATACGACGTTAGGTGGCGTTTTAAGGTAATACCGAATATTTTCTTTAATACACTTCCAGAGACACTAAAACTCAACTAGTCTGCTATAACTGCCATACGATATATATCTGTACGTAGCTTAGTTAACTAACTGCTAAAGGCTGCAAACTAGTATCGCTTAGTTCTTTAACTATTACAGCTATAAGATTAATCTGAGGCTAGATTTGTATTGAGTTGTTGTTTCAAGACAGAAGAAACAAATGTTCACCCGTATTTTTTTTCTAGTTTTATTCGACTTCAAAAAGGATGAGTATCCCATTACAACGGAAAGTTTTATTTTTTGTAAGTAATGTTATGTCTTAACTTCTTATAATTAAACTATTAATTCATATTTTTATTTAGAGGGGTTCCTGATCGATCAAATAAAAATACAAATACAAATATCTTTATTGTTGAACATAGGTAGGTATATAGGTAACAAATAACACTTTATCAGTCTCACCATGTCCTGTCCTTGGTTGGACGTACAATATTTAAAACAAAGATTATAATGGAGTTAATCCCTGTGAATTATGAATTTATAATTTACAATATGATGTTTAATATAAAAAAATGTAATGTAAGCATATGTCAATTAAGTAATGAGGTCAAATTATAATCTAATACATCAGTTAGTAATTAGGTCAAATTATGATTCAAAATATCAGTTATTAGAATTGTCAAATGTCATTATATTAAATATTGTCATTCAAATAATCAATTACTGAATAATAACATTTTTCTAACAATAATAATTTCAGTTTACTCTTAAAAGTCACAAGATTCAAAGTTTTATAGTCATCTGATAGCTTATTAAATATAATAGGACCCATTCCAAAAATGCTTTTCTTAACATTCATCATCATTCAGCCGCAAGAAGTCCACTGCTGGACATAGGCCTCCCCCAAGGATTTCCAATATGACCGGTTGGAAGCGGCCTGCATTCAGCGTCTTCCTGCGACCTTTATCAGGTCGTCCGACCACCTGGTCGGTGGGTGTCCGTCCAACGCTGCGCTTGCCGGTACGTGGTCGCCATTTAAGAACCTTTCTGCCCCATCGGCCATCGATTCTTCGCGCTATGTGCAAAATTCCAAAAATACTTCAGGTTATTTACTAAGGTTTATATGATTTACATTCTTGATTTTCTTTCTATTTGTAAAGTATAAGGAATAAAATGATTGGCGTCGCTTCTGTGTTTATTGTGCCCCCTTAATGGCGATGCGGCTAACAAACCATTCCTGCTGCTTTCTATAAACGCTCACTAACACGCTAAACGTGGCCTTTGGCTTTTATAACCTCGGACTCTGTCTACCTCGCAAGGGATAAAGACGTTATAATATGTATGTATGTTAAATCATGGTTGAAGGCAGTTTTTATTATATTTGCAAAGTAATCGATATTCTACAACGCGCTTCGGTTAGCCGTTATGACGAGGATAACATAAACAAATAGAGGGTGTAGCATTTTAATGAATGAATTTTAGAAAATATATGATTCTAGGTGGTGTTGAATTTGCAGAAATATGGGTTATAGGAATTAGTAAAATATAACTCTTTCGGCTCTGGGAGCAATAACCCTCACCATTCTTCATTAAATTAAAAACAAAACTGAAGCAACAAAAATATTATACCTAAAATCGAATAATAATAGTTTTTAAAAATACTACTAGACAAACATCTAATATGATTGATACTCATAAGCGGTCTTGACTGGTAGCTTAGACTATATAAAGAAAAAAAAAACCAGCTAAGTGCGTGTCGGGCCACGCGCAGTGTAGGGTTCCGTAGTTGCGAATGACAACTTTGAGTTCACACTATTCACACTCGCACCTTACAGTTTAACGACCAAAAACATCTAACAATGAAAATAGTATGAAATTTACAGTTTTTAAGTTAGTTGCCTATAACTTTTTAGTTTGTACTTAGTACTCAGCTCTGATAGTTTTCCTTTCAACTTCAGTATATATACTACTGCTGTAATTTTTTTTCACGTGTCTATATATAACCGTTTAGCAGATAGAGGGGAGGGACACTTACATCTAACAAAAATTCGCACTTTAAAACCAAATATTTCGAAAACGGATCGCTAAATCGAAAAATGGTGTTCTCAACCTCACAATATTTTTAAAAGACCTTTTTAACGATACCCCACACGATGGGTAAATAGAGAAAAAAAAATACTCCCACACTTTACTTGTAGGGGAGCTACATTAAAAAAAATTTTTTTTCAAGATTTTATTCTATCACTTTTTTGCCATGATTAATATACATACTCATACCAAATTACAGCTTTCTAGTACTTATAGTCTCTGCGTAAAACCGCGGACGGACAGACAGACAGACAGACAGACAGACAGGCAGACAGACAGACAGACAGACATGGCGAAACTATAAGGGTTCCTTGTTTACTACGGAACCCTAAAAACTATTTATTGACAAAGTTAGAAAGCACTACAAAAAGAAAATAAGAAAATAGCAGTAAGTTAAGCATTATGGTATCAGAGGTGGAACAGCGGCAAAACCGAACTAGGTCGAGCCTGTATTTTGGAGGGATGCTGTACAACAAAGTAAAAAAATCTGCCACAAAACCGTTAAGTACATATTTATTCGTAGCTAAGTTACCTTAATTCTAAATGGTGCAAAACTGGTATTGTTTAGTTTCCAAACTACTTAAACTATGAGATTAACATATGGCTAGATTTGCATTGGTTTTTTTTTTAAGTCAGACAAAACAATATCACCCGAATTAAAAAAATTGTTTTATTATCCAAATTCAACAAGGATGAGGTTCTCAACTCGTCGAAAGGTTTTATTTTATGTAATGAAATCATATAACTTCGTCTAATCTTCAACCATACATACATTTGGACTTCCTGATTAGTCCAATTTAAAATTCCTCAAAATCAGTTCAGTATCATCATAATGCGTAATCGATATTCTACAACGCGCCTCGGTTAGCCATTACGACCAGGGTAACATAAACACGTGAAGATATCAAGTAAAGTATCCAATCAACTGTCTTTAAATGGTTCTAATATTCGACGGGTTTAACATACAACAATCTTCCTTCTACATAAACTTTCGAACTAATACGACGTTAGGTGGCGTTGTACACTTATACAATTTATTTAATACATTTCCAATGACAAATTGGTAATTGAAATTTAAAAAAAATACTACCTGGCTCCGTGAGCTGTTAACCTCGCATCCGCCATTAAGAAAAAAAATTAAAAATGAAAAGAAATAATTATAAGTCATAATAAATAAGTGTCGAATCAGCCTCTCTGTATTGAATAAATATTTATTAATTATTTCTCCTAAACCAATACCTAATACGCCCCATTAATAATACAAATGCGGTCTTGGTTTATTTATACTACATTAAAAAAAACCTATTTAGTGTTAAAGGTACGAAACAGACAAAAATAACCTGATAATGGTACAAAACACTACAAAAAGAAAAGAACAGTTTGCAGAACCAGCCTATATTTAGGAGGGCTACTGTACAGCAGACCTGCCACAACTCATAATCGTTACACACTTGTACGTAACTAAGTTGAAACTAGTATTCCTTAGTTCTGAAACTAGTTGAAATATGAGATTAACATGATGCTAAATTAGCATAGGGTTGTTATTTTAAGTAAGATAAAATAATGACACTTGAATTCAACTTTTAAAAGCGAAAAGTTAATGAAAAGAAGAGTTGAATTCAATTTTTACATTTATCCAAATTTAAATAAAAAGGATGGGTAATAGGAATTTAAAAAAATATAATTTGGCTCTATTAGCTTTATGCATCGTTATCCACCATTTAAAAATATAAAATAACCAAATCAAGAAATGAAATATACCTACCTACCTAAAACATTATCGAACGTGCATCTTACGTGCATACAAAATTTCACGAGAATCGGATGCAAAAACGCCATAAAAAATTCTTCCTGTTAACACTGCTTGGTTTTGTCAGACCAGAGTAATTTCGTAGCATTAGGTGGACTGTATTTGATTTTTTGGGTATTTTTTATTAGATACCTAGATAGATGAAAACTTTGTTTGCATCAACTGAGGCACACACATACATTGTATAAAATATAAAGATTAAATTGGTGATCAGTATCTCATGACACAAGTTCACCATTTACTGTGGGGCTAGCTCAATTTATGTGATAATATGTCCCTTCTATATATTAAATAAATAGATCCAGAGACAAACTCCCGAGTCTGCAGTTTACAAATCCATTCGAAAACTGATAAGATTGTCGATTTGGCAGACTTCCAAAATTTACGTTCAAAAAGGGAAACAAAGTACATATAACTACATGGATATACATGTTAACCAAATTTGAATAAAATATTTATTTAAATTTTTCTGCAAAGCCATGAAAATCCATATTCTAGAACGCGCTTTAATTATACGTTTCATACCAGGAGAACATAAATGTACGAAGATTTCCTCAGACATATAATATTAAGAAATAAACGAAGTAATGGGTGAAAGACACACCGATACTTTATTACCGATTTTTTTGCACGGATCCTGAAATCACCGAGTGGTATACCAGAGATGGGAAACGCAGTGCCGGACGTCTGGCAGCTAGGTCCAACGATTTAACAGATTTTAGGAAAGAACTGGATTGCGAAGGCTTGCGATAGAGAAGGCAATAGCATTTTTTATTGGTATTTACTTGGGCCACACATCTATGGTTAGTTAGCAAATGCATACAATACGGTAGTTGCGTAATGTTAAGATTATATAAAATTTGTTTCTAATGAGACTAATTTCTATCTAAAAACACTATAAAGAACACTTTTAATTTGATATCGATTCGTTAAGTGATCTTAAAGCTTCTCTAAAGTTGGGTGAATAGGTCCATTTTTTAAAGTATGAAAATCTTTAATTACAATTATACTGTATTTTAATCTGCAAAATTTATAGCAAATTTTATTATGAAACCATTATCATAAACGAAATATTTCGTATAGCTACCAAACAAAGTTCTCACGCCACCCATACAAATTACAAGCTTGTGACGTCACAAATATGTAGGCATTTCAGCGGCGCGTTTTCACGTCTAAAAATTTACGTCTAAAAACATGTGTCTTTAAAACTTTTATAACTGAAAGAGTTTTTTGTTTAGAAATGTACACTATTATGTTTATTTTTGGCAGGTCTTTACATAGCAACATGAAAAAAATTTTAGTCAACATGTCCATTGGCGCGCAGTTTTCGGGTTGGGCTACAAACTAATGGCCTACGTGGATTTGAATACGATGACCCAACGTACCTACCATTGTTGGCATTTGTTGGGCCAATTGCATTCCATTTAATAGGTTGGACAACGATAGCTACCTGAAGGGCCATTGACTTGAAAATGTTTGGTCTTCCTGCTCAATATTAACAGTTACCCTAACTTGCCCCTACCACCTCTAGTGCCAGTGACCCTGTGAAGTGCACCCTGATTAGCATACCACCACGATGACTCATTGCGCCGTCACCTGAGCCTAAACTTCGGCTCAGAATATATAGCCAAGTGTAAAAAAATGTGAATAGCGCGTTCTAACATATTATACGCCCTAAGCAATCTATTGAAAGCCTATAAACATCAAAGAGAACTCTATAGCCCGTCTGGCCAGCGTGGACAGTGTCTAAAATGGTAGTACAAAGAGGGTTGTGCTCCAGCAGTGGATACTAAAAAAAGACCTGATGATGATGAAACCAGCTTTCGTTGGACAGACTCGCTCTAGATGAAATTTAATGAAAGTAGGCAAAAGGATACAAAGTACATTACTCACTCGCAGTATTTTTTATTAAGAGTCGCCTGGACGCGCATGTTTCCATACAAACGGAAAAGGGGAATTGTGGCAATATTTGATAATTTTGGAGTCAAATTAAGCATCCAATCAATTAATTTCCTTATAATATACGTACGTTCCTATACAGTTTGGTTAAATTATCAATAGTTTGAGAATTATACGCCTCTCAAGATTTCCATACAAATTTGAAACGGCTTGTTATTCTCAAACCATTGGTATTTTAACCAAGCTGTATAGGAACGTACATAGATTATAATGAGATTAATTGATTAAATGCTTAATTTTACTCAAAAATTATCAAATATTGCCACAATTCCCTTTTTCCGTTTGTATGGAGACATGCGCGTCCAGGCCACTCTTAAGGGTAATATACAAACCTACGCAATATTAAATATGTTAGTATTATAATAATTGTCTTTCCCTACAAAAATCACCCAACAATAGGGGTAGCACTAACAGGCTTAATGAAAGATATTATATGTAGTCCCGCTGTTATAACCATAACTTAAATCCTAACGAAAATAACCCAACGGTAGGAGTAGCACTAACAGGTCCAATGAAAGATTTTATTACTAGGCCCGATATTGTTACAATAACTTAAATCCCTACAAAAATCACCCGATAGTAGCAATAGCAGTTTAATTGGCTACTCGTTAGTAAATAGCATGTTTTTGACAATAGGCCTACTTTAAGTGAAGGTTGTCGGATTAACCTATAACCACCTGCCAATGCGTTCCCAAATGTTGGCATTTGGAAGCCAACGGAAAATGCCACTAGGGGAATAGCGCAGGCAAAGGGAGACTTATACCCTGCAGTGCGTTAAGGAAAGCTCATGATGATGATGATCCAGTTGTAAACTTAGTCATTTGTCGATTTGACAAACATAAAAAATTACGTTCAAAAAGGATAAAGAAAAATTACTTAATTTCATTTCTTTTTCGCAAGGGCCGAGGAAATCGATATTCTAGAACGCGCCTCAATTATACGTTTCATACCAGGAGAACATAAATGTACAGAGATATCCTCAAGCAGGAGCTGTCCCTTATTAAGTAATTGGTTCTCATATCAAACGGGTTTCGATATTTACAAACCCTAACCTGTGCTACATGTTTCATGCTTTCTGGATAAAATAAACGTTTATGTAATATGACGCTAGGTGGCTTGGTCAGGACTAAATTAATTAAAGTGCAATAATTTATAAACACATATAAAATACTTATACAACAAAATCACGTCTTCGTTCTTTACGGTGCAGGTAGGGCTTGAAAAAAGTTAAAGTATTTTTGTGTCTTGAAGCATAAATCGTGAGCTTAACATACACCATTTGGTTTAATTAAAAATAAGTGATTTAAAGATTTTAAAAGTTTGAACCTAGTCTGTCTGCCTTAGTTTAGACGAATGATGGTTCAACTTAGGATAAGTGAGTTCAAGTTTTAACCTAGATTTTTCATTTAAATATGTTTTCGGTAAAAGTGACTTCTTTAAAGGTTTACAATGACTTAGTACGGTAAAAAAATTATACTTAGCAAAGTTCGTTCTTCTTAGCGCACGATGGCAAAAACATTAAACTGTCGCATAATTTCAAACCTCACAGAAAGACAAACAATAATTTTAAATGAAACGAGGATAAAACCCTTTAAACTATTTAATGAACTGTACACAATTCAAAGTGTGAACGTGAAGCTTTGCTATGCATTTTCACAAAAGTAGCACGGTTTGACAAAAACGATAAAAAAAGCTTCATATAATATTCAAATTCTAAATAGTAATTCAAAAAATTATTATTTCTATAGGTTAGCTAGGTTTCGCAAAACAATTTAATTAACTGATATTTCGTTTACTTTTGAATGATTTATTTCAAATGGCCCATTTGAATAAATCATTGGCATTGGAACCAGAAACCTTCGTACTTTCCCTTATAAAAGTGGGGCAAATTTATGTTAGACCAAAAAGAATGTGAAAATCTCACCCATGGGAGCCTCAATTGATGTTCAGTACCAGGAAAACATGAAGTACGGTGGTGTAAAAATAAAATAATGGCTCTGATGCTTGACGGGTTAAAAAGTGCCAACGATATCCTGTGCTTGGAAGATAAACTTTAGGTTTTGCTAATATGACGCTAGGTGTCGTTGTCAGATCTGTCCTTTAATTTAAGATTCAATCGTTTATCTAATATAGGCAAAGACAATATAGTATAGGTTTCTTTAAACGCTTAATAATTTTCATACTTAGGTGTACAAATTTTACAAAATTTTATTGTTGACGTCAACAATTTACTTTTAGCTAAGTTTAGGCCGCTTTCAAGGCGGAGTGCAAAAGAAGCGCCAACAAACTATACAGCGCATTGTCTCCAAGCGACGTCAGCTCACAATTTTAGTTAATCTTAAGTAACTACTTAGATGTGTGGACTGAGTATGCATTTTTATAATCAAATGTCATTAAATTACTAAAAATTTAATTCGAAAATATGACATCACTTTATTGAATTGATTATTAAGAGCATATAGTCAAAGACTCTTCGTAATGATGGTATTAAGAACTCATAGTAGTTAATGTATAACAAACCTAATAATGGTCTATAACGAAATATTAACATGAAAACAGATGAAAAAGAAAATATGATCTCGCAAGTTTCTTTCGGCATTTCTTCTCTGCAGTGGTCGGTTCCGAAACGATAATACTTAGTCTGTAGCTTTTGAAAAGTAATAAGTTAAATACAATAAACTGAAGAAGAATCATTTAAACGTGACTTGACGTGAAAAAACACCCTATTTTTTCGAATAAACGTTTTGTTTTTCATGAAATTAAATATAAGTACTTAATTTAGTTTAAATAATTTTAAGTCACAATCTTTATAACATAAAGAAATTTATCTAAAGTAACTATCAATATTAATTACTATTTAATACTTAAAATAAAGTTGAAGTTATGTTGCAAGAACAGTATGCAGCTGGATATTATAGTCGACGTGCTCTTAATAATCCGATGACTATAATTAGCTTACTGAGTACGAGTTTCATACGGTACGATACAAATTTTTCAAAACATTTGCGATTACCATAAAATATTAGTCAAGGAATGGAAGGAATAAGGAAATTCTAATGTGCGGAAATTTTGAAATTTGGAATTATATACCTTATTAACTTTTGCCCGCGACTTCGTCTACGTGGAGTTCGGTTGTTTGTCACCCCTTTTCCACGTTGTAAAGTTCGAATAAAATAGTTTAACTAATTTAGTTTTCCCAATACAAACTTTCAAGCTCTTTTCACCCCCTTATGGATTAAATTATCAAAATCCCTAGGACAATTAATTTTTTATTTCTAATCTTTACCCTAAAAACAAAGTTTCAAGCTGTGGGAGTGAATTTTCAAAAATCCTTAAATTCGCGGATGCCTTTGTCATTACAACTATCTGTATGCCAAATTTCAACGAAACCTGTTCAGTAGTTTCGGCTGTGCGTTGATATAATATATCAACGCACAGCCGAAACTACATATTGCCTGGCATTTCATAGATCAGTGCTTGAGCAGTCAACGGGTATGCATCACATATCTCTCGATACTAGGAATGCAGAAATGCAAGAAGGTTTATCCAAGGGGGAGGCACCTAACCTTCAACTTTTTGCATCTTACCTCAGCATCTTACCTACCTTAATTTAAAATTGATTGATCTTAGATGGTCACTCTTGACTGGGAGAGAATGCCATATGGCATTAAGTCCACCTTTGGTACAATTTTTTTTAAATTGTGCAATAAAGTTAAAATAAATAAATAATGTTGTGTGTAATAATAAAATATATATTTCAATTTTAAAAATAAAGTCCCTTATCGTTTTTCTGTTTTAATAAAACATGTCTTAGAAGAATCGCAAAGAATCATACTTTCAAATAAAAAACCGTATTCTGTTAACTCTTTATGCGTCGTGGGTTAAAAGAGGGAAAAGCATATTGATTTTCTGACCAGACCGGACCGGACTATACTAACCTCATCATTATCATCATCATCAGGTCTTTTTGTCTCCACTGCAGGAGCACGACCCTCTCTAAGAGAGCCATATTAGCCAGAGCAGTCAGAGGATTTGGCTTACCCTCTCCACGCAGGCCAGACGGGTTGGAGACTGAAGGAATTGACGTTCACTAAATGATACTGAGAGGAATTGACGTTCACTAAATGATATTGAAAAATCTTACGATGAATAAAATGTTTGACTTGAAATCATGAGAATATCATGGGTGATTTTGCCATACTCATCACGCTTGGTAAACTTAGGTGAGAGTGTTTCTCATTTCTAATCCTAGTTTTATTTATTTTTTTCTATCTCAAATTCAATAAGAATCTTCTAAACTCTTGATTTCTAAGTTAGGGTTCCGTACCCAAACGGTAAAAATCAGACTTTATTATTAAGTCTCCGCTGTCCATCCGCGTCTGTTTGTCAAAGGCTCTCTAAATGTTGAACCGCACTGGATATAGGCTGAAAATTTTCAGCAATTGTGTAATTTAGCCGTTAATGTAACAAAATAAATATTGAATTAAAATTTTAGGAGCATATAAATAACGTGTTCTAACGCGTAATACGCATAAAAGCGTTTTTGTGTAAAATATTGTAAAGTGGTTCCGACTCGGACTTGGCCATTTTAATTAAAATATTTTTTTTTTTTAATTTTGTATGTTCCAAGAAAATCGATATTCTACAACGCGCCTCAATTCGATATCTTCCAACGAAAACCTTTTTAGTTAGGTTTACGAACAATAATATTGGGTTTCAAAATTCGCAACCCTGTTCTGTATGGAAGGCTAAACACTAGGTGGCGTAGTTAGCTCAGTCTAAAAACTCTGAAACTCTTATAATTATTTGAAAATTCAGAAGTATCTCATAAATATATTTATTTAATTTAATAGAAAAAGAATCCTTATAAGTATTAATTTAATAAATCCTTAAGAGTGGCCTTACTTAATTATTATGTACCTACTTTTATTATAAGTATTCATCAGTTCTTTTTTAGTCTGCCTGCACTGCAGGAGCATGACCCTCTTTGTACTGCCAGAGCCATATAATTATTCATAGCAGTCAGAAGATTTTTCCTACACTCTCCACGCTTGCCAGACAGATTGGAGAGGTCCCTTTGATATTTGAAGCTTTGTTTAGCTTGTGTTTCCTAAGTCGCTTTTTATGACAGCTACGGGAAGACTTGGAGTAGTCCTATTCTACTCTTCCGGGAACCACACGGCTTTAAGTATAATCCCAACTAATATTATAAATGCGAAAGTGAGTTTGTTAGTAGTAGTTGTTTGTTTATTTGTTTCTTTGTTTGTTTGTTACGCTTTCACGCCGTATCTACTGAACCGATCATCATGAAATTTTGCATACACATAGGTTAGGGTACCGAGAAGGACATAGGCTATATATTACGCGGGCGAAGCCGCGGGTAACAGCTAGTATTATATATTTGTATTTTCAAAGTCTTATTTATATAATTTTGGGCAGTAATTAATAAAAGGCGATATAGTACCGATCCCTTTCCAAGTAGATAAGTGTGATGTGACGCTGTGATCCTGAGAGAGTGTTAGGTTAGGGACCCACTTGAAGCTAGCGTACTTTTAAACAATCGTCACATAAACAAATTTGGCTCTTCATCATCATTAGCATCATAAGGTTCTTTCAGTCTTCACTGCAGAAGCCGCTCTTTGTACTACCAAAGCCATATATTAGCCAGAGCAGTCAGAGGATTTGGCCTACACTCTCCACGCTGGCGTGACGGATTGGAGAGATTGACTTTACATAAGATCTGAAAAAAATATATTTTTCAGTGCTACCAATAAGAACGGTTTATGGCGTTAATATCATATACGTACATATATGATGATAGATGAGATATCATTTCTTTCTGAAAGTACCTAACCAATATATTCGTCGAGGTCGTTTGAAGTATGCCAAAGTTCATATTTCTTTTTATTTTGTAAGAAGACCTTTAAGGCTAAGTAAACATATAGTTTTTGAATCATACTTATGCATGTGGAGATGTTTAATAACTAGCTGGTTACTCGCGGCTTCGCCCGCGTCCTATGTCCTTCTCTGTAGTATTATCAATATGTATGCAAAATTTTATGTTGATCGCGTAGCGTACCAAATAAACAAAATCACTTTTGCATTTATAATATTAGTTGGGATTTATTTTAAGGAAAAAGAAAATCGATATTCTACAACGCGCCTCAATTCGAAGTTTAGGACCAGGAGAACATAAACTCAGGGTGGTATCTTCTAAAGGAATCATTTCTAGTTAGGTTCTCGAATATGTATTGGTTCCACAATCCGGGAGGTATAAACAAGTAGGCGTTACATATAAGTTCAGTCTATAAAATTTCTGAAACGCATTTCCATAGACCTCGCGTTGGTACAATGTAATATTTATATAATTTTGGACAGTAATTAAAGTCTATAAGGCTTGCAGTGCAGGTGGAGAACGGAATCAAAATAGTGATGGGTGGCAAGATTCATGTTAATATCTTATTACCAGGGTGACGCAGTTGTTCATGGTTTAAAACTTAAAATTTGAATATGCCATTACACATACTTAGTACCTATTCGAAGATTTTATAAGATATAATATATCATTACTTATGTTTATTTTCCAGCAAATTTATTTTTAAAACTTCTGATAATGCTGTGTATCAAATACGTATTTTTGCACCATACTTGAACATCTAAACATTAATAATCCATCCATCCATCAGGTCTTTTTAGTCTCCACTGCAGCACGACCCTCTCTGAACTACCACAGCAATATATTAGCCAGAGTAGTCAGAGGATTTGGCCTACACTCTCCACGCTGGCCAGACGGGTTGGAGAGGTCTTTTTGATGTTTGTAAGCTTTGTTCAGCTTGTGTTTCCTAAGTCGCCTTTTACGACATCCACAGGAAGACTTGGAGTGGTCCTATTCTACTCTGCCGGGAACCACACGGCATACAAAAATACATATTTTTTACTTATTTGGTTTTTTTTAATCTATATTATTAATGTTTAGATGTTCAAGTATGGTGCAAAAAATTGTATTTGTTATTGCCCCCTTATAAAGGGTATCTTAATAACAACGTCGCTGGATGGCGCTGATCATCCTACATTTAAAATCCTGAATCGCGGATTCAACACTTATCGCTGGATACTAGGGATGCAGAAATATAAGTAGTTTGTTTATCAGGCAGGGAGGTACCCTAGACTTTACCCACCCTCATTCAGATTTAGATGGAATGAGTGACATATTAGTTATTCTTTCTGATAAACGTTATCGGTTACATGAAAGAGGGAGACATTATTAACTTCAGAGAGCGTGACAGCAGAGACAGCAGTGATATGTGTGTTTAACGGTTTCACCATTTTCTAGAAAAAATAAGAATCTCTTAAATAACAAGAAAATAAAGTTCAAGAAACAATGCACAATAAAAAAAAACCAAGTGCGAGTAGCACTCGCGTAGGGAAAGTGCCGATCGATACATATAATTTTCCGATTAGTATTCAAACCTCATTTTCCTATACACTATGAAAAATTTCTGTTTTATTTATTTATAAAAATATTACTGTGTTTTTTGTTTCTGAGATACGATGGGGAATAATACCATTTCCTCTGTTGAAAGATAAAAGTTATAAAAAAAAGTAAATTTTACATGCAACGTGGACTATAAAAAATCTTATTTGTCCCCAAGATTGACTGTGCCTATAAAAAATTATTAAAATCTAACACAAAAAAGTTGCTTAAAATTTGCCCAAATAGATACGTTGTACCTATGTCTTTTAGTTTTTACGTTTTTTTTATTCCTCTGGGTAGTCTGACAAATACTTCACACATACAAATATATTCATATAGCTCAGAGGTTTAACATCACGCTGTATGTATTATTTTCTTTAGGCTGACTGTTATTGAATAAACTGAACTTTGTTACAGGTACTTAAACGACTATTACTGCGAAATTCTAAATTTGGAGCTATTAGTTTTGTAGTTCTACCTTTGGAACTGCCTACTTGGTAAGTCATGTTTGAGTTTGTCCACTGGGCTGTCGAGCACCATTTTTATTTTATTTTCCTCAGAAATCTGAAATTTTGTTATATTTTGGTTTATTAAAATGTTCTGTAAATTTAACTCAAGGTTTATATAATAATATTATTTTTTAATAAAATATTTGCTTGTTCTCTTAAATAGAAAATAAAAGTAGCTGTATTCTTAACAGCTTAACACTTATTGTCCATAAATGATTTAATATTTTGTAAAAATATTTTTTTAATGACGAAAGAAAATTTTATTTCATGTTTAGGACATGAAATAAAATTTTATTTTGTATGTTGTTTGCAAAAAATATTAAGAGTAGTCATACATTTATAATTAAAATATATAGCATACTTGTGTAAGTCGGGTAAAACTTTATTTAAGAGTCAATATACTATCCTATGATGGAGTAGGTCGGAACATACATATAGGATAAATTAAAATTAAAATTTATAATCAATTTATTATTGCTCAAGTTATTTGCTTTAGAAATTACTTGATATGCTAATTATAAAAAGTAAGTACAAAAATGATAATGTTTAAAAAGTCTTAAATTCTTTATCTGTCTACATTTACCTCCAAAAAAGTAGTTTTTGAACATACCAGACCCACAAAGTGCATATTTTTTCGGCACAGATTATTACAGTATCTTTATCTAAAAAAATGACGGTAATTTAATGTTTGTTTGTAATGGAAAAACTTGAAACTACTGAACTTATTTCACCTGTAATATGCTACTTTATCACTGATTAATATATATACATCTATCGGCCAGTTACGTCCACTGCTGGATTTATTTATGCTGTATTTAAACTATACATATCTTTATAAAAATCGCAATAATGTAAACCAAGGTACTACATTTAGTTTAGACGAACTAGATGGTGTTGGGTATCCAAATTTCTGAAACGCGCATTCCAGACGTCGCAGTACCAGGAAAACAGAAGACATGAAGGATTTTCATTTCGAGTCTAGAGTACTAACATATACGCTTACGAGCTTGTTATGCTTCGAGCAACACGGCCTCCGTACCGGACGGAGGGAGTGGGCAAAGCGACAATTTACTATGACAATTTTTCTGGCGTTTTTTGCGGGGGGAAATGTGCACACAAGTTTAGTTCCGCACACCTACATACAAAACTTAAACTGTCACTTGATAGTAATTATGACATTGTCACAAAAAATTACATAAAAGAGAAAAAATAATTTGTGTACAGATGAGTCACACACAACTAACACATAGACATGCATATGCCTAATTTTGCTTGTACCTTGACAGAGGGGAATGCAGCGTATGGCTACTCCCTTCCGTGTTGCTCGAAGTTGTTATGTGAGTAAAAGGGACAGATATAGTTTTATGGGACCCTATGCCAAGTAACTGTCACGCTATTCAGTATCTGGGTCATCAGGCTTTGGCTGGAAAAATCTTTAAATTTTTCCGAGTAAACTTTGATTTTGAATTTTGGTGACAGCTGCAAGCGTTGTACATTTTATAATACCTTCATCAGAATTATAGATATAAAAATAATGTAGAAATTAGACATTAGGCTTAATGTTTTTTGGTTTAAGATATTTATTCTCATAAAGAAATTTTACATTTCACTTATCATGAGAACACACACTATAAGTTAAAAAACAGATTACGCGTACAATTGTTCGCAATTAAGCAAAGCATCACACGCAATACACAGATACCTTACAATATTGACAAAAATATGAGTCACTAGCTCCAAGCGTAGATGGCCGAACGACGAGATGCATTATGTTGTAACAAGGATACATACACCGGTACTAGAAGCGACATCGAGTTAAGTTATGAACAAGGTATGTATATTTTATGTATATTGTTTATTGTGTTGTTTATTTATTTTTATATTTTAATGTGCATGATTATATTGCTATTTTGGCATATTGCTTATTTAAATTAGTTTTATTTAAATTTTTGTTATTTATATTTGGACATAGATAAAAAAGGTGTTATTACTATGTTATTACTTATTTTGTGTAAGTATAAGTTTTATTTAATCATTCGATTATATCAAGGTTTTATTTATGTATGGAATTCTAAAATATGTGGTTTTAAGAGTTTTTTAAAAGAATAAAGAGATTTGCAATCTTTTATGTTTTTCGGGAGTTGATTGTAAAGTTGAGCACCCTCAAAAAGAATATTTTTGTGTCCATAATTTGTTCTAGGCGGTCTTAAAATTAGGTTGTTTGAATTACGAAGGTTCCTTTTATACACATTGCTCTTTTTTGTAAAAGTTATTTGCGAATGTATTTCTTTTGTAAGTATTTTACGTATTAAAAGACATGTGAAGTACACATATGTCTGCCTGATATTTAATAATTTAGTCTCTTTGTAGATTTTTTCCGTAGAAGTTAAAAATGGATAATTAAACAGAACTTTTACTAATTTGTTTTGTGCTCGTTGGATAGTATTTAAGTTGGTTTTAGCTGCTGTACCCCAAATTTGTATGAGGTAGTCAATATGTGATTTAACGAGAGAATTGTAAATGAGGTAGCGAGTCTTTTTCGGAAGAAAACGCACAATACTACGTAAAGCACCAGTCAGTGATGACAGTTTTGATCTTATTTTTTTAAGATGTGGTAACCATGTAAGCTGGCTGTCAAGGAGGATGCCCAAATATTTTTGTTCTTTTGAAATACTAATGTTTTGCTCATTTATTTTTAGTGGTTTATAATATGATATTTTTTTATTTTTGGCTTTAAATATGATATAGTTTGTTTTAGAAATATTAATTGTTAGAAGGTTAAACAGAAACCATTGATTTAATAGGTTGAGATCACTCTGGGCATCTGAAATTACCTTTTCTATTGAACTTCCGAAATAAAATAGACTCGTATCATCAGCATAGAGAGTAACATCACCCTTCAAACCTATGTTATGTACGTTGTTTATGTAAATTAAGAACAAAAGAGGTCCTAAAATTGATCCCTGGGGGACTCCAAATGAAATGAGCTTAGGTTGACTTTGGTGGTTACCGATTTTGACAATTTGTTTTCGATTTGAAAGGTAAGATCTGAACATCTCGAGCGCGATCCCAGTGATGCCTATGTTAGATAACTTTCTCAGTAGTAATTTATGGCTTACGGTATCAAAAGCCTTTTTCAGGTCTATGAAAACGCCCAGTACAATTTGTTTTTTATCTATATTTGTTTTAATTTTAGTGATGATGTCAATTGTTGCCGAAAGTGTATTAGATTTACGCCTGAAACCGTATTGTTTATCTGAAATTATATTATTTAATACAAGATGTGACTCAATGCGGATATATAAGATTTTTTCAAATATTTTTGATATGATTGAGAGGACAGAAATGGGTCGGTAATTACCAGGATCAAATTTTTTTCCTGATTTAAAGATCGGAGTGACTCTCGCAAGTTTTAAAGAATCCGGAAAGATGCCCAGCGTCAGACATTTGTTAATACATCTGGTCAAATCCTCAACTATCAAATTTTTTATTGACTTTATAGCCCTAGCAGTTATGCCATCCATGCCCGAAGCAGTGTTACACTTCAAGTTATCAATTATCTCTCCAACCTCTGCAACCGTCGCGGGCGCTAATTCTGTGAGTTCAGGTAAGTGCGATTGAGAGTCACAGTTTGCAGCAGTGAAAATGTTTTCTTTGTGGTATTTCTGCGGTATTGCACTTGCCAGTGTAGCCCCGATTGTCGCAAAAAAGTTGTTGAAGTATTCACAAATTTCAGCGTCATCCGTGATATCGCCATCAGCAGTCTCAAGCTTAGTTGGTGAAGATACATTTTTTACTTTATTTTGGTATAGGCTATTTATTAGGGACCACATTTTTCCGGTTTGTTTTCACATTTTTTGAAGGCTTTATGATAGTAGTCAGCTTTGGTTTTTTGTATTTCACAACCTACGTGTTTTCTTTTTTTTCGTAGATTATCTTCTATCTTTTTGTCTGTCGGGTTTCTTCTGCACATAAGACCAATTTCATTTCTTTTGTTAATTAGGTGTATTATGTCTTTGTTTATCCAATCTTGCTTCGGTGGATTTAACTTTTTGGTCTTAGTAATTTTCGATTTTCTTATGGCAGAAACCAATCTCTGTTCTAAATTTGAATATTCCGAATCCATAATTTTACCAGTATTAATTTTAATTTCTTGATATAATTTTTCATAATCTATTACTTCATACTGGATTGGTTTAATAGGGTCTGGCTTATATTTTTCAATTTCTAGAAATATTTGCTTGTGATCAGACATGCTAGACTCTACAATGGCAAGATGAAAATTGGTCTGTTTTATATTCGTACTTACATGGTCTAGTATTGATTTAATTGATCCTTTTTCACGGGTGCAGTATTGTTGATCCACTTTGTTCAGTATTTGAAAACCACTTTCTTTGACGGCATCTTTGTAATCGGCTGACTTTTCCGGGACCAACAAGTCGTAATTAAAGTCTCCAAGAACCACTCCTCGTTTTCGATCTTCCAACTGCATAGTGTATTCATTCAGAAAGTTTTGACTATTTGTCCGACCAGGTTTATATACAGCACCTATATCTAGGGAGAATTTATCAATGTGTATCCATAGATAGTGGTTTTCATCAATGGATTTTTGTTCGATGAGGCTATGTTTCATACTGTTGTGTGCAAAGATAGACACTCCTCCACCTTTGACTTTCAGTCTGTGTTCATAGTAGTGGGTGTAACCAGGTATTTGCATTATTTTAGCATCTTCATCAGACTTTATCCAGGTCTCAGATATAATTATAATGTGCACAATCATGTTTAATGTCTGCAGTATACACTTCAATTCGTCCATTTTACCAGTCTTCATTATACTGCATGCATTAGCGTACAGGAACTTAAGGGACTTTTTGCTCATAGTTATATTTTGGTAGTCAGTGGTTATTTGGTATGTAGTATTGGTAGTGTTGTAGCTACGAGTATCATTGCTGGTAAAAGAGCTGCTTGCATTGGGAGCAGCTATTGCTGGAAGTTTTTTGGAGTCGACACTATTATTTTGGGCACACCCTTAATATATTTGATGATAAGATTTTTCTCACCATTCTTAGTCCGATAATCTAATTCTTCTTTTATCATTTTCATATAGGCTTTTTGTTGTGGCGTCTGATCGGAAAATAATTTGATACCATCTTTATTAAGGTTTTGTTTGGAACGTAGAATTGTCTTAGCGCTTTCTTGGGAATTGAAAATAACTTTAAGGAGCCGCTTTTTATCCGGGCAGTACTTTCCTATCCGAAAAACCTTCACTGGTTCGGGGCAATCAGCAGATAGGGATTTGATAATGTTATAGACAATATTTCTGTCATGATCCTGTCTTTCCGTAGTATGTGTAGATGTGGGTTCGGGTACGCCAGAGATTAAGATATTTTTGCATCTAGTGCTGCGTTCATTGAGTTCCGCCACAATATTTTCTTGTTCTTGAATAGAGTTTGATGATGCTGATAGATTAATTTGTTTAAGGCCGCACTCAACCACGGCCAACCTCTCTTCGCCTTTGATATGCAAATTTTTTAGATCTTCAATATCAGATTTTATATTTTTTTGCTCTTGGACCAAACTCTCTGTAGTTATTTTCATACTGCTGGCTTGCTCTTTTATGATTGACAAATCTTCGCATAATTTATTAAAATTATCTATCTGCAGATTGTTGTTAGTCACCATATATGACATCATCTCTTTCATTTGCAACTGCATATCCGACATTTGTTTCCTCAGTTCAGAAAGTTCCAAGTTCATTGACGGGGCCCCGTCGTCGTATTCGCATGGCAATTTTCGTTTGTTACGGAAAGTAGTGGATGTTGAATCGGAAGATTTACTTGCGGTAGATAGTTCAGGAAATGATCCGCTTCGGCTAGAATGTAAGCCACTTCCAGATGGAGATCGCTGTACACTCATGTTGATCTGTGTTGTTTACTAGTCGCTCTCGTCAGTGCGGCCTGCCGGCCCAAAGTCGGAAGTGAGATAAGATACCTGTCCTTTTCTCGCACGGTGTCGTCGCCGCCGCTAAGTATCTTGTTATTCGATGAGGTCCTATGTCACTTTATTTGTATCGATTGATTTGCGAGCTAATTAACTCCACTGTGAGGAATATAATCGCGTGTGACAACTTTGAATATTTGCGTAAAAAAATGTGAACACGTCCGCTCTGTGCGCGCGTCTGCGTGGTAATGTGGCACATAATACTCGCTACTTGACTAAATAACTACTCGTGTGCGAACTAAAGGCTTTAGGGAAAGTGAATGAAAGTTAGTTGATGTTGTTGTTTATGACTAGATAAAATATACTGGGTGTATGATAAGTTAAATTTGCGAAGGAGGTAGACTTATTTGTAATAAAAGTAAATGATAGCGATTCAAAAAGTGATGTACACTATCTACCCTGAATTCCTACGGGGCAGCCGATATAATCAGCAATTTGATGCCAGAAAAGTCGAGAATGAACAATGAAAACATTCATAGTACAGTTTCTGAAACATAAAAGACGCTTTAAATAGTGTCTCCTTACATAAATTATTGTAAGCAGCTATTCGTAATTAGGCCTTAAAATTCATGTGAACTTATTATTAATTAAATATTTTTAAGGATCCTTATTAGTAAACAGTTACATAAAGTTCCATTAATTTGAGTTTCTGTTTATTTAAATGTTTACATAAAATAAAGGACATCAAAAATAAGTGTTAAGGATTTTATGAAGTGAAAAATTCAATGTGTAAGGTACTGTATATTTGACATACTGGCAATTGAAATTGGTAGGAAAGACTTTGTCTACGTGGATTTCGGTGGTTATTTATTTAAAAAGTAGGTTGAAAACTTCGTCAGCTCTCACAAAGCACCGTTTTTCACCAACACAAAAGTTCATGCCATCTAGATGATGTTTCATGGATAAAAACCATATTCTACCCAGCCTAAATCAGAAACCTTTTTCTTTGCTTTTACGGTTCCGTAGCATAGACATTAACTTTATTGCCTCACACTAGATGGCGTTTAAATGAATTTCTTATTTCTTTTTTTTCATTTTAGTCATAACTAACCTAAGTTTGCCCTGTACGGGACTAGGGAAACATAAATGCATGATGGTATTTTCCAAGCTTTATCATTTGCGTGTAGGAAAAAGGTAATAAAACACAAGTTCGGCAATGAAGGTTTTCGGAATCATTTTTTTTTGTTCACATGGCGGCATTGTGTCTAGAGGTATTTTGACAGCAGCTGTCAATTCACCCAGTCCAGTGAAATCATCCTCATTTTGATTGGTGGATTTTGATAGCCCTGCCCTGACTACCATTTTACAACCTGATAGCATAATGGGGTGATCAACTCAACATTCATCCGAAGATTACACGTCTAACACTAGATGTCAAACCACCCGTTGCTCACAGAGATTTCACATATTAGAAATGAATAAAACAAACGAAAAACCTAAACTTTTCTAATCTGTTAGGAAAGGGATTACATAATCTCAAGGAGGTGGTTGCTTATCAATTTATTCACAATTTATTCACAATTTATTCTCAATATAACATAATTCATATATTTCAAAATATACGAAACGATGGCATATTTCACAATGCATGAATGACAACAGTGTCCTTCAAGCTAACCTCTCTCTGTGCCAATCGGTACTAGGATATCAGAAACACACGGTGGTATCTCGGTGTGCAACAGGTGAATGAAGCTTAATTACCCGACTAACCACACACAGAAGAAGGGTAATGTTTTTGTCGTTAATGTGTACGTAGGTAAATATTTATGTACTAGCAGTCCGCCCCGGGTTTTGCCCGTGGTGCAAACCTAGCCTATGTCACTTTTAATCGGTTTAGATTTTTTAAAATCAGTTTATTAGTTTCTGTGATGCGTTCAACCAACCAAGCAAACAAACAAACAAACTATTCAGCTCTATTATATTAGTATAGATGTGTATGCCTGTTCCATTTTTGCCTCCTGTTGCCTAAACAACTTGACCTATTTTGAAATGTGAGGAGTCATTAGTTTGAATTCATCCCTGGAGTGTCATAGGCTATATGATGTCAGCAAAAAATCAATATGGCGGACGTAAACTATCAAGAAGGCAGTCGGATATTTGATTTTTTAAAATTCAGGTATTTCTTATATGTATAAAATTATATTTTCCGCTGTGATACAATCCTCGTCATCATCATTACCTAAGCATTTTCCTGGCTGCATCCTAAGTCAGTCGCGCCGTATTTGAGCCCGGGGTTTACTTTAATGACGGTATCAACATTTGGCAATGTTTTACGACCTGCTTACATTCTCAGCCTTTGTAACCCACCATAACTGTGTCGGCCGTGTGGTTCCCGGCAGAATAGAATAGGACCACTTCAAGTCTTCCCGTGGATGTCGTAGAAGGCTACTTAGGAAACAAAGACCAAACAAAGCTTTTAAACATCAAAGAGACCTCTTCAAGCCGTCTGGCCAGCGCGGAAAGTGTAGGCCAATACCTCTGACTGCTCTGGCTAATATTTTATGGCTCTGGTAGTGCAGAGATAGTCATACTCCAGTGGAGACTAGTAAAGACCTAAATGATGAAAAGTGAATGTATAGCTAGTATACTAAAATTGGCCCACGACTTTTCTTGCGTTAATAAAGAACTTTCACAGAATACAATTTTAGAATATGTACCTAGTACTCTACATTAACGACAATACCCCTTGAAATCAGTATTATAGTTAATATAAACGTAAACACTGCGGCCCCCATTTGAAATAAATTATTTGAAAGAGATCAACTTTCACAGCGGTGACTTGCTACGATAATAACTTGAAACCTAATCATTTTTTTATTACTAAATTGCAATATCTGTTTGACTCTTCTAAGGGATGAATTTTCAAAAACTATTCATTATCATCATCTAATCTCCACTGCTGAGGCACGACCCTCTCTGTACTACCAGAACCATTGCAGAGCATAGCGGACACCAGAGCAATCGGAGGATTTGGCCTAAATTCTCCACGCTGGCCAGACGTATTGGAGAGGTCCATTAAAATTTTTTTTTTTTTTTTTTAAATTTAAATCTAATTAATTATAATTTAATAATAATATAATTCAATTTTATTTATTATTTTTGTATTTAATTTAATTTTGTGTATTATTTATTTTTGTATTTGTAATTTTTTTTCTTGTTTGTGCTTATATGGGTCTTGTTACCTGAATTAAACGAATTTTATTTTATTTTTATTTATTAATAAAGTTTTAGTACGAGTAAGTTTATCAATATCAAATTAAATTTTACAAGACGTGTTTTTTGAGCTTTTTTTTAGTTAAATATTGTATCGTAGTACGAGAACCTTCGAGTGCGATTCCAACTGCTACTTATCCGTGCTTTCGTCGTATGAATTGATAGCCCGTTCCCTGAAACTCACAAGTTAGCACAAATCGTGTACCAGGCAAACATAGAGGCAAGGTAGTTAAAACGGAACTAAGATATATAAACCGTTCCATCCCGATGCAGTACAGACTTTCGGCCCATACGGCAAAACATGAGAGTTGCTGCTCTCTAAAGGCTTTGCCATTGTTTCTCAGTTCGGCCCTTCAGGTCATGCATGCAAATCGCGGCCCATCAGGCATATGAGAGTTTGCTGTCTCTCCAAGCCTTGCGCACCCAGGCAACGCCCAAAGCCGAGCTTCGTCCCTCCTGGGAACCCTTTGGTGAAGATTGCCTTACAGGTTGAGGGCACTCTGCCCTCACCTCAAAAAGTCCGCTGAAGTAGCGAAAGCTCATTTGGAGCTAGCTACGTAGACCATTAAAAAAAAAGTCAATGCAGAATGAGATGCAAGGTCCCATCGACTGCACATGCGCTTTTTGTCCCGGCCATGCGTATGGCATGCAACCATAGATAAGAATATGTACTGACGTGCATGCAACGTTAATCTGATTGGAGCTAGGCTAAAGCCATTAAGTTAATAAATAATAAATATACTTATAATTTTTCGCCAGTGCTTTGTGTTGAACATGAATTATTCTAATCGGATACACGAAGCACTGCCAAGACTGCTTTTATCGATAGGCATAAAACACACTGAGTTTGAATTTGGTAGCCCCAATACAATGTTTATTTTACTTTTGATCAACTTTACCCTCACTCCAATATTTGTCTTGTCTCTACACGGCAAACATATGGCAGTCGGTCCGGTCGTCTGATACTAGTAATATTATCTTCTTCGTAGGAGGTACGGACAGATACAAGGACTGTGGTTGGTCATGCTGGGAAAATATCACATGTAACGTAAATGCCGGTACTCGTAGTACGATACGGGGGCGGTGTCATACAATCGTCAAAATCCCTCAATACGCCTTATTTCGCACCGTTCAGTATTAGGAGATCATATAGGCAGAGAAGGCAGAATTATTCGCATTCAGTACAGCCTACTTCACGTTTTAGCAACTATTCAGTCAGTTGGTTTAACCGAATAAGGTTATTTATTTAAAAGTAATGCTTGTTCAGAGGTCGACTGTATCTTGCTGAAGTGTCTCATCGAGATCTGTAAATATCAGAAATGTGAGACGGTACGGTCGATAAACGTATCTTCCTTAAAAAATTCGCGGTCAAATGGCTTTTATTCCAACGGAATAAACTGCGTTGATGAATCCAACTGTGTCACCTGTTCTGAAGTTAACTGTACAAACTCATCTCGTTTTCGGTGAAGTGATCTCGATCACTGAAAAGTCCGCGAACCGAACCGCTGTTGAACCTTTGGGACTAGGATAACAGGAATATTTGGAGGCGTCCTTTACGTCTGAAGTTCAAGTTCAATAGGGTACTGTTTCATTCATTGAGCTGTATCACTCACATACGGCTCCCACCTCCCACATTTTCACAATGACATTTTTGCGTCATTGAAATACGGGTGTGTTGTGAAATCATGACGCGATGCTCCATTGTTTTGAGTTACTTACTATCAGATGACATGGGAGACAAAATAATGCCTAATACAATACTTAGGTAATAAAAAAAGGGTTTTCACTTCTGTTGACATTCCTTATTGGCTGATTGACTGGCGATTTATCTATAGGAGAAAAGTAGTCGAAAGATTCACGAATCCGTTTTAGATAAAATAAAAACAGCATTTTTCAAAATCTGAACTGAATTTTTTTCTTTTGTTCGTAGGGTAGTAGGTACTTTTTATGCTAAAATAAAAGGTCCAACGATGAGCATTAGAATTTTATATCCTCCAGAGTCCCGTGTAATAGTATAGTTTAATTAACCAACTTTAAAATTTATCGGTTATTATAGTATAATTTGAGTATGATGATGATATCATGTTCAATCAATAAAAAATCATTTCATTAATTAGCTTTTCATCTTCTTGAGTAGGTAAATATTTACGTTTGTTTTTTTTTTATTATATTGGTAATAGTTTAGTTAAATTAATTGTTTAGTTCAACTATTTAACATTTTTAAGAATATATCAGAACAGAATTGTTAATAAATATACTAATTATATTCTTAAAAAAATAATAAGTGTTTTGAGAAGCCTGTTAAAGATAAGTGTTTAAAAAAAGTTGCCGCTAAATTCCCGCCCTACCTTCGCAGACCAACAAACTAACTAACAGAGCAAGTTTAATAAAATTTTCTGCTACGGCATGGCAGTTGCCTTTTATTTTTAGAGAGGAAACATTTCTTGTAGGGGATAAACTTGTGGATATACGTTATTTGCAAGCTTAAGTTCATTTAATTTTTCAAAAATTATGAACTAATAAACTGTTTTGATGTCATGATGAGTTTTCTTTCATCATCATCATCATCAGGTTTTTCTAGTCTCCACTGCAGGAGCACGACCCTCTCTGTACTACCAGAGCCATATACTTGCCTGAGTAGTCAGACGCTCTCCAGACGGGTTGGAGAGGACTCTTTGATGTTAATAACCTTTGTTTAGCTTGTGTTTCCTTAGTCGCCTTTTACGACATCCACGGGATGACTTGGAGTGGTCCTATTCTACTCTGCCGGGAACCACACTTTTTTTATGCATGACAATTTACTATTGAGTGAACATAATCTATAGTTCTTTAATTTTATCTAAATTTTGTCTTCTCTTTTTATGCCAAAAATTACTATGGGTATTCAGTGCTTCTACTCATAATCAGGGTCTTTGTTTTTACCAAATTATAATTCTAATAAATCTGTCACCAGTATGCCGTCACCATAACGGTATGTTTTATCAATCAGGTCAAACAATGACACATGTTGTCAGATCTTCCTTGATTTTGGATTGTCATGTTCTCCTTTTGAAACAAAAGAAATTTAAATTTAAGTGCGTCGTTAGTTAAAGGAGTTTTAAGTAAAAAGAAATATGAAATAATTAAACTGACTTAACTTTTTTCCTACTAACTGGTGTAAGTTTGTTCCATTGTGGCTTCCTGTGCCCTAAATGGATAGACCAATTTTGAAGTGTGAGGTGTTATTAAATTTGTATTTTTCCCCGGAGTGTCTGGGGCTATGTGACGTCATCAAGGGTCAAGTATGTTGATGGTTTGTTAAATCCAGGTTCCATAGTTATCGAAATACAACCAGCCTTAATTTGAACCGGCTAAATACCAGGACATCATAAATGCTAGCTAGTGTATCATTTACTCAAGAACCGGGTGACCGGATGCACTGCTCGCACTTGATGCATTTTACACATATAAATCAATACGAATTTAAACCGCCATCATTGGAGGCGTGGTTTTACTCACAGAGATAGAATAAACCCACTAATCATTCACTTTTCACTATCTCTCATTTAACCCTTTGCGAATAATATGATTGTAAAAACTAAGCTAGTAGATATACTTTAGAAATAATCGTAGAAAGATGTTATTTGTAGGCACATTAACTTTTTAGATTTAAATAGTTAATACATTTAATTCAGGGATAAATTTCGCAAATTGTGCCAGTCCCACAGTAAGTCGTGAATCGTAGGATATGAACTCGACGACGCCTAGTTTAGATTGTAGGTAGAATAAAACTTTTATAGGTTTAAGACCTTTCCTTTCTTAAAATTATCGGGTTTGATCACAAACTGGCTGGGTATCGATCTCGGGACGTCCCTCACTTAATCACTGCGCTACGGACGCCTTCAATCATTATCAAATCATCGCAATAATGTTTTGCATTAATTTGACCTCAATGTTAACCTTTTAACCTCTACTTTAGCAGTTTATGACCAGGATACCAGAAACGCGAGATGGTACCATTAATCCAGCTGCATATCCATTTCGCTCTTGACCGGATCTGCATCTTTGTCATATCATGAGGTTCAAGTGTATAGGTATCCGTATTAAATTAATACAACTCTCATTTCATGTTATGAATCTAGTTCCAAACGAACAACGATAATAAGAAGAAAAAGAGCATAGTATAATTATATATGTTAACGAAACCCCAATAAAAATTTACAAAGTGCACGTTCGCTTTGTGAAAAAAAATGTACGATTCGAATTAAAACCAGAAAAATTTAAATGAAAAATTTGCACTTATCGCGGCCTAGCCAAAGTTAAACATACAAACGACCAGTTTGATTTCAGAATTACTTATTAAGGCAACTTAAACAGTAAAAAATTCTTCTTGTGTTGACTGTTATTAACAAGTAATATAACTTCAATTACCCTTATTTTAAGATTGTTTTAGTTCTAACTACTTTTTCCAATAAACTGTGGCAACATCAAAGTTTTTCAACCTCACTTCTCAGCCTCTAATGACCAGGGTGTCAGAAATACAAGTTGGTATTTTTCATCCGGATGTAATTTCCAACCGCTCTTGACCGGTTCTGCATCCGATTGACATCTCATAGTATATTTCACTCCAGAATAAGAATCTAAGTAGGAATTTTAAATAGAAATAAGTAAGAAACTGTTATAATAAAATTATTTTTTACAAAAATCTAAAACGCACTTCAACTCTATACGTAAGTGTCAAACTGGAACTAAAATGTAGGAAATAATAATTTAATTTCTAGAAATCAAGCACAATAAACAAAAATATTGATACTCTCATACCTATTTAAAATTAACAATCAGTTTTTATTTGGGGTCGGTGCCAACCAATCTAACAAAGACAGTTGAATTTTTTAATTTTGGGCAGTAAGTAAGGTTTTTTTACTTTGGCTGGCACCGACTCCAAATAAAAACTGATTATACCTACGCTGTATGTACCTTTTTTTTTTTTTTACAAAAATCTAGGATTTTGTTAAAAAATGTTTGAGCGAAGACATAATCCACTCTCGAAATGGTTTCTCTTTTCTGCGCATGTTTCTACATAGTTGCATACGCGGTAGAGAACCTTTAGAGCCCGGGGTTCACTTTCCAGCAAATAAATTGCTTCCCAGCAAAAATAATCTAAATTACATTAATTATTTTTTTAATAATTTTATTGTTTAATTTTGTTTTTAGCGTTAACAAATGTAAAATAATTATTTATAATGACTAGAGCACCATAAAAGCGAAGAGGTGCTGCTATTTATACAGTTTCATATTTATCTCATTCGTTCGCTTCATTCATTCATGTTGGGTCTTATCATCGTCTGTCCTTGTTTATTTCTATATTTTAGATTTAGACGCCCTTTTTAGGGTTCCGTAGTAAACTAGGAACCCTTATAGTTTCGCCATGTCTGTCTGTCTGTCTGTCTGTCTGTCTGTCTGTCCGTCCGCGGTTTTACTCAGAGACTATAAGTACTAGAAAGCTGTAATTTGGTATGAGTATGTATATTAATCATGGTAAAAAAGTCGTAGAATAAAATCTTGAAAAAAAATTTTTTTTTGGGTAGCTCCCATACAAGTAAAGTGGGGGAGTAATTTTTTTTTCTCTATTTATCCATCGTGTGGGGTATCGTTAAAAAGATCTTTAAAAAATATTGTGAGGTTGAGATCACCATTTTTCGATTTAGGGATCCGTTTCCGAAATATTTGGTTTTAAAGTGCAAATTTTTGTTAGAGGTACGTGTCCCCCCCCTCTATCTGTTAAACGGTTATAAATGGATACGTGAAAAAAATTACAGCAGTAGTATATATACTGAAGTTGAAAGGAAAACTATCAGAGCTGGGTACTATGTGCAAACTAAAAAGTTATAGGCAACCAACTTATAAAATGTACTGGAAAATGTAAAATTTCATACAATCTTTATTGTTAGATGTTTTTGGTCGTTAAACTGTAAGGTGCGAGTGTAAACAGTGTGAACTCAAAGTTGTCATTCGCAACTACGGAACCCTATACTACGCGTGGCTCGACACGCACTTGGCCGGTTTTTGAAACTACCCATTTTCTACAGTGGCATTAATAAATAAATAAATAAATATATATATACGGACAAATGGCACAGATTGAGCTAGCCCCAAAGTAAGTTCTTAAATAAGACTTGTGTTATGGGATACTAACTCAACGGTACTATATTTTATAACAAATACATAAATAGATAAACATCCAAGACCCAGGTCAATCTGAAAAAGATCATTTTTTATCTTGACCTGACCGGGGATCGAACCCGGGACCATCCGTGTCACAGGCAGGCATGTTGACCGCTGCGCCACGGAGCTCGGCATTACTCCTACGACAATATTTTTTATGGAACATTTTTCCATATCTTTTTCTGTATTTCTGTATATATAAAAGGCAACCTTCACTCACTGATCCATCAACACACAGCTCAAACCAATCGCACGGAAATTTAGCATGCAGAAAATTTGACGTAGGCAAGGTCGCAAGGAGATGCTGGATGTAAATCGCTTCCGATTGGCCTTATTGGAAATCTTTAAAGAAGGCCTGTCTAGCAGTATACTTTTTGTGGCTGAGACGATGATAACGAGATAAGACGCTAAGAAAAGATTTTCCAAAATTCACGCCTTAGGGACTTAACGGGGTTACAAAGTTTGTATTCAACGCAAGCGAAGTCGCGAGCAAAAGCTAGTATATTATTTATATAGCCTATTCGTACATTTTTTTATCCTTTTCCTTCTTATTTTATGCTTTTGATCACTAGGCTGTCAGAAAAGCACCCTAATGCTTTTCATTCAGTTCTATTATCAACTCGTTCTTGATTGTGTTATTTAGTCGTGTTGGTAATACAAGTCACTCATTCACGTTGATTTAATTTAAACAAACAATCCGTGTTTAGAAAAGATAACTTGGAAAATATTCGAACTTCGAGTTCCCAGCGTTGAACCCATTGATATCAAAGTTGTTCATATTTTTAGGCTGAGGCATCCGTTTAAGGGAATATAAAGGATAAATTTAAACGCTGTATGTAACAAAATTACCCAATCATCATTTTGAAATCAATATTTAAAGTCGCACTTCGTCTTTATCCATAATAGGAACATTTTCGCATATTAAAATCAAATACACTAAATAATAACCATTTATATCGAAGCTGAATAATATCCGTACGTTTGTTTATTTACGATGACTTGCTTGTAAAAATCAAATTTAATTTCTTCAGCAAGCAAATCGCAGACTAGATCAAAGTTGTAAACTGAAAAGAAATCAATATTTATGTACATACGTTAGTTAACAAAAAGATAAAACCTAAAAATTAGGAATAATATAACCTCACTTTGTCACTGCTCTTACTAGGATGACAGCAATGCAAGGTGATATTTTTATCTGCGATTTGTCGGGTTTCCTAGCAACTGTCATATGACCGGTGCATGCAGATGCAGATACATAACCGGGCATGCAAACCTCGCAAGGCTTCGAGCAACACGGCCTCCGTACCGGACGGAGGGAGTGGGCATAGCGACAATTTACTATGACAATTTTTCTGGCGTTTTTTGCGGGGGGAAATGTGCACACAAGTTTAGTTCCGCACACCTACATACAAAACTTAAACTGTCACTTGATAGTAATTATGACATTGTCACAAAAAATGACATAAAAAAGAAAAAATAATTTGTGTACAGATGAGTCACACACAACTAACACATAGACATGCATATGCCTAATTTTGGCTTGTACCTTGACAGAGGGGAATGCAGCGTATGGCTACTCCCTTCCGTGTTGCTCGAAGTCGCAAGGTTATGTAAATGAGCATTTGAGCAGTCTTCTTGCTATAGAAGAATTAAAATAGGTAACCACAATTCTATGTTGAAAATTTCGAGAGATTACTTGCCCATTAATTTACTCAAATTAGTAAAACCCATGCCGACTGTTATCGCAATTAAAAACAAAAGCACACCATAAAATGCCTTTGATTATTCTTAAAATAGTGTCATGGTTTCAGCCAGATTATTATATCTACCTTATATGAGTTTGATTCAAATTCAAACGAATGAACATTCGCAAATTGAGAAAAAAAATGGTTTCATATTCATGGACCGCTCTGCGCATGTGGGTGGAAGCAAACGAGACGACAAGCTGAGATAAAAACATTTCAATAAGATCTCTTTAAACCGTTTTAGTACTTATTGTAAGTACTTCAGACCATCAGCCTCAGTCGTATGGCAATATCGCTAGATTGACCTGCGCACTAGGATCTAAAGAAGACAAACAAAATAAGTGTTTCTCTGTCATCACGTTAATGTAACCGGTTGAAAATCTGCTCGTGTCTATAGTTTCCTAGTATTTACCGAGGCAAAAGTGAGGTTAGGGGTTACCAAATTTGAGGTTAGCTTCTGATATATGTTTTCTCAGTTTACCGTGGAGTAAAGTAGGTACTAACTATTTCATCAAATGCAAACAGAATCGAGCAAATATATAATATTTTAAACTCTGTAGTCGTTTCAAATTAGATATGTGTCAATTAGATTCCTAATTTAACAGTATATAGCCTTTTTGCAATCTTTTGTTTTCTTATGTTTCTTTACATTCTCAGATTAAAATATCAGGGACTGCTATGTAATTGTGTTTAATTATATATAGATGTCGCAAGAAGTCCACTGCTGGACACAGGCCTCCCCAAGGGTTTCTAATATGACCGGTTGGAAGCGGCCTGCATCCAACGTCGTCCTGCGACCTTTATTAGGTCATCCGACCACCTGGTCGGTGGTGCGACTGAAATGATGAATGATGATGATGATATATAGATGATGTCCTTATTGGCAATGGTGCACTTAGGCTAATTCATGATCATAGAACTATTTTAAATGTTTATGCTTCTCGCCTACCCCGCTTATAACATATACTCGTACTTCTTCTTTAAGAAGAAACATATTATTTTGTTTAATGTTATTTTACAAAAAAAATTATTGGTATTTTGGTTGGAACTGTTCCAACCAAAATACTAAATCAAATCCACGTATATTAATGAAAGTGGGTACTTCCATACATGTAAAGTGGGAGTAAAGTTTTTTTCTCTATTAACCCATCGTGTGGGGTATTGTTAATTGGGTCTTTAAAAAATATTGTGTGGTTGAGAACGTTGAGAACATCATTTTTCAATTTAGGGATCCGTTTACGAAATGTTTGGTTTTAAAGGCAAATTTTTGTTAGATGTATGTGCCTCCCTCCCCCCTCTATCTGCTAAACGGTCATAATATGGATACATGAAAAAAATTACAGCAATAGTATATATACTGAAGTTTAAAGGAAAACTATCAGAGCTGAGTACTAAGTACAAACTATAAGGTTATAAGAAACTAACTTATAAAATGTACTCGAAAATGTACAATTTCATAAAATTTTCATCATTTGATGTTTTTGGTCGGTAAACTGTGAAGTGCAAGTGTGAACAGTGTGAACTCAAAGTTGTCATTCGCAACAACGGAACCCTACACTGCGCGTGGCCCGACACGCACTTGCCCGGTTTTTGTTTATTAGAGGTAGGGAGGTTTGGCGTCAAACTAGCGGCCGTCATTAAAAAATATACCAAATCATATATCAGTATGTATGCTATCTAAGATCGGACCACGGAGCCCAATGCGTTACAGCTGAGAGGGCAATCGGGATAACGCTCATATAAGTAAGAGTGAGATTCTGCGCATCTGGAAATGTAATAAAATGAACTTATCCACGATCCACGAGAAATGCATCCACGCTTCTCTATCGTTATCCGGTCATGCGTTGTATGCAACCGGATAAAATTACCAACTCGCGTTTCTGGTATCCTAGTACACAATGGAGCAAAGTGATGTAGTCCAGAGAACTGAAGTGAGGGTAACGTTTGTCAACTAAATAAATGCTTTTCTATTGTTTTATTTGTAGCTCATTCTTTGTTTGTTGTACAAAAAAATACAGTTAACAAAAGGCAACTCCTAAAAAGTAAACACGTTATTTATATTATATTCTGTTGTTTTATTAAAAGCTTATTTAAATGCAACTTATGAGATTGTTTTGTTTTAAAAATTATATTCTGTCGACTTACAAGATTAGTACATTACTGCAGCGGCCGGCAATAGAGCATTGATGGACGAACGTGTGAATGTGGGCCGAGGCGGAGCCGAGGCACACATACGTAAGTCCATCAATGCCTGATTGCGGCCAAGGCTTGTATAGTACTTTTCTCAAACATAGCGCGGAAAAAAAAATAGTGTATAGACAAACATATATACATATTGTCACGTGTTTACCCTTACAGGTGAGACGGACCCCAAAAGCCACGTTTAGCGTATAAGTGGGCTTTTATGTAGAAAATGCAATTAAAATAATGATGGGTTGCTAGCCGCATCATCTATTGACATATTCTTCTTAGGTTTTCGCCCCCTCCTTTGGCCTGCTTTTACGGACTGTACGGGAAGAGAAGCAGCTGGTATATTTTATGATTTTTCTTTTATCCTAGACCAGCATTAAATATTGATGTAAATATGTCAATTAATATTCATAAAATGTTCATAAACAACAATATGTAGAAAATATCGCGCCAAAATCCTTTATTTTTTAATTTCTTTTTTCTTACTAGCCAGGTCAAATTTGAAATTCGAATTTGTAACCTCCATAGTTGAATTATTTCGCAGTAGCAAACGCGTCGTTCCATTTTTAAACAACACGACAGATATGAGTTTTCGTAGCTTTACTTTGCCGGCCGCTAAAACCCGACAGATATGGATTTTCATACGTACTTTGCTGGCGTGTATTAGCCAGTACAGCAATATCGATTTACCCTAAAGAAGGTCGTCAAAATAATGTGAGAATTTCTAAGCATGTTTGAGAAAATACAATATACATAATTATATATTCATCAATATAAGTGATAACGTGGTATAAATTGAAGTTTGCTCGTTTACAGCTGGGACGAAGACAGCTTTTGTTGTCTCATAGGATAATATGTATATTCTTAATCAAATTATGCTTAAATTTCCGAGATAGAAATAGATAATCGACAAAAAGTTTAGAGAACTTACACCTTTTTTATTAATTTGGTGAAATAGAGACAAATTGTGTGAAGTGACCGATAAAGCGTTTCACTCCATCATGAAACGCTTTAACGTTTACTAACGATTTGTCTAAGGAACCGGATAAAAACACCAACTCGCGTTTCTGTTGCCCCAGTCATAAAAGGTTTAAATGTGAGGCTAACCTTTGCCAAGGCTAACACCGGCCAAGTGCGTGTCGGGCCATGCGCAGTGTAGGGTTCCGTAGTTGCGAATGATAACTTTGAGTTCACACTGTTCACACTCGCACCTCATAGTTTAACGACCGAAAACATCTAACAATGAAAATTGTATGAAATTAATTTTACATTTTCGAGTACATTTTGTAAGTTGGTTGCCTATAACTTTTTAGTTCGTACAAAATACTCAGCTCTGATAGTTTTCCTTTCAACTTCAGTATATATACTCCTGCTGTAATTTTTTTCACGTATCATGTATACGGAGGGACACTTACCTCTAACAAAAATTTGTACTTTTAAACCAAATATTTCGGAAACGGATCCCTAAATTGAAAAATGGTGGTCTCAACCTCACTATATTTTTCAAAGACCTATTTAACGATACCCAACACGATGGGTTTGTATAGAAAAAAAAATATTACTCCCTCTTTACTTGTTTGAGAGCTACCCTAAAAAAAATATTTTTTCAAGTATTTTATGTACTACTTTTTTGGCATAATTAATATACATACCCATACCTAATTACAGCTTTCTAGTACTTATAGTCTCTGAGTAAAACCGCGGACGGACAGATAGACAGACAGACATGGCGAAACTATAAGGGTTCTTAGTTTACTACGGAACCCTTAAAACCTGTTAGGAAATATACAGTATTGCGCACTTCAATGAGGATCAGAGAGAATGAGTGAATGATCGTATGGAATGAGTTAATGAACAGATATAATGATGAGAAGGAATGAGTGAATGTATATATACAAAATGAATGAATGAAATCCTCCGGCTCGGATGAGTTGTCTATATAGCCGAATGTAAACCAACTTTCATTTCTGCTGCTCTAGTCATAAAAGGCGCTAATTTTAGGTTAACCTACTTAAGGCAAACATTGCATACACGGTCACTTATTAGTCAGTTATAAATATGTATCGGTACATACTCAGCATCAGCAATGAGCGACTTGATTGAACAACAAATTTTGTCGGAGGAGCTTCCTACATCTTTCTCTATCTTTTGCCAGTTTTTTAACATCCTGGTACGAAATACTGCCCACTTTTTCCTTTATTTGTTTAAGTTACCCATTCTATACAAACCAACACCTATAAAATCTTCCTTGTTCACGTGTCTTGCTTTTAAAATCTGCGTAAAATGATATGCAGCGGTACGTTCTATAATTTAAATTTTCTTCCACGAGCATAGAAGATATAACAGTATGAGGATCGGAGAAAAGAATTGCTTGTACTGCGCAACCGACTGAATAAGTAATACTTATTTATATGAGTTGCGGTTCTTTTTAATTTAACATAGCTTCAGTCTCTACTAAAATCCTATCTTTAGCTTATTAATTTACCCATTTAAGAGCTACGGTACCACGGGGATAAACATAGGTAGACAGACACACACACACACACAACCACATAGCGGTCAAACTTAACATCCCTCTTTTTGCGTCGTTGATTAAAAAGAAACTTGAATACAGAAAAAATAAAGTCACGATCAAGTTCCCTCATATTTCGGAATCCTACCTCATACTTCACCAGGGTAACATAAATGCTAGTTGGTATTTTCTCGCAGGTGTGTGCGTACTTATCCAGATAGGTAATGGGAGGAATGTATTCTCTCAGCTCACCCTCTCGTTTCTACACACACCCTCACACCCCGGTCAAACTTATTACACCCCTTTTTTAGCGTCGGTAAATAAAAATAATTTTTTTATAGCAAATGTCCCTCGTATTTCGGGATCTTGCCTCATATTTCACCAGGACAACAGAAATGCCAGATGGTAGTTTTCTTGCAGATGTAGGCGTACTTATCCAGATAGGTAATGGGAGAAATGTATTATTTCAGCTCGGCGTCTCGTTTCTTTACACATGCGCAGAAAGACTTATCGAAATTTAAATGGCCGACTTCAAGGACTTTGTTCCTATATGTTACTGTGTGTTCTTTTCAAATAAACGTTATTCTATTCTATTCTAAGGAAATTTACAAAAAAGAAAACCTTAGTTCATAGACTAAAAATAAACTGCGATACTCTGATCTAAGTACTTAGCTTCTTTTGATGTCTTCTTCTTCTAACTATCGCATTTTATAGATTTACCTATAACAAGATGATCACATGACATAACAAGATATAACATGATGATGACAGACGAAAATTTTTTTTTATATCTATGATTATGACACTATGATCAGACAAAAAAGTGTATGAAAATTTTACCGATTATGGCGGTTCTTTGGAGATGTATTGTATGTACTTCGGCAGCACCAATATATACAAATGACTTACAAAATTTCATATAACCATTATTGCGGTCAATACTGTGGTGCGGATGGTCCTGGGTTCTATCCCCGGTCAGGTCAAGATGAAAAATGATGTTTTTCAGATTGACCTGGGTCTTGGATGTTTATCTATATATGTGTTTGTTATAAAATATAGTATCGTTGAGTAGTATCCCATAACACAAGTCTTACTTAAGAACTTACTTTGGGGCTAGCTCAATCTGTGTGATTTGTCCGTATATATTTATTTATTTATTTTTACTTTCGATCGCGGCTCTGCTCAGGTTAGTTTTGATAGCCGGGAAAAAATCTTATTCCGCCTTATCCTTGCCCACTAATATATTTAAGTTAAGGTTAAAAGACGATTCAATCCAGGACTTAAATCATACACATAATTTAATAGTTGTAATAATAATTGCCGATGTAAGCATAACCTAGCCAAGGCTACATCGACCGAAATAACGTTCAGTGTGAATGTGGTGAAAGAGACCAGACCCATGTCACACCTCATGTCGTGCCCCATGTGCCCCACTACCTGCACAAAGTACGACCTCAACTACGCCTCAGCAAGTGGCGTGGCTGTTGCAACATACTGGAGGGATAAAATATAGGATTTTTTAGACATTTTGAGCCATCGACACGAAAAGAAGAAGAAGAATAATAGTACATTACTGCAGAGGCCGGGAAGTAAGGGATTGCCGGACGAGTATAGTTTTCAAGGCCGAGCGTCAGCGAGGCCTTGACAATAGTTACGAGTCCGGCAATCCCTTTCCCGCCGAGGAAAGTATAGAGATTTTCTCAATAAATGTGAGGAAATTTAACTTAAAGTTACACATAAACTTACATGCCTTAAATATTTCCCCTTACTAGGTATTTGCCGGTAGTAATTTTTCCACTTTCAAGTTTCAAATTAGGCGAAGTAGGTACTTAAAATCCATTGCAGTGTTGCTTTCATCACTAAAACTCATTTTGAACCGTTTCATTTCGAATAAATAACCAACTTTGCACATATTTACCGAAAACAATCAATGTCAATCAATTACTGCAAAGCGTTAATCACAAACTACGAAGAAGATACTATTACTAGTATCAGACGACCGACTGCCATATGTTTTCTCTAGGCAATAAGGATCATAGACAAATAATGGAGTGAGGGTGAAAATGAAAAAAATGCCATACAATTCCTTTTGAGTTTCTATGGGGGGCCATAAATTCAAAGTCAATTGAAGTGTGTTCTATGCCCTAAAATCCGTAAAGGCAGTTTTTCGGCAGTGGCGTTAATCACTACGGGTATAGTGAAAATAACAGATCTCCCGAGTTTTTAATTTTTTTATTTTCAGTTGTCAATTCCAGCAAAGGAAACAATGCCCATAGAGCCCAGTCATATTTTTCACAAAAAATTTAATAGATCATAGATTATTGTTTTCTTCTCTTGCAACGAAAATTAAGCATATTTTCGTATGATCACATATCGATATTTTAATGAAATTGTAGTTATATTCACGTATTATATGCATTTTTTAAAAATGCAGTGGTAGTAAACTGGCTGTATGACAAGTGACATAATTTACGTTACATAGATTAATTAAAAAGTTTTGAGCAGCGGCCGGGAAGTAATTTTCATACTTATTTCCTGGCCTAGGCCGGCAATGCGATGAATGAGCCAAGAATTACAAACTTCCGGTCTTCTTTTTACTACAGTAATGCCTACATTTCCGAGCATGTTTCAGAAAATGTAATTTACCATCGACATTCCCTAGAAGTGGTGACTCAGCCTATCAAACGACTGAAAACTGAAATGAACTACTTTTCTTACAACGCTGCAAATCTGCAATGCCGGGCCACTTCTGTATGAAAATGTGGTTTTTGTTTTAAATTGTCATCATTGGTCCTATAGGAAAAGTTATTAATTTTTAAGGGCTGAATACCCCTTTCAACGTAATGCCAATAATAAATATGTACTCTGTTTACAAACCATTTATGAAATTATTATCACTTTGCGCTATCACAATCACGATCACAAGTTAACCTATCAGAATTTAACCTCAGTTTTTCGGCGCAAGTTACCAGGGTAGCAAGGACGTAAGAAGGTAGGCAGGTAGGCGGGTGCATTCGTGGCAATTGGTTAACTAGCTAGATACTGAGAGAAATGCATTTCTCTCATCTCTCTATCTCGTTTAGGTAGGTACTAGTGCGCAGGTCAATCTGTAAGTCTATTCCCAGAAAAGTACGATCCCGGGATATTCAAAAGTAGAATAAATTGGCATTTCTTGGATAGGCATGTAACATCCTCGTCTTCATCGTCACTACCAGGTGAGATGGGAGATGCTTATTTATTAAAAAAATTATAATATGCTATTTGCAAAGGACAGAGACTTTCTTTTTTGTAAAATAGCAAAAGCAGGCTCTCGCAAATTTTGATTTACTTAGGAATATCGTATCATAACTGGGAATAAATTGTTGCTATAACTTTGAAATTTAACAAAATGAGGATCAATCAGGGACTCATAAGAAAAGGAGCAAACAGAAGATTTGTCTATTGATTGAAATAACTATCTACATACCTGCGTAATACGAGTACTACGAATCGATCGTAAGTAATACAATTATATTTTATCAAATCTGTCTAATCTTTTTGGTTTAGTGATAGCAGTTTAAAAGCATCCAAAATATAAACTTCAAACTTTTTTCCTTTCAGTTTAGTAATAGTATTATTAGAAGAAAATATTTTGTTTATAACCGAGAAAATAACCTCAAATTGCAGAGACACTATTATCACTATGGCACTATCATACACCAGGATACCAGAAACGCAAGTTGGTTCCTTGCAGTCCGGTGCATGTGTGCAAAAGAGGGAGATGCATCTGTAAGTTAGTCTCTTTCAGTTTCAGGTGGGCAGGTCGATGTGTATTATACATTGAATACATTGAATTTTTATTAGTTAATGTCTGGCACGTATTTTCTTCTCAGCGTAGTAGGTATTTATCTACACATACTATTTCAAAGAGCTCAATAGTTGTACTTATTAAAGGTTTATAACCTTTATATTTAATTATTTTTATGGAAAATTTATTATACTTAACAGATTGAAAATCATAAAAACAGTATCAGTATCAGTACAGATATATAATATGATATAATATCATATTATGTATCAACAAATTTAACATTCTCGTATCCTCGTTCTGTATATATATTATTATTATGTATACTGAACGAGGATACGAGACTTCCTATGTGGTCTTAGTCGATGCGTTTGTCTTATGCTCAAGAGTTTGTGAGAGCTTACTTTCTAAAATTTGTTTTTAGTCTGTTTATATTCCGATATTCCAGGCTTGAACCACCTGATTATCCGAAACGAGAGATGATTCCGTGCTTCGGAATGCACTTTAAGCTTTAGGTCCCGATCGCAATTTTGTATTTGTTTAAACGTAACCTAGGATTAGTTCCGGTCTACCTGTTGAGTCCTAGGATTAGTTCCGGTCTACCTGTTGAGTCCTAGGATTAGTTCCGGTCTACCTGTTGAGTTGTGGAAATCAAATGCTTGATCTAACTTCTTGTAACGTCGTCATATCACATTGAAAAAGGAGCGATCCCCGGGTCCTGGACGGATTCCAGTGAAGGTTATTATACTAATAATGCAAGCAAGATATCGGGTAATAGTATCCAATTGCAAGCATATCTAACAAAAAGGAAAAGATCCAAGCACATAAAAGAAAAACAAACCTTAAATTAATTGTCATCAAACAAGATTGTTGAAGTTTATCATCAGTGGTACTCATACTACTCATGTAATATAGTGGCATGTATAATTGTTTGTTTGTAAACAAGTAAACTAATTCAGTAAATTAAAAAAATATGTAACCTTTATACATCTATAATCAGCAGGTGATAGACGCGGACAAAGTCACAAATAAGATTCTAGTCAATACTAATATCATAAAAATTTGATTTGTTTGTTTGATTTCAGTGTATATATTCCAAAATTACTGGACCGATTTCCAAAATTCTTTCACATAAAGTAAGTTAATTTATCTGCGGGTGAAATTTACGCGGCTGAAGTCGCGGGATAATTGCTAGAGTTAAATAAAAACCTCAAGTTAAATTAAATTAGTAGTCCAAATCATGATTTAAAGGAATATTATAGAATTCTTACAAATTATGAGAACCTATTTATTTGTCTATCAGGTTTACATCACATCGTTTTGCTGAATTTTCCCTCATGTTTCACTAGGACATCAGAAAAGCAAGATGGTAGTCTCATAGCATGGATACATACGTACTTCACCAAATGCATTTATCTCATCTCACCGTCTCGTTCCTTTACCCATGCGCAGCACCATCCGTGAAATATGACTAACTTCAAGCATACGTTGTCAAACGAACTCATTCCCTCATATTTCGAAATCTTACCTCATATTTCACCAGGGTTACAGAAATGCAAGGTGGTAGTTTTCTCGCAGGTGCATGCCTACTTATTCAGATAGGTAATGGGTAAATGCATTTCTCTCATCTCACCGTCTCGTTCCTTTACCCATGCGCAGAATGATCCGTCAGTATATATGACAAACTTCAGACATATTTACGTTGCCAATCTTTGGAATCGATATCAAAAAGAATTAGGTTAGTAAAACCTGAACGATTTTTCTTTAAATACAGCGTTGCTATATAGTCCTCATCTTCAATATCTGTTAACCTGGTTTTATATACACCTACTATTGATTCCGTAAACAATCCTCTTACATATTTGCAACAAAAATTTAGCTTTGAAAAATAAAAATTAATATAACTGGTCATCGAATCCACAAACAAATACTAAGGGTTCTATTCCAACGTAGGTACATTACTTCAAAAATCGAGTTTCTGTTTAGGGACAAGTATGCATAAATCAATAATTCCACCAATGCCGCTTTATTTGAATGAATTTACTAAAAGAAAACTGAGATATCATATAAAATTTTGTTCGGTGAGGTCCATAAATAACCCTATAAACATCGAGATATAAGTATTAGACTTAACCTATAAACTATTGATGAAACTGTAAACAGTTTGAAGTGGGAACTGGAAGCTTTTGAGCATCTTTACCCCACTGACCTACCCCGTAGAATGGTAATGGTTTTCGCTCGTATGAATGTATAAATGTATGTAAGTGAGCCTGTTCCATTGTGCCTGCCTGTAGACTAAACAGATTATGAAGTATGATGTGTCATTAGATTCATATTCTTCCGTGGACTGTCATAGGCTATGTAAAGTCAGCAATAAATACGGCGGACATAAACTGGCAAAAACGACAGCCAAGTTATGAAATTTAGTAAATAATAAACTTGTTGCCCAAAATTTTGGCGGAAGTGCTATAAAAATGTTGGCACAATACGCCGAGAAAGTCGTGTATGGCCTTTATAAAAGGAATGTAGGTAGCCTAGGTTACTCGATATTGTATAGACGACTTATCCTTAGAAGGAGATTATTTATCCTAACTAATATTATAAATACGAAAGTGAGTTTGTTTGTTACGCTTTCACGCCCTATCTGACCTATCATCATGAAATTTTGTATACACATAAGGTTAAGGTACTAAGTAAGACGGACATAGGCTATGTATCACGCGGGCGTAGCTGCTAGTTTATCGTCCTAACTAATATTATGAATGCGAAAGTGATTTTGTTTGTTTGTTACGCTTTCACGCTATCTATTTTATTTTTATTTATTGGGTTTGTCAACAACTGTTACAATAATTCTTGGTACGTGATCAATCCTGACATAGATCTTATTGTATAGTCACTTACAGACAAACACTACATGCTTAAAGAAAAAGTGCAACTATTGCCACACTGCTAGGCAGCGTAGAGTAAAAATCAGTAACCTAAAAATTAACATGCAAAAAACAATCTGATGCAGAAATACGTTTTCAGAGAGACCATCGCAAAGATAGGGTACTGGTAAGGTTACGGTACCTTACCAGTATCCTATTCTACTCTGCCGTGTGGTACCCGGCAGAGTAGAATCCACTCCAAGTCTTCCCGTGGATGTCGTAAAAGGTGACTAAGGAAACACAAGCTAAACAAAGCTGATAAACATCAAGATACCTCTCCAACCCGTCTGGCCAGCGTGGAGAGTGTAGGCCAAATCCTCTGACTGCTCTGGTTAAAATAGCTTTGGTAGTACAGAGAGGATCGCACTCCTGCAGTGGAGACATAAAAAGATCTGATGATGATGATGATGAAGGTTACGGTACTGAGTAGGACATAGGCTATATATCACGCGGATGAAGCCGCGGGTAATAGCTAGTTTATCATATTACTAGATTTCGCCCGCGGCTCGGCTCGCGTTAATATTGATCCCTCGGGAACTGGATTTCCGGGATAAAAAGTAGCCTATGTTCTTCTCCATACTCCAGACAACGTGTATGCAATATTTCATGATGATTGGTGCAGTAGATAGAGCTTGGAAGCGTAATAAATAAACTCGCTTTCGCATTTATAATCTTAGATGGGATACTAGCGATCTTGGAATCATGTTTTAATATTACGAGAATCAGTCAAACGTGATTACGGCCGTTTTTGGCGGTAATCTGATTCTCATAATTCTCACTCATTCTGATAATATTAAACATGATTCCAAAAATACTTCAGGTTATTTACTAGTGCTTATACGATTTACATTCTTGAATTTCTTTATATTTGTAAAGTATTAGGAATAAAATGATTGGCGTCGCTACTGTATGCGGCCTTTTAAGTAATTCATTTTCGATTTATTATGAGATTAACATATAAAAATACCGCACTACAAATCAATGAATTGGCTCAGTTATGATTTTCTATTTAAAACTGTATAATAATCATTCATTATCCACAAACGCCAAGCATAGTGGCCGGTTATACTCCTCGGTCTTCTGTATAACCTGCCGCAGCGTATGTATGTGGTCTATGGTGCTAAAGCACTTCCGAAACCCGGCTATTCTCTATTATAAAAAAAACTAGTTTCGCACGCGGCTCCGCCCGCATTATCGTCGATCTCTCGGGGACAGTACTTTTCTCCGGTATAAAATGTAGCCTTTGCCCGTTTCTGTACTCCAGACAATGTGTACCTATTGCCAAATTTCATGATGATCGGTTCAGTTGATACGGCGTGAAAGTGTAACAAACAAAAAACAAACAAAGAAACAGACTGACTTTCGCATTTCTAATACTAGTTTGAATATTCGGATTTGACCGTAAGGCATGACATGGGAGCTTGGTAGCCGTCATAGTGTCCTTGATTTTGAACCTTATTTTTAGGAGATAAAGTTCATTTTATGCGGAAATCATTTCACCCGCCTCTATTCAGGTTTAACCTCGAGTTTAGCGCCGTCAGTTACTAGGATACCAGAAACGCAAGTTGGTCGCTTTCACCCTACTGGATAGCCGACTATAGCCACTGCTTATATGGATATTAGGACATATAACATGCGTCAATTGAGTTTGAATTACACAGTGGCCCCGAATATAAATTCAAACTTGTAAATATGATTACAAAATCATCTTTACCCTCACTCTAATATTTGTCTATAGTCTATTTGGTTAGACAAAACATATGGTCGTCTAATACAAGTAAAGTATATTCTTCGTAGATTAATGTGTTGATAGATATGTGCCGATAGATATGAACAGTGCAAATAGTATTAACTTCGCGTTGCGAAAAGCGATCTTTATAACGTAATTTTGTCGACTTTAGATATATTTGCGTTTATTATTCTCATAGCATATTCGACATTCTAGGATACTAGACATTGTTATACTGCACGTTGTATAGTAAAGAGAATTTTTAATTTGTGAAGTATGCGGGTGTTAGTTAGGGTTAACACCCAAAGAGCATATAACTCCATTGAAAACATTATATCAGTCTGTCAAAATTATCAATTTTTCCTTTTAAGAAATCGAAAAAGAAAGCAACATTTGCGTATAATTCTTCTTCTTAAATTTTTTCAGTACAACTGAAAAAATTGAAGAAGTATAGCTACCCTAGGAATAGTTATTTATTTTTATATTTATGCCGTGTGGTTCCCGGCAGAGTAGAATAGGACCACTCCAAGTCATCCCGTGGATGTCGTAAAAGGCGACTAAGGAAACACACACTAAACAAAGCTTATTAACATCAAAGAGACCTCTCCAACCCGTTTGACCAGCGTGGAGAGTGTAGGCCAAATCCTCTGACTACTCAGGCTAGTATATGGCTCCGGTAGTAAAGAGAGGGTCGTGCTCCTGCGGTGGAGACTGGAGGAACCTGATGATGATGAGTTTTTTTCGTCGAGCTCCGTGGCGCAGCGGTCAACACGCCTACCTGCGACACGGATGGTCCCGGGTTCGATCCCCGGTCAGGTCAAGATGGAAAATGATCTTTTTCAGATTGATCTGGGTCTTGGATGTTTATCTATATAAGTATCTATTATAAAATATAGTATTGTTGAGTTAGTATCCCATAACACAAGTCTCGAACTTACTTTGGGGCTAGCTCAATCTGTGTGATTTGTCCGTATATATTTATATTTATTTATTTTTTTTTTATTATCTTAATTTTACCCATTACAGCGAGTTGTTATCACTCAAAATGGAGGACAGCTAACCTCACTTTCGCCCCCGTAAATACTAGGACACTAGAATCGCAAGATATTGTTTTCATCAGAGTGCAAGTACTTAACAAGCAAGATAATTAGGGAAATTTTCTCTCTATAGGTACTTGTTCCATTTAGATTCTAAGGCGCAGGTCAAACCATCTTAATATTACAAATTACTAGCTTCGTTCATTTTTATAACACTTACATTAGTGAGAGTATCAAGAATGGTTCATTGCTTATCAACTATGGAAATAAACAAGAACGACTAAATAAAGATTAACACGATACAATTTTTACGTCATTTCTAGCTAATGATCATTGGATCTTAAGTGAGAATATTATTGGTAGAAGCAAAATATGGGAGTAGCTGATTTGAATCTAAAGAAAATAAGTAAATGGAATAAAAATATCGATTGCTACGTTGCGTTGGAAATACAAACTGATTTCCTAATCCAACCTAACCTATAATAAGTTAACCTAGCCTCATCGTACTGCGCACTTCAATGAGCAGATCAAACGTCAAAAGCGAATGACCGGAGACAAATGGATTGATTGAAATCGAAATGCTTCGTTGTCTATGGACCCGAATGAAAAGCACCAACTCATTTTCCGTTTTTCTTGTCCTTTAAGGTTTTAATGTTGTGCTATATTTCTGCTATAGCACAACATTGCTATATTTCTGATCAGATTAAATGAGTGAACGATCAGAGACAAAATAAATGAATGAAGTACATCTCCGGTCACGAATGAGTTGTTTTATGTAACCGGATTTACTAGGTATATATTATAATACAAGTATAATATCAAAAACAAACTTGCGTTTTTGGTGCCCTAGTCATTAAAGGCGTAAAAGTTAGGTTAACCTTTGCTTAGAATAAAAAAAATGGTTATAAAAACATAAATAAATACTACATTAGGTCTTATTATTATCCGAATGACCTACCCAGAAGGAGGGAAACGCTTTTCACACAGAAGCAATCGTCATAAGTAACGAAGTAAATAAAATGAAATTTTATCATCGCATAAAGCCTTCGAGCAACACGGCCTCCGTAAAGGTACCGGACCATAAAGCAATTCTTAATTTTTTTTTGTCGTCTCATCAATATTATAAAATGTATTTTGGTGGTTTATACGAAAATATTTAGGCATTAATTAGATTTCGAAAATAATATTCCAAAAGGGTAAAAGGTTGTAAGTTTGTATAAATCTTCGTCATTTTTGAAGCTACTGAATCGATCATCATGAAATTTTGCACACACTGTTCACGCGGAATCGATATCAACGCGAGCAAAGCCGCAGGCGAAAGCTAGTTGTAATACAAAAGTGTTTGGCTGGCCCGACAATTTGTACCTATAAAGAGTCCTCAATTTTTTTTGAGTTCCTAGCGGAAAATAGACGAACTTGATTTGATGGTTTGTACTGTTTATCCTAACAGCCTAGTATGACTATCAAAAGATTCCCTCACATCATGTTCTGGATCTTACCTCACTTTTCACCAGGGCAACATAAATGCAAGTTGGTAGTTTTTAAGTGTTAAGAGGGTCCTGTACGCGCACGGCTCAATACAAACGGAAAAAAGGAATTGTGGCAATATTTGATAATCTTGGCGTAAAATTAAGCATTCAATCAGATAATCTTATTATAATCTACGTACGTTCTTATATAGCTTGGTAAAATTATCATTGGTTTGAGAATTATAAACCACTTAACATTGCCATATAAATTTTAAAAGGCTTATAATTCTCAAACCGTTGTTATTTTAACCAAGCTGTATAGGAACATACGTAAATTATATTGAGAATAATTGATTGAATGCTTAATTTTACAAAAATATTATCAAATATTGTCACAATTCCCTTTTTTCCTTCTGTATGGAGACATGCGCGTCCAGGGCACTCTTAACAGAGGTACAAGCTTACTACAGGAGGTCATGGAGAAATGTATTTATCTCAGCTCACTGTCTCGTTTCCTTACACATGCGCAGAATGATGTATCTTAATAAATATGGCTAACTTCAGACATGTTTACATTAGCTAGTTTTAAACAGTATGGCTGTCGATACGATACCACTTCTGATGCTTCTTTTCAACTTAATGTCACAAGTAGCATTTTATTTAGGTCGTTATGTATTGTAAGTTACTCTAGGTATATATTTACCAAAATATATATTAAATTTTGACTGATAATAAAGCTTATAATGGAAAAATTAATTACACTTCCCGCATTAAAAATTGAGATATAGCTCGAATACTTTTTTAAATTGTCATCCAGTCAGCCCAACCCTGCTTATATTTGTATTGATCCCTTGAAAGTTGTTATTTTTTCACAATAAAAGGTTGCCAACCTTGGTTTCAGCAGTTAGTAAACATAAAAGTGTTATCAACATGAGAAACCATATACCTAAGGCATGTTAATTTACCACCTTAACTCTCATAGAGGGGATGATGCAGTTTTTCATTATGGACAACTTTAACTACGTGTCCTTGCTGGGAACTTAAAAACAAAATCTTCATTTCCTACAAAGTCGATCACATTTTTTTATGACACTGTAGATATTTTCGAGATCCTATCATCAGTACTAAAGGAAAAGTTATCATTCTGACTTTCAAGCCTTTCTTCTTTGCTTTTTTATGCAGTTTACAAACAGCCGGTACGAGATAACCTAAAGCCAATCAGCCAATCGGCCATCAACCTCGGTTTTTCAGCAAGTAATACTAGGGTATCCGAAATTAAAGTAGGCGGTTTTCAGTCGGTTGCATGCGTAAACAAGGTAGATGTTGAGAGAAATGCATACCTCTTAGCTCACTATCTCGTTTAGGTACCAGTGCGCAGGTCAATGTTTTTAATATTGGAGGTTTTTGGAGGTTACTTGGCTTTTTTCATTTGAAATAGGAATTATATTGTATGAGACAAATATTTTCCTATTTAGTAGCAAAACCAGCCTTTAGCCCATTTTTATTCATAGGTACTATCTATAACGGGTGAGTAGGGCTTTGTTGAGCTAAAAAGAATAACACTGAATCTATACTATATTTTATTTACTTTTCAATTTACTAAACCTACTCACCCGTTACAGTACATAGCTGGGACCAAACAATGCATTTTGCTGATAAAAAAGCATTGTTTATTGATGTGTTGAATTCAAAGTAACTATACTAAGTACTACTGTATTTATGAAATTTTATATTTTTTATTAATTACTAGCTTCCGCCCGTGGTTTTGCCCGTGGATGTCGGTTATCGCGACCAAAACCTATTTCCATCCTCATGGTTCAAAGTATCTCCGTGCCTTCAACTTGACGCCTAAAGTCATCAGATAAATGTTCTTTGATTTTTTCCCACAGATTTAATGGGTCTGATACATGACAATGCACCAATAGTACTGAAAATAGCTCTCGCATCATCAAAGGTGATTGACAAAGTGCGGCTTCTTCCAGCGCTGCAGACCAATGATCGTATCTGCAAGTAAATGTAAAGCCTTGCAAGCGGATTGGAATGCTTAACGACACTCGCCACCCCTTGCAAAACTACTCTGATGCTTATATTATAATGTCCCACTTGTTGTCTTGCTTTTTGTGCTCCTGTACATTGGACGATCTATTTAGCTAATACTAACGCCATCGAAGTGGCTGCATTTTGGGAGGAAAACATAAAAATTAAAAATAATTGGTTTGCCACCGACACGAAAAGAAGAAGAAGCGGATTGGAATGAAGGATGTAGCACGCCATTCATAATTTTTAATACTTCAAGACAAAGGGCTTCGAATCGCGTGAAGAAGCATACGAAGATAGAAGCACTCCGCATTATTTGGATGTTCCGCGTATACCCTTCCTAAAGCTTGATCTTTCTTCACGTCAGATCATCCTTCAACATCAATTCCTTTTGCTCCATATTTAGTAAGCTATGCTATAGTAAGTAATGAGTTTGCTTAAACTTTATTGTATTGTGAAGTCCCCACAATACAATAAAGTTTAAGCAAACTCATCTTGCTGGCGTTATTCAAAAAATGTGCATGGTCGACTGACCGTGTCACCTACTCGAAATGATGATGATGATCAAAAAAATACCAGAAGTGAAGTTTTTTTTGGATTATTTATTCTGTCGACCAAATTTTGTGGATTGAAATCTAAAATATATACTTTGTCCATTCTTTAAGTGTACTGAGCAAAACAAGGTGGAATACTGTAGGAAATCGTTCATATATGGGAAATCCAAGTATACGCCATACGGCGTCAGAGCTACTTATAAATATTTTACTTTCATAAATCTTCACTTCATCTTTTTCGTTTTCTAAAGCAAATGTAGCCTGATCGGACCCTTTATTCACATACTTACAAACATATTTTATAGATCTCTCTCTCTGTTCGTGTAGGTGACACGGTCAGTCGACCATGCACACCCTGGTGTCAGAGTTCTTCGGAACCGCCTCTCGGCCTCTGACGTGGTTCCTTTAACGACTACCAGATGGCAGCCGGAACCACCGACTTATCGTGCCTTCCGAAGCACGGAATCATCTTTCTTATCAGACAATCAGGTGATTCATGCCTGCAATGTCCTAACCAAACTGGAAACAACTTAACAAAGTATGCTCCCCGTGGGAATCGAACCCACGATCCCCGGGTCAACAAGGCAAACGCCTTAACCACTGGACCACGGAGGCAGTATTTTATAGATTTTACCGAATTACAATACAAATACGTACAATACTCAATGTTTATGTGAGCATTGAAAGTTCTTAAAAGAACTGGATTGAACGGAACTATCCACCGATTGTCCAGTCCCTTTTATATTCACAGTAAATCCTCCATCTCCGGATGAGACCGCCTCCTGTGTACAGCGGATAGCCATCTATCCCAATGATATTGGAGCAGATTTTAAATATTTTCCATACAAACTTTCAATTCCCATTTTGCACCCTTAGGGGAAGAATTGTAATAAACCATGAAATAAGTATTTAATGAAATGTTTTTTAAATTTCATTTTTTAACCGAATTCATTATCAAAATTGATGCAGATTTAAAGATTTTTCTATACAAACTTTCAACCCCTATTTCGCGCCCTTAGGGGGTAAATTCTCATAAACCATGAAACACGTGTTCAATTAAATGTTTTTGAGAGTATGAATCTAAATTTTTATCAAAATCGACGCAGATTTAAAGATTTTTCCATACAAACTTTAAACCCTTATTTTACCCCTTAAGGGTTAATTTTTTTCAAAATACCTTATTAGTCTAGTGTAGCATTTTGAATTAAAACAATTTTCCAAATTTCACGTTCCTATCATAAGCGATTACGGCTGTGCATGCGTCTTATGTCAGTCAGTGGGAACTTCTCCTTTTATATACTTATATATAGATAGATAGATACTAGTATAGCAAGCATAATTTGAATCTTCTAGCCTAAAATTACCGTAAATTGCGAGACACTATTGTCACTATAGAACTATTAAGGACTAGGATACCAGCAATGCGAGATGGTTGTTTGCACTCAGGTGCATGCATAGATAAAGGAACAAAATATAGCTCCCGAAGTTATCTCCGAGCAGGACAGAAAACCATATATATGTATGACCGATTCTGTATTGCCGCCAGTGAATATATTCTCCAATTTTTTAAAATAAAGCTTAGTTTTAAACACGCTCGCTATATTTGAATCTCGGAATCAGAATCACTGAATTAAAGCAAAGAGATGAAAAAGGGACAGATTACTACCAAAAACATGGAAAATGTACACAATAGTAGCTACATATTGAGAGAAATGTATTTTTATCAGCTCACTATCTCGTTTAGGTTTAAAAGTAGGTCAATGTATTTAATGTTGAGTTATTGAATGTGATATTCCGAGATGTTGAAGTTAAATTGATGAACTTAATCCATATTTATACCTACATTAAAAATGGGAATAGAATAAGTTACTTTACATATAATATCAGACCAAAAATTATATTAAACTAGCTGTTGCCCGCGTGATATATAGCTTATGTCTTTCTCCGTAGCATTATCAACGTGTATGACAAATTTCAAGAAGATTGGTTCAGTAGACAAAGCGTGGAGCGGTAACAAACAAACCAATAAACAAAGTCACTTTCGCGTTTATAATATTTGTTGAGATTTATAATATACTAGCTGTTGCCCGCGGCTTTTCCCGCGTGTTATAGAGCCTATGTCCTTCTCAGTACTCTAATATGCCAAATTTTATGATGATCAGTTCAGAAGGTTGGGCGTGAAAGCGTAACAAACAAACAAACAAACTCACTTTCGCATTTATAATATTAGTTAGGATTAGGATGTTGGTATTAGGATTTTGACTATGGCATAAACATTAAAACAGTACAAAATTGACATAGTAGCTCAAAAACTTATTTTTTATTGTCATTCGGTCGCGGCCCAGCTCGTGTTTAGTATTGATTCCTCGGAAAGTGTCCTTTATTCCTTGACAAGAAACTTCCCCGCGACTTTGTCAGCGATAATTATAATCTATGTCACCCGCAGATAATTTAGCTTCCTATATTCTATAGATAAAAGAATTTTGAAAAACGGTTCAGTAGTTTTGAAGCCTATTCAGTGCAAACAAACAATCAAATCTGTCCTCTTTATAGAATTAGTAGCTACAGAAAATAACAATTGCCTACCTTGTTTTCAGCAGTTTTCGTTTTACGTGTGTGTAAGTGGCCAACAACACTGGTGTCTGATTTATCAGTTTCTAAACGTGATCGATCCAACAGTCAAAGCATAAAAGCGGTATTAACATAAATAACAACACACAGCGTGTTAATTTAACACCTTCATTTTCTAGATGAGGTACTCGTAAAGCTCATGAAAATGACCAACTTAATCTAAGATACTTTAAAAAAATCTTCAATTTCTTAGCTATAAATAGCCGGGCCAGCCAAGCCACGCTTTTTTAATTAAAATAACGATTTTTTTGAGGTTTCATTAGTCCTGCTCTGGCTAATATGTAGCTCTGCCGGCCTATTTACTAACTCAGATGACAGGTGTCGATGCCTATCAATCGAGGATTTGCTGTTACAATGCGGTTTTTGTATTAAAAAATTAGAGCAAACAAAACCCGCATTGTAACAGAAAATTTTAGATTGATAGGCATCGACACCTGTCATCCGAGTTAATAAATAAGGGGGCTGGTAGTACAGAGGGCCATGCATACAGTGGAGACTAAAAAGACCTGATGATGATTAGTCCTTTGGGAAAAAATATTTATTTTGACGGGATTTATACTTATCCCAAAGAGAAAGTCGCTGAGAAATCTGGACGCATTTTTGAGAAACTTGTCAGCGGTACAAGTTTCTCAAAATAACCGTAGTTTTTCAGCACAATATACCAGGGTATCAAAAAAGCAAGTAGGTGGTTTTTAGCTAGCTAGATATTGAGATAAAAGCATCTCTCTCGCCTTACTATCTCGTTTAGATACGAGTTCACAGATCAATGGATTCAATGTTGAGGGTGACTTGGTGAACTTTATTCATAGTTATACCTACATTTTAAATAGTAATAATGTCTGTTAACTTAAATAATTAATAAAAATTAACTAGAGCAAAGTAAGAAATAAACAAATTTATGAAATAGCAAATCCAGCATATTGCCAATTTTTATTTACATTGGAATATCGTAAAATTAACATTTCCAATAAAGAGATTCATTGGATAAGGAACCAACAAAAGATGATTGTCTACTGATGATTGCATTGCAGATTTTCAATCTACCTATTTATTTATAAAAAATCTAAAATCATTATAGTAACTGAGCAAGCATACTTCTTGGATTCTTTCTAGCTTAAAATTACCACAGATTGCGATACAATTCACAATATGGAACTATTAAGGACTAGGATACCAGCAATGCGAGATGGTTGTTTGCATAGTTTGCACTCAGGTGCATGACACTTAAGATAACGCCCAACGTTGTCACCGAGCAAGACAGAAAAAAATACATATGTATGACCAATTCTGTGTTGCGGCCAGGGATATTTTCCCCAATTTCTAAAAATATAGGTTCATTTTAAAGATCATGGCAATATTGAAGGTATTGAGAGAAAACCATCTCTCTCAGCTCACTATCTCGTTAAGTTTCGAGTGAGCAGGTCAATGTATTAAATGTAGGAGGTAACATTGCTAACTTAATTCATATTTATCCTCTTTGTTTCTTCTAACTTAAAAACCTTGAATTACGAGATACTATTTCCACTATGGAACTATTTAGGACTGGGATACCAGCAATGCGAGATGGTTGTTTGCATAGTTTGCACTCAGGTGCATGACACTTAAGATAACGCCCAACGTTGTCACCGAGCAAGACAGAAAACAATAGGTACATATGTATGTACGGAGGCCGTGTTGCTCGAAGTGTATGACCGATTCTGTGTTGCGGCCAGGGATATTTTCCCCAATTTCTAAAAATAGAGGTTTGTTTTAAACACCATGGCAATATTGAAGGTATTGAGAGAAAAGCATCTCTCTCAGCTCACGAGTGAGCAGGTCAATGTATTCAATGTAGGAGGTAACACTGCTAACTTTATTCATTTTTTTTATTCTTCTAGCTTAAAATTACCTTGAATGAGATACTATTTCCACTATGGAACTATTTAGGACTAGGATACCAGCAATCCGAGATGGTTGTTTGCATGGTTTGCATTCAGGTGCATGCTCAGATTAAGGATACTAAAGATAACGCCCAACGTTGTCACAGAGCAAGACAAAAGAAGTTACTTAATATGTATGACCGAATTTGTGTTATGGATACTTCGCAGATCAATGTATTCAATGTTGGAGTTATTGTTTCGAGGTTGGAGGTAACTTGACTAACTTTGTTAATTTTAATACCGACATTTAAAATGGGAATAATATCGTAAAATATCAAAATCTTGCTACGTTTTATTTACATAGGAATATTGTAGCTGGGAATAATTCATAGTAGTAGTAGAAAACTGAAGATGATTGTAAAATAACGTGTTGAATTGGAACCAAAAAATAGCATACTTTGTTTCTTCTAGCTTAAATTACCTTAAATTGCGAGTCACTATTCCCACTATGGAACTATTTAGGACTAGGATACCAGCAATGCGAGATGGTTGTTTGCATGGTTTGCACTCAGGTGCATGCTCAGATTAAGGAAACTAAAGATAACGCCCAACGTTGTCACAGAGCAAGACAGAAAAAAATATCAAGATGGATGACCGATTTTGTGTAGCGGCTAGTGCGCAGGTCAATGTGCTCAATGTTGAGTTATTGTTTCAACTAAACTTTATTCATATTAATACCTACATTAATCATTCAAATAATTTTTCTATAAAAAAGCAACACCAGCCTCTTGCTAATTTTTATTTACATAGGAATATTGAAAATGGGATAATTAATAGGATAAGGAGAAAACAGAAGATGATTGTATATTTATGTGTTGAATTGGAATATATTTTCAAATTCAAAAATTTCTCTTTTTTTTTAATTTACCATACCTACTTTTGATCCTAGCTTAAAATTACCATAGATTGCGTGACACTATTTCCACTATGGATCTATTAAGGACTAGGATACCAGCAATGCGAGAAGGTTGTTTGCATGGTTGGCACTCGGGTGCACACTCAGATTAAAGATACTTAAGATAACGCCCAACGTTTCGCCCAAAAGAGGCGGAAAAAGGTACTTATAGACCGAAAAAAAAAAGAAAAAGTTACTACTTGTGGTATAAAGAACCGATTTTGTGTTGCCCACTAGTGAATATTTTCTTCTGTTTCTGAGTAGCACGGAAGTATTACGTAGTACATATATCTCCATGCTGAGTAGTTATTAGAGAACAAATAGTCCTCATTTTGAACAACATCGCAATATTTGAATCTGGGAATCAGAGTCACTCAAATAATACAGAATCGTAAAAAAGAGATAAATAAAGGAAAGATTAGTACTGAAAAATTGATTAATTTCACGTTTGTGTCTCTTAACCTTTGTTTTGTGTCAAAAATATTTTTAGTCTTATCAATTCAAAAACTTGTTTTATATTTTTGTGGAAACCTACCCTCAAGCCTCAGCTGGGGTATAAAATAAACAAGATTCGATCAATATTAATACCAATCAATTTATTAATAATTTAATAACAGAGTTTTAAAATCATTTTAAATAAATGAATATTTAAAACCTTGTCGATTGTTACGTCCATTTTATTAAATTTTTGTTACACAGCCTTCGACACTCCGGAAAAAATAACAAGTGACCCCCATACCATACCATATAAAAAGACCATTTTTCGGGCTACAGCAAAAAGGAAACAGACAAATGCCCAAAATATTATTTTCCGTTTAATTTCGAGCAAGACAAGTAATAAACTTTCTTTAAAAAAATCTTATCAAAGAACTTAAAGTAAAACCAAGCCCAAAACCATATAAAAACTTAACCAATAAAAAAACTTAAATATTTTTTAAATTGTCATTTCTGGCTTTCAATATTACATTATATTATTTGATATAAATTTTTTTTTTCTTCATAAGCAAGTTGTACTATTTTATAATTGAAATAACTTATATAGGTACTGCGTCATAATATACACTTCATGTTTATTACATTTTATTAGACAATAAACCAGTAATATTTTTTTACTTTGTGAGAGTTTTCCCCAGAGTATGGGTAAGCTTAAAGGTATTCCTGAAATTATATAAAGGCAACTCTTACACATGCACAAATTTTATGCATTTTCCTCCAAAAGGCGGGAACCGATCAGGGACAGCATGACATACCTGTAAGTATTCCTTTCTTTTTCACTTAATGCCCATATGACTATCTCTTTCTTGTGTGACTGAAACGAAATGAAGCAAGCAATCTATATTTTACTCTATTTACATATATGTGATGTGTATAAATGAAGAAAATACATCTGTGAGTGTAAATCTCTCAGTTCCGGGTGTGCAGGTCGATGTATTATATATTAAAATATTCTTGCTTAGTTAATGCGGGATCGCATTTTCTTTCGTGTAGGTATTATTGTTTACTACGAATATTTTAGATAGTTCCACGTGTAGTAATAATAAAGGAAATAACCACTTACGTATATCCTACGTTTTTTAATAACCTTCATGTAAAAACATCAATATGACTTTATTAAAAACTTTGGCAAAAATATAAAGATATCTTGAAATTTCCTATTTTTAGGAAATTACTGAAGAATTAACCAAAATCCGTGGGGGCGGGGAATATCGATAATTTATTGGATTATTGGATAATCACGCGTTAAAAGGCACCTAACAAACCTAGTTCTAAATAAAAATCCTAAATCCAAATGGATGTATTTTACTCCTCAAATGGATGTATTTTACTCGTGGTTCTACAGGGTTTTACCTTACATTTTACTAGGTTATCATAAAAGCAAGTTGGTAGTCACGTATTCTCAAAGTAAATTAATATTAATTTTTCACCATGACAATTTACGTCACGTCATCCATCCATGGGGTTTTACCATAAATTTCACTAGGGAATCAGAAAAGCGAGTTGGTAGTCAAGTATGCATGCGTACTTAATAAACAAATGCATTTTTCATTTTGATTGAAAATCTGGAGGATTTTTCAATGCTTGTGTGTGTGAGAGCTTTACTTTGTGTTAGCGTCATATCAACTTATGCCACAGAATATATAATAGTTCAAGTGCTTATGTGATTAAATCGATAACTATGTCTACGCGTTAGACACATAGATAAAAAAACATCGATGGTTAGACACATGTTTTTCTACGCCAAACTTCTTGCGGAATGAGATGATGATGCCGATGAAATGATTGTACTAAATTATATAATACTAGCTGATCATTAAATTAGAAATTTCATGATGATCGGTTCAGTAGATACGGCGTGAAAGCATAACAAACAAATGAATTATCAAATCAACAAACTCACTTTCGCATTTATAATATTAGTTAGGATATTATTATAATACAAACAAGTAAAGAGCTCCAAACAGTATTTTGATAAACTGATGTATTTTTAAAACGCACTTTTAGGTAATCTTTCTTTACTTAAATACACATTTTCAACTAAATCATTAATATTTGCCCTGAAACAAAATGGTAAGGGGTGTCATTCTCAACTACCTGTTTGGTGGTTGCAGGAATGGCATCGGGTACGAACGTATGGCCTCCAAAGCAGCTGCTACTTTCTCGTCCCCAGTCCGAGTAGCATCCCAATAGGTACCTTTATCCTGTTCCCCCAGTCCGACAAATCCTGCCATTGCCTCTCTTAAAACAGTTTAAAATTAGGAAATGCTGTATTTAAACGAAATCAATAAATTTAAATACATTCAAAAGTAGAATAAATTGATATCTCTTTGATAGGCATGTAACCTCTCATCTTCATTGTCACTTATCATCAGGTGAAATAAAAAAAACTTATTGATATTTGCCTAAATTTACCATTTTTGATAAAGAAATTTTCTTGATATGTGGAAATTTATAATCAGATATAAAATGAAAAAGTCAAGCATAGTGTCAAACCTTGACGCGCTCCGTGGCGCAGCGGTCAACACGCCTGCCTGCGACACGGATGGTCCCGCCATGTGGTCCCCGGCAGAGTAGAATAAGACCACTCCAAGTCATCCCGTGGATGTCGTAAAAGGCGACTAAGGAAACACAAGCTCAACAAAGCTTATTAACATCAAAGAGACCTCTCCAACCCGTCTGGCCAGCGTGGAGAGTGTAGGCCAAATCCTCTGACTACTCAGGCTATTGGCTCTGGTAGTACAGAGAGGGTCGTGCTCCTGCAGTGGAGACTAGAAAGACCTGATGATGATGATGATTTGGTCTAGACAAATCGGGTATGACTGACTAGTCAGCCCAACGATTTGTAAAATGTATCCTAGCCTTGCACTGTGCAAGGCTAAGTTACGTTTTACAAACCTACTACTCGACAACAACTACCTAAATGTGCAACTTGCACATTTAGGTAGTTGTTGTCGAGCTCCGTGTCGCAGCGGTCATCACGCCTGCCTGCGACACGGAGGTCCCGGGTTCGATCCCCGGTCAGGTCTAGATGGAAAATGATCTTTTTCAGATTGACCTGGGTCTTGGATGTTTATCTATATAATAAGTATCTATTATAAAATATAGCATCGTTGAGGTAGTATCCCATAATACAAGTCTTACTTAAGAACTTACTTTGGGGCTGGCTCAATCTGTGTGATTTGTCCATATATATTTATTTATTTATACAACTACATATGCAAAGGTTGGGTTTTCGATTCCAGCCTTTAACGACTAGGATATCAGAAACGTAAGTTGGTGGCTTATATCTGGATGCATTACCAACTCGCTCTTGACCGGTTATGCATCTCTTTTAGATGCTATGTCGCTCACACGAAAATCTGCATACACATAGGTTAGGGTACTGAGAAGAACATAGGCTATATCACGCGGGTGAAGCCGCGGGTAACAGCTAGTATGTTAAAAATCTCTGTCCAATCCTTAAATGGGGCGACTCAGCCGGTCAATATAAACAATTTTTCCTATGTAACGTTAGACCGAACTGTTGAATCAACTTCCTCGGCTTTACTACCGAATCGTTACGAAATTGGAACCTATAAAAAACGAGTTTATGTTTTCCTAAAAGGACGGCAACAATCTTGTCACACCCCTGGTGTTGCAGTTGTCCATGGGCGGTGGCGATCACTTACCATCAGGTGACCCACGTGCTGACATGCCAAAAAACCCATACTGTCTTATTATAAAACGAGGACTAACTTTAGTACCTGGTTTAAACCATTATCCACCCAAAACAAATTGACAATGACAGTTGTGAAATGGTTGAAGTGACATGTTGACTTATTTTGGTCGGATAATGGTTTAAACCTGGTACTAAAGTTAGTCCTCGTTTTATAATAAGACTGATAAAAACTAACTCTGATAAAAACAATATCAATTTTATACATAAACTAGTTGTAACTCACGACTTCGTCTGCGTGACATACGGCTTAAGTCAGTCGCCATTTAGTTGACTCCAGGTACCGAATCATCTCAGGTGATGATACAATTGTAAACATGATCGGAAGACAGAGAGGCCCCTTGGTTACGGTAAGACGCCGAAACACCTGTAAGCCGCTGGACAGATTGTGCACTGGAACTGCACGATTTTTCCCCCTGTATCATTTCATCTTCGGACGAAACGGCGCTGGCAAGGTTTCCATCTATATGTGGTCGAAATTCTTGCTCATAGCACCTCTAAATTAGCCTCCTCCTTCATTATGTGAGTAGCGCTAGTAGCGTTGTTTCTCGGCTCGTAAAATTTAGGGATTTTCAAAGCATAGGATAGAGTGAGAATAATGCCTTTATTTGAGTATGCGTGTACTACTACACCTCATCGTTGCTTTCCATCAGACAAGATAGATTTCTAGCGCATTCATATGAAAAAATCTTTGAGATTTGGATAATAGACAGATAGATATTTTCATTTTTATTTCAAGTCACCTGCTCATTCGTAGGCGATTTTGTAGAGCCGTGATTAGTTACTAAGCAGTCAACGTGGGTGTATTGATCAGTACTTCCGCACTTGACAGGTTGTATATAGTCAATTGTTTTCGTAACTCTCTCCCAATAACAACGTTCAATTATGAATAAGTTACATTATAGCGCAAATAAGTTACATGCAATCTTTTTACTTAAATGCACAGCATGTGGTACTGCAAAATGTATTGTTTGTAGCATGAGTTATAATATCATAAATTATCAATATTTCTCAGTCGACCAGTCATATACAACATTCAATCGTCATTTTTAACCCATCGGGGACGAATTTCCAAATATTCTTCATACGAAAGGTAGACTTTAGAAGCGAGGGTCTATAGCGTCAGTGGCGCCGCGTGTTCGAGCATAGCGACACTGACGCGAGCGCCACTGTCGCTGTGACGCCACGTCAGTGTCGCTATTCTCGAATGATGTTCATTAAAATTTCATATATTTGTAATTTGTATTGAACAACGATCTGCCGCTCTGTCGCGGCGTCACAGACGCAGCGTCACTGACGCTATAGACGCTCGCTTCCAAAGTCCACCTTAAGACCATACTAACATCATTCAAGTGCAGTTTCATTCTTCTAAACTCGGTGATTACACATGTGTGCTGACCGATCCATCATATAGAAAGAAAATAGATGATAATAATACGATGATAGACTAGATTACATCCAGTATGCAGGCTAATATAAACCAAGAATCGTCACTATAAAGTTGTTTATTCTTTGCGTCCTGAAAATTTAACCTCGAATTCAGACAGTTTTAACCTTAATTTATCCTTTTTTTGACCAGGATTTCATATACCAAAAGTGGTGTTTTTTTCTCATTGCATTGTTGGTTCGCTCTTAGCAGGCAATGAATCTCTTTCATTTACAAGAAATCTGTATAAATAATACGTGATAATACATTAGGGTACTGTCTTCATTCATGTATATGCACACATATTTTTGCATTGACTTTTTTTATTTCCTCACTTTTCCTTTATGGACCAAGATTTCATAAAAAATAAGTGATGGTTTAATTATTGTATCTGTAATTCTGTATTAAACAAAACAAGAATGATGAAAATGATTGAATTTAGCCTTTTTAAAACAAAGTCTCAGTGTCATTTACTTACCAAAATTTCAAAAATGTAAAGTGGTGATTTTTATAAGTGCATTGCCAACTCTCTCTTGATCAGTCATCTATGCTCACAAGAAAATCTGTATTATGGTCACAAACTTCATTCAGTTTAGTTTCTTTTTTAACCTCACTTTATCCTTTGTTGACCAAGATTTCATAGAAGTAAAGTGGTGGTTCTTATTACTGCATTGCCAACTCGCTCTTGATCAATTTTGCATCTCTTTTGCTCACAAGAAAACCTATATAAATAATACATTATTTTGCGAACTTACTTCATATTTACAGTACATATTTTTACATGAAATTTGCAACACATTTGTTTCAGATTGATTTTGAACTTCTTGGCAATATTTTTGTTGGACTCAGGCTCCCTAATACCTTGAATAAGACCCGCAGTAAAACAGAAGCTCTGTGAGCTGTAGACGTCGAGAGTCCGTCTTTCGATATATTTAAACTGAATAAATATTACCACGCGCCCTTAAACAAAAAGTATTTGATAATATGAAATCTATCATACTAATGTCAATAACATTTATATTTAAAAAATATAACTGATGAAATAAAAATTGCCGATTTAAAAAATCTTACGAAATAATACCTACAACTTTAACACATAGTCTACCTAGATTTAAATTTAGGCTTTAAACGTGACTATTAAATTAAACGTGACGTTAATTCCTTGTAGTACGTCTCAATTTTTAGAAAAAATTCAACCTCGATTTTTTTAACCTTAGTTTATCCTCTATCGACTAAGATTTCATAAAAGTAAAGTGCTGGTTTCTATCATTGCATTACCAACTCACTCTTGGCTGGTTATGCATCTCTTTTACTCACAAGGAATATGTATAAATAATGCATTAGGGTACTATCTTCATTCATATTTCGCATTGACTTTTTTTTATTTCACCTCAGTTTATCCCTTATGGTCCAGGATATCATAAAAATAAAGTGGTTGTTTTATAATTGCTTTAATTCTGTATAAACAAAGCAAGGTCGCTATCCTCATTCATATTAACATACATACATACATTTATAAATCGATATAAAAAAAGTCATCCTCAAATGTTTTAACCTCAGTTTATCCTCTATTGACTAAGATTTCATAAAGGTAAAGTGGTGGTTTTTATCATTGCATTACCAATTCACTCTTAGCTAGTTTTGCATCTCTTTCACTCACAAGAAAATCTGTATAAATAATTCAAATTCGCTTTCAACATTCATATTAACATACAAAATTTTACACTACATTTGCTACACACTTGATACAGGCTGATTTTGAGCTCTATGGCAATATTCTAGTGTTTTTTTGATGAAAGAAAGAACCGCAATAAACGAAACTGTATACATCGCGACGCGAAGTTGCCTTTGGATACATTAAAAAAGTTTAGTAAACAAAAAGCTAGTTAACAGACTTTTCATATTATAGGATCTATTACACACTATTTATTACAAAAAATAATAAAGTTAAAATTAATACGTAAAAGAAAAAAAAAACTGTGTCTAATAAAAATATAAAATTACAAAACAAATACCTAAAAACTTTAACGCAGCCCGCATAATTTCGAATTTAAAGATTAAAAAACGTGCCTATTTAAGTATTCCTTGCTGCTCAGCATTTAGAAAAAGTCAACCTTAAATAATTTAACCTCAGTTTATCCTCTATTAACTAAGACTTCATAAAAGTCAAGGTTTTCATCAGTTCATTGCCAATTCGCTCTTGACCAGTTGTGCATCTCTTTCATGCACAACAAAATCTGTATAAATAATACAAAATTTGCGGTCCTCATTCATATTGCATATATAAGGTGCCTTTGAACCTTTTGTTGACCAAGACTTCATAAAAGTAAAGTGGTGATTTTTATTATTGCATTGCCAATTTGCTCTTGGCTGGTTTTACGTCTCTTCCGCTCACAAGAAAACCTGTATAAAGAAAGGATATTCGCTATCTTCATTCAACATATTACATAATATTGCTACACATTTTATACAGGTACTTCTGAACTCCCTAACAATATTAAAGTGTTATAATTAGTGTGTAAAGACGCGCAATAAATGATTAGCTCTGTAAGCTGTAGATCTTGCGAGACCATCTTTAGTTACATTGAAACTAAATGAATATTAAATACCTTTTAAACACACACGAATTATAAACCAAAAGCTAAAAGACGTTTGATACTATACGATACTATGTCACACATTATAAATAAAAAAATATAAGAAAAAATACTGAGCCTATTAATATTAATCTTACAAAACAAAACTCAAAACTTTGACACCGTCCACCTAGATTCGAATGAAGGCTTTAACGACGTGACTATAAAGGCGTTTATTCCTTGCGGCCTAGTTTAGTTAAAGTCAACCTCAAATGTTTTAACCTCAGTTTATCCTCTACTGACCAGGATTTCATAAAAGTAATGTGGTAGTTTTTATCCTCATACTGCCAACTCGCTCTTGACCGGTTGTGCATCTCATTCACTCACAAGAAAATCTGAATAAATCATGCATTATGTCGCTTTCTTCATTCATTTACGTACATATTTTACACAAAATTTGATACAGGATGATTTTATTTCAACCCCATAGATTTGAAAAACGCTCTACTATACCCGCCTAAGCTATTCTGCCGCTGACTCTGTAAGAGAAACTATCCATCTGGTCAGTGACGAAATAAAGTAAAAATAATTTTGTTAATTACTATCACCTAGAACTCACAATGGTCAAAAGTGAACCTACAAAACTCACAAAATTTCACAAGCATCAGTTGAGAAATGTGACTTGTAGAGGGAAACAGTCAGACGGACAAAACAAGAACATTTTTTCAGAGAGACGCTTCGCTCGCGCGTTGCTATTGGAAAAGTAAAACGCCGAGGACTCCGCTGTTAAAATGATTAAGAGTGGGTCGTCCTCAGAGCACAATGTCCACTAACCTTCTTCTTCATACACCAATTCTTCTGAGTAGGTTCTTTGAATACTAATTCATCGGCCAAGGATTTTTAAAACAGTGAAAACACTGTTTTTTTCAGAGTCTGTAAAATTTATAGATATGTATGTCATATTTATCGTTTATTATTTTATCTTATAGTCTGAATGATGTGTGTAGTTAAGCCAGATTTTGGTCTCTATGTAGAGAATGGTATACTCTACATCACCCAGTTGGTGTTTTTGTTTTTTGTTTGTTTTTCGTTTGTCAACACTGGTGTCAGATTTTTCAAGCTGCCTTAAGGCATCTGACATAGATTAACGACTGCTATCAATGATGGCAGCCCGGACCAACGGCTTAACGTGCCTTCCGAAGCACGGAGAGCTTGAGATAATTATATGCCACTTTGCGGTCACCCATCCAAGTGGTGACTGGGTTGCTTTACATGCGGAAGCGCTTATAATGCTCACACCCACTAGGCCATCGGGCTCCTCGAGTTGGTTAAATTACATTAAAAGCAACTGGCTTTAAATTTTTTACACTAGTAGGTATTTGTGTAAAAAGTTAAATAAACAAAATTGGTCAAATTTCTGGTCCATTTTTTTGGAGATTCTCAATGTTATAAGTGGTTATGATTCCCTCATCAAAATATTTGTAAAGAACCATCCTGTATATTCAGATGCATGCAATACCCGATATCGAATTCATCATGCGCATACGATGATTGGATGGCCCAGACTCCACCCACTTGCACTTTGTGGCGAACGTATTTTCCAAACTAGGTCATATTTTTATGCCACTTGTGTCACCTTCCCAGTGTGTATCACGCTCGGGGTTACCTAACGTGACCGTTCCTACGGCCATTGCGCTAAAGTCGGTGTACTACATTTGATGGTTAATTCAACATCCATTACGGTTTAATATATAATAAATAAAAATTGACGATCATACTAAAGTCGCAATGTATTCTAAGGTGACTATCGAAACGTTGTAAACCGTAGTTGCCAAAAGTAGTGTTAGCCTTGAGCCTTGCAGATCTAGGAATTTATGTAGACCAAGAAAATAAAAAAAAGAATAAAAGATAATGAAACTATTTAACACTAGGATACCAGGATCAGAAGTTGGTAATTTTCATTCGGTTGCTAGACAACACGCTCCGCCTAAATTTATGCCTCCTCTACACAATTGCCGATGATCAGCTATCGTCGCTAAGATTCACTGTACGTACATTGCTCTTAAACTCACAAAAGCTCTTGAGAGTTTTCTATTTAATGCAGTAATGTACACTGAATTGTCTCGATGATAGACGATCATCGGCCAATATAGTAGGTTTGCTTTTAGTCAACTGACCCACTAATAAGGAGTGTAATGTTTTTCGTGCTTATGTATGTCTTCGGAAGCCATATTAAGCTTGGCTTGTCTACTTACCCTCACAAAACACAAACAACAGTAAGTCTGTTCCATAGTCCCCTCCGTTGCCGTTGGTCCCGGCGGTCGTCGTTGATGGTAGTCACTAAGATATGTCAGATGCTTTTACGCTGCTTAAAAAATCTGACACCAGTGTTGGCCACTAACACACGAAAAGAAAAACAAACTAACATAGTCTCCTCCGACCGATTTTAAAGTGTGAGGTGTAATTATAATCGTATTCTTCATAAACGTTACGTAGTGTTACGCTATGTGAATTTAGAAAAAAGTCAATATAGCGGACATAAACTGCCAAAAACGACAGTCAGGATTTTTATTTTTGAAATAACGCTTCTTTTAAAACTTAAAAACCTCAAAACTATACCTACCTCGTAACTGCCAATGTAAATTCATCTCTAGATTGGTTTCAAAATAAAACTAGGTACCTGATGCATTATATTTATGGAGCCAAATTGGAACTAAACTGGGGTGCAATTAAATGTATAATTTTAAGTCAGGATTATATGCTTACTAAATGTAAAGCTGCACTGTAAGTAATTATGCAAATGACGCCTACAGTGCAGCTTGAAAATACCAGTGTTGGCCACTTACACATGCAAATAGTGCCTGCAGTGCATTGCCACTTACATACACAAACAAATATTGAAACTAACTGCAGTCACTATTACCAATACGGCACTATCATGGACTAGGCTACCATAAATGGAAGTTGGTACATTCAAAGAGATATAAGACAGCCCATCTGTATAGTAGGTATACGTCTTCTCCATAGGACAAGCCACGCTTGACCTTATTTTTTTTTGTACTTAATCATCAAAATCCCAAACAATTAATATTGATTAAGAATGATGATGATTCTGAAATATTTAAAAGCATTACAAAACGTTCTCTTTTCTCGTGCCGTTATATTAGTATTAAAACAACAAAACAGAGAGCACACTAGCCTTAAAACCATCATTAGTAAAAACATGTTAGAGTATTCGGGCGATAGTACTTTTCAGTTAAACTAATCATTAACTATGACGGGTCTATGGGTACGAGTAACCTAACTTTAGCGCCTTTAGTGACTAGGTTTTCATAGCTGCTAGGAGTATTCTTTATCTAGGTGTAGGGACCTCTCGCTCTGTACTAATCAATACCAATGTACTTTACTCCAGCAAGCATTACACCTATCTCTCATGTCTATCTCTTTCATCCTAGGTTCAGCTTTTATGTATTACTAGCAACTTTCCCGCGAATTTTACGGCGTAAGTTATAGCCTTTGTCACCCGCAGATATATAACTTTCTATAAGTGAAATAATTTTGAAAACCGTTATGGTAATCGTTTATGCCTATTCAATGCAAACAAACAAAAAATATATTATATCTATTAAAAATATGATTAAGAATATGCTTGCCTATGAAAATGCCTATATCCATATTATTTAGTGTTCCAGATATTATATTATACAACTTCTTAAAATAATTAAAATATTTACAAATTATATAGTCCCTGAAAACCGTCACTTCGCGGTAACGTGCCCAAAAGTCACGTCATTAAGATATATTCGCGGGATTAGATACTATGATGTGATATTATTTTTAATTAAAATATGATTATAAGCGAAAATGTTTTAGTTAGGGCAGAGACGATATAATACTATCGTAAGATTGCCAACCTCGTACAAAAATATTAGACCAAATTACGAGTAGGGCCTGCTCTACAAGGTACGGGTCTTTAGATGAACTTAGACGACGGTTTTGCAGTTTTGTAATGTTTGCCACTCGTCACTAGATGGTGTTAATACGTGATAGAATAAACTGAGATAAAAGTATATAAGCAATTCCTTTAAATTATGGTATCCTAGTGATCTAAGGCTGAAAGTTGGGGCTGGCCAATAAAACTTTTGCTAAACTTAACTAACTTTTTAAATTATATATTTACTATTATCAGTTATTTATTTCGCTGTTATTAAATTAGGAAATAAATGAAAATATGGGAGAAAATTTCACACGGTAAGGATTTGAACCAGCAGTTTTTATTTGTACGACTAACTCAAGAAAAATGAAGAAATATGATATGGGACTTTTCCCATCGAATTAAATAAAAGTATATAACAGAATAGCTGCAAATGCATAACCATCACCTATTAAATATTTTTTTTTTATTATTATAAACATACATTTCAGTGTACTTTTAATGAGGTATTATGTGAATATTTAAAGCGTACCCTTTTAAACATATCGACCAAAAAACGGCATAAAAATCAAGTTTGTTGTATGTACAGCATAAAATAAATAATTAAGGGAAGTCCTTACTTATTTATTTTATTCTGTTATAAGTATTTTGGTTATAGTGGTAACAGAACTAGTTACCTATATTGTCTGTGAAAATTTCAAGATGTGTTCAACTGTTTTAGGTTAACCTTTGGGAAGGCTAACCTCACCTTTCAGCCTCAAATTACTAGGTCTTCATAAATACTAGAAGTTATTGCCTATCTAGCACCAAGGACAATTCGTGCTAGACCAATCAATACTACATGTTATTTCCAAGGACCTCATATATTCGTAAAAGGAATGAGTATCCATAGTAACTGTCGGCATAGAAAGAGAAGGCAAACTTCATTATTCTGTCTTACTTTAATCTAGGGTGACCAATGTAGAAAACACTTACAAGGTTATTTTACTTATCTCACTAACACCATGTCAGAGATAGGTTCTAACCTAGAAATTGACAACACATTTACTATTTTTGACTATTTCTCTCATCCATGTTTTCCTGGATGCTTTCTTGACGTCGAATATTAACTTCACTATTACTGAACTATAGTGCTTACATGGGGTAAGTGGGCTAGATAGCTTGTTAATTTATTTATAATATTCTTATGCTCTTAAAATTAATAAAAATGCGACCACGATGTAGTTACATAGTAACATCAGCGGAAATAAATAAATAATGCTTAGCCCCGTTAACTAATAATTAATGTTGTATCAAAATAAGCAGTAAAATAGTACATTACTGCAGAGGCCGGGAAGTAAGGGATTGCCGGACGAGTATAGTTTTCAAGGCCGAGCGTCAGCGAGGCCTTGACAATAGTTACGAGTCCGGCAATCCCTTTCCCGCCGAGGAAAGTATAGAGATTTTCTCAATAAATGTGAGGAAATTTAACTTAAAGTTACACATAAACTTACATGCCTTAAATATTTCCCCTTACTAGGTATTTGCCGGTAGTAATTTTTCCACTTTCAAGTTTCAAATTAGGCGAAGTAGGTACTTAAAATCCATTGCAGTGTTGCTTTCATCACTAAAACTCATTTTGAACCGTTTCATTTCGAATAAATAACCAACTTTGCACATATTTACCGAAAACAATCAATGTCAATCAATTACTGCAAAGCGTTAATCACAAACTACGAAGAAGATACTATTACTAGTATCAGACGACCGACTGCCATATGTTTTCTCTAGGCAATAAGGATCATAGACAAATAATGGAGTGAGGGTGAAAATGAAAAAAATGCCATACAATTCCTTTTGAGTTTCTATGGGGGGCCATAAATTCAAAGTCAATTGACGTGTGTTCTATGCCCTAAAATCCGTAAAGGCAGTTTTTCGGCAGTGGCGTTAATCACTACGGGTATAGTGAAAATAACAGATCTCCCGAGTTTTTAATTTTTTTATTTTCAGTTGTCAATTCCAGCAAAGGAAACAATGCCCATAGAGCCCAGTCATATTTTTCACAAAAAATTTAATAGATCATAGATTATTGTTTTCTTCTCTCGCAACGAAAATTAAGCATATTTTCGTATGATCACATATCGATATTTTAATGAAATTGTAGTTATATTCACGTATAATATGCATTTTTTAAAAATGCAGTGGTAGTAAACTGGCTGTACGACAAGTGACATAATTTACGTTACATAGATTAATTAAAAAGTTTTGAGCAGCGGCCGGGAAGTAATTTTCATACTTATTTCCTGGCCTAGGCCGGCAATGCGATGAATGAGCCAAGAATTACAAACTTCCGGTCTTCTTTTTACTACAGTAATGCCTACATTTCCGAGCATGTTTGAGAAAATAAAGATTATTCAACAAACGTTTTAAACATTCAACGGTCATCCGGCAAGTAACCTCGCTCAGTGTCGTAAGTTACTAGGGTGCCATAAATGCAAGGTAACTCCGCTCTTGATCGATCAGGTCACCAATGAGTTATTTTTGTTTATTGAGACCTAACAGCATTCCGTCCCTGTCTTCTGTCAGACTGTTCGAGGAACAACGGTCCGCGCGAAATTTAAAACCGCGACTTTTTGATGTAGTTAATTTCTTTTATAAAAATACCGATAAATGCGAGAAAAATACCATTGATTTTTTACCCATAAGACAAAGATCATATTATCTTTTCCATAGTACTTACTCCTGAAAGATCAATCAGTAGTTGGCAATTGGCAACAAATAAATTATTAATTCATGATGACAAATCTCACGGATTGACTTAATATTAAGTTGGGAGGTTCAGAGCTTGTGCCATGAGAAATGTGAATAAAAAATTCAATAGAACAAAACAGAAACAAAAACCGATAAATAAATTTGCTGATAAGTGAAATAAATACTCTCTTCTCAATGACCCTTCATAAGTAGTAAGATGAAACTATCAAAATACTATATTGAGTTTCAAGCTTAAAACTAACCTACAATTTTAACAGTATTGCGACAAATAACCTCAGTTTAGAACCGTTGATGACTAGGATAGTATGAACTAAAAGAAGTACTAGACGTAGAAATTACGCTTGGCATTATAACAACATTTTATTTTGAGTTTTATTTTATAGGTAGGTTTAATTCTTAGTTTATATAGGTTAGCTTTAATATTGTTAACTAATTACATCTCTTACAACATTTTATTTTTGTATATTGGCGCCCAACATGGTACGAAATAGAAATGTGTTTTTCAAACGTATCCGTTGTGTTTCATAGCAATATAAATGTAAAATTACATACGCAGCATTCCAATTTTTTTTTAATAATCTAGACCACCAATTATCCTCCGAGTCTAGTTGCACGCGATGCACTTCAGTCTTTCCTTTAAACATTCTGGTTATATCAGAATGAATATTATATTTACATTAGCGCAAGCATATCTTTATACCAAGAACACATGAATATTAAAGAGTCAGTTGGAAAGTTGTGATATTTATCCTGATTTAAACACATTCATAATACTACTACCGGTTTGATTAGTCTTTCCATTATCCTGTTTCTGTAGATCTGTAAAGTGCGTTGAAACAATTCTTGCTTTCCCAAATAAAATTTGCATTGTTTCCATGAGCAATCAAAAAATTCAGTATCTACAAACGTCAAATGTAATTACATATGTCTACCATTTTTTTTTTCGATATACAAATCGGAAAATATATAATTTTAATCGTAGTTGATCTAAAAATATTTAAAGCAATACGGAAAAAAGAAGTTATAGTAGATTGTTGCACTGAGCAGAAAGTAAGTTATTGCTGCACGAGTGTTTATTTGGAGCCCGAGCGCTAGCGAGGGCTCTAAAAAGCACGAGTGCAATTTAACTTACTTAATGCGAGGTGCATAATCTGCTTTTTTTTCAACTACTGCAATAAAAGTATTTGAAAAATAAAACTGAAGACAAATTTGTTGTTCACATTCCCGCTTTTTTTCTTTATCTATCTATCTATCTATAATTTAAGAACTGTGTTCTTGTCGGTGGAGTACTCTCCATGTCTCTCGGTTCTCAGCCATTCTTTTGATCTCCTTATACGACACAACTCCTGCCTTTTCCTTTATTTCATCCAAATATGTTCTTCGGGGTCTTCCTTTCCCTCTCTTTGCGGCGATTTTTTCTTTATGGCCAGTATTTTTTTTAGGCAAGGCAATACACACGTCCCTTTGTTAACTCCATACGGCCGTTAGGTTGGCCAACCTTCTTTATGTCAGGTGACAAATATTGTCCACGATTTAAAAAAAACTAAACAGTGCAGTAAAGGATTTCCATACATTTTTGCTGCACTAGAGCAGCAAAAATGTATGGAAATCCTTTACTGCACTGTTTAGTTTTTTTTTACTTCTAGTGCAGCAAAGTTCCGCTTTGTGCTGGATATGGTGCAGTTATGATAGAATTGCAGCGTAGTTGGAAGAAAAAGAAATAAGTATAATCTGTATACCTCGCAGATCTAAAAGTATTCCTATCGGTATGCCAATGAATATGATGATAGAAAAAAGCTGTTTTCCCCTAAGTAAGGTATCTTTGCTACTGAATATTTATATAACTAGCATAGCGTAAGAATTTTCCTCTACTAGGAATACATGAACATTGAAGAGTTTACTAGCAATGTATCAATTATTATTAGATTCTAACATTGAACATTCATAGCACGCAATTACAAATGTGGAAAAAAAATATCGAATAAAAGGTCTGTTTTCAAAAAAGCTTGAAAATTTAATAAGTAAATATATATAAAAAAAAACAACAAATCTATCATATTATGAGTGCGTGACCCAGAGCTGCTACGTTCCACTGAATACATTTCATATGACCTATATAGAAATGAATAATCTGCATATAAATAGCATAGCGTAAGCATTCCTGCGTACTAGGAATACATGGAAATTGAAGAGTTGCAATAATGCAATATGCAATTGTACGTCAAGTGCGTCGTGTACGGTAAGCGGCACATACGGTGCATCCGTCATATGATTGCATAACCGGTTGCGTGCACTCATATTATACGATGTGCTTAGTATTGAACTAGCGATAATTTAAATTCACGTTCTCAACATGAAAACGATTAACTTTTGTTCTCTGACCAAGTCTAAAATCCGAGTTAATTATCAGCAACTGATACATACAAATATTATAAAAAGGAAAGACTATATTGTTTGCTCTTAAACTTCTGAACCGATCTTCAAAATTCTTTTACTTATAGAAAACTTATTCATCTGCGAGTGATTAAGGCTAAAATTCAGGCGAACGAAATCACGGCAAAATTGCTAGTCTTCTTCTTTTCAAGTCTATAAATTGGTTATAAATTGCTAGTGTAAAATAAAAAAGGATAAACGTTGCACGGTTTCTTATCATCTGTGTTGCCTCTGACTTCTTTGACTATTTTGTTGAAAATCATGTCAAAAAGAATAAATATAGTACTTTAAACTGTCTATAAAAGAAACAGTAGCATCTTCAAATCCCACAGCCGTTCTTTTTTTACCTTTTTGGACAAAAAAAACGAAACTATAGATAAATGATGACCAAAATAAAAACATTGACTTTCTATTTGGCCTTTAATTCTTGGTTTCGTTAAAACTAAACAAAGTTTCAGTAGAATCACAAAATAAAATTTTGTCATAGAAAACAAAGTTAAAACATAGGTTATTAGTATTTTACAAAACAAACGAGTTAACTGGGGTAGCGATGTCTTTCTGGGTTCTGTGGGGATGCTTGAGCTGCCAATCTATTTTCTTTTATATTATTGCTTCCACCGAGATTTCAGTGATTCTGCCCGAAGTATCGGTGTTGTACGGTAAAGTTTTTAACAAGTGGCATCAAAAATGGCGTATTGTTCTTTAATAGCCTCGTGGGAGCTTCTGCTGACAAATCTATACGAGTCCATATTCATAGTCTAGCTATTTCACGAATTGTTCACGAGCACGACCATTTATAACACAAAACTACACCAAATTCAAATTATAAAGTCCACTTAAATCAATTTGCAAAATCGTCTAAGGGAAACCCCAACCGCACCCCTTGACTTCCCACCACAAAACCCTTCAATCTCTTTAATACTTTTTACATCATTCAAGCTCTGATAGGAGGTTGTATTTAACTCAAAATCCGGGTTGTAAGTTCGATGTACATCCTTAAGGAGGTAAGTAAATTTAAAAATCGAAGGCGGCCACGCGCCACGCGTCGGTTCCTGTAATACTCATCAATTTATTTTTAAAACAAGCGCACTGGCCATCACAAATGGCTGAATGCATCAAGAGCACAAGACCATTTAAAAAGAAACGGTTTGGCGCGCATTTTCTTGTTTTATTATTTGTTGAAAATGGCATATATTTTACTTTGCATTCATGATGTAAAGTAGAGTGTTCAACTCGAGTTTAAATGATCAATTACACCCTCGAACTATAAGCACCTACGCTCGCTTCGCTTGCTTGTGCGGTATCTCGGGTGCAATTAATCACTTACAACCCTTGTATAACAATCTACTATTCATCAGCATCACTCAAAACCTCAGCTCAAAACATTATTACAGCATTTATGGAAAACCTGATACACTGGTTCTAGAAACGAATTTAATGGCTCGAAGTGGTAATGACTGCCTAGAACCGCTTGTTGCATATTATTATGCACGATTATAACTATTTATAACGTAATATTATCAGTTCTAAATTTGTTATTATGCAACTAATAATAGATAATGTATATAAATAACCACTTACATGGTGTACTAGTGTACTATTATAGTTTGGAATTCTAGCTTAAATTTTGGTTTCTGAAGTTATGGAAAATGAAAGTATTTAAATCAAAACATATTTTTTTCTTTGCAGAATGTAAAGTTCTTTTATAAAAGGTGTAGTCAAAATATAATATGACGAATTGTGAAACTCTTCCTTTTTGTTGGTCGAAAAAAGGCAGTTTCTGTTTAAATAGAAAAAAATGTGTCCAATATTTTTATTATCTAACTGGTAGATTAATTTAAACCAGGAAACTACGTTATTAAATGAATTAACTGTAGTTTCGGCTTGTACGCTAGCTGGATGGCTTTCCTGGGACCTACTAGCTGGAATGATTTGCTGGCGCAAAGAGAGGTAACCAAAGGTGGCAAAGTTACACCGGGAAAAGTAAAGAAACGCTGTTTGGAGCTCCAATACTAGGCTGTAGAGACATAACAGGAAGGCTTACAGCACTGAAATGTAGGCCAACTACTAATTAGGGCAGTTCGCAGTTATTTCAGAACTGTGAATTACAAATCAATATAGTAGACATTAAAATAAAAAAGAATAGTTGGGTTTATTGTCTGAAATAATGAAAAAATGCTACTTGTTTCTTTTATCGGAAAACAGACCAGACCGTTGCGAAGCTATGCGCATAGCAATGAAGTTGCAGTTTCGATCTGCGCATTAAGAAATGCACCAATGCCTGCCACTATTACTAGAGAACCAGGAATGGGTAAGAGGTTGAAATGCATGCTTGTTATTAGTCACTATTCTAATGTCACTTTGGAACTATTCGGGTAATGATCCGATAGTGGCGCTAGTATCCGCGTTTCTGACATTAATCAGTACGTAGCATCTCAAGTTCCGTATTTCCCCACTGGAACAGACAATTTTGTGATGGCGAATATGGCACTAAGTTGCATTCGTCGTTTCAAAAAGTACTAGGAAAATATGAATGTCGAAGAGTTAAATTTTGATATGCATTGGTGTGATGTAGGAATATATGGCGTACTTTCCGCACCTGCGCATATGGAGTGCATCGATGACCTAGGTAGAATGCAGGTCGTCTACAGTACAGACATGATTTCATGTCGGAAAATCATTTAAAGTGTTAAATAGAGTGTATATCAAAATCAATTAGTAACAAATAACAATGAAGGTAAGTTTTCCTGCATTTTAAGCTATAAATAATTGAATAAATTGTCAGGAATAACCTATCTAATAGCATAATAGTTACCAGAACAAGGCATTTAATAATGCTTTAGCATTAAGTGGATTGATATCTAGGTGTAACACCTGAAATTCGTTTTGTTATTTCAATTCTTACAATATTTTTTTATTGTTTATTCTTAATATGTCTATAGTAGATTTATAATGGTTTCGTTTAAAGGCATCGCAATATACAAATATTATTAGACTTAAAATTAACTTGCAAACATTGATCCCCTCAGAATTGTCTATCTTAAGACTTTTCTTAAGATATATTAATATTTTCGTAATACAACTTGCCGAATTGTAGGAAAATATCTAAAATGTTTGTTGTTGTAAATGTTTAAATGGAACCAATTCGAAGAAATCATACTAATATGGGAACTCACTAGAAATAATTCCAACAAATTCGGCCAAGTATTTTAATATGAATCTTGCGGGTTCCGTTTTTGGCAAGAAAAATACAATACCGCAGTAGGTTTTTCGGTATATATTTTATGACCATTGCTTACCTTTGCCAACGTGTTTTTTTTTCAGTTCTGTAATTTGAATTAAGTGATAAAGTATAAGAATAAAAATCGTATAATAATGAATATAAAGTGGACTAACACGAACCTTTTATTTATTTGCTTTCGATTCACAAGATGACAACGTAGTATTTACCACCAGTCTCGTTTTGAACACGATGGATGTTACTTCATTGCAGCGTCAATGAAAATAAATAAAAGATAAGGGTAACGCCCAACTTCTCAAAAGCATCTTAGATAAAGATAAAGAAAGAAATATATTTATTTCGCGCATAAAATAAACAAACATTTATATGAACAAAAAAAACAAACACAAATTATATACTGAGCTTAATTATAATTGATATACAATTGACAATGAACTAAAATAACAGATAAATAAATAAATATATACGGACAAATCACACAGATTGAGTTAGCCCCAAAGTAAGTTCGAGACTTGTGTTATGGGATACTAACTCAACGATACTATATTTTATAATAGATAAACATCCAGACAAACAGATGAACTATAACTAAGATTAGTTTTTAATCTTAGTTATATTTAATCTGTTATTTTAGTTGCTTAATTTTAAACAGTTTTATTTTTACAATATGCAACCATAAAGATGCATCTTAGCTAAAATCTTTCTCAAGTGAGATTTAAGATACGATAAGATTATTTTGAATATTTGTAGGTAATCCAGTTTATATACATAACAAGCCTTTGCCTGCTTTGCTCGCATTTAATACAATCTTTGGGTCCCGTTTTGCCTTCTTAGAGCGTAAATTTTCTTAGCAAATCGTACATCCTAATAACTATTTTCGTGCCAAATTTCAGAGCAATCCGTTATGTGGTTTGTTGATAAATCAGTCAGTATCGGTTGCATTTTATATATACAGATAGGAGTATGTGTTTATATATACATATGTATGATTGACAGAAAACGGACAATTCATTCAAAATTTGGTTCGATGAGGCCCTCGCTTCGAACTTCGAACGCTTTTCTCAGCGTTCCTGTCAAAAACGGCCACTTTTGACCTGGTCCCTATAATATTCATTATATTTATTAAATGTCTAAAATGGTCTAGCTAATTATTCGTGGTAAACCTAACCTTAAACCCGACTACCTTTTTGACAGTATACGCCCGCCATATTGAATTTTTGCTGCGTCACATAGCCTACAATACTTCGGGGAAGATTACGATTCTAATGACACCTTACTTCAAAATCGGTCAAGCCGTTAAGGTTACTAAATGTAACAATGGAACGGACATACTTACAAACATGCATAGATATCAATAAATACATACATATTAACATACGAAAAACGTTACCCTTTTTCCGGGTGGGTCAGTCGGGTCGGGCCATAAAAGGTAAATACAACTACAAACAAACACAGATATATATATACATACATACATATTTAAATACTCACGAAAAACATTACCTATCTTCTGGGTGGGTCAGTCGGGTAAAAAAAGTGTATGTACTCTGTATCTAAGTTGTAATGACGTCAGAGCACTTGTCAAGGTCAAAGTCATGGCCGTGCTCACGTAGCCTTTTCTTCGTCATAGTTTATGGAATAAAACTTGTCGTCCACAGAAACTAACATTTTTCACTGTAAGGTATCATACTTAAGTTTATCAAATCTTTTTAAGGGGGTGCTTAAAATGCATTCACAACCTACGTTTATAATGCTTTTCTGAAATATTATAAAAATAAGAAATAAGGAAAAAAATCCTATTGGTCCGGATTCGAATCTGCGTTTTATGCTTTATACGACTTTAGCAAATTTATAGCGGTGGAAGGTTATGCTGAAACGAATTACAAAAAAGCTACCCCCGACTCGAATATCCATACAACATAAATGTATGGAATGCAATACATTCAAATTGAATGTATTGTATTTCAATTAATAAAACCCTGTCCGATTCTGAAAAGGACGATTCTATCCGTCAATAGGAACAACTTTTTATATAGGACTAATGTAGGAAATGCGAAAAAAACCATCATTTTCATATAGTTTGCACAGCCGGCTGAACACTTTTGTTATTGATATTTGTTACATTCAAAAGTTGTTCATATTGAGGGGCTGAGTTTTATATTTTACTAGCAACCCTCCTCGGCTGCGCCTGGGCATGAAATCCTCATGAATGACGCTATCTATTGGTGAAAACCGCATGACAATCCATGCAGTTTTTAAGTTTATCGCGAACAGACAGACACGGTGAAGAACTTTGTTTAATAATAGGTAGTGATAGTGATAATTATTTTCTCAATATTGTACTGCAGTGTCTTTTCATTTACTCGCTATGTATATCTTAACAGCGGCGTCTTTCCATGGACGGTTGTCCTAAAACCGTTTTAAAATTCAGCCCACGAGTCGTGTCGTGTACTGTTCACACTTACGCGCAATTTTGAGTATAATGATGTCCGTATGTCGACGCGGAAGACATTGTTTTTGACCATTCGCCTCGAATCGAGACGGCTGTTTTGACGACGATGATGTATTTGAGGTTAAGGGATATTATTCTGTCGTGACTTGTGACTCAATGTTCTTTATCTCACATCTACATGTGTATAGGTGACCTTAGTTCCTATTTTATATCGACTTTTAACAATATGGATATCTACTTCATATATAAACAGAACGCGTTGAAAAAATATTTAAATTTAATAGAAACAATCTTATATAAACTAAAAACTAATTATTAAACCTACCTATAAAATAAAATTGCCTGTAAATAAAACTTACCTATAAATTGAAAATGTCCCACAGATCATTGCCCTGCGGTAATGTGCCCAGAAGACTGGCAGCATTGCCACGTTGAATGGCAGAACAGTAACAACTAAAACTAAACATAAAACGGAATAAAAGTTTTAACAATTTGTTTTATGATCAAACTGACAAAAATAAGCCTATCTCGTTCATCGAAAGAAGCATAGCAGCGGTAAAACTACTACTCAAACGATTTTCTGTGAGAGTGTGGTACTTCCCCGGACGAGCATAATAGAAAAGTGAATTTCGGCGGTAACGTAGCTCTACCACAACTAAATTGTAAAAGGTATGTAGAATCCTTAAACCCTCTCGAGTGGCAAAAGCTGTAATTTTTTTACAAATCAGTCGTGTATTTTTGTCTTTTTCGGAAAAAAGGCTTATTTTACATTATGTATTTGTTTCATATATACTTTTTGAAGATCTAACAACAGGAGTGCTATTTTTGAACGCGTGACTCACTAAACGAGTGATTGACGCGAGTGTTTCTAAAAGGCCGCATTTTTGAATCATGCGTTGACGAGTGATTGCAACGAGCGGTTGAGACCGCTCGTTTCCGCAGGCGGCGAACGCTTTTATGTCAAAGTCACTTCCTGTCATTCGAAGTTCATCTGTCATCATTTTACGTTCCGTTTGACGCTACACTTTTTAAACATTTTAAAAATCCTTATTAACCTTAAAAAAGTTTAAAAAACATTCTGCGTGAAATAAGAAGAAATGAAATATTTTTCGTTGAAGGTTGGCAGCACTACAGTTCAGACGATGGTTTCAAAAATATGGCAAAATGGCATTTCATGACTTGGAAGACGAGTGTGACTTGTAGTCGTGCACGACTTGCGCTTTAGTGAGTCACGTGTTCAAAAATAGCACTCCGTAACGTAGCAAATATACTTAGTAGATATACGAGTATATATTTTAAAATAAATTATGTATAATTTATACGCACTGTTTATAACGTGACCTGTCAATACGTCCTCCTATATATAACCTGTTGTTCGTTTTTCTGATCAACGTTATCAATAATTCAATACATTTGAACAATGCTCACAATTACGACGGATACCATGAGAAAATGACGATTCTGTGCAAGTCACATTGCGTGCTAATTAACTAAGACACACTAAAAAATAATATTAATCGTACGAGGTTAGTCAGGCACTAGCTAGGTATTCCCAGATATTGACCGAGTGGGGGATTTACGGGGTTCTTACCCGCTCCCTTTTAAAGCTGTGTAGAAGGGTAATGTTTTTCGCGAGTACAAACGTTTTAAAATCATCAAAATCAAAACGTTTATTCAGGAAATAGGCCTTTGCAGGCACTTTTTCACGACATATCATATTTAAAATTATTTCATTAGATATATGTATTTATTAATTGTTCAAAAGCTACCTTTTCAAATTTGTATGGAAATCTTGAATGGAATTTGGCGTATAATTCTCAACCTATTAATAATTTAACCAAACTGCATAGGAATGTACGTAGATTGTAATGAGATTTTTCAAAGATTAATTGATTGGATGCTTAATTTTACTCCAAAATTATCAAATATTGCCACAATTCCCTTTTTCCGTTTGTATGGAGACATGCGCTTCCAGGCGACTCTTAAAGCATAGGAAAAGTTGTTAACATTGACGGGCTGAGTCAATAGAAATATTAATGGTGAGAGTACATTTTAACAATATAACAAAACCGTATGTAACAAAATGTCTTACATTAAGTTCCATTGCGAAACTACCATGACCTTGACAATAAGACGGATGCTCCTATGATAAAGAAACAACGTAGTTACCAGTAATGAAGCTATCACACAAACAAGCCAATATCATCATTTCATCATTTTAGCAATTTGTTTGAAAGTAATAGCGTTGTTAGTCGGAGAAAAATATCTAATAACGTAATGGGGAATTCACTTGTTGTTAGACTATAATTTGTTCGTATACAAGGATATTACTCAACATTCTTGAACGCTATGCGGTCATATAATAGTTGACTCTTAAGTATATTTAGTTTTAGAGCGATACCATGGTGGTATATAACATAATATATAATCTTTGACCAAGAAGTTTCATACAAACTGGAGTTGTACTACAAAACAGATGGCGATTCGTGCTATATTAATAGATAGTCATTATTACAACTAACAACAAAAGCATTTTCATTATTGCATTTGTTTAGACTCTTGAAGATACATAAGGACGATGATCAGATTAAATTTTTTTCTTTATTTTTTTAACGTTTATACATGATCTTATTAGGCCGTTAACTAGCATTGAACCCACTGTCATCTAGCGCTGAATTTTTACAACTTGCCTGTCCATTTGACAGAGTTTGTCCGAATAGGGGTGGCAGCGCAAAGCTAATTGTAGATGTCGCTGCGTACGTTTATCCTTAACAAAAATATAAATATTTTTATTTTTAGATTTTGATGCAATTAATTAGTGCATAAGATTAGTGACAAAACATTAAACCTTTCGTAAAAAAATGTATAAACGCATATATGTTCCCTTATCAAATGATTTTTAAGTATTTTGCAAACATAACCTACAATAATATTTTTTATTATTATAGAGAAACTAGCTAGTATAAACAATTTAATAGTTTATTTCACGAGATTTGGTCTTATATATGAACAAAAATATTGATTAGTGTAAAAGTCCATACATTTGACAGTTGTATCGGAACAACCCTACTAAACTATAACGTGACAGTTGCCATCCCCATTAGTCATCTATTCCTGCAGAATCATATATTATATCTATGGCGACACTCTTATAACTATATCTACGATTGATCATCAACAAAATACTAGGTATACCTACATCTAGTTGTGTGAGTTTGAAAACGCAAGGACAAAAATGAAAATATTGTGGCGATAAGCTCTTATATTCTACGACTCTTTATGGTTCTCTAACTCTTCCACAAGGTTCCTCCATTTGTCACGCTCCTTTGCCTCTTTCTTCCAGTTTTTATATTTGCCTATCTTCCTTAGGTCTTCCACAACCAAATCTAGCCATCTCTTCCTTGGTCTGCCTCTAAGTCGTTTCTGCTCTATTCCCGGCAGTGATAGGATTCGGCCTACACTCTCTACGCTACCCAAATAGGTTGCAGAGGTCTCATTGATATTTATAAGCTTTGTTTAGCTTATGTTTTCTAAGTCACCTTCTACGACATCCACAGAGAGACTTCGTGTGGTCCTATTCTACTCTACCGGGAACCACACTGCATTATGTCTTTAAGAAAAACTATATCCTCAATTTCTTTATTTTTCAGCAAAACAAGTACGACGTTGGTAGCGGCGAGCAGTTCGACGACTTGGTGGGCCTGATCGAGCACTTCCGTTCATATCCCATGATCGAGACTTCAGGAGACGTGCTGCGGCTACTGCAACCAGTCAGTGGCACCAAGATGCGGGCGCATGATATAGAGAGAAAGGTCCAGGAGATGCAAGTACGAAAATATCCATATAGATTTAGAAACAGTAGATAAGCTTGGCACAGCAGTAGTAGCAGTACCTCTAAACTGGTACTCAGGCTTCTCCCAGATTATCTTTAGTGATTGGTAACTTCTGGTTTACAAAATATTGTATCTATCAGTATCAGATCATGGAGCATGATATAGATAGACCTTTGCTCTCGCATAGTAGTATTTAATTCGATGACCTAGTTTGGGTTATCCAGCATTTCCGTTCACATCCCATGATGGAGACTGCAGGAGAGGTACTGAGGCTACTGCAACCCGTCAGTGCCCAAACGACCATACGACTATAAGAACAGTGTTATAATACCAATATCAAAAATTGTAATATGGTTTTGTAGTACTTTCAATCAGCCCCACAATAAGTTGTGAACTATGACGGGATTCTAATTCATACTATATATTTTATAATCGATATCTATACAGACGGAAAAAGAAACAAAAGAAGACCCAGAACAAGATGGTCGGATGAATTATACCACTATGAGAGTGACTGGAAAGAGAAGGCTAGGGACAGAGACACTTGGAGAAATAAAGGCGAGGCTTTTGCCCAGCATTCAAGACTCAGGCTAATCTAAAAAAGATATTTTTCCACTATGGCCATCAGGCCAATTTGCTAATCTTTGTCTAGTTCCGATACCCGGCCACCAGGTCTGGCCGGGTATCGGAACTGAGACCGCCCATGTCACTGGCTGGCGTGTTAAATACTGCGCCACGGATGTATGTACATATGATATGTCTCACAGTATCATGAAGACATCCCGTGATAAAATTAAATCGAATTATATATTACATTCCGACCACATTACAATCAGTATGACCGCGCTCAACACGTGGCTCTCAATGTGGAGTGATCTGCAAGTCAATGCCGTCTTAATGTGGTTAATAAAATGTTTGAAGTATTTATTAATTGACATAATAATATCGAGTGCGAAGCGTCTCCATTTCAGCTTGGTCTATAATTTCGTTGCTCGACTGTAGAATGTGGTAGATGGTAAGTAGCTCACTTGTTTAAAGTCGTAAAAGAGAGAACCCGGTCTTTATTCGGATAAGAATCCCAGCAGGCCAAACCTTTAAGCTCACAAGGTCGTATTTCTCAGCCGATACTTTTATACATACATACTTAGTTTTCTTCTGTTTTTTATAATGATAGAGTTTTTAGAAATTAGCAAAAACTTTAAATTGTGAATTTGTTTTGAATATGATAAGTGTATTGTATCGAATATCGTACCTATTCCAGTTACTCTGCCGGGAAACACATTCCCGGCAGAGTAACTGGAATAGGACCACTCTAAGCCTTCCTGTGGATGTCGTAGAAGATGACTTAGAAAACACGAGCTAAACAAAGCACGCTGGCCAGCGTGGAGAGTGTAGGCCAAATCCTCTGACTGCTGTAACACCAGAGCTATAATAAGCCATTATTATGGCTCTGGTGGTACAGAGAGGGTCGGGCTCCTGCAGTGGAGACTAAAAAAGACTTGATGATAAGTTAATAATACAACTCTGTATTATTTTATTATACACAGTAGTATAGCGTCTTAAGCTATTGATACACTGTGTATAAATAATACAGACCAGAATCAATAGCTTAAAAGTCCCACGTAAAGCCGAAATCCCATACAAACGTAGTTTGGTTTTAGTTTTACAACAGTTAAGCCAATCTCAACCAAATTTCGTACATACGACCGGATAAGGCATATTGATGTTTATAATCAGATTTCAATTTTAAAAACAATACCTATACAAAATTACAGCGAGTAGAAGTTTTGTATCGAAAACTTTACTCGCTGTAATTTTGTTCGACATTACGTGGGGCTCTTAAGATAGATTGCTCTAAGAGGCCATTTCAAATTTCCTCTCATTAAAGCAGTTTTTTTAAATAGGAGATATTACTGAAAGCTGTGCCGCCAGAGTGCGCCACTAGCACATACAGTAAAACAGGTTTGACACTGACAAGTATGTACATGTCAGTGTCAAAGTCGCAATTAATTTGTGAAATTATACATTAATCCTTTATTAATTTGATTTTAAAATACTCCTATAAGTATTAAAATATAAAAATGCAATTAATCTGCGTATTTGGATGTAAAATAAAGTCAATTTATTGCATGTTTGACATACTTGTCAATGTCAAACATTTGTTTACTGCTCTGCTAATGCTGCCCTCTGGCGGGAAAACATTGCAGTATTATCTCCCATTCCAGGAAACCGAAGACTTGCACAAACTGGACAACAAAACCGGCTTCGATGGAGAATTCCAGAACCTCAAAATGTTAGAAGACCGTCACCTCTTTACCACCAACGAGGGCATGAAGACTGAGAACGCTAGCAGAAACAGATACAGGAACATTTTGCCATGTAAGTTAAAGGGGTACATTAATTTTTGGTTCTCTTTTATGGCCTCACTACCATATGATAAAAAAACAGAATTAGGTAGGTACTGTTTACGATATAAACAAAAAAAAACAGGACTGAATTTCGAAATACACCGAAAAATTAATTCGTTTAAACAGTATTTAATCAATCGGTCAGTGAAATTACGCAAAACAAGTGACTTTAGACCGATACACAACCAGCGATTTAATGTGGACGCAAATACAAATACTAACTAAATGAATCAAATGACAAAGGTATCGCCGTGGCCACCTACTGGTTAAAATTTATATTTTTAAAGAAATATAATCATATCGACTCGAAAAAAAGAATGTGGACACAAGAAATGTTTTAAGAGTCGCCTGGAAGCGCATGTCTCTATACAGACGGAAAAAGGGAATTGTGGCAATATTTGATAGTTTTAGGGCAAAATTAAGCATCCAAACAATTAATCTTATTATAATCTACGTACGTTCCTATACAGTTTGGTTAAATTATCAAATGTTTGAGAATTATACGCCTCTCAAGATTTCCATACAAATTTGAAAAGGCTTGTAATTCTCAAACCATTGGTATTTTAACTATGGATACTATGGATATATAAGACTATAGGACGTACGAGGTACGTAGAATATAATGAGATAAATTGATTAAATGATTAATTTTACTCCAAAATTGTCAAATATTGCCAAAATTCCCTTTTTCCGTTTGTATGGAGACATGCGCTTCCAGGCGACTCTTAACGTGTAATTTTTTTGCGTATGCTATCGAATTCGATTCCACCCTGTATAAGAGTATTTACGATGTGATTTGTTTGAAAACATGGCGTCACGCTGGCCACACAGGTCTCTAGGACACATTGCTTAGAGTTGGATCATGCATAGCCCATTGTTCTAGAACAATTGACACATTTAATTTAATGTGTCTTGTGTCTTCAGAGGCGGCGAGTTGGACGCAACTAACGCAATTATATGGCATTGTTCGGCAAATAAGTATGTAGGATGCGAGGCGCAGTGGTTAACATGCGAGTCGATACGGGAGCATCGGGTTCGATTCCCGGCGCGGGAAAATACTTGTGCCGTGTGGTTCCCAGCAGGGAAGAATAGGACTACTCCAAATCCTCCCGTGGATGTCGTAAAAAGCGACTTAGGAAACTCAAGCTAAACAAAGCTTATAAACATCAAAGAGACCTCTTCAACCCGTCTAGCCAGCGTGGAGAGTGTAGGCCAAATCCTCTGACTGCTTTGGCAGTACAGAGAGGGTCGTGCTCCTGCAGTGGAGACTGATAGGGACCTGATGATGATGATGAAAATACTTGTACTTCATTTACACACGTATTTATCTGTTGTTCTGGAGCTGCCTAAGGAGAATTGGAGTCGGGCAAGCAACTGACTGTAAAGGCTAGCGACTATATTGCGTTATAAATAGTGGATCCCGGGTTCGTAACCAGTTCCGGGTAAAACTCTGATATGATTATGTGGCCGTTTTTCATACAAGCAAGTCTCAGTTTGTAACCTAATCCTTGTCTCAGACAGAGAAAATATAGATTTCACATTATATTTTTTCAGTTTTTCGTGTTTAATGAAACAAGGGAGCACTATTAGTTTTATACGAATTAATATTATTTAACTGATAATTGAAGTGAAAATTTCTTCTTCACCGACGCTGTGCACTTTTTGCGATTAAGAAAATTTTTAAACTCGCGGCAGGTCACGTGACCGACAGATTTGTCAGACTGAAAATTCGTAAGACGGACACGTGACCCGATTGAAAAATAAATAAATAAATATATACGGACAAATCACACAGATTGAGTTAGCCCCAAAGTAAGTTCGAGACTTGTGTTATGGGATACTAACTCAACGATACAATATTATATTACAAATACATATATGAAAGAAAAACATCCAAGACCCAGGTCAATCTGAAAAAGATTATTTTCCATCTTGACCTGACCGCGGATCGAACCCGGGACCTTCCGTGTCGCAGGCAGCCGTGTTGACCGCTCCGCCATGGAGCACGTCACAAGCAAAAACAACATTAAAATTCAAGTTTTCACTTCTGGCGGCACTCCCGGAGTGCAATCCTTTGTTTTTTTTTAACGAAGAATGCTTATGAATTCTCCTATGGTGTCACAGTCGGACACATTACCTTGACATCTTCCTCGTAACATGTGACGTAATTTATGGCAGGCCACTAATCTTTCATCCTGTCTTCTTTCAGATGATCAAACCCGCGTGGTGCTGCGAAGTCGGGACCGTCCAGAATCAGATTACATCAACGCCAACTTCATTAGGTCGTCCAGGCTGTGTGACTCTTCGAGCTCCGTGCAGTCGTCTAATGAAAGCCTAGACAGTGTACACTGTAAGTCTTTTTTATCCATACTTGTTTTTGGAGTTCCGTACCTAGAGAGTACAAACCGGAGCCTATTGCTGAGACTTCGTTGCTGTCACTAGGCTGTATCTCATAAAGCGTGATAGCTAAGACAGTTGAAATTTTCACAAATTATGTATTTCTAAAGCCACTATAACAACAAATAACTAATAGTTACTGAGCCAATTTTCGACGAGTCTCAAATCTCCCACTTAGAGAAGGCTTATGACAAGGCAGTTGCTGTGGCAGCATACTGGGCAAAATAATTATAATCACTGACATTAGCGTGTTGTCCTGCCTCACAAGAGACAGACTAGTCTGACACACAACTCGCATTATTTAAGAAACGCTACTATCTTTTTTGATAGGTCGGATATTTAAGTCCGCCATGTTCATTTTGTACTGAAGTTACAGTGCACCAAGGATGTTTTGACCATTTTGGCACGTAGCAATAATCGGAACTAAACGGAAGAACACAAATCTAATGTCACCTCACCCTTTAAAACCAGTTATACTTTTTACTGGAATTTGCCGTGCCATTGAATAACAGGTATCTATTAGCTGACACGGCATGGCACTGCACAGTAGTGATAGGGGCATGCCCATACTACCACGAGCCACAACTGCCGGCCTATTTACTAACTCGGATGACAGGTGTCGATGCCTATCACTCTAGGATTTGCTGTTACAATGCGGTTTTTGTATTTCAAGTAAAAAGTTCGAGCAAGCAAAACCCGCATTGTAATTGTAAATTCTAGATTGATAGGCATCGACAACTGTCATCCGAGTTAGTAAATGGCTGGACTTATGTCATATCCAGTAATGTCGTGTGTCTTCGTCGTCATTTTAATATTTCTTCCACGATCACGCGATGGTGAAGGAATTCGTCGCGATATTTTTTATTATCATTATCGGAATGCTCTCTTCGTAGGTTTTAATTCGGTATATGTTGTGGTTCTCTGGTGTCCAAAGCTTTCCAGCTGTGGATGCTACCGGGAACATGCTCACACAAATTCTTGCAAGGTTTTCAGAATTTGCATAGAAATGCTCCTACAACTCCTACAACAAGGCAATCTATCTACGGGTGACACAAGCTGTAATTTACGCGGTTAAAGTTGTGTGAAAATTACTAGTTATATAATGCCTAATGATTGTAGAACATTAAAATGGTCGGTAAATTCCATACAGAAAATCTTACAAAAACACGTACGAAATAACAGACACAAAAGACATCCGTAAAGTTTTATTGGCTCATTATTTCTATTTTAAGTCCAAGCAAGAGATTATTCATCAATATACTGTCCCGATTACGTACAAGACAATGTGTTGTGTACAAATTAATTCCTGTCATATACTTTTATTACCAAGCTATGCGGATCTTTAGAGGAAAATCGAGTCTGAGACGGACATGATCGACATATTAATGAGATACGATACTATACCTACCGCGACGATAAGAGATTGGTTGAAAAAAAAAATAGAATCACAGAATATGTCTAGTTGCTCGCACCCGAGCTACATTTAAAATCCTTGCTATGTGCTTAGAATGCACCAGCTGCTTCTCTTCATGCGCAGACCGTAGAAGCTGGCCAGGGGAATATGAAAAATCTAAGGAAATATACCAATAGGCAATACGGCTTACAACCCATCACTATAATACTAATCGATCACTAATTTTAAGATTCTGTTGTCTTTTCCCACTGACACACTAAACGAAGCCTCTGGCCTAACGTGATAAAATGTGTGTATTAACGAGATGGGGAATATTCAGAGCAAATAATAGTACATTGTGTAGCAAGGGCGGGATAGAAGACATTACGTCAAACGAGCGACTACTAACAAGCACGAGGCGAAGCCGAGTGCTTTTAGTAGTCCGAGTTTGTAATGTCTAATACCGGCCGTGATACACACAATGTTTTTCATCTCACCGAGTAAATAGTAGAGTAAAAAAAAATATTTTTCATATTATATTGGTTGAAATTGTATAGTATGAATATTCTATATAGTTTACCTTGAAAATTAATATTTATGCGTCTGCAAGCTGGCTGATTATATTATCTATATCAACATTATTGACCGTGTATTCATTTATCATAGGGAATGTATTTCATGCAAATTAATGAAAATTACGATTACTTGTAAATATTATGCCTAAAAATAAATAGCGGCAAACAGTGAACAGAAAATGCATCCGAGGATTACACAGATAACGAAAATGTTTTATCCAAAAAGTGGAAGTCAAAGATCGATGAATACAAACAGCCAGCCACGCACGGCCATTAACAATTCCAAATTTGAATAATGGACAAAAATCTCGCAGAATAGTTCAAATGTTTTTTTCATCGGGTTCACTGGCAATTCCAAATTTGAATATTCGACTAGAAAACTTTTTGGATGTAGAAGATTTGACGCTTGTGCATGGTATAGTGCCCTATTAAATTTAAAAAAAAACTTTATGCGCTCTCGGGCTTTATGGAATTTGTATGAAATCTTATAGCCCGCGGTCATAATAGCGACCATCCAGCCCACTTTGCTTGCATTTAATGACACTGTTTAAGGGTAGGTGAGATGAAAACAATTAAACCGGATCATTTCTTATCATTATGATCGCTGTGGTCCAATTTGCATACAGTCGAAAAACTCCCTCATCATACCGAGTTAAAATAAGAAAAACTTAAAGAATTAGAAAAATACCGCTTGTTTGCTTATCATCATGTCTTTTTAGACAACACTGTAGGAGCATGGCCCTCTCTGTACTACAAGAACCATATATTAGCTAAAGCAGTCAGAGGATTTGACCAGCTTCTTTACAATGTTTAAATAACATGCGGGTACATTTCTAAATGCCGTGTGGTTCCCGGATGCCGTTTGGGAACCACAGGCATAGTAGAATAGGACACACAAGTCTTCCCGTGGATGTCGTAGAAGACGACTTAGGAAACACAAGCTAAACGAAGCTTATAAACATCAAGACCTTCCAAGCCGTCTGGCCAGCGAGAAGAATGTAGGCCAAATCCTCTGACTGCTCTTGCTAATATATGGCTCTGGTAGTACAGAGAGGGTCGTGCTCCTGCAGTGGAGACTAAAAGGGACCATATGATGATGATATTTCTGTATAAGGCCGTATATCGTTCTAATTGGAAATGTGTGATTTCTCTATGTTTATTGCAGCATTGATCATCAGAAGCGAGCCCAGGAAGCCCACACCTCTGGTCTCCAAGTCGCTGTCAGACGACGCGCTCCGGGAAGCCAAGATGTGCTTCCGCCTGGACAAAATCAACGGCAACCTTTGTCGGGATGCAGGTAATTAATACAAGATAAAGTTTAAATTAGTATTTTATCAAGTAGAAGCAATTTAAAACCTGGTTACGCTCGTAAGAACAAATATTTCAAGGAATTCAACCCTGAAACTGTCGTGTAGCAGGTTTAACTGTTAAACACGGCGTCATAATAACTGTCACTCCATCAGCCTGTAAGTAAGGTTAATTTTATTTTGTGTTCCAGTGAAAGATAAAGTATATATCGCGGCTCAGGGTTGCCTGCCCAACACGAAAGACGACTTCTGGCGGATGATTTGGCAGGAGGACGTTAGAATCATCGCCATGATCACCAACGAGTTTGAAAACGGAAAGGTAAGTGACACATATAAGAGGCATACCAGACCTCCATATAATAATAAATAAGCCGCCAATAAATAGTTTGTACTAAAAATGTTATTTTACTCACCTAATTTGGGCTACTTAATCGTCTGAAACAAATGCGTTTTATTTATTTATTCATTTATATTGACCCCGGAATTTATTTTATTTTGACCCTTTTTTATATTTCAGAAAAAATGCGAACGTTACTGGCCGCTCTCAGGCCATGAGGAGCGTTTCGGCGACCTGCTGGTGAAGTCTATATCGGAGACACATTATGAAGACTACTTCCTGAGGGAGTTTGACGTGTGTGACGAGAAGAACGGCTGCCGAACCATCTACCAGTATCAGTTCACGGTCAGTGAGTTTTTTTTAGAGTAACGTCTATTATTCCTAAATCCCGTTATATAGTCTGTCCGGTGGTAGCAGATATGGCATCGGGTATGCGCGCCCGGCCTCCCGAGCCGCTTCTTTCTCATTCCATAGGGAAGAGATTGTGGTGGTCAGATCAGGAGAAGCCGATCCAAAGAGGTCCAAACGCTAACCAGCCAACGAGTTACGGCGTCACAAAATGTGTCTCATTATCTCCTCCATTCCTCAGATACCCTGCGTAGAGGGCTTTCGACACTATACTTACTAAGCTAACTGATTTTCAGGCGTGGCCGGACCACGGAACCCCTACAGAATCAGACGGAATCCTCAACTTCATCGCAGACATCAACAGGCGGATGTACCAGATCATGCAGAGCAAGAATGCGCCGGAACAGGTTTGTATTAAAAAAAATTGTCGTTTGTTACTACAAGACTACAAAGCTCTAATTAAATTAAGAGTCGCCTGGACGCGCATGTCTCCATACAAACGGAAAAAGGGAATTGTGGCAATATTTGATAATTTAGGAGTAAAATTAAGCATTTAATCAATTAATATCATTATAGTCTACGTACGTTTCTATACAGCTTGGTTAAAATACCAATGGTTTGAGAATTACAAGCCTTTTCAAATTTGTATGGAAATCTTGAGAGGCGCATAATTCTTAAACTATTGATAATTTAACTAAACTGTATAGGAACGTACGTAGATTATAATGAGATTAATTGATTGGATGCTTAACTTTGCCCTAAAATTGACAAATATTGCCACAATTCCCTTTTTCCGTTTGTATGGAGACATGCGCGTCCAGGCGACTCTTAAGAAATAAAATATGGGATAAAATTTACGCGGCAGGATTAGAACCAGCAGTCTTTATGTAATCTTCATACGAGTAACGCCTTACCAGTTAGGCCACCACGCTTCATATCCTACGCGTCGAATTTCTCCAGCATATCCTGTTCCCCTTTACTAACATCTTACTATTACAAGTGTGGCATCTGACTTAACCTCTATTTACAATTAACTTTCAAAAAAAGGAGGAGGTTCTCAATTCGTCGTAATTTTTTTTATGTATGTTCCCCTATTTCTCGAAGATGCCTGGACCGAAGTAAGAAAATATTTTTTTGGTTCAATGGGTAATAATTTACAGATGGTCCCTTAAATTGTTATCGATATCTTTTTAAATGTCTTTTTAAAAAATAAACAAAAACCAAAAAAATGTTTACAGGTATGCCATTCGGATTACACTTATTTCCATACGTCTTATGCTTATTAAAAAAAAAATTGATAGGGTTAAAGTCAGTTTTTGTTTTTTGTTAAAAATATCTTAAATTATTAATATATCAGAATAGCATTGTGACCGTAGATTGTGACCTACGAATAAGTAAAAGATTGTGACGCATAAAAAATACCTATAAAAACTAAAATGGCCTGTGTGGTTAACACGCCAGCCTATGTCAAAAGGGGTTCCGGGTTCGATCCCCAGCCAAGTCATAATAAAAAACTGTATTTTTCAGATCGGCCTACATCTTGAATGCTTATCTATATAAAGTATCTATTATATAATATAGTATCGTTGAGTATCCTACGACACAAGTTAACAACTTACTGTGGGGCTAGCGCAATTTTTATGATTTGTCTCTAAATATTTATATTTAAAAGCTTTTCCATTCTCAGAATATCCTTTGCGTGCATTGCTCCGCCGGCGTGGGAAGGACCGGAACCTTCATTGTCCTCGACATGCTCATCGACAAGATCAAATGTGCAGGTAAACATCCATTTTTTTACTTCATCAATCATGAGTTTTGCAACCCGTCCGGCCAGTGGAGCAAATCCTCTGACTACTCTGGCTAGTATATGGCTGTAGTAGTACAGAGAGGGTCGGGCTACTGCAGTGGAGACTAAAAAAGGCCTAATGATTGATGATGACTGTGATTTGCATTTAAATACATTGTATCTGATTGTTTCAGGTTTCAACTGCGACATCGACGTTCACAGCACCGTGAAGTTGGTTCGCGCACAGCGCAGCGGCATGGTGCAGAACAAGACGCAGTACCGCTTCATCTACCTGGCCTTACAAGACTACATCCACAACAAGAACATCAAACTTAAGAAGAAGGTAAGATGATGTCTTACCTATACCTTTTTTGCGTGTCAGTGGCTTACACTGATAGTGTCAGATGTCTCATTACAGCTTGCTTACATAAGGTAAGAGTCAGTTTAGTCATGTTGGTTCACGCACAACGCAGCGGCATGGTGCAGAACAAAACGCAGTACCGGCTCATCTACCTTGCCTTACAAGACTACATCCACAACAAGAATATCAAACTTAAGAAGGAGGTCAGATGATGTATTATACCTTCTGTCTTCTTGCGTGTCAGTAGCCAACACTGATGGTGTCAGATGTCTTATAACAATCGACTCAAGGTAAAAGTTAGCACATGACAGTGAAGTTGGTACGTTCTCAGAGCAGCGGCATGGTGCAGCACAAGACGCAGTATCGGTTCATATACCTATTAAGACTACTACAACAAAAATCATCAAACTTAAGAAGAAGGTAACATGATGTGCTTATCACCCTTTGATTGTGTGTGCCGCTATATATTAACCAGAGAGGTGCGAGGAAGCTGCATGGTGTGAGGATCTGTAGCGAAGATGTGAAACGGCGCGCAGACGAGCGGTACGGGGAAGTGTAGCGAGCTCTTAGGAGCGTAGGACACATGCCTCGTTTGTTTTTTTCTTCTTGCTTGTTTTGTACGAAAACCACACTCTGCTCCGCTAAGCAGTTTCTACCAGAGCTGTGCTGAGCAAGGTGAGGTAAATTAAGCGATTCTATCGGTTATTTAAAAACACATCTCTTGTGTGAGCATTCTTCCACATCTCTGGTGAAAACGCACACTAAAACAGATGTTTCATAAAAACTAACTCAAGGTAAAAGTTAGCTCAGTGAAGTTGGTAAGTGGCTAGAGTAGTAAGCCCTACAACAATGCCTTAGTCTTTATCATTTTTTCAACTTATTTTTATTTATTTCCAGGTGTACACGTCGGAAGCGTAGCAAACTTCATTTTCAAAAACCAAAGTGCTAATTTAAAGACGATTTATTTTATTTTAACTTAATGTGATGTTGAACAAAGCTATAGACGCGCCTGTATGCGTCCCATACAGTCAATACTTAGTTTTAAGGTAAATAAACATTACTATTTGTAATATTAATTATGTGTTTCACTTTCACACACAACACCTTTTTCAATCGACTACAAAAAAGAGGTTCTGGAATTCGTCAATATTTTATGTTATAATGTTTCAAGACGCCTGCGATTTGGAAAAAAATATTATTAAAAGTGTATACTTTTCTCTCTCTCTCATCTTAGCGTTATCGCAGTTGCATCCTCAGCTGGGGTGCTTCGGAGCCCGGGGTCCGCTTTCCGGCTTTTTCTTCTCCACTTCGCACGGTCTTTAGCATCCTTGCTTGTGAGACCATTAGTACTGACCAATAGAAAAGTGTATATTTTTCTATTAGTCCCATTACAACTTCGTCGAAATCGGTTTAGTACACAGATCTGTATATTTTAGTAGCATGGTTGAACTTAGTTTTATCACATGAAACATAGACAGCCTAAATCTTTAGGTTTCCTAATAGGGGAATCTCAGCACATTCGATATGAAAGATTTTTCGTATGGCACCAATACGAAAATAAAAAAAAAAACACAAATTGCCGGGCCATCAAACACTTTTGTGTGAAGATGCTATTATAAGGTTCTCCCACACAGCAGTTATATAACGTTATAAAACAATGTGTAACACAATAACAATCTTGATAATGTATGATGTTAGAGAATGTTATCGTTGTTACATATTGTTTTATAACGTTGTATAACTTCTGTGTGGGAGCACCTTTAGAGTTCCCGTTGTTACAGTGGTGCAGAGGAGGAGCTCTTGCAATGCACAATCAAAGTGTCAGTAAATACAATTTGACCATACACAAGGAGGATTGGCGGTAGGCAGCTCAGCTGTAAAAACAATGCGACATCATACGATATTACAGCATGGCCCTAATTGGCCCCATTGCATTGTCATCAAAATCGGTTCAGTAGATTCATTGAAGATAGATTCATGATCTGAATCCAGCATGTAAATTTGCCCTCCACACTTCCTTATAGGATAACTCAGCCCATTGATATGATCGACTTTTATTATGAGAGCAATGATGAATTATTTCAAAAGATATACCTATAGCATGGTGTGATAATAGCGCAGCCCGGACTCCAAGTTGTTAAAACAACCAGGGAAATGCTCAGATGAGAAAGCGATAGATAAGCGGATTCGCTCATTGAAGTGGCAGTAGGCGGGGCACATAGTGTCTAACGAACAAGCCGAAGCTTCTGCCGATGATCCGATTATGATGTAGTGGTATAAAAAAACAAGGTTTCTTCACGTGTATATTTATTTTCCACATTAAAACCATTTATCGAAGCAATTTTTGTTTTTAAAACTATAATTTAATAATAATTGCGTACATGCGCACATTAAAACAACAGTAATTTATTAATTAATTTAAACGAAAACTTAATGGGCTTAGCCCAATAACAAATTATCGTAACAATTCATAGCTAAGTGATTTACAATAAAATTTACTATAAATACAATTACTTAAAGTTACTTCATAAAAGCGTATACAAAAGAACACAAAATAAGAAATTCGTTATTTCAATAATTAATATATAATATAATATTTTATCCAAATGTTTGGCACGATCCCCTCAAAATAACTATAAAAACTTACTTTTGCAAATTCAATAAGTATATCAAAAAAATCCGGCTACAGTAAAATTATAAAAAGGAATGTTCACTTACAAATATATTGATACAATTCCTTATAGTAATATGATTTACGGGTTAATTATAATATATGTTTATTTCGATAAACATTGTTACACATACTTATTCCCGTGTGAAAATATAATTTTACTATTTTTCTACTATTCCATTTACAGAAATGCATTTGCCAAACGTTAAGCATCGGGGTAAAGAAATTCCAACTATTATATATCATATTATTTAAAACATGGACTACAGGTATAGCGCGTAACTGAGTTTTAGCTTGAGGCATGGAAGCTGCGCTGGAGGGGAGTATTTATGAACAGTCGGGGGCAAAAAAACCTGACCTATAGATTAAAGTCTGTAGGGGGATCTGGTTTATGTGCCCCCAACTGTAAGTCAAATGAAGCGTGACTTCCAAGCGTATAGCGAAACAGCGGCAACAAGATATGTCACGTCACAAGTCACCCCTCCCGTGCCACTGCCGTACCTCAGAGACAGACTAAGTTAAGCGCTGGACCTGTACCTATTACATTTAGGTAACCTACAAACACCTGTCCAAAATAAGTTAACACAAGCCAGTATGACATTTAGCAACTAACACTTACAACTTAATTTGGGCGCACAGTTATAGTAGCTAGAACGTTCGTTCATAATAACACTGTTTTCTGTTGAAATTGCTATTTTAAATTAAGATCTAAGTGCTTACAAATTTTGGTGCATAATATTTTACAAGCACATAACATACATTAAAAAGCGCAAACAGTAAGGTTTAACATAGATATATACTATTACTAAGTTAAGCTACTATAGTTTTCTAATTTTAAATTGTTTTCTAAAAATATGAGTTTATTTTTCATAAATGTACCTAATGAATTTGACATCAATTATGTAGTATGTATCTATGTTAACTATGCTAATATTATTGACGGTTTTACGCGAGTATAATATAATTTAATATTGATGGTTATATTTATTAATAAAAGTATTGTTAGAAGTTAGGGTGTAGTATTAAATGTGTCATAGTCTGATGGTAATTTATCATTGATATTATGAAGCTAGATAAGCATTTTTTTTAATTTTAAATCAAATTTTTTTATCGACACGAAAGATCAAGAAAATAAAGTTTAAGAAGGAAGAATTGAATTCTTATGCGTTTTACTAGGTAACGTTTTATCACAGACGATTCAATCAATATATTCAAAACGTATGTTTATCAGCCGTCAAAAATATTAAATAGTTTAAAAGTACCTAAGTACCAAAGATTGAATACAACTTTATTTCGTTGTACAGAAGGAGAATCAGAAATTTTATTTCTTTTAGTCATTCGGTGAGCCGAAACGTATGGATATCGTTGTCACGAAAATTTTTCGAGTGATTGAGAAACAAACCTTTGGCACTTAAAGCCTATCCTAGGTTAAATAGATTAGAAACATTAGTTTGTATAGTAGAAATAATAATAGTTATAGGACACTTATTTAGTGATTATATTTACAGTGGAGAGCGAGTATTGACGCTCAAAGATCTTAAGGTTAATACACTTAGTAGCTACTATATTTTTTGGGTTTTTGTTTGCAACGTTACACACAGTAATATAAATCGTTATCCGGGTCAGTGCTTTTCCATTTTGTTTGATGTCATGATACGGACTCGATGAAACTCACACCGGTAGTACAGCATCGATGACAAGACCAAGATGTAATTAAAAAATTAATAAGTACTTCAGACAGCGCGAACGTATCGAAGCGTTCACACATGTTCACGTTATATGAACCTTGATATCAACCTTGTCAACCGTTTGTTGAAGATACCCTACCACTGGTGCAATTCGGAATGCAAATGAGTTCACATCGAAATAATGGAACCCAAAAACAAAGTGAATTTAAAAATATTGAGGAACGAAGTCACTCATGCGTTATACAAAAGATATTTTGACCTAATATTGAGCATCAGAATTCAAGATTGCTAACAAAACCCAACAGACGTTATGACGACAATAATTGCCTGCTTCCTTATCTACACATATGTGACTTGCTGGTACTTACATAGCTCAGTACTCCAACACGACCTATTCCGTAATTAATTAAGATTAAGTTAAACAGATAAAATATAGCAACGACTACTAGGTCACAGAATATCAGTCTCATACACTTTATTTGTAGTCGCGCTAGCATCAGCTGGCTTGCCGTTAGGCGGCAGCTTATCCATCGATGCGTCCACACTTCTTTTACGTTCGCCCTCGCCGGCTAAGTGCGTCATACTGCCCGAAATAGCAGCCGGAGCGAGGTTAAGATTCATTTTCGTCAGCAGATTTGACTCGCTGCCAGTCTTCTTTAAGTCAGGCTGGGCGGTAGGCGGCAGGGTCGGCCCGCTGCGCTGGATCATCTGCAGTCGAGCGTACTGCTCCTGTAGTGCCTTCTGTTTCTTCAGCAGCTCCTGATGGCGCTGTTCTAGCAGTGCTTGCCGTGAGGCGGCCTTGTCGTCGTTGGGATCGTTGGGGTCAGAATCAAGCCGAGGTGGGGAGGAAGGGGATGTAGGTGAGGCTAGCGGAGAGCGCGAGGTGGTACGGGGCGGTGGCGGGGGCGGTGCGCGGCGCGCGGCCATCGCCAGCAGCTCCGGGTGCCGCTCAGGGACGGGCGGCTTCGGAGGGTGCTGACCGCGCGCCCGGACCGGCGGCGAGGCATCCGTGTCCGACCCGCTGGGGTAGGAGTGCAGACGCCTCAGCGGCGGCTCGCCACGGCCGTTGCGCTCCGCGGGCTTCGCGAAGGTCTGCAGCTCGTCTAGTAACGCATCGAGGGCGTTCTCTGGCCGCAGGTCCGGCGCTCCGCGGGGCGCTCGTCCGTTGCAGCCTCCAGCGGCGCCCTGCGCACCATTCCGTCACGTCTAGCTCTGGCCGGCAATCTCCAACAGACAAAGCGCGGTTGCAAGCGACATACGAGCACTATGTATTCTGCTCTTGGAACCGCGCTTCCACAACAATCGAACAAACACTTATTTGGAAGAACATTGAATATACATTCAAGATAATACCATTGAACATTAATTATTCACAGTTGACTAGACTAAGACATTGATCATGTCTCCACATTCATTAAAAAAGATGGAAACAAAAGGCGATTGCCTTCCTTTTTTGTCGTTGAATAATTTTCATCCAATAAACTGCTTTTGTTATTCAGGTATATTGCTTAAGAAATGGTTGAAGTGAGGTTTATTTTTTCTTTTAGGTATTCGACGACAAAAAATAAAAAGGAAGTGTAGTCGAGCGGCCTATGATTTGTGACAAGTCGTGGTAGTTAGTATGATAGGACGAGCGAAGAAAAAAATAATAAAAAGATACATAATATTGAATAAGTACGTAGATATAGTTGACTGAATGTGATACAAAAGATTTAACGCAATGACTTAAATTCCGTGATCATAAAATGCATAAAAATATTAAAGAAGAACTTTACTCTTAACAATTGTGATGATTTTGCCATTAGTCAAAAATTTTAAAACGTGTATGTATATATTACTTAATTTAACAACCGTCTACTGAACGAAGGAAGCTAATGTCAAAGTGACACTTCAACAATTAAAGTAACTAATCTAAAAGCTCAAGTGAACCGCTACGCTACTGTAATTTACAATATTTCCGATTTAGGTAATTAAAATGTGTGCTGTGATTATTTTTAACGATAATAACAATTACGAAAGCAAGTAGAAAATTTTTTGAATAGAAATTACCTGTGCTCCTGTGCTTGGATTTAATGTTTTGGATCTAAAGTTAATAGCCAATAGGTGGGGGGCGGTTGAATCACGGTATATTTAAATAGCAAGGAAAAGAGAAGGAGCGACGAGATTCGTCGAGGAGTTCAAGATGAAAAACGAGAGGAAACTCACAATCAATGACACGAGTTCTGAAGTAGGTGTAATTAAAGTACCAGGAAAGCAGAAGTGAAGTGAAGGTGTTTAAGGCATGTCATTCATTCCAGAAGATCTAGTGGAGCTGCTGCTGTTATCGAGAGCGCGCTGCAACAGAATACAAAACAGCCAAATGCACAAACTATTTTAAAGCAACTATTTTATACAACATGCATGTTTGTTAATAGCAAATTTGTGACCTTTGTGTTTAAGAATGAGATAAAAAATCAATTGAAATACCATTTGTGAATTCTAAACGTAAGCTGTAAGCAGAGTTTGGTAAAAACCCAAAAATCTACGAATGCAAAATCTTGTTTCGAAATAATATAGTATTTTATATTTATATAAGACAAGTTTTTATATGATCAGTGACGAATAGGCTAAGAATTTGAAACAAAATCAGATTTGCCTGACTTATTTCCTAGGTTTTTTTTGATAACATTGTTGGATTTTTACCAAACAAATTTCATTCCCATTATAATCAGACGAACATTTTAGTAAGACCAAAGCTACTTGGTCACAAAATTCCTAAAATTAACCATGCAACGTGCTTCTTGCATTTCAAACCTAACAGAGATGTTACGACAGTTAATTATCCACAACTTGTTTTATTGGTAGGCCCATTAAGATTTTGGTTTTTAACAGTAGGTATTTTAACTTTAGCTGGTTTAGGTATCACATCTATATTTATTTACTTGTTATCCTTGGCGCTTCAACTTTCAACTGAAATGGGATAAAATTAAGGAAAGTAATAAACGCAGTGAATTAAAAGAGAAATACTTAAAGTACTAATGATCAGTTGAAAGCTGGGCGATCGGCCTACGAATGTTATCTACGACGGCTAGTGTTGTGCTGTGACGGTAGAAACGGCCAATGCTGTCGAGCCATTGAGCATTCCACACAGCGGCAGGGTCACCCTGTTGTGACTCTTACTAAACATGACAGTTTCCACAGCCACGAAATAATAGTAATAAGAACGTTCGACATATTCCAAGTACAAAAGAATTTAATATGTAAGCATGCGTACCGATTCTTTCAATACTGTCTGTACTGGAAAAAATACGCAAAAATTCTATGAGTCTCTCCAATTTTGTCAAAGCCAATTTTTGTACAATATTGCTTAAGCATCGTGTACTTTAGTGCACCAACATGCCTACATAAAGTAGCAAAAATTGTGGTATTTTACATAAACAAGATATGAGAATATATCGAAAGGAAAAAATATAATAAAAAGTAAAATACGGACGTGGAACAAATTTAAAATAAATTTTTACAAACGTAGTTAATGAATAATAATAATAATGGATATACGAAGAGATTTATTACTCATTTATAACTATCGCCTCTCTGAAGTTGTTACTTCTTCTCCAGGCAAACTAAGTGAAATCACGGAAAAACCACCATGAAATCCACGTCAAAACATTCGATAAATGGCATAACGTAAAATATTTTTACAAGAGTATCGAAGAATAGTTTTGGACACAAGACCAGTCATATTCGGTCGTTGACACATTATTAATGATAGAAATTGAGATTGACAAGGTAGTAACAGCATGACGCCTCGTGTTCATCTGAGAGCCACCTCATTTGCGGATATCAGCAATCGTCAAGATGATCTGAACTGCAATGAAGTGACTGATTGAGATGATCAACATGGGACTCTTACAGCAATCGGCGATTTATCAGCTTAGTCTTGACCTCCATACCTAGATGTGCTAACCGCAGTGTCACACAACAAATTCAGGATGGCAAATAAGTCTGCATGAATGACGGTGGCAGGTCTGAAACTACATGTAGTCTTATGGTTGGAATGTTATTAAAATTGGCATTATTTTCCTTAAGCGTGGATCAAAAAATGCGACGGACAGTGCGCTTGGTTGCGGGAATAAGTGCAAAAGAATTTTAATCATTGTATTCTGTTTGGGTTACCATCACACTCTGTCACATTTCACATGAGATTTAGAAACTGATTTCTCTCTCACTCAGAAAAATTGTTCCATCTCCTTGATTTATTTTCTTCAGTGTCGTGATTAAAAATGGGTATAGGAACATACCTTTATCCCGTGTAAATTTTGCGTCAACGTAACTTTTAAAGGGTGACTGACTCAGCTTGCCAAAGCGAACAATTTTTTTTTATTCCAACAAAATCTCAAAGGACAAGTTCAAATGTATAGTTATATTTTTTTTTTACTTTACTGCGTTGTTATAAATTTTGATCCTTTAATTGATCAATCATTCCAAAAGCTGTAAATTATAATTAACAGCTTTTTTAATGGATTAAAAGTTGCAGCCTTTTGCTGTACGACGGCAAAAGCCACATATTCAATCCTTAAAAATTAAGACCTTCATTATTTTTGTGCCAGGGAATTCAGACAGAGTGTGATGCAATTTTGGAGAAAATTTTGATATCGTATGCCAATTTTGTGTTATTTAGCGTAATGACGAAACGCCAGACGCATTTCGTGAGTACACTGTAAAAAATTTGAGGCCGAATTAAGATGATAGCCAGAATACATAGGAATACTAAACACACCGGACCATTCCATAAATGCGAAGTGGACCACAATAATAACTAAAGGAGAATGTAAAAATTAGACTCAAATGGAAAAATAAGCTACAACTACGATGATGATACGATGAAGATGTTGAAATGATAAAATTGTTAGGTAAATCTAAAAAAATATGCAGTAAACTCCATGCTGATACGGTAAGTGAGAGAAACTGAAAAGGGGCGCATGCTTACATAAGGGAAGCTGACTCTACTACTTAATGGGCATGACACTATTAAATAATCTGGGGTGACAAGGGGAGCAAATTATTAAAAAAAAAAACTAACACTCCGCAAAACATCGAAGTGTTGGAAAAAAATGCAAATTTTAACCTTTGGCAAACCTGCAATTGTTAAGTAGTTATTAATTACATCCCTAACTTTTTCTAAACTCTTAGTGTAGATTAATCTGGAATCAACAATGCTAAAAACATTTTATTACAATTAACTTAATGACTTGACATAGACGAGGAAGAAAATTGTTAGTAGGTACTAAAGAATTATTTAACAATAGGATGCAATACTTTGCAATACAAAAGGATCACGTAACAAGTGATAGGAAAGAGAGGTGGAACAGCTTTCTTCCTGGCACTTCATCAAAGAAAATTATGGAATTACTTTCCTTAACTGTTTATTAAATTGCTGAAATTATTAGTTCAATGTTATTATCAATTTATAGGTCTTTACTTTAAGATTCACAAAGAATATGAAGAGGTTTTCTTAGGAACGCCATAGTTTTCTTTGATAATTCAATTGGAAATGAGCAATCATATTTTTACAATTTTCATAGCTTAATTGTTAGTATATTTTCGTCTGTTACCTTGTTGTGAGCCTGTGAGGCATGGCAAGTCGAGTCGGAGGTAAACTCCTCCGAAGAAGGCCCAGCCGTAAAGGTGGAGCTTTGAGAAGAGCTTGGCGACAGGCGCCCATCAGTAATTGGGAGACGTTGCTCTTGCACGCAGGCCAACCTGTAAGAGTCATAAAACACTGTCATCTACCCGCACACCATGAAGTGTCTATAATACTTTTCATCATCATCATCAACAGGTCTTATTTAGTCTCCACTGCAGGAGCACGACCCTCTCTGTGCTACCAGCGCTACATTAGCCTGATCAGTCAGAGGATATGGCCTACACTCTCCACGCTGGCCAGATGGGTTGCAGAGGTTTCTTTGATGTTTAGAAGCTTTGTTTAGCTTGTGTTTCCTAAGTCGCCTTCTACGACATCCACGGGAAGACTTGGAGTGGTCCTATTCTACTCTGCCGGGAACCACACGGCTATGCCGGGAACCACACGCCATAATACTTTTAGTAACTGGCAACTACATCCATCAGACTTATTATAATAATAATGATATTGTATCTGGCTGAAGGAAATGCGACCGGCGGCGCCCGCAGTAATCGGGAAACGTTGCTCTTGCACGCAAGCCAACCTGTACGTGTCATAAAACACTTTCATCTGCACGCACACCATGAAGTGTCTATAATACTTTTAGTAACTGGCAATTACATCCATCAGACTTTTAATAAAAATGATATTGTCTTTGGCCGAAGATAATACGACAGGCGTCCGTTAGTAATTAAGAGACATTGCTCTTGCACGCAGGCCAACCCGTTTGTGACACTAAACAGTTTAGTTTTAAAACGCACACCATAAAGTGTCAAAATGCTTTTAGAAACTGGCAGTCATTACAGATTGACAATCATAATAATTTTTAAGTTAATTTGTAGTAAAAGAGCAATATTTTATTAACTTGGATTTTTTTTTTCATATATTTTGCAATGACTAATATTTGTAATACGAGAACACTAGCGTGCAAATTATCTAATTATGCTTTTCTACGCTGATATAATTTATAGGCCTAATAACATCAACAATGCCTAAAATTTCTGATTCTTTATATATAACTTATTAGGCTTTAATGATTTGTTTGAGCTGCGACAACGACAGTACGCTCTTCATTAATATGATCTCATAAATTTCAGTGGCTCGTTGCCACATGCCACGTAAATCTGGCAGGCTTCGACATTGTAGCCATTATTATAATTATTTTTGTTTATAGTAGATCAGCAATTTGCTAAACTTCTCCTAGAAATCGACTTCCGCACAAATCATTGATACCAAATATACTTATCCCATTAGTTGTTCTAAAACAATAGTTTTTGTACCAATATAAAGTTTATGACAAAAATAAACTCATATCCGAGATGATTTAAATAAAAAGTTAGCTATTAGCTCTTTTGCCGACCTACTATTATCATTCACGCGTGTTCTGGGTTGTATCCTGATTTTTTTTCTAGGATAAGAAGTACCTCATGCTTCATACACTCTCGCACAGCACAATGCCCCAGCACTTCAAATATTTTATCGATTTACTTTATATGACATATTACGGCAAACGAGCAAGAGGTTCGCCTGATCGTAAGTGATCATCGCTGCCCATGGACAACTGCAACACTTGGGGTGTGACAAGAACGTTGCTAGCCTTCAATTTTTTCCCTAGAGTGGAGGGCGGATGGGCGTCCGGGAATCATTAAAGGTCAAGTGGTCACGACCAAAATTATGAACGAAATGACAGACTGATGAGGAAGGACTGAGAAGAAGATTTGAAAATGGAATTAGGAATTAAAAATTAATTAAGTTTCGAAATAAAAGTGGACAGGATGATAGTGATTAAAAAATGAGGTGAAAAGCAAGATGCAGCATGAAGTTATCATGCGCACCATTAAAAGCTATACCTTTTCAGGGTGACTAAAGTCCCGGTCAGTTTCTTGCAGCGACGCAGGGCCAGCTCAAGGCGCTCCGGCTCTTCTTCCAGCATCTTCTCCTTGCGGACCACCTGTAATATTTAAGATTTCACTTGTAATGTTATTTTCTTTTAAAAATCTATATTCTACCAGCAAATTTTCGTGACTATGTCAGCTGATATTATAATGTACGTCATCCGCAGATAAATCAGTTTTTTATAGGTAAAATAATTTTGATAATAAGTCTAGTGGTCTCGGAGCCTATAAAAGGCAGATCTATCTTTATATATTTATTTTCCTCTAGTAAATTTTCAGTGAGTTTGTCCGCGTAAATTATAGCCTATGTCATCCGCAGATAACTTAGCTTCGTAGAGGTGAAAGAATTTTGATAATAAGTCTAGTTGTTTCGGAGCCTATTAAATGCAAAGAAACAAACAATATAATATTTCCTATTTATAATATTAGTCATCATCATCAGGTATTTTTTAGTCTCCACTGCAGGAGCTTGGCCCTCTCTGTACTACCAGAGCCTCATTTTAGCCACAGCAGTCAGAGGATTTGGCCTACACTCTCCACGCTGGCCAGAGAGGTCTCTTTGATCATCATTATTATCATCACGTTTTTTTAGACTCCACTGTAGGAGTACGACCCTCTTTGCACCGCCAGAGCCATATATTAGCCAGGGCAGTCAGAGGATTTGGCGTACACTCTCCACGCTAGCCAGGGGTTGGAGAGATCTTTTTGATGTTTTTCAGCTTTATTTAGCTTGAGTTTGGTAAGCCGCCATTTACTAAATCTACGGGAAGACTTGGAGTGGTCCTATTCTTCTCTGCCGGGAATCACAATGCAGATGGTTTCTTTGATATTTATCAGCTTTGTTTATCTTTTGTTTCCTAAGTCGCCTTCAACGACATCCACAGGAAGACTTGGGGTTTTGTTTTGTTTTTCGTATGTGTAAGTGGCCAACACTGGTTTCAGATTTTTTAATCTGCCTTAAGGCATCTGACATAGCTTAACGACTGCCATCAACGATGGCAGCCGGGACCAACGGCTTAACGTGCCTTCCGAAGCACGGAGGAGCTCGAGATATTTTTATGCCACTTGCGGTCACCCATCCAAGTAGGGACTGCACCAGGGGTTGCTTAACATACGTAAGCGCTCATAGAGCTCACACCCACTGGACCATCGGGCTCCGGGAAGACTTGGGGTAGTCTTATTCTACTCTGCCGGGAACCACATGGCATAATATTATTATAGATAATCAAACAATATTCCTCACCTTCTCCATCTCAGCGGCGAGCTTGACCTTCATGGTCTCCTGAAGGATGGGAAACTTGAGCTTCCAGTCAGCCACGGTCTTGCTGCTCTTAGAGAGGACCATAGCGATCCTCTCTATGTCCGCCATGTTCACCCGCGTCTCCCTACAACGTTTGGAATCTTCATTTTATCTCTATTTCGCATAAATTTATTGAACTACAAATAATATATAAAAATAAATATTAATTTGCATGATTAACATATGTCTTAAATCAAAAGTATGCAATCTGCATGCAGCCGCGCAAATACATCATAATTTATGTGAATTTAGAATTTAAATATTAATAAATTCATCTTATTTTCATAGCATCGGAAGAAAATTTCTCCATATTTTAGTCGTCAAAATACCATATTTTATTATTGTTATTCATATTATTTCGATGCTTGTCGTTCATGAAGTATTCAATGCAAAATGTTTTGAGCTATTTAAACAACAAAAAGTAGGTTTGTCCGCCATGTTACTCGCGTCTCCCTACAATATTTGGAATCTTCATTTTATCTTTCGCATTGATTAATTGAGCTATAAACAAATGAATATATTAGTATACCTCTAATATGATATCTTCCATTTGGGGTAAAACTTTTGTATGTCGACAAAAAATGGTTGCACTTTGCTACCACATTTACGTAAAACAAATATACCGTTTATTTCATGATATTTCTCTCCAAGTAGCATTCCTCAACGAATTCTCGTGTAATTTTGCGTGATTCGTTATTATATGTAGAATAAGTTTTGGAAATTTTTCGACACATTGGAAATTTGTATTCATATCGAAAACTTCTACTCGCTGTAATTTTGTATAGGTAATGTTTTTAAAATTGAAATCTAATTATAAACATCAATATGCCTTATCCGGTCGTATGTACGAAATTGGTTGAGATTGGCTTAACTGTTGTAAAACTGAAACCAAACTACGTTTGTATGGGATTTCGGCTTTACGTGGGACTCTTAAGGATGCGCTAGTCGGGAACTCGAACTCGTCAGCGCACGTGACTAAAATGCGTGCTATTTCGCTGAGAAAGGGATAGACTCGGTTTTGAACGGTGCGGAACTATTCACACTGATGTATTAGCACATCGGAACAACAGTCTAGTGCGTGCAAACACAAATATTGTAGAAAATTTAAATCTTCGTCGTCTAAAAATTCGCGAGTATGCGTTTGGGAGAAGTGTTCTTGTGATAAAGCAGCTGAATGTTTTTATTAAAAGTAAAATAATTTATATTTTTTAATAACCAAACTATGCTTGTATGAATTTTGTTTTAGAGATTTTATACTCCTTCCGGTATATAATTGTGCCCAAAGATGCGTTAAAATTACGTGTTAAAACGGAATGTTTTGAGACTCATAACTTTTAAAGTACTTATAATTTTACAATTATGATTCCATACAAGCATAGATAACGACAAAACAAATCGATAAAATTAAAAACTTTAAACAGACGATACCGAACAACGGAGTCATCACCCTACAGAATTTGTATGGCGAAACACCTGACTAGCGCACCCTTAAGTACATGAATCGAATTTTCGCCATTCCGCCTCATGTCTTGTCTGGGTATCAGGCTGTTCTTCTACAAATCGCTTTTCAAAATATTATCATGTACCTAACTTTGCGCGGTTCGACATAAATAAAATCTTGAAACGAGATTTAACAAATAAATAAGTATATTGAGACAAATCACAAGATTGGAGCTTGCTTGCCCCACAGTAAGTGAAAACTTGTGTGTCGTAAGGTCTAACTCAATCATTCTACTTATATCGTATTATAAAAGATAATACTTAAATAAAATTTACCTGACAAACAATTTGATATTTTTTAGAAATGACTGGTTTTGGCTCACTGATCCTTAGGGTATTTATGGAGCTTAAAACCAAAATAACAATTATGAGTTGTACTCACAAACCGCTAGTTGACAATTTTGTAATCAGTTTAACATGATGTTCTCAATTTCACACTCTAACTAGAGCGCTGAGGACAAAGTCATCCCCTTTTAAGAGCCTCGGAATAAGACCCTTTACCTGGACTTCTAACCCCACCTCACTTGCACACAAGTGCAAAATTCACTGTATGCAGTTTTTTACCCGACTGACTCACCCACAAGGAAGGTAATGTCTTTCGCACCTATGTATGTAAGTATATATGAATGTATAAATGTATGTAAGTATGTCGGTTCCAATATTATCTCCTGTAGCCTAAATGGCTTGACCGATTTTGAAGAGCAAAGAGTTTTTTTTTAACTTGTTCACGCTGCTTTTTTACTGTGTTCCGTAGCGAATTGTATCGATGAAAAAAAAAAAAACAATTATTGTGATTTAGTAGAGTCAGCAACAGTCTTGCTGCTCTTTTTTCAACAATTTATTTTTATTAAGTGACATCAAAACAAGACGTATGTTCCCCGATTTCTCGAAGACGCCTGAACCGATTAAAGAAATTCTTTTTTTGTTTGATAGGTAATACTTTACAGATGGTCCAATTACATTTTTATCGAAATGCATCGAGCGCTTTTTGAAAAAAAAAGATACGTAATATCCAAAAAAAAGGTATTCGTTCGGTTAACACTTTCTTCCATTTTATGTTTATGCTTATTCAAACAAATTGATAGGGTTGAAGTCGGCTTTTGTTTTTTGTTAGAAGTATCTTAAATTATTTATGCATCATTTGAGTGCGTTTCATACTTGATCGGAAGAAACGATGAGACTAGTACACGCAAACTCAAACAATCCCTATACAGTCTTTTCTTAAGAATCAGTGACGCGGGGAAGGATTCTCTTCCTTAGAGCTGGCAGGTTCAGAACGCCAGATACCTATTAGCAGCCTGACCACGGAGACGCTCCACGGTGGCCTCCAGCTCGTAGAGATCATTCTCCAAGAGCAGCATATCCTGGCGATAGATCTCCTCCTCGCGGGTCAGTTCCTGGAACGAAAAGGTATTCATCATCATTATCATTTAGCCTTTTAAGTCTAATCATCATATTTTATAATAATCCATACGCTACCATATATTAGCCAGAGTAGTCAGAGGATTTGGCTTACACTCTCCAAGCTGGCCAGAGGGGTGGGGAAGTCTCTTTGATGTTTATATTTATAAGCTTTGTTTAACTTGTGTTTCCTAAGTGGCGACTTCTACGATATCCACGGGAAGACTTGGAGTGGTCCTATTCTACTCTGCCGGGAACCACACAGCATAAAGGTATATGACTCCAGCGAATATTTGTTTGTAGTATAACGCCGACGTAGCTCAGCGGATTAGCTCTTTGAAGTGGCAGTGGGCGGGGCACATAGCGCGAAGAACCGATGGCCGATGGGGCAGAAGGGTTCTCGAATGGCGACCACGTACCGGCAAACGCAGCTTTGGGCACCCACCGACTAGGTGGTCAGACGACCTGAACAAGGTCGCAGGAGGGCGCTGGATGCAGGCCGCTTCCAACCGGTCATTTTGGAAATCATTGGGAGAGGCCTATGTCCAGCAGTGGACTTCTTGCGGCTGAAATGATGATGATGATAACGCACTAGTAGTTTGTAGTTTAAGGCTTTTAGGTAATGGGTGTCATCATCAACTGCCCGTCCGGTGGTCGACTCGCAGGTATGGTATTGGGTACGTGCACTCAGCCTCCCGAGCTCATCATCAGCCTATACTCGTCCACTGTTGGACATAGGCCTCCCCAATTGCACGCCATCGAGATCTATCTTCGGCTGCTCGCATCCAGCTTCTACCAGCCATCTTGCGCAAATCATCACTCCACTCCACCTCCCGAGCTGCTACTTACTTATCCCTAATGGATCCAAGCGAATACGATTCCATTCCGGAATACCTCTATCCCGTTCTCCCAGTCCAACGAACCATGACTTTTAAGCTTCCCTCGCTTGAACAATGGTTACGATGCTTCGGAAGGCACGTTAAGCCGTTGGTCCCGGCTGTCATCGTTGATGGCAGTCGTTAAGCTATGTCAGATGCCTTAAGGCAGCTTGAAAAATCTGACACCAGTGTTAGCCACTTACACATACGAAAAACAAAACAAACAGGGGAGAACTATATCCAACAGTGGACTTCTTACAGCTGTATTATAATGATGTATTTAACGACTTTTTCTTAAGTCAAATCAAATCCATAATTCGTTTATTTTTCTCCACTAAACAAGTATTATACGTAATTTTGTACAAAAATGCCCTTCGAAGTATATCGTATGCCTACAAAGTGTACTGTGTAAATAAAATTAAACCTAAATAAACAAAAGCTAGTTGGAGAAGGAACGTGGTGCCTATGCTAGGTTGTCCTGTATTACAGGTCACCAGGACCCTCCATTAGCTTAGTTTATGTTTTCTATTATCTTATCTAATACAAAATAAACATCAACATTAGAATAACATTTGGGAAAATTACTTAAAGAGCAGTTTATGTGGAGAACTGGTGCCCATGCTAGGTTTCTAAGAAACCTGTATTACGGGTCACCAGGATTCGCCATGGATAAATTAAAAGATATAATGTAATACTTAGTTTAATAAAATAATCATTTTTACTAAACTAATCTAATCTGAAGTAAAATATGTAAGCATTTATGACAGAGTAGGGAAACAATAAAAAAAATCTAATCGTTAAAAGCCTATACTTTTAACGATTACATTTTTTTATTGCTTGTCTAGTTTAAAATATGTATTTTTTTTACCCTAGTAAAAAAAACATATTTTAAACTAGCTATTCTCATCTGAGCGTGTTCCCTTAGCTGTGTAGTACTTAGTTTTGTCTAACCCTATTTTGAGAATTGCGTTTCTTGCCCCAACAGGTATTTTGGTGGCATGATTTCCTTAAACTTTCGTCTCTCCGCCAGAATTTTCGATCTCCGCTAAAATAGCAGCTAGTCCCATCCCAATCCCAACTAATATTATAAATGCAAAAGTGAGTTTGTTTGTTTGTAACGCTTTCATGCCGTAATGACTGAACCGATCATCATGAAATTTTGCATACACATAGGGTAGGGTACTGAGAAGGACATAGGCTATTTATTACGCGGGCGAAGCTGCGGGTACCAGCTAGTTTATTTTATATTTTTTTATCACATTGTATGAAATGCAATCATCGTCATCATAAGCTTATTGCAGTGCACACATCCACATAGGTCTCTCCAAAAGAAATATTTCACTTTCCATATCTGGGATAAATGATGAGAATGCTCACCGAATCAGGATCTTGCTCGTAGAAGCTTGCAGCAAGCTCGCCAATCTTCACAATGGTTTCAGCCATGAGTTGCCTCATCTGGATGGCATGGGCCAAGGTCGAGCGGCGCAAGTTGCGGGTCTGTGGATCAGAAGGATAGACCGATTTCCTTATAAAGTAAAAAACATGATTGGATCACTGATTTTGCTTTGCTTTAGGAGTAACTAGATAGAGCAAGCCATTTTAAAATGATTCAAAGCCATATATGCCAAAGAAAGAACGAAATGTTGTTCTGAAAATGACATATTACATGATAAACACAGCTTTTACGAGAAATAAACATCAAAGGTAGGGGTAAATTAAGTGGGCATTTTATAAAAGCAGGTGGGTTAATGCAGGCAAAGCAAGAGTAGGGAAGAGTAGTTACTTATTTGCTAAGCTTGGTAGAAATTCGCTCGCACATAGCAGAATAATACATTTCGCATTTGTAACTATGTTTTGCTACAAAAATATACTCATTAGACACATTCCATTCAGCAAAGTCCTGGCGAGAAAAATTCTAAAAACATGTCCATGGAAAGTTTAAACATCAAATACATACGAAGAAATTTTTAAACATTGTTAAACGTCAGTAATAATTTTTTTGATTAGTATCAATAAAACACTGTTATTATTGATCCAAAAGATTTATAATAAAAACCCACCTCAATCCTCAAGTCACGGCTCTGCTTCTGCAAAATGCGGAGCTGGTTGAAGAATTCGGGAGTCACCGTGATGGTGTAGGTCCTCTGCGGGACTAAAGCCATCTGCTGACCCGCCAGGCCAGCCGGCTTCGGCGGAGGAGCCGGTTTGAGCCTATCGCGCTCTGTAATCATCATAAACCAGTCTTCAAATATCTTTATTGCTTTGCTCACTACAAAAATTATCAGCCAATTCACAAGCATCATTTACCCACCAATTCTAGCAATGTATTAGTAAATAAAAACCCGTGTAATATCATTGAAGTACCACATTCACCCTGGGAGATAGAAGCTCCTAGTGAGGAATAAGTGACGGCAAGCAATATATAGTGCTAGTCGCCACTTATTCGAAGATACATATGGATAAAGCAGAGGCTGTACAAATTGGTCACAGCCCAAATATATACACCAATATGGATACCAAAGAGTTACCTTGCGACGATGTCCGCGGCAATGTTGATGATTTGATTGCCGGTTTGGTCGGTTTGGTATCGGCTTGTAAATGCAAAGAAGAAAGCGGGAAGAAATCAAATACAAGAATTATGGTTATGGTTATGACATTATCTACTAGAATGACTAAAGAGATAGATACAAGAGAGGAATTCAAAACTCTGACAATGAAGTGAAATCTTATGAACATGTTCTATGAAAGATAGTTGATTCTAAAGAATTTTCACTTTATTGAGAGAGTATAAAGGTTACGGCAGCTTAAGGAAATGCACATCACACACTACAGTATCTTTATGATTACAATGATACTAACTATTAAATAAAGTAACATCAATATTGGCGTAACTTATTCACACTGTCATGTATTAGACGATCATTTTTACAGATGCAAAAATAGTGTCTAACTGAAAAAACATAAGATTTTTGATATGCAATGATTAAAACAAAATTTAATTGATGTCCAGTGCATGTAAGTTCGTTACTCTGCGTATTCGTCCCTTTATATAGCGACGAATATTAAATCTACTTTACTATTTCCTTCGGCCAATTAGTATTATTTAGAGTAGGTATTGTTAAATGTTTTATCTCTGGTGCTACTATATCACTAGGGGGTTTATTATTATCATTATGCATACCTGAATGTTGAGGCGAATGTTGTTTGGGAGAATTCAAGTCGGGTGGGTCATCACAAAATGACACACTCTTTTCAAATGACACAGATTTTTCTGAAAGAACAAATTACTGTCATCAATTCTACGTCATCACTGACGACAGAGAATTGAACAAAATGAGAGTTATTTACAAATTATATGATTTAAACAAGCAAAATTTTTGTTTTGTGTCAATATTAAAAATGTGTAGGATGTGATGTTAGTAACAAGTGTAAGGTTATAATAGGTAATAGTGATGTAGAAAGGTAAATTAGCACTATAATCGTAAAGTAAGTGATAAATGTAGTAACTTCAGAATGATGTAACTCAAATATGCAACAATTGCGAAAACATTACAAAACTTGATAGATTGTTAGTTAAAATATCTTGCCGGTGTTTTGTAAAGATGTATTAGACAAATAAACTTTACAGCAAAGTCATCTATGCCATCAACAGCAAAGTGTGAACTTTTCCTTTGAGTTACATCCTTCTAAAAGTTGGTCGAAGACTTTACACGAGCGAAAATAAACAATGACTCGTATCTACGGTGACGTCAGGACCCCAGCAACTCTACCGCTAAGCCTCTTTCTCTCTTTACTCACTGCACTCACACAAACACGTACTATACAAAGCCTGCGCGTAGACTACACACTTTATATCGGCCGATAGTATGTAAACATTGTTAATGGAAAAATAATTTTAAACGTTATTAGTTTTTTCGTTAAGAGATTTTTTTTGCGTCTTTTCTATTCACATATTTATTGACCTAGGAGCATCTATTTACGAATATATCTACAAAAGTGAAGCCTCATACATCAATGTCTTTAGATCTAAGAGTTCTAACGGGGATACTATTGTAGCATGCCCATTCTACAAGGATTCACTATATAGTCAGGTTTGCTTTGAAACAAACTATCGGCCAGTAAAAAGTCTGCAGTGTGTTAGGCAATGAAAGTCGATACATGATAATGATCGAACCTAGCATTGTCGATGAAGCTGAAAAATAAATCGATCATTATTTACGCAAGCAAGCCGGCGTGACAATGGATGAACGATGCATTGCGAATGTCATCATCATCTTAATAAGTTATACTATTGTTACTATGTTCGCGGTGAAAGTGGCACTTTCCCCTGTTCACATGGCTTCCGTGGCGTCAGTGATTATTTTACTGTAATAGAATGTGGTCGCGCCCGTCGGTTGCGGTTTGTTTCTCTTCGCTGTGACGTCAAGTGACCTCCTGTGGTGGTACACTTGGAGGCACGATTTACGCATTATTGTTTTTCATTTTTATCTTATTCTCTTGTAATTGGTATTAATCATACAAAGCCTAATGATTTGCTTAAATAAGTAAGTAGAATAGCAATTTCACTTTTAATCACAATAACATCAATGTTCGGTAAGGCGCACGCAACGAATTCACCTACTAATAGACGTATATTATTGCGTGTTCCAAGCATTGTTAATGAAATTAATTCCACTAACTTACAACTTTCACTTTTTTGAACTTATATATTTGTTCATTTTTGTGGAAATTATCAACCTTAAAACATCAGGGCTTTTTGTGAATGCGTCTTAAAATGATTGATCATGAAAATGATCATATGCATTGATCGTTACTCAAAGACGTTCAATTCAGAAAAAATAGCCTTCATAGATTGAATGATCAGTTTGGTATGGAAATTGATGCAGGTTCTTGTGCACCAAAGTGTACAACCAAGTGAAATTTCCAGTGGTTTCCTTGTTTCCCAACTGAATCCAATAACCACATTTCCATACTTTAATCATTTGTAATTGTGACCTAAATAGATATAAGAACATCACAGAAATCATCCAAGAATATAAAATATGATTTTGGGTGTTGCCACAAAATAAATGATTTGATCAAAATTTGAGGTGATAAAGTCAAAATAGGTTGTAAGGAATTAGAGATTGGTGGTGCCATAAACTGAGGAATCTTACCAAAATTTTGGAAGAATAAATAAATCAAAAGATCATGCTAAGTCCACAACAAAACGTGTTCGAGGAAGATGGAACGGATAAGACATTAGCAATACATCAGCTGAATTTTGGGCCGCGTCCAATCACACTTACGAAATTTATCTCTCCCTAATTTGGGAGGTCTCTCGTTGCTGGAAAATCTCGCGGCATCTGAGTGCAGGAAAACGCAAGCCACATTAAGATCTTAAACCTTAGACAGAAGCCGACATTTAACACAGATAAGAAGGATGTGTTAACGTATTCAACTAATAATTCGACTATATTTATGCACCGTCAACTAATTTGGTTCATAACGTGCTCACACGAATACTAGATGAATTCAAATTAAAACACCACATTAACTATTGTTTAATTAATATTAAAATTAGATCCAGTGTTACTTCACTCAACTGCATTTTTTATTCCGATGCTAATAAATTTATGTGTATTAGATAATGCACTTGTTATATCAGACAATTCGTATTATCATTATGCACATTGTATTTACTAACTGAATCGTGAGTTTTAATTTGAAAAAGAATCACGTTTTCGTTAGCGTCGTCACAAAGATATATAAATACATACAAGAAGATGTATAGGAACAAAACGCGGGGTGAGAAACAGAAGTAATTGAAGTCACATATAATGTAGATACATTACCTTGGGGCGGACCGCGCGAGGTTGAAGGATAGTTGAATTCTTGGCGCGGGGTCACTGCTGGCGGGGCCGCAGTGGGGCCACCGGGCACTTGCAGTGCTTTCTGGACCAAACCAGTCAGGTTGGCCAGTTGACGCTCCATCTTCTCAACGCGGAGGCGTTGCATATCATCTTGGGGCAGCCTATAAAATTTCAGATACAGAAACAATTCCAAATCACCTTGAGCTAAAATTGACTCGAACACAGCTTGTGTTGTCTTATAGGACACTGAAATACAGTCGCAGAAAGCTGATATCCATCGCTTAGCTTTCAAATTACCTTTAATTATCTAACATGTTATTGTGGCCACAATGTCGCTCAGCCAGAGTGGTAAAGCTCCTGTTTTCTCAAAATATCTCACAATATACACCTTTTCTTGAAAGATTTTGTTTTAGATAAAATCAAACATCATAAATAATATTGTGTATCTCGAAAAAGTTCGAGAGATATTTTAAGACTCACAGAAGGATATCAGATAAATTCTTTAGCCTTACTATAAAACTACATAGAGCAACATTAACCAACTTTTAACGATTACAAATTAATGAATAATTTTAATAAGGCGGTACAGTAGTGCCACGTTTATAAGTTACCTCGGCATTGTTCGATGGTGCAGAATAGCGCAACCGACCGCCCACTCGGCCCGAATGAGAACATCAGTGAAATAACGAACTTATTGCTACAACATAAGATGTTAGATCCAAAAGCAGTAAGACTATTGCATCTTGTACGCCTGCCGAGAATGGCCGAGACGGAGCATGGCGCGTACTCATCAGCCAATAGCAAACGGATATTTTAGCGCCATACAAAAATTTGATTTGTGCGCAGGTACATCGGTGTAACTTATAAAAGTGGTAGTACTGTACTCATTATAGAAAAAAATAACTACTACTTAAAGTTTTATTGTAAGGCTGATGAAGTCAAAAGTTAGATCATAGGTGTTGTTTTCAATGACCAATGACTAGGTCGTGAAAACGGACAAGACCAACATGACCTGAATATTGGTGGTGTTACCTGGCGTCGTACGGAGGCCTGGGCATCGGGCGAGGAGCATTCACGCCATACAGTTGGTACGCATCGTCCACGATAATGCCATCGCTGTGAATTAAAATTTCACTGGGTACTATAAATGCCTTGGACATGCCATTAAATTTTTTTATTGAATAAACCTTAAAATGATAAACATGTGTAGAATCTTGCACTAAAAATAATAGAAACGCACCAATGTTGCACTTTCCGTACTAATCATGAAGAAAAAGAACTAAGCATAATATTTTTCAATGTAATTAAATATAAAAGATCAAGAGACTCAAACTCTCAATCATTATCAGGTCTTTGTGAGTCTCCATTGCAGGAGCACGACCCTCTCTGTACTACCAGAGCCATATATTAGTCAGAAGATTTAGCCTACACTCTCCACGCTAGCCAGACGGATTGGACAGCTCTTTTTGTTTAGCTTGTATTTCCTAACTCGCCTTTACTACATCCATGGGAAGACTTGGAGTGGTCTTATTCTACTCTGCTAGGAACCAAACGGTACCAAAAAACGTAACGTAATTAATGTTGCTAAATATTTTTTTTTCTAAGATTGTTAATGTTATCAAGTGTTTTGTGTTTTAACAAACCCTTTGTCTTACCTCACTTCCTCATCGATTGCTGAAGCAATGGGGCGAGGAGTAGCGGGTGCCAGGAACTGAGTATAGTAGGGGTCTTCATAGGGCGCCCTAGCCGCCCGTTCCGGGGACGACATATATCCATCAGCGGCGTGCCCTGAGGTGAATAATACAGGAATCAGAGCTGCTTCATTAACAGTAGGAACTATATACATCTTACTTCTTAACTACTTATGCTAGCAACCAGCAAACAATCACTATTTTGATTTGGATTTTATGGCCTTGGGCTCAGTTCATCCCGCAAGAGATACATACGTGATAATATATATATTACATATATATATGTATGTATTTTACTTCTTATTACATAGACATCTTTACAATTTTCAGATTCAGTTTTTAGAATTGTCACAGTAAAGCTGTTATTGGTCACTATGTAGAAATAAAGCTTACAATTTTTTCCAGAAGATAATGAAGTACATTGGTTTCTCCATGTTCTATAAAATTTCAGTTAGTCACCAAAACTTCTTACTGCCAAAAAAAAGTGCAAAGATAACACTGGAGATCGATAAATATAATATCATCGTCACAAAGCTAACACACATTATATAAGAAAAAACATATGTATATACAATAACTGTGTTAAGCTATTCGAGTAAAATGTACAAAGCATGCGAATAGAAGATACTTAAATTCATCTGGCGTTAAAATTTACTGCTGTGTGGTAATTTACGATATTGAAACCAATGTGACAGAATTTTGTTAAAGAGAAGATTTAAACTTATTTTTAGTAAAAGATACATATTATGCTGTCTTAGAAGTAGAAAAATATGAAACGTCTAGAGAAGACGATGAAGAGCGATAAGGGAATTTTATTTAAAGTCTTAACAAGAATAGTGGTTACGGTGAATACGTATTTCATCGAAAACAATTGTAATAGTTGAAGATACAAAGAGGGTCAACCTTCACCCATCTGTTAACTCGATGAAAATTATTTAGTGTTGAAAGGTATCACGATATTGCTGCCTAAAAATTTTTTCAAAAATATCAATTTTTTATTATTGACTAAACTTAATAGTTATGACGGGAAATAATTGACTACGAAAACTATCCGTCTTTTTTTATGTTTCATACATTCACTATGCTTGTTTCCGTATTCTATTGACATATATTGTTAAAAAATTAAATGCAATAAATAAAAAAGAAGTCCTTTTAGACTTATCTTTTCTTTATTGCATTTATTTTTTTACCGCTCAAACAATATACTTAACAATATATGTCAATAGAATACATAACAGAAATTTTAGGGAAACCACTAGCGATATACTCGTAAGATACGGTAAAAAATTCCACGCAGGCAAGATATTTTTTCTCCACAATTTGTATCGAGAAAACTGATGAGTGAACACCGACGCCACTTCGGATCTAACATCATAATAAACGTGCGTTTAGCAGCACAGGTTATACAGTCAGCAAGCCAGCAAATAAGGTCGAAAGCAAAGATACTGTGGATTGGCTTGGGTTACCAGGAATGGTGTACAGTTGGTCGGCGCGAGGGTAATCGGCGCCTCCGTAGGGGTAACACCTGTCTGACCCACTCCCAGCAATGTTTGTACGAAAAGGCTTGGCCGGCGCACCTACACATACACCTTTTTGTACCTGATTTTACCATCCCTGAACCTTTTGATGATCATCATCACCCGGTCTTTTTTAGTCTTCACTGCAGAAGTACGATCCTCTATATACTACCAGAGCCATATTTAAGCCAAAGCAGTCAGAGGATTTGGCGTACTAGACGGGTTCGGGAGGTCTCTTTGATGTTTATAAGCGTTTATAAGGCTCTACGCGCAAAATGTTGCGTCAATTTTTTTAACAGGGGGCACACTAGGCACAGTAGCGACGCCAATCATTTTATTCCTAATACTTTACAAATAGAAAGAAATTCAAGAATGTAAATCATATAAGCACTAGTAAATAAAATAAAACGGCCGTTTTTGGCGGTAATCACATTCTCATAATTCTTATTGATTCTGATAATATTAAACATGATTCCAAAAATACTTCAGGTTATTTACTAGTGCTTATATGATTTACATTCTTGAATTTCTTTCTATTTGTAAAGTATTAGAAATAAAATGATTGGCGTCGCTACTGTGCCTAGTGTGCCCCCTCTTTTCTTTATTCCTCAGATACACCAGCCGTAGGCCTCATATACGTAAATACTGATGAAAGTACTTGCGATTCGGATATAAATGGTTGAAAAGTATAATTTAAGGATGAAAGGAAAGCATTTGAAGGAAATGTACGAAATAAATTTTACTTTAACGGTTCATTACTCTTGTTTGATTTGACGATGGGAAGTACACACGAATTCAAAGGTTACTCATAAAATAATATTTTTCTGAGGTATATTTCGCCTTATTTCAACACTAAATTAAGTTGATCATAAGCAAAGTTAAATCTGTTTATAAGTGATTTTTCTTGGGGTCTATAAAAGGCAAAGTAGAATAAAAAACATTATAAGTAAGTGTATGAACTGGAAGAGACAATACCAAGGGTGAAAATTTCTCCATTACTAAGTGAACAAGATGATTTGGAGTAGTAAATAATTTTTCTATTGCTCAGTGAGCAGTATGACTTGGAGGAGTTAATACCAAGGGTAGGGTGACAATTTCTTTATTGCTGCCTTCAAGATATATATAGCTATATCTCTCTCACCTTAAACGAGAGTCCTAGACTACCCTTACTGATGGACATCGTAGCCATGAGATATTTTATTCAAGACCAAATTACAGTCACTTTTGTCGTATGTTAAGACCACCTCTTGTCAAATAGATAGTGGAGTATTAAGTTTTAATGAGGATCAATAATCAATCAATATATTGATTTCGTTGTTCTGGCACCTAAATATTTTGTTTTATTACACTTCTAATAAGATAAACCTGTACACCTAACAGTTTAATATTTTAGGTCGGGGAAAAGTGATTTTATAGTTTTTATGTATATGGCTGGCTTTTTATACCTTTTCAAACGTAATTTTTTTAAGAAATATAAATAATTGTTAATAGTTGTCCAACCACTGTTTTATTGTCTTTTGAATCAAGGTACTTTTTGTTTATTTAAATTAAATATTTTGATGTTTGTGAGAAAAATAGCGAAAAATGCTAAAAAAGCCGCGAATTACATTTTGATGTTTATGGACATACTGCAGCCCCATTAGATCTAGCAGAAAGTTGTTTTAAGCATTTTCTGTCTGAGTATTCAATGTCAAAGCTACAGCTTTTTTGTATACTTAAATGAATAATATCTTCATAAAAATTACGAATATCTTTTTCCCCGACCTAATGCATATAATAGTGTCAGCTTTATAAAAGCGGTAATTTTTTTTTAATACTGTTGTGTTCCTTTATTCGTTGCCCTAACAAAATCTTTGCATGACCCAAGTGACCAATACATTATTTATCGTCATTTGTTTTAATCTTATTATCCTTCTTACCTGCACCGGGGAGAGTCTTCACTCGATCAGCGGGCACCGGAGGGGCGGCGGGGGAGAATGCACGCATCATGGAACCCCCTCGAGGGAGGGTGCTCGGAGCCTGGGCCCCCATGTAGTAGGCTGGGGCCTTCACCTGAAACAGGAAAGAATAAACTTGAATCATCAGCGCCGTTTTCAGCCTCCACTGCAGGAGCACGACCCTCTCTGCGCTACCAGAGCCATATATTATCTAGAGCTCCGTGGCGCAGCGGTCAACACGCTAGCCTGCGACACGGGGGTCCCGGGTTCGATCCCCGGTCAGGTCACTATGGAAAAAGATCTTTTTCATATTGACCTGGGTCTTGGATATTTATCTATATAAGTATATATTATAAAATATAGTATCGTTGAGTTAGTATCCTGCGACACAAGTTCACAACTTACTGTGGGGCTAGCTCAATTTGTGTGATATGTCCCTATTTATATTATTATATTATTTATAGAGCAGTTAGAGGATTTGGCCTACACTCTGCACCACGTTTGCCAGACGAGTTGGAGAGGGGGAAACTGGTCTTTTTGATGTTTGTAAGCTTCGTTTAGCTTGCGTTTCCTAAGTCGCCTTAAATTTGAACACTCCTTTGATTTTCGTACTTGTAAGTGATCATGACTGATGTCACGTTGTTCAAAAGGCATCTAACATAGCTAAATGACTGCCATCAAAGTAGTTAATAATAATGAATAAATAAATATAAATATATACGAACAAATCACACAGATTGAGCTAGCCCCAAAGTAAGTTCTTAAGTAAGACTTGTGTTATGGGATACTAACTCAACGATACTATATTTTATAACAAATACATATATAGATAAACATCCAAGACCCAGGTCAATCTGAAAAATATTATTTTTCATCTTGACCTGACCGGGGATCGAATCCGGGACCATCCGTGTCATAGGCCGGCGTGTTGACCGCTGCGCCACGGAGCTCGTCAAAGTAATAGTTAAACCGTAATAGTTTGCGATTTGTAATTACCATAGAATCTGGATAAATTATGGCGCTATAATGGATAAATCTATAATCTGGATAAATGATGATAAAAAGCAATAATAAAAATCTAAAGAAATAATTTATTTAAGACTTTTAGGGTTCCGCACAAAAAAACGGAACCCTTGTCGTGCGTCTGTTTGTCTGTCCGTCCGTCTGTCACAGCCAATTTGCTCCGAATCTACTAGACTAAATCGGGTGAAATTTGATAGGATGGTGTAATTCTATAGCCTAAACACAGATATACAAATAAAATAAATGTTTCTTTAATTTCCCAATTTCCCAAATAATCATGAATGTTTTTTTTTATTTGATTGATTTTAATGTTATGTGTGCAATAAATAAAGAGATATGATAAAAAAAAAAAAAAAAAACCCAAAAATGATTCTAAGAATAAGGTTCTCAAATATATTTTTTGAAAGACGACAAATATGACTATCCCTGATTTCCGAAACTACAGAGACTTAAATTTTGAAAAAATAGAAAACAATGATCAATTAATTTCTTGTAGATTAGGTAAAACCTTAAAAGAATTGAAAAACAAGTGGTAACCTTTGACATAGTACGGAACCCTATTCACGCAATTTAACTCACACTTGGCCAGTTTTTGAAGTTAAATTTGTATTTTTGTACGGAATCCTAGTTGTTTGAGTCCAGCTCACACTTGGTTAGTTCTACTAATCAATCAAAATTTCTCATACAAATAATATGAAAACAATACAAAACAAAACACTAATTGTTTATACAACAATATAACAATATTAGTTACTTTACGATGGGATAGTCCACGTACAGTCACAGACCAGCTATGTATAGAATGAAATCACTTTGTGGTTTACAAACAGACAGCAATAACAATGTTTGTAAGGCGAGATGGCTTCAGTGCTGAGTTTGAATGTGCAGTGAAAACACGATTATTTTTTGAATAAATATTAATAGTTCTATTGTACATAAATTGTGTAAGAATAACAGATCTTATTTCTTAAACGGATTGCTATTGTAGGCTAGCCTGGGTAACTCCCTTATAAATTGGAGCGGTTATTCTGGCATCTCTAAAAGGGGTTATCGAATCTCTAATCTGATTTTTAATACCGAAATGATTACTTGTTTATTTTTGATGGTCGAGTAAGAATAGAAAATTCACACGAAAGTATTAAAAAATTCCATAAATTGACGCAAAAATTGTTATTGTTTTTGAGTCTCTCCAGATAATTTTTTTCACTATTTCCTGTAACTTCTAGCATCCATATTCATTATTTAGTCACGATAATTTCTAGAGTACCTATATTAGTCTTATTTTTCATATTTCCTGTCTGTAACTGGGTGTCCGTGAAAGGCTAAATAAAGCTCAGTAAGTGCAATTAATGATGATGATGATGAAGTGCAATTACGCATACTCCTAAAATAATTAAAATATCAAAATAAAATAAAACAAAAGTGACCTTTTTTAGAAATAAATCTGTTGGAAATCTTTGTAAAAAAGACGATGACATGACAAAAAGCTGAGTTAATCTAAAAAAAATGTTGTGGTTAAGAGTATTAGTGATTTGGACAGTGGTTACAACCGCGCCCGCAATCAACCGACCAGTGTACAAGGTGGTATTGACTCAAAAAGGCTTTGCGCAGGTAAGCTCACCTTTCAAACTCTTAACCCTTTACAAGGCAGTAGGTATATTCAATAGTCATTGTTTTTGAACCATATCTCTTGAGCAAAAGCTTCAATTTCTAGTGGCTGTATATTTGCCACTGCCTTGAAAAGGTTTGATTAAACAAATGTCACACGAGGCAGACTTTCTACAGTCATAGATTTCGGTCGGGATATACAAATGAGGGGACTTAGAATTTTTTTTTTTCGATTTTCTGATGTCCTATTAAGACTAAAGTCATACTGTTGAAAAGAGTTTCTTTCGGCGTTTCTTTTCTGCAAAGGTCGGTTCTGAAACGCTAGTAGTCTATACGAGTAGCTTTTAAACAGTAATTAGTAAAATGCATAATACTTAGCAAGATAATTTTAAATGTGATTTGACGTGAAAAGTGTCTGTGATTATATATCTGTGGGTATTTTTTGAATAAACGTTTTAAATCTTTTAAATTATATAATGGTAAAAGATACCATTTTCTTTAACCGTTGCATAGGAGGGCACCTCCAACCGCCAACTTTAGTAAGTGTATAACATACAGTGACATATATGTAAATAATATAAGTACTAACACTTATGACTCGATAAGCAAAGTTATCAATGTTCGACGTTTTAACTATATCTGCATTTTTTATCTGGGATAAGAAGGCAAAAAAAGGTGTGTTAGAGGACGAGTCTAGCCATCAATAGTTAATTACGAAGGTTTTCTTAAAAAACTTATCTTAACATATCTTTGTTTTAGTCTTTTACTGCAGAAATGAGAAAAGTTCAAAGAACATATACATATTCATGTCATGCCTAAGATTTAAAGCATATATTATGTTTGTTATACTTTAAATCTTAGGCATGACATGAAAATGACTATTATGAAATTAATACATCAATTTTAAATATTGAACTGAAATTTGTGTATTCAAAACAACAAAAGTGATCAATGATCACTTTTGCTCATTTACTCTTTTTCTTTAATACACAAATTTTAGAACGCATATTTCTAAAATTTATTGCTTAGGGATCTTACGCACAGCCCTAATTTCCATACTCCATTCTCATCAAGGGCACTTTTATGAGCTCCGCGGCCGTTCCCAAAGCTTGCTTACTTGTAAAATGCGCGAAGAATATAACAAACAACTGTCATTAATCGTCGTTAGGCGTAAAATACCGAGACTCCAGAAGGAGGACCAGATTGTATTATACAGCGTGTAAATTGACTCTTGACAAACCCTTAAAGGGGTGATTCAGCTCGTCAATACCAACAACTTATCCTATGGGATATATATTGCGTCTCAAAAAGTTTCGATACTTTCATAGAAAAGTGTTCAGCCGTCAAAGGGCAATTTGTATGGCAATGTCATATTTATGGTCTGAGTCTACCCTTTAGGGGAATGTCAAAGGTCAATTAAAGTGCTGTATGCTATTAGGCAAAGAAAAAAAAACATAGAAGCCAGCTACTCATTCGGCCCGAAAGGGTTGCTTAAAAGATGTGCCGAGGAAAATAAAAACTTTCATGGTGGCATACATAATTAAGACCGTCCATATTCGTCTGTTGCGTCAACTTCGATATTTCCTGCATATTTATATGGTACAACGATGACTTGCTGCTGATAGAAACAATAAAATGAACAAAAGTAAGAAAACGATTCTGCAATTAATTATCATACCTAGATCCAAGCATGCATGATTGTGTGCCACAGTAGCTTAAAAGGGCGACAGCTCAGCACAATGTCACTCAGATTAATTGCTCTTTTCAGCTAGCACCCTTGAAAGGGCTCCTCCAATTCACAAGTCAGCCATTTTGATCCGTATCTAATTAAACCACATTCAAAAAGGACCTTACTTTATGAAACCTGAAAGCTAGCAAGTAATTAAGTATATTAATATATTAAGTACGCGTAAAATAGTGAATTAAGTAAAGTTAAGCACTAAAGATATCAGATAACTATTGAATCCGAAATAATCTCAAACGCTACGAGGGTGCTCAAGGGTGCTCAGGTTTACTCCTTCGTTATTTGTGCTCTTGGCTAGTACATTTTGATAAACAACAGTTAAGATGAGTCACGAGATTAAACACTGGCAATTTAGTATTTTAGAAGCGTTTAACTATTCTTCCATGCTGGTTTGAGAAAGAAGGAAGAACAAAGAATAAACCAGCTGCTTTTCTGTTCGCGTAGACCATAAAAGTCGGTCAAGAGGTTGGGCTAAAATCTAATAAATTGACTTAAGAGTCGCCTGGAAGCGCATGTCTCCATACAAACGGAAAAAGGTAATTGTGGCAATATTTGGTAATTTTAGGGCAAAATTAAGCATCCAATCAATTAATCTCATTATAATCTACGTACGTTCCTACACAGTTTGGTTAAATTATCAAATGTTTGAGAATTATACGCCTCTCAACATTTCCATACAAATTTGAAAAGGCTTGTAATTCCCAAACCATTGGTATTTTAACCAAGTTGTATAGGAACGCACGTAGATTATAATGAGATTCATTGATTGGATGCTTAATTTTACTCCAAAATTATCAATTATTGCCACAATTCCCTTTTTCCGTTTGTATGGAGACATGCGCGTCCAGGTGACTCTTAAGGAATTTAATAAATCACGTCAACAGACAATGTGGCTAGCAACTATCACTATTTTGATTCTACTTTCCACCGCTCACTAACACGCTAAACGTGGCCTTTAGGTTTTATGACCGTAGGCTTTGTCTACCCCGCAAGGGATAAAGATGTGATTATATGTATGTATGTTTAACAATATTATAATTTGAGAAATGCTTTTGTGGGTTTTCCTTGACTTCATAATTGCTTTGAGTAACAAAATGTTGACAACAAACCAATGCAATGTTGTTACCAATATCGTACGGTTTTATAAGAATGTGGTTAACCACTAAACCTCAAAGATATAACTGTTCCAAAGATTTTATCTAGGTGAATTGAATGTGAGGTTTGTAGATGTAAGCGCCATGTGGTCACAACCTCTAATTCGTACGATTTCTTCGGGGACTTGAATATAGATGTCTCTACTGATAATGTCACAATTTTGTGCTCGCGTGGAACTTTTACAATATCTTGTTTCTTAATTTCAGAGTCAGGCCAGCGTGGAGAGTGAAGGCCAAATCTTCCACTGCTCTGGATAAATAGCTCTGGCAGAACAGAAAGGGTTATGCTCCTGCAGTGGAGACTAAAAAAAGCCCTAATGATTATGACGTTCCCTTATACATATTGTTACGAACTCCTTAGTTTTTGTATATATTTTCCTTTTCATAAATATATTTTGCTATCGTTTTTATACTGTCAGTTTTTTGTGGTTGTCGTCAATACAAAGTTTACCAAGGAAGTGCTTAAAATTCATTTCTCTTTTACATTTTCGCTTTTTTATTTAGTTTTCATCTCCATGAAGTCCGCCCGCCAGACATATTGATGACGTTACTGTCACATTTTTGCTTTCAGTTTATTCAGTACGATGTGGAAACGCCCCCGTTAGTCGAGTTCACCTTCTGCACCTGGGTTCGTCTGTACAACCTTGCAAGGGAGCAGACCATCTTTTCTTACATCGGTAAGATTTTAAGATAGTAAATTTATGTTTTCTTATGTTTTCGCGATTGTTACACATTTAAATAAAATTATTTTAATACGGTTTTTATCGCGTTTATTACATTATTTATACACCTAACGTTTCGAGCACTTTACAGTGTTCGTGGTCGCAGGTAGACTAAGTTGACATTTGTCTATCGTTATCAATAAATATTTTAGGCGGTAGATTTTGCAGTTCTTATAAAATACTAGACAAATGTCAACTTAGTCTACCTGCGACCACGAACACTGTAAAGTGCTCGAAACGTTAGGTGTATAAATAATGTAATAAACGCGATAAAAACCGTATTAAAATAATTTTATTTATGAATTATTAAAAACAAAGAACTAAACTAACATATGAACCATAACTAAGATTAAAAACTAATCCTAAAACAAAAACTAACCTACAAAAAATAACATTAAAAATAAACATCAAGATAAATAAAAAATTGAAGCCCAATCGCTGTGGTCAGCGGGCAGGGTGCCCAAAAGGATGGCGGCATTTCCTCGCTGGGTGGCTAAACCCTAACAGGCCATAGGCCGTGGTGGCCCAGGGAATCAATATGTCCCCCGCATTGGCAGCGATGAGGCTCATTCGTCCTGGCCCCAAGACGAAGACAAATATATAAAACAATATGTTATATAATATATATAATATGTAATATAATAATAATAATAATAAATACAGAGGGAGAAACCAATATGACGGCGTATCGTCCTAGAATGCTGTCTTTGTTTCAGGCCCTTGAACCAGCCATCACCGTATCTGCACAGCGTCTATCGGATCAAGTGCGTGTCATCCAACGTAATAAACGATTGGATGACGCTGTGCTTGATCGGCTTCGCCTGGAGGCGTTACCTGATCGCCCAACTGCCGCTATACCACAGGGGCCATCTATCGTGCCGAGAAATCGGACGCCAGTGCCTACCCAGTCACTGGACGTGGTGCAGTTGGCCCCTGTGTCTGATGAGAGCGACAATGCGATAAGCGTAAGTACCCAGGCCCATGAGCACTTGAGGAGGACTTTGGATGAGACGATCGCTCGGTATCGTGCCACACCTGACTCTAGGCCACGGATACCTCGCCTGCCTACGAATAGGCGTAATTTGGCGCTAATAGGAGTTCTGAATGATCTGCTAGCCCCGTATTTAGAGGCTAGTGTGGATCTTGTTGATACTCACTCAATCTTATACTGTGGGGCCATTGCGGCGTGTCGGGTTGCAGGTGTTAAGTTTCTTGGCACCGACCGTGCATCTCGGCCCGTCGATGGTATACCGGCATGGCAAAAACGGATTGAGCGACGTATCAGCATATTCAGGACTCTCATTGCAAAGTTAATTTGCTTCAGGAGGGGCAACAACCGCCCCCGTGTCATGCGCTTCGTAAACCAGGCCTTCGCGGGTACTGGTGTCAGGCCCGACGACTACATGGCCTGTATTACGGAACGCATTGACTTCCTGAAGCAAAAGGTCTATGCGTGGGCGGGACGTATCCGTCGTTACAGAGAGCGTGTGGAGCGATTCCAGCTAAATCGTCTCTTCCAAAGTGACCAAAGGAAGGTGTATAGGAAGTGGGAGGGAACTGAGCAACGTGTGACCGATGGGCAGCTACCGGATGCTACTGCTATGACTAATTTCTGGCGTAGTATTTGGTCGGTGCCAGTCGAGCACACAGAGGGTGATTGGATGACTGTGGTTGAACGTGAGTGTGAGTCCATCGAATCCATGGGGGCTATAACGATCAGCCCCGATGACATAAGTTGTGCGATCCGTACGACGCAGAACTGGAAAAGCCCTGGGCCGGATGGATTGCACAACTTCTGGATAAAGTGGATTCGGAGCTCACATGAGCGTTTAGCCGCACAGTTTCAACAAGCCCTCGAGCTTGGTTCCTTACCATCTTTTCTTACGACTGGAGTCACCTTCCTGCTCTATAAATCTGGCAGTACCACGGATCCTAAGAACTTTAGACCAATTACGTGCTTGCCAACATTTTACAAGCTCCTTACATCCATTTTGAGAGCAAAAATTAACATGCACATAGTTACAAACAAAATTATGGCTCCCTCTCAAAATGGGTGTAGGGTCGGGTCCCGTGGTACCAAAGAGCTCCTCCTCATGGACATGACCATTTGCAAGCAAGTCCAACGGAACAAGACAGCCCTCTCAACTGCTTGGATTGATTATAAGAAGGCCTATGATTCAGTGCCTCATTCATGGCTGGAAAGGATCTTAGAGTTGTATAAAGTTAATACGACTTTGAGATCCTTTCTTGGCACTTGTATGCGGCAGTGGACCACAGTCCTTCGTCAGCCAGGTGGAGGGGATGGCTCCTCGGATCCGATGGACTTGATAAGGATCGAGCGAGGCATTTTCCAAGGCGACAGTTTGAGTCCCTTGTGGTTTTGCCTAGCTCTGAATCCCCTCAGCACCTTACTGAGGGATTCAGGGCTGGGTTACCGCCTCCGAAGAGATAGAGAGACTATATCTCACCTGTTGTACATGGATGATTTGAAATTATTTGCACCAAAACGTCCTGACCTGGTTGAACTACTGAAAATCACAGAAAATTTCAGTAGCTCTATCAGGATGGAGTTTGGTGTTGATAAATGTGCGGTCATGCATGTCCAACGGGGGAAAGTTGTAAATTCAACAAATTTACAACTTTCTGAGACAATGTCTCTTAGATCTCTCTCGGAGACAGAAACTTACAAATATCTTGGTATGTCACAGTCATTGAGTATTGCTGATGGGGACATAAAGCAGGCTGTGAAAGAGCGTTTCTTCTATCGTCTGACAAAGGTACTTAAAAGTTTTTTGTCAGGGGGTAATAAGGCGCGCGCTTTCAATGCTTGGGTAATGCCCCTACTCACATACTCCTTTGGCATACTAAGATGGACCCAAACTGAGTTAGAAGCCTTGGATAGAAGAGTCCGTCAACAACTTACAACGCATCGCATGCTTCATCCACGGTCATCTGTTATGAGACTGTACATCCCACGTAAGTGTGGAGGTCGTGGTTTTTTAAACGCCAAAACTCTCCATAACCGTGAGGTGTGCAGTCTTAGGGATTACTTCCTAAACAATGATTGTGGGATGCATCGCGACGTTGTAGTAGTAGATAGGAGCTTCACGCCGCTCTCCTTGGCAAACGAGAATTGGCGTAGACCAACGGTGTTAAGCATCGAAGACCGCAGGAGCATATGGAAGAGCAAGGAGCTACATGGGCGGTTCTACCGGGCCTTAACAGGGCCTGATGTAGATCTGCTCGCGTCGGTGAACTGGCTACGTTTTGGTGATCTTTTTGGAGAAACCGAGGGTTTTGTTTGTGCAATTGCAGACGAAGTCATGATGACGAACAACTATCGGAAGTATATCCTGAAGGACGGTACGGTCGACATCTGTCGGGCATGCCGCCGTCCCGGTGAGTCACTCAGGCATATTATTTCCGGTTGTTCTCATCTGGCTAACGGAGAGTACTTGCACAGACATAACCTTGTAGCCAGGATCATCCACCAGCAACTTGCTCTTCGATATGGTCTTGTGGAATCTGAGGTGCCGTACTATAAGTACACACCAACGCCCGTTCTCGAAAATGGTCGTGCCACGCTGTATTGGGATCGATCTGTCATTACGGACAGGACTATTGTTGCCAATAAGCCTGACATCGTTCTGACAGATCGATCAACACGCCAGGCAGTGCTCATTGATATCACCATTCCGCATGATGAAAACCTCGTGAAGGCCGAGAAGGACAAGCTCAGCAAGTACCTTGACTTGGCCCACGAGGTAACCGCCATGTGGGATGTGGATTCAACGATCATTGTCCCGATAGTCGTATCTGCGAATGGTCTTATAGCGAAGAGTCTTGACCAACATCTAAAGAGGCTTTCGCTAGATGGCTGGATCAAGGGACAGATACAGAAGGCAGTACTCTTGGATACGGCACGTATTGTCAGAAGGTTTCTTTCTCTGGTGCCCTGACCGCTGGTAGCTTGAGCCTTGCTCCGCTGCTGGCGGCACTCTAGGTTTAGGTTTTTATAAAGTTTTTATGTTATGTATTATATTTTTATATTTTACTTTTTATGTCAATTTTATAAAAACCTAAATCTAAGACTAAAGAAATAAATAAAGAGAATAATAATAATAAATAATAATAAAATGTATTTATTTCCTCCAATAACTTACAATTCTGTACAAAATATGCAACAATACAAAACAATACACAAAGAGAACTAAAACAATAAAACAGGTAGAAATGTAATTGGAGGACTGGTGCCCATGCTAGGTTTCCGAGGAACCTGTAATTACGGGTCACCAGGACTCGCTATCTCCTAATTAACTTTATTAACAAATCTCAAAATATAATTTAAACAAAACATAAAGTATTTACATAACTAAGTTATAAATTAAATTCTTAACAAGGACATAAAACTAATAAAAGTGTAAAAGTGTAAAAAAGCAACATTACATATGAAACATTAAAGTATAGTAAAAATATATCTATTATTATTATAATTTACATCTATACAGGTAATACGCAAATGTCATAGCACAGTCACCATAAATTGTTCGGTCTCTTCGTATGTTAGTTTAAGTAACCACTCACGTACAACTCTTTTGCAATCATATCTATTTAGTCTATATAAAGGCACTTTGCTGTTCATTTCCTTGTAGAGAAAAGGGCCAAGAAAGCAGAAGAATTTTTTGGAGAACTCGGTGTTAAATAATGAAATAGAGGGGTTAATTATCCTATTACTTCTAGTAAGAAGTTGCGGAAGGAAAGGGAGTCTTGAATGTTGCTGCATTATTGTTGCAAGAAAAAAGAGCTGTCGTACTGTTAGTACCTCACAAAATTTGTAGAGGTCTGATGTAGGGTATCTGTATGGCTTGAAAGCCATAAAAGGATAAATAATCTTACCGATATTATATTACATATTATATATAATATATATAATATGTAATATAATATCGGTAAGATTATTTATCCTATTCGCTACATTTTATAAACAAGCGTAACCTATTATATAAGTGTTTAAGGCGTTTGCCTGTTGACCCACGACCCCCGGGTCCATCAGGTCCAATACCTATACAGCTTCCTTGGTCCAGTGGTTAAGGCATTTGCCTTGTTGACCCGGGGGTCGTGGGTTCGATTCCCACGGGAAGCAAACTTTGTTGTTTCCAGTTTGGTTAGGACATTGCAGGCATGAATCACCTGATTGTCCAATAATAATAAAGATAATTCCGTGCTTCGGAAGGCATGTTAAGCCGTTGGTCCCGGCTGCCATCTGGTAGGAACGTGCGTTACCGTTAAAGAAACGGTGCCGTTAAAAGAACCACGTCACAGGCCAAGAGGCGGTTCCAAAGAACTCTGACTCCAGGGTGTGCATAGTCGACTGACCGTGTCACCTACTAACATACAATAAAACACAGGATATTCGATATCTTTACTCCCAAAAACATACGGTTCCCAAGAGTAGAGAACTAGCAGATGTCCCGCAACTTCATCCGCGTAAATTATAGCGTATGTCACCCGTAATAAATTAGCTATCTATAGGGAAAGAATTTCGAAAATCGGTCCAGTAATTTCAGAGACTATTAAATGCTAACAGACATACAATAAAATCTTTCCTCGCCCCAATTGATGGTCTTCGTTGTTTGTTGTTTTTCCGAGGAGCCCGATGGTCCAGTGGGTGTGAGCTCTATGAGCGCTTAAGTATGTTAAGCAACCCCTGGTGCAGTCCCTACTTGGATGGGTGACCGCAAGCGGCATAAAAATATCTCGAGCTCCTCCGTGCTTTGGAAGGCACGTTAAGCCGTTGGTCTCGGCTGTCATCGTTGATGGCAGTCGTTAAGCTATGTCAGATGCCTTAAGGCAGCTTGAAAAATCTGACACCAGTGTTGGCCACTTACACGTACGAAAAACAACAACATGGTCTTCGTAACAGACCGAAACTAGTCGGCAGATCCGACGTAATAAAACGTGAGTAAAGCCGTGTTTTCATAATGAAAATCTTTCCTCTTTATAATATTACTAGCTGTTATCCGCGGGTTCGCCCGCGTAATATATAGCCTATATCCTTCTTAGTACCCTAACCTATGTGGATGCCGAATTTCATGATGCTCGGTTCAGTAGATAGAACGTGAAAGCGTAACAAACAAACAAACTCACTTTCACATTTACAATATTACTAGGTGTTATCCGCGGCTTCACCCGCGTAATATATAGCCTATGTCCTTTTTAGTACCCTAACCTATGTGTATGCAAAATTTCATGATGATCGGTTCAGTAGATAGAACGTGAAAGCGTAACAAACAAACTCACTTTCGCATTAATAATATTAGTTGGGAAGGGATATTTGGTATTGGTATGTCCTCTGACTACTCAGGCTAGTATATGGCTCTGGTAGTACAGAGAGGGTCTGGCTCCTGCAGTGGAGACTAGAAAGACCTAATGATGATGATGATGATGTCACCCGCAGATAAATTAGCTTTGTCTAGGTCAAAGAATTCATTAGTTCATTAGTTTTCATCATTCATTAGTTTCGGAGACTATTCAATTCAATCAAACAACCATACAATCAAATCTATCCTCTTTAAAATATTATTGAATAGATGTTAAGTGTAGGTTCACTCAGACGGTTACCCAAATAGTGTTATTCGACTCAAACGGGTAGGGCCAATTAAAGCATATATGTTGATAACTAAACGTGGGCAGAGTTAACCATACCAAATTCGCAAACATTGGGCAAAGTTGTTGCGTTGTTATTCTATTTGACCCCCTTCAAGCATGTGGTTCAAAATTGCTTCATCACACTTGCATTTTGAGTTTTGAAACAAGTAGGTACGTAGCTAGCCTTAGATTTAGCTTTGATGTATATGTTTTGCCGTGTGGTTCCTGCCAGAGTAGAATAGGACCACTCCAAGTCTTCCCGTGGATGTCGTAAAAGGCGACTTAGGAAACACAAGCTGAACTAAGCTAACAAACATCAAAAAGACCTTTCCAACCCGTCTGGCCAGCGTGGAGAGTGTAGGCCAAATCCTCTGGCTACTCTGGCTAATATATTGCTGTGGTAGTACAGAGAGGGTCGTGCTCCTGCAGTGGAGACTAAAAAAAACCTAATGGATGGATGATGGATGTATATGTTTTGTCTATGTTTTACTATTAAGTACTAATTGTAAACATGTCGAGCTCCATGGCGCAGCAGTCAACACGCTAGCCTGCGATACGGGGGTCCCTGGTTCGATCCCCGGTCAGGTTACTATGGAAAAAGATCTTTTTCATATTGACTTGGGTCTTGGAAGTCTATCTATATAAGTATATTATTATAAAATATAGTATCGTTGAGTTAGTATCCTGCGACACAAGTTCTCAACTTACTGTGGGGCTAGCTCAATTTGTGTGATATATCCCTATATATTTATTTATATTATTTATTATTTATTTATAACGCATCCGCGGAAGACCAGCGTCGTATTTCATACTGCGACATATGCTGAGCGGAGACCTTTTTGGTACATTTTGAAAAAATTAATGTTGTATACATTTTTTTCTTTTTTCTTTCTTTCTTTCTAGCTCAAAATTGATAGCTGCTAATGACGTGACTAGGCAAAAAAGGAGTGCTAGGTTTTTAAAGGTGCATTTATGTGTGTTACATTGATGAGTAGCTCCTTGGCGCAGTGGTGAACCCGCCAGCCTGCAACACGAGGAGGCTCGGGTTCGAACCCCAGCCTCGAAGAAATCGCTAATATATGTTAAGAAAACGGCAGTGCCTTCCATCATCATCATCATCAGGTCTTTTTAAGTCTTCACTGCAGGAGCATGACCCTCTCTGTACTACCAGAGCCATATATTATCCAGAGCAGTCAGACAATTTGACTTACACTCTCCACGCTGGCCAGACGCGTTTGAGAGGTCTCTTTGATGTTTTAAGCTTTGTTAAGGCGCTCTAACACCTAATAATAACAGTACGTAATGGTAATCGCGCGATAATAGTACGTACTGGTAATGAAATACGGTTAAAAGTGGTGATGCCGGTAGGCGATCTCAGTTCGAACCCGTATCTGTCATTTCGGCTTCTTTTTGTCGGTTTTAATTTAATAATTCCTTAATAATAACCAAATATTGTAATATTTGTAGGTATCCATTTTGCTCAGTAATTTTTACATTTTATAGATGTTAAAAAAATGGTAGTTATCGCTGAAAATATCAAGTAATTCGCGACGAAACCTTTTCTGGATATAGCTTTTTGCCATTTTATTTTCCTAGGTTTTAAATATTTTTTTGAAAATATTTTGACGTAATCATTTATTTTGATCTTTGAACTGTACTTCATATTTTTTTCATGCTAGTATTCCATGAAAAATAAGGCTAACTGCGCGACGAAAAAATAGACGTTTTACGGCAGTGCGTGAATTACAGCGCCTTAAGTTTGTATTTCCTAAATCGTCTTCTACGAAATCCAGGGGATATCTTGGAGTGGTTCTATTCTACTCTGCCGGGAATTGCACCGCATAAGTATCTTTTAAAGTCAATAAATTAGTTCGAATTGAGTATGACCGAAGCAATGCCTACCCCATTAACCGACAGCTGATAATCAGAAGGTTAATGTTTTCAATGTCACCCGCAATTTCTCAAAGCCAACAAGCTATCTTAATTAGGAACGACATCTCGTTTCCTCTAATCACGAGTAAACGGTGAGGCTTGGGAACGTATTTTGCGTGGTCAGAGTAGATAACTGCAGATACTAGGCTGTTAATATCTTTGAGAAGTTGCCAGAAGTAACTCTCTACTTGCCAATAATATGTTCGCTGTAAAGTTTCCAAACCATAAGATGTATAAATAATGTAATAAACGAGGTAAAACCGTATTAATAGTAATTCAAAAATAATAGAAAGCATTGAGTATTCCGAGCTAGATTAGAAGCTAAAGCCAGCCTATGTGACTGACTGATGGTATATCATCATCATCAGGTCTTTATTAGTCTCCACTGCAGGAGCACGACCCTCTCTGTACTGCCAGAGCAGTCAGAGGATTTGGCCTACACTCTCCACGCTGGCCAGACGGGTTGGAGAGGTTGATGGTATATATGATGGTATATATATTGTTTGTTTTTTTTGAATGGTTCTAGAGCAGTGAGTTTTTCAGCACTCTCCGCTCCGCACTCCGATTTGGAAGCGTTATAAATATCATCAATAGTTGTATAATAAAAGCTTACATTCACTGAATTATAATAATATGTAAAATCGTTTGGGATGAATAAAATTGACTTTGTCATTGTGCTGGTATGTCGTCATTATACAGCATATCAAGTTGAAAGTTTCAAAGGGAGAAAATCTTGGTGTTCATAAATCCGCAATAATCGCAAGAGTTACCATAGAAAGTAATAAACTTATTCGTGTGGAAAGAGGTAGGAAATGCCAATTTCACGATATTAGATTCATCAAAAACGTTGCTAGCAAGCAACGTATGTGTCGCAAGCTCAGATCGCAAGTAAAAACCAACGGCAATATTTAGCAATTCACCACATGGTCGTGGAAATAGTACAAAATAAGGGATTTCTGAAACGTTTACCACCAATGACTACATAGCAGCACTGAGACGTTGGATTCAATCAGCCTTTGCCGTTGGATAATATTTAGCAACCAACAACAACAAACACATTGTTGCCCAATCACACCTTACCGGACCTGATGCCTCATTGCGGCTGCCATTTATTAACCCGTGTTTTTACTATCCAAATAGAAATGAAACTGTCTTTTATTTATTTTTAAAAGTAGATTAGTCGATTATTTTAATTTATAAGTTTTGTTCTGTTCACCAATAAAGCTTGATCTCTGTATAAATGTACTCTGTGCTCGTTTCTCAAAACCCACGGGTTAACGAGCATAAAATTATGTGACAGCAATGAAAAGGGTGGGTTCAGAGGGTGAGCGTGCGTTCACGTGATGACGCGTGTTTACAACCCCTTAATTTGACATTATTATGCGATCATTTAATCTTCAAGGGTTGAAACCCTGACACGGTAATTGATTTTGAACAACTATTTTCCAATGCTGTGATTAATTACGTTTGGAGCTATGGTAATGAGTTCTTGATCTGATAAAACGTTCATGATATGTGGGTATTTTATGGAATAAATTAAATATATTGTATTGATTTTGTAATTTTCACCATGGGAAAATTAATCAACCTAATATCAAAAAAGACTTATTATGGGATCTATTAGATTGTACCGGGAATTACTAAGATGCCTTCTTTTCAAATATGTTAGAATTGGAAACTTTTTTAAAGTAAATTATTTGTTCTATCATTATTTAATTTATTTTTTTTTTTCTTTTTGTCGTATATTTTTAATAGCTCTTCACTGTCTGGAATGTATCACGATTAAATATCGGTTTTAGTATTGCAAAAAGACATGCCTTTGATTTATGTATCTAGATATACATCTATACAAAAAGATATTGAGAAACATATCCTTATCTTTAGATTTTAACCTTACATAGTATAAAGTTGCTTCCGCTGTGCCGCCTAAATCTTTTGAAGTAGGTACTTAAAGGATTTAAACGCTATTTTCAGCAATAATAGAATGATCCATGAGGAAGGTATATGTATAATACATTTTAAAGCGCAGCCAGGGAGGGTAGCAGCTCTCCCCGGTTGCGCTTGGGGTTGTTATTGAGGTAATCATAGCCTACGTTTTCTTAACATTTTTAATTATTTTTCAGTAAACAGTAAAAGAAACATGGTGCGTCTTTGGCTGGACTCTGGCGGTCGCAACGTGCAGCTTACCATCAATGGCTGGCTGGCAACGACCTCCCCAATAGAGATGGTCAGGGACGTTTGGAAGCACGTGTGTGTGTCGTATCAGTCGGACTTTGGGGCTTGGGCTCTGTATGTGGACGCGAGACTTGTTACCTGCGGGGCTTCTCAGGCAGTAAGTATTTTTTTGTTTGATATTAGTGTCGACTTCCCCCATAGCGATGGTCCGAGACGTATGGAAGCATGTGTGTGTGTCGTATCAATCGGACGTTGAGTCTTGGGCTCTGTATGTGCACGTGAGGCTTGTCACCTGCCGGATTTCTTAGGCAGTAAGTTGTTTTTTTTTGTTTTATTTGTTACTAGCTGTCACCCGCGGCTTCGCCCGCGTAATATATAGCCTATGTCCTTCTCGGTACCCTAACCTATGTGTATGCAAAATTTCATGATGATCGGTTCAGTAGATACAGCGGGAAAGCGTAACAAACAAACAAACAAACAAACAAACAAATAAAAAAACAAACAAACTCACTTTCGCATTTATAATATTAGTTAGGATTAGTGTCGACATCCTTCGTCGAGATGGTCCAGGATGTATGGAATCATGGTGTGTATTGTATCAATTGGAATTTTAGGCCTGGGCACTGTATGTGGATGTGAGGCTTGTCACCTGCGGGGCCTCTCATGCAGTAAGTTATTTCTATTTTGTGTTGAATGGGCAACAGTAACGGTCCACAACAATTTACAAAACACACTTATAGCTGGCTGGCGACTACCTTACCCATAAGTACGGTCCAAAATGTATGGAAGCGTAGACATGTTTCAAATCGATAAAAGTTACATCAGACACACTTCAGTAAGGTCCACTTAAACTTACACTACACACTAACATATACGGCTGGCTGAAGACTACCTTCCTCCTTGAGAAGGCCAGGGATGTATGATGCTTTCAGCATGTCTGTGTGTCGTAACAATGTGACTTCGGGGCCTGGGAACTTTATGTAGACGCGAATCTTGTCACTTCCGTTTTAAACTCACAACCACCGAGTAATTACTTATTATTACATATTGATATATAATTAGCAAAGTATCATTGGTAGAGGAGCCCGATGGTCCAGTGGGTGTGAGCTCTATGAGCGCTTACGTATGTTAAGCAACCCCTGGTGCAGTCCCTTCTTGGATGGGTGACCGCAAGTGGCATAAAAATATCACGAGCTCCTCCGTGCTTCGGAAGGCACGTTAAGCCGTTGGTCCCGGCTGTCATCATTGATGTCAGTCGTTAAGCTATGTCAGATGCCTAAAGGCAGCTTGAAAAAATCTGACACCAGTGTTGGCCACTTACACATACGAAAAACAAACAAACAATTGATGAAAATTGTCTGATGATGGTCTAAATCAAGGTATTTATTAAAAAAAAAACAACCATTCAGTTCCATTCAGTAATAGTCGTACATTTTATATCAGGAAAAATTATTTACCTCACTAAATAAATCTAAATACCTTCATTAATATTACTTAAAGTCGCTGTCTACAATTCACTCAGAGATGAATACGTAGCTCGCCTTGACTCCCACTACGCGAACAAGTGTAACAATTAAGACCACTGCTATTATCTAGGCAATAAATCAGCCGATATAGGTACTTATTGAATTATAAAACATAGACTATAGGAGCTTCACTTATTTTGTAAAGTATAGAAGTATACTCCACGCTGATATTACTTCCATGCGGGTCTGGGGAAAGAAACGTACAATTTACTATATAAAATTACTTTTACTATGTTGTACGTTCTAAAATGTTCAAAACGTTAGGTGTATGAATAAAGTAAAAAACACGATTAAACCGTAACTTTAAACAAATGTATGACAATCACGAAAATATTTAAAATATCGGTACAATGCTCTAGCTGATTAAGAGCCGGACAAAAGGGAATGAGCGAAAATCTAAGGAATTGAGGGGCGATGCGTCCATCACTATTTTGTGCCGTGCAGGTGGAAACTGCACGCTTACTCAAACACGCTAAATGGCATTGTTGCACTAATGGCCTTGGGCTCTGTCTACCCCATAGTAAGGACATAGCAGCCCAAATATAACTCTATTATTGAATCAATATAGTAAAGTGCCGTGTGGTTCCCGGCAGAGTAGAATAGGACCACTCCAAGTCTTCCCGTGGATGTCGTAAAAGGCGACTTAGGAAACATATGCTAAACAAAGCTTACAAACATCAAAAAGACCTCTCCAACCCGTCTAGCCAGCGTGGAGAGTGTAGGCCAAATCCTCTGACTGCTCTGGCTAATATATTGCTGTGGTAGTACAGAGAGGGTCGTGCTCCTGCAGTGGAGACTAAAAAAGACCTGATGGATGGATGGATGGGATGAATCAATATAAAATAGCACTTCAATGGATTTCTTTTGATGTTTAATAATGATTTTGTAGAACGAGAAACGAGGCAAGACTTGAAAACACAAACACACTGGATATACTATACTATATACACTAGATTTGGTAATTTTTCTGTGCTGTTGTCATTAATACATTACATTACATAGTTATGTACATTACTTATTCGTCATTATATTAAGTAGAAACAGTGGCGGATTTACCAATAGGCTTAGTAGGCTGAAGCCTAGGGCGGCATATTTAGAGGGGCGGCAAATTTAGCCCAAATAATAAAAAAAAATATAATTATATTTATACACATTACGTTCGTAATCCGTATATAAAAGACTAGCTGTTACCCGCGGCTACTTCACTATATCACCTACTTCACAATCATACTAATAACGGGAAAAAGTCGATGTAATGAGGACGATAGAACACATCATAAAGTAGCAATTTCTGAATAACTAAATGTAATTAATATGATTGTGAACTAAACTAACGTATTGAATTTCAATACTCAGTAGGGGCGGCAAGTTTGAATAGACTACTAGCGGCAAATTTGTAAATCCGCCGCTGAGTAGAAAGTATCAAAAACAGGCCTTGCTTCGATATTTGATTGATCTTACTTTTGAGACATTCTACCTTCAACAGAATGTAACAAGCTTCATGTCTCTTTCATTTATGTTTTATGATTTTACTATGACAAATGACCACAATATATTATTGGTGAAGTACTTGAGGTCATAGTGTTCACGACTCCGAATCCCGTGATCCATGATCATAATCAGCCGATAACCTGACAGACAGACGTTTCGAAATGAGATCTTGGGGCAAGGTTGTATGCATATCCAAAGTAAGGAGTAGGTATATAGGTAGAGGCTAAGCCTCGCTAGTTTACTTGACAACCTCCGTAGTATCTCAACTTAACATAACCACTTTTCATTAGAACGGCGAGGCTTCGCTGTAAAATAGACACTACTAAGAGGAATACATTACAAAATGGAGTATTTTTTATATTTAATTATGATTTTAAATCGCTCTATGCTTTTTTATCGGAAGTAGCTTACACTTTAAACGCAAGTCTACTTACTATGTGGCAAATTCTATCTGTGTTACTAATTAATAACCCAGTATTTACTTAACTATTATGTTGCATCGCAAATCTTGTCGCTTGCTTGTGTATAGATATTTACCTGTGAGGTACATCTTCATTTTATGTTCTAGTACAATAAAATACAAAAATACAAGATATTTTTATTTTAATGATCTATTAAATACAAATATAATGATAGATTTTCCCCTTGATCATTGCATTGCTTCCCATTTTAAATTAAGTGAAGTGCATTTTTTCAAAATTTCTGGCAGCTTCGGATGAAATTTTTGTAACCTGTAGTGCCACTATTATTTTTTCAACCACGGTAATAAATTGATCATAATATATAATAGTACCACGGTCAACAAACGCAACTCTCGTGTACCTAACTGATAGCGCGTTTTATAAAGCCTTGTCTCTATATTCAATCTACTTGGCGCCCAAAGAGAGAGCTTAAAGCTTCTCAAGTATTATGCTGACCCGCGGCGATTCATACCATAATCTGGTATTGTTGGGTAATGACATTTTTTCAATGACATACACGTGGTCACTTCTAAATTTAACCGCGCATTAATAATGCGAAAGTAAGTTTGTATATTTGTTTGTTGATTTTTTACTCTTACGCTTTATCTACCGAACCAATCTTCTTGAAATTTAGCACACACATAGGTTTAGAGCACTGAGAAGAACAAAGAGTATTTTTTATTCCGAAATAAAGTACTGTTCTCGTCGAATTTGCGATAAACGACTCGGTAATTTTAAACGGCACAATAATGGGGAGCAAAACTGCGGGCAAAACCTAGTTGCAAATATATTTTCTTTCTCGACTTTTCAAGTTTTTTCGAGAGTTTTGCTGCAGATGCAACCGGTAAAACGCTCGAATCAAAAATAATGCTTGTTTTTTTTACTAGTTATTTGAAGTGAAAATATTTTAATAGGTTTTTGTAAGCATTTACAACGCTATTCTGATGTATTATTAAATTAACAAAAAAAATATGGCCACATATAAACCCAAAGGCCACGTTTAGTGTGTTGTAGCGTTTAGGTGAAAGTGGAATCAAAATAGTAATGGGTTGCTAGCCACATAGCCTATTGACGTGATTCCTTAAATTTTTGCCCAATCCCTTGAGAGGCTTTTACAGTCTGCGCAGGAAGTAAAGCAGGTATATTCTTCGTTTTTCGTTTTCTCCCAAACAAACATGGAAGAGAGTAACATAATAATGAGAGATACATATACATCTATCTATCTATATCTATATTATATATATAAAACAAAGACGGGTTTGTTACAACACTTATAACTCGAGATCTGCTGAATCAATTTTCATGGTTATTGATTCGTTGGATTTTTCTCCGCCCCGAATAGCAGAATACATCTTAAAAACAATGAAAACTCGATATGTCTAATGAGTACTTAATCATTGACTGTTAGGCGGTACGAAGTTTGCCGGGTCAGCTAGTATATATATAAAACAAAGACGGGTTTGTTACAACACTTATAACTCGAGATCTTCTGAACCAATTTTCATGGTTATTGATTCGTTGGATTTGTTTCCGCCCCGAATAGCAGAATACATCTTTAAATACCCTTAGAGTATCAATATACCCCACCATTACAAGTGCGACATTTGATGATTCGATTTTTTTACCATATCTAAGGGGTCATTCAAACATTACGTAAGCAGCGAAAGGGGCGTGGGGGCGTCCACGCTTAGCTTATGTTTGATGACATGGGGGACCGGGGATTAACGTAATGATGTCGTGTACAACATTTAGCACAATTACCATAATTTTTTGTGGATATGATATTTATGTTTACGTAAGTTTTGGGGGAAAGGGGAAGTGCTTTGCTTACTTTTTCTTACAAAAGGGGGGAGGGGGTTAAAAATAGCTGATATTCTGCTTAAGTAATACTTGAACAGTCTTTATCCGGAGTGACAAATGTTTCTGACTATTTAAAGTACCATCCGTAATCAATCAGCGCCATAGATATCAGAATATTTAATGTAATCAGCACGCTAAGCCTAACATAGTCAAATAAATAAATAAATATAAATACAGATAAATCACACAGATTAAGTAAGTTTGAGACTTGTATTATGGGATACTAACTCAACGATACTATATTTTTATAATAGATACTTATATAGATAAACATCCAAGACCCAGGTCAATATGAAAAACATCATTTTCCATCTTGACCTGACCGGGGATCGAACCCGGGACCATCCGTGTCGCAGGCAGGCGTGACCGCTGCGCCACGGAGCTCAACAATAACAGAATGACAGAAGTGTAGAATGCGGCTATGGCATACTATAGTGTAACGTAATCGTAATGTCATTTTGTATAATCTAATTAAAATAAAGAAGTAAGATCATCATCATCATCAACAGCCTTCTGTATCTCACTGGGTATAGGCCTCTCTCAATGCCTGCCATCAATTTTGGTCTTGTGCCTTTCGAAACCAGTTTTGACCTGCGATTTTCCTAATATCATCGACCCACCTCGCCTTCGGACGACCTACGCTTCGCTTGCCATCTATTGGTCACCATTCCGTCAAAACTCCACTCCACCTATCATCACATCGCCTTGCCAGGTGATGATAGGTGATGATAGGAAACCTGGCAAAGAAGTAAGATGTGGGAAAAAAATGCAGGCGGGCAGGATTTTAGTACTTACTCTCTACACGAGTAATGCCTTACCAATTAAGCCACCGCGATTCACACCCTATACCTACTCCGCATTTCTCCACCATATGTTATTCTCCTTACACGCATTATTGCCTGCATCACCAACAACGCTAACATAACTACCTCACTATTACAAGTGTAATATCTGATTTTATCCATTTTATTGAAAATATTTTTTTTATTGATGTAGAACGGCAACCGAGCAAGCGGTATCTGATGGTAAGTGATCTCCGCTACCAATGGACAATTGCAACACTAGGGGTGTGACAAAAGCGTTGCCGGCCTTTTAAGAGAACAAAGACTCGTTTTTTGAAGGTTCCAATGTCGTATCGATTGGGGAATACCACCGCAGGGAGTTGATTCCACAGTTGGGTTGTACGTGGCAGAAAGTTTCTTCTAAAACGCACAGTGGTTGACTGCCAGTTATCTAGGTGGAAGGGATGAAACTTATAAATATATTATAAATATACAGCCTTATTTTGAATTCAATACACAAACTTTAAGAGATAACTCAGCCCATCAACATAAACAACTTTTGTTATGGGACAAACGCCGAGAACTCAAAAAAATATTGACTTACCCATACATAAGTGTTCAACTTGGCCCGATCGACCAAATTAATGGAAAAGGTAAAAATAGTATTGAATTTTCAGCATTGGTCCCAAAACAAAAGGTGATGAATGTTGAAGGGCTGAAGTCACCTCTTAAAGTTTGTGCATCGAATTTAAAATAAATATATATTCCATATCTTATTTCTTTTATTTTAATAAGAATATCGTAAAAATAGCATTGTGAATGCATAAAAACACTTATAAACTGTCATTTTGTATGTTACAGCTCAACGGTTACGTGCTGCCGCCAGGGGGTAGTGTCATCATCGGCTACGGAACCACGGACAACGGTAAGCAACCTAAATAATAGTACAATATGATGCACGTACGGTAAGCGGGATATTATAGTCGAGGTGTTCATAGGCACGGGGCGAAACCGAGTGTTAAAGTGTTAAATTAATCACAAATCAGAAAAGAGTTTTCATGCTGAACTTGAAACTCATTGCTCGGTTTCTATGAAAAAGTTTAAATTTTTCATCTGTGGCATTGGGCTATTGAGCGGTTGTGATTGGTGTAAAGTATAAAGTACAAAGTCCCGTAAATACATCATAACGATCCAAGTTTTGATGTCTTAAGAACCGTATTATTAGCAAATGTAGTGAAAAATATATTTAACACAATTCGTGTTAAATAAATTTTTCACTTACGTTCGCAGAAGGTTGCTAGTTCTCAAATGATTTGATAGACCTAATAAATAACGTTTACAAGAAAGTAAAAAATAAGGGCTTTACACGTAACTAATAGTAGATACTTTCCAAATGATAAAAATACTGTCTGATCCGTTTTTAGGGTTCTGTACTCAAAGGTAAAAACCGGACCCTTTTCACGAGACTTCGATGACTGTCTGTCACCAGGCTGTATCTCATAAACCGTGATACCTAGACATTTGAAATTTTTAAAGATTATGTATTTCTGTTGCTACTACATAATTTAACAACAAATACAGAATAAAATAAATATTGGAGGTAGGCTCCAATACAACAATCATGATTTTTTGCCTTTTATGGATGATAGTCTAATGTTATATATGTCCGACTCGCACTTGGCCGATTTTTATTATTGCAATGTTTATTGTATGACATTTTCAGTAAAATATCAGACGTCATGAGAGTGATACTACTAGTAAGTATAATTTTTTTTAAAACATATTCATTTCTTCAACAGGCGTTCCAAGCGGCATCGAAGGCGAAATATTTGGTGCAAATATGATTTTGATATCATCTATTGAAAGAAACTACACTATGAAAACGAACCCTAGATTCAAGCAGAAAAGTTTCAACAAAAACAAAATCAAAAGCAACAAAGAGGATACTTATAATTACATAGTCCTTGGTGACCTCAGAGAAAAAAAAATACGAAACACTTTTGAAAACAAACCAGAGAATGTTTTCAAGGGCTCGAATTCGACAACCATGGCAAATCAACAACATCCACCGACTGACAGCACCGAAACCTCGAATGAAAAAGATATTTTGGATTTTGCGATTCCTAATAGAGTAATAACTACTACTAGTGATCCATCGGGCATACAATTTTGGAATTTAATTGATGCTACACAAGGAGAAATCTGGTCTAAGAAAAAGCCCAACGTCGAACCGTTTGGTTCAGGGACTCATGATCTCCCGAGTGTGTCCGAATTTGAAACTCCACCACCGCCGAGTACTTTAAATTTTGATTATGTAAATGATAAAACTGAAAAAATGAAACCACCGTCTCCCTTTGACCACAAGATGTTAGAAAAGTATGTTAATTTTAAGAAATCTTTAAAACCAAAAGAACCTTCTGAAGTTGAAACCCCTCCACCACCAGAGAAAGACGACCATGTGTATGGTCAGTGGGTGAGTTCTAAATTTGCTGGCAGTGTTTTAAATCACCTTAGAAATATGCGATTCAAAAAGGAACCGCCGGCAACTATACCTTTGTATAAAACATCGGACGCATACCCTTACCCATCCGAATTCAAACTGACTAAACTACGACCACCTGCTCAGTTCCTAAGACGTAACTTAATAGACAATCAGTTCTACGCAGAAAGACCAAGCAAACGTAGGCCACAGTACAGTGTACAAATATTAGAAGACGATATAAGAGACAGAATTTTAAAGTCGCATTCAAGACTTAGACCTACGAATATTGACGTGATACCTTTGGGCGAACCAACACACAATACTGAGCAGAATAACAGATTTTACCGACAGGCAGATGTATCGACATATTCTAAAAGTTCAGAAAGTATTGAATTTGAACACTCGCCACGACCATTCGCTACTCAGACCACAATAACCACCGCTAAACCAACTGAAAAGACTGTTAGTGAAGAAAACAACAAAGATATAAATAAAAATGAATTAGAAAATTTGTTAACTATACTGCCTTTCCTTAAAACTTTGGAATATTTTGCAGAAGACTCTGATAAAACTGAATCTAATAATGGGTTGAAGAGCAATATCTATACACGGAGTTTGGCCGCTAAAAATAAATGGCACAATACAAAGTCATATAGTAATGACTATACCCCGCGACACATGAACGTGGGGCCCAACACCCTTCTAGTAGACATAAAAAATAAACTTGCAGAGGCTAACAATAACAAACATCCAGCTGTCAAGTTGAAATATAAACATGAAGGTCGCAATGAAACTAGTGCACCTCCAATCGAAAGAGGCCGGGTCTTGGCTAAGGATATTTCATCTCATGCCGCAGCCGGAAAAGATTCTGTGTCTATACAGCAATTCATTTATGAGTCTTTGCCTAATAAAGCCAAAAATAAAGAAAAAGATGGAACTAAGACAAATTTGGAAACATCGATGAGGAAAGATTTTAACAAGCATGTGAAGATTGGTAATGCTTTGAACGAGCGTGACGTTATTGGCAAAGACGAACTACAGAAAAAGCGTAGTTTTGAGGGTGGTGACTCGAGAGTGCCAGACATCAATAGGTACAGATCGGACCTTGACAAAGAAAAAGGACCCGTCCCAGCATCTCTCAGCCCTAAGGTTTGCAAAAATGTGGAATTGTATGACCGTGTGTTATACATTCAACCCGATGAGAGTGTTGACCTTACACACTTTATGTCACCAGTAAAATTGAAGAACGCTGCAATAGAATTTATTCAACAAAATTATAAATTGTGTTCTCTAGAAGGTTCACTGTTTGAAAAAGATCCTCTTTTGTATTTGGATTGGAGTAAGACTCCTGTGAGACTATTCGGAGGCGCTTTTCTGAAGACTACCACAGATCTTTGTGGATTTTTCTAATGTTAATTATAATAAATATTCCAGTAACGATCGATCTAAAATTGAACGTCCTAGTTCACTTTTTATGACTACTACATTGTGTGCAGTTGGTCAAGATAAGACATCCGACCTTTCGGGATTTAATTAAGATCAATGATGAAGAGACAAAAATTTATGTGTTAACACTTTCTGTGTATAAAAAAGTAAAAATTGTAAGGACGTTCAATTTTAAATTACACGATCTCTTGGACTATCAGTATATCACTTCTTGATATTATCACTTTATGAACCAAATCAATGCAACAAGTTTTAAAGATTCTTCTTGTATTTTCACGGATTAATACCATGAAGTTGAAAAAAAAGGTGAACTCAATCGCTTTGAACATTTATTTTGTTTATAATTTTTAGTATTTATAAAGGATGCAAAAAAAAATTGCAGTCTAAAAGTTGAGTACTAACTCGTTAGTAACGTCGTAGAACTATATAAAATAAGATATCCTTCTTCGATATACTTTTAACAAAAAATACAAAAAAAAAACAACATGATACATTTAAGAAATCCCTTGGACTTTCGTAAAATAATATTGAAACGACTTAGTCTGGTCGTCATGTTCAAATTATAGTGTTAATTCTCCTAAAGGCTACGAAGGTTCTTTTTCTGCACATAATCTTCCAAAATACTTAAATTTAATAACAGTCAAACATTTTATTTATATTTTACCATACCATACCATAAAGTGTAGTAATCTATGAACGATAGTTAATATAAAAGTACTATTAAATATATGTAAACCAGATTAGATTTTCTCTAAATAGGAGTTCACTTTAATTGTTTTTTGCACATAAGCAGCTTCATTTTATAATGACTTGTAGTAGGTACTCTTAGGAATTGCATCTACGACTGTCTTTATACGTAATATCCTGTACACTTGATAATATTTCGACAACGTTTCATATTCTTGGAATAAAGCTTTAACTCTTTCTTCTTTTGTACTTTATTGTAATATCCCCTTTACCTGGATTATATAAGCAAATTTATATGCATACGTTATTTTGAATGCCTTAGTTTTTCAAATAGATTTCTATGTATGTAACATATATAAGCTGTCACAAAAAAGGGCGGCCAACCGTCTATCTTTCCATACAAACGCTCGTACGTAATTATGGCGGTGTAACAAATCTTTCTTTGAAGCTTTTCAACTAATAGGTATCTTGTGCACTATATCTAGGTTTCTATCAAAACGAAAAATCAAAATTTGGAGTCAAAAGATCCGCTTTTTTGCACAAATTTTATGTGAACTTTAGGCGTTTATAATGTACTCATTAATTGTAACAGTAAAGAAAATATTTATTTAGAAACCTTGCAAATGTAATGGAGAACTTAGATGTACAACGTTTTTTTTTTTCATAAACTTGTAAGGCTTACTAATAAACACGTACTTCTTGAAACAAGTTTAATGAAATTTCCGCACACTATTTTTTTAAAAATCTTTACAAATAACTATGAAAAATTAGAGGGGAGGGGGAGGAAGTAAAGACGTCTTCAAACAATAAATTTAGAGATGAATTATAATTTCCTAATACGGTGTAAGCAAAGAAAATATACACTACGCGAAGCGTAAGTATGTTGTTATATTGGAGAAATATTTGGTAATATAATGGCACGATTATCGTCAAAGGAGGTTACAAAAGGTAATGTATTATTCGGGAATTTCAGCAATGGGTTCAGTTGCTTTGGATTTCCGCTTAGTTGAATTCCACATTTAGTATGTGTATAAAGAAAATATTGTTATATATGAAGAGATAATACAGCTAAGTTATTGGTATGTTTCATATTTTATTTGCGCAAAGCAGAAAAAAGGTTCTATACAAAATAGTCTCTTAGATAAACAGTCTCTTGCTACCTTGTAAATTTAGGCTAAAGACTTCATACAGTCATGATCTTTGAGGAGTCTATCTTTTTGGTGAGTTAAAACATAGTTATTATAATACTAACTGCTTAGTACCAGGATCTAAGAATAATAAGCACAGGTCCTGAAGAAACGTAACAGACACGCCAATATTATTGCATATTGTATGCAACGGGTAAATTGCTCATCGGCAGACCTTTAAAGGGGTGACTCAGCCCGTCAATATGAACAACTTTTCCTACGGACCAATGCTGCGAACTTAAAAAAAATCGACATTTTAATATAAAAGGGTTCAGTGACGCAGGCAATAAGTATGATAAGGTCAACATAAAAATCGGGTTCCCAGCATTGGTGCATAAGAAAGTTATTAATATTGACGGTCTAAGTCACTTTTAAGTGAATGGCGAGGGTCAATTTACACCATATATATATATATCAACGGGTCACTCACGTGCTATTTGTCGGGATTGCCGACTATAGTTTCGGACTCGTCAGGAGCCCATTTTCAAGGCCATTTCAAACTATAGTCGGCAATCCCGACAAATAGCACGTGAGTGACCCGTTGATATATATATATATGATGTCTTTATCTCACGTTAGTTTTAATAATATAGTCAATTTACACGTTGTATAAAATATCAAAATATAATTTCTATTTGGAATAATAGAAATGTTTGTACACTAAACGTAACATGCATGATACGAGTAAGGACGAACTAATCTCCCATTGCCCCAACACTAGTTCATTCGAAATTATCCGGTTTTGATTGCCTCAGACGTCAATCTGCGGACTCGAATCAAGATAATTGTAACATTGCAGAATCGTGGGCGCAAAATATTGAGGGCACAGAAATGACAGTTGCTGGACGTCAAATAATACAACATATCTTAAAGCTTAACGTGTTTCGTCAAGCAATCAAGAAAACTTTAAAATATGACATTATGTATTTTTTTCGTATGGCATGGTATGAACCGGTTTATTTAAAAAAAATAGAATTATCCGGTTCTGCTTGCCGTAGAAATCAATCTGCGGACTTGAATCAATATAATCGTAACATACCGCATACTTTGCAGAATCTAGAGCGTAAATTCAGAAAAACAAAGAATTAGTACTTCTTAAACGTCGAGTATGACAAAATGTTTCGTAGAGCAATTAAAAATTTAAAAGATTGTGCTCTGCTTAATTTAAAAAAAAATGACAAACGATGGGTTTATGCTTGTTTTATCTAAAAATAACAAATATTAGGTGTATTTTTGCATGAGCGTGGCTCTTTCAGCTTTGGCAAAATGTATTTGGTATTAAGCAGCTGTTCTCCTGTACAGGTCGCACAAACTATTAAAACCGTTAAGTTACTCCACTCATTTCACTTGGTTACCTATTTCTAATCTCTTTATTTTGTGTCGTGAGGTTATCACGATTGCAATTATTAATAATTATTATATTACAACGAATTATGACGAATTAGCGGTTCGGTTGCCAAGTGTGTCGGTTTGTCGGCAGTTTCGTCCTTTTGATTGTTGTCTGTTATTATTAGCCGACTGCACTAAAACGAGAGTACCTTGTATATGTTAAATTTACGTTTTTATACCTTACAGAGTAGACAGAGACGTTTAAACTATAATATTTTGTAAAGCAATATAGTAGGGTTGACTTAGGGAGTCGTGAACCAAAAATAGTGAAAAGAAGGTACGACATAGTTCATTACTTGTAAGATAATAATGCCATGGCTTACCTCTATATTGTAGACTTTAACAAACTACGTATGAGTAAGAAACTGTGATCATAGTTATTTTTCACTGATTACAAAAAAAAAAAAAACAATAACCTGCTTCTGGGTGGGTCAGTCGGCTAATAAAAAATAACTGATAGGTATGTAAGTATAAATAAACGAAGAACTGATAGGTATGTAAGTATGAATAAACGAAGAACTGATAGGTATGTTAGTATGAATAAACGAAGAACTGATAGATATGTAAGTATGAAGAAACGAAGAACTGATAGGTATGTAAGTATGAATAAACGAAGAACTGATGGGTATGTAAGTATGAATAAACGAAGAAATGATAGGCTTGTAAGTATGAATAAACGAAGAACTGATAGGTATGTTAGTATGAATAAACGAAGAACTGATAGATATGTAAGTATGAAGAAACGAAGAACTGATAGGTATGTAAGTATGAATAAACGAAGAACTGATGGGTATGTAAGTATGAATAAACGAAGAAATGATAGGTATGTAAGTATGAATAAACGAAGAACTGATAGGTATGTTAGTATGAATAAACGAAGAACTGATAGATATGTAAGTATGAAGAAACGAAGAACTGATAGGTATGTAAGTATGAATAAACGAAGAACTGATGGGTATGTAAGTATGAATAAACGAAGAACTGATGGGTATGTAAGTATGAATAAACGAAGAAATGATAGGTATGTAAGTATAAATAAACGAAGAACTGATAGGTATGTAAGTATAAATAAACGAAGAACTGATAGGTATGTAAGTATGAATAAACGAAGAACTGATAGGTATGTAAGTATGAATAAACGAAGAACTGATGGGTATGTAAGTATGAATAAACGAAGAACTGATAGGTATGTAAGTATGAATAAACGAAGAACTGATAGGTATGTAAGTATGAATAAACGAAGAACTGATAGGTATGTTAGTATGAATAAACGAAGAACTGATAGATATGTAAGTATGAAGAAACGAAGAACTGATAGGTATGTAAGTATGAATAAACGAAGAACTGATGGGTATGTAAGTATGAATAAACGAAGAACTGATGGGTATGTAAGTATGAATAAACGAAGAAATGATAGGTATGTAAGTATAAATAAACGAAGAACTGATAGGTATGTAAGTATAAATAAACGAAGAACTGATAGGTATGTAAGTATGAATAAACGAAGAACTGATAGGTATGTAAGTATGAATAAACGAAGAACTGATAGATATGTAAGTATGAATAAACGAAGAACTGATAGGTATGTAAGTATGAATAAACGAAGAACTGATGGGTATGTAAGTATGAATAAACGAAGAACTGATAGGTATGTAAGTATGAATAAACGAAGAACTGATAGGTATTTAAGTATGAATAAACGAAGAACTGATGGGTATGTAAGTATGAATAAACGAAGAACTGATAGGTATGTAAGTATGAATAAACGAAGAACTGATAGGTATTTAAGTATGAATAAACGAAGAACTGATAGGTATGTTAGTATGAATAAACGAAGAACTGATAGGTATGTAAGTATGAATAAACGAAGAACTGATAGGTATTTAAGTATGAATAAATACATAGATTAAAAAGTGTGTTGGCTAAAAAATTTCGAAATCTTACCATTAGTATTTATTCGGCACTACAACTAATTACTGTCCAAACTATAATATTATAAATTCGGAAGTGAGTTTGTATATTTTTCTTCAAATTGGCAAACACATAAGTAAGGATACTGACAAGGACATAAGGTACCTTTCATCCCGGAAAAAAGGACTGTTCCCGTGGGATTTGCATTAAACGACTCGACAAATTTATACGGCGACATTATACGCGAGCGAAGCCGCGATTAAAAGCTAGTTCACCGTATTTATTTACAAATAACAGAAACATTTAAAGAAAAAACGGAGGGACGCAACTGAAACAAAATATCTACTTCTGTGCGCAAATAAAAACATGATAAATTTCAAAAATCTTTCTTAATCGTAAGGTTTAAAAGATCACCTTTTCTGGCGACGTCATTTCGACAATACTTAAAGGTTCACTGACCTAGCGCAGTCTGAGCATAAATTGAAACATCTAGACCAGACTCGCGTGACCATTTTAATCAATGAAAGTGAAATTTAAGCGCTTCTACAAAATCTCTAATGACATAATTCCAGATCACTAGTCTATCTTGTCGAGCTCCGTGGCGCAGCGGTCAACACGCTAACCTGCGACACGGGGGTCCCGGGTTCGATCCCCGGTCAGGTCAAGATGGAAAATGATCTTTTTCATATTGACCTGGGTCTTCGATGTTTATTTATATAAGTATATATTATAAAATATAGTATCGTTGAGTTAGTATCCTGCGACACAAGTTCACAACTCACTGTGGGGCTAGCTCAATTTGTGTAATATGTCCCTATATATTAATATTTATATTTAAATCTTTACTTTTGAAGTGGCATTGGCCGTTGTGGCATTAAAGTCCTGGAGTGGCGGCCACTAACTGAAAATCGCGTTGGGACGTCGGTCTATACATTAATTTTATAACTAACCATTAAGTTTTGTCTAAAAATTATGTAACAATTGCGATTATATCAGAAATCATTATCAAACGATGTACAATTATGAAGGCTCTGGTTAGGGTGACAATATTGTAAACAATGGAAGTACATTAAAGCCGCTAACAAATCGTGGGTTTCAATTGACAGTATAATTACAATAATTAACGCGTTAACAAGCGTCGTATTGCCCTCACGGTCGGTCAACGTGACTGTTACCATAGTTATATTAATTAATTAACTATCAATTAATTACTTAATCAATTATTTAGCTGTCAAACATAGGTACAATATATAGCAAATAAATAAACGGGGACAGACCACAAAAATTGAGCTAGCCCCACTGTAAGTCGTAGGAGTCGGAAAGTACCTTAACTGTTCTATATAATATTATAATATATACTTATATAGTTAACATACAAGTCCCAGAACAATCTGATAAAGATGCTATGGCCGAGGATCGAACCCGGTACCTTTCATGTCACAAGCTGGCGTGTTGACCACTGCGCCACGGAGGAACAATATAATTATATAGTTCACTGTCTTGCTACATATAGCATATGCATTATAGTGGCATAATCAATCAATCTATGTACATATAATTAGATTAATCGATCCGCCCACGTTATTAAAAAAAAAGTTGTTCATTAAATCTTACGTGTCCTAATTCAATCGGTTCCGATGCTGTTAGGTTCCCGGCAGAGTAGAATAGGATGCCGTGAGGTTCCCGGCAGAGTAGAATAGGACCACTCCAAGTCGTCCCATGGATGTCGTAGAAGGCGACTTAGGAAACACAAGCTAAACATAGCTTATAAACATCAAGAGACCTCTCCAACACGTCTGGCCAGTGTGAAATAATGAATTAATTTTTCTTTTTCATTTTTTTTTTAACTGGCTCCAACACGCTTAGCCAGCTATGCAATCAAAAACGTTAAAATGAAGAGGATACTTGAAAAGAATAACAAAATTCTTCAATATATCACTAATTACTTCCTATTTCACAAGAAATGATTCAAAGAATCCAAGAATGTAATTGTGAGAATATCTTCCATCAATGAAGGATATTATTAGGAATTCCACACACGTATTCGCCGTACGTGACGGTTTCCTTAAAACTTTGTATGGCGACTTTCTAGAGAGTGAAAATTGCCTTTATGTCCGTTAAATGTGCTATTGTGAATCGGATCTGTAACATTGATATTAAATTAAGTTTATAAGATACTAGTTGTTACCCGCGGCTTCGCCCGCGTAATATATAGCCTATGTCCTTCTCGGTAGTACCCTAGCCTATGTGTATGCAAAATTTCATGATGATCGGTTTAGTAGATACGGCGTGAAAGCGTAACAAACAAATAAACAAACAAACTCACTTTCACATTTATAATATATATATAGTTGGGATTTGAATCAGCAGTCTTAATTAATTAGTCTTGCCAACTTAACTACTAACTAACCCAAAGGCCACATTCAGAGTGCTAGTAAGCGTTATGGAGGAATTAAATTAGTGATGGGTTGCTAGCCACATCGCCTATTGACGTGATTCCTTACATTTTCACCCAATCCTTTGACTGGCTTTTCAAGTCTGCGCGGAAAGAAAATCACCTGAAATATTTTATGTTTTTTAACCCCTAATGCACATAAGGTAAATAATGAATAAAAGTATTAAACCTCCGATATTCACTAATCAGATGGTGGACTGAGTCATTCCTTCCATTTTCTTCCCACACTAGGCACACTAGCGACGCAAATAATTTTATTCTTAAGAGCGTATACTAGCAGTATTTTTTCAATATGGTTTCCATACAAATGTATTTCTCTATTTTCTCGCTGAAAACTGATTCTAGAGCCACAATTCTTTTTTCATAAAATCTAGTACTAAAATAGGAATGCCCCTATTTTTTGTTTTTTCCAAAAAAACTGTTTTTGTAAAAAAAATTTTTCTTTTAAGCAGGTTTTTAGAAAAAAATAAAACATAGGGACATACCTATTTTAGTAATAGATTGTATGTAAAAAGAATTGTGCCTCTAGAAGCAGTTTTCATCGAGAAAATAAAGAAATACATTTGTATGGAAAACGCACTGCTAGTATACCCTGTAAATCATATAAGCCTTAGTAAATAACCTGAAGTATTTCTGGAATCATGTTTTAATGTCATTAAGAGAATTACTTTTCTAAAAACAGCCGGTTTTCAGTCATCAGTAGTTCTCTTAATAACTTTAATCAGTGATATTAAAACATGTTTCCAAAAATACTCTAGGTTATTTACTAAGGCATATATGGTTTACATTCTTGAATTTCTTTCCATTTGTAAAGTATTAAAAATATTAGAAACTAGCTGTTACCCGCGGCTTCGCCCGCGTAATATATATCCCATGTCCTTCTCGGTACCTTAACCTATGTGGATGCAAAATTTCATGATGATCGGTTCAGTAGATACGGCGTGAAAGCGTAACAAACAAACAAATAAACAAACAAACTCACTTTCGCATTTATAATATTAGTTAGGATTAGTATAAAATTATTGGCGTCGCTAGTGTGCCTAGTGTGGACCCTTAAGGGAACATATTATCGAGGATAAATTGACAAATCGAATATGTTGAATTCGACATTCTAAAACTAACTTTGAGGCTTTGGGTAATAGGATGTCGAAAGACAAGTTTCGTCCTAAAAAAAGTAGATCAAACTGTGCCATTCATGCCCAAATGACATTGAAAGTTCCGAATAAGGAGCCGTCTTCACGAGCGAGAGAATCGCGGCGATTTTATCGTCGTATTTCTATACACTTACATAGAAAGTGTCTACACACGGCGATGTTATCGCGGCGATCTGACGAGTGCCTGTGTGCGGGCGAATGTCAATAGTACTGCCTATAGAAAAGTATATAATAATACTACATTTCCCCGCGACTTCTTCCGCGTATGACTTCACATCGCTATGTGAAGCGAGGTAAAGTCATACGTGATAACGCGTCGTAGGGGAAGTATTTCTAAAAATCCTCATTTACATAAGAAAAGAAAGCCCTGTATCAAATTTCAAGTTTCTAGGTACAGTACTGGCTGTGCATTAATAAATAACACAGTGATTCTGGTTTGCCCCTAATAATATTGATAAGATAGAAACGCGGACTCGTCACGATTCTGTTGCTAATGGAGACAGCCCCTAAGGTCGTTCATTGTACGCCACGTATTTAGAAAACTAGATTTCTGACGCAACATACTTAACTTATTTAAAAGCACGTGACTTTGTCCGCGTGGAACTCACTAACTTTCTATCTCCGCTGCTTATAATATGATTTTGTCTTAGTTTTGGATAGCTCATTTACTTCCCAGCTCAAAACGTAAAAATTGATGAAAGGAATGCGTACTTATAATATAAATCTAGATTTTTGGACGACTGCCAAATAAGTAGGGTATTGTGATAAAGGAACCACGTCAGAAGCCGAGAGGCGGTGAAGAACTCTGACACCAGGGTGTGCATGGTCGACTGACCGTGTCATCTACACGAAAAGATGACGATGATGATGAGTGTATTGTGTTCATGTATGTATGTATAAAATTCAGTAAAATCAACTACTTAAACCGTGTAAATAATTAAAATGCGTCTTGTTAAAAAAACAATGTGTGTAGGAATTGATGTTTGTCGAATTATTTGCTGAAAACTAGAGAGAGAAGTTGTGAATGTGATTTTATGCAATAGAACAAGTTTTTGAACATTGTAGATATATTTTGTATATTATATGTATTATATGTATATTATATGTATTAGGAGAATTGTCTCCTAAGAACTGTAGAAAGATAGTATCAGTCTTGGGAGACGGGCAGAGCTTGGCCATTGATAATAGGATTCAAAGACTAAACTTGTCTGGAACAGTGGCAGGTCGCTATCTTAATCCTTTGAATATTAATTCTTCACTTCTTTGCCCAAGACAGTCACTTTCCAACTTATCATATCTTAAAAATTCTATTCAAAACTTGAAATCGTAGACATGATAACGAAAATGGCTTTTACTTAAGTCCTTGAGTAATTAGAATGTCCAAGTCAGGATGTTTTCATAGTTCACATCTTAAGTGATCAAGTCTAGTTTAACTAGCAGGTAAAATGATAAAAGAAAATGTAAAGTACGGTTTATTACAGCAGCAAAATTAAATGTTTGTTTTGTTTTAACAAACAAACAAACCAGCAAATGAAATAAATAAATAAATACATACGGACAAATCACACAGATTGAGCTAGCCTCAAAGTAAGTTCGAGACTTGTGTTATGGGATACTAACTCAACGATACTATATTTTATAATAGATAAACATCCAAGACCCAGGTCAATCTGAGAAAGATCATTCTTCATCTTGACCTGACCGGGGATCGAACCCGGGACCATCCGTGTCGCAGGCAGGCGTGTTGACCGCTGCGCCACGGAGCTCGTCAAAAATTATAAGTTGCTCTGTTTATCTTGGTAAAACTTATTATAACTAACCTAACTTAGCCTTGTGGTTCCCGGCAGAGTAGAATAGGCAAGTCAAATCTTCCCGTGGATGTCGTAGAAGGCGACTTAGGAAACACCAGCTAAGAAAATCTTTAAAACATCAAAGAGACATCTCCAACCTCCAACCCGTCTGGCCAGCGTGGAAAGTGCCAGTGAGGAGCCCGATGGTCCAGTGGGTGTGAGCTCTATGAGCGCTTACATATGTTAAGCAACCCCTGGTGCAGTCCCTACTTGGATGGGTGACCGCAAGTGGCATAAAAATATCTCGAGCTCCTCCGTGCTTCGGAAGGCACATTAAGCCGTTGGTCCCGGCTGTCATCGTTGATGGCAGTCGTTAAGCTATGTCAGATGCCTTAAGGCAGCTTGAAAAATCTGACACCAGTGTTGGCCACTTACACATACGAAAAACAAAAAACAAACAAGCGTGGAAAGTGTAGACCAAATCCTCTGACTGCTCTAGCTAATATATGGCTCTAGTAGTACAGAGATGGTCATGCTCCTGCAGTAAAGACTAACAAAGACCTGATGATGATGATATTAGTAAGAACTGAGCAGTAGTATTTTAGAAAGAAACGGAAATACTGCAGTTTTGTGTACCGCTCGCACTTATTCAATCATATTAAATTATTGAATTGATTCGGGCGTTACTTTGCGGAAGTCAAAGTTATGCACTTTGAATTGAATTATTTTGTGTGCTTCCGCCACCAGTTAGTTCATGCAAACTATTGCTGGCCAGCGCCCTCCCACTATTGTTAGTCCCGGCAATGCCCGCCACCAATAGTTAATGCATGCAAACCTTGCCGATGTTGCTGCATCCGTTGAGGCTGCAGCAGCATTGGCTCTCGTGCTCGCGACACGTGTTTCGCATCTACACCGCCCTGAAGATGCTTCAAGCACGACGGCCGATGCTGCTGCAGCCTCAACGGATGCAGCAACAACGGCAAGGTCATATAAAAACTATAGATAAAGGTACGTATTTATAAATGCTATTTCATATGTGCGAGCGGGACACCAAAAGTATTTCCGTCTCACAGTCACCCATAAATCTTTGCACAGAATTATGCTCTCTATTATAAGAACTGTAAGGGTAAATATCGAAAATTAAAACAATTACAGGGTACTAAGGAGAAAGTAAGGCAAAGTTCTGGTCAACACAAATATAATTCGCCCGAGTCGACACGCTAAGAAGAAGAAGGAGAAGACGCTTAATATGCAATATGGAAGGGACATACCTACCCGTAATTAATTGAACCATGGTCTATATTAGATCATTTTAGTAAAATCAAATTAAAATAACAGCCTTAAAACAAAAATAAATTTTAGCATTTCCATACAAAAGTGTGCTGCCACACGGGCGATTTGTATGTAAACGTGGAACTTATTTTTGTATTTTGACCTTTATTTTAATTTCAATAAACTAACGTGAGCTACATAACTGCCTGTAGTTCAATTTATTACGGGTATGTCCGTTTCACTTTGTATAGATGATTTTAATTGATGTAGTCTAACATAACTGACAAGGAAAATTATAAAAAAGTATTAAGTACGGTTTGTTACACCAGCAATTGAAATTCTAAGAATGATTATGAAAAATTTAATTCTGCTCATCTTGGCATCTAGGCGTTTTGTTTTTGCTGCCGCTTTGAAAGTATTTCTCATTAAGTGGTCAGGCTGCGTTGGGCACGCTGATCTGAGCCAGTATTGTGAGAAAATACGTGGAATATCAAGATTTTTTCGAGCTCCTTGAGGCAGCGGTCAAAAGCGGTCTGCGATACGGATGGTCCCAGGTTCTACCAGACCAGCGTGGAAAATCTCGTTTCTTATTAAGGCGCTCTTATAGTAACACTAGCGCCACCCAGTAATTAAATTCATTTAATCCTAAAATATATCGAATTTTAAAAATCTAACAAGTACGAAACTAGTTAATTACTTGTTTTATTTTTTATTTATTACAAGTAATTAACTAGTGCCTTATTTTAAGAAAAAAATCGATTAACGCCAAAAGTCGCCACTTTTGGCGGTAATCTGTTTTTCTCTTAGTTTATCAAACGAATATTAGTTAAAATGAATACAAAAATACTACAAGTAATTTTCTAGATATCTACTTGTTAGATTTTTAAAATTCGATATAATTTAGGATTAAAAGAATTAATTGCTGGGTGGCGCTAGTGTTGCTATAGGAGCGCCTTAAGTGGTCAGGCTGCGTTGGGCACGCTGATCTGAACTAGTATTGTGAGAAAATACGTGGAAATATCAAGATTTTTTCGAGCTCCTTGACGCAGCGGTCAAAAGCGGTCTGCGATACGGATGGTCCCAGGTTCTACCAGACCAGCGTGGAAAATCTCGTTTTTTATTAAATAAATATCCCCGAAAACGATTAGAAATGTAATATTGTCGAGAATATGATTTTATTTTTAATGTGTTATTTCCACATTTTATTTCTGTCATATCATTTAGAGGTAAGTATTTCGCCTTTTTCTAAAATGAAACATTAACATTATGAATTAGTTTATGTCAAGATAAATATTAAAATTCTCATTAATTATTTTCGTCAAAAAATGTTGTTTTATAATACAAATCATTGAAGTGAAAACAAATATGAAGTGTTCAATTTAATCAATAGTTTTAAAGTCCAAAAAGCTCATGCAATAAAATCATTTTGTAGCTTAGCGTAAAAGACAGCAAACGCTATAATTTTTACACAGCAGTCATGGTGACTTAACTCCAAATCGAATACCATTTAATCGATCAAATAGCGAAGCATCAAACGATTGAAAATTGCAAATTTCCGCTACCTTGCCGGGTGGCGCGCGCGGAATCAGCGCATCTGATGAAAATTATTTAATCATTATACGCCTTTAATTGTAATGACATTAACATTGTAATCACTAATAATATGGTCAGTTTGAACTCTTAAATATTTGCTTTATTAATTATTAAGTAGTTTCATTCGCGTCTTAATTAGATACTTTAAATAGATTATTTATACAAATATTATAAAGAGGTAAGATTAAACTGTTTGTTTGAATTGGATAGGCTCCGATAATACTGAACCGATTTTAAAAATTCTTTCACTTTGCTCAAAAATGTGCGGGTAAAAAGGCTAAGTCGCGAAATTCCTAGTGATTAAATAATAATATACATAGTAACACGTCTTTATCTGTTACGGAATAGATAGAGTTTATGGCCATAAATCCAAAGGCTTCTTTTAGCATATCGATGGGCGTATAGGTGGAAAATAAAATCAAAATAGTGATGGGTTGCTAGCGGCATCGCCTATTGATATATGATTCCTTAGATTTAGGCCTATATCCTCGACCGGCTTTTACGGTCTGCGCGGGAAGACAAGCAGCTGGCACATTCAACATGGAAGAAGGAAAAAAAAAACGTCATAATATACTAAAAAAATCTTAGTTAGATATAGATTTAAAAATCACCAACATGTTGGCCGATCTTGCCAGCAGTGTGTAACAAATTAACCTGCCGTGCTCAGTGATATGAAAAAAATAAAGGAACACATCTTAATTGTACCAAGCTCGAAAGAGAAAGTACGATTGCGCGTACCAAAATTAAGAAAAGTGCGTAACTATGATATAATTGTAATATATTTATTTTATTATATAACGCTATGTGTAGTTATGTAACGGAGGAATGCGGCAAGGCGGGAATTCCGCTATGACAAATCGTAAAATTATAATTTGTGCAGTAATACGGACATATTACATGTCACTCGCTTCGTGACTCGTGACCCATTACGTAGTAGACCAAACCTCTGACCGACCTATTATGGCCTAGTAGGAATTACAGACTGCTACAATATATACTGCACTTAGATAATATAAAGCCTATAGACTCTGTTAGCCTAAAAGCCAAGAAAAACATTGTATCAAACCCATCACTGATGCAAACACATATTATGTAACTAGCAATTTGACGGATTATGATGGCATTAATACGGTAGTTGCCTAATGTTAAAATTATATAAAATTTGTTTCTAATGAGACTTATTTCTATCTAAAAACACTATAAACAACACTTTTAATTTGATATCGATTCGTTAAGTGATCTTAAAGCTTCTTTAAAGTTGGGTGAATAGGACCATTTCTTAAAGTATGAAAATCTTTAATTACAATAATACTGTATTTTAGTCTGCTAAATTTATAGCAACTTTTATTATGAAACCATTACCATAAACGAAATATTTCGTATAGCTACCAAACAAAGTTCTCACGCCATCCATACAAAATACAAGCTTGTGACGTCACAAATATGTAGGCATTTCAGTAGCGCGTTTTCACGTCTAAAAATTTACGTCTAAAAACATGTGTCTTTAAAACTTTTATAGCTGAAAGAGTTTTTTGTTTAGAAATGTATTTCTGTCACTATTGTGTTTATTTTTGGCAGGTTTTTATATAGCAACATAAAAAAAATTTTAGTCAACATGCCCATTAACAGGACGCGTGTGCTAACAAAAAGCTGTCACGCACACAAGCGTTGAAAAATTGGCCAGTTTTTTAATAATTGAAATAAAGGCATGACGGCGTTTAGAGAGTAAATAATCCAAGTTTGCAGGCAGGGCAGGCGCTCACATTGTAAATGATATGTCTCCAGTTTCTTTCCAACAATTTAAAATGACAGCCACAATGGCGCAGTGATTAACACGCCAGCCTGCGACTCGAGGGGCCCGGGTTCGATCCCCGGCCAGGTCATGATGGAAAATTATCTTTTTCAGATTGCCATCTTTTAATAAAATATAGTATCACGCTGATTTAGTATCCTACAACACGTTCACAACTTACTTTAGGGATCTGAGTGATCTGACAGTGATCTGAGTCCATATTTAATTTATTTCAAATTTGGGCAGGATAATTTATACTGGACACCAAAAAATTTACGTACGACTATAATGACAAACTCAAAATCATAATCAAAGTACGGGTACGCTGCTTTGAGCATATTTCCCAATTAAATAAATAAATAAATATATAAGGACAAATCACACATATTGAGTTAGCCCCAAAGTAATTTCGAGACTTGTGTTATGGGACACTAACTCAAAGATACTATATTTTATAACAAATACATATATAGATAAACATCCAAGACCCAGGTCAATCTGAAAAAGATCGTTTTTCATCTTGACCTGACTGGGGATCGAATCCGGGACCATCCGTGTCGCAGCCTGGCGTGTTAACCGCTGCGCTACGGAGCTCGGCTACCTTTTTACGGAGTTTCGTTACTGCGTGGTAATACATCGTGGATGTAAACTACGCGCACACTAGGATTTTTTTTTTAATTTAGATGGGCTGATTTGATGGTTTCAAGGACAGCGGTGTACTCTAACAACTATAATATATTTGAACCCTGACAGACTCACTGATTTATATATCAACGCACAACCGAAACCTCTGTACCATAATCTTGAAATTTGGTACAGAGATTCCTTACATGACAGTGAGCAATAAGAAAGGATTTTTAGAAATGAAACCCGTTAGGTAGTGAAATAGAGGGGGTGATGGTTTACGTGGAAAAATTGCTAGTCTTCTATAAAAAAAATAAACTGAATATGGCTGCAATTACAACATCTGTCAAAACAATCGCCCTCGCGGATTGAGCAGCGCCTTGCAAGGCCATGGGCCTTTCTTGGAACAGCTATCAAGTTCCGAAATCATGTTACTCCTTTGTCTACAGCATCTCAGTATTCCGAGAACGTGTGGGCTGGGCGAGGGGGGGGGGGGGGGGGGGGCTAAAGAGTCAGATAATCAAAATCTTGGTATTTAATAGGTATTTTTATGCTACTCTTCCACCAGCTGCTTTGCTTTCTTCAGCAGATTTAATCCCCGGCCAGGTCATGATGGAACATGACCTTTTCCTGATTAACCTGGGTCCTGGATGTTAAAGATAAACATCCATATATAACTAATTATTATAAAATATAGTATCGTAGAGTTATTCTTACGACACAAGTTCACAACTTACTGTGGGTATAGCTCAATTCGTGTGATTTGTACCGATATAGGTATTATGTTTTAATTAATTATTGTAAATGCCTAAGAACGTTTATAATCTTTTTATCTACTCCAATTTAACAGATCTATTATCTATATTCTATTTCAAATAATCACTTAAAATATTTTTTAACAAAAAACAATAACCGACTTCAGCCCTATCAATTTGTTATAATAAGCATAAGAAAAAAATGAAAATTAGTGTAAATCAAACGGCATTACTGTATTTTTTTTTCATTCATTTCATTTCAATAACAAAAATTATGGAACCGTCTGTGAAGTTCATGAACCTATCAAACAAAACAAGAATTTCTTAAATCGGTCCCGGCGTCTTCGAGAAATCGGGGAACATACATAAAAAAAAAGATTACGACGAATTGTGAACCTCCTCCTTATTTGAAGTCGGTTAAAAATGAAACTAAAAGTAATCGCAGTTAGAAATATCCGGTTATAAATAAAACAAAGTTATCATAAATATGTCTATGTATCAATAAATGTATAAAGTATTATTTTATTCCTTACCTTAGAACCCGTTTACAGTAATATACGACATCCTGATGACTGTATAAATTGTTACATTATGGGTTAATAAAAACAATGCAATTACCTCATATAGCACTTATTTACTCAATAGAATAAAAAATCGGCCAAGTGCGAGTTGGACTCGCGCACGAAGATACCATTTATCAATACGACACTAGTCTTTTGAACACGTCAAAAAAAAAAACACTTTTTGTTGTTGGAGCTGACCATCGTGGAGCGTGTAGGCCAAATCCTCTGACTGCTCTGGCTAATATATGGCTCTGGTAGTGCAGAGAGAATCGGGCTCCTGTAGTCGAGACTCAAGATCTGATGATGATGAAAGATTCTAATTCACAACCAAGGATGCCGAAGACTATTAGGAAGTGGAAAAGAAAAAGAAAGAAAGGAGTCACGCAAGGTATACTGGTCAAATCAAATGTATTTTTTTTATTTTTATTTATTTACTTTAACACACAAAACAGATTACAATCAAATGAATTATTGATCCTAACTATCCTGTCCTAATCCTAACTAATATTATAAATGTGAAAGTGAGTTTGTTGGTTTATTTGTTTGTTTGTTACGCTTTCACGCCATATCTACTGAACCGATCATCATGAAATTTTGCATACACTTAGGGTAGGGTACTGAGAAGGACATAGGCTATAAATAACTCGGGCGAAGCCGCGAGTAACAGCTAGTCCTAACTAATCCCAATCCCAACTAATATTATAAATGCGAAAGTGAGTTTGTTGCTTTATTTGTTTGTTTGTTACGCTTTCACGCCATATCTACTGAACCGATCATCATGAAATTTTGCATACACATAGGGTAGGGTACTGAGAAGGACATAGGCTATAAATAACGTGGGCAAAGCCGCGGGTAACAGCTAGTTATATTATAAATGCGATAGTGAGCTTGTTTGTTTGTTACGCTTTCACGCCATATCTACTGAACCGATCGTCATGAAATTTCGCATACACATAGGGTAGGGTCCTGAAAAGGACATAGGCTATAAATAACGTGGGCAAAGCCGCGGGTAACAGCTAGTCCTAACTAATAATATTATAAATGCGAAAGTGAGTTTGTTTGTTTGTTACGCTTTCACGCCGTATCTACTGAACCGATCGTCGTAAAATTAGTGGTCGCGTTAGTGTTTATCCCTCGGGAACAGTCCTTTTCTCCGGGATGAAAGGTAGCTTATACCCTTTTCCGTACTTCAGACAACGTGTATGCAAAATTTCATGATGATCGGTTCAGTACATAGGGCGTGAAAGCGTAACAAACAAACACACTCTCGCATTCATAATATTAGTTAGGATATTGCAATAAATTTGTAAATCCTAAGCAACTGTTTATGTGTAGGTTCGATTCTATTTTATCTTCAAGGTCCAGATTTACATTCTGCATATCTGAATCTATAATTAATACATTCATTTAGCTAAGTATGTCACGTGGGAGCGATGAGATACACTAACTTACTTAAACTTATACTCAGTATACATATTATTACGTCTTTATACCTTGCGGGGTATACAGAGCCAGTTATAAAATCTAAAAGCCACCTTTTGCATGTCAGTGGTCTTATGGTGGGAACCGAATTCAAAATAGTGATGGATTGCTAGCCGCTGTTGTTGCCGGTGTTTCAAGCTGCCTAAAAGCATTTGACATAGCTTAACGACTGCAATCAATGATGACAACCGGGACCAACGGCTTAACGTGCCTTTCGAAGCACGGAGGAGCTCGAGTAATTTTTATGCCACTTGCGGTCACCCATCCAAGTGGGGACTGCGCCCGCGGTTGCTTAACATGCGGAAGCGTTTATAATGCTCCCGCCCACAAGGCCATCGAGCTCCTCATTGAACATCATTGGCAAAATTGACGCGATCTATTATTGATTTTTGACTTTGAGGCCATTATGACAGGCTCGTTTGTTCGTCTTTATATTATTGTCTCGTTTTGTTATTATGTTTAATTTATTGTTATTATGTTTAATTTATATTATGTATAATTTGGCTGATCTGGCTTTATATGACTTTAGTAGTACAGAAAAAGAGTCCTGTCCTCCAGTGGAGACTAAAATTGGTATTATTTATATAGTTATTTAATGTCATTTAATGATTGATATAATTTATATAATAAATGATTTAGTTTACATAATTATATGTATTATTTTAAATATAATGTATCATTTTGTAATTTCTCATTTACTGTATTTCTATATATGCACCAAATAAATATTTTCTATTCTATTATTCTCTTTTGTTACCTGTGTGTTCAAGCGACCAATACAGGGTGTCAGATTTTTTCAAGATGCCTAAAGGCATCTAAGCTTACCTGCCATCGATGATGACAGCAGCATTAAGATATTCTAATGCCAGTAGCGGTCACCCATCTCACAGGAGACTACGCTCGCAGTTACTCAACATATGTAAAAGATAACGCTCTCCACAGGGCCACCGGGTTCCCTAAATATGCAAGTGAAGTGATTCGATAACAAAAATACTAGCTTTGAAACGAGCATGGCACAACTGTAACACACATAGTGGTGGTAGCGGGTGGGGTGCAGTCAAACCGCCAGTCGGTGTGTGACGAAGACGCTGCTCGCGCGCAACTGAGATATCGTGAGTACTTACGCTTATTGCAACCGCGAATTTCGCTTTGCGAATTTTTTCATCTACTGCGTTATTTGTTCACGTGTGTTATATATAATGATTAGTATTAATTAATTGATTGGTAATCTACGAGTGCTATTATTTATTTGTTTTATATTAATTAGTTTATTGTTTTAATATTAATTTGTGATAGTTCAATCGGATTGGATCTGATCCCGGATGCTAGGGATAAAACCGGGAATACGTTTGCAATGTAATAAAAATTATTTTTTTAAATAATTATTATAAAATAATTATATGTTATAATTAATAATTATTATATTTTTCTTTTTTGATAACATAAACTTTTATAATACAAAGAATTTTTCGTTCGGTAAATTTGTTCTTTACTTATATGTTAAAGGATGGCATAATAGCATATCAAAATTAGTAGGTTAACGTTTGTTTTGAACACCATAAACCCATATTGGTCCATCGGAATGTTTGGGCTCATTTAATTTGTTCTGGCAACCGTATCTCATTTATTTAGAAATCTAGTAACATCATTTTTTATTTTTATTACGAAAACACTTCTGTATTCCACTACTTTCAATAGTAATTTAGTTTTTTTTTTACTTTGTACCTGCTCTGCTTTATAGCATCCCTCAAAATATATATTTCGAGATGATTCTTATATGTCGTTATCAAAACCCCTTAAAAGTAAATACAATCGCAAACAAGGTAAATAACGAATAAAAATTTAGTTTCAATTAAAAAAAAAAAACTATTATTTTTAGTGTTTACCTTTTTTGCGATCCCATTTCAATATCGTTTTTTTTTTTAGTTTTTTGTTTCCTTAGATTTTGTGTTGTATTATACTTAACCAACTATAGTTGGTTAAGTATAATACACGACGAGACTATAGTCTCGTCTCTCTCTGTTTTCATCCCTAGTACTTTCATCCCAATTTATTGATTTTATTATTTTTTCTTTACTCATCCTATTTCTATTCTAAACTGGTCCTATGCGTTTTTAATAATTAACATTATTTGCTTATTGATACTATTTTACTCATCCTATCGTAAATGATATGCAGACTTAAAAGTTAAGGAAGTAAAAATAATAATATATTTATTTTAGAATGAACCAGGAATAAGAAATACTTACTATAGCGTAAGATGATAAAGGTTGAATCAAGAAGGACGAAAGATGAAAACGAATGGGATGAATACAGAATTCCACCTGGTTGATCAAAGACAACTATTTTATTGTCCTTATTCACATCGAAGTCATATTTACCAAGTAAACAACTGCTAGTTTTTCGGATGGCCTATCTTCAAAACCTCGCCTATATTTTTCTTTTCTAATAACCCTGTCTAACTATAACAAAAAATATGCTATATTTCTACACAATCGTGTATTAGCAAAACAATGAATACATAATCGTGGAAAACTAACTCGGCGTCGAAGTGAAACGGTTTTGTTGCAATAGTGTAAAAAATTCAAGTTCAATATAACCTTTTGTCCGATTGCATCCTGAATCGTGACTGTAAACTGTCACTTGAAGTATATATAAATTAGATTTGGGAGCTAATATATTGGACAAAAACTATGTAAGAAGTCTAGGTTATACCTATAATTTAATTTCTTACGAATTCAATTTGGAGAAATAACAAGTAGCATCATAGAATCCACAACATGTTTCGTCGGTAAAATTACATAGACGCATCCGCAACAGGCTTCGTCAAACAATAAAATACAAAAATGCATCCGCAACATGCTTCGTCAAGAATTACATTAATTTATCCAGAACAAGTTTCGTTCAAAAATGTTAATCAAAAAGTCCCACCCGCATCGCACCCGGCCCAAAAGTACCCATATGCTGGCGGCATTGCCTCGTTGAATCGCTATGGCAAGCATCTGGCTAAAGACGATGATAAGAAATCAAGGTAAATACATCAAGGATAGGGCACGGATTATTTCTCTATGACGTTCAAAAAGAGACAATACAGAGACACAAAAGAGACAAAATTGTATATTTTGAATAAAAAATCTTAGTCATTTTGATGACAAATTTATTGTTATCATTGATTTTTTACTTACCTAAAAATATTATTATTCCATCATTAAGAGAATCAGAACAATGGTGGTCAAAGAACAAGCCTTACAATCTGTGTTCTTAAGTTTTTGAATCTTGAAAACATAGTCCTCCTTTCTGGGCAGTCGTGCAAAATGATCACACATTCTCATCATAGACAACTCGTCTGGTAATCGGGGCGTGACGTTACCTAAGAGACCACAGAGCAGGGAATCGCTGTAGTCGGCGCGTTAAGAACTGAGGCGTTGGGCCATAAATCATTTCTTTATATCTATCTCGCTCGCACTTAGGGGTCTTATAGAGCCGTTTAGTGCTGTGCGTAAATAAAATAAAAGCGCATATCGATAAGGGAAATATTCGACATGATTAAACAATGTAATTTGCAAAAGTTTTATTAAAATTCCTTTGTAATTTTATGTAAAATATTATTCCTGCAATATGTATAATACTGAAATTATAATATCATTTATTTTATTAGTGATTCATCGATTGCATGTGCGCAGGTAGCTAAGTATCAACACAGGTATCGATAACACGTCCGGGTGCACATTCCTATCCTGATTGACGTTTATGGCCCTACGACTCAGTTCATACGTGAGGACTATAGCGCTCTACTAAGACGAAAGTAATAAAAATACCGCGTGTCAGCCCGCGCCCGGCTAGTAGGTCGGCGAAGGTCGCTTACTCGGCCTGTCAGTTGGTGCTCAAAACAAACAACGGATTGGACTCCGGGAGTGCCGGCAGACGTGAAAACTTCAATATTAACGTTATTTTTCGATCAGGGGTCTGTCTTACGAATTTTTATCTGACGAGTTTGTCGGCCACGTGGCATGTCGCGAGTTTAAACCTTACGTTACACATCACAAAAAAGTGCACAGCGCCGCTAAACTTTTCACTTCAAAACCATAAAAATGGCTCACTAAGCTATGATAAGATATCCTAATTAAAACCTAAAACGTTAATAAACAAAATTCTAATGTAACCTTTATTACAAGTAAGGAGAACATAGTAGATTTTTGCATCTTTTTATTTTATTTTATTTTATTTTATTTTAGTATAGCACAAAACAGGTTACAACAATTATAAACATATATAATTATTAATAACAAAACAAAAAAATCAGGCTGCAATTCAAGATTCAAGATTCAATCGTTTATTTAATATAGGTTTCTTTGAACACTTATTAATTGTCATATTTGTGTTTACAATTTTTACAACAAAAAAAATTCAAGACATGTGCTTAAATAAAAAATCATACCTATTAGAGTTTGACAGTCTAAGACAGAAATAAAATAACAAATATAGTCTACTTAATATCTAAAATTATAAAGTTTAGTACAGTAAGTATTTCTACAATTACCTTGAAGCCCAAAAATCGCAATAAACAGTTGTTTGTTTTTCGTATGTGTAAGTGGCCAACACTGGTGTCAGATTTTTTAAGCTGCCTTAAGGCATCTGACATAGCTTAACGACTGCCATCAACAATGACAGCCGGGACCAACGGCTTAACGTGCCTTCCGAAGCACGGAGGAGCTCGAGATATTTTTATGCCACTTGCGGTCACCCATCCAAGTAGGGACTGCACCAGGGGTTGCTTAACATACGTAAGCGCTCATAGAGCTCACACCCACTGGACCATCGGGCTCCTAGCAATAAACAGTACCGCGCGCTGGCACGCTTGTTTGATATGAAATTTGTCGAAAAGGCATCTCTAGTAGCGAACGAGCGACATTCACATTTCCTGCTCTGTGTAAGTACGAACTCGGCCAGTGACTTTGAAAACAGCTGATGCAGGTCGTTTCGTTCTATTTACACTAGGAAGTCTAGGTTTGTTGGTGTAATACTCGTGTTGGGGATGTTTCCCGAACATTAAGGGTCCCACGTAAAGCCGCAATCCCATACAAACGTAGTTTCGTTTTAGTTTTACAACAGTTAAGCCAATCTCAACCAAATTCCGTACATACGACCGGATAAGGCATATTGATGTTTATAATCAGATTTCAATTTAAAAAAAAAATACCTATACAAAATTACAGCGATTTGAAGTTTCGTATCGAAAACTTGTACTCGCTGTAATTTTGTATAGGTATTGTTTTTAAAATTGAAATCTGATTATAAACATCAATATGCCTTATCCGGTCGTATGTACGGAATTTGGTTGAGATTGGCTTAACTGTTGTAAAACTAAAACGAAACTAGTTTGTATTGGATTGCGGCTTTACGTGGGACTCTTAAGAAATATATACAGACATACTATCACGTATTTCTCCCTTACGGGGTGTAGACAGAGCCCAGGTCTGTAAAACCGTTGGTGGGCTTGTAGGTAAGAACGGAATCAAAATAGTGACGGGTTGCTAGCCGCATCGCTTATTGACATGATTCCTGACGCCCATTCCCTCGATCGGCTTTTACGATCTGCGCGGGAAGAGAAGCAGCTGGTGTTTTTTTCTTTTCTTACAGACCAGCGTGAAAGTATAAGAAATGTAAATTATGTAAAGGGTGCGCGAATTCTAATAATCAGCCAAGTGCGAGTCAGACTCGTGCACAAAGAGTTCCGTACAACTCGCATTGTGCGGGAAACGCATATAATAAAGGCCTATCCACACTTCAAAGCCGAGCCCGGGGCGTGATCAGAAAGTGCTTGGACAAAAGTCTTTAAAAATATTTTAATACTAGCTGTTACCCGCGGATTCGTCCGCATGATATATAGCCTTTGTCCTTGTCAGTACCTTAATGTTTGCAAAATTTCATGATGATCGGTTCAGTAGATAGGGCGTGAAAGCGAAAAAAACAAACTCACTTTCGCATTTATGACATCAGTAACAAACAAAGAAACTCACTTTCGAATTTATAATATTAGCACAGAATTAATAATAGTACTAACGATATTAGTTAGGATTGGGAAGTTAGAATAGTTAGGATTTTGATGGAGTCTGATGGATGTAAGCTTTGTCTGCGCCCTCCCTCTCCGAATTTTCAAGGCAAGAGTGAAAACGCATTATTGAAGTTTGCATGTACCACTCTAAACCTCTAAACTCAACGTTGCTTCTTAGCAGAAAATAAAGATAGGGGTATCTTTTCTGACTTTTGACCCCTAAAACGCACTCAATTGATTCATAAAAAAAGAAACAACGGATGGGTCGGGTCTTGGATGTTTATCTGTATAAGTATATGGTATAAAATATAGTATCGTTGAGTTAGTATCCCATAACACAAGTTTTGAACTTACTTTGGGGCTAGCTCAATCTGTGTGATTTGTCCCTATATATTTATTTATTTATTTGTTATTATTTATAAAAATGTTCAACCACCCTGTTTATCACTATCACTACATATTATAAAACAAAGTCCTCCGCCGCGTCTGTCTGTCTGTCTGTCTGTTCGCGATAAACTCAAAAACTACTCCACGGATTTTCATACGGTTTTCACCAATAGATAGAGTGATTCACGAGGAAGGTTTTAAGGTATAATACATGCCCGGGCGCAGCCGGGTAGGGCTGCTAGTTTTGTATAAAAATGATGAATAGTTTTTGAGTCCCATACGAAAAAGTTCATAAATACTGAGTCGCCCTCATAATGGGATGTCGGGGAAAAATTAACAACCTGAACATCATATTATTACTTTCTTAGCACGCATGTCATAAAACTGACAATATCGCGCTCCAAAAATACAAACCAATTTTTTCAAGATTTATAATCGTTATTGTGAACGTCCACAGATCGTCAAACAAGTTACGATATCGTGAAAAAATTATCATAGCGCGTTCTAACTTCGCTTAACGCCACCTAGCTTCGTGAAAGCTAGACTGAACTTTGTAGTACCTGTGTTGCGTCGCCGTTGGCATGCATTAACTAAATATGTACCTACCGCCACCTAGTATTCTGCAGGCTACTCAGTAGTGTCAAGTTAGTGGCGCAAGTATGCATTTTAGCACTAAATATTCCTTCCATGCCAGTCTGGAAGAAACGTAATCGTTTTAATTGTCTAGTAAAATCATCATCATCATCATCATCAGGTCTTTTTCAGTCTCCACTACAGGAGCACGACCCTCTCTGACTATCAGAGCCGTATATAAGCCAGGGCAGTCAGAGGATTTGGTTTACACTCTCCACGCCGGCCAGACGGGTTGGAGAGGTGTCTTTGATATTTTAAGTTTTTGTTTTTTAAGCTTTGTTAAGCTTATGTTCCCTAAGTCGCCTTTTACGACATCCGCGGGAAGACTTGGAGTGGTCCTATTCTAATCTGCTGGGGACCACACAGCAATATTAATACTTCTATTATATTATCCCGAAGGTTGACTGGAATTTATCAAGAATTTATCAGCATTAATTGCGCCCTTTGTGCCATAGTTGCCAATAAAGATTTTTAAATACCTAAATTAAAAAATAAGCGCCAAAATTAAACAAAGCACGTTCTAACATTGCTGCCAACTAGCTTTCTGAAAGCTAGACTGAATCTTTACATAGTTCCTGCGTTGCTTCGCTGTTGGCATTCATATACAGTTGTAACATGACCCTCGACATACCCTTAAAGGGGTGAGCCAGCTCTTCAATATGAACAACTTTTGCTATGTGATCAACACTGGGAACTCAAAAAAAATCGTCAATTTCATACAAAAAAATTTTGCCGCCCGAGTGAAATGTATGGGAAAGCAAAAATTTTTTTCAAGTTCCCAGCGTTGACCCCATAGGAAAAGTTGTTCGTATTGACGCTGTCACTCGCCCCTTTAAGGATGTATCGAGGGTCATGTTACACCTTGTATAATATGCGAAAGTAAGTTTGTATATTTGTTTGTTTGTTATACCTCTTCACGCTTTACCTTCTGAACCAATCTTCCTAAAATTTGCATACACGTTGGTAATGCTATGGAGAAGGACGTAGGCTATAATCACGAGAGCGAAGTCGCGGGCAACAGCTAGTTTATTTACAAAATATTCACCTGCCGCCACCTATTATTCTGCAGGCTATAGAGTAGTTCCGGGTAAGAGACGCATTATGAATTTAAAGGCGTAGTAGTACGCGTTACTAGCGCCACCCAGCAAGTAAGGTAAACGTCCCAATAGCCGTGAAATTCTGAACTTCGCTGACTTTGCAAGTCTCTTGTGTTAAAACTATTAGTCTTACAATGATGACATATACACGTGCTTGTAGGTAATTTACAGTAGTTTTGACGTAAACAATTTTATTAAATAAATTATAAACATTACTTATTAATATTACAAATTAAAATAAAAAAGGGCTGATTGTCCCAGTATCCGGCTAGTTTGTACTAATAACCGTTACTATATTGTACCAGAAACCGGTAAACTACACCACGATTTTGAATTCTATTATAAGTAACATAAGACTCACAAAAACAGCATTTATACATGTTCGTCAGGACGGTCGGGCTACCGACCTGCTTTATTTTATTTTATACTTTATGTAATCCGAGAACTGTCGACAAAATGAAATATAAGAACTGGTCGAGTGCGACTCTGATTCGCGCACTGAGGGTTCCGTACAAACTTGCATGTAAAATATTTGGTACTATTTTTATCCCTCTAGGTACTGATTTTAAAATCTATATATATAAGACAAAGGTTGAATTAATTAAAATTCATTACTCTCTTTAAACAAAATTTATCAAAAATCCTTACGTGCAGATTAAAGTACAAATTCTGAAGTTTAATTTAAACATATCTAATTATTAAACTATAGTACCCTGTAGTCACAGTAGGCAAAAATCCTAAAAACGGCCACTTTTAGTTACAATAGGCATAGAAAAACTGCAACTGTTCGGCGATTTACATGATTCTAGGTATAAAAAAAAGTAATTCAGGCGATGGCAGAGAGTTAAAAAATAAATTCTAAAACTGAATTATAAATGAACTAGCTTTTTCTCGCGGCTTCACCCGCGTTAATGTCGATATCCCTCGGGAACAGTTTATTTTTCCCGGATGCAAGGTATCTTATGTCCTTCTCTGTACTTCAGAGAACATGTATGCCAAATTTTATGATGTGTTCGGTAGTTAAGGCGTGAAAGCGTAACAGATAGACAGAGTTACTTTCGCATTTATAATATTTAGTATGGATTTGTGATTATCTTACCCTTATGCAACTTTTATGAGGTATTCAAAGGACAATGGCAGCCGCCCATACATGAAAATAGTTGAGTCTTATAGGCAGTGTCTAAGCATCAAAAACATCTTAGAAGAATAAGCGTTGGTCACCGAATAAATCTCTGAAAGACTTTCGGCCTAAGAAAGCAGGAAAAAAGATATTTTGATTTGAACTTTTCCATTTTTTGTGGTTATGTGTCATATTGACAGTCGGCGTTAATAGTTGATAGATATAGTTACTTATTCAGTACTCTTTGCTATTCAGTTAGGTAGGTATCTAAATCCGGATTTCTATATTGATGAAGCTATATCATTATAAGACTATTAAATATTTAGTTTAGGCTTGGTACTAGGTAAAGAGTTGTGCGTGGTGCACGTACTCCGCGCGCTATGCGCATACTTCACCACACTTTTTATATCCAGCCGCCCCCGCCATATGGTCAACCCTCCTTTGGAACGGAACGGCCGCCTTCGTGACCCGGGCCTAACGGAATACGGAGTCTTTCTTAAAACAGATAATAGTGACTCAAGCCTACAATATCTATCTTATAATAGTAGTCGAACCCACGACGATCACAAACCAAAAGCGTGGACCTCTAGAAACAGACAGTCAAACTAATCTTACTCTAGGTATTTTATGTTTTACTTAGGTACGTAAATAAAAATCCTTGAGGCACGCACGAGTCGACGATGTTATGTAGTAGAAAAAAAACCAGGAGTGGCGCCAGTTGGCTGGTCTAATCGTCTTAAAGGAGTGACTTAGACCGTCGATATCGTATAAAGTAAATATCGGAGTCCGTAGGCAGTCCAAGTCAAATAAATGTAGAAAAACAGCATAAAACAATACGAACACAACTGACACACAAGGCGACATTTGTGACATGAAATGAAACATGAATGTCATGACTGACCATGACACGCATGCGCGAATTGTAAGTGTTATTAAATGTTGGGTTGGGAACACTTTGATGGATGAAAATCCGGTAGTCAATAAATAAACTCTCTAAAATGTATTATTTTTCTGTGACCTCAATAAAAATAGAAGTATTTACGTAAATTAATATAAAAAATAATAAATCAATTGTACCCATATCACATTTCTAGACGCTAAATATTTTTTCAACTATGTTTTTGCCATTGTTCTTTATTTACTAAAGTAAAAATTTTCACCATACGTTGACCCTCCACCCTGATGCATATTGTTCTATGTTTAATTTAAATCCGGTAAAAACGTTATACAGTATTTCAAAGGAAAATCAAACTTATTCCCTTGCAATAAAGTCTTAAAACGGGTTTAGGTACAATAAATATTACTGGACTGATGCGTGTACCAATAGCCGGTAAATTTTTGCCGGATTATAGGTCAAGTAGGGAATTTTGAGTACCAATAAATGTAACAGCCCAAAATATTATTTTTTTTAAAAGATACACTAATATTTATAGTATGTGTTGAAAGATACATTATTTAAGTTGTTAAATAAATAAACAAACTTATCAAACTTCTTCTCGTATGAGTATGGCACAGTTAATATTACGAACAGGTCTTTGATTCGTTCAGCAACTGCACATAGCCAAATTGTAAAAATGTTGGAGTACAAACTTTTGAAATTTTATTGTGATGAAACTGTCATACTTTTTGGTATTTGTTGCAATTATTATTGATCAAAATATTACTAAAAATATTTTTTTTGTAAAGAAACATTGTAAATTTATTTGTAAATTCGTGCAAAATTTAAAAATATGTTAGATTACCGGCAACCGGGACACTACCGGAATTAGGTACTTTTACCTTACTAGAATTTAAGAGCGTATACTAGCAGTATTTTTTCAATATGGTTTCCATACAAATGTATTTCTCTATTTTCCAAAAAAAACTGTTTTTGTACAATTTTTTTTTCGTACAAACAGGTTTTTAGAAAAAAATAAAACATAGGGACATACCTATTTTAGTAATAGATTGTATGTAAAAAGTATTGTGCCTCTAGAAGCAGTTTTCAGCGAGAAAATAGAGAATTACATTTGTATGAAAAACGCACTGCTAGTATACCCTCTTAAGTACAAACATGATCACACTTAAATAAAAATATACTTTGAATATGTCTGCTGTTTCTTTTCCCGCGCAGATCGATAGGGAATGTGCGAAAATCTGATGCTATAATAAGCCTTTGCCTTTGCAATAAATAAATAAATAATAAATAAATAAATATATAGGGACATATCACACAAATTGAGCTAGGCCTACAGTAAGTTGTGAACTTGTGTCGCAGGATACTAGCTCAACGATACCATATTTTATAACATATACTTATATAGATAAACATCCAAGACCCAGGTCAATCTGAAAAAGATCGTTTTTCATCTTGACCTGACCGGGGATCGAACCCGGGACCCCCGTGTCGCAGGCAGGCGTGTTGACCACTGCGCCACGGAGCTCGTAAATTAATTAGGAGCACATCACTCTAGTTTGACTTCTTTTTCCATTTACTCGCCTTTGGGATTGGGATGATCTAGCCTGCTAGGGGAAAAGGACGTGACTGCATGTTTTTTTTTATGGCTTTCACGCATTACGTATTTAGCCAGTATCAAGTAAAAAATTTCCCGCGCTTTATCGAGTTTTCTTGTTATCAACGAAATGATGGTGTAAACTCATTTCGTTGATTCTATGGAGCCCCTGGCGACAATCCTTCACGAACCCACTGGATCAATCATAGCCAACGCAGCAAGGCGGACAACCACCAGCCCGCTATATAAATCTCACTACAGCTGCACAATGACTGTCTATTTTAGTTATCCCACACATTGTTCCTTGACATGGGCTTTTATAACACTAAATTACACCGATTTCACATTATAAAGTCCACTAGAAACAATTTGCACATCAATCCAAAACAAACACCGTGTAGTCCGCTCAAATTCCCGCCAAGAACTCCTGACTGTATGTTATGTATAATTCTAATAGTGTTTTCATTTTATAGGAATACAAAGATGTAGGCCACTTCCAACCAGTCATATTGGAAATCCTTGGGAGAGGCCTATATCCAGCAGTAGCCTTCTTACGGCTGAGACGATGATAATGTGTATAGGTTTATACAAGGTTTAGACTTGGGCTCTGTCTACCCCGCAAGGGATAAGACATGATAGTATATATGTAATGTGTATAAAGATTTGAAACACGATCGTTCACAAGAACGAACACGTTCCAAGACGATATCCCACACGGAAGAAAAATCAATTAAGAGGCTTACACCACCGAAACTAGCGACACCCGTTATTTAATTCTTGTTTTCCGAAATAAGAAGAAATTGAAAAAATCTACGTAAGTACTTCCTTAGTAAATTACTTGTAGTATTTTTAGTAGAACTTTTCATCGACATCAGCATTTCAGATTAAGAGAACTATTCATTACCGCCAAAAGTGGCCGCTTTTGGCGGTAATGCGTAGTTCTCTTGAATTACCAAATGAAAAATAATGAAAAGCAATACGAAAAATACTACAACTCATTTACTTGTGAAGTACTTACGTCGATTTTGTCAATTTGATCTTATTTAGTAATAAAAGAAATAAAACCAAGGGTGGCGCTAGTTGGCTGGTGTAAGCGCCTTAATAACACCCGCTTCCAAGATAGAACTTTTTAAGTCTGGCCCGCTTGCTATGACAATAAAAATTTATAATGCCCTTCCCGACAGCCTTAGAAATGAGGAAAAAAATTCGCTATTTATAAAAAAGTTAAAATTTATTTTAGTGAATAAACCATATTATAAATTGGACGAGTATTTTAACGATAAAAATTTTAATTTAAATTGACATTATTAATGATCCCTAAAAAGTATTGACATTTTAACGCTATAACTTGACATTAATTTACTAAATAATTATAATAATAAAATTGTGAACGATAATTATTCATTTTGTTTGTATAAATTAACTAACTGCATGTCATAAAACTCGCTTGCCGTTCCACTTTTTGTTTTGCGATGCCCGACAGGGTTCATAGTGTTCCTATTATAAAACAGTGACTTTTAGTAGTAAGAACTGAATACATTATGAAATGCAATAAATAAATTGAAATTGAACACATAAGTATATAACAGAATTACTTTTATTTCGGCGCAGAGCAGAGCGACAGCGCCTGCCACTCAGTCTTTGTCCACTAACACGCTAAACATGGCCTTTGGGTTTTATGACCTTACGCTCTGTCTACACCGCAAGGGATAAAGACGTGATTATATTTCTGTATGTCGCTCAGGATTTCAGTAGTATTTTTTTTTATTTTTTATTGTTAGGTTCGCAAACTAGTTGTATTTCTACTGCTTTGTCAGTTTTCTAGCACGTTTGTCCTTTGCAGGACAACTTGTGCTTCAAAAATACTTTTCGATCAGAAAATAGATGATAAACAATTTTTGATCGTGAAACTACCTGTATAACGGCGAAAAAACAATGATAGCGCGTTCTAACTTCGCTTAAGGGGGAACACTAGGCACAGTAGCGACGCCAATCATTTTATTCTTAATACTTTACAAATAGAAAGAAATTCAAGAATATAAACAATATAAGCCTTAGTAAATAACCTGAAGTATTTTTGGAATCATGTTTTAATATTATGAGAATCAGTCATTGAGAGAAAAAGTGATAACCGCCAAAAACGGCCGTTTTTGGCGGTAATCAGATTCTCATAATTCTCACTGATTCCGATAATAATAAACATGATTCCAAAAATACTTCAGGTTATTTACTAAGGCTTGTATTGTTTATATTGTTGAATTTCTTTCTATTTGTAAAGTATTAGGAATAAAATGATTGGCGTCGCTACTGTGCCTAGTGTTCCCCCTTAACGCCACCTAGTATCCTTCAGGACACGCTGTAGTTCAGTTTGTGTGGCGCAGTTATGCACTTTTGCTCTGTTTACCCGACTGACCAAACTGCCTCCGTGGTCCAGTGGTTAAGGCTTTCGCCTTGTTGACCCGGGGGTCGTGGGTTCGATTCCCACGGGAAGCATACTTTGTTGTTTCCAGTTTGGTTAGGACATTGCAGGCATGAATCACCTGATTGTTTGATAAGAAAAAAGATGATTCCGTGCTTCGGAAGGCACGTTAAGCCGTTGGTCCCGGCTGCCATCTGGTAGTCGTTAAAGGAACCACGTCAGAGGCCGAGAGGCGGTTCCGAAGAACTCTGACACCAGGGTGTGAATGGTCGACTGACCGTGTCACCTACACGAACTGATGATGATGACCAACCCAGGAGGGTAATGTAGTCGTGCATATGTTTTTATGTATGTCCGTCCCATTGTTGCCTCCTGTAGCTTGTACGGCATCGCCGATTTTGTATAAGGTGTCATTTGTGTCATTATATTCGTATTCTCTTCCAGAGTGTCATAAAGTTATGTGACGTAAAACAAAAATCAATATGACGTACGTAAAATTTCATAAAGGCTGTCGGATTTTTATTAAAATAGCAATTTTCCCGCGATTTCGTCCGCGTTAATTATAGCCTATATCACCCGTAGGTAAATTAGCCTTCTATAGGTGAGAGAATTATGAAAATGGGTCCAGTAGCTTTGGAGACTATTTGGAGTATATTAAATGCTATGACTTTTGTAACACATTGCCTTCAATTATCTCAAAGCCTATAGTTATGTAGTTTAAGGCGCTCCTATAGTAACACTAGCGCCACCCAGCAATTAATTATTTAAATCCCAAATTACATCAAATTTAAAAAATGTAACAAGTACATAACTACTGAATTACTTGTTGTATTTTTGTATTCATTTTTATTAATATTCGTTTGATAAAATAAGAGAAAAACAGGCTGACGCCAAAAGTGGCCACGTTTGGCGTTAACCGATTTTTCTCTTTAAATATGGCACTAGTAAATTACTTGTAATAAACAAAAAATACTACAAGTAAATTAGTAGTTTTGTACTTGTTAGATTTTTAAAATTCGATACTATTCATGATTTAAGGAATTTAATTGCTGGGTGGCGCTAGTGTTACTATAAGAGCGCGTTAACGTTACTTTTCAATATTTTGTTTTATTTTAAAGGTGAAATCTAATGAAATATGAGAAAATAGCAAATAATGCCATCTATCCATATGATCCACAAACTAGTAGGTCACAGGGGTGGAGAAAGGGAGGGGAGCGGGCGGGGAATGGCTGCGTTTAGTTGCACAATATCACTCTCCGGTTTCATCAAACATCGACATTTATTTTTAGCACTTAAACATATCAAAGTCAAGACTGCAAATTTTGCAAATTTATTCAGCAAGCATCTTAGAGAAATAGAGTTACTTAATGTATAGATATTCTAGCGAAATCAAAGCGCTGCGAAAACTTATAGCTTTTATAAGCGTTATTAGTAAAGCGCTATTTAGTAAGCGTTTTCTCGTTAGATCCCCGATTTCTTTGTTTTTCGTATGTGTAAGTGGCCAACATTGGTCTCAGATTTTTCAAGCTGCCTAAAGCATCTGACAAGCTTTACGACTTTTACATAATGTTTTCGCGATTGTTACACATTTAAATAAATAAAATTAACTTAATACGTATTTTATCGCGTTTATTACATTATTTATACACCTAACGTTTCGAGCACTTTAGTGTTCGTGGTCGCAGGTAGTTTAAGTTGACATTTGTCTAGTATTTTATGAGAACTGCAAATGCTACGGAACTACCTTAAGGCGCCGCTATAGTAACACTAGCGCCACCCAGCAATTAATTATTTTAATCCTTAATCAAATTAGTGAAAATGAATACAAAAATACTACAAGTCATTTTAAAAATCGATACAATTTATAATTTAAGGAATTTAATTGCTGGGTGGCGCTATAGTGTTACTATAAGAGCGCCTTAACGTTATCAATAAATATTTTAGGCGGTAGATTTTGCAGTTCTCATAAAATACTAGACAAATGTCAAGTTAGTCTACCTGTGACCACGAACACTGTAAAGTGCTCGAAACGTTAGGTGTAGAAATAATGTAATAAACGCGACAAAATCCGTATTTAACTAATTTAAAAGCTTCACGACTGCCAACAGTCGGGACGTACGGAAAATACTGTGATCAGATTGCTGACGTTCTTAAGAAAGGAGAGGCAAGAAGTACCCGAAACCGAAGAGCATGCATGGGGAGAGTGATGAGTGTAGATGAAGCTAGAGGGATTTGTCAGGATCGAAGCAAGTGGAGATCAATAGTCTCTGCCTACCCCTGAGAAAAAATCTTGATAATATGTATGTTGACCTGAAAATAAAATTATTCTTAAGTTATCCTAAGTCATCAATTCAATAACTCACTGTGAAAATTTTGCGTCGCTGAGGGAAACTTTCATACATTTTATTTGTTTTGATATGGAAATAGCTCTCAAAAATATGCACATTAGTCCAAAAAAAGGCCTTGACATTGTAGTAACAAATTTTTGAGTCATTCTTTTAGTATTATGTATGCGTGACGTGAGACCTCTGTTAGGTAGCTGTGTTAAATATACGCAATTTTAATGGAAATGAATGTGAATTCAAAATTTCATAATTAATTAAAACTTTTTCAAAATCTGCTCTTCCGTTCCTCATTCAAATTCAAGATATTTTTAGTAGTTTGTGAGTCATCGTTTAAATTTGGAACATCCAAGTAAACATTCGCTGTTGAAGAAGCGAAAACTAGTTGTGAGTAAAGTAAAATACTGGCAACTTAGAATTTTTATAGGGACTAAATTTCAATCGAAAAATAAACAAAGCCCGTTTCGGAATAAGTAGAAAATTTTAAAACTACAAATTTTTCGACAGAAATGTTTTGTTGGTAAATAGTCGAGAATGCAACGAATTAGTTTAATTTATGGCTTTGCTTGTTACATGAGATAACTATTAGGAACATTGGGATGACAATAGCTATTAATTGAGAATATTAACATTTTTTTTTTCAATGTAATCAGTTTATTTGTGTACGTCTAACGCTGGTAACAAAAAAAATTATATTTCCATACAAAATATCCAGCCTCACGGTTAATTTGTAAGAAAATGTAATTTGTAGATTTTTTTTTTACTTTTTTTTTGCTGTCATGCGTAATTGTTGCGGGCTGATACTGCGACTTGCACGAGTTTATTAATATTTTCATCACACACCTACTCTTAAACAGTGTCAAGAAATGAAGCACGTGCGAAGCGCCTTCGTTTTTTCTTGGGCAATAATTATTCTGTCGTATGTCCGTCTGTCCCGCTGTCTGGCTGTGCTCTCAAAAGGTCATATTTCTCAACGATTTCTACTGAATATTCAGTGAGCAGGTTCGGTGATTACTAATTATTTCATCATTAGGTATTTGTTAATCTCCACTGCAGGAGCACGAGCCTCTCTGTACTTCTAGAGTCATATATTAGCCAGAGCAGTCAAAGGATTTGGCCTACAATCTCCACACTGACCAGACCGGTTGGAGAGATAATTTGATGTTTGTAAGATTTGTTTAGCTTGTGTTGCCTAAACGTTCTATAACATCCATGGGAAGACATGGAGTGGTCCTATTCTACTTGTTGTTTTATGTTGTTTTTACGAGCTCCGTGGCGCAGCGGTCAACACGCTGGCCTGTGACACGGATGGTCCCGGGTTCGATCCCCGGTCAGGTCAAGATGAAAAATGATCTTTTTCAGAATGACCTGGGTCTTGGATGTTTATCTATGTATGTATTTGTTATAAAATATAGTATCGTTGAGTTAGTATCCCATAACACAAGTCTTACATAATAACTTACTTTGGGGCTAGCTCAATCTGTGTGGTTTGTCCGTATATATTTATTTATTATTCTACAAACCACATGGTACCAATTATTTTATTTAGCAGTCCACTCCGACTTTGCCCATGGTACGTAGCCTACGGCACTTTGAGATAACGTACCTATTCAACGATGAAAGAATGGTTGACATCGGTCCAGTATTCCTGAGATTATCACGTTGAACAAAACAACCAACAAACTCTTATGCTTTATTATAATAAACAGATTAATTTTTTGGAAAATCATTTAGATCCTAGGAGCCATTTAAGTCTATGGCACTAAGGACGTTAGTTAGCTGAGACAATACTCACGAGGTCGACAACTCACAAGCGAGTTTAAGAGCATCGAAGCTTCGCGATAAGTGAAAATATGTACGTAGCGTTGCGTAACCTCTTCCGGGCCGCGCCGGCGCCGGAGCACTTTCCATGATCGCTTTGCATCTTATATAGCATCAATCAATGCGCGTGGTGACAGGCGGGAGCGGATTGAGTTTTTTTTTAATATCATATAACGACAAAAAGCTCAACAAAGCTTATAAACATCAAATGGACCTCTCCAACCCGTCTGGCCAACTTGGAGAGTCTAGGTCAAATCCTCTGACCGCCAGCTGATATATGACTCGGGAGTACAGAGAGGGTCGTGCTCCTGCAGTGGAGTCTAACAAAGATCCGTTGATATACATCAGAATATGTTTACACTTCCTATTTGTTCACATCTGAATTTATGTTATACCATATTCAAAGGAATAAATGACTATTCTATTGTATTTTATAAGAAAATAACATACATAATACTTACTATCACCTCTTTTTCCCTTGCGGGGTACACTGAGCCCGGGTCTATAAAACCTAAAGGCCACGTTTAGCATGTTGGTAGGTTTTTAGGTGGAGAACGGAATCCAAATAGTGATGGGTTGCTAGCCGCATCGCAGACGTGATTCCTAACGCCCATTATCTCGATCGACTTTTACGATCTGCGCTGGATGATACGCAGCTGGAATATTTTATCATTCCTTTTCTCCTAAACCAGCGTGGTGATAATAAAATTATAAAAAAACTGCGCATGCGCATGTGACTCGCGCCGTCACGCGCGGCACCTATTACGTATCTGGAGTAAGCCAAGCGAGTCCAAGTCGCTTTCAAATCAAAGCCACTGGTTAATTCTTACGCGAGCCATATGTAATACCACTTTTTGCGTGCTTATTACTTGTTCATCGATTAGGTGCCTTACGCGGCTGAAAAAGGTGAATAAATTTTTATGTTTGTGTATATATTTAATTATATAACATGTTGTCGACATACATGGCGTAACTTTGGACCCCGAAACGGTTGAACAGAACATAAAAACACTCGGTCGATATGTATTGGAATGTCAATTGATCCTACATACATATATATATACACAAACATCTAAAACTGAAAAAGATCGTTTTCCATTCTGACCTGAACTTGAGACCACTCGTGTATATTCACGAATTTAATTATTTTCCTTATTTGAATAGACAAATTAATTTTTCCTCGTTTTATGGAGATAGCATTTATATTATACGCTAGTGAATGATTATTAAATAATTTAAAATAACGACACGATGACATTTCCTTTGGAAAACCTGAAAGTGCAATAAGTTGTGTCTTTTCCCTGATGCAATGAGAGATAAAATAGCGAGAGTATAGAAGTGGAACCCTTTCTCTCGTATTATACAGTGATGATGTCAATATTTATAATTTTTAGACTCTTGTTCCAGAGGGAACGTTGTTCAGTGTTGTCAATTCATCCCTCTCTGTGATTATTGCAACTATTGTAAGCAACAGATTATGTAATGCCCTAGGGATAACAGAAATCACAGGCGAATTAATCAGCAAATGAATTTTGATCCTTTCATATATATTAAATGTTTCGAATGTTTGTTATCACTTAACGCTTTAATCACTGAACCAAATTCGAAATGAAATTTGAATGAAGAAAGTTTAAGGCTTAAGAATGGACATGAAAATAATCTAAACTTACGCAAGCAGAGTCGCGGGTTGAAAGGTTTTATTCTATACATTCCAAGGGATATTCATAAGTGAATTACAGATCAGTGTTCTCTTGGACATAAACTGTAATAAATCTTTTTTTAAATAAAATCCATTGATATGGATAAATCACAACCCAAAGTAAGTTCAAGACTTTTGTTATAAGGTACTAACTCAATAATACTACATATTTTATCCAAAAAAATATTTGGATAAACATCCAAAACTACATCAATCAGAAAAAGATCGTTTTCCATTGAAACCTGACGGTGATTTGAAACCGGGACCAGTGGTGTTACAGCCTGGCATGATGACCGCAGAGGTCATCATTTTCGAATTTATCAAGTACCTTCATTATCATCTCAACCCTAAGAAGTATATTGCTGTTGGGAGGGTTTTGCCATTCTCCACACGCTTGGCAAAAGGGTTGGTGAGCGCAATTTGTTTGGCTTATCTCGGTTCCGACGCTGCTGCCCATCGATACCGATTTTAAAGCAAAATAAGGGTAGGAGTATGTTGGAATGGAAGAATGGGATAAAGTAATTTGGGATCCTACTTGCTCGTATGGATATCATCATCATCATCAGGTCTTATTTAGTCTTCACTGCAGGAGCACGACCCTCTCTGTGCTACCAGTGCTACATATTAGCCTGATCAGTCAGAGGATTTGGCCTACACTCTCCACGCTGGCCAGACGGGTTGAAGAGGTTTCTTTGATGTTTAGAAGCTTTGTTTAGCTTGTGTTTCCTAAGTCGCCTTCTACGACATCCACGGGAAGACTTGGAGTGATCCTATTCTACTCTGCCGGGAACCACACGGCGTATGGATAGGTAATGAACTAAATAGCAGCTCAGGAGGCCAGGCGTGCACCCGATGCTATAACCTGTCACTATCTATACTAATTTATAAAGCTAAAGAATTTGTTTGTTTGGTTGAACGCGCTAACCTCAGAAACTTCAGAACTGGTTTCAAAAATTCCTCTACCGCTGGACAGGTACGTTATTTCTGAGTGTGGCTAAATATGTACTACGGGCAAACCCGGGGTATACTACTAGAATAATAATAAAGAACCACATCTGTGCTCATTTTATTCGCTGAGAGGTCGAGTAGTGTCGTTCACACGGCCTTCACCAGTGTCGCGACTCGTTACCACATTGACCGGATCTTTCCTTTTATTGATTTATTACTGATTTATGACAATCAATAAATAAGGTAATAAATTTAATGTTTATTCGGTATGTCGGTAGACATTTAGACGGACTCCGTGGAGCAGTGGTTAGCATGCCTGCGGGTTTGATACCCAGTCATGATGGATAAGAATATTTTTGATTGGCCTGGGTCTTGGATATTAATCTTATAACATAAAAAGCCCCATAGTAACTTTCGTGGAATACTCACTCAACGATACTATATTTTTAATATATAGATCAACATGACTTAGGCCAATTTGAAAAAGGTTACTTTCATCATGAACTGGCCAGGAATTAATCCCAGGACCCTTTGTGTTGGTTACGGAGTCAAATCCAATATAGAGACAATAAAATGTCGATGGACACATTATTGATTTATTAAGTATAAAGTAATCTTGTCATTGTTAAATAATTATTAGCCAAGTTATACACTAGATTGTAATAATATTACCGTATTCAAAAACATTTCATGACGTTAAGAGTCCCACGTAAAGCCGCAATCCCATGCAAACGTAGTTTTGTTTTTACAACAGTTAAGTCATTTTGTAACGAAACTACGTTTGTAGTGGATTTCGGCTTTACGTGGGACTCTTAAGAAAATGAAACAAAAATCCATAATATCCAATTTTCAAAAACTCGCCGTCGTTCAAAATAACCGCTCTTCTTTTAAAAATTTAAACGCAGTAAAGTGTTTGTTGGCCAAACAGTTTGTGCGAACCCATTAGCGTTGTTTATGGGCATGACACTGCATAAACCGCGGCACTTACCGCGGGAAAATGAGCCGAAGATTGGGGAAAAAATGTAAACATTATAACCATTAGGTTATTGGAAAAATACCTTTGAAGGAGTTCGGTAGAAGGGTCATCTTCATCATCGTCTGAGCTTTTTGTTTGTTTAATATCTTAAATATACAACCAAAATAACTGTACCTAAATAAATTTAGTACAGGGGTTCATTTCATGATGTAATTGAGCACTAAGAATGGATTTTAGAAATTCAACCCCAAAAGAAGTAAATTGGGGTGAACTTTTACCCGAAGTCGCGGAAAACTGTAAATATGATTTGACATAGATTTTACGGCTGGCCGCCTGCCTAGCGCTGACCCTCCTATAAAAGCTCGAGACAAATGACTATGAAAATTGAGTACAAGTTTTTGCCTGCGCTGAATCGAACCTGTCATGAAGCAGGCTGGCGTATTAACCTCTGCACCATGGCGGTCGCTGTATATGTATATGGGAGCAGATGGTACAAGTGCGTTTTACCAGCATTTCAAATTAACAGTACAGATGTTGAATAAATAATTGATGTACAAATAAATTACCCTTTGACAGAAATAGTGCCTAACTCAAACGGTAGTTTCTAGGCTTCTAACAAAAGCATCCTGAAATGATTTCCTAAGTCCTGTGTTTTGCCATGCGAGTCCAATGAAGCCGCTCTATGTTGTGTCATCCTCACAACTCAAGTCTCTTTACTATTTCTATTTCCGTCTAGGACTTACCATTACGTTACGGAAATTGTTACACTTGCGTATTTTATAATAAATAATATAATCTGATTCATACTTACGTAATGCTACATGACAGTAATGTATTTTCTTTTAATGCGGGCAAAATAATGATATACTCCACTACCTGTTGTATTAAGTTCCTATTTCAGCAAATATTGAGGGTACAGAAGGATAAAAGCTTCCGTAGCTAATAATTTTGTTTTGCCATTAATGCACTGCATATGAATTTTTATTGTTTTGTGAAAGGGAGGTATGAATTTGTTGTCCATATTTTAAGTTGTCCAGCGCATTAGTGTAAACTGTAATGCTGAACAATATAAATAATCATAAATAAATATATTTTGAATTGAAAAAGATACTATTATTTTTTATTCAGACCTTTTTTTCTATTAACACCAGAACATTAAACTAACGTTCCAAGGTCTCGTTCTAGCTCTGTGTCATTAGATCTACATTGCAAAAAATTTAAGACATTTTTATTCGGGCGATTAATGATTGATGATTCAATATTCTATAAAATTCACTACTAAATTCCTGTGCTACAGCGAATATTGTAAAAACGTCTTTTAGTTTTAGTGATTATTAATTTTCGATTAATTTCATTAATTGCGTTTAGTAAATAATATTCATAAATAACACTAAGCCGTGTGGTTCCCGACAGAGTAGAATAGGACCACTCCAAGTCTTCCCGTGGATGTCGTAGAAGTCGACTTAGGAAACACACACAAGCTAAACAAAGCTTATAAATCTCAAAAAAACCTCTCCAACCCGTCTGGCCAGCGTGGAGAGTGTAGGCCAAATCCTCTAACTGCTGTGGCTAATTATGGCTCTGATAGTACAGAGAGGGTCGTTCTCCTGCAGTGGAGACGAAATAAGACCTGATGATGATGATGATGATGAAATAACACTCAGCTAATCAATAACGCATTTCATTGTTGTTTAATAATTAAATTCTCCTAAGAGGATCAATAATAGCAATAATACACGGAACACCATTTTAAACCGTGCCATGGTTTAGCCTTGTTATTCTATGACGTAATTTGTCCATGGGTAGTGCAATGTCACTATTCTCGATATATTATTTTTCATACTTCTAAACGAGTGTCCATTCTATACTCTTATTATTTTATACTATTACACAACAAGCAATAAACATTTTGAAGTCAGTAGAAAACGGTACTATTAAACAGGATAGGTTTATTGCAGCCTTTTATATAGTGCTGACGCGAATTATCAAAACGTCGCAAGGAATAGAAAGTTTTAATGAATATCACAAGTCTAGGTTGTTAGATGGGCTATAATTTCTTCGTGGCACTTCATTTACATCACATCTTATCTATTTATTATAGGAACAACCTTTTAAGGGAAATATCTTTGACCTCATCATCATCATCAGATCTTTTGTAAGTCTCCACTGCGAAGCACGACCCTCTCTGTACTATCAGAGCCTGAGCAGTAAATTTTTGGCATATCTACAGGTAATTTGTTCTTCCTTTCTACATAACAGTTTGTGGGGTCGGTACAGCAAGTAAGTTTTCCATATTTTCCTTTCTCAAGCCTTCTGTTACGTTGCCTTCTTTTTCCCGATACACTCCGCCCATTGGATAGCTAGCCAATTAAAACATGTTTTATAACAATCATATACATGATATACATCCATGTTTTAATTAGCTAGCTACCCAATTAATACATGTTTTATGCTAGCTAAATCCCAGTGATTTGTTAATTTTTTATATACCTATAAGTACTCATACTCATACCGACTGGGTGACTCATACCGTCAAAATAAAAAACTTTCCTATTGGACCAATACTGGAAATCCGAAAAAAAATGACTTTCTTATACTAATTGCACTTTTATTTGATAATGTCAATTTCTTTTAATTTCCTAGCATAGATCCTACAGGACAACTGTTTCACATTGACGGACTGATTCGCCACTTCAAGGGTATGTCTAGGGTCAGTTCACACGCTGTATAAATAGAAAATATTGTTCCTTCTTCATCTTCTTCTTCATCAGGTCTCTTTTAGTCTCCACTGCAGGAGCATTGTTCCTTAGTGAGTCTGAATTCAACGATAGTATCACTAAAAGACGTTATACCGCCTTCTTAATACTGAATCAATTACTTTAATATTCACCAGACGAAATGGCCAAGAGAGAAAGGAGTACCGCATTCCATCTCACGTACGTCTGGCCACTCGAGAAATGGCCTTGCCACTGTCACATTTTTTTTTTTTTTTTTTTTTTTTTTAATTACGGACAAATCACACAGATTGAGCTAGCCCCAAAGTAAGTTCTTAACTAAGACTTGTGTTATGGGATACTAACTCAACGATACTTTATTTTATAACAAATACATATATAGATAAACATCCAAGACCCAGGTCAATCTGAAAAAGATCATTTTCCATCTTGACCTGACCGGGGATCGAACCCGGGACCATCCGTGTCGCAGGCCGGCATGTTGACCGCTGCGCCACGGAGCTCGTCACATGATGAAACCACGTGGTCGTGTGAACCTGTTCTCACGGATATCTAGTTCTTTACAATGTAGTATTTATACACGATTTCGAAAGCTTTGTTTTATTAAAAGCTTATTATTTAATTCCGCTTCTAAAGCGGAGTGCAAAAGTCAACAAACTGCACATTTTATTTTCTCCAAGCGGTATCTACTCACAATTTAAGTTTAACTTAGAAAATATTTAACTGGTAAGGGGCACTGGATTTTATATAGTGGCCTGGAGTGCCGTCCTCAACTACCTGTCCGGTGGTTGCAAGTATGGCAGCAGCTACATCTGGGGATGAGAAAGCAGCTGCTCGGAAGGTAGGGAATGGATTGGTGGAATGGGTTCCATCCAAGAATCTGAATTCATCAAAAGTATTACTAAACCGCCTTTTTAATACAAAATCAATTACTATAATATTCACGCGACGAAATGGCCAAGAGTGAACCTCACGCACGTCTGGCCACTCTAGAAATTGCCTTGCTACTGTTACGTGATGAAATTCCACGTGGTCGTGTGAACTTGTTCTCACGGATATCTAGTTCTTTACGTAGAATTATGATGACCTCTGTGGCGCAGCAGTTATCACGCCAGCCTGCGACACGAGTGGTCCCGGGTTCGATCCCCTGTCAGGTCATGACGGAAAACGATCTGTTCCAGATTGGCGTGGGTCTAAATATAGTATCGTTGAGTTATTATTCTACGACTAAAGTTCACGACCAAGTTTTTGAAAGCTTTTATTTTATTTTATTTGTGAGGGGTACTGGATTAGATTCAAGGCGTGTGCGAATTTTCGTATTCATTTTTACTGTTTGTTTACAGTAGCCAACACTGGCGTCAGATTTTTCAAGCGGCGTAAAGGCATTTCACATAGCTGGACGACTGCAATCAATGATGACAACCAAACGTGCCTGCCTTCCGAAGCACGGAACATCATTCACAGGTCCGGGATTCTGAAGTGTTGTCGTTGAATGAAATGAATGCTATCATAATAAGTGGTCCTCTGGCTACAATGCATCATAGCTGAAGATGCAACTGGAATAAACGGTTGGATGAGGAGGACAAGGAAGTTCAAACGTGGAAAGCAGAATCAAAATTGTGATGGGTTGATAACCGCATTGCCTATTGACGTGATTCTTTAGAATTTTGCCCAATCCCTTGCCCGGACCGGACCTCTTACGGTCTGCGCGAGAAAAAAAAAGCAACAGGTATATTCTACGCTTTTTATTTTTCTCCCAAACCAACATAGAAGAATTTAAAAAGAACTAAATAAAAATATCTTTAGGAGCTAGTCCGACTCGCTTGTTTTTTATCATTGGTATTAACTTTGCCTCTTTGTGCCATTACTCAAACGACCGCCCACTATTTATATAGAAAGCTCCATAATAGTACATAATGAACTCGAAGGCTTACTTTCGTTAGCTTTTATACATTAAATCATTCGATAAATTGCACGCTACATTTCTTTTGATGTTACTCTAATTGGAAACATTTTCATATTGGGGCTTCGCGTTTTTAAGCTCCATGCCTCTAACAGCCGCTTTTCAGCTTTGTCATTAACAGTTTTTCTATGCGGGTCACGTAATAGCGAAATAGTACATTTTTTTCAAAAAGAAAATTTTGTGAGTAGATCAGGTCTGTAGTAGTATATATTTAGTTTTTGATATTGCTAGTTCCAAGTGATCTTTTGCTACTTCACCGGACTTTTGAGGTGAGGGTAGAGTACCCTCAATCTGTGATGTGACGTAGGGCTCCCAGAAGGGACACTCGGCTTTAGACGTGGCCTTTACATTTCCATACAATTCTATTAGTTTGATTTTTATGACAATGTAAAAATATTGAGTTTCCTTTATTATTAATCTTATTAGCAAAGGGCTGAGTCACTCCTTAAAATACAAAACAAAACGACCAATGTTTAACCAGATAAATTGCATTTAATTCTAATTCTTTTAGTATCAATTTTCCTAAAAATGTGCAAAAACACATACTATCAAACAACAACATACAATTGAACAATATAAATGAGAATCATTAAGGTAAGCCGCCGTTCACGAGAGGCGAGAACTAGAATATCACTCTCACTTTCAAAATATCGATTTTAGCACTTTTCATTTCACTTGTTGCCTTTATGATTCGGCCTCTGCGACTTCGTCATCCTACTATTATTATACGACTTGAAAATGGAGGTTATCAATTCGGTATTTGCCTAATGTTAAGGTTATATAAAATTTGTTACCAATGATACTAATTTCTATCTAAAAACACTATAAAGAACACTTCTAATTTAATATCGATTAGTTAAATGTTCATAAAGCTTCTTTAAAGTTGGGTGAATAGGACCATTTTTAAAAGTATGAAAATCTTAAATTACAATTATACTGTATTGTAGTCCGCTAAATTTAAAGCAACTTTTATTATGAAACTATTGCCACAAACGTAATATTTCGTATAGCTACCAAACAAAGTTCTCACGCAGCCCATACAAAATAAAAAGTTGTGACGTCACAAATATGTAGGCACTTCAGCAGTGCGTTTTCACGTCTAAAAATTAACGTCTAAAAATATGTGTCTTTAAAACTTCTATATCTGAAAGAGGTTTTTGTTAAGAAATGTATTTCTTTACATAGCGACACGAAAAATTTTTTAGTCAAGTAGCCAATTCGACCGTCTTTTGCTACCTTGTAAATTTGAGATTAAGGCTTCTTACAGACTTGGTCGTTCTGAGATCTAGTGTTTCTAGTGAAAAGGCAATTTTGTAGTCTAAGTTATTGTGATACTAACCCCGGGAATAGTAGGCTGCGCCCGTGCATGTATTACACTTTAAGATTTCCTCATGATTCACTCAATCTATTAGAGAAAACTACATGAAAATTGAATTTACTGCAAACAGATGTGGTGGAAGACTTTTTTATAATATGAAATTATGTTTAGGGCTGTTAGTGTATATCAACTTGTAAACATATGCCAAATTTCCTTATTGTATTTAAGTTGTTTGTTTGTTCCCACATATTACAGAAACTAAAAGTTGGATTGCAAATATCTTTTTATTTGAACTACGTCTGGCTAGCGTGGAGAGTGTAGGCCAAATCTTCTGACTGCTCTGGCTAATATATAAGCTCTAGTAATATAAAGAGGGTCGTGCTCCTGCAGTGGAGACTAAAAAACACCTGATAATGATGATTATAATGATAGTCAATTTAGGAAACAGTGCAAGTTTCATCAAAATCGTTAGAATAGTTTTTGATAAAGAGATATAGATAGACATGAATCATTTACTCGTAAAATATGAAATAGGTATTTATTTTAATAATTTCTTTTAACATTGATCCAATTCTCCACGCAAAAACTCAATGTGCAAATTCGATGGCTTGATTAACTGTGACTGCGCTCCGTCAGTAATTAAAAAATCCTGGTTCCAAAAGGCGGTTTTTAATCTGCATCTATGCTTTTGCGAATTCTACCATCAATGGAGGTACTATACATATGTACAGCGTGTTTAATCAGCGACGTTCCTTTGAAGGGAGACTCAATCCGTAAAAATTAATAATGGTTCGCCATCATAGCTCTGATAGAAACCTAGATAGAAGGGAATACGAAAAATCGAACTTAACATACATGAGTAATTAGCCGGGAAGTTTTTGCTAAACATATACATACTCTTACGTCTTTACCCCTTGCGGGGTAGAAAGAGCCCAAAGTCCGAAGACCCAAAGGCCAAATTTAGCAATGTATTGTTTAACTTTGCTCTATATATATAACTATTCGTGTATAGGTCAATCTGAAAAATATCGTTTTTCATTATGACCTGACAGGAGATCGTACCCAGGTCCACCCGTGTCGCAGACCATTAACCACTGCGCTATGGATGCCGTCTGATTTTAGGGTTCCGCCAAAGTTTAAAAACGGGACCCTATTCACGAGACTTCGATGTCCATCTATCTGTCACAAGGCTGTACCTCATAAACCGTGAAAGCTAGACTGTTGAAATTTTCACAGAAGTACACACTGTATTTCTGTTGCCGTTAAAACAACAAATACTGAAAATAGAATTAAATAAATATTTAAGGGCGTTACCTATGCAACAAACATGATTTTTTTGTCTTTTTTGCTCGATAGTCTAAAATTGTATAGATAGTGGTACGGAACCCTTCATTCACGAGTCCGACTCGCATTTGGCCGATTTTTTAATAATGTGTGAACATTTCCTGTTACAAGGAATTCAAATACAAATTTCATAATAGAATTATATTATACAACTGAATTTAGAAAGCATACCGACGAATTAAAATCAGGTGTAATAGAAAAAGTTGGCCAATCTGATAAGGCCGTTATAAAAGCGGGGATAATAGGCTGTTAAACTTTTTACTATGTGATCGTAATTAATATTTATCAAAGACAACAATAGGCAGCAATTTGTAGAAGATGTTAATCTATTTTAATACATCAACTTCTTGCGAGCTTAGCACAGACCCAGGCCTATTTGCTAACTTTTGACAGCATCATTTTAATGGTAACTTCAATATTCATTACGGCTTCGGTATGAATGAATATTTTTATTTAAGACATGAAAACCGTAATGGATTGTCAAGTGACAATAAAATCGTTGTACACCAAGTTAGCAAATTTGTCGCTCGCGTGCTACTAGAAACGTTATTTTATACTGTTTTATTTTTTATTTTATACGAAACGAGCGTGGCAGGGGACGGTACCGTCTATTGAAATATTGTGGAATTGAGGTTGTTGAGAGGTTGAGAGGTTAGGTTTATTGAGGTTATTGTAGAATTAAAAGAATGCTAGCTATATGGGTAACATCATAATTTTGTCTATAATTTTCCAAACTCAAGTGGGATTGAGCCTGTGTGCCGCATGCAATCAGACAGATGGGCCCGGAAGGCCACCCTGTGGGTGCGATGGACCTCGGCGTAGGGGCAGACCACGAACGAGATGGCGGGATGACCTCGACAGGTTTTGTAATTGCTGGCAGCAGATTGCACCAGATAGGGATGAATGGAAGAAGGAAGGGGAGGCCTTTGCCCAGCAGTGGGACACAAATAAGGCTATATTTTTTTTTTTACTATCATATAATACCGTAACACAACATTTTTACGTTTTTTGAGCACGAACTGACTTACTGAGCTGAACCAAAGAATATTATTGTTAACTGCGCGAAAAGAAACGACACTTAAGTAGGAATGTGTGCACGTAAAATTGCTTGCGGCTATATGTGGATGTCTGCTGGGATACCAAATCTAGGAAATTGAAATTATTTCTGACTTCCCCATACTAATTGCCTAGGCGGCTGAACATTTTTGTATGAAAATGTAGAATTATTTTTTTAGTTTCCAGCATTTTTCCCAAAGTTGTTCATATTGACGGACTGAGTCATCCTTTTAAGGAGATGTCGAGAATCAAGTTACACTCTGTATAAACACATCATCTATATAATATCCAGCTTAAAGTACTTGCATCATATTATACTATACTAATGCATGACCTGACAGTTAAACCAGGATGTAATCAAATTTAATCCTAGCATCCGACAGGTTAAGAGGATCATGACACCAACCGTTACTGCCACATCCAACACCTAATTATAGGCTTAGTTGGAAATAGGCTTACTTTGAAATAGTTCGAAACTCGGATGGTATTGGACTCTCTATTTCCATAAATCATTTACGTTAACGAAGTTTAGCTGTCAGCTCGACAGCTGATTATGCGTTAAATGGTATAAGCGCTAACGCATGTTAAGTAACTCAGGCGTGTTCGCCATTGGGATAGGTGTCCGCAAGTGGCGTAAAAATATCTTAAACATTCCGTGCTTCGGAAGGCACGTTGATTACTTGCCATCAGGAGACGCCTGCTCGAGTACCGTCATATGTAATAAAAATAAGTTGCGACTGACATCATAGATGGCAATCAATAAGAATGCAGATGTTTTAAGGCAGGTTGAAACATCTGACATCAGTGTTGGCCACTCACGACAAACGAAACAAAAAGCGTTATGACGTCATGGTGCTACTTTCTTTTTCAATCACAGGGATCAAAATAACCGCTTCCGTGACTTGGGATAATCAATCAACGATGCATTAAGGCGCAGTTCTAAGGAACTCAGACAAGGCTTACGCAAGTTAAGGCGCTCCTATAGTAACACTAGCGCCACCCAGCAATTAATTCTTTAAATCCTAAATTATATCGAATTTTAAAAATCTAACAAATACATATCTAGTAAATTACTAGTAGTATTTTTGTATTCATTTTCACTAATACTCGTTTGATAAACTAAGAGAAAAACAGATTAACGCCAAAAGTGGCCACTTTTGGCGTTAATCGATTTTTCTCTTTTATTATGGCACTAGTAAATTATTTGTAATATACAAAAAAATCTTGAAGTAATTTAGTATTTTTGTACTTGTAAGATTTTTAAAATTCGATACAATTAATGATTTAAGGAATTTAATTGCTGGGTGGCGCTAGTGTTACTATAAGAGCGTCTTAAGCAATATAATAAGATAAATTGCCTGAAAATTATATAAAATCTTGAGCTATGCTCTGGAAGTCTATCTAAAATAATAATATTGTAAAGAAGAAAGATTAGAGTTTTTGTTTGTATTGAATAGGCTCCGAAACTACAGAACTGATTTTAAAAGTTCTTTCAACTATAATAAGCTAATTTATCTGCGAGTGACATACGCTATAATTTACGCAGTTTGATATTTTGCTATTTAAATTTTACCCATAGATATAAAAAAAAATTCGTCTCATTTTACCTATTTAACATTTCAATGATGACATAATTTTTTTCCAATTCAATTTTTATCATGACATTTAATTAAAACAATGCACACTCAGTCCACATATATATAAGTAGTTTATAAGGTCTAACTAGAATTGTGAGTTGACGTCGCTTGGAGAAAATGCGCTATGCAGTTTGTTGCCGCTTCCTCTGCACTCCGCTTTGGAAGCGGCCTAAACTTAGCCATAAGCAATTATTGAAATCAACAAAAATTTTTTGTTGTAAAAATTGTAAACACAAATATGACAATTAATAAGTGTTCAAAGAAACCTATATTAAATAAACGATTGAATCTTGAATCTTGCAGTCAAAATTGCGGGAAAATTGCTGACCTCAGCAATTTACTTATAGCTTATTTTAGTGCCGCTCCCAAAGCCAAGAACATACAAACAGCGTCTCAGAATTTTAGTAAAAGTCAATGTACAGATGATATTATGTTATTAGATACCAGATGGTCCAGTTTCAAACGGAACCGAGGACTTCCTCTTAACAAGTCGTGGTGGAAATCGGTTAACGATACATCGTGAATGTTACGTAAATTGCCGGTAAACTCGTTATTATCTAAGGGGGAGGGGGTACGTGACCTGCCTTAGGCACATACGTATATGGATAGATGCCAAATGTAACTGCTCGCAAAAAAATATTTTTACACTTTTATTGTTGCAATATCACGAAAACAGTTATTCCAGTTCTTACTTACATATTTTTTGTAATTGAGATAAAATATCAACTGCTCTATACATTTTAGATCAGTAAGTACTCAACGGGTCGTCAGTCGTTTCGCACCACTAGCGATTCGGACCGCGGTGCGAATCGCCCAATAGCTCTTTTTGAATGGGTTATTTCACACCGCAGCGGGCGTTTGAATAGCCCGAATATTTATATGAACGATTCAAGTCAACAGTGATGCAATTTGTGATTATGCCATGTTTAAATTTAATACTTTTTGAAATAAAATCATATCATAATATCGCGCAAGTTTTATTTTTTCATTATCCATTTTTCTTCTTAACTGTACAAATAAATAATTCTAATACATCGGCCCCATGCAAAGAGTATTGGATTGTTTCGCCTCCTGGTCCGAATCGACCCATTCCAAAAGATACCTTGAGCCATTCGCACCACTCCAAAGACTGCGGTACGAAAGAACCCATTCAAAAAGAGCTCTTTGGCGATTCGCACCACGGTCTGAATCGCTAGTGGTGCGAAATGACTAACGACCCTACTCAACGTACCATACAAGCTCATTAATTTTTCTCGATGAGCAGGGACGTACCTTCCAGAACTAAACGGGACAATCCGATTTTTAATCAAAGTACTATTATGTAAACATGTCAACAAGGAATTAATCATCATCATCATCACCAGGTCTTTGTTAGTCACCACTGCAGGAGCTCGACCCTCTCTGTACTACCAGAGCCATATGACAGAGCAGTCAAAGGATTTACCTACCCTCTCCACGCTGGACATATGGGTTAGAGAGGTCTCTTTGATGTTTATAAGCTTTGTTTAGCTAGAAACCATTTATTTCAAAAGTACAAAAAAAACAGAGACAAATACATAAAAACAAGTCACTCAAAAATGCCCCCCGGATAGTACCCGGCTCAAAGGTACCCATTACGCTGGCAGCATTTCCTCTCTGAATTGCAATGGATATCCTTTGAACCAGGTACCAGCCAGAGCGGTTGTCATAACCACGGTCTCTTAAACGACGTCCTATCTCACTAACAAAGTCTCTTGCTTCCTGACACCATGGGCCAGCTGTCTCTACGGCGACGGGCACAAAATCATAATTTGAAGCTAGCTTGAGTTTGTTTAGCTTGAGTTTCCTAAGTCGCCTTTTATGACATCCACGGGTAGACTTGGAGTGGTCCTATTCTACTCTGCACCACACGGCAACAAGAACAAAAGGTCCTATTATTAAATTATTAATAAACGAAGAGGGATCAAGTTACTTGACAAGCATTATCCTGTCACTCAAACAAAAAAAAGCCTTAACGGTTATCAAAAAGTTCACAAGGCTTGGATATCTCATTCTAAGTTTCAAGATAGGGTTTAAGAAAATCTTTGCGATAGTTCTATCTCACTGACGTCAAACTCAGACGAAGTAATATTCAAAGGTAATATTATACTGAAATCCTATTGAGCCGTCTATAAAGGATTCAACAATAACAATTTCATAAAATTAAATCAGATTAAAAAATTTCTAGTACTACGTAACTCTATATCTCAAAAACTTCTGCACAGCTTTTATAAAACTTTGACTGTTCCGAAAGCTGAACTATATCAATTCAATATTATAAAATTAACCGCACAATGTTTGGAAGCTGATATCGATAAGTTCGATAAATTTCTTTTTTTATACTTATACGATTTTTTATACTTATCGATTAATCGATAAGTATAAAAACAGTCACAATATTACTTACGTACGTTACGTTGGTTAATAGGATTTTGAACGCAATCTAGCCTTACCCGCGACCCGCAACATCATACGCGTGAAATTTTATGCTTCTAATTACATGATTTGCCGAAAACGTACGTATACCTATAGGTTGTAAGTTTGTAAGAATCTTTATGCCGACATAACTTCTCAATGGATTTGGACGTAAAAGATATAGTTAGAACCCTTCCGAGTAGTACAGGCTATATAGGGTAATCCTGCCTATTCTTGACACCCCACCAATTATTGGCACAGCTACGTTAAATGTAAAAAAACAAGAACTCACAACCATCAACGTTATCTAAAAAAAATAAAGATTTGTCTATGGTTATTCTTTTTTAAATGGCAACATTTGAAGTGACATTTAAATTAATATGGCGCTAACAGATTGAGCTCGAACAACGGCTGTGCACAATTTTGGTTCCAGACGGTCATATCGCTGTCATTTTGACAAGGTAAGTAGTTGCACTGCATTCCAAAATAACAAGTATTGGGTTTATCTCACAATTCGTGTGGATTTTCCTTGTAGAATCTAGATTAATTGTAATCAATCTTATCGATTGTTTTTCTGTTTTGTTTTCTGGTTAGGTTTAAAAATGGGATGCCAATAAATAGACCATTATTTCTAGCTTCGTCCTATTTTAGGCACGGGTGCCAGTAGTTAGGATTATAATTTATTATATTTTTTTTGTGTTTTTTACGTTATTTGAATATATTCATGATTTACGATCACACAGGTATTATCAAAAATGCAATAGTTATTTATTTGCCATATTTTGGCATGGCTGCCAATGTGTTGAAACCAATTTATTGGCACTAGTGCCAATAATATAATTCTAATTATTGGCATGACGTGGCAAATTTAAAATATTTTGAGGTTTGTTTTAGTTAGTTTTCTCAACAATTAGTCATCTTCAAATATTTTTACAGAATAATGAAACCCAAAATGAAAGTAGTGCCGCAAAAAAAAATGCAAAGAAACGTGAAAAAGAACTTAAAGAAGAACAGATAAGAAAACGAAGAGAAGAAAGAGAACTAAAAAAATTCAATACTAAATCTAAACAACCAACCAAAAAAACTTTAAATCCTAAAAATAAAAATAATGTTTCAAGAAAGAATCAAGAAAGACGAGAAAAAAGGGGAAATTTAAGTGAAATAAGAGAACTTCTGTTCTCTGAGAATTTTTATAATATTAGCGCAGCATCCACATCAGAATTACATACCGAAGTTAAAGAAGATAATATTGATTTGAGAATAATTGGCAATTCTTCTAAAATGGATAAAAAATACTACAGTGAATCGGAAATAGAAAAAAAGCTGACTGAAGACTGAAAAGATTAATACTCTAACTTAGTAAGGAAGCAAAAGTTGATAATTTTTATAATTTTGGAAGAAATTTTATTACTTTAAAAAGGTTAACATTATTTATGATTGCTGTGATTAGTTAACTCAAGAGACTGACTTTTGTTTTGTTTTTAAATATAGGCAGATTTTTATAGAAAGAATAAGATGTTTAGAAGATTATGTTGAGAAGAGTATGTCAAAATTTTGTTTTTGTTAGAAATTATAGAAACGAAAAGTTTTAGTTTTTAAGCAAATATTAACCAGCTAGATTGCTAAAATGATTATGTTTTGTTGTTGTTGTTGATAAATACAAAGTATAATTGTTGGTTTATTAGTATATTTTTTCTTGATTTATAAAAGTTCATTCATAAGAGCGCTGTACCGCCACAATTTTTAAGTTTTGGTTAAAAAAAAAATTTACGTCTCTAGGTAAATACCTACCTAATATAAAAACGTGATAAAAACTAACAATGTAACCGTTTTTAATATATTTTTTAAAACCTTTGACCTAGATTCTTCAACTCGCAGAGGCATGCCAATGCTTGGTCTGATGTATGCCAATAGTTTGGTTGTTCTGTGCCAATATATGGTCAAATATATAAAATTGAAGAAAACTGAATTGTTTTATTTTTACCAGTAATGAAATATCTGTTTTCGACCAAAATAACGTAAAAAAATATTCCTACTGTTACTTTTTACTATTCTTTTCTCTTTAAAAGGTGTATAGTTTCCAAAGACAATATTTATTTGACAGATGTCGCTTAAAGTGCCAATAATTGGACGTTTTACCCTATTTTGTAGCAGGGCATTCTTTTTTTAAGTGAATACTTTTTAAGGCCGCACACTAGGCATAATATGTACTCGTATATATTAATTTAATATTGTCACACATTATCCGTGGTGTGGCGCATTATTCGCTACGCAAGTTAAGCAACTCCGAGCGTGGTCCTCATCGTGATAGGTGACCAATATCAATATCTCAAGTTCCTTGGTACTAATAAGACATTTGCAGTTGCAACTAAGATGCTTTTAAGCTTGTTTGTTTAGTTTTTCGTGTGTGTAAGTGGCCAACACTGATGTCAGAGTATTTGGGCGTCAATTACATAAATACGAGCAAAAATATTACCCTCCTTGAATCGTGTGGTTTTCGGCAGAGTAGAATAGGACCACTCCAAGTCTTCCCGTGGATGTCGTCGACTTAGGAAACACAAGTTACTCAAAGATTAACATTAACTAGACCTCTCCCAACTGCCCAGAGCGTCGGGAGTGGTAGGCCAAATCGTCTTACTGCTCTGACTAATATATGGTTCTGGTAGTATAGAGAGGGTTGTGCTCCTGCAGTGGATACTAAAAAAGACCTGATGAAGATGATGATAAAGGTGAGTGGGTCAACCGAGTATGGAAAAAATGTCTTATCCGTTTACGTTAGTCTACAAACTTTTTAAACGACCCACAAACATATTCGTATGCTGAATGTGTACCTCATTTATGCACGATGCATGCAGCTCAAGCCTTTCTCGGAATGCATCCTGTCAACTTGTTCTACTTTTCTATTTTTAAATATCTTGAACTACTTTGCATTCCCTTGCTGGTTTGGGCGTGAAGAATACATGTAGTATGTACCTACCAGCTGCTTCGCTTAAAGCGTGGACCGTAAAATCTATGCAAAGGATTTGGTGAAATTCTATGGAAGCATATCAATAAGCGGTCGATTGACCGTGTCACCTACACGAAATGATAAATAAATAAATAAAATATAAATAAATATATACGGACTATTATAGTATATATATAGATATATTATTTATACTATATTTTATAACAAATACATATATAGATAAACATCCAAGACCCAGGTCAATCTGAAAAAGATCGTTTTCCATCATGACCTGACCGGGGATCGAACCTGGGACCCCCGTGTCGCAGGCTGGCGTGGTAACCGCTGCGCCACGGAGCTCGTCGTTCGTCGTATGATGATGATGATGAATAAGCAATGCAGATAACATCCCATCATTGTTATTATTTCGTATTAGACATAAACGCTCAATCACTACATATTATAAAACAAAGTCCTCCGCCGCGTCTGTATGTATGTTTCTTCGCGATAAACTCAAAAACCACTGCACGAATTTTTATGTGGGTCAATAGATATTTTTAGTGGTTCATGAGGAAAGTTTATTCGTATAATAAATGCCCGGGCGCAGCCGGAGAAGACTGCTAGTATAGGCTAAACGGGGTCTTCACTGTTCGCAATAAACTCAAAAACTACTGCGCGGATTTTCATATGGTTTTCATCAATAGATAGAGTGATTTATGAGGAAGGTTTAGGGCTGTTAGTTGGGTAAAGATTTCGTACGTGTGAGAAAATGGCAATGTAAGATTTACACCTTGTATAGGTAGCTAGGGTATTTCATACATACGTATAGCCTAGTTATCTAGGTAGCTAATTTATCTAAAATCTGAATTTAATTAAAGCTGTTAAACCAGAGTAGACGTACGTTTCATTGTAACAACTGAAAACGAATTGCTGGAAATATAAGTTTAAATTGCCTAACTGTCCAAATCATTACAGAGGAGTTAATTAATTTAATTAAAACTTTACTTACCTTTAGATGGCCGTTAAAGCATTTTGGCTCACGACATATCTGGAAGTATATGGTAACCGATTTTTATGAAAGTAATTTTCGGTTTACGTACCTGGAAAGAAAAAAGATGATAGGTTAGTAACAAATAATTTCATTAATAAATTGGTGTATCCTAATATTATAAATGCGAAAGTGAGTTAGTTTGTTACGCTTTTAAGTCCTATCTATAAAACCGTTTATCTTGAAATTTTGTGTGTATGCAAAATTTCAAGGTAAAATAACAAATACGATAGGTTAGGGTACTGAGAAAGCCCTAGGCTATATATCACGCGGGCAAAGGCGCGGGTAACAGCTGGTTTTTATTAAAGAAATATTTATTTCCTAAAATAATTACATATATATGTATACCGAATTACGTCTCATCAATACTAAATTAGCAAAAGTTTAATTATTAAAGAAAAACCGATTTCCGTTTTTGACTGTTTACGTCCGCCATATTGATTTTTTGATGAAGATAAGTAGCCTTTCGTACACCGGGGAAGAATACAAATCTTATGACACCTCACACTTCAAAATCGGTCAAGCCGTTTAGGCTAGAGGAGAAAACAATGGAACAGACATACATACTTACATACATACATTCAAAGATACATAGATACATTATATATATATACACACATCGTGCGAAAACCATTACCCTCCTTCTGTGTGGGACGGTCGCGTAGAAAGCTCTCAGTGTCTGTGTCAATATCTATCACCTCTTATGTTATAAAAGTTTTGATTCCTGGAATTCCAAAGCCCCAAACAAATACATTTAATACCTCACGTAGGCCTTGGAAATAACGAAAGTACGGAATGAACCTCATGTCATATTAACTTTTGCTCGCGGCTCTGCTCGCATTAGTGATAGATAGAGTTCAAGACTTTCCGGCAAGACGCAACTTTTTTGATCATAGTTACTACTGGTTACATATGGTGCTCAAACATGGGCTTTGTCGGAGGGTATTAAGTCCAAACTCAAGATTTGCCAAAGAGCAATGGAGCGGAGCGTCCTGGGAGTGACAAGAATGGACAGAATCCGGAACACTACACTTCGCTCAAAGACAGGCATTGTCGATATGGGGCGCAAAGCTGCAAGGCTGAAGTGGGATTGGGCGGGCCAAGTTTGTCGTATGCACCCGGATCGTTGGGCCCATGTGACCACGAAGTGGTATCCAGAAGGAGGGCGTAACAGGGGTAGACCGCGAATACGATGGAGTGACGATTTGCGCAAATTTAATGAGGAATGGTCACAATTGGCTCTAGACAGGGAGTCCTGGAAGGAAATGGGGGAGACCTTTGCCCAGCAGTGGGATAATAGGTTAAATAAAAAAAAAGTTACTACTAATTAGTACAGAGTTCAAATTTTCTCGAAATAGAGAAAACTATTGCTATGTGGCACTGGCCTCAGCAAGCGATGGCGCACTAGTATACACGGGGGCGGCGCGGCGCGTTCGTGCCAGGCGGCGTTTTTTATTGCTCAAGGCGAGGTCAAGGTCACCGTACTGCTGGAAGGACTAGACCATTTTCATACAAATCTCGTACTGCTAGCAGGACTCACGGCGCCTTCCGGCAGGACGTTTCCCAAAAAGTGCTCATCCGTCCAGAAGAGCTTCCAGCAAGACGGATTGTCAGGTAATGTATCATTAGAGTCGTTCCCTCGGAAACAATAGTATTCTCCGGGATGACACGTAGCATATGTCCTTCTCTGTACTCCAGACAACGGTATTCAAAATTTCATGATGATCGGCTACTCGGAGCCGAAGAGGGATCGTAGTGTATGCTTCTTTAAAGCCCGCGGTCCGTTAATACCAATCTTCTTTCTGTCTGTACAGTAGGCAGAGCCCAGATCTAGTAGACCTGAAGGCCACGTTTAACTTGTTGGTAGAAGTGTTGGTGGAAAAACTGAGTCATCAAAATATTCACCGCATAATTTAGTGGACCCGGGCTCCGACGCCTCAGTTGAGGACAAAGTCGGGAAGTCCCAATCACAACTAATATTATAAATACGAAAGTGAGTTTGTTTGTTTGTTACGCTTTCACGCCGTATCTACGGAACCGATCATTATGAAATTTTGTATACATTGGTTAGGGTACTGAGAAGGACATAGGCTATAAATTACGCGGGCGAAGCCGCGGGTAACAGCTAGTGTTCAGATAATGATGATCACAAAAGTTTAAACACACAAACAGGGGCACGTAAGAATAAAAGCTTATATAAGCCAAACGTCTATCCCTTCGTTATTTTGTTCACTAAGCCCTCAAATGAGGTTATTACCGGTCCACAAATAGTTTGCAACGCGATGGAAACGTACAAAGAGAATGTATCTAGGAAAAGCCCTATTGAATCATCAAATATTTAGCAAGGAAAATGTTCCCTAAATCTCAACGTTCTCTCTGCATAGAAACAGTATTTTCAATCATCATTAATATGTGTAAAGGTTATATTTTTTACACAGCTGTCGAAATAAATTGTGTAATGTTTTTTGAAATAATGTTATAATTTCACCTAAAACTTCAAGCTTCCTATTCGAATGTAAAAAAAACCGGCCAAGTGCGTGTCGGGCCACGCGCAGTGTAGGATTCCGTAGTTGCGAATGACAACTTTGAGTTCACACTGTTTACACTCACACCTCACAGTCTAACGACTAAAAACATCTAACAATGAAGATTGTATGAAATTTTACATTTTCCAGTACATTTTATAAGTTGGTTGCCTATAACTTTTTAGTTTGCACTTAGTACCCAGCTCTGATAGTTTTCCTTTCAACTTCAGTATATATACTATTGCTGTAATTTTTTTCACGTATCCATATATAACCGTTTAGCAGATAGAGGGGGGGGACACGTACCTCTAACAAAATTTTGCACTTTAAAACCAAATATTTCGGAAACGGATCCCTAAATCGAAAAATGGTGTGCTTAACCTCACAATATTTTTGAAAGACCTTTTTAACGATACCCCACACGATGGGTAAATAGAGAAAAAAAAATTACTCCCCCACTTTACTTGTATGAGAGCTACCCAAAAAAAAATATTTTTTCAAGGTTTTTTTCTACGACTTTTTTGCCATGATTAATATACACACTCATACCAAATTACAGCTTTCTAGTACTTATAGTCTCTGAGTAAAACCGCGGACGGACAGACAGACAGACAGACAGACAGACAGACATGGCGAAACTATAAGGGTTCCTAGTTTACTACGGAACCCTAAAAACGGGAATTTATGCTCACTACGACGTACGCAGCCATGTATAATAGTCTCCAAACACTATCTTATACATCAGAAAGTAGCGTTGGGACGACGGTTCCATAGCACAGCGAAAAAAATCCTATAATGTTATGTAAGTGACTGTACGCGTTCCTATATTACCGTTTTATGCCAGGAATGCCAGTTATCTATCTGGAGGCTTATTTATGAGGTCGGAGGGATTGGATATATTTGTTTGGGAGAATATTAAATGGCATGTTCTTTTTTTAACAAAATTTACATTTTTATTTTGTGCCAGCCAAAAAAAATCTATGTAATAAATAAATATATAGGAACAAATAAAGCATGCCCTACAGGAATTTGTGAACTTATCTTTAAGGTTACTCACTCAACGATACTATATTATATGATAGATGCTTATAAAGAAAAAATCCAAGATTCAGGCTTAACTGAAATTTGTTGAAGCCAGTAGAGGTAAAAGTAGTACAAATAGTTTTTATTTAGTTAAAGTAGTAGTTAAAGCAAGGAACGCTTTTTTTTCTTTGTTTTAGAAATAGTGAATTAAATCAGTAAAACACCTACATTTGATTCCAATCACTGTTAAATAGCTACAAATTAACCACGTCAAGTATCCATTACGAATAAACGCTGTGTTTAGATTAATGAGGTCTGAATCGGAAAACGCGACTACCTTTGCACGAACTTATTACCTGGCCTTATGCATCAGCCTAGCATCTATTAGGGTCATATCACATCAAATACGTATCTTTTTAACCGCCTTCAAAAACGGAGTGATTCGGTCTACTGTTTATAATATTGTCAGTTTTGAACTGTTTTTATACTTAGTGTTGTATAACAGTTTCGGATGTGTTTAATATAATAATAATTAATATAAGTATAATAATCATATTTAATGAATAAGCGCAAAACCTCTTAGATGGTGATTGTGCTTATGAATATGAACAATTTTTACTGTCGGACCGACTCTGCAACTCGACAAAAAAGACAGCTATTCCATATATTGACGAGCTCCGTGGCGCAGCGGTCATCACGCCTGCCTGCGACACGGATGGTCCCGGGTTCGATCCCCGGTCAGGTCAAGATGGAAAACGATCTTTTTCAGATTGACCTGGGTCTTGGATGTTTATCTATATATGTATTTGTTATAAAATATAGTATCGTTGAGTTAGTATCCCATAACACAAGTCTTTCATTAGAACTTACTTTGGGGCTAGCTCAATCTGTGTGAAATGTCCGTATATATTTATTTATTTATTTTATTTATTTATATATTATGGTCGAGTAGGTATAGACAATTTGTATAAAACAGCAGATTTGGGTCGAGTTGCAGAGTCAGCCCCATAGTAAAAATTGTTCGTATTTATAAGCACACTGTGTGATTGTTCACCACCTAAGAAGTTAATGCGCTTATTTATTAACACGTTGTTGGACAAATCACACAGATTGAACTAGCCCCAAAGTAAGTTCGTGACTTGTGTTATGTGATACTAACTCAACGATACTATATTTTATAACAGATACTTATATAGATAAACATCCAAGACCCAGGTGAATCTGAAAAAACATTTTTGATCTTGACCTGACCGGGGATCGAATTCCGGGACCATTAGTGTCGCGTTGTGTTGAGCGCTGCGCCACGGAGCTCGTCAAAGGTTACAATGTATAAAAAGCGGTCAACACGCTGGCCTGTGACACGGAAGTTCCCGGGTTCGATCCCCAGTCTGGTCAAGATGAAAAATGTCCTTTTTCAGATTGACCAGGGTCTTGGATGTTTATCTATATAGGTATGTATTTGTTATAAAATATAGTATCGTTGAGTTAGTATCCCATAACATAAGTTTACTTAAGAACTTACTTTGGGACTAGCTCAATCTGTGTAATTTGTCCGTATATATTTTATATACTTATTTATTATTCGTTTGAAAGTTACTAGTCCTTATAAAAGTTCTTGGTTGCCAGTATTTTACTAAATACCAGTTTTCGCTACTTCGGCAATGAGTGTTTACTGAGATGTTCCAGTTTCAAACTATTATCAGAAACTACTGAGAATAAATATGAGGGCTGGCAATTTCTTTGCACAAAGAATAAGCATTGCCATACAACGTGGCAATGCTGCCAGCCTTCTGGGAACACTTCCGCTGGGCAGTGATTTGCGGGACATTTTTTATCTATAGTTTTTTTTTTGTTAATAGAAATTATTGTTATTTTTAGTTTTAATTATTACTTTTTTAATTTTAGTTAGTTTTAGTTTAAGTATGCTGAGAATATATTTAAGTATAAATAGAATTTAAATGGAGAACGGAAGACTGATTTTGAAAAACGTAAGTATTTAATTACGTAATTTTGAATTCATTTCCATAAACGCAATATTTAACACAGCTGCCGAACCGAGTTCTCACGTCACGCATACATAATACTAAAAGAATGACTCAAGAATTTGTTACTACAATGTCAAGGACTGTTTTTGACTAATATGCATATTTTCGAGAACTATTTCCATACCAAAACAAATAAAAATGTATGAAAGTTTCTCTCGGCGACGCAAAATTTTTACCAGATTTTTTTCTTTGTCTTTCTACTGATTACGAAGAAAACTTTCCTTTTGGGGCAAATAGCACAGAGATAATTACTTTCTGTGAATATTGATATCGACAAGTATTTTATCAATTACATTTTTTTAGGCTACGTGTTAACGTTGCTAACACTTTCAAGGGTGCATCGAGATTGAGTCTTGCCGATTTGAGAGCTTTTACTTCAGTTAATATTTGACACTAGTAGTGCGCTCTGGCTGCACCTGTTGTACTTTTGAGAACCACGGTGTTCCAACTATTGATCATTGAAACCATTGCGACTTTCTTCTAATTTACTTTTTTAGATAAAAATGAACAACTTTTCATAACGGATTAATGCTGGGAATACACAAAACTCTTCGAAATTTTCGTCCAAAATAAAATTATTTTTAGGAAAATAACAAAAACCGACTTCAACCCTATACATAAGTGTACACACTGGAACTAAAAATAGAAAAAAATATTTTATTACTAGTAACCAAGCGCAATAAACAAACAGTTCGTCCACCAGGATCCCCCAGACTGCTCCCCCAGGGGATCCCCATGAACTTATCAGTTCACCAAGATCCCCTTTTCAAAAGAAAATATCTAAAAGGCTGTATCACACTGAGTAGGTAACAAAAGTATTGATACTTTCATACCTATTTACAATTTATAATCAGTTATCGAGCTCCGTGGCGCAGCGGTCAACACGTTAGCCTGCGACACGGGGGTCCCGGGTTCGATCCCCGGTCAGGTCGAGATGGAAAAAGATCTTTTTCATATTGACCTGGGTCTTGGATGTTTATCTATATAAGTATATATCTTAAAATATAGTATCGTTGAGTTAGTATCCTGCGACACAAGTTCACAACTTACTGTGGGGCTAGCTCAATTTGTGTGATATGTCCCTATATATTTATTTATAGTTTTATTTGGGGTCGGTGCAACCAATAAAGCAAAAATAGTTTAACAAACCTTCGGGCAGCACAAAGTAACTTCAAGGTTTTTTTGAGTTTGGCTGGCAACCAATTTATCCCTTGTTGACATTCGGGTATAAAAACTAAAACTTAAAGTATCCGTCACATGATCTCTCTAACGACTACGTTACCACAGCATACGTTTTAGTGAACAACATATCTGAATAAGACCATACTAGGTACCTAATATACATGTAAATGGATCACTAATCTTAAAGTCGTCGCGTAGGGTATAAGACCATATGTGGGCATTATTAAAACCAGGCCTCTTACCGACGCCATTGAGGTGTCGCTTGTTTTCCAATTTGCTGACTCTATAAAGTAGAAAAAGCTGCCCTTATTTCTATATTCTATTTTATTTTGAGTGTGTGAAGTGGCCAGCTTGGGTGTCAGATTTTACCTGTTCGAAATATCTGACATAGCTTTTCGACAACCGAAATTCCGTAAACGTTGTATATAATGATTACGATATCACTAATATTTCGAGAAGAGGACGTTTTGGGAAGACGTGAAACTTAGCCATAAGAAAAAAAAATATTGACCTCAATAATTCCTAATTTTGTAAAAGTTGTTAAATCAAATATGACAGTTGATAAGTGTTCAAAGAAACCTATACTTATTCAATAAACATTTTGAATTTGACGTTTTGGGAAGTGGGCATTTTGAAAGTGGTTGTATTGGGAAGTGACCGTAATGGGAAGTCGGCGTTATGGAAAGTGGGCGTTTTGGAACTCAACGATACTACATATACTTCATAATAGAAGCACATATTGCTGTGTGTGGGTGTACACAATTCAGATTCAAATAAATGATTCAACGTGATATTAAAAAAGAAACGTTTATCAAAGTCTCAAAGAATTAAGTGGAATACTCGAGTTTTATTAGCCGGAAACAAAATCAAACTTTCCGCACGCTACTGAATGTAAAACGTAGAACTTTTGCAAATCAAACAATTTCGCATTACAGAACAAAACTTTTACAACATTTTTTTTCATTTGTTGATATTTTAATGTCAAAAATAATTTAATCATCAGTTCTTTTTTAGTCTCCACTGCAGGAATATGACCTTATCTATACTAACAGAGCCATAGCAGTCGGAAGATTTGGCCTACACTCTCCACTTTGGCCGGAAGGGTTAGAGAGGTAAAAATGATTTACTCGTCAAATCAATGAACTATAATACTTCCTCGAACTAGTATAACTTATTATACGGGAAAGAAACTCATAATACGCCATCTTATTGGGTTTCTTCGGAAGAGATTAAATATTAATCTCGTGAATCAAGCCATGCGGAAACGACGGAACACGTATTGAATAATATTAATAATAACCCGCGAAACAGGAACATTTTCTCTCACTTTCCGAAGCTTTCCGACCACTTTTCCATACATGTAGTGATGTAAAAACCTCGAGTTATCGTGTCGTAATTTGTAGTTTCAGCTCATCTTGTAAGTCACACGCACCAAGTACATGTGTAAGGCATAACCCTTCAGGCATCATTATCATCATCAGGTCTTTTTAGTCTCCACTGCAGGAGCACAACCCTCTCTGAACTTTTCCAGAATATTAGCAAAAGCAGTTAGAGGATTTTAAAAAAATTGGTCTATACACTCTTCACGCTGGTCATTCGGTTCGATAGGTCTCTTTGATGTTTATTAATGCTTTATTTAGCTTATGTTTCCTTAGTCGCCTTCTTCGTCATCTACCAGAAGACTTTGAGTGGTCCTATTCTTCTCTGCCGGGGACCATACGGCTATCATATGATTCGATTATTGTAAAAAAACTCGAGTCATAAAATATAGTCTGATTAACTCGAATTTTTCACACCACTAGAGACCCACCGGAGAGCCAAAATTGTAAAACAACTTTTACGATATGTCACTCACATGTCATTTTTTTTATAGGTGACATGTTGACATAAAACAAGTTCGGTATTGGCTTACTATTTTTGAGTTTTCTAAGGCGTTGTGAAAGGGAAAGGTGTGAGAAAGAAAAGTAGCTATAATTTTAACCTGATACTATGTGTTTGGTGTTAGAACTAGCGTAAATTTAAATACACATTCTTAACATTAAAACCAACCACTTTTGTTCTGTAACCAAGTCCGAAATTGAGAAGCCCCATTCATGAACTTTGCCGCGCTTTATCTTACGAATGAAAAAATATGTACGTGTCCAACATTTTTTTATAATCTGACAGACTAATTTTAGTATTATTATTTTGACCTAAGAAACTAGCTTATTATATATACTAAGCTTTGACTAGGTATATACTTTCTAGACACTATCAAACCTTTATTTCAATGATTTAAAAACTGGCCTGTTTTCAATGCTTGTGGGCGGAGACAGCTTTGTGTTAGCACACGCATCCTGTCAATGCCATCATAATCCTTCTAATTGGAAGCTATGAGTTTGCATCATAGACTATGAGTAGGACACTTTTCTTTTTCGCAGCTTTTAGGCTAATAGAGTCTATCTAAGCTTTATATGATCTAAGCTCTAAAACTTAAGAAATCGTGTCGTGACTATTAGAACAGTCGAAGTGGCAGAGAGCTGTCTTGAGTGGGTAATTGCCTGTCACAGGATTAGAACAAAATGGAGCCTTAAATCGAAACTCACGATTTGCGTTTTGAAAGGTACTTACTGTCAAATGCGTGAACCGTTTATGTAATTTTAGGTACCTGTTTCACCTATTTAAATACTAAGGTTTCTATGGCCCGTATACAGTCCCAAGTCTAGAAAACTCGGTAAATTGAAAAATTTTAAAAACTTAATCGGCTTCATATAAATAATCAGTGTAATTTTTTAAAGGTACTCATCATATTTCTCAAAAATAAGGGTGTTCTGAAATAAGAGGTGGCAGCACTGGGGCGTCGGGTCTGGTAAGCTGTGATTGGGCCACAATGTGTCAACTGTTGCTGCTTGTCAATATTATCCAATGACAGCGACTTATCGAGTTCAACGATTCAGTACTGCAATCTGGTGATAATCATTTAAGAAAACCCTCATTGGTTGGGAAAAGTAACTCAGAGAAGAACAATACAATACAAAACAATATTCTTTATTACACCATAAATTACAAAAACAAAAAGAAAAACAAGTTCATTAAAAACAAATTATGATATAAAGGCGGACTTATTGCACAGCAATCTCTTCCAGCCAACCTTTGGGTAGAAGGAGATGTAATGGAATGTGTGCGGCGCAGCAAATCAATAATTACTAATTACTTCACATAATATATAATTACGTCACATAGATAAACAGACTTTCTGAAACTTTTGCTCAATCCGAAACAGAGACGCTTCACTCGCTCTTTGCGCTCGCTCGATAAAGGCGTCTGTGGCGCAGTAGTCGACAAACTAAGTAATAAGTAAATTATTTTTAACAAAAAAGTAAAACCGAGTTCAACCCTATACGTAAATGTACAAAACGAAACGTAAAATTAGATTTTAGTAGGATTGTAGTTCAAACAAAATAGAGCAGTAACGTTCTCATCATCATCGTCTTGATTCGCATAATAATAAGATACAAATAAGTTTAAACCGAACGGCATAGTCTTACAAGTTTATTGGGTTTTTGTTTATTTTTTCAAAAAGTGCTCAATACATTGCGAAAAAAATTATATACGGGACCACCTCTGGAGCATTACCTATCGAACAAAAAAAGAATCACTAAAATCAATCCATAATTGGCTGAGTAATCGCGTACAAAAAAAAACAAATTGAGGACCTCCTCCTTTTTTGAAGTCGATTAAAAACGGCCATTTTTAGCGAAAACGCTCAGTAAAAATGAACGTTTACACTTTAAACTGTAAGTAGTTCATAAATTTTTAATAATATCTCCGTTTCCTGTCTAAAAATTTATTTTAAATGGTGGCAGCTCTGGATCTAAAATTCATGTATTCCCTTAACGGCCTTTATTAGCTAGATCCTCACACAACCCAAAACATTTTTCAACATCCACTCTTTATACAGGTTCGATTGGTTAATTACATTTTCATTAATTTATTCGTATTAACGCTAGCCTTTGTCACATGTTTGCTCGAATTAATGAAAAAGCTATTGTTGTTTTCCCTCTGCCGTTGAAATCGGGTAATAATGCATTTTATTAGCATTTTCATCACTTACAGGGAAAACAGATCCTAGAGCAAAAGCAAAATTATGTTATTTTGCCAAACCAATTACTATGACAGCAAATTTACTGAGTACGAGCATCATACGACGTTTTTCAATACATTTGCGACTACTTTAAAATAAATTTAGCAATAGCGATCTAATTTTATTGCTTGAAGATGATGGTGATCACACATATGTGATCATCATCATCTTACGTACGGATGTTCTTCGTAACAGACCAAACTAGTCGGCGAATTCGAAGAAATAAAATGTGAGAAAAACCGGGTTTCTATAATGAATACATCTTGCGTAAGTTTTAATCTTTTCTACTTACTCGACCGAATTATATAGGCTGACTGGTAATATTGTGTCTTGACATCATAAATCATGTGTATGTAACGTTAAAAATATAAAAATATAAAACTATAAAAATACTTGTTTATCACAAAGAAAAAAAAAATAATGAAATTTATCATAGCGCGCAGCGCGGTGTCCACACTTCTTGTTTTTATGGGATAATTTAGTCAACTTCTATGCTTTTATTTAAATTAGGAACTAGAGTCGTGTACTGAATGCCCTCTTTCAATATGTAATGTAATCACCAGTCAGCCTGTATTGGTTCTATCTAAAACCCGGCTACTGATACAGCGTTATCAGTATTATTGATTAAGTCCTGTTGTAAATTTGAATATTATTTAATAACAAATTGTTTGGTCTTTTCAGAACATGCGGTATCTTCTGCTATGTGCCTTCTTGGGGGCCGCGGTTGCCAGAGACGACGGCTGGCAGCCAATTATGCCGGAGTCTTCGATATCCTACTCCACATACGTCAAGTCTTCTGACAGGTCTTTGGAATCTGCGTGAGTACATTTAAAATTCATAATTAATATGGGTCCTATGTGGGTCTTTCATGGGTCCTTCATGAGTCTTTCATAATTTCTTCATGGATTAAATCTTTATCGAATCCTATACGTTTTTTTCATGGGTCTGTCACGGGTCCTTTATGAGTCTTCATGTGTCTTTCACGGGTCCTTAATGTGTCTTTCACTGGTCCTTAATTGGCTTAACGGTCCCTCCATGGGTCCTTTCATGAGTCCTTCTCGAGGAGCCGCAGTTGCCAGAGACGACGGCTGGCGACGTCAAGTCTTCTGACAGGTCTTTGGAATCTGCGTGAGTACATTTGAAATTTGACTCTACCACAAAGGAATTCCTTTACAAGTCATATTCATGGGTCTTTTGTGAGTCCTTAATAAATCTTTCGCGAGCTCATTATGGGTCCTGGGGTTCATGAGTCCTTCAAAGACACTATATACGACCTTCCTAGGGACCGTGGTTGCCAGAGGCAGCGGCTGGAAGCCAATTATGCCGCAGTCCTTTCCCTTGCACTATCAATCTTCTTGATATTTGGTATACACATATGTTAGGGTACTGAGAAGGACATCCATCCCGGAAAAAGTACTGTTCACCCGGGAGCGAAGCCTCGGATTGAAGGTAGTATATTAATAGTACTCTTTATTTATCGCTTACCCGGTTATAACTAAACACTAACAAAGTAACGAGTTTGAGTACTAAATTAGCGAGTTTAACTTCAGCTTAGGTTTAAGCTAAAGTTGAGCCGACAGACCGTAAGCAAACTTTGGCTAAATTAGCTCACGGCTAACGATTGCTAACTAGTTACTTCCATAAGAGGTTTTCATGACCCAACTAGCGCCCCCCACCCATAATTTTAATTATTTTATTACAAAATTAGATAAAATTTCAAAATAATCTAACTGACTATTTCGGTAGTAATTTTTATAAAGAATTCATAACTATCCTATCCTAATCCTAACTAATATTATAAATGCAAAAGTGAGTTTATTTGTTTATTTGTTACGCTTTTACGCCGAATCTACTGAACCGATTATCATGAAATTTTGCATATACATAGGTTAGGGTACCGAGAAGGACATAGGCTATATATTACGCGGGCGAAGCCGCGGGTAACAGCTAGTAATCTTATAAATGCAAAAGTGAGATTGTTTGTTTGTTACTCTTGCATGCCCTTTCTACTGAACCGATCATTATCAAATGTTGCAAACCCGTTGCTAAGAGTACTCAAAAAGACATAGGCTACCGTCAATCTCGGAAAAATATTGTTCCCGAGGGATCACCACTAATGCGAGCGGATCCACGGGCGAAAACTAATTTTTATACAACTTTCGATCAATATCATTATTTAAAATAACCCCAAAAGTGGTCACTACATTTATTAGCAGTTGTTTATGACATAATATACAGTTAGTAGTAGTTAGTAAGTATATAAATATAACTAATTGGTAGCAACACTGCTCCTTCTGCTGTCATTGCTTGTACAAACAATGACAGCAGAAGGGGCAGTGTCATAGACAGCAGTAATGAACACAAACTACGAAGAAGATACTATTACTAGTATCAGACGACCCACTGTCGTTTTCTCTAGGCAATAAAGATCATAGACAAATAAGGGAGTGAGGGTGAAAATGAAAAAAAAAAGCCATACAATTACGTTTGAGTTTCTATTGGGGGCCACAAATTCAAACTCAATTGACGTGTGTTCTATGCCCCAAAATCCGTAAAGGCAGTTTTTCGGCAGTGGTAATGAGAAGTTCCCTTAATTTGGCAATGCCAATTAATGAATAGACACTGCAAAAGCGCCTGATGATGATGATGATGGAACGCCTAAAAACTAACAAAACGGGATGCAGAAAAGACTCCAACTCCCAGACTCTTATTTGTCTTATTGGCGTCTCTATTTTTCAATTTTCCAACCTCTATTCCAATGTTGCCTTCGCAGCGTAAGGATTTTCCTCGATACGATGTCTATTCTGAGACGTCTAGTTTACTCGTTCTGTAAATAAAATTTCACTTCACTACTCACTGTAAGTAGCCACTTATAATTTCTATACCTAGGTTTTCTATTGCTTTGTTAATTATTGTGAATAGCGAGTAGGCGACCAAAACTGTAAAAAAATTGTCTTTCGGCGTTTCTTCTTTGCACTGGTCGGTTCCGAAATGCTAATAGTGTGTAGATTTTAAATTCATATTATTTAATAAGATATTTTATGTATAATTTGACGTGAAACGTGCCTGCAAAGGCCTAATTTAGGAATATACGTTTTGATTTTGAATGCCTTAAAACACCTTTAGAAAAAAATTAAATTATTATTTGGATTGTTGCATATAAATTAATTTTCAACGTAATTATAAAATGAGTTCCACCACACTTTTAATGGTAGGGTAGGTAGGTGACGCAAGTCCTAATGCGTTTAGGAAGAATAGTGTATGATGGAGAAATAGGCATGGTGACTGGGTCTTCAGATTCTTAGAAATGTTTCATACTCTATCAAAATATGTTTAAAAAGACTTTAAAAGTAGACTTTGAACTTGATATCGATTGGTTCACTATGCAAAAAAACCTTTTAAAGTTGGTTGGGCAAGTCCATTTTAAAAGTATGAAAAAAGTAAAAATAAGTATTACCATTATACATTCTTCTAAATATAAAGCAACTTTTATTATAAGACCATTACAATAAACGCAATATTTAATATAGCTGTCGAAAAAGTTACTCATACGTCCCGTACATTTTACTAAACTGTGACGTCACGATTCACTAGCATTTTCTGGGGAGCGTATTGGTATCGCCCAAAAAATGTGCTATTAAAACTGTAATATCTAAAAGAGTTTAAGGTTTAGCATGGCGTTTTTTGCAGATGTGTCTTTTTTTGGGAGGACTTTCCATATACGAGTAATAACAAAAAAAAATTAAAGCGTCATCCGTATTCGCCGTTTAGGATTGAACCGCTGTGGGCAAATTGCTAAGGCATGCATGTTAAAATCCTGCCCACGAGGATTTTTCTCCCATACCTAATTCCTTAATTTAATGAGAATAAACCAGTTTTAATAAATATTAACTAGCTGTTTATTTTGTTTGTTTTTCGTGTGTGTAAGTGGCCAACACTGGTGTCAGATTTTTCAAGCTGCCTCAAGCCATCTGACTTAGCTTAACGACTGCTATCAATGATGACAGCCGGGACCAACGGCTTAACGTGCCTTCCGAAGCACGGAGGAGCTCGAGATATTTTATGCCACTTGCGGTCACCCATCCAAGTGGGGACTGCACCCGGGGTTGCTTAACATGCGGAAGCGCTAATAATGCTCACGCCCACTAGGCCATCGGGCTCCTCTAACTAGCTAGCTGCTGTTATCTACGGTAATTCACATTTGAAAGGTAAGAAATTTGCAGATGTACGTGATTTTCCAATAACAGTATCAGTGTTGCCAATTACCCATGCGAGGCATGCATAGGCGTGACTTTTTCAGCCAGTTGTGATGCCATGAGTTGCATTTAAATTCACCCAATTAAGAGTTGCAGTTAACAAATGCTTGTTTACATCCCTTTGAAACACACACGGAAACACAATGTGAAAAGCGGGCCAAGTTTCGTATGAATGACCACAGTTGTTTCGGTTCTGGCGTTTATAGAAAACCTATGGCTCAAAGATTTAATTCAAAAACATACGTATATAGTCAAAACATACGCAGTAAAAGTTAAATAAATTGAATAAAATATAGGCAGCGTTTCTTCTTAGAAGTAGAAAAAAATAGCTTAGCTTCAGCTAAAAGTACTTCTTCCCATGGTAAAATATCAAATATGACAGTGAGGATATATATTTCCTTATATTTATATATATACTAGTGTTTGTAAATTTAATCTCCTTTAATTAAATGTAAAATATATTCTTAACTTTAATTTTACAGTTATTAAAAAATTATAAATAACAATAAAGAGGTTGTCGAAATAAATACAAATATTTTGTAAAAGGGACAGGAATTTACACTCCGTTAATACGTCACGGAAGTTTCATGAACTTGTCTCCTCTACCGTTCATGTCCTGGTATCCTATTAATATTCCGTCGGAGTGTTAGGGCTGACGAGCCTCGGGATCCCTACCCTCCCTATTGAAGCGTATTCGACCCTGAATAGCCCTCAACGCGGAAAACTAGCGTATTCGTATGGAAATCAAAACAGTGACAAACTTCGATCGATGGAATTTCAATTCGACGAATTAGTTGATACGTGTGTCTGACGTCACCATAGATATCAGAATATTTACGAGGTGACGTGACGTTGCATTTATAGAGTTCAAAATCATACTATTTGCAAACCGAATTGTTTTTCATCCTGTTTATTATTGTAGAAGTAAGAATCACGTTATTGGCAGTTAGATGCCGCTAGTTACCCATCACAATTTTGATTCCGCTTACCATCTTAACGCCCACTTACATGGTTAACATTTTATAACCTTGGGCTCCGTCTACCCCGCAAGAAATAAGGACGTAATAATATGTATGTATGTATATGAACACGTTGTTTCTTTGTCTCCAGACCATCCCTCAAGATCCTGAACCGGCGGCCATTCCCCAACAAGATCGGCGGACTGATCAGCTCAGCTCCAGCCAGCGACACTTGCAGCATCCACAAGGTCTCCATGAACCAGGAACTGGTGTACCAGTACATGGAGTACGAAAAGGACCTTCCAGACCTAAAGGAGTTTACATTGTGCATGTGGAAGAAGTTCCATAACCATTCCGATGACCATCCCCTATTTTCGTATTCTGGTGAGTTTTTTTTTAGATATTAAGAGTCTTACGCCCGACTACTCAAAAGCTATTAGATGCATCTTAACCTTAACTAAAATGATAAATAGTAAATAAATATGAATATATATATGGATTGAGCTAGCCCCAAAGAAAGTTCGAGACTTGTGTTATGGGATTCCAACCGAATAATACTATATTTTATAACAAATACATAATATAGATAAACATCCAAGGCCCAGGTCAATCTGAAAAGGATCATTTTTCATCTTGACCTGACCGGGGATTGAACTCGGGACCATCCGTGTCGCAGACCGGCATGTTGACCGCTGCACCACGGAGCTCGTCGTTTTCAAGTCTCCTTCAGTCATTGTCTACATTAACCATTAATGTTTGCGTACTACGTTTTGAAAGGAACTTTCTTCCACGTACGCTAAAGTTATGGAGTTAAATCCTGCTATGGTTTACGAAAGACTACAGCGTGGGTTTTTTTTTAAAAAGGGCGTGATCAAATTTCTTAAGGGTCGGCAATGTGCGCTGCCTCCGTGGTCCAGTGGTTAAGGCGTTTGCCTTGTTGACCCGGGGGTCGTGGGTTCGATTCCCACGGGAAGCATACTTTGTTAAGTGGTTTCCAGTTTGGTTAGGACATTGCAGGCATGAATCACCTGATTGTCTGATAAGAAAGATGATTCCGTGCTTCGGAAGGCACGTTAAGCCGGTGGTCCCGGCTGCCATCTGGTAGTCGTTAAAGGAACCACGTCAGAGGCCGAGAGGCGGTTCCGAAGAACTCTGACACCAGGGTGTGCATGGTCGACTGACCGTGTCATCTACACGAAATGATGATGATGGCAATGTGCGAGAGACGCTTTTGGTGTTGCAGCCGTCTATAGGCTACTGTAATCGCTTTTCATCAGGTGGGCCGTATGCTTATGTTTGACAAGTAGTTGTATAAAAAAAAAAACCCTAACAAGACAAGCCAGTCCGAGATTTAAAACATTATCATAAGTTAAGATTGATTTGAATAGTCAAGAGGTGAGATCAGCAAAACTCTCATCTCATGTCATTTTACGAGTATTCTTTTCCTCCTTAATTGGATCAAATTGAAAAAATCGGAGTGTGTACTTTGCTAGTAAATTACTTGTAGTACATTTTCTATTATTTTGCATTTGATTAAAATAATAAGAGAATTACTCGGAAATTAGATATTTTCTTAATTTTCTATCTACTAATAATAATTTTATGGAATTAATGAAAAAAGTAATGCCAAAAATACTACAACTCATCAAGGCATCTGGGATATTATTAGAATCCTTATTCTCTCGCGTGACATAGGCTATAACTTATCAGCAGAGCAGTCGACTTTTTTTCGAGAGATGTAATAGGGATATGGTTGAAAAAAATATCTGTTATCTTACCAGTTTATCCAAAAATATTCAAAAGTAAAGTACTGAAAGTGAAATGGGAATAAAATTTGGTTGAAAAACGAACGAGATAAAATGATTTTACGAAAATATGTCTATCTCACTCGCGAAAACACTATTTTATATGGCAAATGTATGCATGACATAGACTAAGACGTCACTAGTCCATATCGGACTTCTTTTTCTTATTTAAACTTCAAAGTATCATATCTTCGTCGTTAATTAAGATATTTTAAAAGTTCTTTCATATTTTTTTACTGTGCTTATTAAGGAAAACTAAGCAAATAAAAAAATTACGTGCAGTATGCCCTATTGTTGTCAGGCTTTTCAAGCTGCCTAAAAACAGCAATCACATCCAAACAATATATTGTGTATTTCTTAAAAGCATTCATAAAAGCCTCGACTGTTACAACCTAGAGATCAAACAAAAAAGGTTCAAACGATAACTTCCGGCACCAAGGGTGCGAAACGGAAACTCGTGAACGCAAATAAGCGAACACATCGGTCGGTTCCGGTACGTTTTAAGGCGCTCTTATAGTAACACTAGCGCCACCCAGCAATTTAATTCCTTAAATCATAAATTGTATCGAATTTGAAAACCTAACAAGTTCAAAACTACTAAATGACTCGTAGATTTTTTGTATATTACAAGTAATTTACTAGTGCATTTAAAGAGAAAAATCGATTACTTCCATAAGTGGCCACTTTTGGCCTTAACCTGTTTTTCTCTTATTTTATCAAACGAATATTAGTGAAAATGAATACAATAATACTACAAGTAATTGATTAGTTATGTACTTGTTAGATTTTTAAAATTCGATATAATTTAGGAATAAAAGAATTAGTTGCTGGGTGGCGCTAGTGTTACTATAGGAGCGCCTTAACCACTGAACCGTGTCAAAGACAATATAATACTAACGTAATAGACTGCCCACCTCATACAAAAATATTGGACCAAATTAAGGTTGCGAAAAGCAGGCGAATGTATGGCGCAGGAGAGTTGCTTGCTACTCGATACTAGATGGCGGTAATCTGCGTTAGCCTTTAACTTACTAAATATACGGTGTCATTTAAAAATATTATGCCTAAAATATTGTTTTGATTTTTGATAAGATATATTTTGTGAATCATGTATATTCTCATAATACGGTAGATACAATGTTGTGTAGTTTCGAGTGGCGCCATCTATGCGAGTCTCTGAGAACAAATCGTACGATTAAGGCGTTGAGACCACATGACCGTGTGATCTGATCGGGCTAATAGAGGGATTTTTGTTTGGAAATAATACGGTAGTTGCCTAATGTTAAGATTATATAAAATTTGTTTCTAATGAGACTAATTTCTATCTAAAAACACTATAAACAACACTTTTAATTTGATATCGATTCGTTAAGTGATCTTAAAGCTTCTTTAAAGTTGGGTGAATAGGACCATTTCTTAAAGTATGAAAATCTTTAATTACATTAATACTGTATTTTAGTCTGCTAAATTTATAGCAACTTCTATTATGAAACCATTACCATAAACGAAATATTTCGTATAGCTACCAAACAAAGTTCTCACGCCACCCATACAAAATACAAGCTTGTGACGTCACAAATATGTAGGCATTTCAGCGGCGCGTTTTCACGTCTAAAAATTTACGTCTAAAAACATGTGTCTTTAAAACTTTTATAACTGAAAGAGTTTTTTGTTTAGAAATGTATTTCTGTCACTATCGTGTTTATTTTTGGCAGGTCTTTACATAGCAACATGAAAAAAATTTTTTTAGAAACATGCCCATTGGAACTCTTTTGATTTGGAGAGTTCGAGTCACTGTCAATTTTTCATTATTTCGTTCGTTTCAATATATTGGATTTGCTTTTGCTGGAAATTTTGGCTGCGTTTCAGTTAATGATTGGATTATGCAAAAATAATGTTACCATGAAAAGGCTAATCAGATACTGATTTGCTATCATCATCAATTGTTTGTTAGTCTCTACTAAAGGAGCACGACCCTCTCTGTACTATCAGAGCCATATATAATCAGAATAGTCAGAGGATTTTGCCTACATTCTTCACGCTGGCCAGATGGGTTGGAGACGTCTCTTGTGTTTCAAAGTCAAAGTCAAAGATTTTTATTCAAAATTGGATAATTGTATCTCTTTTTGAACGTCATATTTTTTACTTTATTATTTTTAATTTTTAATATGCAAAATCGAAAAACTACTAGCGTTTCGTAATGACCACTGGTGAGAAGAATACGCTGAAAGAAACTCAATCCAGACTCAATCCAGATTATAAGCTTTGTTTAGCTTGTGTTCCTTAAGTCGCTTTTTACGACATCCACGGGAAGACTTGGAGTGGTCCTATTCTACTCTGCCGGGAACCTTACGACGAACCGCCGAATACTCAAAGACATCTTATATGATATTATGGGTTCTGTACCACCGTACAATAAATGAATAATAATACAAAAGCCATGTTTCTTTGACGGCGATCGTGTTGAATTAGTTCGTATCAAGCCTCTTCCATGTGATTTTAAGATTCAACATTCATCATGGAATGATTAATATTAAACAACGATACTTTGTTTAATAACAACACTCTAAAACTAATTTAATCATAAAATCTCGTCACAAATTTCTAATCAAAGTTGTTATTCAGGTAAACTATTTTCTAGACTTTGTCAAGAATTAATATAAATCTTATTACGAACGAACTACTTAAATAATAATTAAAATTTAATTACTTAGGTATTCTGAAGGAATTAACAAGCAATTTTCACATTGATTAAAAAGAAAATTAAACATTTGTATTGGACATTTGTTTGGAGATACATACTTCAAAATATTAGAATAGATTAGATTTTAAACACAATGTAAATCTACAACTTTGCCATATTCTCAAACGAAGTGATTAGTCCATAGAATATAAGAGGTTTAAAGATTTAGAAAAATAATTTAAGATATTTTTAACAAAAATCAAAAACCGACTTCAACCCTATCATTTTTTTTTTTTAATAAGCATAAGAAACATGGAAATAAGTGTAATCCGAATGGCATATGTGTAAACATTTTTTTTTAGTTTTAGTGTATTTTTTCAAAATGCGCTCGACACATTTCGATAAAAATTTAATGGGGCCATCTGTATAGGATTTTTGTATAGGATTATTATGAAATCGGGGAACATACGTTAAATAAAAAAACATTACGACGAATTGTAAAACTCCTCCTTTTTTGAAGTCGGTTTAAAAATAGATTCTCTTGTAAGTTCTTTTCGCGTCAATTCATATTTTCAAAACGCATTCTATTTGTCCACTTTACTTGATGTGAAGGCTTCTCGTTTTTGTAAACACAGACGCTTATTAACATATAAAATGTCTGTGTTTAAATATTATTAAAAATAAATTTAATACCCTAGTTTGACTGACTCGATCCCATTTTACGAGCAATGGGCCATAGCAATTTATATTCATTTGGTTTTCCTTTCGAGTTTCGAGGGCAGTAAAAAGCTAATAAAAGAATCTTGTTTGGGGTCGCCGGGTCCTTTTCGGGTCACATTATGCGAGGACTATTCAGCCACGATATACAGCATGTCAATTTACCCTTGACATGCCCTTAAAGGGGTGAATCAGGCGTCAATATGAACAACTTTTCCTATGGGACCAACGCTGGGGTCTTGTTTTTTTTTATGCTCCGCTACATATAATAATTAGTACATTACTGCAGCGGCCGGCAATAGAAGCATTGATGGACGAACGTGCGAATGTTGGCCGAGGCACACATACGTAAGTCCATCAGTGCCTGATTGCGGCCAAGGCTTGTATACTTGTATAGTACTCTTTTCAAACATTGCGCGGAAATTAAAAACAAAATAGTATATAGGCAAACAGACATTCATATTGTCACGTGATTATTCTTACAGGTTAAACGGACACCAAAAGCCACGTTTAGCGTATTAGTAGGCTTTTATGTAAAAAATGCAATTGAAATAATGATGGGTTGCTAGCCGCATTACCTATCGACATATTCTTCTTAGGTTTTCGGCCCCTCCCTCGGCCTGCTTTTACAAACTAATAGATATAAACTTGAAAATTTCAAGACTTAATCTATCATGGTTCAATATGAACAGCTTTGTCACCCTGTGACAACGACGGCCCATCGGAGGCTTTGTAATAGGGTCCCGTTTTTAACTCTTGGGTACGGAACTATAACACTATCTGTTATATTTATTCCGGTTTTGTGTAAAGATCCCAAGCAAATGCACAATAAGCTACAATTGTGTGATTCATCAAAGCCTGTAAAATACCGATACGCAATTTAATATTTTAGTTTTCATTTAGAAGCTTATTATTAGGAATTTTAATTTGAAAGCTCATTTTTAGACAAAAATATAATACAGGCATCTTATTTCACTGCATTGAGAAGCAGTGACTTTTACTGCGCCGTGAGCTTTTGTTGAGCTTTTCCCTTGACTAACAGACTGGACAGTCAGACAGCTTTATTCAATTCCCTTGAATAGAAGTTTCTAGATATTTAAAAGTTCTTTCACTGTTGACTGACTTTGTCTCATAAAAAAATAAATGAACTTGAGAAAGTTTTTCATTATAACGGGAGTAACTTTTTCCCGCGGCTGCACACGCGTTAAATACAAACATTGGACCCCTGTTGAGAAATTATCAATGTGTTGAATATATTTAATCCTTAGAAAATAATTTAACTGTAAAATACAAAATTTTGTGTTAAACGATCCTACTTAGAGAACGACTCGTTCATTTTAGTTATTCCTGCGTGTAAGTGGCCAACACTGGTGCAATATTTTTTAAGCTACATGTATCTGAAATTAACAACTGCCACCAATGATGACAGCCGGGATCAACGACTTAACATGCCTTCTGAAACTCGGATTACCTCAAGACATTTTTAGGCCACTTATGGTGACCCATCCAAATGTGGACCGCGCCCAGCGTTGCTTTACATGCGTAGTCAATAGTCAACTATTTTATTCATCGTAAGATATTTCAATATCATTTGGTGAACGTCAATTTTCATTACAATTTGTCTACAATTTATATATTATTGTTGATGTCAATCAATTTCTTAATTTTTTTAAAATCCTTTTCAAGGCAGTGGCAAATATATAGCCACCAAAAATTTTACCTTATGCCCCGGAGATAAGGTCCAAAAACAATGAATTTTGAATATATCTACTGAATTTATACGTACGTAAGCGCTTACAGTGCTCGATCGCTCCTCTATTTATCGTTAGGGTCGACTTACACCGAGGTAATTGCAAAGCGTCAGCTCAAATGTCCCACTATTTGCACCGTACAGGACCTTAATGAGGCGAACGATAGGGCAATTAGCGTTGCCAAATACTGGTCAAAAGATATTTAATATAATAGTATTGCAACCATTTCGACTCGATAAGAAGAAGAAGATCAATAAAGTTTCTGAAATATCCCATGTCAAGATATCATGTGAACTCTAAACTTTGTTTTGTCTGCAGTTGAGGACAGTCCAAAGGAGATCCTGGCTTGGATATCCAACACCAACGAGGCCAGTTACTTCAGTATGGCGGTACACGGCCAGACATTCTTCAGGCTAAACTATCCCTTGAAACTCAACACGTAAGTACTAATTTTGCTTGACGATTCACAACTTTACCATGGATTTAACCAGTGCAAGGTAAAATAAACTTTATAACTGAATAAGAAGTGCTAAACTGGTTCGCCATTTCATTAACATGATGCATCAATTGTACGCATGCTAAACTATCCTTTAAACAGAAGGGAGTAAGTACCAAGTTTGTTTGAGGCTTTGTTAGAGCATGTTGAAATTCGAGGAACTGTTATGAGAGTACATGGTTTATTCAGTGGAGCTGTGTACATGATACGTGTATTATTAGAAGTTGAGGAAGCCAGACTGGTCTTGTTAGTCGTTGTTTGTATAAGTAAACAGCCTAACAACTATCTTGAATGGTCCTGTCCTGAATAAACTATGTTTAAATTCTTGCTTCTCCATTGAAATGTCATTTGAAAGAAAAAGGAGATATCATTTGAAGTTTTGTTTTGCAAAGCCCCTTATGCCATATGGCATTTTAAGAGTCGCCTGGAAGCGCATGTCTCCATACAAACGGAAAAAGGGAATTGTGGCAATATTTGATAAGTTTAGGGCAAAATTAAGCATCCAATCAATTAATCTCATTATAATCTACGTACGTTCCTATACAGTTTGGTTAAATTATCAAATGTTTGAGAATTATACGCCTCTCAAGATTTCCATACAAATTTGAAAAGGCTTGTAATTCTTAAACCATTGGTATTTTAATCAAGCTGTATAGAAACGTATGTAGACTATAATGATATTAATTGATCAAATGCTTAATTTTACTCCTAAATTATCAAATATTGCCACAATTCCCTTTTTCCGTTTGTATGGAGACATGCGCTTCCAGGCGACTCTTAAGTCCTCCTTTTGTAGATTTATTTTTTTAGTCGTGCAATAAAGTGTAAATAAATAAGCCTAGATAACCCTTTAAACTATTTTTTGAACTACTGATCACAAGTATTAAAGCAAGAACGAATTTTTTTTTAGCTCTTTTGTCAAAAACAGCCACTTTCAGAGGAAACGCTAAATAAAGCTTCACAATCACACTAGCTGTAAACAGTACTAATAAAATAGTTGGAAGGCTAATAATAGGGTTTGCATAATATTTGTACACTTAATAAAGAATACCAATCACTCAACAACTTTATTTTAAGCTTCGAGCACTCCGGTACGGAAGCCGTGTTGCTCGAAGATTTGAAGCAAAAAAATTGCAATTGAATTACATATAATTTAATGTATCGAGTTGTTTATTCCATGAAATGTTGAATATTTTTTGGGGCTAATACATTTGAATACTGGCCATTAAAATATTACGTAAGCAGAACATAAGCCATAAAAGCCAGCTTGGTACAACTTAGCTGAGTACGAGTGAGTTATTTTATTTATTTATTGTGACAGAAACGGTACACCATTTACAATTATCTCACACATCACACATGGAAAACAAGTAGGTAATTTCATTTATAAAGAAAAGAAGAAAAAAAAGTTATGATTAAACACAAATAATTTTTTTTGGGCATGTGCATGTCAATCAGAATATAAGTAATTACACAGAACTATTACATTAATTATCACCTTAAAAGCGTCCGTATATATATCATCATGCAGCATCATATGCCGTTTTTAAATACAGTTGCGATAACCATATAAGATATGGAGCAATTGTGATTGGTTTAAAGAAAAAGACTTGGTCCGTAAAATACAACATAACGATCGAAGTTTCGATGTCATAAGGACCGTATTAAAAGCAAATGTACTGCAAAATACTTGTATGTCAGCACAAACCCATTTAATATTAGATTTGATCCTCTTATTGATATCAAGAGTTGCAATTTTAATAAATAGTGACCCAACAACGAATCAACAGCGGTCCTTTATAAATTCATTTGATAAAATAAAGAAAGTACTTAAATAAGAGTCTTAGAAATTCAATTGGCTTAATAATCACTTAGAATTGGTCAAGTAAGTGGTCTCATAGAAACATTTGTGGGTTATTTACAATCTCCTTAGTATATGAAACTAAATAATACAAATAGTAACTTAGAAAATTCCTTTTTCGAATTCGATAAGTTTTGTTTCTCGGGTCTAGTGGTAGGTTTTTTTAAATCATTCAAAATATTTTTTTTCTAAATCGCTGTGATATGTAACACTATTGTCCCCCAGCAATTTATTCTTATAATCATTATATATAAAAATTTATATAAAAAAAAAAGTTTATTCCATAAAGCACGAGTTTTAAATTACTTGTAGAAAAACTGACGAGCGCCAGAAGCGGCCACTTCGACAAGTGACCGCAAGATGCAGCTCCTCCGTGTGGGAGGCAACAGCTTACTGTTGGTCTCAACTGTCGTCATTGATAGCAGTCATTTAGCATTGCAGATACATCTAGGCAGCTTGAAGAACCTGACACCAGTGTTGCACTTACACGCACGAAAAAGAAAACCATTAGCAAAATCAGTTCTCGAGAAAAAAAACGAAAGTCTTTTATTACATCGAGTAATAAAAATAAAATTCGAACCGGCACTAAGAAAACGAAAGTATATATAATTAGGCATCTCAAACCGGGTCGGTTCGGAGCCGATGCCGGTGTTCCGATGGCGTAACTTACATAACGCCGGTAATTTAACGGCCGTATTGTGACTGTGCGAATCGGTGGTGTGGAATGCGCTCTATATTGTTACGTCATAATTTATTTCATTAACAATATACTTATGTGTTGGTGTTTAGTTTTTTGTGTGTAAGTGAGCAATACTGTTACCAGTTTTGTTTAACTACCTTAAGGTATCTAACATAAATTTTAACTTCCGGAACTAACGATTTTATGCATTCCAAAGCCCGGAGAAGGTCGAGATGATATTTGAGATGAGATGAGTTTCTAATATGAAATTGTTGTAGTTTGGTTTTATAAATGCTTGTGCTAATGAACAATGTGTGAAATAGTTAAAGTAGACTTGTCCTTGTACTATTCGTATAGATTTGTCACCAGAAGTACGCATACGCATACAGCAATCAAAGAACCTATACGTCATCTTTGATTCTTACTTGTTAAGGCCCCACACTAGGCACACTAGCGACGCCAATCATTTTATTCCTTATACTTTACAAATAAGAAGAAATTCAAGAATGTAAATCATATAAGCCTTATTAAATAACCTGAAGTATTTTTGGAATCATGTTTAATATTATCAGAATCAATGAGAATTATGAGAATCAGATTACCGCCAAAAACGACTGTTTTTGGCGGTAATCACTATATCTCGTAATGACTGAGTCTCATAATATCCAAAAATACTTCAGGTTATTTACTAAGGCTTATATGATTTACATTCTTGAATTTCTTTCTATTTGTAAAGTATTAGGAATAAAATGATTGGCATCGCTAGTGTGCCTAGTGTGGGCCCTGAACTGTATATAGTACAACACCGTATCTCTAAACTGGACATTGGCAGAATCACTAAAACCTCGGTGAAAGCCATACAATAAAACATAGATTAGAATAAAAACCCTGCTGTGTTTCAACCCTGTTATTTTATAACTGGGGTAATAATTTGGCAGTTCACAGAAACGAAACTATCAAAGGCCTCAGTCAGAACAGACGTCCATCCAGCATACAAATTGAGTAAAGCCATTTTAAAATTACAAACGTAGAACATCGCGGCCGCACATCAACAAAGACTTCTATATAAACTGAGGTAGACATGCTCTACTCCAAGAACAGACATTTAAACGCAATCATGTCAAGTGACGTGGACGGCGTCTTCACGGTACCGGGTTTAAGTGTGAGCCTTTGACTATTTACTCTATATACTCCGTCATGTCTCAAAAACTTGGTCAATTTTTCAATGCGCGACAGCTTTGTGATAATATCACACGCGTGCTGTCGATTTATGCCCTCGAAATCCATCGATTTGGTAGATGTTTTGTTTTTGTTTTTCGTATGTGTAAGTGGCCAACACTGGTGTCAGATTTTTCAAGCTGCCTTAAGGCATCTGACATAGCTTAACGACTGCCATCAACGATGACAGCCGGGACCAACGGCTTAACGTGCCTTCCAAAGCACGGAGGAGCTCGAGATATTTTTATGCCACTTGCGGTCACCCATCCAAGTAGGGACTGCACCAGGGGTTGCTTAACATACGTAAGCGCTCACAGAGCTCACACCCACTGAACCACCGGGCTCCTCACTCCTCCTGGTAGATGTGTGTGCGCGGCGGACGGTGGGATGCACACTATTTTTTTCTGCGATTTTAGGCTAATAGTCTGTCTAGGCTTTATATAATCTTAGGTGTGAGTTAAGCAACGGTGTTAATTAACTCAGCGCTTTAGAATTTGATACGTACGGCTCGTCTAGTTTATAGAAGTCATTGCCCATCGATTCAGACAGACCGTCGGATATTTGTAGCAACTGAATCCTGAAAATACGCTCCAATAGACACGGTCTAAACATGGACCTAGGAATAATATGGACCCGGCATTAGACACATCAAAAGTGAAGCATATCTTACGTCACATCAAGTCACATGTGTGCAGCATGTATTTGACATTTGGGAAATTCGACCGGGGAAAAGTGTAGGGATTTTTGTGCCGATGTGTGCGTGCGCTAGTGTCGCGACACGAGTGTAGGGATTTTTATGTGCGTCACTGTTACATTTTCCAAGGGCATATCCTGATTATTCTTAGATCCATGTATCTAAATCTTGATTTTTCTGTTGCACAACGGTGGTAAGGCTTGTTTTATTTTATACCTAACTGCGGTAAGGTATGTTCAAATCAAAATCAAATTGTTTATTCTGAAAATAGGCCTTTGCAGGCACTTATCTTAACTATATCTTATTAATTATATAATATATATAATTGTTATATAATATATATAATTAATTATATAATAATAAATATGTATATAATTAATTGTTGTTTAAAAGCTACGGACTACAAGCGTTTCAGGACCGACCCCAGAAGAAACGCCGATAGAGACTCAAAAAAAGGAAATAATCTATACGATTGTACGTTATATATTTATCATCATCATCATCATCATCATCAGGTCTTTCTAGTCTCCACTGCAGGAGCACGACCCTCTCTGTACTACCAGAGCCATATACTAGCCTGAGTAGTCAGAGGATTTGGCCTACACTCTCCACGCTGGCCAGACGGGTTACTGGGTTACGGGTTACGGGGTACTACTAAACGTACGTTTGCGACACTGGTTTTACACACACAATATTAAAATATACCTATTCCTAAGTGTGTGTTTAAGACACTTTACAATAAGGACTTTTGAAAAAATATCGGACCGTTATTTAAAATGGATAATCCGTTCTGGGGAATATTTACTTTCTTAGACCAGACTGGGTAAAAAACAAACAATGTTCATCATCATCAGCCTATACTCGTCCAATGCTGGACATAGGCCTCCCCAATTGCATGCCATCGAGATCTATCTTCGGCTGCTCGCATCCAGCTTCTACTAGCCATCTTTTATGTTATGATACAATAGCTATGCAATTATGTAAAATCTGGGGGTACAGCCACCGGCAACATAGCCCCGGGCTAGGCTACTAGATAAATACGCCACTGATCGTATCTGAAATCTGCATCTCTTTGACACAGTAATTTGGACAGTGTCCACTACCGGATAACGACACGACGAACAGAGATCCGATGTGCGTGTGATTACGGCTGTACGTCAAAGGCTAGAACGCAAAGGATTTTGGGACCAAACACATATTGAGGTTGCCCTTAATTAAGCTACATTACACGTAGCAGCTAGTTTATCATGTAAGCTTGGCGGTAAAATTCTCTCACATCACGCGCTAAATATGTTACGTCACACTAGTCTTTTAATAGTATATGCGGGCAAGTTAAAAATTTGTGATTTTAACTTTTATATCATAAAGATTTTAAAGCGATTTTAGGTAATTTTCATGAATTTTAAAGGCAATAACTACTTTTTAAAAATTTTCTTTTTTTAAAGCGGCAATTGATTTAAACGTTTCTGAAAATTCTCTTTACAGTTTGCCTTATGACAAACTTACGGAGTACCTTCTAGTTACGGAACCCTAAAATCTGCATAAATCTATTTTCTCCACAGCCAATGTCATCCAAATGACCTTTCAAGGTATAGGGACCGCAACAAAAATAGTCCGATGGACAGATCGATCGGACTGTGGCGTCGGCATCGGTCCGGTTGACCGGATACGAGTTAACAAGGATATCCGGTTTACATATGGCTGTTTGCATTTGATTCCTGAGGTTATTGTCCAAGAGATTATCAAATGTTTTTGTAGGACCGCGAAGTGTATTGTCCCTTTCAGAAAAATTGTTTTTGACACAAAAATATTCTACAACTTTTGCGTGTTAGGATTATTTTAGGAGAGCTGAGATAAGTTTAGAGTAACTTATTTCTCTTTAGATTTACATTTGAGTAGTTAACTTGAAAAACCAAATATTTACATACTTAACATTAAAGATACTTAAAAAAACGGCATTGATCCAAAATTAAGCCCTATTAAATATGTTAAGTCATCGTCATTATTGACAACTTAAAACTAACTTAGAAATATTGGTTTAATCAATGTATTCAACTTGTAGGCATTACTAATCACGTAGAAGCTTATGCGTCATAAAAATAGAAACAAATAATATCATATCATATTTCAGCTCATCAGCAATAAAGCAGAAAAAAAAGCTTGAGTTGAGTAACGAGATTTTTTTATAATTGTGAGGTCATGCGGGCACAACAACAAAATAACTGATGGTAAGTGTCATTGTCACCTGTGGACATCTGTGAAATCAGTTTTTTTTTTCGAAACTACGTATTATTTAGCTTCAAGTGAGCTTTTGCTACTTCAACGGACTTTTGAGGTGAGAGCTGAGTGCCCTCGACCTGGAAAGCAAACATCACCGAAAGGCCCCCAAGAGGGACGGACCTCGGCTTTGGGCGTTGCCTATGTGCGCAAGCGGCCTAAACTTAGCCATAAGTAATTACTGACGTCAACAAAAATTTTTTGTTGTAAAAATTGTAAACACAAATATGACAATTAATAAGTGTTCAAAGAAACCTATATTAAATAAACGATTGAATCTTGAATCAAGGTTTGGAGTGACAGCAAACTCTCATATGCCTGATGGGCTGCAATTTGCATGCATAGCCTGAAAGCCGAATTGAGAAACAAGGGTAATACACCGGGCGCTGGATGGAGTTGAATGTGCAAAATATAAGGACCACATGCTCTAAACAGTTTTGAACTCAGATAAGCTTGCAGATCATGATTCTGGATGTTGCCAGAGAGTTTATTGGTCCATTAATATAATATCCCCTACCCACTTGGATTTTAAGGAAAAGGACTGAACAGATGCTTTACAAACATTATTGTTATTTTAAAAACTAGCTGCGCCCGCGACTTAATACGCGTAGAATAAAATTGCCTATGTGCTTTCTTAAGGTCTAGACTATCTGTGTACCAAATTTCATTTAAATTGGTTCAGTAGTTTTAGCGTGAATGCGAGGCGGACAGACAGAGTTACTTTTGTATTTATAATATTAGTATGAAAAGTATGGATTTCCAACTGTTTCTTATTATCAAAGATACTTAAAGCTGCTCTTAGTCCAAAACTGCTTAGAGCATGCGGTCCTCAAATTTTGCATAATCAAGTACTTAACAAAGCCCAAAGCAGAGAAAAATGAAAAGCAGAGAGGGAGGCCTTTGCCCAGCAGTGGGATTTAACAGGCTAGCAAATAAATATAAATAAATAAGTACTTGATATAATAAATATGCAAATGATAGCAGCGGACAGAGACGTGTGGAAAAGTAAGGGGAAGGCCTTTGCCCAGCAGTGGGACATAGCAACAATAGGCTCAGAAAAAAAATAAGTACTTATGGCGCCTGCACTATAAAGCCTTTGGAGAGCAGCAACACTCATGTTTTGTAGTATGGGCTGAAAGCTACGTTGCCAGAACAGTTGGCCACCAGAAACCGGAACTAAGCGATATCAGAGTTGTTAACAGAGTTTAAATAGCAATTTAACCGTTAACAGAAGCGGACGTTATAGCTTCGTGGAATAACAGTAGAAGGAAACTCTTCTCACAACTTACACACTAACTAACTTGTGAGAGTTGTAACAGATTGTGTACAATATCTGCAAGTAACTATTAAATTTAATAGTTTGTACTTTTCATCATAACAAGCGGAGTTTTAAAAAAATAAGAAACCCGACTGCCTTTTTGATAATTAAAGTCCACCATATTGATTTTTTGCTGACGTTACATAGCCTATGACACCCCGGGAAACAATAAAAATCTAATTACACCTTACGCCTCAAAATCGGTCAAGCGATTAAAGCTTAGGATGTAACAATAGAACCGACATACTTACATACATAGAAACTTATATAGATACGTGCAAAAACATTACCATCCTTCAGGGTGGCTCAGTCGATAAATTTTTTTTATTTTATGTCCATGTGTCTTTGAATAGTGGAGTCATGGAGCCCGATGGTCCAGTGGGTGTGAGCTCTATGAGCGCTTACATATGTTAAGCAACCCCTGGTGCAGTCCCTACTTGGATGGGTGACCGCAAGTGGCATAAATATATCTCGAGCTCCTCCGTGCTTCGGAAGGCACGTTAAGCCGTTGGTCCTGGCTGTCATGGTTGATGGCAGTCGTTAAGCTATGTCAGATGCCTTAAAGCAGCTTGAAAAATCTGACACCAGTGTTGGCCACTTACACATACGAACTCGTCTCGTTTGAATAGTAGTAATAGGACCCCAAAGAGGACACCTACCCAGATGCGTTACTAGATCTCTCTAATGAAGTTAAGTTAATGAAGTTAAAGTCTAAGAAGAAGTATTAGTATGGCAAACACAATACGCCTGTCAGCGAATCGGACACTATTCTTCGCACAATAAACACGTTGTTATAAAAACCTAATCTACCATAACTTAGAAAATGAAGTGTAGTCTTATTATAAGAAGTATTAAATTTAGTACCTGGAATAAACCATTGTCCGACAATCACCATGAATAACTTTAACGGGACCTAAGCAGGGGACTTTGTGTCCCTTAGGGTTGTTATATTAATTTAAACAAAATTATTAAAAAAAGAAACATAACTCAGTCTACAAAGGTATGTATAATTAAGCAAAATTAAAAATTTTGCAAAAAAAACCCACGACACAACATTGTTTTGCACTAATATTGTGGCGCCCCCTAGTGAGTTACAGCCATGACACCTGTCAAACCCGTTATTGAAAACCGCATCAAAATCGAATCATTAAACTAATGATCCGATTTTGATGCGGCGAAGATAGGTGGGAACATTACTTTGCACAAACAAACAAACATCTCTCACCCTAAACACATATACCTGCTCCGTTCCGTCGTGGGTAAAAAAAATGTGTCTATTTAAAAATGCTTTGAATTTAAAAGAGAACTCCAATTATACTGACAAGCTTTATGATCATAATGTCAGGTGTGGTGTGTCGGACACCAGAGATCGCGGGTTCAATCCCCGGTCCAGTAAAGTAAGAAAATTATATTTTTTTATTGATCAGGGTTTTGGATGTTTATCTATAAATTTATTTGTGGTAAAATAAAGTATCGTGTTAGTATCCCATAACACGAGTCTTGAACTTACATTGAACCCAACCCAATCAGTGTGATCTATGTGTATACTGATAAAGGTATTGAGGTCATTAATTAAAATGAAGAAAAACTAAAAATCCTCAAATTCTTCGTGAGTAAAAAAAAACGGAAGATATTGTATAAAATCAGTATTGCGTTGACAAAAATCGTTGTTGTGTATAGGTACCTAACCTACCATAACGCTTTGAAGAAGCAATAGACACTTGTTAAACCAGATTGGGAGTCGTTGACCGAATTTCTACTCAATTTGTCAGCTGAGATTGTGGCCAAGGCCATCGCATCCATATTGCACATAAGTAGGTACTCGTATGTCGTCGATTGTAAGTTGACGTCATTTGGAGAAAATGATGAAAAGTACATGAGCTATACTTCTTAATTCGATAAAAGACTGTAATAAAACCGAAACCTAGTGGGAAAAGCTAGTAGGTAATAAAGACTAAATTATAACTGTGTTCAATATCCAACTCACACTTGGCCGGTTTACACAGGCCCGTGGTCACAGGTCATTCAACTGCAGATTATTCAGTGTCAATTGCATAAACAAGCGAAACACGAGATGAACCATAAATAAGCGTTGTTTGAAAATGTCAATTTGTGCAACCTTTTTAATTTGCAACTATGATAAACACCACTCGTATATTTATCGTATTAAAAATATATTTGTTATAGGTATTATTAATAGGAAATACATGATTGTGAGATTGTTTATTTGAAATAGATACTTGTAAGATCAAAAATAATAAAGATTATTATTATTATTATTTATTATTAATTGTAGATCACACTAGCAGTTTTTAAGCTGATGCGTGTGGTGCGTCTTAAGAGCGTATACTAGCAGTATTTTTTCAATATGGTTTCCTTACAAATGTATTTCTCTATTTTCTCGCTGAAAACTGATTCTAGAGCCACAATTCTTTTTTCATAAAATCTAGTACTAAAATAGGAATGCCCCTATTTTTTATTTTATCCAAAAAAACTGTTTTTGTACAATTTTTTTTTAAACAGATTTTTAGGAAAAAAATAAAACATAGCAACATACCTACCTATTTTAGTAATAGATGTAAAAAGAATTGTGCCTCTAGAAGCAGTTTTCAGCGAGAAAATAGAGAAATACATTTGTATGGAAAACACACTGCTAGTCTACCCTCTTAAGGTTTGGAGTTATTTTTCTTGTCTAGTCTTTTCTTGAAACTGTTGACTGATGGTGCTTTAATAGTTTCTTCCGGAAGTTTGTTCCAATCTGTGACCACGCGGTTGGTTAGGAAATTTTTCAGGGGGTTCTTTTTGGCATTAGTGCGACACAACTTCAGCAAATGACCTCTGAGATGCTTGTTTGCAGAAAATTGAAATAGGCGTTGCAGATCTCCCTCATACTGTTTTTTTTTTCAACTCCTTCAATATGTGGAAATTGTAAGCCAAATCCTCAGACTGCTCCGGCTAATATGTGGCTCTGGTAGTACAGAGAGGGTCGTGCTCCTGCAGTGGAGACTAAGAGAGACCTGACGATTTATATAGATAGATGTGATAATGGAACAGACGTACATATGTACATATGTACGTCTGTTCCATTATCACATCTTGTGGCCTGAACCGCTTGCGTTATTAGATTCGCATTCTTCCCCGAAATGACATAGTCTAATGACGACAGCAAAAATCAATATAGCCAACGTTTACTCTCAAAAAAAGACAAGCGAGTTTATTTTTTTTTAAATAAAGCCTCTTGTTAGCTTAAATAATTTCTATTGGAGAGGGAGAGGAGCCCGATGGTCCAGTGGGTGTGAGCTCTATGAGCGCTTACGTATGTTAAGCAACCCCTGGTGCAGTCCCTACTTGGATGGGTGACCGCAAGTGGCATACAAATATCTCGAGCTCCTCCGTGCTTCGGAAGGCACGTTAAGCCGTTGATCCCGGCTGTCATCGTTGATGGCAGTCGTTAAGCTATGTCAGATGCCTTAAGGCAGCTTGAAAAATCTGACACCAGTGTTGGCCACTTACACATACGAAAAAAAAATACATTTCTATAATAGAGATGTATCCCACCCTCTTCGGTGGGAATAATTCCCACTTCAACTTTTGAGTAAATCAGATATCGAGAAGTTTTAACTTAACCCAACCAGACCAATGTGTGATTGCAAAAGTCGATCAAGTCTCAAGGGTCTCTCGGTTTGGCATACCTACCAACATGGCAATATGTAGAATTGAGCAATAGATCGAGAGACATTTCACAGTAAATTTACAATCCGAGTTCCAACCAATATTATAAATGTGAATGTGAGTTTGTTTGTTTCTTTGTTACGCTTTCACGGCCTACCTACTGAACCGATCATCATGAAATTATGATGTCAAGATGATAAAAATCTTTCCCGGACGAGCCGGCCCGGAACTAAAGTCAATTTCACCGGTACCGTGGCTCTCCCACAACTACCATATAATAATATTAAAATACATTTTTTTATTTCACACTGCATTTACTACGTAACGCAGGAAAAACTGCAATATAACATAAATTATCTTGGCATTAAAATTCGTTCACAAACGAAATAATAGCGTATAATTAAAAAGGCATTAAGCACCATTTAACATAACAACGATTGATTACCAAAGAGCAGGCAATCGTTTAGATCAACTGGATCTACGTGTAGCTGCATATAGCTAATTGCTCTATACTGGCACCGCACGCAGCAAAAAACTGCAGTTTTTAGGGTTCCGTGCCCAAAAGGTGTATTGTATATTGATATATATATTTCTATTAACATGTTTTAATGACCTTCAGGATATGAGCGGAGTTTTGACCTTAGTTCCCCGTCAGAAAGCCAGCGGTCGACTGCCCACGTCACCACGTACCCCAAAATACTAAATAACATAAATTTCATATTAAAAAGAAGAATAATCTGTAAAATTAAAAAATCTCGGGAGAGTTTGTAAGTTGATTGGTATTGTATTGAACATAAAAATTGCGTGACTCTAAGACAAAGAGTTATACGTAGAACAGTAGTTGAATTGCAATTAAAATCGATGTATGCGGTACGTTTTTTTTCTAAAAAACTATGAACTTTAGAAAAAAGTCCTCCTTAGCAAGTAAAGATTAAAAACCATTCTACAATATAAGTTTTTTTTGGGTATTGTGATTTATGTTTGACCATTTTCATAGAGTTCATCCATCATCCATTACATTGTCGAAATGGCGAAGGAGCACCCTTAATATATAAATATATATTCATATATTTTGGATTTGAGTACGTATATTGTTTGTTATTAATCATTTAAAAATTTAAGATAAACTGGTAATGTATGATAAACTCTATCGCACCACCCAAACAGATTTTTCTGTTTTGTCCAATGGTTGACTGTCATTAAGTCCTTCATTTGTAGTACAAATGAAAGTGTACAACTTTTGTACACTTATTTCAAGTTTGAGTTCAATGTCCGTCTGTCATCAAGCTCTATCTCATAAACTGTGGCTGCTAGACAATTGAAATTTTCACAGATGATGTAGTTCTATCAGCAAATACTAAAAATAGAATAAAATAAAATGTGATTTTTTGCCGTTTCTGATCGATGTTGATAACGGCAAAGAATATCTTGAAATATTTACAGAATTGAGCTGTATATTCGCTTTAGAAATAATTAATTAAATCTAAATCCTTTCGGCGTAGACAGAGACCAGCCGGCCTATTTACTAACTCGGATGACAGGTGTCTATCACTCTAGGATTTGCTGTTACAATGCGGTTTTTGTATTTCAAGTAAAAAGTTCGAGCAAGCAAAACCCGCATTGTAATTGTAAATTCTAGATTGATAGGCATCGACACCTGTCATCCGCGTTAGTAAATAGGGGGGCAGGTCTATGAAACCTGTATAAATATATACGGACAAATCACACAGATTGAGCTAGCCCCAAAATAAGTTCGAGACTTGTGTTATGGGATACTAACTCAACGATATGTACTACATTTTATAATAGATACTTATATAGATAAACATCCAAGACCCAGGTCAATCTGAAAAAGATCATTTTCCATCTTGACCTGACCGGGGATCGAACCCGGGACCTTCCGTGTCGCAGGCAGGCGTGTTGACCGCTGCGCCACGTTTAGCATGTTGGTGAACTTGCAGGTAGAGAACGAAATCAAAATAGTGATGGATTCGATAAATAATGGCACGGAACCCTTCCTGCGCGAGTCCAACTCGCACTTGGCTGGTTTTATTTATGCAACATGTATAGTTTTAAGTGCCGCACCTGTACTGACCTAATTCGCGTGTGGTAACGCGGTTTATAGTCTCAGACACGGCTGTACATGAAAACTTCTGCTACTAAATGAATGGAAAAATAAAAAGTTACGAAACGCCTTTTTTGTAGATATTTAACAAGGTTTACGAAAAGAAAAGTTGCCCAAACGAGACTGACCCGAGTTTTTTTTGTGTACGATACCATTGATTCATTCTGTGATATATGCATATATTAGTCCTGTAGGCTTGAACCTCTCACAAATTATTGTAGCCATTTCTTTAATTGAAATTTAGGTCTCGCTTTGCTTAATCGATTAATTTGTGTAATGTAAATTCTTTATTGTAAATACATAAAATATTTTTTGTTTTTAAATAAGTAAAAATAAATGAAATACACCTTAAACAAAATAAACTTAAAAGCCATAAGACAGTATACACAATGGCGGACTTATCTGAAGAGGGATTCCTTCCAGTTCTAAAATATAATCCTCCAGTTGTAATAGTTTCTTAAAAATATCTCGAGCTCCTCCGTGCTTCGGGAGGCACGTTAAGCCGTTGGTCCCGGCTGTCATCGTTGATGGCAGTCGTTAAGCTATGTCAGATGCCAGCTTGAAAAACAAACCTTGACACTAGTGTTGGCCACTTACACACACGAAAAACAAACAAACAAAATAGTTTCTTCAAGTTCTAAAATATTATTTGCATGTGGCAAGCGAAGCAGGTCGCATTTTTTCTAAACATATGGGATTTCTTTAGAAATAACAAACTTTCGATTGCAGCGTTCGGTGCAGGCGTGAAATAATAACTAGTTTTTTGGCTGCAAAAAAATTAATTGCCATGCAACTAGGACAAGTTTCGATACGGATGTATAAGAGTCGCCTGGACGCGCATGTCTCTATACAAACGGATAAAGGGAATTGTGGCAATATTTGATAATTTTGGAGTAAAATTAAGCATTTAATCAATTAATCTCATTATAATATTGCCACAATTCCCTTTTTCCGGTTGTATGGAGACATGCGCGTCCAGGCGACTCTTAAGATGCTTATATCGGCTACATTTGTGCCAATTATCACTTAATTCTAGATTAGTCTTCGCCCGTGTCTCCGCTCGCGTTAGTGTCCAACCATCGGGAACAATACTTTGCTCCGAGATGAAATGTAGCCTGTGTTCTTTTACGTACTACAGACAACGTGCAAAATTTTATGATGATCGGTTCGGTAGATAGGGCGTGAAAGAAAACAACCAAAACAAGTCACGCATTTATAATTTTAGTTGGGATTGTTTTTCTCCCAAAGTCATGTCACAAGAAAGGTATTAGATTTGAAAGTGGATGGTACGCGGAACAGAGGGAGACCTAAGAAACGATGGATCGATTGTGTCAAGGAGAGTAAACAGGAAAGGAGTGACAAAAGCTATAGTGAGTGACAGATCAAGGTGGAGCGAGCTGACATACTGTGCCGATGAAAAAGTATAACTATACCCACATACTAAAAAAACATAAAAAAGTAGGATAAGGTAAAGGAAGAAGAAGTTTTACTTCCAAATCAGATCATATTGCAACATTCTTATTCTGAACTTCGCTAGTAAATTTGCAGTATCTTGGTATTGAGATTTATTTTTTTGCATTGAGTTAATTATGAAAATTTCTTGTTAGCACCAAAAGAGGTCACTTTTGGTGGTAATGTGCATCATCATCATCAGCCTATACTCGTCCACTGCTAGACATAAGCCTCCCCAATTGCAAGCCATCGAGATCTATCTTCGGCTGCTCGGATCCAACTTCTACCAGCCATCTGATGTGCACTTTATCCAAAATGAGGAAAATTTATACAAAAATACTACAGCTAATATACTTACACACTATCGAATCAGAATTATTTTAGATCTGGCTTAGCAGTAAAACAAATTAAATGACAGGTGGCGCGTGGTTCATCTAACCCTCCTACTCCCGAATATTCTAAGTTATCTTAACGAATGTCAATCATTATTCTCAGCCTTTGTCTTAGCAGATTATCTGGAAAGTGATAGAATGAGACTCAAGAAAGATTTTAGTTCATTAAAAAAAAAAACGGGTCCTGAATCCATATTTTCCCAATATTACTTCTTAAAATCTGACAAATGTTAACCTCAAATACAAAAAAGGAGAATACAAATATATATATATATATATATTAATTCTTACAAAGCGATATATATATCGCTTTGTAAGAATTTAGCTAGAAATTCCTTGGAAGAACTAGGATGCGATGGCTAGAAATAGGGGTGGCGTAGACAAAAATAGACTAATATAGCAACAGGTCCTAGAACGATGATGCTGATGATGATGCAAGAATGAATACTAGCGTAATATACTCATAGTTTTCCTCAAATTACATCGACCCAGGTGTTTGTAACAATGCTAATGCAATGCTGCTAATGCGAGCAAAATGCTAATAAGGTTCTTCCCCCATTCGTTCGAAGTTAATTTATTGAGCTGTCATTATAGTCTGAAATGCAACTGCATCTATTTTTTTTCTTTCATGTTTTATATTATGGCTTCCACCGAGATTTCTTCTATGCAGTGATCGGTTCGAAGCGCTAGTAGTCTGTGGCTTTGAACACTAATTAATAAAATAATCATATTTCTAAGGAAATTATAATTATTTAAATTATCAAATGACATGAAAATAAAGTTTTACATAATATTTTAAGTACATAACATTTTAAAGGCTTATTGAAAAGGTTGAAATTTACACCTTTGTTGGCCAACAAGGGTGCTTAAAATAAGCAGCGCCAACACAGAGTCCGGCAAGCAGTGATTGGGTCACAATGTGCCAGTTGCTGCTGCTTGTCAAATATTATTCAATGACAGTGGCTTATCGAGGTCGACGCCTCAGTGTCGCTATCTGGTGGTTTCGTTTCGTTTAATTTTTCGATACATTTCGTTTTTCGTGTGTGTAAGTGGGCAACACTAGTATAAGATTTTTCAAGCTGCCTCATGGCATCTGACTGACTTAAGGAATGCCATAAATGATAACAGCCGGGACCAACGACTTAACATACCTTCCAAAGCACGGAGGAGCTAGGAGATATTTTTATGCCACTTGCGGTCACCCATCCAAGTTAGGACCGCGCCCGGGGTTGCTTAACATGCGTAAGCGCTAATAATGCTCACGCCCTCTAGGTTATCGGGCTTCTCCGGTGGTGAGCGTTTCAGATAACTATTACACTCACGAAAGACCAAAACAAATTGTCATCATTTCTTTGCACGTTATCCGATTTACATATACTCTCTGAGAATATTGAATATAATTTCACGTAATTGCCAGAACAGCTGAGAATAAAAATATCGTTAACCGTTAAATAATAATAATCGTTAAAAGTGATTTCTCCGGAATACAAAAAAAGCCCAAATCCGTGACTTTCACGAGAGAACCGTATTTTGAAACCAAACGACTGAATCAATTGTCTGAAAATGCAAAGGGATCCTCCACTGAAAAAAATGTATTATTAGAGTCGATGATGAAAGTGTAAATGTGATGTAAATTGGACCCCTGCGATACAAGCTTCGGTTAGTGCAGAGTCCATAGTGAAATGAAAGTAGATTGTCTTAACTGTAGTTTTTAAGGATCTCTGTATTTTGATACTCATTTAGATAAATAAAGTATAAAAGTATCTAAATAATATATAATATATATAACTCAAAGGTGACTGACTGACATAGTGATCTATCAACGCACAGCCCAAACCACTGGACGGATCGGGCTGAAATTTGGCATGCAGGTAGATGTTATGACGTAGGCATCCGCTAAGAAAGGATTTTGATCAATTGTACTTCTTAACGCGAGCGAAGCCGCGGGCAACAGCTAGTTAAAGTATATACTTGGAAAAATGCGTTATTTTCAGAAATTCTCTAATTGTTTTCCGAATTGCTGTGAAATCCGAACACAAAAGGATTTTATTGAGAGTTGATTTATCCACGTTTGTTCCGAAACTCAATATTTCTGCTTGCGTTTTGTATCCTTACATATAGGTACATGCATAGTATAAAACACAGATATTCTGATATCTATGGTATAAAATGAAATCGCCTCCGTTATCTGTTCACATAAGATGTTAGGCTTCTCTGCTGGTTCTTCCATGCATTCCATGCATCCATTTGGGAGATATGAGGAGCCCGATGGTAGAGTGGGTGTGAGCTTTATGAGCGCTTAAGTATGTTAAGCAACCCCTGGTGCAGTCCCTACTTGGATGGCCGCAAGTGGCATAAAAATATCTCGAGCTCCTCCATGCTTCGGACGGCACGTTAAGCCGTTGGTCCCGGCTGTCATCGTTGATGGCAGTCGTTAAGCTATGTCAGATGCCTTAAGGCAGCTTGAAAAATCTGACACCAGTGTTGGCCACTTACACATACGAAAAACAAACATTTGGGAGAAAAGAAAAAACATAGAATATACCAGCTGCTTTTCTTCCTTTGCAGAGCGTAAAAGCCGTTCAAGGGATTGGGCGAAAATCTAAGGAATCACATTGATAGGCGATGCGGCTAGCAACCCATCACTATTTTGATTCCGCTTTCCACCTTTACGCCCACTACGATGCTAAACGTGGCCTGTAGGTTTTATGACCTTGGGCTCTGTCTACCCCGCAAGGGATAAAGACGTGATTGTATGTATGTATGTATAGATGTTATGAATTGCATTTGCAGTTTAATTGACAAGAAAAATTGTTCATATAGATGGGTTGAGTCATACGTTCAAAGATCATCATCATCATCATCATATGAGGTCAGGGTTTAATTGATATATTTTATATAAGACTTTGGGTAATCTCATGTTGGGTAACTTTGAATTTCATTCTAACTTTGTATCGCATTCAAAAAGTATGTATGTAATTTTTTTGTAAATACGATAAGAAAGAATTTCAATAATACACATAAACATGTTATTGAATTAATTTTATCGTAAGTATGTAAAAAAAACAATTCAAACATACTTTGAGATGCGATGCTGATGCGATTAAAAGTTAGAATGAAATTCAAAGATACCCAAGATGACTATAATCAGTTTGAAAGATTTCATTACTTACCTATTTCTTATTGAAATAAGTTATGAAAATGTATTTTCCATAGAAAACAGTAATATCTCATTTGATTGAAATAGTTTTGAAAACTAAAGCCGATACAGCTCCAGGTTCCCTTTGTTTGTATCACAAAGCCAGACGGCAAAGTATTTGCGGTCCATTAATGACGTGAACTGTGGTAGCCTTTGACAGAACTTGCAGCATTTATAACAAAATATTCGCCTAGAATTTCAAGTTATTACTAGGCAAATATGAGAGTCGAGATACTGAGTTATTTTTTCAAAATATCTCCTTGAGATGGCTCCTTAAAATTAAATTTAACTAACTTTGATGTTCAATAAGACGTTGCGTTATTAGAGCACTATTATACTAGGAGTTCTTGGCAGGAATTTTACATCCAAATCCGAATCTAGTACACCTGTGCGAGTATTAGTATTTGGAAATAGAAAACGATACAAAACCTTTCATTTTTATATACTTCTGTTGTGAACGAACACTTTTGACTCCGAGCTTTGTGCGAGAACTCCAGGAGAATTTAATTTAAAGTTCTTCCTGTAGATTATATCGCTCTTAATGTTACTAAGGTAAATGTGTGTAAAAAGATCTGGTTGTTTATAACATACATACTTCGAGCAACAAGCCTTCCGTGAAGCCGTGCACTGCCGAAAAACTGCCTTTTCGGATTTTAGGTCATAGAACACACGTCAATTGAGTTTGAATTTGTGGCCCCCAATAGAAACTCAAACGTAATTGTATGACATTTTTTTCATTTTCACCCTCACTCCCTTATTTGTCTTTGATCTTTATTGCCTTGAGAAAACATAAGGCAGTGGGTCGTCTGATACTAGTAATAGTATCTTCTTCGTAGTTTGTGAAGCCGTGTTGCTCGAAGCATACATATATCTAATTTACACTGACATTGACTGAGCAGGTGGCAGGGATATCATATTGCGGGAGTTTTTTGATAGTTCTGTGGTTTTCTATATGGCGTTATGACATTAGCTTTGCTTAGCTTCTGTACCATAGATTTTAAAGATTTTTTTTCGTCTATTCATACTTCTATGTTCTGTTGCGTATGTTAGCTCTTACACCTTTAGTATTACACAGAGCACGGCATATTGGTCGTACCCTATAGAGACACGAAAGTCATAATCAAACCGCGTGTCAATCCTCGCCCGGCTAGTAGGCGTAATACACGGCCTGTCAGTTCGTACTAAAAAAAAAAAACGTAAAAATATCCCAATGAGCTGTGATACCATAGATTTAAAAAAAATTCGTCTTTGTGATATGGTATCTTAATTATAGTAAAAAGGTTAATAAACAAAATTGTGATAAAAGCTTCATCACAAGTAAGTAAAAACAAATTTGCGTTTCCAAAATTACCTAAAAACCCAAAATATCAAAAGACGGTACCGCCCCTGACACTACACTTGTTTCGAATGAATTGCGTTGAAAGGGCGTCTCTGGTAGCGCGCCAGCCACGGTCGCATCCCTGCTCTGAGGTGCCTTACTCCCCAGACCATTTGTTTGTTATAATAAGTAATTAAAACTTGTCTTTCCAGATGGTATCACTCGTGTCAGTCGTGGAACGGGAAGACGGGAGAGTGGCAGATATGGGTGAACGCAGAGAGAGTCGGCCGAGGCTTCCATAATAGAGTAAGTTGACATCAATGACATAAGGCATAAAACTCTCTGAATAGGCGTATGGCGAAGGCACAGCGCGGATACTGTGCAGGCGTGGGACACAAAGATAGGATTTTAAACCTTATTGTCATACAAAAAAATTACGGCGCCTCTGTCGGCACGTGGTAGCTTGCGCTAGCTAGCGACTAAGTGTTTTCTCGAGATTTGAGTGTGAAGATGCCAGCGCCGTATGCCTTCTTTATTAGTTTTATGCCCTAGAGCCTCTAGGGCATAAAACTAATAAAGAAGACTCGTCTAAGCCTCTAGGCTAGAGGCTTAGACGAGTGAACGAGTGAACCCCTCATTTTAATTATTTTACAACAAAATTTAAACAAATTGTTAAATTTAATTCAGTACTTTGATTGTTTATTATTTGTAGTATTTTTGGTTTATCTTTACATCAGTAGCATCATTTCAAATTAAGCCTACTAATTACCGCCAAAAGTGGCCACTTTTCGTGGTAAACTGTCAATGAGTAGTTCAGTAAATGGTATATTTCTTTGATGTTAATTAAAATTTGTTTACCATTTTTGAAACAAAATTGCTTTAAAAACGCTTTAACTAAAAGTTGTTTGAACTTGTTACTGCCGGTTCCACACTGAAACAACTGTCAGCAGTGGCTTTTTATCACAACCGAACAAGCTTTGAAAATAAGCCTGCAAAAATGTGCAAGGTGAAAACAACGAAGAGAATGGCGCCTTAATATTGTAGATAGCAAAGTTTCCTTTCGTAAACAATTCTTTATTTTTATTAAAAGTTTCATTGATATTTTTTTTAATAAATAATAAGTTTAATCATCATCATCATCATCATATATTTAAGAACCTTGTTCTTGTCGGTGGAGTATTTTCCATTTTTCCCTATCCTCCGCTATCTCTTTGACCTCTCTGTACGACACGACTTTTGCCTTCTCTTAAATAATAAGTTTATTGAAATCTAATTGTTTCTAGGTAGTAAATTACTTGTTGTGTTTTGTAAATATATCATCATTTCAAATTTAAAGAACTAATCAATACCAGCACAAGCGCTACTTTGGGCGGTAAGGATCTCTTAATTTAATAAACGCACAATAATGACAATTAATACCAAAAATACGACAAGGTAATCTATTACCGAAACACTTAATTACATTTCCATAATTTGATCTGACAGGAGTAAAATAATAAAATGTAGGGAAGCGCTAGTTTCGCTGAGCTAACCTCTTTACTCGGTTTTTATGATCTGTGGTACAGTGATAGGTATCTAGTAGAAGCAGCAGTGATCCATAAAACGACTTTTTTTCTTAACATAAAGCGAACAAAATGTAAATAAATATGTAGAGAAAAACCACACAAGTTGTGTTAGCTACACAAGTTGTTAACTTTTGTCGTAAGATACGGGTAAACTCAATGATACTATATTTTATAAATAACTTTATTTCCATTGAAATGAAAAGTTCTAAAACGTTTCCTAAACTCCGTACCTCTGAATTATCCGATCGTATTGTTGTCTTGTAAGTTTGCGTGTATACACGAGTCGAACAAACGAAAAGCTGTCAAGTTGGCTTGTTAGAGTTTAAGTACGGCAAAAATGTTTTGATATCATTATTGTATTTGAATGCAAAAGAATTTTGATTCTGACCGAAATCCTACAACACAGTGAGAAGTTGGGGATGTCTTTTTGATTTTTATATGCTTTGTTTAGCTTGTGTTTCCTAAGTCGCCTTCTATGACATCCACGGGAAGACTTGGAGTGGACCTATTCTATTCTGCTGGGAACCAAACGGCGTTCCGTTCTGTCATCTTCATCATCAGGGCTTTATTAGTCTCCACTGCTGGAGCACGAACTTATCTGTACTACCAGAGCCATACATTAGCCAGAGCAGTCAGAGGATTTGGCCTACACTCTCCACGCTGGCCACATCGGTTGGAGAGGTTTCTAATGTTTATAAGCTTTATTTAGCTTGTGTTCCCTAAGTCGCTTTCAACGACATCCACGCTATGACTTCTAATGGTCCTATTCTATTCTACCGGGAACCACCCTACAGATTTCCGTTCTGAACGTTAGTACTAAGTATTATTAATTCTGCGGTGGTGATAGCACAAAGGGCTCCCAAATAGGAAATGGTAATATGGTGATAGCACAAAGGGCTTCCAAATAGGAAATGGTAATATGGTGATAGCACAAAGGGCTCCCAAATAGGGAATGGATCTCGACTAAGGAGTAATAAAAATGATGTGTTTTGTTTCAGCTCGTTGGTCACATAATTAAGGGGGGTGGGGTGGCGGTGTCTGGACAAGATCAGTCATTCCTGTACAGCAAAGAAGGAACACCTGTTATCAGTGAGTTTAACACCTACCTATACGTATATTATAAGAAGGAAAACTTTAATTGCTTGTTTGCATTAAATAGGCTCCGCAACTAATTGACCGATTTTCAAAATTTTCAGCTAATTAATGTACGGGTGACAAAGCCTGAATAAATATAGTCTTTGTAAAACCACGAAAACATTTGAAACGATTTCCATTATTCTTTCACCGAAAGTGAAAGAATAATAGAAATCGTTTCACTTGTTTCGGAGAAACTAAATTGTCATGAAGCTCCTTAATGTTCTACTGTAACGGTTATTTGTTTAAAACGCAGTTTTATTATTTCCAGAACAACCCGGCCTGATGGGAGAAATAACAATGCTACAATTGTACCACGTCGCTCTTACTGCGGGCAAGGCGCACAAAGACCATAAGCACCACCACGCTCACCACTTCAAACACGATGGCACCCCAGTCGACAGCTCTACGGAACCAGCCACCGAAGCCCCACCACCACAAGCCACCCCATTAGGCAACGGAAACTTCCTCATCGGGGGACAGATACAACGCAACCCAAGCCTGAACTTAGCTGGTGGTCAACAGCAAATGATGATCCCAGTGCAACTCCCTAACGGCCTTCAAATACATCAGCCTTACATCAATGGTCAGCTGGGCAACAGAATCGTGTCAGAACAGCTCATCAACAGCATACAACAATCTGACCCCAACACGGTAGCTCGGCCATTGGTGCAAGTCCCTCAATCGATCAGACCTAGCTACTCCCAGCCTTCCCTAGGTCCTGCTAAGGGAACTACAGTGGTGCTGTCTGGATCTTTGCTGAACCCAGCTAACGTTCAGTACATTGATGATACCGTGCCACACTCTCTCTACAAGAGGGATTCGAAGAAACGCGACAAGAGGGATAATCCAGAGAAGGAGTTGGAAGAAGAAACAAAATCAGGTATGTACTTTTTTTATTTTCTTACTAAACTTAATTGGTGTTTAATGAAAGATTAAGAGTTTAAGATAATCCTTTTCATGGTTCATTTACCTTTTGCCAAACCTTGAAATACAGAATAACGATGATGGAGAGATGTATACTATACAAACATACATATAGTAATGCCGATTATAGAATATTGCTTGTAGAGATGCTTGAAACATCAAAGCACGGCTGACCTACACCGATAGCAAAGCTGGATACGTATCTACACACACGAGTGTATATTACTAAGGGGAGAAAGGTTCCATAAACATTTACATTAACATTCTGTCAAAGCATAGTTTATAGCACGTTAAGCCGGTGGTCCCGGCTGCCATCGGTAGTCGTTAAAGGAACCACGTCAGAGGCCGAGAGGCGGTTCCGAAGAACTCTGACACCACGGTGTGCATGGTCGACTGACCATGTCACCTACACGAAATGATGATGATGATAGTTTATAACGTTTGATTCTAAAGTACCTAAAATTTTGCATAAGTTTTATACTTGCAATCTAGAACGAGTTAGGATTAAATTTTAACATAAGTAAACCATGTCTCGATTAACATTATAGGATACATTTAATGATGAAATTAGGATACACGTGGATGCACGTTGACATATTATGACATCGACACGTTACTTTAGTATTATAGGTAAAATGTGACGAAACTTTTTTTTTTAAATCTATGGGTAAAATGAAAAGGTTTTTGGGGAGAAGTCCGGAGGTTCAGTTGGGGTTCGCCTAAGATTATTTTGCAAATTGATTTTAGTCGACTAATATGAGATTGGTATTTCTATCTAATATGGACTCATGATCAATTTGTGAAATAGTTAAAGTAGACTGTCATATGGACTCGCATAGATTTGTAATCTCGCATAAACTCGCATAAAAAGACCTGCAACATCTTTGATTGCCACTTGTTAATCAAATATTTGTATCTCTTTAAACTGGCAGTGACTGACATTGGCAGAATCACCAATAAATAAATTTTAAATAAATAAATATATACGGACAAATCACACAGATTGAGCTAGCCCCAAAGTAAGTTCGAGACTTGTGTTATGGGATACTAACTCAACGATACTATATTTTATAATAGATACTTATATAGATAAACATCCAAGACCCAGGTCAATCTGAAAAAGATCATTTTCCATCTTGACCTGACCGGGGATCGAACCCGGGACCATCCGTGTCGCAGGCAGGCGTGTTGACCGCTGCGCCACGGAGCTCGTCAATAATATCACCAATACCTCGGCGGAAGCCATAAAATAAAAACTAAAATATAAAATAAATTATTAATTATAATACAAAAACCCCTTTCTAAAACAGACGGATAAAAGGTACAAGAAGCAGGTCGTGAAAAATCGCTATATTTCAACAGGTTCCCAACAATTGTTCCTGCCTCAATAAAAATTTTACTTCTCAGCCGCAGCTCGGCAAATTACCTTTTAATTGTTCCACGCTCACCTGAGGCCTAATTAGTCCTGCTTTGAACGAGTAGTTGAGCTAATTCCTACCATGCTGGGCTTGAGCATAAAAAATCCAAACAGAATTTCTGCTAAGCTAAGTGTATAGGTTGTAAGACGTATACAGCATACCATTCTCTTATGAATGCTACAATACAGAGATCAACGTTCATATTATAGAAATAATTAAGTATCTATGTAAGTACTTTTAAGTTTACTGTTAGTGAGACGATGTGTAATTTAAGGCTAAGTTTTGAAGAAATAAAGAAAGATTATTTATTTATTATTCTAGGAGATCTTACTTCATGAAAGAAGGATGTGTCCTTGAAACAAACAAGTGTATATTTTTCAATCTACGTTCCAAGACGACAGTTGTTTAGTTTGATCAGTATTGTTACGTTCGAGAATATGTAAAGGTTAAAGATTTACACAGTCTTTTGAATTCACTGCAAAATTATTGACAGCAATGTTGACGAGCTCCGTGGCGCAGCGGTCAACACGCCGGTCTGTGACACGGATGGTCCCGGGTTCGATCCCCGGTCAGGCCAAGATGAAAAATGATCTTTTTCAGATTGACCTGGGTCTTGGATGTTTATTTATATATGTATTTGTTATAAAATATAGTATCGTTGAGTTAGTATCCCATAACACAAGTCTTACATAAGAACTTACTTTGGGGCTAGCTCAATCTGTGTGATTTGTCCGTATATATTTATTATATTTATATTTAATGTTTCAAGCTAATATCCGAATCCGTGCTATCATGAAGCCTGCGTCCAACTTCCTGCAGCCTAAACAACTCAGTCCATCTCGACGCGAAGCGATCTTATTAGCAGTGGTAGGCGCGAAGCAATTACTTTCCTACACGTCTACTAGGAATAATAAAAGGGAAGAATTAAATTTTAGGCGTGTGGCCTAATTACTATAAAGGAAAAGGCAGGAGTTGTGTCGTATAAAGAGATCAAGAGAATGGCTGAGAACCGGGAGACAGGGAAAGAACTCCCCCCGATAGAACTCAGTTATTAAATTATAGATAGGGAAAATAGTCTAAAATCCCATTTCACAGAAGAAGGATGTCTTCTCGGAACAAACAAGTTATTTTCACATTGAATCATATTTCGACCTACGTTCCCAGAGGAAAGATGTTTCGTACGATCAGTATAGGTATGTTCGAGAATATAGCAAGGTTACAGATTTCCACGGTGTTTTCACGGCAAAATCGTTGACAGCAAAGTTCCAAACCAATATCCCACGACTCCAAGCTATCATGAAACCCGCGTCCAACTTCCTGTGGCCTAAACACCTCAGTCGATTCCGACGCCAAGCGATATCATTAGCAGGGATCGGCGCGAAGCAATTACTTTCCTAAACTTCGAGTCATGAATCGCAAGATTAAATAATACCACCATGCACATATAAATTGAGTAGTGCGTGCTTAAAGCGTTGCCCTATACAATATATTAATTAGACCGACGGGGGCGAGGCGGGGGGAGAGGGCGACGAAGGGTGGTTTATAACATATTATATTTGCTCCACTCACCGTCACTGCTTATTATGCAGAGCACTCTTGACGTTTTATTTTTTGCAAAATCATCATCATCATCCGACTGCTTTTCCCAGTTGCATCCTCAGATATGATGCTTCAAAACCTGGGGTCTGCTATTGATATAATAAGGCAAAAATGTTTTTTGATTGCCATAATTCATTACGGCTTTCATATCTTTGTCTAATTCTATCGGATGTTGAAATGACCATCAAAACGGACACCGTAGTTGCCCATTTTTGTGTAACTATTGCTCCGCAAAATCGTTGTCTAACAAAGTTTCAATCTCTTAACTCGTATCGATTTCTATACAATGAAGCCTGCGTGCAACTTCCTGATTCTGCGGCCTACAAACGTCAGTTCTAATCGACCGTCTCTCATTAACCAGGGCACTCCATTTAACGTTATTTTCATTCGTTAATTTGTATCTTATTTAAGATACATTAATGCTTAAGTAACTAAATTTCCGATATCATCGAATAAAATACGGAATGAAATAATTATTGTTAGCACTGGTAAAATATTTTCCATATTAAATACACTTTTATGACCACCGTTTTGGTCGACATGGTCTTGTAAACTAAGAATGTGTCTAGCCTTGAAGTTTCACCACGATGTTAATGAGTAATTTACCTCCAATCTAACTCAACTATTTTACATTACAGGGAAAAAAGACAAACGTGGACTAGTGGCCCTATCAGACGGGTCGATTGTTGACGAAGCGCTGCTCAGCCCAGACTTGGGTGAGCAGGACAAGGATGAGGAGCTGTTCCAGCAGTCTCTGCTAAACGGCCTCGCTGGCGTCGTTGGAAACTTGCCGGTGCAGAACTTGCAAAAACAAACGGTGAGGATACTTTGTTTGGCTTTTTTCAGTAGTTAGATGGTTCTAAGGTAAGCAGGACACGATGATTCAAGTAGTTGAAAGGCCTCGCTGACGTTATTGGAAACTGATTCTCTTCTCCGACCACAAAATCTAGTGTTTTTTACTGATCAGATTAGTGGTAATATAAGTAGGTTTGTAGACTTAACAAAGCTATGAGGAATATGAAAGATAGAGCGATAGTATAAGAAATACAAGTCAAGCCTGAACAAGAAAGAGTTTGCAAAGGTCCTTTATACATATGATTTGATAATTCTAATCCTAACTAATATTATAAATGCGAAAGTGAGTTTGTTTGTTTATTTGTTTGTTTGTTACGCTTTAACGCCCAACCTACAGAACCGATCATCATGAAATTTTGCATACACATAGGTAAGGGTACTGAGAAGGACATAGGCTATATATCACGCGGGCGAAGCCGCGGGTAACAGCTAGTAATTTATAAAAAATCTATGAAAACGTATTACAGGTGGATGAGAGAGAACCAGCCGAAGCGGAAGTGAAGGCAGTGATGCAAGTTTGCAGCGGATGTGCCCCGGAGCCCTTCAAGAAGGCCCTCGTGCTGTCCTGGAGGGCGACACCGAAGAAACTTTACAACGGAGCTCATTACTACAAGGGCCTGCCCATTTGCAAGGCGTTTTAAGACTTCTTAGATTATATTTCCACTGACTGAAAAAAAAAGAAATCTCCATCCCTCAGAGGAGTGGGGGATGTAGATCTCCTCCGTTTGTACGGTTACATTTAACAGAATGCAATATAGATAAGAAACTACTAAAAACCAGATCTTACGTACAGATATTTTTAAGTGATTTTAATACCATGTCTCTAAAATGCACCAAGCTAAATACCGGGTGTAAATTAACCTGCGACATTACTTACAAGTGGCAACTCAGCCCTTATGGCCAAATTTTCCTAAATGACCAATTTTGGGAATTCGAAAAAGAGTTGACCATTCCATACTAAAGTGTTTAGCAAGATGGGCTGAGTTGCCCCTTCAAGACAATGTCGAGGGTGAATTTACACCCGATGTACGTATACGCTAGGCTTGAAACCAAGTCATAATCTTCACGAACTAAACATGTCAGTGGAATTCATTTGTACAAATCTGTCTCTACTATTGTACCTTTTAAAGATATCTTTGTTACAAAATGATGTATTGACTAAAAAAGCCTAGTTTATATGAATTAAGTCATGGTTACAATCCGCACATAGGTACTGATGGGCCGCGATTTACATGCATGCTAAGGGGCCGAAATGAGATAAAATCCCTATAGAGAAGACCAATTCTACTTAGATGACGTAATTTTTTTACTCATCATCATCATCATCAGGTCTTTCTAGTCTCCACTGCAGGAGCACGACCCTCTCTGTACTACCAGAGCCATATATTAGCTTGAGTAGTCAGAGGATTTGGCCTACACACTCCACGATGGCCAGACGGGTTGGAGAGGTCTCTTTATGTTTAGAAGCTTTGTTTAGCTTGTTTTTCCTTAGTCGCTTTTTACGACATCCACGAGATGACTTGGAGTGGTCCTATTCTACTCTGCCGGGAACCACACGGCGCCTTTTTTTTTAGTATGAGAGCGTAAATGGCAATGACAGACTGTAGGTTACAATAACAAAAAGATTATCTCATGAAAGTATATTATTATGTATTATGTCCTCCTTTATTAAAGTTTCATACTGCGCTGTTTTTATTAAAACTTGCGGTTTTGAATTGCGTCTACGTTCTCGGTTTCCTGCGCTTAGGGTTGTTTGCAGTTCACCAAGCAAATATCTGGGAGAGTAATAACTTGAACTAAGTTCGTATAAACTAGGAAATTATAGTCGGAGCTAAACGGTGAATGTTATAGCCAAATACCCGGTACCTTTTCTTAGAGGCTGCTAGTTTAAATTTTTTATTCGTGAATTATGGTTGAACCAAACGAGCGTAAGTTTTCGAGCTGTGTTTTCGAATTCACGTCGTATCTCACCATATTTGTTTATTTTTTCTTCTTGTTCTTTTTCTTATTTAAGAACTTTTAGCTCTTGTCGATCGAGTATGCGCCAAACTTCTTTATCGTCTAGACTTTAGTTCAAGATACGACATTACACCTGTCTTCTTCTTTAGTTGGTCAACAACACTTTTCCTTTGTCTCCCTGGATCTTTCTTTCCTTTTACCTTACCCTCTAGTTTGCATTAAGCAAGGTATAATGTCGTATCTAGTGACCAATCATCCTAACTCTCCTATTTTTAATTTCGTTTATTAGTCTTCTTTTCTCTAATTTCCAGTATCTCCTCATTAGTTCTTCGTTCTGTCCATATTTTCCATCCTTCTTCAAAACCACATTTCGGAGGCAACATTTGTTCGATATTAGTATTGCAAAAAAATATTACTTTGGTGATTAACTGATGCAAGTTTTGATAACACACCACCAGATATTTCTAATGCAGCAAAGGATACACGAGTCGAATCCGACTTATAAATTCACATCGTGTTTTAATACTCCTTATCATGCTACAGTTGCATAAACATATCGTCTTTTATTAATATTATTGTAACATTACTATGTAAATAAAATTATTTTAATATGGTTTTTATCGCGTTTATTACATTATTTATACATCTAACGTTTCGAGCACTTTACAGTGTTCGTGGTCGCAGGTAGACTCTCTGTAAAGTGCTCGAAACGTTAGGTGTATAAATAATGTAATAAACGCGATAAAAACCGTATTAAAATAATTTTATTTAAATGTGTAAAAATCGCGAAAACATAAGAAAACATTACTATGTAAAGTTGATTTATAAATCAAGTAAAAATAAATTAAATGAAAATCAAATTAAAAAAGCTCGGAAAGTTGCGCTCATCCGGTTCAGTTCTTAGTCAATTCGACGATTTGCTTGCCATTGCGAGTTTTTAATTATTATTTATTGTAGTCTTAGCATTGGTTACTTACGTTATTTTGTACTTTTATAATTATTTTGTACTTTCTAGTGGTAAAAGATTTTTTTAAGTTGCATGATTGTGCTATAAAGTGTTTAAAAGTTCATACGAGTTCATGATCTTTGTTTATTAAATTCAATTAGCATGAGTATACTTTTTCAATTCCTTAACACAGGGTGAGATAGAATTCATTAGTTATTAAGATTTTCATTTAAAACTTTTAACATATGTCTCGTCTTGCTTTTGAATTAATCACGCAATTTTAGTATACAAAGACTTAAATAATTATTATTTCAAATTGTTGCTGCTTCTGATACCCAAATTTTGTGTTCCTGTTCTTCTTGATTTCGTAACGAGATTGTCAAAGAAGAATTTTTCAATTGTATTTTTTATTTATTTTCGATATCATCATCATCATCATCTCAGCCGCAAGAAGTCCACTGCTGGACATAGGCCTCCCCTATTTTATTTTTATTTTCGATATATATGTTTATTATTTTTTTAATTAATTCATCATTAAAAGGGCCTGTTTAATGTCTTATTGTATAAGATGTATTTTGTATATTAATTGCCGTACATTATTTTATAATTAGTTATAAGTCTCCTTACCCACTTGTTACCATATTTTAATAAAACCATAAGTATAATTAAATCAATTGTTTTTTTTCTGCTTACACACACAATAATAAAATTCAAACAAGACACGTTTAAGTTATCTTATCTGTCACTTATGAAAAAAACCTGTAAATATCAGAACAAACTAAATAAAATATTTTTTTTAAAGAACTTGTCATAGATTAAATTCATACTCATACAAACCCGTACTGTAATTGAGTGCTTGATTTAATTGTCACTTATTCGTCCTTAAGTAATATTAACTATTGGCTTGCAGGAAAACCGGTGGAAATTTTAAAATTTCGTATTTGCGGAAAATTCGAAATTTGCAATTTTATGCCTTATTTCATAATTATTTTAAGGTAAACTTTTAAAATTCGCCCGCCCGGCAATTAGGCTATTTCACAGAGCACTAATCAGTGCTTAAGCAAAAAAATCACTAACCTTTGATTTGTGCACGTGCTGATGATGGTAATCAGAGTCGATCTCCGGCTCGGAGAAGTAGTTCTGGTCCTGAAAGAAAAAAGACTATGTGAGGAAATATGTATCATATTAATATCAAAAATATTACGTAAACACCGTGAAATATTGATTGTTTGGGACCCTTTAAGGGGTTGATTCATCCCGTTATTTTAAACAAATTTCCTATGCGAACAATGCTTGGAAATCAATATTTTTTACATTTCCTTACAAAACTATTCAGTCACCCGGTCTATTTGTACAGTAATGTCAAAAAAATATTGAGTTCCAGCACTGGTCAAAAGGGGCAAGAGATTCAAAAGATTCAAAACGTTTACTTAGAAAATAGGCCTTTGCAGGCACTTTTTCACGTGAAATCACATTTAAAATTATCTCATTAAGTATTATGCATTATGTTATTTATTGTTCCAAAACAGACTAAATACTAGCGTTTCGGAACCGACCACTGCAGGGAAGAAACGCCGAAAGGAACTCTTTTCAACAAAACAAAACAATCACTATCTCACCGGATAAAAGATATTTCTTCCACATTGTTTAACCATTTTACTCCGATCAAGGGCAGGACGAAAATGAAATTACGTTCCGTCATACGCTACAATTCGTTACCAGTTTTAGGGTTCCGTAGTAAACAAGGAAAGTATAGTTTGCCATATATGTTATTTGACACGCTAACAGATTGGTTCGTCATACTTCATCCAGGAGGCGACAAAAGCCTGAACCTCTGTACTACCTAAGCCATATATTAGCCAGAGCAGTCAGATGATTTGGCCTAGTCTTCCCACGCTGGCCTCTGGAGATTGGAGAGGTCTCTTTGATGTGTAAGCTTTGTTTAGCTTGTGTTTCCTAAGTCGCCTTCTACGACATCCACAGGAAGAATTGAAGTGGTCCTATTCTACTTAGCCGGGAACCACACGGCACAGTACATACATAAATACGCGTGTAAAATATTACCTTCTTTGTGAGTAGGTCAGTCACGTAAGAACATAAGTTTAATTACATTTGTTTTGTAATCTCCCGACTCGAGAGAGAAGTTTAAATGACAAGTTGACGTCGACAAACATGGCGTTTCAAAGCTCAAGTTAAAAGCTGAGTGGAAAAGTCGCAATTAGAGTTAATACAGCGTATGTAAGTTATGAAAAAATGTCGTGTTATGCGAGTTTCAGAACGAGTTACAGAGTTTTTTTTTGACAAATCACACAGATTGAGCTAGCCCCAAAGTAAGTTCTTAAATAAGACTTGTGTTATGGGATACTAACTCAACGATACTATATTTTATAACAAATACATATATAGATAAACATCCAAGACCGTGTGGTTCCCGACAGAGTAGAATAGGACCACTCCAAGTCATCCCGTGGATGTCGTAAAAGGCGACTAAGAAAAAACAAGCTAAACAAAGCTTATTAACATCAAAGAGACCTCTCCAACCCGTCTGGCCAGCGTGGAGAGTGTAGGCCAAATCCTCTGCCTACTCATGCTAGTGTATGGCTCTGGTAGTACAGAGAGGGTCGTGCTCCTGCAGTGGAGACTAGAAACACCTGATGATGATGATGATGATCCAAGACCCAGGTCAATCTGAAAAAGATCATTTTTCATCTTGACCTGACCGGGGATCGAACCCGGGACCATCCGTGTCACAGGCCGGCGTGTTGACCGCTGCGCCACAGAGCTCGTCATAATCGAGTTATCCGTATAACAAGTGAATTATTTAAATTAAAAACTTGACTGCCGTTTTTGACAATTTGCGTCCGCTATATATATTTTTTCTGTCGTTATATAGACACTCCGGAGAAGAATACGGATCTTATGACATCTCACACTTCGAAATCGGCCAAGCCGTTGGCCATTGGAGATTGTTGCCTCCTATTTGCTTATAAGCAAATACGTATTTAAGTAACACCAGTCGTGGACGTCTCTGGGATGGGTAGCTAAAAGTCCTGACCTAGAGCCATTGGTCTTGGATGTCACCAGTGTTACTGTTGGTCACCTACATACATTCAAAGAAAGTTGGGGTGGGTTTTAAAATCGTGCGCCCCGATTTTTGGAAAAGATAATTTCTCGGGAATGGCGCAAAGCCTTGCAACGGGAGTAATACCATGGAGAGCCCATGCCCTACTCCGCTCGTACCTATTTTTTTTAAAGTCAAGGCGCGCTATTCTGAATTTTAACCGAAAGTTGCTAACCTGATCCCAGCTTGACGGGCCAGAGCAGGTAGGAATTGGGACGGCAAACAAGCAAGCGGGTTGCTTGATCTGCCCATGGACAACTGCAACAGCAGGGGTGGGAGCCCGATGGTCCAGTGGGTATGAGCTCTATGAGCGCTTACGTATGTTAAGCAACCCTTGGTGCAGTCCTTACTTGGATGGGTGACCGCAAGTGGCATAAAAATATCTCAAGCTCCTCCGTGCTTCGGAAGGCACGTTAAGCCGTTGGTCGCGGCTGTCATCGTTGATGGCAGTCGTTAAGCTATGTCAGATGCCTTAAGGCAGCTTGAAAAATCTGACACCAGTTTTGGCCACTATAACAGGAAGGGTGTGACACGAGTGTTGATGTTCTTTTATTGTTGTCTTACCTGATCCCAGCTGGACGGGCCAGAGCAGGTGGAAGCTCCCGGTGGCATGGCGACGGATCCCACGCCGACGGCACCAGGGAACGCGCCCCCGCCGATGTCGGTGGCCTCGAATAGACGGAGCACCGACCGGTCCCGGATGTCACGGAGATGGGCCCTGGAAAAACAAAACGGTCAAGTATCCGAAATACCTTCGCTAAGTACTAAATAAATAATTTGCTTGATTTCTTTCGAATATTGATGTAATCAGCCTAACCAGAGATCGGACGCCCTGACAGAAGTTCATTCAATAACAACTTCAAACTGTCAATGTCTACATGGACACCACACAGCACTCACACATCACCACCATCATTATCTATATTTAAAAACAATATTATATGTAACTATGTTAATTTTTTTAAATGAAATATTTAAAGTACCCAACTCAAACCAACAAATTTGACATAGTTACATATAATACCCACGATGGCCGAGCACAGTAAATCCACATTTATCTCACCAAAGTCGCCTCTTTATACATTATACCGTGTAAATCTGTTTATATCTACTGATTAGCAATGTAGTATAGGGGCCCTATTTTATTCATATTTCGACCCATATTTCTTGGGGAAAGTTATAATAATAATAATAAATAAATATATACGGACAAATCACACAGATTGAGCTAGCCCCAAAGTAAGTTCTAATGAAAGACTTGTGTTATGGGATACTAACTCAACGATACTATATTTTATAACAAATACATATATAGATAAACATCCAAGACCCAGGTCAATCTGAAAAAGATCGTTTTCCATCTTGACCTGACCGGGGATCGAACCCGGGACCATCCGTGTCGCAGGCAGGCGTGATGACCGCTGCGCCACGGAGCTCGTCAGTCAGTTGTTCATTATGTCATTATCGGTACGTTCGAGAATAACAAGATTACAGATGTGTTACATGGTGTATAGAACCCATTACTATGAAAACGGTACAGTCCGAATCAAACTATAAGGCGGCTCGGATATTAGCTACGAGCTGCGCTGTACGTGCCCCGCCTCTCCGCGCGCTCCCCGCTGCACCTAATATTGTGTACTGCGCATAGACTCGAGCGATGTTCCGATCGCCAAAAAGTTTAATTTGGACTGTAACTAACGGGCTATTTTGTTGGGAATGCCAAATATAGTTTCAGATTCGTTAGGAGTCCATTTTCAAGGCAAATTAGGGATGCGCGACGCTAAAATACGAGCGCCCTTATATAGGGGTGAATAAAAATAAATTCTCACGTGAGTAACCCGTTTTTGTCATGTATTTAAGAGGGTATACTAGCAGTGCGTTTTCCATACAAATGTATTTCTCTATTTGCTCGCTGAAAATTGCTTCTAGAGGCACCATTCTTTTTACATACAATCTATTACTAAAATAGGTATGTCCCTATGTTTTATTTTTTTCTAAAAACCTGTTTAAAAGAAAAAAAATTGTAAAAAACAGTTTTTTTGAAAAAAATAAAAAATAGTGGCATTCCTTTTTTAGTATTAGATTTTATGAAAAAAGAATTGTGGCTCTAGAATCAGTTTTCAGCGAGAAAATAGAGAAATACATTTGTATGGAAACCATATTGAAAAAATACTGCTAGGATACGCTCTTAACTCATGTTAGTTTCAATGATATACCATTATCAATAGCATCAAAGTCTTTTTGCATGACATAGGTAAGACGATAAAAGCAAAAAGACCATAACAGAAAAGGGTACCTAACAAGATAGGAGCTATGAGTATTTCCGATAACTGGATTCTACTCCCGATACTCCTATATAATTGGCGTCCTCTTACAAAGTGCTTTGTAGAAGGGTGAACTGGACATCTTAGAATGAATAAACGGTTCTCTGTCTTAGAAACATTTTATTCATTTATGTAACTAAGGGTTTCTTGTTCTCTCAGCTCTGATTGCACTAGATAAAGTTATATACCCGACGTCATTTTCTTTTCCGCATAAATTTTGAACTGTTTTTGATGTATGAAATAATATAATACACACAAGTTATATATTAAGCTGTGTGGTTCCCGGCAGAGTAGAATAGAACCTCTCCAAGTCTTCCCGTGAACAAAGCTTTTGAACATAAAGACCAGTGTCGAGAGTGTAGACCCAATCTTCTAACTGCTCTGGCTATGGTATGATATGGCTATGGTAGTACAGGGAGAGTCGTGCTTCTGCAGAGGAGACTCAAAAGACCTAATGATGGTGATGATATATTTGAAATTACAACAATGATGATATCTATGATTTACGACACCCGAAGAATCCCCAAAAACCAGTACCATAGTTTGAAAAAACTGCCCACCTAGTCCATCCAATATTCCACTTGCTAAGAAGCTTCCACCCGGTACAGATATCCCCTGGGTAGTCTAAAAGTCCCTTAACCGACTCCAAGCTCGAGTTGGATGAAAGAGTTAGGTGGGTTTCTCTACTACAATTCGTGTGAGTTCCATGCCACTCCTTCTGTTGTGTATGCCCTAACTGCGCCACTTCTTCTTTTCGTATCGGTGGCAAACCAATATAGAAACTATATTTTCTGTTCCCAAAATTTGGCTATTTGTATTGCATCATTAGTAGGGATCATCATGTCGTCCAAAGTACACGAGGAGGGACACGTGGAGCAAGATAGAAGATGTGGCATTGTCTGGGGCTGTCCACACTCACAAAATATATTAGTGTTGGGTATAAAACCCCACCTGGACAGGTTCTCCTTGCATCGGCCGACCTGTGTCCGGAGTCGGTTTAACGACTTCCAGGTCTGCCATGGTAGTTCATGTCCAGGTGGAAGTTTCTCAGATAGAGGAACAAATGGAGGTGGAACATCCCATTTGTTTTGCCAAAGTAAGCACCTTGTTTGGTTGACATTCGACGACATGGGTTCAACGGATTTTTTAAAACTACGACGGCTTTTTAGTCTATTTGGAGCATCAGTGTGACTATGTAAGGGGTGGCGCGTGTCGTTTAGCATTCTAGAGAACTCTGTTCAGCAAATCACTGATCTACGAACTTCAGGCGGCGCGATGCCAGCTAGCGGATACAACATGCGTACTGGTGTCGGCTTTAAACAGCCAGTAATAATCCGGCACGTTTCATTTAAGGCTGTATCCACCAGCTTGGCATGGGCAGATCGGGACCAGACAGGGCATGCGTATTCTCCTGCAGAGAAAGAAAGTGCTAGTCCCGATGTCCGCAGGACTTGTGCTGAAGCACCCCATTTGGTCGATGTAAGTTTCTTTAGAATGCTATTACGAGACTGTACTTTACGTTTTATATTATTGCAATTGTGTCTGTAATTAAGTGACCTATCTAAGTGTACTCCAAGATATATAGGGGATTCATTGTGTGAGATTGGAACCCCTTGCCATGTGATATTAAGATGTCGGTTGGCCTCTCTATTGCGCAGGTGGAAGGAACAAGATTGCGTTTTATTTGGATTTGGTTTTAAGGCGTTCTCTGCATAATAATAACTTATTTGCTCCAAAGCTGTTTTGAGATTTTCCTCAACCAGCTCGAAAGATCGGTCTTGGGAGGTGAGGGCCAGATCATCGGCGTACAGGAATCGCTTGGTGTTGGGAGTAGATGGCTGGTCATTTGTGTAGATGTTGAATAGTAGTGGTGCTAATACACTGCCCTGAGGCAGACCATTCCTCTGACTTCGCCATCTACTCTTATCTGACAGTAAATGGACCTGGAACTGTCTGTTATGCAATAATTCCCTGATTATTTGAACCATGGTCATGTCTTCAATCGTGGATAGCAATTTCCATAACAGTCTTCTGTGATTGACAGTATCGTATGCTGCTGACAAGTCGACAAAAACGGCTCCTGTCACCATTCCAGATTCAAAGCCGTCTTCGATGTGCTGCGTGAGTTTCAATACTTGACTGCTACAAGATTTTCCTGGGCGGAATCCTGCCTGTTCGGGTATTAATTTTGGTTCGATATAGTTAGCCAAACGGGAAAGAAGAAGTTTTTCGAAAAGTTTATGGGTGTGACAAAGCAGTGAAATAGGCCTGAAGTTTTTCGGATCGTCTGGTTTTTTACCTGGCTTAAGGATGGCTATTACTTTAGATTTTCTCCAGGCTCGAGGAATTTGGGAAGATTTTAAACAAGTGTTAAAGAGATACAGAAGCCATGAAATCGCTTTGGGTCCTAAATGTTTGAGTTGGTCAATACAGATGTCATCAATACCAGGAGCTTTTCCATCTTTGAGTTGTCGAATACCTGTTATTATGTCAGTAAGATCAAATGGTCTACTTATTTCACTGCTTGATAAACTGATTTTTGATTTTGGAGTTTTTGGGAGCCGTCCTAGAGGTTTACCATTCAAAATGAGTTGGTGAGCGATTTGGTTTGCAGATATGAAACCAGGTGCGTTTGGAGGGGGAGGGTCACTAGTAAGTTTTCTGATTGTGTTCCACGCCTTTTTGCTGTTATGCGTCATATCAATGTTTGTGACGGTATGTACCCATTTCTCTTCCCGGGCGTTAGAAATTTCGGTCATCAGCTGTTCACCCGCAATCGTAGTAGCCTCTGAGTATGGATCAGATTCGTAAAGTCTCTCGTAGTGTTGTAGAAGACTCGCTGACTCTTTGGATAGACCAGGTACATAAGACGTCCGGCAACCTCTGGGGATATGCTTTCGGGAGACTTTCGAAACTATTTCTACAAATGCATCGTAATTTTGAGGAATAGGTGGGATATCCAGGATTTTAAGGTCAATTTCCTCAGCATATTGCTTCCAGTCTCCTTTTTTAAAATTGAAACGACGTCTAAAGGGTGTTTGTAACGGTTTAATTACAGCTTCTATTGTGCATTGAATTGGTCTATGTTGAGTTCGGGGAATTGGAGAACAAACTGTTTTGATGCAGTGAGGGCTATTAAGAGAGCTGACAAAAAACAAGTCTGGGTTATATCCACGTTTATAACGGCTGCTGTAAAACGATGGTGGGAGTTTAGGGGAGTGTATTAGATTAAGGTCGTTGACTTCGGCCCACTCTTCAACAGCATGACCGTCGTCATTGGTATCGTTGTAGCCCCAGTTTGAGCTGTGACTATTAAAATCACCGACCACAATTTTTAAAGGATGATTATTGAAATTTTTGGGGTAGTTAAAATGAAAAGGTGTTTTAGGGGGTTTATAGACGGATGTTACTGTGCAGTTACCCAAATCGACCGTGATTATTTCAATTTCATTTTGATGAGAGATTTCGGTAGAGATGATACTTACGCCGGGAGCAGCAAACACTGCGTTACCGTGTTTTGGATGAGGGATCTCGGCGATAAGCGTAAGCCCATCTATGTGAGGCCGACTTTGTGTTACATCTCGGTGGGTTTCTTGGACACATAAGATGTCACATTGTGTTCTTCGATACAGTTCAGAGAGAATCTCAGACTTATTCTGTGAGAAACCTTCGATGTTGACCGAAATAATGCACAAAGCTGGTTTTTGTAATGGGCTTTCGATATTTTGGTTTGCCATCGTGGTGAAAGGATCTGCCAATCAGCGAATATAAATACGATATTCGTAGATCTATTCGCTGACTGCCCAGGGTGCGCCGGACGGAAAAGGTGTAATTTGCGTCGCTCGGGGAGGCTCCTTTCTTGCACGCCACTACTTGCACAGTACAGAGGCCAATAATAAGGTGATAAGCGTAGCCAAATACTGGTTAAAATACACCTGATTAAATTGAACCATCTTTTCGGCAGTCTTATAAAAGGATAAATCTTATTTAAAAACCATTCCTAATACCCGTATGCCCGCAAATATCTCACTCAATATTTATTTATCTATTTTATTTTCATTAGAGATTTTCGCTCCATCCTTACACAAAAATAGTCCAATTTCGGTACATCTGACTGATTTCGTATTCACGCCCCCGGCTACCGGGAGGTCCGATGAAGTGTCTGTCCACCTTTAATAAATTAAAACACCTTTTTCTGGCGCCAAAAATATCGCGATCGATGCCTCAGATGGATAAATGAGAATAAGGTAATAATAATATGTTGTACTACCGCCAAAAAGGAAGAAAAAAACATTTTTGTCAAAAACAAAACTTCACGTTCCCTTTAAAACTGTAAATAAAAGTTAGTTCATAAAATAATTATGACTCATCATCATCGAGTAGGTAACACGGTCAGTCGACCATGCACACCCTGGTGTCAGAGTTCTTCGGTACCGCCTCTCGGCCTCTGACGTGGTTCCTTTAACAACTACCAGATGGCAGCCGGGACCAACGGCTTAACGTGCCTTCCAAAGCACGTAATTATGACTGATGTGAATATACTCAAATAATGCCTACTCACTCTTTCCTATATAGTCTACACTGCAGGAGCACGGCCTACTTCCAGAGCCATATTATTAGCCAGAGCAGTCAGAGGATTTGGAATACACTCTCCATGCTGGCCGATTGGATTGGAGAATTAAATCTTTACTAACGCGCGAGAGTAACTGCGGATGAAAATTTCAATTCAATTTTATTTATTTATTTCAAAAACGCATATTACAATAACTGGTAAAACAACAAACAACAAAAGTACTTGGTATACCTATATATGGACACCGACCATACTCCCCGGAAGACCACCTCCGAACTAGACGTAAAAGTCTGTATCTCGGAGAAGAAGATCTATTAAGCGAGCAGCACCCCTGGTGTTGCAGGCGTACATAGGCTACGGTAACTACTTTCCATCAGGTGGGCCATATTTTGCCTACTTAGTTTTATACAAAAAAGCTCTTAAAATATAATGATGCCGATGAATAATTCCGTCAACGAGCGAAGATCACAGATTTTCGAAGGCGTAAAAAGGATACATTAGCCTGATTCAATTTGTCCAATTTATCAGAAAAGGTACCTCCATCCGGAGAATAATTACGATGTCTGTTTTCAACCGACCAACAAACGGAAGAGGTTCTCAAGTCGATGCGTATATTTTACGCATCACTTTTTACCGAGTAGCCCGATTTCGATGTTTCTTTTTTTATTGAAAAGGGTAAAGGTAAGGAAACCCTTACCTTTAGGGTAAGATTTTTTGCATTTCAGTTTATTTCGGTGGTTTATTTTATTTTGTTTAAAAAGTCCTGAAGTTTTTTTTATTTCCCATGTGCGATACTGTCTACTGGTGACCGATTCCTCAAATTGTCTTAATGCACCGTGACGCAATTTAACGAGCGAAAGCCCGAATACTCGAAAGCATCTTAACTAAAAACGTTCTCAAATCTCTACTCGCCGGGTCGTTGCCATTACTGTATAATTTACGCCTTATGTGCCGGTACAATTTCGCACTACCTAATTGCAGCAAAGCATATGTTCATGGCCACTTTGATACGATTTTAAGCATCATTGTCATACTCAAAACGACCAGCATCACAAGAAAATACTTTGTCGCAAACTACGCAAGATGCCGCGAGCGGCCAGAAGTGACGACAAGGTATTAACGCGATACTGGTCGTTTTAGTTGCTATAAAAGTACTCGCCACGTCGTCGCCATTACTGTATAATTTACGCCTTATGTGCCAGTACAATTTTGCACTACCTGATTGAAGCCATGCATATATTCATGGCCTACTCTGCTGAGTGAATATTGGCGTAAATTTCCTATGACAAAAATGTTTGCGCGGAAATATAATTAAAGTATACTTCACTTGATCGCCTCCTACCCTGATGAAATTATAAGAGCGATATGAAATTCACTGATACCAATTTTCGACGTAAGTAATTTTAACTTCATTACTTTTTTGCTATTTAGGGCTATTTAAAACATTCCCTTTTTGTTTCCACCTTTGTCTATCTCTTGCCATCTCTTTTCAAGTTTTACCAAAACAAGTCATCTGTCTATGTCGTTTCAGGTTTCCCCCTTGATCTCTTACCATCTAGGTAACCATGAGGTAATTTTATAACCCATCTTTTTTGCACCATTTGGCAAATGTAAACCACGTGGATATTTTTGTATTTTGTTTTCATGTCACTTATACGGCATATAAATTATCTAAAGACGTTCCGTTAAAAATCAATATAAAGCTGGGCTTCACAAAAACAAATTACATTTCCCTACAATCATTCGGCCGGCCTGGCAAATTGTATGTAATAATTTAAGATATTTTGAACAAAAAAAAAGCCGAGTTTGACCCTATCAATGTTTTTTTAATAAGCATAAGAAAAAAATTGAAATAAGTGTAATCCAAACGACATATATGTAAAAAAAATTTTGGTTTTTGTGTATTTTTTCAAAAAGCGCTCGACCCATTTCGATAAAAATTTAATGGGACCATCTATAAAGTATTACCTATCGAACAAAAAAAAATTCTAAAATCGGTCCAGGCGTCTTCGAGAAATCGGGGAACATACATAAAAAAAAATAATGAATAATACGAATTGTAAGCCTCCTCCTTTTTTTGAAGTTGGTTAAAAAGACGAATACCCTTATTCATAAACGCTTATTAAACCTATTTTAGTTAAAATATGTTTTGTCTTTATCCCACACTCTAATGTTTGACATTGAAAGAATGAGACAAAACATACTCGTATTTTAGCTAAAATAGGTTTAATAAGCGATTGTAAATTTTTATGAATAAGGGGGGGAAAATTTTTAAATTCCCAGATTTTTCCAATAAAATAAGTTCATTTTGATGGGCTGAATCCTCTTTTCAAGGGAATATTGGTAGTATATCCCAGTAAATGATCTGTGAAATGAAAGCAAAAGACCATTTATCCATATTTTCCAGAATTAAATTGACACCCATGGAGAGTCTTGGAGTGGAGTGGTCATATTCTACTCTGCCTGGAACTACACGGCATATCGCATTGGAAGGCTAATATTTGATTTGTAAAACATCGCTTTGCTCTGGGATTTGATGACACGTGTTATTCAGCTGTTACGTGACTGTTTGTTGTTTATGCAGTTATAATTGTGTTATTATAGCTCTTGTGGTTAGGGAAAGTAAAGAATTGTTAATGAATGTACTAATAACAATCCTAAATACGAGCTTGGACCCCGTTTTCAATACCGGTGTATTTATTTTTATATATGAGTTCGAAATAAAATATTTAAATATGAAACAAAACATATAAAGTAACTAATAATCCGACCAAATCGTTATTATCCGTACCTAAATCTATGTCAGCGTCTAATATTTGACATGTTTGCATATCTTTTACAGCTTTGCCGAGATATTTTCCCCAGCGTGAGATCTGGTGGGATTCGGCTCGACCCTCTTCCACTCCCTAACATCTCATGTAATTTATGAATACCAATAGGTAGCAAAGCAGAAGCTCCGATTACTGATGACCACCTGGTAGTCCCGGGTGACTTATGGTGCTCCCACATTGCTGTTAGAAAATGTTAACTAATGTTAGTAAACATTTGTTTATAAACATTTGATCACAAATGTTATAAAATGTTTTCATGTTAGACAGTGTTAGTAAACATTTTTCAACAAAATTGTTAGCTAACATTTTATAACAAAATAAAACATTTCATGTAGACACCTCAGTACGCAAAACCAAACTGCGAGCCAAAAATGTTATAAAATGTTAGAAAACATTTTCCGTCAGTGTAGGAGCACTTGTAACATCTAACATTTTCTAACAAAATGTAACAATTTATAACATTTGTAAGTAAATGCTATAGTGTTAGAAAATGTTTGTAAACATTTTCTAACAGCAGTGTTAGCACCATTACTCCCAGAATATCCTTCTATTAACGTGGCTTACGGAATATACGGCAAAAGATGAGAGTGGTTCCCGGCAGAGTAGAATAGGACCACTCCAAGTCATCCCGTGGATGTCGTAAAAGGCGACTAAGGAAACACAAGCTAAACAAAGCTTATTAACATCGAAGAGACCTCTCCAACCCGTCTGGCCAGCGTGGAGAGTGTAGGCCAAATCCTCTGAATACTCAGGCTAGTATATGGCTCTGGTAGTACAGAGAGGGTCGTGCTCCTGCAGTGGAGACTAGAAAGACCTGATGATGATGATGATGAGCTGCTCTTCAGGCTATGCATGCATTGAGAGTGAAATGCGGTGCTACTGACTTTCCAAACATTGCGCACATAGACAACGCCTTTATGTGACTTAAATAAAATTTAAAGTTGCGAACACTGATTCAAACACTTTACAGTGTTCACTGAACACTGTAAAGTGTTCGATACGTTAGGTGAATAAATCATTGTAATAAACGCGATAAAACCATCTTAAAAGTAATTTTATTTCAAGGTGTAGCAATATAGAAAATAAAAAATATGCCCTTTGGTGATGTTGTAAATAGGTTGAAGGCACTCTACCCTCGTCTCAAACGCCCAGTGAAGCATCGAAATCTCACTTGGAGCTAGCTAGATAATCCATTCATAACGAAAACGTAAAAGGCAGACGTCGCAAGAGTGCTTGAGGGAAAAACCCAACTATTCAAGATACTTTTCTTATTTCAACACTTGTTATAAGTATGTTTTCTTGTAGTTTTTTGTGTACAAGAGGCCAACTCTTGAGTTAGATTTTTCTAACCGCCTAAAAAGGAATGAAACTAGAATAGAACCCAGTGACCCATCGAATACTCACTTGGAGCCACTCCATCCACAAAAAGGTGAAAATAATACTTAGCAAGAGTGCTAGGGAGAGAAAAAACACTACTATGAAAAGAAAACATTTTTTCTTTTTTATTTCAAAACATAATTACATGATTTCTAATTTTATTCAAATATTGTTTTATGGCCCTGGAAACAAGTCCTTTTGAGCCTTTCTTCATTTATTTCGCCAGTTGGCGAGTTATTCTTGATTGTTGTTGTCAACGAAATGATGGTGTAATTCATTTCGTTGTTTTCACGGAGCCCCTGGCGACAACTCTTCGCGAATCCACTGGTTTCATCATTGACGACGCAGCAAGGCGGACAACGACAGTCTACTTTAGTTATTCTACACATTGTTCTTAAATATGGGCATTTATAACACCAATTTCACATTATAAATTCCATTCTAGTGGAATCAATTTGCGAAATAATCCAAAACAGACACCGTGTAGTCCACTAAAATTCCCGCTAAGAACTCCTTCTAATTTTTTCGTGTGTATAAGCTGTCAACTTCCTGTCAGCCCGTCTGGTCAACATGTAGAGTGTAGGCCAAACCCCCTGACTGCTCTGGCTAATATATGGTCTAGTACAGAGAGGGTCGTGCTCCTGCAGTGGAGACAAAAAAGACCAGAGGCGAGAGCGAGTAGAAGTTTCACGAAACTTCTAGTCGCTGTAATTTTGTATAGGTATTGTTTTTAAAATTGAAATGTGATTATAAAAATCAATATGCCCTATCCGGTCGTATGTACGAAATTTGATTGAGATTGGCTTAACTGTTGTAAAACTAAAACCAAACTACGTTTGTATGGGAAATCGGTAAACTAGCTAGCTTGCGCTCGTGAAATTGGTTACATAGCTTTATAAACTAATAACTAACTAGCTGTTACCCGCGGCTTTGCCCGCGTAATATATAGCCTATGTCCTTCTTAGTACTCTAACCTATATGTATGCAAAATTTCATGATAATCGGTTTAGAAGATAGGGCGTGAAAGCGTGACAAACAAACAAACAAATAAACAAACAAACTCACTTTCACATTTATAATATTAGTAAGGATTAGAATTAAGAAGTTAGGATTAGGTCTAGCAATTTTCCCGCAAATTCGTCCGCGAAGATGATAGCCTATGTCACAGATAAATTAGCTATCTTTAGGTTTAGTTGTTTCGGAGCTTATATAACGCTCTTCTTCTTCTTCTTATTTAAGAGCTTTATAGCTCTTGTCGATGGAGTATGCGCCAAACTTCTCTATCTTCATATAACGCAAACATATACAATTTTCTCCTTATAATCTTAGTACAGATTTGAGGAGCTCGATGGCCCAGTGGGCGTAATCGCACATATACGTATATTTATAACAAAATCAACACAGCCGCATTGAAATCCTACCCTCTCTTTGCACTTAGCACTCTAACTTAGACATTGCCTTCGTTTCCAAGGCAGCGTGCTGCCAATGAATGTGACGTTATATATAACAAACCCCCTATGCACGAGTTAATTTTAATCACATAGGACGGCAAACGAGCAGGCGGTTTGTCTGATGGTAAGTGATCAACGCTGCCCATGGACAACTGCAACACTACGAGTGGAGATAGGCATCCGGCTCTGTCACTTACCGAACGAAGCATAAAAGCGGTTAAACTACTACTCAAATGTCGATTTTCTGAGTGTTGTACTTCCCCGGACGAGTCGACCCATCCATGGCGCGGCTTTACCATAACTTTAATATATATGTTAGTTTCCGTAATGTCGCAAATTCTCAATGTCCGAATCGATTTGAATGTTTAACGTTGCCTTAGCCCGAATATCTTAAGCTACATTTATTTTGTCACGCCAGTCGAATTCTTTGAAAATAAAATTGTTGTCATTCGGGGGTAAACATTTCAAGAAGGGCCTTGGATATAGAGATATTTACAAAACATTTCTTTTTATAGAATTAGCTGGAATTGCCGTTGGAGCAAAAAAAAAGACTTTGAAAGTTACTGAGAAATCTGAAAATCATGAAAACGTGACTCTGACAGTATGTCACCTCTTCACGCTTCAAACGCTGACCGATTTAGATGAAATGGGGAATGAGAATACTTTTAGCAGAAATAAGTAGAATAATTTAAAAAAATCCGAATGCTGTTTTTAACAGTTTTCGTCCACCATATTGGTTTTGTGCTGACTTTACATAGCCTATGACACTCCGAATCGAATGACACCTCACACTTCAACTGAAATCATGTCAACATAATTGTCTTTTTTATGGACTATGTATTTATGCATTCCAGCGTAACTGGTCAGAGACTGCAAGGGATAGGGACAAGTGAAAGGAAATGGGAGAGACCTTTGCCCAGCAGTGGGACATAATAGGTTATTTAAAACAATGGACTATGTAGCTAGCTCCAAGTAAGCTTTCACAACTTTACCGGACGTTTGAGGGTGAGGGTAGAGTGCCCTGAACCTTTAAGGGCAACATCACCAAAGGGCCCCCAGGAGGGATGAACAGCATTCTAGTACTTATAGTCTCTGAGATAAACCACGGACGGACAAACGGTCAGACAGACAGGGCGAAACTAAAACTTTGTTTACTATGAAACCCCAAAAAGTAATCTTATCAAACCCCAAAAATATCGTCTATATTCTTTTTTATCGTTCAACAGACTTTATGCACGTTTTTCTAAAGTTCATCTGACGTCAATTCAATATTTTCCACCCCTTGACAACAGGTTGAAAGACCGCTATGATACAAGCCGTGGGGGTTGACAGGCGGGGTTCAGACAATGGAAGATATCACGCAGAACCCTTTATGCAGAACCTCACAAGAGTATCCATGTAATACATACAATTGTAATCATCTGTGCAGGCTTAATAGTAATATTAGGGCGATTTTCATGGGGTTATATTAACGTCAAAGATAATACAATACTGTCGTTAGACTTCCAACCTAATACAAAAAATATTGCAACGAGTCGCCTGGACTCGCATGTCTCCATACAAACGGAAAAAGGGAATTGTGGCAATATTTGATAATTTTGGAGTAAAATTAAGCATCCAATCAATTAATCTTCTTATAATCTACGTACGTTCCTATATAGTTTGGTTAAATTATCAATAGTTTGAGAATTACACGCCTCTCGAAATTTCCATACAAATTTAAAAAGGCTTGTAATTCTCAAACCATTGGTATTTTGACCAAGCTGTATAGGAACGTACGTAGATTATAATGAGATTAATTGATTAAATGCTTAATTTTACTCCAAAATTATCAAATATTGTCACAATTCCCTTTTTCCGTTTGTATGGAGACATGCGCTTCCAGGCGACTCTAAATGCCTGCTGCAAGGCAGGTAATAGTATTTTATAATTTAGTTGAATGAAAAAGTGGATGGTAAATGTGCAGAGTTTGTAATAAAGCTGTTCAAATATGTTTGTTATTGTTTATGGGTTTAATTAAAAAAAAAGTAGGTAACAAATTGGTGTTTTTATGTCGTATATACCTATCTACTTTCCCGATGAAAAATGGCAAATTTTCTGTTACGTGATGGCAATGATGAGTTTTATAATCATTTTATAAATGAGTTATTGACCATACAAAATATGAACCGTAGTGTATCTAATACAATAGAATTTCCTTTATTTGCTTTTTAATATCAGATTTAAATTCTTAGTCTTTTTTTATTTTTATATAGGTAGTCTTTTTGAATGGTTTATTTAAGTTGTAACATTGATTTTGTAGCTCTTATTACTGGGTTAAGGGAATCTTTCCTTTAACCCATTAATAAGAGTTAAAAAAAAACATATATTTTTCTGGTACCGACGGAATCTAATCGATCAACATGTAAATAAGTAGTAAAAAAAGGTAATAAAATATATAAAATAGCAGACCCTGGGCTCCGAAGCGTTCTAGCTAAGGATGCAACCGCGATAACGCTCATATGAAAGAGAGGAAATAAATTTTAAATCATGAATTTTATAAATGTTTAATTATATTTTTGGTAATTAAAATATTTTAGAAAATAATTACACTCTCTTACGAGCGAAAATAAAACATAAATAATAAATCTGTATTAATTATATTAATAACAAAAATTATACATAAATAAAACGTACAAAATATTGCTATATAATAAACAAAAAATCTACGACCAACAAACAAAGCCTAAAAACTTATAAATAAAATGTAAAAGTCACTGGATCAAAAACAAGAATTAAACATAACGTACAAAATACTTTAAAAGACATCGAGAAAAAATTGCAAAAATAACTCACGGACACCGATGGTCATGTATATGGGTAAAGCTCCTACTATGCCTCATTTTAAGTCACTTGCACGTCAAACAACTGATAACTCGAACGTTCGAAGCTTGAGCGATCGGTATGAATGGGACCGCGGGTGGCTACGAACTGTCCGCCCGCCCAGTGGAGTAGGGCGGCCCGCCCTCCGTCCCTTTTTCACGCGGGCTATAGCCTTCGACACACTGAGCGCACTATCTCATGCGTTCACTGCACCTGCCAATCTAGAGCCTCAACAAGTGTTTACGGAAAATTCTTTGCGGGTTAGGAGAGCCTCGAATTTCCAAGGCGTACCGTAATTTCGAAGATTAAATTAGAACAAGTAATAATTATTATTCAGAAAAAAATATTTTCTTTTTCCCCGATGACTGACACTTAGCTCTATATCTCAAGAAGTTAGCTCTCAATCTCGGAAACTGCTGAATAGATACTCTTTCAGGCTGGATTAGTCTTAGATTACTTTCCAAGGAGTACTGTTATTTCAAAGATTAATTTGGTACGAATAGTAATTTAAAAAAATAAATACTCTATTAAATTTTTGGTAAGTGACTGACACACTTAGCTGTTTATCTCAAAAACTACTGAATATAGCGGGCTATTATTTCTCAAATTAATATGATTGAACAAGTGGTAATTAAAAAAAATCTACTCGAATTTTCCTTAGTACTTGACACACTTAGCTCACTATCTCAAAAAGTGCTGAATAGGTACTCTAGCGTACTATTATTTTCTAAAATTGGTTTGAAACAAGTAGTAATATTAAAAATAAAGACCTTTTCATTTTTTTAACTAGTGACTGACACACTAACTCTCTATCTCAAAAACTACTGAACAGGTACTCTTGCGGGCTACATGAGACTCGAATTACTCTTCAAGACGAACTTTACCTATTTCAATCATTAATTTGGAGCAAGTAACGATTAAAAACAATATTTTCGTAGTGACTAACACACTTAAGGCGCTCCTATAGTAACACAAGCGCCACCCAGCAATTAAATTCTTTAAATCCTAAATTATATCGAATTTTAAAAACTCTAACAAGTACAAAACTAGCAAATTACTTGTAGTATTTTTTTATTTATTATACGTAATTTACTAGTGCCATATTTATAGAGAAAAATCGGTTAACGCCAAAAGTGGCCACTTTTGGCGTTAACCTGTTTTTCTCTTAATTAATCAAACGAATATTAGTGAAACCGAATACCAAAATACTACAAGTAATTAACTAGTTGTTTACTTGTTAGATTTTTAGAATTCGATATAATTTAGGATTAAAAGAAATAATTGCTGTCTGGCGCTAGTATTACTATAAGAGCGCCTTAAGTCGCAATATCAAAAACTACTGTTAGTTAATAAAATGTTATACCTAAGTAAGTTTTAATTTAGCTATACTAATATTAGAAAGATTTGGTTGGCTTCAAAACTACTGCACCGATTTTCAAAACTCTTTTACCTATAGAAAGCTATTTTATCTTAGGATGACATAGGCTATAAATTACGCGGACGAAGTCGCGGCAAAATTGCTAGTTTGGCTAAGACATTGCAGGCATGAATCACCTGATTGTCTTAAAAGAAAGATGATTCCGTGCTTCGGAAGGCACGTTAAGCTGGTGGTCCCGGCTGCCATCTGGTAGTCATTAAAGGATCCACGTCAGAGGCCGAGAGGCGGTTCCGAAGAACTCTGACACCAGGGTGTGCATGGTTGACTGACCATGTCACCTACACGAAATGATGATGATCGCTAGTTTATTGATAATTTGAGTGCCTTTGACCCCCAATCTTGCCTAATGGGTAGCAACGATGAGGTCGTGAAGGTACACGCAAACTAAAATAATGCCTGTTCACTCTTGCCTTGGAGGATATTAAGAGGATATAATAATGATTCGAGGAACAGTGCTCTTTTATTTGAAATTAATTAAAGTTTGTTACAGTTGAGCCTTACTTAACCCTTCAAACTATTTAATGAATTACTATTTACAAATTCAAAGAGAGAACGTGAAGCATTACTTAGTTTTTTTTTAAATTGCCTCTTTTCATGAAAACTCACCCCATGATTTAGCTAGCTGTAGCTGTCACCCCATTTTTAGCAAATAAATATTATTATTTTTTGTATCTCTCTGAGACTCAATTTCAATCAAATTTTACTAGTATATTATCCCAGATGTGGATACCTGATAGACCGCGGACGAGAATCAGATGGCGAGATGATTTCGGCAGATTCGGAAGTAAATGTTACTAATTTTTTAGGTCTTTATATCGATAATTAGATAAAAAAACATACTTAACTACTTGTAATTTTTATAAACTTAGTACTATTTACAAATTCAAAGAGAGAACGTGAAGCTTTACATGTTTTTTTTTTTAAATGTCCATTTGTCATGAAAATGCCCGGTAGATTAGACGGTTAGACATACACATGATTTAGCTAGGGCGTCGAACACAACAAAACATAGATTAAAAAAAAATCGACTCATTCGTACTTCTATGCAACAAAAAATCTAAGATAACAAGTTCCGTTCCGTTCCGTTTTTAGGGTTCCGTAGTAAACTAGGAACCCTTATAGTTTCGCCATGTCTGTCTGTCTGTCTGTCCGTCCGCGGTTTTACTCAGAGACTATAAGTACTAGAAAGCTGTAATTTGGTATGAGTGTGTATATTAATCATGGCAAAAAAGTCGTAGAAATAAATCTTGAAAAACAATTTTTTTTGGATACCTACGATACAAGTCTAGTGGGGGAGTAATTTTTTTTCTCTATTTACCCATCGTGTAGGGTATCGTTAAAAAGGTCTTTGAAAAATATTGTGAGGTTGTGAACACCATTTTTCGATTTAGGGATAATTGGTTAAATATTTGGTTTTAAAGTGCAAAATTTTGTTAGAGGTACGTGTCCGCCCCCTCTATCTGCTAAACGGTTATATGTGGATACGTGAAAAAAATTACAGCAGTAGTATATTTACTGAAGTTGAAAGGAAAACATCATACAATCTTCATTGTTAGATGTTTTTGGTCGTTAAAATGTGAGGTGCGAGTGTAAACAGTGTGAACTCAAAGTTGTCATTCGCAACTACGGAACCCTACACTGCGCGTGGCCCGACACGCACTTGGCCGCTTTTTTTCTTCAAATGACTTATTTCATTTATTGCCCCAAACCCATGTGGATATCTGATAGGCTTTGGGGCCTGAACCTGATAGACCGAGGACGAAATGGCGAGAGATACTCGTATCGGCAGATTCGGAAGTAAATGTTACTAAGTTTCTATGTTTATATCGATAATTAGATAAAAAAAAACGTGTTCAAAATACTTGCAATAAGTAATAAGCTTAGAACGTTCTGATAAGGTCAGGGGTGTCATGTTTGTTTTTGTTTTTCGTATGTGTAAGTGACCAACACTGGTGTCAGATTTTTCAAGCTGCCTTAAGGCATCTGACATACATAGGGGTGTCATACTCAACTGCCTGTCCGGTGGTTGCACGCATGGCATCGGGTACGCGCTCCCGGCCTCCCCGAGCTGCTACTTTCTTATCCCAATCCTTCCGAGCAAGTAGCATCCCATATACCCTATCCCGCTCCCCCAGTCCAACAAATTCCTACCCTTTCCCCGCTTAAAAAACGGTTTCAATGGGCAGCAGCATCGGAACCGAGATAAGCCAAACAAACTGCGCTCACCAACCCGTTTGCCAAGCGTGGTGAGTATGGCAAAAACCCCCTATGATGAAAATCCTTAGGGGAGGCCTATGTCCAGCAGTGGACTTCTTGTGGCTGAGATGATGATGATGATGTTCTGATAATATACTTTCCACATGTATGTAAAATATGCTTAAGAACAAATTGTAAGCATAAAAAGCACACGCATAGGTTGCAAACTCCACTATAAGGATCTAGGTACATATCTTAGTTCTTTATATACTTGAATGTATTTGTTAAAAGAAATATGGACTAGTTCAAAAAATGCAGTAGTAGCCGGTATCCTCATGGCATGTGTGCATGGTATAAAAACCATTTAAAACCTGTAACGAACATTTTCGTAAAAGCTGCATATTTCTAGCTCCTCAGTTATTTTATTAACCTACCTAAACAAATTCTGTGACTGGATTATGAAGAATTTAAGCGTACCTTCTTCAATTTACTCAGGGGCAAAGAATGTACGTGAATACCTTTCTGACATTTTATAAGTTTCATTGTAATTTAATAATACGCAATTATACGACATTAGGTAATTTAAATGACTATGAAATTATAAAAAACGCCTTTATAGAATTTGTTATATGCTGATATTTTAAATTCAGAAGTATTATCTTTTATTAAAATTGTATTAACAGTTAGTTTTATTTTCGGATATATAAAATGTTCCATGTGATGTATTTATAAGATCTTTGTAACACCTACCTACTAGTATTAAATATCTTTAGTATCGTCTAAACAGATCGATATTAAACATGACGGCATGTGAAATTATTCAGTAATAATCGAGTTAAAATTCAAATCAGGTTGAGAACGGAAATATATTTTTAAAATTCAACATGCTTCTCGTACTAAATAGAAAGCATTATATTTCAATACCATATCGGACTGATGTAGAGACTATACATAACGTGTTAAACGTTACTTATAGTTATCTCAAAATGCTCTTATACCTACGAATCTTTATATTATAGTTTTTATTTAAGATTAACTTAAATAAAAACTTAGAAAAACGCTCCATTGAAATAGGGCAAGACCATTTTTAAAAGTACAAAAATCTTAAATTAATGTACCCAAATATTCAATATAGTTTTTCAACAAAGTTTTTACGCCATCCATGTAAAGTTTCTTTCACTAAGGTGAATTTTCCGTATACATTTATTTAAAAATAAATAAAATGAACATACAGATAATTTAGGAATTTTAGCAATGCATTTGAACGTCAACATACGAGTATGATTATAAATTTTGTATCTAAATAGTTTTTTTGTTTAGGAATGTATTTTTTTCACTAATGTCTTTATTTTTGGAAGGTCTTTCCAACACGAAAAATAATGTAGTCCAGGGTCACGTTCGTGTTTTGTATTTTCGTCCACCCTGCCAATAGCAGCATCTTTGACTATCACAGACAACACAACCTATATATTATAATCAAAGAGCAGCATCATCACAGCCATAGATTAAAAAAGTTACGGTGTCGTTCGTTACAGCAGAGTTCACCCGCAATGCTTGAAAGCAGTTCTAGAGATTCTAATCTGTAGTTAAGCTTGTTGTCGCTAGATGGCGGCTACAGTATTTAGTATTTTAAAATTTTAGTATGACGTGTTTTGTTCATAACAACATGGAATTAGGAATAATATGCAAAAGTACTCTGCGTAATAATATGGGCCAAGCGCTGAGGACATTACAAGTTACGCCAATTTTTCAACCGACGACAAAACGGAGGAGGCGTATATTTTTTTAGCGTAACTATATACGAAGTAGGAGTCCGACTCTGATAATTACTTTTTGATAAGAAAGAGTATACATCAAAGTTGGTCAAGTACATAAAAATTTGGAAAATATAATACCAACCCTAAGACTAAGAAAAGAGGGGTGATTTTTTTACTTTTCAGTTTATTTTTTGTTTACAAGTTTTTATTGCGAATACTGTACGGCATAAACCGGTACGAATTTAACGTTTAGAAGAGTTTGAATTTTAGAACACGAGAAAATGTAGGGAAAAATGCATACCTACATATTAACATCAAAAGTGTGCGTGAGCTTTATGCATTGACAGTACATTGACATTGAAGATATATGTACCACGTATTTCTTAGTGACCTATTTTTATTCTTAGACACAGAACCATAACTCAAGGTTCTTAGATCCATGCTTAGCATAGATTAAAAGAAAAAGTAATGCTTAGTATTGTATTATTTCTTTGAGTGATACGTGTACATATTTAATTATTAAGCGTTGCCTAAAAGAGAACTAACAATATGATTTTAGCATTCCGTACTACCCAAAAGGTAGAACTGGGTAGAAAGGGACTATTTTGCCAGATATTACTAAGCTTTCGATGTCTGTCCGTCACTCTGTCAGTCAGTCAGTCTCTATCTATTTCGTGGAAGTTTCACAGAATGTGTGGGTCGGTAACATCAGGGTATATCGTTTCCCCGCTTTACGCGCTTGTTAGGTTTCTAATTGCAACGTTTTGACTTTTCTAAAGATCTTGTTGAAATTTATTTCCACGCAACGACGCCTACGAGAGGCTACCTCTTAAAGGTTTCAGGTTTGCTAAGAAGAAGAATATAATTTGATACACATGCAACAAGCACTAGTCGGTGTAAATAAAAATAATTGTATGAGTCTGGCTACTCAGTGGTGCAAATCGATTCGAGTGCAATTCGCTTAGCTACATTTTTCTTTTCCTTTGCTGAATTTATAACCATTTCCAGGCAAACGCTCAAATAACAATATTTTCGATATGACAGATTTTAAAAACAAAGGCCTTTTGTGACGTTATTTTCGGACGCATTTTTTTCCAACCCCGATTTAATCCTGTTAATATAGATTATGAAACATATTATTTTTTTAATAATAAATATAAATAAATATATACGGACAAATCACACAGATTGAGCTAGCCCCAAAGAAAGTTCTTATGAAAGACTTGTGTTATGGGATACTAACTCAACGATACTATATTTTATAACAAATACATATTATTATACTTATAGATAAACATCCAAGACCCAGGTCAATCTGAAAGAGATCATTTTCCATCTTGACCTGACCGGGGATCGAACCCGGGACCTCCGTGTCGCAGGCAGGCGTGTTGACCGCTGCGCCACGGAGCTCGACTCGAATAATAGATATCATACATGATAGTATGTTACATTGAATTAATAATTATTGATTTTCTCCCTTAATGCTAAAAAATAAAAAAAACGGCAATGAAAATGACGTCACTCATCAGGAGAGAATAAAGTCATATCATAAGAAAGGTATAAGATTTGAAAGTGGATGGAACGCGGAACAGTGGAAGACCTAAGAATGGGAAATTTTATCAAGGAGACTATGAATAGGAAGGGCACAAAGGCTTTTTTTTAGGGCACAAAGGCACCAAGGCTATGGTGGATGACAGATCAAATGGAGAGAAATGACATACTGTGCCGACCCCACATAAAACAGTGGGATAAGGCAAAAGAAGAAGAAGAATCAAGTTTCGAAGATCGTTTGGATGCAAAACTTTGACTTTATAATGTACAACAAACATTATGTCAACTTTATCATATCGGTAGCTATGCGTATGCATCATACTATGTGTGTGTATATGTTACGGTAAGAGTGATTAATTGAAAATTATTAATAATTGTCTATCATTATTAATAATTACCGAAAGTCGAGGTAAAAGTGAGAAATTAATCACATTTGTCGGTGATTATTAATAATGTAACCTTAATACCGATAAATGTAATATTTTTTTAAAAACAAACGTAAGCACTCTGGTTAATATGGCTCTGGCAGTACAGAGAGTAGTACTCCAGCATTGGAGACTTAAAAAGACCTGGAGCTCAATTTTTAAACCGGTAGAATCGATCCGCCACTCTTTGTGACGTCAGCAATCATTTCGTATTCACTCGTTCTTGGCTCTGTGGATGGTGCCAAAATGGAACCCAATGGTACCGATGGGACCTAATGGGATCCAATCGGACCCATGTAACCCAATGAGATACATGGAAATAAACACATACATGGAACCATAGAATCACATTGGAACCCACTGGGGGTTCCAATGTGATTCTATGGTTCCCAATGGGACCCATGGAACCCATGACACTCAACGGGACCCATGAGACCCATGGAACCCAATGGAACCCATGAGAACCAATAGGACCCATGGAATCCAATGGGACCCATGGAAACCAATGGGATCTTTGGAAGCTAATGGGACCCTTAGGAACCGATAGGACCCTGGGGTAAATGGTACCGTCTGGACCCATTGTGACCCTCGGGTACTGCCTTTGGCTGATGACCCATTGATTGATGAAATCCATAGGGCAGGTAGGGTTCTACCTGGAAGTCATGTCACCACGCGTAAGCTTAATAACGAGTGGCGGATCGATACTACGCAAAACGCTCGATGACGGTTTTTCTTTTTAAGGTATGTTTCAGCTATTAGAAAAAATTGCAGTCGGTTTAATTATTTAAAATTACAACTTGTTGAATAAAAACGCGAATGATATAATATCTCAATTTTTTTAAACAAGTACGAGTACCCACTCGTAAAACCTTGTTTAAAAACAAGTTGTAACATTAACTGAACACACACAAGTGTTTATTTGTGTGATCTGAGACAAGTACAATTATAAGACTGTGTGTGATATTATAAAAAAATCCCTGCTGCACAACAAAACTTGGGGTCTTATTTAATTTTATTACTTTAACCAATGTTTGTAGTTAATTATTAATAATAACTACAAAAAGTATATAATTTCAATGAATTATTCACATTTTACAAAACACTAGGTTATTATTAATAATGTATGAAAATTATCAATAATTTTTAATTAATCAAATTTACCGTAACATATATATACATCTAATAGAATCTATACAATATTCATTGTATAGTCTGCAAGTTGTAAACATCCTTAGTAAAGTCCAGACTTAACTAAACAACTTGCAGGTAAGCTACTTATAGGAAGGTAATGGAATATCAGCTCAATATTGTCGCGGAAATAGAGCACAAGTATACGAGTAATTTCACCAGCAAAGGACATTTTCAACATGGCTGCCTTTACTAGTCTCTCAGTTAATTTCCTGCGCCCGACTGCACCGGATTTTCAACGATAGTTAGAATTGCTTTGACGTGTTTACAAATCTTATCTTAAGAGTCGCCTGGACGCGCATGACTCCATATAAACAGAAAAAGGGAATTGTGGCAAGATTTGATAATTTTGGAGTAAAATTAAGCATTTAATCAATTAATCTCATTATAATCTACGTACGTTCTTATACAGCTTGGTTAAAATACCAATGATTTGAGAATTACAAGCCTTTTCAAATTTGTATGGAAATCTTGAGAGGCGTATAATTCTCAAACTATTGATAATATAACCAAACTGTATAGGAACGTACGTAGATTATAAAAAGATTAATTGATTGGATGCTTAATTTTACTTAAAAATTATGAAATATTGCCACTATTCCCTTTTTCCGTTTGTATGGAGACATGCGCGTCCAGGCGACTCTTAAAGCGAGACTTATAAAACATTGAATAATAGGTGAGTAAGACAGAGTACAATAGGACCACTCCAATTCTTCCCGTGGATGTCGTAGAAGGCGATTAAGGAAACACAAGCTAAATAAAGCTTACAAACATCACAGAGATCTCTCCAACCCGTCTAGCGGCAAGCGTAGAGAGTGTAGTACAAATCTTGTGACTGCTCTGGCCAATAATATGGCTCTGATAATACAGAGAGGGTGGTGCCATTTCAGTAGAGACTAACAAAGAGACCTGATGATGCTATAATGTCCACTGTCTAATATGGACCCGAGATCCTGATGCCTGGAGTCAGCCGGTCGACTGGATGATAAGATAAAACTTTTCCATGTAAGTATTGCAAGAAATTCTAGAAATAAATTAACAATTTCAAACAACCTATCCGGCTAGCTGGAAAGTTTCATAAATAATTTTTTTTCTCGAATTTCTATAATTAGTCCTTTAAGTAAAGTTGTTGATATGGACTTTTGTTTCTCGTGTGTGTAAGTGGTCAACGCTGGTGTCAGATTTTCCAAACTGCCTATCTGACATATTATATGAATAACTAAAAATAAGAGTCCTAAAAACAGTAGATCAGACGAGCAAAACGTGGCGAGGTTTCTAGTTTATGTAAGGCTATAAAAGTAGGCTAAATTGAAACTTTACCCTGTGGCCTCAGGTCTGACTTTAATAGTTAATTCCACTGTCTCTAGTTGAAATACTAAAATCAATAGCAGACGGGTCAGTGTGACGGTTGTTAAATCTGCTAAATAATAAACAAGGTGTTCTAAGTTTGTGTCTCACAGAAAATCGACGTTTGAGAAGTGGCTTTACTGCTGCGACGCTTGTTCGTGGCGCTTGACGGTGAGTGAGAGTGCGGGAGGCCCATCCCCTCTCCCCTCGAGGTGGAAAAAATTAAAGAAGCAATTAGCGTCTCCATATCAGCTAAGGCAATCATTTGTCACGAAAATTTGTGTTCAAGATAAAAAGATTACAAAGTCACAATTTTTCCTTTCGACGTAAATACCGCTAACCAAAATCAACTAACAAGCGACGTCACTCCTTTAGCATTTTGTATGAGTGATGTAAGAACTTTGTTAGACAGGTATTTTAAATAATCCGTTTATGGAAATAGCTTCATAAAAGAAGTTGTTTTACATTTGAAAGGCTTACCTCATGGTATTAATGTTGTTGAGCTTTCATACTTTTGAAATTGACGTTTTCTACCAATTTTATCCAAACGTCATTACGTTTGGATACATTTATCTTCATAATACTTAATAAGATAATTTTAAATGTGATTTGACGCGAAAAAGTGCCTGCAAGGGCCTATTTTCTGAATATTTGCTTTGAGTCTTTGAATCTTTATTTTCAAAAAGTAATCTTCAAGCAAGTTCTCCATTCTGTAACACGTTGTATAATATTGAACTAACTAATGGCGTTGTATGCACAGACAGTACTTGTACGTGCTATTCACAGCTGACTGGACATCTGTCCTTCTGTCCTTACTGCGACCGGTTCAGCTTCGATGAACGATATTGACATACACAAGCCGATATAACCAGTGACAACATAATACTTACGAATTGGGTTTATATTTATTTACCTTAACCGAATACTTACAAATTCGATGTACATTTATATTCACTCCTTATCACTACTCATTCCTTAAATTTAAATTTAATTTGGGTGTTAGTTAACCTGTAAACGCACTGAGTAAAAGACAAAGTAGACGGTCGAGTAGTGACGTCTACGCAACGAAAGAAAAATAATTTATTTCAGTTATTAGTAATGGTCGACTACAAAATTTAAGAGTACTGAGATACTTTGCTACTTAAGCATAATAAGTACTCTACCATCTAGAGTAAACGGTATAGTTTTTACTATACTTGTAACTAGTAGCATAGTAAGTACTCTACTGTCTACTCTACCGTTAACTCTACCACTTACTCTACGGGTGTACATGAGGCTCAGAAGTGACTTAGCTGGAGTTCCCAACATTTGTCTCGTAGTAAAAGTCGCTTGTGATTCCCGGCAGAGTAGAATAGGACCACTCTAAGTCTTCCAGTAAATGTCGACTTAGGAAACTCAAGTTAAGCGAAAGGCGACTTAGGAAACTCATGCTAAACAAAGCTTATGAACATCAAAGAGACGTCTGGTGGTCTGGCCAACGCGGAGAGTGTACGCCAAATCCTCTGACTACTCTGGCTACCATATGGCTCTGGTAGTACAGAGAGGATCATACTCCTGAAGTGGAGACTAATAAGACCTGATGATGATGAAAAGTAGCTTGAAATCATTGTGTAAGACAGTTCAGTTGGCAAGTCAAGAATAAATAGCGAACCTGCATAGTGTGTAAATTTTGAAAAATATTTGCAACTACGTAAGCGTCTAACTAAAAAGACTGCAATACTTTCAAACCTATTGTGTTGATTTTTTAAAGTACTAAATCCAACACAACATAAAACATAACACGTAAATTTAATAGTATAAATAATAAATATATATACGAACAAATCAAATAGATTGAGCTAGCCCCAAAGTAAGTTCGAGATTTGTGTTATGGGATAACTAACTGTAACGATAATATATTTTATTATCTACAAAGACACAATATAGATAAACTTCCAAGACCCATGTCAATATGAAAAATATATTTTTTCATGTTGACCTGACCGGGGATCGAACCCAGAACCACCCGTATCGCTGGCTGGCGTGTTGACCGCTGCGCCCAAAGGTTGTCAAAATTTTAGTTATTATAAAACACCCTTTTATTATCCTACGATACAAGTTCACCTTACTGTGAGCCTAGCGAATCTGTGTCATCATCATCATCATCATCAGGTCTTTCTAGTCTCTACTGCAGGAGCACGACCCTTTCTGTATTAACAGAGCCATATATTATCTTGAGTAATCAGAGGTTTTGGCCTACATTCTCCACGCTGGCCAGGCGGGTTGGAGAGAGCTCTTTGATGTTTATAAGCTTTGTTTAGCTTGTTTTTCCTTACTCGCTTTTTACGACATTCACGGGATAACTTGGAGTGGTCCTATTCTACTCTGCCGGGAACCACACGGCTGTGTGGTGTCATCTGTGTCATTTATCCGTATATATTTATTTATTTAATTCCTTTTCAATCGACTATACTGCGTTATATGGAAAAGGGTGGTTGGGGGTAAACTAAGAGACCTGAGCCCACCCAGACCATCCCCCCGTTTTCCGAATCTATAAGCACTCAACAATTGCATCAATTTTATATCCATTGCAATATATTTAAGCTCAATTTACAGGTTTGATATTTCTTGTTAGTAATATTTTTAATGGATTGAATGCTATGAACTTTTCATTCGGAACAATTAAATAATTTTTGAACTAGCAATTTTTCCGCGACTTCATACGCGTGAATTACAGCCTGTGCCACCCCCAAATAAATTAGCTGTCTAAAGAATTTTTTACGTTTTTCTCCAAGCGATGTCAACTCTCAATTTTAGTTAACCTTAGAAACTGCTGGATATATCAGAGAAGATGGCAGAAACATCATTGTTTGTTTTTCGTGTGTGTAAGTGACCAACACTGGTGTCAGATTTTTCAAGCTGCCTAAAGGCATCTGACTTAGCTTAACGACTGCCATCAACGATGAGAGTCGGGACCAACGTCTTAACGCTTCCGAAGCACGGAGGAGCTCGAGATATTTTTATGCCACTTGCGTTCACCCATCCAAGTGAGGACTGCGCCCGGGGTTGCTTAACATGAGAAAGTGCTAATAATGCTCACGCCCACTAGGCCATCGGACTCCTCGATACATCATAAGTCATACAGTTCATCTGGGCCCCTGGGCTAATCCCATTCCCCCAATCCCGGGTTTTAAAGCATCAAAGGTGAGTATGGATCAGATGACAGAGACCTCAAAAGTTTTCGCAGCGCTCGCCCAGTAGGAACTTTTTGGCAAATCTTTTTAAGATTCAAATGATTAAAAACGTTTATTTAGAAAATATGCCCTTGCAGGCATTCTTTCACGTCAAATTACATTTAAAATTATCTTATTAAGTACCTATTGTGCATTTACTAATTATTGTTTATAAGCTACAGACTACTAGCATTTCGGAACCAACCACTGCGGAGGAGAAACGCTGAAAAAACTCTTTTCAACAGTATATTTGATAGCTAGGCTTTAAAAACCATCCTTCTCCCAACTTCCCATGCGAATGTGAGTTTGTTTGTTTGTTACGCTTTCACACCCTATCTACTGAACTGATTATTATGAAATTTTTCATACACGTTGTCTGGGGTGCAGGGGAGGATATAAGCTATCTCTCATCAGGAAGAAAATACTGTCCCTGAGGGATCGACACTAACGCGCGCGAAGCCGCGGGTGAAACCTAGTATTTTAGGAAAGTGGTACTACTGCTGTAGGAAGTTATTACATATATTTTTCACTAACCTGTCATCTTCTAGCTCGTAAAACATATCCTTTGAAGAGTCGTGGATATATTTTGACGAAGGGGCTCTCCATGTACTGCATCGTGATCGTGATTGTGGGCCAAATTCTCTGACTGCTCTGGCTAATATATGGCTCTGGTGGTATAGAGAGGGTCGTGCTCCTACAGTGGAGACTCCATAAGACCTGATGATGATATTTTTCACTAACCTGTCATCTTCCAGCTCGTAAAACATATCCTTTGAAGAGTCGTGGATGTAGATTTTGACGAGTGGGCTGTCCATGTACTGCATCGTCAGTTGCTTGGGGAAACTGCGCACGAAGAGGGCCTTCACTGTATCGATGGAGGTGATCTCATTGGGCAGCAAAGCTCGCTTAGTCTCGTTTCGGTATTGCAGAAACACCAGTCCTGGTAAGAACAAAATAATCCATACATATAATTAAACAGTAACAAAATGTGTCTGTACATAGAAAATATTAGTAATGCATAGGTGTTTTTAGGGTTCCGTTGCCGAATAGCAATAAACGGAACCCTTATAGATTCGTCATGTCCAAGTGTCTGCGACTGTCTGTAAGTCACAGCAATTTTACTCCAAAACTATTGAGACTGCAAAGTTGAAACATAACAGTTAGATGTATTATGTAAACCGCTTTGCGATCTTAATACAAATTTATATTATTAATATATATGCGAGGTGTCTATAGAAAGGCCTATAAAACAACTAATAAACTCCCAAGGTCAATAGTTTAGTACTAAGCGCTCTCAAAGAGGTAAAATAAACGGTTTCAATCACATTTTAGTCGGTATCGCCGACAAGTTTCAACCTTTACAGAGAGCCCTCTCTTTGCCTTTGCCTAAAGATTTTTAGGCAAAGGCAAACTGAAGGACGTCGAGGCCCGGCCGACCTGCAATCACAGACAGACGTTCGATTAAAACGAGAGTATTTTGTAATTAAATAATTTCATGAAACTTTTGATTAATATAAAGTTATTTGAACACTAGCTGAGCATAGTTCATAATTATTAAAGAGACCTCTCCGACCCGTCTAGCCACCGTGGAGAGTATAGGTCAAATCGTCTGACTGATCTGGCTGATATATGGCTCTGATAGTACAGAGAGGGTAATGCTCCTGCAGTGGAAACTAAAAAAGACCAGATGAAGAATGACGAAGTTATTTTAAAACATTATACAAGGTGTAAATTGACCCCCAACATACCCTTAAATTGGTGACTTAGATCGTACGTAACCTGCTACGTTTTTTTTTTTGGTCGATTGTAAAGTGGCTTACATCAATTAACTAGCTCCACTCCTCGTTTTATTTATTTTACTACTAAATGAAAACTTTCTATTAATATCATCTGAGCCTATTAATTGTTTTAAAGAAATTTAAATTAACATTATAGTATTACAGATAAATACATACATACTATCACGTCTTTTTCCTTACGGGGTAGACAGAGCCTAGGTCTGTAAAACCTGGAGGCCACGTTTTAGGTGAGAACGGAATCAAAACAGTGATGGGTTGCTAGCCGCATCGCCTATAGACATGATTCCTGATGCCCTGATATTACAGATAAATGGTTCTCGGTAAAGCTGATCTCTTTTCCTTATTTTCAATGCGACATAAAGACTCTTTTCAGTTTCTTTGAAAGTAAATGATTACGTTGAGACTGTTCAAATAAAAAAAATGTCAATACCGTCAAGGAATGAAAATTCTATTTTTAATATGGCAAGATTAATCTCTGTAAACTTCGTACCGTGGAACGAAAGGCATCTTTGCGGCCAATCAGGAAGCGCCCTAACTGCTAACGAGATTCTATTGACATAGACAGATGCACAATAAGCTGGAAGTTCTAGAAGTTTTTACTTCACGTAATTAAAATTTAGATCATCATGAGGTCTTTCTAGTCTACATTGCAGGAGCACGACCCTCCCTGTACTACCAGAGCCATATACTAGCCTGAGTAGTCAGAGGATTTGGCCTACACTCTCCACGTTGGAGAGGTCTCTTTGATGTTAATAAGCTTTGTTTAGCTTGTGTTTCCTTAGTCGCCTTTTACGACATCCACGGGATGACATGGAGTGGTCTTATTCTACTCTGCCGGGAACCACAGGGCGAAAAAAAATTCGGCGGAAAATTCAGGTAATACAATACATATTACCACGTCTTTATCCCTTGCGGGGAAAACAGAGCCCATGGTCACAAAACTCAAAAGCCACGTTTAGCGTATTAGTGGGCGTGAAGTTGGAAATCATCATCAGGTCTTTCTAGTCTCCACTGTAGGAGCACGACCCTCCCTGTACTACCAGAGCCATATACTAGCCTGAGTAGTCAGAGGATTTGGCCTACACTCTCCACGTTGGAGAGGTCTCTTTGATGTTAATAAGCTTTGTTTAGCTTGTGTTTCCTTAGTCGCCTTTTACGACATCCACGGGATGACATGGAGTGGTCTTATTCTACTCTGCCGGGAACCACAGGGCGAAAAAAAATTCGGCGGAAAATTCAGGTAATACAATACATATTACCACGTCTTTATCCCTTGCGGGGAAAACAGAGCCCATGGTCACAAAACTCAAAAGCCACGTTTAGCGTATTAGTGGGCGTGAAGTTGGAAATCATCATCAGGTCTTTCTAGTCTCCACTGTAGGAGCACAACCCTCTCTGTACTACCAGAGCCATATACTAGCCCGAGTAGTCAGAGGATTTGGCCTACACTCTCCACGCTGGCCAGACGGGTTGGAGAGGTATCTTTGATGTTAATAAGCTTTGTTTAGCTTGTGTTTCCTTAGTCGCCTTTTACGACATCAACGGGATGACTTGGAGTGGTCCTATTCTACTCTGCCGGGAACTACACGGCTAAGTTGGACAGCGGAATCAAAATAGTGATGGGTTGCCGCATCGTAGAGCCAGCAAGTCAGCTCGCCGTGTGGTTCCCGGCAAAGTAGAATAGGACCACTCCAAGTCTTCCCGTGGATGTCGTAGAAGGCGACTCAGGATACACAAGCTGAACAAAGCTTTTAAACATCAAAGAGACCTCTACAACCCGTCTGGCCAGCGTGGAGAGTGTAGGCCAAATCTTCTGACTGCTCTGGCTGATATATGGCTCTGGTAGTACAGAGAGGGTCGTGCTCCTGCAGTGGAGACTAAAAGACCTGATGATGATGTCGCATCGTCTATTGACTTGATTTCTTAGATTTTTTGCCCAATCCCTTGACCGGCTTTTACGAAAGAAAAGTAGCTGGTTTATTCTATATTTTTCCCCTTGGCCCAAAGCAGCATGGAAGAGAGTTCAGATCTGTAGTTCGTTTTGATTAGGTCGAGGAAAAGTAATTTCGTATTTTATTATTTGTATTCTACTCTGAAGGCCCCACACTAGGCACAGTAGCGACGCCAATAATTTTATTCCTAATACTTTACAAATAGAAAGAAATTCAAGAATGTAAATCATATAAGCCTTAGTGAATAGTAAAACCTGAAGTATTTTTGGAATCTACTGAACTGTAAATAAACAAACTCACTTTTGCATTTATAATATTAGTGAGCATGACGATTAGGATTAATAACATTTAACTCCATGCCTCCGTGGTCCAGTGGTTAAGGCGTTTGCCTTGTTGACCCGGTCGTGGGTTCGATTCCCACGGGAAGCACAGTTTGTTAAGTTGTTTGCAGTTTGGTTAGGACATTGCAGGCATGAATCACCTGATAAGAAAGATGATTCCGTGCTTCGGAAGGCACGTTAAGCCGGTGGTCCCGGCTGCCATCTAGTAGCCGTTAAAGGAACCACGTCAGAGGCCGTGAGGCGGTTCCGAAGAACTTTGACACCAGGGTGTGCATGGTCGACTGACCGTGTCACTTACACGAAATGATGATGATGACTCCATATCCAATATACAAAGACTATAAAACCAATTGTTCTCCTGTTAAATATGCCGTCATAGAATTAGTAAGTAATAAAAAAATAATAAAAAAGTAACATGGCAGGGTTTCTTTAGAGCATTGTGTAGAAAGGGCGTTATAGAAAACATTAGGGAATATGCATGAAAAAAATATGTGTTATCTTACCAGTTTATCCAAAAATATTCAATAGTAAATTACTGAAAGTGAAAACAGAATAAAATTTGGTTGAAACATGAACGAGATAAAATGATTTTATGAAAATATGTCTATCTCACTCGTGAAAACATTATTTTATATGGAAAATGTATACATGATATAGACTTTAACGTCACAAGTCCCTATCAGACTTGTCTTTCTTATTTAAACTTTGAAGTATCACATCTTCGTCGCTAATTAAGATGTTTTAAAAGTTCTTTCATATTTTTTTACTGTGGTTATTAGGGATTATAAAAAAAATTACGTGCATATTCTCTTTTACAACGAGACTACTAATGAGAAAGAGGCGAAGCCAAATGTTGTAGTTAGAAAGTTTTATTAGAAAAAGATTTCTTGCGTAAGGGTCTACCAAAAAAAGATTGACAAACTTTTAATTTGATGTCGGTATGTTTTTAGTTTCTTATTTAAGTTCGAAGAAGAAATTTAGCAGACAAGAACACAGTTCTTAAATTACACATAGATAGATTTAAGTTCGTTGCGCAAGCTTTTTTATAAGTATGAATACAAAAAGCTAAAACGCTTCCCACCCCTTAAACATAGTCCAATTTCAATAAATTTTTTTTACACATTATTGATAAATTGGAGAAGTAGGGCTGTACGTTTTGATATTTAAGATATATTGCTTACAACAAAAGTTATGAGCATCTAAGTAAATATCCATATTTTTGACATAAAAAATACCGGGGGCATTTTAATCTAAACCGAATCAATAAAAAAGAAAAACGATTAGCCCTAGATAAAGGTGTGTTAAATCGAATGTCACCAAAATTTCCTTATTTCGTAAAGGTTTAGGGGGGTGGAAGAGTTATCGCCTTTTGTATGAAAATTACAGGTAGTCGATCCTCTTAAGTAATGCCTTAAAATAATAACCACTTTAATTATGAGGTTATTCCCTTTCAATCTTCATGTAAAAAATATAAAAAAGCAAACTTGACTCACATATATTTAACAGTGCTGTCTGTTTTCTAAGCCCTCTTAGCATAGTCTGTATCGTCCTAATAATAATAAATAAAGATATACGGACAAATCACACAGATCGAGCCAGCCCCAAAGTTAGTTCTTAAGGGGGAACAGTAGGCACAGTAGCGACGCCAATCATTTTATTCCTAATACTTTACAAATAGAAAGGAATTCAAGAATATAAACAATACAAGCCTTAGTAAATAACCTGAAGTATTTTTTGAATCATGTTTATTGCTATCGGAATCAGTGAGAATTATGAGAATCTGATTACCGCCAAAAACGGCCGTTTTAGGCGGTTATCAATTTTTCTCTCAATGACTGATTCTCATAATATCAAAACATGATTCCAAAAATACTTCAAGTTATTTACTAAGGCTTGTATTGTTTATATTCTTGAATTTCTTTCTATTTGTAAAGAAATAGGAATAAAATGATTGGCGTCGCTACTGTGCCTACTGTTCCCCCTTAAGTAAGACTTGTTTTATGGGATACTAACCGATCATGATGAAATTTTGCATACACCATCACGGATTTTAGTGTGTCTTTTGGCATAGGCCTTCTCCAACTGCCTCCACTGTGCTCAGTAATGATCAGGGTAGCACTGGACAGCTACCCTGATCATTAGGGCCTATTTAATGAAAACAAACAATTAAATCTTTCCTTTATATATGTAGTTTAAGGAATTAATTATGAGCAGTATAGTGACGAGCTCCGTGGCGCAGCGGTCAACACGCCTGCCTGCGACACGGATGGTCCCGGGTTCGATTCCCGGTCAGGTCAAGATGGAAAATGATCTTTTTCAGATTGACCTGGGTCTTGGATGTTTATCTATATAAGTATCTATTATAAAATATAGTATCGTTGAGTTAGTATCCCATAACACAAGTCTCGAACTTACTTTGGTGCTAGCTCCAATCTGTGTGATTTGTCCGTATATATTTATTTATTATTTATTTATTTTGTATATCTATCTATAAACCAGGGACGTCCACTGCTGAACATAGTTTTATGTATTTAAATAAAATTATTTTAATACGGTTTTTATCGCGTTTATTACATTATTTATACACTAACGTTTCGAGCACTTTACAGTGTTCGTGGTCGCAGGTAGACTAAGTTGACATTTGTCTAGTATTTTACAAGCTTGAGATCCAGTCATCAATTTAATCAAATCTCAAGCTAAGCAGAAGACTGCAAGACCTTCAGACACCATGAGCCAATACTGCGTACATCCGGAACGTTATCAATAAATATTTTAGGCGGTAGATTTTGCAGTTCTTATAAAATACTAGACAAATGTCAACTTAGTCTACCTGCGACCACGAACACTGTAAAGTGCTCGAAACGTTAGGTGTATAAATAATGTAATAAACGCGATAAAAACCGTATTAAAATAATTTTATTTAAATGTGTAACAATCGCGAAAACATAAGAAAACATTATAGTTTTATGTATCTACATACATAACTATTTCATATTTTCCCTTGCAGGGTAGACAGGTCTGTAAAACCTTGAGGGCACGTTTAGCATGTTGGTGGGCTTGTAGGTGAGAACCGAATCAAAATAGTGATGGGTTGCTAGCCGCATCGCCTCTAGACATTCCTGATGCCCATTCCCTCGATCGGCTTTTACGATCTGCGCGGGAAGAGAACAAGCTGGTACATTCTAAGTTTTCTCTTTTCTCCCAGACCAGCATGAATGTGTGTGTTGTATGTGACAGTATATTTAGTTATTTATACTTGATTGAAGGCTACTAATAGAAATTGCGTCCCCCATACGTCGTCTCATTTCAAAGAGATTCAATATTACACGAGTTCAAAGCGAAGCTCGCCATATGCAGTCGATATTAAACAACTAAATTGCGTTTCATTTTACAAAGTTGACATGCCTGCAACTTATGGGATTAAATTTCATATGTATTTAAATAGCCTTTTGGAGATCCCTTGCAAAATTGAAAGTCAAAAACTTATTCAGTCTCAAATTACATACTGGAGGCTCTCGCTCTGAGGTGATATTTTTACAGTGTTGCATCGAATCTACAGAACGTTGTATAAACGGCAAGTTTAGTTATGTTTGTTACCTATTTTATTTGTCAATAGATGGCGGATGTTGTAAGTTAAAACGCGCTATCATAGTTTTTTTGCTAAAGTATAAGTATTGCAAAATTATAATATCATTCAGGCTAGCAGGGAAATACAAGCAGTGTTCACACCTAGCTGGGACTAATGCACTTAGTTTCATATTGACATGAGTTCTGGATATGACACTGAATTTTCTATGGGATATGACATTAGCAATATTTTTCCAACGTGTTATCAAAACTTGAAAGCTTCGAGAAAAGCTGACATCAAAGGCAAGCACACTGTTCAACGTTTCCTTTGGCTTAATATGACGCAAGTTGGAGTGACTTGAAAATGAGTAAATAAAATGGAGTGAATGTCATTTTTGTGATAACTTATGTTAAGTAACCATGGGCGCGGTCTCCACTGGGATAGGTGGCTGCAACTGGTATAAAAATATCTCAAGCTCCTCTGAGCTTTAAAAGGCATGTTAAGCCGTTTATCAAGTGCCTTAAAGTAGCTTAATAAAATGTACACCAGTGTTTACCACTTACACGAAAAACAACAAACATAAGCTTAGCAGGAATTCATCATTCACTTCAAACAAATCCTAATATTATAAATGCGAAAGTGAGTTTGTTTATTTGTTTGTTACGCTTTCACGTCCTATCTATTGAACCGATCATTATGAAATTTTGCATACACATAGGTTAAGGTACTGAGAAGGACATAGACTATATATGTATAACGCGGGCGGAGCCGCGGTTAATAGCTAGTACGTAATAAGTTAACATTTGTGTTGACATAATCGAAGGTTATAACGTGATAAAACCGTATTAAATTAATTTGATTTTAATGTGTAATAACCGCGAAAACATTAGAGAAAATATAACCGAAGGTATTAAATAAATTTTAAATCAAGCGCCGTCTCCTCTATATCTTATTTTAATCCTTTTTGAGTACATATTACTTAAGTCTTCATAATATATTTACAGGGCGTAAGTAGCAATATCAACTTGGGTTTTGAAGAAGCACTATGTCTCTTAATCTTGTATCTACTAAACTAAGTAGTATACATGTAACGAACATCTGACATACTATCTCGCCTTTTCGCGAGCTCCGTGGCGCAGCGGTCAACACGCCAGCATGCGACACGGGGGTCCCGGTTTCGATCCCCGGTCGAGGTCATGATGGAAAACGATCTTTTTCAGGATGACCTGGGTCTTGGATGTTTATCTATACATATAAGTATATGTTATAAAATATAGTATCGTTGAGTTAGTATCCTGCGACACAAGTTCACAACTTACTATGGGGCTAGCTCAATTTGTGTGAATATGTGTATATTTATTTATTTTACCTTGCGGGGTAGACAGACCCAGGTCTGTAAAACCTAAAGCCCACGTTTAGCATGTTAGTAGGCTTATAGGTGACAACAGAATTAAATAGTGACGGGTTGTTAGCCGTATCGCGTATTGACATGATTCCTGACGCCCATTCCCTCGATCGGCTCTTACGATCTGCGCGGGAAGAGAAGCAGCTGGTACACTCAACGTTTTTTTCTTTTTTTCCGAACTAGCATAGAAGATACATCTGACACTCGCTATTACACTTTTCGTTGCCTTTTCTCTGAGATATAGAACCATAAACTTTAGTTCAGATGGTCTCCGAAATGGGTAGGCTTCAATTCGACTTCAGATCTGCATTTACTGTAATATTTTCAAATGTTATAATCATCATCATCATCGTGTCTTTGTTAGTCTCCTCTGCAGGAGAACGACTCTCTCTGTACTACCAGAGCCATGTATTAGCCAGGGCAGTCAGAGGATTTGGCCTACACTCTCTGCCAGACAGGTTGGAGAGGTCTCTTTGATGTTCATAGCTTTGTTTAGCTTTTGTTTCCTTAGTCGACCTCTACGACATCAACGGAGAGACTTGGAGTGGTCCTATTCTACTCTGCCGGGAACCACACGGCAAGTAATAATAAAATAGTCATTCATATGTGTAAGTGGAGATGCTGGGGGACCCGGATTACGGTTGCCTGGGGTCGGCTCGGGGACCCGGAAAGACTACTTAATAAATTGATGTTTCTGACATCAAATACAAAATACAAATTCTTTTATTTTGCATTAAACACCTACATACAGTTTTTTTACATTTTCTTCCAAAATCATTAATCCCCAATGTATAACGTATGTGAATGTTGAAAAAATACAATTTTATTCCCTGCATTGTATCCACATGATAAATTGGTCACATTGACGGGCTGAATCACCCCTTGAGTTGTCAAAAACGATCAAAATTTTAGTATTTATAGCTGTCAAACAAAATAATCAAGCGTCCTTCACAAGGTCCTAGCGCGTGTTGTCACGTGAAATGCGCATTAAGTTTGAAACTTTAAAAGGTTTCAAAAGCTTAAAAAATGTGACTTTGAAACTTCAAAGAGTGTTTGGAGGAACAAGGTATTTTGCTGTTTTTCTTGTTGTTACTTTTTCTAAATATTTTGTGTGAGTCTTAACAAAGGACAACGAATATCATATATGCTCTATTTCAATGCATTTGCAAACATGGATCGTTATGTTGCTTTTACGGAGTAGGCCCTTTTATTATATGTCTACACCCAGGGAATCCCATGTTAGGAGATCCGTAGAAAATTCAAAGATTTAATTCCAAATCCAACCGTTAAATAAGCCAAAAAAATTTGTTGCGCAAAAGTAAAATCATAGACGATTTTTTAGCCAGCGATTACGATATATTTCATGACTGCACAGGGAAGGAAGTCCGGAATAATTCTTAACTTCAGATGTTCATCCATCCTAAGGAAATCCGTAATTCATAAATACTTATTATCACATCTTTTCCATCATGGGATACATAGAGCCTAAAATTATGGTATTAAGACCAACGGCCTAAACTTAGCCAGAAGTAAATTATTGACGTCAAAAAAATCTTTTTGTTCTAAAAATTGTAAACACAAGTATGACAATGAATAAGTGTTCAAAGAAACCTATATTAAATTAACTATTTAATCTTGAATCTTAAAAAATGTAGCGTGTCGGTTGAGCGTAAAGGTGGAAAAAAGGAAATCTAAATAAGCATGAGTTGCTAGCCATAATAGGCGATGCGGCTAGCAACTCATGCTTGATTCCCTATATTTTAGCCCATTCCTTCGACCAGCTTCTACGGTCTGCGAAGGTACAGAAGCAGCTGGTATATCCTACGTTATTTACTTTCTTCCAGACCAGGTATGGAAGTATACGTACGACGTATAAGCAGAAATATGCAACGTATTTCCACTTTAGATGAAAATAAACAACATTCACTCAAGAGTTCTAAAACCGCGAAGTATTTACATGAACTAAAAAGGTTCTAACAAAATTAAATACCTGATGCATTACAAAGTTTAACTTTGTAAAATACAAAATATGTTTATTGCCTGTTGTCGCTCATTTATATTTAACTGACTACAAAAAAGGCTGGTTATCAATTCTACTCATATATGCATACGTATATAATATTGTCAGACTTTAACAGTTTTAGTATTATTATGTTAGTCTATTCCAGCGTCTAAACATATGTAGGTACCAAATTTTAATGTGTTTTCAAAATACAAGTTATAGCGACAACAGAAATACATCACCTGTAAAAGTTTCAACTGTCTAGCTATCACGGTTTATGAGAAACAGACAGACAGACGGACATCGAAGACTCGTAAATGGGGACCAGCTTTTACCCCTTGGGTACGGATCCCTAAAAACTGGCCAAGCACGAGTCAGACTCGCCAAAGAAGGGTTCCATAGTAGCAAAGCTTAGATAAGCTAAAATACATTGTCATTTTGCCACCAAATATTAATATGTTTATCGTAATATTTGTTTGAATGACAAATTCATATTTGTGGTTTATCAAATTATGCTTTATCTCAATTACAGATAATTATATCTCGTTCAGACTAATTTTCATTGAAAGTGTTCATTCATAGAGAATTTACAGAGTATACCTTTTCTTTGGAGATTTTCTTTTATTAAAAGTTAAAGGGTCACTTTGAATGTGCCTATCTTTCAAACGATTGACTATGAGAAAAAATAGTTTTAAGAACCTCCATATCGTTTTTAAATAAATATATAACTACGTGCGGCACGCAGTATTGATGATTTTTTAAAATATTTGTACAAAAATCGTTTAGCCCTTCACAGAATACATTTACCTTCCAGGTTTCAACTGTAGAGTCTCAATAGTTTCAAAGTAAAATGCTGTGACTAACGGACAGACAGAGGGACATACCATTTAGTTAGGAGTTGATAAAGAGTTAAAAATAATGTGTTCATTAATGACTTCCCCGCTGCTCTCGGAGTAATTTTTTTTATATTTAAGGACAAATCACACAGATTGAGCTAGCCCCAAAGTAAGTTCTTAAGTAAGACTTGCGTTATGGGATACTAACTCATTTTATAACAAATACTTATATAGATAAACATCTAAGACCCAGGTCAATCTGAAAAAGATCATTTTTCATCTTCACCTGACCGGGGATCGAACCCGGGACCATCCGTGTCACAGGCACGTGTTGACCACTGCGCCACGGAGCTCGTCAAAGTAAAGAAAAAACATAGAATGCACCAGCTGTTTCTATTCTCGCGCAGATCGTAAAAGCTGAACAGAATGGGCGAAGATCTATGAAATCATGGCATTAGGCGATGAGACTAGCAACCCATCACTGTTTTGAGTGGTAGCATGTGGTCTCAACGCCTTAATCGTACGATTTGTTCACAGAGACTCGCATAGATGGCGCCACTCGAAACTACACAACACTATATCTACCGTATTATGAGAATATAAAAACACGATTCACCAAATATATCTTATTAAAAATCAAAACAATATTTTAGGCATAATATTTTAAAATGACACCGTATATTTAGTAAGTTAAAGGCTAACGCAGATTACCGCCATCTAGTATCGACTACTAAGCAACTCTCCTGCGCCATACATTCGCCTGCTTTTCGCAACCTTAATTTGATCCAATATTTTTGTATGAGGTGGGCAGTCTATTACGTTAGTATTATATTGTCTTTGGTGGTAGCATGTTGGCCCTGCTGGCTGCAGTCGGCCCTTCGGCCTTCGCCTTCCCGTTAATAATAGTTTTAGGCTATAATTTATAATACTTTGAGGGTGGTGGGTTTTATGTCATTGATATTTTGCCGGGGCTGTGTGGCCCGAGAAATGTAACTAGTTAAGTTAGTATTAGAACGAACTGCAAAGAGTACGGACATATCAAATAGACAGATTGTTTTAAGAGTCGCCTGGAAGCGCACTTCTCCATACAAACGGAAAAAGGGAATTGTGGCAATATTAGATAATTTTGGAGTACAATTAAGCATTTAATCAATTAATCTCATTATAATCTACGTACGTTCCTATACTGCTTGGTTAAAATACCAATGGTTTGAGAATTACAAGCCTTTTCAAGTTTGTATGGAAATCTTGAGAGGCGTATAATTCTCAAACATTTGATAATTTAACCAAACTGTATAGGAACGTACGTAGATTATAATGAGATTAATGGATTGGATGCTTAATTTCGCCCTAAAATTATCTAATATTGCCAAAATTCCCTTTTTCCGTTTGTATGGAGACATGCGCGTCCAGGCGACTCTTAAGTCGTAGCTCTGTCCGTAGTACTCCGGGTGGCTCGCGGAGTCACTCGTTATAAGTAATTTGTAAAGTGTTTACTAAACTATAGTAGAGAAGAACAACACGTTAATATTTGCTGCAATCCCGTGCAGTTTGGATTAACCACCATCAAACATAAATTATCCAAATACTACATGTATGTTAACTTACTAATAAATATTTTGATTCTGCGTTCCTCCTTTACACCCATTACGATGCTTTATGTGGCTTTTGGGTCTTGATCTCGGGCTCTGTCTACTTCACAAGTATGTAAATATGTATGTTAACTTACCAAGCGGTCGCTCAAGAGTCTTGCTCGGCGTCCGCACGACCGGCAGTGAAGACCGCTGCTTGCCCCCCCTCCGGAAGCCAGTGGAGGAGGTCTCGACCTCCGACATGATGCCAGGGTCGTCGTCGAACAGCAAGGCATTGCTGGACGGTGGGTAGCCTCGTGGGAGCGGAGGCTGTAAGAGAAAAAGTAAAGGTAAAATAAATCCCAACTAATCCCAATCCCAACTAATATTATAAATGCGAAAGTAAGTTTGTATATTTGTTTGTTTGTTACCTCTTCACGCTCTATCTATTGAACGAATCTTCTTGAAATTTTGTATTTAGCATAAGTTAGGTTACAAAGAGTAATCTGCATCTCAGAAAGTACTGTGCCCTAGGGATTTGCGATAAACGATGCCTGAAAAGACTCTATGAGACCTTTGTGTTTGTAAGTGGCCAACACTAGTATCAGATTTTTCAAGCTGCCTAAGGGCAAGGTGCAGTGTATATTAACCTTGCTGTGTAACTATTGTTGTACTGAAGCATTAGTAAATCACTGAATAAAGATTTTTGTATTCTATTTTATATACACGTATTTAAATACAAACACATGACAAACATTACCCTCATATTGGGTAGGTAAGTCGGGTAAAAAGGTAACATCCAGTGACAAATACGATAAAAGTGTCTTATACTTTTACACGTGTCCATTCAAGTAGTTCTAAAAACACACCTTAAGGGGGATAAAAGGATTAAAAGGTCCCTTCTAGAGTCGTTGTTGATAAAATATGTATTTGAAATCCGTAATATGACCGAAAGTTGTATAAAATGCAACTGTGAAATCATAAAACTAAAGTAATTACGTAATATTTCATAATAGATACTTATATAGAAGACCCAGGTATAAACACTTTTAAATTAAACTAAAATAAACTAATTACATATTAAATAATTATGAAAAATTAACCTAAAACTAAACACCTTAAAAAATATGATAAAATACCTAAAATATATTATTAAAAGGAGTCCCTTTAGGCAAGGTTCCAAAGATACTGGCAGCATTCCCCCTTTGAATAGCGAGACTAATTCTTTGTCCGAGGTAGCTGCCAGCTCTTCGGTCACCTGTGATGTCGACTAACCTTTTTGCTATTTCCTTAAAAAGGCTTGTAGCGCTAGGACCCCACGGACCAAGGGTCTCGACACCGAATGGGACAAAATCATATTTATCATTACGTAATTATATCTGAGAATAATTAACGTCCAGAAAAGGCTAGGTACTTGTTATTTCAACTGTAATCCAAATTTGTCAAAAAAAAATGCTAATAAAAGATGAAAGATTAGTTTGTTTATTTGTTTGCATTGAAAAGGCATCGAAGCTACTGGAATTATTTTAATATTCTTTGACATTTAGTAAGCTATTTTATGAGCAGGCAGCATACGATATTATAGACGCGAGATTGCTAGTAAATAATAAAAAAATACTATTTATACTACACCTACTCAGAAAGTGTCTTATTGCTCGTTCATAAACGGTTCTTCCTTATAAATATGCAGCGGGAAAAGTTATATGGAAGAACATTCCTGCCCTCCGGGTAAGTTGTTTTCCTGCAATGGTACCGTTTTTTTTTTTTCACAAACATTGTAACAATTGTAATATCTACTAGGTCAATCTAAAAAAGATCATTTTCCACCTTAACGTGACCGGGGATCGAACCCGATACCATCCGTGTCGCAGGCAGGCGTGTTGACCTCTGCGCCACGGAGCTCGTCAGTAGTCCAACAGTGGTACTTTTTGTGGCTAAGATGATGATGATGATGTATCCCTGGATTAATGATGGTAATCCTTGAGGGAGACCTGAATCCTGCAGTGGATTTCGTGGCTGATGATGATTATGATAAGGTTTACACAACAGGTCACAATCATAATATTGTTTATATTAAGTGCGTGTTCACACCAAACGTATAGTCAGCCGCCCATTGAGAGCAGGTACAATTCGGTATTTGCCTAATGTTAAGATTATATAAAATTTGTTTCCAATGATACTAATTTCTATCTAAAAACACTTTTAATTTGATATCGATTCGTTAATTGTTCTTAAAGCTAGTGAATATCTTTAAAAGTATGCAAATCTTAAATTACAATTATACTGTATTGTAGTCCGCTAAATTTATAGCAACTTTTATTATGAAACCATTACCACAAACGTAATATTTCGTATAGCTACCAAACAAATTTCTCACGCCGCCCATACAAAATACAAAGTTGTGACGTCACAAATATGTAGGCATTTCAGCAGTGCGTTTTCACGTCTAAAAACTAACGTCTAAAAATATGTGTCTTTAAAACTTCTATATCTGAAAGAGTTTTTTGTTTAGAAATGTATTTCGGTCACTATTGTGTTTATTTTTGGCAGGTCTTTACATAGCGATACGAAAAATTTTTTAGTCAAGTAGCCAATTGGCCCATATAATAGTAATGGCGTATTGTCGGTTTTTGGTGTGAACGAAAAAGCGAATATGTATGGAATTACAATACACTGCGTAACGCTCGCTCACTGTCGGCGGCTGACAGTCAGTTTGGTCTGAACAAGACCTAACTAGAATAAATTTGAACAAAAACCAGACGGGTACTTAAAAACGTGCACACACAGTATGACAACAATTATAAACATAGATATTCTTCTTCTTCTTATTTAAGAGCTTTATAGCTCTTGCCGATGGAGTATGCGCCAAACTTCTTTATCTTCTGCTTTAGACTTTAGTTCTTGATACGACATGAAACCAGCCTTCTTCTTAAGTTGGTCAACAAAACATAGATATATCTATACATATAATAAAACAGTAAAAATATTTTGTCTGTACATTTAGTATTTTTGACTGAAATGGATAGAGGGAGGAAATGAAATTAGGTATTCTTTTGGTTATCAAAGAATAGTTATCTAAGAAGGTTATATTACTGTCGTAAAAGAAATTAGTACACTAATAGCTTGGTTATGGCAAGCGCGCGCTATAAGCGGAGCAATTCTACAAACGAAACTATACATCCATGCACACGTCAATGTGCGAGGTAGGGTTTGAAAGATGATAGGCGAATTCATTCATTCATACCAATACAACTCCGCTTAAAAGAAGCGCCATACATGTGGTACAGTGTTAAAATCGATCTATATCTGTATTGGAATTAAAAATATTTTGGACTGTGGCATTTCCTATTCCTACCGACCGTTGAACGAATGTTAACTAAATAAAACCAGCCTATGCATATCAGGCCACGCGCAGTGTAGGGTTCCGTAGTTGTTTTTTTTTCCTGTTTATCTTAGTTGTTATTATAGTAGTATAGAAGTTGTTTAATTTAGAAGTTTGATAAAAACGCGAGCTTACAATAGCTATGTATATTTTTGTTCTTTTCAGAGAAATTTATACAATTAAAATACAAAACATCTTTATTGCGCCGTAGTTAAAACAACAAACAAAAGAAAAATAGTTACAAAACGTATGACGCAAAGGCGGACTTATTACGAAGCAAACTCTTCCAGCCAACCTTCGGGTATAGTAGAAGGGTAAGAAACATAGGTAATATTTTTAAAAGAGGATCCGAAGAAAACCGAGTAAAACCATTTTAACATGTAGAGAGGCATATAATTGTTTTAATCTACTTTTTATTTAGTCATCTTGATAAATATTTACAATATGGTAATAAAGTCCAGCCTAATCTTTAAAGGGGCGACTCAGCCCTTTAATATGAAGAACTTTTCCTATGACACTATTTATGCTGAGACTAATAAAAAATACAGCATTTTTTATACAAATTACCCGGCCGGCTGATATATTTTTGTACGGGTGTTGTAAAAATTGACCATTCCCCCCCCCCCCCCCCCCCTGATCTCCGAAACTCCTGAGCCGAAAATTTTGAAAAAATTACAAAATATAGTTCATTCCTTGAAGATTACAGGAAAAATAATAAGAATTCTATCACTTGAAAATAAAGTGGTAAACTCACTATAATAAGTTTATCTAAGGAAATAGTTCACTAAAACACCACTAGATGGCGCTAGTCAATTGAATAAAACATTTTTGCACATTGTGTGTGTGTTCACGAAGCATATTGTACGGAACCCTCATTGCGCGAGTTTGACTCACACTTGGCCGGTTTTTTTTTAATTTACAGCATTAGTCCTATTGGAAAGGTTGTTGACATTGACGGGCTGAGTCGCCCCTATAGGGATCGGACAGGGTTTTATAAACATATTGTATATGCATGCCAAATTACAGTTTCCTTGTACTTACTAGTATAGTATCTGAGCTAAACTGCGGACAGACTGACATGCATGGTGAAAGTATAAGTTTCCTTGTTTATTACGGAACCCTAAAAAGCTTTGATTGGGTGAGGTATTAATAGCGGGAAGCTTGGGGTTATTTGAACTCGCGATGGACTGTGTTTGGACGCTTAAAATGAATTGGATAGAACAATCCACATGACCTTTCATAGAAAAATAGACGTATTTTTTATGATTTTTTAGATGAATACTGAAATCTAGTAATTAATATACAGGCTGACTGGTTAATCATGTATCATACTTACGGACATAAAAAATCATGATCTCAAGTAATGTTAAAAATATAAAACCAACAAAATACTTTTTAATTATAAAGAAAAAAGTATCTAATCAAATTAATGCACAAAGTCTCGGAATGTTTGGACACCGCGTGCTTGCTACGCGAATCTAGCTAGGCGGCCCGTAGCCAATTTGCAACGCGCGAACATTGGTACCTACATATCATCGCGCCCAGTGTGAGTGTCCACACTTCTTCTTTTTATTGGATAATTTGGTCAACTTTTAAGCACGAATTTTTCATATATCTGTAACGTGAGAATCATGTACTCAGTGCCCTCTTTCAATAAGTAACATGATTTACCAATCAACCTGTGTAATATATACATACAGTCAGCCTGTATACTTAACTCTCCGTCTCAACAACTACACACTGATTTTGATGAAACTTGCCTTGTTCCCTCCAAAAGTGGTCGTTTTGATAAAACGCTATCGCTACGATGAAAGGTCATCTAAGGGCCTCAAAGTACAAATTTTAATTTTACATTTCGTTTTTTTTAAATAGCTTCTGTAACTTCAAATGGAGGTAGCCGTGGACCAAGAACAACTAATATCATATTGATAAAAAAAATGTGTATTCTCTTTTATATAAGCTTTCGCGGTCACCATCACCACGGGACTTATCGCGATTATTTTTGAGATTTGTCTGATATTTCGGCAACATTGCAGCTACCATCTTTACAGACTACCATTACCAACTATTTACCTTAGTCTGTAGTGATAATAATTATATTATCTCTTTGTCCATTTGAATTATATTTCTTACAAATCGAGGCTACTGAGTGACAATTAATTCGGGTTTGTGGTGGGAAGTCAAGGGGTGCAGTTTGGGTCTACCTTGGACGATTTTGCAAATTGATTTTGGTGGACTTTATAATATGAAATTGGTGTAGTTTGGTGTTATAAATGCTCGTGCTCGTGAACAATTTGTGAAATAGTTAAAGTGGACTGTTATATGGACTCGTATAGACTTGTCACCATAACCTACCGACCACGAGGCATCAAAGAACATACGCCATCTTTGATGCTACTTGTAACAACTTTACCGTACAACACCGATACTTAGTATCTCAATTTACTGGACATTGGCAGAATCACTGAAATATCGGTGGAAGCCATTTTGTAAAATAGAAGAAGAAGAAGACAATTAATTCTTTGTCAGTTTTAGCTCGCGCCACACCAAGACTAGTATTCCATGCAATGGAGAAGTACTTAGGCCATTAAGTCAGAACACGCGTAGTGTTAAAGTACCTACAGGGGCCATAAATAGTATATAGGTACACTACGCGTATACAAAACTAATCAGACGATCGATTTATTATGTGAATTTCATTTTTTATCGCATTGTGATCTATGTTCCTTGGCGGAATAGAAGATGTTCAGTATGGTAAGAAAAGGTACGTCCGAGAATATGGCAAGGTTATAGATTTACGGGCTATATAAATATAATCTATATTAAAGTCGTATACAGCATGTGAATTGAACCTCGACATATCAAAGGGGTAACTCAGGCCGTCAATATTAATAACTTTTTCTATGGTATCAATGCTGGTAGGTATTTAAAAAAAAGAACATAATTTTCATAGAAAATGTACAGTCAATTATTTAGGGCAAATAGAAAGAGAAAGTATAAAAAGTTTTGGATTTTGGAGAAGATTGGATTCTCAGCATTGGTCACATAAAAAAAGTTATTCATTTTGAACGTCAGAGCAGCCAACCCAAGCTATAAGCATGTGGTCTCAACGCCTTAATCGTACGATTTGTTCTCAGGGACTCGCATAGATGGCGCCACTAAACTACACAACATTGTATCTACCGTATTATGAGAATATAAAAAAATGATTCACAAAATATATTTTATTAAAAATCAAAACAATATTTTAGGCTCAATATTTTAAAATGACACCGTATATTTAGTAAGTTAAAGGCTAACGCAGATTACCGCCATCTAGTATTTAGCGCCATACATTCGCCTGCTTTTCACAACCTTAATTTGGTCCAATATTTTTGTATGAGATGGGCAGTCTATTACGTTAGTATTATATTGTCTTTGCTATAAGTAAAGGTTTTGACTGATTCGATTAATGTTAATACCAGAAATAAACTTGGCGATTCATACGCCATTTTAGCTAACTTTACGACCACAAATTTTTAAAAGGGGAAACTTTGGCAAGGCCTATTTTTATTCCGAAAAACCACCAAAGCCTATACCAACTTCTAATACTCTATTATGAACATACTTTTATATCTAATAGTATATGTTATTTTTATGCTTGTACTCTACCGTCAACTCTACCACCAACTCCACTCATGTGTCAGGGCCTTGGTTTTTAACTTCTCAATTGTTACGATTAGCTCCGATTACTGCAGCATTTTCCAGCTAAAAACCAGCCCGTAATAATTCCCGGAGTAGATGCAAGATTGTATAATGAACTGCCTCCGTAGCACAGTGCACACGCTAACCTGCATCGTGAGGGCACGTTCCAAAGGGTTAAAGTAGTTATGAACATAGCTAATACTCTACCGTCAACTCTACCACCAACTCTGCTCATGTGTCAGGGGCTTAGTTTTTAAGCGTTCAATTGTTATGATTAGCGCCAATTACTGCAGCTATTTCCAGCTAAGAACCGGCCCGTAATAATTCCCAGAGTAAGTATGATGGACGGCCGCCATTGCACAGTGGTTAATACGCCAACCTATGTTAATAGGGCATGTTCCATAAGGTTCGATTCTATCACAGGTATTCGGTTCTGAAATTACCCAAAGTCTGTTGGCGAAAAAAAAGGACTTAAAGGACATTAAGCTAGCGATTACATTGAGTTAGCACAGTAAGTTGTGAACTTAAATCGTAGGAACTACAGTAGGTACTGAAACTGCTGTACTAACTCAATCATACTATATTTTATAATAGATACTTATACAGATGTACATCAAAGACCCAGGCCAGAAATAATCAAGTTACGAGGGCACGTTCTCTACCACCAACTCTACTCCTGTATCAAAGTTTCTGCTCAATTGTTATGATTAGCGCCAATTACTGCAGCTATTTCTCAGCTAAGAATCGGCCCGTATTAATTCCTGGAGTCGATGCAAGTATGATGGACGGCGTCCGTTGCACAGAACGCCAATCTGAGGGCGAGTTCCAAGTAGGTATTCGTTTGCGGTGCTGGAGTTATTCAAGGACGGATGGCGGAATGCAAGCAACGAGCTGTTAAAACTTTCGCAAATTATATAATTCAAACATTCAAAACGTTTATTCAGAAAAAAAAGCCCTTGCAGACACTTTTCACGTCAAATCACATATAAAATTATCTTAATAAGTATTTCGCATTTACCAATTATTGCTCAAGAGCAACAGACTACTAGCGTTTCGGAACCAACTACTGTGGAGAAGAAACACCGAAAGAAACTCTTTTCAACAGTATTGGTCGCCTACTCGCTTGAAGGGCTTTGTAAGATTGTCATTAAGTATATATTTTTTTCTTTTCTTTTTTTCCATCAGTTTTCAATTTACAATATCGTGTAATACATTCATTATTTTTGTACGTGGGTGACACTGAAAGTTTTTAGAACTGGCCATTTGTAAATTATGTATTTAAAAATTAAGCTTGGATTTTGAAAATAGAAATCTTTGCCAATATTACTGAATAAAAAAAATTATTCATTTGTCAATTTTATAAGACTTAAAGACAAATTTAAAATTGTGTGTATCACGCCAGCATGAATATTACGCTAGAAAATTTCGTATAAAATATAATCATAGTATATGCTCAGTTTTTGATTTTCTAAAAACTTTCAGTTTGACCTAGTAACATGTTTTTGTAATCAAATACAAAAACAACATAACGTAAAGTAGTCTCAAAGAGGCCTAGCAGACCATTTCCCATTGGTAGCCAGCACCCGTTTACGAGTTGACGTAGGGTCTATCATAGCAGCTTCCGTAATGCCGGACCTCGGGCTCTGAAGCATCACAACAGAGGATGCAACCGGGAAAAAAGCTCGGTAATGATAATGTCAATATTACTCGTGCTTTTGAAGCTTAAGTTTATTCCCGATTGCAGTAAAAAAAATGTGCCTTGTTTGTTTGTAGCACGATTGCCATAATAGGAGTATTATGTTTTTCTTAGAGTTCACATATATATGTCGCAGTCATCTGGTTGAATTTGCTATTTGATTGAATGACTAGCGCGTTCATTGAATGACCACTTTTAATTGGATGACTAGGCCAAACTTTGATTGAACAAGCGTCGCTCAACGTCCAACTAGTTAGCGGGTTGTAACATAACCCTTTGAACATAGCGGACATAAAATCAGTCAGGGGATTCAAATTCAGTTCATTTTTTTACCACTGCGGTGCTAGTAGTTACCAAAACAAATATGGCGTCAAACAGCTCGAACAGATGGCACGATGTTGATATTTTTTTCGATTAAATTTACTTAAAACTGCGTTATTTGTAATAAAATAGTATGACATTATGGATTTACCTATTATAACGCCGCCGCCGGCTTCTTTAAAAACTAAGAAAAATGAAATCATGCTACCACCAAATATTACAAAGTCGGCTAAGATTCAACGACTTCGCTAAATGACATTCATTCAGTCAAGACGTTGAACGTTACATTCAACGACTTGACGAGCTGTCCTTCAATTGAACGTCGCCATTCAATGAACGCGCTAGTCATTCAATCAAATAGCAAATTCAACCAGATGACTGCGACATATACATGATAAAATGTATTATGGACAAATCACACAGAATGAGCTAGCCCCACTGTAAGTTGAACTTGTGTCGTACATTAAATCCGTTGATTTAATGTAACAAGTTCATTAGTTTTTAATTTACATAAGAACTTACTTTGGGGCTAGCTCAATCTGTGTGATTTGTCCGTATATATATTTATTTATTCATTTAAGTTCACTACTTACAGTGGGTATAAATATATCTTTCATCTATTTTAAAATACATATAGTATAACGATACTATATGTATTTTAAAATAGATACTTATACGGAAAAACATCCAAGAACCAGAACAATATGAAACGGATCGTTGTCCATTATGACCTGGCCGGAGATCGAATCCGGGACCCCTCGTGTCACTGACGTATTAACCACTGCGCCACGGGGGCTCTCAATTGTATTATTTGATGTCATAGCGGCAATAGATTTACTTATATGTACACATTCTGTGAAAATTTCAAGTCATTATTACGGTTGAAATAGGATAAAACCACCCACCCTATCACAGAGATGGACAGGCAGACGGACTGACAGTGGAGGCTCAGTAAAAGGGTCCCATTTCACCCTTTGGATACGCAACCCTAAAAAACAAATCATCGCAATCCAGTTAAGCGATAGAAGACTTACTTAAGAAAATTGCTCAATTTATTCGATACAAAGAAAATTCTCTGCTATCGAATACAAGTAAATATAATAAGAACATTTCATAAAATTACTGGTCCAATTCATGTTGTATTACTAACAAATTGATGTGATGTTCTGGACATATTTTATCTATGTCTGTGAATGATCATTCCTGTCGATGCAATCATGTAAAGAAAAAGAATGATATTTGATGGACTCGTCGGGGCAAATAGAGATATTATTTTCTTCTCATTTCTACTTCTTTTAAAAGTGAACAACTTCATGGTGGCAATGACATGTGTCGCGATCTTTTACAGATTGTCCTGGGACTTGAATAATTGTCTATTATCATCATCAGGCAGCCTCCGTGGTCCAGTGATTAAGGCGTTTGCCTTGTTGACCCGGAGGTTGTGGGTTCGATTCCCACGGGAAGCATACTTTGTTGAATTGTTTTCAGTTTGGTTAGGACATAATTGCAGGCATGAATCACCTGATTGTCCGGTAAGAAAGATGATTCCGTGCTTCGGAAGAACGTTAAGCCGGTGGTCCCAGCTGCCATCTGGTAGTCGTTAAAGAAACTAAGTCAGAGGCTGAGAGGCGGTTCCGAAGAACTTTGACACCAGGGTGACATGGTCGACTGACCGTGTCACCTACACGAAATGATGATGATCATCATAAGGTCTTTTATGTCTCAACTGCAAAAGCATGACCCTCTGTGCTACCAGAGTCGTTATTAGCTAGAAAAGTCAGAGGATTTGGCCTACCCTCTCCACGCTGGCCAGACGGTTTGGAGGGATAGAGGTTTGTTTGTCTATGTAAGTATGTATTATAAATTATAGTTGAGTTAGTATCCTACAACACAAGTTTGTAAGTTACGGTGAGGCTAGCTCAAACTATGTGATTTATCCCAATAAAATTTCCACATTTTCATACACTGCCGTCCAGACGAAATGTATGGGAAAGTCATTGAGATATACCTACTAGAGAAGACACCGCAAACCCTTACTTTGTCCCGTTCAACTGTGGCCATCGCGCCACAACTCACTCAGTCGGTTGTTAGCTCTTTCGCTTGTGGTACTTCCCACGATTAATAAACAAAAACTTGGTAAAAATAATAAAAAATGCCTTGGCGTGTATTGAGTTATTGCAGTAATAACTTATCGAACACTGCACAGTGCAAAGGAACAAATTTTCATCAGCAAGTACATTATTTTTTTTAATAAAAAGTCAGTATAATTACCTCCCGCCATTTTGCATTATGTTGACATGTTGCTATGGGAACGCGTGAGCGTAGCAAATATAACGCATATAAAAAAAAATTAAATTTCGAGGAATGGAACAATGCCAATATATAAGGTAGCTCCTCTAGTGTTATGTCTCAATGGGGAAAGTCATTTTTTTTTAGTTCCCAGTATTGATCCCATAGCAAAGGTTATTCATACTGATGGGCTGAGTCAATCCTTTAAGGGTATGTCAAAGGTTACACTCTGTATATCCATTTTTTTCTGGTATTAGAAGGCACGCCATAACATTATAAAAATAAAAATTTGATTGTTTAGTTTCTAACAGATCCTTAGGGGAGGCCTATGTCCAGCAGTGGACTTGTTGTGGCTGACATGATGATGATGAAACGTGCTGAACTAAATTTTGCAATTTTCCTATAGAAGGAACTTATCAGTAGGCAACATAGGCTAGAATTTACGGAGGCGAAATCACGAATAGTTTCATATAAAATTGGTCTGATTACAAGCATTTTGAAGTGTTCACGAGAATGTGCACTCATGATATTGCATTCTAAAGTCGTATAGTCGTAACCACAAAAAAATTGGCAAGAAAATTAGTGCGCTTAGGAGGAATAGCTAGACGTAGAGTCTAAAGAGCGCAGAATTCTATCATGAGGTGAAGTATTTTTTTAACCATAGAGTTAAGATAATGTCGATGGACTACTGACATATAACCTATAGATCAACGTATATGCATGCAATATTTTAACAATGCAGCGAGCAATGGTGAAACTTTTTTGTGCTATTCCCAAAGGATCTCCATCAGCTGATTGCTAGATGCGTTCCGTATATCTTTTTTTTCTTGCCTGCATAGCAGACATATTGAGGTTTCACAACCAAATGAAATGAAAAATATTTATTACTGTAGTTTTAGGTCTCCATATCCAAAGGGTGGAAACACAACCCTATTCACGAGACTTCGCTGTCCACCGGTCTATCTGTCTGTCTGTCTCTTCAAGATAAGAATTTTTCTCTCTACGTAAACTCCCCTAACAAAAGTCACCAAGCAAGTAGTGACGCGTCCTCCTTTAGAATTTTGTATGGGTGATACGAGAACTTTGTTCAGCATGTTAAATATTGCGTTTATGGCAATGGCCTTAAACAATAGTAGCTATTTACTTTATCTATCTTTTGGTAATAAATATTACATTTTAAAATATTCATACTTTTGAAATTGATTTTTTCAACCGATTTTAACCATTCTTAATTCATCGAAATAAAACTCAAAGTTACCTCAACAGTCTTAACGGTCTTTTTGAAGCATCTAATGCTTACTTAATCAGACACGTTTTTCAAAGTCATCATGCAAGTTCCCCATTAACACAGTGATCCCTTGTCTTATGTCAATATTGCCCGTTTACGTAAACAGGCAATATTACAATTTGTACTCATTTATTTTGAACAAACGTTCAATTCTAAGTAATAGTATAAGATGGAATAGGCTTATTTTTAATACTTCCGCTCCATAATCGCCTCTTGGGAAAAATGAAAATATTTTCGTAAGTATATAATATAAGCCGATGATTTCATTTTATACAGCGTGTAAGTTGACGTTCGACATTACTTTAAATAGGCTATATCATCATCATCATCATCAGGTCTTTCTAGTCTCCACTGCAGGAGCACGACCCTCTCTGTACTACCAGAGCCATATATTAGCTTGAGTAGTCAGAGGATTTGGCCTACACTCCCCACGCTGGCCAGACGGATTGGAGATGTCTCTTTGATCTTAATAAGCTTTGTTTAGCTTGTGTTTCCTTAGTCGCCTTTTACGACATCCACGGGATGACTTGGAGTGGTCCTATTCTACTCTGCCGAGAACCACACGGCTATACTATATATATAAGGCTATAATATATAACACAGCCCGTCAATATGAACAACTTTTCCTGTGCTGGGTATCCATCTATGCTGGGGTAGGGTACTCAAAAAAAGAATTGTCGTTTTCATACTTCACAGTTCAGCCGCCCGATCTACAAAAATGGGAAAGCAAAAAAAATCTAGTTCCTAGCAATAGTCCTATAGGAAAAAATTATCATATTCACGGTCTGAGTCACCACTTTAGGGAAATGTCAGGTTTACGTTAAGCCAGCTGATTCCCGCAAATTCGTATTCGCGGTTTACGATTTCATCACTTAGCCCAGTGGCCGTCAAATTGCAGCCCTTGGGCCACATGTGGCCCGCGGCCGCCGAACGACATCGCGGGTACAGCTAGCGTAAAAAAAAAGAAATGAACTCACTCCCAACCAATATTATTATTATTATAACGCGAAAGTTAGTTTGTTTGTTTGTCACGCTTTTACGCTCTATCTACTGAACGCATTATCATGAAATTTTGCATACACGTTGCTTAGAGTATGGAGAAGGAAATAGGCTACTTTTCATCCCTGAAAAAAGTACTGTCCTCGAGGAATCGACACTAACGCGAGCAGAGCTAAAAGCCGCATTGTTCAACGTTTTGATAGTAATTGAACCATAACAACGTTCGTTAATAGTCTATTTTCATTTAAGATGACGAAATAACTATATAATAAAGCGTTGCACACTAGTTGCCAAAAGTTTGCAAATAGTCTTGCTGGATGTTTTTGTTCCACTTTCATTTATGAAAGAGACCGAGAAAACATGGCTCGTCTTCGGTCTGGGTACAAGCACAAAAAGCATATAATGCATATCAATAGGGTTATTATATTCTTCTTGCATTGCACTTGAAAGAGGGACGAATTTTTTTTTTAAATCTATGACTTGAAATAGCACAGAAAAATGCTAAAGCACACAACAAGACACGTGAAAAACTAAAATAATACACAAAAACACAGATAATTACAAAAAAATAAAAATAAAACAATTGATGGCATGATAAACAAAATACAATACATGAGAGTTCTTGGCGGGAATTTTAGCGGACTACACGGTGTCTGTTTTGGATTGTTTCGCAAATTGATTCTAGTGGACTTTGTAATGTGAAATTGGTGTTGTTTTAACACCAATTTCACAATATTTATGAACAATGTGTAGAATAACTAAAATAGACTGGCATTGTGCGGCTGTAGTGAGATTTACATAGCGGGCTGGTAGTTGTCCGCCTTGCTGCGTCGTCAATGATGAAACCAGTGGATTCGCGAAGAGTTGTCGCCAGGGACTCCGTGAAAACAACGAAATGAATTACACCATCATTTCGTTGACAACCAAGAAGAATAACTCGCCAACTGGCGAAATAAATGAAGAAAGGCTCTAAAGGACTTGTATCCAGGGCCGTAAAACAATACTTAAAAAAAAATACATGAACCTATGGCTAATAGTTTTTCTCAGTTTTTCTTAGACGTGTGATAATAATTTAGTAAATACTCGTCTATCGAATGAAAACCGTACGAGAGTTTGACATAAGGTGACTCTTAAAACACCAATAACTCGCAGGACTAGGTAGGTAACAAAAACAACAACGATTTCGCGAATACATTTGATAATCTATTATTTTGCTTTGATAAAAAAAAGTATGAAATGTTAACTACTGTTCTACGCGCAGCGCATACCCGCGCTAGCGTCGCGTCGTCCTTTCGTACGAATGAAACGTAGCATTAATAATAAAAAAAAATAATGTATTGATTTATCTTAAATTATCTTGTTCTTCTGCGAGCTTATTGGTGTTTTACAAGTAACCTTGTAAAACTCAAGCTCATTTAGAGGCACGTGGCGTTGCGCGGAACATCGTGCACAGCGTTGCGCGGTGCGTTGGGCATCGTGTGAAGAGATTTATGTTTACGGTAAGGCATGCGTAACTACCGCGGCATTACATGTACAATCTCAAATATATGAAGCTATATTATATACTTACTTTAGTTTGCGGAGACGCGGCACGTTGGGCGTGGCGTTTGAAGCTGCACAGGCTGCATCAAGTTACGCTTAATTTGCTTAATTGTACCATTTAGGCGGAAAGCGTAAATAAAAAGCAATACTATCATGATAACACTAAAGTCGGTTTTTGGTTGATTAGATACAATTTAGTATCAATTGTCAAGTTGTGTCAATTTCTTTACCCCAGACTCACCTTGTCTGCCAGCCGCGTTTTCCGCAGCGTACGTCACACAATCAAATGTCATAATACCTCGACAAGCTAACGCGCAAAAAATTGCCCCGTTGTAAACTGTCCCATACTTTGGCATATATTTGAAAATGCCGCGCGACGCGCTGCCTCTCCATAAGCGAGGCCTCACTTAGCTAACTTAATCTATGTCTACTTTATTCCGGATTGTTAGTACTATTAGTAGTCGTGGGTTATTTTCATATCTCTTTATACATAATTATGTAATTAACTTTCTATACGTAATAAGTAATTACTTATTAATTAATTTTCAGTCACCTCAATGATAATCGTAAAAGTTGCCTATTTTCTGCATACTTTTATGATTGTACTATGTAAAGGTAGGTTAGATTCGTGCTAAAAGCATTATTATGCCAAACCTGTTAGGCCTTCTAATAAATTTAGAAGCTGAAGAGGTTCGGGCTAAGCCCCATAAAAACTGTTAGTAATGAGATGGTTAGAGAGATCTGATGGATGATCTCATACCTTCCTCACGCGTGGGTCTAAGGTTCGATTCTTGCCATCTCGGAATTTCGTAACTGTCGCATATTCCGGCACGTTCATAGGTCTCTGGTTGCCATACTGTTGAGGAAAAAAACAAAAGACATAAACAAACATAAATTAAGCGAATTGATAAAACAAGTAATATAAAAAGCAGGTTAAAAGCCTGTCGCGAAAATGTCTATCTTGCAATGACGTGCAGTCATCATCAGGTCTTTGTTAGTCTCCACTGCAGAAGCAGGACCCTCTCTGTACTACCAAAGCCATATATCAGCCAGAGCAGTCAGAGAATTTGGGCTCCGTGACGTGCAGTCCATAATACTAAGAGACGCTGTCTACCTAGCAGTCGCTAAATAATCTACAGTTATACTCTCACAAACATGGACCTAGGAATAATATGGACCAGGCGCTGAGGACATCACAAATGATGCCAAATTTGTACTAGTGTGGCATAAATTGGTACTAATTCAACATCTGGAAGAATTTGAATTTCAAACACGGAAAATTGCTTGTATTTATAATATCGATGTGTGCGTGAGCTTGTGTCGCAACTAGTTTGGATGCATTGATGTTTGCGTCACTTTTACGTTTTTTAGCGGCCTATGCTGATTATTCTTAGATCCTTGCCTACAAAAAGTGTGCATGGCGCGTATTAAAAATTACTCGGGCAATGAGCTACTTTGAGGCTGATTTTCATCAAGCTGAGTTCCACCTAAGCTCCTCACGAACGTCTCGAAAACATTATTTTAAAAATCTCACTTTCCTTCCACGCAATCATTAAAAATCACATACAACGATAGGGACTCGTCTTTGTAGGTGAGCCAGTAAACATCTTTCATAGAAAACACACATGCAACGTGAACATGGATGTAGGCGTAAAATTAATAGACGCAAGCTTGTGATGCGTTCATTAAGGCGCTGTATATTCGCTGTATGTTCATTAACACTAACGCTACCCAGCAATTTAGGATTAAAATAATTATTGCTGGGTGGTGCTAGTGTTACTATATACAATATAATGCCTTAACGTTATATTTCTCTCAGTAATTGAACGAGGGTTCTCGCTGATCTCTCTGTCTCTCTATCTCTGATTGTTGCCGAAAGTAAAAAAATAAAAGTATTGACTAAAAAACTTATTACGATAATTACTGACATCATCCTCTTAGTTTGCCATAAAGTGAGTCAGTACCCGAAGCATGGCGCGAGACACCGTTTAGCGCGATAAACTATCGCAATCTCGCTCTTTATTATAACAAACAAACATATCAATAGTCGATAAACGTTTTCGCTTTCTGAGTAAAAAGTTTATGTAACATTTTAAAAATCAAAATCAATATTGCAGGCGGTAGTTTTGCATTGTCTCATACAAATGCCAGCATAGTCTACTTATACTTAGTCTAGTAATATAAGGTGATTTAGTTTAAGTCTGTAGCAATTGCGACAACATCATCATAATTATTTAAGTCCAGCGACCGCCACAATTCTGACAACCTTTAAAATAATACTGACAGTGTGCAGTGTCTTGAACAAAATGTAGGTATACACAGAATGTCATCCAGTGAGCCTCAGAATTCAGAAGTATGACGCCAACTTCTGATAATGTATAGCCGGTCTAAATATTGCGTTGCGTTGTTGCGATGCGTTATAATAGAAAAAAAAAATTATTAACAATGTATCTAGCGTCGAATGAGCTTTCAAAACTTCAGTGCCGCTTGAAGAGAAGGCAGAGTGACCTCAAACTCTATAGGTAACATCTCCCATAGGAGGGACGCACCTCGGCTTTGGGCGTTGCCTCTGTCTTGTCTCTCCTCATATTGCCTGAAGGGCTGCCATCTTAGATATGCTTGAAAAGCCGATCTCATTTATTCATTTTCGTTTGAAAATACTCTGTGCACTTTCAATTTCCCAACGCCCACCTATGATTCAGACACAAGCTTTATATTAACTACTAAGACAAAAAACAAATGCATTTACATGTCTATATTTTTTTTTAATCTTAAAAAAATTATTGGCTTACGTGCCATCAAGGCGTTGAGTAATGTAAAGGCCTGTCTTGTAGTGGCTAGGGTAAGTTCGAACACCGCTAAGTACGCTCCGTCCGTACCTTAGCGGTGTTCGAACTTGCCAGGGCAGGCGCGAGCAGCCGCCTATTACGTAACTGCGTGAAATACACGGAGGCTAGAAACTACACCGTGATAAACCTATAAATAGCTAAAGCCTATGTAGAGTAGCAACTTTTGTCTGATCGATCGAAAATTCCGGTGTCAGAAGAGCTTGTCTTGGGTCGGGTGCAAGTCGTTCGAAACCGCAGAGCTTTTAATAGGAGCAAAACTTACTACTCCATGTACTCTTATCCAGTGACGAGTGTATCGTCAAGTGGGATTCGTTTGGCTATTCGGATCAAAAGAGGGATTGGAGTAGGACAGACATAAGTGATTGAAAAGACCATTATGGCTAGCTCCAAGTTGGCTTTTGCTACTTCCCCGGACTTTTGAGGTGAGGACAGAGTGCCCTCAACCTTCAAGGCGAACATCACCAAAGGACCCCAGGACAAACTTAAGAGTTGCCTGTATGCATAAGACTTGAAGGGACAGCAAACTCTCAAATGCTAAGATTTTCGGATTTTCTTGACTCATGCCTGATGGGCCGTGATTTGCCTGTAAAGCCTGACGGGCCGAACTGAAAGCCGAACATTCGATCGAAGTAAAGCGTACTCTACTCTAATCCGGTGGCAAGAGCGAGGGGGTCGTTAAAAGGGATTTGTCTGGCTATTCGGAGCCTAAGAGGGTTTCGAGTACGTCAGACAAAAGTACTTGTAAGCACTATGTAGCTAGCTCTACTCTAAGTAAGCCTCGCTACTTCACCGGACTCTTGAGGTGAGACCAAAGTGCCCTCAACCTGTAATGTGAACATTACTAACGGGTCTCCAGGAGGAACGGACCTTAGCTTTGAGCGCAAGGCTTGTAGATACAGCAAATTCTCAAACGCTGAGATTTTCTAATTTTGGAATAAATCATTCATTGATTCATGCCTGACGGGTCTTGATATAGCTGCATAGCCTGAAATGCTAAACTGAGGGCCAAGCTTTCAATCGAAGCAAAGCCTTCTCTACGCACTCTAATCCGGTGGCGAGTGCGAGGAGGTTGTTAAGAGGGATTTGACTGGCTATTCGGAGCCGAAGAGGGATTTGAGTAGGACAGACAATAGTACTTGTAAGGACTATGTAGCTAGCTCCAAGTAAGCCTCGCTACTTCACCGGACTTTTGAGGTGAGACCAAAGTGCTCTCAACCTGTAAGGTGAACATCACTTACGGGTCTCCAGGAGGAACGGACCTTAGCTTTGGGCGCAAGGCTTGTAGATACAGCAAATTCTCAAACGCTGAGATTTTCTGATTTTGGAATAAATCATTCATTGATTCATGCCTGATGGGCCTTGATATAGCTGCATGGCCTGAAAGGCCAAACTGAGGGCCAAGCTTTCAATTGAAGCAAAGCCTTCTCTACGCACTCTAATCCGGTGGCGAGTGCGAGGAGGTTGTTAAGTGGGATTTGTCTGGCTATTCGAAGCCGAAGAGGGATTTGAGTACGACAGACAATAGTAATTATTGTAAGGACTGTGTAGCTAGCTCCAAGTAAGCCTCGCTACTTCATTGGATTTTTGAGGTGAGAACAAAGAGTCCTCAACCTGTAAGATGAACATCACTAACGGGTCACTAGGAGGAACGAACGTTAGCTTTCGGCACAAGGCTTGTAGATACAGTAAACACTCCAATGCTGAGATTTTATGATTTTCAAATAAGTCATTTGTTTATTCATGCATGATAGGCCTTAATATGGCTGCATAGCCTGAGGGGCTGAACTGAGAGCCTAGCTATCAGTCGGAGCAAAGCCTACTCTACGCACTAGAATCCGGTGGCAAGCGCCAGGGGGTCTTTACCTTAAGTTAGATTGGTCTGGCTATTCGGAGCCGTAGAAAGATTGGGAGACAGCTGAAAGTATTTACCACCACGCTGAAATAAATTGATTCTCGCTTCAATTTTGAAGCTGCTCACCTCCATCTCCACGGAGTTGATTTGAGCGGGGTGGTGTGGATGCATGTAGAGATGATTCCCCGCAAGGGTGTGTCGGCGCGGGTCATCGCGGCGAGAGGGGCGACCCCGTGTCGGGCCCCGGCTTGCTTCACCATCTGATAGGCCGCCTGGGGACAAAACAGATTAAATTAAAACAGTGCCAATATGTCAATCATCATCATCATCAAGTCTTTTTAGTCTCCACTGCAGGAGCACGACTCTACCGTCTACCAGAGCCAGATGTACGTTAGCTAGAGCAGTCAGATGATTTCGCCTACATTCTCTACGCTGGCCAGACAGGTTTATAAGCTTTGTTTAGCTTGTGTTTCCTAAGTCGCCTTTTACGACATCCACGAGAAGACTTGGAGTGGAGTAAAGTAAGTCCTTCGCCGTGTGGTTCCCGGCAGGGTAGAATAGGACCACTCCAAGTCTTCCCGTCGTCGTGGAAGGCGACTTAGGAAACACGAGTGGCTGTGGTAGTACAGAAAGGGCCATGCTCCTGCAGTGGAGACTAAAAACGACCTGATGATGAATACAAATTCAAACTCAATTATAACTTTAATCATCACCGTTACCCTCACTCCAATATGGTCTCTATTGCCTAGAGAAAACATGACACAGTAGATCGTCTGAGACTAAAGTAATAGTATCATTTTCGTAGTTCGTAGATGAAATTACCAGAACGTCCCAAAAACCCAAAAAATAGGACCTTTGTTATTGGTTTTGTAGAGAATGATAACATTACTATGTAGTTCTGAGAAAACAGTATTTTATATAAAATCCATATAAACCACCGCGCGTTATTGTGTTGTACATAAAAAACTTACAGACTACAGACATATATTTCTTCACAAAGCCTTAGCAAAGCTGTATTTGTACCTTTAAATCTATCTATTCAGTGAGATTTTGCTTTCTCTTGAATGAGACTATGATAAATAAATCGGCCAAGAACGAGTGGACTCGCGCACGAAGGATTCCGTACTATTATCTTTAAAGCATTATCTATACAACATTTGACTTAAATACTTATTTATGCTTTAAGTAAATATACGACATAATATTCTGTGAATATTTCAAGAGTCTAGCTGTTACCGTTATTAATAAAGAGGAAAAAAACGTGGAAAAAAAACACGTTTGTTGCGTGGGAGCCCCTTTTAAATCTTAATTTTATTCTGCGAGCTCCGTGGCGCAGCGGTCAACACGCCTGCCTGCGACACGGATGGTCCCGGGTTCGATACCCGGCCAGGTCAAGATCAAAAATGATCTTTTTCAGATTGACCTGGGTCTTGGATGTTTGTCTATATAAGTGTCTATTATAAAATATTTAATGTTACAGCGGCAACAGAAATACTTCATCTGTGAAAATTACATCCCTCTACCTATCACAGTATATGAGAAACAGTCTGGTGACAGACAAACAGACGGACAGTGAAGTCTAGTAAATAGGGTCCCGTTTTTATACTTTGGGTATGGAACCCTAAAAATACCGTTGGATGATCGCTTCATTGTTCTCTTGCCTACAAAGCCTGTATTGATAAAAAAAGATTCAGCCAAGTACAAGTGGGAGTCGCGTACCAATGACACAAAAGGTATTTCTATTTAGTTTTTACTAAAATGTACGATATTATAATTTATTTTCTTTTAAAATTCATCGCACCACCCTATACATATATCTCGGATTGGTCTCAAGGTATGACTGGCAGAGAATGCCTTATGGCATTAAGTCCACCTATTTGTACATATTTCCGTGCAATAAAGTTTTAATAAATAAATATTTTCCATAACTTGTTCAATGCGACTATGTTTTCGACGATTTTTTTTGTGTTTCTAAGTAATCCCTATTAAATAAAATTAATTAATACGGATTTTATCGCGTTTATTACATTATTTAGGACACAACAGACAACAGACTTATCTGTTGTCTTCAGAATGTATGAAAAAATTGAACCTGCTTATTAAAGCTATCAAAATACACAGTGAAAAAATTGTATACATATTTGTAAGTTTAAATTAATTTAATACGGATTTAATCGCGTTTATTACATTATTTAGGTGTATAAATTTTATTTAAATGTGTAACAATCGCGAAAACATTAACCCCTATTAGTTTTGGATCTCTTACGAATATTCAATTTTTTCACTGTATATTTTGATAGCTTTAATAAGCAGGTTCGAATTTTTCATACATTCTGAAGACAACAGATAAGTCTGTCGTGTATTATTAATAAAATTAATATAAAGGGACAAATCAAACAGATTGATACCCATCCTTTACTACCCCCGCAAATTTATCGACTTTTGCCTTTTAAAAAAGTAGCAGCATCAAAATTTGTTCATATTGACGGGCTAAATTGCCCTTTAAGGGTATTTATGGTAAATTTATATCAGCCAAAATACATCTTACACACAGAATGCATTCTTAGTCATTTTGAAAAGACGGGCTCTTCTCTGTGGAGTAATTTCCAGACTTCTCTACCTTCGGCTAATTGTTTTATTATCAGGTTTTCACGTTTTATGAATTTATAATTTTTCAAGACTTAAAGCAATCGGACTTTTTTCCATCATAACCTTACCAGGACTTGATCCCGAGGACCTTTGAGTCAATTCACCGACATTTCAAGTGAGGAGGAGGATCTGAGCCAAAGAGCCCCATGTTCAAGAGAAAAAAGATCTTGACTTTCTGATAGACAAACGGACAGGCTGACCACCGAGTTATAATCAAAGCCTCCATTACACGCGTAGAGTAGACGGTAGAGTACCAACTATACTACTACCTATACATACATGAGGAAACAGCATCGATAGAGTACTAGAATTAGATAAAGTAGAGTGACTAGCACCGTGGGTAAAAAACAAACACGTTTGTTGTATGGGAGCGGACCTGTTATAGCAGCAACAGAAATACATCATCTTTGAAGATTTCAACTGTCTGTATAGCTATCACGGTTCATGAGATACATTCTGGTTACAGGTAGACGGACAGACGGCGAAGTCTCAGTAGTAAGGTCGTGTTTTTACTCTTTGGGTACATCATTATCATCATCATCAGGTCTTTCTAGTCTCCACTGCAGGAGCACGACCCTCTCTGTACTACCAGAGCCATATACTAGCCTCAGTAGTCAGAGGATTTGGCCTACACTCTCCACGCTGGCCAGACGGGTTGGATAGGTATCTTTGATGTTAATAAGCTTTGTTTAGCTTGTGTTTCCTTAGTCGCCTTTTACGACATCCACGGGATGACTTGGAGTGGTCCTATTCTACTCTGCCGGGAACTACACAGCTAACGTCTTTGGGTACGGAATCCTTAAAATCAGGTCAATCAAAAATACGGAAAGGTCAAAAGAGATGGCAACTAATAGGGAAAAATGCTGTCCCGACCCCAAAAAAATAAGTTGGATTAACTGAACAAAGAAGAAATATAATCGTCTTAAATTTACCTGTATAGAGAAACAGTTACACTGAGAACTTTTATACGTTTTACGAAAAAAATAATATATCTATTAATTTTACGCACTATTAAATCCATAAAGAAAATCACAAAAATAATCTTGCTTTAGTCTTTCACTTCTATGATAGACTTATTCACCTTTCATCACAAATAATACTTTTAATTAAAATAAATTCACGATACTAATTTCCACTTTTCACAAAAAACAATAATTTGAATTAAATCAATGCACATGTATTTTTTTATCCGACGGAAAAATAAAATGTAAGTATGTATTAAAAAAGAATCTTCCACCCACTGACCCGGATCACTCAGTAGATCGGTACTGAATATTACATACTTTTTGCACTATCCTCTATAGCGTAAACCGAAATAAATACCCTACTTATGCGCTTACGCAAGCCAAGACGCGCGACTGAACGCGCGGAGTCGGCGCTGTACTCCTGAATGTACTCAATTCCACGCTCATCAATAAAGCCCAAAATAGAAGACGCGAGCTTTAGGATCGACTGTAAAAAGGGTTGTTGAACGCGTGCTTTTTGCGGTTGAGAGTTCAGGAAATGAAAGGAATGAAACGAACTGAAATAAATTTAAATAAGATGAGATGAAGTGAGAGAAGAGATGAGATGAGGCGTGATGATATGAGATTAGATTATATTAGACAACATGAGAAGAAATATGATGAAATGAAATTAATTTAAACTTTATTAATTAAACTAGCTGTTACCCGCGGCTTCGCCCGCGTGATATAAGAGTAAAGCCTTTGTCTTTTTTAGTACCCTAACTTAATAATGTGATCATGTGAATGATGATAGGTTCGCCGTTTGGTTCCCGGCAGAGTAGAATAGGACCACTCCAAGTCTTCCCGTGGATGTCGTAAAAGGCGACTAAGGAAACAAAAGCTAAACAAAGCTTATAAACATCAAAGAAACCTCTCCAACCTGTCTGGCCAGCGTAGAGAGTGTAGGCCAAATCCTCTGACTAGTCAAGCTAATATATGGCTCTGGTAGTATAGAGAGGATCGCGCTCCTACAGTAGAGACTAGAAAGACCTGATGATGATGAGGTTCAGTAGATACGGCGTGAAAGCGTTACAAACAAATACACAAACATAAATGTAACGCAATGAATTTGAATAAAAAGAGATACATGTTGTATTTCTTTTTAAAGGACATATTATTATTTTAATATTTTTTTTAATAATGTCGAAAACGACAAACTATTCGAGTTTCGGAACAACTACTGCTGAGAAGAAGAAACCGAAAAAACACAGTCCAGTTTTGGTTAAATATTCGTTATGTTTTAAATATGGTACAAAATGATTTATAGGTATTTTTTGCATCCACAATGCTGCCCGCGAGGAGTTTTTAACCATTCATCATCATTATCAGGTCTTTTTTAGTCTCCACTGCAGGAGCACGACCCTCTCTGTACTACCAGAGCCATATATTAGCTAGAGCAGTTATAAGATTTGATTTGATTTGTCATTTAAAATATTGTCCTGCAAAGCCCTAGACAAACCATCAAACTATTTTAAACCATTACTTATTTCTTAATTTATTAAGAGAATGGCACAAAATTATTGTGGGGATGTATCAATTTTCAGGAGTCCAGTGTATTTAAACTAAACCAATTGAAAGATGAAAAAGATAATTTATGGCTCTGGTAGTACAGAGAGGGTAGGGGCGTCCCCTTAATTATTATTTTTATAATTTATTTTATTATGTTAGAAATTTTTGTAATAGCCGCAACAGAAATACATCATCAGTGAAAATTTTGACTACCTAGTCACGGCTAACAAGATACAGGTAGCCTGGTCATAGACAGATGGACGGACAGACAGTAAAGTCTTTGTATGTAATAGGGTCCCATTTATACCCGGAACCCTAAAATCCAGATATAGCAATTAATAAATAAAGAATCCCCTGACAGCTCTGGCTAATATATGGCTCTGGTAGTACAGAGAGGGTCGTGCTCCTGCAGTGGAGACTAAAAAAGGCCTGAATAGGAATTAATTGAAAGAGAACGAAAACATAATTTAAAATATTGTCCTGCGAAGCCTCAGATAAACCATAAAACTATTTTTAACTACTGTTTACAATTTAAAGTGAAAACGCTTTTTTAAGGGCTGTTGGCGAACATGTCGTTGCATGCAAATTAAAATATAAAATCTGCTTAGGCAGACAGGATAAGTCCTATCCTAGCAAATAATATAAATGCAAAAGTGAGTTTGTTAACTTGCTTGTTTGCTACGGTTTCACGCCGTAACAACGGAATGGATCTGTACGAAATTTTGCATACATATTCTAGGAGGTACGGAGAAGAACATTATTATTTAATATACATTAAATCTGGAAAGTAACTGTTCCTGAGGGATTGTGATTGACGCGAGTAGAGTCGCGGGCAAAAGCTGGTAATGATTTTAATAATTTTCAAGATATTTTTTTAAACTAATATTAATATAATAATAATACATATTTCTTTGTCACGCAAAAATCGACTGCCCTACGCAGAAGTCAAGTATCTCAGTTTCGGGATAAATTTCATTTATAGTAATCCTAACTAAATAAATATATAGGGACATATCACACAAATTGAGCTAGCCCCACAGTAACTTGTGAACTTGTGTCGCAGGATACTAACTCAACGATACTTATATTTTATAATATATACTTAAATTGATAAACATCCAAGACCCAGGTCAATATGAAAAAGATCTTTTTCCATAGTGACCTGACCGGGGATCGAACCCGGGACCCCCGTGTCGCAGGCTAGCGTGTTGACCGCTGCGCTGCGGAGCTCGACCAATACTTTATATTTTAATTATATATTTTTTTATTTTAGAACTTCTTTACGTGTTGATGGTACAAGTTACATTTCAGAACTTCAATATCGGGCCATATCAATAGCTCTAACATTTTGGAACAAAGAGCAAATTTATTTATTTATTTAATATAAAGGCAAATAAAATAGTTTATCATCATATTAATACAACAAATAAAACTATTACAACTAAAGTCTTAGGCAATAATCCTAACCTTATTACAAACGGTTACAAATTATTTTGTGCCGTGTGGTTCCCGGCAGAGTAGAATAGGACTAATCCAAGTCATCCCGTGGATGTCGTAAAAGGCGACTAAGGAAACACAAGCTAAACAAAGCTTATTAACATCAAAGAGACCTCTCCAACCCGTCTGGCCAGCGTGGAGAGTGTAGGCCTAATCCTCTGACTACTCAGGCTAGTTTATGGCTCTGGTAGTACAGAGAGGGTCATGCTCCTGCAGTGGAGACTAGAAAGACCTGATGATGATGATGATGATGATGATGATGATGATGATGATGACAAATTATTTGTTATAGTATCTTTTTCTGTTTGTTTAATCTAAGCTACATCAAGTAACTAAGTTTAATATTACCATTTGAAATACAAGTAATTCTAATCAAATACTAGTGGTGTAAACTGCTCCAATAACAGATACTTGACTTTGCAAAGACGATGCTAAAACAAGTATCTATCTGAGAGAGTCATCGCTGCGCTTCATATAGACGTAGACGTGTTTGTCATTTTAGCAACAATTTATTAATCAACTCACCTTTTACTTTAAACCTTAAAAATCATTACGTTAAAGTTTCATTTGGAGTATCAAACGACTATAAGTGGTAAACGGAGAGTGAAAAGGACAGGACATCACTATTCGCATCACATTCCACGTAAGAATCACACGAATCAAACGTCATCAACAACTTACTCATTCAAGCACAGTATATGCAAAAAAAAGAGATGCCACTCCAACGCTCGCCACCTTCGGGTACTTACTCTTCACAACCTAACTTAAGTACACTTGATGATGAGGAATCAAAAGTGAGGATAACAAGGAAGAGGAAAAATCCAGAAAATGATAGATTTGCGGAATTTTGTGCAGATATGAAAGTAAGTTTTCAAAAATTCCAATTGATACAAGAAACAAAATATGATAATCTGGTTAAAGCAATTGAAGCGCTAACCGTACAAAATACTAAATTAATTGAAAGTAATGGTGAGATAGAAAAAATTTTGCAGCAAAATATGGATCAACAAAATGAGTTAAAGAAAAAAGTTTCAAGTCTAGAGGCAGAATGTGCAGATGCTCACAACAAGATTAACATACTGGAGGAGCAATTAGATCAACTTCAAAGGAACCAGTTGAAGACTGTCTTAGAAGTAAGAAATGTACCTAAAGAAGAAAATGAAGATTTGAACGGGATCGTGACTAAGATGATGAAGGCTGTGGATAGTGAAGTAAATATGCATCATGTCAGTCAAGTATATCGTGGAGGTAAAGGAAACGCTCCAATTGTAATTGAATTTAAAAACTTTTCTCATAAAATAAAGCTTCTAAAGTCAGTAACAACATATAATAAATTTAATAAAGACAGTAAATTAAATTGCAAAGATTTGGGCTTAGGAACGTCTTTATCTCCTATCTATATCTCTGACAAACTGACACCTAAAACAAAAACGTTACTCGCAGCGGCCAAACGATTCGTCAAGGATGGGTCGTTTGGATACTGTTGGGTGTCCAAAGGAGTTGTATTGTTGAGAAAAAGTGATAACGAAACTCCGATTCGTATTGAAAAGCTTGGAGATTTAGATAAGCTCAAATGTGGCGGTAGGTCAGATTGACTATATGATGCTCACCATCAACTGCTTTTGCTGATTTTTTTGTTTATTTTCTATTGTTGGACCTGCCCTTATTTAAACATTTTACTTTTTACCAATATTGTTCATGTGTCAACAAATATAGTATGCTCAGTTACTGTATATAGTGTATTTACCTATATGTATATATGTAACCCCACTAATTGTATTTATATATTTAACCCTATATTATTTGTAGCTTTAAATGTCTACCCAAGTAATGCTAAAATTTCGAGTAATATCACAACACAGTTTCAAAGTATTGCACACAGTGAAGTCTACGTGGTTGGAGCCAAATGGTCAGGAACGTCAAAATCCCAATTATTTTTGTCACTCTTATTTATATATATAACTTTTGAACAAATAAAACCAATATGATAAATGACACACAAGAAGTGAACACTGACATTGATGTCAATGTTAGTGTTGGTGAAGCGTACCTGATTGATGAAGCTGCTGACTGCCGAAGTCGACTGAGTCAATATCATAGCAATCTTAATATAATTGTACAGAATATTCGAAGCATTGATTGTAATTTTGATGATTTTACAATTCACCTTGCAAGACTGAAAATTAAGTTCGATCTCATAATTTTGACGGAGTGTTGGCTTCCACATTTAAATAATATACCAAGCTTACCCAATTATATTTGCCATTCATCTAAAAATTACAAAAATCAAAATAGTGGCGTTGTGATTTACACTAATGAAAATTTAAATGTTAAAGTTTATGAACCTAATTTAGTAGATGCTGATTGTTTAGTTGCTGAAATTAACAACCAATATGCAATTATAGCAATATATAGATCACCCTCAGTGTATAATATTGACCGGTTCAAAGAGTCCTTGGATAATATTTTATATAAACTCAGACATTTCAAAAATCTTATAGTAACAGGGGATATAAACATAGACATAAAAGAAGGCAATCAAGAACCAAGAACTCCTGATTACTTAAATCATCTGTCTATGCACGGTTTACTGCCTAGTCATACCTTACCAACCCGAGATTCAAAGTGCTATGATCATTCTTTTCTTAAAGTAGGTTGTACAGCTACTACACTTGTTTGTAACTCAACCATTACGGATCATTCTTCTGTTCTTATTGCAATAAAAGGTCAGAAACCGGTAAAAAGAAAATGCAGATTTATTTCTAAAATAGATTACGTTAAAGCTATTAATGAACTTAAAAGTATAGATTGGTCGGAATTCTATAATAATACGGATCCTGAAGAAGCAACTAATAAATTTCTTATTATAATATCAAGTACTTTAAAAAATTGTACCATTAAACAGAAAGTTAATAATAGGAAGGCAAATGTAAAACCGTGGATGACCCCGGGCTTAGTTAAATGCATTAGATGGAGAGACAAATTGCACGCCAAGTTTAGAAAAGATCCTAATAATATTGTTCTACATGTAACATACAAAAGGTACAGAAATTACTGTAATCAACTGCTTCATAAAATTAAAACAGAATATGAGAAATCTGAAATACGCAAACATAAATATAATATTAAAAACACATGGAAAACAATAAGCCAGATATGCAATCTAAGTACTAAATCTACGACTGCTCTAGAACTGCTGTGTATTGAAAATACTCCTGAGGCTTCAGTAAATGCCGTAAATAAACATTTTACCAATGTGGGAAAAGTACTTGCTACTAACATATTGTCTAGATTGGGCAAAAGTGAAGGAGATTTATCTCGTAATTTCAAGTCTACTCGTAGCCCACTAAATTCAATTATAATGTTACCTACAGACGAGTATGAGATTAAAAAAATTGTAATGTCCCTTAAAAATACCTCAGCTACTGGTTGGGATGGAGTGTCATCAATTTTTATCAAAAAAGGCATAGATTACCTTGCAAGACCAATCTCATTCCTATGCAATTTGTGTTTCTCAACGGGCATCTTTCCAAAGGCACTAAAAATGTCAATAGTCGTACCAATTTATAAATCAGGAAATAGAGACAGTGTCACGAACTACAGACCAATATCTCTTCTTCCAACATTAGCCAAGATAATTGAAAAAGCCATCAATTCGAGACTTTTAAATTATCTCGAATCTAACTCTTTCTTTTCTTCCAATCAGTATGGTTTTAGAGAAAAGCTTTCGACTTCTAATGCTATTGAAGATTTGATTCAACATGTCACGCAAAATTTGGATAACAAAAACAAATGTGTAGGTGTTTTCTTAGATTTCGCAAAGGCGTTTGACACTGTCTCTATTCCTAGACTGCTACATAAATTGGAATACGCAGGTATACGTGGTGTACCTCTTAAACTATTTCAATCCTACCTTAGCGATCGTACCCAATCCGTAGCAATCGATGGAGTAATTAGTGAACCACTTAACATTAATTTTGGTGTACCGCAGGGCTCAGTGCTTGGACCGACCCTTTTTCTAATATACCTTAACGATATTAGTGAAATTAATATGGCAAACGCCAAAATAATATCTTTTGCCGACGATACTGTTCTCCTGTTCAATGAATCATCATGGGATGAGGCCCAAAAAGTAACTGAGGCTGGAGTAAAGACTGTTATTGATTGGCTTGACAATAACTTACTTACAATAAATTTTGAGAAAACCAAATACATAACTTTTAGCATTTATGACAATAAACAACCGTTAAATTTCAACATTAAAGCTCACTTAAATTCTTGTAATATTAATTCGTCTTGTAATTGTTTGACACTAACAGCTGCCTCTTCCATCAAATACTTAGGTGTAATTATAGATCGTAATCTTAACTGGAAGTGTCACATAGAAATGCTTAGTAACCGAATAAGAAAACTTATATGTATTTTCAAGAAAATAAGACACGTCCGGGATCCAAGTATAAATAGGATAGTATATTACTCTTTATGTGAGTCTCTTTTAACATATGGCATCACAACCTGGGGTAGTGCTAAAAAAACTAATCTTATTAGAGTAGAACGGGCACAAAGAGCAGTAATAAAAGTTTTAAATTTTAAAAAGATTTATTATCCAACCTCAGAACTATACAAGGAATTTCCTGTACTGACTGTTCGTCAGCTATTTATACGTCAAATAGTTCTGAGGCAACACCGAATCACACCACCTGCAGTTATTTCAAGAAGGCGTCGCGCTACGGTTTATTTAGTACCTCGTTTTAAAACTATGTTTGCTCGGAATTGTTTTTCATATTTGGGACCTTGGATATATAATAAGCTTGGCCAAATAACTACTCAGTCTCTTAGAGATAAAACACAGAAATCTTGCAAAAAAATTATAACAGACTACTTATTAAAATTAGACTATGAAGCTACAGAAACTATATTACAAGTATTAATCTAAAACTAACTTATTTTACTTATGCATACATATAAATATACGCGCACTCTTATATATACATTTATAAATATACACGTACTCTTAAATATAAAACTATACACGCAGACTCATATATTTATAATATATATATCATATCTTATTTCTTTTTACCTCAAACCTATAGATTTAAAATACAAACTCAGCTTAAATATATTGTTAGATGTATCTCAGTGAGAATAAATGGGAAATTTATTTGTTGTTAATGTGTTATATAAGTATAATGGCATAAAACTTGGCATAAAACTAAAAATGCATATAAAAAAATCCTTCTCTTTTTACTGTTTAAGTGTTTTTTTTTAAACCATTAATATCTCATTTCTATAATTAATATTAACTAAAAAAAATAAAATGAAAAAAAATTGATACTATACTTATTACTCGGAAAAAGCTTAGTTTTTGTGGTACCTAGTGTGGCTTAAGTTGACACTCAAATAGTGTTCTTAAAACAACCATAGACTTTGTTTACATTACACTAGATAAGTTTTATGTATTAAGTTAGCGTATACTATACTTGTTTTTGCCTTACGTACTTAGTCACCAATTATCAATGAGCCGTAGTATCTCAAACAAGCTCACTAATCACGTCTCAATATATAATGGTCACTGTGGACGATGATACCTACACTGCCGCAACACAGTTTTTTTACTAGTGCGGAGAGTAGCCGTCATTACCTGCTGTTACCACCTATCAAGACTATCATAATCTACCTCCATTGGAAATGTTACGTTGCAAATACAACAAAATATATTTTTATTTGATTGTTTTGTTAAGTTAGTACTTGTACTGCTACTTTATGATATGCCTGTAAGATTAGTTGGTAATTCTGTTGTAACAGCTATACAATGTTCTTTAAAGCAATAAATAAATTTTATTATATTATATATTATTTTATATTTGTTTTCCACTCAGACTAAATATTTCACGCGCCGATGGTTTCATTTTAAAGGTATATTAACACAAGATTCATTTAAAATAGTTACAAGATAGTTAAATAAAGGGTTCGATAGAATATATTAAATTTGAGAACAAAATGGTTCGTTAATACAGTAGAGAATATGCACGTAATTTTTTTTATTTGCTTTTTATAAATAATCCCTGATAACCACAGTAAAAGAATATGAAAGTACTTTTAAAATATCTTAATTAGCGACGAAGGTGTGATACTGTAAAGTTTAAATAAGGATAATCCCTGATAACCACAGTAAAAGAATATGAAAGTACTATTAAAATATCTTAATTAGCGACTAAGGTGTGATAATTTAAAGTTTAAATAAGAAAGACAAGTCCGATATGGACTAGTGACGTCAAAGTCTATATCATGTATACATTTGCCATATAAAATAGTGTTTTTGCGAGTAAGATAGACATATTTTCGTAAAATTATTTTATCTCGTTCGTTTTTCAACCAAATTTTATTCTGTTTTCACTTTCAGTACTTTACTATTGAATATTTTTGGATACACTGGTAAGATAACACGTATTTTGTTCATGCATATCCCTTTTATACTTCGTTACTGCATCAATGATGTATGATGATCAACTCAAAATCAAAAATTATCTTTTTAGATTGGCCTGTGTCTCGGTTGTTTATCTATATAAGTATCTATTATAAAATACAAGCTGGTACCCGCGGCTTCGCCCGCGTGATATTATAGCCTATGTCCTTCTCAGTACCCTAGCATATGTGTATACAAAATTTCATGATGATCGGTTCAGTAGGTAGGGCGTGAAAGCGTAACAAACAAACAAACAAACAAACTCACTTTCGCATTTATAATATTAGTTAGGATTAGGATAGGATAGTTAGGATTAGGATAGTTAGGATTAGGAGAGGATTAGGATAGTGTCGTTCAGTTAGTATCCCAAAATACATAACTTACTTCGGGGCTAGCTAAATATCATATTTATTTATTTAATATTCATGAAAGTGCTCGTTTAAAGAGGCAATGGGCTGGACACATAGCCCAGAGGACGGATGGCCGTAGGGGCATTAAAGTCCTGGAGTGGCGGCCACGAATAGGAAAGCGCAGCGTGGGACGACCCCCGACCAGGTGGACGGACGACCTTATTAAGGTCGCCGGGAGTCGGTGGACTCAATATGCACAGGATCGCAATTTGTGGCGATGTATGGGGGAGGCCTATGTCCAGCAGTGGACGTCACTGGCTGAGAGATAGATAGATTCATGACATTTAACTGAAGTCCGTTTCCTATCACACTGCATCATCAATCATCACAGAGGATGGGTGTACGGTGCAGGAAATAGTGTTAGCCGTACATGAAGAGATGTTGATGATGGGTTGAAGACGGTGGTGTGGAGATTCAAGACCACGTCACGTAGTAAACTGATTTATTGCTCTTGATATGTTACATCTTGATGGTTGTGTGTAACGGGTCCTTTCTCATTGGCTGTCCGATAGTATCTCGAAAATGTTGGTATTTTGATTCTAATTATAGTAACAAAACAGCTGACACGCAACCCACATGTATGTAGCCGCTGAATTGTGGTAATCGAGGTAAGCTCGTACACAAGGTTTATTAAATCTTTAATACAGCAACTCATAATATAATTTTGGTTAAAATTAACTTAAAGTAAGTTCAGTTATCCATAAAAAATAACTGTAAACATGAATTCTTGTTTCTACCGTAGAATGTTATTAATAAATTCATTTTTCTACGAGGAACGCTGTTTTATGACGTAGACATTCGCTAAGATACAAATCATCATCATCATCAGCCTATACTCGTCCACTGCTGGACATAGGCCTCCCCAATTGCACGCCATCGAGATCTATCTTCGGCTGCTCACATCCAGCTCCTGCCAGCCATCTTGTCATCAGCTTTCACGCTGTATCTACTGAACCGATCATCATAAAATTTTGCATAGACATAGGTTAAGGTACCGAGAAGGACATAGGCTATATATTACGCGGGCGGAGCCGCGGGTAACAGCTAGTTATAAATAAATTTGCCTGTTTATTTGCTCTGAAACCGAATGGACTGATTTTCAAAATTCGTTCACCTATCAAAAGCTTATTTATGTGCGGGTGACATAGACTATAATTTAAGTGGGCCAAGGCGCGGTACAATTGCTAGTATAATATAGACATACATACTTTATTTTATGATATAGGACAGCAAATGAGCAAGTGGATCACCTGATGGTAAGTGATCTCCGCTGCCCATGGACAATTGCAACGTTAGGGGTGTGTCAAGGGCGTTGCCGGCCTTTTAAGAGAACATAGACTCAGGTGGTACGGTGATGAAATTCTGCGGCAGGTATCACGTCACTTCTCTTACCCTTGTGGGGCAGACAGAGCCCACGAATATAAGATCTAAAGCCAAGTTTACCATAGTGTTGGGTGTGGAGATGAAAACAGAAACTAAATAGCGATGGGTTGCTAGCCGCTTCAATTATTGTCATGATTCACACTACACAATACACATAGGTTAGGGTACCGAGAAGGACACAGGTCTCCGCGTAATATATAGATATTACGCGGGCGAAGCTGCGGGTAACAGCTAGTTTTATTTAGTCTTTAGCGTAATCTAACATCTTAACAGGCTAGCAAAATAAATAAATAAAATAAATTTAGCGTAATCTGTGGTATAGAAGAATACAAACAGAATCTATTTGGAAGTGGTATGTCATATAATATTACTGGCCACGCATCGCCACGCACTTCGTGGGAGTTTTGATGTAAAAGTGTTAAGTAGTTTTAGAACTAAAAGCGACACGCAATGGCTATTTTTAACCCTCGCTTAGAGGGATGTTATGAGTATCTCGCATCTGTTTGTGTGTCATAGATACGGAGCCGTTAAAATAAAATTATTGAAGCACTAGCTTTTGCCTGTGAGTTTGTCCGCGAATAATTAACTTGGAAATACTTTTAAAATGTATTGTGTTTGGTCTCAAATGAATTCCTTCTATAATATTAGATAATTTTAAGAACGTTTTTAAGATTTTAAGTTAAATTAAACTAGAAGTCTTTAAAATTATTTATAAAGATAACATTTATTCTTAAAGTCTAAATAATTTTTATTTATTCCTTCATCATTATCATCATCATCATCAGGTCTTATTTCGTCTCCACTGCAGGAGCCCGACCCTCTCTGTACTATCAGAGCCATAATTAGCCACAGCAGTCAGAGGATTTGGCCTACACTCTCTACGCTGGCCAGACGGGTAGGAGAGGTTTTTTTGAGATTTATAAGCTTTATTTATAAATCTCAAAAAAACCTCTCATCCACGGGAAGACTTGGAGTGGTCCTATTCTACTCTGCCGGGAACCACACGGCTATTGTCCCTATATATTTATTATATTTATTATTATTTGTATCACATATTTTGCCAAGTGAGGCGAGCAAATCACATCCTATCGTTATAACTAATATCCTTTATCCTTCCTCTGTATTATAAATATTTATCTTTGATCAAGAATACAATACAATTTTTCTCAATATTTTGCCAGCGTGATTAATATCAGAATTCGCATTGATGAGCTTTCGAACGAGTGAAGCAATAAAAACAATATTTCGCTTTAACGTAATTCGCAGCTACAAAATTCGCACTCGCAATTATTCGCTAGGATGACGCAGCAGCAGGAACCCGATAGCCCGGTCATTGTGAGCTTTATTAGCGCTTACGCATGTCAAGCAATCCCGGGCGCAGTCCCCACTTGGATGGGTGACCGCAAGTGGCTTAATAAAATATCTCGAGCTTCTCCGTGCTTCGGAAGGCACGTTAAGCCGTTGGTCCCGGCTGTTATCTTTGATGGCAGTCGTTAAACTATTTCAGATGCCTATTGGCAGCTTGAAATATTTGACACCAGTTTTGTACACTTACACCCACGAAAAACAAACAAAACGCAGTATAAAATAACCTTACCAGCAAGGGTTGCAACCACATAGAATACCCATACCCCTGCCAAGTTATAGCTTTCTAGTACTTATAGTCTTTGTAGTACTTACAGTCGCGGACAGACAGACAGACAAACAGTAATCGCGAAACTATAAGGGTTACTTATTTACTACGGTATGCCATGTGGTGGCGGAGAAGAATAGGCCACTCTAAGTTTTCCCGAAGATGCCGTATAAGCGACTTAGGAAACACAAGCTTAACAAAGCTTACAATCATTGAGACCTCTCCAACCCATCTGGCCAGCGTAGAGAATAGCCAAATAAAGTTCTGATGATGATTTTGTTTACGGAACCCTCTAAAACGATGGGATGATCAAGAAATGAGGTGGATAGCAACATGCAGCATCGAGGAGAATCGTGACTGTAATTTCCTATATTGGACTCTTGAATATTTTAATAGCTCTGTTAATTGTTTTACGTGTGTGTAAGTGGCCAACACTGGTGTCGAATTTTTCAAGCCTTCTTATAGCATAGCTTAACGACGGCCATTAAGTATGACAGCTTGGGCCACCAGCTTAACGTGCAATAAGCACGGAGGAGATCGAAATATTTTTATGCCACTTGCGGTCACCCATGGCGACTGTACTGTTACTTAACATACGTAAACTTAGCCATAAGTAATAATTGACGTCAACAAAATTTTTTTGTTGTAAAGATTTTAAACGCAAATATGACAATTAATGTGTTCAAAGAAACCTATATTAAATAAACGATTCAATCTTGAATCTTGTAAGCGCTAAGAGTGTACACACCCACTGTACCGGCTCCTCAAAATAGCCGGACTACAAAACGACGTTCTCAGAAACACACGAGCAAAATCGCGCGGGCTGACCTAGTTTAAATATCATCATCAGGTCGTCTCCACTGCAGGAGCACGACCCTCTCTGTACTGCCAGAGCCATTTATTAGCCAGAGCAGTCAGAAGATTTGGCCTTCGCTTAGCCAGACGGGTTGGAGAGGTCTCTTTGAGGTTTATTAGGTTAGTTTAGCAATATCTTTCGTCGCCTTCAACGATATCCACGGGATGGCTTCCAGTGGTCCTATTCTACTCAGTTAATCAGTCAAACGTATGTGAGCTGTTGCATAGATATGCCATATGCCAATGTAAACCTAGGCTGTTACAGTTTTTATAACTTATAAATTTTTAAAAGCAAATTGAAATGTTACATTTTCTTACTGTTTCGCTTTTAAAATAAAAATGAAACATAGTGTTCAAAAAACTCTATTCGAAAACCGGTAAAGTCCCCACATACGTTCACACCCTGGGACTCAAATTATCATAGGCCTCTTCAAAACTGCCCATAAGTCCAGGAAATGTAGCGATGCCTTCAGAATCATACTTCACAAGTAAGCGTGCGTGACCCAGTTTTAATATAAGCCGTAGTAAAATCGAAAGTCCAGACAACAGTTGTTTCTTTACCAAGCCAGCGATATAAATGTTAAGAAAACTCAGGCAGGGACTCAAAATCACTATCAGCCTCGTTAAAATTGCCCAATAAGTCCGGAAAATGTTTCAGTGCTTTCAGAAACAACCTAGCGGAAAGCGCGTGGCATGACCTAGTTTAAATATAAGCCGTAGTAAAATCGAAAGTCCGGACAACAGGTGTCTGTTTACAAACTGCCAGCGATACTAACTGAACCCAGGCATTCTGCTTGGTTTGGTGAACGACAACAACTACCTCTGTGGCACAGCAGTTACAGGGCAGCCTGCGACATGAGAGGTCCCGGGTTTGATCACAAGTCAGGTCATGATGGAGTACGATCTATTTCAGATTTAATAAGATCTTTACTGGCTGTTGCCCGCAGCTTCGCCCGCGTGATATATAGACTTGTCCTTCGCCATACTCCAGACAATGTATTATGCTAAATTTCAAGATGATCGGCTATTTATAATATTAGCTGGGATTGGGATATACTATCGTCAAGTTAGTATCCTACGACACAAGTTCAGAACTGTATAAAACTAACACATGATAGTATTACTTTTTATAATTTAAAATATTTGTAGAATTAATTTTTCAATCAATATCAATCAACCCTTATCAGACTAAAAGTGTCTTTAAGAGCTGCATACTTTAAAATCAGTTTCAATTTTCAAAATCTATTCTTCATGCGAGTTCCCATTTGCTATGCAACCTTTTACTTTGACTGAATCTAGAAGCATTTCGAGGTATTTGATCTAGTTACAATTTTATTTTTTTATTTTTTGTTATATTTTTATTTTTACAGACGTGTATAAGCTATTTTTTTCAATTAACAAATTTTCAGCTGCAATGGTAAAATATTGCTTAACACTCTTGAGGGGTAAGGATTCTAAGATAGAGATACATCTAAGCCGTTGAAGCATTTAGAAGTTCCTGTGCATTAAAGAAACTCACATACATACACAAACTCGTTTAAAAGCGAAGAATAACCGAGATATTCAATATTTACTCGTAACAGGCTAGATACCTACCGCTTTGGAAGCGGCCTAAACTTAGCCATAAGTAATTATTGACGTCAACAAAAAATTTTTGTTGTAAAAATTGTAAACATAAATATGACAATTAATAAGTGTTCAAAGAAACCTATATTAAATAAACGATTGAATCTTGAATCTTGACCTCTTTAACCCGTCTGGCCAGCGTGGAGAGTGTAAGCCAAATCCTCTGACTGCTCTGGCTAATATTATGGCTCTGGTAGTAGGACAGAGGGTCATGCTCCTACAGTGGAGACTTACAAAGACCTGATGATGATGATGAATAGGCTAGAATCCTGGATCAAATTAATAACATTTAAAATTAGTCCATTAGTTTTATAATATAATCGAAAAATATTGGACACGCACCAATTTTATTACTTTTGTTGTAGGTATATACATAAAGCGAAACAAAACTTGTTATATCATTTTTCTAAAAAGTATGCGATACCGGGACGACACTTGCAATTTCAACGGGCTATATCTTAACCAATTTTTCATTCATCATCAAAATAAAAAATACGTGACCTTTTTGTTTTGATTATTTAACTGGAGGATTAATTGTATGTTTTAGGAATCTAGACAATGCATTTTTCTAGCCCCAATTTAACGCTTTTAAAGATATTCATTATGTCGTTACGCTAAAAAAACCATTTACAGTGAAATGACAATTGTTTAAAGAAAAATTCCAATTCAAGCTTATGAATGATAACTTTGATAAATTGCGGATGTTAATAAATGAAAAGATTATGTATATATATCGTTAGTTATTTTTGGCAACCGCTTTTTGAATATGTCAATAAAACCCTCATAAACGGGCGACTCAACCCGTCAATATAAACCACTTTTCCTATGGGACTTAAGCTGGAAATTCAAAAATAAAAACAACATTTTTATACAATTTGTCCGGCTGGCTGAACACTTTTTATGGGATTGTAAAATAAATGTTTTTATAACATGTTCCTTATATGTTTTTAATAAAGTGCCACTTTTTTATTAATAGTTCTTTTTTTGTTATTACTTATCTATTACTGTCTGAGACATACTTACTGCATAATTCTACGTAGTCATGGCTTGAATCTGAATCAGTGTTATAATTATCACTTGATATGGAAGAATAGTCTGGTAAATTTACGAGTAAATCTGGCTGGAATTCCAGATCCAACGGAAGAGCCGGAAGCACTGCTGGAGCACGATTGAAACTGTTATATATTCTTCTACTGAACCGTTCTTTATCAACAAAAAAAACAATACTATCAAAGTTTTCGTCATTCGTGTCAAAACACTCCAAAGTCTTTTTACACTGCACAGAAAAATGATAATTAGATATTTAATCTAATGACAGAATAAACAAACCGTGAGCAAAACAATATAACTTACTGTAATCAAACTCAAAACGCAATCCAAGCACTGCATTTTGTCACCACAAAGTTTAAATAAAAGATATAAGAAAATAAAGTATGGCAAAATCAAAATTAATAGGTGGAGATGATGTCGATTAAAAAGTTGCGATATCGCGAAAACGTGAGAAAGCGCTCGGTACAGCGGCCGCCGACAGCACGAATTAAACTGACAACATTTGGAGGTGCTAACTCACTTTCAAAATATTTCTGGTTCCCGGGGGCACTCTCCAAACTTACATTAAAACTGCGCAGGGAAAGTAGCGCTTATAGTAAGAGTGATAAAATTCAATATTCGATTAGCCCCTAATTTTATGTTCAAATATTTTTATTTTGGAACAGGCAGTTATTAAAAAGAAAACGATTTTAAAATTAATATTTTGAATTTAGAACAGCTTTACAATGAGTTTTAGTCGCGCAGCGGTGGTCGGGATGGCATAACGCGTCTTAAAATAGAGACTCGATTGGTGTTCTTGTTCAATGCGCGGGAAAATTTAAATGCCATTTATAATTACATTTTACCACATTCTTAGTTGACAAAGTCCTTCTCAAAACCTTAAAAATAATTTTACGTGTGTTTAACTTGTGTTTGAATTGGTTATTACATCAAAAATTACGTTTATTAGTGGATAAACGCAGTGGTATGAATATGTAAACAAATGTTGTATCGTTTATTTTCGTTGTAATAAATTGTATTAAAGACGTGAAATATGTTCGTTTGTTTTGCATATAGTGATCCAGGCTTTAAATAGTAAGGAATATGCGTTAAAAGAAGAAAATAAGAGCGAGGTAAGCAAAGTAACCTCAAAAAGATACTTTTTTAATTTTAAGTCAGAGACCCTGTTTTCACATTCCCTGCATTTATTTATCTTTCTGCGTTGCTTAATTTTAATTTTATTAATTTTGAAGTGATATTTGACTGATAAAAGCTACGAATAAGAATAAAAGTGAAATTTTTTTTTATTTTGGTCAAGGTCAAACATTGACACTAAGACAGGGGCTCCATTGCGCATGTACAACCAAATCACAGGTATGGCGCTTCTAGGGCGCTTCATTGAAATTTCTTTTACCTAACTTGTTTGTTGTTTTTTTTTTCATGCATGTAAGGAGGGTAATGTCTTTCATTCGTATGTATGTATTTAAGTATGTCCATTTCATTGCTGCCTGCTGTAGCCCAAATCCTAACTGCTTGACGGAAGTGTGAGGTTTCACTAGGTTCATATTCGTCCCCGGAGTGTCATACATAGGCTATGTAAAGTCAGCTAAAAATCATGGCATATGTATCCTGTCAAAAATGCAGTCGAGTTTTTTTTTATTTTTCTAAATATTGTTATTCCTCAAAGTTAATACAAATACACCCGAGAATGTGGGAGAGTTGTGGGGTCTTGGGGATGCAACATTACTGGGGGCGCTGCTAGTTTCCGTTCTGAAGTCAGTATATTATTTCTATAGGTTAGACCGTCTGTCGGAAAACGATGGCGCCACTATCTGTCTCCGATCTGACAGCCGATACTACGATTAGCTGGTTGTATGCGCATGTCTCAAAAACCACGTGTTAAAGCTTTGAACACGTGACTGCGTGACATGCGCATTACTGGGGTGGGAAAATTTCGGCTGATTTTGAACTTACGAGCTATATTGAAATCACGGAATCAGAATCCTAAAGAAATACAGAATTGTGAGAAAAAAATGTGAAAAAGCAAAAATAAAATTGGGGAATCCATAAAAATTCGCCCAAGTGATCGGTATCTTTGTGTGGGAGGTGTAAATTTTTTCGTTTTATATGTTTAAAAAAAATCTGTTACCGTTTCATATAGCTCATAGGTTCAAAATTAGCCTGTTTGCAAAACAAATAAGTCCAATAATTCTGTGTCGTGGACTGAAAATGCAAGATGTATTATGTCGTCTTCAATCACTAACGAAATGCTATTTTGCAAGTATATTGCCGTGTCAAATTCAACATAGTGGTCCAGATAGGAAACTCAACTTATTGCAAATTCAACATTTCGGGGTTCAACATTTTGCGAATTCAACGTTTTGCAAATTCAATATTTTGCAAATTCAACTTTTCGGGCCTGAAGGGTATTTTCGAACCATCGTTTAAGCTGTAGCACCTATACAGGCCAACCTACAGTTTTAATCATTTCAGTTTCTTCTCATTTCACAAAGGAAATATTTTTAGTTGCTAAAGTTATTTAAAAAAATGTTACGAAGTGTATTGTCAAACGCAATCACATATTTCTTAGAATTACTAATTCTTCGGACTTATTCTTCTTTTCAAGTCAGTATGGTTATATTTGTTTAAAATCATATTGATTTTAACCAGTAGGTGGCCACGGCGATACCTTTGTCGTTTAATTTTTTATTTTTATTTTTTATTCTTAGGCCTGGGTTGCGTTCTTTTTGTTCCAAAACCTGTTTTTTTGGGGAGTCTTCGGAAATACTCAAATGCCCTTATATTGATTCTGTTTGTATTCTTCCATACCACAGATTACTCCAAAACCCAAATGTAAATAAAATGTTTATACCAAAATCAATACCAGTCACATTTGCCATAGATTCGAAAGGTTTTATTCAGAAAATAGGCACTATTTCACGTCATTTCATAATTGAAATAATTTTAAATTTCATACTAGGTAGAAATCATCATCATCATCATCAGGTCTTTCTAGTCTCCACTGCAGGAGCACGACCCTCTCTGTACTACCAGAGCCATATATAGCCTGAGTTGAGTAGTCAGAGGATTTGGCCTACACTCTCCACGCTGGCCAGACGGGTTGGAGAGGTATCTTTGATCTTAATAAGCTTTGTTTAGCTTTTGTTTCCTTAGTCGCCTTTTACGACATCCGCGGGATGACTTGGAGTGGTCCTATTCTACTCTGCCGGGAAGTAAATATTTTGATATCTATGGCCGGAAACCACACGGCGAAGGGTAGGTAGAAATATTGAAACCCTATTCATTCGCCTTGAGATTAAGCTGTGTGAGTTACGTTTTATTAAGGTACATAAGCTTCCAAGAACTTACTGTATGGAAATTGCCATCAAATGTACTGTTACGACTGTGTAATAGCAACTAATTACTTATGTAAGCTCCGATTAAAAATAGATTTTGTAACCTTAGGGTTGACTTTGATATCGAGCGATAGTGATCGCTTGAAAATAGTGATCGCTCGAAGGACTTTAGAACATGGCGACAACAAATTTAAACACTAGTTTAAATAATTTATTCTGACAAAAAGGAATCTGGCAAATGTAACGGAAATCAAATAATTAAGCTGTAATCTCCCAGGCTGGTTTGGGAGAAAAAAAACATAGAATATACCAGCTGTCTTTCTTCCCGCGCAGAACGTAAAGCTGGACAAGGGATCGGGCGAAAATCGAACGAATCACATTAATAGCCGATGCGGCTAGCAACCATCACTATTTTGATTCCGCTTTCCACCTTTACGCCCACTACAATGCTGAATGTGGGCTTTGGGTCTAATGACCTTGTGCTCTGTCTACCCCGCAAGAAATAAAGACGTGATAATATGTATGTTATTAAAACTGATATTGATTACGCCCTCCGAAGTCTTCAAAAATAATAATTGAAATTTAAGAGAGACGAATTTTTTTTTTAAGTCTATGATTGAAATGCTCTTTTTAATAAAGAACGCCTGTATACTGGCAACAAGAAGGATGTTTAATCCGAAAATAACGACGTCGTTGTTATAGGCAACGCAATACAACAGACTTGTGTGAAATATTTTAAATACATAAACGTTTATTGATTATTTGACTTCGTACTTGTTCACGGCTACTAACCGGTACGGAGGCCGTTTTGCTCGAAGCTTCTAACACTCATTTTATTTTCTTCTGAATAGCTTTATGGCCATGTGGGCGTAAGCGTTCTTAGCTCTTACGTATGTAAGGCTACACTAGACTTTGTTTACAATGAGTTGTATGACCAGACTTCCTTGCTTTTAAGGCACCGTAAGTCGTTGGTCTCAGTTGTCATAAATTGGTAGCAGATGATAAGCTATTACAGATGTTTAAGGTATTCTGCTTGTGGGTTTTGATTATATACTCTCTAGACTCTGATAGAGTCCAGGTTTTTAAAATTTAATGAAATGAATAATTTTGGATCTCGTGTATCACTTTTTGAACGTCATTTATTTTTCTTATTATTGCAAATTTATGTTAGAGGTAAGTGTCCCCCCCCCCCCCCCCCCCCTATCTAAAACCGTTATATATGGATACGTGAAAAAAATTACAGCAGTCGTATATACTGAAGTTGAAAGGAAAACTATCAGAGCTGAGTTCTAAGTACAAACTAAAAAGTTATAGGCAACCAACTTATAAAATGTACTCGAAAATGTGAAATTTCATACATTTTCATTGTAACATGTTTTTGGTCGTGAAACTGTGATGTGCGAGTGTGAACAGTGTGAACTCAAAGTTGTCATTCGCAACTACGGAACCCTACACAGCGCGTGGCCCGACACGTACTTGGCCGGTTTTTTTCTACGCATTTACGCTAATAGTCTATCTAAACTTTATACAATTTAAGGTTGTAGATTGTGTTTTAACTTTATTGTCGTTCACAAAAGTACAATAGCATATTACAAAACAACATTTTCATATCTTACATAATTGTTCTACAAATACCGTTAACATTTAATATTTATAAATATTGAAATCTAATAGACGGTCTATCAATCTGTAGCGAGGCTCTCATTCGGCAAGGTTAATAATTTTTACAGACAGCGATCAATGTTTGAAAGTTATTGCTGGGTTTTGATCGCGAATATTGTTGTGCAAATATCAATATTACTAAATATTAAGCTTTGAGATTTACAAATTGATTTAGTGGCAATCAAGAACCTGCATTGATACGTTTTCTATTAATTGCAAATAACTTATATAAACTTATAGACGCTATTGAGCTTAATTAAGCAATCTTTGAAGACTGTGGAGTAAAGTCTGTTGTTTGAAAACAGTATCATTTTACAGCTTTTGAGGTTATAATATTTATGTAAACCTAGCAGTGCGCCCCGGCGTAGCCCGCTCTGTAAGATAGGTATTTACGTAGCTTATAGCACTTAGGGATAAAGTACATGTAACGGGTGAGTAGAGCTTTGTGCTAAAAGAAATAACACTGAATCTTCTAAAAGAAATAACAATCATTCTTATCTATATCATTTACTTTCCAAAGAATTAAAGATTTACATCTTTTAGGTCGGGAAGAAAGTAATTTCGTATTTTGTATGAAGATTTTATCCGTCCATACAAAAGCGGTGTAACTTTGACATCAAAATTCTCAAAAACAAAACGCTTAAACCAACTTTGTGCTATTCTTACTGGGACTGCGGTATGTTCATAAATACCAAAATTCACTTTCTGCGTATTTTGCATAATCTCTTAACATTTTAATTAACTTTTTAAAATGTTAATTTTTTTACGTCTATTTGATACATTTTTAATAAACAAAGAAACGGTTAAAAAATTAAGGGAAAATATTTTGTACATTTCTATATAATTCTTGAAAATTATACCTTTCAGATGGTTTCTAATTCAGCCAGATACATACAACATTACCAAAGATATTTGATTACAACTTTACACATAAAAATACTAAAATTACTTTTTCCCCGACCTATTATATCCTCATACGAGGTTCGTAGGAGAACTTCTGTGTCTTTCTTAAAGAAGCACAGACAATAGTTCCTTTTGGAACAAATCAAAAACGTTTCAAATATCCTAATGAAACCTCCCTGCTACAGTACCTATCCAACGGTGAAAGAATTTTCGAAATCGGTCCTGCAGTTCCTAAGATCAATGCTATCAATGGAATAAACAAAGCTTTAACTTTTAGTATAGTCATGTGGCCCCAACGTCTTAATCGTATGATTTGTTCACAAAGACTCGCATAGATGGCGCCATTTGAAACTACACAACATTGTATCTACCGTAATAAGAGAATATAAAAACATGATTCACAAAATATATCTTATTAAAAATCAAAACAATATTTTAGGCATAATATTTTAAAATGACACCGTATATTTAGTAAGTTAAAGGCTAACGCAGATTACCGCCATCTAGTATCCCATCGCCATAAACTCTCCTGCGCGATACATTCGCCTGCTTTTCGCAACTTTAATTTCGTCCAATATTTTTGTATGAGGTGGGCAGTCTATTACGTTAGTCTTATATTGTCTTTGGTATAGTTAAAGATTTAACTTTCACATTTTTAATTCTTTAAACGTACATACATAGTATTACATCTTTATCCCTTACAGGGTAGACAAGTCTTACGGCTAATGCAGGGGAATTCCAAATTTATTCCAAAGTTGTTCATTGTCCTCAGTCTAAATCTGTATCCAATACAGCTTTTGATATCAAAACATTGTTTATTATTATTATATACCTACCATGCTTCGGAATATAAACTGTCCCAGCCATCAATGTCAGTTGCTTTAAGGTAGCTTGAAAAATTTGACACCAGTGTTGGCCACTTACACACACGAAAAACAAACGAAAATCTACGTAACGCTAGCGAGGTATCCAAAAATTTTTATAAATACGGAATCAATAATTTCATAAAAAAACACAGTTCCGCTTATTCTTTTTTAACGATTCATTGGAATATTTTAAATAATCCCTTAATCTATAAAATACCTATATTTGTAAATCTTCTCTTAACAAACATTTCTGGGAACAGCAGAAGGATTAAAAAATATAGCCAGGATTGTATTTCTGAGTTATTATTTGGATTTAATATACAAGCTAAGCAAAGCTTAAAAACATCAAAGAGACCTTTCCGACCCGTCTGGCCGGCGTGGAGAGTGTAAGCCAATTTCTCTGACTGCTCTGGCTAAGTTATGGATCTGGTAGTACAAAGAGGGTCGTGCTCCTGCAGTGGGGACTAAATACGACCTGATGATGATGATACAAATTTGCATCCACTTCGAAGCAGTGGTTCAGATGGAAGCCAGATACACGAAAGGCACCTGGTTCGATCGTGGACAAATACTTGTACTCCGTTTGAACAGGTATTTGAGAGAAAGAAAGGAAAATAATTTGATTTAACTTTTCATTACAAATTGTCAAGCACAACATTAAGATACGTAAGTACCACTCAGCATAATGGCTGGTATACCTGCCTGATGCTACTTCACGAGAGTTCGACGTCTGTAACCGGGTTATATCACATGAGCCGTGATAACCAGACAGTTCAAATTTTCACATATATCTATTGTCGCTATAACAAAAAATACTAAAACAGCATAAAATAAATATTTAAGGCTCCCTTACAAAGAACGTGACTTTTTATGCTGTTTTTCCCTCGACACAGGCAACAGGTAGACGCTTGAAATATTCTTATAACATTGATTTGTATATTTACTTTAATAATTTAGCATTTATTTATTTATTAACAAAATTGTACAGCATTACAGTTATACCAAAGCACTGCACAACTTAACCTAGGACTACGGATTCATCCATCCTTTTCACAAAATATTAACAATTTATTCATCAAATGTACAAACCCATCAGCAAAAATATCACATTCCCTTCCTTTTAATGATGCCAGGAATTCGTTGAGTTCAGAAAGACCTCGCAAAAGAGGGGACTTTGCACGAGCGATTGTGTTTGAGGGAGGTATTGCAAGTAGCCTGTGTCGGCGAGCACGCAAGTAGTTGTTTGGTGCAAATAGTCTTAAAACGCACGACACAAGCTCCGGACAATCCGATTCACCTCGGAGACACCGACTGACAAATATAAGTAACTGCCATTTTCGGCGTACCCGTAACGAATTATAACCCAAACTACCCAACAAAAATTGGGTTGGATATTTTGTACAAAAAACCGAAACTGACCTCAACCATATCAATTTGTTTGAATAAGCATAAGAATAAAATGGAACGGCATGCGTGTTAACATTTATTTTTATTTTTGTGTATTTTTCCAAAAAGCGCTCGACAATGTCGATAAAAATTTAATGGGACCATCTGTAAAGTATTTCCTATCGAACAAAAAAAGCATTTCTTAAATCGGTCTAGGCGTCTTCGAGAAATCGGGGAACATACTTAAAAAAAAAATTCCGAGGAATTGAGAACCTCTTCTTTTTTTGAAGTCCGTTAAAAACGAAGAATTAAAACAAAATAAAATAAATATTAAAGGTAAAAAAACGTCTAACTACAAACGTGATATTTTTGCCGTTTATCGCTCAATAATTTAATGCTAATGTTATTAATAATAAAAATGAAACTATTAGCATACTAAAACCTTCGTGCTCTAGTTCGATTTGCACTTGGGTGATTTTTACAATTCGTCAAAATCTTGCAAATCAGACCTAATAATGCAAAAAGTACATATATTGGGACGAGTCTAAAGACCAAACCAAGCTTAAACCCCCGTGCAGATTCTATTGATTTAGGATCACTTTGATAGACGATAGTAACTGAAATGTTTGTTTATGTAGTGCTAATTCAATATCACTATTTCTTTAAACATCGGTATTTGAAACGGTCAGGGGCGTAGCTACCGTCGTATTTGCCGTATTAATAAGGGTCCAGAGCAAAGAAATTACTTCACATAACAATCAAATTCAGAAATTTTGTACATGTAAATCATAGATAAATTACAATCATCGGCTACTTGTATAAATTTAAAATTTAATTATTGCGGTAATCTTTTTTTCGTGATCATCGGATCAACAACTTTTATGACTATTTAATTTTCTTATATTACTTTCTTTATGTATTTGTATGTTTATTTAACATCTATTTTACTTTAACTTTTATGACTATTTAATTTTCTTACTTTATTTTCTTTATGTATTTGTATGTTTATTTAACATCTATTTTACTTTAACTTTTATGACTATTTAATTTTCTTACTTTATTTTCTTTATGTATTTGTATGTTTATTTAACATCTATTTTACTTTAACTTTTATGACTATTTAATTTTCTTACTTTATTTTCTTTATGTATTTGTATGTTTGTTTAACATCTATTTTGCTTTAACTTTTATGACTATTTAATTTTCTTATTTTATTTTCTTTATGTATTCGTATGTTTATTTAACATCTATTTTGCTTTAACTTTTATGACTATTTAATTGTCTTATTTTGTTTTCTTAATGTATTTGTATGTTTACTTATCTTCTATTTTGCTTAATATTGTTTAAATACTATGTGTGATGGATGTAATAGAGTGTATGCACGTAAATTTTTTATTCGCTTAGTATAATCCTGAATAACCACGGAAAATAAATATGAAAGAACTTTTAAAATATCTTAATTAACGACGAAGATGTGAAACTTTAAAGTTTAAATACGAAAAAGAAGTCCGATATGGACTAGTGACGTCATAGTCTATGTCATGCATACATTTGCCATATAAAATAGTGTTTTTGCGAGTGAGATAGACATATTTTCGTAAAATCATTTTATCTCGTTCATTTTCAACCAAATTTAATTCTGTTTTCACTTTCAGTACTTTACTTTTGAATATTTTTGGATAAACTGGTAAGATAACAGATATTTTTTTCATGCGTATTCCCTATTGGTTAACAACCGTTTTTGTTACAATACATAAATGATATTTTCTTTGTCTCATGCTTTTATAATTAACCTACCCTTCGCCCGCGGCTTCGTTTGCGTTAGTGTTGATCACTTGGAAACAGTACTTTTCTCCAGAATAAAAGGTAGCCCATGACCTTCTCCGTACACGACAATGTGTATGCAAAATTTTGTAATGATCGTTTCGGAAGTTCGAGCTTGAAAGCGTAACAAACAAACTCTTTTTTGCATTTATATTTAACTAGCTGTAACCCGCGGCTTCGCCCGCGTAATATATAGCCTATGTCCTTCTCGGTAGGGTACCGAGAAGGACATAGACTATATATTAAGTATATGCAAAATTTCATGATGATCGGTTCAGTAGATACGGCGTGAAAGCGTAACAATCAAACAAATAAACAAACGCATCAAAATAAACAACAACATTCGCATTTATAATATTAGTTGGGATTGGGATATATTAGTTAGGATTAGGATTGTAGAAATTTATAAATCTGGGGAAATGAGTAGCGTTGTACGTTAAGCGAACTAACAACGTATGAAAAATATGAAATGATGGTTTGTAATAAGACGAAAAAGATTATCGAAAACTCAATGCTTGCTGCTCTAAGGGTGATCAAACTAACACCCGACGAGTGTGTATCAGAATGTCTGTACATCTGTTCATCATATATATTTATTATTGGTCACATATATTTAGGTATTTATAACAGGCAGACAGGCAGCCGTTACTAACTAACTGATTAATCAACTCGCAGGTCAAACCACTAAACGGATTGCGCTGAATTTCAGCACGCAGCTAGGTATTGTGTCGTAGTCATTCGATAAGACAGGATTTTCCATTTGTATTGGATTCGGGGGTAAAACAGAGGTCTAAAGTTTGCTTAAAATGTAAGCAAAGTGAACAAAAACTAGTCAGTAACAAAATGCGAATCTTTTAAACCAACGAAATCACCGTTTTACTTGTTGATGACGTATATGCTGTTGGCAATGTAGATAACAAATAAAAAAAAAAAAAACACTAAAAATTATAAATCAAGTTGACTCTTCGTAGATGTAACCAATACTTATTCATAGCTTTCACACCTACGATAGTAAAATTTATTAGTAAAATCAATCAGCATTGTAATGCTATTTATAAACAATTTAATTCAATAGAAAATGATCGCTGAAACATGCCTGTTGCAGAATATTCGGGATTTATCTGGATTATAAGTACGCAGTAGTAAGTTTCTGATCTAAGCATAAGTAAATGCAGCTGGTTTGAATGGCGACTCAATTTAATCAATATACCAGCAGCTTTTCGTTAATATTCAAAGTTACATTTACTTAAACCTTTCATTTGAGATTAAATTATTAAGATCTACATGTTGATTATGTTGTGTTGATCGTTAGAATGGCAAGCAACGTATTGTCGCCTGATCAGCAATGGTGTGCATATTTGCATATGTGGCGAAAGCACATAAAGTAATTTAACTCAAAGTTCATGAAAATAATGACATTTTACTCGCATCGCGGGACGTCTTGTCTTTAAAGGGTGATCAAACTAATACTCGGCAAGTATACACACACTCGCCGGGTGTAAGTTCGATCACCCTTTGTGATATATTGGTACACCGTATCGTCTACCTAATGTACAATATCGTCAAAGGGAATCCTGTCGGTGTAGGACTATTGATTACTAACAACACGTATTGTATTCATTGTAGGCCAGGTTCTGTCACTCGATATGGACACGGATGATATGCGTGCCAATGGTCTCACAAGCAAGGATGCTAAAGACCGTGCGAAGTGGAGAAGCAAAAGCCGGAAAGCGGACCCCGGGCTCCGAAGCACCCCAGCTGAGGATGCAACTGGGACAACGCTCAGATGAGAGAAAGAAAGAGAGACTCGATATGGACACATATTAATTCTCTTGACAAAGTCTGGCTATTTTTTTCTAGCTATTTGATCCCATTGCTGCGTTGCGGAGCCTTGCGTTCTTTACCTTGTCCTATCCAGTACATTATCTTGCCAAGATCTTGCCGTACCTCATTAAATGCACTCAGTGCGTCTTTCTTCTATTGATTGAACAATCCACAACAATTAGTCATACATGTTATGGTTGAGCTCTGCAAGATATATCACCGAAGTCGCTAGTAAAATTATTAACTTTTCGTGTCACTAGCATGAACTGACTATTTCAAATGTAATAACCTTCAGTAAAAAAGAAACTTCTTAAAAATCCCACGACTTTTAAATATTACCTGACCAACCATTCATAATCCATTTCCTAAGTTACTTGCTGCCTGCTTTCAATTTTCCAGCGACTTCGTCCGCACAAAGTATAGCCTATGTCATCCGTAGAAAAAATTAGCTTTTGTAAGAATTTAGAAAATCAGTCCATTAGTTTCAGAGTCATTCAATGGAAACAAACAAATAATCAAATCTTTATTCTTCATGATTATAGACAAACAAAATGAGGTAATAAAACTGAGACATTATGTTCTCATTTTTTTTTATACATATGAAAGTTCAGTTTAAGGCCGCACACTAGGCACAGTAGCGACGCCAATCATTTTATTCCTAATACTTTACAAATAGAAAGAAATTCAAGAATGTTAATCATATAAGCCTTAGTAAATAACCCGAAGTATTTTTGGAATCAGTTTAATATTATCAGAATCAGTAAGAATTATGAGAATCAGATTTCCGGCCGTTTTTGGCGGTAATCACTATTTCTCTTAATGACTTATTCTCATAATATTTAAACATGATTCCAAAAATAAGATAATAATAATATTATTCAATACCATCGCCAAAAATTAATAGAGGTGTCTCATGACCATGGCTTATATTTTGGCTAAAAGATTAGCATTGCCATATAACATGGCAATGATGCCAGCCTTCTAGGCACGCTACCACCACGGGGCAACGCGATGCCGGGCCTATTTTATTTGTAAATAGTAGTTTTAGTTTAACTTTTATCTTTTCTGTAAAAATATTGTGTGAAATGGAAATAACTGACTTTTTTAATTAAAAATGTACATTCCACGCTAGTACAGTAAGAGTCTCATCCAATCATCTTCGTAAAATTTAGACGCGACAGTTGTTTCTAAAGCTTTCGGTATGCAGAGGGACCAAGTCTACACATCACACATTTTCCCAATTACAGGATTGCAAGGCTCTGTACGCTCTGTGATTGCACCTGGCTGTATATGTTGCTATGGCCGGCAGTGTTCCCTAGCGCATCGGCCAGCGCAGACGGGCTCCCGGTAAGTCCCTGTTACAATATTTTTAATGGTTTTTTTGCAATCAGACTACTATTCTGTTATGCCCTTTAAATTAAGAAATAGGAATATGGGAAAGTCCGGCCCACGTGGTTTTGTTTTGCATATCTTTTAATCAATCCTACCCACGTCGTTTCTTTTTCCATGCCTTTTTATCCATATATATATTTTTTTTACAACTGTACCTATCTGTTTATATGCATTCCGGCTCTAATTCTGATATCCTAACTAATATTATAAATGCGAAAGTGAGTTTGTTTGTTTGTTTGTTACGCTTTCACGCAGTATCTACTGAACCGATCATCATGAAATTTTGCATACACATAGGTTAGGGTACTGAGAAGGACATAGGCTATATACCACGCGGGCGAAGCCGCGGGTAAAAGCTAGTACTCTTTAAATTACGAAATAGGATATAGGGTATTCCTGCCCACGTGGTTTTGTTTATCCATATCTTTTTATCCCTATATTTTTTTTACAACTATACCGCGAGCTTGCCATCCTATAACAACACATAGACTCTTCTTCCATCCTAGAAGACTATACATCTGTATAACTACGGAGATTAAGTTAATGTGTTTATTCAGAAAATAGGCCTTTGTACACTAAAAGTATTCAAAAGCTACCCAGACTCCTAGCGTTTCAAAATTGACTACTGACGAAAAGGTCCCAAAACTTTGACAAATCTTTTTGTAGCAAAAAGGTATTTATCTAAAACTAGCTGTTACCCGCGGCTTCAACCGCGAGATATATAGTCTATGTCCTTCTCAGTACCCTAACCTACGTGTATGCAAAATTTCATGATGATCGTTTCAGTAACTACGGCGTGAAAGCGTGACAAACAAATAAACAAACAAACTCACTTTCGCATTTATAATATTAGTTAGGATTGGGATAGGATAGGATGGTTTAACAGCGGATCCCAGGCATTAAGATTGAGACTGCAACCTCGTATGAGAGAACAATTTATATACAACATTTTACAAGACATGAGTGCAGAATTCAATACAGTTACGGGGGAGGCCACCCTATACCTCCCTAGCTGGATTACCAACGATGGGTAGCCTAGGTAACGGGTGATTCCCGGTAGTTATTGTAAAAATATTTTCGTATTATAGATGGTTTTCAGATAATATAATGTTTCGTAAGTTATTTATTTTTCATTAAAATACGTTGGAACTTAACTTTTAGGTAGGATAAGAAATATCACAGTGTAGGGAATATGGCTGTCGCTAGCGTGCTACTGACATTCCTTGCTCTGTGCGAAATGCATTCATGCAGGACTAACGGAAATCAAAGTTACATGCATTTAATGTCTTCGCTACCAGTTTGTTCTACTTTTAGACCTGTAATGACAGCCACCGTCTGGTTAATGCATGCAAACTTTTCTAATATTGCTGCATCTATTGAGGCAGCTGCAGCAAACAGCTGTCGTGCTCTCGTCAAGTGTTTTACCTATAACCATGCTGGTATACTTAATCTTTGACATGTCTACGAAGTTTCATACAAACTTGAGTTGCGCTCAAACTATACAAAGATGGCGTTAGATGCTATAGATATTTAAAAGATAGCTGTGTAATGCTATTCAAAACCAATTGATTGTGTTAAAGCTTCCTTCAATTTAACCAACATTTTCTTTGTCTGATATGAATGACATGAATTACAATTGCAGAACTACGCATGCTACGAATGCGTTGTATACCCTTAGGAGTATTTATGTGATGAATGAATTCGACGTGGTGATTCGATGTCACGGTGGTGTAGTTGATACCACCGTGGTTATTTAGGGCATAAACCTAGTCGTTCGTTCGAATCTTACCTGTGACGAGTCTTTATCATCACATATTTTCAATTTTAAAAGCAATGAATTTAAAAAATCACGAAGAATTTTGATTATGACTTCGATGATGTTATTTATTTCTCTAAAGAAGTTCAATGAGTAAACCTTTATAGGTACGTATAAGTATTAACCACATCGTCAGAAATCATGGCTATAGGCGATGCGGCTAGCAACCCATCACTATTTTGATTCCGACGTGGCCTTAAGGTTTTTTTTACCAGATCTGGGCTCTGTCTACCCCGCAAGGGAAAAAAACGTGATAGTATGTATGTATGTATTAACCACAAGGGAATGCCGCAGCTCAGCTTGATTGAAAGAACTATATTCTTGGTCGATTTCAATCGAACATGCATTGGTTGTAAATAAACGTTGCATTGGTTGTAAATAAACGCTGCATTGGTTGTTAATTAATGCCTATACGCCGGTTTTTTTTTTGTTAGTGGCGTAGCAAAGGGAGGCCACAAAAAATATCCATTGGAAAGGACCGCAATGTCAAAAATCTATTGAAAATAGATTTTTATATATTTTATATATATATATATATATATAAGTTTCTAGTTATTAGTCCTCTTACATACATACATATAATCACGTCTTTATCCCTTGCGGGGTAGACAGAACCCAAGGTTTTATGACCCAAAGGCCACGTTTAGCGTGCCGTAACATTACGTTTAGTCCATTTAAATATTCATAAATACATAGTTACGTACAAATGACTGAGATTAAGCTAGCCCCCAGCCAAAATTGCTATATTTTATAATAGAATACATACTTATTCCTACCAAATTTTAACTGTAAGTCGTAATACTTTTGGAATAAAGTGACGTTGACATACGGACAGACATGAGAAATATACAAGAGTAACGGTTTTCTCCTTTTGGCTACAAAACATAAAAAAAGACAAGGCGTCGGTTTCTTATATTAGTGAAATTTATTTATTTTATTTTTCGTATGTGTAAGTGGCCAACACTGGTATCAGATTTTTCAAGCTGCCTTAAGGCATCTGACATAGCTTAAAGACTGCCATCAACGATGACAGTCGTTAAGTTATTAGTGAAATAAAACTTCAAACTTGAAATTGATGTTTAGTGCGGATATTTTGTTTTTTTAATTCTATTTATAAAACTTTATGAAACAAAAGAGATTTTGTTACCTGGGAGCCCTAATCACACTCGTAATTACACACAGTGCCCTCATTTTAATGACATCCAAGTGCCAAAGGATCCTTGTCGCACTATACCACCATGCTACCAGGAGCCCGATGGTCCAGTGGGTGTGAGCTCTGTGAGCGCTTACGTATGTTAAGCAGCCCCTGGTGCAGTCCCTACTTGGATGGGTGACCGCAAGTGGCATAAAAATATCTCGAGCTTCTCCGTGCTTCGGAAGGCACGTTAAGCCGTTGGTCCCGGCTGTCATCGTTGATGGCAGTCGTAAAGCTATGTCAGATGCCTTAAGGCAGCTTGAAAAATCTGACACCAGTGTTGGCCACTTACACATACGAAAAAAAAACAAACAAACCATGCTTTCGGCAAATTCAGAGCTCATGTAGGACACACCCTTTGCCGCATTTAATTACGGACGGCTTCAAAGGGGTGCACAGTGTTTGTAGAGCGTTGTCAATTCCAATTCGAGCTTTCAATCAGTCATTATACTGAAATTTTACCAGTACTATAGGTTTGTTTGGTGTCGCAGTATCTGTGTATATTATCATCACCATCAGGCTGTTTAGTCTCCACTGAGAAGCAGGACCCTCTCTGTACTGCCACAGCCATAAACATATCCCAGAGCAGTTAGAGGATTTTGTCTACACTCACCACGGTGGCTCATTTAGCCAGCCATGGAAATCTGTTTTGTTCAATCTGAAAGTGTCATACCGAAAACGACCAATATTGCTAGAAAAAATTGACACCTCTGGCCGCACGTGGCATCTTGCGACGGTGTTTTTTCTCGCGGTACTCTTCGTTATCAGTATGACAATAAGGCTTAAAATCCTATCATGGCATCCCAGGCTTGCACCGTATCTGTGCCTCACATACTCCATTCTTCTTCTTCATTCTTCATCAGGTCTCTTTTAGTCCCCACTGCAGGAGTACGACCCGCTCTGTACTACCAGAGCTATATAATTATAGCCAGAGCAGTCACATGATTTAGCTTACACTCTCCACGCTGCCCAGACGTGTTAGAGAGGTTTATTTGATGTTTATAAGCTTTGTTTAGCTTGTGTTTCCTAAGTCGCCTTCTACGATATCCACGGGAAGTGTTGGAGTCCTATTCTACGCTGCCGGGAACCACACGGCCATACTCCATTGCTGTTTGGAAAACCTACAATTTGAGCATTTGCTTTGTTGTCAGGGATCATGTCTAAGCACCTAAGGTAAGGTAAAGGGGGCAAGATACACACACTATAATTAGGTTAATAGGTAATGTTAATTTTAATAACATTACGTCAAATAGAATCATGATAGCGTGAAAAATGTGACGCCATGTTGGTCACAATAAAGGACAAATAATTCGAACGATAAATTTATCACCATGGCCATTGATCAATAAGGACAAGTTGTTTAAACAGTACACGCGAATTTGGTTCTATTGCAAACAAAATGTCGATATTTACAGCTTTCATACAGTATGTAAATGTATTTTGGGCGTGGTAACTGAATTTCTGTACGAGATAAATTGATTTACAGATTCTGCGTTATATTTTTCGAGAAAATACGTTTTATGGGTTTAAAACATCGTAGTTCATGTCATTTTTAGTGTATACTATTATTGTAAAGACGAAATTGCGTAACGCAAACGCACGTAAACGAAAACGCATTGAAAAGCTCTGAAACTACCGACAGTTTATAAAAAAATAATATAACACCCACCTTTAACTATTTTCAGGGTAAGGAATATAATGAACGTAACTCACCATCGATGCGAGAGCCGTCCCCATGCCAGTCTTCTTCTGAAACAAATGAAGACTTTTAAGTTCCTGAACTCAAGAGAATTCCGTACAAGGTAAAACTTTTAATGTTTCGAAATTTCTGTCTACAACTTTTCAAATTAAGCGACCAACTGTCTGGTAATAAAAGTTGATATCGTTCGACTGAAATTAGTTGATATTTATAACTAATACTCATAAACTCTTCCATGCTGGTTTAGGAGAAAGGACATAGAATAAACCAGCTGCTTTTCTTCTCGTAAGAGCCGGTCAAGGGATTGGGAAAAAGTCTAGGTAATCACGTCAATAGACGATGTGGCTAGCAACCCATCATTATTTTGATACCGCTTTCCACCTTAACGCCCACTAACACGCTAAACGTGGCCTTTGGGTTTGGTGACCTTGAGCTCTGTCAACCCCGCAAGGAATAAAGACATGGTTATATTATTATGTATGAATGTATGTATACAGAGAGGGCCGTGCTCCTGCCGTGGAGACTAACAAAGACCTGATGATGATGTATGTATAATAACTAATGTTTTTCAGAGCTTCATTTTTTTATTTATGAATGAATTGAGTGCGTTTGCCCCCTAAACTCCATAGTTTATGGGCAATACGGGCCCCTCCCCAATATGGGCGATTTTGCCCCCATGTTGGGGAGGCCTTTATTCCGGCAGTAACCTTTTTTGGCAGAGATAATGATGAAGTATCCCTGAATTGGAATATGGTGTTCGGACATCTACATTATTTTGATTCGGACTTTTAATCTATTAGCATAACTCAACTACTATCTTTGTAACGAACAGGCCTATTTTTTTTTTTTTTTTTTTATTCAGTTGTTATAAACAAATCTCCGAACCTTTTAACCAGATGGTCGAGAACCACTAAGCGCTCAACAATAACGTTTCGAAATAGCTTAATTAGGTATTTTATTTGTGCGAAAGATGGGTTACCAAACCGGTTCTTAACTACAAAATTTAAATAAAAACAGTGATAATAATGAAAATTCTAAGTTAAAAGCAAAAAAAATCATGTATTAAAAATACAATAAAAAAAATTATATAGGCATTTGTATTACACAGCAATAAAACCAGTTAATTGATGAGCCATCAATACACTACAATATAAAGAGCTTATATAAAAAATATAATTTAACTCAGTCTTAATTCAACAGGTATATTGAACAAAATAAACAACGTAAAAAAACAAATAACTTAAAACAATATTTTATAACCTTATTGATACTTAAGACAAATAACTTAACATAAAAACATTGAAAAACAAAAATCTTGAGAAACGATATAACTCAATTGATACTTCAGACGAAAAGAAAATTAAGTTCAAATAAATTTAATAAGGAAAATGTTGAGTAACAAGTAACATTGTATGCTGGAAACAAATTGAAAAGCAAAATCGCCTATAAAACCTTTTAGAAATACAATTAAGGAGGGCACAAAAATTCTTAATAAGAATAATATTCTAGTATAGTTAAATAAAGTAAAACCAAACGTTCCGTGGTTTCCACGTTTACTCAACATTATAAGTGTAGAGTTGCATATTCAAAAATAATATATTCAAGTACTAGGCCAGTCAGGAAAAGGTCGTTTGCCATCTAGACCTGGCCGGGGATCGATCCCTGGTCCACTCGACACATGGCCGGGGATCGAACCCAGGTCCACCCGACACTCGTGTCGCGATACAAACTCACGCACACATCGATACTACATATTTCTGTTTGCATTTTTTCTCTGTTTAAAAACGCACACATCGATTTTAGAAATGCATGCAATTAAATTCGTACCTATGAGTATGAGGGCTTATGCAGCACCACGTAAGATAAAACGTTGGCGTCACTTGTGATGTCCATATTATTCCGTGTGCTCCATATTATTCCTACGTTCATTCAGATTCCTCGTTTAAAGGGTTCTGTACCCAAAGGGGACCATTCACAGACATCACGGTCCTGACCAGCAGGCCTATTTGCTAACTTTTGCCAGCTACGGTGTACATAATTTTCATGGTATGTTGGTAATTTCAATATTCATTACGGCTTCGGTATGAATGACTATTTTTATTAGGGTTCCGTAGTAAACTAGGAACCCTTATAGTTTCGCCATGTCTGTCTGTCTGTCTGTCTGTCTGTCTGTCCGTCCGCGGTTTTACTCAGAGACTATAAGTACTAGAAAGCTGTCATTTGGTATGAGTGTGTATATTAATCATGGCAAAAAAGTCGTAGAATAAAATCTTGAAAAAAAAATTTTTTTGGGTATCTCCCATACAAGTAAAGTGGGGGAGTATTTTTTTTTCTCTATTTACCCATCGTGTGGGGTATCGTTAAAAAGGTCTTTGAAAAATATTGTGAGGTTGTGAACACCATTTTTCGATTTAGGGATCCGTTTCCGAAATATTGGGTTTTAAAGTGCAAAATTTTGTTAGAGGTACGTGTCCCCCCCTCTATCTGCTAAACGGTTATATATGGATACGTGAAAAAAATTACAGCAGTAGTATATATACTGAAGTTGAAAGGAAAACTATTAGAGCTAGGTACTAAGTACAAACTAAAAAGTTATAGGCAACCAACTTATAAAATGTACTGGAAAATGTAAAATTTCATACAATCTTCATTGTTAGATGTTTTGGTCGTTAAACTGTGAGGTGCGAGTGTAAACAGTGTGAACTCAAAGTTGTCATTCGCAACTACGGAACCCTACACTGCGCGTGGCCCGACACGCACTTGGCCGGTTTTTTTTATATATGAAAACCGTCATGGATGCTAAAGTCACAATCAAATCGTTGTACACCGAGTTAGCAAATCGGCCTGTTGGCCGTTTATCGAACCCGGGACCCTTCATGTCATGCAGACCGTCATATTAAAACTAACCACTTACCATTGTCCCTCCCTTTTCTTTTCTTCTTACTACTGGAACTCGAAGACTTGCCAGATTTCTCTGACTTATCCTTGCTCTTCCACCGACTCAACATCTTCACTCCTCACAACACTATCACCATTTTCCAAGGCCAGCTCTAGGCTCCTTCACTGCACTTTCACTGTTTACTTATTTAACTTTTCATTATCACTATTAGCACTTAGGTTACAGGTAGATATGTATTTCAATTCCAGTTGCGTTTGTCTGCTTGATGGAAGCTTCTGTAAATGAACTGGAATGGTTTTTTTGATTAATACTAACACGGGATGCTAACTAATATTCTTATCGAGTTACTCACGACCAAAGTCAGGTACAGCCGACAGGTTTCGACCGCATCTGGAGGTCTTTCTTAGAGCAAATGTAAAGTGCAAGACATGCGCGCGAATCAGAACTATAGCTGACTTTGTACGTGAGAAAGCCAAGATACGCATATTAAGAGGCTAACATCAGCGAAACTAACGCCACCCTTATTTAAATCTTGTACTCCTAAATAAGATCAAATTGAAAAATCTGCATCGGTACTTTTGTAAATTTTGTAATTTTATTTTATTTAGAAGCAAATGAAATGAAATTAGGGGTAGAGCTAGTTGGCTGATCTAAGTCCCTTAAGGGGATGTTATGAATTTATATGGGCCCAGTACTGCCCCAATTTGAAATAAATCATTTGAAAGAAAACGGAGACACAATTTTATGTTCTGTGAAGCCCTAAATAACACAAGTTTGCAATTTTAAAAGTAGAACGTAAAACTTTTCTTAACGATTTTTGCTACTCTTGACGAAAACGCTAAGTAAAGGTTAACGTTCAAACTTTAAATTGCAAACAGTACTTCATATATTAGTTTGAAAGTTTGCTTCGTAGAACAAAAATTACACTTTTTTTTCAGAATACAGAACGTTTATTAAAATTATATCTGTTTCCTTTAAAATTAATTATTTCAAAAGGGGGCAGCACTGGACTGTGTCTTATTTACGTGTCCCTTAATTGTTAACTGAAATGATTTTGATATAAGAAGAGCCAAGTTTTCAAATACATTCATTTTTGTTTGAAAACAATTCGCTTCTGTCTTTGCTTGTGGAAGTATCTTGAAATTATGTAATCTATAAGCATTACATTTTCTTGATATGTTTAAAGTAATAGATATTAACATCCTTTGACTATATACTCTCTAGACACCGCCATGCCTTTATTTCAATGATTAAAAAACAGGCCAATTTTTAATGCTGGTGTGCGTGACAGCTTTTTGTAATCACACGCGTCCTGTCAATTAAAATGCCCTGAAAATCTGTAGCTGTGTGTGTGCGCGACCGACTAAGAGTCGTCCATTAGTTTTTTCTACGCTTTTAAGTTAAAAGAGTCTATCTAGGTTTTATATAATCTAAGTTAACATCATATCGAACTGATTTACTATCTATTTTCCGTTTTGTTTATTTGAAATCTAATGGCAATGGCCATATTTATACGAACCAAAATAGAATTAAAAATAAACAATATTTATATACTGCTGGTTTGATAGGTATTACAATTTATTCCTAAATTAAAAAGATTCCCAAGTTTCTGATTAACTGATATTTTTTTATGCTCCATTTTGATTTTTTCTTTTAAATTTTGTTATAAAACATGTCTTATCTTTGCCTACACTAGGTAAATTCTAAAGGAGTCCTTAAAATGGTTTTACAGTCTTCTCACAAATATAATTACTACAATTTTATTACGCGTAATAAGATAAAGGCTACGAGTATATTATACAGTTCCATTAAACTTCAGACAATCATAACATTAATAGAAATAATATTAATTTCAGGTGACTTCAGCTGTCTCAAGGCAAAAACCACGAGGATGCTGACAGTCTTCCTGATGGAAAGCGGTTACCGTAACCTATGGACGCCTGCAACACCAGGGAGGCCACTCGCGCGTTGCCGATCCTGGAGAAATCTTTTTACGCCCTTTTTGGAAGCTCATGGGATACGCAAGAATTTTTTTTTGTGGGTGGATTAAAAGCGTAAGGTGATTATAATTAAGAATTAACTAATGAGATTTTTATTCATGGCTAGACTTTGATAGTTTTGGACCCTTAAAGGTAGGAAAAGTTTATATCGACGGGTTGAGGCCCCCTTTAAGGGTTCAAAACGAACCATTTCGATTTATGCCGAGGAGGTGGCGTAAAATTTTCGCCACACAAACCGAGATAACCTTCCGGTTGCAATCGCAGCTGTGACACGTCTGAGCCTAGGGTCCATTATAACAACGTTATCACCTCGGCCAATAATCATCTTTTAACGTGCCCAAAATGCCCCGTTCACGGTACACAAAAAAGACCTCGAGGAGGCAAATGACCGGGCTGTTGCTGTGGCCGCACTTATCGAAATTATTGTAAATTGATAAATAAAAAAAGCAGACATTACGACTCGATAAGAAGAAGACCTCAAGACAATCGTTCATCTTAATTAGGTTCTCTGTTTTGAAGAAGAGATAGCACTAATCGGCAACCTGCTGACTAGAGATATTTTACTAATGTGTAAAATTGGGGCATCCTCAACCGTCCGTCTGATGTTTGCAGGTATGGCATCAGGTACGCGCACTCGGCATCTCGCCCGGCATCCTCACCTTTATCCTATTCCCCCAAGTCAAATAAATATACTATCCTTCCAACGCTTAAAAACGCGGTTGGTTGGGCAGCAACGTCGAAACTGAGATAATAAACCAAGCAAAACCACCCAGCAGACTGCCTGACTGCTGGAGCAGTGGACGTCTCTACTTTGTTGTTTTTCGTGTGTGTAAGTGGCCAACACTGGTGTCAGATTTTTCAAGCTGCCTTAAGGCATTTGACTTAGCTTAACGACTGCCATCAATGATGACAGCCGGGACCAACGGCTTAACGTGCCTTCGGAATCACGTCTCTACTGTTGAGATGATGATGAAAATCGATAAGGTAACAATAAAATTCTACATTCTACTCTAATTCTTATTCCACTCCATCACTCTTACTAAACATAGTAATTGTGTTTGTTTCTTTTCACACAAAAACAACACAGGTATGGCGTTTCATAGAAGCGGAGTGAAATTTATGCCTAGAACTACTATAAACGAAACTTTACATCCGTGCATGTGTCTGTCTGTGTGTTAACTAAAAGGGACGGCACCGCAGAAATAATTTAAGCATCAACGTAGTACTAGAGACGGTGCATCTGAGAATAGTAGGCAGCTGACTCTATTTTTGCAACCTTAAGAACTCCTTAGCACGGCTCCTTTCCACTATACGTGAAAGCCATTGCAAGGGACAATAAGAGTTTCCGTTCTTTCATTCATTCATCATCAGGTCGTTCTTTAGTCTTTACTACAGGAGCACGACCCTTTATGCCAGAGCCATAGGTTAGCCAGAGTTGTCAGAGGATTAGGCCTACACTTTCCACGCTGGCCAGACGGGTTGGAGAGAGCTCATTGATTGTTTGTAAGCTTTGTTTAGCTTGTGTTTCTTAAGTCGCTTACTACAACATTCACGGGAAGACTTGGAGTGGTCTAATTCTACTCTGCCCAGACCACACGACAATCTGTCGGGAACCAGACGGCCAATCTCGAACAATCATAAAAAACAAATCCATTCTGAACGTTTGTACTATTAATAATTCAAAGATAACACCACCAAGAATACTCGGACAGCCTTCATCAGAAATTTAAGATCTTAATTCCGGCTGAAGGCTGTCCGAGTATAAATATTTAAGAATATTACTATTTTTTTTGTTTTTTTTTTCGCCACAAGTTTTTTTCTTTGTGTCAAGTGACACAAAGGAAGATGGAGAGAGTCATGCTCGGAATTTCTTTGTGGAACAGAATACGGAATACTGAAATCCGCAGGTGCACTAAGTTATCCGACGTAGCACGTGTGATTGCAGAAAGGAAATGGAGGTGGGCAGGCCACGTTAGTCGAAGATCCGACGGAAGGTGGAGTAGAAAGGTGTTACAGTGGAGGCCGAGAATTGGGCGTAGAAATGTTGGGCGTCCACCAGCGAGATGGGCTGACGACATAGCCAAAGCATGTAGTAAAAATTGGATGCAAAAAGCCCACGACAGGAGAGAATGGCGTGTCAATGAGGCCTATACCCAACAGTGGGTTAATAAGGGCTGAAAAAAAAGAAGACTATTTTTTTTATTCAACTAAGTTGGCAAACAGGCATGCGGCTACCTGGTGGAAAGCGTTACCGTAGCCTAAGGACGCCTGCAAATCTTTTCACGCCATTTTTGAAGTATCCCATACTGTAGTCTCTCAGGAAAACAATTTCATTCCGTTCATTTAACTACTGTTTTCATTAGGTTTGTCAAAAAATGTTTCTATAATTTTTACATAAGTAATTGGTTTTAATTTCAGGGAGCAGCTGTTTTGAAGCCAGAACCATTGCGAGGGAGAAGATTATCAAAACCAAACCGATGCTGTAATACCTCGACGGAGCCTTGGGGAAGAGGTGAGAACTACTTACGTTTTATATTTCGACTTGGATAACACGCCAGTTTGTGATATAATCATGTGATCCCGGGTTCGATATTCAGCAAGATCATGATAGAAAATGATATTTGTCAGATTGGCCAGGATATTGGATATATTTTTGAGCATGCTGCCTCAGGCGGATGGAAGGGGATAGAATATTCATTAAGTTTACCGTAAACAGACATATTTTCAGGACGTGTATGTAGTTCGTGTGCGGGACACAAGCATGCTTAACAGTAGTATGCTCTGTGAGTATGGTCATAGGCACGCTCAAAACTAGCAGAGAAAAAAAAATAGCGTACCTTTTCTCTAAGAAATACTTAAATTACAGAAATAATGTTATTGGTTTCAGGAAAATGCATTTAAGACGTACTTACAAGAAACACAAGGCTGTTGTTCAGTGGGGAAAGAAAGCTTTTGAAACTATTGAGTGAGGTAATTATAACACTTTTATGTGCATGGCCGAATCATCGTCAGATAATTTAAGAGTGGACACTTTTCAGTGGAGATATTAGCGTTCCGTACCCAAAGGGTAAAAACGGGACCCTAATAACAAAACTTTAATGTCTGTCCATCTGTTACCAATCTGTATCTCAACCCAAGCTGTATCAAACCGTGAAAGCTAAACAGTTGAAATTTTAACGGACGATGTATTTATGTTGCCGTTTCAAATAATAAATAAATAAATAATTAATATATACGGACAAATCACACAGATTGAGCTAGCCCCAAAGTAAGTTTTTAAGTAAAACTTGTATTATGGGATACTAACTCAACGATACTATATTTTATAATAAATACATATAGATAAACATTCAAGACCCATGTCAATCTTAAAAATATCACTTTTCATCTTGACCTGACCAGGGATTGAACCCGGGACCTCCGTGTCACAGGCCGTGTTGACCACTGCATCACGGAGCTCGTTATACCAACAAATACTAAAAACAGAATAAAATATAATATTTATGGGGGCTCCCATTCAACAACCGTGACTTTTCGCCGTTTTTTTGCTCAATATTGATAATGGCAATATGTAGACTCTTGACAATTCACAGAATATTTAGTTGAACATTCACTGAAACAATAAATAAATAAATAAAATAAGTATTGGTATGGATGGCATGCATTGAGAGAGGCCTATACCCAGCAGTGGGATGCAGAAGGCTGTTGATGATGATGATGATGATGATTTGAGGGACCAATAACCATAAAATTGTTTTGCTGTTTATGCTCGATAATCTAATGTTATTTAATGTATAGATAATGGTACGGAGCCTTTCGTGCGCGAGTCCGATTCGCACTTCTTAAAGCACGTGTGACTGTGCAGGACATAAGCAAGATCATGTTCAAAACTGAATGTGTATTAGTAGCTTTCATCATCATCATCATCATCAGCCTATACTCGTCCACCGCTGGACATAGGCCTCTCCAATTGTTAGTAGCATTACTTCATGAAAATTAAAGAAATAACGTGATCGTTTCAGGAATATGCAGTCATTACTCACGATGCACAAGAAAAGGAAGTTGTTCATGGTACTGAAAGAAAGCTGTCTAATCTAGGGTGCCCCAAAATTAACCTAAAAATTTCAGTAGTATGAGTACTGAAAATCTTGCGTTAATTTTGGGACACTCATTATTTCTTCTCTTTATTGATCATGTGAGGTAATTATTACACTTTTAATAATAATAATATACGGACAAATACACAGATTGAGCTCACCCCAAAGTAATTTCATGACTTGTGTTATGGAATACTAACTGAACGATACTATATTTTATAACATATACTTATATAGATAAACATCCAAGATCCAGGCCAATCTGAAAAATATCATTTTCCTTCTTGACCTGGCCGGGGATCGAACCCGAGATCCCCGTGTCGCAGGCTGGCGTGTTGATCACTCGTGGCGCAGTGATCTTCTCTCTCTTGGCTCTTCACTTTTATGTGAATGACCACATCATCACAGAATTTAAAAGCACAGGACGAAGAGCGTCGCGATAATGTGTATCTTTCTTTAGTTATAACTAAAACATCATTCAAATTACAGATCTTAGTGTTGTTACCTCTATAGATAAATACTTGCCAAATGCTTGCAATTGCAACCAATGCTATCGACCAATCAGAGAACAGTGTATTATGTTACGGGTGATAGTGTACCGTTAAAATGTACACTGTGCAACGATTGGCCAATTTATGTATGATTTGCCTTGTGGCAAAATCGTTAATTACAAAATTACTGCCAAGCACCGTTAATTGATCAATAAGCTAAAATTTATTGCGTTAAGTAATACATTTCAACTGCAGTTTATGATTTTCCGAAAGTTGATTTACTGCCTCGAAAATTGATCGACTTACGATTTTTGTTATTTTCCGGTGACATAGGTAATATTTTGTAATTGTTCGAGACGAGCATACACAACAATTGTCAAAATAGAATTGCTTATGAATCATTTTATGAATCTTCATATTATGAATGTAATTCATGTGTGAATCATATTATGATTCGTGCAAAGTGGCCATTTTAGACCCACTGATTGTAATTCTCATCATCGCCCAATGGACATCTGCAACATCGGTGAAGTTCGATTTTGTTTAAGTTTGGAAGTTCTTCTTTTCAAGTCACTTGGTTATATTTGTTTAAAATCATATTAATTTTAACCAGTAGGTGGCGACGGGCGGCGTTCAAGTTCAATCGAAACTGAGGATCAACGTTATCATCACAGAACTGTATAACTGTAGAACTGTATTTCTAAATTCTGTGGTTCTCATCAATTTGTCTTGATTCAAGAATGAATAAAATAGAAATAAATTTAAACCGAACGTAATCCGCATATTTTTTTTTGTTTTGATATTTTCAAGAAGCAATAGATCATTTTCGATAATATTTATGGGACTACCTTTGACGTAGTATCTATCAAACAAAAGAGAAATATTGAAATGGATTCATAACTGATTGCTTTATCACGTTACAAACATACTGACCTTTTTTGAACTCGGTTAATAAAATCCGAACAAATGTAATAATTAAAAATGCCTTATAGTTGTCATATGAATATCTATTAAATACAGCATTGAGCGCCATCTGTGTATAGCTGGAGTGAAACTCTAGTTTGGATTTCATTTCGTTGACACGTCCAGGATGATACCACCATATATGCCTAGCAACGTGGCCATAAGCAAAAGGGAAATTATACAACTCATAGTAAACTTGATACATTTCCTAAATATTAAGGCCCCACACTAGGCACACTAGCGACGCCAATCATTTTATTTGTAATACTTTACAAATAGAAAGAAATTCAAGAATGTAAATCATAAAGCCTTAGTAAATAACCTGAATATTTAAAAACGGCCGGTTTTGGCGGTAATCACTAGTTCTCTTAATGATTGATTCTCATAATATTAAAATATGATTCCAAAAATACTTCAGGTTATTTAGTAAGGTTTATAATTGATTTATAATCTTGAATTTCTTTCTATTTGTAAAGTATTAGAAATAAAATGATTGGCGTCGCTAGTGTGCCTAGTGTGGGCCCTTAAGTACCTATCCTAACTAATATTATGATTGCGAAATTAAGTAAGTAACGGGTAACAGCTAGTATTTAATAAAAGCGTTTGGCTCAGAATGAGCTCAGAACTTTAGAATTATAATACTTATTTAAGATAGGTCAAGTTTTGTTAATCCATGCGGCAACGAAATTATCGCTGTTACGATTAAAAATGCTTCTTATACCATCCAAAGAAAGAAATTTCTGGCCAGTCAGGCCATTGACACGGAATAAATATCACATCATGAGGTTCTAAATAAAATAGGGGAAAAGATACGCCTCAGGCACTAATTTGTAGGAGTACATGAAACGAAGAATTTAAGACTCCCACATAAAGCCGAAATCCCATACAAACGTATAGTTTGGTTTTAGTTTTACAACAGTTAAGCCTATCTCAACCAAATTTCGTACATACGACCGGATAAGGCATATTGATGTTTATAATCAGATTTCAATTTTAAAAACAATACCTATACAAAATTACAGTGAGTTGAAGTTTCGTATCGAAAACTTCTTGTTGGCTTAACTGTTGTAAAACTAAAACCAAACTACGTTTGTTTGGGATTTCGGCTTTACGTGGGACTCTTAAGGCTAACTAAGGGGAAAGGGGGAGAGAAAACCTAGTCATTGTTTATTAATTACATAAATAATGGTAACTATTTCAGTGGACTGCAGCCATGTAGGCGAGGATGGAGGGACAGGACGCTGCTATACACGGTCCTCGAGAAAGACTTGAAATCAATTCTGCTCCTCATCAAAAACCCAAGGTAATACTTCATTTAGTAACTCCTAAGGGGCTCCAATCCAAGTTTATTAAATTATTCTTGATCTTGATAGGAGCCCTTTGAAAGCTTGATATCCTATATAGCACTGTAAGCGCTTACGCAAGTCAAGTAACCCTGGGCGTGGCCCCAATTTAGATAAGTGACCACAAGTGGCATAAAAATTCTTTACCATTTGTCCCATTTGCCATTATAGGTGGCATCATCATATCATGTCCTTGTTAGTCTCCACTGCAGGAGCACGACCCTCTCTGTACTACCGGAGCCATGTTAGCCAGGGCAGTCAGAGGGTTTCGCCTACACTCTCCACGCTAGCCGGACGGGTTGGAGAGGTCTTTTTGATGTTTATAGCTTTGTTTAGCTTTTGTTTCCTTAGTCGACTTCTACGACATCCACGGGAAGACTTGGAGTGGTCCTATTCTACTCTGCCGGGAACCACACAGAAAATATAGGTTATAATATAGGTGGCAGTCGTTAAGCTATGCAAGATGTAAATAGTGTTAGATCACAATATTACGTTATCATATTGTGATCTTACACTAATTTTAGTTCGGTGTGAGATCGAAATTATTTTATTCTATCTAAATACCAAACTTATGCGAAATAAACAATTTACGGCGCCTTTATGTCCAGCCGTGGACTTTCTGTGGCCAAAGACAATATAATACTAACGTAATAGACTGCCCGCCTCATACAAAAATATTGGACCAAATTAAGGTTGCGTAAAGCAGGCGAATGAATGGCGCAGGAGAGTTGCTTGCTACTCGATACTAGATGGCGGTAATCTGCGTTAGTCTTTAACTTACTAAATATACGGCGTCATTTTAAAATATTATGCCTAAAATATTGTTTTGATTTTTAATAAGATATATTTTGTGAATCATGTTTTTATAATCTCATAATACGGTGGATACAATGTTGTGTAGTTTCGAGTGGCGCCATCTATGCGAATCTCTGAAAACAAATCGTACGATTAAGGCGTTGAGACCACATGCTGTGGCTTAGATGATGCCTTGTTGACCACTTACACACACCAAAACCAAAATAATTATCCATATTTATTCTTCTCCTAAATTATTTGAAGCGTTATATTATAAAACTACCAAATACTTAGTTACGAACGGGTATTCTGTATGGTCGGTACGCTCGTTGGTGCGATTGATTATTTTTCCATTGCCTCATAAGTGCAAATATTTGCGAATGCGAATTAGGTAACACGCCCTATTGCTGACAGCCCCCCAACTTATTGGCACTCTAAACTTTTTTTAAAAAAATAAGAAAACTATACTATTTCTCAATCTGTGTTCTGTCGAAAAAAAAACTTTAGTTTATGGTCTTTGGAAATTGGCAACACTAATCGTCAGTCAGTTCAAATAGCTGTCAAACTTTTAAACTTCATTCGAGTCGCAACAAGTTTTCTGTTACGTGGGCTGTTTCTTGAGATTTTGTTAAGGTAAGTGGCTATCTGTTTCCTTTGTTTATATGGTAATTATTGTGATCATTCATGATGTTTAATATGTATTTACCTCTGTATGAAGAAATCCACGTATTTTTGGTAGCATTTTGCAATTAAAACGGCTAGTTTTTAATTTATTGCTATGCCAATAATTGGTGAGACGAACAAACCTGATTCTAATTAATTGGCACAGTGGCAATTAATTGGATTTTACCATCATATATTTCATTGCATTTTTAATCTTATTTTCATAAACGTATAACTTGCTTTCCTCATACATTCATATAAATCTTTGTTTTTTACAAGATTTCCAAATGTTGGCCCCATGCCAATAGTGATAAATCTAATTATTGACAGATATGCCAGTATTTGGTAAAAAGCATGCCAATAATGGTGGTGGTGGTTTCAGGTATTGAAGATGAAGCCAGAGAAACCAGCTAAAAAACCAGCCAAAAAAAATGCTGATGGAGGAGTGCAACGACGGAAAAGGTATACAGAAGACAATGTTCAAAATGCCCTACAGGCAATACGAAGTGGTATGAGTAAGAAACTTGCTTCGAAAACATTCAAGGTGCCAAGATCAACGTTGCAGTTTAGGACAAAGTTCCCTGGTAAGAAACTACGTCCTGGTCCATCAACTGCCTTAACAATGTCTGAAGAGTTATGTCTTAAAAACTGGTTGATAGACTGTAGCAAAAAAGGCTTTCCAAAGAGGAAAGACGATCTCATTGCCAGTGTTGCTGATTTTTTCAAGAGAAGCGGCAGGCAAAATCCTTTCAAAAATGGTATACCGGGTGAAAAATGGTATAAGCTTTTTTTAGCTCGTCACCCAGACATCTCTATTAGGACTCCAGAAGCTGTAACTTCCTCGAGCGCAACAGTTAGCGAAGCTGATATAAAAAAATGGTTTGAGGATATCGAGAAATACCTCTTTGACAATAATTTAACAGAGGTACTGAAAGATCCTAAGCGAGTTTACAACGGCGATGAGACTAATTTCCTTTTGTGTCCAAAAAGTGGGGTAGTATTAGCCGCAAAAGGAGATAAAAACGTCTATGATATTGACAATGCACCAGCTAAAACATCTCTTACAGTGCTCTTTACGTTCGGTGCTGATGGCAGAGTTACTCCACCTCTTGTCATTTTTCCATTGAAACGTTTGCCAAGTGAATTGCGCTCTAAAATACCTCCCGATTGGGGAGTAGGGCTTTCAGATAATGGATGAAGAGTGAAATCTTTAAGTCCTACATTGAAAATGTATTTCATCCATATTTAATTGCAAATGGCATAGAGTTTCCTATTATATTTTATGTTGACGGACACAAAACACATTTAACGTACGAAGTCAGTGAACTCTGCTCTAAGTTAAATATCATTCTAATAGCTTTATATCCCAATTGTACGAGGATTCTGCAACCAGCAGATGTATCGGCATTCAAGCCTTTAAAATTGGGTTGGCAAAAAACTGTTCTTGAATGGCGTCGAAATCATCCGTCGCAAGCCCTGACAAAACAAGAGTTCGTTCCGCTATTAAAAGAAACTATTGACGAAAGCATTAGCTCTTCTACAATAATAAATGGGTTTAGAGCCACAGGACTATATCCTTTTGACAAAAATGCCGTAGATTACACAAAATGTTTAGGCAAAAAGAAAGTTGCAAACATGCAATTCGAAGGTGGAATAAATCATGATTTACCTGAAATTAAAATGACTTTAAAAGATTTTAAGACAGTTATAAATAAACAAAAATTCCAAATGCTCGAAGAGGGACAGGATGAAGGCGTTGACGCAGATTTAAAGAAGGTTTACCAATTTCTTATAGGAAATCAATATTTACAGGAAGAATCAAAAGACCCTGTAATTGATGATTCACAGCAAGATCTAACAAATACAAATTTTGATCATTTTGATATAGAAAATATGAATCTGATAATGGCTGATGATTTTTCCAATGAAATTGTTATACCGCAACATCCTGTACAAGACACCGATACCCAAGATTTTGAGCCCCATGTCATAGAAATCACTCATACCGCACAGATTCATAGTAATAATAAAGATAGGTTAGATTTATGCCAAGCTGAAGTTCATAAATATACCCACGAAGAGAAAATGCCTACTATATCTGCTAATGACGACAAAATACAAGTGACTTCTATTGAAGAAAACGCCCAATTCTCGCATGTTCCAAGTGAAGGTTTAACAACTATTAATCTCAGTGATGTTCTTGTTTTACCTAAAACACCTGAACGGAAAGGAGTCAAGAACACAAAGAAAACACCATTTGTACTTACGTCGGCGGCATGGCAAGAGCTAGAAATGAATAAAAAAAGAGAAAAGGAAGAAAAAGAAGAAGGAGTTAGAAAAAGAAAAGAAGAAAGGGAGCGAAAGAAGATCGAAAAATCTCAAATAAAAAAAGAAGGCAATAAAATCAAACTAAAGAAAGCAATTAAGAAACATAGTGATGATTCTAGCACTGTAATGACACAACCAAGCAGTCCCAAAAATATTATAACTAAAGATCCTCCAAAAACAAGAGGCAGAAATATTGAGCCAGAAAGTCAAAGTATTCTTGATTATAAGACGGATACAGATAGTGAACTAGTAGATTACGAACCAAAAAATATTAAACAAAGAAGAACTAGTAAGCCTTATACCACGGAAGAACTAGAAAAGATTTTATCCGAAATGAATGATAATGAATAAATTTTTTTTTATGTACGATTCTGATTAGTGCCTGATTTTCGACTTATTATACCTAAGTGTTTTTATCTGATATTAAGAAGACTCAGAGTAAACTAAGTTACCAAGATGGTATTTAAGTTCCTAATTTTGTATTTTAATAATTATTAAGAGTAAACTTTCTTTTGTTTAGTTATCAATGGTTTTATTTTGTTAGAAATATCATACCTGAACTTTATACCCCTATCTTTAATAAGGTAACATAAATGCCTAGTTACCTATTTGGGAATTTAACAGTAGGTATCTAGGCTTTTCAGTGGGCTGTGGGGTCTAAAATACCTACTGCCAATAATAAGATTAAATGATTTCTAATATTGGCACCTGTGCCAGTATTTGGATGAATACGTGCCAACAATGTGTTGAAAGATGACAATAAATGGACTACAGGTCTGTTTTGAAAAAAACATTGATAATTGCTTAATACTACTAAAAATACTCAAAAAAGTATACTCTATATGATCCACACTAAATAACCATTAATTTGAATGCATATTCAACACTTTCTGAAGGAAATATAAATATTTTCTAAGAGGTTTTTTATATCGTATTGCTTAAAGTGCCAATAATTGGGTGGTTTACCTATGTAGTTGCGAACTGTGGTGCAGCCAAATTTCTGTTCACTTCCTCCTCCACACATCTTATCAATCCGAATTTGTAGCCTTTTTCAATACATTTGCTATTAATAGGCATCGAAATTTGGATCATAATGTTGTATATACAGGACTAGGCTACCGATACACAATTGAAACTTTTTCATATAATCCGAGCAAAAAGTTTCCATGTACAGCTTAAAAACTTTTTTCTGATTCGTGAGATATAATTTTTAACTGACTTAAAAAAAAAGATTGGATATCCATCAATTCGGTTCTTTGTGGTTTTCTAAAAAATAAACCTGAATAGTGAACTAGATTATAATAAACTTATTTTTAACTAACTTTTTAAATTCTTAACTGTAATAAATTCCTTATCTGCTGAACTGCAATCTTTTACTTTATGGTAATCGCAAATGTATTGAAAAACTTCGTGTAATACTCGTACTAAGCTGTTTATTATAGTCAACGATTTATTAAAAGCACTATGTTCCACCTCGTGCCTATAAACACTTCGACTGTAATATTACCGGCTTTGTATTATGAGTACTGAAAACAAACAATTCCAAAATTGTACGTTACTAACGGGTGTCCTATATGGTTGCAAACGCCGAAGTTGCTACGCTTGTTATATATGTAGTTTTCTTTTTTATACCTACAGCTACTGAGTAGGCGAGCAGGTACGTCTGCAACACCAGGGTGTCACTCGCGCGTTGCCGACCCTGGAGAAATCTTTCCATGCCCTTTTTAAAAGACCCCATGTTGTGATCTCTTTATACATACATATAATCACATCTTTTTCACTTGCGGGGTGGACAGAGCCCATTCCATAAAACCTAAAGACCACGTTTAGCATGTTGATGGGCTTGTAGGTGGAGAACGGAATCAGTATTTTTTAAATATTGATAAAATCTGATATTGCTACGTTACAACATAAAATATTCCTTTAAAACCTCTCCAAAAGCTCTGCTAGAATAACATCGAAATCACGTAAATGATTGCTATTACGTTATATTTGCACAAAACAATATTTTTGTGAATATCTTATATTCTTAAAAACAAACAGTCATAGCAATCACGTCTGTATTCATTACGGGGTAGACATCGCCTAAGGCTATCAGACAAAGAGGCCACGCTTTTGGTTCAAACTCACATTATTAGATTTTCACTCATTCCCTTGTTCAGCTTCTACGGTCTGCGCGGAATGAGAAGCAGCTAGTACATACCCCTGGATCTAAGAATAATCAAGATAGGCCCCTAAGAAACGTAGCAGTGACGCTAATACCAATATTACCAATGCAGGCAAACGTGTCGCGACACAAGCTCACGCACGTATCGATATTAGAAATTGTTTTTCTCCATCATCTAACCCAGTTTCGAGTAATTTTTTTTTAAATATTAAAACAAAAATTACTTTCATAGGTTCTGTTTGCAAAATATGAGTTACGTTATAATACATTCTTTGACGGAAGCTCAAATAATTTCAATCTCTTCCAAATGTTACATTCGGTCCTATTTATGCAGCACACATTTTAATGTATAAATAGTTGACGTCACTTGTAATGTTTTTTATTTTATTTATAGCAGATCAGCTTGAATCAAAATAAACCGGTAATAAGCAACTGTCCCCTTTTATCCTTTAACATATTAAGGGCAATGAAATGAATTAAAAATAATTTGTTCTCCACAGAATATACTAGAAAAACTAGACAGTAAGGTAAAAGAAAAAAAGGCCCATGGGGGCCAAGAAAAAGCTTTAGCTGACCTACTTGAGAAGAAGGCTAGTGTCATATCGTATCAAGCAGAGAATAGAAAAGTTTGGCGTATACTCCATCGATAAGAGCTACAAAGGTCTTCAATAAGATGAAGAACATGAGGAATAGACTGGAGCCTAAACTAGGCAATGGAAAACACATGAGGTTGGGAAGGCATGGGAAGATTATCAAGTAGATTAACTTTCATTCGAATCATTGTTTTGCTGCTATTATAACCGAACCATTTACAATTAAAACAACGGAAGTGGTTTGTAAATCTATTTGGAAACAACAAAAAAGTTCTGAAACCAGTAACAAGACCTTTTTGTGAAGTAATATTTCTATACAGCATTAGTTCAGCTCAGTTATCGCTGTGGACTTCACGGCAATCTTCTTAGATGGATCTGCTCTTACTTGAATAGGAGATCTTAGCTGGTCACGTTGGAGGGTTACACGTCTAACCCGGTTAATGTCACGTCGGGCGTGCCGCAAGTTGTCATTTGGGTTCTTTACTCTTCTTGGCTTATAAATGACCTCATTGACCGACTTAACTGTCAGTGTCTACTTTACGCTGATGATCCTAAATTATTTATAGATATCAAGACAGTAGATGACTGTCACAATATTCAACGTGATTTGGACTTCTTAAAAGATTGGTGCCGAGACAATAATATGAACCTAAGCATTAGCAAATGCTCTGTTATCGCCTTCACAAAGAAGAAGAAAAACAAGATTTACTTCAACTTCAGTATAGGATCTGAAACTCTCAAACGAGTAGCAATAGTGAAGGACCTCGGTGTCATATTTGATGAAATGTTAACTTTCAAACATCACTTTGAATCTATAGTAGCTAAAGGCTTCCAGATGCTTGGTTTTATAACAAGAAGCACGATCCACTTCAAAAAACCTGGCACCTTCACCCGTCTATATTATAGTCTTGTTAGAAGCGGTTTTGAATATTGCTCTATTATTTGGTCCCCGAACTATCAGGTACATTTAGATAGTATAGAGAGTATACAAAGAATGTTTCTAGGAACAGTGTGTTTTAGGACTGGCAGGAAGCGTCAATTACCCTCATATGCAGATAGGCTGCGTCATTTTAATCTTACATCTTTGGAATCTCGTCGTAAGCAACAAGATCTCATTTATTTACATAAAATTATATATTTATTGTCTTTGCTTAAATTCAACACGAAACATCTTACTAGAACTCGACGTAAATGCTTTGTGCTGGCAACATACAAAAACAACACCTCGATCCAATTGTTCGCATGTGTTGTTATTATAATGAACTGTATATGGATGAAAAAACAATTGACATTTTTGAAATAAACAAAACCAATACTTTTAAAAATCAAATTAAACGTTTATCCACTGATCTTTGATATTTATTTTCTTTAACTCTTTCATTTATATATTTTTACTTTGATTTGTAGTATTTAATTTAAGAATCGTAAAAATACAAAAAAATGTTTGAAACTATGTTTTCAAATGTATGTCATGTTGTGTGTACACGTTTTAGGGTCACAATCTGGCTCAGAACCTATGTAAGTATATAACTTGTATTGTGTGTGTGTTTTTTATGATTGTAACCTGTTGTGTATACCTAAATAAATTAGACTATCGAGCAAAAACGGCAATAAATCATCTTTGATGTATGGGAACTCCCCTTTAATATTTATTTTAAAGTGTATATACAACCAAATATTCTATGAATAATTTAAGAGTCTGCCTGTTGTATAATATCGAGCAAAAAACGGCAAAACAAACACGTTTACTGTATGTAATATTTTTATTCAGTTTTTATTGAGTATTTGTTGTTATAGGGCAACGGAAATACATCATCTGTGAAAATTTCAACTGTTTATCTAATTTTTATGAGATACAGACAAACAAGAACTTTGCGCAAATAAAATGATGGAAGAATGAATAAGTATTCATGAAGCGGTTTGTAAATCTATTTGGCTACAACAAAAAGTTCTGAAGCCAGTATAGCCAGTAACAAGACCTTTTTGTGGAGTAATAGCCGTAAATACAAATAAATTTTATGAAGCTTTTTATAGACGATTTCAATTTTTGACAAGTTTTGATTGTACAAAAGTTAGCAATCAAAACTTTTAGACGATAAAAAGCCTTGAAGGGTTCTCTAATACTAAACCAGCTCGATGTCATCATTATACTGGATGTTAGGGTAAAGACCAATATTGCTCAAACTATCAACTATGCCTATCAAAATGAACAACTTTTCCTGTATAGCAGGACAAATGATGTAAACTCGAAAAGAAGTCTTGAATTTCATACAACAGTGTCCAGCTGGCCTAACATTTTTTCCTAACAAAAAACTTCATCATCATCAGGTCCAATATACAGCTTTCTTGGTCCAGTGGTTAAGGCATTTGCCTTGTTGACCCGGGGGTCGTGGGTTCGATTCCCACGGGAAGCATACTTTGTCAAGTTGTTTCCAGTTTGGTTAGGGCATTGCAGGCATGAATCACCTGATTGTCTGATAAGAAAGATAATTCCGTGCTTCGGAAGGCACGTTAAGCCGTTGGTCCTGACTACCATCAGAGGCCGAGAGGCGGTTCCGAAGAACTCTGACACCAGGGTTTGCATGGTCGACTGACCGTGTCACCTACACGAAATGATGATGATCATCTGGTCTTTTTTAGTCTCCACTGCAGGAGCACGACCCTCTCTGTACTACCAGAGCTATACACTTATTGGCCAAAGCAGTCAGAGGATTTGGCCTACACTCTCCTCGCTGGCCAGACGGATTGGAGAGGTCTCTTTGATGTTTAGGTAAAAGCTTTGTTTAGCTTGTGTTTCCTTGCCGTATGGTTCCCGGTTGCCGTATGGTTCCCGGCAGAGTAGAATTGGACCACTACAAGTCTTCCCGTGTTAAATAGTAAAAAAACTCCAACCCAAACTTATTTAAATAGTTTGGAGTTCTTTTTTCCAATGATAAGTTGGAGGAAAATTCTGTTGGGTGTTATCTGTATAATGTTCTAGCAAAAAAAGTAAATTTTCCAACTTAATCATACCTATAAGGATCTTATATTTGGCATTCACAATGCTATTCTGATATACTCTTATTAAATTAAGAAATAAGAAAAGTGTAAAAAATTTAAGGATCATATGACATATCCATGTTACAAAATTAAAAATTCATTTCCTTCAAAAGCTCTGCAACCTTCACGCCTACGCAGATAATATATAATTCATCCTTACTTTATTATCGCATTAGACAACTTTCTCGTGTGTAACGCGAAAATTTTGCCTTGTAAACCTGCGACATGCTTAAAGCTATTTTTATAAGCTTCTACACGAGGCTTTTGGTTTCGCAGCAAATGATATTTTTTGAGATGTGCAAGAAAGGCAAATGATTTGAAAATGATAGAACGCGGCGTAGATGGAGACCCTAAGACCTAAGAAACGATGGATCGATTGTGTGTGTGTGTGTGTGTTTTTTTATGTGACAGGACGGCAAACGAGCAAGCGGGTCACGTGGTGGTAAGTGATCACCGCCATCCATGGACAACTCCAACACCAGGAGTGTGACAGAAGCGTTGATGGCCTTATATTTTTCTCTCCAAGAGGGGAGGGGCGATGGGCCTACGACTCTGTCACTCACCGAACGAAGCATAGAAGCGGTAACGCTACTACTCAAACGTCGATTACATGTGAGAGTGTGGTACTTTCCCGGACGAGCCAACCCATTAATGCTGCGAGCAAAACTGAATTTCGCCGGTAGCGTAGCTCTACCACAACTACGAGTGTACGGACAGTATGAACAGGAAAGGAGTGACAAAGGCTAGATGACAGATCAAATGGAGAGAACTGACATCCTGTGCCGACCCCAAATAAAAAGTGAGATAAGGAAAAGGAAGAAAAAGAAGATATTTTTGAGAAGTGCTGTAAAAACACTATCTAAATATATATAACTTAAAGGTGACTGACTGACTGACATAGTGATCTATCAACGCACAGCCCAAACCACTAGACGGATCGGGCTGAAATTTGGCATGCAGGTAGATCATATAATGTGCTCGTAGGCATCCGCTAAGAAAGGATTTTGAACAATTCTACATCTTAACGCGAGTGAAGCCGCGGGCAAAAGCTAGTTTTATATATTCTTTTATAACTGCTACTTTACTCTTTAATTACATTTATTGCCCGATAAATGTCGATATCAATAATATAATATAAATATAGATATCGACAACACAAAATACAAAACAAGTAGCATTATTTAATCATCCCTCTCAGGTCTTTTTGTGTCTCCACTGCAGGAGCACGACCCTCTCTGAACTACCAAAGCTATATGAGCTAGTGCAATCAGAGGCCTACACTCTCCACGCAGGCCAGACGTGTTGGAGGGGTCTCTTTCATTTTATAAGCTTTGTTTAGCTTGTGTTTCCTAAGTAGCCTTCTACGACTTGGAGTGGGTCTTTTCTACTCTGCCACACGGAAACTATATTATAATTCGTAGGTATCATTTAAAAAATAAAAAGCCCATCTGCGTGTTTTTGTCAGCTTACGCCCGACATATTAATATTTTGCTAACATTACATAGCCTATGAATCTCAGGGGAAGAAAACCAATTTAATGACACCTCACAGTTCAAAATCGGTCAAGCCGTTTTGGCTACAGGAGGAAACAATGGAACAGAAGTACTTACATAAATACATGCATAAATACATGCATAGATACATACATAGATAATACATAGGTCCCCGTGAAAAACATTACCCTCTTTCGGGGTGGGTCAGTCGGGTAAAAAATCTGAACTAGTGCTTTGCTTGAATTTATACGACCGCTCAGTAATCAATAAAATAAAATCATTTTCAGAAAACTACTGGCGGAGGACAGAACGGCGGGGATCACAGAGCAAAGAATCACGTGTACATTAAAATTCCTTGCTCTGTGGCAGGAATGAAGCAATCTGAGATCAACTGGTCACTGGCTCGAAAGCGATTTGAGAAGCTTTTGTCTCCTATGGCAAATTATCAGGTATTTTACTAAGCAATATACTATTTTACTACGGAATATTTAAGTAGTATGATGCACCGTGTGGTTCCCGGTAGAGTAGAATAGGACCACTCCCAAGTCTTCCCGTGGATGTCATGGAAGACGACTGAGAGTTAAAAGCTTAAAAAAGCTAACAAACAATAAAGAAACCTCTAGTTAGCGAGTAGAGTGAGGCATCTGACCGCTCTGGCTAATACAGGGTCAAACTGACAGTTTTTAGAAAATCAAAAACTGAGCAAATTGCCATGATTATATTTTGATACCTTTTCAAAATAGTTTGGTCACCCACGTAAATGGCGCTGGCAGTAAGAGTCATGCTCAGTAGAGAAAAAAAATACATGATGATGATGACGGTGTAATGTAATAATGAAATCACTTTCAGATAACTGCTGGCGTAAGACAACGTTACGGCGGGGATCACAGAGTAGAGGATGATATGCTGTCGCTCGCGCATGTGCTACATTGATCAAACTGGGCTGTATGAAATTCATTGCTCTGTGGCAGGGATGAAGCAATCTGAGATCAACTGGTCACTGGCTCGAGAGCGATTTCAAAAGTTTTTGCCTCCTTGCAAATTTCTTGGCAAACTATCAGGTATTTTACTAAGCAATATATTATTTTAGTATGGAATATTTAAGTACGACAATGCAGCGTGTGGTTCCCGATAGATAATAATACCAATCCAAGTCTTCCCGTGAATGTCGTAGAAGGTGACTAAGGAATTACATGCTCAATATAGCTAACAAACATAAAAGAGACCTCTCCAACCCGTCTGGCCAGCGTAAAGAGTGTAAGCATCTGACTGCTCTGGCTAATATATAGCACTGGCAGTACAGAGAGGGTCGTACTCTTTCAGTGGGGACTAAAAAAGACATGATGAAGATGACGGTGTAATGTAATAATGAAATCACTTTCAGATAACTGCTGGCGTAGGACAACGGCGGGGATCACAGAGCAAGGAATGTATTGGCACTAGTGCGCGGGCTACATTGTAATTTCTTGCTCTGTGGCAAGGATAAAGCATGCTGAGTTCAGCTGGTCACCGGCTCGAGAGCGATTAAAGAACCTTTTGCCTCCTTGCAAATTTCTTAGCTAACTATCAGGTATTTTACTGCGCAATATATTATTTTATTATGGAATATTTAAGTACGACGCTCCTGCAGTGGAGACTAACAAAGACCTGTTGATGATGATGATGACCGTATGGTTCCCGATAGAGAATAATAGGACCACTCCAATTCTTCCCGGGGATGTCGTGGAAGACGACATAGAGTAAAAAGCTAAAAAAGCTAAGAAACAATAAAGAAACCTCTTCAACCCGTCTGGCCAGCGTGAAGAGTGAAAGCATCTGACTGCTCTGGCTAATATATGGCACTGGCAGTACAGATGGTCGCGCTCAGTGGAGACTTAAAAGACCTGATGGTGATTACGGTGTAATGTAATAATGAAATCATTTTAAGATAACTGCTGGCATAAGATGGGGATCACAGAGCAGCGGATAATGTGTTGTTACTCGTGCGTGAGCTATATTGTAATGCCTTCCTCTGTGACGGGGATGAAGTAATCTTAGATCAGCTGGTCTCCGGCTTCAAACCGAATCAAGAAGCTTTTGCTTCCTATGGCAAATTATCAGGTATTTTTTTAAGTAAGATATTGTTTTATTAGTGAAGCTTTAAGTACGACGATGCACCGTATGGTTCCCGATAGAGTATAATAAAACCACTCCAAGTCTTCCCGTGAATGTCGTAGAGTGTGACTAAGAAATTACATGCTCAATATAGCTTACAAACATAAAAGAGACCTCTCCAACCCGTCTGGCCAGCGTGAAGAGTGTAAGCAACTGACTGCTCTGCCTAATATATAGCACTGGCAGTACAGAGAGGGTCGTACTCTTTCAGTGGGGACTAAAAGAGACATGATGAAGATGACGGTGTAATGTAATAATGAAATCACTTTCAGATAACTGCTGGCGTAGGACAACGGTAGGGATCACAGAGCAAGGAATGTGTTGCCACTCGTGCGCGGGCTACATTGTAATTTCTTGCTCTGTGGCAAGGATAAAGCATGCTGAGTTCAGCTGGTCACCGGCTCGAGAGCGATTAAAGAACCTTTTGCCTCCTTGCAAATTTCTTGGCAAATTATCAGGTATTTTACTGCGCAATATATTATTTTATTATGGAATATTTAAGTACGACGCTTTTGCAGTGGAGACTAACAAAGACCTGTTGATGATGATGATGATGATGATGATGATGACCGTATGGTTCCCGATAGAGAATAATAGGACAACTCCAATTCTTCCCGTGGATGTCGTGGAAGACGACTTAGAGTAAAAAGCTAAGAAACAATAAAGAAACCTCTTCATCCCGTCTGGCCAGCGTGAAGAGTGAAAGCATCTGACTGCTCTGGCTAATATATGGCACTGGCAGTACAGATGGTCGCGCTCAGTGGAGACTTAAAAGACCTGATGGTGATTACGGTGTAATGTAATAATGAAATCATTTTAAGATAACTGCTGGCATAAGATGGGGATCACAGAGCAGCGGATAATGTGTTGTTACTCGTGCGTGAGCTATATTGTAATGCCTTCCTCTGTGACGGGGATGAAGTAATCTTAGATCAGCTGGTCTCCGGCTTCAAACCGAATCAAGAAGCTTTTGCTTCCTATGGCAAATTATCAGGTATTTTTTTAAGTAAGATATTGTTTTATTAATGAAGCTTTAAGCACGACGATGCACCGTATGGTTCCCGATAGAGTATAATAAAACCACTCCAAGTCTTCCCGTGAATGTCGTAGAAGGTGACTAAGGAATTACATGCTCAATATAGCTTACAAACATAAAAGAGACCTCTCCAACCCGTCTGGCCAGCGTGAAGAGTGTAAGCAACTGACTGCTCTGCCTAATATATAGCACTGGCAGTACAGAGAGGGTCATACTCTTTCAGTGGGGACTAAAAGAGACATGATGAAGATGACGGTTTAATGTAATAATGAAATCACTTTCAGATTACTGCTGGCATAAGACAATGGCGGGGATCACAGAGCAAGGAATGTGTTGCCGCTCGCGCGCAAACTACGTTGTAATTTCTTGCTCTGTGGCAAGGATAAAGCATGCTGAGATCAGCTGGTCATCGACTCGTGAGCGATTCAAGAAGCTTTTGCCTTCCATGGCAAATAATCAGGTATTCTTATAAGTATTTAATTATTTTATACATACATGCATCACGTCTTTATCCCTTGCGGGGTAGGCAGAGCCCAAGATCATAAGACCCAAAGGCCAGATTATCATGTCGAGCTCCGTGGCGCAGCGGTCAACACGCTAGCCTGCGACACGGGGGTCCCGGGTTCGATCCCCGGTCAGGTCAAGATGGAAAAGATCTTTTTCATATTGACCTGGGTCTTGGATGTTTATCTATATAAGTATATATTATAAAATATAGTATCGTTGAGTTAGTATCCTGCGACACAAGTTCACAACTTACTGTGGGGCTAGCTCAATTTGTGCGATATGTACAAAAAAAAAAAAACATCGTAGTGGCGTAAGGGATTTCATCGAAATCGTTCCAGCCATTTAGGAGAAGATACGTATCACACGGGGTATAAACATGTGCATAATCGGTAGATATCACACAGGCTATAAACTGCCAGTGCCAAATAAAATTATGCCAATACAAAATGGTCGTTTCCCAGACAGATCACACACACACCTTGATTTGACCTCATTTCTCATCTTACTCTCAAATTTACAAAAACAATCGGCCGAATGCGTTGTCTCGCACACGAAGGGTTCTGTATTATATATAAAATCTACTTTTTCTTGAAGTAGATTCCTTATTTTTATAATTTCGTTGAAAAAACGTAGAATATTTTAGTATAGTACATAATATATAACATGAGTGAGCTGGAAATACTCATATGTACTTGATACAAGTACGTTGGATGGCTGGTAGTCATCGGTCTATAAGTCATCGGTTTCGCCTCGTGCTTACTTAAATACCTTGATTATAATAGCCAGCTTACTGAGTACGAGCATCATACGACGTTTTTCAATACGTTTGAGATTACCCTAAAATAAATCGAGCAATTGTAATTGGTTTCAACGCCATATGGACCGTATTAATAGCAAGTATTAAAAATTAATGTTTCGATATTCAAATCATTTAATACCAAATCAAATCATTCTTTATCGTCATATTTTTTACTTTACAAAAAAAAAACATTGTGAAACAAAATTTCTGATTTTTTTTATTATTTAGGCTTTATTAAAATATTAGTCTATGAAACAATAAATATTATGAAACATTTTCTGCAAACTGAAAATTCTATAAAGTTTCCGTCTTCAAAACAGGGGTACGCCATATTTTCCACTCGCTTATGCAATGTTCCATGCACTAGGGCTTGAATTTTATAAATAACCGATGAGGGAAATTATCATGAAAGTAAGTCCGCATTGTACTTATTTTTACAGTGTAGGATTGGGATTTGGCGAGTCAACCCATGTCGCATTATCTCAAGACAAATAAAAATTAATCTTTACCATTTCAACTGCATCCAATACCGTACTTATTAACTGTGGAAGTTGCGGCTATACAGAAGTGGAGACATCTTCTACGAGTCGCATTTTCCGCTCCGGTGTTTAATAGTTGTGGTAAGTATTTTTCCTTTGTAAAATTCCTTTGATAAGACATGTTGTATTGTTGTTGTTCTTATGCCGTGTGGTTTAGGGTAGAGTAGAAAAGGACCACTTCAAGTCTTCCCTGGATATCGTCGAAGGTGACTTAGGAAACACAAGCTAAATAAAGCTTATTAAAATGAAAGAGACCTCTTCATCACGTCTGGCCAGCGTTGAGAGTGTAGACCAAACCTCTGACTGCTCTGGCTAATATATGGCTCTGGTAGTACAGAGAGGGTCGTGCTCCTGTGGTGGAGCCTTTAAAGACCTGATGATAATGAAGACATGTTGTAGAGGATTATTATTATACATGTCAGTCCATCTTAACTCGACTAAAAGAACACATACTCTCTCTTGTAATCTTTAAGAAGAAATTCTTAATGTTTATATTGTTATATTTAAGCCCCCTAATTGGATGCACTCCCGCACTCGATGTCAGGGAGAGGGGTGCCGAAAAACAGCGTTATGCTCGGACCTTGCTCCGAGCTAACACAAGCTCAGGCATTCTTTTGCCATAATGTATCTTTTTTAATAAAGGTTACATTGATTTAATTGTGGCAATAAATGATTTTTTTTTTTATTTAAATTTCTCGCAAAATGGGGCCTTATGAGCCTTCGTTTTATTCCCGAAGCTGTTAAAACTTTCAGTACCGGATTTTAATGCTGTTTAGGTAACTTTGGTAAGTTCATTTTTGGTGAGTCATTTTACGCCATCAAAGCAGAGTGATGCAAAATTTTTTGACAAAAACAATAAGTTTTGTCATAAATATAAAGAAAAGCTTCACCACCAAACTTTCAACATCAAGTCATCAGTACAGACTAGAAGCCCCACCAAACCCAATTTTAAATGGTATCTCCGTTTCTTTGAAATAATTCATTTCAAACGGGTCGCGCGGGTACGCTGAAAATACAAGAATCTGTTAAGGCGCTTACACCAGCCAACTACCGCCACCCTTGGTTTTATATCTTTTACTTCTAAATAAGATCAAATTGACAAAATCGACGTAAGTACTTCACTAGTAAATGACTTCTAGTATTTTTTGTATTGCTTTTCATTATTTGGTAAATCAAGAGAACTACGCATTACCGTACAGTAATGAGTATTTCTCTCAATCTGAAATGCTGATGTCGATGAAAAGTTCTACTAAAAATACTACAAGTAATTTACTAAGGAAGTTCTTACGTAGATTTTTTCAATTTGTTCTTATTTCGAAGAACAAGAATTAAATAACGGGTGTCGCTAGTTTCGGTGGTGTAAGCCTCTTAACGGATGCAGTTAACCGATTCTCGTGAATTTCATGAGTGAGTTCAATTACTATATAGATTGTATTGTATTGTTTGTCAATTATGTATTTGCTTTTTATGGTGGCTTAAGTATTAATTTATTAATAGCATTGTCAGTTTGCTGTGACAAGATTCGAAAGGTCCATTGAGACATTTAGTAGCGAAAAATCCCAGCGGTTCAAAAAACTTTTGATCCTAAAAAAATCCACCCCTATAACTATTCCCAGGCGGGTCCACGAAAGTTAAAAATTAGTTTCAACGGAGCCAAGACTTTCTTAATTACAGTGGGCTAAGGTTGTAGAGTTATTGATTCTAGTTTTAATTTATTCTTCTTAGAGTATCGACTCGGGCAAATTATATTTGTGTTGACAAAAACTCTGCAACTGATATAGCGTTATCAGTAGCATTTTAAATTTAAAAGGATACTTAATAATAAATACGAACATGAGACAAAAAGTTTAAATAAAAATTCTTGAATGGAACTTAAAACTTGAACACTTAGCCAGTTTTCTCTTTCATATCGTAGGGTTTTTAACCGACGAAAAAACGGAGGAGTTATTAAGTGAACACATTTTTTTTGACCACTCATATCTTTTTGCAGAAAAGTCTGATTATTATAATTATTTTTTATTGGAAAGGGTATACCTAGAAGTTAGTCCAATATAAATTTGAAAAACTAGCTCTTATCATATAAAAATACTTTTTTTTGTTTCATCATCATCATCATCAACAGCCTTCTGCATCCCACTGCTGGGTATAGGCCTCTCTCAATGCATGCCATCCATTGCGATCTTGTGCCTTACGTAGCCAGTTTTTTTTTTTTTTTTGTTTACGCGCGTATTATTTTTTGCGTTAAAACAGTTTTTTTTTTATCTACACACGGTTTGATTTATATGGGAGGGTTCCGACGAAGTTTGCTCAGTGAACACAAGCTAACCAAGCTAAGGGAGCTAAAACAAACAATAGGAAAAACAAACAGGAAAGTTTCGCGCAAACCGAACTGTAATTGCAAGTTGACGCAAATTGCGTTGCATTGCGATTCTGGCAAAGTTCAGTTTAAGACGTTGCACGGGGTACAGTGCTGCCCCGATTTTGAATAAATTTTTTAAAAGTAAACGAAGACACCATTCAAAAATTTGAGCTAGGAGGCTCTATAAAACTCTTCAAACTATTTTATGAACTACTGTTTACGATTCTCAGGTAACTCTGACAAAATTACATAAAAACGGGTCGAATTGGAAACCTTTTTTTTAAAGTAGACTAACAAACATGTTAAATCATTTAAAACAGATCCCAACTGAATTCCTTAACTTTCCATTAAAACTGCAGGCGACTTTCGTGCATTTTCGAGAGATATTGACTTTTGATTTGTGACGCACGCCACGGGTGGCGTGGCGATGCACGAGTCGGGAAATGCGGAACTCGGAATGCGGAGTGAAGAAATTGACAACGTGACAAATGATACCAAAGAGTTAAAATATTCCTGATGATATCAAACAACATTTATTGACTTTTCGAGCATTTTCTTGTAATAATGTCATTTGACGTGTGACGCACGCCACGTGTGGCGTGGTGGACGATGCATGCGGAGTCGGGAAATGCGGAGTGAAGAAATTCACAACGTGACAAATATTTCGATAAACTTAAGACAATTCTGATGATATTAAATGACTTAAATCTAATTCACCAAAAACGAATAGTGATAAAATTGACATTTAATCGCCCAGGAACATCAATGAGTAGGAGTCAAATTGTTCTTGGGCTGAATAGACTTGATCGTCAAAATGAAAAATGTTCAAAAAGTTCATTATTATATAACTTGTTTTAATGAAAAAATTACTACGTGTCAATTTGTCATAATCCGTAAGGTGCGAAACGCATAAAAAAAAATATATATGTCGCAGTAATATAGTTATATCGTAAAACCGCTTGCGGCTATATCGCTGTCAGGTTGGCGATGTATCTATTTACGAAGAAAAGTAATTCGCAGACACGTAGGGGACCCATAAAACTGGTGGTGTGCGGGGGCAGCGAGAGGCGCGCGGGGAGCGAACGGTCCGCCACGGAATTGCAGGGCTGTCTCTCTGTGTTGTGTTTTCGCACGTCTCGTACCGCAGTGAGTACCTTCCCGTTGTCAACCCTACGCGCACACCCCGGCTCAAGGTCACCGGTGCTCAAACTTTCACGTACAGGGAGTGTCACTGCTTGTCTTTGTGCAATAAATAATGTTTAACGGTTAGATTGATATAAAGTCTAGATGGACTCTATTAGCGTAACAGCGTAGAAAAAAATTGTGTCCAACTCATAGTTTATCATGCAAACACATAGCTACCAATTTGACGGATTTTGATAGCATTCATTGACAGGACGCGTGTGCTAACACAAAGCTGTCACGCACACAAGCATTGAAAACACGGCTTTACTCACGTTTTATTACGTCGGATCTGCCGACTAGTTTCGGTCTGTTACGAAGACCATCATCGGGGCGAGTGAAAGGGGTGGCGACACGACGGTTACGCTTCCCTCAAAGCACTGACGTGTCTTGTCTTGACTAGTCGGCAGATCCGACGTAATAAAACGTGAGTAAAGTCGTGTTTTCATAATGAATTTATCTCGCGTAAGTTTTAATATTATTGTTTATTGATCATTGAAAAAAGGCATGTCGGCTTCTAGAGAGGGTATAGTCAAAGGTTTTACGCTAAAGTGGAACAAAAATCCTGCCATGGTTTTCCTGACAGCCAGTAAAATGGGGTTCTTAGAAAAGGGCGTGAAAAGATTTCTTCAGGGTCGCTAGTGGCACCCGTGGTATTGCAGGCGTTCATAGGCTACGTTTGTAACCACTTTTCATTGGGTGGGCCTTATGCCAATTTGCCTACTTAGTTGTATACTTAAATAAAAAAATCTGTATATTAAATAGGCCAGTCAATGTCGACATCAAACATTGCAAACGCGCATGTACCTGCGATATTTTTCTCAATTACCTTTAATAGGTCGAAAGTTCAACTTATGCTCAAACGGTTGATGATTTAGCGTTATTCATGAACGCACACCACAAAGATACCCGAAAAGGCATCTTAAAGCCCCCACACTAGGCACACTAGCGACGCCAATAATTTTATTTCTAATACTTTACAAATAGAAAGAAATTCAAGAATGTAAATCATACAAGCCTTAGTAAATAACCTGAAGTATTTTTTGAATCATGTTTTAATATTCTGAGAATCAGTCATTAAGAGAACTAGTGATTATCGCCAAAAACGGCCGTTTTCGGCGGTTATCTGATTTTCATAAGTCTCACTGATTCTGATAATATTAAAACATGATTCCAAAAATACTTCAGGTCATTTACTAAGGCTTATATGATTTACATTCTTGAATTTCTTTCCATTTGTAAAGTATTTGAAATAAAATTATTGGCGTCGCTAGTGTGCCTAGTGTGGGGCCTTAAGGAAGTTTCTTCGTTAAAACTGAAAAGAGTCCCATACATTCGTGCCCGCCAGGAGTAGCACAGGGTTAAGAAAGTTGCAAACATGGGTAGAGGCTATTCATAGCGGTCTCTACAATATATATAAAAGTCACTTACATGCGTGTTTGCAATGTTTGCACTTTTTTGTGTCAATATTGACTGGCCAAATATGAGCGGAACTTTGCGCAGACTACACGGTTACAAACGCCACGCCCAACGCTCCGCCTGACTCATCTCTGTAAATGGAAGTTTGTAGTTCTATCATCATCGTCAGGTCTTTTTAGTCTCCACTACAGGAGCACGACCCTCTCTGTACTACCAGAGTTAGATATATTAGCTAGAGTAGTCACCGGATTTGGCTAACGTTCTCCACTTCTGGCCAGACGGTTTGGAGAGGTCTATTTGACGTTTATAAGCATTGTTTAGCTTCTGTCTTTTAAGTCGCATTCTACGAGATCGACGGGAAGACTTGGAGAGGTTCTATTCTACACGAACTACACGCATCATAGTATTCATCATTGTATTGTAGCTCTATCTACGAACGTAACTTATTCGTAGCGCTCCATAGGTATGTTTGAGATTGTTCGAGAAGAATTTAAATACGGCCTCAATGCAGTCTCTTCACACAGAGTAGCTTACCGGTCGTCATGTGTTGCTTCTTCTTAGCGTATCGACTCGGGCAAATTATATTTGTGTTGACCAAAACTCTGCTACTGATATAGCGTTATCAGTAGCATTGTATAGGTCCTCGCGTGTACAGGTGGTAGGACACGCAGGACAAGATAATAAGTGTGCCATGGTCTGAGGGGTGGCACCACAGGAACAAGAGATTTCCAAGCTGTAGCCCCACCTGTTCATATTCTCCTTGCTTCGGCCAACTTGAGTCCGGAGTCTGTTCAAGGACTTCCAAGTCGACCAAGGTAAGTCATGGCCAGGCGGGAGGTGCTCTGATAGCGGGATAAGGGATGCAGTTGGATATCTCTCATTCCAAATTTTCAGCCGGGAACTAGAAGCTTCGCCAGATAATGGTGGCACTTCTCTTACAAAGCTATGCCGGCTCTTCAATCTTTGAGGAGCCGGCACGTGATGGTGCAACGGATGTCGATGGTCGGTTTCTATTTTCGCCCTTTCAAGGGAGCTGGCCACATCTCTGCGAACGTCCGGAGGAGCAACACCAGCCAGAGGATACAGTTTTTCTACTGGTGTAGGTTTAAGACAACCAGTTATGATCCGACATGTGTCATTTAGAACTGTATCCACCAGCTGTGTGTGTGCCGATCGACTCCAAACTGGGCTAGCATATTCGCCAGCCGAAAATGAAAGGGCTAATCCGGTCGTACGCAGAACTTTCGGTGATGCTCCCCACTTAGTAGACGTAAGTCGGCGCAAGAGGTTGTTCCTTGTACCCACTTTGTGTCTGATGTTAAGACAATGTTGCTTAAAGCTCAATGTTCTGTCCAAGGTAACACCAAGATACCTTGGAGTAGAGCAGTGGGTAATCGGTACGTCGCTCCATCTGATGTTCAACGTCCGCCAGGCATCTCGGTTGCGCAAATGAAATGCACAAGATTGGGTCTTCGATGGATTAGGTTTCAAAGAATTCTGCGAATAATAACAACTTAAATCCTCGAGCGCATCGCTAAGATTCCCTTCAACTGCCTCAAAGGACTGTGCTTGGGAGGTAAGTGCCAGATCGTCGGCATAAATGTATCGGTTTGTGTTTGGCGGTAAAGGCTGGTCGTTTGTATATATATTAAACAATATTGGGGCAAGCACGCTACCCTGGGGAAGGCCATTTTTGAGCGATCTCCAGCGACTTTTTTCAGAGAGAAGATGGACTTGAAAGCGCCGGTTGCGAAGTAGCTCACTCAAAAGTTTTGTGAAGTTGTGATCAGCTGTCATTTCAGTAACCTTCCATAAAAGCCGTTTGATATTTACTGTGTCATACGCAGCCGAAAGATCAACGAAAACCGCACCAGTAACGAGACCCATCTCAAACCCGTCCTCGATGTGTTGGGTGAGGTTCAAGGTTTGACTACAGCAGGATTTTCCCGGTCGGAATCCGGCTTGTTCAGGAATGAGATGTGGGTCAACGATACTGACTATGCGATTTAACAGCATTCTCTCCAGCAATTTATAGGTATGACACAGTAAAGATATCGGCCTATAGCTCTTTGGATCATCGCTAGGTTTACCTGGTTTCAGCAAAGCTACCACTTTAGCCTTGCGCCAGAGACGTGGGATATGGGCAGTTTCCAGACAAGTGTTAAATAGCTCCAGCAGCCAAGATATAGCTACTGGACCTAGATTTTTAAGTTGTTCGTTGGATATATTATCAACACCGAAGGCTTTACCAAACTTTAAAGATTTAATTGCAGTCAGCATTTCCATGAGTTCAAAAGGTTGGCTAATCAAATTACTTGTGTGTCGACTACTGTTTATCTTAGGTGGAAAGTTTTGCCGACGACTGGTTTTCCCGTTTAGTAATAATTGGTGGGCCACTTGGTTCGCTGTAACCTGACCTGGCGTGGAAGCAGCTGGTGGTTCTCCTGTTAATTTTCTGATTGAACTCCAGGCTTTTTTTGAGTTATGCGTCAGGTCAAGGTTGGTGACCATGGCTGTCCATCGCTGACGTCGAGTCTCACCAACCTGGGACTGTAGGACCTCACCAATCTGGATGGTTTCTTCCGTGATGTGTTGCTGATTTCAAGCAAAATTTTCCATTATAACTGCAGTTTTCGCTTTGAATAATTCAACAAGATATTTTATTTATCTAGATCGTTTTGAACTGTTTACAAAGGAATAATGTTTAGTAACTAGGCTTTTATATTGTTTTCCTTATGACGTCATTGATACTTGATTTCTCATATACTTCTGCACTATCACCGATGATCGGCAGTCATCGCGAAGATTCACTGTACATTGCTGTTTGACTCATGAAAGCTCTTGAGAGTTTTCTATCCAACGCAGCAATGTACAATGAATCGTTTTGGAGATGTAGAGGAGGCATAATACTCCGTGATCTCATCGGACGTACGATTCAGAGCTGTCATCATTTGGTAAGCTTTTCAAAAAACTCTTAGCAGATAATCATCATCATCAGGTCCTTCCTAGTCTCCACTGCAGGAGTACTATCTTCTCTGTACTACCAGCCCTATATAATAGTCAGAGTAGTCTGAAGATTTGGCCTACAGTCCCCAGGCTGGCCAGGCGGATTGGAAAGGTCCATTTGATGTTTATAAGCGTAGTTTAGCTTGAGTTTCCTAAGTCGCCTTCCACAACATCCACGGGGATATCTGGAGTGGTCCTATTCTACTCTAAATCACCAAATAAAATTGAAAACAATCCAGCAAAGTTGAAAGGGCTCCAAACAACAGCTGTCAAAAGTTTATAATTGCTAGAATTTTAATTAAATAGCTTTGGCGTTCGAGTTCGTTTATTTATTGCACGCAAATCCGTTAAATTAATATGTTTGGAGTTCATTACCATCTAAATTGAAATTAACGGAAGTAAGATCGTCATTAAAATAATTCAATATTTATATTGGCGTGCTATGTGCTTCTCGGCCCGAAATAGGATCACTCCCCCTCTCTTTATGTACTTATGGATACGGCCTTCGTCTCGCAGCAGTTCCAGCAGGCCCAATTGCTAACTTTTGACAACTACGAACGATGGTCACTACAATTTCTATTACGGTTAATACATATATCTAAAAATAACCAATCATACGAAAGTCGTAATGGATGTTGAAGTGATCAATCAAAGCATTGTACTCTGTAGTTTTCAAATTTCAAAAAATAGGCCTGTAGACCTGTGACTCGTGAAACATCGCATTCCCGGTACGGGCTAGTACTCGTTCTTAATTTTTAGGGTTCCGTACAATAAATGATAAAACGGTTCGTTTTAGGATCACTCGTGCATCTGACTGTCCGTCCGTCTGTCTGTCACACCCAATTTGCTCTGAATTATTAGACCACATCAGGTGAAATTTGGTAAGATGGTGTATTCCTTATCCTTTATCCTTTGACTCAAACACAGATGTGTGTGTAAAAAAAATATTTAATTCTATATATCAGCCAGGGGCGGCCACTGCTGGACATAGGCCTCCCCCATAGATCGCCACAAATTGCGGTTTTATGTTATATTTCATTTATCATCATTGATTTCCTTAGGAAAAATTAGAAAGTTTTAAATAAAAAAGTTTATGTATATAATTTATGTTTATGTATATAACGTGTATAATATGATAGAGGTCCTTAGCTGATCTCAAATATATTTTATTCACGAAAGAAGACAAAAATTGACCATTTTCATCCAAGCTGTTTTCAAAACTAGATAGTTATTAGATGTTAAATAAAAATTGACTGACTCCATGGGGCAGTGGTTAACACGCAAGCCTGTCACACGAGGGGTTCTGGGTTCAATCCCTGGTCAGTCATGATAAAAAAGATACTTTCAGATTGACCTGAGTCTTGGATAAAATTGAATGTTTGTCTGTTAAAACTATAAGTAGGTATCTTTAATAAAATAAAGAATCGTTTAGTTAATACCCTGAGACATCATTTCACAACTTACTGTAGGTTAGATCGATTTGTCTCTCCCTATAATATTTATTTCATTTTCATTCGTATTGAATTTATTGTGTGGGCCAAGTTTTTACTAGTGGAAGCTTAAGCCTACGTCTTGTCTAGAACTAATATTTTCTGCGTAATAATTTACTTGTTAAGAGGGCCCATTCCTCGACCGACCATCGTCAACGCGAGCATGGTCGAAAAGCTTGTTCCGTTCAGCGCAACGTCAGATAAAGAGGCAAAGCGAAAAGAGACCCTTGCCCTCGTCTCCCGCACATCTCTTACTGCCACATGGTAACAAGCTAGTGAGTACGCGAAGACATTGAACGAAAAATAGTGTGCGGAAATTGCATTAAACTTGTTTCAAGAAATACGTGTTTAATAGTAAGCCTTAAAAGTTTATGAAAAAACCGTTGTACATCTACAATCTCCATTACATTTTCAAGACTTCTAAATAAATATTTTCTTTACTGTTACAATGAATGAGTACATTATAAACGCCCGAAGTTCACATAAAATTTGCGCAAAAAAGCGGATTTTTGGAAGCTATTATTGAAGTTGTTTCTCTAAATTTTGATTTTTCGTTTTAATAGAAACCTAGATATAGTGAATAAGATATCTATTAGTTGAAAAGCTTCAAAGAAAGATTTGTTACACCGCCGTAATCACGTACTAGCGTTTGTATGAAAAGATAGACTGGTTGGCCGCCCTTAATGATCACTTTTAATATTATTCTTTAAGTTTCGCTTTTACAAATCACTAGATATAAAAAAAGTCCTCTGCCGCGTCAGTCTGTCTATTCGCGATAAACTCAAAAACTACTGCGTGGATTTTCGTGTGGTTTTCACTAATAGATAGTGTCATAAGGAAGGTTTATAGGCATAATACATACCCGAGCGCAGCCGGCTAATTATTTGTAAAATTTTAGTACTACGCAAGTAGTTGTTTCGTTACCCTAAAAGAAACGAAATAAGCGGGCAATGATGCAAGGTATTTTCCTAGTTCACCACTGATCTTAGGCGAAATTATTGGACCGAACAGACACAGGAGTCCGTTACGTATAAGTTGATCAACGCAGTGTATACAGGTGGATCGGGGATTTCAATGCCCGAACATTTTGCTGAACAGGCCATTTCTCTTATCTTAATATCTCATATCATAAGCTTGCCCCTATAAGTCTCACAACCTGTCCAGCGTGGAAAGTGTACGCCAAATCCTCTGACTGCTCTGGTTTATATATGGCTCTAGTAGGTCAGATAGGGTCGTGCTCCTGCAGTGGAGTCTAAAAAAGACCTGATAACGTGACATACAAGTCTCAATCTCAAGGACAGTTGATATCAGGGTACAATAACATATTGTTTACATTGTGATGTAAACTGGCATCGGCAACGCCTACGCAGATATGAAAGCAAGAAATTTCCATTCCATATAATAAAATAATATTGAAAACGTAGAGCAGCTTAAGTCAAGTGTGGAAATGTAATCCTACGCTAATTGGACAAAACATCTCGACTTTATAAGAAAAATATTATACAAATGTTATTCTTTTATTAATTATTTCAGTCAGGCGAAAGCTTTCAATCGTGTCGGATCGGAGGTAATCTATTTAGTTAGACATTTCTGGTTTCTATTTGTTTCGAAACTAAAAACCCAAAATATTAATGTTTTGATAATAGTATGATAATCGCTACGTAAACGAAACGGAATTAAAATATATGTTCGCAATAATAATATTTAATAAACACAAAGCTTCTTTGATATGTCCAGCTGTCCAGTTGCGTCCTTTTTCCAACCAAATTTTGTGAAATTTTGTGAGCAAACCCTGAATCTGTTATTGATATGGATTTTTTTCAAAATGGCCGACCCTGTTTATGGTCTTACGAGGTTTATAGCTCACGGAGCTTCAAGTAAAATATTTAATACTTAATTTTAATACTATATTAGCTATGTGAATTAAAGTACAAGGTTTTTATAATGTGATATGTTATTAACATGTTTATTACTAAAAATGTAAATGGATTTGAATATACAGTGACTTAAATTAATAAGTTAATTCTCAAATACAGTGGCTCGCGACATCAAGAGGTGGTAGTTAACTTGCCTTCCTACTGCTTTAGTTTACCATTTGCCAAAATTACTGAGGTTTCTTTGGTACGTGAACCACATGATATACACTAGGAATAATATACACCAGGCACGGGGAAGTATAAATACAAGTGACTGAATAAGTAGATAAAAACATGTGGAAGAGTTCCAATTTGGAAAGAAAATTAGGGAAGGATTGCATTCATAAATAATGTCGAAGTGCGCGTGAGGTTTTGTTGGGTCATGTTTGTAATTTGCATGCATAGGTATTTGCATCACAATTACGTTTCTTAAAATCCTATCCTGATTATACTTAGATCCATAGTCAATTCAGTCTTAGATACTAAGTACTTTGATTTCTAGACTCCGTCATGCCTTTATTTCAATGATTAAAAACGGGCCAAGTTTTCACTGCTTGTGTTCGTGACAGCTACATACGTAGTATAGTACATGCGTCATGTCAACTTTTATCATCAAATTTTTAGCTGTATTTGCATCATAGTCTATCCGTTGGACTCAATTTCCTCTATCCTTTTATGAGTCTATCTAGGCTTTTTATTATCAAAATAATAGTATGAGTAGTAAATCTAGGTCAATTTTGTACCTTCTTTATACAAAACCGAACAACAATAAAAGATAACAACAATGTAATGTATTGTCACGTGGGCTTATCATCGGTTTGTGGGAGCAGCCGGCTGATACATATTGTTATGATTCAGGTGAAAAGTACGTAATTATGTTTTATTTCCCAGTTTTGCAACTTTCTTACATTTCTGTCTCAGTGGATAAAATTTGCGTGGTTTCGTTTCGTGCACACATTCAAAGCACTGACCGGTATTTTGGTCAAGCTAAAATGAGTTTTAACCGATAAGATATAAAGATCAAACTTGTGTGGGTATTTTTTTAAGTTATCTGATATTTGTACTAGTTAAGTTATTGATGGAAAGATAGTTTTGGCCGCAAAAAATATTGCGAGTTACATAAATGTCTGGGAATGCACGCGTGCGCTTAAGGGCTGACACCCACTATCACTGCTCAGACAAACTAGTCATCGAATATGTAGATTTTTCTCATGGCAGTTACATCAACTCATCTGTCTGTCTGATAATTTCAGAGACTTGGACATCGTGACTAAGCGGTGCTATTTGAATTGAAAGAAGAGAATTTGGTCGGATCTGGAGATGGATTCAGGTAATCTAATTACTTACTATTTAAAATCGCAACAAGAATAAATCAATAGGACTTTATTTGACTGTTATGTAATAAAGGTCCCATACGAGTGTGGTTTATTAAACGAGCTCGGTGAGTTTGAAAATAAGATCACACGTGTATTTTAAGGACTAATTGCGAAGAGTTACATACAATATTTATTTCTCATTTTCATAATAAGAATACTCAATTATTTTACGGACCAATCGGGAAGATGACATATAATTCTTTATCGTCACACATGCAATAAAGTGTTCGAAATGGTTCGCGGTAAGTGCCGTAGTGAAAACAATAGTGATTGTGACCGCGAAAGCTTAAAGTCATATACAACGTGGAAGAGACATACCCGTAATAAATCAAACCATGGTCTATACTAGATCATTATCATCATCATCATCATCATCATCAGGTCTTTCTAGTCTCCACTGCAGGAGCACGACCCTCTCTGTTCTACCAGAGCCATACTAACTAGCCTGAGTAGTCAGAGGATTTGGCCTACACTCTCCACGCTGGCCAGACGGGTTGGAGAGGTCTCTTTGATGTTAATAAGCTTTGTTTAGCTTGTGTTTCCTTAGTCGCCTTTTACGACATCCACGGAATGACTTGGAGTGGTCCTATTCTACTCTGCCGGGAACCACATGGCGGATCATTATAGGATCATTATAGTATAATGAAATTAAAATAACAGCCAAAAAACAAAAATAAGGATCGGCATTTCCTAAAGTGTGCAGCCACCCGGGCTATTTGTATGGCAAAGATCATTTTTTTTTTGCTTTTTAAAGTTATTTTAATTTCAATTACTAAAGTCATCTAGTATAGCTCGTGGTTCAATTTATTACGGGTTGGTTTGTCGATTCCACCTTGTATTAAAAACCGATACGGGTCAGAATTTTCAAAATAATCGCGGTATGTCCCGTAGGCCGTGTGGTTCCCGGCAGAGTAGAATAGGACCACTCCAAGTCATCCCGTGGATGTCGTAAAAGGCAACTAAGGAAACACAAGCTAAACAAAGCTTTTTAACATCAAAGAGACCTCTCCAACCCGTCTGGCCAGCGTGGAGAGTGAAGGCCAAATCCTCTGACTACTCGCTAGTATATGGCACTGGTAGTACAGAGAGGGTCGTGCTCCTGCAGTGGAGACTAGAAAGACCTGATGATGATGTCCCGTAGTGTGTGTATTTTAGTTCTGGTAGAGCCACGCTACCGGCAAAATTCACTTTTGCTAGGAGCATGAATGGGCCGGCTCGTCGGGGGAAATACCACACTCTCACAGAAAATTGACGTCCGAGTAGTAGCTTTACCGCTTCTATGCTTCGTTCGGTGACTGAGAGAGCCGGAGGCCCATCCCTTCGTCCCCCTCTGCGGAGGGAAAAATAAAGGCCGGGAACGCTCTTGTAAAACCCGAGTTGCAGTTATCAATGGGCAGCGGTGATCACTTACCATCTGGTGACCGCTTGCTCGTTTGCCGTCCTATGACATAAAAAAAAGTAAAAATAATAGTGATTGTGACCGTGAAACCTTAAAATCATATAGTTCCCATAACTTTTTCATATTCTATTCTCGACTTATCTGGCAAAAAAAATAATTGTTAAATTCGCCATTGTGTTGATGATTTCAGGCCTGCTAAAAGATTTTATTCAAAATAGTTTTTTTTTTTAATTTAAATCCATTGTATTTTTTCCGGTTTGTTTGTTTTGGATGACTGAGTTTATATTTTAAAGATCGTTAGTAAGAAGATATCACGCTTTTAGTGCAAAACATCCTAACTAATATTATAAAAGCGTAAGTTTATTTGTTTTTTACGCTTTTACGCCATATCTACAGAACCGATCATCATGAAATTTTGCATACACATAGGTTAGGGTATAGAGAAGGACATAGGCTATATATCATGCATGTGGAGCCGCGGGTAACAGCTAGTTACTTAATAAATAATTGGATTCCAATACAGTTTTCACCCATAAGTGACGATTTGCGGGATAAAATCTACATTGCAGTAAACAACTCGTGCATACTGAGTGGTGACACATCTTGTTATCATTTATTCAGTGAATATCTTGCCGTCGGAGATTCAGAGATAATCGATACACATCGATATTTTAAATTTATTCGATTTTCAATTTGCGTCGTGTTGACGGATTCGAATACAATGGTTGATAATTTTGGAATATATGTTTGTATGATTTTAACACGCCATTTCATAAAGTGACTCTTATTGTATCTATATTTAGTTCATAGAGGAGCGTACTTATAAACCACGAGTATTTTATAGCCGCTGTAAAGCGGTAAAAAGTAAAAACCCGTCGTGCGATATTTTTTTCATTTTTGTTCGGCAAAGACATCTCAGTTTCAAAAAATCTAGAATCACATTTTGAAATTAAGAACCCTGCTCAGCAAGCGTATTAGACAAATACATTGCATTTTGTTACAATATTGAACAATTTTCATTGATTTAGTTAAGGATTTTTGAATTATAATAAAATTTAAAATTACGTTTATTTCAACATAAGGCTATATATGAAGTTATCGGTTTCCCTAAAGGATAATACTCGAAATTCTAATAAAAATATCCTCCTAAAAATGTGTTCAGCCGGCCGGGCAGAATTCACAAAGGGCAAATACCATTACAGTGAGAGTGCAACCTGAACTGGTTTAGCTTTTTGACAAAAATTTAATGAAACTCTTGCCGGGTCCTACTCACCCAGCTCTAGTTTAGAGAAGGCCCAACATGAAATAATAGGTATGCTGAATGTAATTGATGCTCAGCGGAGAGAGAGAGCTTAGAGCGAAAGATCACAAACACAACACAGTTTATGATATTATATTATGCTTCACTCATAGTTTTACACTGTTACTTAATAAAATACAATTATTAAAACAATATGGTAGGTGACAGCCTATAAACGAGGGTCGAGTGATCACGAGCAAACTGGTGAAAATAATCGAATGGAATGGCTGACTGATGAGGAAGGACTGCGAAAAAGATTTGAAAATGGAGTTTGGAATTTAAAATGAATTAAGTTTCGAAATAAAAGTGGATAGGATGATGATGATTGGGAAATGAGGTAAAAAGCAAGATGCAGCATGAAGGTTATCACCCTGATTTATTCTAAAACTGAAATTGACTGAAATCGCGTAGACCTTCATAGATAAATTCATTTTAACATTGCAGAAACAAATGCTATTCAAAAAGCTAACGATCGGTTACATGGCAAAAATTAAAAACTCTGTTCTATTCTATATTTGAACGACAAAAAAAAAAGAAAAAAAAAAACCTAATGACCTTTTGTGTAATATTGCAGTAAAGTATTCTTCTTTACTTGGTAAGAAACACGCACTACATACTTGTTGCGGGCACAAATAATAATGAAAATAAAATAATTTTTCTTGCGTGTACCTCTTATGTAAATACAAAACGCAGATCTGGGGGCTTGCAGATCTTGGCAATCGCATTAATTACTTGTGAGATTCATCGTCTTTTGACGTGATACCTAGTCATTCTATTTATTGAAAACATTAATCGACTTGGTTATTACATGGATTTCACAAAGCATTTTTGGAATGTGTTTGTTTTCTTTTGCAAGGACTTAAGAGTCCCACGTAAAGCTGAAATCCCATACAATCATACAATCCTATACAAAATTACAGCGAGTAGAAGTATCGTATCGAAAACTTCTACTCGCTGTAATTTTGTATAGGTATTGTTTTTAAAATTTAAATGTGATTATAAACATCAATATGCCTTATCCGGTCGTATGTACGAAATTTGGTTGAGATTGGCTTAACTGTTGTAAAAGTAAAACCAAACTAGGTTTGTATAGGATTTCGGCTTTACGTGGGACTCTTAAGGATTATCAAAACACATGATATAATCGTTTGGTTTGTCTAGGGCATGTTCGTTCATAGACTGTAGACTTCGTTAATCGTCTAATTCTTAATGTTAGCAATGTTGTACGGGCAATGACCGCACAATATAGGTTTTTGCTAACGCGGCGTGTCTGATCGGCCGCGCCGCATATATTCAATTATTTTGTATTTATTTAGTCACTAAGCAACATACATTCTAACTTTAAACTCTAGCTATTAACTATAACTTTTAACTTGTATTTTTATCTTAACTTAACTAATAAACTTAAACTACGTGTGTGTACTGTGCGTTTAACTTAACATCTACTTTTATCTTCAAATCAACTACACAACTTCAAGATCCTCTTAACACATCAATCTTAAGCTCTCCTCAACTTACTCAGCTTCCGAATCTTATACATCTTAGTTACAACTCCAACAAATGTGTTCTTTAATACGGTTACCGCTGCTCCTCTTTGTTTGCCCAACGTATGATAAACCACACTCATACTCAATTTTATAAACTCCAGCATCTTGTAATTGGATATTAACCGTATTAAAAGAAATTATATTTAAATAATATCTTCCTTTTTTTTTGAGGTCGCTTGAAAGTGGTATATATTTCTAATTTTGATTATGTCACAATTTCAGGACGCGCGCCACCACTCATCCACGGGGAGCCACCTGGCGCTGCTGCGCCAAACCGTGGGGAGCCAGCTGGTTCTAGAGCGCTAACCATCGGGGAGCCAGAAGGCGCCTCTACGCCGAACCTCGATGAACAAACTGGCGCTCCCGCGCCAATCCTTAGGGGGCAAGCTGGCCCTACTGCGCTGATCCGCAGGGAACCAACCAGCGCTCCTGGGCAATTTCGCGGGGAGCTGACTGGAGCAGCTGCGCAGTTTTACGGGAACCCAACTGGCGCCCTTGCGCTATGCTGTGGGGAGCCATCTGGCGCCCCTACGCAATTTTGCGGAGAGCCGACTGGAGCCCCTTTAAAATTTCACGAGAAGCCAACTGGCAGCCATCTGGTGCCCCTGCGCTATTCCACGGGGAGCCAACTGGCATCCATGCGCAATTTCGCGGGGGGCCAACTAGCGCCTTTGTGCCATTTTCCAGGGAGCCAACTGGCATGTCTGCGCAATTTCACGGGGACCCAACTGGCACCCCTGTGCAATTTGGTAGGGAGCCAATCGGCACCACTGCGCTAATCCGTGGGAAGCCGCCTATCGCCCCTGTGCCAATCCGCAGGGAACCAGCTGGCGATACTGAGGCTATCCGCGGGGAGCTAACCGACGCTCCTACGGTAATCCGCTGGGTACCATTCGGCGCCCCTGTGCCAATCTACAGGGAGATAGCTGGTGTCTCTTCACGAATGCACAGGGAGCTAGCTGACGCTTCTGTGCCAATCCGCTGGATACCATTTGGCCCCCCTATACCAATCTACAGGCAACTAGCTGGCGTCCATCCGCTTATCCACAGAGAGCAAGCTACAGCCCCTGCGCCAACCCGCGGACAGCCAGCTAGCGCTCCTCCGCCAATCCACGGGGAGCCAGCTAGCATCCCTCCGCTGATCCAGATTGAGCCAGCTGGCGACCATCCGCCAATACAAAGGGAGCCAACTGAGCTAATCCCCGGGGGTCTATCTGACGCCCCTGGGCCAATGCGCCGAGGGCAAGCTCTGCGACGTGGCCCCAATTATGTAAGTATCTATAGCATGAGATTAACCCGATTCTGGATGTTATTCTATCTTAACTATCTTATTCCTAGCCCTAACTAATATTGTAAATGCGAAATTGAGTTGGTTTGTTGATTTATTTGTTTGTAACGATTTGACGCCCTATCTACTGAACCCATTATCATAAAATTTTGCATACACATAGGTCAGGGTTCTGAGAAGGACATAGGCTATATATCACGCAGGCGAAGCCGCGGGTCCCAGCTATTATCTCTATAAGTATCCCAATTTCCTAACTAATATTATAAGTGAGAAAGTGAGTTTGTTACGCTTTCACGCCCTATCTACTAAACCGATCATCATGAAATTTTGCATACACGTTGTCTGGAGTATGGAGAAGGACATAGGCTACATTTCATCTCAGAGAAAAGTAATGTTCCCGAGTGATATTAGCCTGGACCTGGATGGTTATCTATATCTCTATATGTATCACAATTCCAAATAATATATAATATAAAATTGAGTTGCTGAATGTGTTGCTAAACTCAAATCTCGAGAGTAGCTCAACCGATTTTGCTAATCATTTTTAGAATATTTCTTGAAGTACTAAGATGGTTCTTACGGAGAAGAAAATTTATATGTACCACGGGCAAAGCTCCGGCGAACTGCTTGTCTATACTACAAAAAAGATTCTCTGAATGTTTTGCTAAGCGCAAATCTCGTGAGCAGCTGAACCGATTTTGCTAATTCCTTTTTTAGAATATTCCTTGAAGTACAAGAATGGTTTTTATAGAGAGAATCTTTTTTTAGAATATTTCTTAAAGTACATAGATGGTTCTTACGAGAAGAAAAATTATATGTTCCACGGGTTAAGCGGGGGCGAACTGTTAGTCTTTAATATAAAAACCGGCCAAGTGCGTGTCGGGCCACGCGCAGAGTAGGGTTCCGTAGTTGCGAATCACAACTTTGAGTTCACACTGTTCACACTCGCACCTCACAGTTAACCGACCAAAAACATCAAACAATGAAAATTGTAAGAAATTTTACATTTAACGAGTACATTTTATAAGTTGGTTGCCTATAACTTCTTAGTTTATACTTAGTACTCAGCTCTGATAGTTTTCCTTTCAACTTCAGTATATATATACTACTGCTGTAATTTTTTTCACGTATATGTATATAACCGTTTAGCAGATAGAGGGGGGGCACAAACCTCTAACAAAAATTTGCAAACGGATCCCTAAATCAAAAAATGGTGTTCTCAACCTCACAATATTTTAAAGACCTATTTATCAATACCCAACACGATGGGTTTGTATAGAAAAAAAAAATACTCCCTCATTACTTGTATGGGAGCTACAATAAAAAAAATTCAAGATTTTTTCAACTACTTATTTGGCATGACTAATATACATACTCATACCAAATTCAAGCTTTCTAGTACTAGTAGTCTCTGAGTAAAACCGCGGACGGACAGACAGACAGACAGACACACAGACATGGCGAAACTATAAGAGTTTGAACATTAAAAATGAATCGCTGAATGTGTTGCTAAGCGCAAATCTCGAGAGCAGCTTAAGGCCGCACACTAGGCAGGAAGTAAGTATTAGGAATAAAATGATTGGCGTCGCTACTGTGCCTAGTGTGCCCCCTTAACCAATTTTGCTAATTTCTTTTTTGTATATTCCTTGGAGTACAAGAATGGTTCTTACGAAAAGAAAAAATTATGTGTACCACGGGCAAAACCCCGGCGAACTGCTAGTCTATAATATAAAAATGAATCGCAAAATGTATTGCTAAGCGCAAATCTCAAGAGCAGCAGAACCGATATCACTAATTCTTTTTTGGAATATTCCTTGAAGTACGAGGATGGTTTTTACGGAGAAAAAAATTTATATGTACCAAAAGCAAAGCCGGGGCGAACTGCAAGTCTATAATACAAAAATGAATCGCTGAATGTGTTGCTAAGCGCAAATGTCGAGAGCAGCTGAACAGATTTCGCTAATTCATTTTTTAGAATATTCCTTGAAGTACAAGAATGGTTTTTATGGAGAGAAAAACTTCAATATTACGGGCGAAGCCGGGGCAAACTCCTAGTATTACACATATGCAAAAGTGAGTTTTTTCTTTGTTATGCTTTCACTCCCTGTCTACTGAACCGATCATGAAATTTAGCACACGTTGTCTGGAGTATGCAGAAAGGCATAGGTTACCTTTCAATCCTTTCATTCCGGAAAAAATACCGTTCCCGAGGGATGGACACTAATACGAGCGGAGCCGCGGGCAAATGCTAGTATTATATACATGCAAAAGTGAGTTTTTTTTTGTTTGCTTTGCTTTCACGCCCTAACTGCTGAATCGATCATCATGAAATTTTGCATACACGTTGTTTGGAGTACGGTAAAAGATATAGGCTACCATTCTTATCGAAAAAAGTGAGATCGACAATAATGCGAGCAAAGCCGCGGTCGAAAGCTAATTTAAGTATAATAAAAAAAGTTTGTTAAGTTAGTACCTCACGACACAAGTTCAGAACATACTGTGGGACTTGCTCAATCTGTGTGATACCTCTACATAGATGTTTTTTTTTTTTTGGTTCACAAACTGTTTGTTACAAGCTTAGCAACATTTAAAAAAAAAGAATATAAGAACATGTTCATTGAACAACCTTCTAAGAGTGAACACAGCATGCATAAAAATAAATTTCACAATGTTTTACAATGGCTTTTGGTAAATCATTCATAAACAAAAGTCTTCGATATAATTAGAACATTTTTTTTTTTGAGAAGAACCATTTAAATTTAAATTAGTGCAATGACAGCAATGACTTTTTGAAAGAATTTGCTATGTTAATTTATTTGTGGCTCGACGTGTCCTAACACCAACATTTTAGTGTTTTAGTCGAGTAGATTAGTAAGTAAATGTCACGACAATCCAATTTGCTTATTTTTTTGCGAAAAGCGCATCCCACTCACGTCACAGCTCACTGGATCAACGGTTAAACTTGTCCACTGGGTTTTAGTTGAGTTTGATAGTTTGCTATGTTCACTTGTGAATTGTGCTCGATCGGTGCGAGCGATACTAATACAGTTGTACAAGATGCATATTTTTTTCGTTGCTCTTTGGAAAGAATTACTAAAAATTGGGACGGGAGAGAAAAATGTACGTAAATTCTTTGAGATAAAAATGTTGGAAAGTTATTTATTTTGTGCAATCCCATTATTTCCGGCGTCGCCAACCTTACAACACAATATGTCGCTTTGTCCCAACTTTCGCCCACCCAGTTACGCTCACGTTAGTGTCGATCGGTCGGGTACAGTTCTTCTTTCCGTGATGAAAGATAGCCTATGTACTTCTCCATGCTCCAGACAACGTTTGTGCAAAATGTCATGATGATCGGTTCAGTATTTAGGACGTGAAAGTGTTAACAAACAAACTCCCTTTCGCAGATATAATATTAGTTAGGATGAATAGTTGTAAGACTGTTTTGACGGACCACGTACCGGCAAGCACAGCGTCGAAGACCTCAACACCGTCGCAGGGAAATGTTAAATGCAAGTTGCTCCCATTAGGTTATTTTGGAAATCCTTGGGTGAGGCCCCTGTCCAGCAGAGGCCTTCTTGTAGTTGATATGATGACAAAGAACCTCTAAGAATTCAGGATAGGCCACTAAGAATCGTAACTGTCACGCAAGAACCAATACATGTAAATGAATCGCGATTCAAGCTCACGCATACGATACTATTAGACATTAATTAAATTTCCCTTTATTTGCCCCTGTTCGAAATTTGAACTCTTTCAAATATTCAATGCACACTGCATACAATTTTCCCCCTGTTCGAAATTCAAACTCATCTAAATGTTTAATTAGTGCCAATTTATGACGCACACATATCTTGTCTTCCATACTATTCTTCTCTAGACACTGCCATGCCTTCATTTCAATGATTTTAAAAATGGCCAATTTTTCAATGCCTAGTGCGTGACAGCTTTGTGTGCCATCAAAATCCGCCAATTTGGTCGCTATGAGTTTGCGTGATAGACTATGTGTTGGACACAATTTTGTCTACGCTTTTAAGCTAATAGAATCTTAATAATATTAAAACTTACGCAAAATAAATTCATTATGAAAACACGGCTTTACTCACGTTTTATTACGTCGGATCTGCCGACTAGTTTCGGTCTGTTACGAAGACCATCATCTCCCTCAAAGCTTTGAGGGAAGCGTAACCGTCGTGTCGCCACCCCTTTCACTCGCCCCGATGATGGTCTTCGTAACAGATTGGTGTTTTCATAACATAACTAATAGAATCTATCCAGGTTTTAAATCATCTAAGACTATTCCTAGCTCCACGCAATGAATTCCTTCCATGATGATTTTTCAAATGCCATATTTATCATGACATTTAATTAAAACAATGCATACTTAGTCCGCAATTACAAGCTGTTTCTAAGGTAAACTAAAATTGTAAGTTGTCGTCGCTTGGAGAAAATGCGCTGTGCAGTTGGTTGCCACTTTTTTTGCACTCCGCTTTGGAAGCGGCCTAAACTTAGCTATAAGTAAATTATTGACGTCAAATTTTTTTACTATATAAAAATAGTTACATCAAAACAATTAATAAGTGTTCAAAGAAACCTCTCTAGAATATAAAAATGAATTGCTGAATGTGTTGGTAAGCGCAAATCTGTGTCACCTACACGAAATGATGATGATGAGCGCAAATCTCGAAAGCAGCTGAACCGTTTCGGCAAATTGTTTGTTTAGAATATTCCTGAAGTAAGAGGATGGTTCTTGGAGGGAAAAAATTATATGTACCAGGGGCGAAGCCGGGACGAACTGCTAGTATTAAATAAAAATGTATTTTAAGCTTAATTTCACTGTCATGTAACATAAACATGTTCCAAAAATAATAAATCTATCTATGTATATTGAAATTGTAACATGAAAACAGAAAATAGAAAGAAAAAAGAAAAGAAAGGATAAGACAATAAGGAATAAATATACGTAATCATATAAAGTCCTTCAGGCGAGTAGGCGACCAAAACTGATAAGAGTTTCTTTCGGCGTTTCTTCTCTGCAGTGGTCGGTTCCGAAACGCTAGTAGTCTGTAGCTTTTGAACAATTAATAAATACATATTATCTAATAAGTTAATTTTAAATTTGATATGACGTGAAAAAGTGCCTGCAAAGGCCTATTTTCTGAATAAACGTTTTGATTTTGTGTTTAAATTTCAGTTGCGGCCCATCAGCAATGCCAGGCCGTTGATGCGTTGGAGGACTGTGCAGCTGTTCCAGCCTCCCAACAAGCGCATGCGTCCCCCAGCATCCAAATAAGATGGCTTTAAATCTTTCATTGCTGTGATGTGATTCTGTTACATATATGCAGGGATTGGATAATTAGATAAATTTATTTTCAATAATTACAATAGGACTACTTTTTAGGATTCCGTACGCTAATCGCAAAATTAGGACCTTTAACTATGACTTCGTTGTCCATCCACCAGATCATGTATTGAATCATAGACTTTTCATTCATATTATTTTAGTGAGGGCTACATTTTTAGGATTCCGTACCCAAATAGCAAAATCAGGGCCTGTGACTATGGCTCCGTTGTCCATCTGCCTGTCATTAATAAACCAGACCACGTATTGAATCAGACATTTCTCCTTCATATTATTTTTAATGAGGGCTACATTTTTAGGATTCCGTTACAAAATGGTAAAAACGAGGAGCCCGATGGTCCAGTGGGTGTGAGCTCTATGAGCGCTTACATATGTTAAGCAACCCCTGGTGCAGTCCCTACTTGGATGGGTGACCGCAAAGTGGCATAAAAATATCTCGAGCTCCTCCGTGCTTCGGAAGGCACGTTAAGCCGTTGGTCCCGGCTGTCATCGTTGATGGCAGTCGTTAAGCTATGTCAGATGCCTTAAGGCAGCCTGAAAAATCTGACACCAGTGTTGGCCACTTACACATACGAAAAACAAAACAAAACAATGGTAAAAACAAAACCCTGTTACTATGACTCCGATGTCCATCCGCCTGTCATTTATTGAACCAGATCATGTATTGAATCAAACACTTTTCCTTTCAATTTAGACAATTTTTTAGTATTCCTCACCCAAACGGTTAAAATGACATCCTGTACTATGCCTGTGTTGTCCGCCCATCCGTCATCTATTGAACCGTAAAAGTTAGAGACTTGACGTTTTCACAGAATATGTATATTGCCGCTATAACAACAAATAAATAGAAAAAAAAAATTAAAAATTGAGGAGTGAAGGGCATACAATAAATGTTTTTTTTTTACCGTATTTTGTAGTTAAATATTTGATGGTTGTATACAAAACCCTTCATTTGTGATTCCGACTCACACTTCACCGATTTTATTTGTTCTAGCCGTTGTCACCACTGAATCCTGAAAAGCTTTTTTTTATCTGAGACAAAATATCATTTAAAGAAACCAATTTCGCAATTTATTTACGTTATCACTCACTGTAATTTGTAAATTTTCGAGACCTATTAGAAAAGTAATTAAGTGCCGTTTTTATGCCGGCCGCTCTTCGATGTAACTTTATTTTACTGGTATCAGGTAAAAATCCAATTCCCTAATTAACTTATTGTCAGGAATGGTGTCTATAAATAAGAATCAAATTATCAAACAAAAGAAATCTTCTAAAATTGGCTACAAGGGGCAACATTGAACTGACATACTTACACGAACACTTATACATAATAGACACGCGCGAAAAACATTACCTACTTCTGGCTGGGTCTGTCGGATAAAAAATATCGTAAATGTTACCTAGATTCTGATTAAAATCAATTTGTATCCAACCAGTCACATGTTAGGTAGCTTACCAAATCACTCACCAGGGATAAGTCAACCGTTGTTTATTTTTCTGTCTCGTATCTATGTTTTTCATGTAACTTCAAAAATACTTTAAAACAAAAACAACCGGCCAAGTGCGAGTCGGACTCGCGCACGATCAGTTCCGTACCAATTTCTATATGATTTGGATAATCGAGCTAAAACGGCAAGAAAATAATGTTTGTTGTTAGTGTGTGGCGCCTTAAGGGGGCTCCCCAGCCCCCTTAAGGCGCCACACTAGTCACACTAGTGACGCCAATAGTTTTATTCCTAATACTTTATAAATAGAAAGAAACTCAAGAATGTAAATCATATAAGCCTTAATTAGTAAATAACCTGAAGTATTTTTGGAATCATGTTTAATATTATCAGAGTCAGTGGAATGATGAGAATCAGATTACCGCCAATAACGGCCGTTTTTAGCGGTAATCACTATTTCTCTTAATGACTGATTCTCATAATATTAAAACATGATCCCGAAAATACTTCAAGTTATTTACTAAGGCTTTTATGATTTACATTCATGAATTTCTTTCTATTTATAAAGTATTAGGAATAAAATTATTGCCGTCGCTAGTGTGCCTAGTGTGGGCCGTTAAATACTTATTTTATTCCGTTTTAGGGTTCCGTACAAAAGTTGAAAAACGGAACCCTTATAGGATCACTCGAGCGTCTGTCTGTCCGTCCGTCCGTCTGTCACAGCCGATTTTCTCCGAATCTACTGAACCAAATTAGATAAAATTTGGTAAGATAGTGTAATCCTATGACCCAAACACGGTTGTGCAAAGTAAATAAAGATTTTTTTGAAATAAGGGTCATTTTGAGGGGCCCAATTACAAAATTAAAAAAAAAAGTTTTGCAAACCTAACTGTGTCATATATCAAATGAAAGGGCTCATTATGAGGATCTCAAAAATATTTTTTTTTGTTCGGGTAAAATCAATACTTTTGATTTTATTCACGAAAGAAGGCAAAAATTGACCATTCCCCCCCCCTGATCTCCGAAACTACTGGGCCGAAAATTTTGAAAAAATTACAAAATATAGTTCATTCCTTGAAGATTACAGGAAAAATAATAAGAATTCTATCACTTGAAAATTAAGTGGTAAATTCACAATAATAAGTTCATCTAGGGAAATAGTTCACTAAAACACCACTAGATGGCGCTAGTCAATTGAGTAAAACATTTTTTGCACATTGTGTGTGTGTGTTCACGAAGCATATTGTACGGAACCCTCATTGCGCGAGTTTGACTCACACTTGGCCGGTTTTTTAGTACTTAGTTGTTGTTAGATATTACAACAGAAATACATCATCTGTGTATTTCAACTGTCTGGCTAACACGGCTTATGATATACAGCCTTGTGAAAGAGGGACAGGGTACCGTTTTTACCCTTTGGGTATGGAACCATGGAAACCTAAAAAGCCCTTGTATAGCTATGTACAAAAGTAGTTGTAGTGACAAACAAAAATAACCTTTTTTAATATACCTAAACAACTCACTTTGTATTTTTACATTGTAGGTACAAACTATCTGATTATTCAATACTAACTGTAACGTTTCACTGTCTCTTTTAAGACTGCAGCATTTATGTTACTACTTTGTGTAAACATGTAACTTCGTAACTTTGACACTGTGTCACTTTGTAACTTTCGATCTTTATAACGTTGTAACTGTCTATCTTTATGTCATTAAATTTTATTCATTTGAAATATTATTTATTTCGTACCGTCTACTCGAGTTACAACTATATCATTGAAATTAACGCGAGATAAATTCCTATCGTCATGCTCCGTTTTTTAGTTCTCACTGCACGAGCATCGATCGAGATCCTCTAAGTACTACCAGAGCCATGTATTAGCTAGAGCAGTCAAAAAGATTTAGCCTACACTCTCCACGCTGGCCAGACGGGTTGGAGAATTCTCTTTCATGTTTACAAGCTTTGTTGTGTTTTCTAAGTCGCCTTTTACGACATCCACGGGAAGACTTGGAGTGGTCCTATTCTACTCTGCCAGGAAACACAACATGGTTGTAATACCTGGGCACTATGATTAAAAACAGATCCCCACGTGCTATTTTGTCGGGAATGCCGACTATAGTTTCGAACTCATCAGAAGTCCATTTATATTGTAAATAGAGGATGCGTGCGTGACGACGAAGTATCCCGGACCCACAGAGAAGTATCCCGGACCCACAGATCAAGGAATATCTCGTCTCGTCGCTCGCGCGTGCGAGCTACCTATATTGAAATTACTTGCTCTGTGCCCGTAGTGCGTGTGCATTTTCGCAGCGCGCCAAAATTGCTAAGAGGCTTAAATTAGCCAATTACTAGCTCCACGTCATATTATTTATTTTTTACTTAAAAGATCAAATTAAAAAAATCTACGTCAAAGCTTCGGTATTAATGACTTGTGTTTCCGTCTTCAGAAATCTGTAATGGAGGAGCATGAACTTTGGCTATTTTGACCTAGTTGTATCGATCCGCCATTCTTTTTGACGTCAGCACTCGGTTTTAACGCCATCTATTGACGAGTGGAAAACCACAACAATGTTTTCTAACTATGATCGCGTATCTTGTAGCAGTCCTTAGCTTGGTCAAATATTTTTGTATAAGGATAACAGTTAATACGATGGTATATTAAATTGTCTTCGGTATATCAAGCCGTGTAGCTCCCGGCAGAGTAGAATAGGACCACTCCATGTCATCCCGTGGATGTCGTAAAAGGCGACTAAGGAAACACAAGCTAAACAAAGCTTATTAACATCAAAGATACCTCTCCAACCCGTCTGGCCAGCGTGGAGAGTGTAGGCCAAATCCTCTCACTACTCAGGTTAGTATATGGTTTTGGTAGTACTGAGAGGGTCGTGCTCCTGCAGTGGAGACTAGAAAGACCTGATGATGATGATGATGATATCCAGCGAGGAACAAAGGCAACCATTAAATGCTCGGACCTTGCTTCGTGCTAACACAAGCTGAGGCATTCCTTTGCCATAAATCAATACGTAACCATTTCTTTTTTTAATTGGGAAGGCACATGAATACCTAAGAAAGCCGTGTGGTTCCCGGCGGAGTAGAATAGGACCACTCCAAGTCTTCCCGTGGATGTCGTAGAAGGCGACTTAGGAAACACAACTTAAGCGAAGCTTATAACATCAAAGAGACCTCTCCAACCCGTCTGGCCAGCGTGGAAAGTGTTGGCCAAATCACAGATGGTACAGAGAGGGCAGTCCTGCAGTGAAGACAAAAAAGACCTGATGATGGTGTGGTGATGAAAACCTTAGATTTAATTTCGACAAGAAATGTATTTCTCTTTTTAATTTAACTACAGAGCTGACAAAAACTAAGCTATGGATAGACACACAGAGTGAGTGTATATTAATTAACTCACGCAAATTCTCATAAACCGCGTGACCTCAATTTATTTTGCACATTTCGTCCGAAGTTATAACAGCCCTCCCTTGGGACTTCTAACACAAATATTGTAGAGCAGAGTGCTCGTTTCATAGTTATGTGAAATTTAGTTCTGTCTAAGGACGACATAATAATAACGAAACGTTTATACAATTTCTATGCTTATCACAGATATTACAATTTTCTTAGATTAGTATACACTATTAGCCTGAAAGCGTAGAAAAAAATTGTGTCTCCAACCCATAGTCTATCATGCAAACACATCATCATCATCATCAGGTCTTTCTAGTCTCCACTGCAGGAGCACGACCCTCTCTGTACTACCAGAGCCATATACTAGCCTGAGTAGTCAGAGGATTTGGCCTACACTCTCCACGCAAACACATAGCTACCAGTTTTCCGGATTTTGATGGCATTAATTGACAGGACGCCTGTGCTAACACAAAGCTGTCATGCGCACTATTGAAAAATTTACCAGTTTTTAACTGACATAAAAAAAAGACGAGGTTCTCAATTCGTCGGTATCTTTTTTTCATAATATGTTCCCCGATTTCTCGAAGACGCCTGGACCGATTTAAGAAATTCTTTTTTTGTTCGATAGGTTATACTTTACAGATGGTCCTACTAAATTTTTATCGAAATGTGACAAGCGCTTTTTAAAAAATACACAAAAACCAAAAATGTTTACGATTATGCCGTTCGGTTGACACTTATTTCCATTTTATTTTTATGCTTATTCAAACAAATTGTTTTTTGTTAAAAATATCTTAAATTATAAATCGTTGTAAAAAAGGCATGACGTTGTCTAGAGAGAATATAGTCAAAGATAATACTATAGGACGGCATCGTCTCTTTTCGACGTCGTTTCATACAAATTAGAGCTGCAACTATACACAGAGGGCCCTACGTGTTTCAATTAACAGATATTTATACTACAAGTAACATTAAAAAGCATTTTCGATCGTAACTCAGATTTCCTTTTAAATTTTTAGTCTTGGTCACTAGTAGTGAACATAATTCAATCTAATGATGACTTTTGGAACTTAGCTTGCCAGAGCGCGTGCTTCCGGATGAGAGATACACTCTGAAGAATTATAATATTTATGTTTGAACTAAAATAAAAAAGGTACGTGTCCCCCCCCCCCCCCCCCTCCCCCTCTATCTACTAAACGGTTATATATGGATACGTGAAAAAAATTACAGCAGTAGTACTGTAACTTATAAAATGTACTTACTCGAAAACATTGTTAAATGTTTTTGGTTGTTAAACTGTGATGTGCAAGTGTGAACAGTGTGAACTCAAAGTTGTCATTCGCAACTACGGAACCCTACACTGCGCGTGGCCCGACACGCACTTGGCTGGTTTTTTTTTCTTTTTTTAATGGAATATGATGTCTTACAAACAGCAGGTCGCCTCATGGTAAGTGTACACGGAAGTTTTCTGTACACTGCTTATTTTATGCTTCCAAGACGTCTACTTTAAAACTAGGTTTACATTATTAAACAGGCTCGCGTCGGTAGGCCCTTTCGAGTTATTATTTATTAACTTGAGCACCTGGTGCTTGATGAGATACTGAGTTAACGAGAAGTAAGGGAATTAAAATTAAGTCATTTTGATTAAGTACATGTTTCTCATAAAATGTTAATGAAAAGAAAATGCCATTTAAAGTTTATGCCGTGTGGTTCCTGGCAGAATAGGATATTCCCGTGGCTGTTGTAGAAGGTGACTTAAGAAACACAAGCTAAACAAAGCTTATAACATTAAGGAGACCTCTCCAACCCGTCTGGCCAGTGGAGAGTGTAGGCCAAATCCTCTGACTGCTGTGGCTAATAAATAGCTCCGATAGTACAGAGAGGGTCGTGCTCCTGCAGTGGATACTAAAAAGACTTGATGATGATGATGAACTAAAATTTATTAAAATTAAATCTAAAATACCAGCTACCTCAAGCTTATTTATTTATTAAAATATTTTTTTATTTATTAAAATTGTGTAACTATCCTTTTCATGCGTCATAATTAAGCAAACCCCCGAATGATGGAAACTCTAGGGGGTGACCTTTGTCTAGCAATGGACTTCTGAGATTTTGATGATATTTAAATAATGTTTAAAAAAAACCGCATTTTTATCCGTCTACCAACCATTTTCAAAGCTACGAGCACCCAACACATTTTTGGCACAATATTTTTCATAATCAAAATCTTTTATCCGCATTTATATATATATATACATTTCATATAGGTTTTCCTTCAGGTGACATGACGGTATATTCAGATTTCAAACAGGTTATGAACGCGGTAAACGTATTCAGACATTAATTCAACATAAATATGAATGCCTACATCATCAGAATTCTGCTCTCGAAAGGGTCTGGCACATTCTCAGTGGAATTAAAATTAAAAGAGCAACAATCACGCCGGGGACATCAAAGCATCAAAGAAAATTTTCAAAATGGCGACTTCAATGAACTCATTAAAACACCCGCCGAGTGAATTAAAATGGAGGACCGGCTTTTAAATGTAGAGCTTGTAGAAGTGTTATTGCCATGTATATAAACAGGTGTATTGGATAGCAAGGATACTTTATTTTTTGCTTACATATCGCGACGATCGTTTATTGGCAGAATTTAACAGAATCATTAAAAACTATTTAACAAAAAACCGGCCAAGTGTGAGTCAAACTCGCGCAATGAGGGTTACGTACAATATGCTTCGTATACACACACACAATGTGCAAAAATGTTTTATTCAATTGACTAGCGCTATCTAGTGGTGTTTTAGTGAACTATTTCCCTAGATGAACTTATTATAGTGAGTTTACCACTTTATTTTCAAGTGATAGAATTCTTATTATTTTTCCTGTAATTTTCAAGGAAGGGGGGTAGGAATGGTCAATTTTTGCCTTCTTTAGTGAATAAAATCAAAAGTATTGATTTTTCCCGAACAAAAAATATTTTTGAGATCCTCATAATGAGCCCTTTCATTTGATATATGACACAGTAAGGTTTGCAAAACTTTCTTTTAAAATTTTGTAATTGGGCCCCTGAAAATGACCCTTATTTCAAAAAAAAATTATTTACTTTGCACATCCGTGTTTGGGTCATAGGATTACACCATCTTACCAAATTTCACCTATTTTGGTTCAGTAGATACGGAGAAAATCGGCTGTGACAGACGGACGGACAGACAGACGCACGAGTATAACTATAAGGGTTCCGTTTTTCAATTTTTGTACGGAACCCTAAAAAGGACAAAATTTTAAATAAGACCTGCAACTACTTACAGCTTTTACATAACGACATCGATTTTTTAAGTTTTTTTGTATGCGTTACTCCAGCCGAAAAGTATCTCTTTTCGAAAATTGACAATGGCAAATAATTAGAGCCTAACGTAGTATAAAAGTGCCTGAAAGTCTTGAATTTGTGCCGTCAGCCGTTTATGAGATATTTGAAAAAACAATTTCTGGCTGGCGTAACGTTACTCCAGCCGAATTTTTTTGATCCAGACTACCTAGGTCTAAATGAAGTGCACACACGGATAGCTTCAATTTGTGCTCAATAGTGCCTTATATTTTCAAATTTGTGCTCCATACGGTTTCAGAGGTATTCAATTTTCGGCTGGAGTAACGTTTGCTCAGTTGCTGTATCTCTGAAACGGCAGGCCAATCAACCGTCGTTTTTTGTATAGATATAGAACGCTATTTGTGCCGATTTGTGCCATAGGTTTCATAAGTATCACTATTATGGTTAACGAGTTATGATTTTTTCTCTAAAAATCGAAAATAGGCTCTAGCTCTTAAACAAAGTAACCTTACCTATTCAAACTGGTACCAACATGTAGTTCTTATACCACTACACATAATTAGAAGAAATCATCAGCCTATCCCACAAATTCGGTGAGTTATGACGATATTCCTTATTTCGGAAAGTCAAATCCGGTCCTGTGATTTTGAATAAAGAATTCACTATTTTCCTGTGAGCCGACTGATTTCATATTTATACATTATTTAGAGCTTTAATTTAAGAATATACCCTCAAAAATGTAGATAGAAATACCTACGAATTAAATTAATAATAATTGAAATCTATACTTAACCATTCTTACGCGATTACCCGACCAAATTCAAACGTTTATTAAAAAGCGGCCGCGCGGTACCTAATGCATCACTTCTTAAATATGTACTCTTATATTATGTTGCGGAGTACAATCGTGTAGAAAAAAAGTTTATATATATTTTGAAGGCTTGTATTATTTTAAATAAAAACCATAAGATCAAAAATTAATTAAGATGTTGATTGTTACACACATGGACCAATGTCATGCGAACTATGAACACCAAATTTATTTAAGTAGGTACGTCTTTCATTTTTTGTTTTAGATGATTAGAACATATGCTAAAATATTATAACATATGTTTATGTATTAGATATTTATATTGAAGACCACACAAAAATTGAAGCAAATGAAAGAAATTCCTGATGCATGGAGGTAAAACATCACATGCATCAGGAATTTGTTTACTCGCAAAATATACAGTTTCGTGAGTATCGGAAACAGGTTATCTTATACCGGACCAGATCAAAGGTTACACAAGAATTACTAGGGAAAAGACGGTATTCGTATTCTCTATATAATAAAATGACGCAGAAGAGAAAATTAAATGAACTCTTTCACTTTTGTCCCATCTTTATTGTGTCAATAATAGAAAACGAGTTATTTTTCCATGTTCATAGTTAGAAAGTTTTTGAGCTACCAAGAATGTAATGAATGACCTATAGATAAATGCATAATAATAAATAGCAGCTACGGTATACGGTAAACACATACAAAGTGTTCGCAACGAACAAAAAAACGGATTTCTTAAAACCGGTACATACGTTGCCGACAGTTAAGGTTATATGAGCTAGACAATTAAACAATAAAATGACGAACAGAAGAACAAACACGGCTGCAGTTCCTATTAATTTTAGCAACTTAGAAAATAAGCAAATTAAAGTACAATAATAATTGTCACAGATTTTACACTGTATTTTATTTCTCCGACTCATAATAAGCTAACCTTACTTGATTTAAGGCTGCCCCTACAATTTTTTTTTGTTATTTCCTTTCAATTTTTTTAACCATTAATAAGTCTAACTTATTAATCTTACCGCTGCCCGCTTGTGACACACAATGCTTTGGTATACATAGAACACAGAAGAACATAGTAGCCAATATTTATTTTAGTAAAATATTGATATGACTTAACATTTTTCACCTCACCTGTACTGACTAAATTCGATTATAATACCGCCAAGTGGGAGTAAATGCCTAGCAGTATGCCACGGCCGCTTTTTAATATACGTTTGAATTTGGTCGGGTAATCGCGTAAGAATGGTTAAGTATAGATTTCAATTATTATTAATTTAATTCGTAGGTATTTCTATCTACATTTTTGAGGGTATATTCTTAAATTAAAGCTCTAAATAATGTATAAATATGAAATCAGTCGGCTCACAGGAAAATAGTGAATTCTTTATTCAAAATCACAGGACCGGATTTGACTTTCCGAAATAAGGAATATCGTCATAACTCACCGAATTTGTGGGATAGGCTGATGATTTCTTCTAATTATGTGTAGTGGTATAAGAACTACATGTTGGTACCAGTTTGAATAGGTAAGGTTACTTTGTTTAAGAGCTAGAGCCTATTTTCGATTTTTAGAGAAAAAATCATAACTCGTTAACCATAATAGTGATACTTATGAAACCTATGGCACAAATCGGCACAAATAGCGTTCTATATCTATACAAAAAACGACGGTTGATTGGCCTGCCGTTTCAGAGATACAGCAACTGAGCAAACGTTACTCCAGCCGAAAATTGAATACCTCTGAAACCGTATGGAGCACAAATTTGAAAATATAAGGCACTATTGAGCACAAATTGAAGCTATCCGTGTGTGCACTTCATTTAGACCTAGGTAGTCTGGATCAAAAAAATTCGGCTGGAGTAACGTTACGCCAGCCAGAAATTGTTTTTTCAAATATCTCATAAACGGCTGACGGCACAAATTCAAGACTTTCAGGCACTTTTATACTACGTTAGGCTCTAATTATTTGCCATTGTCAATTTTCGAAAAGAGATACTTTTCGGCTGGAGTAACGCATACGTTTTTTTCTACAATTTACAACTTAAAATAATTGTGAAATGTGAATAATTTAAAAACATTTTTCCAAGATCCAATACCAATCATGATTTCTATGAATATAATTAGAAAAGTTGTTCATTTAAAAATAAATTTTTAATTATAATAAAAAAAAGTTTTAGAACGAATCCTTGACAAATCACACGAATTAAGTTAAGCTAAAGCGTGAGAAAATAAAGATACTGTATTTAAAAATAGGATGCGGAAAGCAGAAGATCGCACAATTTGGCGTGCGCTTGGGGAGGCTCATGTCCAGCAGTGGACTGCAATAGGCTGATGATGATGATGATTTAAAAATAGATCATATATAATAAAGAAAAGCCGCTGCACCGACAATGCTTTAACTTCAAAAATATGTGAAGCGTTCATTTACGATGTGTCTTAGTATGTTGGTATATGAAGAGTCGCATTTGTTGTTTATTTAATTTGCGATTTTGCTTGGCAAACATGGATTGTCTTGAATTATGTTTATTTGAGGAAATATGCGGGTGTGAATTTAAGAAAACTCGGTATCACAGTACACATAAAAGTATCACATTACATCAGTAAAACTGTTTAAAGTTTTATTAAGATTGTAAAAAATCATAATTATAACTTAAGGATGCGCTAGTCTGAAAAAGGAATTTTAATTTATTTTCAATCTAAGGAAAAACAAGCTAAACAAAGCTTATTAACATCAAAGAGACCTCTCCAACCCGTCTGGCCAGCGTGGAGAGTGTAGGCCAAATCCTCTGACTACTCAGGCTAGTATATGGCTCTGGTATAGTAAAGAGAGGGTCGTGCTCCTGCAGTGGAGACTAGAAAGACCTGATGATGATGATGATGCGCTAGTCCGGAACTCGAACTTGTCGGCGCACGTGACTAATTTGCTTGCTATTTTGCTGAGAAAGGGTCGGTTATGAACAGTGTGGAACTATTTACACCGATGTACTAGCACATCGTAACTACAGTCTAGTGTGTGCAAATACAAATATTGTTGAAAATCTAAATCTTCGTCGTGTAAAAATTCGCGAGTATGCGTTTGGGAGAAGTGTTCTTGTGATAAAACTAAATTAACTTAAAAGTAGCTAAAGCTCCATCTGGCAGCTTTTGATGTCATCAATTTACAGCGGTATCTAGTTGATAACTCAGACATTATTACAGAACATGTCAAAGATGGTTCCCGATGCAACTGCACTTGCATTGAGGAGTCGTAATGCCACGTGATTTCAATAGATGGCGCTGTTTCTAAAAGTGTCGCACTTTCACGTCGTAATATTGATTTTTGCGAAGTAAATTGCGAGGGGATGGGGAGGTTTTTGTGAATAAAACAATCGCCTTGCAGTTTTTGTTTTTATGGTGCTACTTATATATTGTGAAATGGTATGTTATTTGAGGTGTAAATAAGTTAAAGTCATCTGTAGAGTGACCGTCAAAAACAAAGGACAAAATAGTGGAAACTGATATTAATTTTTTGCTTATTTTTTGTTGATAGTCTAGCAAATAAATTTTGTTATTTATTGACGGCAAAATAGAAGGAGATTTAATATTTAACATAAAAGTATTAAAATAGAAATATTTGTGACCAACGCAGTAATCAACAGATAGTATATAAATACTTTATTCTCATGTAATATATCAATTCAAGATAATGCCGCTTGTCTTTGACGGGCACTCTATTCTTATTATTACTTTTGAACGGGTTACCCAACCCGTCAATATGAACAACTTTTGCTATCGGACCAAAGATGGAAACTAATTTTTTTAAATATTTTCGAACAATGATATCCGCCCTGCCAATTCGAATGGGATAGTCAATCAATTTTGTTTCCACTTTTGAGCGACACCCCCTATATTTGTTCATATTGACGGTCTAAGTAACCCTTTCAGGGCATATCAAGGGTGAATTTGCACGCTGTATTGTCTTAACCTACAGACAAGCGAAGCAAGTTAAATTAAAACTTGTTAAAACAAGAGATTGGCAGCGTAAACTAAATATAATAGTAAGGACATCAAAACTTTTCTCAGATATTTTTTCCGAACGGTTGAAGCTTTAAGTTTTCTGTAGTTCAAACGAAAGCTTGGAATATCTTACAAAGCAAAGCTCCGGCTAAGTTTAAATAGTTTGCTGTTTTTCTGATAGCAAACTGAGAGAGGAACGGACGGAAGGAAGTGCATTAAAATAATCTCGATTTTTTTTTGTTTTCTCCCACTTATCCCGCCTTTCCCAGATATGTTTGCGTTACGCAGGGAAACTACAAAGCACGGAAGCTCGTACCTCACAAAAGTCGCATAACCAGCCTGTCAATTCGTGCTCAAAAAAAAGTTAAAATGCCCAATGTGCTGTGATATGGTATCATACAGTAAAAACGTTAACCTATATAAAATACTGATGTAACGTATATCATAAGCATATATATCAGAATATTTACTAGATCATAAGTCAGTTGAAAATAGCATTTCTGCCTTTCTACGATTACCTTGAAACCGAAAACTTCAATAAACGTCATGATACGCTAGGCGTCTCTAGTAGCGCGCGAGTGACGAAACAAACAAACAAACAGTCACATAGCTCTGTGGGGTAAACATTTCCAGCCACTAAGTTTTTATTACTATCAAATTAAATAAAATCACAACCCAAATTAGTTTGTCTGTTTGGTGTATTATGTGAATTTCAATTTTTACCAAATAATATAGATAAAACTACAATATTTATTCCAAATTCGATACATTATCCCTTTTGTATAAGTATCATTTTGAGAATAGTGTTTAGCATTTTATGTAGGTAAGTTAACAAATTTCACTAGCAATGGAAATGGAAATTGGCATGAAAAAAGAGTTGCAAGTTAGGTATAAATCTGGAGTTTTCAATTTTCAAGGTAGAGACATGAAATTTTGTACAACGCTAGCTTATCAAAAATTGATAAAACGTTTTTTGTTTTTCAAAATGCTTTCCTTAAACGAATCAAAAGGGGCAAATGCAAATTAGGTATAAATCTGGGAGCTATCTAAATCGAAACAAGAAAATTTTTACTATGCTAGCTTGTTAAAAATTTAATAAAAAAAATATTTTCTAAATTCATCCCTTAAACGAGGGTAACGAGGCAAATGCTAGTAAGAAGTAAAAGCGAATTGATATATTATTTTTCCTGATCGTATCTTTTCTTTTTACTCGCGCAAAACAAAAATACCTACGTCATTCAGTAACCATGAACGCTACTTATACTTATGTTCCACGAACTTCGAAACTAAGTTACAGAGTTATGGTAAACTTGACGATGTGACGTAACGTTGTTTACACCATACTGACGACTTGGGGAGTTCGGTATACTTTTTTGCAATTCACAAACCAACCTGGAGCTCGATGGCCTTGTGGGCGTGAACATTTTTAGCGCTTTCGCAAGTTAAGCAACCCCGGGCGCAGTCCCCACTTGGATGAATGACCGCAAGTGGCATAAAAATATGTTAAGCTCCTCCGTGCTTCGGAAGGCACCTTACGCCGTTGGTCCCGGCTGTCATTGCTAGCAGTCGTCAAGCAATATCAGATGCCTTAAGGCAGCTTAAAAATCTGTTACCAGTGTTGACCACTCACAAACATGAAAAATAAACAAACAACCTGGAAAGTCTGTCTGAATATAAATATAAGTACAAAGCAATTCTAGTGCTCTTTCTATCAATTTTAGCTTTTTATGACGTTTGCTTTTAGGGTTTCATACCCCAAGGGAAAAAACAGGATCCTGTTATTGAGACTTCGATGTCCGTCTCTACGCCTGTTTGTCTGTCTATTACCAGGTTGTATCTCATAAGCCGTGATTGCAATACAGTTGCAAATTATCACAGATGGTGTATTTATATCGCCGCTATAACATAAAATACTAAGAACCGAATAAAAAAATATAAGGGGGGGGGCTACCATACAACAAACTTGTTTTTCTTTGCCGTTTTTTACTCGTAATTATTAAGGGCAACAGTAAGACACTTGAAATATTCACAGAATACTTAGTGGTATATATTATAAGTAAGTGTATATATAATTTTTTAATGTATATGTGTTTGTGACAGCATCAAAATCCGTCTAATTGGTAGCTATGTGTTTGCATGATAGACTATCGGTTGGACACAATTTTTTTCTACGCTTTTAGGCTAATAGTCTATCTAGGCTTTATAAAATCTAAGATTCCTATCTATATTTGTATAAAGATGCTTTTAAAATCACCTAAACATTATCAATATGATCACACATCAAAATAGGTTTAACAGACTAACAGCTAACGAAATTATCGGGAAAATAAAATAATCACGCGGTCTATGTTCGCGCCAAACTACTAGCATGATTTAATTTGAGCTTTTGCTGACGCGATTGAATAAGACCGCTTCTCCACACAATCCGATTGCGTCAGGCCGGTGTGCCGGTCCGGCAACTAAAACAGTGTTTATAGATATTAGGGGGTATAGGCATCCCAACCCGTCTGGCCAGTGTAGAGAGTGTAGGCCAAATCCTCGGACTGCTCTGGCTAATATATGGCTCTGGTAGTACAGAGAGGGTCGTGCTCCTGCAGTGGAAACTAACGAAGACCTAACGATGATGATGAGGGGGCATAGAACAGGCGTCAATTGAGTTTGAGCTTGTGGTGCCAATATAATTTTTTTGTGTTACATTAAATAATTTTTACCGTTACTCCAATATTTGTCTATGGAAACATAAGGCAGTCGATTTGATACTACTAAAAGTACCATTGTAGTTTGTGAGGCTGACGGTCCGTCCATCAATCTTGTCCCAACTAATATTATAAATGTCTCACTTTCACATTTATAATATTAGTTCGTTTGTTTTGTAACGCTTTCACGCCCTATTGTACTGAAACGAACATCATGAAAATTTGCATACACGTTGTCTGAGGTACGGAGAAGAAAACAGACTACCTTTCATTCCAGAGAAAAGTAATATTCCTAAGCGATCAACTCTAACGCGGGCGGAACCGCGGGGAAAACTAGTTATTTATAATGCATTTATACATGAAACACCTCTCCAACCGTCTGGCCAGCGTGGAGAATGTAGGCCAAATTTCTGACTGCTCAGGCTTATATAAGGCTCTAGTAGTACAGAAAGGGTCGTGCTTTTGCAGTGGCGTCTAAGAAAAACCTGATCATAATACATGAACCTCTAGGGGGTGTCCGGTGTAATTCCTGGACTCACCTCCTTAGATCTTCATACAAAACAGTTCGACCGAGCGCGCCGACCCGGTGCAAACCGGTAATTGTGGACACGCTCCCTAACTCCGCCGCCTATCCGTCCGTCTGTCACAAGTTGAACAAGTTAAAACTGACCCAATTCTCGTCCGAGCTACCGAATTGACACGTGACGCGGCGATGAAACGTGAAAGAGATATTTCATTTTTACCCCCAACCAATAAGGATTGGTTTTAGCTACAAGTATAATGGAGAACTTGCACACATTATTTTTCGTTGTGTTATGAAAAGAGCTATAAGTAAAGCGAATACATATATAGTTATATCAAGCTTAGTCGAATAATATAAGTGTAAAAATTACCTTGCTAACCCAAACTCTTTAAGATATAAAGCTTCTTATAAATCTTTATCGTCAGGTCAGTTTAATCTTCACTGCAGGAGCACGACCCTCTCTATACTACCAGAGCCATTGATATATGACAGTGGCCAGAACAGCCAGAGGGTTTGGCCTACACTCCCTACGCTGGCCAGACGGGTTGGAGAATTCTCTTTGATGGTTATAGACTTTGTTTAGCTTGTGTTTCTTTAAGATACAAAGTCACAAATTTTCCTCAGGCTTCGTTAGCATTTTGTATGGATGATGTGAGAACTATGTTCAGAAGCTACGTTAAATATTGCGTTTATAGTAATGGCTTCAAACTAAAGTTGCTTTAAATTATAAAGGCTATTATTCGTTTTTTTATGTTGTCATTCATTTGAAATGGACCTTTCAAACCGATTTTAAACAAACTTAATCTAACAGTTTGGAATATAAGTCTTTTCAGCTGAACGCTTACATAACCAGAAATATTTTTCCTAATCTTCATGCAAGTTCCCAATTATTGGAAGTAATTGGACTGACCTTGACCAATCAGAGTCGAAGGTTTTAAATAAATTAACATTGGTACGTCAAGAAAGGCTTATAAGTTTAATGATTTTGTTCATCGGTCTTGTCTGGCACCGTAGGCACGAAAACAGTTACTCGTATGTGCGAATTAAAATGAAGACTTTTTTTATTCAGCAAAAATTTTGAAGTGTAGATTTTAGATATAGTTCGTGGAAGTCGGATCATTCTGAGAAGCCAAGCTTTGAAGAATCTTTTATTTAAATTTGGACTCAAATAACTGATATTGTCTAGAAAGAAGATTGTTCTTAATTAAAGTCATGCTAGTATTTAACTGAAAATTATGGACTCGTTTTCAAAATAAGCGTAGACTACCATAATATCTTAGCACTTTAAGAGAATCACATAGGTTATTTAAATAAGCATTATAATGTGGACCCTTGGTTCCGAAGCAACTTAGCTGAGTGCATCTAGGAAAAACTTCACGGTAAAAACATGGTGTCTTTAGATTTGAATTTTTTAGGTAAGAACACTAGCAGCCCCTTATAAAGCTTGGTTTTCTACTCATTTGGACCCATTCATTATAAATAAGGATAACTAGAAATAATGCGTTATTGATTAATGCTACGAAGGTACATGCTGCTATTATGAAGCTATAGAGAGGCTAGAGTCAAAAGGTGTAAAATCCACCATCCACGGCTCTCAATATTCCCTTTCTATGTTAGCAGATAAGTGTTATAAACGTCCTACATAATGCAATAACGTAAGGTGCAAAATCCACCAAAATCAAATCAAATCAAAATCAAATCAAAACGTTAATTCAGAAAATAGGCCTTTGCAGGCACTTTTTCACGTCATATCATATTTAAAATTATCCTATTAGATAATATGTATTTATTAATTGTTCAAAAGCTACAGACTACTAGCGTTTCGGAACCGACCACTGCAGAGAAGAAACGCCGAAAGAAACTCTTATCAACAGTTTTGGTCGCCTACTCGCCTGAAGGGCTTTATATGATTACGAATATTTATTCCTTATTGTCTTTTTCTTTCTTTTCTTTTTTCTTTCTTTTTTTCTGTTTTCATGTTACAATTTCAATATACATAGATTTATTATTTTTGGAACATGTTTATGTTAACGATCGAGTGTGCAAAGATAATAAACAACATATGATACTTAAAGTAGTCTCAAAGAGGCCGAGCAGACCAGTCCCCCCTGACAGCACCCGTTCACGAGTGCTCACACCACCAAAGATGTCCCAATATTCCCGATCGATGATAGCAAATGCGATAAAACGGTCGTACATAATGCAATAATGAGGCTAGAGAGACAAGAGACTTATGGTGCAAAATCCATCATCCCCGTCTCTTCACGTTCCCGATCAATGCATTTATGTAATTACGAGTCTATAGATACAGGTGCAAAAATCTACCGTCCACGTCTCACAATATTCCCGATCAATGTTAGCTAATGAGTGTTATTATTATAAAGGCCATAAATTAAGCAATTTTACGAGTCCAGAGAGACAAACGACATATAAGGTGCATAATCCAGCGTCGACTTCCCTTAATATTCCGTACAATGACAGCAAATGAGAGTTAATACGGTCCCACATTATGCAATTACGAGTCCAGCGAGGCTAAAAACATAAGGTGCAAAATCTACCGTCAACGTCTTTCATATTCGTGATCAGTGTTTGGAAATGAATAATGGAGGTCTTATGTTATATAATTACGTGTTCAGAGAGACAAGAGACAAGGTGCGAAATCTACAGTCGCCGTCATTCCATATTCCCGATCAATGATAGCAGATGAGTTATAAAGGTCCTACATAATGCAATTACGAGGCAAGAGACATAAGATGCAAAATCCCTCGTCAACATCTGACAATATTCTCGAACAATATGAGCAAATGAGTCAGACAGAACCGCACTATTCTCCCTATAACAACGTACGGTCCAGACTAATGGGCAATCAAACTTGTGGCTAATTGAGATGCAGCGCAATAGTCTCCCTTTCTATCCGTATGTAACTTTGTATTTGGGTAACGAGGGGAGACTGACCACAGAGCAAGGAATTTCAATGTAGCGCGAGCGACGAGACAGGAATGCCTTGCTCTATTAGACTGACAGCACTGTCGTGTGTTAGGCATAACAGAAATCATTCTGCCACAAAAATGGCAAAAATATGCAAAAGTTTTTAAAGATCGTTATTAGTAGTCAAAACCAGTGTCATATTTTTGTTGATATTTATTGAGAAAGTTAGACTATCAGGCTTATAGGAAAAATAAATTTACAGATCTGTGTGAAAAATATATCATTAAACTTTATTCCATACGTTCCGCGTTTAAAGAGCTATGGCAGATTTATAGTTCGGGGCACCAAAAGCGTCTTAAAATTCATTGCAAACAAAAAGCATATTATATTTTTATACGCTTTTTAGTTTTAATCTTTATTATTATTTTCATTTTTAGTTTTTTTAAGTACCTAATATAAAAATATTGTTGCGTATATACTAAATTCATAATAATGTTGTAATACTGATATAACCTATAAAACTTCTAAGCATTATAACTAAAAAAATCTGGAGTGCTATAATTATGATTTTTTTACCTTTAGTATCAGCAGTATATGTTCTTTAAAACAAGATATATATCATTCATAGACACAAACTTTGATTATAAACTAAAATGATGTATGGAAAACTGCCATAGCTATTTAAAATCGTTTTTCCTGCATTTTGGTCTCATACGAAAAGTAGGTCATACATATGGACCAGCCGAATCACTCCTTCAAGAAACTGTCGAGGGTTTATTTACATAACTTGAAAAAGTTCACCTTTCTAAATCAAAAACTCACCTCCCACCGGGAAAAAGGTAAGGTAAGCAAAAGTGCTTATATCTCTAAAATTACTTGGAATAGAAACATAGAATTAAAACAATAAATAAAAATTTAGTCTTTACGTTAGTACTATTATTAATTCTGTGCTTATACATGTTTTCATATTAAAATAAAGTATTATTAAAACAAAAAAGCCTACTGTCTTTGTGACAATCTCCACCATATCTGCCGCCCGTACTAATAATGCATTAACTTCATTTTCACGCATTTCGAGAAAAACGCGGTAAAAATATATTTTTCTTTTGCTCATATTTCTAAAATTACTTGGAATAGAAACATAGAATTAACACAATAAATAAAATTTTAGTCTTAAATACAAATATACTGTGCTTTAATATTAAAATATAGTAAGTGTAGTCAAATTTGAAAAAGGAAAGTTCAGTGTTAATGTTTTCCAGGTATAACTTGCAAGAAGTTCGCTTTTTTACATTAAATAGTTAACTCTAACCGATAAAGGTATCCATTTGATATTTGATAGACGGACAGCCAGATTAAAGAGCTCGCGAAATATCTGAACAGTTAACAGGTATTTATTTCTGTATCTGACGAGAGTTTAATTACAGCGCTGAACGACCTTCTAAGTTTTCAGCCGTTCTATGAAACAAATAGAACGCTCTGGGGTACTATTTTTGAACGAGGGACACTTGTCTTCGCTCGATCTTGTGTTCACTACGGGATGTATGTATGGAACAATCGTTCGAAGACGAGTGTCACGTCTTCAAAAGAGAATCCCAGGAGTACTATTTTGGAACACGTGACTCACGAAACGAGCGATTTTTGGTACTAAATAGTTCGTTTTGGAAGGTCACACTTTCAACAAGTGTATTATTAAAACAAAAAAGCCGATTGTCTTTGTGACAGCGTCCACCATATCTGCCACCCGAACTATAAATGCATTAACTTCATTTTCACGCATTTCGAGACAAACGCGGTAAAAAAAAAATTTTTTTGCTCATATCTCTAAAATTACTTACTTGGAAAAGAAACATAGAAATAACACAATAAATACAATTTTAGTCTTAAATACAAATATACTGTGCTTAAATATTAAAATATAGTAAGATGTAGTAAAATTTGAAAAAGGAAAGTTCAGTTTTAATGTTTTCGAGGTATAACTTGCAAGAAGTTCGCTTTTTTACATTAAATAGTTAACTCTAACCGATAAAGGTATCCATTTGATATTTGATAGACGGACAGCCAGATTAAAGAGCTCGCGAAATATCTGAACAATCGAGAGGTATTTCTGTATCTGACGAGAGTTTAATTAGAGCGCTGGACGACCTTCTAAGATTTCAGCCGTTGTGTGAAACAAATAGAAGGCTCTATGGAGCACTATTTTGAAACGCGTGACTCACGAAACGAGTGAATTTGAAGTGATAATTTAAGCGGCGCTGTGCACTTTTTGTGATGGGGAAAAATGTTAAATTCGCGACAGATCACGTGACCGACAGATTCGTCAGATTGAAAAGTAAAACGGACACGTGATCGAAAAGTATGTAAATGAATATTGTATTTTACCACATAAATTATAGTACTTTTATACTGATGATTAAAGCAATTCGTGCAAAATTATTCCCTAAGTATTCCAAAATATCAAAAATACACAACGTAACTAGTTTTAGAATATCTTGCAAAGCTGCGTTCATTCAACACATCAGTCATGCCATCACTCATACTTCGGCGCAATAAATTACTTTTACATGTGAAAATATTCGAACGTTCAGTTCTGAAGGAAAGAGTCACAAATAACATCGTTAAAAATCCCGTAACGAATCGCTTGAATAACTATTTTTGTAGCGGCAAACTGACTTCTTTATTTGGGTCTTATTATTATTCCTCATCAGCCTTCTTTTGGCACAAAACCACTGGGCAACGCTTTACTCTTTTTATCTTATTGGCAGTAATCAGTAGTTCTCTTAATAACTGATTCTCATAATATTAAAACATGATTCCAAAAATACCTTAGGTTATTTACTATGGCTTATATTACTTAGATTCTTAAAATTTGATCCTATTTGTAAATTATTAGAAACAAAATTATTGGTATCGCTAGTGAACCTAGTAGTAACCTTGAGGCATTTCTTCTAATTTAAATTGTCTTCATTTTAAATTATCCGATTCAGATTCGCGTATGACTTTTCGACAATTCGCATACGTAGGCATTCGAACAATTCAAGGATCTACCCCAGTTTAGAACTGAGATTGAAGAGTCTGTTGGCGAAAGGATTAGCTTTCGGTAATTTATTTACACGAATACCGAACCAATAAGGGGATACTTCTAACAAATTAGGTTTATAATTTGATTTTCCAGTTAGAATTTCAAACACTAAATATCTTACGGAAATACGACACAATTAAAAGCTTTTTGAGTTTTAGTTAGTGTGTGAAAATGGCAGTATTGTCAAAATATCAGATGAAACTCAAAAATAATCGCGGTAAGTCCCGAAGTGAACACAATAACAATTATAAGATTTTCACAAAAAAAATTGTGAATCCACCTGTTGAGTTAGGTCGGTTTTATGAGTATTTTTTTCAAGAGACATAAGTAGTTGGTAATTTTAATAACGCTGGGCATTTTTATAGATTGGACAAACGTGTTAAACAATTTCATAAGGTGTATTTGTAGCTTTGTTCGTGCAAAACTCAAAAACTATAAATAGGAGAGAAAAATTTTTTTTCAGGTGAACTTAACATAGCTCAACATAAGGAACAGTGCAAAATTCATCAAAACTGTTGCATTACTTTTTGAGGCTTCCCTAACAGTACCTATATACAATTTAGGTCATCTGACCGAAAAATGCACCATTTTGGATGCAGGCAGGATGCATCCCAGTCTCGCCTGCAGGACCGTCCCGCTGATTCTGAATGCATTGTACGTTTGAATTCAACAGGAATGCACTGAACTCGACCCCGACATAACTATCTTCTACAGCGTGTATTTTGACTTACTACTGCACCAATATGGATGAAATTTTAACTGTTCGCTAAGTTGGAGTATACCAAGTTCACTTGAAAAAAATTTGTTGATTTCTTACTTATAGTTTTTGAGATATGTGCAAACAAAGCTACAAATTAACATTATTAAATTGATTAACATGACATTTTTCCGATCTATTAAAATGCCCAGCGTATTTTGTACACTACATAACTTTCTTCTTATGCCGTGTGGTTCCCGGCAGAATAGAATAGGACTAATCCAAGTCTTCCCGTGGGTGTCGTAGAAGGCGACTTAGGGAATTCAAGCTAAATAAAGCTTATATAAACATCAAAGAGACCATCCAACCCGTCTGGTCAGCGTGGAGAGTGTAGGCCAAATCTTCTGACTGCTCTGGCTAATATATGGCTCTGGTAGTACAGCGGGTCGTGCTCCTGCAGTGGGGACTACAAAGACTAGTGATGATGGTGGTGATGTACATTTAAATTCAACAATTTGTCGAGCTCCGTGGCGCAGCGGTCAACACGCTAGCCTGCGACACGGGGGTCCCGGGTTCGATCCCCGGTCAGGTCACTATGGAAAAAGATCTTTTTCATATTGACCTGGGTCTTAGATGTTTACCTATATAAGTATATATTAAAAAATATAGTATCGTTGAGTTAGTATCCTGCAACACAAGTTCACAACTTACTGTGGGGCTAGCTCAATTTGTGTGATATGTCCCTTAAATAAAAAAATAAATAAAAAAAAAAATAAAAAAAAAAAACAGAAATGCACTGGAGTAGACTCCGAAATAACTATCTTATACAGCGTGTATTTTGAAAATCCTATTTGGTAGTCTACATAACTATCTTCTTATATCGTGTGGTTCCCGGCAGAGTAGAATAGGACCACTCCAAGTCTTCCCGTGGGTGTCATAGAAGGCGACTTAGGAAAAACAAGCTAAGATAAATATGAAAGTGGTCTACCTGCGACCGCGAACACTGTAAAGTGATGTATAAATAACGTTCGATGTATAAATAACTAGCTGACCCGGCGAACTTCGTACCGCCTAACAGTCAATGATTAAGTATTCAGTACACATATCGAGTTTTCATTGTTTTAAAGATGTATTCTGCTATTCGGGACGGAGACAAATCTAACGAATCAATAACCATGAAAATTGGTTCAGCAGCCCCCGTAGCATGGCTCCCGCGACGCCGTTTATATCGCGCGATAAACTATCTACTTCTCGCTCTTCAGTATTGCGAAAAACAAGATGGCGATAGTCGATAAACGTTGTCGCGCGTGCCATGCTACGGGGGCTGATCTCGAGTTATAAGTGTTGTTACAAACCCGTCTTTGTTTTATATATTATATATTATATAGATATAGATATAGATATAGATATAGATATAGATATAGATATAGATATAGATATAGATATAGATATAGATATAGATATAGATATAGATATAGATATAGATATAGATATAGATATAGATATAGATATAGATATAGATATAGATATAGATATAGATATAGATATAGATATAGATATAGATATAGATATAGATATAGATATAGATATAGATATAGATATAGATATAGATATAGATATAGATATAGATATAGATATAGATATAGATATAGATATAGATATAGATATAGATATAGATATAGATATAGATATAGATATAGATATAGATATAGATATAGATATAGATATAGATATAGATATAGATATAGATATAGATATAGATATAGATATAGATATAGATATAGATATAGATATAGATATAGATATAGATATAGATATAGATATAGATATAGATATAGATATAGATATAGATATAGATATAGATATAGATATAGATATAGATATAGATATAGATATAGATATAGATATAGATATAGATATAGATATAGATATAGATATAGATATAGATATAGATATAGATATAGATATAGATATAGATATAGATATAGATATAGATATAGATATAGATATAGATATAGATATAGATATAGATATAGATATAGATATAGATATAGATATAGATATAGATATAGATATAGATATAGATATAGATATAGATATAGATATAGATATAGATATAGATATAGATATAGATATAGATATAGATATAGATATAGATATAGATATAGATATAGATATAGATATAGATATAGATATAGATATAGATATAGATATAGATGCAATAAACACGATTAAATCGTATTATTATTATTTTTGCGTAGCCAATGCGAGAACATTATAAAACAGAAGTTGCATTATTTGTTTAATATGTTTTTTCATTGGATGCATTTCAATAATTCCGGATATTTATATTTCATCTTACGCGACTTAATTACCCGTGGTTTTTTTCTTAGTCGATTAATTTACTTACTTATCCAACAAACTAAGCCTGTTTTCAAATACAAAACGTTCAATTAAGAGAATTACGAGGTTTATTGAGGAGTCCTAACCAAATTTACGAAAACAAAAGCCTATCCCTCTTCATTCACGCACTGTTCTGAACTTTCTCAAATCAAGGTTTATTTATTTAGTCTACTTGTTGTAGAGTTGAAATGGTTTCATTTAATCATACACACATACGTACAATCACGTCTTTATCCCTTGTGCGGTAGACAGAGTGGGCATAAAACCCAAAGTCCACGTTTAGCATGTCAGTGGGCGTAAAGGTGGAAAGAGGAATCAAAATAGTGACGGGCTAGCTGCATCACCCATTGAAGTGATTCCTCAAAATTTCGCCCCTTTACACCTTAACGCCCATTTATACGCTAAACGTGGCATTATGACTTAAGCTCTGTCTACCCCGTAAAGGCTAAAGATGTTTGTATAAACTTTTGTTGTCAGTTTGAAACACGAGTTACGCACGTAAAAAGTAAGCTTAGGATTTTCCACGTGAGTAACATGTAACTCGTTCGGATCAGCTTAACGATGGCACATTATGTATTACAATTTACAAACATTACGCGACTCAAACGCTCAACTTTGCCGCCGACAAATCGATCGAGCGATCAAGCGATCGCTAGCGCGGGTCAGGCTTGCGGGGCAAAACGTAAACATACGTAAACGTACACCTGAGTTGTCGAGGTTAGCAAATAGATCTGCAGTATTTTTTTTACATTCCCATACTAACTAACAGGGCAGCTTAGAATAGTAAGAATAGTAGTAGTAAACGTAGTAAGAATGGATGAGGACAGAGTGCCCAAACGCCTCATAGAAAGTAGGCTAGAGGGTCGTAGGAGCCAGGACAGACCGAAGCTGAGATGGTTAGATGGGTTCGAAGAAGACCTTAAGAGTACCGGTGCAAAAGCCGCTGGAAAGAAAAGAACAACAAAATTACTTGACCAGACCCAGGCCCACTTGCGGCTGTAGTGCCTTGGATGATGATGAGCTTTATATAGAAAAGAAAAAAAAATAGTTCCTAGCATTGTTCTCGCGGGAAAAGTTGTTCATAACGACAGGCTGAATTGCCCCTAAAGGATCCAAAACAATAAAAATATGTTTTGTCATACGGCTGTACGGCCCCTAAAATGCAGAAATCACAATTTCTTCTTTTTACTCGATTTAAAGTTTGTTCACAGGAAACAAAGATTATTCGTTTTCATGTTGTGAACGTGAATTTAAATATAAATAAAAAAATAATATTAATATATACGGACAAATCACACAGATTGAGCTAGCCCTAAAGTAAGTTCGAGACTTGTGTTATGGGATACTAACTTAACGATACTATATTTTATAATTGATACTTATATAAATTAACATCCAAATTATCGCTGAATATCAAACACGTTGTATAGAACACCGACGAATTCCGTTCAAACTGTGGCATCGGTATGCTCCATAGTACGTTCAATTCCTATTTCCTGATCCAAAATGTATAGCGATATTTCTCTCAATACCTACTGATCCAAAACATTGTTTTTGTTTGTTTGTTTTTCGTATGTGTAAGTGGCCAACACTGGTGTCAGATTTTTCAAGCTGCCTTAAGGCATCTGACATAGCTTAACGACTGCCTTCAACGATGACAGCCGGGACCAACGGCTTAACGTGCCTTCCGAAGCACGGAGGAGCTCGAGATATTTTTATGCCACTTGCGGTCACCCATCCAAGTAGGGACTGCACCAGGGGTTGCTTAACATACGTAAGCGCTCATAGAGCTCACACCCACTGGACCATCGGGCTCCTCATCCAAAACATAATACATCCTTTTCCCGATTTCAGGCTTGTTCATAGAACCATAGTTATTCGTTTTCATGATCAGACAATGAATTTAATTTATCGCTAATTGAATACCAAACACTTGACCTAACACATTGTATAGTACAGTGGGCCACATAGAAAAGCATTCTATCTATCTATCAGCCAGGGACGTCCACTGCTGGACAGTCTTGGAGTGGCGGCCACGAACAGGAAAGCGCAGCGTGGGACGACCCCCGACCAGGTAGAAAAGTATACCATAAATAATACTCGTATGATAGCACCAACAGTATGCGGAATAATATACTTCTCTATATATTTGCAAGTGGCATAAAAATGTCTTGGGCTACTTCGTCGTGCTTAGGCACGTTAAGCCGTAGGTCCCGCCTGCCATCGTTGATGGCCGTCGTTAAACAAAGTCAGATGCCTAGAGGCAGCTTGAAAGAAATCTGATACCAGTGTTGGCAACTTTTCTTCTTCTTAGTCGTTCACTCTTGACAGAGAGTGATTGAGCAGATGGTCCTGGTGTGGGGTCTTCTATACTACCCGTCCCTTGGGCGAGGGTTGCTGCTTGTGCAATTGGCTATCCACCTCTGCCTGTTAGAGCATTGCGAGCACAACAACACCGCCAAATTCAGTTCAAACTTGGCACCCGTTCCGTTCAGGATTCGATTTGAATTTCCGAAAACGCACGGAGTCTCGGCGCCCTGCCAAACGAGACCATAGGAATTACAGGGGTATTACATCTTCCGATATACAGTCTCTGACGAGAAGGACGCCGCTATACGTAAGACATGTAAAGAGATATCGCTATATGTGTATAACGTATTGCGGCGTCCCTCTCGTCAGAGACTGAATATCGTGACGTGTCGTGTAATAAGCGCTTTAGGGAAGTAAGGGTTGGTATACATACGGGTTTTGGATTTTATCTTAAGGCTGAGTTCTCCGGCCATATCGTCTGCCATTGTTCTGATTGCACCGCGCGACCTTGCATATCGCGAAAAAAGTACAATTTTTAAAACTGTAAAAGTGTGTTTTTAGGAGCCCGATGGTCCAGTGGGTGTGAGCTCTATGAGCGCTTACGTATGTTAAGCAACCCCTGGTGCAGTCCCTACTTGGATGGGTGACCGCAAGTGGCATAAAAATATCTCAAGCTCCTCCGTGCTTCGGAAGGCACGTTAAGCCGTTGGTCCCGGCTGTTATCGTTGATGGCAGTCGTTAAGCTATGTCAGATGCCTTAAGGCAGCTTGAAAAATCTGACACCAGTGTTGGCCACTTACACATACGAAAAACAAAAACAGTAAATACCGTTTTGACGACCGAAAGCCTTAGTTCATTCGATTACGAGCGTTTCAATTTACAAAAGTTATGTGTAGTATCTGAAAATGCATTTTTCGTCAAAAGTAGGCCAACAATGTTTGAGATGTTTTTTTCATCTATCAAAGCAAATCAATTTTTGATTAAAACTAACGTGAGATGTTAACATTATTAATATGTAAAATACGGGTCACTCACGTATGAAATCAGCTACAGGCCGACATGTTTCGACCTCATCCGGAGGTCTTCCTCAGGGCGAATGAGAAACGAAACGTGCGCACGTAGTTGGCCCAGTCCGCACTGGGACTGGGACGACTTGTGCGCGCCCACTAAGTTTCATACATTTCAACGATAGGCTTTTATGATCTGCACGGGAAGATAAGCAGTTGGTACATTCTACGTACTTGTACGTATTCTAAGTTCTTGTACCTATATCCAACTACGAGAATCTCCAACCATTGTTTCAATTTCCAGTGATCCTTTCAATTAAACTTCGCGTACCTCGGAATGATTCATAGCTTCCAAATAAAACCGCATTGAAAACTCTGCATGAATTGCTAAAAGGTTTCTCTTTTTAGGGTTCCGTAGTAAACTAGGAACCCTTATAGTTTCGCCATGTCTGTCTGTCTGTCTGTCTGTCCGTCCGCGGTTTTACTCAGAGACCATAAGTACTAGAAAGCTGTAATTTGGTATGAGTATGTATATTAATCATGGCAAAAAAGTCGTAGAAAAACATCTTGAATAAAATTTTTTTTTGGGTAGCTCCCATACAAGTAAAGTGGGGGAGTCATTTTTTTTTCTCTACTTACCCATCTTGTGGGGTATCGTTAAAAAGGTCTTTGAAAAATATTGTGAGGTTGAGAACACCATTTTTGTTAGAGGTACGTGTGTCCCCCCTCTATCTCCTAAACGGTTATATATAGATACGTGAAAAAAATTACAGCAGTAGTATATATACTGAAGTTGACAAACTAAAAAGTTATAGGCAACCAACTTATAAAATGTACTGGAAAATGTAAAATTTCATACAATCTTTATTGTTAGATGTTTTTGGTCGTTAAACTGTGAGGTGCGAGTGTAAACAGTGTGTACTCAAAGTTGTCATTCGCAACTACGGAACCCTATACTGCGCGTGGCCCGACACGCACTTGGCCGGTTTTTTATTTCTGTTCTCTTCAATAATTTTTAATCTTTTCACTACTCCAATTATTCTCAACATCGCCCAGTTGGTTGACTGGCGGAAAAAGCTTTTTAAAGGATAGTACACATTTAATTGAAAGATAAAAAGTATCTGACCAATTAAAATAATCGAAAATTATTTTTATGGTTTGCAATAGAAATATCTATTCATTTTCATCATTTCGTGTAGGTGACACGGTCAGTCGACCATGCACACCCTGGTGTCAGAGTTCTTCGGAACCGCCTCTCGGCCTCTGACGTGGTTCCTTTAACGACTACCTGATGAGAGCCTGGACCAACAGTTTAACGTGCCTTCCGAAGCTCGAAATCAACTTTCTTATCAATCAGGTGATTTATGCAGAGAGACGATTTTTTTTTAATCTATGGATGCATGCCTGCAATATCTATTGAAAATTAAAAAGGCACGTAGCGACATCTGTGTACATGTACTTAGAGCGCAATTTATATTTGTATGAAAATTCATGGATGCATTACAGATGATGCCATGCCACCATGATGTTACACAACATAGGCCTTCGCGGCGTTTGTTTGCGATAAACTCAAAAACTACTGGATAGATTTCCATACCGTTTTCACCAATAGATAGAGTGATTCATGAGAAAGCTTAATAGGTATAAAACATGCCCGGGTGCAGCCGGGGAGGGCTGCTAGTATACAAAAACTAATTTCCAATATTTTTTCAATAAACACTTCGAACAAAAATTAGTTTGAACGATAAACTATTTCTAGTTCAAGAAATATAGCAGTTTTCTTAAAATTACTTTCATATTTTTTCTTTGTGGATATGTAGCAACCCTAACCTGGCATAAACAATAAACCTCATACAATGAATGGCGACAATATTCTTTGCTGCTTCAGAAATACGAGTGTTTGTTTTGTTTTTCTAATGTTTTTTTATATTTTAAGTTGTGGTAGAGCCACGCTGCCGGCGAAAATCACTTTTGCTGGTAGCATGAATGGGCCGGCTCGTCCGGGGAAGTACCACACTCCCACAGAAAATCGACGTTTGAGTAGTAGTTTTACAGCTTCTATGCTTCGTTCGGTGAGTGAGAGCGCCGGAGGCCCATCCCCCCTCCCCTCTGGGGAGGGAAAAATAAAAGGCCGGCAACGCTTTTGTCATACCCCTGGTGTTACATTAGTCCATGGGCAGCGGTGATCACTTACCATCAGGTGACCCGCTTGCTCGTTTGCCGTCCTATGAAATAAAAAAAAAAAAAAAAAAAAAATGTTTTAGTTACCAACACTGGGGAAAGTCGCTTTTTTGTCGCGATCCTGATATTAATCCCATTATTTGTTGTTTTTCGTATGTGTAAGCGCCCAACACTAGTGTCAGATTTTTCAAACTGCTTTAAAGCATCTGACCTAATAGCTTTACGATTGCCATCAATGATAGCAGCCGGTATCGTACAAATTGTATTCAGTCGTCTAGTCATTTTGTATGAGGATGGTTTTTTTAGATTCATTCAATAGTCCCATTAAACAATTTATCATATCAATGGGCTGTATCACTGCAAAACGATAAAAAATCACCATGAAAAAAAAAACATACTAATGACCAATAAAATTTATATTTAAAACAAGTCACTCACGTGCTTTTACGTCGACATTGCTACTGTTTAGGACTGGTCAGGAGTCCATTTACAAAGCGAGTCTGGGTAACGAGACGCCGAGGTATCTCTTTACTTAATTGCTCTCAAACATGTGAATTATACACATATCACAGGTAATTTCAAAAAAATATTTTTGAGATCCTCATAATGAGCCCTTCCATTTGATATATGACACAGTAAGGTTTGCAAAACTTTCTTTTAAAATTTTGTAACTAAGCCCCTGAAAATGACCCTTATTTCAAAAAAATCTTTATATACTTTGCACATCCGTGTTTGGGTCATAGGATTACACCATCTTACCAAATTTCACCTAATTTGGTTCAGTAGATTTGGAGAAAATCGGCTGTGACAGACGGACGGACGGACAGACAGACGCACGAGTGATCCTATAAGGGTATGTATGTACTTATTTATCGTTTGAATTAGTATTACGAATGGAAAAAATTATGGGTCATCCTGTTTATTCTAAGATCTGTAATACGATGGTATTTGATTTGAAAAATCGTTGGTACGAATAATACCTACTTGAATTCAGAACACTCCCGTTTAACGTATACTTTAGGAATCCAAAGCCAACATGTGTGCCTTAGAGCGTACGTAGAGTACCTATTAATTTAACTTCTTTTTAAATTTCGGCGTTGCATATTAATAAAATTAAATCTCGATTTTTCCCATTCTCACATACGGAGCACAAACATGGTCTTTGCTTTGACCAACATTCAAAAGCACGGGCTGAAGGTTTGCCAGCGAGGTATGGAACGTAGCATACTAGGCGTTAAACTCTCCGATCGCATACGCAACACCACGCTGCGCTTCATAGATATAATAAAATAATAGATGTAGCCGACAAAGCTGCAAAATTAAAATGGGACTGGGCCGGGCATGTGACCAGGATATCCCAAGATCAGTGGGCCAAAAGAGTAACTGATTGGATTCCAAACGGCAACGACTGCCTGGTCGGCCCCGGACCCGCTGGTACGACGAATTAAACAAATTTAATAAGAACTGGCGCGCACTAGCACTATCTAGAGAATCTTGGAGGAGTGAAAGAGAGGCCATTAGGACACTCATGGCTATTAAAAAAAAATATTTAAAATGCAATATTGGGAATCGCGAACGAACCGCTTTTCTCCAGACGTTTCAGTCGGGTTACAGTAGCGACCGTGGTCACTGGCAGTTCACCTGTAGTCTACAGTCTGGAGATAGAACGAATTTGAATTTACTCTTTAATTGAGTCTTATACATATACAGGAATAAATGAATTTACGTTAATTTCAGTCAGTCATGAATAATTCGGTTTAAAATTTTACCGTCCGCGTAATCAATTAATATACTCGTATGTTTCCATTTAACAGCTTGATTGGGGATGCAGTCTAGCAGCGAAAGCACACTAATTGGGAATGAATTAATTTTGAATACATTATTTAACATGTAACACTATGTTAAAAAACTGTCAGAACAGAATATGAATCAACGAAGATTTTATTTACTAATCAGAGAGTTAGATTTTTATAACGCCCATCATCACAAAGGCGTTTAGTTGTTTACCTTTATGGTTGGTTTACCTATACCAATCGCATGCAAATACTTGTCGGCAGCAGATACACTTGACCTTTCACTATTTAAAATGTATTTGTACAGGTTTGTGTGCCCCCGACTGTACTTAATTTTAACATGTCTGCGGTTCTACACATACGCAAAGAGAACAGGGGTCAGCAGTGCTAGATTTACACATTTGCCGTCTGTAAATTTAATTAGCCCAAATTAGCCGTCCTAGGCTTTAGCATACTAAGCCCTATTGACAAAACCGCCACTGTAGGTCAGACTGGTGTCCAATTTTAAAAGAAATTGCTTAATTCGGGAGAATTAACATTTTGACGAAAAAGTTATTCGAGACTTGAAGAATTCGTCACAGGTAGGGATGTAACCCGTTTCGCGCTCGATTGAGGAGGACGGAATTAGGTTACGTTCAATCGTAGACGTGGAGCCTGCACTACCAAGGCAATTTTCATAAATCGATTGATTATCGCATGAACTGGGGTAGAAATAACTGCGTCATTTGATTCATGACGTTTACCAAAAATGGTTCGCATCATAAGGCAGACAGCTGTTAAAACTATCTCACCTGTACTGTACTATACCGTCGTACTGTAACGGAGTTTGTATGGGATCTGGAAGAAAACTATCTCTGCTTTCTAATTGCTATCCTTTAATTATCCAAAAATAGTTAATAATTGTACATGTGCGTCTTCGTACAAGGTTACGGAGTCGAATGCGTCAACCAATCGTTTCTTCATATCTACCACAAACAATATTTTCTTTTGGAACGCATCGAAAGCGTTTCAAAATACTTAAACAGACCTCCTTACTACAGTACACCCTGTGCTAATCACTGGATAAAGATTTTTCTATTTTATTCTACCTAGCTAAATTCATACAAATTAATAATTTATACCTTTGACCCGTTTTACCGATCATTATCCGCCCACTTGTGTTCCATATTTTGTATTTTCCTTTTTTTAACGGCCATTAAATAAAGTTGTAATAATAAATTACACTTGGTATTGACATTTTGCTAATCCTCCCTTTTGTTCTTTTGTTTTGGGAAACCCACTACTACCGGTCAATGGATTTTACGTAGTTTAACGGGTCGGTTTCAAATGGGTTACAGCTTGAACGCAACCAGGAAAACGCTCGAATGAGGACTGGAGGAAGCACAACAGCTCCTCAAGGTGAGTGCAATAAGTAAAGGTGTCCGATGAGTTTTTCATTACAACGATGGGAAGAACCGTTACATCATCTTTTTCAATATATTTGCTTTTAATACGGTTCTTATGACTCCGAATCTTGGATCGTTATATTACGGACCAGGCGCTTTTACTTCGTACCTTTACACCAATCACAATAGCTCAATAGCACAGATTCACAACTGAACCTTTTTCATTGAATCCGAGCAAAGAGTTTTCTTGTTCAGCATAAAAACTTTTTTAACTGACTTCAAAAAGAGAGAACTTTATCAATGCGGTTGTAAGTATGTTGTTTTGTTGTAAACATAAACTTGAATAAATGTGTCTGATTATTATAAATCTACTTTTGCAAACTGCTTTAATGAGGTATTTTTCGAAGCGCAACCATTTTGAAAAGCACCCAATGAAAAGTAGCTTAATAATTCCTTGAAACGCGCCGATTTGGTACGCTTACGATAGCAATTAAAAATATTAAAATTTTATTCCTTTAAGCGCATCTACATATTTAAATAAAATTATTTTAATACGGTTTTTATCGCGTTTATTACATTATTTATACACCTAACGTTTCGAGCACTTTACAGCGTTCGTGGTCGTGTCTAGTATTTTATAAGAACTGCAAAATCTACCGCCTAAAATATTTATTGATAACGTTCCGGATGTACGCAGTATTGGCTCACGGTGTCTGAAGGTCTTGCAGTCTTCTGCTTAGCTTGAGATTTGATTAAATTGATGACTGGATCCCAAGCTGGTGGTAACTGCCAACCATCCTCTCTATTGAAATTAGGATGTTTTTTAATTTCAATAGCCTCACGAAGCATTCTTGGAATGTATCTGTTTTCTTTTGTAAGGACGTTAGGTGTATCAATAATGTAATAAACGCGATAAAACCGTATTAAAATAATTTTATTTAAATGTGTAACAATCGCGAAAACATAAGAAAACAGCATCTACATATGTTTAACTATTGAAGAGATGGGTACTAACTGGAATTATGGATAACAAGTATGTAATGCACGTTCTTTTTATAAAATTGGCAAGCAGTATAGACTGCTGGACTGGTTCACACATGAGTTTAAAGAAATCATCATATCACTTATTACTGCATGCTCCATGATCATGTTTGAATTAACCACTTAATTTCAATTGATACAATTCTTATTCTACTCCTGTAATGTTTTGGGTCATAGGATTACACCATCCTACCAAACACCTGATTTGGTCCAGTAGACTCGGAGCAAATTGGCTGTAACGGACGGACTCATGAGTACGTGGCATGTTTACTGCATGCTCTTCCCCTATTTTTAGATGAAGTTGTGGTTAGAGGAATATAATTTAAATATTTTTATAGGTATCTTAAGCGCAACTAAAAGGTGCGCTCCGAGGAATACCTCGCTTTTATTTTTAACTTTATTAAATACCCTAGCTTTTGAACTGCTATGGTTGTTTTAGTTTATGGTAATCGTAAAAGAACGTCGTATGATGCTCGTACTCAGAAAGCTGTCTATTATAGTAATCGGTTTATTATACGTAACATACTCTGCATCGCCTCTTGCCTATAAACACCGCTACTATAATAGTCAGCTTACCATACTTGCATAGTAATGTAGTAAGAATTAAAATTAAAATTTAATAATAATCACGGGAAAAATGTTTGGTCGAATTCAATTAATGTAATTAAGCTGGGTTCATTGCATGCCGAAAACTGTGTACCAATTGCAGTAAGCCGACCACTGAACATGAGACAGTCGCTCGCGCGCTGTCAGAGACGCCTTTTCAACATAATTATTTCATACGATATAAGCGTGTCATATCGAAGGAATCAGTATGCGGCTAGCATCCTATCAGTATTTTGATTTTATTATCAAACTTTACGCCCACTAACACGCATAACGTCGTCTTTTCGGTTTTCTGACCTTGGGCTATGTCTATATCGCTATATCTATATATATGGAAGGAAATGCAAAATACTTCTATTTACTTGAGAGATAGGGTACACCAGAATTTTGTTTATTAATCTTTTTACTGAATGGCTTAACTCCATAATGTGATATGGAGTAAGCCGCATTAGGGATTTTTTTACGTTTTTTTAGCACGAACTACAAACTGACATGCCCTCCTATTTACTACTTTCTTCTTTTTAATTATGGCTTCCACCGAAATTTCAGTGATTCTGCCAATGTCCAGTATAATGAGATACTAAGTATCGGTGTTGTACGGTATGTGGCATCAAAGACGGCGTATGTTCTTTGGCAGCCTCGTGGGAGCTTTTGGCGACAAATCTATACGAGTCCATTTAACAGTCTACTTTAACTATTTCACAAATTGTTCTCGAGCACGAGCATTTATAACACCAAACTACACCAATTTCATATTAAAAAGTCCACTTAAATCAATTTGCAAAATTGTATAAGGCAAACGACAACTGAAACCCTTGACTTCCCACCAAAATCTCCCCCTATTTACTAACTCGGATGACAGGTGTCGATGCCTATCAATCTAGAATTTACTGTTACAATGCGGGTTTTGCTTGCTCGAACTTTTTATTTGGAATACAAAAACCGCATTGTAACAGCAAATCCTAGATTGATAGGTATCGACACCTGTCATCTGAGTTAGTAAATAGGGGGCTGGTAGGCTGAGAAAGCGGCTTTTGCCGACTAGCCGGGCGAGGGTTGACATGTGGTATTATTACTTTCGTCTTTGGTTGGGTGCGATTGACATTCCGCGCTCTGTGAATCTGACGATTAGACTTTGTATATGAATTTTTTTCTGTCTGTAAAAGCAACAGACCGACAGACATGGAAATGAGAGAAGGAGGTCTTTGCCCAACATTGGGACAGCAATGGCTTGTAATAATAATAATAATATGAAATTTAATTTAATTGTATACGAAATATTAGACGTAAGTATACGAAATAAATATTAAAACGAAAAAGTACATTTGATGAATAAATGGAAACACCAATTTTCATCAGCGAATTCAACCATAAAAAGAGGAATTCACAACACTCAACCTCGCAGCGCGAATCAGCTTTTTGAACCTTTTTCTCACTCGCGGCAAAACAAGCGTGAAAATGCCGCAATTTGGGCTTTCCGAGTCACTTTTTGAACTTTTTGCAGCTCGCAGAAATAAGCGTAAAAACGTTGTAATTCGAGCACCTTTCAAAAATTGTTTTGGGTACTGACTTTTGAAATGATAGAATCTGAGCGACCATTTGTGAGGCAGGAATTCTGTTGTAGCTGTCGCGCTCAACGGCAAGACATTCCTTGCTTTGTGGTGAAGCTTCTCTCGCTCGTGGCAAAACAAGCGTGAAAATTCTGAAGTTTGAGCTTTCTGAGTCACTTTTTGAACTTATTCCTATCAAGCGTAATACTCTTTTAATAGTTGAATGGTCACTGATGGATGGAAAATCGTGTTTTGATTTATTTGTCAAATATCAATATCAAGCGTAAAAACGTTGAAAATTAAGATTTTTAAAAATAAAGAAACTGAGTGAATATTAAATTCGATGCTCATTGACGTGTTATTTTTTTGCGTGTTTATTTTTAACGTTCGAATGATTCTTTCAAAACTAATTCAACATAAAATAATGTTCTGTTTACGCAGAAGAAGTTGTTAAGAAGCATTTATGACTTATTTATTGCCGCCTGTCATTTTGTATGCTACCTAAATTTTATAAATCTAATTTCTAATTCGGTTTTTGTGGTGGGAAGTCAAGGGGTGCAGTTGGGGTCTACCTTGGACGATTTTGCAAATTGATTTTGGTGGACTTTATAATATGAAATTGGTGTAGTTTGGTGTTATAAATGCTCGTGCTCATGAAACAATTTGTGAAATAGTCAAAGTGGACTGTTATATGGACTCGTATAGACTTGTCACCATAACCTCCCGACCACGAGGCATCAAAGAGCATACGCCGTCTTTGATGCTACTTGTTACAACTTTACCGTACAACACCGATACTTAGTATCTCAAATTACTGGACATTGGCAGAATCACTGAAATCTCGGTGGAAGCCATTTTATAAAACAGAAGAAGAATTTCTAATTCGGTAGTAAATTACTTATAGTAGGAAGTTTTGGGTTAACTTTTTATTGATATTATCATTTCAGTTTTAAAACACTATAAGTAATTTATTATCAACGGAGAGAATTTTTGAGATTTTTAAATCTGATCTTATTAAGTAGCAAATAAAATGTCGCTCAGATGCTATCATTTCAAAAGACAGAGCCCAGAACAATTTTGTGAAAAGTGCTCAAATTCCAGCGTTTTTACGCTTGTGTTGCCGCGAGCGGTAAAAGTTCAAAAAGTGACTCGAAAACGCTTAAATTGCGGGAAATTTTCACACTTGTTTTGCCGCGAGCGGGAGAAGCTTCAAAAAGCTCGCGCCGCGAAGTTTGACTGTTGGTAATTCCTCTTTTTATGGTTGAATGGTCACTGATGGATGGAAAGTCGTGTTTCGATTTATTTATCAAATTAGTTTCTTAATTTCATTTAGCAAAACACTGTTTCAACATTTCATTTAACAAACAATACGGATGTTATGCTTTGGTTTATTTTCATTCAATGTTAAAATTTCGAATGCCCTATAGTTTTCGGCTTGCATTCTTAATGCATAATTTACTGATATAACTTATTGACTGGCTGAGCACAATCATACAGCATGAATGCTCATAAAAAAAAGAAAAATAAATTTTCCAAAACTAAGATTTAGAGAAAAATCTAAATTCAAGTCGCGAATTGTTCAATGAGAGTGAAATGTGATTGTTTGTAGAATGTAAAACAATTTCGTTCATTCGAAGAGAAAATTAATAAACAATTGGCTGATTGATGTACAAGGTAATCAAACGAGCGTCAATAAGCCGGGATGAAGCCTTGCCTTTGATCATTGATATATTAATTAACCTGAATTCCAGTGAAATGGCACAGGTATTTTGTATTTGACAAACATGGATTAACATTTCTGTTCTTTGATAATTATTTCGCTACTGACATGAATATTTTCAACTAAGCACGGTTTTGTTTTAAATAACATACACCCCGTTTTAACTTTAGTAAAATATGTAAAATTATGCGGCATTGGATACAAACCAGTATAGAAAAGAAGGAAAGGCTTTTGTCCAGTAGTGGGACATAAAAACATGCAAAATAAAATATGTATCTGTATAATTGGCGTCAGCAATAATAAATTAATTGTCAACAGAAATGTGACTTTTTGATGGGAAATTAAGGGGTTCATTTGGTCAAGATTCAATCGTTTTAATTTTGCATCGTTCTTATAAAATACTAAACAAATAGCAACTTAGTTTACCTGCGACCATCAGCACTGTAAAGCGTTTGAAACATTAGGTCTATAATAATGTAATTAACGCAATAACACCGCGTTAAAAGTTTTATTTAATAAACATTAATTGTATCGAAATATAATGTTACGATGAGTCAAATATTTGACTTTATTTCGACTTTGAGTAGGTGATTAAAACTTTTACAGAAATATTCTATACTGTATCTTGAGAATGTAGTAACTGTGTAGTTTTAATATTACAAAAGTGTTCGTTATAAGCTTTTCGTATTAATGCATATGAGAATGTATGAATTCTTGATCTGTGTACGGCCACTTTCAACATACCAAAGCTTTAGACATAACGACTGACATAAAATTATAATTACCAGAATCAACGGATTAACAAATGTAGCTTCTGAAGGATATGTTAACAGCAAAATATTTTTTTACGCTTGTGGTCTACCACTTAATTTTTATGTGGCACTTTCATTCCAAATTGAACGTAACGTAGCTAGCTCCATTCAAGTGAGCTTTCGCTACATTACCGGGCGTTTGGGAGACAGAGTTCGTTTGTTTTTCGTGTGTGTAAGTAGGCAGAGTGCCACCAATAGATAGGAATAGACCTCGGCTTTGGGCGCTGCCTGTATACGTTAGGTCTAAGGAGGCAGTAAACTTTCATATGCCTGGTACTGATAGGCCGTAACTGCATATATATATATATATATATATATGACTGAAGGACAGATCAGCCTTTGGAGAGCAGCAGCCACAGAGCAAGGAATGCTCGCAAGCTACATTGAAATTCCTTTATTATCATAGTAGTACAGCAAAAGTTATCAACATGTCCATACATCTACATAAATAAATTGTAATTGTAATCAATGAACATCACTCAAAGCTAACTGTACAGTATATGTACAGATTTGGCCTTCGACAACTCTATTTGAGGGTCAAAGTTGAGGTTTACGCGAATAGTATCGCAGTGACGTCAGAGTGACGTAACGTATTGATAGAGCGGTTGCCGGCTCACTGCGTATTCTAGCAATGTACGAAGCTCGTTCAGAATACAGAAATCTCCAGAACCCGCACTGGCGTATAAAATTGAGGCATAAAAATGTAAGCTTAGCCGCGGCGTACCTACGTCAAACCGACGGAATATAAATTGATAGTGTCAACGATGGGCGGCGTGTGTGAAGTTATCAAGTTTAATTTCATTGTAAAAAATGTGAAAGTAAAAATATACATACATATATACTATCACGTCTTTATCCCTTGCGGGGTAGACAGAGCCCAATGTCATTAAACTCAAAAGCCACGTTTAGCGTGTTAGTGGGAGCGGAAACAAAATAGTGATGGGCAGCTAGCCGCATTGCTTATTACGTGATGTTCGCTCTATCCCTTGACCGGCTTTTACGGTTTGCGCGGGAAGAAAAGCAGCTTGTTTATTTTGTTCTTCCTTTTCTCCCAAACTAACATGGAAGTAAAAATATACTAGCAACAATACATGGGTATAAAGCGTGGAGGACGGAGAGCACATCTCGTTTCGGCCCATACGGCAAAACATGAGAGTTGCTGCTCTCTAAAGGCTTTGCCATTGTTTCTCAGTTCGGCCCTTCAGGTCATGTATGCAAATCGCGGCCCATCAGGCATATGAGAGTTTGCTGTCTCTCCAAGCCTTGCGCACCCAGGCAACGCCCAAGGCCGAGGTTCGTCCCTCCCTGCCTTACAGGTTGAGGGCACTCTGCTCTCACCTCAAAAAGTCCGGTGAAGTAGCGAAAGCTCATTTGGAGCTAGCTACGTAGTCTATTCAAAATATAAATATAGCACATCTCGTTTTTGGACATTGTGAGATGTATACAAAAATGGTTGATGGCTGCTTCCGGTTCGCTTTTGTTTCTAAGTTTGGAACATAATTCTATGACTTAAAATCGAAACACGTTTTTATTAGCGGTTTGGCACTTCGATCAGAAATTGAAAATAACTTTTGAATTAAATAGGTCTATTGGCAGAAAGCCTTATATAATATAAATAAAGAAATTTAATTAATTTTATTTTCTCTTGGGATGAATAGGATTTATTATGTCTGAGTGACGTGATTGAAAATTAACTAAGTATAAGATAATTTTATTAGCTTGAGTAGTCAGAGGAAAGACAAAAATGTTTGACAAAGATCTGATGATGATGATGATGATGATGAAGATACTTTTACCAACCAGTCTACTATCAGACGACCGACTGTTTTATGTTTTCTCTAAGCAATAGACATAGACAAATAGTGGAGTGATGCAAGATGGTTATTAAATAACTTGTATTGAAGGATACAAATTAAATTTCAATTAACGCGTGTTCTATTCTCTAATATCCATAAAGCCTGTTTTTCAGCAGTGTCGAAAACAGTATTTAGAAAATTTAAATCTACGAAAAAATATAAATTTAAAAGGTAGGTTTTAATGTAGTTGAAGCCATAAGGTACATCATCATCATCAGGCTTTCTAGTCTCCACTGCAGGAGCACGACCCTCTCTGTACTACCAGAGCCTTAAATTAGCCTGAGTAGTCAGAGGATTTGGCCTACACTCTCCACGCTGGCCAGACGTGTTGGAGAGGTCTCTTTGATGTTAATAAGCTTTCTTAAGCTTTTGTTTCCTTAGTCGCCTGTTACGACATCTACGGGATGACTTGAAGTGGTCCTATTCTACTCTGCCAGGAACCACACGGCGTACATAGGGTATATGCGTAGGCAAAATTAATTTCGTAGTGAAATTTGGACACTCGTTTCTTAATGTTTTTTATATTAGAAGGCTAAGTTACACGTAGTCAGACCATATGCATGGGAATCACTTTCATTTGTAGCATATGTTTTATTTATACATTCATTCAACGTAAAAGTACCACAATCATATAATATTTGGATTACAAGAATTGCGGTTATCATTTTTTATTCATGAAGTTTAAAGTTTACTTAAACCTACAAAATAAGTTTTCAACTCTTGCTTTGGTACGCTTTTTAAAAAATTCACTAGTAACGACTATGACGTATCGTATTCTATTATCGTCGCACAAGAATTTAGATTTAATTTACCTTGAAATCTGAGGTTTTAATTGCCCATTTATAATTTTTTTTTAATAATTTAAGGATTTTTCCTACCCCTGATAATAGATAAAATAAATAAGCCTTTTATAAGTTGTTATATCCATGCAGTTATACAATATTTCAATCTATTTATTTATGCTTGTGTCAGCAATAATTGTCATAAACTTTAATTTTGCAAAAATATTTTTAATTAACTTTATAACCTAATCAAATTTCAATTACTAATGGTTATAAGCTTCAAATCATAAATTGATTTATAAAATATATTTTTAAAAGCTATTATTATAATTATAATGATAGATATTCATATTAATTAAAACTTGTTTAAAAATATAACTATTTACATGAAAATAAATTTTTCTTGCGTTCCCGGCTTATCGACGCCACTAGTGACAAAATGGCCGGCTTCGTGTCGTGAAACGAACAGCACGTAAAATTCAGCTCCATAATGCAAAAACCCGTAACCAGTGTACATATGTGTGGTGCAACAGAGTATTTTTACTTACTTACTCTTTGTTTCAATAAAAATATCGGGAACTTAATTTCTCGGCCCCGTTTTTAGCAAACACTTATCTCCACAATCTTTAAACACAATTTAATTATAAACAGGTCCGTGTTTTCTTTTTTCTTTGCTTTATTTTTTTAATGAATTAATTTCACTGAATCCAATCCACAAACATTTATAAAAAAATTAAGTATCGAGGATTTTTTGCTTAGAACGGTAAGTAGTACATATCCTATTTTAATTTTCACTTTTAAAACATTGTAATTAGTTTCAGAAATATTACATTTAGATTGAACTTTTTAGGTACAAGATATATTCTCTATTGGAAAGTCACGTATTGAACGATAACCTGAGTAATCATTCTAAACATGTTAACAAAAGAACAATAAACTGTGGAATAATTCATAATATACATTTTAAAAGAAAAAATAAATATTAAAGAAAGAGCAAATCGTTCACCGGAATACTCTAACAAACTTTATAAAATAACTACTTATCAGAAACAAAAATAACTGATTCAATTATTAATTGATCAGTATTAATCTATAAAAAGCAAAATAAAACTATTTTATAAAACTGTCTATTATATAAAAATAACAGATTATACTTACTTAAAGAAAACCGAAATCAGTATTATAATGATAGTATCTAAAATTTATACTTCTCATTCAATTATTTTAAATATAATATACAAATAAAAATAAATCGTAATCACGTTCAATTTTCCTTAAAAATGCTGCTAAATTTAAAACATAAAAATATGTTCCCCACACGAGAAAAAGTACCTAAAATAAAGCAACAAAAAAAAATCACAAAACCTTTACGATTTAATTTAAATCGTACAACAAAAATCTAATTCTCAAGAAATATAATTATTTAGATCATAGGATAAAATGAAAACGGAACTAAAATAAAAATCTAATGAAAAAGACATATTATTTTATTACGTTGAATTAAATGAGAATTTTATACACATAAAATAAATGTAACAAAAATAATAAATCTGAATATAGCCGCACCACCAAATCGGATTAAATTTAAATACCTACACTGATTTTTATAAAACGTAAATTCATAAATTTAATTATTAAATTACTTAATTTTCTTTTAAATTTTATAGCCATCACTATCACACATGTCAATATCCGTCACCAAAAAAAAAAATACACAACGATATTTCACAATTAAAAACTACAAATAAATATTAATTATTTTAGTAAAAAAACTTCCACTAGCAAAAACAAAATCGTAAGCACTAATTGTGGTTTTATACTCAAGTGCTGCGGCGGGCGTGTGAAACGCGGCTTCTCGTCGGCTGCTCACAAGTACCGCGGTCGCGCGCGGAGCCTCCGTGGCCTAGCTTGCGAATGCCGGCTTCAGCGCTTCGACCCATATAGCTGCAATCACAGAGCAGGCAACCATCCGACCGTCGCGCCCTACTAGATACGCCTATTCGACACATTTCATACGAAACAATTGGCGGGGGCGGTACCGTTTTTTGGGGTTATGGGTTTCAAGGTCAAGGTAGAAATGTAAAAATTAGCTATTTCAAAAAAAGGAGGAGGTTCTCAATTCGTCATAATCTTTATATTTTTTATGTATTTTCCCCGATTTTTCGAAAACGCCAGGACCGATTTGAGAAATTCTCTTTTTGTTCGATAGGTAGGTAATATTTTACAGATGATTTTTATCGAAATATGTCGAGCGCTTTTTAAAAAATACACTAATGCCGTTCGGTTTACACTTTTTTCAATTTTATTCTTATAATTCCAACAAATTGATTGGGTTGAAGTCGGTTTTTGTTTTTTGTTAAAAATATTTTAAATTTTCTACTAACTTGCGTTAAGTTTAAAATTCTGATGTAAGTTGTAACCTATTACATCAGAATTTTAAACTTTTTAATGTAATTATGATACCATATCACAGCACATTGGGACATTTTACGATTTTTGAATACGCACTGTAAGGCCGATTATGCAACTATAGCCGGGCGCGGGCTGACAAGCAGTATTATGACTTTCGTTTCTAGGGACGTAGGCAAAGTCAAAGTCAATCATTTTATTCATCATAAGGTATTTTAATGTCATTTAGTGAACGTCATTTTTTTTCATAATTACAATTAGTTTACAAAAATATATTATTGTTGACGTCAATAATTTACTTACGGCTAAGTTTGCAATATTCCGTGCTCTGTGGCAATATAGAGTAGTTCGATATTCTCCATCCCACGGGGACGCAAAATATAGGGCGGAATGGAACTTGACACTGCACGGCGAATATCTTTTGTTTCCTGTAATTTTTATGCATTCACAAAGCTATTCTGATTACTAATATTAAATTAAGAAATAAGGAAAAGAATGGCCTCTCGTGGTTTTTTTTTATCTTATTTTTTTATTCAGAGTATGTTTTGTTTGTCTTATCTTTTTAAAGAAATTGCTATAGCAACACACTAACGCCCAAATTCTCAAAATTATCTTACATAGATGAATCTTTACTAAAATCGGTCTCAAGTCAAGTCTTTGATCACCTAACCTAGCAATACAAAGACTATTTGAAATCAAATATTATCCTACTGACAATATTTAATAAGGAAATTTTTTTATGTGCGTTTGTAATGGATACACTCAAAACTCTATTTAGAAAATTATTTTGCCAATAATGCTTGCAATTAAGCGCGCATTAAGAAGCACAATTTGTATCTTTGAAAAATGAGCTTATAAGGGAACGGTGTGAGGAGATTATATGGGAACGGTGTGAGTTAGACCTATAAAAAGCTACATTATCAGCGAGTAACATAGGCTATTTCGTAAAAAAAAATTAGGGATCCGCACCATAATTACGTTAATAAAACTAAAGGCATCATAAATTTTCGATTGAAAGTAATTATAGCCGTGGTGTTTCTGATTGTACCCTGGCCTAAAATAATTCGGGACCCCGGGTCCGGGGAACTCGGCTAAGATATATGACATACATTATCACGCCTTTATCCCTTGCGGGGTAGACAGAGTCCAAGGGCATAAAATCCAAAGGCCACGTTTGGCGTGTTAGAGGGCGTTAAGGTAGAAAGCGGGTCAAAAAAAAAACGGTGTTTCTTTAGATGTTTGCCCAATTTCTTAGATTTCGGATATATTATGTATAAACCGAAATCCATGCGGACAAAGTTAGCTAGTTTTACATAAAAGGTTTTAATTTAATAAACAATACTCTCCTTACATAAGAATTCTTTTATAATTTAAAAAGCTTTCATGAATTCTATCTAATCTCATTTCTTTATTGATTGCGAATGACAATCAAATTTCAAAATTCTGAAGAATAAATTGATAAATCTAATCCGTCTTCTTTGTAAAATAGGACTAACTTTATAATCTGGATTATAACATTATCCGAGCAAAATAAGTCAACATCTATCAGTCTGAGAGCTTTCTCAGAACTTAGTCATTGTAATTTTGTCATCGGCAGATAATGGTTGATGAGAATGTAGTAACTTTAATATAATTATTTTGATCTTGGCAAGTGCTCGTAACGGGCTCATACTAGGCACACTAGCGACGCCAGTAATTTTATGTCTAATACTGTAAACAGAGAAAGAAATTCAAGAATGTAAATCATATAAGCCTAAGAAAATAACCTGAAGTATTTTTGGAACCATATTTTAAGATTACCGCCAAAACGGCCGTTTTGATAACGGTAATCTGATTCTCATAATTCTCACTGGTTCTAATGATATTAAACATGATTCCAAAAAAACTTGAGGTTATTAACTTAGGCTTATATGATTTACATTCTTGAATTTCTTTCCATTTGTGAAGTATTAGTAATAAAATTATTGGCGTCGCTAGTGTGCCTAGTGTGGGGCCTTAATATAATGTAATTACTGAAATTGTTAACAGAGGTCGAGAAAAGCATTTTCAAAATTTATTCCTAAATTAGTAGTTAATCAAATTAGAGATTATGTTTCGAGATCCACGCGTGGCTTTTAGGGGCCTGTGTATTTTATTTTTCAAATTTTCTCACATACTTACAAAAAAAAAAATTAATTTACAAAATTAATCAGCTGATCGGCAGTTTTGTATGGAAACCCCATTTTTTTCATATTTCGACCTTAGTTCCTTGAGGAAAGTTGTTCAGTATAATCAGTATAGGTACTTAATTCAAGAATATGGCAAGGTAAAAGTTTTACACGGCGTATTATATTTTTTTTATTATTGAACCTATTTCTGTATCCAACGAATTTGTAAAAAATGCCTCGTGTATACAAATGAGTTAAAAAAAAATCTCAATGTTCAGCAACTATAAAATAATAATTTTTTACAAAAAAGTAAAACCGTCTTCAATCCTATACGTAAATGGGTGTGGTAGTTCAATCAAAATAGAGGAACAACGTCGTAATCAACTTGGCTTGATTCGCGAAAGAATTAAACTTTGAGATTGAGAACCTCCCCCTTTTTTTAAGTCGGTTAATTAACACAGACAAATCTTTGGTTACGTTCGTGGTTCAGGCACCAGTTCTTCTTAACACATTTGCTCTATATTTTTAATGTAAATAGTTTTAGTTTAATATTGAAATAACTTCATTGCAGTAGAGAAACTAAAGACTTTATTGTTTATAAAAATACCGAAGTCCTTTTTTTACAAAAATTGATAATTATTTTTTATAAGTGTCTTAATAAAGTCACAATGCTACTCTGATATATTCTTAGAAAAACATAAACTAGGGGAAAAAAATTACGTGGGCAGGATTCCAAGTCTATTTACGACTAACGCTTTACCAATTCCACCAACCCGGCTCGAACCTACACGTCGAGATTTTTTCCTTAACTAATTTCTTAATTTAATAAGATACTTAAAACTTGGCTCTGGAAGTTTTCCAATCAATTAGTGTTTATTTTTAAAGAATCATTTACGCGGGACATAATAAAAACTTTTCCTGTCATTGAGTGTTTATTTTTAAAGGATCATTTACTGGGGAAATATTCATGTCTTTGACTATATTAATGTATATGTCGCAGTCATCTGGTTGAATCTGCTATTTGATTGAATGACTAGCGCGTTTATTGAATGACCACGTTTAATTGAATGACTAGGCCGAACGTTGATTAAACAAGCGTCGCTCAACGTCCAACTAGTTAGCGGATTGTAACATAGCCCTTTGAAAAGAGCGGACATAGAATCAGTCAGGTGATTCAAATTCAGTTAAATTTTTTCCCACTGCGGCGCTAGTAGTCACCAAAACAAATATGGCGTCAAACAGCTCGAACAGATGCTATGGCACGGTGTTGATATTTTTTTCGATTAAATTTACTTATTAGTGCGTTATTTGTAATAAAATAGTATTACATCATGGATTTACCTATTATTACGCCACCGCCGGCTACTTTAAAAATTAAGAAAAAATTGCAAAAATAAAGCTTTGGAAATCATGCTACCACCAAATATTACAAAGTCGGCTAAGATTCAACGACTTCGCTAAATGACGTTTCAGTCAAAATGTTGAACGTTACATTCAACGACTTGACGAGTTGTCCTTTAGTCATTCAGTTAAACGTGGTCATTCAATGAACGCGCTAGTCATTCAATCAAATAGCAGATTCAACCAGATGACTGCGACATATACAAAACGTTGCTAGTAGGTATATTCGTGTAAAAAGCATCAAAATCCGTTGCGTCAGCGGCAAGAAGTGGGTCATATAGCTTTGTCCGATATTTCCAGTCCCCTGGGCCTCACTAGAAACAGTTGGAGCAAGAAATTCTTCGAGCAACACGGCCTCCGTACCGGACGGAGGGAGTGGGCAAAGCGACAATTTACTATGACAATTTTTCTGGCGTTTTTTGCGGGGGGAAATGTGCACACAAGTTTAGTTCCGCACACCTACATACAAAACTTAAACTGTCACTTGATAGTAATTATGACATTGTCACAAAAAATGACATAAAAAAGAAAAAATAATTTGTGTACAGATGAGTCACACTACTAACACATAGACATGCATATGCCTAATTTTGGCTTGTACCTTGACAGAGGGGAATGCAGCGTATGGCTACTCCCTTCCGTGTTGCTCGAAGAAGAAATTGTACTAGCCCACGTGCGTTAGGTAAAAATAAAAAAAATAAATCAAATCGCTGATGTTTTCCTATATTTTCGCGATTGTTACACATTTAAATAAAACATCCTGATTTCAATAGAGAGGATGGTTGGCAGTTACCAGCATCGGATCCAGTCACGGATCCAGTCATCAATTTAATTAAACCTCAAGCTAAGCAGAAGGCTGCGGGACCTGCACACACCGTCAGCCAATAATACGTACATCCGGAACGTTATCAATATATATTTTAGGCGGTAGTTTTTGCATAGTTCTTATAAAATACTAGTCAAATATCAATTTAGTCCAACTACGACCACGAATACAGTAAAGTGTTCGAAACTTTAGGTGTATAAGTAATGTAATAAATGCAATCAATTTACCGTATTAATATTACTGAAATCAAAACCTCTATTCAACAAATAACACGTTGCAGGCACTTTTTCACGTCAAATTACATTTAAAATAATAAATGATCTTATTTAGTTAATGTATCTTGCTATGTCTATATACTCTTTAGACGCCGTCATGCGTATTTCAATGATTAAAAAATTGGCCGAGAAAGATTAAACGAAGTTTTCGCAACAATATATTTAATTAGTGGGCTTAATTTGTATTAAATTTGGCAAAACAGGAGCGGATCCAGTGCTCAAAAAGATTTGGGGCACGGTTTTTAAGACATCCCGCTTAAGATAGGTCCAATAAAGGCTGTGCATACATTTTTCGGGGACGTGAGATGTCCCCATTTAAAATAAAGTGTTTCCAAGTTAACAGAGAGATAATTTTACTCTGCGAGGCTTTCGAACTATTTTAAAAGTGTAAACACGAAGCTTATCTTAGTCTTTTTTTTTATCAAAACGGCCACTTTTGGCGAAACCGCTAAGGAAAGCTTCTATTCACACTTTGGACTATAGATCATCAATTACTTTGAAAGGTTATTTAAGGGCCTCGTATAACAAAAATTTTAAACGATATCTACCATTTATTTCAAATGGAGGCAGCTCTGGACCCCAAAACATTCATTATCTTTCGTTCCGGTCCTAAAGCTCAACGATTATGCTAAACTGGGTGTGTCGTGAGCACTTTTGATTCCCTTCCACTCAAATAAGGTACCAACCAAACTCAACCCTGACCTACGGCGGGTTGAGTCGTAGGGAACACAGAAACCACTCATATTCCCCATAGTACAAACACATCTTTAATCGCAAGGACTGAAAATTCTTTGTGTTTCACTTTACATTCATTATCTTTTCCAGTGCCCCACTTTTACTTCTAATTGATTACATACCTAAAAAAATTTAACGTATATAAAATGCCAGGGATTTTTTAAGAGTTAAGTATAAGTTTGTATACTAAACTATAAAAAAAATCTCAACCTAAGAAAAAAATACTCATATGCATAATAAGTTTGTAAGCATGCCCCCTTGAGCCTAACTCTGGATTCGCCCCTGGCTGTTCAAATAACGAAACGTATTTATCCGCTCTAAGTAATACGTACAGATTAATAAAATGTAATACTCTCTAGCCTGTAAATAACAAATAAATAAGATCATGTATACCTACATTTACCCGAAGTTATTTGTCAACGATACACTACAATATATTTTATGAGCAGGCATTATTGATATTGAATTTGTGCTGAAAAAGTAATAATAAAATGTCTTATACCTCTAAGTAATTTGTAAATAACATAATGATAGCCATATAGCTACAATGTTATAATTTATAAGCCGGCGTAATACGCCAAACATGGCTGGTATTAGGCCTCTCTCTACCCCGTAAGGGAAAGGGAAGGACTTACTTTTTCGTTAAGCTATGTCAGATGCCTAAAGGCAGCTTGAAAAACTAACACCAGTGTTGGTCACTTACACATACGAAAAAAACAACTGACTTTCCATATATCAACTCCCAGCCAAAGCTACTGTGCCTAGAAACTTAAAATTTGGTACAGCGGTTCCTTTCATGATGTCAGTGAGACCTACGATAGGATTTTAGGAAATTTAACCCTTAAGGGGTGAAATTAGGGGGTGAAGTTTCACGCTTGTGAAGTCGCAGGATAATTTGCTAGTTATGTTAGTAAATAGGGAACAAATGCAAACCCAGGCTCCGATCCATCCCAGCTAAAGATGCAACCGGTATCACGCTCAGATAAGAGAGAATTATGAATAAGGGGAATCCCCTGCTCCATTTCACCATTGGACGACGCGGCGGTGGATATTACTGCTCAGCGCATCTCTAGATTCACCTCTGCTTTAATTATGCGAACAGCTAAGCAAATGAATTCCCTCCCTGCTAGTTGGGAGCTGCTCCTAGTTGGGAAACAGTGAATGTTTCCCAACTAGTACAATTTAGGTATTTTCAAGGCAAGAATTAATTAGGTATAATTTGAGTATGCGTGTACCTCCACAGACCTCTACGTCGCTTCCAATCAGTCAAGATAGGGGCGCATTCAAACTCAATAGATCCCTAAAAAAGAATGCATGTATAAATTATTATAAAAGAAACAACGGGTCGCACTCCGGGAGTGTCGGCAGAAGTGAAAACCTGAATATATTTTTCAATCAGGTCACGTGTCCGTCTTACGACTTTACATTCGGATTAATCAGTCGGTCACGTGACCTGTCGCGAGATTTACATTTTCCCCCATCACATAAAGTGCATAGCGCCGCTAAAGAAGCTTTCACTTCAAAAAATTGATAGAAATAAAATATAGGCATATAATATTTCCTTACAAATAAAGATAATATGCTCAGAAATTATTTTTTTTCATGTCTGGGATGAAAATAGATATTTGAAGAAAAAGTTTCTATACCACGCGTCATCTTGGTAATGAATGAAGCTTTGTGTGACATATGATCAAACGATCTAATTTAGAAGCGATTTGAATGTTAGGTGTGAAAGGTTAAAGAGACGAGTGGGTTGCTAATTTTATGGAAAAAGTCTGCGTGTGTTGAACGTGTCTATCAATAAAAACAGTCAAGTTCGAGTCGCACACACCACCACACTTCTTATATGAGGGCTCTTATGTTCCTATAGGGCGTCGATTTCGATATCTTAGAAATAAATAAAAAGCCACTTTGAAAGTCAAGAAAATACACTAAATAGGTAGGTATCTAAGGTATCGGAGGCTTAGTAATAGGGTCCCGTTATTACTCTTTGGGTGCGGAAACGTATGAACGTTCGAATTTATTTGAGAAACCCTTAAAACTTTAAAGATACTTATTTAAATAAGTTTTGATTTAATAGATTTGTAAATAACTTTTATAGCAGGCATAATTAGTCTTGAAACTTGGGTTTTGTGATGTAACTTTTTCGGTATTTACATAAATTCAGTAGCTAAAATTTTAAAAAAGAAGTGGCTACAAACAGCGGTGTTTATAGTGCTCACCAAGAAAAATCGTAAAAGGGGGCAATTTTTTTATAAATTTATCTGTTATACCTGATTTTCGTGTGTACATTATGAACATTCGGATACTGGTTGTCATTGTCATTGTTATTAGGCTCACACCTTTTAAAATCCAAACTATTGTAAATGCTAAAGTGAGTTTGTATTTTTGTTACGCTTTCGTGCCTTCTCTCATCCGATCATTTGAAATGTCAAATTTTTGCACGAAAGATAAAAGGTATCTATACAAAAATACGTATGAAAAATGTTTCATACCTTTTATCTTTTGTGCAAATAAACAAATACTGGGATCTATATTAAGAGCGTATACTAGCAGTATTTTTTCAATATGGTTTCCATACAAATGTATTTCTCTATTTTCTCGCTGAAAACTCATCCTAGAGCCACAATTCTTTTTTCATAAAATCTAGTGCTAAAATAGTAATGCCCCTATTTTTTATTTTTTCCAAAAATACTGATTTTGAAAAAAAAAATTTCCTTTAAACATGTTTTTAGAAAAAAATAAAACATAGGGACATACCTATTTTAGTAATAGATTGTATGTAAAAAGAATTGTGCCTCTAGAAGCAGTTTTCAGCGAGAAAATAGAGAAATACATTTGTATGGAAAATGCACTGCTAGTATACCCTCTTAATGTAATCGGACCCGCGGATGACAGGCATTTGCAATATTTATATTTGTAGATGATTTTTATGGTTTTAGAAAGGTCAATTGATCGATTAGTATGTTTATTTATTTAAACTTTATTGCAATATATAAAAAATACATAGTACAAAAGGCGGACTTTATGCCATAAGGCATTCTCTCCCAGTCAAACCTGACCAAACAGAGAGTTCGACTGTTATTATCTTTAATAATTGTTAGTAGGTACAATATTTTAACTTTGGATATAAAAATTACAATTTACAATCTATAAAAAATTATATTCAAAGAATAAGCCTTCGAAGTCCAAGACACGTAAATTTGCTACCTGTAAGCTATAAGTACCAAAATGTTCTAGTCGAACGATAATCAAGTTACAGTGTAAAAACGCTCACCGGGTTTTTAATTTTTTAAATAATGCATCTTGTTATAGAAGTGTTTCATACCTATATAAAGTATAAATAAAATATTATACAGTATGAAAACTACGAGAAAGATGCCAGTAATACAAATTTCCATTATGAAACTAATCTTAACTTACCAACTCAGGATTTCCATTAGCACAACGTACGAAGATCTCTCGTAGACGAAGATTCTGAAATTTGCTGTCACATTTCTATTCCTAAACGTCGGTAAATCTTCAAGATGCTTATATTACAATTTATAATATAATATAAATAGATATACATAGTCTTTGATCCTGCGATTGGATCTGTTTCCCTTATAGAGCACGGAATGTCGCTCATGCCCTTCTAGACAAGAAATTAATATAACAATACCGCTTGTTAACCAGCGCCAGGCTAGTAGACGAAACTCGCAATACTTGGCCGGCCAGTTCTGGCTCCATTAAACAAACAAAATGGTCCAATATGTTGTCTTATGGGATCATGATTACGGTACAAAAGTTAATAAACAAAATTCTTAAGAAAATACCTACCGAAGTAAGTAGAAAATAGCAGTTTTTGACATTTCAACAATTACCTTGAAACCCAAAACCCCAAGAAACGGTACCGCTCTCTGACACGCTTTTATTGAATGAAATGTGTAGAAAAGGCGTGTCTGGGAGGGCGCGAGCGACAGTCACATACCCTACACTGTAGTTTCCCTAAAAGGAGCAAGATTTTATTTTCATCCATGCTCCTTCTCTTTTCATCTAATCCCCCAAATGCCATCATATTCCATAGCGTAATATCAACCCAAAACCTCAATAATCGATGCCACCCTCTGACACGCTTTTATCGTATAAAATGTCTAGAAAAGGCGTGTCTAGAAGCGCGCGAGCCACAGTCACATTCCCTGAACTGTAGTTTCCCTAAAAGGAGCAAGATTTTATGTTCATTTGTGCGCTACCTCTTTTAATCCTCATCACCTAAATAGAAGCATGTTACATAGCTTTATATCATATTGTTATAACTCTGAAGGAAGATATTGACGATCTCTGTGGTCTTGTGGTCATCTTGTCTAGATATCACACCGTAGGTCCCGGGTTCAATCCCACGTCAGGATGGAAAATTATATTTTTCAGATTGATCTGAGTCTTGGATGGTTATCACTATTTAATATACAATCTACAAAAAGGTACTAGGTACCTAGTATCCTATAACACAAGTCTCGAATTTACTTTGAGGCTAACTGAACATATTATTAATTTGTTTACATCATCGTCAGGTCTTTTTAAGGAGCACGACCCTCTCTGTATTACCATAGCCAGAGCAATCAGAGTCATTATATTTACATAAAAGATATACACTACATCAATCACCTTTGAACTTATACTACTATTCCACTTTTCTATATATTTCTTGTTTACTTTAATAACCCTAATGTTAACTAATATATTCATCAGGATTCTTATTCAAAATTCAAAACGTTTATTCAGAAAATAGGCCCTAGCAGGCACTTTTTCACGTCAAATCACATTTAAAATTATCTTATTAAGTATTATGCATTTACTAATTATTGTTCAAAAGACATACTACTAGCATTTCGGAACCGACCACTGAAGAGAAGAAATGCCGAAAGAAACTCTTTTTAACAGTATAGGTCGCCTACTCGCCTGAAGGGCTTTGTATGATTAACGATTATATTATATTTCTTTCTTTTTAACTTTTTTTTTCATCTGTTTTCATTTTACAATATCATTTCATTATTTTTAGAATGTCCTGAAAACGAATCGAACTCAGGGGCCCCTCGTGTAACAGGCTTGCGTAATCGATAATTCATTCATTAGTAACTCTGATCGAAAGACCTAGGGTCTTGTCGAAATCATGGTTTGGACAGAATCGCACACAATTATTAATTTTTGAATCATGCTCCTATAGTGGGGACTGTCACAGACCTGATGATGGTGAATCAATTTTTAATGGTGTTTAGCTCCTATGGCGCTCCTACTATTTAGTTGGGTTTTGTTTGTTTTACGTATGTGTAAGTGGCCAACACTGGTATCAGATTCTTCAAGCTGCCTAAAGGTATCTGACATAGCTAACGACTGCCATCAATGATGACAGCCTTAACGTGCCTTCCGAAACACGGAGGAGCTCGAGATATTGTTAAGGCACGTGCGGTCACACATCCAAGTGGGGACTGCACCCAGGGTTGCTTAACATACGTAAGAGCTAATAATGCTCACGCCCAATAGGCCATCGGGCTCGTTAACTATACATATAGTGACATTACCTAATATGCAGACGTTTTCATAACATTGTTTGTTTGTTTTTCGTATGTGTAAGTGGCCAACACTGGTGTCAGATTTTTCAAGCTGCCTAAAGGCATCTGACATAGCTTAACGACTGCCATCAACGATGACAGCCGGGACCAACGGCGTAACGTGCCTTCCGAAGCACGAAGGAGCTAGAGATATTTTTATGCCACTTGCGGTAACCCATCCAAGTAGGGACTGCACCCGGGGTTGCTTAACATACGTAAGCGCTCATAGAGCTCACACCCACTGGACCATCGGGCTCTTCACATTCATAACATTGTAATCAAATGTTTGTTAAAGTTTACACATGTTAGAACACTGCTGCTCCTTGGGCTCTGTCTAACCCGTAAGGGATGAAGACGTGATAATATGCATGTAGTACACTACTGCACTGCACCATTACCTCTCTACTCAGTCTCAAACACTAGCAAAAATCTACAATCGTGCAGGTTCTCTGACCGGAAGTAGACGTAAAAGATCGATAAAAAAATGATCGTTAGACGGGCTACAAAGTCAAATAAATGTATAGGGATCACACAAATTGAGCTAGCCCCACACTAAGTCGTGAGCTTCTGTCATAGGATACTAACTCACCGATACTATATTTTATAATGGATACATTATATAGATGATCATCCAACACCGAGGTGAATCTGAAATAAACTTGTAATAATCAGGCTTGGCCCGATTTGAAGCCGGGACGTTTCGCTTATATGCATTTAGACCGCTAAGCTACCACCGCATAAGTTTTATTGAACCTTTTTGTGTGGGCTACACCCACACATTCACGACTCATTGTAAGGGTTCACGAAAAATGCGAAGGTGAAGAGAAAAATTTATCGTGACATACATACATACGTATATGTAGCATGCGTGTACAATTTCCAATGTACCAAAACCTACTCGTTAATAGGGTAGCTTTCATGTCCCCATTTACGTAAAAAACCAGGACTCTTGGAAAACCACCAGCTTTTTGTAGTTAATATAGTGAAAAAGTATATCATATAAGTCAAATAAGGTTTTAGTAGAAGAGAATTAAACCAGATAATTAACCATTCTCCTTGGTTTCAGCCGAATTCCCTCTGGTTGCATCTTTCAGCAAAGAAAAAGCCCGAAATCAATACCGTTACCTCTATTATGTTAATGTATGACTTAATATCGATTGAGGTTTAAGAATAAAACTAATTTTAAATTCGACCACGATGACGTCACCCTTTGAATTGGAATAATCTTGTTTCTTAATGCTTATTATTCATTACTTCCTAATGCTTATCGCTTAAACCATGAAAACCGGGAAAAATCTACAAATCATGAATGAAAGTGTCTATATTTAGTGATCATCTACCCATTTCCGCCCAAACAACCCTATTCGACAATCAGAACGTCAATATTGACAAACCAACTTCCGTAAACACGTATATTTTTATACCAGACCAAAGTTTCGCCGGTACCTTTACTCTAATTACGATACCACGCGCTATGCGTATGAATTACTACCGTATTTACCCCGTTCATAAAACGTCGCAAGTGACACGCTTCTAGGCTAGATCTTAAGTATACTACGTTAAAGCCTAAATTCCAATGTGCACACACGCGTGTCAGCTGCAGAAATATAATGCTTATAGATTACAACTGCAACGCGCAGAATCGAAATGCACCGTAACGGAGGGTGGGGGTGGCGGAATTGAGTAATACATCACGTGGACACCCCTCCCCCCCGCGGACACGCTACCCCAAGTGCCATTGAACCACACCCTTGGCCATCGGAAACAAATACAAGCCGGCGCCGCGGCGTGCGGTGCGGAACTACCGAAAGGCGTGGGAGTACCTAGCGAAAACTTGGTGTTTTTTATCACAGTGTCGGGTGTATTGGGTTACGCGGTTTCCAGCGAGTGGTCGCGACGGCTCAGGGGCCCGTCAGCGTCCTCGGACGCTCTCTTTGGAACTGAAGCCTTCTGTTTTTGCTATACACAGAGAAGGTTAGGTTGGGCCTGTTGCGCGACGTGTGCGGTGCCGCACAGGCGCGCGGGTATGCGCGTCGATCGATGCGGGCGTTGACCTTGCGCGATGGAATCCTCGTCCGACGCCTCTTCCGCAAAATTTCGGGTATACCCAGAAAAGTCAAAAATCCAGTGTGGAATGGCCCTTAGATGAAGAGGCGACAAGCAGAAACCGCGCGTGGAGCGGCGCGCGCTCGGTGCCCGATACAGCCGCCATCCAGACGGCCGATAACTCGAAAATCATTCTCAATATTTCCACATGCATTTCGCAGAAATACAAATAAACTTTCAGAGTGGAAACCTCTCAGTTAAAATAAAATACGGAGCGACTCAACAAAACCCACACAATAGGTTTACATAAGAGTGCAGAATTGCCAACGAACTCCGCAACAATCGAATTATACAAAAGAAATAAAGTTTCGGCTCGGCTCGCAAAGTTTATGATTAAAAATTTTCGTGCAAAAGTAGGCTGTAATAAAATAATACCATACAAAAAATACCGACGTAACTCTAATTAAAAATACCTTTAACAAAACCGCAAAGAACTGTCTCAATAATAGATAAATGTGTAACACAATTCTACATTTATCTACTATGAGATGAGTAAGTTTGATTCGAAAAATAGATCGCAAGCATGCCACTAATTATCTTATGTTAACTTTAACATGAGATCAGCAAGTTTTATCCGAGAACTACAACGGAAGCATGTCACTAATTATCATAAGTAACCAAACCTTAACATGAGATAAGTAAGTTTTATACCAGAACAAACATGGAGGCATGCCCCTAATTATCTTATGTAACCAAACTTTAACATGAGATGAGTAAGTTTTATTCGATAACAAGCACAGAAGCATGCTAATAATTATCATATGTAACCAAACCTCAACATGAGATGAGTAAGTTTTATTCCAGAACAAACATGGAGGCATGCCACTAATTATCACATGTAACCAAACCTTAACATGAGATGCGTAAGTTTTATTCGAGAACTAGTGAAGGAGCATGCTACTAATTATTATGTGTATCCAAACCTAAACAAAAGATGCTTAAGAACCATTATATTTTGCCAAACGTGTCAGTTGGTCATACCTTTACTGTCTCGATCCCAAAAGGGAAAACGTGAAATTATTTTTGTATTCTTAAAAGACGCTCGGCAGATAAAAAAGTCTTAACAATTCCGAGCAATAAAATGAAAGATAATACCTGTGATAACACTGATATTTTTACCTGAAAGGCTTTTCGTGGAGCTCGAGTGCTAAAGACTTGAATGGTCCATTGAATACCGTGATTCAACAAAATAAACGAGATTTTTCTTTGAAAAGCGTAACCCACTGATAGACACTGCGCGTTTATAGATGTAAAACATCGGATCAGAAAAACTTATTTTGTCTCATTTATTGTCCATCAAAGTGTTAAAAAGTCACGCCAGCCTGTCTATCTAATATTCTACGAATATCACAATTAGTAGATAATAAATAAATTAATAAAATAAAAATAAAAAAGCCTTTATTTTATTCCATTCTCATTGTTTTTTATCTGATATAATAGTGTTATTGTAAAGATTAGTGGTACTCGAAAGTTCGATTTAATATGTTTGTTCTATTTCAGTTTTTTTTTTGTACTTATTACTATTTTGTTTTTTAGATAGTGTAAATTATGTTCTATTATCTACTTATATGTAATATTAAACATATTAGTAGATAATAGAACATAATTAACCAAGTACGGTCGGATCTTATAGTCGAAGGGTTAACAGGTACGAGGCGAAGCCGAGTGCTAATAATAAACCGATGACAATAATAACAACCTTACTGAGCACGAGCATCATATGTAATTTTTCAATACATTTGCAATTATCATAAAATAAATTGAGCAATGCAAAACTCTCTAAATTCAAATCTCCTCAACCTTAATTTAATTATGATGCAACTTCATTATTAAAAAAAGAACATTGCATTCCGACATGTAATTTTTGAGATATACGTGGGGAAAGATACAAATATACAAAGAAACATATAAAAAACGCACACATTTTCAAAAGCTTGGAAAGACTAACATTAAACACACAAATACTTGAAATTTCGGACAATATAAAATACTAGCAATTTTGCCACGACTCCGCTCACTTAAATTATAGCCTATGTCACCCGCAGATAATTTTAAAGATTTTTTTTTAAAGTTGGTCAAATAGTTTCAGAGCCAATTCGATTCAAACAAACAATCAAATCTTAACTCTTTTCAAAATAAGTATAGATATAGATCACATGGTTCGAATACCAAAACATTGTTTGTTAGAAGTAGGTTAAAAACAATAACAAATCCCACTTCAAGTTTGCGAAAATTAAAATACACAAAGTCGAAAGATCTTTAATAAATGCGAAGATATTGGGTACTGCTTCACACAATAACTCTTATGAAATTCTGAACTGTTTGCAAGAAATACGAGACGTTTTAATAGACTTGCTCATGAATATAATCCTAGAACTGGAATGTATCTTTACACTAAGCAAAATTGTTCTACTGTGACTTTACTTAAAGGGATGCCTTAAGAGTAATGTATAGTAACAGCTTAGATTATAATATAAAACCTAGACAGACTCTATTAGCCTAAAAGCTTAAAAAAAACTAGTTTGTTTGTTTTTCGTATGTGTAAGTGGCCAACACTGGTGTCAGATTTTTCAAGCTGCCTTGAGGCATCTGACATAGCTTAACGACTGCCATCAACAATGACAGCCGGGACCAACGGCTTAACGTGCCTTCCGAAGCACAAAAAAAACTAGTGTCAAACCCATAGTCGATCGCGCACTCACACAGCTACTAATTTGATGGATTTTGAGGGCATAAAGTGACAGGACGCGTGTGATAACACAAATCTGTCACGCACACAAGCATTGAAAAGTTGGCCGGAGTTTTTGGTGGGAAGTCAAGGGGTTCAGTTGTCGTTTGCCCTATACAATTTTGCAAATTGATTTAAGTGGACTTTATAATATGAAATTGGTGTAGTTTGGTGTTATAAATACTCGTGCTCGAGAACAATTTGTGAAATAGTTAAAGTAGACTGTTAAATGGACTCGTATAGATTTGTCGCTAAAATCTCCCACGAGGCTGCCAAAGAACATACGCCATCTTTGATGCCACATACCGTACAACACCGATACTTAGTATCTCATTATACTGGACATTGGCAGAATCACTGAAATCTCGGTGGAAGCCATAATTAAAAAAGAAAGAAAAAAAAAAGAAAAGTTGGCCTGTTTTTTAATAATTAAAATAAAGGCATGACGGTGTCTAGAGAGTATAGTCAAAATGTAACAGAAAGGCCATAAGCTTATGGGATTAGGGTATGAGCTAACCGCCACTCTATCATTTTATTTCTTTTACTACAATCAGATCCAACTGAAAAAATCTAATACAGTACTTTGGTACCAAAAGACTTATAGTATTTTTGGTATTACTTTTCATTATTTCTAATTTAGTTAATCCAAAGAGAAAAGAGATCCGCCAAAAGTGCGAAAACTAACTAGAAAAAGGCTAGAAGTAATTAGCTGCTGATGTGCTAAATTGTTCCAATATTTTATTTGTAAGGCCATTCGTGCTTAAAATTTAATACGTCAGATAAAATAATACGATAATTATTTTTAACAAAAAAGCAAAACCGACCTTAACCCTTTACGTAAATGAGCATGATGATGAATAAACAATGTCGTAATCAACTTGCCTTGATTCGCGAAAGAATTAAACAGAAAAAAAAAAACAAACGGCATACTTGTTCATTTATTTTTATTTTTGTTGATTTTTCCTAAAAGCACTGGATACGTTTCGATAAAAAAATTATAGGACTACTTTTGAAGTACTGTCAAAACAGAGAAGAATATTCTCATCAATTTGTCTTGATTCGCGTAAGAATAAAATACAAATAAATTTAAACCAAACGGCAACCTTTAAAAATTTTTTTGGGGTTATGTTTATTTTTTCAGAAAGTGCTTGATACATTGCGACAAGAATTTTATGGGGCCACCTCCGCATTACCTATCAAACAAAAGAAGAATCACTAAAATCGGTCCATAACTGACTGAGTAATCGCGTAACATACATAAAAAAAAACACAACGTAAATCGGTTCACTAGTATTAGAGATACGGTGCAGACAAACACACAGACATACCCTACACGCACAGAGAGGTCAAATTTAGCACAAACCCTCTTTTTAAGTCGTGGTTTAAATACCTAAAGCAGAAATCTGACATTATTACCAAAAAAATTGTTAAAACTAAAAATATGTGATGAACTTAGTTGTTTTGAAATAAACTACTTACTACTACAAGTTGCGGTAACTGGCAAAGACGCAACAAAGAGCAGACCTACAATACCTCGCATCATTTCGCTTAAAGCTCGCCGCCTAGAAAACTACTATTTTGTCGTCATTTTATACGTGAGGCCATTCATGGAACTTTATATTTAAAAGCTTAAGTGAGAGTCGCCTGGACGCGCATGTCTCCATACAAACGGAAAAAGGGAATTATGGCAATATTTGATAATTTGAGCGCAATATTAAGCATCCAATCAATTAATTTCTTTATAATATACGTACGTTCCTAAGCAGTTTTGTTAAATTATCAAATGTTTGAGAATTATACGCCTCTCAAGATTTCCATACAAATTTGAAAAGGCTTGTAATTCTCAAACCATTGGTATTTTAACCAAGCTAAGGAACGTACGTAGATTATAATGAGATTAATTGATTAAATGCTTAATTTTACTCCAAACTTATCAAATGTTGCCACAATTCCCCTTTTCCGTTTGTATGGAGACATGCGCTTCCAGGCGACTCTTAAAGGCATCTTGTAGATGTGCACTACAAGTAAAAAAGTGTCGTTATTGCAAGTTAAAACACTGAAAAAGGAAACTTTGTTAGAAGTTTGTTTTTCGTGTGTGTAAGTGGCCAACACTGGTGTCAGATTTTTCAAGCTGCCTAAAGGCATTTGACATAGCTTTACGACTGCCGTCAATGATGTCAGCCGGGATAAACGGCTTTACGTGCCACCTGAAGCACGGCGGAGCTCGAGAAATTTTCATGCCACTTGCGGTCACCCATCCATCTAAGTGAGGACTGCGCCCGGGGTTGCTTAGTATAATACAACTCATGACCGTGTCCAGTCTGGACGCGTTTCGTTCTATCGCTTCCAACCACGTCATTTACCTATTACCAATAGACAGATACAACGAATTTACCTTTAGGGCCTAAAAACATAATGCATATCTTTTTAGTATTACTAGATTTTTAAAAATGTATTAAAAAAGGTAAGAACCGAAAGAACCGAAAAAAACGGGTTGTGATATTTTAGAACCGGTTCTTTTTGTGACATCCAGAACCGGGAATTCCCCGTTTTTTTGGGACCGGGAAAAACCGGTTCCGATGCCCTACATTCAAGTGTGGACTGCGCCCGGGGTTGCTTAACATGCGGAAGCGCTTATAATGCTCACGCTCACTAGGCCATCGGGCAAATACATTTATAATAATTAGATACATTTACTCAGGTTTACTTTCCCCAAAAAGTACATTGATAACCTTCTCCTTTTCGAAATCGGTTAGAAATCTCATGTCACGAATCAGCAAAAAGTTTTCATGCTAAACTTGAAACTCTTTGCTCGGATTCTATGAAAAAGTTTAAATTTGCATCTGTGGCATTGGGCCATTGAGCGGTTGTGATTGGTGTAAAGTAAAAGCACTAGTGCCGTAAATACATCATTAAGATACAGATTTCGATGTCATAAGACGGTTCTTATGACATCGAAATCTGTATCTTAATGATTTTTGATTATTATTAACAAATGTATTGAAAAGGTTTTATTTAAGCTACTACTCTTCTTCTTCTTTTTCAGCCCTTGTTAACCCACTGTTGGGTATAGGCCTCCTCATTGACAAGCCATTTTCTCCTGTCGTGGGCTTTTTGCATCCAATTTTTACTACATGCTTTGGCTATGTCGTCAGCCCATCTCGCTGGTGAACGCCCAACATTTCTACGCCCAATTCTCGGCCTCCACTCTAACACCTTTCTACTCCACCTTCCGTCGGATCTTCGACTAACGTGGCCTGCCCACCTCCATTTCCTTTCTGCAATCACATCGTGTGTGATTGCAGAAAGCTACTACTACTACGTTAGTATTATTACTAATTCTGTGCTACTACTACAAATACTAAGACAATAATATACATAGTTGTAAAAAAGTCTTTAATTGCATAAAGGTTTTATTTTAGCTAGAACTACAAATACTAAAACACTTCAACAAAGAGAGCAGACGTACATTCCAATTCCGTTAAGTTAAACTCAAGTACATTTCGCTAAAAGCTCATCGCCTGAGAAAACCACAATATTCAGACAATTCTCCAGCGCTGGCAAACGTGGAATTAAAAATTTAAAGACTTATACGCCACACTTATTGTGAGAATTCAAAGAATAGAATGGAACTTCAAAAACCGGCCAAGTGCGTGTCGGGCCACGCGCAGTGTAGGGTTCCGTAGTTGCGAATGACAACTTTGAGTTCACACTGTTCACACTCGCACATCACAGTTTAACGACCAAAAACATGTAACAATGAAATTGTATGCAATTTTACATTTTCGAGTACATTTTATAAGTTGGTTGCCTATAACTTTTTAGTTTGCACTTAGTACCTAGCTCTGATAGTTTTCCTTTCAACTTCAGTATATATACTACTGCTGTAATTTTTTTCACGTATCCATATATAACCGTTTAGTAGATAGAGAGGGGGGGGGGGACACTTACGTCTAACAAAAATTTGCACTTTAAAACCAAATATTTCAGAAACGGATCCCTAAATCGAAAAATTGTGTTTTCAACCTCACAATATTTTTTAAAGACCTATCTAACAATACCCAACACGATGGGTTTGTATAGAAAAAAATAAATGACTCCCTCTTTACTTGTATGGGGCCTACCCTAAAAAAATTTCTTTTCCAGATTTTCTTCTACCACTTTTTTGACATAATTAATATACATACCCATATCAAATTTCAGCTTTCTAGTACTTATAGTATCTGAGTAAAACCGCGGACAGACCGACAGACAGACATGGCGAAACTATAAGGGTTCCTAGTTTACTACGGAACCCTAAAAAGGGCGTGAAAAGATTTCTTCAGGGTCGGCAACACGCGAGTGACACCCTTGGTGTTGCAGGCGTCCATAGGCTACGGTAACCACTTTCCATCAGAAGGGCCGTATGCCTGTTTGCCTACTTCATCATCGAAGCCGAATAAGTCCAACGCTGGATAGAAGCCTCCCAAGGTTTTACATCATTGGGAGGATAGTGCTATACTCACCACGCTTGGCAAAAAGGTAGGTGAGAGCAGTTTGTTTATCTTATCGGATCAAAAGCTGGTAGATTGTTGGACTAGGGAAACGGGATGAAGATATATGCGATGTTCTTTGCTTGAGTGGATTGGGAAGAGAAAGTAGCGGCTCTGAAGGTCGGAAACGCGTACCTGATGTCATACTGCAACCATCGGACAAGTAGTTGAACATAAACACCGTCAAAGTCAATGACCCCTGCCTACGCAGTTGTATTTGAAAAACTGGATAGCTCAGTGTACATACGAATTATAATTCTTACTTATGAAATTACCTCTTGATATATGATGACTGATGAGGAAGGGCTTCGAAGAAGATTTTGAAAATGGAACTAAGAATTTGAAATTAAGTTTCTAAGTATTAATAAAAGAGGAAAGGATGTCGATGATTGAGAAATGAGGTGAAAGCAACACATACTACAGCGCCTTAAGGCGCTCCTATAGTAACACTAGCGCCACCCAGCAATTAATTCTTTTAATCCTATATTATATCGAATTTTAAAAATCTAAAAAGTACATAACTAGTAAATTACTTGTAGTATTTTTGTATTCATTTTCACTAATATTCGTTTGATAAAATAAGAGAAATACAGGTTAACGCCAAAAGTGGCCACTTTTGGCGTTAACCGATTTTTCTCTTTAAATATGGCACTAGTAAATTACTTGTGATAAACAAAAAATACCCTTAGTAATTTAGTAGTTTTGTACATGTTAGATTTTTAAAATTCGATAAAATTTATAATTTAAGGAATTTAATTGCTGGGTGGCGCTAGTGTTACTATAAGAGCGCCTTAACACACTTAATATTGTTGATATCAATAAAAGAAGAAACATTTTACTCATTAGATATTCCATAACCTATATCTTGCCACAAAATGTTCAATAACAACGGTTTATAACAACGATCGCACATCGGATTACTCCAGTCGTTTAGTTCGTATTTCACTAAAAGCCGGCTTTTCAGCCTTGGTACGACGCCGGAGGAAAAATGAGCCATTATGCTTATTTTTCCTCTCCGCGCGTTCCATGGAAACTCAATAATGCTATTAATTTAAACGATTCGGTGGAAATGAAACCGTAAATATGAGTATTTCTAATATTAATTTGTAAAGGGGACGAATTTAAGATATGATACTAGTACAAATGTGATTTAGTTACTATGCAGGATAATTCTGGTCAACATGAGAAACCTGATAGAATATAGACCCTCAGGGAAGAAAGTGAATAATGAAAAAATATTAGACCTCCCGGAGGAAGTCACCAATCGTACTATTATGGTAAAATCTTGGATCATTTAAGACTTAAGAGTCGCCTGGAGGCGCATGTCTCCATATAAACGGAAAAAGATAATTGTGGCAATATTTGATAAGTTAAGGGCAAAATTAAGCGTCCAATCAATTAATCTCATTATAATCTACGTACGTTCCTGTACAGTTTGGTTAAATTATCAAATGTTTGAGAATTATACGCCTCTCAAGATTTCCATACAAATTTGAAAAGGCTTGTAATTCTCAAACCATAGGGGCAAAATACGCCATATTACTGGGGACGCTGCGAGCTTCTGTTCTGTAAGTACTTATACAGCGTGTTCCTTGACCCACGACATTCCCTAATGAGGAGACCGTCAATATGAACAACTCCTCCTATGGGACCAATGCTAGATATTTTTTTGCCTTTCCCATACTAATTGCCCGAGAAGCTGAACACGTATAAAAATGTCGTATTTTTTTTTTTGAGTTTTCAGCACTGATCCGGTAGGAAAAGTTGTTCATATTGACGGTCTGAGTCACCCCTTAGAGGGAAAGTCGAGAGTCAAATTACACGCTGTATAATGTTTTCTAATGTTTCCGCGGTTGTGACTTGCTTGTGACACGGTTACATCGCGTTTATTACATTATTGTTGTTTGTTAGTTTTTCTTGTTTGTAAGTGGCCAACACTGGTGTCAGATTATTTAAATTATTAGGTGTTGTATTAAACTAATTTTATTCAAATGTTACACGTTGATTTTGAAACTGGGAAATCATGACTGATCTGTGGTGGAAGAACCGGGTTCAAAATCGCCCCCGTCTTTACCTTCAGAGTTCATACCAATAACTCGACAACCTAGTTATTTCAGCTGGCGCATCGAATAATAAGTTGCGAACTAATCGAATCATCCGGATGCTTTCCAGAAGCCAGTCCAACGTTTGAGTAGAATTAAATCTAAAATCGCTGGAAACTCGATTTTGGAATATGATACTTAATCATTTATAAATTGTTGTCTTTTGTTATAAATAAATAAATATATAGGGACATATCACATAAATTGAGCCAGCCCCATAGTAAGTTGTGAACTTGTGTCGCAGGATACTAACTCAACAATACTATATTTTATAATATAGACTTATATAGATAAACATCCAAGACCCAGGTCAATATGAAAAAGATCTTTTTCCATCTTGACCTGACCGGGGATCGAACCCGGGACTCCCGTGTCGCAGGCTAGCGTGTTGACCGCTGCGCCACGGAGCTCGAGCTTTTGTTGGAAATGTCTTAGATGCCAAAGGTTCAAACATCGCCCGGCCCGACTTGTACAGGTTGATTCTGATCAACCTGGCAATATTATGATATCGACATCACAATCCCTAATAGAATATGAGCCCTCAGGAATAAAGATGAATAATGAAAAAAAACCGGCCAAGTGTGAGTCAAACTCGCGCAACGAGGGTTCCGTACAATATGCTTGGTAAACACACACACAATGTGCAAAAATGTTTTATTCAATTGACTAGCGCTATCTAGTGGTGTTTTAGTGAACTATTTCCCTTGGTGAACTTATTATAGTGAGTTTACTACTTTATTTTCAGCTGATAGAATTCTTATTATTTTTCCTGTAATCTTCAAGCAATAAACTATATATTGTAATTTTTTCGAAATTTTAGGTCCAGTACTTTCGGAGATCAGGGGGGGGGAATGGTCAAATTTTGCCTTCTTTCATGAATAAAATCAAAAGTATTGATTTTACCCGAACAAAAAAAAATATTTTTGAGATCCTCATAACAAGCCCTTTCATTTGACATATAACACGGTAAGGTTTGCAAAACTATTTTTTAACATTTTCTATTTGGACCCCCTAAACTGACCCTTATTTAAAAAAAAATATATTAACTTTGCACATCCGTGTTTGGGTCATAGGTTTACACCATCTTACCAAATTTCATTTAATTTGGTTCAGTAGATTCGGAGAAAATCGACTGTGACAGACGGACGGACGGACAGACAGACGCTCGAGTGATCCTATAAGGGTTCCGTTTTTCATTTTTTGTACGGAACCCTAAAAAATACTAGACTTCCCGTAGGAAGTCACTAATCATATGGTAAAATATGTCATATTACGGGGGCCGCTGTCGAGTTCGAGTCGCATGGAATCGCATCGAATAATAAGTTGAGAACTAATCGAATCATCTGGAAGCTTTCGAAAAGCCAGTCCAACGTTTGAGTAGAATTAATTCTGATATCGCTGGAAACTCGACTTTGGAATACGAATCTTAATAATTTATAAGTTGTTGTCTTTCGTTGGAAATGTCTTATAAAAAGGTTCAAGCACCGCCCGATCCGAATAAGTAGTACAGACTGAATTCGGAATAAAACTTTATGGCTACTCGAAACATCGCGCGAGTCGATGCGCAGTATACACAATTAAGCGGGGCAATTTAAATCAATCCCGCAATGTCTATCTGAAAACGAATTCCACTATCGTGTCCCGGCTGTCATCGTTGATAGCAGTCGTTAAGCTATGTCAGATGCCATAAGGCAGCTTGAAAAATCTGACACCAGTGTTGGCCACTTACACATACGAAAAACAAACAACAAACTATCGTGGAATTGATTCCACTCAATTAGATCGACCATGATCATTTCAGGCGTATCTAATGAAATAAATTCTTCATCATCATCATCAGGTCATTTTAGTCTCCACTGCAGGAGCACGACCCTCTCTGTTCTACCAGAGCCATATATTTGCCAGAGCAGTCAGAGGCTTTGGCCTACACTCTCCACGCTGGTCAGACGGGTTGGAGAGGTCTCTTTGATATTTATAAGCTTTGTTTAGCTTGTGTTTCCTAAGACGCCTTCTATGACATCCACGGTAGGACTTGTAGTGGATTAATTCTTATCATCATTCTATTATTATAAACGTGTCTGAATAACATACAATTCATAGTGTCAAGTGGGTCTTTCATGATTCGCATTCGTTGCCATCCGTATGTTTTAGAAATCTTTTGAAATGAATTGAAATTTTATTCAAATTTGGATATCATGTATATCGATTCCGGAACGTCTGTCTAAAAGGGAATTCCAATAAAGTTGAACTGACACCACCCAATCAGATCCACTGTAATCGATTCAGGCTTACCTTACTAATTGATTCCAATTATAATTCTATTATTATAAATACAATTCATAGTGTCAAGTGGTATTTTCATGAAGAATTTTCATGATTCGCATTCGTTGCCATCCGTATGTTTTAAAAATCGACTCCCGGAACAATCAAAAACTGAATTATATGGTTGAACAGACTCCACTCAATTAGATCCACTGAAATCCATTAGTCAAGTCGTTTGTTTTGATAAATGGCGCTGAATTTGTTTTTGGGGATTAGTTACCAACAATATTACAACGATATTTACACAATATTGATCTAACAAGTTTATAGTTTTGTTATTTGTATGAGTTTTATTGACTTTTACTTTTGTGAAGTAATATTAAATATCTGATTTCACTGAACCTAATTTTAGCTAGCTACCATGAGTGAGAAAAGCAAAGTGCCTGGCTATATGGCAATGGATTTCAGTGGATCTAATTGAGTGGAGTCTGTTCAACCATAGGCGATCATAACTAAATTAATCCTTATCATCAAGATTAGATCGTCATCTTGTTTGCACCAGAACTTGGCCACGCTTTTTCATCTTTTCGAGTTGTTATGGTCATGTGGCTACACCATACATACCTGTATACCTACATTACCTCAATACCATACCTGAGAAGAACCTAAGGATTTGTAAATAAACACACAAGTAATTCAAGCACTTTATTATCAACTGACGCCGCGACGTTGTCAAGAAACATGGAGCAAACCAGCTCTGAAAAGAGCTGAGGCATTACGCGCGATCGTCAAAGAAACACAGAAGCACGAGATACGAGTAGCCCTGAGAAGAGCTGTTACACCAAAGAAACAAGATTTAGGTAGCTATGAAAATAGCTTTTTGCACATCACACACTGTATGCCGTCTTCGACATGCTGCAAGCTTCCTTCGCCACTCCAACGCCACGCACAGCACTTCAACACCGCGCACATTCACCACACTAAGAAGCAAGCGCATATCTTCAAGCAAACACCAGCATGCAAATGCAGCACGTGTTTTGGCCAACGTATGATGCGCCAACTGATGTTCCGGACACGTCCTTCCGCCGCTCGCGCCGCCGCTGAAATGGACAAGCGCGCGGGCTGCAAGGAGTTTTGTTACGAGCGTGCGACAGAGAGAGGGATAGCGTAGAGCGAGACAACTGCCGACGTAATATGGGAAACAACATACTTTATCGCGATTGGTTGAAATCCTAATTTTATTATTGGTTAAATCCTATTTTCATACTTGTAAAATTTGTATAAATATTTCGCTTTTAATCAATAAAAGACATTCTACATTCTGATCTGGAGTTTTACTCTTCATCTACCAGAGCGCCAAAACTGGTGACCACCGACTACACAGCAAGAATCTGATATCCACAAGCGGAATCCCTGCCCGGCGACCTAGAAGAAAAAAATCCACACCACGATGGAACAAAATACTGACGCACCGCAAGCTCAAACCTCCGTCCAGCCACCCGTTCAGCCTGAGATTGCCAATATCTCACTGGCTCTCCGAATTCCACCATTCTGGCGCGACCGACCTCGGCTGTGGTTCTATAGTTTCGAAGCAGCCGCCTATGACCAGAAGAAAGGTGAACAACAAATGGCGCAGATGGTCATCGCCCGGCTTGAGAAACAGGATATCGAACAAATCTCCGATCTGTTGTACAACCCGCCGGAAACAAATTTATCAAGCCATCAAGGAACGTCTTATCACCGCTTACGAAGAGTCAGATAGCCGCCAATTCCAGAAGTTACTGTCTGAGATGGAGTTAGGCGACCAGAAGCCGTCTCAACTGCTTCGCCGGATGCGCGACCTCGCTCGTGACCGAATCCCGGACTCGACTTTACGACTTATGTGGACGAATCATCTACCATCGCATGTTCGCTCAGTCCTCGCTGTGAGCGAATCCTTCAGCACGAAAACTGCATTAGAAGAGCTCGCCCTACTCGCCGACAAGATGATGGAGCAACACCGCGAAGTAGCAGCCGTCAGCATATCGCCACCTCAGCCATCTACATCTCAAGCAGCCGATACACAATACCTTATCAACGAAATTAGACGACTATCGATCGAAATCGCCGAACTACGAACGAATCCACCGCAGTATAATAACTACAGAAGAAACCGCTATAACTCCCGAGGCCGCGACAATTCTCGTTTCCATGACGCATCCCGATCAAGAAATAATTCGCCGTCTCCGCATTGCTACTACCATCAACGATTTGGCGCTCAAGCGAGAAAATGCACATCGCCGTGTTCCTTCGTCGTGAAAACTGAAAAAACGCAGGAAAACTAGAAAGAACGTTGGCAGAGGCGGATTCCGGCGTTCAAGAATATTCATACCGCCTATTCGTCACAGACAAGAAAACCGGTATATCTTTTCTCGTAGACACTGGAGCTAATATTTCCGTGCTACCCAAGAGAAAAAGCCACTTCACTACGCCGCTGCCATTCAAGCTTTACGCCGCGAATAACACTGCTATATCAACATACGGAGAGAAGACACTTGAACTCGATCTCAATCTTCGTCGCCCATACAAGTGGAAGTTTATAATCGCCGACGTGTCAAAAGCTATATTGGGAGCCGATTTCCTGAAGCATCATCAGCTCATTGTAGACTTGAAGAACAAGAAGCTTATCGATAACGTCACTAATCTAAAGGCCGACGCATCGCTTCGGGCTACGACTATGCCTACAGTACGCAGTATCGACACGAAGAACGCATATCATAACATTCTGGCTGAGTTTCCTGGCATCACACGGCTGACAGCAATGAACATCAACGACAGCAAAATCAATGTTCAACATTACATCGAAACTGAGGGTCCACCGGTTCACTGCCGCGCACGTCCAGTCCCGCCACATCGCTACGAGAAAGTCGAGAAAGAATTTCAAAATATGATTGAGCAAGGACTGTGCCGCCCTAGCAAGAGCCCATGGGCGTCACCCCTCCACATTGTACCAAAGAAGAATGGCGACATACGCGTTTGTGGGGACTACCGCCGGCTGAATGCGATAACAAAACCAGATCGCTACCCTGTTCCACGGATCAAGGACTTCACGTACCAGCTTGCCGGGAAGACAATATTCTCAACCTTGGACCTGAACCGCGCCTACCAACAACTGAAGGTTCGCGAGGAAGATATAGAGAAGACTGCCATTATTACAGCGATGGGGTTGTTTGAATTCCCACGCATGTGTCCAGGTCTCAAGAACGCTGGTCAAACATTTCAACGATATATCCACCAAGTACTCAGCGGGCTGCCCTACGTATTTCCATTCATTGATGATGTCTTGGTTGCATCAGAAAATGAACTCCAGCATCGCCAGCACCTAAGAACAGTCCTAGAAAGACTCGACGAACATGGCATCACAATCAACCCAGCAAAGTGCCACTTTGGTCAAACTGAAGTCAAGTTCTTAGGCTACACTGTGTCAAAAGATGGTATCAAGCCCCCAACGGAGAAGATCGAGCTCATCATGAAGTATCCAAAGCCTAACACAATAGAAGAACTACGTCGTTTTCTCGGTATGCTGAATTTCTACCGCGACCACATACCTAACGCCGCATCTATTCAAGCACCACTCAACGCGCATCTCCATAACGTCAAAAAACGCGACAAGACCATCATACAATGGACAGAAGAGTCAACACAAGCATTTGAAGCATGTAAAACAAGCATATGCAACGCTGTTTTACTCGCACACCCGTCACATCAAGCTACCTACGCATTATTCTGCGACGCGTCCGACAAGGCAGCTGGCGCCGTCCTACAACAATATGTCGACGAAAAATGGCAACCACTCGGCTATTTTTCTAAGAAATTCTCCGATGCGCAATCAAGATATTCAACATATGACCGGGAACTATAAGCAATCTACATGGCTGTGAAACACTTCCGCAAGATGTTCGAAGGACGACCCCTTATCATATTCACCGACCACAAGCCACTTACATTCGCTATGAGCAAGATTACTTCGACAACCGAAATGCCACGACGCACGAGACAACTTTTGTTTATCAGCGAGTTTACGACGGACATACGTCACGTAAGCGGTAAACAAAATATCGTCGCCGACGCACTCAGCCGCATCGAAACAATATCTTACCCGACTACGATCGATTACGAAGAAATCGCCACAGCTCAACAACAAGATTCCACTATACAACAGTTACAACAGCAAGAAAACATCAATCTAAAGAAAGTCATCATCCCTAACACCGACATCGAACTCTACTGTGAAACATCATCATCGCACATAAGACCTTACATACCCGAGAAACATCGACAAGAGGTGTTTAGAAGCGTTCACAACGTCAGTCACCCTGGCACGCGCACAACCCGCAAGATTACCGCACAAAAATATTTTTGGCCGTCAATGAATAGCGACATTTCAAAATGGACAAAAAGCTGCATCGACTGTCAGAAAAACAAAGTTCAACGCCACACACTCAGTCCTACGTCATCATTCCCGCCAACGGAAAGGTTCAGTCACCTACACGTCGATATAGTCGGAGCCTTACCTACGACTTCTCAAGGCTATCGTTATCTTATCACTATGATCGACCGAGAAACAAAATGGCCGGAAGCAATACCTACAGACAACATAACCGCCGAAACAGTCGCCGAAACCATCTACAAGCACTGGATAGCAAGATTCGGGTGTCCAGCAACACTTACGAGCGACCAAGGACGACAGTTTGAAAGCCAGCTGTTCATGAACTTAATGAAGCTAATGGGAATAACAAAAAATCGCTGTTCTCCATACCATCCAGTTAGCAACGGTATTTTGGAGCGATGGCATCGTGTTCTGAAGACAGCGCTGCGCACCAGACTGTCCAACACAAGTTCATGGATCGACGAGCTGCCAACAGTACTACTTGGTCTGCGAGCCACCCTACGCACCGACGCTGGAGTTAGCCCCGCCGAACTAACCTACGGCTATAACCTACGTCTGCCAGGCGACTTTTTCACCCCAAGTCCAACATCGACCGCTATGGATTACACTTACGTCGAAAAACTACGAGCCACAATAGAAGAAAACAGGCCACAACCATGCACAACGCACCACAACAAGCAGCGCATCTTCATTCATAAAGACCTACTACACTGCAGTCACGTGTTCATCCGAGTCGACGCGGTAAAAAAGCCACTACAGTCACCGTACCAAGGCCCTTATCGCGTTATCAAGAGGACGGACAAAGTATACACTATTCAACTACAAGACCGCGAAACAAACATCTCAATAGATCGTCTCAAGCCTGCCTACATATTACAAGATCAAGATAACAATTTACCTCAAGATATGTTACCTTCACCAAGTACAGTTACCTCACAGTCACCGCTACCTCAAGTTACCGCACAGTCACCGTTACAAGTTACCTCACCGTCGCAGCAAACCCCCAACAGTACGAACAACGTGACTTCACAAGCCGCCGATAAGAAACTGATAACACGCTGCGGCCGTTCAGTCAAGTTGCCGGTACGTTTCACTTGAGGGGGAGTACTGTGGCTACACCATACATACCTGTATACCTACATTACCTCAATACCATACCTGAGAAGAACCTAAGGATTTGTAAATAAACACACAAGTAATTCAAGCACTTTATTATCAACTGACGCCGCGACGTTGTCAAGAAACATGGAGCAAAACAGCTCTGAAAAGAGCTGAGGCATTACGCGCGATCGTCAAAGAAACACAGAAGCACGAGATACGAGTAGCCCTGAGAAGAGCTGTTACACCAAAGAAACAAGATTTAGGTAGCTATGAAAATAGCTTTTTGCACATCACACACTGTATGCCGTCTTCGACATGCTGCAAGCTTCCTTCGCCACTTCAACGCCACGCACAGCACTTCAACACCGCGCACATTCACCACACTAAGAAGCAAGCGCATATCTTCAAGCAAACACCAGCATGCAAATGCAGCACGTGTTTTGGCCAACGTATGATGCGCCGACTGATGTTCCGGACACGTCCTTCCGCCGCTCGCGCCGCCGCTGAAATGGACAAGCGCGCGGGCTGCAAGGAGTTTTGTTACGAGCGTGCGACAGAGAGAGGGATAGCGTAGAGCGAGACAACTGCCGACGTAATATGGGAAACAACATACTTTATCGCGATTGGTTGAAATCCTAATTTTATTATTGGTTAAATCCTATTTTCATACTTGTAAAATTTGTATAAATATTTCGCTTTTAATCAATAAAAGACATTCTACATTCTGATCTGGAGTTTTACTCTTCATCTACCAGAGCGCCAAAGTCATATTTATTTAAAATTTATATTTAATTTTAAGGAGTTTCCTCAGTCAGTCTGTGAAAATAGCAGCTGCAATGTTGTCGAAATATCAGACGAAACTCAAAAATAATCGCGGTAGCTCCCGTAGTGAATATAAAGTTCATATTGATTTTTGTCATAGAGCAAGCTTGTACGAATGTAAAAATGTATATGACTCCACTACGCAAAAACCACGACATGATTTTTTTATGAAAATTTTACAATGAAATAGCGAAAACGTGAGAACAGCATAGGCTATAAACTAAGCGGACGAATTTGTACGTAAAAATGGAGTATTTTCATAATTTTAATATGTGTTCACAAATATTACTGCCGGAATATTTGAGAATATTCTTCATGAAACAGAAATTAAATTTGTGGCATATTATCAACCAATAAGAAATTACCTGTACAAAAGAATAATGAAGAATCCAAAGTATGTCAATTGCTAGCAGGTCCGTGACTTAATTTGCAAAAATATTTTTTTTTAGTTATTTAAATATCAGCATTGCAATCTCTGAGTTTTACCAGAATATTAAAAAGAAATAAGCTGCTATAAGATAGGTACTAAAAAGTGCCTACCAACTACCTCATAAGGTTCTCTTTTTAGAATGTCATTATAAGAAAGACTTTGGCGAAAATAATAAATAATAAATATATATAATAAATATATATCATCATCATCATCAGCCTACAATCATCCACTGCTGGACATAGGCCTCCCCAATTGCACGCCATCGAGATCTATCTTCGGTTGCTCGCATCCAGCAAATATATATACAGACGAATATTTCTTAACTGCAATATAGAGGTACAATCATTATCATCAGGTCTTTCTAGTCTCCACTGCAGAAGCATGACCCTCTTTATTTATTTATTTACTCTTTATTGCACAATACAATGTAAAGGCACAATAGGTGGACTTAATGCTAAAAGCATTATCTAATAGTCAACCTTTGGGTTATGCAGAGAATTTTAGGTGGGTGTAAAAAGAAAAACGATATTAACAATAAGATTAAAGACAATTACATACATAAATACAATTTTATATAAATATACATATACATATAAACACACATACATATTTATAGATAATATATTTATAGATAATATACATACTTAATAAAAAATAAAAAAATAAAAGTAAGATGCAGCAATAATTAAACGTTATTTGTTTGTGCGAGAACTCTTTGTACTACCAGAGCCATGAGCCAATATGCAGTCAGAGGATTTGGCCTATATTGCCCACGTTGGCCGGACGGATTGGAGAGGTTTTCCTAAATCGCTTTCTACGACATCCACGTGAAGACATGGAGTGATCCTATTCTACTCTGCCGGAAAACAGATAGAGGTACAATACGAAACAACATTTATGATAAAGTTATCTGACCTGGGTCTTGGATGTTTATCTATATAAGTATTTATTATAAAATATAATATCGTTGAGTTAGTATCCCATAACACAAGTCTCGAACTTACTTTGGGGCTAGCTCAATATGTGTGATTTGTCCGTATATATTTATTTATTTATCTGAGTGGACTCACAGAGGATCAGGCGTCGGACAGGCAGTCGGTCGTAAGAACTTTCGCCAAATCATATTATAGCGTACCAGGTTTCGCACTAATAAAGTTGCAACCAGGCAACCGCTCAGACAGACGGACAGACAGACATGGCGAATCTTTTTTCTTTCAACAATGAAACTCGTTAATGAAAATAAAGGTGAACCTACCATACAAATCCTCAAATCGTCAAATTTCTATGAGAAGTACAATTTTTTACCGTATTTTATTACGGATATATATATATATATATATATATATATATATTCTATTTTTCTATCAATCAAATATTACCAGACTGTTCACAAAAAACCTGTAAAAACGGTATTTAGATACATTAAACGAAATATAACACTTTTGATCATAAATATATACGGACAATACGGACAAATAAATAAATATATACGGACAAATCACACAGATTAAGCTAGCCCCAAAGTAAGTTCTTAAGCAAGACTTGTGTTATGGGATACTAACTCAACGATACTATATTTTATAACAAATACATATATAGATAAACATCCAAGACCCAGGTCAATCTGAAAAAGATCATTTTCCATCTTGATCTGACCGGGGATCGAACCCGGGACCATCCGTGTCGCAGGCAGGCGTGTTGACCGCTGCGCCACGGAGCTCGTCATAATAAATCTTTAATTAAGTTACTTACTCTGACTGATACGGCCACTTTGCATACAGGACCGACGCCATTTCCATATTTATAAATTGAAATAAGTATATTAAATCCAACTGAATAGCAATTTGTTACAAAATAAAAATTTCCCATTCGCTCCCATTAGCAATATCATATTATGTATAAATGATAATATCGGGGACAATGGGACAAAGCAAACGTTATAATCCCTATTGCCAAAAAACGAAAACCTTCCTCATGAAACACTATCTGTTGGTGAAAACCACATGAAAATTTGTGCAGTAGTTTTTGAGTTTATCGCGAACAGAGAGACAGACAGACGCAGCAGAGGAATTTGTTTTATAATATGTAGTAATGAAACAGAGTATGTTATATGACTTTGACTGCATATTTTAATATGCAGTCAGAGTCATATAGCAAGCTAAAAGTTTAAGAAAAAAAAATTCCATAATTACGCTTTTTTTTAACTTTTAGCATTCATTGGAATGATCTATCAAACATCTTTTCATTCTCAGAAATAAATCTGGGAAATAATCAATAATGACATCTATATGCCTTATGGGGTAAACAGAACCTAAGGTCATAACATCCAAGAATCACGCCTCCGTGGTCCAGTGGTTAAGGCGTTTGCCATAGGGCCCGGGGGTCGTAGGTTCGATTCCCACGGGAAACATACTTTGTTAAGTTGTTTCCAGTTTTGGTTAGGACATTGCAGGCATGAATCACCTGATTGTCTGATAAGAAAGATGATTCCGTGCTTCGGAAGGCACGTTAAGCCGTTGGTCCCGGCTGCCATCTGGTAGTCGTTGAAGGAACCACGTCAGAGGCCGAGAGGCGGTTCCGAAGAACTCTGACACCAGGGTGTGCATGGTCGACTGATCGTGTCACCTACACGAAATGATGATGATGATCATGTTGGATTTTATTTTGTCCCATTGGTGCCTTACAGTGGCACAAGGGGAGTGTCCACTGGGAACGAATCAGAATAACCCGCCAGTTTAATACCATTCACATATGGAACGTACTGAAATTCACTTTCCAGTATTACGTTCGTATTTGTCTGAATGCTAGAGCAGCGTGTTCTCCGAGTGTATGTTACGAGCTATGTACAGTCGGGGCAGGTTTATCTGCCCCCGACCTTTGTATAGTCAAAGGCAATATAATACTAACGTAATAGACTGCCCACCTCATACAAAAATATTGGACCAAATTAAGGTTGCGAAAAGCAGGCAAATGTATGGCGCAGGAGAGTTGCATGCTACTAGATGGCGGTAATCTGCGATAGCTTTTAACTTACAAAATATACGGTGTCATTTTACAATATTACGCCTAAAATATTGTTTTGATTTTTAATAAGACATATTTTGTGAATCATGTTTTGATATTCTCATAATACGGTAGATACAATGTTGTGTAATTTCGAGTGAGCGAGTCTCTGAGAACAAATCGTACGATTAAGGCGTTTAGACCACATGGTATAATTCAATTACAATTCTCAATATTCATAAGGACGAGGTTTTTACAAAATTATATTATAATAAAAAAATATAACTTATTATAACATAATATTAATAATTATATTATAAGGAAGAATTTACAAGTCGTCGGTTTATTATAAGCACTCGGCTTCGCCTCGTGCCTATAAACACCTCGACTATAATATTCAGCTTACCGTACTTGTATCATAATGTACTATTAAATAAAAAGAAATAAATACATTTTGAACACTACAATAAAAACACACCAATACTTACGATGTCCACCAAATCACATCGCATAAAGGCAAACCGTACTGACCACCAGTCTTCCAATTGAGACAGAGAATGTCCTGCGACTTTCCCTGTTGTCTCTTACTCTGTTGCAAGCTATTTCAATGTAGCTCGCGCGCTACGCGAGCGACGAGACTTTTTTGCTCTGTTTGCGATAATTACCTGTAACAAAAATAAAATTTATGCATTATTATTGTCTCTAACTTACTTTGTTAGTGTCTAGGAGATAAAATAGCGTAAAATGTAGATTGTACGTGTAGATCATCGGTTCAGTAGCTAGCGTGAAAGCGTAACCAACAAACATACCAATAAACTTACCTTCGCATTCATAATATTAGTTGGGATTGGGATTTGTTACCTATTATTTTCAACTGAGTTGCTTCGGAGCTAAGGTTGCCAGATGGCCGGGCCCTAATGCCCATGCACAAAAGTACGGAGGGACTCAAGCTATATCGACTTGGATGGGTGACCACCAGTGGCAGTATTATTATAAAGTTGGGACTACGCCTGGGGTTGCTTAACATGCGTAAGCGCTGATATTGCACACTGGGCTCCTTAACCATATTGTGCAACCTCGTTTAATGCATCAGATATTCAAAAGTAAAATCAATAAAGATATGCACGTAACATCCTCGTTTACATCGTCACTTAACAAGTTAGATGGGAGACAAATGCCTAATTGAATAATTCATCATCATGAGGTCTTTTTTAGTTTCCACTGCAGGAGCACGGCCCCCTCTGTACTACTAGAGCCATATATATATAAATAGCTACAGCAGTCAGAGAATTTGACCTACACTCTCCATGCTGGCCAGACGGGTTGGAGAGGTCTCTTTGATGTTTATAAGCTTTGTTTAGCTTGTGTTAAGACATCTACAAGAAGACTTGGAGTGGTCCCATTCTACTATACCGGGAATCACACGACACGACAAAATAATTAATGAAAAAAAATATCAGAGTAATTCCAATCGCGTAACGAAATAAAAAACGAATAAAAAGAACTAAGATTGGATGAAACCGGTAAAATAGAGCTTAACTTTAACGAACGACGCTCTGGTAACAAATGCATTTACCGATAAACCGCGGGCGGTGTGTTGTGAGCTATTTACAAAATATGGAGAAAATGCAATTTCACGTTCGCGCCGCAGAGCACGGGATGTGGATCACACCCTATTAGTAACGAAAGTTAAAAAATCAAGGGTTATAATATAATAAGAGAGACGCCTTGTAGAGCAACTGCCCGAATAGCCCCTGGCCTGTGCTCCGAACAGCACCTAGCGGACACAGATGTTGTTTGGGGCACATATTTAATCACCAAACCAGACTCTGATTTAGAAGTGCAAAGACATTTTTTTAGGACTTTTTTTTACGGACAGTTAACACAGATTGAGTTAGCCCCAAAGTAAGTTCGAGACTTCTGTTATGGGATACTAACTCAACGATGCTATATTTTATAAAAGATAGTTATAAAGATAAACATCCAAGACCCAGGTCAATCTGAAAAAGATCATTTTCCATCTTGACCTGACCGGAGATCGAACCCGAGATTCGTGTCGCAGGCAGGCGTTTTGACCGCTGCGCCACGGAGCTCGTCAATTAAAAGATAGAATACAAAGACATTATTAAAATATATCGATAAAAATCACAAGAAAATTAATCCTATTGTTAATAATGCTTCTAAATCAGAGGTGTTATTCGGGGACAGAAATATAATGAAATGTATTCCCCCAACAGCACCTGTGACCGCTAGTCGATGTCCGAAGCATAGGCCAGGGGTACTATTTTTGAACACGGGACACTCGTCTTCGAACGATTTTTCTATACAAAAATCGTTCGATGACGAGTGTCCCGCGTTCAATAATAGCACTCCAGGTGCTTACGCGGAATTTCGCTATAATAATACTACTCGTCAACCCACGCCCGGCTTGTAAGTAATCGAAAATCGCCTGTCAGTTTGAAAATTGTAAAAATTACAGTGAATATTGGTAAGTAAAAAATAGCAGATTTTGTATTTCTACCAAAGACAATATAATAATATTTCTACAATTACCTTGAAACCCAAAACCTCAATAAATGATATCGCTTAATGACACGCTTGTTTCGCATGTATATCGATATCGCATATATATCGTGTCGAAAATTTTGTGTCTTAGCTGCGAGTTGCGCAGTACGCGCCCCGTCTCCCCGCGCACGCCTCGCTAAACCTGCTTTGAACATCGACTCGCGCGATGTTCAAAGCCGCAATAAAGTTAAGCGCGGCCTGTAGCGCTCGAGCGACCCTCACATTCCCTACTCTATGGTTCGTGCAATCCGCAAAGTGCAACGGATTTTACTTGTGGATAATACGTTTCTTTATTATATATTATACCTACACGGTGAAATATTGATGCCTTGGACCTTTAAAGGGATGATTCGGCCCGTCATTTTGAACAACTTTTCCTTTTGGCCCAATGCTGGGAACTTATTTTTTACATTCTTTTCGAAATTGACCAAATAAAAATTATTATATTCAGCCAGTCATTTTTATTTTATTCGTTGAAGAACAGAATGTAAACGTCATTTCACTCACCGTCATTAATTGCAAGGACTATACGTAATATAATAAAAACATCTCAAAGGACCAGACTATACCTATTACCAGACCAGTATAACTATAACTATAGATTTCATATAGTACCTACAAGGTACGTTGAAACATGCTAAAGACGGCCCTTAGATTTAGACCTGGGCTCTATCTACCCCGCAAAAGGAAAAAGACATGATAGTATGTATGTATGTTGTATTTACGTACCTACTGACGAGCGTTCAGCTTTCGATTCATCAATCTCTAGCAGTTTAAAAAGGCCATACATGATTTTTTGAATGAAACGATGAAATATTTAAATGGAGATCAATCAAAATCAGAAATTTATAACGCGTTTAAAAGCGCGTTTTATATTTCTGATTTTGATTGATCTCCATTTAAATATTTCACAAATACAATGTAAATCATACAAAAAACCGCTACCAAAATTCGAACAGTAAAAAGTATACATTTTTAAGGCTAATTGGGTGTCCCACTGCTGGGCAAATGCCCCTCCCTATCAAGAGCGATAGTTAGCCAACCACTCATATATATGCGTCCAAGTCATCGCGCCATCTGCTTCTAGGTATGCCTCGTTTTCGGTGGCCATCCGGTTTCCACAACGTGGCCAGTTTAGCCCACCCTTCCTCTCGCATGCGACAGACAAGTCCCGTCCAGTCCCACTTCAGCTTTGCTGACGTCACGCCAAAATTCTTTATTTGAGTTTTGGAGCGCAGGGTGGTATTTTTAATTCGATCTATGCGACGTATGCCGAGTATACTGCGCTCCATTGCTCTTTGGCAAACCTTGAGCTTGGACTTTTAAGCCTCAGTAAGTGCCCACGTCTGTGCACCGTAAGTAAGTATGGGCAGGATACACATGTCAAGAAGTTTGCATTTCAGTGTGTTAGGGGGTCTTTCTTCATCAGGCTCTCTTCATGGACCAGTAGCTCTTCCAGGCGTTATCGATTCGTTGATCGATTTCTTTGTCCTGCCTGAGCTTTCATGATATCACGCCTAAATACTTTATTTGAGTTTTGTAGCGCAGGGTGGTATTTTTAATTCGATCTATGCGACGTACGCCAGTACTCTGAGCTCCATTGCTTTTTGACAAACCTTACTTGTACAAAAAATATACCATAACTCATATTAATATTTCCAATAGTCACGGCTGAATCTCGATTCTTGGAATCCCTTCATTTGTTGAACGCCATTGATATTATTTCCTCGAACGAATAAATCCTCCCCACCACCCAAATAATACTAAAAGGGTATAAAGGGGCGAATATGGTTTCCATTTATAGAACGAGTACTACGGGTATGATCAATGGAGGATTACAACCTCGTTATAAATAAGTAAAATAAAGGCGAAATATTTAATTTGGTTTACCAAATAAAATATTTTGCCTTTATGTTAATTGTACTTATATTATGTATATGGCACTGCCTACGATGTTCCCTAACGAAAATATGAATAGATTTATTTTTACACTTTTATACAAGTAATTAATGTAATAGTGGTGAGTTACTTGATTTACTCATATTTACTAAGCGACATGCTTAGTATAAAACAAAGTGGCTTCCCGCTGTCTGTCTATTTATATGTATGTATCTACGGATTTTGATGCTTTTTTTAATAGTCATGGTAATTCAAGAGGCATGAATGTGCGGGCGCAGCCGCGGAGGGCAGCTAGAATGGAACATAAAGGCTAAACATTTGATTTGAAAAATAATTGATGGCACTGCGTACGGTCTTTCGTAATAAAAATATTAACTCCTGTTTTTTTAGCCTTTTAAACAAGTGAATAAGGCATAAGAATACTGATAAGTTACTGACTTTTCGTTGGAAAATTAACTAAACAAAAGTGTGATAAGAAAATAGTTTTCCCTCCGACCAAGGCCTATTCAAGAGCAATATTATATCATACATTGGTATTTCAAGGAAAGGGTTCTTTCGGGAAACCTAATATTACATCAACTTCTTCAAAGGGTCTCTACGTATTGGATCTAAGTATATCCCCATGCAAGCCTTCCAAACACCCGTGACTCCAAAAAAAGTTAGTTGTGGTAGAGCCACGCTACAGGGGAAATTCAATTTTGCTAGTAGCATGAATGGGCCGGCTCGTCTGGGAAAGGACCACACTCTCAAAAACTGGACTGAGTTTCATCGGCGTATTCTTCTCACCAGTGGCCTTTCCGAAACGCTAGTAGTTTTTGGATTTTGCAAATTTAAAAAAAATATATGACGTTCACAAAGCTATACCTAACCTACATGATACCCAAATTCAAATAAAAAAAATATTTCATTTCTCACAGAAAACCGACGTTTGAGTAGTACATTTACCGATCCCCTCTAAGGAGGTAAAAATAAAAGGTCAGCAACGCTGGTCGGTGGTCACACCCCTGGTGTTGCAGTTAACCATGGGCAGCGGTAATCACTTACCATCAGGTGACCTGCTTGCTCGTTTGCCGTCTTAAGACAGAAAAATAAAAGATAATTATAAAAAAGTATATAAGTAAATAAATATTTGTAAATTATTAAATATTTAAATGTTTCGTCAATTCTTGAGACAGCTGTGGAAACTGTATCCCTTATTCGCGGTAACAACGTCATTAAAATAAAAATACCGACGCTCAAATGATAATGGCTGTTTTACCAGACTGGGGACTCGCTTGACTCGTAATGCTAAAAATGCCACAAAGAGTAAAATTCTATAAAGCCATAATAAAACCCTCTTTAACAGGGTCACAGTAACAGGGAACAGGGTCCCGTTTTTACCCTTTGGGCATGCGTTCCATGCCCAAAGGGTAAAATCGGGACCCTGTTCACGAGACATCAATGTCCTTCTGTATGTCCACTCTTTCTCTCTTATGAACCTTGATAGCTAACCAGTTAAATTTTCACAATCAATTGATGTATTTCTGCAGTTGCTGTAATTTAAAAAAATTGTAACTACAGAATAAAATTAAATATAAATATTTCCCATACAACAAACGTTATTTTTTCCTGTTTTTTGTTCGATATAAATGAATAAATTTATACCGACAAAACACAAAATCAAAACGTTTATTCAGAAAATAGGCCTTTGCAGGCACTTTTTCACGTCATATCATATTTAAAATTATCTTATTACACAATATGTATTTATTAATTGTTCAAAAGCTACAGACTACTAGCGTTTCGGAACCGACCACTGCAGAGAAGAAACGCCGAAACAAACTCTTATCAGCAGTTTTGGTGGCAAAACTGTTGATAAGAGTTTATTTCGCCTACTCGCCTGAAGGGCTTTATATGATTACGAATATTTATTCCTTATTGTCTTTTTCTTCCTTTCCTTTTGCTTTCTTTTTTCTGTTTTCATGTTACAATTTCAATATACATAGATTTATTATTTTTGGAACATGTTTATGTTAACGATCGAGTGTGCTAAGATAATAAACAACATATGATACTTAAAGTAGTCTCAAAGAGGCCGAGCAACCATTCCCCCTGATAGCACCCGTTCACGAGTTGACGTGTGGATCAGCCATCGCTGAACTCAACCATATTAGAGGGAACTCAACGACCCGACTCACACAGATTAAGTAAGTTAGCCCCAAAGTACGTTCGCGACTTGTGTTATGGGATACTAACTCAACGATACTCTTTCATTTTATTATCTAAGACGATACTATAGGTATTTTATTATAAATACATATCGATAGACAAAGACTCAGGTCAATCTGAAAAAGACCTTTTTACATCTTGACCTCGAGCCCAGGACCATCTGTGTCGCAGGCCGGCGTGTTGACCGCTGCGCCACGGGGCTCGTCAAATAATAATAAAGGCAACTAACAGTTAGACATATGTGACGACCGCACATGAAATAATGAGACGCACATGAAGTGCTCATCATGACCATCATCATCAAGTCTTTATTAGTCACCACTGCAGGTGCACGCACGACCCTCTCTGTACTGTCATAGCAGTCAGAGGACTGCACTTTCCACGCTGGCAAAACGGGTTGGGCAGGTCTCTTTAATTTTATGCCGTGTGGTTCCCGGCAGAGTAGAATAGGACCACTCCTAGTCTTCCCGCGGATGTCGTAAAAGGCGACTTAGGAAACACAAGCTAAACAAAGCTTACAAACATCAAAAAGACCTCTCCGACCCGTCTGGCCAGCGTGAAGAGTGTAGGCCAAATCCTCCGACTACTCTGGCTAATATATGGCTGTGATAGTATAGAGAGGGTCGTGCTCCTGCAGTGGAGACTAAAAAAGACCTGATGGATGGATGGATGGAGATGAGTGGGGAGTTTCACTGATAGGGAATCCTGACACTAATTGACGTGGAATCAGATTTAGCCGCTTAGCTCCCGCAGCATGGCAACCGCGACAACTTTTATCGACTATCACCATCTTGTTTTCTTTAATACTAAAGAGCGAGATGGAGTTAGTCTGTCATGCGATATAAACAGCTATCTGGGCGCCGTGCTACAGTCGCAGGAAAACCTATACCACTACAGAAAATGGGTAAAAATTATTTTATTTTATTTTTTTGTAAGTAAAATAGCATTTACTATTTTAATTGCTCGTAACAGGGGGCAACTTCTATTAGATTGGTGTTGATGTGATCCGCTCGCACAATAGCACGAGTTGACATCGCCGAGAATAGACACTTTCATAAGTACTGGGGCATGACAGGACGGCAAATGAGCAAGCAAGTCACCTGATGACAAGTGATCGCTGCTGCCCATGAACAACTACAACACCAGGATGTGAGGAGAGCGTTGCCGGCCTTTTATTTTTCCTCCGGCCTCCGGCACACTCACTCACCGAACGAAGCATAAAAGCGATGAAACTATTACTCAATCGTCGATCTTCTGTGAGAGTCAACGACCATTCCTTCATCGCTATAATCAACGGCATTTCCCGTTAGTGTAGCCGCAGTATTACGAGGGTATAGAAATACGCGGCGGTTAAATCGCCGCGATTCTCCGGCTTCTGGATACGGGCCCTAAAAGTCGATTTAGTAGACTATTAAGAGATACTCAACTTCTGTCATTCAAGTAGGTATTCTACCTTGTTATTAAACTAAGTCAGCAACTTCAAAGGATTAAGTTATATTGAACTGGAGGCGTATAAATTTGTAATATCACTGTATAACTTTATTAATTTAAGTTACCTACATACAGTACCATTTATATCATATACCTACTACCAAAGACAATATAATACTAACGTAATAGACTGCCCACCTCATACAAAAATATTGGACCAAATTAAGGTTGCGAAAAGCAGGCGAATGTATGGCGCAGGAGAGTTGCTTGCTAGTCGATACTAGATGGCGGTAATTTCTTTACTTACTAAATATACGGTGTCATTTTAAAATATTATGCCTAAAATATTGTTTTGATTTTTAATAAGATATATTTTGTGAATTATGTTTTTATATTCTCATAATACGGTAGATACAATGTTGTGTAGTTTCGAGTGGCGCCATCTATGAGAGTCTCTGAGAACAAATCGTAAGATTAAGCTTAGGCGTTGAGACCACATGCTAACCTTTCACTCATGGCTCCGCCTGCGTTAGTGTCGATCCCACGGGAACAGTACTTTTCTCCGGGATGAAAGGTAAGTGCATGTCGTTCTCCGTACTCCAGACAACTTGTATGCAAAATTTCATGATGATCGGTTCAGTAAATATGGCGTGAAAACTTAAAAAAACAAACAAATAAACAAACTCGCTTTCGCATTTATAATATAAATAGATAAATATATAGGGACATATCAAACAAATTGAGCTAGTCCCACAGTAAGTTGTGAACTTGTGTCGCAGGATACTAACTCAACGATACTATATTTTATAATATATCCTTATATAGATAAACATCCAAGACCCAGGTCAATATGAAAAAGATCTTTTTCCATCTTGACCTGACCGGGGATCGAACCCGCGGGACCCCCGTGTCGCAGGCTAGCGTGTTGACCGCTGCGCCACGGAGCTCGACATATAAGTTGGGATATCTAATATATATTTAAATAATCATACGTTTCTCAGATGTTAATTTTCATTATTTGTATAAATAAAAGGCAGCAATTTTTATTTATACACAGAGTAGCCCTTAACAGTCTGGCACTTAAATAATGATGAAATCTTAATTTCTGATAGAATATACATACGCATAAAGAATGTATAATGAAATTAATATTTGGGACAGATTGGTGTGAATTTGTATGGGAGTTCCAGAATATTATTTTTAATTTCGCATTTTTTCGTCCTTCGTTTCTATATTCTATAGCGGATCCTGATTTTAACATAAAAATATTACAAGGTTGTTCAGATTCACTTGCATTATAACAGTTTTTTAGTTAGTTATTTTTTTTTAATTGTTTGTTTGTTTTTCGTATGTGTAAGTGGCCAACACTGGTGTCAGATTTTTCAAGCTGCCTTAAGGCATCTGACATAGCTTAACGACTGCCATCAACGATGACAGCCGGGACCAACGGCTTAACGTGCCTTCCGAAGCATTTTTTTAATTGGCGATGCTATTGCCTGTATTTTTTCCGACCTTTGGATTAAGTTCTCCATTCCACAACATTTTTATATCTATTTTTGTAATCAAAAAACTCCGTCATTTGTTAGTGTGTACTTTGGAATTTGTCGCATTAAAATTTAAAAAATTGGTTTTATAGTTTGAAGTTATTTCTTTGGGTTCCGTACCCAAAGGATAAAAACGGGATCCTAGTACTGAGACCTGAAATGTTGTATAAATAAAGGTACGGAACCCTTCGTGCGCAAGTCCGACTCCCAATCAGCCGATTTTTTAATTCAAAAGATTATCGCAAGCCAATTATAGCCTGTGACTCTTACACAATCATAGGAGACGACAAAGATTTTAAAAATACCTCATAATTACATCCCTATTATGTCCAGGCAAAAACATTTTAAGCGAAATAAATTTACTCCTCTGAAAAGCAAACACTTCTTTTAATGCATATCCGAACAAATGCAATGTCGCTGACAAGAAAATTAGTTTACAATTTCTCAGAAAAAAAACAAAAAGTCGGCACTGTTTATGCGCAGCCCTACAAAGCTCTACCGGGAAATTTTGCGGCGCGAGCGGGAAGCGGGAATAAATGGGAAAACTTGTTTATGTTTAATAGCTTACAAGGTCAAGATCGCATTATTACGAAATGTTATACAGTTTTATGAATTGCGTGCGTTAAATATAACACAAGCGATTGTTTTAATAATTCTTCACATAGTATTTATATGATTTTCTGTAAAGTGAAAAGTCGCTTCGTTTTTTTGTATATAAATATATATATATATATATATGGAAAAATCACACAGATTAAGCCAGCCCCAAAGTAAGTAAGTAAAGACCTGTGTTATGGGATACTATACCTCAACGATACTATATTTTATAACAAATACATATATAGATAAACATTCAAGACCCAGGTCATTCTGAAAAAGATCATTTTCCATCTTGACCTGACCGGGGATCGAACCCGGGACCTCCGTGTCGCAGGCAGGCATGTTGACCGCTACGCCACGGAGCTCATCGACCGAGTATATGTACCTACTCGTTGCTAAAGTAGAATGTGTTTTTTTATTACCAAAATTGGTCCCATTGGAAATGTATTCTGGCGAGCTGTCAGAAATAAAATAAGACTTTGTTTTGTTTTGCAATTACCGGAAACCATAGATTTAAAAATGTAGTGTCTTCGCAGGGAACTTACAATGGTCATATGTATCACTTAGGCAACTACTGCCACGTCGCCGTTATTTAAATTTCTAAACAATATGTCACAAAAAATGTGATTATTAGACCGACTCACTTACTTCACGAGAATCGGTCGAAAGTATATGACCTATAGAATATTACACCCAGACAGACATAGATACCTACTAAATACTTTTATATAATACTATATTCTTTGCCCAAGCTTAAAATAAAGACGTTTTGCACGCACTTCGCGCTCTCTCAGTCAATTATCTAAATCAGTCGTCTATAAGATGTTTTTCCTGTCAAGGGTCGTGGGTGGTGGGTTTATTAACACTAAGAATACCACCCACGCAGGTCATATTCATACCACCTTCATAGCAAAATGGAATATTAATTAAATTAACATATGTTTATGCAAATAAATCTTTGTACTTTGACGTCCCTCTTTCAAGAATGCAAATTCACAACATTGACAAATATTCTTGTCTAGATGAGTCCGGTACGGAGGCCGTGTTGCTCGAAGAGATGAGTATATCCTTTGCAAACATCATTATTACTTCAGCCACAAGAAGTCCACTGTTGAACGTAAGAATTTCCAAAATTACCGATTGTAAGAACTTATACACAGAAAGTACATTATACAATATCTTACTAAAAACTTAAACAACTTCTATTATGATTAAATGGAATAGTTGGAAATTAAAACAAATGACATATTATTACGAAAGTGTTCAGCCGACCAGATAATTTATATGAAAATGTTGAAATTTAATTTCGAATTTCCAGCTTTAATCCAATTGGAAAAGTTGTTCATATTGTAAGCCTGAATCACCTCTTAGAGCATCGAACAGGGTTTTATTAACATATTGTATATCATGTTGGAAGTCAGAACGTCAATCCAATACCGAATATTCCCGCCATCAGCCCTGTTAAATTGCAGCTCACAGGTGTCGCTTGATGTATTGATGGAGATATATCAATCTTTTGCACTGTTTTGTGCATAGATTTTATCCACTACAATCTTGGTTGTCGTCCTCAATCCTAAGCGGCGCTTTATCCAAAATAAAAATTATTACATCTTAGTCAGAACTTTACTCCAATACCTTAGTCAGAACTTTAATCTTAGTCAGAACTTTACTACAATACCGAATATTTTTAATTCTAATAGATATGTCAATCTCTAACCGTACCAATAACAGCAATAAGCATAGAATTTATCCACTACAGTCTTGGTTTTCGTTCTCGATTCTAAGCGGCGCTTTAACCCAAAATGCAGCCAGCGACCTTGCCAACATGCCACATGGGCATGAATTTTTAGATTTATAAGTTTTTTTTATGTTAAAAGTAGTTTAGTGTATTAGTTTTATTTATTGATAGAATAAGATTTTTTTTTATTTATCACATGTTAAACCATTATTATTTTCTAATTACAAATAAATATATAAAATGACCCAAAATAATATATTGTATTTTGAACTTAATCAGAACTTCAGTTCAATACCGAATATTCTTAGCTTCATCGCTGTAAATTGCAACGCACAGATGTCGATTGATAGATCGATGAAGATATATCAATCTATATCGCTTCATCAATATACTTAGAACCTATGTACTTCAGTCTTAGCTTTCGTTCTCAATTTTAAGCGGCTCTCTATCCAACATACGAGTAACATTTGTATTTTGAACTCAGTCAGAACTTCAGTCCAATACCGAATATTCCCGGCACAAGCTCTGAAAATTGCAGCTCACAGGTGTCGCTTGATGGATCGATGGAGACATATCAATCTGTAACACTTCAGTATCTGTATTGTGCATAGTATCCACTAGAGTCTTGTCGTTTTAGATAACGTTAATCTACGTTAACTTAAGCTTTATACAACTGAGATAATTATAATTTATTCCAACTTCCCAACTAATATTATAAATGCGAAAGTGACTTTGTTTGTTACGCTTTCACGTCCTCTTCTGAACCTACACATAGGTTAGGGTACTGAAAAGGACATATATCACACGGGCGAAGCCAGGGGTAAATGCTAGTAAATAATATGAATAAAATATTGTCTTAGTTTTCGTTATCAATTCTTGGCGGCTTAACCCAAAAGTGCAGGGAGTGGAGCGCACCCGAACACCAAGTCTGAGACCGGGGGTGCAGGTTAGTTTCCTTGTTTCAGAAAGCATTGGAACTAACTTGGTCAAGTTGGTAATATGTCCAAAATTCATACACACATATTATTTTTAATGAATATATGTACATCATTAATTAATATAATTTTACAAATTGTAATAAATACTTATGTATAAGCATATCCTTTCAGGCACGTAGGGACCAAAACTGGACTGAGTTTCTTTCGGCATTCAGCATTGGTCTTACCGAAACGCTAGTAGTTTTTACATTTTGCAAATTAAAAAAAAATATGACATTCGAAAAGCGATACACGATATCCAAAACATTATGTGACGGCTACATTCCGGAGTTTGAAGACGTTCTTAACATTCTTTAAATTAAACTCATTTTCGAAAAAATTTCCGAAGCTTTCAAAAGATATGAAGTTTTTTATGTTGTGTGCAACATATAAAACTCCATATCTTATCCGGTACCAAACGGACAAATGCTTCCTAAAAACGTCACAAAAATTGGTCTTTACTAGTCAAAACATAATATCGCCAAGTTAAGAGAATCGAAATGCCGTAACTTGTTTGTTTCTTTGTTTGTAATATCTTTCTTGTACTAAAAGAAAACACAGAACAAATAACATAGTATAAAGGTAAAAGTAAACATACAATGGCGGACTTATCCCATAAAGGAATCTCTTCCAGTCAACCTGCCAAATGATCGAGAGGAGTATACCTACACTTCCTCTCCGGATGTAAGAGATTCGCTAATGAAGCGCGCTGCCATGTAATATTCGTACAATAGTCTCCAAATACTATCTAATACATCGGAAAATCGCGTTGGGACGACGGTCTATTAAGCGACTGAACCTGTCTATCAACGATTTATGTACAGTTTAATTACAAAGGACTATGATTCAAAGTAAATTAGACCGTAAAGTTGATTAGTTTTGGTTGTGATTGCCGTGTGATGACGTAACAATAGCTGGCTGAAGGTTGTGGTCGTCTTTGCGCACCGCGATGTTTCGATGGCCTAGTTTAGTGCACGGCGGGGTTTAGATGAACTTAGTAGAAGTTATATCTACCTAATATGGTTTAATCGTAACCTCAACTTGTATTCCATTTCTTTTTCTTCTTCTTTCGAGTAGTAGATGGCTAGTTTTATTTTTGTCTTGACAAGAAATGACACTAAAGCATGTGTGCACGTAAACCGCTTACGGCTAAGTGTGGGTGTCTGGACGTGTGCGGGGGCAGCTAGAGGTGCGTGACCGCCACGGAACTGGCTTGTTTGAGGGCTGTCTGTGTCGTGTTTGCGTCTCTCGCACGTCTCGCACTGCAAGCACGAAGTGAGTAGAGAGTGACTACCACAGATATAGATTGAGATAGAAGAAAGAAATGTACGTACTTTGCGTGCCGAAAAGAAGACTCGACGTCTGCTTTTCTCGCCGCGAAACTCAGTCCGTTTTCGATTACTGTCCGCGTAAGGCATAGATTTAAAAAACAAAATTTCGTCTCTGGCGTAAGGAGTAAGGTGTCACGTTTTACATACAAAATTACGTTTCGTGCTCTAACCATGAGGGTTGATGGATATAGGGGAAGAGGTAGGCCAAAACAGAGTTGGATGGATTGATAGGGATATGAAGGAGGTAGAGGTGGATGGGACATGGTAGGGAATAGAGAATTGTGGAGGAAAAAGACATATTGCGCCGACCCCAGATAATGGGATAAGGTAAGGCGTAAGGTAAGGGGTTGTAAGTTAGTACGGAATAGATTATTAGTCATCATCATCATCAGGTTTTTTAGTCTCCACTGCAGGAGCACGACCCTCTCTGAGCTACCAGAGCCATATATAAGCTTGAGTAGTCAGAGGATTTGGCCTACACTCTCCGCGCTGGCCAGACGTGTTGGAGAGGTCTCTATGATGTTTATAAGCTTAGTTTAGCTTGTTTTTCCTTAGTCGCTTTTTACGACATCCACGGGATGACTTGGAGTGGTCCTATTCTACTCTGCCGGGAGCACACGGCGCCAAGTCAGAAAGCCGCATTTCTGTCTTAGGTTATACAATAAATTTCTGTTGGATTCGACTTCCTCATTTAATATATTGTAACGTATTCTCCTTTCTTCTGTCAGTTCTTATCGATATTTTGAATCGAATAATAACAATATTATATTACGCGATGCCTAGAATCGGTTTGCCGTGTCCTATTCGATGCATAAGAATCGTATTCGCGCGGCGTATGTCTTCCAACTATAGATATCAGATGCTTCCAACACTAAACTACAGTCGTGACGTCTAAGTACCTACGCAAAATGTTACACGCTCGGTCTCCATATAAATCGTCGAACATATTCCTTCTATCTCGATATATTTCTGTGGTGACTCTGACTACCTACGCGTTATCAACCCTAGCGCTAACACGGCTAGACTTACGAGGCGCCTGGAAGCGCATGTCTCTATACAAACGGAAATAAGAAATTGTAGCAAGATTTGATAAGTTTGGAGAAAAATTAAGCATTCAATCAATTAATCTCATTATAATCTACGTACGTTTCGATACAGCTTGGTAAAATTATCAATGGTTTGAGAATTATAAGCCTCTCAAGATTTCCATACAAATTTGAAAAGGCTTATAATTTTCAAGCCATTGGTGTTACCATACTATCTTGCTGTGCTGTCTATATAGAAATATACATAAAACAATGTTCACTTGAGCTATTTTTAATGCTCAGTCAAAGTCAAGTAAATCAGGCAGCTTGAAAACACTGACACAAGTGATGGACACTGACACATACGAAAAACAAACCATGGTAAATATTAAATTGGATTTTCCACCGTGAACAGACAGACACTAAAATCGGTCAAGTACGGTATGGACTCGCGCACGAAGGGTACCGTATCATTATAATTAGGTTCTAAACAACATTAGACTATCGAGCAGTAAAGGAAAAGAATCATGTTTGTTGTATGGCTTCCCCCGTAAATATTTAAATTTATCTGATTTTGATTTAATTTATTATATTAGATATAAATATTCTGTAAATACTTCAAGAGTCTTCCTATTGCCGTTATTAATATCGAGCAAAATTGCATTGCATTGGATATGTATATACATACTTATTTATTTTATTCAGTTTTTAGTATTTGTTGTTATAGTGGCAACAGAAATTCATAATATGTGATTTCAACTGTCTAGCTATCGCAGTTTATGACATACTAGCAGTTAATCGCGGCTTCACCCGCGTGATATATATAGCCTCAAAAACTAATATAATATGACATAATAGCCTGGTGACAGGCAGACAGACAGACATCGAAGTCTCGTGAATAGGGTCCCGATTTTACCCTTTGGGTACGGAACCCTAAAACCGGTATTGACGGGAGTTCAACGAACCTACATCCGCGCAAAATGGAAAGCTTAATGGAAAATGCAGCGGATTCGCATCCAACACATGTCGTACGTCCCTCAAATATAATTAGTTGCAAAATATAGCACCTTATCATGTATCATCATTGACGTGTACAATTTAATACAATCTAGAGTTGCGCTCAACTATACATAGATGGCGCATGGTGCTGTTTTTAAGAGAAATTAATCATTACCACTAACTACTGCTACATAAGCATGTTCGATTTTAGCACTTGTTAAAATCTAAATAAATGCGTAGTATCCTTGTATGAATTAATATAGTAATAAATATTATTATTTAAAAAAATGTATACCATAATATACAGGGTACAGTACTAAACTTTAATGACTCCGCCACCTCAAATACTAAAAATGTCAAACGCATCCGATGGTCTGGCGGCGCGCCATACTAAATTAAACTTTGAGGTATAAAATTATACCGTTATTTGGCCGTGTGGTTTCCGGCAGAATAGAATAGGACCACTCCAAGTCTTCCCGTGGATGTCGGAGAAGGCGACTTAGAAAACACAAGCTAAACAAAGTTCATAAACATCAAAGAAACCCGTATGATCAGCGTTGAGAGTGTAGGCCAAGTATATTATATGGCTCTGGAAGTACAGAGAGGGTCACGCTTCTGCAGTGGGGGACTTAAAAAGAACTGATGATGATTTTTTTTTCTTTTTTTTTCGAATGTCTAAGTGGCCAACACTGGTGTCAGATTTTTCAAGCTGCCTAAAGGCATCTGATATACTCGTAGCTTAACGACTGCCATCAACGATGACAGCCGGGACCAACGGCTTAACGTGCCTTCCGAAGCACGGAGGAGCTCGATATATTTCATGCCACTTGCGGTCACCCATCCAAGTAGGGACTGCGCCAGGGGTTGCTTAACATACGTAAGCGCTCATAGAGCTCACACCCACTGGACCATCGGCTCCTGATGATGATAATGATGATATAGGTACTGTTATTATATACACAGTAAGTACTAACGTTTTTCTACGCTTTCATTGAGACCACGAGGCCCTAGAGAGACAACCCTTGAAACTATTTTATGAGCTACCGTTTACTAATGTGAAAATGAAGTTATACTCAGCGTTTTCGCCAAAAGTGGCAGTTTTTGAAAAAAACGCTAAGAAAAGCTTCACGTACTCACCTAAAGCATTACGGCAGATTTTTAGTTCGGAGCACCAAGTGTCTTAAAACTCATTGAAACCAAAAAAAACTTATAAATTTTTTATACGCTATTCGATATTTAAGTCGTATTTATAATTATCCTGAAATATTATTATATAAATAAATAAATAATATTTATTTCGGACATAATCCATATTTTGTTAGTAGACTTAACATAGTGTTAGTAACAGGACATAATTATAAAACCACACAATACAAAATATTTTACTAACAGTGAGGTTCCCACCCTCTGGCCATCGGTATCTTTATATCCACCTCAGTATGAAGGCGCATACAGTGGCCCAGTAGTGGGGAGTCCCATCTGTCAGATAACACGCACAGAATACTATTTGAGCTAGCCCGTAAACAATTAATATTATTATATATTATTACTCCATCGAGCTTTTTTAGTTTTGGTAATAAAGTATTGTTTGGTGCAAAGGTACTAATTAACTAATAATGACATAAGCTATAAAACTTCTAAGCATCATATCTAGAAAATCTGGCTTACTACAAATATGATTTTTTTACCTTTATAATCGGCAATATATGTTCTATAAAACAAGGCATATTACATTCAATGACGCTAACTTTTGTTCTTTACTAAAATGATGTATGGGAAGCTGCCGTAGCTATTTATGCAGATGTTCGTAATAAATTAGTTTAAAGGCTGAGAATAGTTATTACTTATTCGTAGTCCGAAGGGTTATTCAAATAAATAAATAAATAAAAAGCCATTTATTGCCATACATTACAAGGTAATATTACCATACGTTAAGAATATGTACGCAGGCAAAGGAATGCCTCAGCTTGTGCTGCCTCAGACAGGCGTCTTAGGCAGCGCTGATTTTCAGGCACCCCTTCTCCCTAAGAAAATAAATAAATAAAAATAAATATTCAAATAAATCATTTGAATGAAAACGGCTACAAGGAATTAGATAACGCTTCAAACTAGTTTATGAACTAATTGTTCATTATAAAAAACCGGCCAAGTGTGAGTCAAACTCGCGCAATGAGGGTTCCGTACAATATGCTTCGTGAACACACACACAATGTGCAAAAAATGTTTTATTCAATTGACTAGCGCCATCTAGTAGTGTTTTAGTGAACTATTTCTCTAGATGAACTTATTATTGTGAGTTTACCACTTAATTTTCAAGTGATAGAATTCTTATTATTTTTCCTGTAATCTTCAAGGAATGAACTATCTTTTGTAATTTTTTTCAAAATTTTCGGCTCAGTAGTTTCGGAGATCAGGGGGGGGAATGGTCAATTTTTGCCTTCTTTCGTGAATAAAATCAAAAGTATTGATTTTACCCGAACAAAAAAAAATATTTTTGAGATCCTCATAATGAGCCCTTTCATTTGATATATAACACAGTAAGGTTTGCAAAACTTTTTTTTTAATTTTGTAATTGGGCCCCTCAAAATGACCCTTATTTCAAAAAAATCTTTATTTACTTTGCACATTCGTGTTTGGGTCATAGGATTACACTATCTTACCAAATTTCATCTAATTTGGTTCAGTAGATTCGGAGAAAATCGGCTGTGACAGACGGACGGACGGACAGACAGACGCTCGAGTGATCCTATAAGGGTTCCGTTTTTCAACTTTTGTACGGAACCCTAAAAAATAAAAAGAGAGAGACATTGTTGTTTTTTGTAACATTTTTGTCATAAACGGCCACTTTTGGCGCAAACGCTAAGTTCAAGTTTACGTTCTCACTTTAACCTGTAAACTGTTTATAAGTAGTTAAATAGGTTATCCAGCCCCCGTAGCATGGCTCCCGCGGCGCCGTTTATATCGCGCGATAAACTATCCACATCTCGCTCTGCAGTATTGCGAAAAACAAGATGGCGATAGTCGATAAACGTTGTCGCGCGTGCCATGCTACGGGGGCAGCCCCTAGGGCAGCCCCCGTAGCATGGCTCCTGCGACGCCGTTTATATCGCACGATAAACTATCTACTTCTCGCTCTTCGGTATTGCGAAAAACGAGATTTCGATAGTAGATAAACGTTGTCGCGCGTGCCATGCTACGGGGGCAGGGCCTTGACGAAAAATTTTTCGGATTATATACCCATCTTTTTTTAAATGTATTATTTAAAATGGGGGCCAGCACTGGAATCATGTATCCCTTACGAACAATATCATCATCATCATCAGGTCTTTTTTAGGCTCCACTGCATTATCTCAACTCAACCTCTCTGTATTACCACAGCCAGAGCAGTCAGAGGATTTGGCCTACATTCTCCACGCTGGCCAGACGGGTTGGAGAAGTCTCTTTGATATTAATTTATAAGTGTTGCGCTTGTGTTACCTAAGTCATCTTCTACGACATGGACAGGAAGACTTGGAGTGGTCCTATTCTACTTTGCCGGGAACCGCACGGCACCTACATATACGACACATACTCATACGTACGTGAGATATTCGCCCGAAATTCCTCAAATATGGAATATGTCATATAAATTTCAGCTGGCGTTGTGCCAAATGGCGTACTTACTTTGTATGTTTAATAGGTCACGGCAAGTTTGTGTGACACTAAATATGAGCCATTGCTGCGCCCGGAACGGTCACGATAACGTATCGCAAACAAAACTACTAACATTTTGATATGCTTATACACAATATTATTCTTACAGCAACAATCGAGGAGCCCGATGGTCCAGTGGATGTGAGCTCTATGAGCGCTTACATATGTTAAGCAACCCCTGGTGCAGTCCCTACTTGGATGGGCGACAGCAACGTGGCATAAAAATATCTCGAGCTCCTCCGTGCTTCGGAAGGCACGTTAAGCCGTTGGTCCCGGCTGTCATCGTTGATGGCAGTCGTTAAGCTATGTCAGATGCGTTAAGGCAGCTTGAAAAATCTGACACCAGTGTTGGCCACTTACACATACGAAAAACAAACAAACAGCAGCAATTTGCATATAATCTTTCATTATCATCATCATCAGGTCTTTTTTAGCCACTGCAGGAGCATGACCCTCTCAGTACTACTACAGTCATACATATCGTTTGTTGCCCGTGTTACTACCGGTCTTAAGAGGGTATACTAGCAGTGCGTTTTCCATACAAATGTATTTCTCTATTTTCTCGCTGAAAACTCTTCTACAAAAACGGTTATTTTGAAAAAATAAAAAATAGGGGCGCACTTTTTTTAGTACTAGATTTAATGAAAAAATAATTGAGGCTCTAGAATCAATTTTCAGCGAGAAAATAGAGAAATACATTTGTATGGAAACCTTATTGAAAAAATACTGCTAGTATACGCTCTTAATACTAGTAGTAACATTAGCCAGGGCAGTCGAAGGATTAGGCGTGCACTCTTCACGCTGGTCGCTGCGCTTTTCGCTACAGAGAGCGTCATGCTCCTGCAATGAAAACTAAAACACATCTGATGATGATGTCTTATATAAATTCTTGTATAAGTCCTACCAAGACAACATTTTCACGCCTATTTTACAAAAGACAAAGTTTCAGAGAAATGCACCGACACAGTCGCTGTTTTTGCGTCCAACCACATTTCGTAACAATTCTCTCCACAACATACCTAGCAAACAAAGCCACGTAGCCGCGGAAGGAAATAACGAGGTTACACAACTGGCGACATCATCTTCAAAACATATATACTACTAACATTTTATAGAGGAAAGATTTGATTGATTGTTTGTTTGTTTTCAGTGGAAAAGACTCCAAAATAATTGGACCGATTTTCAAAATTCTTTAACTATAGAAACTATAACTGCCTCCGTGGTCCAGTGGTAAAGGCGTTTGCCTGTTGACCTGGGGGTCGTGGGTTCGATTTCCACGGAAAGCATACTGGTGATGCGGGAAGATGAATTTTGAACAAAATGTTTGCGAATCCAAAATTAAGAGCTAGCGGCTAGCACGACTGCGGCGCGGGCGCGTTTTCGCGAGGCGGCAGGTACTTATCAAATACCGACAGCAAACAAAGGCGCGCGTCCACATACTTTGTTAAGTTGTTTCCAATTTGGTTAGAACCTTAGAGTATCAATATTGATACTCTAAGGGTTAGAACATTGCAGGCATGAATCACCTGATTGTCTGATAAAAAGATGATTTCGTGTTTCGGAAGGCACGTTAAGCTGTTAGTCCCGGCTGTCATCTGGTAGTTGTTAAAGGAACCACGTCAGAGACCAAGAGGTGATTCCGAAGAACTTTGACACCAGGGTGTGCATGGTCGATCTGAAGAAACGATGATGATGACCTAAGCTAATCTATCTACTGGTGACATAGGCTGTAATTTATGCCGACGAACTGGCGGGAATATTGCTAGTCAGCAATAAAGTGGAAGGATTTGATTGTTCGTTTGCATTGAATAGGCTCCGAAAATACTGCAGCGGTTTTCAATATTGTTTCACTAATAAAAGGCTCTTTAACTGCGGGTTATACCTCTATAGTCTGTTATTTACGCGAACAGAATTGCGGGAAAATTGCTAGTGACGAATAAATTTTCACGCATCAAAAATATATTAGCTACAAAGACTGATATATGTTACCCTGTCAAAATTTACATTATGCACATGGAGATATATGTACTACGTACTTATACCTCCGCGATTATACATTAACATTATATTTAGAGTTATATTTAGAGAGAGCAACGGGAAAATAACGTATCGTATTTAACGTTTTCTCGACGTTTCATACGAACTAGAGTTGCGCTGCAACTTTATAGCGTTACCGCTGAGGATACAACCGGAGATCTTAGATTTTATAAAACCTATATAGAGTCTATATAGCTAAAAGTTTAGAAAAAACTAGTGTCCAACTCATAGTCGGTCGCGCACTCACACACAGCTACCAATTTGACGGATTTTGAAGGCATAAATTAACAGGACGCGTGTGATAACACAAAGCAGTCACGCACACAAGCATTGAAAAATTGGCTAGTGTTTTAATCATTGAAATAAAGTCAAGACGGTGTCTAGAGAGTAAAAGGATGCTGCACTTAAATGTGTCAGGACATAAAGGAAAGGGAAGGCCGAGAAAGTCGTGGAGGGAATGTGTGAGGAATGATATGAAGGAACGGGGAGCTAGTGCCGATATGGTTGGTACCTAACAGGAAACTTTGGAGAGAGTTGACATAAGTAAGTAAGCAACATACAGGGCCGACCCCAAATAGGGAAAAAGCAAGGAAGAAGAAGAAGACGTTGTCTAGAGAGTATATAGTTAAAGCCGGGAATACGCTCGGATGATGATGATGATCTGTACCGACTATATTTTTTTATGTGGCGTAACTTGTTATCTCACTAGTCTAGTGCCTGTCAAAGTTTCTCCCGCACTTGCAATCTAGCCGACTTCCAGATGGTTCCAATTATATCTCCTAAACTACTTCGTCAAGTAAGGCACTGGTTTGAAATGGGCTAGAGGCTAATAGCACTCAATGCAACCCTAAAACTGATATTGTTATAACATACATACACGTTAAGCCGTTGGTCCCGGCTGCCATCTAGTAGTCGTTAAAGGATCCACGTCAGAGGCCGAGAGGCGGTTCCGAAGAGAAGAAGTGTCAGAGACACCAGGGTGTGCATGGTCGATTGACCGTGTCACCTACACGAAATGATGATGATGAACATACATACATATTGTCACTTCTTTTTCTATTGCGGGATAGACAGGGCCCAGGTTTAGATGACCTAAAGGCCGCGTTTAGTTTGTTGTTACAGTAATTTTTTGATTGTACGTACGTATTGCTCGAAATACTATGTTGTAATAGCAAATCGATACCACATTCTTGGGGTTTCATACCTAACAGTAGTAACAACCTTCCATTTTTAGGGTTCCGTAGTAAACTAGGAACCCTTATAGTTTCGCCATGTCTGTCTGTCTGTTTGTCTGTCCGCGGTTTTACTCAGAGACTATAAGTACTAGAAAGCGGTAATTTGGTATGGGTATGTATATTAATTATGGCAAAAAAGTGGTGGAAAAAAGGGGTAGCTCCCATACAAGTAAAGTGGGGAAGTAATTTTTTTTCTCCACTTTCGTTAAAAATGTCTTTGAAAAATATTGTGAGGTTGAGAACACCATTTTTCGATTAAGGGATCCGTTTCCGAAATATTTGATTTTAAAGTGCAAATTTTTGTAAGAGGTAGGTGTCCCCCTACTCTATCAGCTAAACGGTTGTATATGGATACGTGAAAAAAATTACAGCAGTAGTATATATACTGAAGTTGAAAGGAAAACTATCAGAGCTGAGTACTAAGTGCAAACTAAAAAGTTATAGGCAACCAACTTATAAAATGTACTGGGAAATGTAAAATTTTATACAATTTTCATTGTTAGATGTTTTTGGTCATTAAACTGTGAGGTGCGAGTGTAAACAGTGTGAACTCAAAGTTGTCATTCGCAACTACGGAACCCTACACACTTAAAAACACTACTGATGTGGCAAAAAATTAAAGCCTGTGTCAATTGGATGGAAGTAAAACGTGTATACAAAAACCATAAGACGATTTTTCGATATCTATGATAAAAACAGTGCAATCCCGACAATAATCCACTAATACGGTTCACATTCCTCCTTTTTCGAAGCCTTTTAAAAATAGTGGCCATTGAAAATGGAAGTTCTTTCATTCGCGCAACTAAAAGAAAAACCAGGCGCAATTTGATTGAATGGAAACAACTTTATATCCCCTTTTCTATTCGGTTAGTTATGTGTGGCCTATTTCAGTCAGGGTGACTCATAGCTCCGGTGAACGGATTCGAATGCGATCGATTGGAAGCATCATTAAATCGTAGTTGGAACGACAAAGTTAAGGCCAGGTTCTCCGGCCACGGCCATGTCGTCTGCCATAGTTCTGATTGCACCGCGCGATCTTAAAACTCGCGAAAAAAGAAAAAGGGATGTTTTCTAATGTTTCCTCGATTGTTACACATTAAAGTAAAATTAATTTAATACAATTTTAAACACAATTAAAATTCACTTTTAGTAAATACAGTTTTGACAACCGACAGCCTTAGCTCATACAATAACGAGCATTTTGACATCATTATCAGTTTAAAAATGTTAAGTATAATACTTGAAAAATGCATCTTTCGTCAAAAGTAGACCAATGTTTGTTATTTTATTTCATCTATTAAAGCAATTCAAATTATGTAAATATAATGACCGACAGCCTTAGATATCATCATCATCATTAAAGATGAGAGCTGGGCAATTTTCGGTGGAGCTTCTTCCATTCCTCGCTTTCATAGGCCAAGACACACTTTCTTGAAACAAATAAAAGAAAAAAATTACGTTGCTACTTACAGAGAAGCGAAAAAACTGTCGGAAGCCTTATATAACGTAATAGAAATTAACTTATTTTTTTTCGGACACAGCTTTTTCCCAAACGAAATTCAGGAGAACAGCGCCTTAAATATCATAGTTGGAACTTCAAAGTTAAACCTAGCTTTTTGCGGATAACCAGGTCAAAGTCAATGTCAAATAATTTATTCATCGTACGATGTCTAGGATATTTTCATTTGGTGAATATTAACTGTCACTATACTGACAGTTTAAATCATACAAAAGCATATTCAGTCAAAGCTATAATATAAAAATGAATATGTTGTTAACTTACCTTGCGGGAAAGCGGTAAAAGTTGTGCGGGAAAATTTAAAAAGTTTCATACCAAAATTCTCCCGCCTGGCAATTAGGCTATTTCCATAGAGCACTGCTCAGTGCTTAAGCAACCAAAGCGCAAATCTCAAGAGCATCTGAACCGATTTTGCTAATTCTTTTTTTAAGAAAGAAAAAGAAAGAAAATACTCTTTATTGCACCATTATAAAGAAAAAATAAATTATTAAGAATATTTCTTGAAGAACGAGGATGGTTCTTACGGAGAGAAAGAATTATATGTACCACGGGCGAAGCCAGGGCGAACTGCTAGTTAGTAAAACAATTATCAAGTTAAATGGGCAGCAAAATCGATTCTGTGGTTGACGTGGTATTTAAATAAAAGTTCGTGAGGTTAAAGGTCGTAACGCAAACTAGTAGTTATAATTGATATCAAAATCAACTAGTGTCCCCTACAAAAAAATTGGCCAATTGCGACTCGGGCCCGCCTATGTAGGGTTCCGTAAAATTATAGAGATATTTTACTCTATAAATTTTCACCAGCAAAGGTTACTCATTAATCTCGTTCAAATTATTTTTGTTGCAAGAACGAGATCTAAAGCATATGTATCTGCTTTTGATTATTCACTTTTTTTAAATTTAACTTGTTTTAGAAAACTCTATATCATTTTTAAAGACCCGCACGTATTTCAACGTTTACAAGTTTGGAGTTCAACTATATAGTATAAATAGTTTTAAAAAAAATGAATGTGACATACGGACAGACGGATATAACGAATCTATAAAGGTTCTTTTTCGGCTACGGAACCTTATAAATTGTTACTCGCAAACCTTTAAATGTATTCTTTATCTCCAATCATTTGAAGCAGTGTATTCAGAAGATTGGCTTGTCACGCTGGCCAGACGGATAGCAGAGGTTTCTTTGATGTTTAGCTCGTTTTTCCTAAGCTCCTAATTACGATACTTTGCACCAAACCTGCACTTTAACATAAAACCATATTTATTTGATTATGTAACAATTCACGCACGTAAAAGTCATGTACTGGTCGACATGTTTCAACCTCATCCGGAGGTCTTCCTCGAATGTGAATCAAGATGCGCGCCCGATACACAAACTCAAGTGCGGATGAAACAGTTTCAAAACTCATTGTAGAAACCAGGCTTTTTCTTCACGTTTTCTTTTCTAAGTTCGCCGACTAGTTTCAGTTACTTCTTCTTATCGTATCGGTGGCTCAAAAAGTTTGTTACTAATACCATGTGGTCTCAACGCCTTAATTGTACGATTTGTTCTCAGAGACTCGCATAGATGGCGCCACTCGAAACTACACAACTTCTGATATCTATGTACACAACATTGTATCTACCATAGATATCAGAATATTTAGTATCTACCGTATTATGAGAATATAAAAACATGATTCACAAAATATATCTTATTTAAAATCAAAACAATATTTTAGACATGATATTTTAAAATGACACCGTATATTTAGTAAGTTAAAGGCTAACGCAGATTAGCGCCATCTAGTATCGAGTAGCAAGCAACTCTCGTGCGCCATACATTCGCCGGCTTTTCGCAACCTTAATTTGGTCCAATATTTTTGTATGTGATGGGAAGTTTATTACGTTAGTATTATATTGTCTTTGCTAATACCATCAATGCTTTGAGGGAAATGTAATCGACTTGTCGACCCCTAACTCTCACGCCGATGATGGTCTGCGTAACGAACCGCTTCGAGTCGGCAGAGCCGATGAAATAAAAAATGAGTAAAAACCGGTTTTCATTAAAAAGTTATCTCGCGTAAGTTTTAATATTATTAGTTTTAAAAATGCTTCAACGAAGTTAAATAAGTTGTTATGAAGCTAAAGTAACAACTTTATCTTCTAAATAACTAAAGAATGCTGGGCGTTTAGTTTTACTCCCGCAAAATTTGAAGAGTTATGCATAACTATTAAGGGTAAGTATGCATTTTAGGAGTCCAGTGCTGCCTTCATTTGAAGTACAACGAATATATCAATTAATATTTGTTTCTTATTATAGCCCTAGATAATCCTTCTGTGCTACTGTTCATAATTTTATAAGAAATATAAAAATAAATTTTAATAAGTGATTTGACGTGAAAAAGTGCCTGCAAGGGCCTATTTTCTGAATAAACGTTTTGAATTTTTGATTTTTTTTTTTATGTGAAATTATGAAGCGTTTTTGTCAAAAACGGACACTTTTGGTAAAACGCTAAGATAAGCTTAACGTTTACCCTTTAAACTGTAAACAGTGGTTCATATAATAGTTTGAAGTGTTATTTTAGACCTTTATTTCCAAAGATATCTCCGTTTTCTTCCAAATGATTTATTTTAGTTGGGGGCAGTAGTGGACTCCGTTAAATTCATGTATGTGGGATTGTATTTTGAATGCATCTCTACGCTTATATTGCTTGAACGCGGCGATAGAATGAAGGGATGAATGGAAAAGGAACGAGTGAAGATTTGAATGAGCGGGACTCGGTCTCTCTCGCTACGGCACGCAAACACGACGGACGACGACTAAAATTTTGTAAGAGTTTTTGAAGAAATACAGTTTATTCTCCGACTTGCCACCTTATCTTTATCTCGAATCCCACATGTATGCCCCTTAACATTTTGCGGTTATGTTCCGAACAATTCCCTAGCACAAAGCGAACAAGTATGGTCAGTTTAAGAACTATTTGAGTTAATAATTAAATCGGCTAACTATCTAGCCGACATGTACGAGTAAGTATTATATCGAGTAAAGTTACGCTTGAATTGGTGACTCAACCCATCAATATGAACAACTTTGCCATATGACCAATAATGGGAACTCATATACAGTCATCATCAGGTCTATTTGTAGTCTCCACTGCAGGGCACGGCCCTCTCTGTACTACCAGAGCAATATATTAGCCAGAGCAGTCACAGGATTCGGCCTTTATTCGCCACGTTGGCCAGACGGGTTAGAGGTATCTTTGATATTTATAAGCTTTGTTTAGCTTGTTTTTCCTAAGTCGCCTTCTACGACATCCACGAGAAGACTTGGAGTGGTCCTATTCTACTCTGCCGGGAACCACACAGCGTATATAGCATATACAATCATCATCATCATCATCATCAGGTCTTTCTAGTCTCCACTGCAGGAGCACGACCCTCTCTGTACTACTAGAACCATTACTAGCCTGAGTAGTCAGAGGATTTGGCCTACACTCTCCACGCTGGCCAGACGGCTTGGAGAGGTCAGCATATACAATATGTAAGGGTAAACATAGTTATCCCTTATATCATCAAAGAAGCCCGTCAGTATGAAAACTTTTTCCATGGTATTTTGTCAGTTTGGCAAATGTCGGAATGTTGCTCATGGGGAAAATGGTACTTGCCATAATATAGCTGATGCCCGCGACTTCGTTCGCATGGACTTTATGACTCCGGCAGACAAATTTCGTAAATGCAGAACTTTAACCTGATTTTTTAGATTTCGACATCCTACAATGCCCTCAACCTATAAAGCGAACATCTCCAAAGGGCCTTCGGGAGGGACGGTGTTGCCAAAAGGGCACATCTTGGTTGCGAGTGACTCGGGACCGCTGGGCGGTAACTAGTAATATGAGCTAATCGTACTCTACGCACTTTATCCCAGTGTGACTCTGTAAAATTGGCGATATAAAATTAGACATGGTTCTGTGTCAGATATTCCAAATCATTTGTTTTTTAACCTAAACAAAAAATACTTATCAGGCTGAGGAACTTTTGCTACAGCGTCATTTTTATATTTGCTGCATCAGGTGTTCCATTTTCCAAAATCATTTATACCCTATGTTTTTCCGGTTTAATAGCTATATAGCAAAAAAGTTTTATTCTAATCCGTCCACTATTTCCGGAGATTATCGTGATCATACATACAGACAGACAGACAAAAATTTTAATTGTTTTTTTCTTTCTATTATTCTTTTTAAGTGCCCCTTTATCCATTTCAGTCAAAAATTCTAAATGTACAGACAAAATATTTTTACTGTTTTATTGTACAGGTGGCCCATTGATAGACGTCCAAAGGAAAAATTTAGATGCCTTACCCTAAGGGGTACGCGGATCACCCCTATGTACGTTACGCGATTTTTGTAGTTTAGGAAATATATTTTTTTTTAGGTTTTATTTAAAAATTTCCCTAAAGTTGGTTTTCATTTTTTATTGCTGCTGAAGATTTTTAAAAGATTTTGAGACTAATTTTAAGTCCCTGACATCTCATTTTTATTTAATTTTCAAGTGCTTCACATTTTCTCCTTTTTAATTAGAACAGTAATTTTAATCTTTAGATGAAATTTTGGAAAAGTTCCGTAATACCTAGGAATATTTTATTTTTTTTGGCAATAGCTGTTATTATGACAATAAATTATCACTTTTAAAATATAAAAAAAAAATTAAAGCCAACTTTAGGGAAAATTTTTAATATAAATACTGAAAAAATGATATCTCCTAAAATACAAAATATCGCGGAACTTTCATAGGGGTGATTCGCGTACCTTACCCTTAGTGGTACGCGAATCACCCCTATGAATGCATCTAAATTTTTCCTTTGAACGTCTATCAACGGGCCACCGTGTATGTATAGATTATGGTTTTTCATTAATGCCAATTAAGAATGGAATATTTTTCAAACACTCACGAGTAAACACAATATTTCTGGCGACACATCGTCGCGTCGAAAACTAAAGGTGTATTTATAAGACCGTAAACAAGATTATATATAAGATCGTATGACGGCCCGTCAGCTCCCGCGGATAACAAAGCAATGGCCATTATTAAAATATGAGGTGTCTTTACCTTCAGGTAATCCTGACTAATATTATAGATGCGAAAGTGAGTTTGTTTGTTTGTCATGCTTTCACGCCCAACCTACTGAACCTATCATCATGAAATTTTGCATACACATAGGTAAGGGTACTGAGAAGGACATAGGCTATATATCAATAGCTAGTGTAAATATAATAATGTATTCCTAATCAGTGCAATCTATTTTCAGCACTCCTCATGTTACGAACTCCTTAGTTTTTGTATATATTTTCCTTTTTATAAATATATTTTGCTATTGTTTTTACATTGTCAGTTTTATGTGGTTGTTGTCAATACAAAGTTTACCAAGGAAGTGCTTAATATTCATTTCTCGTCTACATTTTCGCCTTTTTATTTAGTTTTCATCTACTTACAGTTTGCCCGCCACACCTCATGTTCAATATGAGAAGTGCTGAAAATAGATTGCACTGATTAGGAATGTATAAATATTTAGCAATACCATGAACTTTATGACACTACGTGAGGTTGAGATTGTTGCAATTTTTGGAGATCTGTACCTTATTACTCAGACGGACTTGACATCTTTGACGCTAGGCTGGGCGTCATAGAAGTATAAACGATATTTTTTTTAAATCTATGCTGGGCGTCTTTAACTCAGCTGTCCGTGAATTGCTTTGTTCACACAATTGAATTGCCTTGGAGTGACCCAAAATATAAAAATATAAATTGTAACCACTAATAACTTTTTTTTTGTTTTAAGCTTTGTCGTAAATGTGCTGAGTGCTTTTGTTATTTGCTTGTTCTTTGATTCTGTTCTCTGTAATTTATTATGTATTGTTTTAATTGTAAGTAGTTTATGTTATTAGAAATTATTTAACCTCTTTGTGCGCTATAGGTATAGTGTTATTTGCTGTACAATACAAATTCGATGATAATCTGTTTAAGGTGCCTTTATATAAAAAAAGACGTCACTGTCCGTCCGTCTGTCACTAGGCGTTATCTTATGAACCATGATAGATGCTTTGATAGATGATGTATTTCTGTTGCCGCCATAACAACCAATATTAAACATATACCGTCTTATTATAAAACAAAGACTAACTTTAGTACCTAGTTTAAACCATTATCCACCCAAAACGAATTGACAATGACAGTTATAGAAACGTCAAAGTGATAACTGTTAACTTATTTTGGTCGGATAATGGGTACTAAAGTAAGTCCTCGTTTAATAATAAGATAAATAGGCTCCAAATCAGAAGGTATATATTCAAAAGCTCCCATACAACCATACGTGATTTTCTTGCTATTTTTGCTCCATATCCTAACTAGCTACCGCCCGCGGCTCCGCTCGCGTTATTATTCACTCAGGAACAGTATCTACCTCCGGGATTCAAGTCTCATGTCCTTCTGAATAGTCCAGATAAGGTGTTTGCAAAATTTCATGATGATCGGTTCAGCAGATAGGGCGTGAAAGTGTAATAAACAAACTTTCGCATATAAAATATTTCTAAGGACTATTTTTTTTTAAACAGCCGTTTTATTTCGGCTCTGATAGAAACTCACCGGCTCTGAACCATATAAATAATGTTGCCACTACTTAGGTAGGTACGTGGCAATGGCAACACAAGCTGAAGCATTCCTTTGCCAATTTGTTTACATATAAGAGTTTTGTTTCTTTGTTGTTAGAATATTTGTTAATTATATACTTATTATTAAAAACTATAAGAATTTACGCGATAGCGTGCTGGAACGTGTAAAATTACAAAAGTTAAAGGGCCTTGGAGCAAGAAATAAAGAACTGCTAATTAGTTGCGAGAGAAGTGTCTGCGTAACAAAAGCTTGTAGCTTTCTCAAAGCTTTCTTTGCGGGTGCAAAGTGGCTTAGAGAAACTGGCAGTCTCTACCCTTTGAACCCACTGTCGCTGGGTAATTCCCCGACACGTCATATGAAAGCTGAGAAAGCTTTCTCTTTCTTAACTTTTAGAAGAGTTACAATCATTTTGTGGTAAGCAATGTGACATAAAATGGCAAAAATCTCAGCTATCGCGGTTCATGAGATACATACATCCTCGTGACAGACGGATGGACAGACGGACGGCCTCGTTAATATGGTCCCTTTGGGTATGGAAACCCTATTTAATCATTGAAATAAAAACATGACGGAGTTTAAGAAATCATGCTACCACCAAACATTACAGAGTCGGCTATATCCCATTCAACGACTTCGCTAAATGACGTTCAGACAGGACGTTGAACGTTACATTCAACGACTTGACGAGTTGTCTTTTAGTTATTCAATTAAATATCGTCATTCAATGAACGCGCTAGTCATTCAATCAAATAGCTGATTCAATCAGATGACTGCGACATCTGGTTGTTCAATTCAATGCAATTCAATGTCGAGCTCCGTGGCGCAGCGGTCAACACGCTAGCCTGCGACACGGGGGTCCCGGGTTCGATCCCCGGTCAGGTCAGGATGGAAAAAGGTCTTTTTCATATTGACCTGGGTCTTGGATGTTTATCTATATAAGTATATATTATAAAATATAGTATCGTTGAGTTAGTATCCTGCGACACAAGTTCACAACTTACTGTGGGGCTAGCTCAATTTGTGTGATATGTCCCTATATATTTATTTATTTATCTACATAGAATTATATAGCCAAAGGGCGCAAAGCATGCATTTGACTCTCGTAGTACTAGTCACAAAGGTAATCAAAGCTTTTCGAACCCAGCCATGTGAACAGATATGTCCCGGAAAGCAATTTAATATTATTATAGGAATATCATTTTATGATTGGTGTTTAAAATGTAAATGTTATATCATCAAATGAGATAAATGATTTGAAATAAAATTTGCAGTTCGGTTAGGGGTTTTCGATGCGGTTCGGTGCTTAACTCTTCCAAATGTTAATGAGTAATAGTACTTTATAATTCAAGTGAGCTAAGCCATGTGGTCCCAACGCCTTAATCGTACGATTTGTTCTCAGAAACTCTCACAGAGGGCGCTGCCCATTGCTTTATAACATTGTATCTTCCATATAATGAGAATATGAAAGCATTTTTCACAAAATATATCTCATAAATAATTAGAACAATCTTTTTGGCTTTTTATTTTAAAATTACACCTCAGTTTTAGTAAGTTTTAGGCTAACGCAAATTAAATCAGCCACTCGATACTAGATGGCGGTAGTCTGCAGCGCCATACATTTGCCTATTTTTGCCACCTTAAGTTGGTCCAATATTTTTCTATGAGGTGGGCAGTCTATTACTCTAGTATTATATTGTCTATGGCTAAGCTAAGATCATGACAACACAACTTGTACTTTATATGGGATTTTATTTTGCATTCACAATGCTATAACTTGTGTTAAGAAAATTTTTAACACACCCTAGCAGTAGTAATAATTATTATTACAAATTTGCTTTGTTTCATAATTCCATAGATCCTTCTTTTTTAAATTTGTTATCTTTCATTGCCCGCGACTTCATCCGCGTGAGCTTCGCTTTTATAATTCAAGCGAGCCCTCATAAGTGTTTAACAATTTTTATTAGTGATCCGCCTAAATCCTAGACCCAGCCCGGGGGGGTAAAGACCTCCATGACCCCCTTGGATCCGCCGTTGGGTGTGACGTAGTTTACTTACGTAGTTTATTATTCCTAGGACGCTCTCGAAACTAGAGCTTTTTTTGTGTCTTCGCCTCGTAAGCTGTCACCATGCCAAACTTACATTAGGGTGATATTTATAAACATTGTCTCCCAAATGAGAGTAGGTACCTACATGTAGCACATACCTGAAACAAAGATAAACCCAACTAATATTATAAATGCGAAAGTGAATTTGTTTGTTTCTTACGCCTTCACGCCGTATCTACTGAAACGATCATCATGAAATTTGAATACACTTAGTTTAGGGTACTGAGAAGGACATAGGCTATATATCACGCGGGCAAAGCCGCAGGTAACAGCTAGTATTTTATACAAGGATTTTCAAGGCAAGAGTGAATAGGCATTAATTGAGTTCACGAGTACCACCCTATATTTGACACCAGTGTTGGCCACTTACACATACGAAAAAAAAAACAAACCATCAAAAACAACATAGAGGTGAAAAGCACTCAATTTATTCAATAAAAAAATTACACAAAAGACGCTGACTATCCCTGTCTTGCTCTTTGATATTACGGAAAACAAGATGGCGTTAGTCGATAAAAGTTGTCGCGCCCAGCTACCAGGCAACGCCCAAAGCCGAGGTCCGTCCCTCCAGGGACCCTTTGGTGATGTTCACCTTACAGGTTGAGGGCATTCGGCCCTCACCTCAAAAAGTCCGGCGTAGTAGCGAAAGCTCACTAGTTTGGTGAGGGCACTCTACGCTCACCTTAAAAAAGTACGGCGAAGTAGCAAAAGCTCACTGGGAGCCCTTTGCTGATGTGCACCTTAAAGCTTGAGGGCACTCTGCCCTCAGCACAAAAATTCCAGTGAAGTAGCTATAGTTAGTACTATTATTAATTCTGTGGCTATAGTTCAATTGGAGCTAGCTATGTAGTCTTTTTAAAAAAATTCAAGCTACGGTTGCGGTATACAAAATGCATTTACTACTACCACTACTACGTTCAAACATACCACGAGGCGATTTGTTAAAAAACCGACCAAGTGCGTGTCGGGCCACGCGCAGTGTAGGGTTCCGTAGTTGCGAATGACAACTTTGAGTTCACACTATTCACACTCGCACCTTACAGTTTAACGACCAAAAACGTCAAACATTGAAAATAGTATGAAATTTTACAGTTTATAAGTTGGTTGCCTATAACTTTTTAGTTTGTACTTAGTACTCAGCTCTGATAGTTTTCCTTTAAACTTCAGTATATATACTACTGCTGTAATTTTTTTCACGGTTCTATATATAACCGTTTAGCAGATAGCAACACTTACCGCACTTTAAAACCAAATATTTCGGAAACGGATCCCTAAATCGAAAAATGGTATTCTCAACCTCACAATATTTTTGAAAGACCTATTTAACGATACCCCACACAATGGGTAAATAGAGAAAAAAAAATTACTCCCCCACTTTACTTGTATGGGAGCTACCCTAAAAAAATTTTTTTTTTCAAGTTTTTATTCTACCACTTTTTTGCCATGATTAATATACATACCCATACCCATACCAAATAACAGCTTTCTAGTACTTATAGTCTCTGCGTAAAACCGCGGACGGACAGACAGACAGACAGACAGACATGGCAAAACTATAAGGGTTCCTTGTTTACTACGGAACCCTAAAAAACATTATTATTCAATTTTGGTTTCGGATGAAAAACTATCGAAATTGAATCGCAGATTTAGGCCTCTTGTCCATTACACGGTTGTTCAACCGTACGGTGTGTAAGCCGTACGGTTGAAAAAACGTGCTAGCTTGTACATGACACGGCAAAATCACCGCGCGAGACATTCATTTTATAAAAAAATCTCGAACAACGTATATAATCGGTCACGAATCCGTGCGTACGTCCGGCGCCGTCGACACACCCCGATAGACTGCCATACAACACTGGTGAAAATCACGCCGTGCGTAGACGCGGCGCGCCGAGGGGCAGTCACGGCGCACACGGCCGCGGCGCCGTGCCGTTGCGCCACCGTGCATGTCGACAAGCTCTTATAGTGATCCATACAACACTGACGACCGTGCCTACACGCGGCGAATGAATCGTAGATTTTCACGGCGAGAAACCGTGTAATGGACAAGAGGCCTTACGCTATTTGTTCAGACGGATAGCGCGAGCAGACAGCTAGACAGGTGGAAAGCCCAACATTTATATGTGAAACGAAATATTTTCAGGTCCGATCAATGTTTTTATTATATTCAGAGCGTCTACCATGAGTTCTCGTGAATAGTGGACAATGGGTGTCTTTAATTATATATACATTATTCAAGCATTAATCCTAACTAATATTATAAATGCGGAAGTGTGTTTGTTTGTGTTACGCTTTCACGCACTATCTACTGAACCGATCATCATAAAATTTTGCATATACATAGGTTCGAGTACTGAGAAGGACAATAGGTACCATACATCCCGGAAAAACTATTGTTCCCGTGAGATTTGGGACACACGAAATTTTACGGCAAAATAATACGCGGCAAGTTTATACGGCAAAATAATACGCGAACGAAGCCGCGGGTAAAAGCTAAACATAAAAATAAACCACTATAGCTAGTTTCAAATAAAGAAATCCCCGTCCAAAGCCGTCGTTTAATTACTACTTAGTTTTAAGAATCGGACACCAGTGTTGGCCACTTACGCACACGAAAAACAAACTATTAGTTTTAGTAATCCACGAACGGTCACAATAGTTTCGTGATAAATGTACAGGGCACACGAGTAGCCGAGCCCCAAGGAATTCCGGGCCCAGGAAGCTGGCGGAATCATAATATTTGTGATTTATGACTGTGTGTAGAGTAAAGTCCCAAGCCTGCTTAAATTACGTCATTTGTACAAGGCTGCATTTTTTATTGGAAAGGACTGTGTAGCTAGCTCCAAGTCAGATTTCGCTACTTCACCGTACTTTTGAGGTGAGAGCAGGAAGCCCTCAACCTGTAGGGAAAACATCAGGTTCCCAGGTGGGACGAACCTCGGTTTTGGCGTTGCCGCAAAGCTGTAATGAAAGAATGAATGGAAGAGTCTCAACTGCCTTCGTACTGGAGTAGGTCTCCGTAAGCCTAACTTAGCACAGTTTGGTTTTATTCGTCAATCCGAAGAACGTGACAACGTACTTCGGAGGTCAAGTCGATCAGAACATGCTTCATCTTGTTTCATGCCCATTGTGCCTTTACAAAACCATAATTTGAATGTGTGATGTATTGTTGTGTGAATCTTTGCCTTATTTCGAGTGACACTATAATATTTTAGTAGACATGTAATAGGTACGTGTTTTTTATTTCTTTTTAAAAGAAAATCTTGAGTTATAGGTCCATTTATTATAAATAAGTTGGCCTCCATGAAAACTACCCAGCTCTGCTGGAATGACGTCGATATGCGGGGGCAGGATCTTAGTCTAGTGGATTTATCTTGGGAATCAAACTTAGGACGAGGATACCCTTCTATTATTGTTGAGAAAGTGTTCGCTGCATATTATATCAGATTGAGAAGTTTTTCTTCCATATTTTAGGAAAATTATAAGAATACTGATTTTTAGGGTTCCGTAGTAAACTAGGAACCTTTATAGTTTCGCCATGTCTGTCTGTCTGTCTGTCTGTCCGTCCGCGGTTTTACTCAGAGACTATAAGTACTAGAAAGCTGAAATTTGGTATGGGTATGTATATTAATCATGTAAAAAAAGTGGTTAAAGAAAATTTTGAAAAAAAATTTTTTTAGGGTATCTCCCATACAAGTAATGAGGGAGTAATATATTTTTTTCTATACAAACCCATCGTGTTGAGTATTGTTAGGTAGGTCTTTAAAAAATATTGTGAGGTTGAGAACACCATTTTTCGATTTAGCGATCCGTTTCCGAAATATTTGGTTTTAAAGTGCAAATTTTTGTTAGAGGTAAGTGTCTCCCCCCTCTATCTACTCATCATCAAAATTTAAGAGCTAAGCTCTTGTCTTGTCCTCTCTATCTACTAAACGATTATATATGGATACGTGAAAAAAATTACAGCAGTAGTATATGTATATACTGAAGTTGAAAGGAAAACTATCAGAGCTGAGTACTAAGTACAAACTAAAAAGTTATAGGCAACCAACTTATAAAATGTACTCGAAAATGTAAAATTTCATGCATTTTCATTGTTACATGTTTTTGGTCATGTGCGATCGTGAAAAGTGTGAACACAAAGTTGTCATTCGCAACTACGGAACCCTACACTGCGCGTGCCCGACACGCACTAGGCCGGTTTTTATCTTTAAATTTTTAAATTATTAAAATTGTTCATTTTTTTGTATGAAACATTTTTCTTCTCTCTTTCCTGCAATCTGTGGGAGAGCTTTCCTAAAATGGGACGGAAGTATGTAACAGGAAACCGGCTTGTCAGAGAGTACGAACCAATAGAAAAAATATTGTCAGAGTTACATAATATTAGATAAGATTAGGATAAGGATATGTTTTTAATTTGGGGCAAAAGGTACTGGACCCCGAAAATTTATATATCATCTTAGACCGTCGCTCACGTAGTTGCGAAATTCAGCTACTATTAAAAGAAATTCCACCGTAATTTCGCGAACAAAACGTATTAACAAGCCTACGCAGAAATCGCTAATAAGATAAATAAAGATAAAATAAATTGAAAACGGTATTATTTAACGTATGAAAACTGGAATCGGGTTTTTGAAAGCTACTGTTTTTATTAAATTATGATAAAGCGTTAAGGCCTAGTTGGCATGACCACAAGGGCGCCTACGCATGTAAAGATATTTTTGTATCACTGTTTTTAAGGATTTATGAGAATAAAAAATATGAAAATCGCCATCTCACTGAAAGACAATTTCAATTAGATGACAAACTCAGCCTGATGAGATAAAAGAGAATTGCATTAGCAAATTTATGTTTACAAAACGCGTTAACGAGCTCACATAATGTCTACGCCCATCAGACCATATAAGGCATTGCATTTAATATTTTGTAAATTAGAAATCTATATGCACCCGGCACAATTTGCTCTTCAAGCAAAGTTACCGTACCACTTCACCGCAGAGGTCGACATTTTAATAATATTATTAGTATTTGTGTGCGACAAAATAGGAATAGGATGCTATACACCGGGTACCGAAAGACTGTGGCAAAAAAAAAAAAATATATTTGCGACCAGTCAAATACCCATAGATATCAGAATATTCAAATACCCTATTGTAACTACCCGTCGATTTTCTCGTTAAATCGCTGAAAAGAAGGTTTATTGGGTAAATTTAAAGAGGAAATTGGTTTATTGACTGCGATGAATAAATTATCGAGTTCGCCTCATTGTTGGTATTACTTAACTATTTATTTTGTTGGTAATACTAAGGATCACGCTTCGAAAGCTGGTTAAGCCGGTGGTCATGGCAGACACCATTAGTGGTCGCAGATGCCAATTCTTGTCATGGGCTGCCTAAGAAGATTCTTTAGTCGCTAGGGCAACGCAATTTTTTTGTTAATTTTTTTGTCGACCGTTAAAGGTTGCGCCAATCTTTGTTGCGAGTCGGATATTGGCTGCGAGGTGACGGTACGCGCCCCACCTTCCCGCGCACACCCTGCTTAACCTAACATTGCGTACTGCGCATCGACTCGCACGATGTTCGGATCCGCTGTAAAGTTTAGCGCGGTCTGTACCAAAAACCAACGTGTCTGTAATCGTTCAAGTTTTCACTACTATCGGCACCGGCACTGCCGATCATCGTGAAATTTTGCATGCACGTTGATATAGAGGTTCTCAACATAAAAACAAACAACTTTTGTTCTGTGACCAAGTCTGGAATCGAGAAAAATTTGAGTTTTTACGAGTACATACGTGGAATACCTACTGATCCAAAAAGTATAGAGAGTATTGTTCATAGAACACTTGATGGAACAAAAGTTTTACATTTTTATGTTGAGAATGTAAATTTTAATAATCATGTAATAAAAAGTGAATGATAGGAATCGAAAAATTGATGAGGAAGCAGGTACTATGTTACACTACCCAAAATTCTCTACGGGCAGCGAACATAATCAACAATTTGTTGGAGACTAAAAAAGACCCGATGATGATGATAATGGAAGTCAAGAATGAAGTACATATGAAAAAGTTTTTAGAACAGTTTCTGAAACATTATAGGCGTTTTACAGTGTATTTGTAGATAAAGTATTGTATGCAACTATTCGTAATTAGTCCTTAAAATACTCATGTGATCTTATTATGAAACTCAATACCAAACATTGTATAGATAAACATCCAAGACCCACCAATCTGAAAGAAGACCGTTTTTAATCAATACCTGGCCGGGGCTCGAACCCGGAATTCTGAGACTCAAAAGCACTAGCGGTACTTGAGCCTCAGAGGTCATCGTTCGTTCAATACACGTCGCCTTTGGATTTCAATAGGATTGAGTGCGTACCGGAGGCTTTTGTTGAAAACAATATCATTCATGCGTGCCCAACTTTCAATAGGGTTCGAACATGGATATATGCTTGTATGACTATGAGCTTTTGAATATAAAACGAGAAATATGACGCAGTTTCAGCCAGGGGAGTATTTACCGCCGTATTAGCCGTATAAATGATACGGGATAACAAAGCCCCTAACAGTTTGTAGGGTTCCGTAACCGAATGGCAAAAATGGAACCCTTATAGATCAGTCTATATCACAGCCACTTTATTTTGAAATCATTAGAGCCACATGGTTGAAACTTGGTACGTCGATGTATTCTGTAAGTGATCTGTGAGTGAAAGTGAAGTCAATTTCTGTAAGTGTAAGTTGTTTGTTGTTTTTCGTGTGTGTTAGCCGTATAAATGATACGGGATAACAAAGCCCCTAACAGTTTGTAGGGTTCCGTAACCGAATGGCAAAAATGGAACCCTTATAGATCAGTCTATATCACAGCCACTTTATTTTGAAATCATTAGGGCCACATGGTTGAAACTTGGTACGTCGATGTATTCTGTAAGTGATCTGTGAGTGAAAGTGAAGTCAATTTCTGTAAGTGTAAGTAAGTTGTTTGTTGTTTTTCGTGTGTGTAAGTAGCCAACACTGGTGTCAGATTTTTCAAGCTGCCTAAAGGCATCTGACATAGCTTAACGACGAAGCACGGAGGAGCTCGAGATATTTTTTTGCCACTTGCGGTCACCCATCCAAGTGGGGACTGCGCCTAGGGTTGCTTAACATGCGGAAGCGCTTATTATGCTCACGTCCACTAGGCCATCGGGCTCCTCAAGTGTAAGTGAAACGTGGAATCGAAAGTGAATCGAAACTAATCAAAATATTTTTTACATCATACCTACACGTGCCACATCTTTCTATTTTCTACTGCAGGACCACGACCCTCTCTGTACTACCAAAGCCATATATTAGCTAGAGCAGTCAGAGAGGATTTGGCCTTCACTCTCCACGCTGGTCAGAGGGGTTGAAGAGGTCTCTTTGATGTTTGTAAGCTTTGTTTAGCTTATGTTTCCTAGGTCAACTTGCACGACATCCACAAGACTGGGAGTGGTCCTATTCTACTCTGCCGGGACACACACGGACACTATGGATGTTGTGATTTCAAGTCAACAATGTAACAATATAACATTAACACAGTAGCACGACCTTCTTAAGGGATATTGTTGTCCAAAAATTATTCCCTCGCGACTCGTCGGCCTACATCACGTTAGTATAAGGGTACAGATACATATTCCATGAACGCAGACTTGGCCGCAACGTCCGCATGCGCCGCGGGCATGTCAAGTTTCCCGCGACTTCGTCTGTGTGAATTATATTAAACCTAATAAAAATATAGATATATAACCCTCAGATAGATTAACTTTCTTCTAGGAAGAAAATTAAAGGGTTATCTTTTCTCAGCTTTGGTCTCATACGAAAAGTTATTCTTGTTAACGAGCTGACTTGCCCCTTTATGGATCCAACAGTTTTCTTAACTAAATGTACAACACAACCCTGGTCGCAACCCCCGTCCTGCGGCGCGGGCGATAATTTAACTTCACGAACTTGGCACATTCAGACTGCCTCCCGACCTTGGTATATGTACTGTGCTTAGAGTATATTTATACTCTAAGGTACTGTGTTGTTTGCTCTCGGTTTAGTGAGCACTTAATATTCAGCTGTAGTAATATGCGGGTCGGATCTTGAAGGCGCAGCGAGGACTTTAATAAGGTTACCACGCTGTAGAGCCACGCTACCGGCAAAAATCACTTTAGCTGGTAGCATTAATAGGCCGGCTCGTCCGGGGAAGTACCACACTCTCACAGAAAATCGACGTTTGAGTAGTAGCCATACAGCTTCTATGCTTCGTTCGGTGAGTGAGAGCGCCGGAGGCCCATCCTCTCTTGCCTCTGGGGAGGAAAAATAGAAGGCCGGCAACGCTCTTGTCATACCCCTGGTGTTACATTAGTCCATGGGCAGCGATGATCACTTACCATCAGGTGACCCATTAGCTCGTTTGCCGTCCCATGACATAAAAAAAAGAAAAAAAAATCTTCGGGAGTAATTAAAGGATATATCTTTTCTTAGCTTTGGTCTCATAAAAAAAGTTGTACAATTTAACAGGCCGAGTTGCCCCTTTAAGCATCTAACAGAGTTTTTCTAACTAATTGTATAACACAACCCTGGGTGGTCGCAACCCCGTTCTGCGGCGTGGGATATAATTTAACTTCGTGAACTTGGCACATTCAGACTATCTCCCAACCTTGGTATATGTACTATGTAGTTTGCTCTCGGGTTAGTAAGCACTTAATATTCAGCTGTAGTGATCTGCGACTCGGCGGTTAAGGGCGTAGCGAGGACTTTATTAAGAGGCTTTCATCAGCGAAACGAGATCCACTCACCATTTCATTCTTGTACTCCTTAATCAGACCAATTGAAAAATCCACTTCAGTACTACCCTAGAAAATTACTTGTTGTATAAAAATACATACATACTATCACGTCTTTATCCCTTGCGGGGTAGACAGAGCACAAGTTCATAAAACCTAAAGGTCACGTTTAGCATCGAGTGGGCGTAAAGACGGAAAGCAGAATCAAAATTGTGATGGGTTGCTAGCCGCAACGCCTATCAATGTGATTCCTTAGATTTTCGCCCAATCCCTTGACTGGCTTTTACGGTCTGCGCGGGAAGAAAAGCAGCTGGTATATTCTATGTTTTTTATTTTCTTCCAAACCAGCATGGAAGATAAAAATACTTGTTGTATAAAAATACTTTCTTTTAACAGTACCTAAATCGGATCAAACTGAAGATACTACTCCAGTTCTGCCGCCCGATTACTAAAAACACGCTAACCCACACATTCAAGTTTTGAGATACGAGCGAAAAACGCGCGAATTTTTTTGAATTGTCGCCATTTTGAAACCATATGTCACACAACGAACTTTTAAATACCCAAAGATAGGCAATCAAAATCACTATTAAATAGCGATAATTTTAATAAGATTAATCAACTATTACTTTGAAAATGAGCATAAAAGGCAGTTATGTTGTGTTTTGTTATTTTATATTTGCTATGAATACTTTACTAAAACACCATTAAGTATACCTTAGCGACATTATAGCATATGATTGGAACATAAATATTATTTGCATTTCTAGGGTCTAAAAACTAGTCGAAAATAAATTACTAAAACATCGTTAAGGTGCTTAACGACGTTTTAGTTATTTATTGAGAGCTCTAAATTAGAAGCAACACGTGACTATATCAACTCAAAAGCTATTTAACGACCTTAAAGAATAGCTTTGCAATGTTGCTTTCTTACTGAATTGTTTTTCTCTATTGTTTACCTTATTATTAAAACACTTAAAAGACGTTAAGCCCAAAACTTTGAACAAAAGCGGTATTTTAGCTGTGACTTTAGGTTGGACAAGTTTATGGAGTGAAAGAAGAAAAGGAACGTTAACTACCAAATTGAAACAAATTATTACGTGTTTTCATCATCATCATCATCATTTCAGCCGCAAGAAGTCCACTGCTGGACATAGACATCCCCCAAGGATTTCCAATATGGCCGGTTGGAAGCGGCCAGCATCCAGCGCCTTCCTGCGAACCTTATCACGTCGTCCGACCCCCTGCCCCCGTATTTACTAACTCGGATGACAGGTGTCGATGCCTATCAATCTAGAATTTACAATTACAATGCGGGTTTTGCTTGCTCCAACTTTTTACTTGAAATACAAAAACCGCATTGTAACAGCAAATCCTAGAGTGATAGGCATCGACACCTGTCATCCGAGTATTTACTAAAATAGGCCGGCTGGTCGGTGGGTGTCCAACGCTGCACTTGCCGGTATGCCGGTGGTCGCCATTCAAGAACCTTTCTGCCCTATCCGCTATCGGTTCTTCACGGTATGTGCCCCGCCCACTGCCACATCAAAGACCAAATCCGCTAGGCTATGTCGGTGACCTTGGTTTTCCTACGGATCTCCTCGTTTCTGATTCGATCTCGCAGAGAAACACCGAGCATAGTCCTCTCCATAGCTCTATGAGCGACCTTAAGCTTTCTTATGAGGCCCATAGTAAGGGACCACGTTTCGGACCTGTAAGTCATCACTGGTAACACATATTGGTCAAAGACTTTCGACTTTAGGCACTACACTTCAAGGTATTTTGGACGAGAAGACGTTGCGCAACTTCCCGAACGCTGCCCAGCCGAGTCGGATTCGACGAAAGACCTCGTTCTTGAAACTGGAGCTGCTGACCTGGATCAATTGACCCAAGTAAATGTACTGCTCGACAGGTTCAAGGGTGAAGTTTCCAACAATCACTGGTGAAGGCGGGAATATGATATCTCCCTGTCTCACACCTCTCTGCAATGGAATAGCCCTCGTACTCTTCTCCTATACTCGGACTGACATTGTGGCGTTGCTGTACAAGCTCCTCAACATTCGATATACCGATAATCGATACGGCATCGCTAGAGAGATCGAAGCACAGCCCATGTTTCGATCGAATCGAAGGCTTTCTCATAGTCCACAAACGCTAAGCATAGTGGCCGGTTATACTCCTTGGTCTTCTGTATAACCTGCCGCAGTGTATGGACGTGGTCTATGGTACTGTAGCCTTTTTGGAAACCGGCTTGTTCGGGAGGCTGAAAGGCATCGAGCCTTTTCGTGAGATGATTCGTGATCACCCTCGAAAGCAGCTTATAGACGTGGCTCAAGAGCGTGATAGGTCTGTAGTTCTTAAGCAGCGTATTATCGCCCTTTTTGAAGAACAGCACCACCACACCCCTATGCCACGCTTCTAGCGCCACGCCCTCGAGCAGAACAGAATTGAAGAGCCTCTGAAGGACTTTCAGTACCGGCGTTCCGCCCGCTTTCAGAAGCTCTGCTATGATTCCGTCCTCGCCCTGCGCCTTGCTGTTTTTGAGCTGCTTGAGGGCAATCCTAATCTCGTACAGGCTGATGTCCGGGATGTCTTCGGTATAGTGTCGGGTTAGTTTGGCCCTAGGATCTTTGGCCAAACCTACAATGGGTTTGGCTACTGACGTATACAGCTGTCCATAAAACCTCTCGATCTCTCCCAACACCTCAGCCTTCGAAACTACGCCGCCGTCCCTCTTCCCCAGCTTAGTCAATCGGCTCTGCCCAGTAGTCTCCATCCCTGCGAATACTTTGATGCCTTTGTTTTGCTCTATCGTCTTCTTAATACGCTCGGTATTATGTATTTTAAGGTTTATTAAAAGAAAAATATGTAACCTGCCTTGCCATGATCCTTTGAAGAGTAGGAACATTATATCAAACCAAAATTTTCAAACTCAGACTTCAAATGAAACTAACAAACATTTTAAAAAGTGTTATACCTAAAACTTATTTTCAATACATTTACAGTTATTATGACATCGAAATATGTATCGTAATGATGTACGGCACTAGTGCTTTTTACTTTACACCAATCATAACCACTCATTAGCCCAACGCCATATATTCAAAATTTAAACTTTTTCATAGAATCCGAGCAAAAAGTTTCAAGTTTAGCATGAAAACTTTTTTCTGTGAGATGTCGTTTTTTAACCGACTTCGAAAAGGAGAAGTTTATTAATGTACTTTTTTGGAGAAATAAACCTGAGTAAATGTACCTGATTATTATAAATGTATTTTTATAAGATATAAGATGAGAGGTTTATTTGCATGAAATACATTACAGTAGCTAATATATAGGTGGTGAACAATGTTGGTATGTATATGTACAGCAATGCATTCAACCTGCTTGCAGGCGTGCAAATGTCATTTCTATTCTAGAACATGGTATTAAAAAAAGAGTAATTTCAATAATCAATAAAGAATTACAATTTCATATTAATTATATTCGCTTAAAAGTCATAAATATTCCGTCTTATATAATTTCGTCAAGTACATATTTAATGTCAAATATTAATTAGGTAATTACTTAGTCTTTACAAATAGCTTGAATTCCTAACATTTATAAATTCTTTATTTGTTGAACTGCAATCTTGTTTTAGTTTATGGTAAGAATGTATGGATGTCTGTATGTATGTATAGATGTATGTATGGATGTATGAGAGCGAAAATTCCTAACACAAGAATTACTTTCTTACTAGCAAATTCTCAATCGCAAATCAGAATTGTAAATTTTTTTCCTCGATAGCGCAGGCGACACTAAAATGACAGGTCGCGTGGGGTGGGGTGCCAGAATGATAATCGATGTTTTAGTATGGTTTTGCTGCTAAGCGTTATTATAGTATTTTATATTTTTACTTATGTAAATCGCTTTGGGCGGTTAACGTGTCAGAAAAAGTAATAATTTTATTTATATGTTACTGGTCATACGGTAAAAAGTCGTTAACTGATTTTTACGTTCTTATAGTGTTTTATTTCGGGAAAACGTTTTTATAGCTTAGTATTTCTATGTGAAATTTAAACACTAAACCTAACTTAAAAGTAACTAAAGGATTCTTTAATATGGTATTAAAGGATAACGTTATTATTGCAATGTAACTATAGCGATACTTTTAAAAGTATAATCACGTTAAGGTATTAAAGTGATGTTTTAGTGAAGTATTGTTGGTTAACGTCTATAAAGCTATGTACACTATGGTTTTTTCGGCGTTTAACGATATATTTGTGTAGGCTATTTTCAAAACTACAAGCGATAGAAAAATGTTTCTAAGACAGATCGATAGAGCTTTTTTTTCTGTATAAGGTGGTTTCTAAAACTCAAAATCGACCTCTTGAGGCTTAACGACTTTTTAGCTAACGGACGGCAGAGTTCTTCGGTAGTATTCGGTACTTGAAGAATAATTAGATGTTTTCTTAGCTCCGTGGCGCAGCGGTCAACACGCTAGCCTGCGACACGGGGTCCCGGGTTCGATCCCCGGTCAGGTCAAGATGGAAAAAGATCTTTTTCATATTGACCTGGGTCTTGGATGTTTATCTATATAAGTATATATTATAAAATATAGTATCGTTGAGTTAGTATCCTGCGACACAAGTTCACAACTTACAGTGGGGCTAGCTCAATTTGTGTGATATATGTCCCTATATATTTATATTTATTTATTATTATTATTCTAATCCAAAGGCAAAAGAAATAACGGGCGGCGCTAGTTGGCTGGTGTAAGCGCCTTTAGTTCCTTCTTCCAAAGGATACTAAAGTAAATGTATCTTATTGATCTCGTGTTACGACTACATATCATCGACAGCTTTTCACTACTACCTCGTTAAATAGACCGTAAAAAATATTCTGAACTATGGACCCAGCTTAACGTTTTCGTTTCGACTATACAATATATCGTCCTCGTTCACTTATAAACATCGTATTAAGGCCCCACACTAGGCACGGTAGTGACGCCAATAATTTTATTCATAATACTTTACATACAATAGAAAGAAATTCAAGAATGTAAATCATATAAGCCTTCGTAAATAACCTGATGTATTTTTGGAATCATGTTTAATATTAACAGAATCAGTGAGAATTAAGAGAATCGGATTCCCGCCAAAAACGGAAATTTTTTTTTTAATTTTTTTTTTTTTTTGGCGGTAGTCACTATTTATCTTAATGACTGATTCTCATAATCATCATTTCGTATGGCAGGTTACTGCAAGAATCCTATATGTTCAATTTTAAATTCTTTAGCCATTCTTCAGCTTTCGGAGTCAAAGAGTGAAGTTCGCTGAGTCCTCCGGGGAAACGATATAGTGGGCACTCTTCGGCAATATGCCTCAATATTCTCATAATATTAAAACATGATACGAAAAATACTTCAGGTTATTTACTAAGGCTTATATGATTAACATTCTTGAATTTCTTTCTATTTGTAAAGTATTAGGAATAAACTGATTTGCGTCGCTAGTGTGCCTAGTGTGGGGGCTTAAGGGGAAGCATGAATTATTCGAAGTCCAGTCATCATCATAATCATCAGGTCTTTTTTAGTCCCCACTGCAGGAGTACTCACTACCCTCTCTGTACTACCAAAGCCATACACATATTAGCCAGAGTCCAGGGTCCAGTGCTGCCCTCATTTGTAAAGCATTCGGAACAAAAAAAACAGATATAACATTTAAGAATTTGTTTTCCGAACCCGTAGATTAACCGTCAAAGTATTTTTTGAAGTAGGTACTGTTTATTCAAAGTAAGAATATGAAGCTTTTCTCAGCCTTTTTGTCAAAAACTGCTACTTTTGGCGGAAACGCTGTGTAGGTTCCTACAATAATTTAGAGGGTTCCAGGGCCTCGCAAAACAAAATTTTAAAAGATATTACACTCCGGGGAAGAAAACGAATCTAATGACACCTCAGACTTCAAAATTAGTCAAGTCGCTAGGCTTCAAGAAGCAACAATAAAACAGACAACCTACATACATGCATTTATACATACATAGATACGCGCGAAAAACAATACCCTGCTTTTAGGTAGGTTAATCGGGTAAAAAAGCAAAGTTCCCCTTCCCTTACCCGTCTATGTCTCTGATCAGACACATCAAAATTTGAGACGAGTACCAAGGTACTGATAACTTGATATCTAAAGGGTTTTCCGATAGCGATAAAATAAGTCCTCGGAGAGTTTCGTTACGAACTACTCTGATTTTACGGCTGGAGGTGCGGGTGTTATACGTATTCGTGCTCGCTTATCATGCCATTGTCATGGGGAACAACGTCATACAATATATGGCGTTGTTCCATTTTGCAACTACATATTTCTGTGTGATTTCTCCGTAAAAAAAGTCATTTGTTAACACATATGCTCTCAGTGATTCAAAGAACTATACAAAAGATACAAGTTGTAAAACAAAATCTTTGAATACATTGTATTACTGTGTGCATAGATAAATGTACTCATTTTGCAACACACGTCATTTATTAATCTGTGGTTGCGTTGTTGGTTGCACATGTATTGTATTTATACCTGTTAATTGTTGTATTAAGATGTATGTGTATAAAAAATATTTATTTTATTTTATTTATACCAATCCTATCCCAACTAATCCTAATCCTAATTAGTCCTAACTAATATTATGAATGCGAAAATGATTTTTTTTGTTTGTTAACAAACAAACACCGTGTACTGAACCGATTTTCCATATATATTTATATTTATCTATACTCTTGTATAGAAACAAGCATTGTACATTTGGGAGAAAAGGCAAAACTGGATATACCAGCTACTTATCTTCTAACGCAGACCGTAAGAGTCAGTCAAAGGAATGGGCAAAAGTCTAAGGAATCACGTCAATAGGCGATGCGGCTAGCAACCGATCACTATTTTGGTTCCGCTTTCCACCTTAACGCCCACTTACATGCTAATCATGGCCTCTGGGTTTTAAGACCTTGGGCTTTGTCTACCCCGCAAGGGATAAGGACGTGATAAAATGTATGTATGTACTAGAAATCGATGTAGACTCCTCGCGGTGGGGTTAAATATACTTTCTATAAAACATCGGTAAAGTGGTGTCCCGGCAAAATATTTAGGAGATACTCGTCGCCGTGTCGGAGCATAAAGTTGGAGGGGTTCACAGACATGCATAAGTATAGACAGCAAATCTATAATATAGAAAGGAATCGCTCAAATCTCGAGAGCAGCTGAACCGATTTCGCTAATTCAGTTTTTAGAATATTCCTTGAAGTAGCAGGATGGTTCTTACTGAGAGAAAAATGTATATGTACAACGGGCGAACTGCTAGTTATAGATAAATGCAATTAAATTACCAGATGCCGTAGAAAAATATCTATCTGAAAAAAAAATCATCTTTTTAGCAGTGGAACACAATGACTCAGTGGGCGTAATCGTTATTAGCTAAGTGCTAATAACGACTGCGCCCACTGAGTCATTGTGTGTCTTATGCTAAGCAACCCGGATGGGGGTGACAAGCAGTATAAAAAAATCTAATGCTTCAGAAGGCACGTTAGGCTGTTTGTCCCGGTTTTTATCATTGCTGGCATTCCAGCAAAAACCCGGGACAAACATCTGATATAGCTTAAGGATCAGATGTTTGTCCCGGTTTTATCATAACTTTAGCTAGCTTAAAAAAAGACTATTAACTAACGTGATAAATAAAAACAAACATCTTGTGGGTAAAAATTTTCAGAATGCCATTAGAAATGTTCGAAGCCTCTTTCAGTATTTTTTTTTCGTTCTTTGGAAACTACTGTCAAAAATAAAACAATTGTTGCCTAATGTAATCGGACATAGCTTTGCATGATCTATTCATCATCATCAGGTCTTTCTAGTCTCCACTACAGGAGCACGACCCTCTCTGTACTACCAGAGCCATATATTACTCGTAGCCAGAGGATTTGGCCTACACTCTCCACGCTGGCCAGACGGGTTGGAGAGGTCTCTATGATGTTTATAAGCTTTGTTTAGCTTGTTTTCCCTTAGTCGCTTTTTACGACATCCACGGGATGACTTGGAGTGGTCCTATTCTACTCTGCCGGGAACCACACGGCGCATCTATTCAAGTAGTTGGTCAATGTTGTTAAGAGGCTTGTGTGATCGGAAGATGTCGCCCCACACCGCTGTAATATTCACGATGAGAGCTCTGGAGGCATCCCTTGGGGCTTTTATTGCTTTTGTAATACGTCTGCTAAGTACCGAGTTTGTTATACATATAAATATTGGGGTGAAAGAATGTTTGGAACTTAGCAATATTTTTATCTGAATGAATAAATAAAGTGATATTGTTTTTGAATTATTTCTGTGGAGTTACAGTTATTTTATACAATATGTTAATTTAACCCTGTCCGATCCTCAGAGAGGCAACTCAGCCCGTCTATATGCACAACTTTTTCTGTGGGGTTAATGGTGGAAATACGAAAATTTTAAAGAAGAAAATATGAATTTACTAGGCTCAGAAATCACTAGATCAGATTTCAAATTCTTTCATTTGTATGGTAATTTATTTGCGGACGACATAGGCTATAGTACTATATAAAATTCCAGCAGGTGAAGTTGCGGCAAGAATTCCATTCGATACCTTCAGCAAAACTTCCTTTTCAGCAAACTTACTTGACTGAGCTCTCGAAAAGCATTTTGCATTTGACGTTGCGATATTGAACGTCAAGTGAATTTCTCCCGGCACCATATAAAGAGAGAATAGAACTGTAACTTACTTTAAAAAAAGTAAGTATTTGATTGAAAAGAAAGCTCAGCGGATTAGCTCTTTGAAGTGGTTGTGGGCGGGGCACATAGCGCGAAGAACCGATGGCCGATGGGGCAGAAGGATTCTAGAATGGCGACCACGTATGACAAGTGCAACGTACGACACCAGGTAGTTGGACGACCTGATTAAGGTCGCAGGAAGGCACTGGATGCAGGCCGCTTCCAGCCGGTCGTATTGGTAATCCTTGGGGGAGGCCTATGTCCAGCAATGGACTTCTTGTGGCTGAGATAATGATGATGATGATGAAAAGAAATTGAGAAAATGAAGTCCGTTATTTATTTTATTTTTTAAGTCGAGATGATGTATTTGAATTTCTTTACAAATGTTTTCTAATGAATTTGCTAATGATGTATTTAGGTGTGTGTGTGTGCGAGTAGTGCCGTGTGGTCCCCGGCAGAGTAGAATAGGACCACTCCAAGTCTTCCCGCGGATGTCGTAAAAGGCGACTTAGGGAACATAAGCTTAACAAAGCTTTAAAATATCAAAGACACCTCTCCAACCCGTCTGGCCAGCGTGGAGAGTGTAGGCCAAATCCTCTGACTGCCCTGGCTTATATACGGCTCTGATAGTCAGAGAGGGTCGTGCTCCTGCAGTGGAGACTGAAAAAGACCTGATGATGATGATGATGATGTGTGCGAGTATAATAGATATGACTCGAAAAGAAGAAGATGAGGTATATAATATCTTTTGTATAATTAAGAAGTAGATATAGTTATAATATTTTATTGTATTTTTTTTTATTTTTAGTTTAGTTAGTAATTTATGTTATAAAAATAATTAGTTGATAGTTAGAATAATATTTATCATATGTATTTTAATATTGTATGTAAATTTAGTTAAACAAATAAATTTATAACTGTTTCAATCAAAAACTCAAAAAAAAATATCTTTCATGGTGATATTTTCTATGCGGGTCTGAAAGATAATTAGTATTGCTATAAGCTTAAAAAACTGTCGGTCTGGAGTTACTCAATGAAAGTTGGCGTAAGTTACAAAATTCTAGTAAATGTTCTAGTATAGTGTAACTCGTATTAATAATATATACTGTAATTAATTGTGGTTGCAACCTTGCAACCGATAACAATATCAGATGAGAAGAATAAAAGAAATCATACCCATGGCACAAACCAGTCTAAAAAGTACAAATAAATAATTTCTTCCTTAATACTCACAATTTGTACTACACAAAAAACACACACAATGAATCATGCCTTTTCATTTGATATCCCGCTCGGGAGTATTTGGGAACATTTTCTTATTAATCCCCTTTTCAACCCCTGACCCTGAGTCTTGTAAGCGGAAGAACCGATTTCAATCAAATAAAGCTTCCTTAGTTTTATTAATTAAATTACCTTAGTGTTGCCGATCGATAGGCCACTATCGATAGAATATCGATAGTCTATCGATACTGCGGCAATAGTGGGAATATCGATAGGGCTATCGATAGAATCGATACTATCGATATTATCGATGGTATCGATGGTATCGATAGATCAAATAGTGGTAATACTATTGATGATTTGCAATAGTATCGATAGCATAGTGACTATCAAGGATTAATACTATCGATACTATCGATACTATTGTGAATCATCAATAGTATTACCACTATTTGACCTATCGATACTATCGATAGTATCGATAGTAAAGTTGTTAGAGGCGATAATAGTATGGATACTATCGATAGCATAGTGACTATCAAGGATTAATACTATCGATACTATTGTGAATCATCAATAGTATTACCACTATTTGACCTATCGATACTATCGATACTGTCGATAGTATCGATACTATCGATAGTCCTATCGATATCCTAACTGATTTTCGAGGTCAACTATCGATAGTGGAACAATCGATAGTTCGGCAACACTAAATTACCTTTAATAAAATCAGTACAGACGTATCTTTTTTCCTGTTGAGCTGCGGTACTAAAAACATCACTCATATACAATAAGTAAATTTATTTCAATATTCCCTTACAGGGGTGACTCAGCCCGTCGACATGAACAACTTTTTCTATGGGTCCAATGCTGTGAACTCTAAACAATTTTTGACATTTGTATTCAAAGAGTTCAGTCGCCTAATGTAAAGAAATGTCAACTAAAACTTTCGAGTTCACAGCTCTGGTTCAATAGGAAAAAATGTTCATATCGACGGGTTGAGTCACCACACAGGGCAAGGAATATGTCACTCGCGCGAGCGACATTCCGCGCTTTGTGAGTCACCGTTTACGGGAGGGTAGATTTACAAGTTGTATTGTTGTATTGTTTTGTTAAAAAGGATATTTGTTAAAAAAAGGAAGGAAGGAAAAAGGAGAGGGAAAAAAAGGAAGGAAGGAAAAAGGAGAGGAAAAAAAAAATTCGACGCAAAACAAATAAAATCCAACTCTAAGGATGAAAAGCAGGGGATGAATAATTAAGAGTAAAATTATTCATCCCCTGCTTTTCATCCTTAGAGTTGGATTTTATTTTCCAAATTTATTTAGGACCAACCTCGAGACCCTTTCCAATAAAAAAGAACTATCAAAATCGGACTACTCTATAATAATTAATGCGTGTTCATACATAAAAGTGGTCGTACATAAAGAAATATATACGTACGTCAACTTGATAAGTTCGTCCGTTTTTTCGTCGGTTTAAGACCACACGAGATTGCAGTATTCAGACATAACATCTTTAACCTCCTTTAATTTCAGTGGCGCGTCACTCTTAAATGCTCTTTTCACTCCAGTCGGTGCAGTGAATTTTCCAATCTGATATTTCCGAAATGTCAAAACAAGTATTGGTGGAATATTAACGGGTTTTTAATATTAAACGATGCCAGAGATATATGAAATGTATTTAAAGAACCTGATCGTTGTAGTTGATTATTGTACGGCGATACTAAAGATTTGTAGGCCAAATCTTCTGATAGCTCAGGGTAATTGTAATGGCTCTGGTGATCAGAGAGGGTCGTCTCCTGCAGTGAAGAATAAAAAAGACTTGATGACGATGATAATACTAAATATATATAAAGTGGCTACAGGGAACGATAGATAGATCAAGCAAGAGTGATTTGGCATAAATGTAGGAGCTCAGTATGTGGACACCTAACGTCATACCTGTGGGTGTCTGGTTTATTTTGAGTTTAATAGCTCTACAATTTTATTCGAAAAGTTTTATGAAGTCTACGCTCTAAGTCGTTTCCAAATAAAGGTATTTTACGAGTATGTGTCATCCGTTTATCTGCCTGTATATGGTATAGTTATGTGTCTGACGACCTCTGTGCCCTAGTTGTACCGGGTCCAGGGTTCGATCCCCGGCCAAGTCAAGATAGAAGATTTTTATAACATTGTCCTGGGTCTTGGATGTTTATCTGAGTATAATAATATATATATAAGTATAAGTTTTTATTATAAATTATTTGCGTTGTGTGACTATCCAACGACACAACTTACTGTGGGGCTAGCTCAATCTGTGATATTTATCAAAAAAGTTGTTTGGATATACAGAGTGAAACATGACCCTTGACACAGCCTTAAAGGGGTGACTCAGCCCGTCAATATGAACAACTTTTGCTGCGCGATCAAGGCTGGAACTAAAAAAACCGTTATTTTCGTCTTAGAGAAAGTAAAAAAAAATCGAGTTCCCAGTATTGATGCCATGGCAAAAGTTAATTAGTCACCCCTTTAATGGTGTGTCGAGGGTCATGTTTCTCTCTGTATTTACTTATGTGTCGAACTCTTCATGTCATTATAGGAATAGATGGGTGGATTCAAAAGGTAGCTAGTGCCTTCGTATTACAGGCAGGCGTTGCCACGGAGACCTCTCACGGAACAGAGGAAGACCTAAGAAACGATGGATCGATGGTGTCAAGGAGAGTATGAACAGGAGGGGAGTGACAAAGGCTATGGTAGATGATAGATCAAGGTGGAGAGAGCTGACATACTGTGCCGACCCCACATAAAAAGTGGGATAAGGTAAAGGAAGAAGAAGTTGCCACGGAGACCTCTAATTAGCGAACAATGTTGAATCGATATTCTCTTCGCTTACGGAAGTATTTAAATCCTAACTAGTATTACAAAATTTTAGTTTGTATTATAGAAAACCGACTTATCCGTTTTTAGTTTCAGTCTGTTACAAAGACCATTGGGGCGAGTGTTAGGGGTGGCGACACGACGGTTGAGCTACCCTCAAAGCAATGAGGGATGCCTTTTGTGAAAGGATTGTGCAATTAGCTCTAAGTGAACTTTTACTACTGCATCGGACTTTCGAGGTAAGGTTAGAGTGCCCTCAATGTGTAAGTCGAACATTACCTAATGAGGGGCCATGAGGGATAGACCTCGGCTTTTGGCGTCACCTATGTACGAAAGACTTGGGGACACATCAAACTCTCATAAGCCTGATAGGCCACGTTTTGCATGCTTTGCCTGAAGGGCCGAACTGAGAAACAATGGCAAACCCTTTGGAGTGCAGCAACTTTCATATTTGGCTGTTTAGGCTGAAAGCTAGTTGCCAGAGGGGCCTATCCTGGGTGCAAATCACCCGGACCGCCGGGTTACCAGTAATCGGAGCTAAACCTACTCTACTCACTCTATTCCGGAGGTGAGTGCGACGGGGTCAGAGGGTGGGCCTGAAGGGCGCCTTGCGTGTCGCTATATTGGGGATCAAGTGTGTGTATGTTTATTTGTTTGTTCCAAACACTTTCACGCCTTAATGACTGAATCGATAATCATAAAATTTTATTTAAAGATAATCACCTCTCATGTTAAAGGGATCAACATTAACATGAGAGGATCAGCGGGAAAAAATATTTTTCAATATTAACACTAGTACTTGTATAGTAGTTAAGCTTCACATAAATAGACGTACAGAAAATACTTTCCCAACAAAATGGCTTACAAATGGAAGTCCGGGAAAGACAAACGATCCAACTTCGGCTTTAATTCTCCGGGATCAGATGAAATAGGTGCGCGCGTGCTCCAACAGTTTCAGTTTCAGTTACAATGTGAAACAGAAGTTTCAATAATATTGTCAGAAAGGTTAGGTAGAAGGCTTTGTTTGTTTTTCATCTGCGTAAGTGCCATTATATTATTGGCGTCAAATTTTTCAAGCTACCTCAAGGCATCCAACATAACTTCACCCCCTCCTCATCAGGTCTTACTGTCTCCACTGCAGGAGCACGACCCTCTCTGTACTACCAGAGCCATATATTAGCCGAAGCAGTCAAAGGATTTGGCCTACACTCTTCCCGCTGGCCAGAGGGGTTGGAGAGCTCTCTTTGAGGTTTATAGGCTTTGTTTAGCTTATGTTTCCTAAGTCACCTTCTACGACATCTACGGGAAGACTTGGAGTGGTCCTATTCTACTCTGCCGGGAACCACAAGGCATATCAGACAAATATAAATTTAATCTAAGTCTTTCTAAAATTGCTCATCTAATTAACCCTCTTGAAAAAAACAAACACACGTTTGAAAACATTTGTACAGCGTATCCAAAACGCTTGTGCTAGATTTTGTTTTGCAGCTCTTGTAGTTATTGTATTACACCTTTTTCGAAATCAAAATAAGTAATTATATGAAATATAAAAACATAATAAAACAATAGATACACTTTTCGTCGGATATTTACATTATACCTGTGCCAAATACATTACACTGAGTAACGCTTTACGCTCAACAACAACAAGCCAATAAATCATTGTATTATTTTAAATGACCCGTCATTGCCTTATACACCTTATTTAAAGATGCCAACGTCAAACACCATAAAAGAAATAAGACTGTCTATATTAAATCCATATTGAAGTAATAACATAAAATAAGGCAGAGTATTCCCAGGACTGTCGGATTACTGAGCAACTTTCAATACGCCGCTAAGCCACTTCGCCGAAGCCCTTTGAAGAATAAACTTTGTTACGAGCTTTTATTAAACTTGTTAGTTTGTCTGTCTGTAAAGATCAAATTTTGAAACACTAATCCTTAATCGATTGAGCTGAAATTTTGAGTAATATTTCTGTTGTACATTTTCATTTTATGGGTTCCACGAAGATTTCAGTGATTCTGTCTAGTATAAAGGAATAGGTACCGGTGTTGGACGGTACACAGGTGGTACACGGTCAAAAAGTAGCATTAATTTTACTTAGTCTTATTGTCAATAGGTTTTTACTTATGGTGTTATTTTCAAGAAAAATTAGTAACAAAAATTGCAATGTAATTAGGCGAAGAACGAAAATCTGTAGATGACATATTTTAAAATGAAATTTTAGTTAAATGATTACTAATAAGCTATCAACAGTCAGATGAATATTTTCATCGTAGGAATTGCCTTTTTTATTGCCAGTTACTGAATAACAAGAAAATGTCAGTAAAACTTTTGTCATATTTCCTGTATTTTCATGAATAGATTTAGCCAGTTCATTGGTTTTTCAATATATACCTAACTATAATCCTTATTTGAAGTACCTACGGTAATATTAATACCAAAAAGGTGACGTGTGGTTCCCAGCAGAGTAGAATAGGACCACTCCAAGTCATCTCGTGGATGTCGTAAAAGGCGACTAAGGAAATAAGCTAAACAAAGCTTATTAACATCAAAGAGACCTCTTCAACCCGTCTGGCCAGCGTGGAGAGTGTAGGCCAAATCCTCTGACTACTCAGGCTAGTATATGGCTCTGGTAGCACAGAGAGGGTCGTGCTCCTGCAGTAGAGACTGGAAGGACCTGATGATGATGATCATCATCAGATGAATCAGTCATTAAGAGAAAACGTAATCTGATTCTCATAATTCTCACTGATTCTGATAATATTAAACATGATTCCAAAAATACTTCAGGTTATTTACTAGTGCTTATATGATTTACATTCTTGAATTTCTTTCTATTTGTAAAGTATTAGGAATAAAATGATTGGCGTCGCTACTGTGCCTAGTGTGTGGCCTTAATGTGTTTTAAAATGATCATAGCATTCAGGATCAAACACTATTCAGAACGAATTAAATGTATTTCCAATTCACACTTGATGAAACCCCGCAAGAGCCGACGCATCTCTTATTGACTTGATTAAATGCCCCTCCCCTCCCCCCTCTATCGACGAATTCCGGAGTAGGTCGAATTCTTATTGGTATTTTATTCGTCTAAATTGTTTGGCTTCTAAAGGCTTTAGCAGACTGATTGGACGGGGTTAAGGGAATTAAGCGATTAAGAGTTTGCTTTTCCTCCCGCGTAAACCGTAAAAGCCGGTCAAGGGACTGGGCGACAATATAAGGAATTACGTCACAGGCGATGCGGCTAGCAACCCATCACTATTTTGATTCCGCTTTCCACCTTTACGCCCACTAACATGCTAAACGTGGCCTTTGGGTTTTATGTCCTTGGGCTCTGTCTACCCGGACGGATAAAGACGTGGTATTATGTATGTATGTATACACATACATACATAATACCACGTCTTTATCCGTCCGGGTAATGCATACGCATTACCGAGACATACGAACATGTAAAAAGTGGTCAAATGCGAGTCGGACTCGCCCATGAAGGGTTCCGAAGTAGCAAGCTTACATTAGCCAAAATACCATATCATTTTTCGCCAGCAAAATCTCGTTGTTTGTCATACTGTTTGTGTGAATGACAAAGTTATATTTGCGGTTTATGAAACTGAGTTATATCACTAAAACTGCTGAGTATATGTCGTTCAAACCAATTTTCTTAGAAAGTTTTTTAAGGCTTCACATGGATATCGTAGAAGGCGACTAATAAAACACAACCTTAATAAAGCTTATAAGCTCAAAGAGACCTCTCCAACCCGTCTGGCCTGTGTGAAGAGTGTAGGCTAAATCCTCCGACTGCTCTGGCTAATATAAGGCTCGCTCGGGTAATACAGCTCTTTGTACTACCCGAGCCATATATTAGGTCGTGCTCCTGCAGTGGAGACTAAATCATCATCATCATTAGGTGAAATATCATTTTGCCGTATTTTGGATAGCCTGAACCAAAGACATAATACTAACGTACCTGAACTAAGTATAGTGCTGCAAACCCTCAACGAAAAATATTAATTTTCTATTTATTTTACACAGACAATATTTATACCATTTTTATTAGGGACAATTTAAAAATGTTTATTAAGTTAAGCTTTAAATGAGACCACGGAGTATTTATTATAATAAATACTCCATGGTGCGAAGACGGAGTATATATCCTAACTTCCTAACTATGTTTGTAACGCTTCCACGCCCAATCTAATGCCCTCATCATCGTGAAATTTTGCATCCACATAGGTTAGGGTATTGAGAAGGACATAGGCTATTATCACATAGGGTAACAGCTTGTTATAATACATATATACGCCGTGGTGCGTACGCCCGTGTGCCAAGGCCCTAACTATTAATACCGCTATCTCTCGCAGACTGTTTAAACCTTATTTAGAGTCGAGGTTTTCTTCCCGAAGAACTTCTGGCAAAACGTTTTCTTTGAGTAAATATTTTTATTAAGATCGATTCCAAGTAATGTTTATCTGTTGAAAAATAGTAGGTATCAATTTACGTGTTCACAAAATCTATTATAGTAATGAGACATGTTTCAAAAAGTAATATTACAGTCACGAACATTAATATTCCATTTTAGACCTTATAATATTGACTTAAGAACCAACAGGTTGACATACTTATATGCAAATTGATAATCGTTTTCTATCGGTTGTCCATTTTGAAAACAGATAACAGTCGCAAAAAAACGAAGATAAATTACACAGTTTAAATTTCAGTTGTGGTAGAGCCAGGCTACCGGTGAAAATCACTTTTGCTGGTAGCATGAATGGGCCGGCTCGTCTCGGGAAGTACCACACTCTCACAGAAAATTGACGTTTGAGTAGTAGCTTTACAGCTTCTATGCTTCGTTCGGTGAGTGAGAGCGCCGGATGCCCATCTCCCCTCCCCTCTGGGGAGGGAAAAATATAAGGCCGGCAACGCTTTTGTCATACCCCTGGTGTTACATTAGTCCATGGGCAGCGGTGAACACTTACCATCAGGTGACCCGCTTGCTCGTTTGCCGTCCTATGACATAAAAAAAAACACAATCAGCGAGAAAACAACAAATATCAGACGACTTTCGTGGTGTACTTACCGGTTAACATGCCTGGGACACGTGTGATCCCGCGTTCCATTCCGGTTCGGTCGTGATGGAAAACGATATTTTCCTGATTGGCCTGGGTCTTGGATGTTAATCTATATAAGTAGATTATAATATTAGGTCCTACCTATGAAATTAGCGTTTTCTATAGAGAGTGAATTATTCATACTAACGTTTTTAGTATTATTTCGGGTTAGATAAATTCAACAAAAGAGAAATTTTGCATGTACTTACGGACAACAATAAGCATGATTACGACATTATACAATTTACAAAAAATTAGGAAATTAATGGAAAACTGGCATAATTTTTGATTAAAACGGACAAACCTCAAAGTAGTTCTTTCCATGAGCATTTTCCAATTATAAAATTGACAAAAACAAAATTTTTATTGCACGCAGAATGGAAATTATATAGGCCACTTTCAAGTTTAAATAAAAAATGTGACTACCTGAAAATTATTGTCATTAGGAACAAAATGGCAAGCAGGAAAAAAACGCCAATTTCATAAGGCCCGAGGAGCCCGATGGTCCAGTGGGTGTGAGCTCTATGAGCGCTTACGTATGTTAAGCAACCCCTGGTGCAGTCCCTACTTGGATGGATGACCGCAAGTGGCATAAAAATATCTCGAGCTCCTACGTGCTTCGGAAGGCACGTTAAGACGTTAGTCCCGGCTGTCATCGTTGATGGCAGTCGTTAAGCTTTGTTAGATGCCTTAAGGCAGCTTGAAAAATCTGACACCAGTGTTGGCCACTTACACATACGAAAAACAAAAAATAAATTTCATAAGTAAGGAACCAATATATGGTATCATTATCATGAGATTTTTCCTTCGTCTCAACTGCAGGAGCACGACACCCACGGCAAGACTTGAAGTAGTCCTATTCTACTCTGCCGGGAACCACCCGTAAAAATAAAATAGTATCGTTGAGTTACGATCCTTCGACTACCTTTATTTGTCCCTATATTTATTATTTATTCAAATATAAGTAAATAATTCAGATCACAACTTCTAGTTCAGGCGAAGCAATTAATGCACGAGAACTCTGAACTAACCGATTGCGTATTAACGCTAGAGCTGGGAATACACAGTCTCAAAAGGGATAAGATCCGTCAACTCACTAATAAACAATGCCACTCGATCCCTAGCTAGCTAATGTAATTACGAATACAACAGTTTCGTAGTCCTACAGACATTTAATTGAACGACTATTACTCTAGTCTCTGTAGTCTTAATTGAAGCAACATGATTTGTTTGCTATTCGGTTATTAACTAGCTATACTCGCATTTTGACTCTTTATAGTTTTTACGTAGCTACGTAAGTTTACGACACATGTTCACAGCTTATCCTAGGGTTATTCCAATTTGTGTGAATTGTCCCTATTTATTTATTCTAATATAAATAATTCAGATCACGACTTCTAATTCAGGCAATACAATTATACCACGAGAACTCTGAACTAACCGATTGCGTATTAACGCGAAAGCTGGGAATACACAGTCTCAAAAGGGACAAGAGCCGTCAACTCACTAATAAACAATGCCACTCGATCTCTACCTAGCTAATGTAATTACGAATACAACGGTTTCGTAGTCCGACAAACATTTAATTGAATGACTATTACTCTACTCTCTGTAGTCTTAATTGAAGCAACAAAGCTACGTTTTAAAAGTTAAAATTTAAAGTGGGTGATCCTCAAAGCAAAATGTACACAGTAATTAGAGGGGGGCACACGTTTTACCAATTGAGAAGTGTCTATCTTTTAAAATGATTGACTTTGAGAAAAAATGATTTGAGGAACCTCAGTTAAATTTTCAAGACCTATCTTAGACATACATATAGGTTCGAAAGTTTTTTTTTTAAATTTCATTCAAATTTATGAGGAGCTTATATAGCTTAGAATTAAGCCATTTCAAATTTGTATGGAAATTTTGGGAGGAGTATAATTCACAAACCATTGATAATTTTACCAAGCTGTATAGGAACGTACGTAGATTATAATGAGATTAATTGATTGAATGCTTAATTTTACCCCAAGATTATCAAATATAGCCACAACTCCTTATTTCCGTTTGTATGGAGACATGCGCGTCCAGGCGACTCTTGAGGTAATCAACGTATTAGTTGTTATGCAGTTAAACTGTATCAGTATTGTACGTGACCAATATTAAGAACAAAGAATGAGAATACATACATACATACATACATACATATCATCACGCCTCTCTCCCATAGAGGTAGGCAGAGACTATGGATCTCCACTTGCTACGATCCTTACAAACCTCTTTCGCTTCATCTACATTCATTACTCTTTTCATGCATGCTCGCCGGTTAATTCTCCTTTTGCAAGAACGTTCGTAATTTGGTCACGATACGTTCGTCGAGGCCGGCCCTGACCAACTGTCCCAACCACATCGGCTGTATATACTTATACCTTTCGTAAGACTCCTTTCATCCATCCTCTCTACTATGATAATGAGAATAGTAAGTAAATAAGTTTATTATCTTTTATTTTTATTGATTCCTTGCGAGATGATGAAGATGATTGTATTTATTGCCATGGCCTTAAGTTCTAAACGTATTCAAAGTTGTAAACGTATGAAAATGTAATTAAAAGTGTCCTTTACAATCTTGGATTGGTACCTATTCAAATCTTAATTTATTCAGCACACGAGTGTCGGTAATGAATGCGCTCGTCGCTTTCTATGCGAACTCGGCTCCGCAATTTACATATACGTTAGGGTACTACTAAATATAGCGCGGGCAAAACCGCGGGCAACAGTTAGAACTAAACAATTAAGAATTGACTTTTATTTTCATTAAGTTCTTGCGGCTAAAATGATGATGATTGCATTTATTGCCATGGCCTCAAGATGATTCTAGGACCCAATTTATGGTGACTTAAATATTTCAAAAGATCAAACGGACTTTCGTACCACTTTTAAGGATCATTCAAAGTTGTAAACGTATGTAAATCCAATTTAAAGTGTCCTTTACAATCTTACCTAGATTGGTACCTATTCAAATCTTAATTAATTCAGCACACGAGTCTCGGTAATGAATGCGCTCGTCGCTGTCTATGCGAACTCAGCTCCGCGATTAACATATACGTTAGGGTACTACTAAATATCGCGCGGGCGAAGCCGCGGGCAACAGTTAGAACTAAACAATTAAGAATTGATTCTTATTTTCATTATGTTCTGATTGCATTTATTGCCATGGCCTCAAGATGATTCTAGGACCCACTTTATGGTGATTTAAATATTTCAAAAGATTAAACGGACTTTCGAACCACTTTTAAGGATCATTCAAAGTTGTAAACGTATGAAAATGTAATTAAAAGTGTGCTTTACAATCTTGGATTGGTACCTATTCAAATCTTAATTAATTCAGCACACGAGACTCGGTAATGAATGCGCTCATCGCTCTCTATGCGAGCTCAGCTCCGCGATTAACTATTAAAACTAAGCTCCAAGAATAACGAAGCGACCCCGCCGGCCGTCACCAAAGTTTGACCCACAGAGCAGGGATTCTAACTAACGAAATTCACATTTTATATCAAACTAGCTGTTTCAGTATCTTAAGGCACTATTAAAACTAAGCTCCAAGAATAACGAAGCGACCCCGCCGGCCGTCACCAAAGTTTGACCCACAGAACAGGGATTCTAACTCGCGAAATTCACATTTTATATCAAACTAGCTGTTTCAGTAGCTTAAGGCTTGTACATGCGCTAATGACCTTCAGGATATGGGCCGAGTTTTGAACCTTAGTTCCCCGTCAGATAGTCAGCGGGCGACTGCCACCCATCGCCCGCGCGCATTCAAATAATATTAAAAGATGAATTATCTGTAAAATAAAAATGGCGCTAGCGACATTTTGTGGTCTGTGGTTTGACCTATATTGACTGACTAGGTTTCCGTAGATTATAGGCTTTGTTAACAACGTAGCTTATATATGAGTGAAGCATTTTCAAAATCGGTTCATTAGCCTTGAGTTTATCCATTACAATAAAACCTTTTCTTTTTATAATAAAAGTATACATTCTATAATAAATAATATTAAAAATAAAAAATATTTGATTGATTGTTTGTTTGGATTAAATGGGCTTCGAAACTTAGGACTGATTTTCAAAATTCTTTTACTTAAGCTAATGTTACTGTGGGTGACATTGGCTATATTACGAGGACCAAGTCGCGGAAAAATTGCTTAAATAGAGGTAAGTACTAATAAAATTATAAAATCTATATTTATATAAAACAAAGACGGGTTAGTTACAACACTTATAATTCAAGATCTGCTGAACCAATTTTCATGGTTATTGATTCGTTGGAATTGTCTCCGCCCCGAATAGCAGAATACATCTTAAAAATAATGTGTGCGTTCAGAAATTATGTCATTGACTGTTAGGCGGTACGAAGTTCGCTGGGTCAGCTAGTGTATAATAAACAAATCTTCAACTTTACAAGACTACATAACCTTTGTCAATCTTAAAATTATAACATGGGCACAATATAGTTGAATTATAATATCCTTATCACATGTACATGTATTATATGTACATTATATTAATTAAAATTAATTAATTATTATATTACATGTACATTATAATATCCTTCATAATATATATAGGTACACTAACCATTTCGCCCTGTGGTTCCCGGCAGAGTACAATAGGACCACTCCAAGTCTTCCCGTGGATGTCGTAGAAGACTACTTAGGAAACACAAGCTAAACAAAGCTAATGAACATCCAAGAGACCTCTCCAATCCGTCTGGCCAAGTGGAGAGTGTAAGCCAAACCCTCTGACTCTCTGGCTAATATAATGGCTCTGGGAAGACAAAGAGGGTGGTGCTCCTGCAGTGGAGACAAAAAGACCGGGAACCACTGCATAATATATTTAAATACATAAAAGCCATAAATTCAATCGTATTTATATCAAGACATTCCAGAAGGAAATCGAACCCGGCACTCCTCATGTAGCAATGACCTTAACCAAAGCGCCGAAGAGGCTATGTTGAGAGAAATACACAGTTATTTAGTGTAAAGTCTGATTGAGTTCTGTAAACTGTGTTTACTAGAAGGTAAACAGCAATATCAGCAGAGATCTAGGAAGGCGTAGGCAAGAATGTGCTATTAGGGGTGCATGGTAGAATATATTAATAACTAGCAATCCCGCGACATCATCCGCGTTAATTATAGCCTTTGTCACCCGCAGTTAAATTAGATTTCTTAGGGTGACATAATTTTGAAATCGGTCCAGTAGTTTCGTTTCGGAGCCTATTTCATTATTATCATCATTTCGTGTAGGTGACACGGTCAGTTGACCATGCACACCCTGGTGTCAGAGTTCTTCGGAACCGCCTCTCGGCCTCTGACGTGGATCCTTTAACGACTACCAGATGGCAGCCGGGACCAACGTGAAAACAATCAAATCTTTTATCTTTACAATATTAGTGTTTGATAACTTTAAGGTGAAAGTTTCGTGAAATTATAGCCTATATTACCCTACCCGCCTCTATAAGTAAAAGAGTTTTTAAAATCCTTTGTAGAGTTTTGACTTTATCCGATACAAACAGACCAACCCATAATTTAATATTTTCTCATTATCATATTAAATGGATATATAGATAGTTTATTTTCGAGATATCATCCACGTATTTTATAGCTGTTATACAAGAACATCGTAATAAATATTAATTTTTTGCATAAATGAGACAAAAAGACACAGTAATTCGGTATAGTACTACTTGTACCTAGTATTTTCGTTATTAAGTATTACTGTTCATCAATACAATCCAAATTAGGAGAACTACTCATTACCGCCAAAAGTAGTTCTGTTAATGTACCAAATGCAATATAGTGAAAAATTATACCAAAAATTACTAGTAACTTATATAAGTACTACCAAAGTACTGAATTAGATTTTCTCGATTTGATCTGATTTAGGAATAAAAGAATAAAATGACGAGAATCACTAATTTCGCTGATCAAGGCCTCTTAATGAACGTTTGCAAAATTTGTGAGGTTATAAATGTAGATTGTAATGATTTTGCACATTTATAATGGGAATTATGTAGCTAAAAATACGTAAATGATTACTTGGAATAAGTAACATTACATAGGTGCTATGCCTTGTGGTTATATTATTATGCCGTGTGGTTTCCAGCAGAGTAGAATAGGACCACTCCAAGTCTCCCGGTGGATGTCGTAGAAGTCGACTAAAAAAACGTAATCTCTCCAACCCGTCTGGCCAGCACGGGGAATGTAGACCAAATCCTCTGATTGCCCTGGTATATGGCTCATCAGAGCCAGTGCAGGGCCTGCAGGGAGGGTCGTGCTCCTGCTGTGGACACTAACAAAGACCTGATGATGATGAAGTAACATTACCACAAAATTAATAATTGTACAATGACATTACTTGAAAAACTGAAAAAACCGACTTTCTTTTTACAGTTAATGTTGACCATTTTGATTTTTGCTGTTACATAGCCTACACTTCGGGGAAGGATACGGATCTAATGAACCTCACACTTCAAAGTTAGTCGAGCCGTTTAGGCCACAGGGAGCAACAATGAAACAGACATTTGTAATTAATAAATCGCCACACCCAAACTGGGTACATGTCAAACTGCAAATTATATTTTGTTATCTTTATGCTGTACATGTGAGCGAATAAATGAATCTGAAATGAATATGAATATGACATACAACGCGTGAAAAAAATAAAGTCATATTTCCTCCAATACTAGCTGGTTCCGGAAGCCGGATGAGGGGTGGGCAATAGTGGGCAAGCACTTATTACATAGGTCCTAGGGCCTTAAAGTCTTAGGCTCTGTTGACCCTGAAGACCATAAAGACGTGATTAATATACCATAATCAGGCCTTTTTTTGTCTCGACTGCAGGAGCACGACCCACTCTGGTTTGCTACCAGAGAGCAGTGCAGGGAGCCTTCTACATCATCCACGGGAAGACTTAGAGTGGTCCTAATCTACACTGCCATGAACTACACGGCATTAAGGCTTGTACATGCGCTAATGACCTTCAGGATATGGGCCGAGTTTTGAACCTTAGTTCCCCGTCAGAAAGTCAGCGGTGGACTGGCGCCCGTCGCCCGCGCGCATTCAAAATATTAAATAACATAAATTTAATATTAAAAAGAAGAATAATCTGTCAAATCGAAATTCCTCGGGAGCGTTTGTAAGTTGATTGGTATTGTATTGAACATAAAAATTGCGTGACTCTAAGACAAGGAGTTACGTAGTTTATGAATAATTGCAATAAAAATCGATATACGCGGTACTTTTTTTTTCTAAAAAACTATGAACTTTAGACAGAAGTCCTCCTTAGCAAGTAAGAAAACCATTCTTTAATATATGTTTTTTTTTTGTATTGTGCTTTATGTCTGACCATTTTTATAGAGGTTAAACATAGTCAAAATGCCAAGGAGGACCCTTAATATAAATGAACTTTAAATTATAAATTCAAATTCAATCGTTTATTTAATATAGGTTTCTTTGAACACTTATTAATTGTCATATTTGTGTTTACAATTTTTACAACAAAAAAAATTTGTTGACGTTGTATAATATTCCATTTTCATAGTCGGGCGTTCATTCTCCCTTGATTCACCCTAAACGGTACTACCTACGCCGATATCTGATCGTCTGAAATTGGATTGAACTAATCAAATAGGATCATCTGTATGCGCTGCGTAGGTACCTATCTTCTAAAGTTGTAAGTATGCATATTCAGAGCGGGGAGGAAAGTTCGCATTCGTTGTAGAACAGAGAGAGAGAGGAGCCGGTTTGATCAACGGCGAGAAGCGGGAAAAAGTTTGCTAAACTTCTCATAAAAGAAACCGGCCAAGTGTGAGTCAAACTCACGCTATGAGGGTCCGTACAATATGCTTCGTGAACACACACACAATGTGCAAAAATGTTTTATTCAATTGACTAGCGCTATCTAGTGGTGTTTTAGTGAACTATTTCCGTAGGTAAACTTATTATAGTGAGTTTACCACTTTATTTTCAACTGATAGAATTCTTATTATTTTTCCTGTAATCTTCAAGCAATAAAATATATATTGTAATTTTTTGGAAATTTTAGACCCAGTAGTTTCGGAGATCAGGGGAATGGTCAAATTTTGCCTTCTTTCGTGAATAAAATCAAAAGTATTGATTTTTCCCATACAAAATAAAAATATTTTTGAGATCCTCATAATAAGCCCTTTCATTTGATATGTAACACGGTAAGGTTTGCAAAACTTTTTTTTAACATTTTATATTTGGACCCCCTAAACTGACGCTTATTTTAAAAAAATATATATTTAATTTGCATATCCGTGTTTGGGTCATAGGTTTACACCGTCTTACCAAATTTCATTTAATTTGGTTCAGTAGATTCTGAGAAAATCCACTGTGACAGACGGACGGACGGACAGACAGACGCTCGAGTGATCCTATAAGGGTTCCGTTTTTCATTTTTTGTACGGAACCCCAAAAAAAACAAAAAAGAGAAACCCTTATACTGTCACTCGGTCATTCAAGGCCTTAGTAATGTAGTATCCTTGAGACTGGGGAAAAAAATCAAAAGTCTAAATCAAACATTGTAAAAAATGACGCATTTATGTCGTATATTTTCGCACATTTGCAAGTGTATCTAAACTAATATTAGATTTACAAGACCGATTAAAAAAATTATAGGTACGTTACCCTTGAGAGCCATGTATGAGCCAGGTATGTACCACGCGAAGCCGGGGAGCATTGCTAGACATTGCTAAATATTTAAATATTCAGCACAAGAAAAATAATAAAATAACAACAAAGCAAAGGGCCTAATTGAGTGATTTTGGCAAATGAGTATTTTTATCACACGTGGAGTAGGCAGTTTTGGATAATATAATCACATAACTGGAACTAAAAGCAGAGTCAGGAGTCGTAGTTTTTGGTATGAGAAGGTATTTTGTTTTAGAAGCGTGTTCCCTTTTTTCCGTGAAGTGAAGTACCTATTTTTGGTAACACAAGCCAGCTCTATCTATCTATCAGCCAGGGACGTCCACTGCTGGTCATAGGCCTTCCCCATAGATCGCCACAAATTGTAGTCTTGTGCATGCCAAGTCATTGCATGCGCTATTTCTAAAGAGCGTTACCTGTACAATTGTAAGAAAATTTGTTTTTACAATGAATTAATAAAAGCGACAAGCCAGCTTGGTCGACGTAATTAAATTGAGATTTTTCATAAAAGATAAATTAGTGTGAATGGTTCTACTAATGATCTTCCTAATTAAAATGCAAGAGCTGTATAAGTTGTCTAATGCTCATTAATTTTGTCTTCTTAAGATTTTTCAAGTTGATGTTAAGTATGGCTAACAGAATAGCTTTTATTACTTTATTTTGAGCTTTATGTATTTGTTGTATATTGCCTGTATATGGCATTCTTGGAGCAAATGCTTAAAATAACACAGCTGCTAGAATACGTATCATTTGCAGGAAATGAGAACTAATACCCGCTAAACGTCAGGCCGCAGCTTTTTCCCGAGTGTGTTCGAAATCAGTTCGCTTGCCGAGTAACTTTCAAATTTAGGTATTCAGTGTCAAGCACACAAAAGATTTTATCAACCGTGGCAGCCGCGTCTAGCGACTCCAGTTTTGTAGTTGTTCGGATGTAGAAAATTTTGTTCGGTTTTAAATCTACCCGCAATTTGGGACAATAGTCAGTCGACGAGTTTAGTTTATGCAGGTTTTGTTTTTAGGTTTGTAGGGAACTTCTTTAATAAAAAAATTATATCATTCATACCAGAAATACTACAAACTTTACCGAGTTGAATTTCTAAAATTCCTTTCTCAGAACTTACTGACATCATGAAAGAACTTTTTTTTTTAGTATTGTTTTACGGCCCTGGATACAAGTCCTTTAGAGCCTTTCTTCATTTATTTCGCCAGTTGGCGAGTTCTTCTTCTTGGTTGTCAACGAAATGATGGTGTAATTCATTTCGTTGTTTTCACGGAGCCCCTGGCGACAACTCTTCGCGAATCCACTGGTTTCATCATTGACGACGCAGCAAGCCACCACCAGCCCGCTATGTAAATCTCACTACAGCCGCACAATGACAGTCTATTTTAGTTATTCTACACATTGTTTATAAATATGGGCATTTATAACACAAAATAACACCAATTTCACATTATAAAGTCCACTAGAATCAATTTGCGAAACAATCAAAAACAGACACCGTGTAGTCCGCTAAAATTCCCGCCAAGAACTCCCTCATGAAAGAAACCCCCGTTCCAAATTTCAAATTTCTAGGTGCAGTAGTTTCGCCTGTGCATTAATATATACGTCAGTTAGCCAGGTTTGAATACGAAAACCGTATTTAGATCTATTCACCTATTTCACAATTGATCACATAGATGGTATTCATAGACAATGTGTTTGGTATTGAAATAGCGATAATTTAAATTCACGTTCTCAACATGAAAACAAAAATCTCTTCTATGACCAAGTCGAAAATCGATGAAAATAAAGAAAAAATCATTGACTTTAGGTCCGCCTTTACACTTGTATTTGTGTATAAAGTTCAATATATACTTAAATAAAAATACTTCTGATCCAAAATGTAAGAAGCAGCTGATATTTTTTTTCGTTTTCATGCTGATAACGTGAATTTACATTATCGCTAACTTAATACTAGGCACATTGTATACAAAGACAGACGGCGAAAACCTAACACTCTTATTTTAACCACTCATAATACGTTGGTTATTATCAAAATAGTTAATTAGCAAGCCAATTAGGTCAAACTCAGGCCGTAATTAACATGTTATTCATTGCAGTCATCATTTATGATTTAGGCTCCATTTCCACCAATAAGAGGCAGTATAGCGAGGCTATATGCGAGAAATAATTTTGGCGCCCAAAAATACGACATGGTAACCGAAGAAAATCGAACTTTAAAGAAATGATATCTCAAAGATGATTGTTGAATTATGGAGATACATATGTATGTACAAAAAAAAGATGGAAAAAACTGGGAGAGGATTTCGTCCCAAAATGGGCTACAATAAGTTATGATGGTGCAGTATGAATCAAATAGTCGTGAGTGAAGTTACCTTGCCTTACTCCTTTACTAGGCAGTAGGTATATTCAAAAGTCATTGTGTTTGGACCTTATCTTCGAGGCATAAGGTTCAATTTTGTGGTAGCTATATATTTGCCCTACGCGCACTGGCGGCACTCGCAGCTGCTGCCTTCAGTCAGCGATGCCATGCTATATAATTCGATCTGTAATAAGAGCACTACTTCTCCGATTACTGGTGACCGCCCAGCGGTCCCGGGTGACTTGCACCCAGGATAGGTCCTTCGGACGCCGTAGCTTTCGGACCATACGGCAAAACATGAGAGTTGCTGCTCTCTAAAGGCTTTGCCATTGTTTCTCAGTTCGGCCCTTCAAGTCATGCATGCAAATCGCGGCCCATCAGGCATATGATAATTTGCTGTCTCTCTAAGCCTTGCGCACCCAGGCAACGCCCAAAGCCGAGGTTCGTCCCTCCTGGGGACCCTTTGGTGATGTTTGCCTTACAGGTTGAGGGCACTCTGATCTCACCTCAAAAAGTCCGGTGAAGTAGCGAAAGCTCATTTGGAGCTAGCTACGTGGTCCTTTCCAAAAAACGCACTACTTTCTGGCCTAACTTTTACAGCTATGACGGGAATGAAGAAAATCTAAGGAATCATGGCAATGGGTGGTGCGGCTAGCAACCCATCACTATTGTGATTCCGTTACCCATCTCCACGCCCACCACCATGCTGGGCTCTGTCTACCCCGAAGGGAAAAAGCCGTGATACTATGTTTGTATGATGGGAACGGTCAATGGAGATATGTGTTTTTGACAGTGAAGTCTATATGAGCTCCGTGGCGCAGCGGTCAACACGCCTGCCTGCGACACGGATGGTCCCGGGTTCGATCCCCGGTCAGGTCAATATGGAAAACGATCTTTTTCAGATTGACTAGGTCTTGGATGTTTATCTATATATGTATTTGTTATAAAATATAGTAGGTATCGTTGAGTTAGTATCCCATAACACAAGTCTCGAACTTACTCTGGGGCTAGCTCAATCTGTGTGATTTGTCCGTATATATTTATTTATTTATTGTCAAAAAAAATATCCCTATCTACGTCGCATATAGTGGAAACGTCACATACCTAATAGTTCCCGCAAAGGATGACCGTAAAATATGGTCGGCATTTATGATATTCAAAAACTATAATAAGGCGTAAAATAAATGTGTCTTCTAAATAATTCTAGGGCCCACGTAGAAATGCCTCTACAATGGGCATGTTAACTAAAATTTTTTTTCATGTTGCTATATAAAGACCTGCCAAAAATAAACACAATAGTGACAGAAATACATTTCTAAACGAAAAACTCTTTCAGCTATAAAAATTTTAAAGACACATGTTTTTAGACGTAAATTTTTTGACGTGAAAACTCGCCGCCGAAATGCCTACATATTTGTGACGTCACAAGCTTGTATTTTGTATGGGTGGCGTGAGAACTTTGTTTGGTAGCTATACGAAATATTTCGTTTATGGTAATGGTTTCATAATAAAAGTTGCTATAAATTTAGCAGACTAAAATACAGTATGATTGAAATTAAAGATTCTCATACATTAAAAATGGTCCTATTCACCCAACTTTAAAGAAGCTTTAAGATCACTTAACGAATCGCTATCAAATTAAAAGTGTTCTTTATAGTGTTTTTAGATAGAAATTAGTCTCATTAGAAACAAATTTTATATAATCTTAACATTAGGCAACTACCGTATTTTATAGAATACTAGCTGTTACCCGCAGCTTCGCCCGCTTATTATATAGCCAATGTCCTTCTCAGTACCTAACCTAACCTATGTGTAAGCAAAATTTCATGATGATCGGTTCAGTAGGTAGGCCGTGAAAGCGTAACAAACAAACTCTCTTTCGCATTTACATTATTAGTAAGGATTAGGATTTTTCAGGTCTTATAAACCTGAGCTCTGTCTACTCCGCAAGGGAAAAAGACGTGAAAGTATGTATGTATTAGGATTTTTTTGTTCTGTTGCTTAGTCTTACTTAACAGATAAAGTAGACAAATGACATTCCATATCTCCCTGTTTCTCATATCTACATTCCCACCCCAATTGATCCGCTGTTGCATTATGTATCAAAGTACCGGCAAATGTTAGTTTTAGTGGGTAGTAATTTGGCGATTTTATTGAGGATTCCGTATGTGGGTTCAATGGATTTATGTGCTGGTAATCGCACCCTAAAATGTTTTTTTCATGTTAGATTTATCTGGGTTGGGTGTTTAAACACTCTGTATAATTGAAACTATATAAAAGTTAAAGGGAAAGTACAAAATCTAAACTCATACTAATACTATATATGTATAATCTAAATACTTCTATTCTATTCCCCAATTCCAACAAACTCCTACCCTTCCCTCGCCTAAAAGATGGTATATCTATATAAATATGGTATATATGAAGATAGCCATACAAACTGCGCTCACCAACCCCTCTGCCAAGCTTGGTGAGTATGGCAAAAGTTCCCCCTATATGTGGGGAAGCCTTTGTTCAGCAGAGGGCTTATTGTGGCTAAGATGATGATGAAAAAAAAACTAGCTTCATTCACGCAATATGCTCTGTTAAAACCTACGTCAAAACTAATGATTAAAACTATACATACTCACCAATTTTTTAATAAGGATACGCTAGAAATGAAGTGAAGTAGATGATTCTTCAAGCTAACGTACCTGAAAACAAAACAAGTACCTATTAATAATAATACAAAACACATGAATGAGATTTGTGAATACAAGACAATATTTATTTTTTCATCTCACCTATCCTTAAACAGTGTCATTAAATGCAAGCAAAGTGGGCTGGATGGTCGCTTTTGCGACCGCGGGCTATAAGATTTCATACAAATTCCATTGAGCCCGAGAGCGCGTTAAGTATTTTTTTTAAATTGAATAGGGCACTATACCTCGCACAAGCGTCAAATCTTCTACATCCAAACAGTTTTCTAGTCGAATATTCAAATTTGGAACTGCTAGTGAACCCGATAAAAAAAAACCTTTGAACGATACTGCGAGTTTTTTGTCCTTAATTCAAATTTGGAATTGTTAATGGCCGTGGTGACTGGCTGTTTGTATTCATCGATCTTTGACTTCCACTTTTTGGATTAAACATTTTCATTTCATTATCTGTGGAATCCTTGGATACATTTTCTGCTCACTGCAGTTTGCCGCTATTTATTTTTAAGCAAAATATTTATAAGTAATCGTAATCTTCATTAATTAGTATAAAATACATTCCCTATGATAAATGAATAGATGGTCAATAATGTTGATATGGATAATATAATCAGCCAGCTTCCAGACTCACAAATATTAATTTTCAAGGTAAACTATATTCATACTATACAATTTCAACCAACATAATATGAATAATATTTTTTTTACTCTACTCTACTCTACTCGGTGAGATGAAAAACATTGTGTGTATCACGGCCGGTATTAGACATTTAAAAACTCGGACTACTAAAAGCACTCGGCTTCGCCTCGTGCTTGTTAGTAGTCGCTCGTTTGACGTAATGTCTTCTATACCGCCCTTGCTACACAATGTACTATTTTACATTCATATCATAGACTACATAATATCCTGTTTTTATCCCTTTCGGGGTAGACAGAGCCTGAGGTCCACAAACCCAAAGGCCACGTTCAGAGCGTGTTTTGTGGGCGGGCGTAAAGTAGTGCCATCACTACTTTTTGATTCAACGCAAAGGTATTTAACCTTTGAGTTGCCACATCGCCCTTTGACGTAATTTCTTAGATTTTTTGACAACTCCGTACCGGTTTTATAGTCTGCTTGGGAAGAAAAGTAGCTGGTAGAATATAGTTAATCTGTTCATTCATTCTCTCCCAAACTGGCATCGAAGAACTTAATATTAAATTTGTTTATAAGAGAACATAAATGGTCTGATCCGAGTCGAAAGGTGGACAAAGGCACTCTAAAACCTGGTGAAGATCAAAATATGTTAGAAAATTTCTAATATCATAACTTTCGATAGTCTGTCTTTACAAGTTTAATCAAAGTGGAACTCGCGTCTCAAAACTGTCTCGGCTAGCCGTCTGCGAACTTCCGCAATACTTACTCGCCTTGGGCGCCTCGTATTCGTAGGAAAATTAGAAAATAGTGTCAGGTACGAACTTTTAGTAAAAGTGTAGGAAGGGCGGTAAGGAAGACAATCGAAAGTGTGACTACTAACGAGACTTATAGTCAAGTGATTGTAATGTCTATTCCGCCCGTAAAATACACAAAATTTGTCATCAAACATTAAGAAAATAAATAGCTGAGCAAGCAAAATGTATCCGTGGATTCTACAGATAATAAAAAACATACAGATAATAAAAATGTTTTACCCTGAGATTGTAGAGAAAATGAAATTCGAAGACCGATGAAAACAAACAACCACCCACGACCATTTATAATTCCAAATTTGAAATAAGAAGAATAATCTCTATCTAAATTTAATTAAATTAAATTAAAAAAATCTAAAATAATTTAAAAATAATTGCTTTTTTTATCAGGTTCATTAGCAGTTCCAATTTTGAATATCCACTAGTAGTATCGTATTTTACTTTAAAAACTGCATAAGTAACACAATATCTCGTTTGAATATATTTCCTGTAACATTACTAGTGACCCAGTGTCACCGTAACACTGTAAAGTAAGTGAACCGAATCGTCACTTACCACGGTCCACCACACGAACGAGTCGGCGCCATATTGTGCGCGGCTGAGCAGAATTAGGGTTGTCAGTAGCATTAAATTATTTATAAAAGCTCTATGGCACAAAGAACATTCGCGATTATGACCGAGCATATAAGAGTAAGAGTACTATCGTCATCGTCATCGTAAGAGTACTAAGTAGAGTATTATTGTATATTACCCGTAACGTAAGACATAGAACCGAATCAACACTTACCATGATCCATAAGAAACAGCAGCATTAGGTCTCGTTCAATGGCCAAGTGGGGATCGCGTTTATCACTCAACCAAAGTACAGACCAAGGAGAGACGTGGATACGGGAGGCGCAGCCCCCCGTGAATCAAACTATACGAAAGAGATGGGTACAAACTTTGGTTACAGATGACAAACCTTAATCGAATCCAAACAGTTGAAGGAGTGGGAGAGTTCGTATAAAAAGTAGTTTATTTCAATAATAATAGAGTAGCATAGTAATCACGTATGGGATAGACAGAACCTTAGGCTAAAACTTTGCTAAACATCCGTTCGATGTTTTACTTAGAGAATGAAAGACGATACCTACATAAAAACACAAAAATTTCTAATGTCGAACTAAACCAGAATTAATTCTCTGACAGCCCTATGCGAGAGCCCTTTCTACGAATTCATGCATATCCCTTGTTAAATCAAATCAACAACAATTTCACACCCTATTTCTAACGTACTAAAGCTAAATTCACTTTGCAAAATCTCACATGAATTTGAGACCTATTTCGCGCATAGGAGTTTAAACTCTTTTTTCTAGTCAGAAGTTCGAAGTTTGAGTGAACGGTAAGCTGAATAGGTGTACAAGTTTAGGGAAGTTTTAATTTGACGCTCAAATTAACGTTGCACTAACGTTCAGTCTCAGCGTTCATAACTTGGCTCTCGTCAAGTTTTGTTTAGTTCGGCCTTTATGAGACGTAAATAATTAAGGAAAATGTACTATTATTTTAAAAGTTGGACCGTAGAGATTATAATAGATGTGTCTACACGTAAATTTGAATACGGTAGTTGCCTAATGTTATGATTATATAAAATTTGTTTCTAATGAGACTAATTTCTATCTAAAAACACTATAAAGAACACTTTTAATTTAATATCGATTTGTTAAGTGATCTTAAAGCTTCTTCAAAGTTGGGTTAATAGGACCATTTTTTAAAGTATGTAAATCTTTAATTTCAATTATACTGTATTTTAGTCTGCAAAATTTATAGTAACTTTTATTATGAAACCATTACCATAAACGAAATATTTCGTATAGCTACCAAACAAAGTTCTCACGCCACCCATACCAAATACAAGCATGTGACGTCACAAATATGTAGGCATTTCAGCGGCGCGTTTTCACGTCTAAAAATTTACGTCTAAAAACATGTGTCTTTAAAACTTTTATAACTGAAAGAGTTTTTTGTTTAGAAACGTATTTCGGTCACTATTGTGTTTTTTTTTTGGCAGGTCTTTACATAGCAACATGAGAAAAATTTTAGTCAACATGCCCATTTTGCTATTAGAGTTAGAATGTCGCAGCTGTCACTAGCGTCCGAAGTTTTCTAAGCTTATATATGTGTAGCAACCAAATATTAGGGTGTAGTGCTTGGTAGAATATAGACAGTAATGGATGAAGGCAAGAGATAAGAGAAGAGTAGCTTGCCTACGCTGGTAATCACTCTACAAATTTTCTAGTACTCTATCATCATCATCATCAGGTCTTTGTTAGTCCCCACTGCAGGAGGACGACCCTTCTGCACTGCCAGAGACATACTCGTATATTAGCCAGAGCATAGAGGACTTGGCCTACACTCTCCACGTTGGCCAGACAGGTTGGAGAGGTCTCTTTGATGTTTTTAAGCTTTGTTTAGCTTGTGTTTCCTACGTCGCCTCCTACGACATCCATGGGAAGAGTTGGAGTGATCCTATTCTACTCTGCCGGGAACCACACGGCCAACGGTATAGTTAGTACCAAGCATAGAAAGAACTCGACTGTCTACTGTACTCTTTACTCTACTCGTATACCGTAAGCTCTATGTTTACCAGCCTACGAAAATTTATTCGTAGTTACCAGTCTAGGTTTATATTACTCTGCACACTAAATGTAATTAAGGCGAAGTGAGTTCACACACTAGTGCCACCCAGCAATTAATTTACTCCAAAATCCAATCAAATTTAAAAAATCTAATAGCTGATTGCCCTAGTAAATTACTTGTAGTATTTGTTTTGTTACTTTTCATAAATATTACAATCTACGTTAAAGAGAACGAATTTTTACCGCCAAAAGTGGCTACATTTGGCGGTAATAATTCGCATCATATTTAAAAATAGTGAAAACTTGTACCAATAATACTACAAGTCATTTAATAGGCCATTTAGCTATTACATTTTTTAAATTTGATATGATTTAGGACTTATAAAACTAATGCTGGGTGGTGCTAGTGTGTGAACTCACTACGCACGCCTTAAGAGGGTATACTAGCAGTGCGTTTTCCATACAAATGTATTTCTCTATTTTCTCGCTGAAAACTGCTTCTAGAGGCACAATTCTTTTTACATACAATCTATTACTAAAATAGGTATTTCCCTATGTTTTATTTTTTTCTAAAAACCTGTTTAAAAGAAAAAAAAATTGTACAAAAACTGTTTTATTGGAAAAAATAAAAAATAGGGGCATTCCTATTTTAGTACTAGATTTTATGAAAAAAGAATTATGGCTCTAGAATCAGTTTTCAGCTAGAAAATAGAGAAATACATTTGTATGGAAACCATAATGAAAAAATACTGCTAGTATACGCTCTTAAGTCACACTTTAGTGATTTACTCAAATAAGAGCTGTTATTTCATGGTGATTTAGTATTGAAGGCGGCTCCTTTCTTACGCTACAACCTAAGTCCCTGGTTTAAATATTTGTCCGACTAAAAAAAGTGTACGAGCTTTCATGGCATATTTTATTTATATATAGATATTTCGCGTAAAGTGTATTAGTGAGTGAGTGGATGTGCGGACAAACCTTACTAGGTTTTTGTACATTCTTATGTATTTGTTATGTAAGTATTTTTATTTCGGAAATAAATAAATTAAAAAAAAATTAAAATAAAGTTTGAGCTTCACGCGGCCAAGTTCATAAATAAATAAATATATATAAATAAATATATACTGCCAGGTGGACCGATAACCTGAGAAAGGTCGCTGGGAGTGGCTGGATGAGGAAAGCAGAAGATCACACAATTGGGCGTGCCCTTGAGGAGGCTTATTCAAGCAGTGGACTGCAATAGGCTGATGATGATGATGATGATGAAATATATACGGACAAATCACACAGATTGCCGAGCACCTGAGTAACCACAACAGAACCCAAAAGTAAGTTCTTAGTAAGACTTGTGTTATGGGATACTAACTCAAGACCCAGGTCAATCTGAAAAAGATCGTTTTTCATGTTGACCTGTCCGGGGATCGAACCCGGGACCATCCGTGTCACAGGCGTGTTGACCGCTGCGACACGGAGCTCATCAATGGATAAAATAAAAAATAAAATTTTTGACATTGCTTCACCAACATAAAGCTACACAAAGCGTAACATAGGCTATAACTCGCGAGGGCGAAGTTGCGGTAAAAAGCTATTCATTCATTCATTAACAGGCCTTTGTTAGTCTCCCCTGCAGAATCACGGCCCTCTCTGTACTACCAGAGCCATATATAAGTATTATTAGCCAGGGCAGTCAGGGGATTTGGCTTACACTCTCCACGCTGGCCAGACGGGTTGGAGAGATCTCTTTGATGTTTATACCTTTGTTTAGATTGTGTTTCCGTAGTCGACTTCTACGACATCCGCGGGAAGACTTGTAGTGTTATATTTATTATATATATATATTTTACTCTGCCGGGTAAAAAGCTATTATGTTAATAATTTGAACGAAACTAAACAACGAACTTTAATATTACTATTTGTATCCATCTCTCCTCCCCAGTATTAGCATAAGGTTTCAATAAGACGGTGTCGCGACATCGGGGTCTCCACTATTTGTATAATGTTTTGCAAATACCAATAAACATCGTTTGGTAGAAAATGTTGAATAGAATTTGTCATAGCAAGGGGTGAAACCGTGATAGTTAGTATATGTAATTGTATGTTTAAATATTCTTCAGCCTTTAGCTGTTATTAAATAAAATAAAAAATTACTGACACATTTCATTACAAGATTACAATACTTAGTTATTTTACCCGAAATTAATGTTACGCTTTATAGGCAACATTTAGACGGTTCCCTCGCTCAGCCATACACCATCCAACTAGGAATAAACCTGTAATCTCAGTATTGTCGGTCAAATACTCATAGGACTCAACGATTCAGCGCTGCCATCTGATGGCAAATTATTTCAAAAGGGCGACAAGTTACCAACTGCCAATTTAGTCAGTTATTTTGATTGTGGCAGGTGTCCAGCCCACCCGGTGTAGGTGGCCGCTCCGATCCCTCTGCTGTCACTTTGTGACTGAGAGGGACTCGTGAGCGCGCCTTGGAGGGGTCGCTAAGCGCGACCGCCGCGCCGGGGCTGTGGAGCGAGAGTAGCACACGCCCCCGGCACATAGCGGATTAGTAGTGACACCGTGGAGTTTAGTGGCCACACCACATAACTGCGCGTGGCTTCCCGTAGCCCGCGCGGTATCCGAATGGATTCTCCACGTAAAAAAAAAAAAGAAAAAAAGGTGTCCAACCCTTTTTAATAACCCAGCATAAGTCTAACTACATTTCAATCCAATAGCCCACTCATTTCTCTTTTGAAATGCCTTCCGGCCAAGACCTGTTCAAGAGCATACATTGGTATTTCCAGGAATGGGTTCTGGCTGGGGACCACCAAAGGGCCTGTACGTGTGGTATCTATACATATGTATGTATAGATAATTTGTATGTACCTATGTAGGTACCTACATACAAATTATCACGTCTTTGCGGGACAGAGCCCAAGGTCGTAAAACCCAAAGGCCACGTTAATAAGTGTGTTTGTGGGCGTTAAGGTGGAAAGCGGAAAAGAAAAAATTGTGATGGGTTGCTTGCCGGATCGACTATAACGTGGTTCCGTAGATTTTCGCCTAATCCCTTGACCGGCTTTAACGGTCTACGCGGGAAGAAAAGCAGCTGGTATATTTTTATGTTTTTCCTTTTCTCCCAAACCAGCATGGAAGAGTTGGATCCACGGAATCCCCACGAAAGCCTTCCAAACGACCGAGGTAATACAAAAACAGACAGACTTTTATACAACGTTTTAATGAAATAACGCAAAACCTCTCAGGTGGTACCTCAGCCCATGACATTGAAAAACTTGTGTTCTACAACTTTCACGAAACCCAAAAAAATATTTGAGAATTTTCATACAACCTGATCAGCTGACCGAGTCAATTTATATGAAAATCTGAATTCTATTTTTGGCATTTTGGGAATGTTGCAGAACAAAAGTTGTTAAGTTTCATGGACTGAGGTACCACCTGAGAGGTTTTGCGTTATTTCATTAACACGTTATTTATTTATTATTTATTTCGAGCCATCACGTGTCCCACTGCTGGGCAAAGGCCTCCCTTGTATATGTCGCAGTCATCTAGTTGAATCTGCTATTTGATTAAATGACTAGCGCGTTCATTGAATGACCACGTTTACTTGGTGGACTAGGCCAAACGTTGATTGCACAAGCGTCGCTCAACGTCCAACGAGTTAGCGAGTTGTAACATAGCCCTTTGAACATAGCGGACATAAAATCAGTCAGGTGATTCAAATTTAGTTCATTTTTTTACCACTGCGGCGCTTGTAGTCACCAAAACAAATATGGCGTCAAACAGCATGAACAGATGGCACGATGTTGATATTTTTTTCGATTAAATTTACTTAAAAGTGCGTTATTTGTAATAAAATAGTATGACATTATGGATTTACCTATTATAACGCCGGCTACTTTAAAAACTAAGAAAAATGAAATAATGCTTCCACCAAATATTACAAAGTCGGCTAAGATTCAATGACTTCGCTAAATGACATTCATTCAGTCAAGACGTTGAACGTTACATTCAACGACTTGACGAGCTGTCCTTCAGTCATTCAATTTAACGTCGCCATTCAATGAACGCGCTAGTCATTCAATCAAATAGCAAATTCAACCAGATGACTGCGACATATACACAAATTAAGGTATTTGACAAAAAGCAAATTGAGTCATAGAGCTACTTAACAAAACTTTCTGCGCGAGTTTGACTCGCACTTGACCGGTTTATTCTATTTAAATAAACCTTATTTTTCTCAGTCTAGCATGTAAATACATTCAAGGAGCAAAATTTAATCAAATCAATGTTCAGTTCGTTTCGTTAAGAGAATACCATCGCAGAGCAGCTATTTTCTTTAAAAAAATATCTAATAAAAGTCTCAGAAAACAAGTTGGAATTTCTGAGAATTCGCAAAATTATTTACTTTTCCATGATTAAGAACACGAGATCAGCCTAATTGAGTTAAAAATAAGTCGGCGAAATTGATGGGTAATTTATTATATTTTTCTTCGTCAATTATTTGCTCCATCGTCCTTAGAGAAGGTTGAGAGAGGTGCTCTTATACGAGTGTTAAAAAAGAAGTGTATTGTTTTAAGATCATGGGAGTACGTTTCTGTTTCTTTTTTCTAAATTTTGTAATTTCATGCTAGTCTGGGAATTAAAAACTAAGAATAATACCAGCTTCTACATTCCTTCTAAACGAGTAATCTCACAACTCGTCCCTCATGCCTACGACCTACGACCCATTTGGGACGAATTGTAGAAAATCAAAATTTACAGTGTTTTCATTCTGTAATTCGTCCCTTTCTTTTTGGTATAGAATTTTAAAACTTATCGACGATTGGTACAGTCAGTGAGACAAAACAAATATATATGTATATTTCCTTAAGTTTTAGCGGTGATGATTATATTTTTTAATGAAAAATTAAATGTATATTATTTTTACCCTAACACTTTTTCTATAGATTGTACCATTTAAAAACATGGGACGAGTTGCAGAATGAAATTTTAAATAATTTTAATTTTCTTCAATTCGTACCAAATGGGCCGTGGGCCTGTGGGACGAGTACCTCTTCTAAACCACAGAATTAATAATAGTACAGTCTAAACCTCAATCGAGCAATGGCGTAGCAGCTAACATTATTTCTTTCACCTTCGCGCTCATCATGAAAGCTAGGTAGGTTCTTAATTGGGCTTTAGGTTTTATGGCTAGGCCCTGTCTTCCAGTAAGGTATAAGCCAATTTTTTTTTATTTTTTTTAAGTACATATATACACTAAAACACTACATATTGCGTAATCATCAATCTAAGGAATAGTCCAAAAGTGTAAGTCATCAGCCAGCAGGCCATAAAACTTCTATCAACAAACCTATAGCGGACCCCGGGTTAAGAAGTAACTGGGAGCACGTTTTTAATGATGTTGTTTTTGTCAAAATGTTGCTAATTTGTTTACTTTTTATTTTCTTTGTTCCGTATTCTCTGACGTATGAAAGAATAGATATATATAAAAAAGTATAGTGTAAGCAAATAAATGTATTGCACATAAAAAGTGGGTAATATAAATAACAAAGCCAATTAAAACAACTTCCTCATGGCACCAGCTGAAAATCAGCGCTGTAGCTCCCCTCTATCAGCCTAAAGCTGAGCTGGCAGCGTTTTCGGCAATTACTATTTTATTTTTTATTTGTAAGTATAACTAATTTTTCGTTTGTTATAATGAAATATGCCGAATAAAGATTTTCTTTCTTTCTTTCTATTTTTTTATTATCTTTATTTATGTAGGAGCTTTTGGTTCTTATCTTTCTTTCTATTTTTTTAATATCTTTATTTATTTAGGAGCTTTTGTTTCTTATCTTTCTTTCTACTTCCTCAATTTCGTCACAGCATTTATGCGCATATAAATATTTGCTAAGCGCGCGTCGTAGGAACTTACGTTAGGAAACGAGCTTGCATCAGTCCTGTATTTATAAATAGGCAGTAGAGGCCCCGGCCTAGGGGCGGCAACGTCCTAGGGGCGGCAGATTTCAGAGGACAGTCACTTGATTTCAGAGGATAAAAGTAAAAATAAATTGTATATCTTGTTTCAATAAAAAATTAATTGTTGCTATTATACTCTCTAGACACCGTTGCCTTTATTTGTCGAGCTCCGTGGCGCAGTGGTCAACACGCCAGCCTGCGACACGGATGTCCCGGGTTCGATCCCAGGTCAGGTCAAGATGGAAAATGATTTTTTTCAGATAAACCTGGGTCTTGGATGTTTATCTACAATAAGTATATATTATAAAATATAGTATCGTTGAGTTAGTATCCCACGACACAAGTTCACAACTTACTGTGGGGCTAGCTCAATTTGTGTGATATGTCCCTTTATATTTATATTTATTTATTATTATATTTATTTCAATGATTAAAATCTGGGAAAATTTTCAATGCTTGTGTTCGTTAAAGTTTGTGTTATCAGTATCACACACGTCTTCTCAATTTATGCCCTTCAAAATCCGTAAAATTAAGTTGTATGTGTGTGCGCGATAGACTTTGGGTGGGACACTATTTTTTTCTACGAGGCCAATGGAGTCTATCTAGGCTTTATATAATCTAAGGTTTAAATATAGGGATGGAGAGTGTAGGCCAAGTCCTCTGACTGCTCTGCCTAATATATGGCTAATAATATAGCACAGAGAGGGTCATGCTCCTATATACAGTGTAAACTAAATAAGGCCTGATGATAATGATGATGATGATAGAGATGAGTTTACATTTAGCACTGATCGGGCTGATAAACAGTTTAACACAATTAAGTAATCCAAATTTCCAAAATATTTATAGTTTTTAGGGTTCCGTACAAAAAATGAAAAACGGAACCCTTATAGGATCACTCGTGCGTCTGTCTGTCCGTCCGTCCGTCTGTCACAGTCGATTTTCTCCGAATCTACAAACCAAATTAAATGAAATTTGGTAAGATGGTGTAAACCTATGACCCAAACACGGATGTGCAATATATCAAATGAAAGGGCTTGTTATGAGGATCTCAAAAATATGTTTTTTGTTCGGGAAATATCAATACTTTTGATTTTATTCACGAAAGAAGGCAAAATTTGACCATTCCCCCCTCCCCTCCTGATCTCCGAAACTACTGGGCCTAAAATTTCGAAAGAAATTACAATATATAGTTCATTGCTTAAAGATTACAGGAAAAATAATAAGAATTCTATCAGTTGAAAATTAAGTGGTAAACTCACTATAAAAAGTTCACCTAGGGAAATAGTTCACTAAAACACCACTAGATAGCGCTAGTCAATTGAATAAAACATTTTTGCACATTGTGTGTGTGTTCACGAAGCATATTGTACGGAACCCTCATTGCGCGAGTTTGACTCACTGACTCACACTTGGCCGGTTTTTGGAATAATGGATTAATGAGTTAAAAACAAATACAAATTTGACATGTTCAAACTGCCATAACTTGTTCACTCTACCTATTCGGAAGTTAAATTAGATATTGCTGTCCACCAATAAAGTGCGCATGATCCATCCAAAACATTCTTGAAATACTTATATCAAAAAATTTCATTGGAAAAACGGTCTACTTAGACTGTCTTCAGCACCCGAGAGCTCTATCCTCCGGCCGAGCAACCGCCCCTATTATCTTTGAATGCACCCCACTTTAACTGAATTAAGTCCACAGAAAGGAAGATAGGTGCCCAACTACACTGGTGGTTCTAAGTCCTGTAAAATTGAGGTGAAGTGAAACTCGCTAGTCTGCCTTTGAATAGTATGAATGAAATTAAAAAAACTTTTAAAAGTGCATTCATTCAATATGTACATATTTTAAATGCAACAACAAGTTTGATGTGTATGACTATTATTTGAGAACTCCGTTGCCAAAGAATAAACTGTATAACTGTTTGTTTATCTATCACCAAGCTGTATCTCAATAACCGTGATTAGAGTTGAAATTGTCAGTGATTATGTATTTTTGTAGTCGCGTTAATTACAAACTATAAATAAACAGAATAAAATTAGAATTAAAGTTAAATTTATTATAGAAAACGTGTCAAATTCTCATTTTCTTACAAAAAATAACATTTTCAAAAACATTTCTCATTAAAACTTTATTTAAAATAAAAATTTCAGCGATATTTTATTGAAAGAGAATTATTTTTTACAGAAACGTTCATGCCGGATTCCAGCTAGAAATACGCAGATATCCAAAGAAATAACGTCAAAGAGAGTCGTATTCTTTAGGAAAACGAAGACACAAGTTCCTAGGATCACCTAGGGCTGCCGACACAGAAAATTCCAAGAATTTCTAAAGGCCCAGCAAGAATTGCAAGAAGCCGATCAGAATGGAGCTTTGTCCGGCTTTGAATATAGGTTACGAAGTAACTATTTAGTAATCTGTGATATAGGAGCTAAATGCATTTTACCGTTTAAAGTTTAAAAAGTCGGTGCAAGAGATTTTTTAATCTCGATCAGCTTAATAATATGAGAGGAAATATTTGTGTTAGATTCAATGGTTTATTTAATATAGGTTTCTTTGCACACTTATTAATTTTCACACTTGCGTTTACAATTTTATACAACAAAAAATTTTTGTTGACGTCAATACTTATGGCTAAGTTTAGTTTAGTTTGTGTTACTATTAATGTTGCTCGCATATTATAAGTCTAAATCGAGATGATGAATAAATTCAAAAACTATTTCGATTTAAAAACAACTATTCGACAAAAAGAAACTGTATTATCGATACTAATATTACAAAGCTGAATAGTTCGTTTGTTAAATTTGTAAAAGGAAACGTGTCAAATTCTCATTTTCTTACAAAAAAAATACATTTTCAAAAACATTTCTAGTTGATACTTTATTTAAAATAAAAATTTCAGAGATATTTTATTAAGAGAGAGTTATTTTTTTACAGAATTTTTTATGCCGGCAAGAAATACGCAGATATCCAAAGAAATTACGGCAAGACAGTCGCACTCTTTAGAAAAACGAAGAGACGAGTTCCTAGATTCACTTAGGGCTGCCAACACAGAAAATTCCAAGGATTCCTAAAGGCACACCAAGAATTGCAAGAAGCCGAGCAGAATGCAGAGAATGGGACTTGGTCCGGCGTGGAATATAGGAGCAAAATGCATTTTACCGTTCAAAGTTTAAAAAGCCGGTGCTAGAGAATTTACAATCTCGATCTAGACTAGACTAATAGTATGAGAGGAAATATTTGTGTGTTACAAACACCAATATTTCCTCTCATACTACCTATAAGCTTTGACTATATACTCTCTAGATACCATAGATATCAGAATAGTGCTAGACACCGTCATGGATGACTTTATTTCAATAATCAAATAACTAGCCAATGGACATAAGATGAGGAGAGAAGAAACTCATATCACAAGAAAGGCATTAGATTTGAAAGAAGATGGTACGCGGAACAGAGGAAGACCTAAACGATAGATCGATGGTGTCAAGGAGAGTATGAACAGGAAGGGAGTGACAAAGGCTATGGTAGATGGTCAAGGTGGAGAGAGCTGACATACTGTGCCGAAACCACATAAAAAAATTTTTTCAAGAATTTTTTAAAACACTTTTTTGCCATGATTAATATACATACTCATACCAAATTACAGCTTTCTAGTACTTATAGTCTCTGCGTAAACCCGCGGACGGACAGACAGACATGGCGAAACTATAAGGGTTCCTTGTTTACTACGGAACCCTAAAAAGGAAGAAGAAGAAATAACTAGCCAATGTTTCAATTCTTGTGTGCGTAATAGCTGTGTTATTACACGCGTCCTGTCACTTTATGCACTCGAAATCCGTCAAACTGGTAGCTGTGTATGTGCGCGACCGACTATGGGTTGGATACTAGTGATTCTACGCTTTTAGGCTAAAGAGTCTATCCAGGCTTTATTTAATCTAAGCCTATAAGGCTCAGATCGAGATAATTCGGTATTTGTCTAATGTTAAGATTATATAAAATTTGTTTCCAATGATACTAATTTCTATCTAAAAACACTATAAAGAACATTTTTAATTTGATATCGATTCGTTAAGTGTTCTTAAAGCTTCTTTAAAGTTGGGTGAATAGGACCATTTTTAAAAGTACGAAAATCTTAAATTACAATTATACTGTATTGTAGTCCGCTAAATATAAAGCAACTTTTATTATGAAACCATTACCACAAACGTAATATTTCGTATAGCTACCAAACAAAGTTCTCACGCCGCCCATACAAAATACAAAGTTGTGACGTCACAAATATGTAGGCATTTCAGCAGTGCGTTTTCACGTCTAAAAATATGTGTCTTTAAAACTTCTATATCTGAAAGAGTTTTTTGTTTAGAAATGTATTTCGGTCACTATTGTGTTTATTTTTGGCAGGTCATTACATAGCGACACGAAATTTTTTTTAGTCAAGTAGCCAATTGAATAAATTCAAAAACTATTTCGATTTTTAAAAAATAGTATTGATAAATAGAAACTGCACGAGCTCCGTGGCGCAGCGGTCAACACGCATGCCTGCGACACGGAAGGTCCCGGGTTCGATCCCCGGTCAGGTCAAGATGGAAAATGATTGAGTTAGTATCCCATAACATAAGTCTCAAACTTACTTTGGGGCTAGCTCAATCGGTGTGATTTGTCCGTATATATTTATTTATTATCTGTACTAATATTACAAAGCTGAAGAGTCTGTTTGTTTATATGTTTGTTTGGTTGAACGCGCTTTTTACAGAAACTACAGTTGATTTCAAAAATTCTTTCACTGTTGTCTGATTGATATGGGCTATTTTACTGTTTGTTTTTCGTATGTGTAAGTGGCCAACACTGGTGTCAGATTTTTCAAGCTGCCTTATAAGGCATCTGACATAGCTTAACGACTGCCATCAACGATGACAGCCGGGACCAACGGCTTAACGTGCCTTCCGAAGCACGGGGGAGCTCGAGATATTTTTATGCCACTTGCGGTCACAAGGGGTTGCTTAACATACGTAAGCGCTCATAAAGCTCACACCCACTGGACCATCGGGCTCCTCAAATTTATGTACTATGAAGCCAACTGAAACACATTCTAATAGGACTTGCTGCCATCTAGCGGTGAATTTATGAAACTAAGCTTGCCAGAGCGCGTGCCTCCGGACGAGTGATCCATTCCTGTCCTGTCTCCTATTGTATTAATTATATATTGCATACCGATATAATGAAATAAAGAAGGCTGTAATTGACAATAATGATGACTTTGTTAATGTTGCTTCAAGTAGTTTAGAATATTTCTAGGCTAAGAATTTTCTTTGTCAAGGACAGCGGTTCTCACACTTTTTTAAAAGTCAAAACAAAATGTTAAACTGCAAACTAAACAAAAACTTAAATTTTCTGTCGTCGACAATATCCCGCCAGCCCACAATAAGTATCCGTATCTGGAGGGGTCCAGAAACATAATGGTAGGTTAGCGGAGTCCTAACTTTTAAGCTTTGTGCTTGGAGCATACTTTGAGAATAGCTGATATAGGTAACAAAAAGTCAATGGAACTAATAGGCCCAATTTTTTAATTTGTCATTTGTGGTCACTTTAACATCCATTACGGTTTATACATCTTAAATAAAAATTGACCCTCTTACAAAATCCGGTATGGATGTTAAAGTGATTATCAAAACATATTGTACACCGTAGCTGTCAAAACTCAGCAAATAGGCCTAATGGACCGTCGACTTTTTGTTAACTCCTGCACCAGCCATTTTAACTAAAATAAACTATTTCAGAGATATTTTAACTACATTACGTTTATATATCTAAAATAAAAATTGACAATCACACAAAAGCCGTAATGGATGTTGAAGTGGCCATCAAAACTATGTAGTTGTAGGAGGTAAGCACCTAATAGGGCGCCGGTTAAGGGCTGTTTCGTCAGTAGCCCAATTAAAGGAACAGGGCAAAGGGATTTGCGTAATAAATCATATCACGTAACGTGATAATGGTGCGGAAGTTAATGAATTAGAAGTGTTTTTAAACATGAATTCTAAGGCGGCCATAATCATAACCCTACTTTTGGCCAATATCAGTAACAAGGTGAGTGAAAAAACAGGTATGAAACTTAGCGGAGGGTCACTAATGATCGGGCTATTGAAATTAAACGAAGAGCTAGCGCGAAAAAATCATGCATTTCAATCCACTAGGGGACCGTATCAACACACAACATTAAAATATAGTGGCTTTATGCTTTCATGTTGGCCGGTTGCTCGGTAAAAAGCCCAGAAATATATGTTTCGATATATTTCTGTGAAAGCATAAACTGAAGGTTTGCCAACGCAACATGGAACGCAGTATGCTCGGAGTGAAACTCGTAGATCGCATACGCAATTCTACCCTGCGTTCTCAGACCAACATTGTTGACGTGGCTAGTAGAGCAGCTGGCTTGAAGTGGGACTGGGCTGGACACGTTTCTCGAATGTCTGACGATCGCTGGGCCAAGAGAGTTACAGACTGGAGGCCCAGTGGCAAACGGGGACGTGGGCGACCAAGGACGAGGTGGTGCGATGAGCTCAATAACTACAGCAAAGACTGGAGAACAAAAACGACAGATAGACAAAAATGGAAAGGAGAGAAAGGGGCCTTTGCCCAGCACTGGGATACCAAGGCTCGTAATAATATTGTCAACCACAGGGGTCATTCCAAAACAGTTGCACCAAGCTCTATCTAATCTTGATTTACATCCCCAAACCTATGTTTCAATGCAAAAAGCAGTTATATTAAATACTTGTAGAATAGTTAGAAAATTCCTCCAGTCAGATCATATCCCCCATGATACTCACTTGACTTAGGTCCGTGTTTATCATTATTACCGGCTTAGTAGCCGAGAAGAATTCAATTCTAAACCGAAAATAATAATATTTCTGTGATAAGAAGTGATGCGTTCGCTCGGTGCGGCGGAGAGCGCAGCGTTGAATATACAATACAATGGCGATATGGCGGACAGTGGGGGCGGGCTATGACGTCACCACGCCACAGACGCCAGTGTTGAAATTTGTCGGTTCCGTTACAGAAACTAGAGGTAGGTATTAAAAAAGAGTACCAGCCCTAGGAAGAAGTACAATGGCAAAAATTGCTACAAATGGAACTGTGAGTTGTGACTCAGTAATAAACTGTTCATGAATGAACTGAACCCAGCGCTGCGTGATGGAAACATCTCAGTTTGCCGGGCGTAGGTACAGAAAGAAAGGGGGGACGGAGATATGGAGGCCCTACCTACTGGCATCATCATCATCAGGTATATTTTAGTCTCCACTGCAAGAGCACGACCCTCTGTGTACTACCAGAGCCATATAAATAAATAAATAAAATAAATAAATAAATAATCATTTATTTCAGGCAATAGTATTGTACTTACAATTATGTACAATACCAGGCCCCGTAGCATGGCTTCTGCGACGCCGTTTATATCGCGCGATAAACTATCTACTTCTCGCTCTTCAGTATTGCGAAAAACAAGATGGCGATAGTTGATAAACGTTGTCGCGCGTGCCATGCTACGGGGGCTGAGGCCCATATTATAAATACCTTACAGACTAACATACATATGTTCATATAAATAAATACCTTACAACTAACATACATAATAAATATTCTATTTCACACGTAGTGACAGCGACGTGTGACGCGCGGTGTCGTCGGGCAGCCGACCTCGGAACCTCCGAAATACGACGCCCTGCGGCCAGAAGTCCTCCTTCATGAAGGTTGCCAGATGATGTGTCGGCACTCGCACCACATATGAATTGAAATTCGACTTGTGGCGAGACTGCAGACGTTCAACCCTTAAAGTGAAGGTGGACTTCTTTCGGACGTAGCCCACGACCTCCTCTACCGTCGTAGACCAGTGAAGGCGGGACACGTACAGCTGCGTCGATGGTACGGCAGGACGCAGCGGAAAGTCCGGTCCGGTCGGCGCGGTTCCGCAGATGTTGCGGCTCGTGGGCTTCCGCTTCTTCCTTTTCACCTTGACGAAGCCCTCGTCGTCGAAGTCGCGCTGGTTCCTCTCAGGACCCGATGGTGGCAACGACTTGATGGGAACTGGCTTACGCCGTCTCCCTGTTGGCCCCTGTGTTAAAGGCTGTGTAGCTCGCACAACAACAGGCGGGGATGGCAAACTGCTGACGGACACATTTTGCGCGCCGCCTCGTCGCGTGTTTATATTAGCGGTCTCAGGTGACCTACTTACCGAATCACTACTTTTTAATATTTGTAATTCGGTTCGTAGTTCACATATGGTAGATTCAGAGACCCCTAATATACACTGTACTTCAGCCAGGCTGGCTTTCAGGGCGGTGATGTCCTTCAGCAGCCTGGTGACGTCAACGTGATCGAACGTGACGGGAGGCAGCTTGTCCAGCTGCTTCGCCACGAATGTAGGCACGTCGTCCGGGTCGGTGACCTTCAGCAGGTTAACAATGTCCTGCAAACTTCTCTCCCCCTTCTAATCCAATTATCATAATCATCAATATAACATTAGCCAGAGCAGTCAGAGGATTTGGCCTACACTCTCTACTTTTGGAGAGATATCTTTGATGTTTATAACTAACTCATCTTCTAAGACATCCACGGGACGACTTGAAGTGGTCCTATTCTATTCTGCCGGGAACCACACGGTACTTCTACCGACATATAAAAAAGGTTTATTTCTGTTTTTATCCATAGTTGTGGTAGAGCCTCGCTACCGGCGAAAATCATTTTGCTAGTAGCATGAATGGGCCGGCTCGTCCGGGGAAGTACCACACTCTCACAGAAAATCGACGTTTGAGTAGTAGCTTTACCGCTACTATGCTTCGTTCGGTGAGTGAGAGAGCCGGAGGCCCATCTCCCTCTCCCCTCTGGGGAGAGAAAAATGAAAGGCCGGCAACGCTCCTGTGACACCTCTGGTGTTGCAGTTGTCCATGGGCAGCGGTGATCACTTCCCATCAGGTGACCCACTTGCTCGTTTGCCGTCCTATGACATAAAAAAAAAAAAAAAAAAAAAAAAAAAAAATACGTTGTAAGGCTTAAATATTATGTAAGTAATACTTGAGTTAAGTTACAAATTTAATTAAAAAATGAACTATTTGAAGAAATTACCCACCCGCCTACGAAGACCTCCCGGCACCGCTATTTGAGTGAGCAACCGGATCTGAACAGATCCGGCAGTCTGGCTTCTCCCACACGACACAAGCTGGAAACAGGCTTCACGCTCCTAATCTCGAGGCCTGACGATCAACAAAAATATGTTTCTTTAGAAAACGATCTAGAGAAACATATTTTTGTAGATATTTCTCGAGAAAACGGTCTAGAGAAATATATTTTCTCGCCTGTGTAGGTTTAAGAACAGGATTTCTTTCACTGTTTTCCCCAAAGCTATGACCTAGCACGCTCTAGGTACCTATATAGATTCTCTCAAAAGACGGGCAAATTTGAATTTAAAAAGACCAGTATCACTCTTTTGTAAACTCTGACTTTGCAGATGTCCACGGGCGACGATGACACTAACCATCAATTCTTTCATAAGCTCGTCTGCCCCCACATTTATAAAATACTTCTATGCCCCGCCTAGAGTCCTGGATACGTTACTTCGATATTGTTGGAGTTTCAATACTAAACAACGAAGAAAACACTAAGACCGCGATTATTATTGACCAGGAAACGTTTTATTGAAATGTTGAGTGGTTTCGACAACAATGAATATTGAAAGTAGAAATCAATCGACCAGCGGGCATGCACCCACTTGTTCGATGCAGCATCGCACGATACAAATAGGAGGCGATATAAGAACGAGGTGAATGAGAAATATCATTATTTTTACGACTGCAAGAAAAGGAATATATTGTTTTTTGAAGTCATGTTCCTTATTTTTACCTATATGTTGACACTTCTTCTTCTGTTTTATATTATGGCTTCCAACGAAATTTCAGTGATTCTGCCAATGTCCAGTATAATGAGATACTAAGTATCGGTGTTGTACGGTAAAGCTTTTCCAAGTAGCATCAAAGATGGCGTATGTTCTTTGATGCCTCGTGGGTCGTGGGAGTTTTTGGCGGCAAATCTATACGAGTCCATTTATCAGTCCACTTTAACTTTTTCACCAATTGTTCATGAGCACAAGCATTTATAACACCAAACTACACCAATTTCAAGTCCACTAAAATCAATTTGCAAAATTGTCTACGGCAAACTTCAACTGTACCCCTTGACTTCCCACCACAAACTCATGTTGACACTTACATTTTCACGGAATGTGCACAATGTGTCAGGTAATTATGTAACTTTGTGTCAACCCTCCGTCGACACTACCAACAACAGTTAAAGAAAAACTTGTATCGACACATTTTACACATTTTGTTTTTAAATTTAAAATGACGAGCGCCGTAGCGCAGCGGTGAACTCGCCGGCCCGTGACACGGATGGTCCCGGGTTCGATCCCCGGTCAGGTCAAGATGAAAAATTATCTTTTCAGATTGACCTCTGTCTTGGATGTTTATCAATATATGTATTTGTTATAAAATATAGTATCATTGAGTTAGTATCCCAGAACACAAGTATTACTTAAGTACTTACTTTGGGACTAGCTTAATCTATGTGATTTGTCCGTATATTTATATATATATTTATTTATTTATTTATTTTATTATCCATGGTGGTAACAATTGTAGTACAGTTACTTTAATGTTTCAATGGCAATTTTTATACGTATCGTTAAAAATGCATCTCACATTCTTTCGATGAAAATAAAGAATCCCAGTAAAACGTTAAGATTGGCCACTTACACGATAGCCAGACTAGTGCAGCATCACACCCCAGAGAGCTCCGTGAACGACGGACGCGCTCACAGCCTTTAATATTAGATGGCTCATCTCTTATTTCTGTTGCTGGATCTTTGCCGTACTATGTTTCATATCTAATTGTTTTACCTGTTGTTGTATCTGTTTGTTTATCTAGATTCTGTTTAGGATTTAATCTTAAGGGCCCGCACCAGGCCAACTAACGACACCAATAATTTTATTTCTATTAAGTACTTTCAAAATAGAATAAAATTAAAGAATCTATCTAAGTAATATAAGCCTTACTAAATAACCTGAAGTATTGTAAATTAGTAATCAGTTATTAAGAGAACTAGTGATTACCGCCTAAAATGGCCGTTTTGGGCGGTAATCAGTAATCGGCCCTTAATAGATTTACTCTTTAAAATCCATGGGGGGGATCAATGCCTGAAGTTGTCCTAAGAGTAACTAGATATAAGATAAAGTATGTATTAAAGTAAATATGTCAGATGCCTTAAGGCAGCTTGAAAAATCTGACACCAGTGTTGGCCACTTACACATACGAAAAACGAAAAACAAAACAAAGCAAAATTTCATGATGAACTGAAAAATAAACAAATAAACTTTCTAATTTACCTATAATATAAGCTTGTAAAGATTCGTTAGAATGATACAAAAACAGGTAAGTATGATGGAGAAACGACGATGTACTAATACTGGCGATGCACTAAAGACTGCAATAGGACACACAGCTACTTAGGTTTACTGTGTAAGACACTATCCATCTGTATAAGAATATAAAAATCTAGTCTATTTAACTAAATAAATTACCCAGAATTCGTCGTCGCGTGTCCCGTGACCGTCGGCCATGTTGCGGTGACGCGTCACGTCGCGGGCGTAAATAAATAACGTTGCATGTAAACAGGTCATTTCATGCCGCAACCAATAACAGCGTATAAAATTTATAGACTTGTGAAAACAGAGGGAATCTGTACTTAGAACATGTAAAAGGTGAGGGAAAGACTTGGTTAAATAAATAAAATAAATAAATATATACGGACAAATCACACAGATTGAGCTAGCCCCAAAGTAAGTTCGAGACTTGTGTTATGGGATACTAACTCAACGAGAGAATATTTTACAACAAATACATATATAGATAAACATCCAAGACCCAGGTCAATCTGAAAAAGATCGTTTTTCATATTGACCTGACCGGGGATCGAACCCGGGACTACCCGTGTTGCAGCCTGACGTGTTGACCGCTGCGCCACGGAGCTCGTCTATAATGAAGGCTAAAAGTTGGAAAAAGGACCTCCAAATCAAAAGCAATACGTAGTACATATATCTAACGCAATAAAGCAATACAATTGAAGATGCAACACAATCACGTTTGAATGAGAAAGTATATACCTAGCCCACCGCGCTTCACACCTACGTATTGTAGCTAGAGCATATGTTTTTACTTCAGAGAGACGAAAAATTTCTTTTTTTAAATCTATGATTTTTACAGTCTACACGAAAGGTCTACACACATAGATTTAAAAAAAAATTTTCGTTACTCAAGTCTACACATATGTCGGCCGCCATTGACATGTATCAATTGATATCCCGCCGGCTTGACGATGACTTATATTACGTTTTTAACCGACTTAAAAAAAGGAGGCTATTATGCCTAACTCTTATTCACCAGTGCAGCTTTTGGAGTATATTCTGAGGAGTATATTAAATAACGTCGCAGCCGAATGATAGTCGGCCATGTTGCCGTGGCGGTCACGTAGCGGGCATAAATAAATAACGTTGCATGTAAACAGGTCATTTTATGCCACAAAAATTACAGCGTGTAAATTAATAGACGTGGAAAAAGGTGGGGCAAGGCTGTTAGAAACTGTCTAATTGGAATCTAAAAGTGACGCATCTCACCCTGTTATAAATTTATTTATTATGTAGAATAGAATAGAATAGAATAATGTTTATTTTGAAATAAGGGTCATTTTGAAATAAGGGTCATCTTTTAAAATTTTGTAATTGGGCCCATTACAAAATTTTAAAAGAAAGTTTTGCAAACCTTACTGTGTCATATATCAAATAAAAGGGCTCATTATGAGGATCTCAAAAATATTTTTTTTTGTTCGGGTAAAATCAATACTTTTGATTTTATTCACGAAAGAAGGCAAAAATTTACCATTCCCCCCAAAATATTCGGCCCAGTAGTTTCGGAGACCGCCCAGTAGTTTCGGAGATCAGGTCTCCGAAACTACTGGGCCGAAAATTATGAAAAAATTGGAAAATATAGTTTATTCCTTGAAGATTACAGGAAAAATAATAAGAATTCTATTACTTGAAAATTAAGTGGTAAACTCACAATTATAAGTTCATCTAGGGAAATAGTTCACTAAAACACCACTAGATGGCGCTAGTCAATTGAATAAACCATTTTTTGCACATTGTGTGTGTGTGTTCACGAAGCATATTGTACGGAACCCTCATTGCGCGAGTTTGACTCACACTTGGCCGGTTTTTATTTTTTTTGTTTTTTCCTATATTCATTTGGAGACAGATAAACATGATGTATAATTTAAAATCTGTTCGTATTCTAAATCGTCTGTTCAAATATTCCTTCACTGAAACTCACGATCCCACAATTTTCTGCGTAATGTAGGATATTTCTCTATTTTTAACCGACTTCAAAAGAGGAGGTTCTCAATTCGTCATAATATTTTTTTTATGTATTTTCCCCGATTTCTCGAAGACGCCTAGACCGATTTAAGAAATTCTTTTTTTGTTCGATAAGTAATACTTTACAGATGGTCCCATTAATTTTTTTACCGAAATATGACGAGCGCTTTTTGAAAAAATACAAAAAAATTTTTACAAGTATTCCGCTCGGTTTACACTTTTTTAAATTTTATTCTTACGCTTCTTTAAATAATTTGACAGGGTTGAAGTCGGTTTTTGTTTTTTGTTAAAAATATCTTAAAGTATGTAGTAAACATTACTTGCTGGGTGTACTGCCGATATAACCTGGTTTGGTCGACTGCCTGACAACATGAACCACTATGCGACCAATGGTGGAAACGCGAAAAATAATTCCACCATCCCCATTTCCCCGGCCGGCTGAAACACTTATGTACGCAAATGTCCAGAATTGGTATTAATAAAAATATAAAATAAAAATATTTTTAACACAAAACAAAAACCGACTTCAACTCTATCAATTTGTTTGAATCAGCATAAGAATAAAGTGGAAATAAGTGTAAACTGAACGGCATACGTGTAATTATTTTTTGTCTTTTGTGTATTTTTTCAAAAACCGTTTGACACAATTCGATAAAAATTTAATGGGACCATCTGTAGTAATACCTATCAAACAAAAAAAGAATTTTTAAAATCGGTCCAGGCGTCTTCGAGAAATCGGGGAACATACATTTAAATAAAAAAAAACCGGCCAAGTGCGTGCCGGGCCACGCGCAGTGTAGGGTTCCGTAGTTGCGAATGACAACTTTAAGTTCAAACTGTTCAAACTTGCACCTCACAGTTTAACGACCAAAAACATCTAACAATGTCAGCTTTCTATGGTTGAAAGAATTCTTAAAACCGGTCCAGTAGTTTTGGAGCCCAGTCAATGCAAACAAACAAACAATTAAATCTTTCCTCTTTACAATGTTATTTAGGATTTTATTAGATAAAAGCAAGAATTAAAAATGTCTTACTAGGAAATTATGACGACTTATTATATTTCCTACTTATATACGTAGATGACGACCCAATTTGGCTATGTTATAATATTCTCAGGCTAAACTGACCTCGAAAGCGTAGGCGTCTGTCTCGGTGGAGCTGCATAATGCAGCCAAATTGCATCGGCCCCTTGCTGCTGAATTTCATTTCCTTTGCAATAAAGGCATTGGGAAGCTGGAGAGGTTTTGGGGTGCATATTACATAGTAAGAAAACATTGCAAAGAAAAATAAGCATTTGACATTTTTATTAAAAGCAAATTTACAACTTTAAATTTTCTGATCACTGTTCATAGTTGAGGGTTGTTTATTACCATAAAAAAAAAACTAACTGCGGGTGATGACATCTCATCCCAACTAATATTATAAATGCGAAAGTGAGTTTGTTTGTTACGCTTTCACGTCGAATCTACTGAACCGATCATCATGAAATTTTGCATACACATAAGTTAGGGTACCAAGAAGGACATAGGCTATATATTACGCGGGCGAATGCCTCGGTAATAACTAGTAAGATATATTTGTGAATATTTTTTCTCGTACTATGGTAAATACAAAGTTAAGACGCCACCAGTAGTGCCATCTATGGGAAATATTCAGGAAAAAACCGGCCAAGTGCGTGTCGGGCCACGCGCAGTTTAGGGGTTCTGTAGTTGCGAATGACAACTTTGAGTTCACACTGTTCACACTCGCACCTCACAGTTTAACGACCAAAAACATCTAACTATGAAAATTGTATAAAATTTTACATTTTCGAGTACATTTTATAAGTCGGTTGCCTATAATTTTTTAGTTTGAACTTAGTACTCAGCTCTGATAGTTTTTCTTTCAACTTCAGTATATATACTACAGCTGTGATTTTTTTCAAGTATCCATATGAAACCGTTTAGCAGATAGAGGGGAGGGGGACACTTACCTCTAACAAAAATTTGCACTTTAAAACCAAATATCTCGGAAACGAATCCCTAAATCGAAAAATATTTTTAAAGGCCTATTCAACAATACCCAACACGATGGGTTTGTAAAGAAAAAATATTACTCCCTCTTTAATTATATGGGAGCTACCCTAAGAAAAAAAAAATTTCAAGATTTATTTCTACCACTTTTTTGGCATGATTAATATACATGCCCATACCAAATTACAGCTTGCTAGTACTGATAGTCTCTGAGTAAAACCGCGGACGGACAGACAGACAGAGAGACATGGCAAAACTATAAGGTTTCCTTGTTTGCTACGGAACCCTAAAAACGTGCGAATTTGAACTAATCCTGTATAAGTCCAGCCACATTTCAATCTCATAACGCTACTTAATACATTCCACCTTTCGGCCAATACGAAGCGGGTTCTGGCAGGAGACCTTCAAGTCTTCTCTAAAGGGCCTCTGTGTTGGATTTATATTCCCACGGGAAGCCTCTCAAAGGGCCCGTAACACCCGTGAATTCTCCAAACGGCCTCTGTGTTAAATCTATATTCCCACGAGAAGCCTATCAAAGGACCGGGGTATAACACAGGGGCACCCGTGACCTGAAAGGCGATACAAATAATAATATTGAACACATTACACTACCACTACCACCGACACTTAAATCATTTAAACCAATATTCGATCGACGTTGCTGATTTCGTCGATTAAGTTCAATATCGGAGACCTAATTGGATTGTGCGGTCCACTACTATTGTGTACCACAAACTCAACCACAAATAGATATACAGTTCTCGGCATTCTCATCTTCTACATAACTAACACACAGACCGTATGTGTTTATCACCAAAAACTCTTAACTAACTAATAATATATATTTTTCCTCTGTGCTTTGCTTCCACGCTGGTCACTGGTCTAGGAGACAAGAAAAAACGTAGAATGTACTAGCTGCTTCTCTTACCGCGCAGATCGTAAAATCCGTCGAGAGAATGGGCGAATATCGGAGGGATAATGTCAATAGGCGATGCGGCTAGCAACCCATCACTATTTTGATTCCGTTCTCCACCTACAAGCCCGCCAACATGCTAAACGCGGCCTGAAGGTTTTATAGACATGAGCTCCGTCTACCCCGCAAGGGAAAAAAACGTGATAGTATGTAAGTTCCACGTAAGTTCCTCTGTGATTTTAGTATTGTAAATAAGTATGCGGCGTGTATATTATACTATGAATATTTTAATGTAAAATGGTTTCCATGTAAGTTTATAATTTATACCTTTAATAATATTGAACACAATGAACAATACCCCTACCACCGACACCTAAATCATTTAAACCAATATTCGATCGACGTTGCCGGTTCCGACGATTAAGTTCAATTTCGGGAACGTCTAATCGGATTAAGTGTTCCATCAGCTATTGTGTACCAGTGTGTACCACAAACTAAACCACAAATAGGTACACAGTTCTCGGCATCTACCACTATATTTATACATTATTATATATTTTACCTTATATATATTACTATATTTTACCTAATAATGATGGAACCAACGAACAAAAAGTTATTTGTTTATCACCGAAAACAATAAATAGTAATAAATAATAAATATATAGATAATATAGATTCAGTTAGCCCCAAAGTGAGATCGAGATTTGTGTTATGGTATACTAACTCAACGATACTATATTTTATAATAGATACTTATATAGATAAACATCCAAGACCCAGGTCAATTTGAAAAAGATCATTTTCCATCTTGACCTGACCGGAGATCGAACCCGGACCTTCCGTGTTGCGGACAGGCGTGTTGACCGCTGCGCCACGGAGCTCATCAAGTCTAGTAGCATAGTACTCTACCGTCTACTCTACCGTTTACCCTACCGTTTACTAGATACGCGTGTACCTGAGGCTTTGGCTTATAAGACATGAATACTGAAGTGTTCAAGTTTAGTGGTTAGTAGCTAACTTTGGATCCCACTTGATATTTGATACCTCATTCGTTATTCGGTATGACCCGTAATAGTTAAAGTTCCACGAGCTGTTGCCCGCTACTTCGTCCACGTGGAATTCGATTTAATTGAATAATTTATTTGACTCTATAATCTGGCTGGATTAAAATTAAAAAGAAGAAAGATTTGATATTTTTGTGTGTTTGTTTCTAATGGATAAACTCAAAAATTAGGTACTGAATCGATTTTAAAAAATTATTTCACCTATAGGAGATACACTATCAGAGAGTAACATAGGCTATAATCCCGTCAAAACAATTAGGGATACTTGCGAAAATTGCAATAATGTAGCGCAAGGTACCTAAAACTGCCTATAAGTTGCGGTCTCCAGCAAGAAATCCTCTTGCTGGAGACCGCCACTTATAGGCAATTTCCGCCGTGCCACAGTAAATTAATTTAAAAAATCTGGTCCCTATAAGTTTAATTGATTTCATTGAGATCGGCATTTTTGAATTCATCTTTGTCGGCCAGCGGTGGCCCGGAAAGCGGCGACCGCTAGCTTTCACGACAAAACTTTTGAACCAATCACTACATATTATAAAACAAAGTCCTCCGCCGCGTCTGTCTGTCTGTCTGTTCGCGATAAACTCAAAAACTACTCCACGGATTTTCATACGGTTTTCACCAATAGATAGAGTGATTCACGAGGAAGGTTTTAAGGTATAATACATGCCCGGGCGCAGCCGGGTAGGGCTGCTAGTTTAAATTAAATTTGGTACACAGATAGTCTAGAGCCTGAGAAAGGACATACTCGTAGGTAGGACATATTTTAATAACTCGCTATTCCAAGCGAACGAAGTCGCTGACGCAGCTAATTTTGCTAAAAATTTAACCGTACCTATATGTGATTGCCTAACGAATTAAGAGTCGCCTGGAAGCGAATGTCTCCATACGAACGGAAAAAGGGAATTGTGGCAATATTTGATAATTGTAGTACAAAATTAAGCATCCAATCAATTAATCTCATTATAATTACGTACCATTCTATACAGTTTGGTTAAATTATCAAATGTTTGTGAATTATACGCCTCTCAAGATTTCTCTCTTTCTGAATTCTCTCAAGATTGGTATTTTAACCAAACTGTATAGGAACGTACGTAGATTGTAATGAGATTAATTGATTAAATGATTAATTTTATTCCAAAATTATCAAATATTGCCACAATTCCCTTTTTCCGTTTGTATGGAGACATGCGCTTCCAGGCGACTCTGTACGTGGCCTAGACCCTTGTCTGCTTATGTCATGTCATGAGTAGCTCAAACATACTGTTATCAACCGCTTTGAAGTTTAATCAGTCCCGAACCCGCATCGGTCTAAAAAGAGATTTATTTTGTATTAAATTTTAATACTAGCTGTTACTCGCAACTTCGTGTGCGTGAGCTTGGTTCTGAAACGCTAGTAGTCTGTAGCTTTTGTATAACAATTTATTAAAATTATTACTTATTTAATTTTGATGTGAAAAAGTGCCTGCAAAAGCCTATTTTCTTAAACACCTTTCCCTTTATGAGTCTTGCTGCAGTGAAAACCATTGGCAAATAATAATAACATATTGATATGATTTGATTTATTCATTTTAACCGCGTCAAAATGTTCGAAATATAAGCTAACAGGACGATAGATTGTTTTAATATCTATGTAAGTTTTTATATTACGTTTTGTATTCTGCGCCCACCCTCTTTGACGTCGAATTAACTCAATGGGGATGGCAACTGTCACGTTACAGTTTAGTAGGGTTGTTCCGATACAACTGTCAAATGTATGGACTTTTACACTAATCAATATTTTTCTTCATAATCAGACCAAATCTCGTGAAATAAACTATTAAATTGTTTACACTAGCTAGTTTCCCACTAATTGGCATATATATTTTATTGTTACTATAACAAAAAATATTATCGTAGGTTATGTTTGCAAAATACTTAAAAATCTTTTGATAAGGGAACATATATGCGTTTTATACATTTTTTTACGAAAGGTTCAATGTTTTGTCACTATTCGTATGCACTAATTAATTGCATCAAAATCTAAAAATAAAGATATTTATAGTTTGGTTAAGGATGAACGTACACAGCGACATCTACAATTAGCTTTGCGCTGCCACCCTATTAAATTGTCGAATTAACAAACCGTCGGCAAATGAATTTAATGAGAGAAAAGTTTTTAATCCGGAAATCATTACATAAGTTTGTTGGAAGTTTGTTTGGAAAATTAATTATCCCTCGAGACAGGCGTTCACATCTGAACCTAATCTTACGCAGACGAAGTTGCGGGCAAAAGCTAGTGTTTTTGTTGTTTTTCTTGAGTATACGTGGCCAAAACTAAGTTAAGTAAGCTTTTCATACATTAGTATAAGCTTTTCAAGCTGGCTCTATTTCATAGCATACAATATACGTGTAGGCGTACTCTGTGATCTTAGATTATATAAAGGCTATAGTCAAAGTCTATGACCTAAAAAATTAATAGAGGACGCTAAAGTACACTATTTTACACAATGTTACTTTACTTGCCAGTCACGCAATATGGTGCGTACTTGCTATCGAATCATCAAATTAAAAAATAGACAAGTGCGAGTTTAGCTCGCCCATGAAGGGTTCCGCAGAAGCAAGCTTAGATTAGCCACAAAGCTCAAAGATAACTTTGTTTTGTCATAGTGTTTGTATGAATGGCAAAGATATATTTGCGCTTACGAAAAAGCGCTATAACTTTTTAGTGTGTACTCTGAAAGTTTTCTTTTCAACGTCGTTTTATATACTACTACTGTAATTTTTTTTATGTATTCATATACAATCGTTTAGCAGATAGAAACTTTAAAACCAAATATTTCAGAAACGGATCCCTAAATCGAAGAATGGTGCTTTCAACCTCACAATATTTTTTAAAGGACTTATTTAATAATACCCCACACTAATGGGTTATTAGACAAAAAAATGCTCCGACATTACGTGTATGGGAGTTACCCAAAACCATTTTTTTAAAAGATTTTTGTCTGCTACTTTTTTGGCATGTTCAATATGCATACCTTTACCAAATTACAGCTTTCTAGTACTTATACTCTCTGAGTAAAACCGCGGACCGACAGACAGACATGGCGAACGAAACTATAACGGTTCCTTGTTTACTACGGAACCCCAAAAAGGGCAGAAGTAACACAAACGAGGTTACTTCGACTTATAATTTTGTTTTTGGGTATGGTATTGGAGTCGTACAATACTATCAAAAACAATGAAAAATTATTGTCCTGGTAAAAAATATCTTTTTAGATACTTGATAGTCTTTCTTGTAAGGCTATGCACTTTATTCTTTGAATGAGATGTACTCTATTTCTCCACAACCCTACAAAGGCATAGCTCAACCACTGTAATACGTACGTCAGCTGGATGGACCATCGAACTAACTGGATCCAAAATCGATTAACATCGCAAAGGAGATATCGAGACAGCGCTGTTATAATGGGGTTTGCCATAGAGCACGGAATGTCGTAAGTTGACGTCGATTGGAGAAAATGCGCTGTGTAGTTTTTTGCCGCTTCTTCTGCACTCCGCTTTGGAAGCAGCGTTAAACTTAGCGACATCATGATTCCAAAAATGCTGCAGGTTATTTACGAAGTCTTATATGATTTTACTTTCTTGAATTTCTTTATATTTCAAAATTATTGGCGTCCACAGTGCACCTAGTGTGGGCCCATAAATAAAAATTTTGAATTTGAATTTGTCGCTCGCACCCTACTAAAGACGAAATCAATACTAAGCCTCCGTGTCACCCGCGCTCGAAAGTCATACGTGGCCTGTCAGTTCGTGCTCAAAAAAACACTGAAAAATGCCCCAATGTGCTGTAAGTGGCCGTTTGGCAGATAAGAATAGGACCACTCCAAATCTTTCCATGAATGTCGTAGAAGGCGACTTAGGGAACACGAGCTAAACCAAGCTTATAAATATCAAAGAGACCTCTCCAACGGCCAGCGTGGAGAGTGTAGGCCAAATCCTCTGACAGCTCTGGCTAATATTGACTTGGTAGTACAAATAGGGTCATGCAGAAGCACGTGCAGTCTTCACTGCAGGAACAATGGAGACTTAAAAAAGACTAGATGCTGATGATTATGTGCTGTGATATGATATCACGAGTAAATAGAACCTAACACCGCAATAAAACGAGGCCGGGCTCTAACACGCCTGTTTCTATGTTTCGTTCTTGTTTCAAAAGGCGTTTCTTCTAGTAGCGTGCGAGAGCCAGGCACATTCTCTGTTCTGTGGTGATTCCAGTACCCCCAGGGTTACCTCAATTACACTAGTGGCTCTGTGAGCGGTAGACCTCTCGAGTCTGTCTTTGGATTTAATAAAACTTAATGTTCACCACGTAAAAACCGACCAACAACAAAAACCTAAAGGACGTTTGATAATATGAGATCTATCGCTGTTATGTCAAAAAAGATAATTTAGAGAAAGTTAACGCTGTGATGTCCATTTCTTATTAATTTAAAAAATGGACATCACAGCGTTAACTTTCTCTAAATTATCTTATTAATTTAAAAATGAATCAGAAATATACTTTTTTACACAAAATATAACTGCTGAGAAACAAAAATCAATTATTCCCTGTTGTTCTACCTTTAAGATTGGATTTTATTTCCAAATTTATAGGGCACTAACTTCGGGTACCTACCCTTTCAAATCATCATCATAATCAGGTCTCTTTAGTCTCCACTGCAGGAGCACGACCGACCCTCAGATCACCCATATCAACTTCTCTGTACTTCTGCCGTCTAGCGAATCTGCCGTAACGCGACTCTGTCCTAAAGCGAACAAACCCTGTACTACTTGAGCCATAATTAGCCAAAGCAGTCAGAGGATTTGCCCTACACTCTCCACACTATATATCCTTTCGAATAAAACAAAAATTACCAATATCGGCCTACTGTGTAAAAAGTTATGCATGGTCGGTCCTACATGAAAATATATACGCGCCGACGTGACAACCTCCTTCGTTTATTCATCTGCTGAAAAAGAGTCAAACTGTCTTATTATAAAACGAGGACTAACTTTAGTACCTGGTTTAAACCATTATCCGACCAAAATAAATCATCACCTATCACTTTGACGTTTCCACAACTGTCATTGTCAATTTGTTTTGGGTGGATAACGGTTTAAACCAGGTACTAAAGTTAGTCCTCGTTTTATATTATGACAGTATATGTTTTTTCACTAAAAATTTAACACCGTTTATCTCACAATATTCTGATATCTATGGTTTATCTAGACCCCAAGACTCCAAAATAGCTTCAAGTCTGTACTCTTGTCTAATAAACAAGATAGTTAAGATCAACAATACAATACTAATATATAATTATAATAAAGGTTTATTATTAATTCTGTGATAAAGGTCTTAAAAGGCCACTTTATTGTTCAATAATTACTAATTTTGATGAACTTGTATTCTATCTCACATATCATTTTGATGAAAACTAACGTGTAGTTAACGTAGTAACGTGTGGTGGCTAAACACTCCTGAACTAAAATGTCAAAGATTTTTTTGAGTTCCGATTGCTGTCAAAGGAAAGTCAAAAGAAATTCGAGTTCTCAGTTTTGATCTCAAAAGTTATGTTATTTATATTGTCGGACTGAGTCACCCCAATATAGGTACCAACCTATCTGCATCCCATCTCAAGGGTCGATTTACTTACACGCTGAATTGCATTGCAATATAATATAATAGTCCAACTGTTCATGCATCATTACATTATCTAACAACAATTATGCGTTCGCTTTGTATTGTGAACGACGTAACTATTAATCTGTGTGTCTAGAACATGTATTAATTCTGTGGTCTAGATCCAACATCAATTAAACCGTACTCAGGAGATATTGAGACTGTTAATGAGATTTCCATTTTACCTCGCTCTAATTGGGGATTATGGAGTTAATACGGTCTGTTTGTACTCTTGTCTAACAAACGAGATATTTAAGACTAACAATACAATATAAAGGGTCTTAAAAGGCCATTTCATTGTTCAATAATTACAAAATTTGATGAAAACTGACGTGTTTTCTACCTGATTTATAATTTTAATGAAAACTAACATGTATTTTTTTACTTTCCCATACAAATTACAGAGGCGGCTGTACACTTTTGTACGAAATTTTCGAAGAGTTCGGAAAGTTTAAAAAAATCGAATTCCCAGCTTTGATCCCATAGGATCAGTTGTTCATATTGCCGGACTGAGTCACCCACCCATCTGCCTTACATCTCAAGGGTCAATTTACAGCGTGTATTGCATTTCAATATAATAGACCAGTCTAACTGTTCATGCAACATTACATTATCTAACAACAATTATGCGTTCGCTTTGTATGTGAACGACGTAACTATTAATCTGTGTGTCTCTGTCTAGAACATGTATTAATTCTGTGGTCTAGATCCAACATCAATTAAACCGTACACAGGAGATATCGAGACTGTTAATGAGATTTCCATTTTACCTCACTCACTTTAATTGGGGATTATGGAATTAATAGGGTCTGTTTGTACTCTTGTCTAACAAACTAGATAGTTAAGATCAACAATACAATATAAAGATCTTAAAAGGCCATTTCATTGTTCAATAGTTAATATTGATGAAAACTAACGTGTATTCTATCCATGTAATAATTAATGTACCTTCTTGAATTTCAGAATCCAATGAACTGAATTTGATTATTATTTCATTACGTGATTGTATTGTAGGACCATCGTTTCTAGGTAAACGAAGGTCCTACATTAAAATCTATCTTGACGTTTAGATAGGATCCACAAACTACGAAGATACTATTACTAGTATCAGACGACCGACTGCTTTATGTTTTCTCTAGGCAATAGAGACCATAGACAAATATTGGAGTGAGGGTAAAGATGATTAATTGTAGTATAATTAAGTTTGAATTTCTATTAAGGGCCACAAATTCAAACTCAATTGACGCGTGTTCTATGCCCTAATTTGCATGAAGGCGGTTTTCCAGCAGTACGAATTAAAGCTGCCAATGTCGCCCCTTACTTTTATTTGACGCCCTTCTTTTTCACATTGTCCAGTCTGATCGCAGAGCCCTCACAAAGGCTTTAAGGGCCAAGGGCTCCACGGAGCACACTGTGAATAGGTGCACTAGGGTCTTATAGCATTAAACCAACTTAAGAGTCCCACGTAAGGCCGCAATCCCATACAAACGTAGTTTCGTTTTAGTTTTACTACAGTTAAGCCAATCTCAACCAAATTTCATACATATTTCTATACAAAATTACAGCGAGTACAAGTTTTCGATACAAAACTTCAAGACGCTGTAATTTTGTACAGGTATTGTTTTTAAAATTAAAATCTGATTATAAACATCAATATGCCTTATCCGGTCGTATGTACGAAATTTGGTTGAGATTGGCTTAACTGTTGTAAAACTAAAACGAAACTACGTTTGTATGGGATTGCGCCTTTACGTGAGACTCTTAATGCTCTAAGACTAGGGTAATGATTTTGTGAAAAATTTTGTTGGAAAAGGCTTCAGAGATAAACAAAAAGGAGAGGAAGCAAAAATCTGTTGACACATTTCAGAACAGGAAACACAAGCTAAACAAAGCTCATAAACATAAAAAAGACCTCTCCAACCCGTGTAGCCAGCGTGGAGAGAGTAGGCCAAATGCTGTGACTGCTTTGGCTAATTATATGGTTCTGTCTGGTAGTTCAGAGAGGGTCATGCTCATGCAGTGGAGTCTAAAAGAAGACCTGATGATTTCAGATCAAGAGATAAATCAACATGACATTACGATAAGATATCGTAATCGAACAAGATAATGTCATCATTTATCTCAAGATAAACTTTAAATATCATCAAGGTTAACCCACATTTTGTTGTCAGACTTATGCATTAATGTTTTGTGTTTATTTAATTATCAATTATATTTGCTATTTTGTTCTGCAAAAGGTAGATAGACTGCCCAAGTGCGTGTCGGGCCACGCGCAGTTTAGGGTTCCGTAGTTGCGAATGACAACTTTGAGTTCTCACTGTCACACTCGCACCTTACAGTTTAAGGACCAAAAACATCTAACAATGAAAATTGTATGAAATTTTACATTTTCGAGTACATTTTATAAGTTGGTTGCCTATAACTTTTTTGTTTGTATTAGTACTCAGCTCTGATAAATTTCCTTTCAACTTCAGTATATATATACTACTGCTGTAATTTTTTTCACGTAAGTATCCATATATAACCGTTTAGCAGATAGAGGGGGAGGGGGGACACTTACCTCTCACAAAAATTTACACTTTAAAATCAAATATTTCGGAAACGGATCCCTAAATCGAAAGTGTTCTCAACCTCACAATATTTTTTTAAGACCTATTTAACAATACCCAACACGATGGGTTTGTATAGAAAAAAAAATATTACTTTCGCTTTACTTGTATGGGAGCTAAGCTAACAAAATTTTTTTTCAAGATTTTTTTCTACCACTTTTTTGGCATGATTAATATACATACGCATAATAAATTACAACTTTCTAGTAGTTATAGTCTCTGAGAAAAACCGCGGACGGACAGACAGATGGACAGACAGACAGACATGGCGAAACTATAAGGGTTCCTAGTTTACTACGGAACCCTAAAAAGGCTTTGGCACAAGTTCGTAATTCGTAAAATAGTTTGAAGGGCTATCTTTACCCCGCAGACCCATTTTTTAATCATTCCGTTTTGTTTCAAGTGATTTCCTCCGAGCTCCGTGGCGCAGCGGTCAACACGCCGGCCTGCGACACGGAAGGTGGTTCGATCCCCGGTCAGGTCAAGATGAAAAATGATCTTTTTCAGATTGACCTGGGTCTTGGATGTTTATCTATATAAGTATTTATTATAAAATATAGTATCGTTGACTTAGCATCCCATAACACAAATCTCGAACTTACTTTGGGGCTAACTCAATCTGTGTGATTTGTCCGTATATATTTATTATTTATTTATTTATTGGACCCCGTAAAAATCATTGAACTTTTCAAAAAATTATAAGAAATGACGTAGATTTAGATCAATTAAATTAAAATTACAAAAGCTATACTAACTTTAGTTTTCAAAAGCTCATATAATGTATTCTGAAACAGAGGGCAAAACATAAATTGAAAGTGTACAGTAGATCGGTGCAGAATACTGAAATAAATTTGGCTTTACGCTAAATTTATGGACAGGCGGATGCAACGGACTAGGGAGATTTATAATGCAAGTCAAGTTTGTTTCATGAGAAGAGGTGAATTTGGGATTTTTACCCGACCCACCCAGAAGGAGGGTAATGTGGTCCAATCGTTTAGTTTAGGCAAAAGGACACAACAATGGTACAGACGTATTTACATACGAGCTCCGTGGCGCTGCGGTCAACACGCCGGCCTGCGACACGGGGGTCCCGGGATCGATCCCCGGTCGGATCATGATGGAAAACGATCTTTTTCAGAATGACCTGGGTCTTGGATGTTTATCTATAAAGTATATGTTATAAAATATAGTATCGTTGAGTTAGTATCCTGCGACACAATTTCACAACTTACTGTGGGGCTAGCTCAATTTGTGTGATATGTCCCTATATATTTATTTACATACAAACATGTATAACCTCACAGCGCGTGAATTGATTCTGGACTCAAATGATCATGAACAACTTTTTCTATAGGAATTGAACCCATTGAAAATGTTGTTCATATTGACTGACTGATTCGGCCGTTTAAGGGTATGTCGAGGGTCAATTTACACGCTGTAGTGTATATGTATCATCATCATCATCATCAGGTCTTTTTAGTCTCCACTGCAGGAGCACGACCCTCTCTGAACTACCAGACTACTATTAGCTACTATTACTATTAGCCTGAGCAGTCAGAAGATTTGGCCTACACTCTCCACGCTGGCCAGACGGGTTGGAGAGGTCTCTGATCTTTATAAGCTTTGTTTAGCTTGTGTTTCCTAAGTCGCCTTCTACGAAATCCACGGGAATACTTGGAGTGGACCTATTCTACTCTGCCGGGAACCACAGGGCGGATTGGTGCATGTAGGTATATGTATATCATTGATTATTTATGTATGTATGTAAGTATGTCTGTTCCATTGTCACTTTCTTTTGCATACACGGTTGGACCGATTTGTAAGTGTGAGGTGTCATAAGATTAGTACCTACTTATTCTTCCCCGGAGTCATACGTTAGTACTACTATTAATTCTGTGCCGGAGTGTCAAAGGCTATGCATAAATCAATATGCTGCACGTAACCTGTCAAAACAACAGTCGGGTTTTTTATTTTTTTATATACACAAAGCAGGGAATTCGAAAGGGCTAATAATACTAACACTTACTAGGCCATTAGGCTCCTTGGAGTATCATCTGATAATTTGACAGGACCTAATATTATATTGAAGCATTTTTTCACTCCATTCTAGAGATTTTGCTATCACACTTAGAGTAGGCGTCCATACTTTAACGATATAAAAGCTCTGGCTGGAAAAACGCCTACGGGTAGTCTGCCTACATATTATTAACAATACTTGCCATTTTCCCGCGACTTTAGAGCCTATGTCACCCGCAGACTAACAAAGCTAAACAAAGCTTACAAACATCAATGAGACCTCTCCAACCCGTCTGGCCAGCGTCGAGAGTATAGGCCAAATCCTCGACTGCTCCGGCTAATATATGACGAGCTCCGTGGCGCAGCGGTCAACACGCCTGCCTGCGACACGGATGGTCCCGGGTTCGATCCCCGGTCAGGTCAAGATGGAAAATGATCTTTTTCAGATTGACCTGGGTCGTGGATGTTTATCTTACATGGTGAAATTTTGATCGTTCTGGACCCTTAAAGGGGTGATTCAGCCCGTCGATATGAACCATTTTTCCTATGGGACCAATGCTGGAAACTCAAATTTTATTTTGACATTTTCATACAAAAGTGTTCAGCCGCCCTGGCAATTTGTATAGGAATGTCGAAATTTTTTTCGAGTTTACAGCATTTCTCCCATAGGAAAAGTTGTTTATATTGACAGGCTGAATCACCCCTTTAAAGGTCCGGAACGATCAAAATTTCGCCATGTATATGTATTTTTTATAGAATATAGTATCGTTGAGTTAGTATCCCATAACATAACACAAGTCTTGCTTAAGAACTTACTTTGGTGCTAGCTCAATCTGTGTGATTTGTCCGTAAAAATAACTTGAATTGTACTGAATGGGTAGTACAGAAAGAGTCATGCTCAATATGCTCATGCGGTGGATACTAAAAAAGACCATGATGATTTCACCCGCAGATAAATTAGTTTAAATAAGCGCTCGACAGGTTTTGTAATAGCTGGCAGCAGATTGCACCAGATAGGGATGAATGGAAGAAGGAAGGGGAGGCCTTTGCCCAGCAGTGGGACACAAATTAGGCTATTAAAAAAAAAAAAAAGAAAGCGCAATCTTGTGGACATGTGTATCCTGCCCGTACTTACTTATGGCGCACAGACATGGTCTTTGACGTTGGCACAAAAGTCCAAACTCGGAGTCTGTCAACGAGGCATAGAGAGAAGCATCCTTGGAGTGAAGTTAACAGACCGCGTACGTAATATTACTATTCATTCCAAGACCGGGATTATGGATGTAAGGGGAAAGGCAGCTAAACTCAAATGGGATTGGGCAAGACATGTGTGTAGGATGCACCCAGATAGGTGGGCTAGGTTTGTTACAGACTGGGTACCTGCTGGCTGGCGTCGTAAAAGAGGCCGTCCAAGGACAAGATGGTCTGACGATCTATCGGCTTCTGATCCAAATTGGTCATCAATCGCAGGAGATCGAGATGAGTGGCGGAAGAGAGGGGAGGCCTTTGCCCAGCAGTGGGACAGTATAGGCTAATAAAAAAAAAGTGTAAAACGTTTGACATAGATTTAAAAAAAATATGAAGTTTGAGGATTGATCCAGTAGTTTCGAAGTCCAATCAATGCAAACAAATAATCAAATCTTTCCTCATTATTATATTGTTGTTTTTCGAGTGTGTAAGTGGCCAATTCTGATGTCAGATTTTAAACCTGCCTAAAGGCATCTGACATAGCTTAACGACTTTCATCAATGATGACAGCCAGGGCCAACAGCCCCCTAAAGCGGAATTAAATATCTAGGTCGGTAGAACACGGAATAATTATTATTATTTTAAGGAGGTGGGGTGAAAAACAGGGACGGAAACGAAAAGCCCCAGCTTAACGAGCCTTCCGAAGCATGGAGGAGCTCGAGATATTCTTATCCCACTAGCGGTCACCCATCCAATTGGGTATTGCGCCAGAGGTTGCTTAACATAAGTAAGCGCTTATAATATAATGCTCACAACCACTGGACCATCGGGCTCCTCGAATTTTGGTTGCCGAGCAAAGGTTAAAATTTTTTTTTTTAATTATGTATTAATTGAAAGCTACGAATAAGTATAGATTGAAAGGATTTATTTTGAATCGATAAAATGAAGAAATCAAACAGCACCTTGTAAATTAAAACTTAAAGTACCGGTAAAATATGCCTGCCTGCGACACGAATGGTCCCGGGATCTAACCCCGGTTAGTCCATGATGGAAATTCATCTTTCCACATTGGCCTGAAGATTGGATGTCTATTATAAGTCCATACGAGCATCTGTTATAAAATATAGTATCGTTGAGTTAGCATCGTATGACACAAGTTCACATTTTACTATGGGGCTTGTGGTGGGGCTAGCTCGATTTGTGTGATACCTATATCCCTTAAATATATTTATTTATTAGTAAAACTTCTTCTTCTTCTGTTTTATAAAATGGCTTCCACCGATATTTCAGTGATTCTGCCAATGTCCAGTAAATTGAGATACTAAGTATCGGTGTTGTACGGTAAAGTTGTAACAAGTAGCATCAAAGATGGCGTATGTTCTTTGATGCCTCGTGGTCGGGAGGTTATGATGACAAGTCTATACGAGTCCATATAACAGTCCACTTTAACTATTTCACAAATTGTTCCATGAGTACGAGCATTTATAACACCAAACTACACCAAATTCATATTATAAAGTCCACCAAAATCAATTTGCAAAATCGTCCAAGGTGGACCCCAACTGCACCCCTTGACTTCCCACCACAAACTCAGTAAAACTTAATTATATCGGTAAAATATCAAAAAGATAATAACGTAAGTAAAATATTGACAAGGTTAAATTATATATTAAGTGGAAACGCTTTTAGCTCGGAGTAGCAGAAGTTGCGAGTGTAGAATTACGATTAATAGCTGTTTCGATATAATTAGTTATTCACGAATAAATAAACAGTTTTGCGATTTCATACATATTGAAATTCAATCCTATTCCACACCTTCTAATTTGCGATCAATTGTTTATTATCTTACGTAGAAATAATAGTTTTAATTATCTTTACAATTATTACTCTGTTATTATTATCTTACGTAGAAATAATACCTTTAATCAACTTTACAATTACTTTCTAAGCATTTTCTGTGATTTGAAAAACATCTAGTCAGTTGTGAAGTTATTTGAAAAAGGAAAGGCATTGTATAAAACGAGAAGTCTCAAAATACAGTTTTTTTAACCCGACTGACCCACCCAGAACTAATATTGCGAACTCTTTAGTTTTAGATTCTTTATTTTAATTTATATTTTTTTAACCTTTTGTTTTTGAAAATATGCCACTCTATTATTTGTGTTATAAGTCTAGTAAACATTCGTAAACCAAAAGCGTTTCTCATTTATATTTCTAAAAGAACCTATAGCGAAAATAAATATCGATTGGTAATATTTTCTGGGTGGGTCAGTCGGGTTAAAAAAAAACTGTATTTTGAGGATTCTCGTTTTATACAATGCTTTGCCAGAAGGATAATGTTTTTTGCGCGTATATATGCGTGTTCTTTTTATAGCCTAAACTGGTTGGCCAATTCAATTTAGAAGCGTGAGGTGTCATTAGTTCGTATTTTTTCCGGAGTAGTAAGTAGGTATATATGTTAACGTCACTTCGTCAGTTAAAATTCAATATGGTAGAGGTAAATTACTGTCAAGCTTTTCATTTTTTTTAAATAATGCTACGAGTTTGTGGTGGGAAATCAAGGGGTGCAGTTGGGGTCTACCTTGGACGATTTTGCAAATTGATTTTGGTGGACTTTATAACATGAAATTGGTGTAGTTTGGTGTTATAAATGGTCGTGCTCATGGAACAATTTGTGAAATAGTTAATGTGGACTGTTATATGGCATCGTATAGACTTGTCACCATAACATCCCGACCACGAGGCATCAAAGAACATACGCCATCTTTGATGCTACTTGTTACAACTTTACCGCACAACACCGATACTTAGTATCTCAATTTACTGGACATTGGCAGAATCACTGAAATCTCCGTGGAAGCCATTTTATAAAACAGAAGAAATAATGCTACTACTCACATAAAATAAGATCAACCCGGAAATTTTTAAAATCTGCGTATTTTTTATTGAGTTGGTTGACGAGAGTACGAAATACCCGACGATAAACTATGTTAGGTAATTCTTTGAAGCCCTTGGTTGCTTTTAAGCACTGATCAGTGCTCTATGGAAATCGACTAATTGCCAGGCAAGCGAATTTTAAAAGTTTTCTTTGAAATATTTTGCCATTAGGTATAAAATTTCGAATTTTCCGCAAGTTTGATATTTTTGCTGATTTTCCGCAAGTCAAGAGTTAATCGCCTTTCAACCTTTCTGACAGTTATTTGAGGACCATCTCTTTTTCTAGGAAAATCAATGGGATAGCTTACCTTTTCGAGAGTCTCCTTGTAGAATCCGCTGAATCTCGCCCGCCTCCGATCCGCTCTCCGACTCCGAATACACCGAATGTCCCGGGAAAAGGTTTTTTCGATGAATAATTCCGGAGTTTTTCCCAACACTCGTGGTCCGAACGGGAGGTCGAGGAGGGCCCCGGGGCCCTTTCAGTCCCAAAGAAGCACTTGGAGAAGTTTCGTTCGTTGTTTTATTCACTTTTGAGTCACCATAATTTCGCACATAGTCATCCTTCGACAAGCATTGCTCCTCAAAACTGACCCGCTTGGGCTGCTGAGTAGACCCTCGCGAAACTTGCGTCAGCGACCCTCTTTGGAAAATTGGGTTCTGTTTCCGATCTGGACTGACCACTGGCGAAGTAGTTCTTAAGTTCAATTTCTCAGGATGACGATAGACTATTTCTTGTTCTATCGGAGAAGTTCGAGTCTTTATAAAAGTGTCAGTACGTCTTTCAGGCGCTGTTCGGATGAATGGAGAGAGAGCGTAAATGGGCTGGTTAGAGCAGTAACTCTGTAAATCTCTCCCTCTTGGCAAGCTGCAGCTTTTCGCTTCAATCAACATGGAGTTTGGTGAACTGCAGGTTGAATTCAAGTAAATATTACTTCGCACTGGGTTTCTCATTGACGAATATTGCAAAGACTGTCTCATTAGATACTCGTCTTCTTTCTGCTTTTGTTCCTTTAGCTTCTGCCAGTAAAACGCTTCCACTTTCTGCCGCGTCTTTTCCTTCTCAGCTACTTCTTCTAGTTTCGATCCATCAGCTGTAGTTGATGGGGTTGGTGTCTTCAATATTTCATGAAGATCTACAGGTCTAGGGGAAGGAGTAAGTTTGTTCCGTACGCTGACACGATTCAAAGAATTTCGTTTTTCCTCAGCTTCTGTCATGGTTTTTCGCACTTGTTCGTAAGGAGAAACAGTTTTAGGCATGCTCGGTATTCTATGATTAATAGGCATCGGCGAAGTTGGAGCAGAATAGTTATATGGTTTTTTAACATTTGGTTCTCTGGTATTAAACTTTTCTAATTGTCCTTCGCGTTTGGCGTTATGTTTATCTAGAGACAAACTTCGCGCTCGCGTTGGCTGAATAGTTCTCACTTCCGCTTCTTTCTTCGGAGAAATAAGAAACTTTGTGCTCACTCTTTTTATTTCAGCTCCAACTGGCGCAGGATCTGCTTGAGCCTTAGATGCTCTGTAGATTTCAATCTCATCTAAAGGTGATATTTTATCAGACAATTTCTCCAATGAATGGTAATACACATCGGGATACTCATGTTTTTCATTCATATTTCTATTATTCGATGTTGTATGTGCTTCGTTGAATGGTTTCGGCGGCACTTGCGGTCTAGCCACGTGTTGGGAATATTCTTTTTCTACGGATTTCCCGCCATCGGAGCTATAATTGAAATGCGTCCTATTCTTCGCACTATCTGAAACTAAAGTACTACTCGAGGAATGATTACTGGGTTCGTCATTGCACTGCGATTCGTTATCAGTCGATTGTTGTGTTTGCGATACAGTAAGATCTTCGTATATACGGTCATTGTTATCTTGATTATCCGTTCGCTTCCCCATATTATTGATAGCTAGTGGATTTTGATAAGTATTACTGTTAGACGAGTTGTCTGCAGCTGAAGTTTCCTTTAATCTAGTTGTATCTTTGCTTTTATCTTTAGATTTGTGTGAAAAGAATATTGGGAATAGTTTTTTGAAACTGCTTGTCCTTTTTCTGTTGTTTTCATTCATGGTGCCGTCTTTTTTATTTATTTTCCTTCAAGCTGAGTCTGTACCTGTAACAAATAAAGTGTACTTTAGCTTTGGATTCAATATTTGTTTAACTGGGGTGAGGCTTTATTAAACACGCCTCGCTGATCTTCCCGTAAGAACCGAGTAATCCCGGTATTAAATAAATAATCCACCGTTCTACAACGGTTGGAAATATTTATATTAGGATAATAAATGTTATTCCTTTATAATGTGGGTCGAAACGCAATATCACGGGGTTAGGCTTGCTCCGCCTTAAGCCTTTTGAACTTTGTGACAAGCTAATGATATAGCAATATATTGTTAATCCCTGACAAAAGGATAGGCGCTACTTACACGGGTATTAACTTACTTATTACTGAAGTACATTGTGTAATTGGATCTCTTGTCATAAGTAAGGCATCGTTTATCCTGCATACTCGATAAGCATGAACATCTTATCACGAAGGAATACTTTCTTATCACGCATTTATTCATAGGTTAAGTATGTTTATAGAACTATAGAAGTAACATTTTAAAACAAGTGGATTACCGAAATGATCAGATTGAGACAAGGTATTTATTTAACAAGATTTTATTTAGCCGTGTTGTTCCCGGCAGAACAGAATAGGACCACTCCAAGTCATCCCGTGGATGTCGTAAAAGGCGACTAAGGAAACACAAGCTGAACAAAGCTTATGAACATCAAAGAGACCTCTCCAACCCGTCTGGCCAGCGTGGAGAGTGTAGGCCAAATCCTCTGACTACTCAGGCTTATTATGGCTCTGGTAGTACAGAGAGGGTCGTGCTCCTGCAGTGGAGACTAGAAAGACCTGATGATGATTTATTTAGACACTTTCTTCATCTTTATTTAATCGTAGTTTTATTTTTGCATTATTTATTTAAACTTTATTGCACATATATAAAAAATACATTGGACAAAAGGCAAACTTAATGCCTTAAGGCATTCTCTCCCAGTCAAACCTTTAGACCAAACAGAGAGTTTAAATCGGGCGGTGCGATAATTTGCCTAAAGGGTTCCAGATATTTCAACCCAGGTATGTATATAAACTAATATAAACTAAATGTATACTTAATAAAATATAAACATACATTAATAAATAAGATTATCATATATAAATAAATTTCAAATGTTCGAAACGAAGTGATTCAAGTTCAGGTGACCAATAGCGACATCAAGTTTGATGCAACGTTCCTTTGAGTGCACGACCTCAAATTGATTATTTCTTGTGTGGTTATAGTTAGCCAGCCTAGGAAGTTCCATCAGGGATCATTCTTCCCTAGGTGGTCGATTCACTGAACAAGACTGATGCGATAGAATTATATTTCTGATTACTTTTAACTTTTAAGATCCTCAAAAACATATTAAACATATCAAAGTACCTACTAGCAATGTAGCAATCCGCCCCGGCTTCACCCGTGGCACATACATGTACACTCAGGGACAAGGAACCTCATCAATGGTTACTATTATTTTCCAAATCGGTCCGGTAGATCTTGAGGTTAGCGCGTTCAAACAAACAAACAAACTGCAGCTTTATAATATTAGTATAGAAATGTAGTTATTATCACATATTTTGCGAATTCGGTCAAACCCGAAAGGTAATTAAAACCAATAGGGCAGTTCCCGTTTGTCTACAAGTTTTAGCTATAAGAGGTTCCAAATAAACATACGCACGGTTGGTTGTTTATTTTGAATGCCATACATTAAGTGAGATGACCGAGGTAAAAGGTATGTGGTTTTTTGGTATCCCATGGTAGGTCATCTCACTTACAAGGTATATGTTTGGTAAATTGCGGGCTATGTACTGGGATTTTGGGATATTATGTAAAGTAATCCTATGTTCTGGCCGCAACTATGCGCCACCTAGCGGCAGGCATAGGACAACAAGGTACCCCTCGTGCAGCAATACCGTAACGAGAACCGATGTACTATTTTCGGTATAACTGCACATAGGGCCTAGTTTTATGTAATTATAAGCATAGATTTAGGTAATGCTTTGTAAATGTGAGACTATCTACCTAGAAAATAGTGCGGTGAAAGGACATTTTGGAAAAGAACGGGAAATGGAGGGGATGATACCCCGCACCCCGCTCACACCGCACTTATTCATCGAAGTGGGTAGTCTCACATAATCTCATGTGTACAAAAGCTATAAATATGAGCGCGCGGCCGCAGTCTGTGTCGTGCCGTGCTAGTGTTTAGTTATAAGTTAAAGAAAATAAATTCGAAGTGTTTGTTTCCGAATTCGCGCGTTTCAATTGGGGAAGACCGTGCGTCCGAGGGGCATATGTGTTATACAGTCCACTGCCAGTGATTTTGTAGACGGCGAGGTTTCAAGATTGTCGTCTACATCCCGTGGTTGAATCTGAATCGAAGTTGAAGTTGAATCTGAATCTGTAAATAATAATAATAAGAATCTGAATCGAAATTGAAGTTGAATCTGTAAATACTACAAAAATACTTGAAAACCGTAATTTTGTAGTAACATTACAAAAAAAATTACTAACTACAAGGCGTTAAAAAAACCATTAGTAGCAGGCCGATTTTGTGAACTATTTGGATACCAACAATTTAAATAAAAACTAAAGAATCAAAGTAATAATATAAGATATTTTAACAAAAAACAAAAACCGACAAGAAAAAAATGGAAATAAGTGTAATCCGAACGGCATACCTGTAAACATTTTTTTTCGTTTTTGTGTATGTTTTTAAAAAGCACTTCAAACATTTCGATAAAAAATTTAATGGGACTATCTGTAAAGAATAACTCGATAGGTTATACTTTACAGATGGTCCCATTAAATTTTTTCACAAACAAAGAATTTCTTAAATCGGTCCAGGCGTCTTCGAGAAATCGGGGAACATACATAAAAAAAAAAAAACATTCCGACGAATTGTAAACCTCTTTTTTTAAGTCGGTTAAAAATAGACATATTCTATCATGTAGCCATAGAGTAGAGAAAACAAACCCACGCGTAATTACAAAGTATCTAGTTACTCTGTTAACTGGACGAGGGTATACAATTCATAACAAGAAGATTAATTTGCCGGGGCGCGTTCTTTGTTATGATACCCTTCAGAGAATAATGTTTAAGGGAGACGCTTAATAATTCCATATTAGTAACAATAAACTCACCGTACGGTTAAGCTGTTTAATGGATGATAAAGCTTTCAATTACTCACAATAGAAGTATATTAAAAATCTATTTTTATATTCTTTAATGCTGATTTAGGAGAATAGGAAAACATATAATATAACAGCTGCTTATACAGCTTTAGCCGCTCAAGGGATTAGGCAAAAATCTAAGACATGACGTCAATAGGTGATGCGGCTAGCAACCCCTCATTATTTTGATTCTGCTTTCCATCTTAATGCCCACGAACATGCTAAACGTGGCCTTCGGGTTTTATGACTTTTGGTTCTGTCTACCCCACAAGGGATAAAGACGTGATAATAATATAAATATATAGGGACAAATCACACAAATTGAGCTAGCCCCACAGTAAGTTATGAACTTGTGTCGCAGGATACTAACTCAACGATACTATATTTTATAATATATACTTATATAGATAAACATCCAAGACCCAGGTCAATATGAAAAAGATCTTTTTCCATAATGACCTGACCGGGGATCGAACCCGGGACCCCCGCCCGGGAAAGGCTAGCGTGTTGACCGCTGCGCCACGGAGCTCGACTATATAATATGTATGTTTGTATTCCCTTCCGCCGTTATCACGGACGTAGACTATCATGCTTTTCCTCCTATGCGCCGCTGAATCAGTAAAAATCCAAAACCTTAAACTTATTTGCTCAATGCAACTAGGTAATTGGCATGGAGCAAAACAACAACTGAAAATTATTCAGCTTGTAATACATATGTAGATATTATCACGTTTTGATCCCTTGCGAGTTAGACAAAGCGGTCATATTATAATCCAAAGGCTACATTGTAAGCTGTAAGCATCGCGAGTCTTATCACAGTGAATTCACAATGTTCCGTCCGTAGTGTCAGAGACCATTTGTCACTTTGGTCCCGTATGCCAGTACCTATCCGCCATTTGGAAAATTTTCCATAGAGTGTATTGACAAAAAAATCACACAACAAAAAATTATTCGTGAAGAGTACCGCCAAAAAAAAAACACTACAGAAAATTTTCCGTAAAGTGTACCGACAAAAAAAACACACTGCAATTGACACATTGTGGCCCAATCACAGCTTGGCGTACCCAGAACCTCAGTGATGTCGCCTATTATTTCGGAACAGCCTCACTGGCAAACCTTTTCATAATGAATTTCATTACCTACCTTATTCATTTAGACTAATTATTTCTGTAGTAGGTACATCGCGTGATCGTCTGGATAATAAAATAGTGTATTAAAATAAAACAATTACATGAGTTCATTGTATATAAGTAATTCTCGTAATAACAATCGCACAAACTACAAAGATATATTCCTAGAACAAACGTGGGATTGAAAGAAATATCCATTTTCTCAAACATGCTCGGAAATGTAGGCATTACTGTAGTAAAAAGAAGACCGGAAGTTTGTAATTCTTGGCTCATTCATCGCATTGCCGGCCTAGGCCAGGAAATAAGTATGAAAATTACTTCCCGGCCGCTGCTCAAAACTTTTTAATTAATCTATGTAACGTAAATTATGTCACTTGTCATACAGCCAGTTTACTACCACTGCATTTTTAAAAAATGCATATAATACGTGAATATAACTACAATTTCATTAAAATATCGATATGTGATCATACGAAAATATGCTTAATTTTCGTTGCGAGAGAAGAAAACAATAATCTATGATCTATTAAATTTTTTGTGAAAAATATGACTGGGCTCTATGGGCATTGTTTCCTTTGCTGGAATTGACAACTGAAAATAAAAAAATTAAAAACTCGGGAGATCTGTTATTTTCACTATACCCATAGTGATTAACGCCTAGTAATAGTATCTTCTTCGTAGTTTGTGATTAACGCTTTGCAGTAATTGATTGACATTGATTGTTTTCGGTAAATATGTGCAAAGTTGGTTATTTATTCGAAATGAAACGGTTCAAAATGAGTTTTAGTGATGAAAGCAACACTGCAATGGATTTTAAGTACCTACTTCGCCTAATTTGAAACTTGAAAGTGGAAAAATTACTACCGGCAAATACCTAGTAAGGGGAAATATTTAAGGCATGTAAGTTTATGTGTAACTTTAAGTTAAATTTCCTCACATTTATTGAGAAAATCTCTATACTTTCCTCGGCGGGAAAGGGATTGCCGGACTCGTAACTATTGTCAAGGCCTCGCTGACGCTCGGCCTTGAAAACTATACTCGTCCGGCAATCCCTTACTTCCCGGCCTCTGCAGTAATGTACTATTCCATAGATATCTGAATTCCATTTCCCTTTCCCGAGCATTTCCCTCACTTTTCATGTTGACAGATTTTTATTTTTCTGTAACTGATAGTTAGCGGCCAGTTTTACTAGAATAACGAAAAAGGTTGTATATAGAGGTATGCAAACTATTTAAGACCACTATTTTATTAAGGACCACTCCAAGTCATCCCGTGGAGGTCGCAGAAGGCGACTCAGGAAACAAGCTAAACTAAGCTTACATCAAAGAGACCTTTCCAACCCATCTGGCCAGCTTGGATAGTGTAGGCCAACTCCTCTGACTGTTTTGGTGGTACAGAGAGAGTCATGCTCCTGCAGTGGAGACAAAAAAATACCTGATGAAGAAGAAGAAGAAACTATTTTAATACCACAACTAAGTTCTTCAATTATATAAAGTCAAGATAGACTCTATTAGCCTAAAAGCTCCGTGGCGCAGCGGTCAACACGCCGGCCTGTGACACGAATGGTCCCGGGTTCGATCCCCGGTCAGGTCAAAATGAAAAACGATCTTTTTCAGATTGACCTGGGTCTTGGATGTTTATCTATATATGTATTTGTTATGTTATGATATATAGTATTGTTGAGTTAGTATCCCATAACACAAGTTTTATTAAGAACTTACTTTGGGGCTAGCTCAATCTGTGTGATATGTCCGTATATATTTATTTATTATTTATATTTATTTATTTATTGTTATTATAAAATGGTGTCCGCAACTTTTAGATTATGATAAAAACTCATAGCCAGGTACCGATTTGATGGTAAAGTTGACGTGACGCGTGTGCTAACACAAAGCTGGCAAGCACAAAAGCATTGAAAATTGGCCAGTTTTTTAATCACAGAACTAAGGGTATGATTGAGTCTAGAGAGTATGAAGTCAAAGACTAAGGTATACTGAAATATCTACAAGTTATCATAGTTGAGAAACTAAATCTCTCTCGTAATTACAAAGCTCTACTTACTCTGTTTACTGGCGGAGGGTATACATCATATCAAGGAGATTAATTTGCCGCGTTCTTTGTAACGATAGCCTTAAGACTACGAATAAATAATAAATCCTTTAGAGAATAATATAAAACTAGGGCCTTTGTCGCGTTAAGCGGGCGCACGGCGCCGGCGCGTGTGAACGCTCCGCGTGTTTGTTTCATTTCATCTCATAGGCGATTTGCACACTATCCCGGTCCCCGCTGCGGGCTGCGGGAGTGCGTGTCTCACGTTGCCTGTAAGTACCAAATTTTGTATTGAAAAACGCGTAGTGCAACACACTGAACACGTATCCACGCGCGGTGATGCAGATCACGCGCGTACATGCAAAGAACACGCGTCCCCGCGCGTGGCTGCGGGGCAAAACGTAAGGTATGGCACAGCGTGCGTGATTTTCAGTTGAAATACGCGTATAATTGAAAATTCTTGTTATTTTGTTGTTATCATTATCATCATCAGGTCTTTTTTAGTCTCCACTGCAGGAGCATGACCCTCTCTGCACTACCTGAGCCATACATCAGCCTGTTCAGTCAGAGGATTTGGCTTACACTCCCCACGCTGGCCAGGCGGGTCGAAGAGGTCTCTTTGATATATATTATTTATATATATATATATATATATATATATATATATATATATATATATATATATATATATATAAATAGCTTTGTTTAGCTTGTGTTTCCCATGTCGCCTTCTACGACATCCACGGGAAGACTTGGAGTGGTCCTATTCTACTCTGCCGGGAACCACACGGCTAACAACTAATATATGCATGTCTTATAAAATATAGTATCGTTGAGTTACTATCCCATAATACAAGTCTCGAAAACTAGCTCAAACTGTATGATTTGTCCGTATAATTCTGAAACTAATGTTGTAATTTGAAAGTAATACTACATTGAATCTTCTTTATTAGGAGTTTTACTTTTGTTGCTGTCTGTACGAAAAACGTTAGGTGACGAATTTTATATATCGAAATTGATAAGTGACGAATTTACTACAAAAACAAATAATGAGTGACGAATTTACACAAATATTTTAGATGACGAATTTACAAGGGTGTCCAATTTACAATATCCTGAGTACGAGTACGCAAGCGGAACTGTTTCTACAAAATCACATTAGCCGTGTCGCGAGCACATGGCGCGCAACCGCGTCGGGCGCCCGCTTAACGCAGCGAAGGCCCTTCGTTTGAATTCTAAAAGTTTCTCGGCTTTTGTTTTGAAAACAATATAGGTAAACTTCAGAACTCATATCAAGATGGAAAACGATCTTTTACAAATTGACCTGAATCTTGGATGTTTATTTATTCTGATGGCTACACTTTATCTGTATCAAGTTTCATAAAAATGTAATCATTGAAAAAACTTGGTCTACAGAAGAAAAAGAATTTTATTGACTTTTGGGCCTACATAAAGCTATTCGCATTGAGCTTTTAATATGGCTTTCAAGGCTTAGTAACGGTTCAGTAACGAGGTTAAAATCCTCGAACTCCTTGCTTCAGAAGGCAAGGCACGTTGACCCGTTATTTCCAGCTGGCAGACATCATCATCACATCAGGTGTTTTTTAATCTCCACTGCAGGAGCATGACCCTCTCTGTAGTAACAGATCCATATATTAGCCAGAGCATCAGAGGATTTGGCCTACACTCTCCACGCTGGCCAGACGGGTTGGAGAGGGCCCCTGAGCTTTGTTTAGCTTGTTTTTCTTAAGCTCGCTCGAGTGGTCCTATTCTACTCTGCCGGGAGCACACGGCTAACAACGAAAAATAAAACATGTCAAAAACGACGGAATATTATTTATTTTACTAAGAAATTAAACCAGACTGTACGTAAGCTCATCGTAATGAGCTTTTGTTGTGGTGGACAGTGCTTAGTGTAACAAGATAAATATCTGGGGCAAGCCCTTGACTTGACTTGGTATTACACTGTGTTTTCATTAAAACAATTACCTTTACATTTTATCAAATAATTTGATATTTTTATATATCTTATACTAGCAATTTTTTGCGACTTCGTGCGAGTAAATTATAACCTTTGTGACCTGCAGATAAATTAGCTAGCTATGCGTGAAAGAATTTTAAATAAATGAAACCGGCCAAGTGCGAGTCGCGCCAACGCGCAGTGTAGGGTTCCGTAGTTGCGAATGACAACTTTGAGTTCACACTTAGGGTTTTTTTTTTGCTCCTTGATACTTTTACTGTTCAATAAAAAAAATGTATGCGGAATACCGTTTTTATAACCGCTGGTACTTTAGAACTGCATGCAGAATTATAAAGTGACAGGACAATATATAAAACATAGATTCTATTTTTATTTTTTTGAAATAGCCCCTCGTTTATTTTGCCATTAACTTTAAGTATGCTTTATGAACCAAGGATCATATAAAAAAATACAATGATTTGTAAAACGCCAAAGATATTAAATACTGTTTACTTTTCTTAAATACTGTTCATTTTGTTTCTCCACCTTAAATATACTTTCTTTCTGTTAAATAAAAATTGGCAACCCTATTCACACTCGCAACTCACAGTTTTACGACCAAAAACATCTAACAATGACGAGGTGATGATACCACTATGCTATATCTATATACTATACAACACGCAATTAACCTCTTAGGTGATGATTGTGCTCATGAATATGATCAATTTTTACTATGGAGCCGACTATGCAACTCGAAAAAAATAACAGCTATTCTATATATTCTGGTCGAGTAGGTATGGACAATTTGTATGAAACAGCAGATTTTTTTTGTTGTGTAAAAATTGTTCATATTCATAAGCACAATCACCACCTAAGAGGCTTTGCGCTTATTCATTAACACGCGTTGTATAGTATAGATATAGCATAGTGGTATCATCATCTCTGGGGTACTATTTTTGAACGTATGACACTCGTCTTCGAACGATTTTCGTAGGGAAAACCAGCTTGTTAGCGAACGGCGAAATTTTCCAAAATCTTACCCTTGCCGTGTGGCCGTGGCATTTCATACGTATATAAAAAATAATACAATATTTTGTATTATATGTACTTATATATTATATGGTATATACCCTATAATACATAATTACTATACTGCATCATCATCATCAGGACTTGTTTTAGTCTCCATTGCAGGCACCGTTGAGCAAAAAAATCGGCCAAGTGCAAGTCGGGCTCGCGCACGGAGGGTTCCGTATCATTATCTACATAACATTAGACAATCAAGCAAAAACGGTAAAAAACACATGTTTTTTGTATGGGATTAAAATATTATTTTAATTTTTTATTGAAACTTTTTAAAGAGAATATACTATTAAATATTCTGTATATCAAGCACCTACCTGTTTATATTGAGCAAAAAACTACAATGAACTCGTTTTTTTGTATAGGTGCCCACTTTAATATTTGTTTTACTCTAGTTTTAGCGGCAAGTGCGGCAACAGTAATACATCATTTGTGAAAATTTCAACCGTCTAGCTATCACGGTTTATGCGATTCAGTCTGATGACAGACAGATAGACAGCGAAGTTGTGAATAGGGTCTCGTTTTTACCCTTTCGGTACGGAACCCTAAAAATACCGCGAAAGTGCAGAGAGCAAGGACGGCGAACAACATTCGAGGTATTCCTTTAATTAAGGGGACCTGATTATGTCTAAGGCGAGCGGACATTTCTGTCGTCTTCCGAGATCTGGGTAGGGTTGTCGGATGAGATGACCTAAATATCCGACTAAATTTTAAAACTCAAGTAGTTATTTGGCATCATCATTAGGGTCTTATTTAGTCTCCGCTGCAGGATCATCTACCTACGCCCCACGCAGGGATTATAGCCCGGACCGGATACAAATAAAAAAAATTATGGGATTACAGATTTAACAACGCCATCATCCCAGCCACAAGAACTCCACTGCTGGACACAGGCCACCCCCAAGGATGTCCATCATGCATTATGTATGACTTATGAAATATATGATATCATAATATGAGACAGGTAATAACTATATACTTATGTATATACTATTATGAACCAGAAGTGGAATGTATTAAAAAAAAACGCAATGTAACAGGAACTAAATTTATATTTTCTTTAGAATGATTAATTTAAACAAAATAAAATAGAAATAGTAAAATTAAAGAGAAATGTGGCTGACGCGCGTGTACAAAGGACGTGTGCCTCGGTCGGCTGCCGGAAAACGAAGAGAGCGCTCGATGTCTGCGCCGCGCCGTCGTGGTGGTCACCCCACTCTTGATGGTGGGTGGGGTCCCAGCTTGCCGCTGACGCGTCATTTGAGACAGCAACATATAGCTATCCTTTTCTTTTTTTATGACGCGTTGCTTGCTATCATCTTGTAACAATACCTATTACTTTGCTACAAGTATTTGGCATTTGAGTTCACACACTCCACCAATAAGCTCTAGGTCAAAATAATAACATTCAAATAAGTCCGATGGTCAGATAATTAAAAATCAATAAATAATTTAAATAAAGCGCAATAAATCATGACTGACATCATAATTTTCTAAAAAGTGTACGGAACTGTGACGTCATACGGAATTGACACTTTTTTAATTTTTTTGTTCGTTACTTTTTTAACAAAAAAAGAAATACATTTCCTATATTTTTTAATTATCTAACTGGCGGATTAATTATATTTTTTATAGGATTCTAGCCTATTTGACGTCTTTGGATAACCTATTCAAAAAGTATAAAATATGATTTTAATTTTGCCATGACCCTGCAGGCTTATTTGCAAACTTTTGACAACTACGGTGTACATCATTTTCAAGGTAACTTCAATATTCATTACGGCTTCGGTATGAATGACTATTTTTATTTAAGATATGAAAACCGTAATGGATGCTAAAGTTACAATCCAATCGTTGTACACCGAGTTAGCAAATCGGCCTGCTGCACGGGGAGCATGGCTAGCGCGACAACGGTTTTATGCTACTTTTTTGTCGCACTTCCCGCGTTACCTATCGTTGCGAGCATGGGTTTACTCCACGGGTATAAATATTGAAATCGACCTGTCATTTTATCGTACGCCGCGATTCGTATCTAAAGTGCGAGCATGGCTACAAAATGGCTGCCGTATTTTGAAGACAAATTGTCTACTTTTGACAGTTCTTTGGTTTAAATTTATCGGCGATTTCCAAGACCCAGATAAAAATTAAATTGAATAAAATAATCGTTTTTAGCGAATAAATTACTAAAGCACGAGGCTCACTATCAAGAACTTAGTCTTGGACAAACACAAGAACTAAAGATTCTGGATAAAAGCATTTTTTTGAGCAAAATATTAATATAATTTCATCAATCAACACAATTTTTCCAGGTTCATCCTCAGCTGTGATACTTCTTGTTGTTAGTCTGTTTGTATGATAGCATTCATAGATATCAGAATATTGTGATAGCATTCATGCTGTAATAAAATTTGGCAAAGTTTTTACAGCCGGCCGCCTGCCTGGTGTCCCCTCCTTACTTTCGTCATTTCGTTCTTCTTCAGTAGTTAAAGTGTAAAAGGGCAACAAACCGACAAACTCACTTTTGATTTTAGCGTGTGTTAGTGGCCAACAGTGTTAAATATTGAAGCTGCCTAAAGGTATCTAACGTAGCTTAACGACTACCATCAATCATTGATGGTAGTCGTTAAGCTAGCTGAAGAAGAACGAAATGACGAAAGTAAGGAGGGGACACCAGGCAGGCGGCCGGCTGTAAAAACTTTGCCAAATTTTTTTACAGCATGAATGCTATCATACAAGCAGACTCTAACAACATGAAGTATCACGGCTGAGGATGAACCTGGAAAAATTGTGTTGCTTGATGAAATTTTGCTCAAAAAAAATGCTTTTATCCACGAATCTTTAGTTCTTGTGTTTGTTCGAGACTAAGTTCTTGATAGTTAGCCTCGTGCTTTGGTTCCGGCTATCAAGCCGGAACCAACGGCTTAACTGGCCTTCCGAGGTATCGAGGAGTTCGAGATATTTTATGCCGCTTACGGTCACCCATCCCCATGGGGACTGCGCTGAGGGTTGCTTAACGTGCGTAAGCGCTGATAATGCTTACGCTCCCTTGGCCGTCACCCATCGGGTCTCTATCAGAATCGCCTCAAGTTAGGATAACGTAGTAAGCTGGAGAATTATTTATTTGGTAGGTATGTGATTTCTCTAATTACTATAAGTATTAAAAGAACTCATTAACTCAACATATTTTTATTTTTAATGACATGCACAGCATTCAATCTTTTATATTACATAAACAAATCTTGAGGTACATTTAGACATAACCACAAATCATTTAAAACTTCTTGTGCGGGCTTGGCTCAGCTGATTTTCTATAAATAAAGATGTTTTGCTCGAGTTACACTACTAGCATCAGGTACTGCTGGTCCAATAGCAGCAGTCCATGGAGGAGACTTGCAACTCTGAAAATATAAAATAAATTAAAATAATATAATAATAAATATCATTCAGTCATACAATACATAAAGATTAAGGAAAATACCTATTTTTAGCCTGCTACTCCAACTGCATGTGGAACCTATTGTGCAGTATGTGCAGTTTTAAGCATACAAGCGCTATCAGTATTTTTGCAGTAGTCCACTGCAAGACGTAGGCCTCCTCCAAGGATTTCCGTCATTAGGATGGTTTTGCAATACCCACCATACATGGCAAATGGGTTAGTGAGCCCAGACTGTTTGGCTTGTATCAGTTACAACATCATCATCATTATCAAGTCTTTCTTAGTCTCCACTGCAGAAGCACGACCATCTACAACTAGAGCTATATTAGCCAGAGCAGCTCTTTGATGCTTATGTAAGCTTTATTTAAGTGGTCCAATTCTACTCTGCTGAGATCCACATATTAGTTACAGTGCTGCTACCCATTGATACCGTTTTTCAAGCGAGGGATAGGTAGTTAGTTTGACTGGATGAACATCATACAAGTATTTAGTATGCTTTTTGTTCGGATAAGTTGGGTTTGATTCGACATAACCGCAAGCACCGGACAGGCAATTGAAGATGACACCCCTGATTTTAACATAACAGTCTTCTGTCTCACTTAAACCCTAGTATGTACTTACATTAATGCCAGTTTAGGTTTCCTTGGAATTAGATCGGAAGGCTTATTCTTTTCCATGATGCTGAGCTGAACATCATGCAACAGCAACTTTTGTGCTAGCTTTGGACGAACTAGTATTGCCAGTTTTCTCCCCGGCCCAGTGAACCAAGCTCCCTTTCCTCAAGATTTTTTTCTTGAAATTTCGCCATGTCTGGAAGAAAACATTTACAATCCATATAATAACATAATATACAAACCGGCATTAGCCTTAAAAAATTATGCTATAGGTTATTTTTTACTTTGTAAAAAACTCATTCACTGTAAACATTATACCTAATGGAGATTAAAAAAATTGTCTTTTAGTATTCAATCTCAAGTCAAGGAATTGAATCTAGGTACTGTTTACTTTGGCAAGTTACGATATCATAAAAAATACGAGTAAATGTACCTATGCATTATTTTACTTACAGTTTCCATTGATCTTTTTGTCAGGTGGTCGTGTAGTATGGTCTTGACTTCCACCGTGGAGTTGCCTTTTTGAATGCCCAATAGGCCTGTTAATTCACAGTTGGTGAAAATTTCACGGGCTCTCATCCACAAATTCACATTGTTACTTCTTACACTGAAACACTTTTATCTACGAAGTATTGGCATTTGATTGATACACGAAATACTCTTTACTTCAATTCCACAATATAATTCTTCTGTTTTATAAGCAGATTTACTCATTTTCTTATAAAAACTCTGTAAAATCTTCAAACGTAAATATATGTTTTGAAAATATTTTGACAAGTAATGGGCAAAATCATAGACAATAAGAGAGATGAACGTCAAAAATTTAAAGAAAAATGGACAGCACTATTTACCGATTCGGTGTTGTCATATGTAAATACTTTTTATTCAATATTATGGCAATGCCAATTTAACACGTAGTTTAAAATTTATCCACGGGACAAATTGTATCGCACTGTCAACCCATGCTCGCTACTTAGATAAAAACGGCGACCATTTAAATTAGTAACGCCCCGCGATAGGTAACTATCGCGCAAGCCATGCTACGGGCGCTGCGCCCGTAGCATGGCTTGCGCGATAGTTACCTATCGCGGGGCGTTACTAATTTAAATGGTCGCCGTTTTTATCTAAGTAGCGAGCATGGGTTGACAGCGCGATACAATTTGTCCCGTGGATAAATTTTAAACTACGTGTTAAATTGGCATTGCCATAATATTGAATATAAAGTATTTACATATGACAACACCGAATCGGTAAAAAGTGCTGTCCATTTTTCTTTAAATTTTTGACGTTCATCTCTCTTATTGTCTATGATTTTGCCCATTACTTGTCAAAATATTTTCAAAACATATATTTACGTTTGAAGATTTTACAGAGTTTTTATAAGAAAATGAGTAAATCTGCTTATAAAACAGAAGAATTATAATGTGGAATTTAAGTGAAGAGTATTTCGTGTATCAAATGCCAATACTTCGTAGATAAAAGTGTTTCAGTGTAAGAAGTAACAATGTGAATTATTGGATGAGAGCCCGTGAAATTTTCACCAACTGTGAATTAAACAGGCCTATTGGGCATTCAAAAAGGCAACTGCAGGGTGGAAGTCAAGACCATACTACATGGCCACCTGACAAAACTTTAAGATCAATGGAAACTGTAAGTAAAATAATGCAAACATTTACTCGTATTTTTATTATGATATCCTTGACAAATATATATTTTATTGATCCTTGATTGAATACTAAAAGAGATTTTTTTTAATCCCCATTATAATGTTTACAGTGAATCAGTTTTTTCAAAGAACAAAAACCTATAGCATATTTTTTTAGGCTAATGCCGGTTTGTATATTATGTCATTATATGGATTGTAAATGTTTTCTTCCAGACATGGCGGAATTTCAACAAAAAAATCTTGACGAAAGGGAGCTTAGTTCACTGGGCCGGGGAGCAAACTGGCAATACTAGTTCGTCCCAAGTTAGCACAAAAGTTGCTGTTGCATGATGCTCAGCTCAGCATCATGGAAAAGAATAAGCCTTCCACTCTAATTCCAAGGAATCCTAAACTGGCATTGATGTAAGTACATACTAGGGTTTAAGTGAGAGAGAAGACTGTTATGTTAAAATCAGGGGTGTCATGAATTGCCTGTCTGGTGCTTGCGGTTATGTCAAATCAAACCCAATTTATCCGAACAAAAGCATACTAAATACTTGAGTCCTGTTCGCCCAGTCAAACTAACTACCCTTCCCTCGCTTGAAAAACGGTATCAATAGGCAACAGCACTGTAACTAATATGTGGATCTCAGCAGAGTAGAATTGGACCACTCGTATAAAGCTTACATAAGCATCAAAGAGCTGCTCTGGCTAATACGGCTCTAGTTGTACAGAGATGGTCGTGTTTCTGCAGTGGAGACTAAGAAAGACCTGATAATGATGTAACTGATACAAGCCAAACAATCTGGGCTCGCCAACCCATTTGCCAAGTATGGTGGGTATCGCAAAACCATCCTAATGACGGAAATCCTTGGAGGAGGCCTACGTCTTGTAGTGGACTTCTGCAAAAATGCTGATAGCGCTTGTATGCTTAAAACTGCACATACTGCACAATAGGTTCCACATGCCACAGTTGGAGTAGCAGGCTAAAAATAGGTATTTTCCTGAATCTTTATGTATTGTATGACTGAATGATATTTATTATTTTAATTTATTTTTATATTTTCAGAGTTGCAAGTCTCCCCCATGGACTGCTGCTACTGGACCAGCAGCCTGACGCTAGTAGTGTAACTCAAGCAAAATATCTTTATTTATAGAAAATCAGCTGAGCCAAGACCGCACAAGAAGTTTTAAATGATTTGTGGTTATGTCTAAATGTACCTCAAGATTTGTTTATGTAATATAAAAGATTAAATGCTGTGCATGTCATTAAAAATAAAAATATGTTGACTTAATAATGAGTTCTTTTAATACTTATAGTAATATAGAAATCACATACCTACCAAATAAATGATTCTCCAGCTTACTACGTTATCCTAACTTGAGGCGATTCTGATAAAGACCCGATGGGTGACGGCCAAGGGAGCGTAAGCTTTATCAGCGCTTACGCACGTTAAGCAACCCTGAGCCCAGTCCCCATGGGGATGGGTGACCGTAAGCGGCATAAAAATATCTCGAACTCCTGGATACCTCGGAAGGCCAGTGAAGCCGTTGGTTCCGGCATGATAGCCGGAACCAAAGCACGAGGCTAACTATCAAGAACTTAGTCTCGAACAAACACAAGAACTAAAGTTTCGTGGATAAAAGCATTTTTTTTGAGCAAAATTTCATCAAGCAACACAATTTTTCCAGGGTCATCCTCAGCTGTGATACTTCTTGTTGTTAGAGTCTGCTTGTATGATAGCATTCATGCTGTAATAAAATTTGGCAAAGTTTTTACAGCCGGCCGCCTGCCTGGTGTCCCCTCCTTACTTTCGTCATTTCGTTCTTCTTTAGCTAGCTTAACGACTACCATCAATGGCTGATGGTAGTCGTTAAGCTACCATCAATGGCTGATGGTAGTCGTTAAGCTACGTTAGATACCTTTAGGCAGCTTCAATATTTAACACTGTTGGCCACTTACACACGCGAAAATCAAAAGTGAGTTTGTCGGTTTGTTGCCCTTTCACACTTTAACTACTGAAGAAGAACGAAATGACGAAAGTAAGGAGGGGACACCAGGCAGGCGGCCGGCTGTAAAAACTTTGCCAAAATTTATTACAGCATGAATGCTATCACAATATTCTGATATCTATGAATGCTATCATACAAGCAGACTAACAACAAAAAGTATCACAGCTGAGGATGAACCTGGAAAAATTGTGTTTATTGATGAAGTTATATTAATATTTTGCTCAAAAAAAATGCTTTTATCCACGAATCTTTAGTTCTTGTGTTTGTCCAAGACTAAGTTCTTGATAGTTAGCCTCGTGCTTTAGTAATTTATTCGCTAAAAACGATTATTTTATTTAATTTAATTTTTATCTGGGTCTTGGAAATCGCCGATAAATTTAAACCAAAGAACTGTCAAAAGTAGACAATTTGTCTTCAAAATACGGCAGCCATCTTGTAGCCATGCTCGCACTTTAGATACGAATCGCGGCGTACGATAAAATGACAGGTCGATTTCAATATTTATACCCGTGGAGTAAACCCATGCTCGCAACGACAGGTAACGCGGGAAGTGCGACAAAAAAGTAGCATAAAACCGTTGTCGCGCTAGCCATGCTACCCGTGCTGGTCGTCATATTTAACAGGTAAATTCTGACATCACAACCATCTGGCAACCCTACATCTAGGTACACTATTCGAGGCATCTCCGCGGATCTTAATGAAATCCCTAACTAATTATTCAGCTCGTTTTTTGTGTAGGCACCTAGTTAACGCAGGGTATTATTTCACAAAGCTTTTCACTGGGTTCCTTTATTTAAGACTGAACTCGAATTTATCTCAATTAAATTAATATTTTATATATTCGTGAGCCAAAGGCTGGTAAACAGAGGTGTAACAGAGGGCTGGCAATTTCTTTGCACAAAGAATAAGCAACGTGACAATGCTGCCAGCCTTCTGGGCACACTTCTGCAGGGCAGTGATTTGCGGAATATTATTTATTTATAGCCATTGGCATACAATAAAGTTAATCAAAGTTTAAAGCATTTGTTAATTATTATAGTTCGGTGGTTAATATAGATAATTGTTATTTTTTAACTTTAACTGTTATTTTATTTTAGTTTAATATTATAATGATTGTGTTAGGTGTTAATGAAATTACTTTTTGTTAAAACAAATATGTATAAAACAAATTGCAATAATAACAAATATGTATTTCAGTACCTAGTATAATAAGTAAGTAATAAATACAGGTTATAGTAAGTATAACCTAGTAATTTTATTTTCATAGGGATGTATACAGCTCAAAGAGCCACTTGGAATCTTTCTTGTAATATGATGGGTAATGGGCATGTTGACTAAAATTTTTTTCATGTTGCTATATAAAGACCTGCCAAAAATAAACACAATAGTGACAGAAATACATTTCTAAACAAAAAACTCTTTCAGTTATAAAAGTTTTAAAGACACATGTTTTTAGACGCAAATTTTTAGACGTGAAAACGCGCCATTGAAATGCCTACATATTTGTGACGTCACAAGCTTGTATTTTGTATGGGTGGCGTGAGAACTTTGTTTGGTAGCTATACGAAATATTTCGTTTATGGTAATGGTTTCATAATAAATGTTGCTATAAATTTTGCAGACTAAAATACAGTATAATTGTAATTAAAGATTTTCATACTTTAAAAAATGGTCCTATTCACCCAACTTTAAAGAAGCTTTAAGATCACTTAACGAATCGATATCAAATTAAAAGTGTTCTTTATAGTGTTTTTAGATAGAAATTAGTCTCATTAGAAACAAATTTTATATAATCTTAACATTAAGCAACTACCGTATTGTGACGCTACCACTAGCGCCATCTATGTGCAAATGCCAGAACTAATCGAGGGAGATTACACAGTACAGTACATGACCGGGGTGAATGACACATCGCATATTGCAAATATTGGCCGTAGCCGTCAATGGACGCGCCTCTATTCTATTAATACAGGTTTCCCGCCATTCGGGCTTACGGGAAATGCAATTCTATTTCTGCTTTTCAACAAAGCAAAACGGGACTAGCTTGAAGCACCTACCAACTATGTTGCGAAAATTAACGTCACAATTAATCATTTTCGCAGTCCAGCCCGTATTTACTAACTTAGATGACAGGTGTCGATGCCTATCAATCTAGGATTTGCTGTTACAATGCGGTTTTTGTATTCCAAATAAAAAATTAGAGCAAACAAAACCCGCATTGTAACCGAAAATTTTAGATTGACAGGCATCGACACCTGTCATCCGAGTTAGTAAATAAGGGGGCAGAGCTGCCCTAATCCTCATCCTAACTAGGTATTTTAAACCTAATCCTAACTATCCCATTCTAACTACCTTTTCTGCTTTTCTGCCCAACCTACTGAATCGATCATCATGAAATTTTGCATACACATAGGTTAGATTAGGGTTTTGAGAAGGACATCCTAACTTCCTAATCCTAACTAATATTACAAATGCAAAAGTGAGTTTATTTGTTTGTTTGTTATGCTTTCCCGCAACCTACTGAATCGATCACCGTTTTGCATACACATAGGTTAGGATATTGAAAAGGACATAGGCTATAAATTAAGCGGGCGAAGCCGCGGGTATCAGCTAGTATATAAATGCGAAAGTGAGTTTGTTTGTTCGTTACACGCTTTCACGCCGAATCTACGAACCGATCGTCACGAAATTTTGCATACACATGGATAACGGTACTGAGAAGGCCATAGGCTATATATATATATACATATATATATATCACGCGGGCTGAGCCGCGGGTAACGGCTAGTTTTAAATAAATAATTTGGGAGAAAACGAAACGCGAAGTCACCACATTTTGCAGTACTGATTCGCTGTATAGAATTTCATCATGATCATCATCATCAGGTCTTTATAAGTCTCCACTGCAGGAGCACAACCCTCTCTGTACTAGCCAGAGCCATATATTAGCCATATATAGAATTTACAGTCCGCTTTTTTATTTCCTCTACTCCTAGAACCTCGGATCTGCATGATACCTAGCAAGAATAGGTAGACAGTTCAAGCCATTTCAATCTATGCCAATTCGCCAAGTGCGAGTCAGACTCGCGCACGAAGGGTTCTGTACCAGAAAAAACCGGTCAAGTGTGAGTCAAACTCGCGCAATGAGGGTTCCGTACAATATGCTTCGTGAACATACACACAATGTGCAAAAATGTTTTATTCAATTGACTAGCGCTATCTAGTGGTGTTTTAGCGAACTATTTCCCTAGATGAACTTATTATAGTGAGTTAACCACTTTATTTTCAAGTGATTGAATTCTTATTATTTTTCCAGTAATCTTCAAGGAATGAACTATATTTTGTAATTTTTTTCACTATTTTGCCTTCTTTCGTGAATAAAATCAAAAGTATTGATTTTTTCATATTGAGCCCTTTCATTTGATATATGACACAGAAAGGTTTGCAAAACTTTTTTTTTCAAATTTTCTAATTCGGGCCCTGAAAATGACCCTTATTTAAAAAAATCTTTATTTACTTTGCACATCCGTGGTTGGGTCATAGGATTACACCATCTTACCAAATTTCACCTAATTTGGTTCAGTAGATTCGGAGAAAATCGGCTGTGACAGACGGACGTACGGACAGACAGACGCACGAGTGATCCTATAAGGGATCGTTTTTCAATTTTTGTACGGAACCCTAAAAACGGTAAAATAATACTTTTGTTGTATGGAAAATTAAATAATATTATTTTTATTTAATTTTTAGTATTTGTTATTATTGTGGCAATAAAAATACAACATCAGTAAAAAAATTTAGCCTCCTACTACCTAACAACTACTCTGTAGTAATTAAATAACCCTTAATTATTATTATTATTTTGATTATATACATAATCTGTGCAAATTTGAACTGTCTAGCTATTACGGTTCTTGAGATCTAGCTCGGCGAGTGGCAGCCATGAAAAAGGGCTAAAATATCACGTTTTTTGTATCGGAGCCCCCTTAATTATTATTATTATTTTGTTATTAGTATATTGGTTGTTGTAGCGGCAACAGAAACACACAATCTGTAAATCAAAGTCTGTGAAAATATCAACCTATTACGGTTCTTGAGATACGGCATGGTGACAGACGGACGAACGGACGGACAGCGAAGTCTTAGTAATAGGATCCCGTTTTTACCCTTTGGGTACGGAACCCTAAAAACGTACTTATCCTTCAAGCCAAATAACCGGCCCGTTAAAATAGGAGAGGTTTCTTAGGGAGCCAATAAGGGAATCAAATCAAATCGACATTTACATACAAATTGCCAGGCCAGCCAAACACTTTGTATGAAAACATCATTTTTTTTCTGTTGCCAGTATTGGTCTCACAGGAAAAGTTGTTCATTTTGACAGGCTGATATGATTGATTAAAAGATAACACTGTTTATTCTAAAATCCTGTATACGTCATAACTACGACAATTTATAAAACTTATTTGATATTATCACATAACTACCTACCTAACTCCGAACGAATAATAATAAATTGTGTTCACGTTTAGAATACAAATAAATGTTACGTAACTTTAAAGTATTATGTGACACGTAATTCCAGCAGGCGGTCGGTGAAACCATGACCTCGTTTCTTTGCCAATACCAAAGACAATATATACCTATATATGTCGTGGCCATATCGTAGAATTGATCTTTTAATGAAACGATTGACATTTTCATGAAATGGTGGCATTTTATGATGTGGCCAACTTTATTTGATCAGATCATTGAATCGTCAACGTTTAACGATATTGTCATTCACGTTTGGCCGGATCGTAAAATAGGATGTCCAGGAAATATAATAACAAAAATCAGAATATGTTAAGAACATTTTGTATTTTTTAAGACTGACTGACACAAAATTAAAAAAATGTAACAAATTCAACATATTGTTCACATTATCACTGCGGTTTTCACCGGCGGCCGCCATCTTTCCACATAAACAAAACAAACAAAACGTAGCGCCTCTACCGGTTATAAAAGTAACTATTTTACGATATGATCAAACAATCTTGACCATTTCATGAAAGAGCCACGCGTTTAGCTGCACATATCGTTAAACGATATATTGTCATTGATCTGCCCAATCTACATCATGATGTGGCCAATAGACAGTTTAACATTTCATGAAATGCGACCATTTCATAAAATTGTCAATCACTTCGTAAAGTGATCGATTCTACGATATGGCCACGACATATACATTATAATATCTATGATAAATTGATAATACTATCGTATACACTGCCGACCCCGTATAAAAACATTGGATCATATTAGGGCCTAATACAAGGTAGACGGTGTTGCATAGTTGTTTTCCACTCGCCCCTAGAGGGCGTTAATCCGCGTTAGCCTAAAGTTGCTAAATCTGAGATATCCTAACTAATATTATAAATGCGAAAATAAAAGTGCCGTAGTAAGTAGCCGTAAATAAAAGTGAGTCTGGGTAGGACATAGGCTATATATCACGCGGGGAAGCCGCGGGTAAATGCTAGTAATTTATAATATTTTGCCATAAATATTGTTTTAACATTCGAGAGATAGGCCATCGAATATCAGAGAGAACTGGTGACTCCCGCTCTGGCTCGTTTCTCGTGCAAAAATAAAAAAAACCGGCCAAGTGCGTGTCGGGCCACGCGCAGTATAGGGTTCCGTAGTTGCGAATGACAACTTTGAGTTCACACTGTTTACACTCGCACCTCACAGTTTAACGACCAAAAACATCTAACAATAAAGATTGTATAAAATTTTACATTTTCCAGTACATTTTATAAGTTGGTTGCCTATAACTTTTTAGTTTGCACTTAGTACCCAGCTCTGATAGTTTTCCTTTCAACTTCAGTATCACGAATCCATATATAACCGTTTAGCAGATAGAGGGGGGGGACACGTACCTCTAACAAAAATTTTCACTTTAAAACCAAATATTTCGGAAACGGATCCCTAAATCGAAAAATGGTGTTTTCAACCTCACAATATTTTTCAAAAACCTTTTTAACGATACCCCACACGATGGGTAAGTAGAGAAAAAAAAATTACTCCCCCACTTTACTTGTATGGGAGCTACCCAAAAAAAAATTTTTTTTCAAGATTTTTTTCTACGACTTTTTTGCCATGATTAATATACATACTCATACAAAATTACAGCTTTCTAGTACTTATAGTCTCTGAGTAAAACCGCGGACGGACAGACAGACAGACAGACAGACAGACAGACAGACAGACAGACATGGCGAAACTATAAGGGTTCCTAGTTTACTACGGAACCCTAAAAACCTATTAAGGCCCCACACTAGGCACACTATCGACGCCAATTGTTTTATTCCGAATACTTTACAAATAGAAAGAAATTCAAGAATATCCATACTTCCATACTATACTATATATATACTATATATACTATATTACTATATTACTATATTACTATATATTACTATATATTACTATATTTACTATATATTTACTATATTTACTATATTATTATATTATTTATTATTATTATTATTATTATTATATTATTATATTATTATTTATTATTTATTATTTTATTATATAATATTATAAATGCGAAAGTAACTCTGTCTGTCTGTCTGTCTGTCTGTCTTTCTCGCTTTCACGCTAAAACGGCTGAACCGATTAAAACGAAATTTGGCACACAGATAGGCTATAGCCCGAGAAAGGACATAGGCTACTTTTGATTTCGATAACGTAGGTTAAGCAACTCTAACCATGGTTCTAATTAGGATGGGTGGCCACATACTAATATTATAAATGCGAAAGTATTAATATTAATTTATTAATTTATTAATTTATTAATTTATTAATTTATTAATTTATATAATTTATAATATATAATATTACAAATGCGAAAGTAACTCTGTCTGTCTGTCTGTCTGTCTGTCTGTCTGTCTGTCTCGCTTTCACGCTAAAACGGCTGAACCGATTAAAACGAAATTTGGCACACAGATAGGCTATAGCCCGAGAAAGGACATAGGCTACTTTTGATTTCGATAACGTAGGTTAAGCAACTCTAACCATGGTTCTAATTAGGATGGGTGGCCAAAACTAAAACGGCTGAACAGATTAAAACGAAATTTGGCACACAGATAGGCTATAGCCTAAGAAAGGACGTGGGCTACTTTTAATTAGGATAATGCAAGTTAAGCAACTCTAACCATGGTTCTAATTAGGATGGGTGGCCAAAACTAAAATGGCTGAACAGATTAAAACGAAATTTGGCACACAGAGAGGCTATAGCCTAAGAAAGGACGTAGGCTACTTTTAATTACGATAACGCAAGTTAAGCAACTCTAACCATGGTTCTAATTAGGACGGGTGGCCAAAACTAAAACGGCTGAACAGATTAAAACGAAATTTGGTACACAGATAGGCTATAGCCTAAGAAAGGACGTGGGCTACTTTTAATTACGATAACGCAGGTTAAGCAACTCTTACCATGGTTCTAATTAGGATGGGTGGCCAAAACTAAAACGGCTGAACAGATTAAAACGAGATTTGGCACACAGAGAGGCTATAGCATAAGAAAGGACGTGGGCTACTTTTAATTACGATAATGCAGGTTAAGCAATTCTAACCATGGTTCTAATGAGGATGGGTGGCCAAAACTAAAACGGCTGAACAAATTAAAACGAGATTTGGCACACAGAGAGGCTATAGCCTAAGAAAGGACGTAGGCTACTTTTAATTACGATAACGCAAGTTAAGCAACTCTAACCATGGTTCAAATTAGGATGGGTGGCCAAAACTAAAACGGCTGAACAGATTAAAACGAAATTTGGCACACAGATAGGCTATAGCCTAAGAAAGGACGTGGGCTACTTTTAATTACGATAACGCAGGTTAAGCAACTCTAACCATGGTTCTAATTAGGATGGGTGGCCAAGACTAAAACGGCTGAACAGATTAAAACGAAATTTGGCACACAAATAAGCTATAGCCTAAGAAAGGACGTGGGCTACTTTTAATTACGATAACGCAGGTTAAGCAACTTTTACTATGGTTCTAATTAGGATGGGTGGCCAAAACTAAAACGGCTGAACAGATTAAAACAAAATTTGGCACACAGAGAGGCTATAGCCTAAGAAAGGACGTGGGCTACTTTTAATTACGATAACGCAGGTTAAGCAACTCTAACCATGGTTCTAATTAGGATGGGTTGCCAAAACTAAAACGGCTGAACAGATTAAAACGAAATTTGGCACACAGATAGGCTATAGCCTAAGAAAGGACGTGGGCTACTTTTAATTACGATAACGCAGGTTAAGCAACTCTAACCATGGTTCTAATTAGGATGGGTGGCCAAGACTAAAACGGCTGAACAGATTAAAACGAAATTTGGCACACAAATAAGCTATAGCCTAAGAAAGGACGTGGGCTACTTTTAATTACGATAACGCAGGTTAAGCAACTCTAACCATGGTTCTAATTAGAATGGGTGGCCAAAACTAAAACGGCTGAACAGATTAAAACAAAATTTGGCACACAGAGAGGCTATAGCCTAAGAAAGGACGTGGGCTATTTTTAATTACGATAACGCAGGTTAAGCGACTCTAACCATGGTTCTAATTAGGATGGGTGGCCAAAAGTAAAACGGCTGAACAGATTAAAACGAAATTTGGCACACAGAGAGGCTATAGCCTGAGAAAGGACATAGGCTACTTTTGATTTCAATAGCGCAGGTTAAGAGCGGCCGCATATTATCAGAAATCCCTGTTAGAAAAATTCTGACGCTCGCCGGAAGCTTGCCGGAAGCACCCCGCATACTATCAGAAATTTTGATCCGGCAGCTTTTGCGCCCAGTCGTGTTTCATCTGTATGCTTACGCACATCTACCTATATGAATGAAGATACGTATGATATTGCTCTTAGCGCTTTTTTTATTTAAATAAAACAAATCGGCCAAGTGCTAGTCGGACTCGCACATGAAGGGTCCCGTACCATTATCTATACAACATTAGACTATCGGGCAAAAACTGCAACGAAAAACATGTTCTTAGTACGACCGCCATTAATATTTATTTAATTTTGATTTAATTATTTATTTTTAAAGCGATGAATAAACAAATAAATATTTTGTGAATATCTGAAGCGTCTACCTGTTGCCGTTATAAATAACGAGCAAAATATGGCAAAAAAATCACGTTTGTTGTATGGGATCACCCCTTAATTATTACCTATTTTATTTTGATTCTAGTGTTTATAAGCGTAAGTATAAGTTTGTAAGCGCTCATAGAGCTCACACCCACTGGACCATCGGGCTCCTCAAATACCTCTCCTCATAAACCGTGATTACTATACAGTTAAAATTTTCATAGATGATGAACTTATTTGCTTTTGCCGTAAACACTAGAATCAGAATAAAATCCTAATCCTAACTAATATTATACGAGTAAATGCAAAAGTGAGTTTGTTTGTTTGTTTCTTTGTTACGCTTTCACGCCCTGTCTACTTAACCGATCATCATGAAATTTTGCATACACATAGGTTAGAGTACTGAGAAGGACATAGGCTATAATTCACGCGGGCGAAGCCGCGGGTAACAGCTAGTAAATTATATAAGCCTTAGTTAATAACCTGAAGTATTTTTGGAATCATGTTTAATATTATCAGAGTCGGTGAGAATTATGACAATTAGACTACCGCCAAAAACGGCCGTTTCTGGCGGTAATCACTATTTCCCTCAATGACTGATTCGCATAATATTAAAACATGATTCCAAAAATACTTCAGGTTAAAAAAAAATGCAAAACATATGTATAATAATATTAAAACTTACTCGAGATAAATTCATTATGAAAACACGGCTTTACTCACGTTTTATTACATCGGATGATGGTCCGATGGTGGTCTTCGTAACAGACCGAAACTATATATAAATAACCTGAAGTAGTTTTGGAATCACGTTTAATATTATCAGAATCAGTGAGAATTATAAGAATCGGTACTTCTCTTAATGACTGATTCTCATAATATTAAAACATGATTCCAAAAATACTTCAGGTTATTTACTAAGGCTTATATGATTTGCATTCTTGAATTTAAATATATAAATATATAGGGGACATATCACACAAATTGAGTCAGCCCCACAGTAAGTTGTGAACTTGTGTCGCAGGATACTAACTCATCGATACCATATTTTATAATATATACTTATAGATAAACATCCAAGACCCAAGTCAATATGAAAAAGATCTTTTTCCATCTTGACCTGACCGGGGATCGAACCCGGGACCCCCGTGTCGCAGGCTAGCGTGTTGACCGCTGCGCCACGGAGCTCGACTTCTTCTTTCTATTTGTAAAGTATTAGGACTAAAATGATTGGCGTCGCTACTGTGCCTAGTGTGCCCCCTTTAGCCGTAAATAACAGCCGGATTTTTGGGCCTAATTGAAAAAGAAAGAAAGAAAATATCGATAGGAAAGTAAGAGGAATTAAGTTCGCTAGTCCCAATCCCAACTAATATTATAAATGCGAAAGTGAGTTTGTTTGTTACTCTTTCACGCCCTATCTACTGACAGATCATCATGAAGTTTTGCATCGGTTAGGGTACCTACTGAGAAGGAAATAGGTTATATGACGAGCTCCGTGGCGCAGCGGTCAACACGCCTGCCTGCGACACGGATGGTCCCGGGTTCGATCCCCGGTCAGGTCAAGATGGAAAATGATCTTTTTCAGATTGACCTGGGTCTTGGATGTTTATCTATATAAGTATCTATTATAAAATATAGTATACGGTCAGGGGTGCCTTTCTCAACTGCCTGTCCGGTAGCTGCAGATATGGCATCGGGTACGCGCGCCCGGCCTCCCGAGCTGCTACTTGCTCTCTCCCATTCATCCGAGTGAGTAGTATCCCAACCTTCATTCCTTACCCAAATTCAAAAAAAATCCTATCCTTCGCCAGCTTAAAATGCTTTCGGTGGGCAGCAGCACCGGAAGTACAACAAGCCAAACAAACTGCGCTCGCCAACCCGCCTGCCAAGCGTGGCGAGTATGGCATTAACCTCCCATGAATTACACAAAAAAGACCAGGCCCCCAGTCTCCGGCAGCCCCGCTATTCCTGGCTGCGGTAGCGGTCATGGTAACGGCGGGGCAGGGGGAGCTAAGAATCCCCGGATTCGACCCGGCTACCACCCCCAACGACGACTGGCCCTGGTAACACACAACATCCGCACGATGAGGCTTGACGAGAAGGTCGAGGAATTGGAAGAGGAAATGAGTAGGTTACGATGGGACATAATGGGGTTGTCTGAAGTCCGAAGAGAGGGAGAGGGCACGACAACCCTGAAGTCTGGTAACCTACTCTATCACCGGGAGGGTGACTTAAAAAAGTCCCAGCATGGTGTCGGGTTTCTCGTCCACAGATCCCTCGTAAAGAACGTCGTAACCATCGAGAGTGTTTCCAGCAGGGTGATATACCTTATACTCAGAGTGTCCAAAAGATACTTGCTGAAGGTCATACAGGTGTACATGCCAACCGGGGAATACTCTGATGAAGAGGTTGAAGTGGTGTATGAGGACATAAGTAGGGCCATACACGCTTCCGAAACCTACTTTACGGTGGTTATGGGGGATTTTAACGCAAGACTTGGCAAACGGAGTGATGGGGAGTTCAGGGTGGGGCAGTTCGGGTATGGGGAGCGAAATGAAAGGGGCCATATGCTGGCTGACTTTTTGGAGAAAGAGGGCCTCTTTGTGATGAACTCTTTCTTCAAAAAGCCACCTCAAAGAAAATGGACCTGGCTAGGTCCCTCAAGAAAGGGGCAGGCCCCAGTAAAACAGGAGATAGACTTCATCATGTCGACAAGGAGAGAGATATTCAATGATGTCTCCGTGATCAGTAAGATTAAAATCGGAAGCGATCACCGACTTGTAAGAGGCATCTTGAATATCGATCTCAGGCGTGAGCGGGCTTGTTTGATGAAGTCTACGCTTCGACCATCTCGTTCCTATATCCAGAACCACGAAATCTTCCAACTTGAACTCTCAAATCGCTTCGAATGCCTTCAAGACTGCGTTTCTGTGGACGAGTTAAACAACGGGTTCATAGAAGCTGTCCAAGCGGTGGGATCCAAGATATTTAAGTCCCGCCCCAAAAAGAAACCCCAAAAAATCTCACCTCAGACCCTTGATTTAATGGCTGAGCGACGATCCATGGCGTTGCAGACCTCCGAAGATGCTGACGCCCATCGGCGGCTCAATAGACAGATCCAAAAGTCTCTGCGGCACGATATTCGCTCCTATAATACTGAACGTATTAAGGAGACGATAGAGCAGAATAAGGGCTCCAAAGTGTTTGCAAGAGTGGAGTCTATTGGGCAGAGCCGGTTGGCTAAGCTGAAGACGGAGGACGGCAAAGTGGCGTCGACCAAGGCCGAGGTACTGAGGGAGATCGAGAGGTTTTACGGACAGCTGTATACGTCAGTTGCCAAACCCGCTGTCAATTTGGCAAAAGATCCAAGAGCCAAGCTAACTCGACATCATACCGAAGACATTCCGGACATCAGCCTGTACGAGATTAGGATTGCCCTCAAGCAGCTCAAAAACAACAAGGCGCCGGGCGAGGACGGAATCACAGCAGAGCTTCTGAAAGCGGGCGGAACGCCGATACTGAAAGTCCTACAGAAGCTCTTTAATTCCGTCTTGCTCGAGGGCGTGACGCCAGAGGCGTGGAACAGGGGCGTGGTGGTTTTGTTTTTCAAAAAGGGCGACAATACCTTATTGAAGAATTATAGACCCATCACGCTCTTGAGCCACATCTATAAGCTGTTTTCGAGGGTGATCACGAATCGTCTCGCGAACAGGCTTGATGCCTTCCAGCCTCCCGAACAAGCCGGTTTCCGAAAAGGCTACAGTACCATAGACCACATTCATACGCTGCGGCAGGTTATACAGAAGACCAAGGAGTATAACCGGCCACTATGCTTAGCGTTTGTGGACTATGAGAAAGCCTTTGATTCGATCGAAACATGGGCCGTGCTTCAGTCTCTCCAGCGGTGTCGCATTGACCATAGGTATATCGAAGTGTTGAAGTGTTTATACAGCAACGCCACCATGTCAGTCCGAGTACAAGAGCAGTGTACACAGGCTATTCCACTGCAGAGAGGGGTAAGACAGGGAGATGTAATTTCTCCGAAACTGTTTACCGCTGCTTTGGAAGATGCTTTCAAGCTCCTGGAATGGAAAGGACTTGGCATCAACATCAACGGCGAGTATATCACTCACCTTCGATTTGCCGATGATATCGTTGTCATGGCGGAATCGCTGGAGGACCTAAGTACCATGCTCGATGGCCTCAATGAGGTTTCCCAACAGGTGGGCCTTAAAATGAACATGGATAAGACGAAGATCATGTCAAATATCCATGTTGCGCCAGCACCGGTTTATGTTGGGAACCATATCCTTGAAGCTGTAGACCAATATATCTACCTGGGTCAGTTAATCCAGGTTGGAAGTTCCAGCTTCAAGGATGAGGTCTTTCGACGAATCCGACTCGGCTGGGCAGCGTTCGGGAAGCTCCGAAGTGTCTTCTCGTCCGAAGTACCTCAGTGCCTAAAGACGAAAGTCTACAATCAGTGTGTGTTACCAGTGATGACTTACGGGTCCGAAACGTGGTCCCTTACTATGGGCCTCATAAGAAAGCTCAAGGTCGCTCAAAGAGCTATGGAGAGGGCTATGCTAGGTGTTTCTCTGCGAGATCGAATCAGAAACGAGGAGATCCGTAGAAGAACAAAGGTCACCGACATAGCCCAGCGGATTAGCTCTTTGAAGTGGCAGTGGGCGGGGCACATAGCGCGAAGAGCCGATGGCCGATGGGGCAGAAAGGTTCTCGAATGGCGACCACGTACCGGCAAGCGCAGCGTCGGTCACCCACCGACCAGGTGGTCGGACGACCTGACCAAGGTCGCAGGGAAGCGCTGGATGCAGGCCGCTTCCAACCGGTCATTTTGGAAATTCTTGGGAGAGGCCTATGTCCAGCAGTGGACTTCCTGCGGCTGAAATGATGATGATGATAAAATATAGTATCGTTAAGTTAGTATCCCATAACACAAGTCTCGAACTTACTTTGGGGCTAGCTCAATCTGTGTGATTTGTCCGTATATATTTATTTATTTATATCTATATCAGGTGGTTTAAGCCGCAGGTAACAACTATCCCAACTAATCCTAACTAATATTACAAATGCGAAAGTGAGTTTATTTCTTTGTTTCTACTGAACCGATCATCATAAAATTTTACATACACATAGGTAAGGGTACCGAAAAGGACATAGGCTATATACGTATATGTAACAGCTAGTCCTAACTAATCCTTACTAATATTATAAATGCGAAAGTGAGTTTGTTTGTTTGTTACGCTTTCCCGCCGTATCTACTGAACCGATCATCATGAAACTTTGCATATATATAGGTTAAGGTACCGAGAAGGACATAGGCTATATATTACGCGGACGGAGCCGCGGGTAACAGCTAATCCATACTAATATTATAAATGCGAAAGTAACTCTGTCTGTCTGTCTGTCTGTCTGTCTTTCTCGCTTTCACGCTAAAACGGCTGAACCGATTAAAACGAAATTTGGCACACAGATAGGCTATAGCCCGAGAAAGGACATAGGCTACTTTTGATTTCGATAACGTAGGTTAAGCAACTCTAACCATGGTTCTAATTAGGATGGGTGGCCAAAACTAAAACGGCTGAACAGATTAAAACGAAATTTGGCACACAGATAGGCTATAGCCTAAGAAAGGACGTGGGCTACTTTTAATTAGGATAATGCAAGTTAAGCAACTCTAACCATGGTTCTAATTAGGATGGGTGGCCAAAACTAAAATGGCTGAACAGATTAAAACGAAATTTGGCACACAGAGAGGCTATAGCCTAAGAAAGGACGTAGGCTACTTTTAATTACGATAACGCAAGTTAAGCAACTCTAACCATGGTTCTAATTAGGACGGGTGGCCAAAACTAAAACGGCTGAACAGATTAAAACGAAATTTGGTACACAGATAGGCTATAGCCTAAGAAAGGACGTGGGCTACTTTTAATTACGATAACGCAGGTTAAGCAACTCTTACCATGGTTCTAATTAGGATGGGTGGCCAAAACTAAAACGGCTGAACAGATTAAAACGAGATTTGGCACACAGAGAGGCTATAGCATAAGAAAGGACGTGGGCTACTTTTAATTACGATAATGCAGGTTAAGCAACTCTAACCATGGTTCTAATGAGGATGGGTGGCCAAAACTAAAACGGCTGAACAAATTAAAACGAGATTTGGCACACAGAGAGGCTATAGCCTAAGAAAGGACGTAGGCTACTTTTAATTACGATAACGCAAGTTAAGCAACTCTAACCATGGTTCAAATTAGGATGGGTGGCCAAAACTAAAACGGCTGAACAGATTAAAACGAAATTTGGCACACAGATAGGCTATAGCCTAAGAAAGGACGTGGGCTACTTTTAATTACGATAACGCAGGTTAAGCAACTCTAACCATGGTTCTAATTAGGATGGGTGGCCAAGACTAAAACGGCTGAACAGATTAAAACGAAATTTGGCACACAAATAAGCTATAGCCTAAGAAAGGACGTGGGCTACTTTTAATCACGATAACGCAGGTTAAGCAACTCTAACCATGGTTCTAATTAGGATGGGTGGCCAAGACTAAAACGGCTGAACAGATTAAAACGAAATTTGGCACACAAATAAGCTATAGCCTAAGAAAGGACGTGGGCTACTTTTAATTACGATAACGCAGGTTAAGCAACTTTTACTATGGTTCTAATTAGGATGGGTGGCCAAAACTAAAACGGCTGAACAGATTAAAACAAAATTTGGCACACAGAGAGGCTATAGCCTAAGAAAGGACGTGGGCTACTTTTAATTACGATAACGCAGGTTAAGCAACTCTAACCATGGTTCTAATTAGGATGGGTTGCCAAAACTAAAACGGCTGAACAGATTAAAACGAAATTTGGCACACAGATAGGCTATAGCCTAAGAAAGGACGTGGGCTACTTTTAATTACGATAACGCAGGTTAAGCAACTCTAACCATGGTTCTAATTAGGATGGGTGGCCAAGACTAAAACGGCTGAACAGATTAAAACGAAATTTGGCACACAAATAAGCTATAGCCTAAGAAAGGACGTGGGCTACTTTTAATTACGATAACGCAGGTTAAGCAACTCTAACCATGGTTCTAATTAGAATGGGTGGCCAAAACTAAAACGGCTGAACAGATTAAAACAAAATTTGGCACACAGAGAGGCTATAGCCTAAGAAAGGACGTGGGCTATTTTTAATTACGATAACGCAGGTTAAGCGACTCTAACCATGGTTCTAATTAGGATGGGTGGCCAAAAGTAAAACGGCTGAACAGATTAAAACGAAATTTGGCACACAGAGAGGCTATAGCCTGAGAAAGGACATAGGCTACTTTTGATTTCAATAGCGCAGGTTAAGAGCGGCCGCATATTATCAGAAATCCCTGTTAGAAAAATTCTGACGCTCGCCGGAAGCTTGCCGGAAGCACCCCGCATACTATCAGAAATTTTGATCCGGCAGCTTTTGCGCCCAGTCGTGTTTCATCTGTATGCTTACGCACATCTACCTATATGAATGAAGATACGTATGATATTGCTCTTAGCGCTTTTTTTATTTAAATAAAACAAATCGGCCAAGTGCTAGTCGGACTCGCACATGAAGGGTCCCGTACCATTATCTATACAACATTAGACTATCGGGCAAAAACTGCAACGAAAAACATGTTCTTAGTACGACCGCCATTAATATTTATTTAATTTTGATTTAATTATTTATTTTTAAAGCGATGAATAAACAAATAAATATTTTGTGAATATCTGAAGCGTCTACCTGTTGCCGTTATAAATAACGAGCAAAATATGGCAAAAAAATCACGTTTGTTGTATGGGATCACCCCTTAATTATTACCTATTTTATTTTGATTCTAGTGTTTATAAGCGTAAGTATAAGTTTGTAAGCGCTCATAGAGCTCACACCCACTGGACCATCGGGCTCCTCAAATACCTCTCCTCATAAACCGTGATTACTATACAGTTAAAATTTTCATAGATGATGAACTTATTTGCTTTTGCCGTAAACACTAGAATCAGAATAAAATCCTAATCCTAACTAATATTATACGAGTAAATGCAAAAGTGAGTTTGTTTGTTTGTTTCTTTGTTACGCTTTCACGCCCTGTCTACTTAACCGATCATCATGAAATTTTGCATACACATAGGTTAGAGTACTGAGAAGGACATAGGCTATAATTCACGCGGGCGAAGCCGCGGGTAACAGCTAGTTTTATTATAAATGCGAAAGTGAGTTTGTTTATTTGTTTGTTTGTTACGCTTTCACGCCGTTTCTACTTAACCGATCATTATGAAATTTGGCATACACATGGGTTAGAGTACCGAGAAGGACATAGGCTATATATTACGCGGTCAAAGCCGCGGTTTCTGTCACATAAATCTATATATCTTAGTAATAAGCTTCGCTTGCCCAACAACAAGTGTTTCCTCTCGGTTTCCTCACTGGTTTTCACTAATTACCACTTGAGCTGAGTATCATACCAATTAGTAGCTTAGTAGCACGTGTTGCATCACCATACTGGCCACAGTCGCAGCGCAGTATGTATTGTCTATTATTTTACTTAGTGATGGGACTCGAATCGAAAATGTGAACTCGAATCAGCTCGAGTCAAATGGAAAATAATCGAATCGTGATTCGAATTCTGAGCGCGTCCCAGGCGTGGTAGCATCCTCATCCAAAGATGCCTTGGAATCCGGGGTCCGCTAATTTGCATTACAGAAATAAAAGTAAATTAATAGAAAATTGTTTTATAGGTACAAAAGCAGCCCAGCAATGAAGATTCGAATCAAAGAAATTGATTCGAATCAATTCGAATCAGAGAGCTGATTCGAATCAATTCGACAATTCGAATCATACGATGATTCGAATCAACATAAAATCTAATTCGAATGGAGTTTTGTTTTCAATCATTCGAATTTAATGTGATTCGAGTCCCATCTCTAATTTACTGCATATGCTAATCATGTGTGCTAACAGAGTTACTAACTTAAGTTATTTTTTTATTAAAAAATATATACCTAAACTACTTAAAACTAATGAAAAAGAAAAAGTAATAAAAATAAAATTTAAATTTGAAAAACTAGTTGAAAAGACCACCTCTGAGAGTACCTGGCTCAAATGTACCCATCACACCAGCCGCGTTGCCACGCTGGATGGCCAGTGAGATGTGTTGGACCAGGTACGCTCCAGAGCGGGGATCGCAGCCATTGTCTCGGAGGCGTCGCCCTAAATTTCTAATAAAAAGTTTGCCTTCATCGCACCAGGGACCACCTGTTTCCACAGCGAAAGGCACAAAAATGTACTGTGAGAGTTCCGCGTATTTTCTATGCTTTTGTTTGGCAGCTTGTTCTGCTGCGGAACCCACCTTGTGAATGGTGTATGAGGAATGCGATGCAGCAAATGTGCTTTTTTTATTAAGTATTATTAATTATTCCATATTACAAGGCGGGACACGTCACTCGAATGCCCAATGATCGCTGGGCTAAGATAGTAAAAGACTGGAAGCCAAATGGCAAACGGGGACGTGGCCGACCCAGAACTAGATGGTGCAACGAGCTTGACAGTTTTGACAAACAGTGGAAAGTAAAAGCAACAGAACAGACATGGAAACGAGAGAGGGAGGCCTTTGCCCAACATTGGGAGAGCAATGACTTGTAATAATAATAATTAATTATTCAATATGGCATTTCCCTCTCATCTCATCTGATGGTAAGTGACGATGAAGACGAATAAGTTATTATAATTAACGCTTTGATCTATATCATCAGACAGAGCTAAGCAACTGTTTCGCCTGGCAATGGATAGAGAGGAGTTGGGGAAGCTGACGGCAAACTTTCAGTAATGGAGTATCATTTAAAGAAGAAGGAGAACGTACCTATATCATCATTATCCCACACGATAGACAGAGAGACATTAGACGCTAAGGGTGGCCTTAGCCTGGCCTGCCTGGAACGAGGGGATGGATTCGATCCTCACTAGTTAATACTAACCGGGTTTTGCGGATGCAGATATTTGCACATCCGCCGATGTGCGTGCCAATCTCCGATGACCCTTTTAGATTTGAGAAATAAATCAACAATTTTTGGTGACCCTTTCGTATAAGCCTCTCTTCGTTGGTTTGACTACTGGCTGTTGCTACTTATTGTACCTACTAAGGTGGAGTACACGCGTCAACATATCGATTTAACAAAATCTCCGAAACGAGACTTAATTGTAAAATAACAAAAAATGGACTATGTTGTCTGAAATAAAGAGATATTATTATTATTTCGTTCTTTTATGCGTATTTCTCTCTTTTGATGTAGAGGTAAATTGTAGCACGGGCCATAGCCAAGTGCAAAGTTATAAATATATAGAGGTAAGTATATTTAAGTAAGTATATAGATTATTCTGTTGATAGCTATTTAATTCATATACAGTTATTAAGGAATTTGCGAACAATGCGACATGTATTCAAGATGACTGCTTTCTGTAGAGTGTGTATGATGTGTGTTGGGATGTTCAGTAATTGTAAACTTGTGTTTAATGTTTGAGGAATGACTGCTGTAGTAGAAACTATTATAGGGACTATTTTTACAGTTCTGACGCGCCATTGTGTTTGGATCTCTATAGCTAAGTCTTTATACTTGCTCATTTTTTCTGTATAAGTTGTCTGTAAGTTGTGTGTATTAGGGATGGCGATGTCTACGAGGTACACTGTATTATTGGCTTTATCATGAATTGTTACATCGGGTCTGTTAAAGTGGATAGTTTTGTCAGTTATAATAGTGCGATCCCAGTAAATTTTAACAATATCGTTTTCTAGTATTTTATTCGGTGTGTATTTATAATATGGCTGTTTGGTGTCAATTAGTTTATATGAAAATGCTAGATGTTGATGTATCAGAGCTGCAACTTGATCGTGCCTATGTTTATAGTCGCTTTGGACTAAACTTTTACAGGCCCCCGTGATGTGTTGTATCGTCTCACTGGCGCTGCTACAGTGCCTACATAAATCTGTTACTAAATTGCAATCCTTTATAATGAATTTTTTGTAATTTCTAGTATTAATGACTTGGTCCTGCACAGCAAGCATGAATGCCTCTGTTTCAGGGAAAAGATCACCCCGCTTCAGCCACGCGTTGGACCAGTTTTTATCAATGTGAGTTTGATGTAGGTCACTGTAGTGTCTACCGTGGAGGGATTTTTGCTGCCAAGCCTGTTTTTTCTGTAAGATGGTTGTTTGGGTTTCGTTTGATTGTGTATGACTGTCCATCAAATTGAGGGGTGTAAATTTATTATCTATATTTGTAACTAGCTGTTACCCGCGGCTTCGCCCGCGTGAATTATAGCCTATGTCCTTCTCAGTACTCTAACCTATGTGTATGCAAAATTTCATGATGATCGGTTAAGTAGACAGGGCGTGAAAGCGTAACAAAGAAACAAACAAACAAACTCACTTTTGCATTTACTCGTATAATATTAGTTAGGATTAGGATTTTATTCTGATTCTAGTGTTTACGGCAAAAGCAAATAAGTTCATCATCTATGAAAATTTTAACTGTATAGTAATCACGGTTTATGAGGAGAGGTATTTGAGGAGCCCGATGGTCCAGTGGGTGTGAGCTCTATGAGCGCTTACAAACTTATACTTACGCTTATAAACACTAGAATCAAAATAAAATAGGTAATAATTAAGGGGTGATCCCATACAACAAACGTGATTTTTTTGCCATATTTTGCTCGTTATTTATAACGGCAACAGGTAGACGCTTCAGATATTCACAAAATATTTATTTGTTTATTCATCGCTTTAAAAATAAATAATTAAATCAAAATTAAATAAATATTAATGGCGGTCGTACTAAGAACATGTTTTTCGTTGCAGTTTTTGCCCGATAGTCTAATGTTGTATAGATAATGGTACGGGACCCTTCATGTGCGAGTCCGACTAGCACTTGGCCGATTTGTTTTATTTAAATAAAAAAAGCGCTAAGAGCAATATCATACGTATCTTCATTCATATAGGTAGATGTGCGTAAGCATACAGATGAAACACGACTGGGCGCAAAAGCTGCCGGATCAAAATTTCTGATAGTATGCGGGGTGCTTCCGGCAAGCTTCCGGCGAGCGTCAGAATTTTTCTAACAGGGATTTCTGATAATATGCGGCCGCTCTTAACCTGCGCTATTGAAATCAAAAGTAGCCTATGTCCTTTCTCAGGCTATAGCCTCTCTGTGTGCCAAATTTCGTTTTAATCTGTTCAGCCGTTTTACTTTTGGCCACCCATCCTAATTAGAACCATGGTTAGAGTCGCTTAACCTGCGTTATCGTAATTAAAAATAGCCCACGTCCTTTCTTAGGCTATAGCCTCTCTGTGTGCCAAATTTTGTTTTAATCTGTTCAGCCGTTTTAGTTTTGGCCACCCATTCTAATTAGAACCATGGTTAGAGTTGCTTAACCTGCGTTATCGTAATTAAAAGTAGCCCACGTCCTTTCTTAGGCTATAGCTTATTTGTGTGCCAAATTTCGTTTTAATCTGTTCAGCCGTTTTAGTCTTGGCCACCCATCCTAATTAGAACCATGGTTAGAGTTGCTTAACCTGCGTTATCGTAATTAAAAGTAGCCCACGTCCTTTCTTAGGCTATAGCCTATCTGTGTGCCAAATTTCGTTTTAATCTGTTCAGCCGTTTTAGTTTTGGCAACCCATCCTAATTAGAACCATGGTTAGAGTTGCTTAACCTGCGTTATCGTAATTAAAAGTAGCCCACGTCCTTTCTTAGGCTATAGCCTCTCTGTGTGCCAAATTTTGTTTTAATCTGTTCAGCCGTTTTAGTTTTGGCCACCCATCCTAATTAGAACCATAGTAAAAGTTGCTTAACCTGCGTTATCGTAATTAAAAGTAGCCCACGTCCTTTCTTAGGCTATAGCTTATTTGTGTGCCAAATTTCGTTTTAATCTGTTCAGCCGTTTTAGTCTTGGCCACCCATCCTAATTAGAACCATGGTTAGAGTTGCTTAACCTGCGTTATCGTGATTAAAAGTAGCCCACGTCCTTTCTTAGGCTATAGCTTATTTGTGTGCCAAATTTCGTTTTAATCTGTTCAGCCGTTTTAGTCTTGGCCACCCATCCTAATTAGAACCATGGTTAGAGTTGCTTAACCTGCGTTATCGTAATTAAAAGTAGCCCACGTCCTTTCTTAGGCTATAGCCTATCTGTGTGCCAAATTTCGTTTTAATCTGTTCAGCCGTTTTAGTTTTGGCCACCCATCCTAATTTGAACCATGGTTAGAGTTGCTTAACTTGCGTTATCGTAATTAAAAGTAGCCTACGTCCTTTCTTAGGCTATAGCCTCTCTGTGTGCCAAATCTCGTTTTAATTTGTTCAGCCGTTTTAGTTTTGGCCACCCATCCTCATTAGAACCATGGTTAGAGTTGCTTAACCTGCATTATCGTAATTAAAAGTAGCCCACGTCCTTTCTTATGCTATAGCCTCTCTGTGTGCCAAATCTCGTTTTAATCTGTTCAGCCGTTTTAGTTTTGGCCACCCATCCTAATTAGAACCATGGTAAGAGTTGCTTAACCTGCGTTATCGTAATTAAAAGTAGCCCACGTCCTTTCTTAGGCTATAGCCTATCTGTGTACCAAATTTCGTTTTAATCTGTTCAGCCGTTTTAGTTTTGGCCACCCGTCCTAATTAGAACCATGGTTAGAGTTGCTTAACTTGCGTTATCGTAATTAAAAGTAGCCTACGTCCTTTCTTAGGCTATAGCCTCTCTGTGTGCCAAATTTCGTTTTAATCTGTTCAGCCATTTTAGTTTTGGCCACCCATCCTAATTAGAACCATGGTTAGAGTTGCTTAACTTGCATTATCCTAATTAAAAGTAGCCCACGTCCTTTCTTAGGCTATAGCCTATCTGTGTGCCAAATTTCGTTTTAATCTGTTCAGCCGTTTTAGTTTTGGCCACCCATCCTAATTAGAACCATGGTTAGAGTTGCTTAACCTACGTTATCGAAATCAAAAGTAGCCTATGTCCTTTCTCGGGCTATAGCCTATCTGTGTGCCAAATTTCGTTTTAATCGGTTCAGCCGTTTTAGCGTGAAAGCGAGAAAGACAGACAGACAGACAGACAGACAGAGTTACTTTCGCATTTATAATATTAGTATGGATAAATTTGTGTAGTTCAGAATGTTCTGATTTTTTGTGAAAGTAGCGGCGCAGTATTGATATTTGTTTATTATGTAAATTATGGATGTCTATCAAACTTCTGCCTCCTTCGGCTCTTGGTAGTGTGAGACGCTGGATGCAGGATTTGGGATGGTGTTTCCTGTGTTGAGTAAGTAGGACATTCATTGCTGATTGCAGCTTTTGAAGATCTGTACGGGACCAGCTAATTATTCCAAAGGAATACGTCAGTACTGGAATAGCATAAGTGTTTATGGCCTTACAGGTATTACGTGAATTTAAATGACTCTTAAGTATTTGTGATAATCTATGTCTGAAAGTTTTGATTAAATGAGCTTTAGTTTCTTTGTGTTCAAGTAATATAGACTGATTAAATCCTAGATATTTATACGTACTGTTTTCATCCAATGCTTCTATTGTTTCACCTGTTGAAAGTGTATATGTGTTTATTTCTACTTTACCTTTATTAATTGAACTTATTTTACATTTATCTATTCCAAACTGCATGTGTATATCTTTGGAAAACTTCTCAGTGGTTTCAGCAAGTTGGAGAAGTTCTTCTTTGCTAGAGGCATACAGTTTGATGTCATCCATGTACATAAGATGCGATAGTTTAACGTGGCATCTGTTATGGACGAGTTTAAAACCAGAATTTGAATCATTAAGCAGCGTTGACAATGGATTTAAGGCTAAACAGAACCAGAGTGGACTTAGGCCGTCTCCCTGAAATATGCCTCTTTGTATTGAAATCGGTTCAGTAGTGACGTCTCCGTGAGACGTGGTGACTTTTAGTCTGGTCTGCCATTTTTTCATTATTGTCTCTAGAAATTGAATTATGCTATTGTCAACTTTATATATCTTTAATACCTCAATAAGCCACGTGTGGGGAACAGAGTCAAATGCCTTGCATTATTATTATTAATTATTACATACAGATACAGAGAATAAATTACTGGAAATAAGACAAGCTTTATATTAAAATAGAAATAAGAATTACCTAATAAAATTATATACATTCATTCGAGAGATAGGACGCCGTTTGAAGGATAAAGGTTGCGACCACTGCTCCGGATGGTATCTGATGCAAAGGGTATCCATTGCCATTCAAAGAGGCAACGCTGCTAGCGTGATGGGTACCTTCGGGCACCATCTGGGGTGTCATATTTGATTAATTCAGTAATCAGTCATTTATTCACCAAAATATGAGTACAAATGATCTTAAATAATAACGATACCTGTCATATTTTGCCAACATAATTTAGCAAGTGAATATTTAAATGCAAAAATTGAAGTTTTAGATAATGATTTAACAATGATAATGAATAAACTGTATGTCAATAAATATAATGTTAATAAATGTCAGATGATAATGTTCAATATTTGATACACAATATCATAACAGTAATATTAATTTTATTTGTCTCTTTCTAAAAATTCCTTGAGTTAATGAAAATAATTTATTTTGTAAGTTTTAGGTTTTTTTTTTTTTTCATTATTTTGTCTTTCTTACCTTTTAGTTATATTAATAAAGGTCAAAGCGGAAACTAGCAGCATACTACGCTGCCTGTTCTCAAGAGTGCATGAATATAAAGTTTCGTTAGATAAGAGTTTGATGCATAGCATCCGAAGATTGCATCACATCACTCCGCTTGTAATGCGCCATACTTGTACAATACACTCGCTTAGTTCAGTCGGTCAATGTAAATAGACGTAGCCACAGTACACCAAGCCGATAGTAGTTCATGGTTAACCAACAAGTACAAGTTATCTGTATTTGTATTGTCAACGGTTTTGCATGAGTCAATAAGATTATATCCATGTGGTCTCAACGCCTTAATCGTACGATTTGTTGTCAGAGACTCGCAAAGATGGCGCCACTCGAAATTACACAACATTGTATCTACCGTATTATGAGAATATAAAAACATGATTCACAAAATATATCTTATTAAAAATCAAAACAATATTTTATGCATAATATTTTAAAATGACACCGTATATTTAGTAAGTTAAAGGCTAACGCAGATTACCGCCATCTAGTATCGACTACCAAGCAACTCTCCTGCGCCATACATTCGCCTGCTTTTCGCAACCTTAATTTGGTCCAATATTTTTGTATGAGGTGTCAGGCAGTCTATTACGTTAGTATTATATTGTCTTTGTCCAAGATAACCGTAGTGGGAACGCATTCGCTTTCGTAACTTCAACATACCCAAGACCATACAAAAGGCTTTAGACTATTTGTGTACCAAATTTCATTTAAATCGGTTCAGTAGTTTTGGCGTGAAAGCGAGACAGACAGAGTTACTTTCCCATTTATAATCATCATCATCAGGTCTTTCTAGTCTCCACTGCAGGAGCACGACCCTCTCTGTACTACCAGAGCCGTATAACTAGCCTGAGTAGTCAGAGGATTTGGCCTACACTCTCCACGCTGGCCAGACGGGTTGGAGAGGTCTCTTTGATGTTAATAAGCTTTGTTTAGCTTGTGTTTCCTTAGTCGCCTTTTACGACATCCACGGGATGACTTGGAATCGTCCTATTCTACTCTGCCGAGATCCACACGGCGTTTATAATATTAATATGGAAGTATGGACTTTTTTTTATAACCTACTGTTATTCATTAAATTAATTAATTAAGTATGGATTAAATAACGTAGTACCTACTACTACTTCTTTAAAAGAAACCCTTTTTAGATCACTCGGTTATTCATCTGTTTGTCTGTGAATTCCTGTATATCAGGAACATGAGGAGATATTAAAAAGTTTATAATATCATTTCTTGAGATCCTTAAATTCATAACTACTAACGCATACAAAAGATACAGCATATTATAAGTAGTACTTATCCCTATGATGTACACAAGGAAGGTAGGTACATAATAAATAGAACGTCTTTCATACGTCATATATTGCCCTCAGCACTGTAATATATTTACTATATATTCCGTTAGCTAACGTAAAAAATAGTAGATTTTTTTAGTATGAATATAACTACTACGATCTACCCCCTTATTTTGAATTCAATACACAAACTTTAAGAGGTGACTCAGCCCATCAACATGAACAGCTTTTGTTATTGGACCAATGCTGAAAACTCAATATTATTTTTACCTTTTTGACATTTGGTCCGATCAGCTGGACACTTTTGTATGGGTATGTCAATTTTTTTTAAGTTCCCAGAGTTGGTCCCATAACGAAAGTTGTTCATGTTGATGGGCTGAGTCACCCCTTAAAGTTTGTGTACCTACTGATTTCAAAATAAGGGTGTATATTAGTAGATTGTTACCTCATCGTTTCGCCTCCAATTCAATTGCACGTATTATTTTCAATACAAAATTCCATCACCACATCGGACTGTTGTTTTAGAACACGATTAACTAACCAAACCACACAACCGGCGTCACAAACGAACACACAATCAACAGTTTAATAGGTCGTTCTCGTGTTAGACTCGTATGAAATTTCACTGCGGTTAGTACATGAGGAAGGATAACCAGAGTACCTACCTACGTATTGAAACTAACGTAAAATAAAAACATTATGGTATCTATATGCCGTGTAATCACACCACAATCCCCGGCAGAGTAGAATAGGACCACTCCAAGTCTTTCCGTGGATGTCGGCTATTACCTGACGAGCCCGAAATTGTAGTCGGCAATCCAGACAAAATAGCATGTCAGTTATCCGTTATTATACAAAATAACTGATATGTTAGAGAGGTGTCGGTGTTTCTCTGCGAGACCGAATCAGAAACGAGGAGATCCGTAGAAGAACCAAGGTCACCGACATAGCCCAGCGGATTAGCTCTTTGAAGTGGCAGTGGGCGGGGCACATAGCGCGAAGAACCGATGGCCGACGGGGTAGAAAGGTTCTTGAATGGCGACCACGTACCGGCAAACGCAGCTTTGGACACCCACCGACCAGGTGGTCTGACGACCTAATAAAGGTCGCAGGAAGACGCTGGATGCAGGCCGCTTCCAACCGGTCATATTGGAAATCCTTGGGGGAGGCCTATGTCCAGCAATGGACTTCTTGCGTCTGAAATGATGATGATGATGATGTTAGAGAGATCTCTAAATATTTTTTATAGATGTTAAAAGGCCGAGGAATTGATCGTCCTATCCGAAGGCGGCTGTAAAGTTTCTCATATAAACGCTTTCCCGGTTGCATCCTTAGCTAAAGTGCTTCGGAGCCCAGGGTCCGCTTTCGCCCGCTCGATCTTCGGCATCCTTGGTTGAGTACGACGAAGTTAATGACCTTTGGGTTTTATGATCTTGGGCTCTGTCTACCCCGCAAGGGATAGAGACGTGATTATAATATAATCACATACATATTATGTATTATATTTTTACTTTTTAGTTTTATCTTAATTAGTTTTCTCTTTCATATTTCAAAAAATGTATGTACCTATGCATGTACGACGGAGTGATAAAACAGAAACTTATAGCATGGACGTATAACGTCCGTACTATCATCATCATCATCATCGTCTAGGTCTTTGTAGTCTCCACTTGTTTGTTTTGTTTTTCGTAGGTATGTGTAAGTGGTCAACACTGGTGTCAGATTTTTCAAGCTGCTTTAAGGCATCTGACATAGCTTAACGACTGCCATCAAGTCTCCACTGCAGGAGCATGACCCTCTCTGTACTACCAGAGCCGCATATATTAGCTAGAGCAGGCCAGATGTGGCCTACACTCTCTACGTTGGCCAGAGAGGTTGGAGAGGTTTCTTTGATGTTTATAAGCTTTGCTTAGCTTGATTTCCCAAAGTCGCCTTCTACGACATCATCTACGAGAAGACTTGGAGTGATCCTATTCTACTCTGCCGGGAACATAGAGTATCAATATTGATACTCTAATGTCAGGAACCACACGGCTATTGTTTTGTACTATCACTTCACACTAGGTATGCCCGATGGTCCAGTGGGTGTGAGCTCTATGACCGCTTACGTATGTTAAGCAACCCCTGGTGCAGTCCCTACTTGGATGGGTGACCGCAAGTGGCATAAAAATATCTCGAGCTCCTCCGTGCTTCTGAAGGCACGTCAAGCCGTTGGTCCCGGCTGTCATCGTTGATGGCAGTCGTTAAGCTATGTCAGATGCCTTAAGGCAGCTTAAAAAATCTGACACCAGTGTTGGCCACTTACACATACGAAAAACAAACAAACAAACACTAGGTATTTCTTACTACACAGGCACGGCCTTCAGTAGAGTAGTGGATTACGTCATCCTGCCTACTATACGTGAACTAATGCAGCACAACACAATACTTTTCGTTTCAATAGGTGGCAATTATTTTTTCTGACGCCATTTTAAAAAGGGTCCGTTTGAAATTTTACTCAATCGCTTATACCCGATGTTTTCAAGCATTCATCATACTTAACATCAAAGAGACCTCTCCAACCCGTCTGGCCAGCGTGGAGACTGTAGGCCAAATCCTCTGACTACTCAGGCTAGTATATGGCTCTGGTAGTACAGGGAGGGTCGTGCTCCTGCAGCGGAGACTGGAAAGACCTGATGATGATGATGATGATGATACTTAGCAAAGCTACTTAGATAGTGTAGCTTTCTATACGAAGTGAAATATTTTGAAAATCGGTTAAGTAGGTACCTAGGTACTTAATTACCACTTACATACCTATTTGTTTTTTGTTTCGATCTCATAGAAACACAACAACAATCTTTACACTTTTAATTATTTTTCATCTCACCTACCCTTAAACAGTGTCATTAAATGCAAGCAAAGTGGGCTGGATGGTCGCTATTACGACCGCGGGCTATAAGATTTCATACAAATTCCATAAAGCCCGAGAGCGCATAAAGTATTTTTTTAAATTTAATAGGGCACTATACCATGCACAAGCGTCAAATCTTTTACATCCAAAAAGTTTTCTAGTCGAATATTCAAATTTGGAATTGCCAGTGAACCCGATAAAAAAAACATTTGAACTATTCTGCGAGATGTTTGTCCTTAATTCAAATTTGGAATTGTTAATGGCCGTGCTTGGCTGGCTGTTTGTATTCATCGATCTTTGACTTCCACTTTTTGGATAAAACATTTTCGTTATCTGTGTAATCCTTGGATGCATTTTCTGTTCACTGTTTGCCGCTATTTATTTTTAGGCATAATATTTATAAGTAATAGTAATTTTCATTAATTTGCATGAAATACATTCCCTATGATAAATGAATAAATGGTCAATAATGTTGATATAGATAATATAATCAGCCAGCTTGCAGACGCATAAATATTAATTTTCAAGGTAAACTATATAGAATATTCATACTATACAATTTCAACCAATAAAATATGAAAAATATACATTTTTTTACTCTATTATTTACTCGGTGAGATGAAAAACATTGTGTGTATCACGGCCGGTATTAGACATTACAAACTCGGACTACTAAAAGCACTCGGCTTCGCCTCGTGCTTGTTAGTAGTCGCTCGTTTGACGTAATGTCTTCTATCCCGCCCTTGCTACACAATGTACTATTATGGTCGGGGCAAAAACCCATTTAATTCTTCAAGACCCATGCAATTTTCACTTTTTTGGGTTCATAACACACAATAATATTAAAAATATTATGCAATACCTAGTTCAATTTATTTATTAAGGGAAACAACTTTGAGCTGGCTAACTAGCTATCTCACAAATCGTACCCAATGTGTAGAAATCTATAAAGCCAATTCTGACAAAGAAATAGTATCTTATAGATCACCATTTTTGCAAAATAAATATGGTGTTCCACAAGGCAGTGTAATGGGTCCATTATTGTTCTTATTATATATAAATGACTTGCCCAAATCTATAAAACATCAGACAATATTATTTGCAGACGATATATCAGTAATAATACCAAAAGACAAAAATATTAATGATTTTAATTCATATCTCAATGAAGCAGTAGATAGTGTTGATAAATGGTTAACTAAAAATGGCCTGCTTTTTAATGTTGATAAGACAATTTATATTCAATTTTCCAACAATAAAACTTGTCGATTAAAGCCTGAAATTACATTCAACGGATCAAAATTAAAAGAAGGCAGTCAAACCAAATTTTTAGGTATAACGCTCGATCAGTATTGTAATTGGAAAGCTCACGTACAAAGTCTTTGCAATAAATTGAATCGATTTGTGTTTGCACTTCGACGCCTTAGAAACATAGCTGGGGAAAAAACAGCTCTGACCGCCTACTATGGATACGTATCGTCTGTCTTAAGGTATGGCATAATAATGTGGGGGAACTCACCGGACGTGAATGATGTCTTTATACTACAGAAGAAATGTATTAGAGCAGTATGTCCGATAGACACTTGTCGACCATTATTTAGAAAAATGAATGTTCTGACTTTAACTGGCTTATACATACTAGATATTGCTTGCTTTGTAAGAGACCACCCCACATTCTTCCAACGGCAACACACAAACCAAAGGCTTCGTCTATTAGATGCGGAAAAATTGAGGGTACCAACACACAAAAGCGCACTTTTCGGAAAAAATTGTTTTATCATGTCTATAAATATATACAATAAAATACCGATAGAAATAAGACAACTGACAAAAAAACTGTTTAAAATAAAATTACGGAGGTGGTTAATTGATAAATGTTTTTATAACCTGAATGAATTTTTTAATTAATTTATTTATTACTGTTTCTGACAAATATAAATATTGACATGATACATGTTGTTTAAAATGACTTTCATTAGTTTAATCATTTGACTTTCTTCTCTTATTTGTTGGACTTAGATTTAGTAAGTACTATATTTACTTAAATTATTATGGAACAAATATATAATTTGTAAGTTCCTATGTAATTAATTGGTTAAATTTTATTTGGCTACATGCCTATCCTGATTATAATTTTGCATGCCTTAATTAGGTTAATGGTGAGAAACTTGTATTTTATCGATGTCAACTTTTTGTACACCACTATTATGCAAATAAATATGATTTATGATTTAACAGATAGGTACCTAACAAACTTAAAGGAACATAAATAAATTTTAGGGTAAATTAAGCATCCAATCAAATTATCTCATAATAATCTACGTAGGTACGTTCCTATACAGTTTGGTTAAATTATCAAATATTTGAGAATTACGCCTCTCAAGATTTCCATACAAATTTGAAAAGGCTTGTAATTCTCAAACCATTGGTATTTAAACCAAGGCGTATAGGAACGTACGATCTTTCTGTGTTCTGTGCGTACGATTATAATGAGATTAATTGATTAAATGTTTAATTTTACTCCAAAATTATCAAATATTGACACAATTCCCTTTTTCCGTTTGTATGGAGATGGAGTTTCCAGGGACCCCACATTAAGCACACTAGCGACGCCAATAATTTTATTCCTAGTACTTTACAATATAAAGAAATTCAAGAATGTAAATCATATAAGCCTTAGTAAATAACCTGAAGTACTTTTGGAATCATGTTTAATATTATCAGAATCAGTGAGAATTTTGAGAATCAGATTATCGCTAAAACGCTAAAACGGCCGTTTTTGGCGGTAATCACTATTTCTCTTAATGACTGATTCACGTAATATTAAAATATGATTCCAAAAATACTTTAGGTTATTTACTAAGGCTTATATGATTTACATTCTTGAATTTCTTTTTATTTGTAAAGTATTAGGAATGAAATTATTGGCGTTCCTAGTGTGCCTGTGTGGGGCCCTTAGAGTATAAATATTACTCTAAGGTGGGGCCCCTCTCGGAGGGCCCAAATAATGCATTAAACCCTTCGCCTGTCTCCTGGTAACTAATTTACTTCATAAATCTATACCCTATCTTATCCTAATCCTAACTAATATTATAAACGCGAAAGTGAGTTTGTTTGTTACTCTTTGACGCCGTATCTTCTGAACCGATCATCATGAATTTTTGCATACACAATCGAGGGTATTGAGAAGAACATACATAGACTAATACCACGCAGTCGAAGCCGCGGGTAACAGCTAGTGTGCTTATAATATATACCTACCTAATATTATAAAGCTCAAGGTTTGTTTGTTTGGTTGAACGCGTTTATCGCAGGAACTACTGGACCGATTTCAAAAATTCTTTCACAGTTTGAAAGTTACGTTAACCCTGAGTGCCAACAACCTCCATGGTCCAGTGGTTAAGGCGTTTGCCTTGTTGACCCGGGGGTCGTGGGTTCGATTCCTACGGGAAGCATACTTTGTTAAGTTGTTTCCAGTTTAGTTAGGACATTGCAGGCATGAATCACCTGATTGTCTGATAAGAAAGATGATTCCGTGCTTCGGAGAGCACGTTAAGCCGGTGGTCCCGGCTGCCATCTAGGAACCACGTCAGAGGCCGAGAGGCAGTTCCGAAGAACTCTGACACCAGGGTGTGCATGGTCGACTGACCGTGTCACCTACACGAAATGATGTTGATAGGCTAGGTACAATAGGTATGTGCGACGGGCGAAGCCGGCGTGGACTGCTAGTAATAAATTGTTATTTTTAGTCGGGAAGATTAATTGGCAAAGAGCTCCGTGGCGCAGCGGTCATCACGCCTGCCTGCGACACGGATGGTCCCGGGTTCGATCCCCGGTCAGGTCAAGATGGAAAACGATCTTTTTCAGATTGACCTGGGTCTTGGATGTTTATCTATATATGTATTTGTTATAAAATATAGTATCGTTGAGTTAGTATCCCATAACACAAGTCTTTCATTAGAACTTACTTTGGGGCTAGCTCAATCTGTGTGATTTGTCCGTATATATTTATTTATTTAATACCTTTTCCGGGGAATTTTCCAAACCGGGTAAATTCTCGGGACCAACCCCAACTGTAGTTATCTATACTGTCTGTTCTTCTAAGACTCACCTAGGTACTTAGTTTACCTGCGGCAGCGTATGGATGTGGTGTATGGTGGCGTAATCTTTTCGGAGAATAGGTAGGTACCTACCTACTACCTATTTATTTTTGTGTAAAGGTAATTAGTAGCTAACACATGTGACAATTGGCCGTGTGGTTCCCGGTAGAGTAGAATAGGACCACTAGAAGTCTCCCCGTGGATGTCGTAAAAGGCGACTTAGAAAACACAAGTTACACAAAGCTTATTAAACATCAAAGGGATAACCTCTCGAACTCGTCTAGCCAGCGTGGAGAGTGTAGGGCAAATCTTCTGACTGCTTAGCTAATGGGTAGGTAGGTAGGTACCTAATATATGGCTCTGCTAGTACAGAGAGGGTCGTGCTCCTGCTCCTGCAGTGGAGACTAACAAAGACCTGATGATGACATGTACCTATACTGATTTCAGAATGTACCTACCCTTTCGTCAATTTTTATTGGTGAAACTCTATCTTAGGTTCCAAAGATCTATACCTTTTTCGAAATGTGTGTGATGCTAATGAGAGATGTGTTTAGTGTTTACCCTTACCTAGTGTAATTTTTACGGAAAAATCCTTTTTATCCTTAAATACCTAATTCCTTATTGATCCGTAAAATTACTTACACGATCCTAATTTCTCTTTATGTCATGAGAAAGAATCATGGCATTTATTCCGGAAAAATTATTTCATTTTGTAAGAGATTTATAAGGTAGGTAGGTAGGTAGGAGTACCTACTACAGTGCCCGGCAAATAAGTTGAACTAAGTGTGAGTACCTAGGACACCGCAATACATTGCCACTGATTAATATAGGTGTGTCACGCTCACACTTAGTTCAACTTATACGCCGCGTGTTGTACTTAATCTATATAATTTAGAAATTTCTTCTCTAAGACTCGTAAAGACAATTTCTTTTTAAACGACAAATTTTTGTTGATTTTAAATCTATGTTACTAATCTAGTTTGAGATCATAACGAGTCGTAGGTAAGTACCTACTATTGGAAGACTTGGTTTATTTTATATGTTTAGGTAGCCTACTCTACTATAGGTACTTTTCATCGAATTTCTATCGGAACTTTGCTTGTTACCATACTACAGGGTAGGTAGGTATCTTAGATATCAGAATATTGTAGGTACCTACATACTAAAAGTCAGGTAGGTATGTATGTACGTACACACCAACTTCCGGTGCTTAATGAGTAGGTACTATAGTTAGATGGGAGGAATGTTACTAGTAGACCTATATCAGGTAATCTTATCGTCATCTATCTAGTATACCATAGTATTTAAAGACACTAACGAGTTAACCAACTTATTAACAATAAAAACAACAACGCGTTATTTACAACATAATTAACTTATCCAACAGTCCCCATTTATTAACAACAAAGACACCTTTATAATTACCACTTACCCAGAGAAATGAGTCATAGCGAAACACTCATTATTCCACTCAAATTTCCCGCCTCCTACCTCTTCTACTATAACTTAACCTTGATTTCAAAATAGTTACTAATTATTCCCCACAAACTCACTATAAAGTCACACTATCACACAAAATTCACGTAATATCCAACAAGGATAACACCGAAAACAACTTTGAAGGTTTCCGAGAACAGATTTTAGTTTAACAACAGTCCAAACTTTTACACACAACTTTAAACAAGTTTCAGAATGATTAACATAATTATAACTTTACATAAAATGGTAATATTAAGCGCAAAACACTCGTGCGTATGTATTTTAAGTAATATTAAGTGCGTCGAAAATAACCTATTCGTGCATATTCCCGTGGAGTAATCGTAAACTAACATTTTTTGTTAACTTAGCGGAAGGCCAGAAAGACCCATGTTGGGTGGTGATAGAAGCATGCCTTATAAGTATGCACATAGAGTCGAATTTGTTTGTTTGCATTGAGAAACGAACGTTCCGTTTTATGCATGCTGGGTGTTATCCGTGGTTTTTATTTGTTATTAGAGATAAAAGATGAACACTTCCCTACTGATTAGTACCAATATTTCTTAATGTGTTTATTATATGACATTCAAGGTAAGTATAAAAAGTAAGCTTGCTTTGTCGAAACATATTAGTACTTACTTCATTGATCATAAGTAATCATAGGTAGAGTCATAGAAAGCGTACCTAGTCGGTAATCGGTAGAGGTTAGTCCGTAAAGATAAATAGGTACCTAGTTATTTAATTCACATTGTTGCGATGGTCGTTACGAACCTATTCATAGTCTTTGTACATACTAAAGTTATTATTTCAAATCAAATATCAGTTTAATTAACCTAAATGCGAATCGGAATCTTATTGGCACGACAATGTATGATTTTCATTGTCCGTGGGCACGATTACCATCCTTCTTGTTTCATAATATTAATTTTATTCAAATTCTGGTTCCCTCAGAAATCCTACTAATTCATGAAAAATCTTTAGTGTCAATTTCAAAACCATTAAAATTAAATTATGCTCTGCTGTCATCTACCGGTGTGTAGAAGAAACTTTTCTAATCAAAAGCACAGCACCCCTAATAAGCTTCTCGTGAGTTATTTTTAGTTAATCAATGATTCGCTAGGTGGAGTTTACAGTTTGTGGACTACTAGTCCAATGCAATCGCTGCTAGATGGCAGTGTAAATCAAGCTCTTGAATACCTACCGTAGAATGAAACTAAGGCGATTCACACACTTTCCCGTAGCCCGCTTCGGGCTGCGGGAGTGCCTGGTCTCACCTTTCTTGTAAGTACCTCATTTTGTATTGAAAAACGCGTAGTGCAACACACTGAACACGGTCCGTCACGCGCCTACATGCAGAGAAAATGCTTCCCCGGGCGTGGGTGCGGAACAAAACGCAAGTAACGCAAGGTATGGTTTGGTATGGTCATATTATGGTGGCCCATCAAATCTGCAGTATGGTGCGCGTTTTCAGTTGACATACGCGTAAAATTGAAAGATAATTTTACATATTCTTCATATTTTATATAGCAACGGCAAAGACAATATAACATATATTATATTGTCTTTGGCAACGGCAACGTGGGAACACGCTCTCCCGCAGCCCACAGCGGGGCGCAGGCTAGTGTGTTAGTCGCCTTAATACTCACAAATGTATTAGCTCGCCGCGAGATAGACAGTCGTCCCAACGCGATTTTCTTCTGACTCCATGTATGTAGTTATACGGTAGTATTTGGCGACTATTATACTACGTTAGTATTATATTGTCTTTGATTATACTTGGATAGGCACTACATTGGCGATCATAATATCCAATTTCTATACACATTTCACATCCGGATACGAAGCCCATAGAAGATATCTATGACACGATGAAATTTTCAAAATATCTTGAATTGTTTATGTCCAGTTACTTACTTACTTTCATACATATTATCCCGCTTTTATCCCTATAGGAGTAGACAGAGCCTAAGGGAAGCAGACCCAAAGGCCACGTTTAGCGTGATGGTCGCCGTATAGTTGGATATGGGAATCGAAATAGCGGTGAATTGCTAGGCCGCATCGCTCCTTAGATTCCTCGGCTTCTAGACGCTTTGCGTGAAGAGTATGAAAGAGTCAGTTAAGTATACTGGTCTGAAATATACTTACCCTCGACATCTCAGAACAAAACATATAGTTTTGTGCTCGACATGCCATGTGGTTCCCGGCAGAGTAGAATAGGACTAAGTAGGTACTCCAAGTCTTACCGTGGATGTCGTAGAAGGCGACTTAAGAAACACAAGCTAAACAAAGCTCAACTGCAGGAGCTGTACTACCTGAGCCATAAATTTATGGCTTATAAACATCAAAGAGACCTCTCCAACCCGTCTGGCCAGCGTGGAGAGTATAGGCGAAATCCTCTGACTGCTCTGGCTATTAAGTCATACTCTCCACGCTGCCCATACGGGTTGGAGAGGTCTCTTTGATGTTTATAAGCCATAAATCTATGGCTCAGGTAGTACAGCTCCTGCAGTTGAGACTAAAAAGAACCCAAAGAAGAAGAAGCTCGATATTCAGCTTAAATGGGCGACGCAGTCCTTCAATATGAACAACTTATTCCATAGGACAGAGAATTGGAACTCTTAAAAGTTTTGAAAGGAGACTGCCCATTCCCAGGCCCACTCCTTAAATATACCGTGTAGCACGGAAAAAAGTTAAAAAATAATTTCACATTTCTTTAATGCTCAGTCAACAGTGTGTATGAGAATTACATTAGGTAGGTACGTCATTTCTCCATGAGTTCTTCATAAGTTTTTGGTTTCAAAGGAGAAGTTGTTCCAGATACAATGTCAGGTTTATGAGACACGGTATTGATTACATACATACATGTTATCCTTTGCGGGGTAGACAAAGCCCATAGATTAAAAAAATGTTTTGTCTTTCTGGCTTTACTTTGTATTGAATGTCTGTGCTTTATCCCTTGAAACTAGTTCTGTGCTAGTGTGCTAGAAACGGTCTTGAAATATTGCGACTGACAGGCCGTCATAACTTTAATCTTACGATTATGAAAATTGTTGAAGCAAGAAGGCGTAGATTCCCATTGAAATTACAAAGTTTTGTCCAATTATTCCTGTCGACCTACCTACTGCTTCAGCGAAGTTTGACTGCTCAAAGCTCATTTTCAAAACGTAATTAACAAGTTGGAAATCTGTAATCTTGTCATATTTTCGAACGTATCTACTATTAGAAAGGGGGTCATTACTGTGTGTGTAGCCTATCTACTACCACCTACTACTAACTGCCATGGAGATAGGTATATGTAAGTACTACGTGCGAATATGGTGCGAATCTGCCTTGTCATAATAGGGGTATTAATTACATCTTCCGATATTCAGTCTCTGAAGAATAGGACGCCGCTATACGTTAGATACGTAAAGAGATATTGCTATACGTGTCTCTAATGTATTGCGATAGAAGACTGAATTTAGGAAGATGTAATAAATAAATAAATATATACTTGCGTCAAATCACACAGATTGAGTCAGCCCCAAAGTAAGTTCGAGACTTGTGTTATGGGATACTAACTCAACGATACAATATTTTATGATACTTATATAGATAAACATCCAAGACCCAAGCTGAAAAAGATTATTTAATACCTCTTTATAGCTGAAAGTCGCTACTTCGATCAGTACCTAATCGTAACAGTAAAGAGTAGCTTTACTCGTGAATACGTACGAGTTGAAAGTAAAGTGAGTTATACTCGTACGAGTATATTGTGACATTTCTCGCTTCACGACTCATCTCATGTAACTTTTCCATTTGATCCTCTCATTTTGTACTTTGAAGAGTACCTATACCTCTTAGATCTATACCTATAACTAATGAAGGCTGGACACGTAAAGCAAATCTACGGCAGCATGGAACCACATCTACATTTGAAATATTTTAATTGGAAGTTCTGTAATAATAGGTTAGGCTTTGGAAGAATAAACAATAAATAATCTTGGGAGCGCTGAGTGAGAGTGAGAACAGAACCAGTAGGTGTGGTAGTGTCGTTTAAGGGCTATTCAGATATTTCTGGGTTCACATTTCTGACAGAATCCGTCCGGGCCGGCCGGGACAGAGAAAACGGTTTGTATGTGCGCCAGACAGGCCGTCATTGTCCTGGAAGACGCCGGATACACACGGATAGTCGGATACCCTATATGATAGTGTCATCTGATTTTTAATTACGAGGACGACATTCCTTGTGTCATTCATTGCACAACTTTTGCCCGTGCAAAAACTGGTGCCCGGGCCGATCTAGAGTATTACGACTTTTATGACCGACCCATAAATAATCCTACAGTAATGTAACAACAAAGACTCCCGGTTAGAGTTGCCTTCATCATCAGGTCTTTTTAGTCTCCACTGCTGGAGCACGACCCTCTCTGACTATCATAACCATCTATTACCCAGATCAGTCAGAGGATTTGGCCTACACTCTCCACGCTGGCCAGACGCGTTGGAGAGGTCTCTTTGATGTTAAAAAAAAGCTTTGTTTAGCTTGTGTTCCCTGAGTCGCCTTTTACGACATCCACGGGAAGACTTGGAGTGGTTCTTTTCTACTCTACCGGGAACCACACGGCAGAGTAGCCCTGACTACACGGTATCAGGCAGTGTCAATCCGGAAAAATCTGGAACAGAAACATAGTTGCCAGTCTGTGATTTATTTTACCCCTAGCTTTAGACCTCGGCTCTATTCTAATGATTCTAGTATCCCTCAGGATAGATTTGTTCTTGTGTCAATAAAAGAGAACAAATTGACGTCATTGTTAAAATCCTAAATGGTAGACGAGACTTTCATAAAAAATCGACATGGCATGGGTGTATGGGTGACTATGGGTATTTTGGGGTGTAGATTGCGAAAATTACATAAGTTTTAGAAATCCGCCATAAATCAACACCATATGTTGATGAAAAATCACATTCACCATCTTGGGTTCCGCATCTAAGTTTTTCGAAATGTAATTAGCACGGAGGTTTGTCTAGGATATTTGAAATGTTTTTGATGCGTTCCCGGTTCTGTGTGCGTTCCAAAAGAAAATCTTGTTTGTGGTTGTTTATGAAGAAACGGTTGATGACACAGTTTGTCTTCGCAGCTTGTACTAGGACATATAATATGTATAATTAATTATCTAGCTGAAAGGAAATAAATAATAACAAATAGATTAAGCAGTGTTATTCTTTCAACTTCCTTAATATCTAAATACACACCCGTTACAGTACACTCCTAAAGACACTTTTTTGTAGATAATTATTTTACGGCCCTCTGGATACGAGTTCAGTCTTTCTCCATTTATTTCGCCAGTTGGCAAATTATTCTCGTTTATTGCACAAAATGATGTGTGCGTTATCGCAGCAAAAATGTTACTGGTATATCAGTGCGTAATGTCATATAAATGTGTGTGTAAGTTTGTCTATTAATTCTATAATGTAAATGTGTGTGTAAGTGCGTCTATTAATTTTTGAGATATTAATTAATTTTTGATATATTAATTAAAACCAGATTCTGCTGCCAGGATAATGTTTGAAACGTTACGCCAGCAAAAACTTGTCTCGGATCCGAATGAAAGTTAATACAAAAATTAGTAATTGATGCGTGGTAAATGTGTTTGTATAAATAGAATTTGTCCGTCTCCAGATTCTGGTGATATTTAAATTTCTGCTGCGGTAACGTTTGGCCGGTTGCTGGTTCTCAAAATCGGCGCAGCGTAGAAGATTGTTTTTCTTTTGACACACGCTGTTATGAATTAGTGCGTCATGTTTGTAAAAACAGAAGTTCTAAAAAATGTTACCGTTGGTGTAATTTATTTCGTTGGTTTGATGGAGCCGCTGGCAACAATTCTTAGCGAATCTACTGGTTTCATCATAAACGACGCAGCAAGACAGACAACAGGACGCTAAGTAAATCTCATTACACCCGCATCATACATGTCTATTTTTAATATTTTAAACTGTTAAAACATAGGTTATGAAACCCGTCGATTTTTAATCGGAACTCGCATCTGCCATTTGTCATCTCATGAAAAGCTCAGATGAAAAATCACATCCTTCATATTGGATTTAAAATTGACGTTGAGATCTGAGGTTGAGACGGTTGAGATCTACACCAAAAAAACTATATAACGATTGATATCTACGGAAGTATACTCCATGTTAATACCTATAACCTCCCTACAACTATAACCCGTGTCGATTTACGGGTGAGTCCAGAAAAAAGTCCGTCCCGGACCGGCCCGTCCGTCTAATGTATTCCGAGCTTTAGTTCTGTGATCCATTGGCAAGGTGGCAACACTGAAAGTTTGATTTGACTGATGACACATATATCTGTCTGACATTGACAATTTTGTACTTGTGGACAACATACGTGTTGGTTTTGCATTTGCTGCGGCCAAATTTTTATTTTATTCCGTAAATCTAGTGAGATACGTGTCCACTGCTCTAATTAACGCGATAGGCGAGTGATAGGGTACTTTTAAGTTTTAAGATTTTTGTGTAACACATTCTTTTTTCTGTCATAAAATTCTTAAAAGTCGTCGTTAAATAGTAAACAAAAATGTCGAAAGGCAAGAGTGAATTTAAGTTTATTTTTTACTCGGCGGCTATATTTATCTGCTACTTTGTGTTTGCTATGCTGCAAGAGAAAATAACGAGGGGAAAGTATGGACTGAATGACAAGTTTACATGTGCTTTATCCCTCGTATTGGTGCAGTGCCTGGTTAACTACATTTTTGCTCAAATTCTAATGGTAAGTGATAAATACTTTTTAATTTGGTCACATTAACTATTGAAACGATTTAAATATACTCATAACCATTTTTATTTAAATAGAAAATAAAAAATATATATTAGTTAAAAAAGTCCTGCACTTTGTTGTCATGGGGAAAGGTACCCAGAAGGCTGACAGCATTGCCACGTTGGATGGCAATGTTAAAACTTTGTTCTAAGGTATGGCTGGCCCTCTGGTCATCCAATACCTTAACCAGCTTTTGGAATAACTTGAACAGTTTATGCGCCGATAGGTCTTACAGAGTGTTTCTACCCCAAACGGCTCAAATATGAAGCTGCTGCTGTGGCAGGCATATTTGCTCCATTTGAGAGTCTCAGTATTGGCTGCAGCCATGCCTGTCTAAGACTCTGTGTGGGTAGGTAGGCTACTAGTGGCCTTCCCATCCTCTTTGGCGCAAGGGTCATTCCATATGGCCTCTAGTCATACTCGCATGAGTATAACTAGAGTCCATAGAGGAGCCCGATGGTCCAGTGGGTGTAGGCTCTATGAGCACTTAAGTATGTTAAGCAACCCCTGGTGCAGTCCCTACTTGGATGGGTGACCGCAAGTGGCATAAAAATATCTCGAGCTCCTCCGTGCTTCGGAAGGCACGTTAAGCCGTTGATCCCGGCTGTCATCGTTGATGCCAGTCGTTAAGCTATGTCAGATGCCTTAAGGCAGCTTGAAAAATCTCACAATAGTGTTGGCCACTTACACATACGAAAAACAAAAACAAACAAACAAACTAGAGTCTAGGCTATTTGGGACTATTTGGTTCTAGAATAGCTGGCACACTTAATGGTGACAATATTCCTTTGAATGATGTTATTTATTGTGGCATGATGTCTCATGCAATCTGCAGTTTTGAGACACAAAAGTCTATGACGGTCTTCTGGTCTACAGTAGAGGCTATGATGCAGAACATTCGCTTTAACCCCTAGATGCAGGCATGTTGCCAGACAGAATGTTTTGTCGTCCAAAGTACCCAAAGTGAAGTATGGCAAAGCCTGTAACCATATTACAGACTCCCACCCTGCAATGTCAAGGAGACGAGCATTAAACATAGCTCTGACCAAGCGTCTTTAGCTTCTGAAAAATAGGATGTGTCACCATAAGGGTTCTGTAGAATTTTCTTTAAAAGTTCTTGTATGCTATTGACCTAACTACTTTAATTATTGTACTATTGCACAACACAGCAAACATTGTACTATTGTTGTATTATTGCACAGAAAAAAATGTATATAATTTTTAATAATGCCTCAAATGAAGTTTGTAAGTAACTAAATTGTGATTTTGAAAACAAAAAAGAATTTTCATTAGATTTGAATATTGTAAGTAGCAAATAGAGAGGTGCTTATAGTTGCACGATGTCTGTCCATCTATAGTTTTTAATTGTAAAAATATATTGATCTGTGGGGCCACACACTAAATTTTGACAACTGAGTTACAGCATTATATATAACTTCAAAATCCATCCATGAATAAAGAAAAGTGGGACCTCAGGATCCCATTTTCATTCTGTCTAGAATAAGTAGCCTGAGTGCGGAAAAGCAGTATAACATCCATGAGATTTATTGTTCTTAAAAATAAAGTCAATCATAGAAAATCCGCAATTTTTATCAAGGTGACAATCACAACATTGTACTCCTTAGTTGAAAAAAAGTTAGCATAATTTTATTACAAAACTGGTTTAATTTATTGCATTTGTCATAGATAATGAATCTAGTAGCTATTACGTACTGGAATTACAGGTGTTATGAGCAGGGACCGGAACCGCTTACCTTAACCGCGGTTTCTGATAGGGTTTTTCATTGAATTGTTTTCTAAAACCCCATCGATATGGTAAGCGTATTAATATTGTAACCCTATCGATACGGTAACCCTATCAATACGGTGAGCATATCATCGGGTTAACTTGATGAAAGAAACCCCATCGATACGGTTAGCACACAGGGTTAGTATTAACAAAGTTGTAACCCTATCAAAACAATAACCTCATTAATACGGTAAAAATTTCATTGGGTTAACTTGATGAAAGGCTAACCAAAAGAATACGGTTATTGAATGGTACGCGCTTACCCGATACTAAAAACCCTATCAAGGGGTTTTGGAACACTATCGAGCCATCTCGATCTTTATTGACAAAGGCATTCAGCCTATTGCAAGACCTAGCAAGACAGCACACGCGGCGCGGGGAGGGGGGGGGATTAGGTAGGGCCCCACGCTGCATGAGTTCAGACAATAATGGACCTTTTATTGATTTGGATTATGCACAAAATACAAAAACTTTGTTTAGATTCGCGAAATCGTTTCGGCATCTGGCGCGTGCGGAAGGTTCGGGTGCGGAGTGTTGAACACTTTATGTGTTGTTTTTATGCATGCGAACCTTGAGTGTAGTGCGCTTCTTTTAAACAAACTTAACTAAGTGTTAATTAATTTGTGTAATAAATGGCACCACCGAGAACAACCGCCGCTCATATAATGAAAAAAGTGATCTAGTTTATCCCGTGGTTCGGTTTATTACGGGTGTGTCTCTTCCACTTTGTATAATAATTCAAATATTATTTTGGTACCAAACTGTATTTTTTTACAATTTTACCGCGACGTCGTCCGCGTAAATTAAAGCCAATGTCACTCACTTGCAATTGAAAATCATTCGTGTAGTTTCGGAGCCTATTCAATGCAAACAAACTATCAAAGTTTTTCTCTTTATAATATTAGTAAAGATAAAAAATATATGATTTATTATACAGTCACAATATGACTACGTAGGTAGGCAATATCCAATCAAAAACATAAATGTGAAATGAGAGCCAAGTTCAATATTCTTCTTCTTCTTAGTCGTAGGTATGCTCTAGACAGAGTGGTCGTGCGTGACTAAAGTCTGACCAACAAAAGCTGAACCTCACAAAACGCGGGAAGTTTAAAAATTCACGGGCGAGCCATAAAGTCTATAGTAGGAAAAATATTTTTGATACTTATTACATGACTGCCCAAAACATGTAAGTTAATTTGTTTCATACTAACTTCTAAGGACTCAATTCAATATAATTATATAAATACCATACACTTTTAATATATGGTATTTGGGATATTCGTGATGATGCCACTGCGGCCGTAGCCCATGCTAAATACCTACCTTCACTGTATTCCGAAATTAAGCAAGGTTTGTTTGTTTAAAAGTAAGCAATAAATACTATAAACATTTAGTAGTAATTCAGAAATCATAATTGAAGACATGCTAAAACGTTACATCAAAAAAGTGATTTACCAATTCATCGATACGTACAATTTTTCTACGGAAAGATCAAAAATATATAAAAGAACAGTGCCCAGTGCCGGTAAATTTATTTATTTTAGATTCCTTTACTTTTTTTCTTCTTTATTCAAAGCCTTGTTTATGAGTATCAAAAACACATGGGTGAATCAAAAACACATGGGTGAATGAATGAATAAAATCAGGCATTGACAACTGTAATGTCAAAGTCATCTGTATCAGTGTTGCAACTCAAAAATTGACGAGGTTCAGCTTTCATTAGCCAGACTATATGGATTGGGTTGTTGGTCCATGGCCGCTGCTCTTGCGATTTTTCTTCACATGTCTCTATCTGCAGCCGTCTTGGTGCATTCCGTTGCTGGTACTTTGTTACAGCTTGACAAGATCTAGCCACCTCGTTGGAGACCGACCACGTAAACGTTTGCCCTCATTATGACCCTGAAACACTAAACGCTCCATAGAGTTTTCTTTGAGGGTGACACGACCGAAGAAGTTAAGGATTCGTAACTGCACAATCGACGAGAGCCTTTTCTTTTATTCGTAATTCTTTCGATATGGAGATGTTACTGCGGTGGGCTGTCCAACTTATTCTGAGAAGCCGTCGCCAGCACCACATAGTTCAATATTATGATATACTTATGCCTTGGTTGCTAACTTCGACGACAAATGAAGTGAGATCTAAATGGGTGCCAAGTTCAATGGTCAGTCCTGAAATTTATTTATTTACAACATAAAATATAATTTCTTCTTATAACTTAGGATAATATATTGTAGCCTAAGGTCTGACTTGGCTAGTTCTCATATACGAATCATGGATGCGTAACATGACAAATATTGATCATGAAAAGTTAAGTGATGCAGCTAAGTTGGACTTTTCAGAAGTTATCGAGACAACAACCATAGATGATAAAGTTGAAAAATGTTATTCCACCATAACTAGTCTTTATGATGGTCATGCTCCATTGAAAGCCATCAAAATCTAGCGTCCACCCTCTCGTTGGATTACCAGGGGCGTTCATATAGCCAGGTCACGGAGGGATAGGGCGTTTAGGACTTTTAAGAGGGACAGAACGGACGAGGACTGGGTTGTATGCAAGGTTGCGCGTAATCGTTTCAATAGTATGGTAAGAGCAGCCAAGCGAAAACATTTTTGTGAAAGTCTGTCTGACTGAATCTTCTTCGACCGAAATTTGGAAGTTTCTACGTTCGCAGAGTCTAGCTAAAAAAAATGCTTCTTGCTCCTCTTTTAGTTTCTCTCCTAATGATTTCAACAATCACTTCTCTTCATCAAGTTTCCTCGATCATATTATCAAATTTTCTATCATTTCTAAAATTTCTTCCATGGCCAAACCTTCGATAGGACTTTTCTCTTTTCCTCCAGCTACTGAGGATGAGATTTGTAAAATTGTCATGTCAATTAAATCCAAAGCAGTTGGGTGTGACGATGTGAGTCGGCACATGATAAATAACATACTGCATTTAGTTACACCTATTTTAGCTCACATTATTAATTTTTCTTTAGCCACTGGGACTTTGCCGTCTTTATGGCGAAAGGCTTACATAATACCTCTGCCCAAAGTTTCCTCTCCTCAAGTTTTAAATAATTTCAGACCTATTTCAATCCTTCCCTTCCTCTCCAAAATCCTCGAGGCAGTCGTGCAAAACCAGTACTGCACTTCTCAAAATTTCTGAAGACATCCGCTCTGTTATTGGAATACCTTGGTTACCACTCTTGTTCTAATCGATTTCTCTAACACCTTCAATATGGTTGATTATGATATTCTCCTTGCCATTCTCCATCATCTGCAATTGTCGTCCTCAGTGGTGGATTGGTTTTCAGCGTACCTCCGAGACCGACAGCAAGCGGTTCGTGTGGATCGTGATCCGTCGGCATGGAGATTTGTCTACTGGCGTACCTCAAGGTGGAATCTTACCACCATTGTTCTTCTGTCTTTTTATTAATCTCTTGTCTTCTTCAATTGGTTGCTCTTATCATTTCTACGCAGACGATCTTCAAATCTATGCACAGTCGTCAGTCGAGGACTTGGAATCGAATATATTTATTGTTTACAGCCTTTTCATCGATATTATCTTGGTGAAATTATTATGGCATACAAGTCAACCCCTCAAAGTGCCAGGCTAAATTGTGGGAAGCATAAGACAAGTAAATAAAATTAACTTTGATGCTCTCTCACCGGTAAAGTTTGATAATAACGCTATCCCCTTTTGTAAATCCGTGAAGAACCTTGGCTTGCTCATTGACTCCACACTTAGCTGGGTCACTCATATAACAGAAAGCAATCGTTCTGTTACAGCCACTCTCCAACAACTCAACTGTCTCAGGAACTTTATGCCTTTATAGACGAAGATCTTACTTGTGAAAACTTTAATTTTTCCTATTATGGATTATGCTGATGTGTGTTGCCCCGATGTTAACGAACATCTTCTCAATAAGTTTGATCGTCTCGTCAACAATTATATCCGTTTCATTTTCTGCCTTCGTAAGTACTATCGTTTCTGCATATCGTTCTGAGTTAAAATGGCTTCCAATTCGTCAACGTAGGCACCTACGACTTCTTTGTACTTTATTTTCTATTCTGAATTGAACTGAACTCACTCTCCCGATTACTTAAAATCTAAATTTAAATTTCTCTCTGACACATGATTGACATGTTTAGTTGTGGTAGAGCCAGGCTACCGGCGAAAATCACTTTTGCGGGTAGCATGAATGGCCCGGCTCTCCGGGGAAGTACCACACTCTCACAGAAAATCGACGTTTGAGTAGTAGCTTTACAGCTTCTATGCTTCGTTCGGTGAGTGAGACCGCCGGAGGCCTATCCCCCCTCCCCTCTGGAGAGGGGAAATAAAAGGCCGGCAACGGTTTTGTAATACCCCTGGTGTTACATTAGTCCATGGGCAGCGGTGATCACTTACCATCAGGTGACCCGCTTGCTCGTTTGCCGCCCTATGACATAAAAAAAAACATGACTGGCAGCCGCGTTCTTGTCCAAAAAAAGGGTTATGGAGAGTAGACACTCTCATACCCTCATACCCCTTTTTTGGACCAATTTTATGTCAAATTTATTTACCCCCCTAACTTCACGACTCTGGAATCTAGAATGAATTGCCTGTTGACATAAAAAGACTTTCATTCCCACCTTCTGATCTCTTCCAAATTCCACTTGTCACTATCTCTCATCCTAAAAAAAAATTTCTAGATTTTTTTCTACCACTCTTTTGCCATGATAAAAATACATACCTATACCAAATTACAGCTTTCTAGTACTTATAGTCTCTGAGGAAAATCGCGGACGGACAGACAGACAGACAGACATGGCGAAACTATAAGGGTTCCTTGTTTACTACGGAACCCTAAAAATTACACTGTAGCAAAAGTTGTTCAGCCTGATTAGTATTTTTGTAGAGGTATAAAAATCGAAGATTTAGAACATCCGATACAGAACCATGTCAAATTTTATATGGACAATTTTACAGAATCACGCTCTCCACGGGGATAGAGTGCGAAGAGTACGATTAGCTCATATTTCTGGTGACCGCCCAGCGGTCCCAGGTCACTCGCAACTAGGATATGCCCTTTTGGCAACGTAGCTTTCAGCATGTACGGCAAAACGTGAGAGTTGCTGTCTCTCCAAGCCCACCCGAAGCCGAGGTCCGTCTCTCCCGAAGGCCCTTTAGAGATGTGCGCTTTGTAGGTTGAGCGGAGCAGCATGTCAGCAGGTCAAATTTACAGCGGAACAAATGGAAATATTTGATTTGATTTGTTGGTGCGAAGTGAAATGGAATGAAAACCATCATTGCTGAAATCAGGCGCCAAAATAAACTAACCCAAAGAATACTTCCAAGATAATTTTTTTGCGAAATACGTTGATATTTATTAACTTTTTATATTAAACATACAACACTGCTGCAAGTATTTTCTTATGTATCGACATTAGTTCGTATTGAGGTATATTAATGCTCCGGAGTCATAAACTCCACGCGAAAGAAGTCGCGGGCTTCAGCTAGTGTGTAATAAGTACTAATTATTTAGAAACACAAATCAAATTCCAATAAACTTAAAACTTTTCAACGAAAAACTGTTAAATTTTCAACAATCGACAGAGTATACCTAAGCGAAGCCGTCCGCGTGTTTTCAATTCCGAACATTTATGACAAATGCCGGAGCTTTGAATAAAACCATTGAAATGCGCAAAAAAGACAGACAACACAGTTGATAGAAACCTTTTTTAAACCGATTGATACGGTTAACTAACTAACTTAACCCAATGACGGGGTTAATACACTGATAGGGTAAACCTAATAATAGGGTTAACCCCATGAAAGGGTTAACCTAATGATAGAGTTAGCCCAATGATAAGGTTAACCCAATGATAGGGTTAACTCAATGATAGGATTGACCAAATGATAGGGTTAACCCAATGAAGGGGTTAACCATATCATAGGGTTTCTTTATTAATCATATTAGGCCCGAAACAGGTTTTCCGGTCCCTGGTTATGAGCCACGAAATTGCGCAACCATGATAATTAATTACATTCTATTTATTAGGCACACAGTGTTATAAAACTAAATTGTTAGCATACTTAATTAAAAGTTTCTTATTTTTAACACCATATAATAGGTCGGGGAAAAAGTAATTTCGTATTTTTATGTGTAAAGTTGTAATCAAATATCTTTGGTAATGTTGTATGTATCTGGCTGAATTTTACATCTGGCTAATTTTTGAAAATTGTACCTTTCAGATGGTATCTACCATCTGAAAGGTACAATTTTCAAAAATTATATAGAAATGTACAAAATATTTTCCTTTAATTTTTTAACCCTTTCTTTGATTATTAAAAATGTATCAGATAGATGAAAAAAATTAACATTTTAAAAAGTTAATAAAAAAAAATATGTAAAGTATGCAGAAAGTGAATTTTGGTATTTATGAAAATACCGCAGTCGCAGTAACAATAGCACAAAGTTGGTTTAAGCGTTTTGTGTCTGAGAATTTTGACGTCAAAGTTACACCTCTTTTGTATGGATAGATAAAATCTTCATACAAAATACGAAATTACTTCCTCCCCGACCTAATATATGATTCTTCAGGAATAGATGTCTCATCTGGAGGCTGTTCCAAGCATCCAATCATCATTATCAAGTATTTTTTAGTCTCCATCGCAGGAGCATGACCATCTCTGTATTACCAGAGTCATTAAATCAGAGGTTATCATTAATATACCTCATGCCAGGTGCCTTTAAGCTGGTGGAAAAATATGGCGCCAGTGTCGACCACTTACATGCATACAAAAGCACACACTATCATCATCATCCTCAGGGATTTCTTAGTCTCCACTGCAGGAGCATGTACTATCATAGCCATACATAAGCCAGAGCAGACAATTTGGCCTTCATTCTCCACACTGGCCAAACGGATTGGAGAGGTCGTTTTAATACCTTACTGATAGCAATATTTGGCTTGAGCTTGGCGCAGCCGCCTCGTAATTCTGTATGCACAGAAATATTACGTTTGGTACGTTCGGTACATAATATTTTATAATATGACATTTTTATTTAATTTCAATAATTTGACATTTTGCTATTTAAATTTTACCTATTTAACATTTCAATGATGACAATTTTTTTTCCAATTCAATTTTTATCAAGACATTTAATTAAAACAATGCACACTCAGTCCACATATATATAAGTAGTTTATAAGGTCTAACTAGAATTGTAAGTTGACATCGCTTGGAGAAAATGCGCTGTGCAGTTTGTTGCCGCTTCTTCTGCACTCCGCTTTGGAAGCGGCCTAAACTTAGCCATAAGTAATTATTGACGTCAACAAAAATTTTTTGTTGTAAAAATTGTAAACACAAATATGACAATTAATAAGTGTTCAAAGAAACCTATATTAAATAAACTATTGAATCTTGAATCGTGAATCTAATGTTTATAGGTTTATGTAACTAACAGTATACAGTATGCTCATATGTTTAATACAACTTTTCTATCACAGCTATCATGGAAGCACGAGAAGGATACCACCCGGACGCTGTACTACTTCTCATCAGCTCTTACCTACCTCCTTGCTATGGTGTGCTCCATCATGGCTCTGCAGTGGGTCAATTATCCTACACAAGTAAGTATTTTATTATTTTATTTGGAAAATTAAACTACAAAATTTCTTATATGTAAGTATATACATGGCGAAATTTTGATCGTTCCGGACCATTAAAGGGGTGATTCAGCCTGTCAATATAAACAAATTTTCCTATGGGACAAATGCTGTAAACTCGAAAAAAATTTCGACATTCCTATACAAATTGCCCGGGCGGCTGAACACTTTTGTATGAAAATGTCGAAATAAAATTTGAGTTTCCAGCATTGGTCCCATAGGAAAAATGGTTCATATCGACAGGCTGAATCACCCCTTTAAGGGTCCAGAACGATCAAAATTTCGCCATGTATAAGTACATATAAATAACAAAAAGCACAATTATTATTTCTTTTCTTTTGTTAATTTTAAATGTATTATGGTGCAATAAAGATTTTTTACTTACTTAAGTTAAGGAAACTTAAGTAAGTAAAAAATCTTTCTACACTCTCCACGCTGGCCAGATGGGTTGGAGAGGTATCTTTGATGTTTATAAGCTTTGTTTAGCTTGAGTTTCCTAAGTCGCCTTTTACGACATCCACGGGAAGATTTGGAGTGGTCCTATTCTTCTCTGCCGGGAACCACACGGCTAATGCTTTGATAGCGAGATAGCTATATATTTTAGTTGATAACCATAATCAGATTCGCTTAGTCGCATGCTAGGCATGCAAAAATGTTTATGATCATGCTGCGAACTACCAATTTTTTTTTACATATTTTCACACTCACATGTTGGGAACTACTAATAGAATGGATTTTTCGTCTTATAAAACCACAGACATTGAATTAAGTATTAAATGTCTGGATGAAGACTTAATTTATTGGATACTAAGATTTTCCTCTCGCGCTTTTAAATTGGTCTTTTAGTGTAAGTTATTCATTTTGATGTAAACAACACTCGTTTATTAACGAAAGGAAATTTGTCCAGTGACAACGCATCGATCCGTTCTCCTACAGGAATGGAGGTACTCGTGTACCGCTGCATATAAACGTGGCTATCTGGACCAGAGAATGGCTCATCTGCTGGTCTGCCCCTTGAGCCTACCACCTGCACTAGGGGAAACCTTTTAGTCAATTTTACGCCATTTTAAAAGTAGAAGGCTCAAGGGCTCGTAGGAAACTCAATTTATTGGAAAGGTAAATCAAAAAATAATCTGTTTATAGATCTTAAAATTATCATATAAGAGGGTCTTGATCTTATAGTAATGATGTCAAATGAGGAGGTTTTGATCTCAAAAACACAACTAATTGGAAAAGAAAAAGGAAAAACAAAAAATGCTGTTCAGTCTTATAATTATCATTATAAGAGCATGCAGATCTCATTAGAAAATATTTTGATCTTATAGTAATGTCATAAGAGGAGGAGATCTATATAAGATTCTCTAAATTCTTATAGGTAAGACTACATTAATTTCTTAAGGGGGCACACTAGGCACAGTAGCGACGCCAATAATTTTATTCCTAATACTTTACAAATAGAAAGAAATTCAAGAATGTAAATCATATAAGTACTAGTAAATAACCCGAATTATTTTATGAATCATGTTTAATATTATCAGAATCAGTGAGATTTATGAGAATCAGATTATCGCCGAAAACGGCCGTTTTTGGCGGTAATCACGTTTTTTCTTACTGACTGATTCTTATAATATTAAAACATGATTCCAAAAATACTTTAGGTTATTTACTAAGGCTTATATGATTTGCATTCTTGAATTTCTTCCTATTTGTAATGTATTAGGAATAAAATGATTGGCGTCGCTACTGTGCCTAGTGTGCCCCCTTAATGAGGCTACAACTCAAGCCCGAGAAGTAGCCAAATACTATTTTAATCTATTGGGTATCTATTGTATTTAATATAATGGGTGCTTATCTATATAAGTATATGTTATAAAATATAGTATCGTTGAGTTAGTATCCCACGACACAAGTTCACAACTTACTGTGGGGCTAGCTCAATTTGTGTGATATGAAAAAAAAAAATCTATACTGATATTATGAAGCTGAAGTGGTTGTTTGTTTGAATGTGCTAATATTAGGAACAACTAGACCGATTTCAAAAAATCTTCCACAATTGCATATGTAAGTTATCCCTGTTTGTTTTTTGTTTTGTTTTTCGTATGTGTAAGTGGCCAACACTGGTGTCAGATTTTTAAAGCTGCCTTAAGGCATCTGACATAGCTTAACGACTGCCATCAACGATGACAAATGACCAACGGCTTAACGTGCCTTCCGAAGCACGGAGGAGCTCGAGATATTTTTATGCCACTTGCGGTCACCCATCCAAGTAGGGACTGCACCAGAGGTTGCTTAACATACGTAAGCGCTCATAGAGCTCACACCCACTGGACCATCGGGCTCCTCTATAGTTATCCCTGAGCACGATAGGCTAGGTATGTACCACGGGCGAAGCCAGGGCGGACTGCTAGTCCTTTATATCCTAATCCTATCCTAATCCTATCCTAATCCTATCCTAATCCTATCCTAATCCTATCCTAATCCTATCCTAATCCTAATCCTATCCTAATCCTATCCTAATCCTATCCTAATCCTATCCTAATCCTATCCTAATCCTATCCTAATCCTATCCTAATCCTAATCCTATCCTAATCCTATCCTAATCCTATCCTAATCCTATCCTAATCCTATCCTAATCCTATCCTAATCCTATCCTAATCCTATCCTAATCCTATCCTAATCCTATCCTAATCCTATCCTAATCCTATCCTAATCCTATCCTAATCCTATCCTAATCCTATCCTAATCCTATCCTAATCCTATCCTAATCCTATCCTAATCCTATCCTAATCCTATCCTAATCCTATCCTAATCCTATCCTAATCCTATCCTAATCCTATCCTAATCCTATCCTAATCCTATCCTAATCCTATCCTAATCCTATCCTAATCCTATCCTAATCCTATCCTAATCCTATCCTAATCCTATCCTAATCCTATCCTAATCCTATCCTAATCCTATCCTAATCCTATCCTAATCCTATCCTAATCCTATCCTAATCCTATCCTAATCCTATCCTAATCCTATCCTAATCCTATCCTAATCCTATCCTAATCCTATCCTAATCCTATCCTAATCCTATCCTAATCCTATCCTAATCCTATCCTAATCCTATCCTAATCCTATCCTAATCCTATCCTAATCCTATCCTAATCCTATCCTAATCCTATCCTAATCCTATCCTAATCCTATCCTAATCCTATCCTAATCCTATCCTAATCCTATCCTAATCCTATCATAATCCTATCCTAATCCTATCCTAATCCTATCCTAATCCTATCCTAATCCTATCCTAATCCTATCCTAATCCTATCCTAATCCTATCCTAATCCTATCCTAATCCTATCCTAATCCTATCCTAATCCTATCCTAATCCTATCCTAATCCTATCCTAATCCTATCCTAATCCTATCCTAATCCTATCCTAATCCTATCCTAATCCTATCCTAATCCTATCCTAATCCTATCCTAATCCTATCCTAATCCTATCCTAATCCTATCCTAATCCTATCCTAATCTTTCCTAACCCTAACTTTTATATTATAAATGCGAAAGTGAGTTTGTTTATTTGTTTGTTACGCTTTCACGCCGTATCTACTAAACCGATCATCTTGAAATTTTGCATATATACATAGGTTAGGGTATCGAGAAGGACATAGGCTATGTATTACGCGGGCGAAGCCGCAGGTAACAACTAGTAATATTATAAATGCGCAAATGAGTTTGTTTGCTACGCTTTCACGCCATATCTACTGAACCGATCATCATGAAATTTTGCATACACAAAGGTTAGGGTACCGAGAAGGACATAGGCTATATTTTACTCGGGCGAAGCCGCGGGTAACAGCTAGTATCCCAACTAATATTATAAATGCGAAAGTGAGTTTGTTTGTTTATTTGTTTGTTTATTACACTTTCACGCCGTATCTACTGAACTGATCATCACGAAATTTTGCATACACGTAGATTAGGGTATCGAGAAGGACATAGGCTATGTATTACGCGGGCGAAGCCGCAGGTAACAGCTAGTAATATTATAAATGCGAAAGTGAGTTTGTTTGTTACGCTTTCACGCCGTATCTACTGAACCGATCATCACGAAATTTTGCATACACATAGGTTAGGGTACCGAAAAGGACATAGGCTATAAAGTACGCGGGCGAAGCCGCGGGTAACAGCTAGTGTTATATAAATGTGGAACATTGACACGCTAAGAAGATCCCTTTTTGTCAATATTCCAATAACTATAAATGAATATCATTTCATATACCAAGGTAGGTACAAATTTCAATGGAAATTCGCGACTACAATCGATTCGTAGAGGGAGATTTACAGGTAACTCAATAAGCTATTGTCTTTACTGAATAAAACAAATCCCGCTGTTGTAATATAAGGTGTGGTATAGAGGTAGGTAGCTGCCTTTAGAACCATCAATCAATCAATCAATCTCTTGCCTCGTTTCCTAATTAGGGTCATCCCTCCTGATACGTTTTCCCTAAACTTAACGATTTCTTTATTCCGGCGTTATACCCAATGCCTCCATATCTTCCTTTAAAATTATCCTAACTAATATTATAAATGCGAAAGTGAGTTTGTTTGTTTGTTACGCTTTCACGCCGTATAGACTGAACCGATCATCGTAAAATTTTGCATACACACAGTTTTGGGTACTGAGAAGGACATAGGCTATAAATCACGCGGGCGGAGCCGCGGGTAACAGCTAGTGCAATAATATTAGGATATTTTTAACAAAAAACAAAAACCGACTTCAACCCTATCAATTTTTTTTTAATAAGCATAAGAAAAAAATGGCAATAAGTGTGATCCAAACGGCATACCTGTAAACATTTTTTGGTTTGAGTGTATTTTTTCAAAAAGCGCTCGACACATTTCGATAAAAATTTAATGGGACCATCTGTAAAGTATTACCTATCGAACAAAAAAAGAATTTCTTAAATCGGTCCAGGCGTCTTCGAGAAATCGGGGAACATACATAAAAAAAATAAAGATTTCGACGAATTGTAAACCTCCTCCTTTTTTGAAATCGGTTAAAAATGAAATCAATATAGTTTATTAGTTTATCTATACTATCTTACTGATTTTATAAAGCCGAAGAGTTCGTTTGTTTGGTTGAACGCGCTTATCTTAGGAACTAATAAACCGATTCCAAAAATTCTTTCACCCATGTATAGGTACGATATCTAAAATAAAAAAATATATGTACGGACAAATCACACAGATTGAGCTAGCTCCAAAGTAAGTTCTTAAGAGTCGCCTGGAAACGCATGGCTCCATACAAACGGAAAAAGGGAATCGTGGCAATATTTGATTATTTTGGAGTAAATTAAGCATTTCATCAATTAATCTCATTGTACATACAATATACGTACGTTCCTATACAGCTTTGTGAAAAATAACAATGGTTTAAGAATTACAAGCCTTTTCAAATTTGTATGGAAATCTTGAGAGGCGTATAATTCTTAAAAATTTGATAATTTAACCAAAATGTATAGGAACGTACGTAGATTATAATGAGATTAATTGATTGGATGCTTAATTTTGCCCTAAAATTATCAAATATTGCGACAATTCCCTTTTTCATGAGACATGCGCGTCCAGGCGACTCTTAATTAAGTAAGACTTGTGTTATAGGATACTAACTCAACGATATTATATTTTATAACAAATACATATATAGATAAACATCCAAGACCCAGGTCAATCTGAAAAAGATCGTTTTTCATCTTGACCTGACCGGGGATTCACCCGGGACCATCCGTGTCACAGGCAGGCGTGTTGACCGCTGCGCCACAGGGGTCGTTATCTCTGAGTGCCATAGGCCTCCTTTTTTCGAATTGCTTTTTTCGTGTTGCTATGTAGGTAAAGACCTCCCAAAAATAAACACAATAGTGACAACGATACATTTTTAAAGAAAAAAACTCTTTCAGATATAAAAGTCTAAAGTACCATATTTTACGTACTGCTGAAATGCCTACATATTTGTGACGTCACAACTAAGTATTTTGTTTCTGTGGCGTGAGAACTTGTTTTGTTTGAAATATTTCGTTTCTGGTAATGGTTTCATAATAAAAGTTGCTATAAATTTAGCGGACTACATTACAGTATAATTGTATTTAAAGATTTTAATACTATAAAAATGGTCCTAAGATCACTTAATAAAAAAAAACACTATTATGTACACTTCTAATTTGATATCGATTAATGAAATTAAAAGTGTACTTTATAGTGTTTTTAGAAAGAAATTAGTAACATTTGGAACAAATTTTATATAATCTTATCTATCGTACTTATTGCCTGGCTTCGTAGAGCCATGTAACCCGCCCAGTTTAATTTAAGGCTTACGAGCCTTACAGTCCGAATTAAACTTATTATAATTATGGTGGCTCCGAACATCGCACTAGCTGATACGCAGTACACAATATAGGTATAAGTTCCAGAGGGGCGCGCGCGGGGAGGCGGGGAGTACTACGCAGCCCGTAGCTAATATCCGAGCCGCTATAAAGTTTAATTTGGCCTGTAAACAGTTCACCGTCGTCTAGTACTTTAGTACGCTATCGGCAAAGACAATATAATACTAACGTAATAGACTGCCCACCTCATACAAAAATATTGGACCAAATTAAGGTTGCGATAGCAGGCGAATGTATGGCGCAGGAGAGTTGCTTGGTAGTCGATACTAGATGGCGGTAATCTGCGTTAGCCTTTAATTTATTACATATACGGTGTCATTTTAAAATATTATGCCTAAAATATTGTTTTGATTTTTAATAAGATATATTTTGTGAATCATGTTTTTATATTCTCATAATACGGTAGACACAATGTTGTGTAGTTTCGAGTGGCGCCATCTATGCGAGTCTCTGAGAACAAATCGTACGATTAAGGCGTTGAGACCACATGCTATCGGATTGCGGTGTTAGAAACGTGGTAATATACATACGAAAGAAATGAAGGTAAAACATGAAAAAATATTTGAACTTTCCATAGGAATTTGACCAGCTCATCGGTGAATTTGTATGGGAGATCCAATAGCTTTTTCATTTTTCAACACAGTTTTTTTACGGTATCGACTAGTAGTATTTCGATATTGTATATAAAAAAATAAACATAAAAAAGATAAATATGACGTTCAAAAAGAAATACATACCTATATCCAATTTTTAAAAAACTAATATTATAAATGCAAAAGTGAGTTTGTTTGTTACGCTTTCACGCCTTATCTAGTGAAACGATCGTCATAAAATTTTGCATACACCTAGGTTAGGGTACTGAGAAGGACATAGGCTATAATATCACGTGGGTGAAACCCGGGTAATAGCTAGTTTGAATAAAAATCTTTGTTTTTGACTCTTTTTAACTACATTATATTCTATCAGAATTTGCCTGTACCTATTTTAATTAAATTTCATTAGTGTATGTCCTCGGATTTGTCAGGTAGGTAGCCTAGCAACTCCATTGTGTGGTCTCCCCCTGTCTGTTCATTAATCGCGGGGTGGGTCTATATTTAGCACCCTGTAGGGTGCCTATATTAAATACGCTTAGCGTGGGTGGTGGAGCGGTGAGTGACAGCCCGTCTGATCGTTTAGAACAATGGATTTTTGGTGTATTATCAGATTTTCATAATATTGTTAAAATATGTACCTACGAGCTGTGTCGGCGAATTCGTCCGCGTGGAATATGAGTTATTAAAAACTAGCCTATGTCCTTGCTCAGGTTCTATACTATCTGTGTAAAATTTCATTTAAGGCCGCACACTAGGCACACTAGCGACGCCAATCATTTTATTCCTAATACTTCAAATAGAAAGAAATTCATGAATGTAAATCATATAAGCACTAGTAAATAACTTGAAGTATTTTTGGAATCATGTTAATATTATGAGAATCAGTCATTAAGAGAAAACGCGATTACCGCCAAAAACGGCCGTTTTTGGCGGTAATCTTATTCTCATAGTTCTCACTGATTCTGATAATATAAACATGATTCCAAAAATACTTCAGGTTATTTACTAGTGCTTATATGATTTACATTCTTGAATTTCTGTGCCTAGGGTGCCCCCTTAAGGCGTAGTGAGTTCACACACTAGCGCCACCCAGCAATTAATTCTGTAAGTCCTAAATCAAATCAAATTTAAACAATCTAATAGCTGAATGCCCTAGTAAATTACTTGTAGTAATGTTATATTCCTTACTGGATACTGGTTACCAAACATGATAAAGGGTATCAGAAAAGTAATAAACCCTATTAGTTGGATACCAGTATCCTACGACGATCATTTTTTCTTTGTATGATACCGGTTACCAAACTCTGGTATCATACACGGCCGAAGGGGTATTATTGGTACAAGTTTTCACTATTTTTAATTTGATGAATTAAGAGAACGAATTATTACCGCCAAAAGTGCCCACTTTTGGCGGAAGAAATTCGTTATCCTAAATTTAGATTGTAATATCTATGAAAAGTAACAAAAAAAAAATACTACAAGTAATTTACTAGGGTAATCAGCTATTAGAATTTTAAATTTGATTTGATTAAGGAGTAAATGAATTAATTGCTGGGTGGCGCTAGTGTGTGAACTCACGTCGCCTTAAGAATGTCATTAGTAGGGTTGCCAAGTGCTTTTTTGTCTGATTAATTTTGTTTTAAATGTAAAAATATAGTACGCCTTAAAATAAAGTATTTCAGTAGGGAAGAATAAGAACTAGACTAAGTTATATTTCTTTCTACATTTATTTTCAGTTACACCTACACGCACATCTGTCGCCTGTCGCACGTCTGTCGAACAAAAGGCGCGTTCAAAATTGCGGAGTCTGTTTTTTTTATTTTGTTACCTTTTATGGAGTCCTGAAATACCGTACAATACTATTAACCCCTAGGTTGATTAAGCACTGATCAGTGCTCTATGGAAATCGTCTAATTGCCAGGCGAGCGAATTTTAAAAGTTTTTCTTGAAATATTATGTCATTAGATATAAAATTTCGACATTCGAATTATCCGCAAGTTCGAAATTTTCGGTGTTTTTCCGCAATTCAAGAGTTAATATTATAGTACGGTTGGCAACCCTAGTCTTCTTCTTCTTAGCGTATCGACTCGGGCAAATTATATTTGTGTTGACCAAAACTCTGCTACTGGCAGACAATGGCGAGACTAACCCTAGTCATTAGTCAAGATTATTTTGAATATTCGGGGGTAAGACGATTTATCACCCGTCTCCTCAATTCCAGGTAGTAGGAAAAGCCGCCAAACCGATCCCTGTCATGATCCTCGGGGTCCTGATAGGGCGCAAAGCGTACCCTCTGAAGAAGTACTTCTTCATTTTCCTCATCGTCATCGGCGTGGCCCTCTTCATGTACAAGGACCAGGCGAGGAAGAGCGGTGATGAGAGCCAAGGGTTTGGCATTGGCGAGATCTTGCTCCTAATGTCTCTCACCATGGACGGCCTGACTGGAGCTGTGCAAGTAAGTATCTTCTAACCTTTAAATGGGATACTTCAATCTGGATTTTCTGTCTTCCTAGTTGGTAATATTATCAAATCTCGATTATTTTGAAGAGCAACAAGATTGTTGGTGGGATTTCGAGATCCGATGCGATTTGAACAAGTGCGTAAGGAGAGAGGTGGTATTTTTATTTCTCTAAGTGGTACTATAAGAAATGTATGTATGGCACAACGTTTTCAGTAGAGGACTGTTGTGTTATTAGAAAAATTTCATGCACGAGGACCAGGCCAGGAAGAGCGGTGATGAGAGCCAAGGGTTCGGCATCGTCGAGATCTTGCTCCTACTGTCTCTCACCATGGACGGCCTGACTGGAGCTGTACGAGTAAGTTTGTTCTAACCTTTAATGGGATTCTTCAATTTGGGGGTTTTCTGTCCTCTCATTGGTATGGTAATGTTATTAAACCTCGACTGGTTGGAAGAGCACCAGGATTGTTGGTGGGATGTCGATATATTACCTAAATTCGACTAGTGCGTGAAAAGAGAGGTGGTATTTTTATTCCTTTAGGTGGTACTATAAGAAATGTATGTATGGAACAACGTCTTCAATAGAAGACTGTTGTGTTATATTAGATAATCTTCATGTAAAAAGACCATGCCAGGAAGAACGGCGATGAGAACCAAGGGTTTGGCATTGGCGAGATCTGGCTCCTAATGTCTCTCACCATGGACGGCCTGACTGGAGCTGTACAAGTAAGTATCTAGTAACCTTTAGATCATCATTAATAGACAGGTCTCTTTTTAGTCTTCACTGCAGAAGCATAACCCTCTCTTTACTACCAGAGCCATATATTAGCCAGATCAGACAGTGTATTTGGCCTACACTCTCTACGTCCGTCAGACAGGTTGGAGAGGTCTCTTTGATGCTTATAAGCTTTCTTTAGCTTGTTTTTCCTTAGTCGCCTTCTACGATATCCACGGAAAACTTGGAGAGTTTCTAACCTATTCTAAACTGCTGGGAACCACGGCTTCTAAACTAACGCTGTTTAAAATATGGCTCTGGTGGCACAGGGAGGGTCATGCTCATGCAGTGGAGAAAAACAGAAGTAAAACACAAACTGTTTGTTTGTTTTTCATGGGTGTAAGTGTCCAACAGTGGACTTCTTGTGGCTGTGATGATGATGATGAAGTTATCAACACTGATGTCAGATTTTTCAAGATGCCTAGAGGCAGCTGACATAGCTTAACGACTGCTATCAGTGATGAGAGCCGCAACCAACGGTTTAAGGCACTCTTATAGTAACACTAGCGCCGCCCAGAAATTAAATTCTTTAAATCCTTAATTAAATATATACGGACAAATCACACAGATTGAACTAGTCCCAAAGTAAGTTCGACACTCGTGTTATGGGATACTAACTCACGATACTATATTTTATTACATATACATATATAGATAAACATCCAAGACCCAGGTCAATCTGAAAAAGATCTGAAGAAGATTAGAAGATTTTCCATGATGACCTGACCGGGGATCGAACCCGGGACCATCCGTGTCGCAGACCGCTGCGCCACGGAGCTCGTCGTTAATTACATCAAATTTTAAAAATGTAACAATTAGTACAAAACTAAAAAATTACTTGTAGTATTTTTTAATTTATTACAAGTAATTTACTAGTGTTATATTAGTGGCCACTTTTGGCGTTAACCTGTTTTTCTCTTAATTTATCAAACGAATAATAGTGAAAATGAATACTAAAATACTACAAGTAATTTACTAGTTTTGTAATTGTTAGATTTTTTTTAATTCGATATACTTTATGATTTAAATAATTAAATTGCTGGGCGGCGCTAGTGTTACTATAGGAGCGCCTTAACGTGTCTTCTTCGGAAAGCACGGAGGTAGTAACTGCTAAAATCATATCTACCATACTAACGTGATTGTTACCATTTTCAGGAGCGCATCAAGACTGAATCGTCACCAACCGCATACTCCATGATGTTGAACACAAACTGGTGGTATGTAGACGACGGAATTGCTTTTATTATTGAACGATGCTTTTATTACGAACAAACTTTTATTATTAACCGGTTTTTCGTTATCCGCTCAAAATAAGTTGACAGTCTCGGCTAGAAAATTTTATGTAATATGTGTTGATTTATATTGGCCGAGTAATGGTTTAAAAGTATCAAAGCCTAGTAAGTCCCAGTTTTTATGCTCCGATGCAAAAAGAGGGGTGTTATACGTTTGACTGTCTGTGACACCGTAGCTCTAAAATGGGTGAACCGATTTAGATGAGGTATTTTATTTGAATGCGATGGTTCTTAAACATGTTTATGGCCTAGCAGCTCAGCTAAGATTTGCAAAATCAACCTCTCAAAGCGAAGTTATACATTTTATCCACACAGCCGTGTGGTTCCCGGCAGAGTAGAATAGGACCAAGTCGATCACTAATGCAATGGAGGATATGTTTAAGACGCTGAACTGGAAAGGACGTGGCATCAACATCAATGGCGAGTACATCTCTCACTTGCGATTTGCTGACGACATCGTCATCGTGGCAGAAACGCTGCAGGACCTACAACAGATGCTGAATGACCTGGCTGACTCTTCTATACGCATCGGCCTGCGGATGAACTTGGATAAAACCAAGGTCATGTTCAACGAACATGTACTACCGGAACCGATTGCAGTTCACGGTGCCGTTCTCGAAGTAGTTCAAAAATATGTATACCTCGGGCAAACATTGCAGTTAGGTAGAAACAACTTCGAGAGCGAGGTGAATAGAAGAATTTAGCTAGGTTGGGCTGCGTTTGGGAAACTACGTCAGGTCTTCACATCGTCGATCCCACAGTGCCTAAAGACAAAAGTATTCAATCAGTGTGTCCTACCCGTCATGACATACGGAGCCGAAACGTGGACACTAACGGCACGGCTGGTCCACAAGTTCAAGGTCGCTCAGCGGGCTATGGAAAGGGCTATGCTCGGCATTTCTCTGCGGGATCAAATCAGAAATGAGGTGATCCGGCAGAGAACTAAGGTCATCGACATAGCCCACCGGATTAGCAAGCTGAAGTGGCAGTGGGCTGGCCATATTAGCCGAAGAACCGATAATCGTTGGGGCAAACGAGTTCTTGAGTGGAGACCGCGTCTCGGCAAACGTAGTGTAGGACGTCCTCAGGCGCGGTGGAGTGACGATTTGCGCAGGATGGCTTAGCAGCCGAAGATAGATCTCGATGGCGTGCAATTGGGGAGGCCTATGTCCAGCAGTGGACGAGTATAGGCTGATGATGATGATGATGACCAGGATTCAAGTCTTCCCATAGATGTCGTAGAAGGCGACTTAGGAAACACAAGCTGAAAAAAGCTTATAAACATCATAGAGACCCCTCCAACCCGTCTGACCAGCGTGGAGAGTGAAGGCCAAATCCTCTGACTGCTCTGGCTCTGGTAGCACAGAGCGGGTCGTGATCCTGCAGTAGAGAATAAAAAAAACCTGATGATGATGATCGAATATCAAAGTGTGTAAACACATGTCGAAAATAATACTCTTTGCCCGTGGCACAGAATTTATAATAGTACTAACGCCCGTGGTAAGGTTCTGTTGTTCGGTCACAATTCTGAAAACTATATGAAAATAGCTCGTCTCTTACTTATGTTAATAAACATCCACGAACGAAGCCGTTACTTCCGGAAGGTGCTCTATGGTACCCAGTCCTGGATTTATAAATAGGCCGTATAGGCCGCGGCCTAGGGGCGGCAGCGTCCTAGGGGCGGTAGCGTCCTAACGGCGGTAGATTTCAGAGGACGGTCACTTGATTTCAGAGGATAAAAGTCAAACACGTCCACTGGTTTTCTCATGGTTTTTTATACTATGAATCCCTATTCAAAAATTATATATTTTTTTACGCTCTCTTTCTTAATGACTAATTCATTTGTTTATTTAACTTTCATTCGTTTATTTTAATAACAACTTTCCATTTGTAGTAAAGGAGGCCGCTTTACTAGAAATGGAAAATTATTATTCTAGAAAGGTATATACATGGGGCGGCGGAAATAAAGTGGCCTACACTCATAAAACATATAAATGCGGTACTGACGGTACCCCACAGAGCCGGGAAAGTTTTCACAAATTATATTACGGTTTTATGCAAAGCGAAGATTTTAGTATAGCTCGTAGAGGCAGCGCGAAAAGCAATACTTTTTTATGTCATTTGACGGCGAACGAGCAAGCGGGTCACCTGATGTTACACTTACCATCAGGTGACCGGTTGTTGCAGTTGTCCATGAGCAGCGGGGATAGATCCCCATGGACAACTGCAACACCATGGGTGTGACAATAGCGTTGCCGGCCTTTTATTTTTCCCTCCCAGAGGGGAGAGGCGATGGGTCTCCAGTTTCTCAATCACCGAAAGAAGCATATCAGTGGTAAAGCTACTACTCAAACATCGGTTTTTTGTGAGAGTGTGGTACTTTCCCAAAGAAGCCCATCCATGCTACTAGCAAAATTGAATTTACCGGTAGCGTGGCTCTACCACAGATTAACTTTGCATTCTCATTATCGAAGTCCCTCGGCCCGCATATCTGTCTGTAATAGACATATAGTCCTTACATGTAATTCATACGATTTGTTCCGACATTTGCACATAGATGTCGCTACTAGTAGCTTCATTTTTATATCTACCATATTATGAGAAACTAAAAGCACTATTTACGGAGCATCTTATTTAAAATAAACATTTATTTGTAATAAAAGAGCCTATTGTAGATGACGGCGCGTGCGATTGGTCCCCACAAAAATTTATGCGTGGGACAAGTGACAAATAACTTTCCAATAGAAAATATGTAAAATTCATGTTTGTTGCCTTAAATAATAGATTTTTTGAAAAATCGAATTTAAAAAATCTGACATGTACATACGAGAACTAGTAAATTACTTGTAGTATTTTAGTATTCATTTGATAAATTCAGAGAAAAACAGGTTAACGCCAAAAGTGTCTACTTTTAGCGTTCACCTGTTTTTTTTTAAATATGGAACTAGTAAATTACTTGTAATAAATAAAAAATACTGCAAGTAATATACTAGGTTTGTTCTTGTTACATTGTTAAAAATCGATATAATTCAAGATTTAAAGAATTTAATTGCTGGGTGGCGCTAGTGTTACTATAGGAGCGCCTTAATATAAAAATTTTAGTATACGTAGTTTACTCGTGTTTTACGTAGTGAAACTAGCGACATCCTTAATTTAATTCTTGTACTCTTAAATAAGATGAAATTGAAAAAATCTACGTTGGTCTTCAGCAGTAAATAGGGAGTATGCACGTAATTTTTTTATTTGCTTATTATAATCCTTAATAACCACAGTAAAAAAATATGAAAGAACTTTTAAAATATCTTAATTAACGACGAAGATGTGAAACTTTAAAGTTTAAATAAGAAAGAGAAGTCCGATATGGACTAGTGACGTCATAGTCTATGTCATGCATACATTTGCCTTACAAAATAGTGTTTAGTTAATAAACATCCAAGACCCAGGTCAATCTGAAAAAGATTGTTTTCCATCTTGACCTCACCGGGGATCGAACCCGGGACCATCCGTGTCGCAGGCAGGCGTGATGACCGCTGCGCCACGGGGCTCGTCAAATTATTATTGCTTATACTTCACATCTGATTTCCAGGTCCATGATAATATCTGGTGTGGGCGTTTTGCTGAGTGGCGAGATCTTCAAGTTCGTCGCCTTCGTGACTCTGTACCCTGAGATCCTGGTGTACCTGATCGCCTTCGCCCTCACCGGAGCCCTGGGACAGCTGTTTATATTCTTCATGGTAACTTTTTTTAACTGACTGGGTCCCATCCGATGGACATAGAAAAAGAGGAAGACCAGAAATAAGGTGGTCAGATGATATAAGGATACTTCGTGGTACAGTGGTTAAGGCGTTTGCCTTGTTGACCCGGAGGTCGTGGGTTCGATTCCCACGGGAAGCCTACTTTGTTAAGTTGTTTCCAGATTGGTTAGGACATTGCAGGCATGAATCACCTGATTGTCTGATTCTTATCAGACAATCAGGTGATGATTCCGTGCTTCGGAAGGCATGTCAAGCCGTTGGTCCTGGCTGCCATCTGGTAGTCGTTAAAGGAACCACGTCAGAGGCCGAGAGGCGGTTCCGAGGAACTCTGACACCAGTGTGTGCATGGTCGATAGATGGCCTACACGAAATGATGATGATGATGAGGATATTTGATAACAACTGGAAGGATACCACAAAGAACCGAGAAGAATGGAAGGAAAGAAGGGAGGCTTTTGCCCAGCAGTGGGACATAGAAAGCTAAAAAAATGTTTTTTAACTGTGACTCTTGTGAGAAACTAAAATTTCATACTATTTTCATTGTTAGATGTTTTTGGTCGTTAAACTGTAAGGTGCGAGTGTAAATAGTGTGATCTCAAAGTTGTCATTCGCAACTACGGAACCCTACACTGCGCGTGGCCCGTCACGCACTTGGCCGGTTTTTTTTCCATTCATAATATGGTGCATCTGCCAGAAACAATCGCACGCATTAAAGGTTGGGACCACATAAAATGGAGTTTAATCTGAGTCAGTTTTGGAAGAATCTCTTTCGAAGGCTCATCATCTTGCTTTGACCGTTTGAAAATAATGGTATTATCTACCTCGATTCCGTCAAAAATCAAAATCAAAGTAGTATATTATGAAATGAGTGAATAAAGGAGGGATTCAAAGCGAGGGCCATAGATGAATCACAAGCAAGTGAAGGATTTTAGCGTCTGATTCACGACTGCAGGAAGCGATTCAAGTGTTATACAATCCTAAGCGATGTGACTGATTCATGGCCCTCAATATAAATTCGTTTTATTCAAGATATACCATGACAACGAGAAAAAAAACGAACTTTGACATGTGTAGGTATGTCGGGTATTCTATGCACAAAGAGTTTGTATCGTTTTAATTTGCGCAAGGAGGTTGTATATCATTGTGGTGGAGGTTAAATATACTGTGTACTAAATTCAAACACCAAAATCGTTATCAGTGCCTTTTGTTCACATAAAATAGTGAATAAAATAAATTAACACGAGGGTTTTCTATGGTGTAAAGGTTTTTATTTGTATTTCGGAAGATAAGTCAGCAATAGGTACAAATTTTGCACGCGATCATCACCAGCCTCGGTGGCGCAGTAGGCAGCGCGTAAGTCTCATAATCTTAAGGTCGTGAGTTCGATCCTCACCCGGGGCAAATCCTTTTTGTTTCGTCATTTGTTTTTTATTTCATTTATTCTTTTTATTTGAATGTAAAAGAATTATAAAGAAAAACCTCTGTGTTGTTTTGTTTGGAAACTTAAATTAACTGTAAGCGACCAAAATGGCACGGTGTAATGTATCTTTTTGAGGGTTTTTGTATCTGTGTATGCCACAAATAACAGATACATAATCAATAGCTTAATTTAAAAGTAAATGTCGAGTTTGTTTGCCGTTTTTAGGGTTCCGTACAAAAATTGAAAAACGGAACCCTTATAGGATCACTGGTGCGTCTGTCTGTCCGTCCGTCCGTCTGTCACAGCTGATTTTCTCCGAATCTACTGAACCAAATTAGGTGAAATTTGGTAAGATGGTGTAATCCTATGACCCAAACACGGATGTGCAAAGTAAATAAGGATTTTTTTGAAATAACGGTCATTTTCAGGGGCCCAATTACAAAATCATGTATCAACTGAAAGGGCTCATTATAAGGATCTCAAAAATATTTTTTTTTTGTTTGGGTAAAATCAATACTTTTGGTTTTATTTACGAAAGAAGGCAAAAATTGACCGTTCCCCCCCTGATCTCCGAAACTACTGGGCCGAAAATTTTGAAAAAATTACAAAATATAGTTCATGCCTCGAAGATTGCAGGAAAAATAATAAAAACACTGTCGCTTGAAAATAAAGTGGTAAACTCACTATAATAAGTTCAGGGAAATCACTTAAACACCACTAGATAGCGCTAGTCAATTAAATAAAATATTTTTGCACATTGTGTGTGTTTTCACGAAGCATCTTGCACGGAACCCTCATTGCGTGAGTTTGACTCACACTTGGCCGGTTTTTTACTCACCTACTTCAAAATAAGATGACAATCAAATTATAATTAAAATTTTGTACCTAGGTACTATATTGCAAAACAAACCAGGATCGAAGATTGGCTAAATCCTTATCCTACCTTATCCTAACTAATATTATAAATGCAAAAGTGAGTTTGTTTGTTTGTTACGCTTTCACGCACAACCTACTGAACCGGTCATCATGAAATTTTGCATACAACAATGAGTTATAATATTGATGAAAGTCATACTCAAATACTACAAGTAATTTACTACCGTAGATTCTTTCAGTTTGACCTTCTTCTTCTTTTCGTGTCGATGGCTTAAGGAGCTTACACCAGCCAACTTGCGCCACCCTTGGTTTTATTTCTTTTATTACTAAATAAGATCAAATCATGGGATCAAATTGACAAAATCGACGTAAGTACTTCACTAGTAAATGACTTGTAGTATTTTTTGTATAGCTTTTCATTATTTTGCATTTGGTACTTCAAGAGAACTACGCATTTCCGCCAAAAGCGGCCGCTTTTGGCGGTAATGAATAGGTATCTTAATCTGAAATGCTGATGTCGATGAAAAGTTCTACTAAAAATACGTAAGTAATTTACTAAGGAAGTACTTAAGTAGATTTTTTCAATTTGTTCTTATTTCGGAGAACAAGAATTAAATAACGGGTGTCGCTAGTTTCGGTGGTGTAAGCCTCTTAAGGCAATTAGATTTTGTCCCTCCAGTGTGTGGCAACTCTAATTCCACTTTCTGAAGCGGTGTGTGTTCACGAAAGGAGGTTCTGACGAGCTCTGTGGCGCAGCGGTTACCACGCCAGCCTGCGACACGGGGGTCCCGGGTTCGATCCCCGGTCAGGTCATGATGGAAAACGATCTTTTTCAGATTGACCTGGGTCTTGGATGTTTATCTATATATTTATTTGTTATAAAATATAGTATCGTTGAGTTAGTATCCCATAACACAAGTCTTTCTTAAGAACTTACTTTGGGGCTAGCTCAATCTGTGTGATTTGTCCGTATATATTTATTTATATATTTAAGAATACAATTACGGATGTCGCTAGTTTCGCTGATGTGTGAACCTGTCCAACTCGTCTGGCCAGCGTGGAGAGTGTAGGCCAAATCCTCTGACTGCTATGGCTAATATATGGCTCTGGTAAACAGAGAGGGTCGTGCTCCTGCAGTGGAGACTAAACAAGACCTGATGACGAAGCTTAAGAGTGGTCTGGACGCGCATGTCTCCATACAAACGGAAAAGGGAATAGTGGCAATATTTGATAATTTAGGAGTAAAATTAAGCATTTAATCAATCTTATTATAATCTACGTACGTTCCTATACAGCTTGGTTAAAATACCAATGGTTTGAGAATAACAAGCCTTTTCAAATTTATATGGAAATCTTGAAAGGCGTATAATTCTTAAACTATTGATAATTTAACCAAACTGTATAGGAACGTACGTATATTATAATGAGATTAATTGATTGGATGCTTAATTTTGCCCTAAAATTGACAAATATTGCCACAATTCCCTTTTTCCGTTTGTATAGGAGACATGCGCGTCCAGGCGACTCTTAATATACGCTGAAAATGTATGTTTATGAACTTTTTATAAACTACTGTTTACAATTAAAAGTGAGAAGGTGAAACTTTTATTACTTAGTGTTTTTGATAAAAAGGCCGCTTTTGCATAAAATGTTAAAACATAGTTGTATGTAGTATCATGTTTGGTCCACGAATCTTCATACAAACGGGAGTTGTACTCTAACTATACACTATACATAGATAGCGCTGCATGCTATATTTGATAGATGTTAATTTTTTTATTTATTTATTTTATTAATCATACATCACTGTTTACAATCCCATACATGACGGATAAACACTCAATTGTAATAAGTACTAAAAGTGCTAGATTGCAAACCAAAAATATGCATACATTACATTTTTATCTTCTTGAATAAAAATAATAAGGGCAATAAATTAGAGAAAATATTTCTGATAATATTGTACTTTGCTAAGTTTATGTCATTTGTATTGTCATGTTCATTATAAAAACTATCAAATAAAGCATTTTCGATTATTGCGTTAAATCAGGATAGCATTTTTTATCTTCAAAATAATTGCGTTCTATTCTTTTTACGCTTAAAAACAATTTATTAGTTTAGTTGACTAGTAGTGGACGTAATGCCATCTATCGGTGGCTTCTGTGCCGTGTGGTCCCCGGCAGAGTAGAATAGGACCACTCTAAGTCATCCCGTGGATGTCGTAAAAGGCGACTAAGGAAACACAAGCTAAACAAAGCTTATTAACATCAAAGAGACCTCTCCAACCCGTCTGGCCAGCGTGGAGAGTGTAGGCCAAATCCTCTAACTACTCAAGCTAGTATATGGCTCTGGTAGTACAGAGAGGATCGTGCTCCTGCAGTGGAGACTAGAAAGACCTGATGATGATGATGTGGCTTCTTAAAACTTGGTTTGCCAACGCATGCTCCATGAGACATCAATTCCTGTAGAATTATAATATCTATGGTTGAACCATTGAATGCTCACTCAACATAACTGATACGGACCAATTTCTGGTTTCCAGGTGTCAGAGTTCGGCCCGCTCCCGTGCTCGGTCGTGACGACGACGAGGAAGTTCTTCACGGTTCTCGCGTCGGTGATATTCTTCGGAAACGTGCTCGTCACTAGGCAGTGGGTTGGAGCCGTCCTTGTGTTCACAGGTTTGTTTTACTCATTCAGGTAGTCATCATCATTGACTTCATGGCGCAGAGGTCATGAATCCGGACTGCGACATGGATGGTCCCGGGTTTGATCCCCGGTCAGGTCAAGATGGAAAATGATCTTTTTCAAATTGATTTGCGACTTGGATGTGTATCTATATACGTATATGTAATAAAATATAGTATCGTTGACTTAGTATTCTATAACAAAAGTAATGAACTTACTCTGGGGCTAGCTCAATTCGTGTGATTTGTCCGTATACATTTATTTATCATCATCATCATCATGAGGTTGCAGGCAGGTTATCAACATTGCAGGCATAAATCACCTGATTGTCTGATAAGAAAGATGATTCCGTGCTTCGGAACGCACGTTAAGTCGTTGGTCCTGGCTGCCATCTGGTAGTCGTTAAAGGAAACACGTCAGAGGCCTAAAGGCGGTTCCGAAGAACTCTGATACCAGGTTGTGCATGGTCGACTGACCGTGTCACCTACACGAAATGATGATGAGGGGAATGTTATATGGTGGAGAAATTCGACGTGTAGGATATGAAGCGCGGTAGCCTAATTGGTAAGGCGTTAGTCGTACAAAGAGTAAAGCTGGTTCAAATCCTGCGCACACGGACTTTTTTCCCATCTCTTATTTCTTAATTTAATAACTAGTTAATTCTGTTTAAACCAAATACCATACTTGTATACACCCTTGTTTTTTAATCAGTACACAAACTTTAAGGGGTGACTCAGCCCATCAACATGAACAACTTTTGATATGGGACCAATGTTGGGAACTCTAAAAAAAATTGACATACTCATACGAAAGTTTTCAGCTGATCAGACCAAATGTAAAGGCAATAATAATTATATAAAAAAATTCAGCATTGGTCCCATAACAAAAGTTGTTCATGTTGATGGGCTGAGTCACCTCGTGAAGTTTGTGTATTGAATTTAAAAGAAGGGTGTATAATATTACACGTGTCCTAACCTAAAGTCCCTTTCATAAGAAGCTATAAATTATGTAAACAAATGTTCAGGGGTTCGCAACATTTGGATGAAATAGAAAAAATAGTTGGTTTTTGTGTAAAAAAAGAAACCAAAGAAGAGATGGTTAGAAATATTTTTCCATAAAGGATGGAGGGAGTTGGCAGGTGAAGTAATTATTTGGTAACGTAAAAAATCTTTTGCCAGCATTGAGACTCAATAGCTAATAGAAAAAAAAACAATTTATAGTAAAAACTGTTACAGAAACTTTATTATAAATCATAAGACTCAATAGCTAATAAAAAAACAACTTATTGCAAAAACTGCTACAGAAACTTTCTTATATCTCAGAAATGCGCCAAATGTTTACATTCACGGAGTCGGACTCGTTCCTGTATCAAAAAACATTGAGCCACAGCGTTTTGTATCGTTAAAATATAACCCGACTATTAGAATTGGTCTTTAGTTTCGTATTACCCGTATAGTAATTTAAGTCAATTGTATTTGGTTAACTCATAATATTGTCGCTAGGTAACTCCAACTCAGTAGAAGTTTATTGATGTACTTAATTTATAGCTTCTCGTGGCGGGGAGTTTAATTGTTATGATAATCTCAAATTTTCTGAAATATTCAGTTATAGCCTTATATAATGACACTGAGTCTTGTTTTTATGGTTTTCTTTTTATCTGTGGTACTAATAATTTTGTTTCTTTTGTAGGTATATTAGAACCTACGTAAGTTTTGATATACCTACTTTACTTTTTACTCTTTCTATCCATCTTTGATTCATCATCAGAGTTTTTTAGACTTCCCTGCAGTAGCATGACCCTCTCTGTACTACCTCAGCTATATATTAGCCAGAGCAGTCAGAGGATTTGGCCTACACTTCATGCTGGCCAGACGGGTTGAATAAGTCTCTTTGATGTTATAAGCTTTATATAAGCTTTTTTATCTTGTGTTACTTAAGTCGCCTTCTACGCCATTCACGGTAAGACTTGGGGTTGTCCTATTCTACTCTGTCGGGGACCACACGGCATCTTTGATTAATAAATTAAAAAATATTAAATATCACGCACCCTCCATTGCAAAAGTCGGATGCAGGTGCACTCATAATTTTCAGTAATATTCATTTTTACCAAAGGTTCGTCTAAAAATAATCGCCATTGAAAATTCTAGAGTCTGAATGAATTTTGTGAAACGCTGGAAATTCCAAAACCTATGAGCGGACAATTGTTTTCTTTTCAAAAAAAATCAATGGAGCACTTTAAAAGATTCAATTTAGAAGAATATATTTTCGTACAATCGCCCGAATCCTTCGAGCAACACGGCCTCCGTACCGGACGGAGGGAGTGGGCAAAGCGACAATTTACTATTACAATTTTTCTGGCGTTTTTTGCGGGGGGAAATGTGCACACAAGTTTAGTTCCGCACACCTACATACAAAACTTAAACTGTCACTTGATAGTAATTATGACATTGTCACAAAAAATGACATAAAAAAGAAACAATAATTTGTGTACAGATGAGTCACACACAACACAACTAACACATAGACATGCATATGCCTAATTTGACGAGCTCCGTGGCGCAGCGGTCAACACGCCTGCCTGCGACACGGATGGTCCCGGGTTCGATCCCCGGTCAGGTTAAGATGGAAAACGATCTTTTTCAGATTGACCTGGGTCTTGGATGTTTATCTATATATATTTCTTATAAAATATAGTATCGTCGAGCTCCGTGGCGCAGCGGTCAACACGCCAGCCTGCGACACGGGGGTCCCGGGTTCGATCCCCGGTCAGGTCATGATGGAAAACGATCTTTTTCAGAGTGACCTGGGTCTTGGATGTTTATCTATAATAAGTATATGTTATAAAATATAGCATCGTTGAGTTAGTATCCTGCGACACAAGTTCACAACTTACTGTGGGGCTAGCTCAATTTGTGTGATATGTCCCTATATATAAAAAAAAAAAAAAAAGTATCCCATAACACAAGTCTTGCTTAAGAACTTACTTTGGGGCTAGCTCAATCTGTGTGATTTGTCCGTATATATTTATTATTATTTATTTATTATTTGGCATGTACCTTGATAGAGTAACGCAGCGTATGGCTACTTCCTTCCGTGTTGCTCGAAGCCCGAATCAGATAATAATCGTTTGACATTACAATCTGATTATTGTTGTGGTTTCCCTTTTACGTCACGTCTGTCTTCTTTCAATACATTTGCTTCTTCTTCTTCTGTTTTCTATTATGGCTTCCACCGAAATTTCAGTGATTCTGCCAATGTCCTGTATTATGAGATACTAAGTATCGGTGTTGTACGGTAAAGTTTTTCCAAGTAGCATCAAAGATGGCGTATGTTCTTTGATGCCTTGTGGTAGCTTCTGGCGGCAAATCTATACGATTCCATTTATCAGTCCAGTTTACCGTCCTTGTATCATAATACCCTTTAACTTTTATTTATAAATATTCTGTTGCTTGAATTCAGTCTCATCATTCTCGGCTGCTCTGAAATGAAAATATTAGTATCTAGGAAGAAAAAAACTAATATTGTGTCTTTTTCTTTTCCAGGACTCTTCTTAGATATCTTCTACAGCAAAGGCAAAGCCCCACCGAAGCGCGCCGCGCAGAAATGATCCAGAGTAGTGCGGAAGTACCTATAGCAGATGCATCTTGACCATTAGTGTGAGAGACACTCGTTTTATACTTTTGCATTAGCTATGTATAATCTTAGTATGTAAGTATACATGTGACACATTATTTGACACTGACCGGAACGGCAAAATATTATATATTATTATAAGCGTATGAAATTTCTATTGTAACGCTCAACTACACCGTTACAGCGTGGTAAGTAGGATAATATTTATTTTTAAGTCATGCCTTGTCAATGCATTTTGTATTGGCAAGTTTGACTTTAACGTATATTTTTAAATGAAATTAAATATGTATATTTATTAAATTAAACATGGTACAAACAGGTTTTAATGATTGATTATGTTTTCTTTACATGAAAAGAATTTTTTTATTCAAATTGGATATCATGTATAGCTTTTTTGTTGCATGTTTCGCCAGATATATTTTACATGCCATATATTTGGCCTATTATTTGGAATTTATTAAATTGATAAAATTTTAACCTAAGTAAAATTTAAAATTACTAAAAAGCAAAATACAAAAAATATACGAATTGAATGAATTTAAAACATTTTTATTTATTTTAAGTACATCTTAAGAACACATCTTTTAGACCATAAATTTCTGTTCTATATTGCCGAGTGGGATCGGTGTACACTTATTGAATGAGCTATGCGCAAATTTGAAATTATTTGTTTTCGTATACAGAGTTTAAGTGAATACGCATACGCTGGAACGAATTCTTTTTTAATGTGCATTTAACTTTCGCAAAGTTATTATTTTCCAAGCGAATGTACAAAACAGAGATTTTGAAAACGTTAGATAATTTGTCAAGAGTGATTGATTATTCTCCGTTTCCCTGTTGCTCTGGGACATTTTTAGTAAATATCATTTTGTGAATTTAAATATGTCTTTTCTGTGCAATTTAGCATAGTTATATTTCGAATGAAATTGGTATCCTTCTTTCAATGTTAGAATTTCAGTGCTTTAAGGGTTTTGTATGTAACCTACAGTCGAAGGTAAGAAAGATGTAAAAGTAAAACCGAGGAGAAACTTTTTCGAGCAAATCAAAAATAAATGGGGTTTGGTTCTCCTGTCTGAAACTAATTTAACCTTTATAGGGTCGGGAAGAAAAAATGCTTTGCATTATTCATCCTGCCACAGGAGAGTAGAGTTTCAAATTAATGTAGGGTTTGAACCCACTAAAAACTCCCCGGTGTTACGCCTCTGCTACTTTTGCTGGGGCTACGTGGTACTCTCGCTCCACGGCCCCGGCGGCGGCTATATTGCGGCCTCGGCTCACTCTCGGGCCCTTCTTTTGTCGAGAAAGTTTAAAGCGGCCTTTTTAAAATTTAAAATCAATATAATTTTTAAACAAATATAACCACATCGACTCGAAAAGAAGAAGAAGAGCGGCCTGCGGGGCACCATCGGTCTTCAATGGGGAACTTGCATAAATAATAAATTTTGAAGTGTGCCTGATTATCAGTAATCGGAATAGGTACATTGATTCGGGATATGGACATATCTCTAGAATTTTGAAAATCTTAAGAGTAAAATGTGTGTAGAATGAAGAATAATTATATCCAAATAAGCAAATGGCATAACAAATTTAAAACTTAACAAGAGAGACATAACAGGATGCAAGAAATAAACACACTGAACCAACTCAAAATATTCTCCTATAATTACTCCTATTAAATATATATATTTAAACTTTATTTTATTCTCTGCACACACAACACAAGGCAACAATAAATAAAATAATGAATGGCTCAGTGACTAGGTATAGACACATAAAAGTAGCATTCAGTTCATTACTCGATTTATGTATAAATAAAAATCAATCGTAAATAATTTATTGTGTGCAAGTACCCCATTCTACCCGCTAGGGTAGACATGTCGAGACACTGACACGCCTTCTACCCAAGAGCCATGACACGCCTTCTACCCGAGGGCCATTCTTTATCAAGTGACCGGATCCCTAATCTAACCTACCGTTACTCTAAGGGAGAACAGCTGAACAATTGTTATATCCATCTCATTTGGCGAACGAACTTACGGCCCACCTGCTTGCATATTTGCTGGCTTTTGACAAATACGGTGTAGAACGTTTTGATTATATCACTTCAACATCCATTACGGCTTATGTATGATTGATTTTTTTTTATTTCCGACTAGCATTTTCCCCGGCTTCGCCCGTGGTACATATAGATTTTTCTCCGTAAGAACCATCCTCGTACTTCAAGTAATATTCTAAAAAAAGAATTAGTGAAATCGGTTCATTTGCTCTCAAGATTTGCGCATACCAACACATTTAGCGATTCATTTTTATATCATAGACTAGTAATTTTCCCGCGAATTCGTTCGCGTAAATTATAGCCTATCGCTGATAAATTATATGATAAATTAGCTCTCTGTAGGTAAAAGAATTTCAAATATCGGTCCATAAGTTTCGGCTATTCAATGCAAACAAACGTACAATCAAATCTTTCCTCATCATCATCATCATCATCATCATCAGGTCCTATTTAGTGTCCACTGCAGGAGCACGACCCTCTCTGTACTACCTAGAGCCATATATTTATTAGCGTGAGCAGTCAGGGGCCTACTATGGCCTACACTCTCCACGCTGGCCAGACGGATTGGAGAGGTCTCTGTGATTAATCTTTCCTCATTATAATATTATTATATAGGTATAATAAACCGTAATGGATGTTGAAGTTTGTTGAAGTTGAATACTGTCGAAAGTTATCAAATAGGCCTGATAATGTGACCAATTTAATTAAAAATATGATAGGCGCCGTGAAATATGGACTATGCTTAATATTGCGTCTCTTTTACTGAATCATCATCATCATTATCAGGTCTTTCTAGTCTCCACTGCAGGAGCACGACCCTCTCTGTACTACCAGAGCCATATACTAGCCTGAGTAGTCAGAGGATTTGGCCTACACTCTCCACGCTGGCCAGATGGGTTGGAGGTCTCTTTGATGTTAATAAGCTTTGTTTAGCTTGTGTTTCCTTAGTCACCTTTTATTACATCCACGGGATAACTTGGAGTGGTCCTATTTTACTCTGCCGGGAACCACACGGCATAAATTTACATTTTACTAAATGATTGTGTTAAATTTTCTGTGATGAATATTTAATTTCAAATACCACAAAACGATTGTATTCACAAATATTTCTAAATTTTTCGCGATTGTTACACATTTAAATGGAATTATTTTTGACACGGTTTTATGGCATTATGTTTAGAACACTTTACAATGTTCTGCTGACATGAACTTTAAAAAGCAATTTTATTTAAATTAAAACCCCGACCACATTCCAGTATATTAAGAAGGCCATTATAGTCGCCGTTTTAGACTAGAAACATGTTATGTAAGTAGAACTAATTGTTTTAGGTAAGTATAAAGAAATTTTACTTAGTATATTGAAAGTCTTTCCAAAGTATAGTTTATATTCATGTAAAATACAGTTTTTATGTATTAATATCTTGCTTTTACATATATCAGTTTACATTTGTTAAATACCTTTTACTTTAATTACATTAGAAGATGTACACTAAAGACGGGTTGCTTCTACGCTATAATTTGTTCTTATTATGTTTTCCGTTATTTATTGCTCGCTATATCAAGTTTGCTGTACAATACATGTAATTCACAAAGACAAGCGTTTACTTGTGATGTATATGTGTCACAGTGTGTGTAATTAAAGATTGGGTATATATGGCAAAACATTGGTTTGCTAACTATCCCCAACATAAATGTTTACAATTTATTACCACTATGACTGGATTCGTGATGTGTAAATCATATACTTATTAAAATTAAGTACCTTTTACTTAATTATTTCCGCTGACTTTTCTATTGAGTTACATCTACTTGGTAGTAACGAGATTCGTGCTATGTCCTGTTAATATTAATAATTAATGTGTTTGAAGCCGAAAGTTTAGGAAAGAATATATCATATTCTGTTTTGTTATATTTAGATATGCTGACAGTACTTTATTTATGGTTATGGGCGCCATGGAACAGAGAGCAATGTGCCGTCGCTTTCAATACTAACTGAAAAAATTGATTGTACTGTTCATATATGGAAGGTATATGAGATCTGGGAAAAAATAATTTTGTATTTTGTGTGTGTAAAATATCTTCGGTTATGCTGTATATATATATATCTGGCAGAATTATATACCATTTGATTGGTACAATTTTCAAGAATTTTATAGAAATGTACAAAATATTTTCCCCCCGTTTTCAACCGTAATATTATCTGTTTAAAAGAAATTTTAACGTTAATTTACAAAATAGGAAACCATGCAAAATACGCTGAAATTAAATTAGGTGTTTATAGAAATATTGCAGTCCTAATAAGTATAGCACGAAGTTGGTTTAAGCTTTTCTGTCTGAGAATATCGATGTCAAGGTTACATATCTTTTGTATAGACGGATGCAATCTTCATACAAAATAAGTAATTATTTTTTCCCCAACCTAATATAATTTAATGAACCTTATGATAACCACATAAGGTTGAAATTACATAATTTTAATGTTAAGAAACAGTGATAGAAATCCTACATTGGTATGATTAAGCGAATGGAAATACTGGAATTGAAAGTAGCAATAAGCTATAGTATATTCAATGTTGAGCAGTAAATACCACCGTAGATTGTGATATAGCGTTTAAATGAACGCCTTTTAAGTGTTACGTACAGTGGTAGGATCTTTTGGCACGTGGCCATATCGGAACTTAACGCTGCCATTGCCGTCATCTTGTAAAGCGTCACTTTTGGAAGATAGCTCGAATGGAGAACTTGCATGAGAAGACATTTTGAAAACTATTTCTGATTATATAAGCATCTAGCTGGAAAAATCTGTTAAGGACACTTTCAGTCCGATATCGATACATTAACTTTGGTTAAGATTGGTTAGAAAAGTCCGTTCCAAAAATATGAAAATTTCAAAAATCTTATATTACCTCTTTAAATTTATATATTTTTTTGTTATGAAGCCATTTCCCTAAACGCAATATTTAACATAGCTGACAAACAAAGTCCTCACAACACGCATACAAATTGCTAAAGGAGTGACGTCACTAGTCAGTTGTTTTTTTCTTAGGGACGTTTAGGCCGAGACGAAAAATTTGAATTTTCAAACCCTTATATCTCAAAGAGCTTTCGGGTTATCAAGATGATTTTTTCACTGTTATTTCTATTTTTGAGAGCTCTTTTCATAGGACAATAAAAATAAAATGTGTGCAAGTTCCGCATTGATGTTTGTTGTGGATATTTCGTGCTTTTAATTATATTTATATAAATAAGAATATCTTGTTAGTTGCTAGTCCTAATTACACTTGTAATTACTAACAGCGCCCCATTTCAATGTCATCCCAATGTCAAATGTCTTGATTTTTGTCGCACTGTACCTAAGCAGATTTTTGTATACTTTGCCTTGTAAGCAAATATAAAAGAATAACCTCAGAGAATAATATCACTGCTCTTTGTTGAAATATTTTCCTTTATATTTATCATGTTTTAACCTTGTACGAGCTAATACTTGGAACTACCCTCCAATTTTCGTTTAATTCAGTGTATATCTCATAATTATGTGAGCGTATAGTTTTTATTATGAGTAAATAAACATTTTATAACCCGAACCTGGCAATATTTTAAGAAATTAGAATCTCTAATAGAATATACATAAAAATTGAGAAAAAAATTAATTTGGCCATTCAGATAAAATTTTCGTCCTGAATGGTGTTGCAATATTGCAATTTTTTATTCTATTAGATGTTTTCGACATTAAAATTTGCCAGAAAATTGGTAAAAAACTTCGAGCAACACGGAAGGGAGTAGCCATACGCTGCATTCCCCTCTGACAAGGTACAAGCAAAATTAGGCATATGCATGTCTATGTGTTAGTTGCGTGTGACTCATCTGTACACAAATTATTTTTTCTTTTTTATGTCATTTTTTGTGACAATGTCATATTTACTATCAAGTGACAGTTTAAGTTTTGTATGTAGGTGTGCGGAACTAAACTTGTGTGCACATTTCCCCCCGCAAAAAACGCCAGAAAAATTGTCATAGTAAATTGTCGCTTTGCCCACTCCCTCCGTCCGGTACGGAGGCCGTGTTGCTCGAAGGTAAAAAATGAAAAAAAAAAATTGACTTTCAGATAAATTTTCCCTCCTCATTGGTGTTGCAATATTGCAATATTTTTTTTGTTTTTCACCTTTTTTTCTTGCGTGTCTTTAATTCTATTAGATGTTTTCGACATTAAAATTTGTCAGTTGGTTCATTTTCACCCTGTATGTTAACTATTAAAAGCAGGGTACCATTTGTTGTGGTTTGACTAGTTATTTGATGCGACTTTGTGCCCACTTTCAACCTACTCTCACCCGCGGCTCCGATCGCGTGAATGTAAGTTCTTTGGAAACAGTACCTAACCTCGTGATGAATTGTATGTCTCCGTATTTTACAAAATAATCTTTTTATTTATAACATATTGAATAAAAAAATCCTTTTCATTTTATAAAGATTTTATACGTACATACATGGATCTAAGAATAATCAGGATATGCCCTTGGAAAATGTAACAGTGACGCACATAAAAATCCCTACACTCGTGTCGCGACACTAGCGCACGCACACATCGGCACAAAAATCCCTACACTTTTCCCCGGTCGAACGAAATGTCAAATTTCCCAAATGTCAAATACATGCTCCACACATGTGACTTGATGTGACGTAAGTAATGCTTCACTTTTGATGTGTCTAATGCCGGGTCCATATTATTCCTAGGTCCATACGTACATACAAGTTGGGTTATGCTGTTACTTTGAAATCAACATTTTAAGACAAAACGCTCAAACCAAAACGATCGTTTTAAAGATTGAAAGAACCTTAAGTTTTAAAAATAACTACTGTCTCATTTTTATTAGCATATGTCATTTTGTTTAAACATAGATTAAAAAAATCTTAAATATCATAATTTTATGTGCAAAGATATGACAAACTTGCTCTCAAAAATACCATTCCATAGTGTTTAAGTTATATAACGTATGTATAACTAATATTGAATGTTGTGTCATATGTATGTCAGTATATCGAGCTTAATATAATTGTCCTATAAACACTATAAGTCATTCTATCATTATCATCACTAGATATTATAAAACAAAGTCCTCCGCGGCGTCTTTTCGCAATAAAACAAAAAGTACTGCATGTGTTTTCATGCGGTTTTCAGCGATAGATAGATTGATTCATGAGGAAGATTTATAAGTATCAGACATTTGCGGGCGCAGCCGAAGAGGTCTGTTTTGTTTTCTATAAAGGTTGGCTCACACCGAGGCGTTGCGATGCGCGGCTCATTTATAGGTTGCATAGCATTATATTAGAGTACTATCTATTTACATATTTAGTTTTAAATAGTCTGCGGTTGTGAAATGAATTTTCCCGTTATAATTTAACTTCAGACCAGTCTCAGTCAGATTCAGAGACTCGGTAAACGATCGTACATGCAAAATGTTAAAAATTATATTTTTCAAAATATTAAGCCAGGCAAAATAAATAAAGGAAATGCTGGAATCTGGAAAAAGGAAATTTTTTTTGCTCCCGGCGTTTTTCCCAAAGGCAAAGTTGTTTTTTTTTAACGGGCTGGTTGGATGATTTTAAGGACAGGGGCGATTAAAACTCTGTTTATTTCACGCATACCTGCATGCAATATCAAGTACAGAATAAGATTTAATAATTCCATCTGATATAGGAGTAAAATAACTAGTAAAAGAACTAGGTGGCGTTAGCGACGCTGATCCAAACCTTATAAATCTCGTCTAACGGGATTGCAGCTATGAGAAAGATGCACATTGCTTCGTTGTCTTTCGCCTCGGTGTGAACTATGATACTTTTCGATTTTGCACAAAGGAAAGTCGGTATTTGGTTTTAAAAGATTGATCATTTAAGTTTTTGTGTCACAAAATTACTTGTTTTACAGTTAAGGCACTTACACCAGCCAACTAGGGCCACCCCTGGTTTGATTTCTTTTACTACTAAATAAGATCAAATTGAGAAAACCGTTGAAAAAAAAAAATTGTACTGCTTTTTATTATTTTACATTAGGTAAATCAAGAGAACTACTCATTAACGCCAAAAGCGGCCACTCTCAATCTGAAATGAAAATATTGATGAAAAGTTCTACTAAAAATACTACACTTTACTAGTGAAGTATCTACATATATTTTTTTAATTTGTTCTTATTATGGAGAACAAGAATTAAATAACGGGTGTCGCTAGTTTCGCTGATGTAAGCCTCTTAAATAAATGTATGATTGATTCTGGCAACTCTTTGTATGTAAGCGTCTCGCCACACTGGTAAATATTGCCGTATTTGGTCTCCAATATGGTCACAGATTTCATATTTACTTTCGGTATGATTTTAAGCTTTCGCGGTTAAAATCATTGTTATTATCACTACGAGACGTATCGCGGTTCTTTTTGAGAATAGTCAGTATACCTACATATTTCCTTGTTGTTATTGAGGGTTTCCTGAAATACTCACCACTAGATGTCAGCACTGAGGTGTTAACGTTGCTAAGTCTCTGTCACTAGTACATATATCTCCATGGTCTTCTTCTTCTTCTTCTGTTTTATATTATGGCTTCCACCGAGATTTCAGTGATTCTGCCATTTTCCAGTATAATGAGATACTAAGTATCGGTGTTTTACGGTAAAGTTTTATCAAGTACTCGTAGCATCAAAGATGGCCTATGTTTTTTGATGCCTCGTGGGAGCTTCTGGTGGCAAATCTATATGAGTCCATTTATCAGTCCTCTTTAACTATTTCACAAATTGTTCATGAGCATGGTCATTTATAACACCAAACCACCCCAATTTTATATTATAACTAGCTTTTGCCCGCGGCTTCGCTCGCGTTAAGAAGTAGAATTGTTCAAAATCCTTTCTTAGCGGATGCCTACATCATAACATCTACCTGCATGCCAAATTTCAGCCCGATCCGTCTAGTGGTTTGGGCTGCGCGTTGATAGATCACTATGTCAGTCAGTCAGTCACCTTTGAGTTATATATATTTAGAAGTCCACTTAAATCAATTTGCCAAATTGTCTAAGGCAAACTTCAAGTGCACCCTTTGACTTCCCACCACAAACTCCATCTCCATGGTCTCTGTCATTGGATTATATTTGACAAGCAGCAACCATAGACACGAGTTTTTTGTGGTCAGTCAAGTGGTACAGTTGGGGTTGCCTTAGACGATTTTACAAATCGATTTTAGTGAACTTTTTAATATGAAATCGATTTTAGTGGACTCTACTCGTATAATATGAAAATGGTGTAGTTTGATGATATAAATGCTCGTGTTCATGAACAATTTGTAAAATACACTGTTATATGGACTCGTATAGATTTGGCAGCAGAAGCTCCCACGAGGCTACCAAAGAACATACGCCATCTTTGATGCCACTTATTAAAAACCATACTGTACAAAACCGATACTTAGTATCTCATTTAACTGGTCATTGGCAAAATCACTGAACTCGGTCATCATCATTTCGTGTAGGTGACACGGTCAATCGACCAAGAACTCGGTGGAAGCCACAATATAAAAGAACAAAGAAAGAAAGAAACAATAAGAGTTTTCAGAATTGATTTTTCCCCCAGGTGACGGTACTGTGTCGAGAGGTCGAGCTGTCAAAATCCACCAATGATGAATTAAACATGATTGGGTTTTTTTTGGTGGGAAGTCAAGGGGTACAGTGTTCTTTTGCCTTAGACGATTTTGCAAATTGATGTTATCGGACTTTATAATATGAAATTTATGTAGTTAGGTGTTACGTGCCCAAGAACAATTTTTGAAATCGTTAAAGTAGACTGTTATATGTACTCGTATAGATTTGTCACCAGGAGCTCCCACAAGGCTACCAAAGAATATACGCCATCTTTGATGCCACATACATACACATAAGAAGATATCACTAGTTACTTACTACTATCAGACGACCGACTGCCTATATTTTCTCTATAGTACATTTGTTTTGGTACTTCTTCTGTTTTATATTATGGCTTCCACCGAAATTTCAGTGATTCTGCCAATGTCCAGTATAATGAGATACTAAGTATCGGTGTTTTACGGTAAAGTTGTAACAAGTAGCATCAAAGATGGCGTATGTTCTTTGATGCCTCGTGGTCGGGAGGTTATGGTGACAAGTCTATAGGAGTCCATATAACAGTCCACTTTAACTATTTCACAAATTGTTCATGAGCACGAGCATTTTTAACACCCAACTACACCAATTTCATATTATAAAGTCCACTTTAATCAATTTGCAAAAACGGCCAAGGCAAACTTCAACTGTACCCCTTGACTTCCCACCACAAACTCCGTTTTGGTACTTAAAGAAGTGTTAACAATCTCGATACGTCTTTTTAATGAAACATATATTTTATACATCAAAATATTTACATTTTACTCGAATTATATATGAAATTACATTTGATATCACTTTCTTGTTAAAGCGTAAAGATTTTGAAGATCATAGTCAAATATTGGAGTGAGGGTGAAGATGTTCTTTAATACAGTTTATATGTCGCAGTCATCTGGTTGAATCTGCTATTTGATTAAATGACTAGCGCGTTCATTGAATGACCACGTTTAATTGGATGACTAGGCCAATCGTTGATTGAACAAGCGTCGCTCAACGTCCAACTAGTTAGCGGGTTGTAACATAGCCCTTTGAACATAGCGGACATAAAACCAGTCAGGTGATTCAAATTTAGTTCATTTTTTACCACTGCGGCGCTAGTAGTCACCAAAACAAATATGGCGTCAAACAGCTCGAACAGATGGCACGATGTTGATATTTTTTTCGATTAAATTTACTTAAAAGTGCGTTATTTGAAATAAAATAGTATGACATTATGGATTTACCTTTTATAACGCCGCCGCCGGCTACTTTAAATACTAAGAAAAATGAAATCATGCTACCACCAAATATTACAAAGTCGGCTAAGATTCAACGACTTCGCTAAATGACATTCATTCAGTCAAGACGTTGAACGTTGAACGAACGACTTGACGAGCTGTCCTTCAGTCATTCAATTGAACGTCGCCATTCAATGAACGCGCTAGTCATTCAATCAAATAGCAAATTCAACCAGATGACTGCGACATATACATATATTTGGTGGCCACAAATGCAAACTCAATTGACGTTCTTTGCCCTAATATTCATAAAGGTAGTTTTTCAGCTATGGTAACTTATTCTACGTATTCAGAAAGATTCAACCTTGACCCTTGCTAGGCACAAGCGTTGTCTAGCTTTTATACAAATCTGTGATCCCAATCATTCTATATTTTTAAACAGTCAATTTTAAAATGTACGTAGTGAGGTCTGTAACTTTGGAATTGAGATGAACTTACCTATACAAGGTTCCAACATCGAAAGAAAATTAAATTGTGATAAAAAGATAATATCAAAGGCTGTATTTTACTGTATCTATATTTTGTATCCCTTTAGTATCTGGAAAGGATAGCTGATATGTGTAAGTACCAATCTGGATAGAGTTAGAAAATATAATGCTGGCTTGATATTTAACAACCTGTTATTTCGTTTCACCGGTTTTAGTAAATATTGTTTTCAATTGTTGATCGTTGTCTATTTAAAAATGTATGTGTCTATTTAATCCGTATTTGTTTTAAGTGAATATAGTTTATTAAGGACGACGATATCGCTCTTGTAAGGTGATAAATCATCACCGACGATAAAAAATCGGTGATGATTCATCACCGTCAAGACAGTTATATTTTTTGTCTTCCAAACTTCTGTCTTAGAGGCCATCCATAAATGACGTGAGGGGGAGAGAAGTGATAAAGTAAAAATGTAACGGGGGAGAGAAGTGATAAAGTAAAGATGTAACGACATCTCACCACGTTGGTGGATAAATTCCTAACATCACCTCTCGTGCTTAATGGATGCCCCTTATTAAAAAATGCGGACTAAAGTCTTTATAGTACTTTTTAACCATTAACCGCCGATGAGCTATAATAAATGAAAAACGTTAAATTGATAATGACTTATATTGGAGATAATAGCTCTTAAGAGTCGCCTGGACGCGCATGTCTCCATACCAACGGACAAAGGGAAATGTGGCAGTATTTGATAATTTTGGAGTAAAATTAAGCATCCAATCAGTTAATCTTATTACTTACTTACTAATCTACGTACTATACTTATTAATCTACGTACGTTCCCATACAGTTTGGTTAAATTATCAATAGTTTCAGAATTATACGCCTCTCAAGATTTCCATACAAAGTTGAAAAGGCTTGTAATTCTCAAACCATTGGTATTTTAACCAAGCTGTATAGGAACGTACGTAGATTATAATGAGATTAATTGATTAAATGCTTAATTTTACTCCAAAATTATCAAATATTGCCACAATTCTCTTTTTCCGTTTGTATGGAGACATGCGCGTCCAGGCGACTCTTAACAGCACACGTAGCATGGCGCGACGCCGTTTATATCGCGCGGTAAACTATTGACATCTCGCTCTTTCATGTGACGGAAAATGAGATGATGATAGTCGACAAACGTTGGCGTGCGTGCCATGCTGCGGGGGCGCGGGGGCAGGTACTAATTTTGTCCTTGTTTTATAATCGGTCGTTTAGTGAATATGTCTAGCTACTTTTAAAAGTGGTTATTGTGATTTATTTATTTCATGACAATATACGATTATTGGTTCGGGCATTGCCCGCTCATATGGGAGACCTGAGCCCAACATAATGTAAATGGCGTGCCCCAAAAATGTGTTTATTATTTATACAAATTAGGTATGAACGAATATTCATACATGTATGGTTACATACGCACTTAAAATAATTGACAATCTTAATGTAAATCAATGTAAGTTTAAATAAATGTTACATAATACACTTTGATTTATTGCCTACCCAAAGATCATATAATATCATCATCATTTCAGCCACAAGAAGTCCACTGCTGGGCATAGGCCTCTCCTAAGGATTTCCAAAATGACCGTTTGGAAGCGGCCTGCATCCAGCATTGTAACTGAAGCACGGCCCATGTTTCAATCGAATCAAAGGCCTTCTCATAGTCTACAAACGTTAAGCATACTGGCCGGTTATACTGTCTGATCTTCTGAGTAACCTGCCGCAGCGTGAACCGGCTTGTTCGGGAGGCTGGAAGCCTGTTGGTAAGACGATTCGAGATCATCCTCGAAAACAGCTTATAGACGAGGCTCAGGAGCGCGATGGCTCTTTAGTTCTTTAATTGGGTATTGTCACCCTTTTTGAAGAACAGCACCACAGCGCCCCCATGCCATGCCTCAGGCGTCACACCCCCGAACAAGACGGAATTAAAGAGCCTCTGAAGGACTTTTAGTACTGGCGTTCCGCCCGCTTTCAGAAGCTCGGCTGTTCCGTCCTCGCCCGTCGCCTTGTTTTTTAGCTGCAATCTCAGAACTGCGATCAAGTTAACTGGGATATGGACAACGGAGGAGATATGTATCTGACTAAACTAGTAAGTCACAATATTTGTAGTAGGAAAGCGCTGGATATAGGTCCTTCCATTCCAGTCGATCGTATTGGACATCCTTGGAAGCCTACATCCAAAGGCGGACGTTTTGCGGCTTAAAAGATGAAAAATTAGTACATATTACATTATAGACAGAACATAAGTCCCGAAAAGCGGCGAGAGAAGCGCGGGGTATGAACAGCCCGCCACGGAACTGGCTCGGTCGAGAGGGCTGTCTATATAGTGTTCGTATCTCGCACGACTCGCACCGCAGGCACGAAGTGAAATCAAAACGTTTATTCAGAAAATAGGCCCTTGCAGGCACTTTTTCACCTCATATCATATTTAAAATTATCTTATTAGATAATGTGTATTTATTAATTGTTCAAAAGCTACAGACTACTAGCGTTTCGGAACCGACCACTGCAGAGAAGAAACGCCGAAAGAAACTATTATCAACAGTTTTGGTCGCCTACTCGCCTGAAGGGCTTTATATGATTACGAATATTTATTCCTTATTGTCTTTTTCTTTCTTTTCTTTTTTCTTTCTTTTTTCTGTTTTCATGTTACAATTTCAATATACATAGATTTATTATTTTTGGTGATAGTGAGTACTTACGAGTTGTTAACCCTACGCCTTCGAGCAACACGGAAGGGAGTAGCCATACGCTGCATTCCCCTCTGTCAAGGTACAAGCAAAATTAGGCATATGCATGTCTATGTGTTAGTTGTGTGACTCATCTGTACACAAATTATTTTTTCTTTTTTATGTCATTTTTTGTGACAATGTCATAATTACTATCAATTGACAGTTTAAGTTTTGTATGTAGGTGTGCGGAACTAAACTTGTGTGCACATTTCCCCCCGCAAAAAACGCCAGAAAAATTGTCATAGTAAATTGTCGCTTTGCCCACTCCCTCCGTCCGGTACGGAGGCCGTGTTGCTCGAAGCCCTACGCGCATGACCCAGCGCAACGTCACCGGTGCTCGAACTCACACGTACAGGGAGTGTCGCCGCTGTGACATGGCCATAATCGCAACATAACGCTGCAATGGGAGATAATACTGCAATGTTCTCCCGCCAGAGGGCAGCATTAGCAAAGACAGTAAACAAATGTTTGACATTGACAAGTATGTCAAACTTGCAATAAATTGCCTTTATTTTACATCCGAATACGCAGATTAATTGCATTTTTATATTTTAATACTTATAGGAGTATTTTAAAATCAAATTAATAAAGGATTAATGTATAATTTCACAAATTAATTGCGACTTTGACACTGACATGTACATACTTGTCAGTGTCAAACCTTTTTTACTGTATGTGCTAGTGGCGCACTCTGGCGGCACAGCTTTCAGTAATATCTCCTATTGTCGTCATCTTGTAAAGCGTCACTTTTGGAAGTTAGCTCAAATTGATGTTTGTTGCGGATATTTCGTGCTTTTAATTCTAGGTAGTTATAAACCTAAGAATATTTGGTTTACTGATAGTCCTAATTACACTTTAAATTACCTACACACAGCAGTCCCCCCCATTTCAATGTTATCCAAGTGCCAAATGATTGTCGCACTGTACATACAATCACGTCTTTATCCCTTGCGAGGTAGACAGAGCCCAAGGTCATAAAACCTAAAGGCCATTTTCAGCATGTTAGTGGGCGTTAAGGTGAAAAGCGGAATCAAAATAGTGATGGGTTGCTAGCCGTATCGCCTAATGACGTGATTCCTTATATTTCTTTAACCGGGTTTTACGGTTTGGGAAGAACATCAGCCTGGTATATTTTGTTTTTCATCATCTCCCAAACCAGCATGGAAGAATAGAAGAGGCCCATGGCCTAGTGGGCGTGAGCATTATTAGGGCTTCCGCATGTTAATGCAACCCCGGGCCTAGTCTCCACTTGGATGGGTGACCACAAGTGGCATAAAAATATCTCGAGCCCCTCCGTGCTTCGGAAGGCACGTTAAGCCGATGGTCCCAGCTGTCATCATTGATGGCAGTCGTTAAGCTATGTCTGATGCCTTTAGTCAGTTTAAAAAATCTGACACCAGTGTTGGCCACTTACCATACCACCATACCATAGACAAAAAACAAAATTAACTTTAGAGTATATTTGGAATAATCAAAGACGTTTCTTCAGACAACATTTATTAAACTTGGATTGAAGAAACACAATATAACTGTTACTACGACTACTACAACATTTGAACATTTATTAAACATCAATTATAAATTTAAAATGAAACGTATGTATAAAATAACAAAATTTAGGTATAGACCTAAGTATCGCAAAACCATAATAAATTACCAATCTTTATTTCTCTTAGTTTTACAGCTATTGCTATAACAATATCGATAACATATCGTGAACATTGACATTTAATCAGCGGTGGATTTACAAATTTGCCGCTAGTAGTCTATTCAAACTTGCCGCCCCTACTGAGTATTGAAATTCAATACGTTAGTTTAGTTCACAATCATATTAATTACATTTAGTTATTCAGAAATTGCTACTTTATGATGTGTTCTATCGTCCTCATTAAATAAATAAATAATAAAAATAAAAATAAAAATTGTTTATTTCAGATTACATAGATCCATACAAATTTCATACCACATAAATACAATATATTAAAAAATTACAAAATAAATTAAAATTACAAAATAAATTAAATTACAATAAAAATTATAAAAAAATTATAAAAGTTATAAAAGAGTGCGCCTTTCTGTGATGACTCTTCTGATAAAACAGGTCCACAGAGGCGATGTATATCGGTCAGCTAATGTTTTTAGGATGCTGTTGGAACTGCTTCTCACTCTTGAAATTAATGAGCTCGTTTTTTTGCGTATTAATGCAGCAAATCCATCAATTTGATATTCCGCAAACATCGCCGACGCGCTACAAAAGCGAGGCAGTCCCAACATCATCCGAAAAACATTGTTATATTGGACGCGTAAAGTGTCCAAGGAACTTTTATTATATTTGACCCACAGACTACCCGTGTACATACTCGTGCAATATGCTTTGAACAGAGTGGTTTTCACGTCCTCGGAACAGCGAGAAAACCTGCGAGCCAACATGTTCCCTCTGACCGCTAACGCCCTACGCTCTCTTTCGATGTCTGAGTCGTCTTTAAGGTCATCGGCAATAATATGTCCAAGGTATTTAAATTTTGACACTCGTTTTATGTTCTTGCCATTCAGGGTAATATCAAGGTTATTCTCTGGACATTTGCCTAAGGCCTTAAAGACCATATACTCCGACTTTTTTACATTATATACGAGCCCATGCTCGGCAGCATAAGTCTCGCACACTTTCAGCATCTCGTTAAGGCCGCCCACTGTTGGACAGAGCAGAGCCATATCATCGGCATAACTAATATTATTGATAGCCACTCCATCAATTCGACATCCGACATGCATACTGCTTAGCTGGACAATAAGGTCGTTTATATAAATGTTGAAGAGTGTGGGAGACGTTAAACCTCCTTGTCTCACTCCACTCTCCAACCCATAAGCCTCTGAGAGATGATCAGCCCATTTCACTCTATTGCTTTGGTTTGCGTACCAGACTTTAAATAAATTGACGATCTCTACCGGTACACCTCTGCTCTCTAGCTTTGTCCACAGCTTGTTGTAAGACACAAGGTCAAAAGCTGTAGACAAATCCAAAAAGCAGCTGTACACCGGCGTCCCTCGATCTGTGTAGTATTGTACAGTGTGCTTAAGACTTACAATCGCGCTTTCAGTCGAAAGTCCAGACCGAAACCCAAACTGTGCGTCATGTACGTTACAAAATCCTTCCAAGTAAGTATTAAGCACACTGTCCAAAACCTTGGCAATAGTAGTCGCCAACGATATCGGACGATAATTTTTACTGTCTGTTACATCACCGGTTCTATTCTTCACAATGGGCACCACAATAGTCTTAAGCATCTCTGATGGTAGGTGAGAGTGACTGATGCACATCGTGAAGAACAGAGCCAAAACCCTGGGTAGGTGTACCCCCGCATGCTTAAGATGTTCTATACTAATCCCGTCATGGCCAGGAGATTTACCGCCACTCATGCTATTAAGGGCCTTCCTAACCTGCTCTGCGGTGATGTGAACCAGCTGTGCCCCATCGTTAAGCTTGTTGAGACTGAGTGGCGAAGGTCCCAGAGGCGAAACAACCCTAAAATTTTCTCGGAACATTTCAGCAATCGCCGCCGGTTCATTTTTTCCACCCACACTAGCTGGCAAACCAGGCTTAACATCCAATTTTTTAGTAGCTTTCCAAAAACGATCAAATTTCTTTTCAAATTTGTGTTTGGCCAATACATCCATTTAGCTGGTCTTGGTTCTGTAGACACCATTTTAAACGACTTTTAAACACTTTACGTGACTGATGCATCTGGTCAAAAATTTTACCTGTTTTAGGTCGATTATATAATAGCCACATCTGGTAGTTAAGCCTGGCCAGCCGGTGTGCCTCGTGAACATGCCGGTTCCAACCACAGATATGCCTGACATTGCGGCGCCGGTATTTTCGTTTATCGCAAGAATTCTTGGCCGCTTCACTTAAGGCGTGTACAATATCGTTATATAAACAATCCAGCACTAGCCGGTGTTCCCTTAAGTTACAAGTTCCGCGACTGCAATGTGTAAACTCAACGGGGAAATCAATGTCACGCATAGCACTGTTGCATAAACCATGGTATTTGTCTATTTGTGCCTCGTCCCGTTCTCCCCATATAACTGTGTTTTGCTTCAGTTTAGGTGCAGATAGTTTAGGTCGTACTATGCCAAGATCGCACTTAATTAACAAGGGTAGGTGGTCTGATACAAATACATCCTCTAAAACCTCACATTCTACCACAGTCTGCCAGGCTGAGTCTGAGACTACGCAGTGGTCCAACCATCGTCTGCAGCCATGGGCTGCGCTAACGTATGTGTATGTATTACTGTCTATGCCTAACTTTTCTACATCGGATAAAACCCAACTTTGGTCCAAGCAGAAACTACTTAGTTCTTTGTAGAACAATTCGTGAGGGTGAGCATTGAAATCCCCTAACATGAAAACACTCTCAACATTTTCACTCTCAATGATTGCACCTATTTCACCCAGCACCTCAGTAAACACAGGTAAATTAGGTTTTGAGTCGGTCGGCATGTAAACAGAAAACACTAAAATTGCTCGCTGTTCAAGGGTAGCCCTGACAGCAACTAAGCGCTCACTTTTGCACTGTATTATACTTACGCCGTCAAAAATACCCTTCCTCCACAGCAATGCCACACCCCCATGAGGCCTCCCAGATAGCAAGTCTATCGATGTGTCTACCGCAGACTTTCCCGTATACTCAAAGTCATCAGAAATCATACCTAATTGTGCTATATCATGGGGGAGTAAACATGTCTCTTGTAATGCCATAACATCCGATTTATTACATAACCTCTGTAGATCATCTATTGATCATGAAACAAAGAAACAATTAAAAGTAACAAAAGTCATTTTGTGTTTATGTTTACAATCCATATGAAATTATACATTTAACTTTAACTATTAAAACATTTTGCCTCCGTTTTGTACATAAAATGTACAAAACGCCTAAACGTTATCCCACTAGGCCAAAACGTATCATTTAAAAACGTATCAATTTTACTTTTCGAAACGTATAATTTGTATGAGTTATATATTTTGGTTTTTCTCATATTTATTTTCTTTAAAGTGACAGTTTCATTAGTTTTTTCCTTAATATAGTTAATAATATCTTCTTCACTAGCATCCTTGCTGACATTAGAAATTAAAAGTGGTATCTTTGTATCTGCAGCCTTAAATTTACCATTTGGTGCCGTAGGTCCACAGCCCCTTTGCCCTAAAAGCCTGTACTGTTTAGAAGATTTATTACGCACTACTTTCCACTCAGAGTCCTCCATTGCTTGTTTACACTTAGCACTTTTGCTTATTACACTACATTTTTCGCTTTCCGCACAACAGCTGTTATTTTTGTGCTGTAATAAACTCATTCCAATCGCATTAGATGTTGGCTTGTCAAACTTGCTCGTCGATCTGCGTACAGCGGGGACGCTGGGATCTTCGTTTGTGATCGACGTGCATTGCGTTGTTGTCGAGGCCGACCGGTTTCCACGCTCCATCTCCTTCACTCCTTCGGTACCGCTGCCTGTCGAATTCACACGACATCGGTCACTCTTTTCCTCCTCGGGCACGTTCGGCCGAGCGCTGGGCACCGTCGCAGCATCCGTCACTTTTTCTCGTACGCATTCACCGTTTTCCGTTTCACTCGCCTTTTGTTCGTTCGGAACCACGATACTGGCTTCAACGCTCCACATTTGTTGTTGTTCCATCTCATTTACACCTTCAGTGCCTGTGTATGATGCGTGCTCGTTGCCGCTTTCTTTCTCCGCACTCGAAGTCGTAATATTCGCTTCCTCGGGTTGCGATATTTGCTTCTCTTTTCTATGTTGGGTGCTGAGTGCGACGGTATCACTAATGACCGTTGTTTTTGAAGACAGCTTACTCATCGAAGGTCGTTCGTTTACCCTTGCAACAGCTGATTGCGATTCAATTAACGAAACATATTCTGGTACATATGGTAGACCAATCGGCCCACTATCCAGGTCAAAACTACTCTGCAAGCAAGCACCTCGTCTTTTATTTACTGACGATGTGTACTGACGATCTTCAAGTAACGATGCATTTCTCAAATGACAAATCTCTTGTTTAAGAAGGTCGAAATCATCAGTACTCACAGTTTTCTCCTCCAGTATATTCAGCCTGTTTTTAAGCGCCAAAAGTTCCTTTATAAACCTAGTGGCATCTACGTGATCATAGGTGACTGGCGGTATTAAATCTAGATTTCTAGCACAGAAAATCGGAAATTTAGACGGATCGGAGCTCTTCATTAAACTAATAATATCGTCCAAATCCCTTGACTTTCTTTTCTTCCCTTGCTTTCTCCTTATAGGCATTTTCTTTGCATTAGGAACTGATTCAAAAAGAAGTACTTTGGCTTTTGAGATGTCTTCTTCCGAAAAAGTTGTGGTGCACAGCTGATGTATGCTTTCTTCATCGGTGTAATCCATTACGTGCCGCACAAAAGTCAGCAACTCATTTATAACAATATTACAATTTGAGCACTTAACAATATCTACGTTTGCCATATCGGGCGCGCGATGAGTCATCGTACTAACGATATCAACGCGTCCGCTCTAAGTTGCGCGGCGCGCGAGACATTACATCGACTTTTTCCCGTTATTAGTATGATTGTGAAGTAGGTGATATAGTGAAGTAGCCGCGGGTAACAGCTAGTATTTTATATACGGATTACGAACGTAATGTGTATAAATATAATTATATTTTTTTTTATTATTTGGGCTAAATTTGCCGCCCCTCTAAATATGCCGCCCTAGGCTTCAGCCTACTAAGCCTATTGGTAAATCCGCCACTGCATTTAATTCTATAGCATAATAAACTATATGTACCTATCTTGCCAAAATACTGTTATAGTCTTTAAATGTTTTTGTTGTAACCAGAGGACAACTTCAGGTTTTTGTGAACATTAAAATTTGAGGATATATATTTCTATGGCACAATAAACTACGTGTATCTTACCAAAACACTGATACAGTCAAGAAATATTTTTATTTTAACCAGAGGATTACTTCAAATTTTCGTTAACATTAACATTTGAGAATATTTATTTCTGTGGCACAATAAACTACGTGTATCTTGCCAAAATACTGGTACAGTCATAAAATATTTTTGTTTTAACCAGAGTATTACTAAAATAATAAAAATAAACCGATAGCCCTTTGACAGTTTACGTCCGTCTGTTTTGCTGACGGCACATAGCCTATGACACTCCGGGGAAGAATAAAAATCTAATGATATCTCACTGTTTTCGCACATCCTAAAATTTGATTTTATTTCACATGATTGAAAATAAGCTAGCCATTCACTTTTCATTTTTTCTATTGAAATTGAGTCTTTGCGGTCTGAAAATTGATATCACCAGGTATTAAATCGTCATATAAAGGTACTGTGAAGTATAAACAAATGTATTCTATAGCCTATTAAATTAAAATTAAATATAATTGATTAAAACTAAATTAACCTAAAAAAAAATATTAAATGTTTACCAGGTATTAAATGTTTCGCATACTTATCAGTGATTTGAGTATAAGAAATATTTTTTTGTTGCCTAGTAAGTATGTAAGTAAAGTACATAGTAGTTTTCTAAAGATAAGTTCTGTAAGTTATATTCTAGTAATTTTTTCGCGCATCCCTATAAAAGTTACTTTAGGGTTTAAAAAAATACTCCTATTTTTAGGTTAAAAAAGTAATTGACGAATTTCATTGTCGACGTTGCTAAACTTGATATCTTAGCTTGTAAAATATCAGAATCCTCGCAGGAACAGAAAGCTAACATATTATATAACGTTTGTTGTGCTGACATACGTAACTCAATGTATTAAATGATAACCATTTTTCAATATTTTTTTTGCCCTGTCGTGCGTAACGCGACGCCGGCGTTAACATTCAACAGGAAATAAAAAAATGATTATTGTTGTTTGAGATTAAAATCTAACAAATTATCAAAAGTCGTAGAACAAACGTTTTTGTTTATGATGTTAGCCATCTGCTCCTGCAAAATTACTGGTATTTTTCAAGAAACCCTGTATAGACTTTTTTAATTTTAAAATATACTTTATAAGTATATTATTATTTTTATTTTGTATATATTTTTTGTCAAAAATTCTTCTAGTTTATATTTTCATAAAAAATATACTGTTTTTATTCTTTATATTTTTATATAAAATATACCTACTTACTGTTTTTAAACTTTATACTTTTTAATGGCAAAGCTCGCTGACACGGGCTCGAAAGAACTATTTTAAGTAGGTACCTTTTAAAAATGAGACAATACAAGTTGGTCATTACGATCAGTACCTATAGGTATGTCGGAGAATTCGGCAAGTTTACGGATTTACACGGTGTATACGAAGTTCTAACATACCTTATGTTCTTTAGAATTTGACTTTAGAGATGAAATAATATAAGAAACTACCTATAACTATGGTATTAGGTAGTTTCTTATTAATATTATTCAATAATTTATATAAAATCTTGTAAAGCCTTGGGCCCATGAACGTTTATTTATTACAACAGTATAAAAATACAATGCTCAAAATATATCTGTATTTTTGATCTATTCTAAAGATTGTAGGGCAGGAAAAGGTTAATATCAAGTCTAAAAAATAAAACTCACAAACCGATGTTCTATACTTGTTATGTTTCCTAGTGACAAACCTATGTGACAACACTAGTATTTTTTTTCAGGATTTTTTTTTCATATGAGGTATTTACAAACATTACAAGTATTGTTTATATAGTTATATAGATGTAGGAAGAAGGATAAGTTGCAGCATATTAAAATTATAAATCTGATATAAAAAATTACGATTGATTGTGTTAAAACTCTTTGTAAGCACGATCTGCTAATTCGATCGAGGTAATTGTAGGTATGTTATAGAAAGTGCCGTGTGGTTCCCGGCAGAGTAGAATAGGACCACTCCAAGTCATTCCGTGGATGTCGTAAAAGGCGACTAAGGAAACACAAGCTAAACAAAGCTTATTAACATCAAAGAGACCTCTCCAACCCGTCTGGCCAGCGTGGAGAGTGTAGGCCAAATCCTCTGACTACTCAGGCTAGTATATGGCTCTGGTAGTACAGAGAGGGGTCGTGCTCCTGCAGTGGAGACTAGAAAGACCAGATGATGATGATGATAGACATTAATTCGAATTATTTGTTCAAATTTAGATTTTTTTTGCTTCCCTGGAGTGTCATACATATGCTATGTGAGTGCCTAGTAATCAATAAACGAATAGCTTGTAAATGAAGACAACTTATACAGAGTGATTCTGAAAAACCGGGCAATATTTTATTGACCCAATAGGTATTAAAAAAATAGATATAAGCGATACACTGAACATATAGATAGTTTTTTAAAACATATATTGAATTGAAAAAGTGACTTCTCAGAGAAAGGAGACTGGTGTAGAATCAGTAGCAATGTCCGACACCGTAGTCTGTCCATTCTCAAAATTAGTCATAAAGGGGCCCCCTCAGGATAGGAGGGGCGCTGTATGCCCCCCTGTGTGACCTGTCGGGAAAGAAAAACATGATTATAATAACGAGTAATGTAATTTAAACACGGTTTTTACACGACTGTCTAAAAAAGAAAGCTTTTTGTTAGTAATGTGGATATGTATGTAAGTGTACTCTGTTCCATCCACCGAACTTATTCGAGCCAAAAAATTGGACGTATGTGTAACACACTATGATCATTATAGATAAATGAAAAGTTTATTTGTTGCTACGAACGTACTCGTACAAAGTTATAATGACAATTAATTGTTATATAGGATAACAAGACTTAGGTATACATTTATGAGAAGTATATGTGAGATGCAGCAATACAAATAGGATATAGCTCAGTGATAATAGGTATGGCACTGATTTTCAGCTATAACATGTATAGGTACGAGTACGAATTATGCTATGCCGAAAACGCAACCGAAGTTCAGCGTCGCGTTAGATTCGGTTAGGTATAAGTTTGGCAGTGATTCGGCGGCAATGCAACACATTGTAAGTACGCTACCAAAGTTCTGTTCGATTGCCAGGGACAAACCATTGCGAGGAGTAGCGGGAGGCAGGTATGGCCAACTGTTGCGCAACCGAATTTCTGCCGCATAATTTCGGTGCTTATTGTGTGTCACATTAGCTGAATACGTCGTCCGTAACGAAAAATCAGCCGAGGAACTTCAGTCGCGTAGGTACCCTCGGAATAGTATGTTTAGACAGTATGAGTCTATACTCATACCGTCTAAACATAAAGTCTTGTTTGTTCCGAGACTTTAGCCGCATACTGAGTGACAAGTAACAAATTTTAAGCTGGGTAGTCAAGTCGTACTTTTGAAGTTGATTTTTATCAAAAATTTGATTTCTCCAAAAAGTTATGGCGTGTATGAGCGAATCCAAAATGTAAAGTGCTTTCTACAAATCTAATAAGCCCAAATGAGCTAGATACTGTTAGATAAGATTATATCTAGATAGACTTAGATAGGTAAGATAAACAAGAACTTATCAAGTCTTATTTTTTAAGTGAAACACAGAAGCGATTTTTTTCAGTACGTCTGTCTTTAACAATGAAAATGATTGTGTTTTTTCATTGAATACTGATTATTCCGTTAAAAAAATATAATGTTGTTAGGGGTCTTTTATTTAAAATACCTGTAAGTGATGTTATTTAGAAATATAGAGTCCAATCCTTCAGAATTTATCTTCGATAAAAACTTCGTTATAATGTAAATAAATTTCTTTTAATAGTTTTCGTTATTTAAACGACAGTTTTAGAGTCTGAGTTAAGCAGTTTCTGTTAGGTGGTAGAAGGAAAGGTAGAGAAAAACGGAGACCAAATGCTGAACATATCGCTAAAAGAATGATCCATTTAGAGGTAGAAAAACATACGGGAAGAGAAAGTCCGATAAAGACGAGGAAAAATGTGTCAGATCAGATTAGATAGGAATAGGGGTCAATATTCAGATGATCAAGTTCATAAAATTATGGAAGAAGTTAGCATACAAAGAATGCCAAATAGTTGGAGTAAGGTTGAGTCAAGTCGAGGAAATTATGAGGTAATGTTTCAGAATATGGGTGTAAGTTCCATGGTGAGGTATATCATCAGACCAGCCCCATATTCAATCTCGATCAGCTCAGTGTATTTTGTGCAAGTTCGATACTATGCAATATGGGTATCTACAGTTACAATTAATAATGATAAAATTACAAAATTATTAGAATCGCCTTTGTTAATATATTAATTCTAGGTTCGTAGTCTTTACCTATGCCATCGTACTATATAATGTGGTTATCTATAGTTAAAATTCATATTAATAAAAATACAAAAATATTACAATCGCATTTGTTAATATAGTATTTCTAGGTTATTAGTCTTCGCCCATGACATCGTTTTAATTAAAAGAGATCCGTCAGAAACTATATTTTTATCAATACAGTAGCTTTCAAATTGTCCCTCGGCATAATGAACAACTTATTATATGAGACTTAATAAATAAATAAATATATAGGGACATATCATACAAATTGAGCTAGCCCTACAGTAAGTTGTGAACTTGTGTCGCGGCATACTAACTCAACGATACTATATTTTATAACATATATAACATATACTTATATAGATAAACATCCAAGACCCAGGTCATTTTGGAAAAGATCGTTTTCCATCATGACCTGACCGGGGATCGAACCCGGGACCCCCGTGTCGCAGGCTGGCGTGTTGACCGCTGCGCCACGGAGCTCGTCATAATCTATGTAATCATAATATATTTTCGCGCGCACGAGCCAATTTATTATTCATCCCGAAAGTAATAAAGAATGACTGTTACTTGATACTCCAATTCGGCAAAGCATACACGAGAAAATATCAAATAGAAATAACAAAACAAGCTAGCTATTTGAATTCGCACATGAAATAATTGCAAATGTACTGCCAAAAATACATGGGTCTTGTATTTTTACTTTCGCTTTTATAGGGCAACTAGCTGTTACCCGCGGCTTCGCCCGCATAATAAATAGCCTATGTCCTTCTCGGCACCCTAACCTATGTGTATGCAAAATTTCATGATAATCGGTTCAGAAGATTCGGCGTGAAAGCGTAACAAACAAACAAACAAACTCACTTTCGTTGGAGATGGGATAGAAAAAATAAATAGGCCCTAAATAGACTCCAGTTAGAAGATGTCAAAATTCGAGCTAGGTGGGTTTTCTCCAGAGGCAATTGTTGTGATTGCGGTTCCAATCATTCCTTGTTAGTCATGTAATGATTTTTTTCGTGCCTTAACTGTCCTACTATTTGCACCGTTGAAAAGCTCAAAGAAGCCAACGCCAGGGCGATTAGCATGGCATTGGTGAAAAGATATCCGAAGGAAACCATTGCGACTGGACAAGAAGAAGGAATACTATAATGCTTAGAATCAAAACTGCCAGGTCTTTACATACTCTTATCTGAATATATCGTTTATTAGTAACTTTCCCGCGACTTTGCCCTTTGAATATAATAAGGAGGAAAGATTTTGAGGGGGTTATATGTAATGTCAAGCGGTGTGGTTCCTGGCAGAGAATAGGACCACTCCAAGCCTTCCTGTGAAAGTTATACAAGGCGAATCAGGAAACGCAAGCAATAAGGCTTTAAACAAAGCTTAAAAACATGAAAGAGACCTCTCTCCAACCCGACTTGCCAGCGTGGAGAGTGTAGGCCAAATCCTCTCACTGCTCTGAGATATGGCTCTAGTAGTACAGAGAGGATCATGCTCTATGAGACTAAAAAAGACCTGATGATGATGATAATGAAATATACCATTTAGATTAGGAGTCTCGGGTTAACACTCGTTCGTAGCCAGTACGATCAGTTTTGGGATGTAGCGCCTAGCGTGTAAAATAAATAGGCTTTCGCTCTTGAACAGTAAACTCGAAAGAAAGAGACATAGCTATATACTCTGGCAAAATATAAGTCGCTCAAAACACTCTTAAATACACAGACTATCAAATAATGTGCAACATTTTTCTTCGCTGTCAGCAAGATTGATTTTATAATCGATTAATTGCAATTAGATTTGGCAAAGGGGATGACAGACATGACAGCGTATCAAAGAAATCGACGGCAAACTTCTCCTTCGCTTTGGGCAATTTGTATAAAAGACATAAGGCAAAAAAACAACTATTTGGTTGTCATTATAATTTAAAAAGCTTTACTACCTTTCGCAATAAAATTGCAGCGAAGCCCTCCGTCAATACTATACATCAAGATACCCCCGGTAAAAATCGCATTGGCTTTCGTGTATTTACTAATTATATTTATAACAAGTTATAAATCTGGGCCTAAAATGCAAAAGCTTTCTTCAATAAGCATTTTTGCAAATGTATGATCAAAAAGTTCAATAGTTTTTTCTATCAAATTTCGCTGCGCTTATAAAATAAATTAATAAAATAAATATATACCTACGGAAAAATCACACAGATTGAGTTAGCCCCACAGTAAGTTGTGAACTTGTGTCGTAGGATACTAACTCAACGATAATATATACCGGGGGGTCCCGGGTTCGATCCCCGGTCAGGTCATGATGGAAAACGATCTTTTTCAGATTGACCTGGGTCTTGGATGATTATCTATATAAGTGTATATTATAAAATATTGTATCGTTGAGTTAGTATCCTGCGACACAAGTTCACAACTTACTGTGGGGCTAGCTCAATTTGTGTGATATGTCCCTATATATTTATTTATTATTTTCTAGTGTTGTGATCACATTCATAAAAATAAAATAAGTATATCGCTTTAAACCTTCGCTGTTAACTTGCATAAGTTTTTATTGAAAGAAGATTTAATTTTACATGCCATGTTGGTGAGCGTCTGGATTAGTGAACGAAAAAACATAGAAGGTACCACTTTGACTAGGTTTGACCCCATGAATGGTTAGCTAAGACCGTCTTATATGTTGCGAAGCAGATAATAATACCTTTGAGTTTCTTAATTCTCTGCGTAATTAATTTATTCTATTCATTTTTGAGAAATGCCTAGTAAAACTACATTTAAAAAAATATATGATTGTAACATATATTCACAAATAAAATAATAAAGTAATTAGAATCCTGAATTTCGATAGAGCCCAAATGTATGTTTCTTGTAAAATGATTATCAAAGCTATAAAATGGGGTCATGAGGCTGATCAGATGACGAAGAATTGTTTAATGATAACTGTCCTCGTTTAGAACTTTACAGCATGAATTCGCTCATATAAGAATTTTCGAAGCGTGTAAATTCACCCTCGACGCACCCTTTACGCCTGTAGCACAGCCGCGAATGCGGAACAGGAGCGTTCCGGAACGGAACATTGGCGAAACCGCGAAACGTTGTCTAGTATGATTTTGTTTGGTGCGTCTCACACAGCAAGCGATACGAAACCGAAACGGAATCATACAACAGCGTTTCGCGGTTCCGCTAGTGTTTCGTTCCGGAACGCTTCCGTTTCGCATTCGCGGCTGTGTGCTACAGGCGTAAAGGGGTGATTCAGAAAGTCAATATAAACAACTTTTCTAATGGAACCAATGCAGAGAACTCCATTATTTAGTTTCCCGTTTTCATTGCCTGGGCGGCTGAAAACTTTTGTACGAATTTTTTTTCGAGTTCTCTTTATTGACGGACAGAGTCACTCTTTCTATAGTTTGTCGAGGATTAACGCTAAATATATTTTTATTATTAAATATAAATTATAAAAAGTTAAAGTAAAAATATGGAGTGAATAATACATTCGCAAGGAGCATCACATAAAAAGCAAAATTATGTACTCTGTGAAATATTAACCGTTTTGGACCTTCAATTAAAAGGGTGATTCGGCCGGTTGATAGAAACAACTTTTTATATGCGACCCAAGCTAAAAAAAAATACATTTCAATACAAAAATATAAACTTTATGGAAACACAAACCAAACAAACAACAACCAGACACAAATAACCAAGCGGCTAACCACTTGGTTAATTTTAATGTGAAATTTAAGTTCTCCTCGTTGGTCACATATGAAAAGTTGTTCAAATCGAAGCTCAAAACTCATCAAAGAGTCTAAAACGATCACTATTTCATGATGTAGCCATGGAGCCTTAAAGTGGAAATCGATTGCATTGATAGGAAAGTATAAATACCTATTTAGTAATGAAATTGCTGTCACTTTTCAATAGTAACTACGCACAGTGCACACGACTTTTTAAGGGAATAGAAGCACATAAACTGTTGTAAACGTACACGCATGCAAAAGCATAAACAATACTTAGGGAACGTCTCATCACTAGTGTCGCCTATTAGGCGACACTAGTGATGAGACGTTCCCTAATTCCCATTCCCAGGAACGTTAAAAATTCCCGTATCCGGGAGTGTTCCCGGAAACGTTCCCAGTTTCGGAGGAAAGTACCCGTACAAATAAGGAAAATCATGTGCTAATGCTTATTTCTTATCATTTGTCAAATATTATTTACCTGTCTCGTTCCCGGGAAAAATAAATAAATAAATATATACGGTACAAATCACACAGATTGAGCTAGCCCCAAAGTAAGTTCTTATGAAATACTTGTGTTATGGGATACTAACTCAACGATACTATATTTTATAACAAATACACATATAGATAAACATCCAAGACCCAGGTCAATCTGAAAAAGATCGTTTTCCATCTTGACCTGACCGGGGATCGAACCCGGGACCATCCGTGTCGCAGGCAGGCGTGATGACCGCTGCGCCACGGAGCTCGGAAAAAGGAAACATTCTCGCGTTCTCTTCTTAGAAATGTGTGTAAATTATTGAACATAATTGTATAACGACATACGACCGTATCAAATGTTGTATTTACATTAGCATTACCCCCGTCGCAAAAAAAGAGGGGTGTTATAAGTTTAACGTGTCTGTCCGTGGTATCGTAGGAAACGGATCATATTTCATGAAAATCTGTTCAGCGTTTGAAGATCATCACTTCTTTTCGAGTTGATGAGGGATCTGACTAACTTACTTATGTCCGATTGATTTCAAATTTGGTACCGTGTTACTTTAATGATATTGAAAGAGCCGTGGGGTTTTTGAAACTTTTAATTTTACTTTTTGTACCAATATATCAATTACCTGATAAATAAAATTACAACTTTTTCCGACATTTCGATTTAATGAAAACGTTCTCGGGAACGAGTTTGGGAATTTAGGAACGTTCCCGGGAATGCACATCACTAGGACACATACTGCAATATATGAACAACTTTACCTTTGTGGACAATGCGGGAATATTTAGATACTTATACTTAAATAAAACAAAGTCGGGTCAATAACACCAAAAAGAACGGCTGGACTAATTTTAAGTATCTTTTGTTATTAGGGTTTTTCCTTTGTTACCTTTCAGTCACCTCTGTCACATTTTTTCATATTTTGTTAGTTAAACTGGAATAGCAGATTAACTAATAAAACGTATGAAAAGGTGACAAAAACATATATATTACTAACGTGAGATACGTGATAGGTAATTTCATAAGGAGGAATGTAAACCAAGAATTTATGTAAAGCATTTCAGCTGACAGGAATGGGCGAAAATCAGAAGAATCATGTCAATAGGTAATGCGGCTAGCAACTCATCACTATTATGATTCCGTTTGCCACTTACACACCCATCAACAAGCTAAACGTAGCCTCTAGGTCTTCTAGACCCGGGCTCTGTCTACCCCGCAAGGGAAAAGTGTGATCGATGAACACGTATATATGTATTTCAGTTAACCAGACAATAGTATGAATATGTTGGTATTTTTTTCACGTTGAGCATTTAATTTGGAAAGTTGTTCATATTAAGAAGTTGGTTTGCTTAAAATAAATAAATATGACATTACAAAAGCCATAGAAGTATGAATGAAGAAAAAAATTTTTTTTTTAATCTATGACAAAAGCACTTCTACTTACTACATACGAGAAATTAAAAAAGCATGGAGCAGCTACTATTTCATGGCGATGGAGCTTAGAAGGACCTGTTAAAAACATATAAATAAAATATATAAAATAACTGCTAGTCATTATTTATCTAGTTTTTTTTATACTTGATCGAAGGGTCTAACTAAAAAAAATCTAAATTTTAAATATTTTACATACGGTACACAAGACACTCATCAACTCGTAAACGGAACGTAAACGTATCAACTCGAGCAGGGACTACTATTTTTGATAGCGTGACTTGGTAAGACGAGTGATTGTACTATATAAAATCATGCAATTTCAAAAGTTCACTGGTTCAAAAATAGCACTCCAGTTCAGTATTCTTTGTATGATTTTATTTTATTGAACTCCATACTGTAACGCACACTAATCGCAATTTTAAAATAGTCGCCTTGGGTCAAGAAGGAGTTTTTTGATTTCCAGTCGACAGAAGGCCTAAAAATAGGCACCTTTTGTTTACATACATAATGAGCCCGAATAGGCGGCCTTGTGGAAATAGCCCACAGAACACAATACATTCCTTTTTCGCAAACGAGCGGATTTTTCCATACAAAAATCGTTCGAAGACGGCGGTCACGCGTTCAAAAATAGTACCCCTAAACCGTTTTGCGGATCGGTCGGATGAGTCGTAAGCGCGGCGTCGGATAGCGGGATAGCTGTAACCAACAGGCCGATTTGCTAACTCAGTGTACAACGATTGGATTGTCACTTTAGCATCCATTACGGTTTTCATATCATAAATAAAAATAGTCATTCATACCGAAGCCGTAATGAATATTGAAGTTACCATGAAAATGATGTACACCGTAGTTGTCATAAATAATAAATATATACGGACAAATCACACAGATTGAGCTAGCCCCAAAGTAAGTTCGAGACTTGTGTTATGGGATACTAACTCAACGATACTACATTTTATAACCAATACTTATATAGATAAACATCCGAGACCCAGGTCAATCTGAAAAAGATCATTTTCCATCTTGATCTGACCGGGGATCGAACCCGGGACCATCCATATCGCAGGCAAGCGTGTTGACCGCTGCGCCACGGAGCTCGTCAAGTTATAAGTTAGCAAATAGGCCTACAAGTCGACTTAAAAAAATTGATCCGGTTTGGTTACATGCTTACGTTAGTTTGACGCCTGGTTGACGGCGAGGCGAAAGGCGATACGTTGTCGATCCGTTTCCGAGTTGATAATTGTTCTGTGACTTTAAATCTTACTAGCCTGCATTGTAAATTTCTTTATTTGAATAAAAGTAATACTGGTCTACGTTAAATATCTAGTAGAGGTGCCCGCTGAAAATCAGTGCTGTACAAGAATACTGAGCCTTTTGTAGCACAATGAGCACCTATTTTTTAATTTAACTAGGTATATAGGTATTTGTGTTTTGTATTGTGTAGTGGTGTCCTTTGCGTATAAATATTTTAATACCATAACCTAACATACATGAGTTTTACGAGATCCACATTTAAAAGAAAACAAACATCTTTTTAAATTTTCTTCTGTGAGGACCTAGATAAACCTTCAAACAATTTTAAGAATTACTGTTTATAATTAAAATTGAGATCGTGACGCTTTTCTCGCCGTTTCTGACAAAAACGGTCGCTTTTCGGGAAAACGCAAGCTTCATGCTCACACATTAAATTGAAAATAGTAGTTCGTAAAATAGTTTGAAAGGATATCTAGGGCCACGTCAAACAAAAATTTAAATTATAACTCTGTTTTCTGTCTAACGATTTATTTCAAATGATGGCAGCATTGGACCCCCAAAATTCATGAAAGAGACGGCAGACGATCGCGCTAGCCGTATTCGATGAGCTGGAGTACGATTTTTGAAACTTCGGCGTTCGCATACGAGCAAACCGCTCGTATGCGAACGCCGAAGTTTTATACAAAATTCGTTCAAAGACGAGTGTCACACGTTCAAAAATAGTACCCCTGCTCTCTCGCGTCGATGCTAGCCTTACAAGCTACATGTCTAAATAGTGTTTTAACAGGGAATATGCATGAAAAAATATGTTGTATCTAACCAGTTTATCCAGAAATATAGAGTAAAGTACTTACTGACAGTGAAATCAGAATACAATAGGTTGGAGTATCGTTTTTACAAAAATATGTCTAACTCCCTTGAAACATTGTTTTTTTATGGGAAATGTATGGGATGATGTATGTAGGGATGAAGGACTTTGACGTCACCAGTCCATATCGGACTTTTTATTGAAACTTTAAAGTATAACAATTTCGTTGCTGATTTTGATATTTACTAAATTCTTTCATACTTATACAGATTTTAGATAATATAGATCTGTGTTTACATATTTGTTTACTGCAGTCAATAAGGATGTTATTAAGCAAATAGAAAAATAAGTGCATATTCCCTACTAAAAATGACATAGAATATTCTGTATAGATTTTTTTTTGCACTTACGATGTTTTTCTGATATATTCTCAGCAAATAAAGAAATAAGATATGTTGAAAAAATCCACAAGGGCAGGACTCGAAATGGTATCTTTGTCTGTATATGAAATTTCTTTCCATCCATCCATCAGTTTTTAGTCTCCACTGCAGGAGAACGACCCTCTCTGTACTACCACAGCTATATATTAGCTAGAGTAGTCAGAGGATTAGGTCTACACTCTCCACGCTGGCCAGACGGGTTGGAGAGGTCTTTTTGATGTTTGTAAGCTTTGTTTAGCTTGTATTTCCTAAGTCGCCTTTTACGACATCCACGGGAAGACTTGGAGTGGTCCTATTCTACTCTGCCGGGAACCACACGGTTTAAATTTCTTTATTTGATAAGAATACATAGATTTTTCGAAGTGAAAACGTCTTTATCACTTGCACTTTTTGTGAAGGAAAAATATGAAACTCGCGACAGATCACGTGACCGACAGATTCGACAGTTTGAAAATTCGTAAGACGGCGTAGGGCACTTGCGCGAATGTGCGTGTGAGTTTATGTTACAGCGTACTAGTTGCTACGCACAATGCACATCCATGGATCCAGCGACTGCTGTTAGTCAAGGTATTCAATTATAAGTGATAGTAATTAAGTTTTCACTTCTGCTAGCACTCCAGGAGTGCAATCCGTATTTTTTATGTATTTCGCATTTGCTATTGTATTACTAACCGCTGCGGCTCCATATCTACGTCGGTAGTGTAGATATCCTGATGTTGACAAATGTAGCGGGTGCATGTCGGTGGCGGCGGCGGCAGTGGCACCTCCTGCATCTCCACATCTACCTGTTCTTCCGGTTGGTTGCAGCAACAACAGAGGTGGCACCTGTAATAGAAAGACTAATATAAGTATTACATCTTTAAGTATTACGTGACCAAAGGGCTGGCAATTACTTGTCTCAAAGGATAAGTATTGCCATCCAACGTGGCAATGCTGCCAGCATTTTGGGCACGTTATCGCGACGTGATGTTTTGCAAGGACTATATAATTTGGAAATATTTTAATTCATTTTAAGTAGTTTTTATTATAATTATTATTCTAAGGATATATTATTAACAAATTTAAATTTGAATAAATCTTTATGTACAGTTTTTGAAATTCACGGGGACACTTTCGGAATGGAACTTGCGTGGAGAGTAAAATTTGAAAAACTGTTTCTGAAAAAACGGTTTACTCTTTTAGTCTGATATCGAAAGATTTTGACTTTGGTACAATTGGTTTAAAAAAGTCCATTACAAAAGTATGAAAATTTCTTAAAACTAATATTACTAAAAATAGCTTTTAAAATTAATAACAATTCTTGTTATGAAGTAATTTCCTTAAACGCAATATTTAACATAGCTGACCAACGAAGTCCTTACATCACGCATACAAAATTCTAAAGGAGTGACGTTACTAATCAGTTGTTTTTGACGTTTAAGCCAAGAGGAAAAATTGTTGCTTTGAAACACTTATATCTCAAAGAGTTTTTGGGTCGTTTGTCGTTTCGCACCACTAGCGATTCGGACCGCGGTGCAAATTGACCAAGAGATCTTTTTGAATGGGTTCTTTCACACCGCGGTGCAAGTCGCCCAATAGCTCTGTTAGAATGGGTTATTTGACACCGCGGCGGGCGTTTGAATAACCCAAGTATTTATATGAATGAGTCAAGTCAATTGTGATTCAATCTGTGATTATGCCATGTTTAAATTTAATAGGTACTTTTTGAAATATAATCATATCGTATGATCTCGCAAGTTTTTTTAATCATTGTCCATTTTTCTTCTTATCTGTACAAATACATAATTCTAATATATCGGACCCATGCAAATAATATTGGATTCTTTCGCCCCGTGGTCCGAGTCGACCCATTCTAAAAGATACCTTGGGCCATTCGCACCGCGGTCCGAATCGCTAGTGGTGCGAAACGACAAACGACCCTTGTTCTTGGGTTATCAAGGTGATTTTTCACTATTATCTCTATTTTTTAAGCCCTTTACATAGGATAAGAAGAAAAGGGTGCAAGTTCCGCATTTCCCCGACCGCACTCGTACTTGTCATTATAAATATACATAATTTAATTCAAAATCATCATCATCATCAGGTCTCCTTTAGTCTCCACTGCAGGAAGAGCTATATATTAGCCAGAGCAGTTTGGCCTACACTCCTCACGCTGGCCGGTTGGAGAGGTGTCATTCGAAAGTCATACAGAATAATGTCCATTAATTTTATTTTATATATATATTTAAAAAGCAATTATTTAAAAAAGTAACGTTTTAAAAAGCTGAGACAGCCAGTGAGGCAGCGAAAACAGAAATCTGAATAGTTTATGCGAGATAATTGTTATTCACGCAAAATGAATATTATGAAATGGTTGAATAAATAGTCATTGCTCACAGAAGAACAAAAAGTTTTTGTTTTTATACCTTTGTTTGTGTTATAGTTATATTTGCACGTAGTTTTTGTTCTCTCAATCACAGGACAGCATATATTCATTTGCATAAAAAATCTATATACTTAGTAGTATTAATTTAGTACAACACCTTACATATAACGATTATTTTGATATGGTAGTTTATGATCAACAGCGTAAATGTAAACTTTGGAAGCGAGTGTCAGTGGCGCCGCGTCTGAGACGCCGCGACAGATCGTTGTTCAATACAAATGTATGAAATTTTAGTGAACATCATTCGAGCATAGCAACACTGACGCGGCGTCACAGCGACAGTGGCGCCGCGTCAGTGTCGCTATGCTCATCCTTTAAAAAAAGGAAATAGTTCGGTGGCTGCGTTTTGTAGTTGTGGTTGGTGACCCATGTGCGGCGGCACTAATAGAGAGTATGCACGTAATTTTTTTATTTGCTTAGTATAATCCTTAATAACCACAGTAAAAAATATGAAAGAACTTTTAAAATATCTTAATAAACGACGAAGATGTGAAACTTTAAAGTTTAAATAAGAAAGAGAAGTCCGATATGGACTAGTGACGTCATAGTCTATGTCATGCATACATTTGCCATATAAAATAGTGTTTTCGCGAGTGAGATAGACATATTTTCGTAAAATCATTTTTTCTCGATCGTTTTTCAACCAAATTTTATTCTGTTTTCACTTTCAGTACTTTACTATTGAATATTTTTGGATAAACTGGTGATATAACAGATATTTTTTTCATGCATATTCCCTATTATACAGGGTCATTTTAAGGCCGCACACTAGGCACAGTAGCGACGCCAATCATTTTATTCCTAATACCTTACAAAGAGACAGAAATTCAAGAATGTAAATCATATAAGCACTAGTAAATAACCTGAAGTATTTTTGGAATCATGTTTAATATTATCAGAATCAGTGAGAATTATGAGAATCAGATTACCGCCAAAAACGGCCGTTCTTGGCGGTAATCACGTTTTCTCTTAGTGACTGATTCTCATAATATTAAAACATCATTCCAAAAATACTTCAAGCTATTTACTAGTGCTTATATATCATATAATAATACTTTACAAATAGAGAGAAATTCAAGAATGTAAATCATACATTCTTGAATTTCTTTCTATTTGTAAAGTATTAGGAATAAAATAATTGGCGTCGCTACTGTGCCTAGGGTGCCCGCTTAAAAACATCAATAACCTCTTTGTATCAAAATCCCTAACATGACACATAAAACATAAAAATGGAAAAAAACGTGAAAATCGATGGTAACTTTAGACTTTCCATAGAAACTCGACCAGCTAATCGCTAAATTAGCCAGGTTTTTTCTCTCCGATTTTTGCCCCTTTTCTTGCGGTTAGGGATTCTGATTCCGATACTAAAAGGATATGGATGTTTTTAAAATAAACCTGTATTTTGAGGAACTATCATATTAACGTTCCTAAAAATCAATTGTTTTGACGTCTCATATATTTCTTTACACGTCAAAGTTGTACTTTGCCGTTTGTATGTTTGTTTAGTGCACTCTGAAAGCAAACACCTGGTTAGTCTTTGTGTGCGCTGGTTCCTTCGGGGTCTAGTAGTTTCCCTCATCGCCATATAATTTTTATAACGCTTCTCTACTACTGTCCGAACCTGAAAACAGAAGTATTAAATGTAAATAAAATTAATTTTAATACGGTTTTATCTTGTTTCGAACACAATACAGTATTCGTGGTCGCAGGTAGACTTTACTCTAGGTAAGTTTACCTGTGACCACAAACACTATAAAGTGTTCGAAACATTATGTATAAATAATGTAATAAACGCGATACAACCGTATTACAATGAATTTTCTTTAAATGTGTAACAATCACGAAAACGAAAGCAACATATTAAATCTGCTGGTACGAAAGATTTTTTTTTAAATCTATGGCTGGTACGTTTTATATATTTGACAGAGCGAATGAAGCGAGCAAGGTTTTCAGTCGAGTTGAAGATGCTGGATGCTTTCAACCGATCGTATTGGTATATCCTTAGGGGAGGCTAGGGTCCAGTGGACTTCTTGCGACTGAAATGATGATGATGTAGGTATGTCTGTTCCTTGATAACTTTCAAAGTAAGATTTGGATTGTTTATATTATTGTTCTATTAGTTATTGTTTCTACTAGCTAGTGTCTGCTAAACATTTGTGGGGATTCCCGAAAAAATTGGAGATTCCAGCATTGATCTTGTGGGAAAAGTTGTAAATTTTGATGGTCTGTGGTGGATAAAGAATCGGAACCGATTTTCTCATTTATTGTATGTTTGTAAGTCAATTTTATAATTCGCAAGATACCTGTTTGCGTCGTTATCCCGGACTTGAGTCTCACTCGAGAGAGAAATTCTTGATGGCGTAATGGCGTCTGGACGAAAGACAAGATCGCACCTTGTACGACTCTTTTAACCACAGAGCACGAAATTACGCTCGCGCGAGAAACGACACTACAGCTACCGATACACATGTTAGTTTTGAGCATGCTTATAAGCATGCTACTCATCATCATCATTTCGAGTAGGTGACGCAAGTCAGTCGACCATCCACACCCTGGTGTCAGAGTTCTTCGGAATCGCCTCAAACATGTTACTAATGAGCAAGCTTGTGTCCCGCACACGACCAGCACACACATGCTTAAAATAAGCGTGCTTGTTTGCGGTACGCAGCGGTATACTCAATGAATACCCTTCCCCCTTCATCCCTTCCATCCCACCACCTTAATGGCGTCCTCTCATATTTAGCTGCTACTTTTGTTAGTCGCATGTTACGCGTCAACTCTTATAGCTACGCCCGTGGTACAAACATAGCCTATGTCACTCAGGTAACTGTGAAAAAATTGTGAAATCGGCCCAGTAGTTCCTGAGATTAGCGCGGGCAACCTAAACAAATATTCAGCTTTACAATATCAGTATAGAAAGATCTGTTGTTGAATTCATTCTGCGGTGGCGACACTGATTGTTTACTCACACATTGACGTGTGCATTGATGTAAAGTTTCATTTGTAGTAGGCATAAACATTACTCCGATTGCATAAAACACCATACCTGTGCTAATACTTACCTCTCCATTCAGAAAACAGTATATCATCGCTATAAAAAAGCCCTGGAAGGACCTCAGGAAGTGAGTGGTGTAGCTCCAAAGAGCGAATGACCACACCGGGCTTAGAGGCGGCTCGATCATATTTAAAATATTCGTTATTCCTAGCAAAGGTAACAGCACCAGGGCAGCTCGAACGGCTTTCCTGAAAATGAAATTTTAATTTAAAATTTTGTTTAAAATATTACGCAGTTTTATATTACAACGTGAAAATTGAGTGGTAAGTTAAATGCGTTGTATTACATTGATTTAATTGACGCTAGCATTAATTTGCCGTTTAAAATGTATGATAATATTTAGGTAGATGTACAGCGTGTAGTACTCTTAAATGGGTGGCTCAGATCGGTAATATAAATCACTTTTTTTATGGGACTAAAACTCGAAAGTTGGTGAACACATTTGTATAAAAATGTCAATTTTTTTTTGACTTCTTAGCATTGATCTACGCCATCAATTTATACAAAATGAATCAGAATTTAAGTTAACTGTAAATTCGCTAGCAATAATAAATACGTTAGTGAGATAATGAAAAAAATAATATATGACTCAGATATTTCGCTTTGTTACAATAATTGATAACTACTAGTGTATAAAACCTATTTTATTACATAAATAAATAAAAAAAATACTTACCTTACTTTATTGATTTCGTTACTCTGACTGCGTCTCAGTTTCATTATTAGGACTCGCATGATATTCAATAAAAATACCAGGTTAATCTGTAACAGAAGGAAATTATTTCTATAACTGCCACTACAACTACTTTGGAAGCAAGCATCTATAGCGTCAGTGGCGCCGCGTCTATGACGCCGCGACAGAGCGACCGATCGTTGTTCAATACAAATGTATGAAATTTTAGTGAACATCATTCGAGCATAGCGACACTGACGCGGCGTCACAGCGACAGTGGCGCCGTGTCAGTGTCGCTATGCTCGCTTCCAAAGTCTACCTTTAGCTTACCCATAGAGCCCGATGGTCCAGTGGGTGTGAGCTCTATGAGCGCTTACGTATGTTAAGCGACCCCTGGTGCAGTCCCTACTTGGATGGGTGACCGCAAGTGGCATAAAAATATCCCGAGCTCCTCCGTGCTTCGGAAGGCACGTTAAGCCGTTGGTCCCGGCTGTCATCGTTGATGGCAGTCGTTAAGCTATGTCAGATGCCTTAAGGCAGCTTGAAAAATCTGACACCAGTGTTGGCCACTTACACATACGAAAAACAAACAAACAAACCCATAGAGCAGTGAATGTGATGGTCACGCGAACGACATTCATTACTCTTTGAGTTTACCCAATTGTATAAAGAGTTGAATTCAAAATATGTAGACATCTACTTAGCTGAAAAACACAGTAAAGGACGCTTTTAGTTTGATATAATTACATTTAGTTCGGCCAAAAATGATAAAACCTGTTCATATATATTCAATAAATAATTTATCATAAGATAGCCTTTAAAAACTTTAAGCAACTTTTATTATGAGGCCATCCTCATAAACATACAAACAAAGTTCTCTCATCACGCGTAGCTACAATACTAAACTTATGACGTCACTTCTCTGTAGTATTTTGAAAATACTGATATTTATAATAGTGAAGTTCAGGCTTACATAAAACAATGTGATTTTGTAACCTTAAAGAGCATAAGTTAAATATGTACCGTTATTTTAAATTGGGGATTAAATAAACTTGTAGTTCAACCCTCATCATCATTATCATAAGGTCTTTACTAGTCTCCACTGCAGGAGCACGACCCTCTCTGTACTACCAGCCCCCGTAGCATGGCTCCCGCGACGCCGTTTATATCGCGCGATAAACTATCTACATCTCGCTCTGCAGTATTGCGAAAAAAAGGATGGCGATAGTCGATAAACGTTGTCGCGCGTGCCATGCTACGGGGGCAGAGCAACATACTAGCCAGAGTAGTCAGAGGATTTGGCCTACACTCTCCACGCTGGCCAGACGGGTTGGAGAGGTCTCTTTGATGTTAATAAGCTTTGTTTAACTTGTGTTTCCTTAGTCGCCTTTTACGACATCCACGGGATGACTTGGAGTGGTCCTATTCTACTCTGCCGGGTACCACACGGCGAGTTCAACCCTACCCAATGTTAATCGATTTTCGTGTGTATTGTTGTGGCTCAGGCGTCAAATTGTATGCAGAATACATAATTATCTATAGTTTAATGATGGCCACCTGATAATTTCATCGAACAGGCTTTCAAACAAGGTAATCGATCTTTGTTTATCTTAAAGTATCTTCTTTATTTCTAGTTTGTTTTGTACTTCTTTTTTTAATTTGTGTTGTCAATGTGTACAGGTTTTGGAGAAAAAAATAAATATATTTTATTGTTATTAAAGCGGTGACCACGCCATCGGTTGCTTAACCGATGACGTGGCTATTTTACTGAATAGCACTTTTATAGCGCTTATGCGGGTTAAGCAACCTCAGTTCACGTGGTGAGTCACATGCTCGATATGAGCTGTCAGCCGCAGCGATCACCGTCCTGTGTGTTTGAAGTAGCCACAACACAGGGGATTAATAAGTTGTACAAAAATATGACAGACTATTATTATATTCTGATTATATAAGTATTAATCTAATTATATTAACCACTGGATCAAGGAGGCTTTTCTTTAATTACGGAGCTATATGGTAGTGAATCGCGTGTGTATGATAATGTTATTTTTTTTAAAATTCTAGTTGCTTTTTAATGCCTATACATCCGTGACGTCATGAGTTGGTATAATGTAAGGGCGGCGTGAGAACTTTGTTTGGTAGCTATATTAAATATTTGGTTTACGGGTTCAAACTAAAAAAAAATGTTTTATTTCGGCAAATTGGTACATTATTATGATAGCAGTGGTTGTAACCTTCTTTTAAGCAAATATATTTACTTATGCCAGAAGGTAAGTAGGTTAAGTTAAAAGTTGTATATCTTGCCTTTTAGTTAACACGGCATTACCTTATCGCGTTTCACACCTCTCACGCCATCCAAAATTGGCACGTATCTTATAAGTGCCAATATTTAACTCTATCTAAATATGCCGCGTGTTGGCTACTAACGAACCGAAATAGAGGAAGTGTCAATGTATATTACTTACCATTATTACAGCCAATCTTGGTCCCTGAAGAATCCAATACAAAGCCGTAAAATTGTATCCGTACCAGCAACTGAAATGAATACTTATTGTACAAAAACATCAATAACAATATGTTGAAATCGCTGATTTCATGGATTTATGAACGCACTTAAATTAAAAAAAAATAGCCTATGTAACCCACAGATAAATTAAGTTTGTAAAAGTGAAATATTGTTTGGAAATCGGTCTAGTATCGAGTGGCTGCTTGCCATTCGCTACGACATAGCGGTAGTATGCAGCGCCATACATTTGCCTACTTTCATGAGGTCGGCAGTCTATTACGTTAGTATATATTGTTTTTGACTTAGTTAAGCGCTGGGCCTATAATACTTAAAGTCCTTAAAGTCTTCTTCTTCTATCGAGTCGTACAATGGCAATATTTGTACATATTAAATATGTTTTGACCAGTGTTTTGCAACTATGATTGCCCGTTCGTTTGCATTTCGTTTTAACCGACTTTGAAAAGGAGAAGGTTATCAATGAACTTTTTTGGAGAAAATAAACCTGAGTAAATGTCCCTGATTATTATAAATGTATTTTTACACATTGCTTTAGTTCCTAACTTTTATAAATTCCTTATTTGCTGAACTGCAATCTTGTTTTAGTTTACGGTAATCGCAAATGTATTGAAAAATGTCGTATAATACTCGCACGGTAAGCTGGATATTATAGTCGTCGGTTTATTATAAGCACTCGGCTTCGCCTCGTGCCTATAAATACCTCGACTATAATATCCAGCTTACCGTACTTGTATCATAATGTACTACTATTATATAATTTTTTACTTTTAAATTTAGTTATTTATATTAAAATATAATTTTAGTTCGGATAATAAATAATATAGATATTTATTAAGTTAGAATGTAAAATATGTATTATTTATACACTATACCTAATAAAAAAATATCACACTGTTGGCATATTCGTTGATTGGCATAATTTAAAAAATATAGATATTTATTAAGTTAGAACATAAAAAATTTATTATTTATACACTATACCTAATAAAAAAAATTCACAATGTTTGCATATTCGTTGATTGGCATAATTTAAAAAATATATAGCGATAAATGCTAAAATTTATACTTTCCGTATGGAATCGGCAAATAGCATTTATAAAATAAGTACTAGTGAAAAGATGGCCGAACCGTATTTGCTTTGACTAGTGTACGCAAACCGATTGGACATAAGCTTTTAAACCCCTTGACTGGGGGTTTAAAAGCTTGGGTCAGGGGGGTCAAAAGGGAGTCAGATTCAAAGGGTAGCAACAATTGGCAACTAGCAAATTTTTCGGTATTTGCCATTACATAGAGGACTGAAAAGCAGAATTATCTTGTTTGGACATCAAAACATTTCAATTCAACATTTTTCATTTTACTAAAACATCAAACATTTCAATTCAACTTGTTTTACTAAGCCGTCAAAAATACACCTATTCACGTCTTTAGGGGCTTAAATCAGCCAAATTGCGCCACTCTTTATTTTATTTCCTACTAGCTCTTACCCGCGGCCTCGCCCTCGTTATATATAGCCTATGTCCTTCTCGGTACCCTAACCTATGTATATGCAAAATTTCATGATGATCGGTTCAGTAGATACGCCGTGAAAGCGTAACAAACAAACTCACTTTCGCATTTATAATATTAGTTAGGATTAGGATGTCCTTCACGGTAGCCTAACCTATATATATGCAAAATTTCATGATAATCGCTTCAGTAGATACGGCGTGAAAGCGTAACAAACAACAAAGAAATAAACAAACAAACAAACTCACATTCGCATTTATAATATTAGTTAGGATTAGGATTTCCTTAACTTAAACTGACAATTTTCGTGCTATTTCATCCGCGTAAATTATAGCCTATGTCACTCGCAGATAAATAAGCTTTCTATAACTGAAAGAGTTTTGAAAATAGGTCCAGTGGTTTCGAAGCCTATTCAGTTCAAACAATCAAAACTTTTCTCTTTATTATTTTACTAACTGTTAACCGCGGCTTTGCCCGCGTGTTATATAGCCTATATCCGTCTCCGTAGCCTTATCAATGTGTATGCCAAGTTTCAAGAAAAATAAAAATTGTTATTTTGTGATATTTAAGTAAGTAATTAAGTGTTAAAAAAAATTGAATGTAATAATAATAATAATATTTATTTAATCTCTGACTAAAAATAAGTTCAACATGACAATGTCCTATGTGTTTGCATGCTGTTAAAAACAGCAAAATAGGCTTGAACTAACTAATTATGTAAACATTATATTACTGACCCTATTTAAGCAAATAAATTATTTTGATTTTGAAGAAGATTGGTGTGGTAGATAAAGCGTGAAGAAAACCACATAAAATTTATGCAAAAAAGCGGATTTTTGAAGGCTAATACTGAAGTTGTTTCTCCAAATTTTCATTTTTCGTTTTGATAGAAACTTGATAGAAATTGATAGAAATATAGTGCACAAGATACCTATTAGTTGAAAAGCTTCAAAGAAAGATTTGTCACACCGCCATAATCACGTACGAGCTTTTGTATGAAAAGATAGACGGGTTGGCCGCCCTTAAGTTAGGATTTTCTTGATACAGATTATCCCAATCCCAACTAATACTATAAATGCGAAAGTGAGTTTGTTTATTTGTTACGCTTTCACGCCCTACCTACTGAACCGATCATCATGAAATTTTGCATACACATAAGTTAGGGTACTGAGAAGGACGTAGGCTATAAATCACGCGGGCGAAGCGATGGGTAATAGCTAGTTATACATAAAAGCGTTTATTGACATATGGTGGACTCACCTTATAGCATGTTCCAACCTGTAGTGCAAATGGGTCATAACGACCCATAGCCCCGTCAACACGACCGGTACGCCCCATCCCACCAGATAGTACAGCTTATGGGACTTCCTCTCCCTTAAGGAGTTCCCTGTCACCACGTTATGGAGGTACAACCCCTCAATGAACATCCACATGAACATCACAGTGATGGCGTATTCAAGGAGGACGTAAGACGCCTCGCAGACGTAGGGCTGAAAAAAGTTCATAAATGTGAACAAAACACGTAGCATTATTTAAAAAAATATATACATACATAATGAGTACATATTTTCACGTCTTTTTCCCTTGCGGGGTAGCCCAAAGTCGTACAACCTAAAGGCCACGATTAGCGTGTTAGGGGGCGTTAAGAGTCGCCTGGACGAGCATGTCTTCATACAAACGGAAAAACGGAATTGTGGCAGTATTTGATAATTTTGGAATAAAATTAATCAATTAATCTCATTATAATCTACGTACGTTCCTATACAGCTTGGTTAAAATACCAATGGTTTGAGAATTACAAGCCTTTTCAAATTTGTATGGGAACGTACGTAGATTATATAATGAGATTATATTATTAATTAATTATTAGATACGATACGATTATATTATTAATTAATTATTAGCAAATGTATTGAAAATAATTTTTCAATACATTTGCTAATAATACGATTGCCACAGATGCAAAATTTAAACATTTTCATAGAATCCGAGTAAAGAATTTCAAGTCCAGCATGAAAACTTTTTTCTGATTCGTGACATGTAATTTTTAACCGACTTTGAAAAGGAGAAGGTTGTCAATGTACTTTTTTGGAGAAAATAAACCTGAATAAATGTACCTGATTATTATAAAACTATTTTAACACACTGCTGTTCCTTACTTTTGTAAATTGCTCATTTGCTGAACTGCAATCTTTTCTTAGTTTAGGGTAATCGCAAATGTATTGAAAAACGTCGTATGATACTCGTACGGTAAGCTGTCTATTATAGTCATCGGTTTATTATAAGCACTCGGCTTTGCCTCGTGCCTATAAACACCTCGACTATAATATCCAGCTTACCGCACTTGCATCATATCATAATGTACTATTAAAAATCTGTCCAGTAGTTTCGAAGCCAATTCAATGCAAACAAACAATCAAATCTTTCCTCATTACAATACTAGTATGGATCATCATCATCATCATTTTTTTTTTTACAAATCACACAGATTGAGCTAGCCCCAAAGTAAGTTCTTAAGAAAGACTTGTGTTATGGGATACTAAACTCAACGATACTATATTTTATATTAAATACATATATAGATAAACATCCAAGACCCAGGTCAATCTGGAAAAGATCGTTTTCCATCATGACCTTACCGGGGATCGAACCCGGGACCCCCGTGTCGCAGGCTGGCGTGGTAACCGCTGCGCCACAGAGCTCGTCATCATCATCATCAGGTCTTTTTAGTCTCCACTGCAGAAGCACAACCCTCTCTGTGCTACTAGAGCCATAAATTAGCCAAAGCAGTCAGAGGATTTAGCTAGTATCGATACGATAATAATTTTACTACACACATTTAATGCGGAAACAAGAACCCAATATATCTCGAGAGCCCTCCAAAAGCTCAAAAGCCCGACCAATTGCACAAGTTGAAAACTTTCGCGGAACTTCCAAGTGGCCACAATGATGTCTCGGCAGCAACGGCCTTGTTACAGAAAAGAAAGAATTTATTACATAAATAATCCTTTAGCGCCTTTCGAATTTAAAAAATAAAACCGGCCAAGTGTTTGTCGGATACAGAGGCACATTCATTATCATATTATCATCATCAAGAGCTCTTTCTTAGTCTTCACCATATATTAGCCAGGGCAGTCAGAGGATGTGGCCTACATTCTCCACGCTGGCCAGACGGGTTGGAGGGGTCTCTTTAATGTTTATAGCTTTGTTTAGCTTATGTTTCCTTAGACTTCTCCGTCATCCACGGAGAGACTTGGAGTGGTCCTATTCTACTCTGCTGGGAACCACATGGCAAGGAGAGCATTATAATGTTTGTATTATGGGCTCTGAATAACTGTTTGAAATGATGCTTACGGTCACATACTATCATGACTTACGTCATTCACAGGGAGATCATCATCTCACTTTTTATATTTCGAAGTTAGTGCAGTCCTAGTTCAGGAATCACCTTGTGTGGATGAGTAAGGGTCATCATCATCATTTCGTGTAGGTGACACGGCCAGTCGACCATGCACACCCTGGTGTCAGAGTTCTTCGGAACCGCCTCTCGGCCTCTGACGTGGTTCCTTTAACGACTACCAGATGGCAGCCGGGACCACTGGCTTAACGTGCCTTCCGAAGTACAGAATCATCGTTCTTATCAGACAATCAGGTGATTCATGCCTGCAGTTTGTTAAGTTGTTTCCAGTTTGGTTAGGACACTAACCAAACTGGAAACAACTTAACAAAGTATGCTTCCCATGGGAATCGAACCACGACCCCCGGATCAACAAGGCAAACGCCTTAACTACGCAGTTAAAAGGAGGCAAGTATGGGGTTAGTACAAAATAACCCGAAGGTTAGACGTGCTTTGGTCTTCAATTTGGCCCCATCACTATCACTAAATAAAAACAAAGTCCTCCACCGCATCGGTCTGTTTGTTCGTGATAAACTAAAAAACGACTGCACGGATTTTCATGTGGTTTTCACCAATAGATAGAATGATAAATAAGGAAGGTCTATAGGTTTAATAGATACCCGGGCGCAGCCGGGGAGGGAGGGCTGCTAGATAAAAATAAGATAGGATATACACATTAAGGGGGCACACTAGGCACAGTAGCGACATAGAAATAGTGATATATAAGCACTAGTAAATAGCTTGAAGTATTTTTGGAATGATGTTTTAATATTATGAGAATCAGTCACGTGATTACCGCCACGAACGGCCGTTTTTGGCGGTAATCTGATTCTCATAATTCTCACTGATTCTGATAATATTAAACATGATTCCAAATATACTTCAGGTTATTTACTAAGGCTTATATGATTTACATTCTTGAATTTCTTTCTATTTGTAAAGTATTAGGAATAAAATGATTGGCGTCGCTACTGTGCCTAGTGTGCCCCCTTAAGGCATATTATTGTATTATTGATTACTTAAATGATAAAAATGCGTGTTAGTATTTTTGTTTTTTTTTGTTTTTCGTGTGTGTAAGTGGCCAACACTGGTGTCAGATTTTTAAAGCTGCCTTATGGCATCTGACTTAGCTTAACGACTGCCATCAATGATGACAGCCGGGACCAACGGCTTAACGTGCCTTCCGAAGCACGGAGGAGCTCGAGAAATTTTTATGCCACTTGCGGTCACCCATCCAAGTGGGGACTGCGCCTGGGGTTGCTTAACATGCGAAAGCGCTAATAATGCTCACGCCCACTAGGCCATCGGGCTTCAATTAAATTTATTGAAATAAATATAAATAACATTAGAAATAAATAAATCAATCGGTGCCCTGCAAGCACGTAGGGACCACTGGATTGAGTTTCTTTCGGACTATTCTTCTCACACGTGGTCATTACGGAACGCAAGTAGTTTTTCGATTTTGCATAATAAAAATCAAAAATAATAAGAAAATATGACGCTCAAAATGAGATACAATTATCCAATGTTGAATAAAAATTGACTTTAAAGGCTTGCGTAAGTAACTTGCGTAAGATAGTATGTATATATCACTTACCATATTTTCTATGGACCATTGAAACTCACTAGTTCCATCAGCTATCCTGCTTCGTGTTATAGCCTGGTCGATATACAGGGTGAGCCGAATTATGACCTGGACTGTCATGGCGGTGAATAGACTCTTGTGTATTCGGGTCCTGTTATTACGCAGGGATCTACGACATATAATTAATCATTAGTATTATAACTATATTTGTAAAGAATAATTATAGTGAAATAATTTTAATTATAAAACAATCGTTCCCAAGTTTACAACAATTTCTTTGAGCGATTCTTACAAGTCAACGATTTTTTTTTGTATCAGATTTCCTGCTGTTTATTTTTAATATAAAGACTTTCTGATATCAAAATACGTTGTTTACTGTAGTTTATGGAAGTTTCATACCATAACCAAAATAAAAAAATGAAAAATGTTCAAGTTTTCCTTAAGTGCATATACCTGAAGTATGTAAAAAGGAATAGGGATACGACCAGCGCTACCAGTGACATACTGAACCCAACGTGTTCCATCGATCTGGTGCGCTCGGCCACGTCGAACTTTTCCTGGAACAATTAAAAACATCCTGTATACATTCAGTTTATATATTTTCATAAAAATGCCAAGACGTAAAATAGCAAAATAATTACTTTATAAATGTAACTTTGAATTTTTAACACTCTACCTAAAACTACAAAGCAAGCAATTCATGTATATTAGATAAATCAAAAATATGCCAAAAATGGCGGCATACGACGTGAACCCCAATAACCTAAGTTGTTTTATTACGGAGCTGTCGTAGTCACAGATATAATTGTAAGTTTTTATTTTCATGTCTGTGGTCGTAGTGAAATGCACGTGAATGAAAATGTTCTTTTTTTGATATTAGAGGTGGGAGGCCTACTCTCTCTGTTAACTTCGATGCACGAAGTACGTATTTCATTCGAATGATGTCAAAGCGACGCTTTTGACAACGAAAAATGCGAATCCGTTGCGTAATCATCAAAAACCCTACTCTAACGGACTTGTCACCGTCGGATCTCTCGCTCTTTCCGTAGCTACTCTGGTTTTATAATGTTGGCAACAAGCTGTTTCAAACTACAAACCATATTATTACTTGTATCTCCTTTGGTGTCACGGGTGTTACCCCGGTCGTTTGGAAGGCTTGCGTGGGGATATAGATCCCAACACGTAGAGGCCCTTTGGAGAAGTTGATGTTATGTAGGCCAGAACCCGTTCCTGGAAATACCAATGTATGATATACCCTTGGACAGATCTTGGCATGAGGAGGAATGCTCCAGAGGAGCTTTTTAAAAGAGAAATTAGTGGGCTAAAATTGGCAGGTGGTGGCTCGCCGTCCACAAGATGGGCCCCTCAAACTAGCCGACGTTTATTACCGGCAAAGGGGCAACATCGATATGGGCGATTTAGGGGTGTCGAGGGGTGTGCTGCGCTTTCTCCGAAGTTACTTGCAGTGTTATGCCCTTTAAATCTTCCACCCCTGGAGCAATAGCTCTAACGACTCCTCTCTGGACGGCCAACTAAGGCAAGCCAGAGCTGAGAGTCCTGCGAGCCCTCTTGGGTTTCCACTCCGACCGATAAAGACATGTCGGGGGGCGAGGGCTCTGACCACCCCAAAGGAGCACTCGGGTCCTTGGTGTCGTTACTCACCAACAGCTCGCCACAAGCTGCCCTGCGGCCATATCATTACTTTAATTAGTATCTGTCTGTATAATCTCTATTCTATAGGACTGAGTGGCCTATGTTTTCTTTAAGCAAAAGGGACCATAAACAAAATTTTGAAGTTTGAATAAAAATGTTTTAATGCAATTAAGTTTGAATTTCTATTGCCCATTAGGGCATAGAACACGCGTTCATAAAGTCAGTTCTGCAGCAGTGTTGAAACATTTACAGATAGATTGATAGCATAGGTGTAGATATAATATTTTAAGTTTATAACATTTAAGTCAGGGATTCAATTAGCTTTTGTATTCAGTTTTAGAATTAAAACCTTTCTGGCTAATTAATTGATGGACTCCTGAAAGCAATAGGCTTCAACTTTTTTGTCCCGATTTATCTTTATTAGCCACAATATCGACAGAAAAGGGGTCAGTCATTGATTGTCACATCAATTACACCGTTAGTTTACGACATGCGAACAACATTACGAACTAAAGAAAGTATAACTAGTACAACTTGAAATTAGCGCCGCTACTAACTTTTGACAATTACGGAGTAGTTATAATGTTTTGATGGTAATAACACTACGCACCAGGTGATATCCCGAAGCTCATGCAGTCCTTTTTCGGGAATCACCGTGTGAGTGAGTAAGGCATGGGGTAAGTACAAAATAACCCAAAGGTTAGACGTGCTTCTGATTTATAATCGGCCCCAATTGAAGATAAGATGGTAATTGCAACAAATACAAAAATATCTTCATATAGGTAAAATATACGTTTATAAAATAGTACATAGAAAGTTGAACTACGCAAATCAGAGGATGAAACTTAACAATTGGAAAATGTGGACGATACTATTCTGAAAAAGTATCTAATAGGTACACATGTTTAAAATGTCAAGTATAAAGTTCCTTAAAATTTAAGGAACTTTATACTTGACATTTTAAACATGTGTACCTTTATTTAATAAAGAAAATGTCATTTGGCAATAAAACCATTACATTCAAAAGGAAATGAGAAATACTTATAAACAATTGAGATTCACGCAGAGAAATATCTTGCTACCTAAACGAGAAAAAACGCTTCTGTGACTAGAACTTTTGTTTGCAACCGTGACAACAAGACTCGCGAGTTGACTTTACAAAATCCATTCTGTTATTATTTTTACCTTTCGGTTTATTAATGACAACTAGGTGTTTAGTGTAACTGACCAAACAATATAATACTCACTACAAGGTATGTAACGCACCTGTTACAATACTAGTGTAATTGTAACCATACGTCAAGTAGACATTACTAGATAGATTGTAAAGTCTATTTTGCAATTTGGTAAACATAACCACTTTTTTTTGGTTTTACTAAATACTTTGCTGTACCTACTAAAGTATTTGTGTAATTTAACCAAGGGAACTTTGATGATAACTATATGCATTGCAACGCTAGCTTTGTTTTTCGTAACAAGTACAATACACATTGTAATGCTAGCATCCTAGGTATTGTAACAACTACTATTTTGTATGTATTACCTACTGGTTTAGATGAAGCCTGCATTTGATTGCAACAAACATAATTTCGAGCTACCTTCACAAGGTGATGATTTACAAGATGACGGCAATGGCAGCGTTTAGTTCCAATTATGACCATATGCCAAAAGATCCTTGTAGCACTGTATAATAAATAATTATTAAATACAATTGTATAGTAAGCCTGATGTCTTTTGGTACTACTTCAGACGGCGGCAGTCTTGATAATGACGTCTGTAGAAAACTGCAAATAAAGATTTTTGGGGACTTCGGGTAAAGTAATTATCTCCCGTCGCCCCCAAAAATCTTCTATTGTAGCTCCACATCTCTTCTTGGTTTTCTGGTTTGCGTGCTTGCTCGCTTTTCATGTGTGGAAGTGGCCAACATTAAAGTTTGAATTTACAACAGATTTAATTTAACTTTAATAAATGGCTAACGAATGAATTCAACTCATAATTTATGGAAATTACCGTAAATTATGAGTTATTATCATTAGCCGTGAGCGGCCGCTTCTTCTGCGCATGCATTTTAGAAGCGGCAATAAACTAAGCAATAAGTAAATTTAAGTTACAAGTAGTTGTTAAATCAAACGTTACTTCACTTTTTGATAATTTATCATGATTCGAATTTAAAGGTTTGGTCTCATCAGGATAGAGGTGGGGATACTGCTGACTCGGGTAATACAAGTTGATTTTGTATGCCATTCAAGCTTGAACCCAGGGGAATTCACAGTTTTTCTTTAAATTTGTTTTCTTTTCCACGAATTTCTTTTCTATCGGTGATTCCGATTTAAGATATTTTGGCAATATTTTTGCCAGGGGTTCTAAAATCAACAGTTATGGGGGTTGAGTCAGCAGTAGCTCGGGAAGCCGGGGTTGCGTACCCGTATGCCGTAACCTTAACCACCGGACAGGCGATCTAGGATAAGGCACCCCTGACTACAAGTCAGCTTTCAGAATAGTACAGTTATACATAAAAGTGAGATGTATAGGTGGTGAATGGTTCCTGACAGGAATAACCCAGGGGAATTCACAGTTTTTCTTTAAATTTGTTTTCTTTTTCACGAATTTCTTATTTATCGGTGATTCCGATTTAATATATTTTGGCAATATTTTTGCCAGGGGTTCTAAAATCAACAGTTATGGGGGTTGAGTCAGCAGTAGCTCGGGAAGCCGGGGTTGCGTACCCGTATGCCGTAACCTTAACCACCGGACAGGCGATCTAGGATAAGGCACCCCTGACTACAAGTCAGCTTTCAGAATAGTACAGTTATACATAAAAGTGAGATGTATAGGTGGTGAATGGTTCCTGACAGGAATAACACAGGGGAATTCACAGTTTTTCTTTAAATTTGTTTTCTTTTTCACGAATTTCTTATTTATCGGTGATTCCGATTTAATATATTTTGGCAATATTTTTGCCAGGGGTTCTAAAATCAACAGTTATGGGGGTTGAGTCAGCAGTAGCTCGGCAAGCCGGGGTTGCGTACCCGTATGCCGTAACCTTAACCACCGGACAGGCGATCTAGGATAAGGCACCCCTGACTACAAGTCAGCTTTCAGAATAGTACAGTTATACATAAAAGTGAGATGTATAGGTGGTGAATGGTTCCTGACAGGAATATCTAAACAATGCTTATAAACATGACATAGATTTTTCCAACCTATCTGGCCAGCGTGGAGAGTATAGGTCAAGTCCTTTGACTGCTCTGGCTATTATTTGGCTCTGGCAGTACAGAGAGGTTCTTGATCCTAAAAGTACAGATGAAAAAAGTTCTGATGATGACAGGTATAGAATGAAATACAACTTTTACAAAAGACACATTCACAAAATATTGATATACTGTATAGTTCCAGATCGTGGCCTGAAAGCAGCATAGCTTACATTCATCCGAGGACTCCCTCGCTGCTTCTGATGAATGAGGAAACTGCAGCGTGGACAATTGAGAAAGCCTAATGAAAGTAACACTAGAGTTCCACAATGTTCCGCACCACAGCCTCTTTTCATCCCTTCTTTTCGTTGGATTGATGAATGCTTTCGGTAGAGACACATAATAAGTATAACGTGTTAATAAAAAAAATATTTTTAATGGAGATATGAGCTCGCGAGGCTCAACCCTAACATTCAAAATAATCTTAATTAATGACAATCTTAAATCTCAGATTGTCTTAGTCTCGCTAGGTTGTCTAGACTTTAGAACTATATAAGTTAAGATGTAACTAGTGCCTTTGAATGAGGCACTTACGATGGGTGTAATTCTATGGGACTTACATTACATAGGACAGACATCTTAGATACATCTTAACTCAAATAGTTTTCAAATCTCGTTCGGTCACTGTCTACATAACCTAGCGAGACAAGACAGTCTAAGATTTAAGGTTGTCATTAGATAAAAATATTTTGAATGTTAATATATTATATTTATCCATCGTGCTAATAAAGGCAAAATAAGAAGTTACGATTACGAAAATGATAAGTTTTCTTACATAATAGTACAGTTATACAATAATAAGGTGAGATGTCAGTAATATATCATAGATCATCATCATCATCATCATCAGGTCTTTCTAGTCTCCACTGCAGGAGCACGACCCTCTCTGTACTACCAGAGCCATATATTAGCTTGAGTAGTCAGAGGATTTGGCCTACACTCTCCACGCTGGCCAGACGGGTTGGAGAGGTCAAATACATAAATATCTCGCTTTTAAACATGGCGATTTATGGGGGAGGCCTATGTCCAGCAGTGGACGTCCCTGGCTGATAGATAGAAATAGTAGTTAATATAGTAAACAAAAGTTACAAATTTAAGAAACAGATAAAACATAGGTGTTTTTGGCAACGTTATAACATAATAATAGTCAATATAAGCTGATAATTCATTCGGGGACTCCCTCGCCGTTTTTGCTGAATGAAAAAACTGTAGAGCAGTGCCTACAGTAGTGTAAGTAATTGTAACACTAACACTACTGAAGACACCGCGCGACAGCCTCTTTTCTTCGCTACTTCTTTTCATTGGGTTGATGACTCATCCATCAGCTTTCCATAACCCACTGCTGGGCATAAGCCTCCCTTTGTCTGCGCCATCCTTCTCTATCCCAAGCCTTCGCAATCCAGTTCTTTCCTGAAATCTGTTTTATGTCGTCGGCCCACCTCGCTACCGGACGTCCAATACTACTGATAACTGCTTCGGTAAAGTCACAGATAGTAATAAATAAGTAGATACATTAGAAGTTTATGGTGTATAAAACCTTGAAGTTCCAAATACATAATTCTACTTACAAAATACAGCCAAAATCTAACTAATATTATAAATGCGAAAGTGATTTTGAATACACGTAGGGGGCCGTCCATTAATCACGTGAGGTTTTTTTTAGCAATTTTAGCGGCTGTAGGTATGCCACAGATCTTCTATCCCCTTTGTTACTTTTGTATAGCAGTCATCTGGTTGAATCTGCTATTTGATTGAATGACTAGCGCGTTCATTGAATGACCACGTTTAATTGAATGACTAGGCCGAACGTTGAACAAATAAGCGTCGCTCAACGTCCAACTAGTTAGCGGATTGTAACATAGCCCTTTGAAAAGAGCGGACGCAGAATCAGTCAGGTGATTCAAATTTAGTTCATTTTTTCCCACTGCGGCGCTAGTAGTCACCAAAACAAATATGGCGTCAAACAGCTCGAACACATGGCACGATGTTGATATTTTTTCGATTAAATTTTGTAGCACACTTGTCACTTGATACACCCTTAGGGTACTAAGAAGGATAAAGGCTATATATCACGCGGACGAAGCCACCAGGAACAGCTATTCATACATAAAAATTGTAATAATAGGTGTAATGTATAAAAAAGTTACAAATTTAAGAAAAACATTAAACACAGAAGTTTGTTGCAATATAATAACACTTAGAAGATAATTTTAAGCTGAGAATTTATTCGGGGACTCCCTTGCTGTTTTTGCTGAATGAGGAAACTGCAGAGCAGTGCTTACAGTAGTTTGAGTTAAAATAACACTCACACTACTGAAGACACCACGCCGCAGCCTCATTTCTTCGCTTCTTCTTTTCGTTGGATTTATGACTGATTACGATAAAGTAACAAATATTTAAACAATTTAACAGATATTTTAGAGGTTTATAACATGCCAAAATCTCAAAGTCCCAAATGTTAAAATTGTAAACATAAATTTACTTACAAAATACATAAAAAAACCGGCCAAGTGCGTGCCGGGCCACGCGTAGTATAGGGTTCCGTAGTTGCGAATGACAACTTTGAGTTCACACTGTTCATTTTCGCACCTCACAGTTTAACGACCAAAAACATCTAACAATGAAAATTGTATGAAATTTTACATTTTCGAGTACATTTTATAAGTTGGTTGCCTATAACTTTTTAGTTTGTACTTAATACTCAGCTCTGATAGTTTTCCTTTTAACTTCAGTATATATACTACTGTTGTAATTTTTTACGGGAGATAACAATTTTTTTTCTAAATTTTTTTCTACTACTTTTTTGGCATGATTAATATAAGTACCCACACCAAATTACAGCTTTCTAGTAGTCCGCAGACGGACAGACAGACGGACGGACAGACAGATAGACATGGCGAAACTATAAGGGTTTCTAATTTACGGTAAAAATGTATTACGATAAGTGAAAATCTCAAAGTCCCAAACGTTGAAACTGTAAACATAAACTTACTTACAAAAAACATAAAAAAGTGTTATGATAAGTAAGTGCAATGTATACAAAACTTAAAAATGTATGAAAAATGATAAAGGATAGATGATTTTGGCAACATGATAACACATAAAATGTAAATATTTAGGTGAGAATTCATCCATGGACTCAAGACAGGGCTAGTTCTGCTGAATGGAGAAACTGCAGCGCAGTGTATTGAGAAGTCTCAGTAAAAATAACACTGATATTCCTGAATACACAGCGCCAGAGCCTCTTTTCTTTGCTTCTTCTTATCGTATAAGTGACGAATGATTTCAATAATACATCATACATAAAAAAGTTTAATAATAAAGTTACAAATATTAGTTAATATATTATACAAAAGTTACAAATTTAAGGAAAAAGATAAAACATAGAAGTTTATGGCAACATTTTAACATATAAAAAGTCTATAGTAAGGCAAGAATTCATCAGAGGACTCCCTCGCTGTTATTGCTGAATGAGAAAACTGCAGAGCAGTACCTGCAGTAATGGTAGTAAGTAATGGTAACACTAACACTACTGAAGACACCGCGTCGTAGCCTCTTTTCTTCGCTACAAGTACCATTCATTGGGTTGACGGCTGCTTTCGGTATAGTCACAGATAGTAATTAATAATGGATACATTAGAGGTTTATGGTATGCCAAAACTTTGAAGTCCCAAATGTCAACTCATATACATAATTCTATAAACAAAATATGTACAGCCAAATTCTAACTAATATTATAAATGCGAAAGTGAGTTTTTTACGCTTTCACGCCGTATCTACTTCACCGATCATCATGAAATATAATACACATAGGTTAGGGTACTGAGAAGGGTAAAAAGGCTATATCACGCGGGCGAAGCCACCGGGAACAGTTAGACATACATAAAAAAGTGTTATAATAATTGTCATGTATACAAAAGTAACAAAGGGGATAGAAGATCTGTGGCATACCTACAGCCGCCATTTTGATTTTTTTTCAAAATCGCGACCAACTATGTAACCTTAATAAATCGATAGTTGACATTATTGCAAACAAAAAATATTATTACATAAACTCTCGTAAAGTGTCAGGTTTCCGAGATAATTGCCGTCAAAGTTGATCACGTGACATCCATAATTGTAAGCTAGGCTATGTGTTGGAATGTATTAAGATGTTAAAAATAATAACTTGAGAACAAATATGTTTGTTGCATATCTGGATGTTATTAAAAATGTAAACATTTAATAAAATCTTCTTTTAGAACACTTTTGCGATGGACTCATACATAATATCACTATAATAAAAAAAAATTTAAAGTATGTGATGAAAAACATTTAAGTGAGTAAGAGTTTTCTTCAATTTAATCAACTTTCTATTCATCTGATATGAATGAAGTAGAAAAAAATCAAAATGGCGGCAATAGGTATGCCACGCTCTATAGTAAAATCTTCAAACCCCTTTAAGAAAAACATAAAACACAGAAGTTTGTTGCAATATAATAACACATTAAAAAGTCAATTTTAAGCTGAGAATTCATCCGGAGACTCCTTCACTGTTTTTGCTGAATGAGGAAACTGCAGAGCAGTGCTTACAGTAGTTTGAGTTAAAATAACACTCACACTACTGAAGACACCGCGCCGCAGACTCATTTCTTCGCTACTTCTTTTTATTGGATCGATGATTGTTTACGGTAAAGTAACAAATAGCAAAAAAAGATAGATATTTTAGAGGTTTATGTCATACCAATATTAATAAATAAACAGATACATTAGAGATTCATAGTATGCCAAAGTTGAAAGTCCCAAATGTCCCAATTATATACATAACTTCACTTACAAAATACATCACACATAAAAAAAGTGTTATAGTAAATGGAATGTATAAAAAAGTTAAAAATTTAAGAAAAATAAAAAACAGAAGTTTGTTGCAATAATAACACATAAAAAAGTCAATATTAAGCTGAGAATTCATCCAGAGACTCCCTTACTGGTTCGACTGAATCAGAAAACTGCAGACCAGTACCAACAGTTGTGTAAGTATGTAATAGTAACACTCTCATTACTGAAGGCACCGCGCCATAGTCTCTTTTCTTCACTACTTCTTTTCGTTGGATTTATGCTTTCAGTAATATTACAGATATTTAAAAACAGATATTTTAGAGGTTTATGACATGCCAAAGTCTCAAAGTCCCAAATGTCGCAATTATATACATAACTTTACTTATAAAACACATCATACATAAAAAAGTGTTGCAATAAGTGGAATGTATACAAAAGTTTTGAATTTAAGAAATAAGATAACCATTGAAGTTAATTGCAACATTATAACACATGGAAAGTCAATACTAAGCTGAGAATTCATCCGGGGACTCCCTCACCGTTTGTGCTGAATGAGAAAACTGCAGCGAGGTGACTGATGACTGCTTTCGGTAATAAAAAAGATATTTATTTATAATAAATAATAATAATAAATATGTACCGACAAATCACACAGATTGAGCTAGCCCCAAAGTACGTTTCACGTTTAGCTAGTTCGAGACTTGTGTTATGGGATACTAACTCAACGATACTATATTTTTTAATAGATACTTATATAGATACACATCCAAGACCCAGGTCAATCGGAAAAAGATCATTTTCCATCTTGACCTGACCGGGGATCGAACCCGGGACCATCCGTGTCGCAGGCAGGCGTGTTGACCGCTGCGCCACGGAGCTCGTCAAATATATTATATAGTTATATTCAGATACAACTATTTTACAGGTTTATGATATGTAAAAATTATCACGTCTTTCTCCCTTGCGGAGTAGGCAGAGCCTAGGGTTGTACAACCTTAAGGTCACGTTTGAAGGTTATGGCAACATTTATAACATAAAAATTAATATTAAGCTGAGAATTCGTCTGGGGACTCCCTCGCTGGTTCAGTTGAATGAGAAAACTGCAGCGAGGTGACTTGAGTTGTGAGAGTAAAGCTACTAATACTATCACTACTGAAGACACCGCACCAAAGCCCCCTTTTTCCCTTCTTTCTTCCGTTGGATTGATGACTGCTTTTGGAAGAGTCACTGATATTAATAAAAAATATATTTATTTATATTTAGATACCAATATTTTTGAGGTTTATGATATGTAAAAATATCAATGACCCAAGTGTCAACATACATAATGTTAGTTACAAAATACATCATACATAATTAATATAATTGTTTAAAAACAAAAAAAAAACACGCTTTCGTTTCTTAGCTAGTCATGTATTGTCATCAGAACTCAGAGCGTGTGCAAAATTTCATCCTAATCGCAGACCGGGAAGTGGGTTACAAGTGAAGCTAATAAAAGCGTGTAAAAAAAGTGTTATAATAAGTGCGATGTATACAAAAGTTTAAAAATTTTCGAAAAAAGATACAACACCGAAGCTTGTGGTAATATTAACGCGTAAAAAAAGTCAAGATTAAGCTGAAAATTCATCCGGGGACTCAGGGCAGGATTGGTCCTACTGAAAGAGATAACTGCCGCAAGGTGACTTGAGGACTGACAGTAAAGTTTACACTATCACTACTGCAGACACCGCACCATGCCCTTATTTCCCTTCTTTCTTTCGTTGGATTGATGACTGCTTTCGGTAAAGTCACAGATAGTAATTAATAAGCAAATATTTTAGAGGTTTATGATATGTTAAAATCTCAAAGACTCAAGTGTCAACATACATAATTTTACTTACAAAATACATCATACATAAAAAAGTGTTATAATAAGTGCGATGTATACAAAAGTTTCAAATTTAAGAAATAAGATAAAACATTGAAGTATATGGCAACATTATAACACATAAAAAGTCAATAAATTCATCCGGGGACTCCCTCGCTGGTTTGCTGAATGAGATAACTGCAGTGAGAGGACTTGAGGAGTGATAGTAAAGTTTACACTATCACTACTGAAGACCACCGCACCGCAGCCCCTTATTTTCCTTCTTTCTTTTGTTGGATTGATGACTGCTTTCGGTAAAGTCACAGATTTACTATATAATAAGTAGAGATTTTAGAGGTTTATGATATGTTAAAATCTCAAAGACTCAAGTGTCAACATACATAATTTTACTTACAAAATACATCATACATAAAAAAGTGTTATAATAAGTGCGATGTATACAAAAGTTTCAAATTTAAGAAATAAGATAAAACATTGAAGTATATGGCAACATTATAACACATAAAAAGTCAATAAATTCATCCGGGGACTCCCTCGCTGGTTTGCTGAATGAGATAACTGCAGTGAGAGGACTTGAGGAGTGATAGTAAAGTTTACACTATCACTACTGAAGACCACCGCACCGCAGCCCCTTATTTCCCTTCTTTCTTTTGTTGGATTGATGACTGCTTTCGGTAAAGTCACAGATTTACTATATAATAAGTAGATATTTTAGAGGTTTATGATATGTTAAAATCTCAAAGACTCAAGTGTCAACATACATAATTTTACTTACAAAATACATCATACATAAAAAAGTGTTATAATAAGTGCGATGTATACAAAAGTTTCAAATTTAAGAAAAAGATATAATATTTAAGTATATGGCAACATTATAACACATAAAAAGTCAATAAATTCATCCGGGGACTCCCTCGCTGGTTCCGCTGAATGAGATAACTGCAGCGAGGGGACTTGAGGAGTGTAGTAAAGTTTACACTATCACTACTGAAGACCACCGCGCCGCAGCCTCTTTTCTTCACAACTTTTTTCATTGGGTTGATAACTGTTTTCGATAAAATCTCAGATAGTAATAAATAAATAAATTATTACATTAGAGGTTAATGGTATGTCAAAACCTGAAAGTTCCAAATGTCGCAATTATATACATAACTTAACTAACAAAATACATCATACATAAAAAAATATAGCCACGTGCGAGTCGGGCCCATGAAGGGTTCCGTAGAAGCAAGCTTAGATTATCCAAAAACCTCTTTAATTTTTCGTCTGCAAATTTTTGCGAGTTATGAAAAAGTGCTATATTTCAATATTGGTTGCCTATAACTTTTTAGTGTGTATATGGTGCTCAACTCTGAAAGTTTTTCTTTCAACTTCGTTACATATACTACTGCTGTAATTTTTTTCATGTATCCATATTTAACCGTTTAGCAGACCGAGGGGGGGGGAGGGGGGGGACGACTCGCCTCTAACAAAAATTTGCATCTTTAAAACCTCAACCTCATAATGTTGATGGGATAGTAGAGAAAAATACTCCCCGACTGTACGGTATGGAAGCTACTCGTTCAAAAACCCGGAAGGTATCCGAACACATTCAAAAAGGTCCCGTTTAGTAATTTTAAATGTCCGGGTTAAAACATAATTTGGCTGTACTACTTTGTGAGCACAGTTTTCTTGGCTTGTATCGGTTCCGACGCTGTTATAATAGTGGGAGAGCTCGTGAACCATCTGACTAACCCGTTTCCCACAAAGCTAGAAATTTTTTAAATGATATTTTATTATCTGCTAATTATAAAAGTACCGGTCTGGCAGGTATATCGCGGTTGCGTCATCATACCAAAAATTTTTGAAAATGCAAAAAAATTTTTTTTCGTAACCTTCTGCCACAAGGCTACAATTTTAATATGTTATAATTTAAGTATGTTTAAGTGTAAAAAAAAAATCGCCAACCTCTTTTGAGGGTTGCAAGTATGTGCCAGACGATAGCAAAGTTGTCATTGGGACGGTAATTCATAACCTGCTGCCACAAGGCTACAATTTTGAGGGAACATTCTTTCAATTGTTTAAAAAATATATGTAAACAGCCAGACCATTCTAGTGGTTGCAAGTACCTGCCAGACGACGTGGGAGAGCTCGTGAACAACCTGACTAACCCGTTTCCCACAAGGCTAAAATTTTAATATGTTATAATTTAAGTATGTTTAAGTGTAAAAAAAAATTGCCATCCTGTTTTGAGGGTTGCAAGTGTGTGCCAGACGATAGCAAAGTTGTCATTGGGACGGTAAGTCATAACCTTCTGCCACAAGGCTACAATTTTAATATGTTATAATTTAAGTATGTTTAAGTGTAAAAAAAAATCGCCAACCTCTTTTGAGGGTTGCAAGTGTGTGCCAGACGATAGCAAAGTTGTGCGCACTCCCGTCGAGCGACTTGACTATTATATAGTCATCTGGCAGGTACTTGTAACCGCTAGAATGGTCTGGCTGTTTACATATATTTTTTAAACAATTGAAAGAATGTTCCCTCAAAATTGTAGCCTTGTGGCAGCAGGTTATGAATTACCGTCCCAATGACAACTTTGCTATCGTCTGGCATACACTTGCAACCCTCAAAAGAGGTTGGCGATTTTTTTTTACACTTAAACATACTTAAATTATAACATATTAAAATTGTAGCCTTGTGGCAGAAGGTTATGAATTACCGTCCCAATGACAACTTTGCTATCGTCTGGCACACACTTGCAACGCTCAAAATAGGTTGGCAATTTTTTTTTACACTTAAACATACTTATATTATAACATATTAAAATTTTAGCCTTGTGGGTAACGGGTTAGTCAGGTGGTTCACGAGCTCTCCTACGTCGTCTGGCAGGTACTTGTAACCGCTAGAATGGTCTGGCTGTTTACATATATTTTTTAAACAATTGAAAGAATGTTCCCTCAAAATTGTAGCCTTGTGGCAGCAGGTTATAAATTACCGTCCCAATGACAACTTTGCTGTCGTCTGGCACACACTTGCAACCCTCAAAATAGGTTGGCAATTTTTTTTTACACTTAAAAATACTTAAAATATAACATATTAAAATTGTAGCCTTGTGGCAGAAGGTTATGAATTACCATCCCAATGACAACTTTGCTATCGTCTGGCACACACTTGCAACGCTCAAAATAGGTTGGCAATTTTTTTTACACTTAAACATACTTAAATTATAACATATTACAATTTTAGCCTTGTGGGTAACGGGTTAGTCAGGTGGTTCACGAGCTCTCCTACGTCGTCTGGCAGGTACTTGCAACCACTAGAATGGTCTGGCTATTTACATATATTTTTTAAACAATTGTAAGAATGTTCCCTCAAAATTTTAGCCTTGTGGCAGCAGGTTATAAATTACCGTCCCAATGACAACTTTGCTATCGTCTGGCACACACTTGCAACCCTCAAAATAGGTTGGCAATTTGTTTTTACACTTAAAAATACTTAAAATATAACATATTAAAATTGTAGCCTTGTGGCAGACGGTTACGAAAAAATTTTTTATTGCATTTTCAAAATTTTTTGGAATGATGACGCAACCACGATATCCCTGCCAGACCGGTATTTTTATAATGAGCAGATAATAAAATATAATTTAAAAAAATTCTAGCTTTGTGGGAAACGGGTTAGTCAGATGGTTCGCTAGCTCTTAATCTATAAATAGATATTGGGTTTTTTCGCGAGGGAAGGGGATGAGTTTGTTGTAATAGGAGATAATACTGCAATGTTCTCCCGCCAGAGGGCAGCATTAGCAAAGACAGTAAACAAATGTTTGACATTGACAAGTCTGTCAGAGTCGCAATAAATTGCCTTTATTTTACAAACAAATACGTTTTTATATTTAAATACTCATAAGAGTATTTTAAAATCAAATTAATAAAGGAATGTATAATTTTACAAATGAATAGCGACTTTGACATTTTCAAGTACATACTTTTCAGTGTCAAACTCTTTTACTGTATGTGCTAGTGGTGCACTCTGGCGGCACAGCTTTCAGTAATATGTCGTATTGGGAAACGGGATAAAATTATCTGGGATGCTTCTTGCTCGGATGGATTGGGATGAGAAAGTAGCAGCTCGGGGAGGCCGGGCGCGCGTACCCGATGCCATGCGAGCAACCACCGGACAGGCAGTTGAGTATGGCACCCCTGACCATAGACTGAAGAAAACTGGTATCTTAACAATATTAGTACGGTAGTTGCCTAATGTTAAGATCATATAAAATTTGTTACCAATGATTCTAATTTCTATCTAAAAATACTATATAGAACACTTTAAATTTGATATCGATTCGTTAAGTGATCTTAAAGCTTCTTTAAAGCTGGACGAATAGGACCATTTTTAAAGTATGAAAATTCTTTAATTACAATTATACTGTATTGTAGTTTATAGCAACTAAATTTATAGCAACTTTTATTATGAAACCATTACTATAAACGAAATATTTCGTATGGCTACCAAACAAAGTTCTCACGTCACCCATACAAAATACAAGCTTGTGACGTCACAAATATGTAGGCATTTCCGCGGCGCGTTTTCACGTCTAAAAATTAACGTCTAAAAACATTTATATCTTAAAGAGTTTTTTGTTTAGAAATGTATTTCTGTCACTATAGTGTTTATTTTTGACAGGTCTTTACATAGCAACACGAAAAATTTTTTAGTCAACATGCCCATTATAAGTTCATATTATCACGTCTGTACCCCTTACGGGGTAGACAGAGCCTAAGATCATAATGTCCAAAGGCCTCGTTTAGCATATTGATAGCCGTAATAGGTGGAAAATGAGTGATGGCTTGCTAGCCGCATCGCCATAGATGGATCGTGACTGTTATTTGGGGGAGATGACGAAAACGAAGTACTGAAGCTAACAGAACTCCTCAACGGCTTACAGTACTGCTACCTTGACTTCATCAGTCTTTTTTGGTCTCAACTGCTGGAGCTCGACCTTTACTGTACTACCAGAGCCATATATTAGCCAGAGCAGTTGGAGAATTTGGCCTACACTTTCCACGCTGCTTTATAGCTTGGAGAGGTCTCTTTGATGCTTATAAGCACATTTGTATTGATGAAAACTTTGCTCTTTTTACGTAACCATTTGAAGTTGTATTTTTTTTGTTCAAAATTATTGGTAAAGCTGATGCTGCTAACAGATTAAAAAAAAGAACAAAACTAAAGTTTATTTTCAGACAAATAGTATAGTCCATTTTTGTTAGTAAACTTATAGTTAGGTGTGTTAGTACTTATATTTTACTAGCGAGATAGTTGAATTAATTAAATGGCCAACAAACGGACAATACCCGCTGTCGGCTATTGCTCTCAGAACACTGTGAAAGCTGCCCCGTATTCGGCGCAGCATTGATGCCGCTTTATTTCGCAGGATTGCATTAAAGCTATCCACCCCCGCTTGTGCGAACATAGTTGAGGCGCCCCAAAAACGTAACGTTAAAATACCACAGTAAGCAGTACTCGAACTTGATAGTAAAGGCAGCACTGTCACTTCCGAGTACTGCACGCCGCAGTCTCTATTCGATCTGGAAGATTCTTTTATTACTGCAGAGCATTTTCACAAGATAGGTCTTGATTCTTATTGTTCAAAACTAGAAGAGATGCATGCTGTCGTAGGTTCAAAGGTACCGCAGTTGGGGGATTCGAACAAGGGAGTGAAGGTTACACTGCGGTGTCAGAATCCCCCGTGCCACAGCGTCTATTTGGTTTGAATTCTTCTTCTTCACAATCTGAATAAATAATTCACTGATAGAGAATATTGTAAAGAAATAGGAAACAATATTTAAATTCCTCCGATTGACCAGACAGTTTTATGAGATGGTTTTAACGAGTCGATTCTTCTTCTTTACAAGCTGAATAGATAGTTTACTGAGAGAACCAAAATAATATAAATAAATAGGGAACAATATTTGAATATTTGAATTGTTTACACGAGTTCAGTCTAGAAGCCATGAGATAAATCTAGAAAGAGAATGTGTTGTTATTTTGAATTAATAAGAATATTTGGATTGCCCATATTAATTTGTTAGATTGATTAGTTCATTTGTATGGAATAGCCATTCTTTCTTCATTATTTTCGGTGCGGCCGATGCTGATCGATATACAGAACCTTAGTAGTCTTGATTGAAAACGCTTAGTAAGGTTATACTGAGAAATCTCAATCAAGCCTGCCACGGCATGTACTAAACGTAGATTTTCAGTATCTTCAGTTACGCCTACGCTTGTGTCGACTCCCAGAAGAACAGCATATATTCAGCTTTTGATTCTTTTTCTATCCAAATTAGATATTAATCCGGTGACATATCTATCGCTTTGGACCCTTTAAATGGTTTTTGAAGTCTTTGTTACCGTTATTTTATAAAAACTACAGCGACTCTAATGACGTTACCAACAGTAAAGGTAAAACTGTAGGTAGCGTCATTGGAGCGCCAAAGTTTCTATTTGATTTGATTCTTCTTCTTCACAAACTAAAAAAAATATAATAATAATAAAAGTAAAAGTTAGATTTAAAAAAAGTAATAAACACAAAAGTAACGCAAATTGAGCTGTAAAAAGTAAATTAAATTCCCACACCTTTACACATTAGAATCGATACACATAAGAGAGAAAAGTACGTTAAGCTTTATGTTTAGTTATATCGTTAGTACTGTTATTAATTTTGTGGTTATATAATAAACGTAAATGCGTTTGAGGCCTTATATAATGTAAGATAAATGCGTACGCATCGGGCTACATCATTTAATCTTATTTTTTCTTGTTCATAGACCGTTGTCATGTTTTTTTTTGTTCTTATCCATGATCCCGATGAATTACGTGAACCATAGTGAAGTCGACGCTTAATGCGAGAGTAAATAAAGAGCCCTCGCGCCAATCGTCAACGTACCACAGTTTCGATCCGAATTCTTCTCCACTATTTACTTAAATTATTCAGTTGAAAAGTAAAGTCATATAGCAACAAATAATAATACTAGTAAGTATTGTTTTTTGCGTTGTGATTCAAATTCTACTTCACAAGTTATATAAATGATTGATTGGTAATGTTAAATAATTTAGGACAATTTTTTTTTTTAAATCTATGTAATTTAAGAATAAATAATAAAGACAGAGCTGCATAAAGTAAGTTAATTTTTCACGTCTTGTAACAGGTTCGACAGTCACATGTACTAAGATCAGAAAGTAGTGTTAAGAGGGTATACTAGCAGTGCGTTTTCAGGGGCATTCCTATTTTAGTAATAGATTTTATGAAAAAAGAATTGTGCCTCTAGAAGCAGTTTTCAGCGAGAAAATAGAGAAATACATTTGTATGGTAACCATATTGAAAAAATACTGCTAGTATACGCTCTTAAGCAATAAGAAAATATTATCAAACATAGGATACACTCATAATTTAAGTATAATACGTGTTTTAAAACGAGTCGCGTTGTGCGCATAATAACAAATAAGACATTTTATAAGCTGTGAATTCATCCGGAAAAACCATTCAAACAAACATATTTTAACAATTCACACAAAAGGAATTTACCTCCAAAAGACAGTACAGTACAGGTGAGACAGTAACTAATAAATCTTGGTTCTTCTTTACACAGGCTACTAGATGTTTTTTTTTGGTGTTCTGGAGTCGGCTTTCGGTACGGTGGGTTATTTAAACCGCAGTTTATTGACGTTAGCTGTGATAGTAAAACTTAAACACTCACATCTGACGTCAGCGTACCACAATTTTGATTCGAATCCTTCTTCTTCACAAGCTACATACATAGTACAGAGGCAAAGTAAAATAATATACTTAGAAACAGATATAATAAACATTGTATAAATTGTTCGTAGGAATTTAAATAGTTTTTAATGTTTTATAGGCTTATAAAGATATTGGCCACTTACAATGTTGTATTAAAAATTAGTAACTGTCAGAAAATCGTTATGGTGATGTTCCATTATTAATTTCATGTATTTTGTTACTTTTCCTTTATTAATTTTTTCTCAAACATGCTCGGAAATGTAGGCATTACTGTAGTAAAAAGAAGACCGGAAGTTTGTAATTCTTGGCTCATTCATCGCATTGCCGGCCTAGGCCAGGAAATAAGTATGAAAATTACTTCCCGGCCGCTGCTCAAAACTTTTTAATTAATCTATGTAACGTAAATTATGTCACTTGTCATACAGCCAGTTTACTACCACTGCATTTTTAAAAAATGCATATAATACGTGAATATAACTACAATTTCATTAAAATATCGATATGTGATCATACGAAAATATGCTTAATTTTCGTTGCGAGAGAAGAAAACAATAATCTATGATCTATTAAATTTTTTGTGAAAAATATGACTGGGCTCTATGGGCATATTGACAACTGAAAATAAAAAAATTAAAAACTCGGGAGATCTGTTATTTTCACTATACCCGTAGTGATTAACGCCACTGCCGAAAAACTGCCTTTACGGATTTTAGGGCATAGAACACACGTCAATTGACTTTGAATTTATGGCCCCCCATAGAAACTCAAAAGGAATTGTATGGCATTTTTTTCATTTTCACCCTCACTCCATTATTTGTCTATGATCCTTATTGCCTAGAGAAAACATATGGCAGTCGGTCGTCTGATACTAGTAATAGTATCTTCTTCGTAGTTTGTGATTAACGCTTTGCAGTAATTGATTGATATTGATTGTTTTCGGTAAATATGTGCAAAGTTGGTTATTTATTCGAAATGAAACGGTTCAAAATGAGTTTTAGTGATGAAAGCAACACTGCAATGGATTTTAAGTACCTACTTCGCCTAATTTGAAACTTGAAAGTGGAAAAATTACTACCGGCAAATACCTAGTAAGGGGAAATATTTAAGGCATGTAAGTTTATGTGTAACTTTAAGTTAAATTTCCTCACATTTATTGAGATAATTTTTATGTGATTTAGTCGTAATTATATTTTATTTTCATTTAAACACATCACTGTCTTTTATTGGTACCCCGGCGGATAACGCTTTATACAAATATTGAGCTGTGAAAAGTAAGTCACTTTTTCACTTGACCTAACAGGGAAGACGGAATGTAGCGTTAAACAATGTGAACATGGATCTAAGAATAATCAGGATATGCCCTTGGAAAATGTAACAGTGACGCACATAAAAATCCCTACATTCGTGTCACGACACTAGCGCACGCACACATCGGCACAAAAATCCCTACACTTTTCCCCGGTCGAACGAAATGTCAAATTTCCCAAATGTCAAATACATGCTGCACACATGTGACTTGATGTGACGTAAGTTATGCTTCACTTTTGATGTGTCTAATGCCGGGTTCATATTATTTTTAGGTCCATGAATGTGAAAGGCTTATTAAAAATAGAATACACTCGTAAAATGTGTTATGCATGTTTTAAAAAGTTTAGTGCGCAGAAAATTTAACAGAAAATTACGAAAGTACACGTGATTCTTTAAAAAACAATGTAACCTGCAGATTCACCAAAACAATTCACATACGTATACACATATATTAACAATATACAATTACCACAAAAAAATTCACCCCAGAAGCAGGGTGAGATAATATCTATTAAATCTTGGTTCTTCTTCTTCAAAGACTTAATGTTATTTTTTTGTTTTGCAGCTGGTTTATTTTTCGTTGGGTTATGAAAACTGTAGTTCATTGAAGTTAGTTATGGGGGTAAAAGGGGGTAAAAGAGGAGCCCGATGGCCCAGTGGGTGTGAGCTCTAAGAGCGCTTACATATGTTAAGCAACCCCTGGTGCAGTCCCTACTTGGATGGGTGACCGCAAGTGGCATAAAAATATCTCGAGCTCGGCTGTCATCGTTAATGGCAGTCGTTAAGCTATGTCAGATGCCTTAAGGCAGCTTGAAAAATCTGACACCAGTGTTGGCCACTTACACATACGAAAAACAAACAAACATGGGGGTAAAAATTAAACACCCATATCTGACCTCACTGTACCACAGTTTCAATTCGACTACTTCTTCTTCACAAGCTAAATAAATGATTCAGTGGTAATGTAAATGAATTAATGAAGATTGAACTGTGAAAATTAAGTTGCATTTTCAGTTAACGTAATAGGGCAGACATAAGTCACTTACGGGTACCAATTTACCAAATATACTTAATGTGTTATTTAATATGACAAGCCTTTAATAGAATAAACTGATAACAACTGTATAAAAAATATTCTAAAAAGTGTTTTACGCATAAAATTTACGAATATTACTAAAAACATATAAAGAAATATAACGAGCTGAGCGTTTTTCCGGAAAAACAATTCACACAAACACATTTTTAACAATGTACAATTCACACAAAAACAAATTTGCGTTACAAGATAGGATAATCTCATTAATGTGCTACGTTCTGCAGCAGGTTATGTGGCAGCATTAGTGATAGTCAAGATTCCTCTGTTCCCTTTTCTTCCTGTGCGCGGTTTTTGCACGGAGTGTTAATGTAAATTTCAGTACCTACGTTAAATTGGGGTTAAACAGTTAAAAGGTTACACAAGAAAACGTCAATATCCCGCTGTTTCGATTAGAATTTTTCTTCTTTATTAGCTGCATAGGACAACAAACGAGTACGTTCACCTGATAATACTAATCTTACTAATCATATTTATTCGCATAAAACACGGTACATGAAGATATTAAAGAGCACATGTTTCGCCATATTAAGCGGCAAGCGAATAGGTCACATGGGAAAAGAATACAATAAATTAATGCTTAGTATTCATAAATGAATAATTGTCAAAAATAGTAAATTATTATGCCAAAAAACAGTACAGTACAGTCGAGACAGTATCTATTCAAATTCTTCTTCACAAGCTATATAAATGATACAGAGGCAATATAAAATAATATAGGAACAGATAATAAAGATTGAGCTGTGGAAAACGAGACACTTTTTCACTTGACCTAACAACCCTGTTAGGTTAAGTGAAAAAGTGACGCAAAAAGACAGAATGTAGCGTTTAACAATGTGGCTTACTAAAAAAAGGATACACTACACAGGTTTAAAACATGTATTTACATGTTTTAAAAAGAGCTGTTGAACGCAGAGAATAAAAAAAAAATTGCGATGCTACATGTGATACTTTAAGGAACAATATAAGCTGCAGGTTCAACAAAACAATTCACATACTTTTTAAACAATACACATGTTTTACAGTAACTATACAATTTACACAAAAATACATCACCCTAGAGGCAGGGTGTTCTTCTTCTTCATAGATTTGATGTTTTTTGTTCCGGAGCCGGAGTTCTTTTCGTTGGGTTTTGAAAACTGCAGTTCAATGAAGTTAGCTATGAGGGTAAAAATTAAACACTCAAAGGTAACCTCACTGTCCCACAGTTTCAAATCGAATTCTTCTTCACAAGGTCTTCTTTTCTTCTTCTTCTTCATACAATTCGGAATAAATAATGAAGATTTAACTGTGAAATGTAAATTAGGTACATAAAATAGAATAAATTCATAATCCTAACTAATATTAGAAATGCAAAAGTGAGTTTTTTATTTGTTTGTTACGCTTTCACGCGGTATCTACTGAACTGATCATCATGAAATTTTGCATACACTTATGTTTGGGTACTGAGCCTTCTCAGTACCCTGACATAAGTGTATGCAAAATTTCATGTCCTTACATAGGCTATATATCACGCCGGCGGTGCTGCGGGTAACAGCTCGTTACTGTATAAAATAATTCTAAAAAGTGTCTTACCCATAAAACCTACAAATACTACTAAAAAGCATATCACATGAATAATGTCATCAGAACATCACATCATAAGAAATATCACGAGCTGAGAATTTATCCGGAACAAAAATTCACACAAACAAATTTTTAACAACGTTATTCACACAAAAACAAATTCGCGTTACAAGATTCTATAGAACTAAGGACCATGGATCCTATTTTTGCCCTAAAGATCGTCATGGTATAATGCAGGAGGACCGACACACCGACACAAAAAAAAAATGACATGTAATTCTATATTGATATTTTTTTTTGTTGATACAATGGACATCATTTTGACTGGAACCATTTGACTGGAAGTGTATAATATATTCCTGCCTGATAATAATTTACAAATATTTTCTTTAATTTAATACATAAATATAAATTAATTAAATAATAATGTAGTAAAGTTTTGAGCTACCTATTTCTATTTAATATTTGCTCGCCACTCTTGGCAAAATATTATTTACTGTACCAACTTTGTAACTATATTTTATGCAAATAAAATTCTGATTCTGATTCTATTTCCTGTTTTTTGATAGAGAGAAGGCCTTCGACTGTGTTCCTCGCGAGATGATCTGATGGGCATTAAGGTCCATAGGAGTCCCTAATATCTATATTGATATTTTCCAATACATGTATCGCGATTAAAATTGTACGATATGGACCGCTGTTGGCCATACAAAACCCTTCCTCGTCATATCAGGCGTCGCGCCGCGAGCGGTTAGTTCAGGATCCACCGCCGCGCGTCCCGCACTCGCCTTGAAAATGGGCTCCTGACGAGTCCGAAACTATAATCGGCAATCCCGACAAATAGCACGTGAGTGACCCGTTAATATATGTATATATAATGCCTTCCTCGTCACTCTGGGAGTCCACCAAGGCCGGGTCCTCGCCCCCTTTTTGTTCAGGGCGAAATTAGATGAAGTGCAAACAGCATTTGAAATGGACATAACCAACTCCCTTGGTTATGTATGCTGATGATATCGCACTGGTAAAAGCAGACAGGGGGAGACTGGTGCGACGCGCCAACGCGTGGAAAGAGTCGCTTGAGAATATCGATACTAAAATGTGGGGAAGACTGAGTGGCTTGCGATGTTACAGATCCTTTATGTTATGGTTACTGATAAGGGTATCAGTAAGCATAGGCCAAAACTTTGTCGAGCGTACTGTATCTATTCTTCACGCGTCGGGGGATATTGACAGCAAAATCAAAGTGGAGCCTTAGCCAAAGTTATTAAGCCTGATAAGCATTTTTGTTGAGGTATTTAAATTGAAGATTTGGAACACCTGGCGCAGTACCATAATGGTCCAGGTAAAATATAGAAAATATAAAAACGACGCTGTATCAAAAGTTGTTCAGCCTGATTAGTATTTTTTTGTTGAGGTATAAAAATCGAAGATTTAGAACATCTGATACAGAACCATGTCAATTTTATATCGCCAATTTTACATAATCACACTCTCCACAGGGATAGAGTGCTAGAGTACGATTAGCTCATATTACTGGTGATCGCTCAGCAGTCTCGAGTCACTCGCAACCAGGATATGCCCTTTGGAAACTCCCAAAGCCGCAGTCCACCCCTCCCGAAGGCCCTTTGGAGATGTGCGCTTTATAGATTGAGGGCACTCTGCCCGTACCTAGGTCCTATTTCCTTGCTTAAACACGTGTTTACAATAAATCGAAGAACATCTGATGTGGAAATCTAAAATATCACGAGTTCTGCGTTTACGAAGTTTGTCTGCCGGAGTCATAAAGACCACGCGAACGAAGTTGAGTATCAGCTAGTATAATATAAGATTTATAGATATAGCCTTTTTGAGAGGTGGTTCCGAAGAACTCTAACACCAGGGTGTGCATGCTCGACTGACCGTGTCACCCACACGAAATGATGATGATGACTTGAGAAGAAGAAGAAGACCTTCCGTCATTTATGCCATAACTAATCATACTTGTTGTTAATCAATTTGAATTGCTAGTATAAATTACTAGCTGTTACCCGCGGCTTCGCCCGCGTGATATATTCCCTATATCCTTCTCAGTACCCTAACCTATATGTATATATGATGCAAAATTTCATGATGATCGGTGCGTAGATATGGTGTGAAAGCGTAACAAATAAACAAACAAAATCACTTTCGCATTTATAATATTAGTTAGGATTAATATGAAATTAACAGAATACCTCGTTACTAAACACTAATTAAAAGATAATTTAAGATATTTTTTGACAAAAAACAAAAACCGACTTCAACCCTATCAATTTTTTTTAAAAAGCATAAGAAAAATATTGATATAAGTGTGATCCAAACAGCATACCGGTAAACATTTTTTTGGTACCATCTGTAAAGTATTATTATCTGTAAGAGCTGGAAGTGTCCGACTGGTCAGATTTGGCACAGAATATGGAAGAATGGTGCACTTTAATGTTGGAGGCCAAGATCAACTTCGGGTCGCTGAGCCAGCGAAGTAAGTAAGTAAGTATCTGTAAAGTATTAATCACCTATCGAACAAAAAAAGAATTTCTTAAATCAGTCCAGGCGTCTTCGAGAAATCGCGGAACATACATAAAAAGAAATAAAGATTACGACGAATTGTAAACCTTCTCCTTTTTGAAGTCGGTTAAAAATAAAGAAAAAAACATTTTACTTATAAAACACGGCGGTATGAATGCGTTCTGTGTAGATCTTCGAGCAACACGGCTTTTCCGTACCGGACTCGAAGGTGTAGATATATGAAGTAGTATGAAGAGTACCTCAGATAAAATAGATTTAAGTACAATCTGAAAGGGTAAATCAGATTTGTACAAAAATCTACCTTTGCCGTAGCATCGATTCTTCTTCCATTTTGATGCAGTGTCGTTCGTCTCGAAGTCTTGTGAGTCTTCTTTCTTGTTAGTGTATTATTATCAATAACACAAGATATTTACCAAAAAATGTGCGTGATGTCCTAAAATACTGACAAGATATAGAAAGTAATTTAAGTAATAATAATAGCTCACAAACTATTCAAATTTGTGAGCAAAAGGCTGGTCGAGGTGTCGAATGACCAGAGGGCTGGTCAGTATCTTGCCCAAAGAATAAGCATTGCCATTCAACGTGGCAATGCTGCCAGTCTTCTGGGCACATTACCGCAGGGTAATGACCTGCGGGACATTTTTTATTTATAGCTAGGTTTTATTTATAAGTCATTTTATTTCTTAGGTAGTTTTAATTGTTAGTTTTAGTTCATTTAAGTTAGTTTCATTGTTTAATGTTATTATTTTATTATTACAAATAGTAATAATAATAATTCATGGGCATGCTGAAAAATTATCCTTTTACCCTAAACGTCTGGTGGCGCAACCTTTTTATATCTGGTTCCACGGAAGACTGGCGGTGGTGTTATCACTACCTTATGCTGAGTGGCACCATTTTGATACTTTGATTATATAGTTTTAATTTTGTACTTAAAAGATTATTTAATGACAGTATATGTAATAAGATATTATACATTTCATTTTCCTAAAACTAATTAAAAACTAACACTTAAAAGATTGTATTGTTTGAAGTATCAAATAAATTATTTTCTTTCTTTCTAATACGGTTTTTATATATAGAGAGAGAGGTAGAGTCTACCTGCGACCACGAACACTGAAAAGTTTGAAACGTTAGGTGTATTAATAAAGTAATAAACGCAAAAAAAACCGTATTAAATTAATTTCATTCAAATGTGTAAAAATCGCGAAAACATTACCAACAAGATTTATTCTAAAGCCAAACAGTAGCAAGTAAAAATGAAATAAGTAATACTTTAAGACGACTCAAGAATGCTGACTGTACTGAATTTAAACGCTTTTCTACGTGGTGTTGAATGTTCGTCGATGGGTTGGAAATACCACAATGAGTCTACTTTTGACATAGTCCAAAAGGGTTAATCAGACTTGTCGAAAAAGTAAATCTCGTTGGGAAATCGAATCCTCAGTTTTATTGCTGTGTTGTTAATCTTTGATTAGTCTTTCTTGTTAATGTATTCATATTCATCATCATCAGCCCACACTTGTCCACTGCTGGACATAGGCCTCCCCAATTGCACGCCATCGAGATCTATCTTCGGCTGCTCGCATCCAGCTCCTACCAGCCATCCTGCGCAAATCGTCACTCCACCGCGCCTGAGGACGTCCTACACTACGTTTGCCGAGACGCGGTCTCCACTCAAGAACTCGTTTGCCCCAACGATTATCGGTTCTTCGGCTAATATGGCCAGCCCACTGCCACTTCAGCTTGCTAATCCGGTGGGCTATGTCGATGACCTTAGTTCTCTGCCGGATCACCTCATTTCTGATTTGATCCCGCAGAGAAATGCCGAGCATAGCCCTTTCCATAGCCCGCTGAGCGACCTTGAACTTGTGGACCAGCCGTGCCGTTAGTGCCCACGTTTCGGCTCCGTATGTCATGACGGGTAGGACACACTGATTGAAGACTTTTGTCTTTAGGCACTGTGGGGTCGACGATGTGAAGACCTGACGTAGTTTCCCAAACGCAGCCCAACCTAGCTGAATTCTTCTATTCACCTCGCTCTCGAAGTTGTTTCTACCTAACTGCAATGTTTGCCCGAGGTATACATATTTTTGAACAACTTCGAGAACGGCACCGTGAACTGCAATCGGTTCCGGTAGTACATGTTCGTTGAACATGACCTTGGTTTTATCCAAGTTCATCCGTAGGCCGATGCGTATAGAAGAGTCAGTCAGGTCATTCAGCATCTGTTGTAGGTCCTGCAGCGTTTCTGCCACGATAACGATGTCGTCAGCAAATCGCAAGTGAGAGATGTACTCGCCATTGATGTTGATGCCACATCCTTTCCAGTTCAGCGTCTTAAACATATCCTCCATTTTTAAATAAAATTATTTTAATACGGTTTTTATCGCGTTTATTACATTATTTATACACCTAACGTTTCGAGAACTTTACAGTGTTCGTGGTCGCAGGTAGACTAAGTTGACATTTGTCTAGTATTTTATAAGAACTACAAAATCTACCGCCTAAAATATTTATTGATAACGTTCCGGATGTACGCAGTATTGGCTCACGGTGTCTGAAGGTCTTGCATAACGACAAATATCTCAATGGCAAATCCCATCATCATCCATGTCAGTTGGCTACCGTTGGTAAATCTTTGTTTCATAGAGCACATGGCATCTGTGACACCCACCACCTCAAGGAGGAGCTTCAACGAGTAAAATCGGTTTTAAGAAGCAACAACCTCAACCTCCCAAAAACACATCACAGAAGCCGCCCAAAGCCTCACACAGTTGATCGCTTACCTGCCATCTTACCATATGTAAAGGGAGTTACAGACAAAATTGGTAATATACTTAAGCGTGCTTCAATCAAGACCTATTACAAGCCGCACAAGAAAATAAACCAACTTTTAAGACCTGTCAAATCTAATATCCCATTACAAGATGCTGGAGTTTATAAAATTGACTGTGAGTGTGGTTTATCATACATTGGGCAAACAAAGAGAAGCATCGGTACCCGTATAAAAGAACATATTGCTGACATGAAGCATAGGCGCTCAACGAAGTCTGCAGTCTGTGAACATGCCCTAGACAAACCCAACGACTATATGCGTTTTGATAATCCTCAAGTCCTTGCAAAAGAAAACAGATACATTCCAAGAATGCTTCGTGAGGCTATTGAAATTAAAAAACATCCTAATTTCAATAGAGAGGATGGTTGGCAGTTACCACCAGCTTGGGATCCAGTCATCAATTTAATCAAATCTCAAGCTAAGCAGAAGACTGCAAGACCTTCAGACACCGTGAGCCAATACTGCGTACATCCGGAACGTTATTAATAAATATTTTAGGCGGTAGATTTTGTGGTTCTTATAAAATACTAGACAAATGTCAACTTAGTCTACCTGCGACCACGAACACTGTAAAGTGCTCGAAACGTTAGGTGTATAAATAATGTAATAAACGCGATAAAAACCGTATTAAAATAATTTTATTTAAATGTGTAACAATCGCGAAAACATAAGAAAACATTATATCCTCCATTGCATTAGTGAACAATTTAGGAGATATTACGTCTCCTTGTCTCACTCCGCGATGCAACGGTATGGGACTTGTCTGCTGATTCTGTACTTGGACGGACATGGTGGCGGCCTCGTACATACATCTCATCACTTGGATGTATCGCCAATCTACTTGGCATCGCTGCAGGGACTCCAGAACGAACCAGATTTCAATGGAGTCAAAAGCCTTCTCATAGTCCACAAATGCTAGACACAGGGGCTGATTATACTTTTCGGTCTTCTGTATAATCTGCCGCACTGTGTGGATGAGGTCTATAGTGCCGTATCCGCTCCGAAACGCAGCCTGCTCCGGTGGTTGGAATTCGTCAAGTCTTCGCGCAAGACGGTTCGTGATCACTCTTGAAAACAGCTTATAGACGTGGCTTAGAAGGGAAATGGGTCGATAGTTCTTCAGCAGGGATTTGTCTCCTTTTTTGAAGAACAGGACGACTACACTCCTACTTCACGCCTGCGGAGTTCTCCCTTCGAAGAGAACAGCATTAAAAAGTTTTTGGAGCTCCCTCAGTACGGGTTTACCTCCTGCCTTTAACAATTCTCTAGTAACGCCATCCTCTCCAGGGGCTTTTCCATTTTTAAGCTGTTTAAGAGCGATCTCGATTTCGCCAATGCTGATTTCTGGCAGGTCTTCAGTGTAATGGCGTGTTAATGTGGCTCTAGAATCCTCATTTTCGGGATCAGGTCGAGGTGCATGCGAAGCGTATAACCGGTCATAGAAGTTTTCCACCTCTGAAAGGACTGCCGGCTTCGAAGCAACGACTTCTCCACTTGCTGTGGTCAACTTCGTCAATTGGCTTCTTCCAAGAGATTTTACGAACACTTTTGACCCCCGGTTTTGCTCGATCGCTTTTTCAATAGCGAGGGTATTGGAGCACCGTAGGTCGTGTCGTACGTGCTTGCTGATCTCTTGGTTTAGAGCCCGTTTTCCTGACCAAGTGACGGGTGGATTCTCACGTCGTTCCTTCATTAGCTCTAAAGTCCTATCCGAGAGCTTAGACTTCCTGCCCTTACGCTGCATGTTACAAAATCGCGTACCTTCTACCCTGAGAATTCGAACCACATTTTCAAATCAGAATCGGTTCTCAAGGTTTGACTGGAACGTTTCAGATCCCGTCATGGTTTGGAGCGGAGTAGGTTGGAGCCTGGCCTTCATCAAGCGGACACGTTCAGCTTTGTAGTCGATATTCAGAGAGCCTCGGACAAGTCGGTGATCGCTACCGGTATTACACCTGTTGATCACGGAGACGTCTCTGAATATGTGCTTTTTGTCCGTCATGATGAAGTCGATCTCATTTTTTGTCATAGTGTCGGGGCTTTGCCACGTCCACTTTCTTTGGGGCTTTTTCTTAAAGAAGGAATTCATCAAGAAGAGGGGTCTCGTTCGAGGAAGTTGACAAGCATTCGCCCCCTATGATTTGTACTTCCAAATCCATGGGATCCTACTACCGATTCGTTGCAATTCTGTACTCCCACTTTAGCGTTGAAGTCCCCCATAACAACGTTGTAGTGGGTCTTAGTTGTGAAGTGGAGGGCCCTTGATATGTCATCGAACATATTCTCCACTTCATCGTCTGAGTGTGCCGAGGTCGGTGCGTACACTTGCACCACCTTGAGGCTATACCTCTCGGTGAGCTTTACGATGAGGTACGCCACCCTATTCGACACACTGGACATTTCCACTACGTTGTCAGTCAGGGACTTATTTACCAGAAACCCAACGCCGCCTTGGGATTGTTGGTCTCCCTCGCGGAAGAACATTAGGTGGCCTGATTCGAGGGTTATGGTGTCCTCCCCCTCTCTTCGGACTTCACACAATCCTAATATGTGCCACCTAATCTTCCCAAGTTCCACTTCAAGTTGCGCCAGATGCGAGTCAAGCCGTAGCGTGCATCCGTTGTACGTCGCCAGGGTCAGTCGGTTTTGGTGGCCTCCCGTAGCCCGGAGATTCTTCGCACCCCCTGCCCCACCGTTACCATGGTCGCCACCATGACTAGGAATAGCGGGGCCGCCGGGAACTGGGGGCCGTGGCCTTCTGTGCTTCTGCATAAGGGGGATATGCCCATAATCGCCACGCTGGGCAGGCGGGTTGGCGATCGCAGTATGGGCCAGTTCTGCGGCCCGCACCAGGAGACGCTGCTGCCCATCTCCTGAGATCAAGTTTCCCTTAGTCGCCTCTTACGACACCCACGGGATGAAAGGGGGTAGTGCAATTCTAAGCCGGCACTACACGGCGTATTTATATTAAAGTAAATTAATATGAAAACCTGAAATAATTATTTTTACCAAAAACTAAAACCGACTTCAACCCTATACGTAAATGTACTATGTGTGTAATGTGTACGTACTGGAACTAAATATTAGGTTTTAGTGGGTGTAGTAGTTCAATCAAAATAGAGGAACAATGTTCTCATCAACTTGTCTTGATTCGCGAAACATTAAACAGAAATAAAATTAAAACAAACGCCAAAATTAAAATTTTTGGTCTTTTGATTTTCTCAAAAGCACTGGATACATTTCGATAAAGAAATTCTAGGACCACCTTTGAAGTTCAATCAAAACTGAGGAGTAACGTTCTCATCAATTTGTCTTGATTCGCATAAGAATAAAATACAAATAAGTTTAAATTCGGTTTAAACTTATTGTTATAATTTTTTTAACGTACAATTTTTTTGGGATTTTGTTTATTTTTACAAAAAAAAAACTGTAGACATTGCGACTAAAGTGTTACGGGACCACCTCTGGAGCATTACATAAAATCGATCCATAACTGACTGAGTAATCGCGTAACAAACATATAAAAAAAATCTCGCTGTGGCACCGATTCCTTTTCTTATTTTGTGTTATTATGTAGTCGTGATTTTATTTAAAAGCACTTTCATTACTATTATTAACAAAATATATTTACTTATTCTTCTATTTTCTTATTGCTGTATTATTCTTCTTATTGTCGTGATTTTCTTTCTGGTTTTAATAAAATATTTAACAATTATGTCCTAAAATTACTGTTACTATGTTTCTTACAACTAAATAGATATAAGAAAATCTTAACAGTTATAAGAATGCTGGTGGCACGCATCTTCATGTAGTTTGCTACGCTGGTTCTATTTGGTGTTGAATTTTCATTGATGAATTAGCAATACCACAATGAGGCTTTATTGGAACAGTCTGAAAGGGTAAATCAGTCTATACCAAATATGGCCTCACTGGGGCACTGATTTTTCTTCTCTTGTTGCTGTATTATTCCTCTTGTAGTCGTTCTTTTTTTCGATTATGCATTATCAAGAAATATTTACTAATTATGTCCTAAAATCACTGTAAACATTTTTCTAACAACTAAACAGATATGAGAATAATCAAAAAATCTTCGAATTTTTCATTCATCTTCATCTTCAGCTGGTGGCATGCATCTTCATGAAGATTGCAACGCTGGTCTTATTTGTTGTTGAATTTTCGTTGATGAATTAGGAATACCACAATGTGACTCGTTTTTGGCACAGTCTGAAAAAGTAAATCAGACTATACAAAAACCTAGTCTCACTGGGGCACCGATTCTTCTTTTATAATTGCAGTATTATTTTTCTTGTAGTCGATTTTTCTACCAATAATGTCCTAAACTCACTGTAAACATTTTTCTTATAGCTAAATAGATATGAGAATAATCAAAAAATCTTAATATAAGAATACTGGTGGCATGCATCTTTACGAAGATTGCAACGCTTTTGGTATTGAATTTTCGTAGATGAGTTAGGAATACCACAATGAGACAATTTTTTTATGTAATCTGAAAGGGTAAATTAGACTTGTAAAAAAATTAATCTCATTGGGGCACCGATTCTTCTTCTCTTGTTGCTGTATTATTCCTCTCGTAGTCGTACTTTTTTATTATGCATTATAATTAACAAGAACTATGTATCAATTATGCCCAAAACTTAGTCTCACTGGGGAACCGATTCTTCTTTTATTATCGCTGTATTTTCTTTTTGTAGTCGTGACTTTTCTTTCTGGTTTAAAAATATTTACCAATTTTGTCATAGAATTATTGTAAATATGTTTCTTACAAATACACAGATATAAGAATACTGAATCTTCAAACAGTCTATATTTATGAATGTGGTATGTATTTTCACCTAGACTGCAACGCTGGTTTTATCTGGTGTTAAATTTTCAGTGATGAGTTAGGAATACCACAATGAGGCATTGTTGGCACACTCTGAAAGGGTAAATCAGAATATCCCAAAAATGTCTTCATTGGGGCACCGATTCTTCTTCTCTTGTTGCTGTATTATTCCTCGTGTAGTCGTTCTTTTTCTCGATTATGTATTACCTATATTATTAACAAGATATATTTACCAATTATGTCCTAAAATCACTGTAAACATTTTTCTTACAACTAGACAGATATGAGAATAATCAAAAATCTAAATATAAGAAAGCTGGTGGCATGCATCTTCATAAAGATTGCAACGCTGGTCTTATTTGTTGTTGAATTTTCTTTGATGAATTAGGAATACCACAATGTGACTCTTTTATGGCACAGTCTGAAAAAGTAAATCAGACTGGTCTAAAACCTAGTCTCACTGGGGCACCGATTCTTCTTTTATTATTGCAGTATTATTTTTTTGCAGTCGATTCTTTCTAATATAATTCGGTTTTAAAATAGGTATTTACCAATAATGTCCTAAAATCACAGTAAACATTTTTCTACACATTATCGTAATAAAGGGTGTCTCAGTAAGAGTGCACTTTTTAAAATTGGAATATGTTTTTTCCATGCATGTGGCAACTATGAAATTTGACAGCAGTCACCTCTATTTATTCCCATTATTAAAAATGGAGCGCTTTTCGAAAGAACAACGCGTTATAAATGTAAAAATTCATTACAAAAATGGGGAAAATAAGTCTAGATTTTCTTTTTTTTCAAAATGAGGCCATAATTTCAGTGACTGTGAACGGCATTCGTTAAGGGAATATGATATCGGATGAAGTCGTACTTTTATTAGATTATGCATTATTATTAACAAGAAATATGTATGTACCAATTATGTCCAAAACTTAGTCTCACTGGGGAACCGATTCTTCTTTTATTATTGCTGTATTATTCTTCTTGTAGTTGAGATTTTTCTTTCCAGTTTAGAAATATTTACCAATTTTGTCAAAAAAATATTGTAAACATGTTTCTTACAACTAAACAGATATAAGAATACTGAATCTTCATAAATCTATATTAATGAATGCTGGGGGAAGGTTTTTACACTAAGACTGCAACGCTGGTTTTATCTGGTGTTGAATTTTCATTGATGAGTTAGCAATACCACAATGAGGCTTTGTAGGAACAGTCTGAGAGGGTAAATCAGTCAGTCCCAAACAGTGCCTCACTGGGGCACCGATTCTTCTTCTCTTGTTGCTGTATTATTCCTCTTATAGTCGTTCTTTTTCTCGATTGTGCATTACCTATATTATAAACAAGATATGTTTACCAATTATGTCCTAAAATCACTGTAAAAAAAATTTTAACAACTAGATAGATATGAGAATAATCAAAAAATCTAAATATAAGGATACTGGTGGCATGCATCTTCACGAAGATTGCAACGCTTATGGTATTGAATTTTCGTTGATGAGTTAGGAATACCACAATGAGACCACCGCTTCTACCACTCTTGTTGCTGTATTATTCCTCTTTTAGTCGTAATTTTATTTGATTATGCATTATTATTAACAAGAAATATGTATGTACCAATTATGTCCAAAACTTAGTCTCACTGGGGAACTGATTCTTCTTTTATTATTGCTGTATTATTCTTCTTGTAGTTGAGAGTTTTCCTTCCAGTTTAGAAATATTTACCAATTTTGTCAAAAAAATATTGTAAACATGTTTCTTACAACTAAACAGATATAAGAATACTGAATCTTCAAAAATCTATATTTATGAATGCTGGTGCCATATATTTTCACTCAAAGCTGGTTTTATCTGGTATTGAATTTTCATTGTTGAGTTAGGAATACCACAATGAGGCATTGTTGGCACACTCTGAAAGGGTAAATCAGAATATCCCAAACATGTCCTCACGGGGCACCGATTCTTCTTCTCTTGTTGCTTTATTATTCCTTTTGTAGTCATTCTTTTTTTTTCGAATATGCATTATTATTAACAGGAAATATTTACCAATTATGTCCTAAAATCACTGTAAACATTTTTCTTACCGCTAAACAGATATAAGAATAATCAAAAAATCGTAATATAAGGATACTAGTGGCATGCATCTTCACCAAGATTGCAATGCTTTTGGTATTGAATTTTTGTTGATGAGTTAGGAATACCACAATGAGACAATTTTTCATGTAGTCTGAAAGGGTAAATTAGACGTGTAAAAAATTAATCTTACTGGGGCACCGCTTCTACCACTCTTGTTGCTGTATTATTCCTCTTTTAGTCGTAATTTTATTTGATTATGCATTATTATTAACAAGAAATATGTATGTACCAATTATGTCCAAAACTTAGTCTCACTGGGGAACCGATTCTTCTTTTATTATTGCTGTATTATTCTTCTTGTAGTTGAGATTTTTCCTTCCAGTTTAGAAATATTTACCAATTTTGTCAAAAAAATATTGTAAACATGTTTCTTACAACTAAACAGATATAAGAATACTGAATCTTCAAAAGTCTATATTTATGAATGCTGGTGGCATGTGTTTTCACTAAGACTGCAACGCTAGTTTTATCTGGTGTTAAATTTTCATTGATGAATTAGCAATACCACAATGAGGCTGTATTGGAACAGTCTGAAAGGGTAAATCAGTCTATACCAAATATGGCCTCACTGGGGCACTGATTTTTTCTTTTCTTGTTGCTGTATTATTTCTCTTGTAGTCGTTCTTTTTTTCGATTATGCATTATCATTAACAAGAAATATTTACTAATTATGTCCTAAAATCACTGTAAACATTTTTCTAACAACTAAACAGATATGAGAATAATCAAAAAATCTTCGTATTTTTTCATTCATCTTCATCTTCAGCTGGTGGCATGCATCTTCATGAAGATTGCAACGCTGGTCTTATTTGTTGTTGAATTTTCGTTGATGAATTAGGAATACCACAATGTGACTCGTTTTTGGCACAGTCTGAAAAAGTAAATCAGACTATACAAAAACCTAGTCTCACTGGGGCACCGATTCTTCTTTTATAATTGTAGTATTATTTTTCTTGTAGTCGATTTTTCTTTCTGGTTTTAAAATATTTACCAATAATGTCCTAAAATCACTGTAAACATTTTTCTTATAGCTAAATAGATATGAGAATAATCATAAAATCTTGATAAAAGAATACTGGTGGCATGCATCTTCACGAAGATTGCAACGCTTTTGGTATTGAATTTTCGTTGATGAGTTAGGAATACCACAATGAGGCATTGTTGGCACAGTCTGAAAGGGTAAATCAGACTTTCCCAAACCGTGCCTCACTGGGGCACCGATTCTTCTTCTCTTGTTGCTGTATTATTCCTCTTGTATTCGTACTTTTTTTTGATTATGCATAAATATTAACAAGAAATTTGTACCAATTATGTCCTAAGATCACTGTCAATGTTTTCTTACAACTAAACAGATATGAGAATAATCAAAAAATCTTTATATAAGGATACTGGTGGCATGAATCTTCACGAAGATTGCAACGCTTATGGTATTGAATTATCGTTTATGAGTAAGGGACAATTTTTTAAGTAGTCTGAAAGGGTAAATTAGACGTGTAAAAAAATAATCTTACTGGGGCACTGATTTTTCTTCTGTTGTTGCTGTATTAATCCTCTTGTGGTCATACTTTTATTTAATTATTCGTTATTATAAACAAGAAAAATCTACCAATTATGTCCAAAATTTAGTCTCTCTGGGGAACCGTTTCTTCTTTTATTATTGCTGTATTATTCTGCTTGTAGTCGATTTTTCTTTCTGGTTTTTTATTATTTAATAATTATATCCTAAAATTACAGTAAACATGTTTCTTACAACTAAACAGATATAAGAATAAACTTTAAGAAATATTTATATAAGAATGCTGTTGTGTATGTTCTATTTGGTGTTAAATTTTTGTTGATGAGTTAGGAATACCACAATGAGACTCTTTTTTGTACAGTCTAAAGGGTAAAGTAGATTGTGCAAAAAAAATCTCACTGGGCACCGATTCTTCTTCTCTTGTTGCTGTTTAATTCCTCTTGTAGTAGTCTTTTTTTTAATATCCATCTGAGACTCACGGGTGTCACCCCGGTCCTTTGGAAGGCTTGCGTGGGGATATAGATCCAACACGTAGAGGCCCTTTGGAGAAGTTGATGTAATGTAGGTATCCAGCCAGAACCCATTCCTGGAAATACCAATGAATGATATGTCCTCGAACAGGTTTTGGCCAGAGGTGGGACTATTGCATTAGAAAAAGGGAAATTAATGGGCTATGGGGCTGAAATATGGGTGGACTTAATGTGACTTAATATCCATTATTATTAACAAAAAATATTTACCAATTATGTTTTAAAATAACTTTTAATATGTTTCTTATACCTAAACAGATATAAGAATTATCTTCAAGAAATTTTAATAGTTATAAGAATGCTGGTGGAACGCGTCTTATTCCACAATATAAATCAATTTAAGTTTTGTTGTACCCGTCTAAAGACTTCTCAGGAAGTACCTAAGTTCTTCTATGACATCTTGAGCTGTGTTTTTATTCCTGGAAGCGTCATTATCATTATAAATCGTCTCCTTGCTTTATTATCACATTGTCATTGACACTACCACATGAGATTTTGAAACAATATTAGAATTATTAAAAGTTGGTGTGCAATTTTAGATTACTTATTTACAAAAATCCAATTTTCTATAATTAATTCAATACTAGTCAAATTTACACACATGTCAAAATTATTAGATGATAAATAGAATTACATAACACAAATTTTACAAATATAACGCAACAAAAAGAATAGAAGGAAGAATAAAAAAACTAAACTAAATATAAATGGAGCCCAGATCGCTGTCATCACAGGGTAATGTACCCAAGAGACTGGCCGCATATCCACGTTGAATCGCTAGGCTCAGCCGTTGACCAAAATGAGCGCCAGCCCTTGGGTCTCTGGAGACGTCGATCAGACGTGTCGAGATCTCCCTGTACAATTGACGAGCCTCTGCACCCCATGGCCCCAAAGTCTCCACGGCAAAAGGCACAAATATGTAGGGCTCACCTAGAACCGCATATTTTTGCCTCTTGATCCCTTCTGCAGTTGCTGCAGGTGCACCCGCTCTACGGGAGGTCGCTTGTAGGTGGGATGAAGCTACTGTATCTACACATGTGGCCTTCCAAATAAGCGACCGTCCGTTTTTGCAGGGGATGAGTGTCATGCCAACGGGCCATTTGCCGTCATCTTGGCTGATTAGGCTCAAGTACAGCTGGCACACCAGCGGCAGCAAGAGCCCGACAGATGACATCATTTATAGCAACATTGCGAGAAATACTGCCTGCACTGCGCCGACAGGCTAGACCGTGGTGACCCAGGGAATCAACATGTCCCCCGCAGCGACATGGATGGGGCTCGTTCGCTCGTGTTCTAACCGCCCCTAACCGAAGGCTTACAGCTAAACTAAATGTAGTTCGCACCAGAAGAGTTGCTACGGCTGGTGACGGGATGGTGTTCAACTAGAACCCTGATTCTGGCTCACAGCTGTCTAGGAGAGGAGACCGCTCCGCATCACTACTAGCAGTTTCGAGTAAGTGAACTCGTGACTGTTGGAAGAGCGGCTCATCTCATTGACGCTGTGAAGCCAGATTCAGGGGAAGAAAGCTATTCGGACCTGCTGCACTAGGCCAAGCATTTGTGGCCTCGGACAGATACGCAATCTCTACATCGCAAAACGATGGTTTTAATCGTTTGCGATGTAAAGAACCTAACCTAAAATTTTACCAACAAGATTGCGGGTATCATGCACCGACGCCAGAAATGCTGGCAGCGCTACAATAGAAATTTTTCTTATGCCAAGACCACCGTGACGAACCGTAGTACTGCCTGGACCCAACTCCTGTCATTTAGAGGGCAATTAAACAAATTGGTGATTGCCTCCCTGATAATTTTATCCAAAGAGGACAAGAGTTGGTCACGGGCCCATAGCGGTGGACAACGGAAAGTGTAAGTGGTGTTGGGCACAAACAAGCAAAAAAATGTATTTTGGGGTTGCTCCCATGCAAGTAAGTATTTTTTTCTATACATATTCATCGTGTTGGGTATCGTTAAATAGGTCTTTAAAAATATTATGAAGTTGAGAACATCATTTTTCGATTTAGGGATAATGTGTCCGAAATATTTGGTTTTAAAGTGCAAATTTTTGTTAGAGGTAAGTGTCCCCCCCACCCCTCTATCTGCTAAACGGTTATATATGGATACGTGAAAAAAATTTCAGTAGTAGTATATATACTGAAGTTTAAAGGAAAACTATCAGAGCTGAGTACTAACCACAAACTAAAAAGTTATAGGCAACCAACTTATAAAAAGTTCTCGAAAATGTAAAATTTCATACAATTTTCAATGTTAGATGTTTTTGGTCGGTAAACTGTGAGGTGCGAGTGTGAACTCTAAGTTGTCAATCGCAACTAAGTACTTGACCGGTTTTTAAGATTTTTCATTTGTAAATTCGCTGCTAAAAACAAAGGAACGCTACCAGGGCAGGATTTTCATACAACTTTTCCCGCCGCATATTATAAGGGAGAAATCACGAACTTTGAAACCTAAGTTTATGAATGAGCAATGAGATACTTTTTTAAAGGTGTAGTATAAATCAAATTTACGCAAAAAATATTCACACTGGGGCACCGAATATTCTTTTTCATTGCTGTGTCGTTCCTCTTGTACTTCGTTTCTCTTCTTTCTTGTTTGTGCATAATCATCAATATTATGGACAGAATATGTTTCCATTTCAATTCATATATTATGACATTATTATTACTACAATGCAAATGGTTGAAAATATTGTGAAGTTATTATCACTATGCTTTGCCTGCATTTAGTACAAATATTATTTGTTATTACATTTGTGTTATTACTGACTACTGGTTAGTAAAAATAATTAATAATAGAATGATATGTTTCTATAGAGTGATCGAAAGATATCATTATAAAATTTTATCTGTCATAAATTCATTAATATTATAATAGGTCTTATCAAATAAAATAGTTTATAAGTGGTTCTTGAATATGTCACTAATTGCAATCTGTGAGTTGTTTAGGAGACTAACGAAAACAAAATAATACCACAGCACAGTGAGTTTTTTCGTCCATTTGGAATGGTTAATCAGATAAGGTGATAAACAATTGTCGATGAGCTCACAGTGGTGACCTCCCTTCTGTTCGTGAGAGTTTTAGCACCGGTGACTCACAAGGATACAAATATCCTATGTATGTAACCAAAAAGAAATTAACAAGTTTAAAATGCTTTTATTAGGTATCTCTTGTAGACGTTGAAAACAAAAGAAATGTGAGAAAGAGAGTCAATTTAAAGACGCCGATGTTGTTTACAACTGAAAAGGCATTGGTCGCGGTAAACTTTTAGTCTTGAGTCCGTCTTCTACGTTATTTCGTTTTAGGGAAGTTTAAAGATAACGATAATTCTATGTAGTTTGTCCCTTGACACGAATTGCTTGCTTTAGTTGAAATTCAGCTTAACAACCTAACCTATGCATTAATACGGTTTAGTCAGATTGTATTCTGCGTTATATTAACAAGTAAACACATAAAATATATTTTATATATAAAACATACCCCTGACAAATTAAACCTGGCAGTTTGAACTGAGTTTAACAATGGTTTGTCATTCATCAGATCTTTTTTAGTCTCCACTGCAGGAGCACAATCCTCTCTGTAGTACCAGAGCCATATATTAGCCAGGACAGTCAGAGTTTGGCCTACACTCTCCACGCTGGCCAGACGGGTCGGGAAGGTCTCTTTGCTGTTTATACGCTTGCCTTCCTAAGTCGCCTTCTACGCCATCCACCGGAAGACTTGGAGTGCTCTATTCTACTCTGCCGGGAACCACACGTCAAAAACTAAACTCCATGTTTATTAAAATACCAAAGTTAAAACTGTTGCAAAGTTAATTTGTCAAAGGTAAAAGTGAAAAAACTTTGTACCTACCTGTGCATCTTGCTCGTCATCGTAGACTTTGGTCAGCAAACTCCGCACGTCCATGGGAAAGCAAGGGGTGTAGTTAGTCCAACCAGTAATGCTACTTTCATTGGGCCTGCGGCCTAGCCAGAGTCCTTCTGACCCGCAGACGCGGAAAGCGTCATCTGAAAAATTATGTCAAGTTAAACTTATGTATTTAAAGGGGCATGGGGACAAAAATAACGATATTTTTGAGTACTTTGGAGATTCTATCACAGAACATGCTTAGAGGCAAATCGAATTATCACAGTTTAAAAATATTTGAAGGAAATAACAGAAAGAACATGAGTGTAATTCATGTCTATTTCTGGCTGAAATTGCGAATTTTGAATACCGTCCTTATCTGTCGTATCGTATCGTTAAATATAAATAAATAAATAACTAAATATATATAAACAAATCACACAGATTGAGCTAGCCCCAAAGTAAGTTCGAGACTTGTGTTATGGATACTAACTCAACGATACTTATATTTTATAACAAATACATTTATAGATAAACATCCAAGACCCAGGTCAACCTGAAAAAGATCGTTTTCCATCTTGACCTGACCGGGGATCGAACCCGGGACCACCCGTGTCACAGGCTGGCGTGATGACCGCTGCGCCACGGAGCTCGTCATTATAACCACAAACTACGAGTGAGTTACTATTATTACTTACTGTTAGTATCACTCAGTCTGGCGGCGGGGCATTTTTGGCTGGCTGACTCTCCGGCGGCGGTTGGTGGCCAACACAAGTACCCATCGAACGTGGCGTTACAGTATTTGGTATCTGCACAAATAAATAATAACAAAGAGATTTTATCCAACTGATTCACACAGAAGAAAGGTAATGTTTTCACGGATAGGTATGTCTTTATTGGACGAAATTTCCCTAGAAAGTGTAATTGGCCCGTGAATAAGAAAATACTTTGGGGCAACAATTAGACTCTTCCTACGGGATTTTTTTAAATGATATACGAGCTTCCCTAGTCTACCTCGTAATTGATATGTAATGTAATGTCCACATTGTTGATAATTGTTCTACATAAAATTTCTTTGATTTCATATTGCTATAATTAAATTTAGGAATAGTAAATCGAAAAAAAACCAAGCAGGTAGGATTTGAACCAGTAGTTTTTAGTATATATCTATGTATATTGAAATTGTAACATGAAAACAGAAAAAAGAAAGAAAAAAATAAATGTTCGTAATCATATAAAGCCCTTCAGGCGAGTAGGCGACCAAAACTGTTGATAAGAGTTTCTTTCGGCGTTTTTTCTCTGCAATGGTCGGTTCCGAAACGCTAGTAATCTGTAGCTTTTGAACAATTAATGAATACATATCATCATCATCATCATCATTTCAGCCGCAAGAAGTCCACTGCTGGACATAGGCCTCCCCCAAGGATTTCCAATATGACCGGTTGGAAGCGGCCTGCATCCAGCGTCTTCCTGCGACCTTTATTAGGTCGTCCGACCACCTGGTCGGTGGGTGTCCAACGCTGCGCCCGCCGGTGCGTGGTCGCCATTCAAGAACCTTTCTGCCCCATCGGCCATCGGTTCTTGTTGTTGTTGTTTCATACATATATCTAATGAGATAATTTTAAATATGATATGACATGAAAAAGTGCTTGCAAAGGCCTATTTTCTGAATAAACGTTTTGATTTCGGTTTGTTTTCGTACATTTTCTATGGCACGGCAAACGAGCAAGAGGGTCATCTGATGGTAAGTGATCACCGCGAAATTAATTTAATTTGTAGATAAAAGTGGACACGGTGATGGTGATTAAGAAATGAGCTGAACAGCAAGATGCAGAATGAAGTTACCATGCGGTATCGTTACAATGGGAACTTGCATGAGGAGTACATTTTGAAAACTATTTCTGATTATATATAAGCATCTAGCTGGAAAAATCTGTTAACGACACTCTCAGTCCGATATCGATGCATTAACTTTTGGTTAAGATTGGTTAGAAAAGTCCGTTTCAAAAATATAAAAATTAAAAAATCTTATATTACTATGAAATAGCTCTTTAAATTTATAGCAATTTTTGTTATGAAGCCATTTCCCTAAACGCAATATTTAACATAGCTGACAAACAAAGTCCTCACAATACGCATGCCAATTGCTAAAGGAGTGACGTCACAAGTCAGTTGTTTTTTCTTAGGGACGTTTAGACCGAGACGAAAAATTGGAATTTTCGAACCCTTATATCTCAAAGAGTTTCTGGGTTACCAAGATGATTTTTTCACTGTTATTTCTATTTTTGAGAGCTCTTTTCATAGGACAATGAAAAAAATAGTGTGCAAGTTCCGCATTGTACCACAAACGTAAGAAGAGAAGCCAGGTAAAAAGCATTTAATTGAACATAAATATTAATGAGCGGGCAGTGGTACAGCGTGGCTATAAAGGAACGACAAGGGCCCTTAACGCCGCGAAATCGTTGACGCGGCATGAGGGTGGTCTGACCACAAATTTCAGACATAGTGGGTAAAAATAGCCTGGTGTGCAACAGGAAAACAAATTAAAATTACCGTGGCGCAGCGGTCAACACGCTAGCCTGCGACACGGGGGTCCCGGGTTCGATCCCCGGTCAGGTCAAGATGGAAAAAGATCTTTTTCATATTGACCTGGGTCTTGGATATTTATCTATATAAGTATATATTATAAAATATAGTATCGTTGAGTTAGTATCCTGCGACACAAGTTCACAACTTACTGTGGGGCTGGCTCAATTTGTGTGATATGTCCCTATATATTTATTATTATTTATTTTACCCTCAAATTGTGAGAAGTAACTTTTTAGTGCCTACTTCACTAAAAAGTTACTTGTCACAAAGTACTATTTAACAAAGTTATTTTATAATTTTTTCATATCGTTATTTTAAGTTTATTTCGACACAGAAGGTTGCTCCATCTTAGGCTATATCTTTGCCTCTAAGCTAGATGATAGTCAACCCATTTTATCTACAGCATGTAAATTTACAATCAACTTTCCTTTAAGAGCGTATACTAGCAGTATTTTTTCAATATGGTTTCCATACAAATGTATTTCTCTATTTTCTCGCTGAAAACTGATTCTAGAGCCACAATTCTTTTTTCATAATATCTAGTACTAAAATAGGAATGCCCCTTAATTTTTATTTTTTCCAAAAAAACTGTTTTTGTACAATTTTTTTTCTTTTAAACAGATTTTTAGAAAAAAATAAAACATAGTGACATACCTATTTTAGTAATAGATTTTATGTAAACAGAATTGTGCCTCTAGAAGCAGTTTTCAGCGAGAAAATAGAGAAATATATTTGTATGGAAAACGCACTGCTAGTATACCCTCTTAAAGGGGTGTCTTTTCCTATAATCCCTATCTTATCCAAAAATTAAATGTTTGTTTGTTTGTTTTTCGTATGTGTAAGTGGCCAACACTGGTGTCAGATTACAAAAAATTAAATTGGATAGTCATAAGTATACTAATTGCGGCTAAACAATTTTTATGGAAATAATGGTACTACATTTTTTTGAAGTTCCAGCTTTGGATCCGCAGAAAAGCTATTCAAAACCTTAGCTTGGTCACCAATCTAAGGGTATGTCAACGGTTAATTTACACGGTGTATATAAAATTTACTAATTTTACTTCACGAGACTTTGACTATTTTTAATTTTAATATTAATTGTTTATTCGACAAACGAAAAAATATGTGTTCAATATTTTTACTTTATCTTACTAATGAATTAAAATATTATTATACTCAGGAAACAAGCCGTTTGCGGTATAAAAAATAAACGCATTAAACGGTGCATTGTACGGAAGAAGATCCCAACAAAATGGACTTTCGGCGTTTCTCCACTTGACATGATTACGCGTCTCGTATTCGTGTCAAGGGGACAATAACCTTGGGATGTATAGCTATGTCTATCCCTAAATTTAAAAAAATGCAGCATATTGAGGTTCCCGGCCACTCCACGTTTTCTCGTGGATGTCGTAGAAGGCGACTAGGAAACACAAGCTAAACAAAGCTAATAAACATCAAAGAAACATGTCCAACTCGTCTCGCCAGCGTGGAGAGTGTAGGCCAAATCCTCTGACTGCTCTGGCTAAAATAAGGCTGTGCTAGTACAGAGAGGGTCGTGCTCCTGCAGTGGAGACGAAAAAGGACCTGATGATGATGTAACATTGTATCTAATTCTCACTTAAGCGCGTTCCCGGTTGCACAGATGCAACTAAAATAAAATTGATATTCCCATACAAATTGGTGGCTGTTTTTTTTATATGAATATGTCATTTTTTACGTCCGTCTGTCTGTCTTGTGCGCGGTTTTACTCGGAGACTATAAGTACTAGAAAGCTGTAATTTGGTATGAGTATCTATATTAATCATGTCAAAAAAGTGGTAGAAAAAAATCTAAAAAAAATTTTTTTTTAGCGTAGCTCCCATACAAGTATAGAGGGAGTTATTTTTTCTATACAAACCCATCGTATTGGGTATTGTTAAATAGGTCTTTAACACCATTTTTCGATCCGTTTCCGAATTATATGTTTTTGTTAGAGGTAACTGTCCTCCCCCTCCTCTATCTGCTTAACAGTTATATATGGATACGTGAAAAAAATTACAGCAGTAGTATATATACTGAAGTTGAAAGGAAAACTATCAGAGCTGAGTACTAAGTAAAAACTAAAAAGTTACATGCAACAAATTTATAAAATGTACTCAAAATTTTAAAATTTCATACAATTTTTATTATTTGATGTTTTTGGTCGGTAAACTGTGATGTGCGAGTATGAACAGTGTGAACTCAAAGTTGTCATTCGCAACTACGGAACCCTACACTGTGCGTGGCCCGACACGCACTTAGCCGGTTTTTATCAACGGCTAATTCCTATTTTAAGGGTACAAAGATCAAAATTTCGCCAAGTATTTATGAGCGGTCATTGTCAACGGATGGAAAAATAAAAAGTTTAGAAATAAAATATTCACTTTTCGCTTTTGTTGAAGTCTCAGTTGCCGGAAACCATATTACGCACACTTCTTAAGCAAGGCGAATTTTTATTTACATTTTTGATTTATTACTCTGAATTTTACTCAATAACTTCAATGAAAAAAATTAAGATTGAGGTATTATTGGTTGGAACAGAATGTACGGCACGTACGCAGCTGAACGGCATAACGTGTCGCTAAACACAAAAACTATAATTAAAAAACTTAGCATGATTCCCGCTCGGCTGATTTCAATTTGTGTGTGTGTGTGTAAAATTCCACACACACTCAGACCAATACGAAATCTTTTGATACACTCAACAAAAAGAAGATTCTAATATTCTCACAACTCGTCACGCATATTAAAATTGGTATTTTAAGCAACAAGAAATATTCCGTCCCTTTGATGTTTTCACGTAATCAAAAACTCAACTGGAATAAAAAAAGCCATTGCAGCCTTCATTTTTCATTTTCTCTGTAAAACAACCCTTTATGTGACATTAATTTTCATGCAAGGCTGATCATAAACTAACGACAATATGGAAAAATAACTATATTATAAACATATAAGTAGTTATTTTTCCATATTGTCCGTGGTGCAGCTGCGATACGGATTGTCTCGAGATAAAAAATAATCTTTTTAGATGGTCTTGGATGTTTATCTATAAATGTATTTGTAATAAAATAATGTATCGTTAAGTTAGTATCCTATAACACAAGTCTTGAACTTACTTTGGGGCTTGCTCAATCTGTGTGAATTGTCGGTATATATTTATTTATTAGTCAGTAGAAGATTAGTCAGTAAAAGATAGATAATATAATATCATACAAAAATAATCATCTTATACGAAAACTTAGAGCGCCACCGCCACCAGCGGCTGCTGGCGGTGGCGCTCTAAGACCCCGCTGCGAGGCAGGGCTCAAGCTACCAGTGGGTAGGGCTCCAGAGCGAAAAACCTTCTGACAATGCGTATTGTGTCCTGGAGTACTGCTTCTTGTATCTGTCGCTTGATCCAATCAAACAGTAAAAGATTAAGGTGAGGTCCAGACCCTTTGTTGTAAAGCTGTTCGCAGAACTATTACTATACGCCTTAGATCTCTTGGACAACTAACCATCAATTTTTTTTAATACCATGTTTTAAAGCACATAAAAAAACTTTCTTTCTTCTTTTAAATTATGGCTTCCACCGAAATTTCAGCGATTCTGCCAATGTCCAGTATAATGAGATACTAAGCAGCGGTGTTGTACGGTATGTGGCATCAAAGAAGGCGTATGTTCTTTGGCAGCCTCGTGGGAGCCTCTGGTGACAAATCTATACGAGTCCATTTAACTGTCTACTTTAACTATTTCACAAATTGTTCTCGAGCACGAGCATTTATAACACCAAACTACACCAATTTCATATTATAAAGTCCACTTAAGTCAATTTGCAAAATTGTATAAGGCAAACGACAACTGCACCCCTTGACTTCCCACCAAAAACTCCACATAAACATTATGATTATGACAATAATTGGTGATTACACGTCCCACATAACAGTGACATTATGGATCCAATCTAGGTACTTGTTTAGTCTTTACTAGATTCTCGTCATGCAGAACGATGATATCAACGAGCACTACCTGGCGCATTAATTGATAAATCAGCATATGAAAACCACTAGCGTTTTGAAACGACCACTGGTGAGAAAAATATGCCGAAAGGTACTAAGGTCAGTCTTGATCCCTGAAGTATAATATATTTATTATCTAATTTCACATAATCTTTCCTTTTTTTATGGAATTGCAAATAACAAACAGTCTGATACGATCCATTATGAAGTGTCGCTTCTATACCGACGATGTTTTGTGCTGAATAAATTTACACAGTACTATCTTCATCACGTCCTGCTCGATACACATCCAAATGAACCGCGGGCTTGTTTTTATTACCAGTCTATTCACAATCACTGCTATTCAAGAGGAAATGTTACCACTCGAATCGTATTGTCTCTTGCGTTGCCTACGAATAAGTGCGTTGCATAGTAACTGCACTCGCCGACCCATATGCTAAGTATGATGAATACTATTACCTTAATTAGGCGTACCAAGAACCAATCAGCGATATACTCGACTCGATACAATGGCAGCTTCTCCTACGCCCTTCAAATCGTAGGCTTCCCACAAAAAAGCTACCCTCTCTGTACAACCAGAGCCATATATTAGCCATAGCAGTCAGGGTATGGCCTACACTCTCCACGCTGGCCAGACGGGTTGGAGAGGTTTCTGTGATGTTTATTTATTTAGCTTGTATTTCCTAAGTCTCCTTCTACGACATCCGCGGGAAGTCTTGCAGTGGTCCTATTCTACTCAATCGAGAACCATACGGCAAAATGACTCGATATAATGACAGTTTATTCTAAGTATAGTAAGGTCCATGCGTAAGGGTGCTCAAGGTGTTTACCCTACGCATAGAAGAAACAAAGGTCATTGGGCAAAATCTGACTCAGTTAACAAAAGTTTTCCTACAAAAAATTGTTAAGTATTAAACAACTATTAATTTTATGTAGTAAATTTTTTTAACCATAGGAATAAATATTAAAAGATTAATACATACATACATACATACATACATATTATCACGCCTTTTTCCCATAGGGGTAGGCAGAGACTATAGATCTCCACTTGCTACGATCCTGGCAAATCCCTCTAGCTTCATCTAAACTCATCACTCTCCCCATGCATGCTCTTCGGTTTCGGGTACTTCTTACATCTTCTTTCTTAAGAACGTCAGCAATCTGATCGCAGTACGTTCGACGAGGTCGACCCTGGCCAACTATCCCATTCACACTGGCTTTATAAATATTCTTTGTTACTCTTCTTTCATCCATCCTTTCAATGTGGCCAAACCACCTTAACATTCCTTTCTCAATCTTAGTCACTACATCATCTTTCACTCCACATCGCTCCCGCACTACGTCATTCCTTACCCGATCTCTCAAAGTTATAGAATTCTATATTTGAAAAGTCAAAATATAAAAGATTAATGATAAATCAGTATTCAGTGAACATTTTAGGGTCGCTAGATCATACGTATCATAATATCATAATCATAGCCAGCACTGTATATTTTTTGTCTTGGGCCAGACATCAAGAGCAAATAGACACGCCAACGGGGTTTTTAGACGATACAATTATTCCTATAGACGTTGATCATATCGAATAAAACATAAAAGCTTACGTTTTTATTTTATTTTTAATATCCTTGGTACTAACAAGAACCCAATAAAAATGTCCGAAAACTTAATATAATGAAACTTAATATATTATTTTATTTTTTCATATTTTGGCCTGAATCCCAATATCTGCATTAATGCGACATATATATTCGTAAACTAGAGATGTTTATCTAAACTTCCTACTCTATTTTTTTTCTGTAAGCCGTGGGTATAGATTTCATACTAAGGTGCCCAATGACCTTTACGTCGCCAAAGATTATGCAGCGTGTAACTTGATCCCCACATATGTTATCCATATTTTCTGGATATTTTTGATTTACATCAAAAATATCCAGAAAATTAAGAAAACGTCTAATAAAAACCTATATCTGGAGCATAGCTTTATACGGATGTGAAACGTGGACGCTCACACAGAAGGATAGTGAAAGGCTTGCTGCCTTTGAAATGTGGTGCTGGAGAAGGATGGAAAAAATCAGTTGGACAGAACGAAAAAGTAATGAAGAGGTGTTAGAAATTGTAGGAGAGAAAAGAAGACTGATAAACGAAATAGAGAATAGGAGGGGTAGGATGATTGGTCACTTGATACGACATGATGCCTTCTTTAAAAACATACTGGAGGGTAAGGTAAAAGGAAAGGAAGGTCCAGGGAGACCGATGAAAAGTTTTGTTGACCAACTAAAGAAGAAGGCTGGTGTCATGTCGTATCAAGAACTAAAGTCTAAAGCAGAAGATAGAAAAGTTTGGCGCATACTCCATCGACAAGAGCTATAAAGCTCTTAAATAAGAAGAAGAAGAACTTGATCCCCAACATTCCTTAAAGGGTTGAGTCAGACCGTCAATATGAACAGCTTTTCCTATGGGACTATTGCTGGAAAGACCAAATTTTTATTTTATTTTCCAACACTTATATAAAGATATGATGCTGGAGGTGATGTGTTTTGTTTGCATCTCTCGCACGGATCGCACCGCAGGCACAAGTAAGTAGTGAGTAGGCCTACGCTTTGTGAACCCTAGCGCTTCCGAACCTGGCTCAAGGTCAAGGTCACCGCTGCCCGAACTCTCACGTACCTACAGAGAGTGTCACTACTGTAACGTCACTCAGAGAGCTGCGTAGGCTCTGAAACCCGAAATAGATTAACTGCAATTTGAAAAAAATCTCCTCTTGTTGACAGTTTACGTCCGCCATATAGGTTTTTGCTGGCCAATGACCTTGACACTCAGGGAAAGAACACGAATCTAATGTCATCTCACGCTGTAAAATCGATTAAGCTTAATGAGCTACAGGATGCAACGAACAGACATACTTTTTAGGGTTCCGCAGTAAACAAGGAACCCTTATAGTTTCGCCATGTCTGTCTGTCTGTCTGTCTGTCCGTGGTTTTACGCAGAGACTATAAGTACTAGGAAGCTGTAATTTGGTATGGGTATGTATATTAATCATGGCAAAATAGTGGTAGAATAAAATCTTGAAAAAAAAATTTTTTAGGGTAGCTCCCATACAAGTAAAGAGAAGGAGTATTTTTTTTTCTCTATTTACTCATCGTGTGGGGTATCGTTAAATAGGTCTTTCAAAAATATTGTGAGGTTGAGAACACCATTTTTCGATTAAGGGATTCGTTTCCGAAATATTTGGTTTTAAAGTGCGAATTTTTAAAGGTAAGTGTCCCCCCATCTTTCTGCTAAACGGTTATATATAGAGACGTGAAAAAAATTACAGCAGTAGTATATATACTGAAGTTGAAAGGAAAACTATCAGAGCTGAGTAGTAAGTACAAACTAAAAAGTTGTAGACAACCAACTTATAAACTGTAAAATTTCATACAATTTTCATTGTTAGATGTTTTTAGTCGTTAAAATGTGAGGTGCGAGTGTGAACTCAAAGTTGTCATTCGCAACTACGGAACCCTACACTGCGCGTGGTTTGACATGCACTTGGCCGGTTTTTATATTATAACTTTACTTACATACATACATATATATGTGCCAAAAATATAACCCTCCTAAGCACGACCGAAGCAGTGGCGCATATGAGTATAGTAAGTTTCTGGTGATTATAATAAAACAAAACAGGAAGCATAATATTTTCTTGTCTAAATGAAACGCTTGTTATGCAAATTTTCGATATTTTGTTACCAATAAAATATTTCGGTAATTTTTTGTATATTTCTACCATTATTTTTGTATCAAATACTTTCAGCTACTTGGTTGACTGGAAGATAAATCCAGATGAATCCGGATAAATCCGCCACTGTGTACATGTACTCACTTAAAACTGCACCTTACATTTGTTAAATTGTATTTTTGTGTGCAATAAAGAGTATACAATTGTGTGCAATAGACTGTAATTTCGTGCAATAAAGAGATACAAACAATCAAACAAACCAAGGCGTGGCATGGCCTAGTAGATGCAGTACTTGTATCCATAGCAACAAACAACGCCCGAAATAATTTAAAGATACAACCACTGAACTGTACTGCTTAGAAATAACAAGTGATTATTGTGTATTCGAAAAGTGTATCTTATAGGCATTTTGATGGATTGTTGACTTAAGTTTGGAACATTGTCGAGGATCCATTTTCAAGGCGAGTGCAGGACGCCCTAGACTGGAGGATCGGTCAGTACAAAATAGCTCGTGAGTTACCCGTCTTTAAAAGCTTTGCAATGTTTCATATAATGTTTTCTTATGTTTTCGCGATTGTTACACATTTAAATAGAATTATTTTAATAAGGTTTTTATCGCGTTTATTACATTATTTATACACCTAACGTTTCGAGCACTTTACAGTGTTCGTGGTCGCAGGTAGTCTACCTGCGACCCCGTGTTACGCTTTCTACTGGACCGATCATCATGAAATTTTGCATAGGTACACATAGGTTAGGGTACCGAGAAGGACATAGGCTATATATTACGCGGGCGAAGCCGCGGGTAACAGCTAGTATCTTAATATGTTTAAAAGCGAGATATTTATGTATTTGACCTCTCCAACCCTCTCTAGCTAATATATGGCTCTGGTAGAACTGAGAGGGTATGCTCTTGCAATGGAGATTTAAAAACGACCTGATGATGATGATGATACATATACATACATACATATTATCACGTATTTATCCCTTTTGGGGTAGACAGAGCCCAAGATATAAAACCCAAAGACCATTTTTAGCGTGTTAGGGGGCGTAAAGTTGTAAAGCGGAATCAAAATAGTGTTGGGTTGCTAGCCGCATCTCTTGACCGGCTTTTACGGTCTGCACGGGAAGAAAAGCAGCAGGTATATTCTACGTTTTTCCTTTTCTCCCAAACCTGTATGAAAGATATGATGATGATAATCATCATCATCATCATCAGGTCATCCCAGTCTCCACTGCAGGAGCACGACCCTCTCTGTACTACCAGAGCCATAATACTAGCCTGAGTAGTCAGAGGATTTGGCCTACACTCTCCACGCTGGCCAGACGGGTTGGAGAGGTCTATTATATGATTATGATAATGAATAAGAATTTAATTTTTTAGATGTCAGATCCAGAGGAAGATGAAGTGGTCACTCTCGAAGACCAATTTCACAAGTACGCCGCCATGTTGGATCCGAAGCAGAGGGATGGCTCTACTATAGACCTGTACAGAATCGACTTCTGGCTGCGGCAAGCACGCATCCTGAATGATAGGCACGTCACTATGACGGATACTGGGATACTGTTTTTTAGATTCAAGTGTGTATGTGTGTGTAAATCTCTTGTTCCTGTGGTGCCACCCCTCAGACCATGGCACACTTATTATCTTGCCCTGCGTGTCCTACCACCTGTACACGCGAGAACCTATACAATGCTACTGATAACGCTATATCAGTAGCATGGACCTAGGAATAATATGGACCCGGCATTAGACACATCAAAAGTGAAGCATAACTAACGTCACATCAAGTCATATGTGTGCAGCATGTATTTGACATTTGGGAAATTTGACATTTCGTTCGACCGGGGAAAAGTGTAGGGATTTTTGTGCCGATGTGTGCGTGCGCTAGTGTCGCGACACGAGTGTAGGGATTTTTATGTGCGTCACTGTTACATTTTCCAAGGGCATATCCTGATTATTCTTAGATCCATGATCAGTAGCAGAGTTTTGGTCAACACAAATATAATTTGCCCGAGTCGATACGCTAAGAAGAAGAAGTGTGTATTGATACCATTGTTTCACTTAAAAAATACCCGGGGTATTTAAATTTATTTAAATTCGTCTAAACCGAATCAATAAAAATAAAACGGTTAATCCTAGATTAAGGTGTGCTAAATCGAATGACACCAAAATTTCCTCATTTTGAGACGAGCTCCGTGGCGCAGCGGTCATCACGCCTAGCTGGGACACGGATGGTCCCGGGTTCGATCTTCGAGATGGAAAACGATCTTTTTCAGATTGACCTGGGTCTTGGATGTTTATCTATATATGTATTTGTTATAAAATATAGTATCGTTGAGTTAGTATCCCATAACACAAGTCTTACATAAGAACTTACTTTGGGGCTAGCTCAATCTGTGTGATTTGTCCGTATATATTTATTTATTTTGTAAATGTTTAGGGGGTGGAAGAGGTATCGCTTTTTGTATGAAAATTACAGGTAGACGATCCTCTAATGATAGGCACTATGATGGACAAAGGGATACTGTTTATAGATTCAAATGTGTATTGGTACAGTGCCCGGCAAATAAGTTGAACTAAGTATGAGTAGGACACCGGAAGACATTGCCACTGATTAATATAGGTGTGTCTCGCTCACACTTAGTTCAACTTATACGCCGCGTGTTATACCATTGTTTCACGACATTCATTTGTTCCGCGATATTTATTCGCTTTTGTTCATTTTTTACGATTTTTTTTATTCTGTGAATGCACGAATAAATTTTGTTTTGTTTAACAAAAGAGAGTTGTTCGCATCGTTGATGATCTTTGGCGTAAAACTAACAGGCAAACCGCGGCGCTGATAGGATTTGAGGTAGAAAAGAACACTGTGACAGGTTTTTAAAGCCTCATTGTCATAGTCGAAACGACAGTAAGAAAAAACGTTCCCGCAAGATACTTACCACGTGCGGGCAGAGGAGTCAATTTATTTTCGAAGTGCGCCGCCATGTTGGATCCAAAGCAAAGGGATGGCACCAATATAGACCTGTACAGAATCGACTTCTGGCAGGTTTGCATCCTCATTAATAGGCACGTCACTATGACGGACATAGGGATATTGTTTTTTAAATTCAAGTGTGTATTGGATGTATTGTTTGTTACCATTGTTTCAACTTCGCAATGTTCATTTTCACGTTTTTTTTTTGTTTTGTGCTGTAGGTACTAACGAATTTTCAGAGTTGTTCGAGTTATCGATGATGTTAAATAATAACATTTATTGACAGTTTTTTTACCCAACATTCACATCTGGTGGGGAGCATCAACCCAACAGAGGAAGCGCGCAGTTCTGATGTGATTTTAGATAGAATGAAACACTGTGATCGGATTTTAAAGCCTCATTGTCGTTTTGAAAACGACCAGGACTACTATTTTTGAACGCGTTACACTCGTCTTCTTCTTCTTCTGTTTTATAAAATGGCTTCCACCGAGATTTCAGTGATTCTGCCAATGTCAAGTAAATTGAGATACTAAGTATCGGTGTTGTACGGTAAAGTTGTAACAAGTAGCATCAAAGATGGCGTATGTTCTTTGATGCCTCGTGGTCGGGAGGTTATGGTGACAAGTCTATACGAGTCCATATAACAGTCCACTTTAACTATTTCACAAATCGTTCACGAGCATTTATAACACCAAACTACACCAATTTCGTATTATAAAGTCCACCAAAATCAATTTGCAAAATCGTCCAAGGTAGACCCCAACTGCACCCCTTGACTTCCCACCACAAACTCGTCTTCGAACGATATTTCCATACAAAAATCGTTCGGAGACGTGTGTCACACGTTCATAAATAGAAAACCAGCCATCGCGGGAAGAAACATACACCCGCAAAATGCCCCGTTTGGCGAGCAGTAAATTTTTTCAAATCTTACGAAACCGTGCTTTGAAAGTTACGTTAAGCCATTGGTCTTGGTTGTCTTTATTAGATAGCAGTCGTTAAGCTATGTCAGATGCCTGTAGGTAGCTCGCTCTTAAATTAATATGACACCAGTGTTGGCTACTACACACTCAATAAGCTAGTAACGTACTGATATGCTAGTTCGTAGAGCCTCTACAACTGCTACGAACGACCGTCTACGATCGTCTACGATCACCTACGTCGGCGTAGCGCTACAACAACATAATATCACGTACGAAGGCCATCATAGCTTAGTGGTCATAACGCTCTTTCACTAACTGAAAGGATCTGGGTTCAAAAAGGTACTGTTCCCGTGGGATTTGAGATAGCCGTATCGGCCAATTTATAAAGTAAAATTATACGCGAGCGAAACCGCGGCTTAGAGATAGTAGGCTTTATTTTTTGGGGTTTGTTTTAAAGCTCGCAGGTTGCTACAAGATTAATTTATTACGGACGATATTTTACTAATGATGGTCGCTTAAATCTTTATCTTTAAAGTAATCTTTCTTTACAGTAAATCAGAAATAAACATTGAAGAGTTTCGTGAATTCCTCAAAGAGTTATCAGACTCGAAAGACCTCAGTTTGGAGGAGATGGAGTCTGGTCTGTGCAACTGTGGTTACCCTGGAGAGCACCCAGTTCTGGTGCCACACTACAGGGACTATTTCCTTACTTGGAAGCCTAAGAACCAGCTGATAAACAAGGAGTTATAAGCCAGTAAGAAAAAATAAACATTGATTTGGGCTTTTTTAAGGACTTCATTAATTTAAGAAGTAAACATATTATATATTTACCGTGTTATTGTGGTTTTTTGAGTTTGTACCGTGAAAGTTTTGTGGATGCAGGTCCAAACGAATAATATTTTATTTTTTATTCGAAAGAGAGTTGTTCAAGTATCGACGATATGAAACAATAATAATTACATTTATTGTCAGTTTTTTTAACAGACTTCAAAAAAGGATAAGGTTCTCAATTAGTCTGTATGTTTTTTTTATGTTTGTTACGCAATTTCTCAGTCAGTTATGGATCGATTTTAGCGTTTTTTTTTTAGGGTTCCATAGTAAACTAGGAACCATTATAGTTTCGCCATGTCTGTTTGTCTGTCTGTCCGTCCGCGGTTTTGCTCAGAGACTATAGGTACTAGAAAGCTGTAATTTGGTATGGATATGTATATAAATCATGTTAAAAATGGTAGAAAAAAATCTTGAAAGAAGTGGCGTAATGTATCGGATCGTTGAGTTCTAATATGGTTGAGCTTAACGATGGCCGACCCATACTCGTGAACGGTTGCTGCCAGTGGGGACTGGTCTGGTCGGTCTCTTTGAGACTACTTCATGTTCTTTTGTTTTTGTAATTTGCTCACTCGATCGTAAACATAAACAATTTTAGTAAGCATTACTACTCAGCCTCTAAGACATTGTCAAAACAGAAATATGACCCTGATCTACAGTTGTCGATAGCAAACATTTACATATTTTACAATTAATAAATAGTTGTTTCTTTACAATTTCAATTGGTTGTGAAAAACATATTATTATACAAATAGCAAGCGCGTCTCACACAACCCCAAGGCTCCAAGCATTCTTATCCGCTAATTAGTCCCATTAACATTGTAAGTAATAAGCTTTTATTAATAAAATATTTTTTGTTAATTCTTTGAATTTTGAAAAGGGCAAAGCTGTAATATTTCTGGAATTTTCTAAGCCCTAAGTATGTATTACTTACTTGTTTTACGTTGTCTAAAGGCTCTTGCTTGCGGCAAGTTTATTCTTATTTCTAGTGTTGTACGCATAGATTTAAAAAAAAAATTTTCGTCACGTTGTACGTATAAACTTGACAATTTTTGACATATAATAAGGATTATTATTATATAATTTATTTTTTGCTAAGAAATACTAAAGACGCGACATAATTTGTCCAATAAATTCGTGAACTGACGATCGTTCTTAATTATTAATTATATGACCACCACTATATGTTTAAACCTACTATAAAATAGTTACTTTCATTAATTAATGAGATAGCATCTATAGCATTTACATTAGCTTTCGTGATTAACTAAGCACATTTGGCTTTTGATTTACGATCGAGCTTTATCTGCTCATCTACTGTAGATAGCTTTGTTAGTACTTATTTTCACATAACTACTTGAAGAGTGTATTATATCCGGTGAAATTTTAAGGAGTGATTTAGCCCGTCGATTTGAATGAATTTTCTGTTCTAACGGCGGGAAATCGGAGTGTATTTGACAACGTTTATTCATAATTATTCATAGTTCATTTATTCACATAAATTTGTTACATGCAGATTACATACACTTTTACAAATTCTACCTATTCAATGCGTTGTGATTTTTTACATACTAAATGCACTACATAAATTCATTTCGTCACTTAATAGTATTATCTCCTAAAATAAAACCATTAAAGATGTCACAAGAAAATTAGTTACATTATTTATCAAAATTACGTAAATAGATTATTTATGTCATACTCATAAGTCATAATTTATCATGAAAGAATTCATTTAATTTATAATAACTTTTATTAATCAGAAGCACTTTTGATTTTTTATCAAATTCGTGTCTTGGAGGGCTTTCATTGACTTTGGAAGGTGATTATACACACTAATTACTGGTCGCAGCCAGCCATCATATTCTATATAGCGATGTAGGTACCCACATGACATTAATAGATACGGACCAACGTTTTAACTATTCATAACATTTTTTATGGGTCTTTTTTAGTCTCCACTGCAGGAGCACGACCTCTCTGTACTACCAGAGCTATATATTAGCCAGAGCAGTGAGGATTTGGCCTAGACTCTCAATGCTGGCCAGATGGGTTGGAGAGGTCTATTTGATTATTTGGAAACTAAATATTATTTGATTTTTCGAATAAAAAATATTCAGACACGTTATCGCGCGTGCCATGCTACGGGGGCTGGTCAATATGTTAAGCAATGTAAATTTCTTGTTTCAATGTAATTGTCTCTTTCCGATATGTTTTTGTACAAAAAATAGTTATTAAACAACACAAACACATAAAGATATTCGATACTGATAAATGGGCAATGAAATAAATAGGCACGTTAAGCCATCGGTCCTAGCTGTCGTCATTAGTGGCATTTGTCGAGCTGAAACGTTGAAACTAGTGTTGGCCACTTACACACACGAAAAACAGTCATTGATATAAACTTATTTTGGATTCAGCATGAAATCACGGTAATGTAAATAAAATTTTGGTGATCATACTCGTACACGAAATCTTGAATAATATTCAAACGGGCAAAGGTCCGTGTCGAGTTTCTGTGTTAAATAGTGTATAATATACCCCTTTAAATATATACTCTCTAGACTCCGTCATGCTTTTAAAATGTAAATTTACTACTTGTTGACATGGCGCATGTGCTAACACCTTAAGCTTTGTGTTAGCTTCAGGTGTTAGCAGTTTAGTCTCTCGATCCATTAAAATCCATTGCAAAGATCCATTTTTTACTAGTACGCTTTTAGGCTAATTAAATAATGTTAGTACTATTATTAATTCTGTGCTAATATAGTCTTTCTAGACTTAAGATTATCACTAGCTGTTACCCGCGGCTCCACCCACGTCATATATAGCCTATGTCCTTCTCAGTTCCCTAACCTATGTGTATGAAAAATTTCATTATGATCGGTTCAGTTGATATGGCGTGAAAGCGTAACAAACAAACAAACTCACTTTCACATTTAAAATATTAGTTAGGAAGCTAGGATTAGGATAATATAAAAGTGCTTATTTACTCCACGCTTTCTATGCTCCTCTTCTATCCTTCTTATTCTATCTGATCACAGATGAAATGCCTCGTTTTGAATAAAAAAGTTTCGATCATGAAAAAGATATAAAACTGACAGAATACACAACGACTTGACAGAAACACAAAAAAGAAAACGGAATTCAAAACTGCGTATTTGCTTACGTCAAAAAAGTATCACGGAGAAAAATAATCATTGAGTTAAGAAATAATAATAAATATAGATTTTCACGCTTAAAACTATGTATGACTAAGAAAATATATAGTTTTAGATAAAATAAACTCTCATATCGTAATAATTATATAAAGGAAAAACATTTGTTTGTCTGATGTATTAGTAAAGGTAAGGTGTAAAATATTATTGTCATTTAAAATATCACTTTTTCCAGTCTGATATGAATATTTCAGGCTTGAATCACCTATTATCCGAAAGGAAAAATGAATTCGTGCTGAAGGCACCTTCAGCTTTTTATGAAACTAGCAAGGGTCGCCTGATGGTAAGTGATCACCGCTGTCCATGGACAACTGCAACACTAGGGGCATGACAAGAGCGTAGCCTGCTTTTTATTTTTCCCTTCTCAGAGGGGTGGAGGGGATGGGCCTCCGGCTGTCTCTCACCGAACGAATTATTATTGTACTTACCACTTAATAAGATCATATTGAAAATTTTAAACCTTAGAACTATCGGTTCATGAATATCATAATTTGCGAATTGTTTGTTTGTTTGTTTTTCGTATGTGTAAGTGGCCAACACTGGTGTCAGATTTTTCAAGCTGCCTTAAGGCATCTGACATAGCTTAACGACTGCCATCAACGATGACAGCCGGGACCAACGGCTTAACGTGCCTTCCGAAGCACGGAGGAGCTAGAGATATTTTTATGCCACTTGCGGTCACCCATCCAAGTAGGAACTGCACCAGGGGTTGCTTAACATACGTAAGCGCTCTTAGAGCTCACACCCACTGGACCATCGGGCTCCATTTGCGAATTAACTTCTATGGACAACTAATTTACTTCTGAATCCATGAAGTAGATTTTTTCAAATAGATCTGATATTAGGAGTAGAAGAAATAAAATTAGGGGTAGTAAAAGTTGGCTGATGTAAGCTCCTTAATTTATACTTATATTTTGATAACTATCTAAAACCTAAATTATGATTTAGGGTATGATTGGTCAAGCCTGAAAATTATTTTGATTTGTCAAGCGAATTTTTATCACACATTTTTGTATAAGTTCGTCAATTGTTATTTATTTTATTCCATGACTTGTTTTAACGACTCGGGTCATTGCCCCCCAACATTTGGCCAGGTCCTTACACAGTACAGACAACTGGTTGGTTAATTTACACAGCAGCACCTTTACGCAGTGGTGATAGAGGCGAAATTGTAATGAGTTTGAGTAGTTCAATGTGCTGATCAATACATACATGTTGAAGTGCATAATCTTCCCTAATGGGGATCCTACTTTAGTTCAATCCGCAATTCTAAGAAAATAATTTCGGTACCTAAATTGTTACGTTTGTTATTGCTCGATTCTGTAAGAATTGCCATGGTTACATATATCGATTTTTAAAGCTGTACATTGTTGTTTAGCGATCGAGAGCGAGTATTTTTCAACTAATTGGACGTTTTATATCTTAAAATTTTCATATTTTTGCACATAAGACGATACTTCAAAAATATTATTTTCTCTGCACCACCGTAGGTTGACTGTTACATAAAGCTTCTCACTTTTAATCCGTGTTTTATGATTGTAATAAAGTTAAATACTTAAATTTTAGGGGGCAAGTGTAAAAGCGGAGATATCAGCTAAAATTTTGATCTAGGAAGCCTTAAAAAACCCTTCAAACTATTTTATGAACTACTATTTACAGTTTTAAATGTGATCAAGAAGCGTTTTCGCCATAACTGGCAGTTTATGACAAAAAGCAAATAAATTCAATGCCTCTTTTTTAATTGTGAACACTCATTTGACTGTGAAACTGAAATTTCACTTTTATTTATTCCGGGCATTATTATGGCAATATATTAAATTTAAAGTCCAATGTAATACTAGGACAGGTTGGAGGTGAAATTCAAAATAAAGTATAGTTGGTGTAAATCGCTAGATCCCAAGAAGTATTACATAAATAGTAAAGTTCCTATCCTAATCCTATTCTAATCCTAACTAACTATAAATGCGAAAGTGAGTTTGTTTGTTTATTTATTTGTTTGTTTGTTAAGCTTTCACGCCCTATCCACTAAACCGATCACCATGAAATTTTGCACACACATAGGTTAGGGCACTGAGAAGGACATAGGCTATATAGTACGCGGGCAAAGCCGAGGGTAACAGCTAGTATGTAATTAAACCAAAAACTGGTACAAGGATTTACTGTGGCATTAACAAGCATACAAGCAAAATAGTTGGGAGTCCAAAGGCAAACATGAATTATACATTTCAACATTCTCCTCACGCCATAAATAACGAAAAAAAACATTTTACTGCTGACATCGACTTTGGATACAAATTCTTACTGACGTATATGTATACAAAGCCATGTGGCACCCAGCAGAGTAGAATATGACCATTCCAAGTTTTCTTCAGGACGTTGTTTAAGGCGACTTAGGAAACACAAGATATCAAGCAGACATCTCCAACGACTGGCCAGCGTGAAGAGTGTAGGCCAAGTCTCTAACTGCTCTGAATAATATATGGCTATGGTAGTACAGAGAAGGACCATGCTTCTACGGTGGAGACTAAAAAGGCACCTGATGATGATGATGATACAAATTCTTCAGTCCGCATAAATTTTATTTCAGAAACAATGGGAGAAGAAGAACAAGCGACTTTAGATGGGCAATTCGTGGACTTCGCCAAAATGTTGGACCCCAAACACAGGGACGGGACCACCATCAACCTGTACAGACTCGACTATTGGCTGCGGCAAGGCAAGATAATAGACGATCGGAAAATAACTATGACGGATACTGGGATCATCTTCAACAAGTTTTAGTAAATATCAACGACCTTATATATCTATAAAAGGTCGGGGAGAAAGTAATTTCGTATTCTGTATGAAGATTTTATCCGTCCATACAAAAAAGGTTTAACTTTGACATCAAAATTCTCAGACACAAAACGCTTTAACCAACTTTGTGCTACTCTTACTGGGACTGCGGTATGTTCATAAATACCAAAATTCATTTTCTACGTATTCTGCATAATTTATTTATTTTTTAATAATTTTTTTAAAATTTAAATTTTTTTCGTCTATGTGATACATTTTTAATAAATAAAAAAACGGTTAAAAATTAAGGGAAAATATTTTGTACATTTCTATATAATTTTTGAAAATTGTACCCTTCAGATGGTATCTAATTCAGCCAGATACATACAACATTACCAAAGATATTTGATTACAACTTTACACATAAAAATACGAAATTACTTTTTCCTCGACCTTATATATTATATTGATAGAAGGGTTGAGTACCCATAGCAACTTTGGCATAGAAAGAGAGACTGAAAGTACAGGTTGTTGTCCCGCTCGCGCATATGCAATTGAATAAAAACTATATAGGCCAGTCAATATCGACACAAAAAGTATCAAACATTGCAAACGCGCATGTATCGGGTATGTTTGATGTCGATGTTGACTGGCCTATATAGTTGTACGTGTATCTTGTTCCTCGCCTTATCCCTATTTGGGGTCGGCTCTGTATGTCAACTCTCTCCATAATTTTCTGTCGTTTACCATATTTATTTTCACCGTTTTCACCCCACATTCCCTCATATCCGATCTGACACATTCATTCCACGTCTCTCTTGGCCTTCCGCGTCCTCTTCTTCCCTCTACCTCTAAATGAGCCATTCTTTTTGCCAGATGTTTGGCATCTCTCCTCTGCACATGACCATACCACGTCAAGCGATGGCTTTTCAGTTTATGCACTATAGGTGCGACTTTAAGGCTCCATCTTATGTATTCGTTCTTATGTATAGTTGTACGTGTATATTATATAAAATTGCATTTCGTCGAGCTCCGTGGCGCAGCGGTCAACACGCTAGCCTGCGACACGGGGGTCCCGGGTTCGATCTCCGGTCAGGTCAAGATGGAAAAAGATCTTTTTCATATTGACCTGGGTCTTGGATGTTTATCTATATAAGTATATATTATAAAATATAGTATCGTTGAGTTAGTATCCTGCGACACAAGTTCACAGCTCACTGTGGGGCTAGCTCAATTTGTGTGATATGTCCCTATATATTTATTTATTTATTTATATTGGTGCGAGCAGGTCACCGACCTGTATTATGTGCTCAGGGTCAACCGTAAATTTTTGCACTGATTTATGCTCTCTATTTCATGGGCAATAAGGGTTAGTATTGCATATCAAAAATTTAAACAATTTATCAGGGCAAGGAGAAGGCTCTTACTATATAGATCGTAAATGCCTACTACTTCGATTTTTATCCGGATTTAACCGGGGTTTTTGGTGGAAAGACAAGGGGTACAATTAGGGTTTGCTTTACATCATTTTGAAATTTGATTTTAGTGAACTTTACAATACGAAATTAAAGAAGTTGGTGTTCTTAATGATCGTGCTCTTGATCAATGTGTCAAAAATAGAAGACTGTCATATAGACTTGTGTAGATTTAGCACCAACTTCCAACACCTGTAATGGTAATCGCGCGATAATAGTACGTACTGAAATAAGGTTAAAAGTGGCGATGCCGGTAGGCGATCTCAGTTCGAACCCGTATCTGTTATTACGGCCGCTTTTTGTCGGTTTTAATTTAATAATTTCTTAATTATAACCATATATTGTAATATTTTTAGGTATCCATTTTGCTCTTTAAGTTTTACTTTTTATAGATGTAAAAAAAATGGTAGTTATCGCTGAAAATATCAAGTAATTCGCGACGAAACCTTTTCTGGATATAATTTTCTACCATTTTATTTTCCTAGGATTTAAATATTTTTTTGAAAATATTTAGATGTAATAATTTATTTTGATCTTTAAACTGTACTTCATATTTTTTTCATGCTAGTATTCCATGAAAAATAAGGCTAACTGCACGACGAAAAAATAGACGTTTTACGGCAGTGCGTGAATTACAGCGCCTAAGGACCTACACCACCTTTGATTGCTAACACCGATAGTTTGTATCTCTTCAAATTGGACATTGGCAGAATCACCGAACCCTCAGTGAAAGCCACAAAATAAAAAGAATAGAATATTTCTTTTTTAAATACTACTAATTGTTATTTATATTATTAACTTTTTTTATAATCTGTTTCAGTAAATCGGAAATAACATTCGATGAATTTTTAGAGTTTTTAGAAGATTTGGCGCAGCTAAGAAGTTTGGACTTGGAGAAACTACAAGAGACTCTCACTAACTGTGGTATCCCGGGCACAAGCGCCGTTTTTATACCTCAGTATAGAGATTTCTTCCTGAACTATAAGCCTAAGAGCAAAATGATGTTGTGATTAACTACCACAAACAGGGGTCTTCTCTGTTTTATTTTTATTTTATATTTTTAGGGACACATTGTTATGTTTATTATTTGTTGATAACAAACTTTGATGACGGCCTCTGTGCGCAGTGGTTAACACGCCAGCCTGCGACACGAGTGGTCCTGGGTTCAATTCCTGGACAGGTCAAGATGGAAAACTATCATTTCAGATTCAGATTGGCCTGGGTCTTGGATTTTTAAAGTATCTATTGTAAAACATAGTATCGGTGAGCTAGTATCCTAACATTCAAGTTCACAACTTAAGGCGCTTACATCAGCCAACTAGGGCCACCCCTGGCTTTATTTTTCTTACTACTAAATAAGATCAAATTTAAAAAATGACTTGTAGTATTTTTTGTATTGCTTTGCATTATTTTACATTTGGTAAATCAAGAGAACTACTCATTAACGCCAAAAGCGGCACTTTTGGCGGTAATGAGTGATTCTCTCAATCTGAAATGATAATTTTGATGAAAAGTTCTACTAAAAATACTATAAGTAAGTAATTTACTAAGGAAATACTTACGTAGATTTTTTAAATTTGTTCTTATTTTGAAGTACTAGAATTAAATAACGGGTGTCGCTAGTTTGTGGGGCTAGCTCAATCTGTGTGATTTATCCTTAGGTATGCAATTATTTATTAATGTGTGTCTGTTAAATATAACTTATGTACTAATAGTCTAGTTCTGTATTAGTTCTATTACATAATGTAGCACTCGGGGTCTTCAATTATAAATGAGACAAACAAATTTGTCATTGAATAATCGTAATTTAACTATATAATGTCCATAATTTTAGTAAAATTTTATTTAATAAACGACATGTTATACTTGTGTTAATAATTTTAGTTTAATTTTATGTTTAATTATAAATAATGAAAGATATGATAAACTTATAATGTTAATAATTTTAGTTACATTTTATTTAATGAACGTAATGTTATTGGTAATTTTGTTTTATTGATTTTAATACAGTGATACCTGATTAAATTCGTTTTCATTTTAAATAAAAGGAAGAGGCTACCAATAATGAAATAGTATATTGGTTCAATACAGTTACACCTAATGTGAATTCATCGACAGTGACGACTCTGGCCATCAATATGAACAACTTTTATCCGATGCTGGGAATTCGAAACATGACATTTTCATACAAGTTATCCAACCAACTTGAACACTTTAATGGAAATAAAAATTTGATTCTGACCAGCTGAATACATTTGAATGAAAATAAGAATATTATTTCATAAAACTTACGCGAGATATAAATTTATATTGAAAACACTGCTTAAGGCTGGTACATGTGCTAATGACCTTCAGGATATGGGGCAAGTTTTGAACCTTAGTTCCCCGTCAGAAAGTCAGCGTTCGACTGGCGCCCGTTCGCCCGCGCGCATTCAAAATATTCATCATCATCATCATCATCAGCTTTCCATAACCCACTGCTGGGCATAAGCCTCCCTTTGTCTGCGCCATCCTTCTCTATCCCTAGCCTTCGCAAAATTATTAAAATATTAAATAACAGATTTAGGTTCGTCCTCCTGACCCTTTGGTGAAGATTGCCTTACAGGTTGAGGGCACTCTGTCCTCACACTTTTTTGGAGCTACCTACATTGTCAAAAAAAAAATTAAAAAGAGGAATAATCTGTAAAACAAAAATTCCTCGGGAGAGTTTGTAGGTTGATTGGTATTGTATTTAACATAAAAGTTGCGCGCGACAAGGAGTTACGTAGTTAATAAATATTTGCAATAAAAATCGATGTACGCGGTACTTCTTTTTCTAAAAAACTATGAACTTTAGAAAAAAGTCCTCCTCATCAAGTAAAGATTAAAAACCATTCTACAACATCTTTTTTTTTGTATTGTGCTTAATGTTTGACCATTTTTATAGAGGTTAAACATAGTCGAAATGCGAAGGAGCACCCTTAACTCACTTGGACACGGTATTGAGGGAAGAGTGACCGTCGTGTCGCCACGCGTATTTCCCTTTCCGTGTTCTATGGGCAACAAAAATTGGTTAAGGTTGTGTATTACTAACCAACTCGACAAATCCGTGCTTAGTTCGCGTCAACTGAGCACGCCTTTGCGATCAAGGAACGTTGTTTTGTTTGTTTTTCGTGTAAGTGGCCAACACTGGTGCCATATTTTTAGGCTGCTTAAAGGCATCTGACATAGCTTAACGACTGCCATCAACGATGACAGCCGAGACCAACAGCTTAAATACCTACGCACCTAAATACGTTTTTTAATACTATTTTTTAATACGCTCCGTGGCGCAGCGGTCAACACGCCTGCCTGCGACACGGATGGTCCCGGGTTCGATCCCCGGTCAGGTCAAGATGGAAAATGATCTTTTTCAGATTGACCTGGGTCTTGGATGTTTATCTATATATGTATTTGTTATAAAATATAGTATCGTTGAGTTAGTATCCCATAACACAAGTCTTGCTTAAGAACTTACTTTGGGGCTAGCTCAATTTGTGTGATTTGTCCGTATATATTTATTTATTATTTATTTATTTATTTTAACTACCTCCGTGGTCCAGTGGTTAAGACGTTTGCCTTGTTGACCAGGGGGTCGTGGGTTCAATTCCCACGGGAAGCATACTTTGTTAAGTTATTTTCAATTTGGTTAGGACATTGCAGGCATGAATCACCTGATTGTCTGATAAGAAAGATGATTCAGTGCTTCGGAAGGTACGTAAAGCTGGTGGTTCCGGTTGCCATCTGGTAGTCGTTAAAGGAACCACGTCAAACAGGTGACACGGTCAGTCGACCATGCATACCCTGGTGTCAGAGTTCTTCGGAGGCAGAGAGGCGGTTCCGAAGAACTCTGACACCAGGGTATGCATGGTCGACTGACCGTGTCACCTACACGAAATGATGATGATGAAATAGCCCGTGTTCAGTTCGCATCAACTGTCTTTGTTATCAGTGGCGCTGGGTGATGTTTTACAAATTAGTGTGTAGTTGAATTGAATACAGCATGGGTGTATGAAACTGGTTATGTATGGGAGTTCAGTGAAACATTACAATACAAATAAAAAAAATACATGTTTTTGCTCAAAAATAAGTGCGTAGTACATGACTAGCAAGTGGAGATCCGTTGTTTTTGCCTACTTACGTGGGAGCAAGGGTATATAGTAGACACGTTAAAAATAATAAAAAAATAGGTACTTTAAAACAACAATTTTGCAGAACGCTGGTTTTCATCTATGTTCATAGCTATATTGTGTGTACGTTTTTTTTTAACAGGACGTCCGAACTGTATTCTACCGTTGCTGGGTAGGTAATTGTTTTTGATGCCGTCTCAAAATAGAGATAGGTTGAATCTTTATTTTTCGTGATCGTCTTATTTTTCTATCTTCCATGTATGAAACAATAGTGGAAGGAGCCTGCAATCTAAAATAAAAAAATGTAAAAACAAAATGTCAAACGATTATTATTATTATTTGGTTTTTGTGGTGAGGAGCCCGATGCTCCAGTGGGTGTGAGCTCTGTGAGCGCTTACGTATGTTAAGCAACCCCTGGTGCAGTTCCTACTTGGATGGGTGACCGCAAGTAGCATAAAAATATCTCGAGCTCCTCCGTGCTTCGGAAGGCACGTTAAGCCGTTGATCCCGGCTGTCATCGTTGATGGCAGTCGTAAAGCTATGTCAGATGCCTTAAGGCAGCTTGAAAAATCTGACACCAGTGTTGGCCACTTACACATACGAAAAACAAACAACATTTGGTTTTTATCACAATTTGTGCTCAGGCCTTTGATTATATAATAATCAAAGGCTCAGGCGTTAGCCTGGTACTTTTGTAATAACACAGGCTGGTAGCCAAGTGTTATCACAATTTTAACTATTGGGTCCATTGGTTGGAGTCTCGACTGGAGAAATTTCCGCACAGTTCTGCAAGTGTTCAGTATTATTATTATTATCTAGAGAGTTCAGATGAATAATTCTTTAATATTTGGGTATTTTCTTAATTTTGAATCTTCTTTAAGTACTTAAATTATTCTCTTAAACTCTAATCCAGATAATAATAGCCAAATCCCGTGCCAGGTAGCCTAAGTACCTACCTACTTCAGCGTCTCGCGATTTATTATTGTTAGAAATGACAGCGTGTTCCTGGGAGGCTCAGTAATATATATAATAACATAGCCCAACACAGTCTCTAAAGCGTCGGGACAACCAGGCTTACCAGTGATTTGGCCTGGACACAACAACTTAGCGAAAAGCGTTACACCAAGTAACACGTCTAACCTGGAGATCCCCAAGAGTCATCAGCCAGTAACTAAGGGTCGATGTGGCGTAGACCAGGGCGTGTCCCAGCCCGCCACGCGACGACAGCGATTTCTACCCGCAGATTCGCGGCGCGGTGGAAAAATAAATGTAATTTCAACGAAATAACACTTTATGCGGGAAATAACTTATTTGGCGATATGAATCAATGCGGTTGTTAGTAATAATGTATAGATTACCTAAAGAATATGCGTAAATAAGAAATTAGATTAATCATTTCAAAGGCGGTGTCAGAATAACCTCACGACTGAAACTGACGAAACTGATCCCTATACCAAAGGCAGGACGGTTAAGATTTGTGTGACAATGTGCAACAACAATATATTTGCAGTTATTTTTTTACCGAAAAAATCAAATTACTGTAATTCGAAATGAAATCAAAAATGGTTCTAAATACCGATCTGGTTCGAAGGAACTTACGGAGACGCTGCAGCGTGCTAACGCCTTTGCGGTGCAGCTGATATTATTAGAACAATACCAGGATGATTCCTTTCGACTACAATTCTACAAATCCTTTAGTTTGAAGGTCACTTATGGGCAAACCCTCGAAAATCTTTAAATAGACTCACCATAGCAGGCTAGTGGGCTCCCGATGCAGCAGCAGAGTCCTGGTCGACGCCTAAGTTTGATGTTACACAATCACATACACGCACGAAAATGAACTTCCTTAGGGAAGTTTGTCTATAAGCGACGGGACGCGACGGAGATCAGCGTTCTTCGTGCGTCACGGGCGACGCGATACGCGACGAAGAAAGGCTTTCTCTAGGCGAGAGAAAGTGCGGACGGAAGGCCTGGAGCGTCAGGCCTAGCGGGTGGTGCTTCACGCGTGCGAAGACACCGCCGGATGCGAGCACTTGGCCAATTTGAATGACCTAGCGGGAAGGACACGCGTGTGATCCCTCCAAGTGCATGTGCGGAACTATCTGTTGCGCGACAAAGCCTAGCGTGGTTTGCCATATTTTAAATTCTCAATAGAATTACCAATAGCGATCTCTCCAGGATTTGCGTTCGAATAGTTACACCACTTGGCGTAACCAGTCGTATTTTTTATAACTCGCATAAGTTCGCTCCGTGTCAGAAGTACTACCGAAAAGTACAACTGGTAGTACAAATGATACAACTAACTTTTCGTGACTAAGCGCAGTTACGTTCTACGGAAGCTGTCATCGAGAAAATAAATGATTGGAAATACTTATTAATTCTGTGGTAATCTTCGATCTCTAGAGTTGTAATGCACAACAACAATTGTCTTCTTCCTTAGTCAAAGTTCCTAGCATTGGGTGTTAAATAAATAATATAGAGCTTTTAATTTTATTCAACTTGCCTAAACGTATCTATCTATGCACTTATTTTGTGCAGGTCAAATCTTGCAACTAAATTTTAAAGCAGTTGTTCTCAACCGTTTGTTATAATTTGCACTGAAAGTTTGCTTATACAAATGAACAAGTTGCATTAAAAAAATAAAAAAGCCGTGTGCCTTTTTGACTGTTTACGTCCGCTATTTTGTTTTTTTTTTGTTGCCGTTACATAGCATAAGACCATCATGGTGATATATGTACTACGGTGAAGACCATAGAAGTAGCAACGATTTTTTTTAATCTATGCGTAATACACTCTGTATAATAATACGCATTTCATTACGCCTCACACTTTTAGCTAAGCTGTTTATGCGTTTATGCTACAGAAGTCAACACTTCTGTACCGTACAGAACTACAGACATATATACATAAGCACGAAAAACAAAACCCTTCTTCTGATCAGACGAGTAAAAATAAGTCAAGACATTACGAATCATGCAATTTTTATTACGTAAATAGCATTTTACAAACTAATATCTATTTATCAAAATTACAATCAAACTATAAAATAAACTATTATAAATAATTCTAAATGTTATAAAATTACGTACTGAAATAACAGTAAATTAATTAAAAAATATAAAGTTAATAGAAAGAAAACTGTTTAATCGAACAGGTATTTAAGAACTTCCTTTATATTCCATTATATCAGAAAAATCGGTTTATAAAACAGAACAAGAAATAATTATGTTTCCAAATGAATGCAAAATTTTGTAGTTGAAGCTTACAACAGATCATTTTAAAATCAAATGGATAGATACAACAAAAATTAGCGAAATCTGCCCAAGAAAGTTTGTTGAGAAACTATGACAAATAAATAATTATACTATTAACTTGCATATATGCTGTCATAACCAGGGACTCAAAGACACCATTATAAAGGATAAGGGAAACACATTAAATCGGTTTCAAAATTATTATTCTTGTAACACTTATTCGGAGCTATAGGTGGTTAAAACCCGTTGGGCACTTAATACTTAGAAAAGTAAAATAAATATAATGTTTCTGTAACCAACCTGTTAGAAAACTGTTTGCATAGGCATTTTGAAACGAAAAAAGTGCGAGCGTTTACGTTAGCCGTTGCAAAGTATTGCATAGTTATGTCATGGTACCGGCAACCGGTACTATTGAAAACAACCATTTTACTTATAAAGTGGAAATAAGAAAGACAGAGTTCATACGCTCTTTTCAGATACTGATAAAGTCCCTGGTCATAACAGTGGACGCTGACGAGTCTCAACAGGGGATACTACTGGGAAGATTGTTGGAAGTTCAATGAGACACAGGGAGACTTACTCTCGGGAAACAGTTGGGAAGACGACCGAGGCTAAGTCCCAGAAAAACCTTAGGAAGACGTCTAACTTTATCATATTTTAACAATAAGGTAAACTTTAGTATATTCGCCGTTAGTAGGTAGGCAACTGATTCTTTTTCTAATAATTCAATACTTTTTGTCCCAAGAATGTACTTACGACGAACAAAAAATAAACATACCAACTACTCCGTCAACTTTGCAAATGACATCGAGAGGTTGTCTAAGGACTAGGCCAGCGCGGGTAATGATCTGCGGAGGCGGGGGAGGTATCATCGGCAAAGATGACACGACCGTATATTAGAATCTGCTTTCGGACAGAATTTTGTCTTATTTCCTGAGACAAAAAGTAGAGAGAATTTCAAATAAAACTCCTTAACCCAGCGCCATTTTACTCTTAGGCTTGTACGTTTTGAAGTAATCCTTGTAGCTAGGTATCTCAACAGGAGTCTGGCCTGGAAGACCACAGTTTGTCAACGTCTCATGAAGGTTTTCTAGATCCAGTTCTTTGTAATCTGCTAAGTCTTCCAAAACTTCTAAAAATTCGTCATAATTTAATTCAGTTTTGCTGAAAAGACGTATACAACTGTCAAAGTAATGAAGACAACATTCTACACTAGACCCCCTTTTGACGTTAGGGACCATAGTTCTCGAATTTTACGCTCGATCTACTTAATTTATTGCAAGCAAAGATCCATTGATTTGATCCATTTTGACGAGCTCCGTGGCGCAGCGGTCATCACACCTGCCTGCGACACGGATGGTCCCGGGTTCGATCCCCGGTCAGGTCAAGATGGAAAACGGTCTTTTTCAGATTGACCTGGGTCTTGGATGTTTATCTATATATGTATTTGTTATAAAATATAGTATCGTTGAGTTAGTATCCCATAACACAAGTCTTTCATTAGAACTTACTTTGGGGCTAGCTCAATCTGTGTGATTTGTCCGTATATATTTATATTTATAATATTTATTTATTATATTTATTGATGGATTTTTTACACTCTTGTATCCACTTTAATCCCTGAACCAGGATTTCTTGCATAGTGGATTTTATGACTAACTTTACCTGTAACTATTTACTTAAATATAGTAAAACCAATGCGTGAAAAAGTGCAAGGGTCTACTTTTGTAATGAAATTGATTTTTTTTTAAATTGTAAAATTTGATTTAATAATGAAATTAAATTGAAATTGTATTAATTTATCTTTCCTGATTTAATTGAATTATTTTTAATGTTACGCTACTAACATATCTTCTAACAACTCTTGTACCATTTGTTATGCAATTAAACTGATTTTGATTCAGATGAATGAATGGAAAACTACATACATACATATTATCACGTCTTTATCCCTTGCGGGGTAGACAGAGCCCAACATCATACAACCTAAAGGCCATGTTTAGCAAAGATCCAAAACGTTTATTCAGAAAATAGGGCCTTGCAGGCACTGCATGTTGCAGCATGTTGGGCGTTAGAGTGGAAAGCAGAATCAATATAGTGATAGGTTAGCCACATCGCCTATTACGTGTTTATGGTGATTCCTTAGATTTTCGCCCATCCCTTTACCGGTTGCTACAGTCTGCGCGAGAAGACAGCTGGTACATTCTACGTTTTTAGGGTTCCGTAGTAAACAAGGAACCCTTATAGTTTCGGCATGTCAGTCTGTCTGTCTGTCTGTCCGTCCGCGGTTTTACGCAGAGACTATATGAACTAGAAAGCTGTAATTTGGTATGGGTATGTATAATAATCATGGCAAAAAAGGGGTAGAATAAAATCTTGAAAAAAAATTTTTTTAGGGTAGCTCCCATACAAGTATAATGGGGGAGTAATTTTTTTTCTCTATTTACCCATCGTATGGGGTATCATTAAATAGGTCTTTCAAAAATATTGTGAGGTTGAGAACACCATTTTTCGATTTAGGGATCCGTTTCCGAAATATTTGGTTTTAAAGTGAGAATTTTTATTAGAGGTAAGTGTCCCCCCCCTCTGTCTGCTAAACGGTTATATATAGACACGTGAAAAAAAAATACAGCAGTAGTATATATACTGAAGTTGAAAGAAAAACTATCAGAGCTGAATACTAAGTACAAACTAAAAAGTTATAGGCAACCAACTTATAAACTGTAAAATTTCATACTATTTTCATTGTTAGATGTTTTTGGTCGTTAAACTGTAAGGTGCGAGTGTGAATAGTGTGAACTCAAAGTTGTCATTCCCAACTACGGAACCCTAGACTGCGCGTGGCCCGACACGCACTTGGCCGGTTGTTTTTTCTCCCGAACCAGCGTAGAAGAACAATATGGAAAATGGATTACCAAAACTTGTTAAAAAAGATTCCGGTGTCCGTCATAGTGATTTTCCTATCGTCTATCACTTTAGCCTGTCTCAACCAATAGTCCAGTCTATAAAGGGTGATGGTCTTCCCATCCCGGGTTTTGGGCTCCATTAACTTGGCGAAGTCCGCAAACTGTCCCTCAAGGGTCGCTTGCTCTTCTTCTCCCATTGCGGCTTCGAGAAATAAATTATAGGTTGTTTTTGAATTTATTGGAATCCTTTTAAATATAGACTACTAGCTGTTACCCGCGGCTTTGATTGAGCGTATATAGCCTATGTCCTTTTGAGTACCCTAACCTATCGGCATGCAAAATTGTATGATGATCGATTCAGTAGATAGGGCGTAAAAGCGAAACAAACAAATAAACAAACTCACTTTCACATTTATTATATTATACTAGCTGTTACCCGTGGCTTGCCCGCGTAATATATAGCCTAAGTCCTTCTCGGTACCCTAATCTATGTGTATGCAAAATTTCATGATGATCGGTTCAGTAAATACGGCGTGAAAGCGTAACAAACAAACAAACTCACTTTCGCATTTATTATATTGGTTGGGATAATATAAGTAAGATAGTTTAGATTAGGATTAGGATAGGATAGTTAGGATACCAATGATTCAAAACGTTTTTGGTCGATGCCCTTACACTATATTAGGTCCTTACCTATGAAATTTGCGTTTTCTATAGAGAATGTCGAGCAAAGTGAATTTTTTATACTAATATTTTTAGTATTATTTCGGATTTGATAACTTCAACAAAGTTATGGTCTACGGTCAATATTAAGCCTAATTAAGACATTATAAAAGTTACAAAATGTTCAAAAATTACAGTAATATGGCTAAATTTTTGATTAAAACGGACAAATCTAAAATTTTCTTTCCACGAGCATTTTCCAATAATTAAATTCACAAAAACAAAAGATCTAATGCATGCAGAATGTAAAATAGTTCAATTTCAAGTTTTAATTAAAAAAAAAAAACGCGTTTACCTGATAATTATTATCACTAAGAACAAAATGGCAAACGGTGAAAAAACGCCAATTTCATAGGTAAGGACCCAATATTAAAATGGCTGAATTTTAATAAAAGCTAGAGAAAAAGTCTACAAAATTTACGCCATGATTTTAGGCTGGCATACGACCAGCAACTTAGTAATGAAACTAGATTTTATTTTACATGTAAGTAAGCATTTTTACTAGCCAACGAATCTGATTACACTCCGTATACATAAATTAAGATTACACCTAGTAAATATTCTGATATCTATGAAGATTACTAATGCTAATCTTGACTCAAGTTCGGTTCCCATTGCTAATATTATAATATAAGCTTAGGTTGGCTTTCCTTTGAACCGATTTTTGGAAACAAAGCTATTATAATAGGTAAATATGCGTTCCCAGATCATATATAATATCACTATTAGTTATTTCTGAAAGTGATTTCTTGTCTTTTTTTTCTTTTTTTCTAATAAATTCATTCAGTAAAAGGACCATCTTTTATTGAAATTACAAAAAGTTAATTTCCCGTGAAAGGTGCAAAACCTTGTAACGGAAGTGATACCAGGGGGGAGCCGATACTCTTTCCGTCCCCGCCGCACGTTTTTTTATATTTTCAGGGCGCACAATTCTAAATATTTATCCTACATTTTCAGACAGGTTGCCGGCTTTACAAACTCAGCCAAATCATAATACAGCAACCCTTAGATTGATTCTATTCAAATCAAAAGGCTTGGATTTAGAATCGTGCGCCCCGATTGCGACTGAGGGCAGAAAAGAAGTTAGGTTCAAGTTATTTTTTTTTACCACCACCCGGTACGACTTAGGGCAGAAAAGAAGTTAGGTTCAGGTTATTTTTTTTTTGACCATACGGAACGACTGAGGGCAGAAAAGCACACGGGCGCACGATTCTAAATTTCAACCTAATAAAATCCCAAATCTAAACATACAGATTGACTGAATTTTTGTAACTAAATGTAAAAAATAGTCCCAAGCATTCATCCCACAGGAAAAGTCTTTTAAATCGACGGGATGAATCACTCCATAAAGGTTTCAAAACGATTAACATTTTTCCAGGTATTGAAAAATATTGCGCGCCGCGAAACGCTGCTCATGAAACTGTACAACAAAGAACTATCAAGCTTTCAATATAAATAAGTACTTACTTTAAAATTCGATAAATAACTATAAATTTACGATTTTTCTAAAAATATTTTGTACATTGATTTGCGTCATAAATTTTCTGAAGCTCGATTACACTGCCGAAAAACTGCCTTTACGGATTTTAGGACATAGAACACACGTCAATTGAGTTTGAATTTGTGACCCCCAATAGAAACTCAAACGTAATTGTATGGAATTTTTTTCATTTTCACCCTCACTCCCTTATTTGTCTATGATCTTTATTGCCTAGAGAAAACTAAGGCAGTGGGTCGTCTGATACTAGTAATAGTATCTTCTTCGTAGTTTGTGCTCGATTATATTGTTTTTTTTTTCTTTGATCCATAGACCAGAGAGTCTAGAACGCAAATTACGAAGAAGATCTTTATAACCACAGACATGAAAAACTTTTTTTTGCTTATCCACACACATGAAAAAATATTTTTTGCCTATAGTTTATAATTTCTATATTTGCAGAAATCACGGACATGAAAAAATAATTTCAGACTTGGTCACAGAACAAAAGTTGTTCGATTTCATGTTGAAAACGTGAATTTAATTATCATTCGTCAATACCAAACACTGTATATTATACATAGTATATATGCGAAAAATATTACCCTTTTTCTGGGTGAGTCAGTCGGGGTAAAACAGTAAGTACAGTGCTACCTAACTAATATTATAAATGTATTATAAATGCGAAAGTGAGTTTGTTACGCTTTCACGCCGTATCTACTGAACCGATCATCATGAAATTTTGCATACACATAGGTTAGGGTACCGAGAAGGACAAGGGCTATATGTAACGCGGGCTAAGCCGCGGGTAACAGCTAGTCATTTATAATTAGTTCAAAAACTAAAAAACACGCTTTTAGCACGGTAGTTATGTATTGTCATCAGAACTCAGAGCGTGTGCAAAATTTCATCCTAATAGAAGACCGGGAAGTGGGTCAAATTAAGATTCCAAGATTTTCTTACATACATAGTTTAGTCACAAGTGAAGCTAATAAAAGCGTGTTAAAAAGAATCTTTCGGCAAGTGACCATAGTCGGAACTAAACGCTGCCATTGCCGTTATCCTGTAAAACGTCACTTTTGGAAAATAGCTTGAATGTGGCTTGAATTAATGATTGTTGCGGAAATTTCGAGCTTTAAATTCTATTTATAAAACTAAGAATATTTTGTTAGCAGACAAAATATTTTTACTGTTTTATTTTATGTATAGATTATTATATGTATAGATAATAAACCTTCCTTTTTAACCGACTTCAAAAAAGGAGGTCTCTATCGCCGGAATCTTTTTTTTACTATATTTTTTTAGCCGTTCTATATTACTTGTTAACTGGTAGACTTAATTACACTCGTAATTATACACAGCGCACCATTTCAATGTCATCCAAATGGCAAATAATCCTTGTCGCACTTCGAGCAACAAGGTGAATAAAGTAAACTAAACTGTGTACTTAAGACTCGCCTGGAGGCGCATGTCTCCATACAAACGGAAAAAGGGAATTGTGGCAATATTTGATAATTTCGGGGTAAAATTAAGCATTTAATCAATTAATCTCATTATAATCTACGTACGTTCCTATACAGCTCGGTTAAAATACCAATGGTTTGAGAATAACAAGCCTTTTCAAATTTGTATGGAGATCTTGAGAGGCGTATAATTCTCAAACTATTGATAATTTAACTAAACTGTATAGGAGCGTACGTAGACTATAATGAGATCAATTGATTGGATGCTTAATTTTGCCCTAAAATTGACAAATATTGCCACAATTCCCTTTTTCCGTTTGTATGGAGACATGCGCGTCCAGGCGACTCTTAAATCACTTACATCAAGAGGTGAATTAAGTCTACCAAATAATACCTACACTTAATTAACCTAGGTTAATAAACCCAAGTGAATTAAGTTCACAGATCGGCTTTATCGCACTGTAAGATCGAGTGACGAACAGCTGATGTTCATCAAACATTGAAAGCGCGTGACCTAGAGCAACGGTCTCGTTTGGAGGTCACTGGGCTGCCAGACTGCGCGACTGCGCGCAGACAAACATATAGGTGCTTGTAGGTACATCTACCTTCGCGTTTCACGACCATTCCCCTTGCGGCGTGCGGACGCGATGGATAGCTAAAGACGTCTTTAAGGGCGGCCAACCCGTCTATCTTTTCATACAAACGCTCGTACGTCATTATGGCGGTGTAACAAATCTTTCTTTGAAGTTTTTCAACTAATAGGTATCTGGTGCACTATATCTAGCTTTCTATTAAAACGAGAAATTAAAATTTGGAAAATTAACTTCAGCCTGCAAAAATCCGCTTCTTTGCACAAATTTTATGTGAACTTCGGGCGTATTAATGTACTCATTAATTGTTACAGTAAAGAAAATATTTATTTAGAAACCTTGCAAATGTAATGGAGACTCTAGGTGTACAACGTTTTTTTCTTAAACTTGTAAGGCTTACTAATAAACACGTATTTAAATTATTAAATGTTACATCATCATCATCATCATTGCCGACCGGGTTTCGGCCAATTCAGATGGCTCAAGGAACGGTCGTGTCGCGACGACCTTGATACTCGCCCTGAAGATGGCCATCTGAATTGGCCGAAACCCGGTCGGCAATACCGACTAAATATAACGTGAGTGCAACCGTTTTTAATAATAATAAACACGTATTTCTTGAAACAAGTTTAATGAAACTTCGGCACATTATTTTTCGTTCAATGACTTCGCGTACACACTAGCTTGTTACCATGTGGCAGTAAGAGATGTCCAGGAGACGAGGGCAAGGAGCTTTGTTTGCTTTGCCGCTTTATTTGACATTGCGCTGGACGGAACAAGCTTTTCGACCATGCTCGCGTTGACGATAGTCGTTTGGGGAAGGGCCCTCTTAAGAGGGAATCCTAGCAGTGTTTTTTCAGTATCGTTTCTATACTTCTCTATTTTCTTGCTGAACTGGTTCTAGGGGCACAATTCTTTTTTTTTATAAAATCTCGTACTAAAATAGGTATGCCCCTATTTATTATTTTTCCATAAAAACTGTTTTTAAAAACAAATTAATCAGTTTTTTAGAAAGAAAATATAGGGACATACCTATTTTAGAAAGAGATTTTATGAAAAAAAGGACTGTGCCTCTAGAAGCAGTTTTCCGCGAGAAAATAGAGAAATACATTTGTATGGAAAACATACTGTTAGGATACCCTCTTAAGAGGCCTACGTCACGAGCGGGATATTACGACGAATCCACGCTTATAATTATTAAGATTTATACTGTGAGTTAACTTCGCTGTTCCTCAAAACATTAAATCAACCCGTCAAAATGAACAAAAATAAAGCTGGGATCGCAAAAAAAATCGCACAATTTTTTAATATCTAATATATTTTTCAATACATTTGCTAATAATACCATAGATATCAGAATAAATAATACGGTTCGAGACATCGAAATCTGTATCATAATGATGTATTTTATAGCACTAGTGCTTTTTACTTTACACCAATCACAAACGCTCAATAGCCCAATGCCACAGATGCAAAATTTAAACATTTTCATAGAATCCGAGCAAAGAGTTTCAAGTTTAGGATGAAAACTTTTTTCTGATTTGTGTGATGGGATTTTTTAACCGAATTCGAAAAGAAGAAGGTTATCAATGTACTTTTTGGAGAAAATAAACCTGAGTAAATGTACCTGACTATTAAAAATGTATTTTTACAATCAGCTTTAGTTCCTAACTTTTATAAATACCTTATTTGCTGAATTTCAATCTTGTTTTAGTTTAGGGTAATCGCAAATGTATTGAAAAACGTCGTATGATACTCGTACGGAAAGCTGTCAATTATAGTCGTCGGTTTATTATAAGCACTCGGCTTCGCCTCGTGCCTATAACAACCTCAACTATAGTATCCAGCTTACCGTACTTGTATCCATAATGTACTATTATTGACTACGTTCTACTTTATTATCCAAAAGGCGTAGAAATAAATTGTATCCAACTCGTAGACTATGTCAAAATGAACAAGTTTACCCGTGAAATCAATGCCGGAATCCCCGAAAAATTTTTTGACGTTCCAATTGTAATTGCCCGGGGTGGTTGAAAATTTTTCGATGAAAATGTCGAAAGCTTATTTGACGTCCCAGCTTTGATCCCGAAAAGTTGTTTATTTTGACATGCAGAGTCACCTCTATAATATGTCGAGGGTCAATTTACGAGCTGTATAGTCAAAGCCTGAAACTCGTTTGAACGCCGCGATAGCATTGCCACGACACGTTCTATGCGAGCTTAAAACAACAAATAACAAATCGCCAAGTGCGAGTTGGACTGACGAAAGGTAGTAATCGCTAACGAATTGAATGCATGTCGTTGGATGTAATAAAATTCCGATACCAGCGATGTTCGAAATAAAAGCTCGTTGACATGTTCCCCTTTGCTTTTTACAAGAGCTTAGGTGAGTCGTTAGCTTTTTAGTTCGTTTCTGGGATAAATATTTCGGAGTGAATACTTTACTCGCTAAATCCCTTGCTCTCGCGTGCGATACCACCTAATTAGTCCGGCATTTTTCATAGAAATTGTTGTCACTAATAGGTATGTTTCTAAAGAAAAATATTTTTAAAATTATTGTTGCGTTTTATAGACTGTGGAAAAATATTAGTTACGTATTTTTCCACTAAAACTAAAGATCATAAAGATAAAGCGCATCATGATGATGATGATGATCGTTTTGCAGGAGTGGGGGCTCATGTCACTTATGGGCGTATCAAGGGCAAACAGAGAGTTGCCAAAACGGTATTGATAACTTTTTAATTATTCAAGATAATCTTGCATGAGAAAAAACACAGTAATTTCTGAATTCGTTTCACGAAAGAAGTAGAAATAGTTACTATGCATAAAAAATTAAATTGAATAAAATGTATTTTTATCGATACTAATATTATAAAAAGGAAATATTTGATTCTTTGTTTGATTTTGCCGTGTGGTTCCCGGCAGAGTAGAATAGGACCACTCCAAGTCATCCCGTGGATGTCGTAAAAGGCGACTAAGGAAACACAAGCTAAACAAAGCTTATTAACATCAAAGAGACCTCTCCAACCCGTCTGGCCAGCGTGGAGAGTGTAGGCCAAATCCTCTGACTACTCAGGCTAGTATATGGCTCTGGTAGTAAAGAGAGGGTCGTGCTCCTGCAGTGGAGACTAGAAAGACCTGATGATAATGATGATGATTCTTTGTTTGTTGTCATTGAACAGGCTCTGTTATAACTGTGATGGCGTTGGTATAGAAGGTGACTTGTGGTAAGCACCGTGTCATTACGTAATGAGTTTTTAAGTAGGTAACTTAGCTAAGGTCACTGTATGCTTTGCATGGCAAATCTAATGATATATAGGTAATTGATTGTAGAAATCCATGTAGCTGTTGTGATGATACGATGTAACAAAGAAGATTTGATTGCGATAGATTGCGCGAAAAACATTACCTTTCTGCAGTTGGATAAAAATAGATTTTAAATATGCTAGGTGCTAAATTGTATAGATAATAAGAACGGTTCTTATTTGAGATTTCTGAGTACCAGTAAATTGATACTGAAATTAAAAATGACACAAAATAATCTGAAAATTTAAGTATCATGGAATCTATGAACTAAGAAAACATAGAAGCCGGCTTGAATTACCTATTTGGCCTCGTGGTACACCGATCACGGCACAGGTTTTGTTTGACGCAAGGTCTCATCACCTTTATGTCTACAAGTCTTGTTTTAAGTTACCCCTAAAAATGACTTAACTTCAGTATGTAGTAACCTTAGAATATTCATATCTTAACTCATGTAAATCTTCAGTCTAGAACTTTTTATTCTAATCTGTTGTTTTATTTTACGAGTATGACTTTCACCTTGGTCTCGGTGAGTCTGCAAATGTTTAGTTTGAAGAAATACTAAGTATCAGTGTTGTAACGATATACAGTTAACAAGTAGCAATCAAAGATGGCGTAGGTCCTTTGATTGCTTCAGGCGACAAACCTATACGAACCCATATGACAGTCTAACTATTTCACAAATTGTTCATGAGCACGAGTATTTACAACACCAAACTACATTTTATTTTTTCAAGTCCACTAAAACCAATTTTCAGACTATTTTTATCTTGCTAGGTTATAGAAGTAGACAGTGTCAGAACGAGACATGAGATTGATATTACTTAAGATGTCTTTGAGTATTCAGGCGTTAGTTTCTGTTTACTGGTTTGTTCTGCGAGCTGTCATCTTGCGTGTTGCTAAAAATTACAGACATTTAGTATCAAGGGTGGCTTCTATGTTTTTTTTTCGTTCGCTGGTAAATGTAATTAAAACAAAGTACTTACCATCAATGAAGGTGAAGTTCATGTACTGCTGCAGGCAAATTTCCTTGCGAGAAAGTGTGATCTGTAAAACAAAAAGCGCGTTAGAATCAAATACGTAATATTCTTACAAATTAATAAAGCAACACAAATTGAGCCAGCCCCACAGTAAGTTGTAAACTTGTGTCGTAGGATACAAATCTAAGGATACTATATTTTATAATAGATACTCATATAGATAAATATCCAAGACTTAAGCCAATATAAAAAACTTAGTTTTTATCATGACCTGACCGGGGATCGAACCCGGAACAACTCGTGTCGCAGGTTGGCGTAATCTAAGTAATCAAATTTGTCTAATAAAATTAAATTGAATTAACATACCTGTCCGAGGAGCCCGTTGGTCCAGTGGGTGTGAGCTCTATGAGCGCTTACGTATGTTAAGCAACCTCTGGTGCAGTCCGTACTTGGATGGGTGACCGCAAGTGGCATAAAAATATCTCGAGCTCCTCCGTGCTTCGGAAGGCACGTTAAGCCGTTGGTCCCGGCTGTCATCGTTGATGGCAGTCGTTAAGCTATGTCAGATGCCTTAAGGCAGCTTGAAAAATCTGACACCAGTGTTGGCCACTTACGCATACGAAAAACAAAACAAACAAACAAACATACCTGTGCATCTCTCGCTATTTTGTGCGTCATTTCTGTTGTCGTTTTGACTCGTGAAGACATGGTTTATCTAAAAATTATAAATCGTGTTAAAATATATTCAAGATTTAAAACATTTCAATTAATATTTGGAGCCAGTTTGGTTTATAATTGCCCGCAGATACAATGTGAATAAAAAAAGTACGAATTCTAAGGAACAACCAGCTTGGGATCCATTCATCAATTTAATTAAATCTCAAGCTAAGCAGAAGACTGCACGATCTTCAGACACCGTGAGCCAATACTATGTACATCCGGAACGTCATCAATAAATATTTTAGGCGGCTGTTTTGGCATAGTTCTTATAAAATACTAGACAAATGTCAAATGTTTAAGCCAGGTAAGGATAGTATCCAGTATGAAGATAAGCAGCGAAACATAGATTTAAAAATTTTTTTTTCGCAGTAAAACGTCCGATAGTAGAAACGAGAAGGCGGTATGAATTCTTGAGCACACTCTCCGAAAATCACTTTTCTTATAAGTTTCATGCTCGAAACCTACTTGACATAATTTTTTATAGAAATTGTTGGAACTGTTTTCAGATGCAATGTTTAGAATATACAAAAAAAATGTCATTTAATAGTAGATTAATTTAAAAGGGGATGATTCTGCCCAGGAGTTGGCACATAAAAACTTATAATGATCATATTTGCTCGAAACACGTTCAGTCGTTCTTGATGAGTTACTACTTTCAATGCGGACAATTAAATACCAGACTTTGGCCCTAATAATTATGCTTACCTTTTAAACTTTGTATTTCTTGATTCTCTTTTTTCGATTCTAAATACAAAATATAAGTCTTGGCTTAAACAGAAATTTTGCTGCAAAAAAAGACATAAAACCTACAGTGATAAATCAGAGAGATGCTGAAAAGAGGAAAATATTGATTGATGCTCAGTTTTTGATATAAAACAGCTTAGGTACATGAACAAACAGATACCTATATATTATATAAATGTACCTATTTAAGTACCTAAGTTTTTTTAAAATATTATAATGGATCAAACATATATTCAAACTCATTTAATAGCAAAACCTGAACAAACCCTTATACTTAATGTCCTTTATCATAATGTAACACTTAGTTTGACATGAACTAGAGTATATTGTAAAAAAAGGTGTTGTACCAATTTCAAATTAAATTTCTTAAATACTGAATTAAAAAAGTATTTTAAACCGAAGTTTCATTTCATTCTGCCTTATCCGCAAAAAAACATTAGTTTTATGATTGAATTTATCATCGGCCACTTTATATATTTTGTAGCCTTACAGTTATTTAATTTTAATATTTTGTAGATTATTGGCGATAAAGTGTTTCATTATTCATTTATTTATCCTTTGTAATTATAATATGAAATTAAGGAACCATCAAAGTTTTGTCTTTACACCGGGACTTACCTCCCTCGGTTTCGAGTTTCGTCTAAGTTTTGAAACCAATTGCGGTAGTCTCGTAGTGAAATAATATATTTTTTAAATTGCATTCTCTAAAGCTTAAAATCATATGGTCAAAAACTTTTATTTATTCAGCGTTGTCTATTGGATTGGAAGGTAAAAATATGAGTATACCAAAGCTTCGATAATTGCCAATGAATACTCATAAAAATATTCTTTGTTGACGATAAAATCTTTGATCAGTGTAATCTTGCACACTGAACATTACGTACTTGATAATATTCTCGACCTTTGAGTACAATTTTAATCAAGAATGTCAAATAGGGACAAGAAATTTTTAGAACGAATATTGTGTCATTAGCACGAAATATGACCGAAACGAAAAATTATTATAAATCCCCGTTAAAACAAAAAATTAAAGAGAAGAGGCCCTGCATCGCAAATGAATTTGCCCAATATATACTTACTGGTTAAAAGTAAGTAGCTATACCAACGCATGAAATTGAAATTGAAAAATGTTTAAAAAAGGAAGTATTTTTGCCGACAAGATAGTTTTTATTCTATGCTAGCCGTTCTATTCTATGCTAGCCGAGAATATGAGCTTTGACATTTTCACATGTTTTTGCAAAAAGCCGAGAAAAAATATTTTTTTACTCATCATCATATCTTTTTAGTCTCCACTGCAGGAGCATGAACTTCTTTGCCAGAAACAAATATATTAATCAGAGCAGTCATAGGATTTCTCCTAGACTCTCCACGCTGGCCGAACGGGTTGGAGAGGTCTCTGTGATGTTTATAAGCTTGGTAGTGCTTGTGTTTTCTATCTAAGTCGCCTTCAACGACATCGACAGGAAGACTTGAAGTGGTCCTATTCTATTCTGCCAGGAACCACACGGCATATTTTCAAGAAGTAAAAAATTAAATTGAAAAAATTGAATTTACTTCCTTCAGAAATCAAAGACAATTATTTTTAATATTATTTATGCAAATCCATACCAATATTTATGATCTAAAATCTGCATTAAGATTTTAAGAGTCTAGGACGAAACTGATATTGCTAATATCTTAATTTTTTTTAAATAATAAAATTCAATTTCCTCTTTCATCTGCTGTACTTAGCATGGTTTATGAGTGTTATGCGAAAGTGGTCTTTATCTGTTCGAGCGACGGATGATATTTCGATACACTTCCTCAGTACTGAAGGTCTATTTTGATTATAGCGCTGTCGTGTTCATGTTAGGTACCTATCTAAAATATTATTTCGTTAATTGTTAAGAGTGTTAATTGGTCGTCGTTTTAATTGGACCTTTATGATGTTGGATACTTTTACTTATTATCACAGAACGGAAGCGTAAAGACGCAACTTTTGTCCGACTTTAAAAAGTAGGTTATCTATTCAACCCATAACGTATGGAATATTGACAAAATTTCCCAGTTTATGTATTTTAATTTCAAGAACAATACCTATACAAAATTACAGCGAGTAGAAGTTTCGTATCGAAAACTTCTACTCGCTGTAAAATTGAAATCTGATTATAAACATCAATATGGCTTATCCGGTCGTATGTACGAAATTTGGTTGAGATTGGCTTAACTGTTGTAAAACTAAAACCAAACTACGTTTGTATGGGATTTTGGCTTTACGTGGGACTCTAATTGGTTTGGTAGTTTTTGAGATACAGAAACGGTTTATTTCTGATGTCATTGTTGCTTTTCTCTTTACGTTTTAACTGGGTAGTTAAAACTATAATTACCACCCGGTAATATAATAGTAAACAGTTATTTTAAGTAAAAAAATCTTAAAAAAGCATTTTTATGGGTTATGCTTGCAGAACACCTACTTAATTTTTTTTGTTCTGGGAATAAATATGAGATTTATACATTATTAAACGAAAGCTATCACTATTATTATGCACTTTATTACTTGCATAAAAGAGGCTTAAAAATAAAAATCATTCTTTATTAAGAAAGATCGTATGCAGCAATATCTAGAACGGGCCATGCTAACTTTTATGATATGATTTTATCTTTTTATGTGAAGGAAAACATTATTCTAAGGAACTTATTTCGGTATTTCTGCGATTCAATAAAGTTTTTCATTTATAAACTTTAATTTTTAATTTTCTCCAATTGACATAATTGTCGTAGATGCTTTTTTTTTTAAATAGCGGCGTTTTACCTACCAATACAACGATTTTTAAGCGACATCCTTATTAAACAACAATTGAGAGTAGCGAGCCTGACTTCCGGTAGCAGGTCGACTATTTTACCGATTTTCCCTTACGACGTCGGCTAACTTCCGGTACCCAAGAGAGGGGGCGCGTGGCGCCACGCCATTGCTTTAAGCCTCATTGGATCTCAAAATTGATTCGCATAAGAAACACCTGGCAGTGATTTAGTATTAAGTTTCAAATAAGGTTATCACTTAATAAGCGTTTTATTGGTAGGTAGGTAAAACGCTACTATTAAGCTTATGAACCGTTATTTGAAACCCAATTAAACAACCATTGAGAGATTATCTATTATAAATAAATCTTCGCAATGAGAATGAGAATTTAAACTTTTTATGAGAATTTTTTAGGGCAACCTTCGAAAAGGATTTTCCGTTATTCCTTAAATGTTTTATTGAGTAACTAAATCGCTAGATATATTATTCATTATGCAGCAAAGAACCAGTTTCATTAAAAGATATGAGTGAAAATCATTCATATATATATGTATATATTAAGCTTTATTGTTAATCTAAGAAATACAAGCTGCGATTATGCTATGCAGGTGCGTAAAAAACATTGAATAAAGATAGAAAGCTGCATGTTTATTTATCTCATCTCAATTGCTAATTAATCACGCAAAGTCTGCAGTCAAAGCTGCACATTTTCTTTACCGTTAGTTAATCTTTATAAAGGCAACGGCCTTAACTTCAAGAGGGTTGAAAAAGCAACGCCAATGTGTTAATATAATTTTAAATATCACTTACATGCTCTGAATAGCAACACTTACATTTTTTGGTCTGGATAGTTTCTCAATTTATTCACTGACACAGTCACTTTGAATTATATAGAAATAGAACAACTTAAGAATTCAACATTTAAATAGCACTTTTTGATAATCAGACGGATTGTTATATAACCAATGTATAAGTAACGAACGACACGCATCGTTAAAATCCTTTTAAAAATCCGTTATGATATTGAATTTTTGAATTCAAATAACAGTAGCGCTTTACACTAAAATGAAACGCATATTAAGTGATTACCTTATTCGAAGCCTATTATTTGAGAGTGGCAACCCTGTTTTGCGTGTGACGTGTCGATTTTAGACTGATTTACCATCATTTTCAACGGTTGGTGCTGTTTTACCGACTCGGCGATCCCCACCAGGTGCGGCACGCGTGCTTGATAGTTCGCCAGTGCCGAGTCGCAATCATTGTGTCTCAAATTGGTATTTTATGTGAGGGTACTAAATACCCGCAGTGCAGAGTATATGTGCCCGAGCTGTTTCACCGGGCAGGGATACAAAGCATAGGCTTCGAATTCGGTATTTGCTTAATATGCTTTATTTTAGTGTAAAACGCTGCTATTAAGCCGTTATTATGTACCGTAATTTGAGACGTGTTTGTTATCACCTGGTGGGTGAGACGTTAATGTGATCTGATTACAAGTGTAGTGTTATTTATTCAAGTAGGAATGACAATGTGTATAAATTATATAAGAATAGCAGGTAAGTAAGTGATAAAGCGAAGTAAGCAATCAACTGTTTATTAACAAAAAATTACATCATATTATTATATGACTTGAATCGATCACTCGTCATTAATTAACCTAATAGTACATTTTTATTTGTATAAACTTGAACTTAAAAGGAATGTATATAGTAAGTTCACTTTACATAAATTATGATCAACAGACTTGTCTTAATACGTTTTAGGAAGGCGTAAAGCCGAGATTAGAAATAGATGAAAAATGATTATTTTGCATAGGTAATTTCTCGACAGAAGAACTTTCTAAAGGTATTTTCCGACCTACAAATTACCTCGCGCAAGTATATCTTCTACGGGGCAGTTCTCTAACCAACTCTTTGAGGCAGACAGCTGGCCGAATACTTCCGGTGCTAGCTTTTATACCTGCGTGTGAAAGTAACTTCTTTATCCAGTTTGATATTACAGTTTTTGACGCAGCTTTTGGCGAACCCGATATAGTAATGAAAAGGGAGTCCTATTGACAGGTAGACCTTCTACTTTCCGATAGTTGGATAACCTTCTTTGTCTAAAAAAAATCACATTCAGTGCCCTCACTTCTCTTTTGGTTCTTCCGCATACTTGACTAACGGTTTGTACTAAAATCGGTCTTGGATCCAAATTTCGGCCAGAAAACGATTGTGTCTTGAGATAGAATACAATTCTCTGGTTTTATCGATAACAAGGTAAGGTCATGTATGTGACGTCCTAAGCAAAACAAAAGAAGGACAGTCGCCCTAGCTGTGCATTCGAAAAGACTTGTTTCATCTGGATAATTAGTTATTTTTAAGATAAGTCAATAAAGTTTCTACATCCCACACTGGACTTTTATTACTTTTCGGATTTTTCAGCGAAATGGCTTTCAATGCGTGTTTTGCGAGAGTGTGAGAACTTAAGTTTGATTCTTAGTTAGGGTTACATAAAGTGGCAACAGCTGACTTGTACGTTAAGATTGTAGAATAAGATAAGTTATGTACTTGGTATAAGTCAATTAAAAATCTGGCAAACTCTGAGCCTGATGGGTTATTTGGGTCAATACTATTCGTTTGTGACCATAGGAGCCACTTTTGCCACACTGGCTTATATGTTTTAAGAGACGAATCACGCCAGCTAGACCTCTTTGTTCCTGGGACTAATTATCTAGAGACCCTTCCCACCCCCACACTTACTTCGAGGACTAGGTTTTGGGCATTAGGTGGTCCCCCTGTCGTGATGTCTATCATAACTTCGGCCAGTTTGTGTATTGTGAAGCTATGGCTCGGTTTTTGAGGTCCGGCCTCCAAAATATTTTGAGCCATCTGGGGGCCACTACAAGAAACGTTCCTCTGGAACTGAGATGTGCTAGTACTCGAGGGATTAAAAATGGGGGAGGAAATACCCAAGCAAGTGTATAATTCCAGGGTTGACTGAGAGCGTCGAAGAGGTATGCTTTTTGGTCTGTACATCCAAGGTTCCATAAAGAGGTACTACGTGAGCTTTTGCAGATGCGAAAAGGTTGACTATCGGGACTCCCCATTCGGAAAACAAAATCCTGGTAAATGAGGGAAGTAGGTGCTATTCTGGTAATGGAGCTAACCACGACAGGCGATCGGCCTCGCAATCGAAACGACCCGGTATATAATGTATTTCCGTGTATGTTGTAAAGATCGAGGAGGGTGAAAATGTAGTAAGTTATTTCAGACAAGGCTGGAGACTTCATCCCGCCTTCGTTTTTCAAAACTGAAACTACGGTTTTGTTGTCGCTCTGTATGAGTAGCGACAAGTTTTGCAAGTGAGGAGCAAGGTTTTCTAGAAAGTAAAGCACTGCTAACATTTCCCTTTGATTGGAGTTGTAGATTAGACTCCTTGATCGACCACTGGCCTGACACTTGCTGGCTGTCTATTTGTGCTCCCCATGCTTTTTCGGATGCATCGGTTACCATGTAATGAGATACTGGAGGATGAAAAATTTTTGAATGCCCGAAAAGGTTTTCTGCCCACCATTTCAGTTCTATTAATGCCATTAGGGGAATTGGGTATCGGTAACGAGGGTTTTGGTGCAGAAGATCCTCGCAGTGTTTTAATAAGGCACGATGATTTAAGCGGCCGCGAGGGATTGAAAAACTCGCAAAATTCACGGAACCTGTTATTCTCTGGATTTCTTTTAAGTTTGCCTTGCTCCGACTCAGGGCAAGATTTATTTTTGCCAATAAATAGTCGCGTTTTTGAGCAGGCAGTGACTTTATGTTTAATTCCAGCGCCCTTTGAGGCAGTGTTATAGATTTGCCGATGTTGAGATGTCAGCCTATGTTCTGGAGGGTATGTAGCACATCTTTTGCCTGTTTGTCTAAAATAAAATGGCAATCTGGTATTTGGCCGTTGAACACTAGTCCGAGAAATCAAGGTAGATGGCCCCGGATTTGCCTCTTGCGCAGAGGTAGATAGCTTGCGCCTTGATCGTTATTGTACGAATATAATTCGCGGCTTACATCCGCGTTCAACTCATCACTACATATGGACTAGAGCTGTGTATGAGGCGAAAGGCATTTCCGATTATTTTTTTTAATTCACCCACCTGTTCGGATAGCTGACGAATAGCATCGCTGTAACGACGCTTTTTTGGCTCTGGTGCCGCCAGTAAGCATTCCGGATGTCTTTTTCTAGACACACTTCCATAGGAGGAGGTACTGTAACCTCTTCGACGGAATCCGACGACGAAGACGATAAGCTTAGATCCATCATAGACAAAAAAGTAATACAGCACTCACCAATCTATGCTGATTGCACCTACCACAACTCCATTTCACGTTCGGTAACACCGTTATTTGTAAACAGATAATTATAATTTTTATTCACAATTATTATTTTATAAGAATAATACTTTAAGGTAGGTACGTCCGAACGTCACAAAAAACAAGACGCCAATGATAGCAACTCGGCACTGGCGACCTATCACGCACGCGTGCCGCACCTGGTGGGGATCGCCGAGTCGGTAAAACAGCACCAACCGTTAAAAATGATGGTAAAACAGTCTAAAATCAACACGTCACACGAAAAACAGGGTTGCCCTTCTCAAATAATAGGCTTCGAATTACGGTACATAAGCTTACTAACGTGTTTCGTGCCTTTATCAACACGACCGACTGCTACGGCAATCAAGACGCCAATGAGGCTCACAGCAATGGCGCGGTGCCACGCGCTCCCTCCCTCTCCTGGGGACCGGAAGTTAGACTAGGTGACGTCGTAACGGAAAATCGGTAAAACAGCCGACCTGTTACCGGAAGTCAAGTTTTCAAGTCCGCTACTCTCAGTTGTTCCTTAATTAGGTCTCAAACATGTAGATACATCATGTACTACGCGTTTCAAATGACAGTTCATAAGCTTAATAAGGGTGAAAATCAATATTCTTGGTATCATAATATCATTAATGATGTTTATTATTAAGAAAAATAATATTTTTCATATGAAAAATCTATATGTACAGGATTAAATCGGGGTTGGAAAATTTGTGTCCGCGAATGACGTTACAAAACGCGAAATTTATTTCTCACTAATCTCTTGTTTTTTTTAATCTGTATCTCGAAAATATTGTTATTTGAGCATTTACCTCGAAATGGTTTTAGATTCAACCGGTTCAAAGCAAAATTCACTATGCTAATTTTTACGTTTAAGTTATTTAGTTAAATAAAGTTATTTATCTAACTATCGATTATTTTTGGAAATATTTATAAGGATCTAAGCGATATAAGGCTATAACACCTTGGTCTATTTTTATAGCTTACAGATCCACTAGAACTAAGTTTTAGTAGTTTGGTACAAAGTTTGAAGCTAATCTGTCCACGTTTATTAGTTTCAAACTGCCTCTTTTCTTTTTTCTTTGCAAAATAAGATTACACAATTAGCTAGGGACTGTAACAACTTGCACCTTGTTTCCATGGAATAGAATTTATTTTCTTACAAAAGATTTGACGTTGTGGAGTAATATGGTGATAATTATTCAGGGGTAAATAACACTAAATATCCTTTTGTAACGTTTTGTTCAGAGAAAATGTTAGTAAACAGGATGTCTTAACATCCTGCCTATAATAAAATAATATTATCATTTTCCCATAGGATAGGACTTACAACCGAATAAATTTTTCGGCCTTTCAAAAGCAGGATGTTTATCACTTTGTCGGAACACGAAATATTATATAGAATAATGAGAAGAAAGAATAATTGTTTTTCTCTATTATATAAAAATGAATCGCTGAATGTGTTGCTACGCGCAAATCTCGAGAGCACTTGAACCGATTTCGCTAATTAAGAATATTACTTGAAGTACGAGGATGGTTCATAAGGAAAGAAAAATTTATAATAGGGAATATGCATGAAAAAAATATATATTATCTTACCAGTTTAACCAAAAATATTCAATAGTAAAGTACTAAAGGGGAAACAGAATAAAATTTGGTTGAAAAACGAACGGGGTTATATGATTTTACGAAAATGTCACTCGCGAAAACACTATTTAATATAGCAAATGTATACATGATAGACTTTGACTTCACTAGTCCATATCGGACTTCTCTTTCTTATTTAAACTTTAAAGTTTCACTTTGGCTGCAGAATTTAATTATGCTACTTTTTAACCGACTTCAAAAAAAGGTATTCGTCACTTAATTCGTATTAATTTTTTTTTATGTATTTTCCCCGATTTCTCAAAGGCGCCTCGAACGATTTAAGAAATTCTTTTTTTGTTTGATAGGTAATACTTTACAAATGGTTCCATTAAATTTTTATCAAAATGTGTGGAGCGCTTTTTGAAAAAATACACAAAAACCAAAAAAATTATTACAGGTATGCCGTTCGGATTACACTTATTTCAATTTTTTTTCTTATGCTTATAAAAAAATAGAAAGGGTTGAAGTCGATTTTAGTTTTTTGTTTAAAATATCTTAAATTATCTATTTTTAGATATGCTATCTACTATAGGGCTAAAAGTAAAGTTAATCCCCTCTAAAAGGTTCACGTTCCACCGTTTCTGTGCGAAACTTTACAGTTTTCACTCACGTTTTAAGCAAAACCGTTTTCCTGTAAGCAACAATGATCGATTAATTTAATTTTAGAGGCCTCGTTGGCCAGATGCTTTTGTTACGAGTACTACAGCTTTTGATTAGATATTTTTACCGTGTGGTTCCCAGCAGTATAGAATAGGACCACTCCAAGTCTTCCTGTGGATGTAGTAGAAGGCGACTAAGGAAACATAGGCTAAATAAACCTCTCCAACCCATCTGGCCAGCGTGGAGAGTGTAGGCCAAATCCTCGGACTGGTCTGGCTTATATATGGTTCTGGTAGTACAGATAGGGTTATGCTCCTGCAGTTGAGACTAAAATAGGCCTGATGAAGACATCCGACAAAAAAGAGGCAATGGCTCCGTGATCTATTCGTATAACTGGTTCAACCCCACCCGGGCCGACCATAACGTAAAAATCTCCTATCATTATTTTATTTGCGGGAATTATAAATTTTTCGGTCATATTAGGTTTTATTTAATATTGGTATTTTTTGTAAGTCTTTTCCAAAAAAATTTAACCAAACTTCATTATATTAGTTGATTAATATTTCTCAAAAACTGCTCTTCATTCGAGTTCCCCATATTGTTTGCATCGTAGCACATTTATTTGTTCCTCAAAACATTATTTGAGAAGCCAATAATGTGCTACGACGACAAAAAGATAATTAATGAGGTTATATAAAAACAAAAAGCACAGATTTTAACGTCAGCAAAGCTTCGATTTCCGTAGATACAAAATATTAAGTAATCGTTCCTTTTCATACATAAACACAGAGAATAAATAAACATTGAAACACTTTTATCCTACCAGTATCAGAATTTCAATGAAAACTGTATTAATTGATTATTGAAATTTATTGAAATTAATTAATCTGAAAATAAGATTTTATTGAACAATTTAGTTTATGTTTTGCTTTGGTATTCAAATTAAAAATTTGAAAATTTTCTGTTATTATTCATAAAATAATTATTCTTCAATTGACAGTCTGAAATATTCGTAAAAAGTTTGTGTGTCTTTGGTACGTCCCTCGTGATGGGCCGTAAATATACGAGGTTCACGGAGATATAAGTAGGTACTTTGTATACCTATGTATGTATACTGTACATACATACTTACGTATGTCGACTGCATCAAGAAACACTAAATTATTTAACCAAAATGGGTACATACATTAGGCAAATTTGTGTATTAAATGTGAGATAATAATTCTTAAGCCATTTTTTGCATTAAATTTCGAAACATCATGAGATGCGTGGAATTTGGTGTGATCTGGGTTGTTTAGGTTTCAATGGGAACTTACATACGTCAGTTTGAAATTAAATTATATTGCATATTTGAATAACCTTGCACATTATATGTCGTTGTGCTATGAAAAGAGCTATCAAAAATAAAGAGTGTCAGTGAAAAAAGAAATTGCAGACCCAAAATCTTTTTAAGTATAAAGGTTTAAAAGTTGCAATTTTCACTCTCGACGTTAACCTTGCAAACAAAAAACAATAGAGAAGTGAGATCACTTAAGGATCACTCAGTCTTTAGAATTTTGTATCGGTGATGTATAATTATTCGGCAGCAAGGATAAATATTACGTTTATGGAAATGAAATTAAAACCGAATTTTGAAAAGAAGATAGTTTTGGTTAACTGATAGTTTTTTGTATATTTTCGTACATTTAAAGTTCGACTTTTCAAACCTATTTTAACCAAACTTAATGTATAGAAATCGGATAAGAAGTGTCCTTAACCGTCTTTTCGGCTTATTGCTTACATAATCAGAATTATTTTTCAAAATTACTCTACTCTACATGCAAGTTCCCATTGACATTGCTTGGATGGGTTGGAATTGTTTGGGCTCGAAAGATATTGTTTGGTATGTAGGTAAAATTAAAGTTAGGAAAGTAATGAAAAGACCTAGGAATAGTATAATGAAATACGTATAATATTAAATTATAGTTCCTTTATGGAAGTCAAAGAACTGGCTTTAGTTACAGACATATTTATTTATTTATTTACGCTTTATTGTACACATACAAAAATGTAACAGTACAAAAAGGTGGACTTAATGCTAAACAGCATTCTCTAACAGTTGAACCTTTGGGTTGATCAGAGAGTTTGATGTGGGTGTATAATAAAACATATATACATATAATATATATATATACACAACTAACTCTAAACTAAATACACATATATTTTGAGTATATGAGGTAAATCATAATAATTACATAAGTGGGTATATAAAATAAATACTATAAATAAATACAAACAAAAATACAAAACTATAATAATAAAATAAGTCATGTCGCAATCAAGCTATATTCTTTAAGCGTTCGTGGAAGTACTTAAAAACTCTAAGTTTAAGTAAGTACATGTTAAGCTTTATTTTAATAGCTCAAATCTAATTTTCCAGGGAATTATCATACCAATTTTGTGCTGTTTTAATCGATGACATATCTTTAAATGAGACGATAGTTGAAATCTACATATAGGTTACAAAGTGATTTTATGAAACAGAATGGCCAGCAAGCGAGTCGCCGTCGCCCATAAATAAGTTCAATACCAGGAGTGTGACAAGAGCGTTTTTAATAATTATAAAACAATAAAAATAATCTAAATTAAATCTATCTAAATAAACTGGTTATCACTTGATTATGAAGACCTTTGAAAAGGATAAGGTTAATTTGAAAGGGATGTGATTGGATAGAATAGGAGTTAATTTTCAATGAATAGATATTGGATGAAGTTGCAAGTATTTGAATAGATGTATGTACTCATTGGGGCTAAATCACATGGTACAGATTAAAATTAAGACTTACCCCCAGCCACGCAGGAATACCTGAAAAATAAAATAAAAAAAACATATAAATAAACATTTTATAGATAGCGGAAACTTAGACTAACAACGGAACCCGGGTTCTTTCATCAAAAACACTCCTCTGATCGTTTTATCGATTGCATCGTAAGCTCTTTAACGTTAGAGCCCGGGTTTCGCTTTAATGGCAGTATAAATGCTGTGTTACGATTTAGCGTAGTATTCGCGGCCGGCCACCTGCTTGATGCTAAACCTCCTTGCCATTCCCGAAAATTCTTGTGAAAATGTAGTACAACCGGGAATCGAATTCGGTGTACCTCATCATCATCATCAGGTCTTTCTAGTCTCCACTGCAGGAGCACGACCCTCTCTGTACTACCAGAGCCATATATTATAGCTATTATTATAGCCATATATAGCTTGAGTAGGTAGTCAGAGGATTTGGCCTACACTCTCCACGCTGGCCAGACGGGTTGGAGAGGTCTCTATGATGTATATAAGCTTTGTTTAGCTTGTTTTTCATTAGTCGCTTTTTACGACATCCACGGGATGACTTGGAGTGGTCCTATTCTACTCTGCCGGGAGCCACACGGTGTACCTCATGTCGCAGGCTAAACACTGCTGACTAAATGTTAAGTTGTTTAAATAAGAAGAGCAAAACTGTGTAACAAAAATAAAAACGACAGTGGTTCAGTTATTACCCCCATGAATAAAATAAACAAATACAGTAGAATAGAGGAGTAGACGGGTGTCCTACCCGTAAAAGCATAATACATATATATGAAGCATGAACACCCACCGACCAGCAGGCCTATTCGCTAACTTTTGACAACTACGGTGAACATCATTTTCATGGTAACTTTAATATTCATCACGGCTTCGGTATAAATGTCTATTTTTATTTAAGATATAAAAACCGTAATGGATGCTAAAGTGACAATCAAATCGTTGTACACCGAGTTAGCAAATCGGCCTGCAGGTGGTTGGACGACCTGATAAGGGTCGCAGGAAGGCGCTGGATGCAGGCCGCTTCCAACCGGTCATATTGGAAATCCTTGAGGGAGGCCTATGTCGAGTAGTGGATTTCTTGTGGCTGAAATGATGATGATGATACTGATGATGATGAATGATAAAGCATGGAAGGAAAGTATAAAGTATAAAAGTACGAGAGCAATACTTGCGAGAATATGTATGAATCTGAAACGTAAAAACAGACTCCGATAAAGTTGGAGATAGCTGTAAAAAAAAACACTGCTGGCGTGTAAGCCACGAAGGCCATAAAAGAAGAACTACTGCATAATTATGTTTCTATATTATTTACTCTCTTAATTTAGAAGTTAAAGGAGGCTTACATTTTACCAATTTGGAAGCTTATATTTTTTATTTAAAAAACCAATTTTACAAACCTCAATTTCACAAAGACCTACTCGTATCTATAGATAAGTTTGATCAAAAGAAATATTCGTTCCAGTTCAATGTAATTTATCTCTTGATCTTTTAGTTCTTCATTAAGTATACAAATCTTATAGCGGCTTACAGAATACATCTACCTACCAAGTTTTATCGCGGGCTTTAATAAAACCTGCTTTTAAATTTTTCTTCTTCGTGTTCTGTTTTATAATATGGCTTCCACCGAGATTTTAGTGATTCTGCCAATGTCCAGTAAATTGAAATACTAAGTTTCGGTGTTGTACGGTAAAGTTTTAACAAGTAGCATCAAAGATGGCGTATGTTCTTTGATGCCTCGTCCACCAAAATCAATTTGCAAAATCGTCCAAGGCAGACTGCAACTGTACCCCTTGACTTCCCACCACAAACTCCCCTTTTAATTTTTTTTACGAAAATAAAACCTAACACCCCCCACTCCGCCTACCATGTAGGCTTACAAGCAAGTTCCTCACACAAATTGCATAAGTTGATAAAAATGCTATGCTTTACCGCGGCAGTCCCCGAGTGCCACACGTTTTTTTTATCCAGTTTTATGAAAAAATCTAATTTAGCAAGCTCATTTAATAAGGAAATAAGATAAAGTGATAAAAATGTACACGAGATTCTAAATAGTGACTTTGTACGGCCACTACCAATAGCCACTACGCCACGAACCAGACGTCGATTATCGAGAAAATTTTTGATTAAAATTATTTTAACCACGTCTTACATCTTTATTTAGTAAGAGTACATGAAAATAGCATTGTGCATGCTTGAAACCCATATAAAATATTTGATTTTTAAAGATTTAAAAAAAATATTTTGTTTAAAAATTGTAGTAGCGCGTAATCTCAACTAAGGTGACAGCTGAAAATCAGTGGTTGCTCCCCTGAGCAACATCTCGCTGAGCTGTAGCCTTTTTGTGCTATTGTGGCACACATAAATCATGTTTAGTTTTAAGGAAAGTTTTTATTTGTTTTTAATTTTAATATGTATGTGTGTAACAAAGAACAAAATAAATCTTTTATCTATCTATCTATCATTTTTGTTTTTGGGACAGGTGCGGGACCTAAACACGTGGAGCCCAGGGCATTGGCCTGCCACACTTCTAATGCAGCGGTACCAGGAAATTACTTGCACTCAACTCTTCGCTTGGCTAGGATATTCATTTTGTGAACTACAACAGCAACAAGTGACCTAATTCAACTGACTTCTTAAAAGGAAGCTCTATATCCGTCATGACATATCGCTAACTCTGTTCAGTAAGAAAATCGGTATCCTAACATGGTAAAAAATGAAGTCGCTTCCGTCGTCTGTTTGCTTAGATCTTCAGAACTAATCAACGGATTTAATGCAGTTTTCAGCTATAGATAGAGTGATTCACGAAGAAGTAAATAAGTACATATACACTTTTCCATGCTGGTCTGGGAGAAAAGACATACGTAGAATCTACCAGCTACTTTTCTTCCCGCGCATGTCGTGGAAACCGGTCGAGGGAATAGGCGCAAATTTAAAGAATCATGTAAATAGGCGGTGCGGCTTGCAACCCATCATTATTTTGATTCCGTATTCTATCTTTATGGCGCTGTAATTCACGCACTGCCGTAAAACGTCTAGTTTTTCGTCGCGCAGTTAGCCTTATTTTTCATGGAATACTAGCATGAAAAAAATATGAAGCACAGTTCAAAGATCAAAATAAATGATTACATCAAAATATTTTCAAAAAATATTTAATACCTTGGTAAATAAAATAGCAAAAAGCTATAGCCAGAAAAGGTTTCGTCGCAAATAACTTGATATTTTCAGCGATAACTACCATTTTTTTACATCTATAAAAAGTAAAACTTACTGAGCAAAATGGATACCTAAAAAAATTACAATATTTGGTTATAATTAAGGAATTATTAAATTAAAACCGACAAAAAGCGGCCGAAATGACAGATACGGGTTCGAACTGAGATCGGCTACCGGCATCACCACTTTTAACCGTATTTCATTACCAGTACGAACTATTATCGTGCGATCACAATTACGTACTATTATTATTAGGTGTTACAGCGCCTTAAGCCCATCAACAAGCTTAACGTGGCCTTTCGGTCTTATAGCCTTGGGCTTTGTCTACCCCGTAAGGTATAAAGATGTGATACTATGTACATGTATACATTCCGAGGTACAGCCGGGGAAGGCTACTAGTATCTTATAAAGCGCAAAATTTAAAAAATAGAACAAAAATTTACAACGATTATGTGCTTACCCGGTCTGAACGTAAATCCGATTAAGTTTTATTAGAACCAAAGGAAGATTCGTCGAAGGTAGAAAAATACGGCGAAAGTTGCTTAGCGAAAATCAGCCTAACTTAATTTAAATAAAAACCTAACTAGATACATATAAAACAAAGCTATAAATAAAAAATGTCCCGCATGTTAGGTTTTTATTTAATAGTTTTAATTTTTGTTTTTAAGTAAAGTTTTAGTTTTTAATTAGTTTTAGGAAAATGAAATGTATAATATCTTATTACATAGATGGTTACTTAATCTAATATATGTACTCCTAGTAGTTCCTGAGAAAAAAAAAATTTAATTAATAAAATAATCCTATCAGAGCAACAAAAAAATTGTATCGTTAAGAAACAATAACAGTGGGCCTGTTTTAGTTGTTCGGAGTGAAAGGAAGTCCAGGTCTTCCCTTAGATGTTGTAGAAGGCGACTTACGAAACTCACGATAAACATAGTTTATGAACATCAAAGTGACCCCTCCTACTCGTCTGCCCAGCGTGGGTCCTTAGACACTCCGACTATGGCTCAGATATTAGCACAGAGAGGGCCGTGTTTAAGTAGTGTAGACTAAAAAGACCTGATGATGACAATAATGAGTTGATGAAGTTTATAATAGAAGTGCAGTTGACCATTATCGTGCCTGGAAGCAACGGTGAGTTCTAGGGAATTTCAAGTGTCTACCTCGGTATTGGATAGGTCTCTTTATTTAGTTTTAAACAGTTATCACATTTCAAAATAAATGATGTATAATGAGTGGGTGGTACATACACGCAAACTAAAATAATGCCTTTTAAATCTTGCCTTGAAAATCCCTAAATTGTACTGAATTTACATGTCTGGGAACAGCGACGTGGGAAGGGAGTTCCATTCCCTGGCGGTAACAAAAATACATTTTATGTTCTTACTCGAGTTATTACTCAAGATAATGACTAACGGAGATAACTGGACCCCACAAGGACTTCCCGTGGTCTCATTTGCTTAACCTACATAATTGAGAATTAGCGCAATTAACTCTGGGAGGTTATGTTATTTTAGACATTAATTTCATAGTTTTATGAATAAGTTTGTTTCATGTTGCGCAGTTTATTTCAACGTCACAGAAACTCGTATTTGAGTGAATTTGTGTTGCGATACGCGTGTCTTTAGTCAGCTTAGCCCAGTATAGATATACCGGGTGTGAATTGATCCTAGACATTCCCTTGAAGGGGAACTCAGCCCACATATATGAACAACTTTCCTATGGGTCCAATGCTAGGATATCGATAAAATTTTATTTTCCATACAAATTGCCCAGCAAACACTTATGTATGTCATGAAAAGATTCCAACTAAACAGTTAAGTTAATACATAATTAAATAATAAATAGTAATAAGTAGTTAATAAGTAAATAATGTTCTAGTACGAGTTACATCCCGGCAATCCCGACATCGATTTCCGGCGCCCCTAGAGTCAGCTAGCGTGAATGACTACGGCACAGAGGCGGAAAATACAATGTTTTTGTTATTATATTTTAATTATTGACGAGAGCTGGCTTTCCCGAATATTCTACCAATTATCTGTGCTCTTTGACCGTACCTCCGATATCATAAGTAAATAATGTTCAAGTACGAGTTACACGCGTGGCGATTGCGAAAGTTCCTGTATGATGAATATAATTTTATTTTCCTGTAGCCTCCATCATAGTCCTAAAGATAATATGGAGGGCGCGGGGAAGACACAATTGACGTCAAATTTTTAGGTTACGTTACTCACTTTTTATAAAAGTCTAGAACGCGCATTGCGTTGGGCAATTTTGAGATGGGAAAAAACCATAGAACTCGCGCGCGACACCGTTACCAAAAAACTGTTTATGTATAAAAGTATTTCCTACACAATATAATATTTCCTGACGATTCAAAAATACACACGTAATGTTTAAAACTGTTGTAAACTTTTTTTTATATAATTGATGACTATATGTTTCTGTACACAGTCTGTGTCAGTGCACAGTCTGTTAATTTTCCGCGACCGGTCTGCGAGGTCTGAGATATTGTATATCTCAAACCACGGCTATAATAAATGTTATACAATATGTTGTATGTAATGATTTGTCGAAAGTACACACACGAAATAACTATGTTGTTTATTTATTTCTGGGTAGTCTTGACCTAATTAATCCACCAAGATAACATTCAAACTTCTTTATACGCGTTTGATATAATTGAGATCTCCACTGCTGCAACAGGACCCTCTCAGTACTACCAAAGCATATAAGCCAGAGCAGTCAGAGGAATTGGCCTAAAGTCTCCAGGCTGGCCAGACGGGTTGGAGAGGTCTCTTTGATATTTATAAGCTTTGTTTAGCTAGTGTTTCCTAAGTTGCCTTCTACGAGATCCACGGGGAGACTTGGAGTGACCCTATTCTACTCTGCCGAGAACCTCACGGCGTACTTAGTTAAATTAATATAATGATGTAAATAATGATTTGCCGAAAGTACTGTAACGGGGTGTGTATGGGATCTTTGCTGAAAGAAAATTATCATGACTTTCCAATTGCTATACTTTACTTTTTCAAAAATAGTTAATACATTATACATGTACGTCTTCATGAAGACGACTGCGTCAGCTAAAGGTTTCTTCATAAAATTATTAAAATACAATATTTTCTTCTGGAACGTAGCGAAAGCGTTTTAAAATTCCTAAATCAAACCTACTCAACACTACAGTACTCACACGAGAAGTGCAAAAACAAAACAAACTATGTTGTTTATTTGATTCTGGGTAGCCTAGACCTAAGTAATTAATTCTACCAATATGAACCGACCTGTGAAGAACAGTCTTTTCGCCGAACTGTTCTCGGAGTAGGGAAATTCAGAATTTTATTACGAGCTCCAAAACAAAACACAATACACGAAAATGCTTGTAATAATAGAATCTTTCACATATTTTTAAAACTAGACAAAATATTAAATTATTTTTTCACTCAAATTTGGATATCATGTACCTATCCCTTTTTGAACGTCATATTTTTTTAATATTGGCAAAATCGACCAACTACAAGCGTTTCGGAAAGACCACTGCTGAGAAGAATACGCCAAAAGAAACTCAGTCCAGTTTTGGTCCCTGCGTGCTCGAAGGGCTATGCTTTTACATGTATTTATAACAGTTTGTAGAATTTATACGTCTGTATACGTCAGTAGCCAAACCCATTGTAAGTTTGGCCAAAGATCCTAGAGCCAAACTAACCCGGCACTATACCGAAGACATCCCGGACATCAGCCTGTACGAGATTAGGATTGCCCTCAAACAGCTCAAAAACAGCAAGGCGCCGGGCGATGACGGAATTACAGCAGAGCTTCTGAAAGCGGGCGGAACGCCGGTACTGAAAGTCCTTCAGAGGCTCTTTAATTCCGTTCTGCTTGAGGGCGTGACGCTGGAAGCGTGGCATAGGGGTGTAGTTGTGCTGTTCTTCAAAAAGGGCGATAATACGCTACTTAAGAACTACAGACCCATCACGCTCCTGAGTCACGTCTATAAGCTGTTTTCGAGGGACATCGCGAATCGTCTCATGAACAGACTCGATGCCTTCCAGCCTCCCGAACAAGCCGGTTTCCGAAAAGGCTACAGTACCATAGACCACATCCATACGCTGCGGCAGGTTATACAGAAGACCAAAGAATATAACCGGCCACTATGCTTAGCGTTTGTGGACTATGAGAAAGCCTTCGATTCGATCGAAACATGGGCTGTGCTTCGGTCTCTCCAGCGATGCCGTATCGACCATCGGTATATTGAAGTGTTGAGGTGCTTGTACAGCAACGCCACAATGTCAGTCCGAGTACAGGAGCAGAGTACGAGGGCTATTCCACTGCAAAGAGGTGTGAGACAGGGAGATGTCATATCTCCAAAACTGGGAGGAGAAACGAGGAGATCCGTAAATGAACCAAGGTCATTGACATAGCACAGTGGATTAGCTCTTTGAAGTGGCAGTGGGCGGGGCACATAGCGCGAAGAACCGATGGCCGATGGGGCAGAAAGGTTCTTGAATGGCGACCACGTACCGGCAAGCGCAGCGTTGGACACCCACCGACGAGGTGGTCGGACGACCTAATAAAGGTCGCAGGAAGACGCTGGATGCAGGCCGCAACTGGTCATATTGGAAATCCTTGGGGGAGGCCTATGTCCAGCAGTGAACTTCTTGCGGCTGAAATGATGATGATGATGATGATAAAATATCTGAGATTTAGAACACCTCATGCAGAACCATAATGGTCCAGGTAAACTATAAGAAATATATAAATGACGCCTTAGCAAAAGTTATTCAACCTGATGAGCATTTTTTGTTGAAGAATTTTATTTGAAGATTTTGAACACCTGACGCAGAACCATAATAGCCCAGGTAAACTATAGGAAATATAAAAATGACGCTGTAGCAAAAGTTGTTCAGCCTGATTAGTATTTTTTGTTGAGGTAAAAAAAATCGAAGATATAGAACATCTGATACTTGTCAATTTTTTTATCGACAATTTTACATAGTCACTCTCTCCACTGGGATAGAGTGCGTAAAGTACGATTAGCTCATATTACTGGTGATCGCCTAGCGGGGCCCCTTTTGGCAACGTAGTTTTCAGCCCATACGGCAAAACATGACAGTTTGCTGTCTCTCCAAGCCTTGAACACACAGGAAACACCGAGGTGCGTCCCTCCCGAAGCCCTTTAGAGATGTGCGATAGGTTAAGGGCACTCTGTCCATACCTCAAAGTTTGGTGAAGTAGCGCAAGCTCACTTGGAGCTAGCTATATAGTCTTCTTCTTATCGTGTCGGTGGCTCAAAAAGTCTAAAGGAATCATATTTTATCCCTCCAGTATTTAGCAACAGCCAATGCAATGCCATACAATTATATAACACTGCTACAAGTATTTTCTTTTGTATTAAGGTATATTAATATGCCGGAGTCATAAAGTCCACGCGGACGAAGTAGCGGGCATCAGCTAGTTAACAATAATATTATTACTCCCATGTAGCTTTATCTGTTAGGTACCTAGTCTTTAATACGATATAATATGTGTTTTAAAGTAATCGATTTTTAATAGCACTTTAAACTTAACTAATGACAGTTTCCTTTTTGAATCTAACTTTATTTGATAGTAGATTAGGGCGATTTGGAATTCCGTCACGAGCTCCAAAACACAAGAAGCGATATACGAAAAAAGCTTAGAAAAGCTTTTTAAAATTTACATCAACACCATATTCGTTCTGCAAAAGCGTGCTATTCGATCTATCTATAAACTTGGGGCTAGGGACTCGCTGAGAGAGTTATTCAAAGAAATTGGAATTTTAACTGTTGCGTCTCAATATATTTTCGCTAACATACTGCATGTACATAAAAACTTTCAAAAATATAGTAAAAATAGTGACATTCATAATTACAACACAAGAAATAAGAATAAACTTGTGACAAGAGCTTGTAGACTACAGAAAACTAGTAATTCATTCTTAGGGCTTGGTATTCAATTTTACAATAAACTACCAGAAGATTTTACATCTTTGCCCTATCCAAAATTTAAAGAAGTGACTAAAAGTATATTATTAAAAAGAGCCTATTATAACGTTAATCATTATTTAGCGGATAAAAATGCATGGAGCCTTGACCTCGTGTGAGATACAGGACACCTCAAAAACGTTATTTATCTATTGTTTTTGCTATATTGTAATTGGTTTTTTTAACACACCCAATGTTAAATTATATAGAATCAACTACTAATTGATTGTAAAACATGTAAATGTTAGCGAACGAGCAACAAGTGTAGATCATAACCTTATTTAACCTTGTTTGACAATGTCTTAAGAGTTAGAGTTAGTCATGCTCACTAAAAATGTTCAACCTGGTGGCGGCGTTGTGTGTCGGGTCGTTGAGTTCCCTCTAATATGGTTGAGTTCAGCGATGGCTGATCCACACGTCAACTCGTGAACGGGTGCTGTCAGGGGACCGAGTCTGAGACTACTTTAAGTATCATATGTTGTTTATTATCTTTGCACACTCGATCGTTAACATAAACATGTTCCAAAAATAATAAATCTATGTATATTGAAATTGTAACATGAAAACAGAAAAAAGAAAGAAAAAAAGAAAAGAAAGAAAAAGACAATAAGGAATAAATATTCGTAATCATATAAAGCCCTTCAGGCGAGTAGGCGACCAAAACTGTTGATAAGAGTTTCTTTCGGCATTTCTTCTCTGCAGTGGTCGGTTCCGAAACGCTAGTAGTCTGTAGCTTTTAAACAATTAATAAATACATATTATCTAAGAAGATAATTTTAAATATGATATGACGTGAAAAAGTGCCTGCAAAGGCCTATTTTCTGAATAAACGTTTTGATTTTGATTTTGATTTAGAAACTCCTACATATTTTTGAAACTAGACAATATATCCTTTTTAATCAAACTTTTATTTAAAACTAGGAATTTTCCCACGACTTCATCCGTGTAAATTATAGCCTATGTCACCCGCAGATAAATTAGCTTGCTATTATAGGTGAGAGAATTTTATAATACGGTCCCGTAGTTTCGGAGCCTATTCAATACAAGCAAACAAGCAAATATTTTCTTATTAAAATATTAGTATCATCATCATCATCATCATCATCATCAGGTCTTTTAAATATCCACTGCAGGAGCACGACCCTCTTTGTACTACCAAAACCATATATTAGCCAGAGCAGTCAGAGGTTTTGGCCTTCATATTAGTACAGACAAGATAAATTTTATTATTATAGTAGTAAAGTTCGTTAGTTTCCATATTAAGTAAATAAGGCTAAAAACATTTTGGCCTCTGTTCAAGACTATGGTCACCCATCACAGTGAAAGATATGCGTGGAGTTGCTTAACATTCGTATGCGCTTACAATGCGAACGCACACTGGGCCAATCGAGCGGAAGTACAATGACTCACAAATTGGGAATCAACATTCTATCTAAACTATTTTAAGTATTCACCTCCAAAATAGAACTTATTTATTTCTTCTCGCATCATAGAGACTGTAAAATGATTACAGTAGCTGTTTATTTGAAAGAATCGTGGATACCCACTAAATCTTATCTGAGTTGTTAACGAATAACCACAGAGCAGCTAATGGAGGAGTTTGTGGTAGGAAGTCAAGGGGTGCAGTTGAGGTTCGCCTTAGACATTTTTGCAAATTGATTTTAGTGGACTTTATAATATGAAATTGGTGTAGTTTGGTGTTATAAATGCTCGTGCTCATGAACAGTTTGCGAAATAGTTAAAGTGGACTGACAAATGGACTCGTATAGATTTGCTGCCAGAAGCTCCCACGAGGCATCAAAGAACATACGCCATCTTTGATGCTACTTGGAAAAACTTTACCGTACAACACCGATACTTGGTATCTTATTATACTGGACATTGGCAGAATCACTGAGGTGTCGGTGGAGGCCATGATATAAAACAGAAGAAGAAGAAGAGCAGCTTATGTGACGGTCACTTGCGCGCTACTAAGAGTAATTCCACAACTCGTCCCACATACCTACGGCCCATTTGGGATGAATTGCAGAAAATCAAAATTTAAAATATTTTCATTCTGCAACTCGTCCCATTTTTTTTTGTATGGAGTTTTAAACCTTATCAACGCTTAGTACAGTCAGTGAGATAAGATATTTTTTGAAGATTGTAACATTTGGCTGTGGTTTTCTTCATAGATAAATTTAAAAAACTATTTTATGAAATACTATTTACATTATTCAGTAGACGTGGAAAAAAATATTTTTGGTTTGAAACATTTAATGTTTATTATTTCTACACTAACACATTTTCTACTGAATATACCATTTATAAACATGGGACGAATTGCAGAATGAAATTTTAATTAATTTATTTTTCTGCAATTCATCCCAAATGGGCCGTAGGCATTTGGGACGAGTTTTAGCATTACTCGCTACTAGAGACGCCTTTTCAACACATACGAAACAAGCGTGTCAGGGGCTCTACCGTTTATTGAGATTTGGATATGTGTATGTCGCCAAGATAAAACGTTTCGAGTTTCATTATAGAAATGAAAAACATATTACTTGTGATTTGTGATATTAGCCTTTTTACTGTTCCATATCACAACACATTGGGCAAAATTTTTTTTTTTTTTTTATAATACAATATAAAAGGCGTGTATGCTACTTCGCCTACGGGTTGTTACTTTCGTGTCTAATAGCGAGCGATATGCCATGTTATTACGTACGGATTTCGTACTAAGTTTGTTTGTACTTTAATTATTCATTATGATTCTATATAGTTTGGTCATATGCCTCCTCTCTCTAGTAGGGGGTCCAAGAGGAATTTTGGATTTACACTAGCGCGTCAAATTATGATATGGGGAGACACCTTGCGTTGAGTAGAGACCTACCTCCATCATTTTTTTTCCGATTTACCCCTCCCATGTGAATGAGGCGTGATTATATATATAATGTACATAAGAAAAACACGTAATAATAATAGTCGAACGGGGTCATCGGGGAGTTGTTGAACTCGATAGCTCATAAAACATATGCAAGTGTATATTGTACTTTTGTAGTTTCCATATGCTTGTTACTTATATGTAAATCTATATGCCGTTTGTGAGTGTAAGGCTACAAAGTTTCGCCATTACTGCGTGCTTCCGACATACCGCCATCGCTTCATATTGGAATATGTCACTGTTTTGTCGCCCGAGGCGCACGACAATCGTCTGGATTTATTATAAGCTTTTATTTAAAGGGCTTAGATCGTCCAAGTAACGGCTCCCCTTATTTTATTTATTTAATACTAGCAGCCCCCCCGGCTGTGATACCTAAAAACCTTTCTAATGAATCACTTCATCAATTGGCGAAAACCACATGAAAATCCGTGCAGTAGTTTTTGAGTTTATCGCCAACAGACAGACCCTGTGGTGGACTTTGTTTTATAATATTATGAAGTGATAGTGAGGAAATCAGATCAAATTGAAATAATGTACTTGGAATGGACTGGACCGGAATGATGGCAAGAGGCCGGATGGGATGACACTTGTGCCTTGGAGGCAGGGAAGACCATTAGTGTGGGACGCTACATGTGTCGACACTGTCGCATCTTCTCACCTCCAGGGTACGAGTTCCAAGGCTGGTGAGGCTGCAGCGGCCGCCGAGACCCTCAAGCGGCGCAAATATGCCTGCCTCGGCGATGGCTACATATTTGAGCCGTTCGGGGTGGAAACGTTGGGGCCGTGGGGGCCTTCAGCTCACAAGCTCTTCAAGTTTGTGAGCCAAAGGCTGGTAGAGGTGTCCAATGACCAGAGGGCTGGCAATTTCTTTGCACAAAGAATAAGCATTGCCATACAACGTGGCAATGCTGCCAGCCTTCTGGGAACACTTCCGCAGGGCAGTGATTTGCGGGACATTTTTTATCTATAGTTTTTTTTTTTTTGTTAATAGAAATTATTGTTATTTTTAGCTTTAATTATTACTTTTTTAATTTTAGTTAGTTTTAGTTTAAGTATATTGTATATTTAATTATTACCATTTCTTTCTATTATTATTATTAATGTGATTAAATAAATGAAATAAATAAATAAATATCCGAATAAATGTACTAATATTTATTTGAAACATAATTAATTTTACACATTGGGTACCCTGTGGTGACAGCGACCTGGGCTCCATTTTTTATTTAGATTAGTTTTCTTTTTCTTTCTTTTTTATTCCGTAGCATTTATTTTATTCTTTGTTTTGTTTGTTATTATGTGTAGAATATTGTACGTTAGTACTTCGGTAGTAAATTACTTGATGTATTTTAGTAACAAATTTTCATCAATATCATTATTGCAAATTGAGATAATTACTCATCGGTAAAGTTGTAATATTAGTGAAAAATAATACTAACTATTACTACAAGTAATTTACATTTTTCGATTTGATATGATTTACGAGAATAAGAAAAAAATACGAAGGCCGATTGTTTCACCTCTTAAGGGAAAGCATGAATTTTTCAGTGTGTCAAATGATTTATTTCGATTATAAGAATAATAAATAATAAATATATAGGGACATATCATACAAATTGAGCTAGCCCCTCAGTAAGTTGTGAACTTGTGTCGCAGGATACTAACTCAACGATACTATATTTTATAATATATACTTACATAGATAAACATCCAAGACCCAGGTCAATCTGAAAAAGATCGTTTTCCATCATGATCTGACCGGGGATCGAACCCGGGACCACCGTGTCGCAGGCTGGCTTGTTGACCACTGCGCCACGGAGCTCGTTGATGGATCGTTTATGTCTATGCTATGGTGGATGACCAAGGTGGAGAGAGCTGACATACTGTGCCGACCCCACATAAATAAGTAGGATAAGGCGAAGAACATGTCAAATTATTTATTTTAAATGGGGACTGCACTGGATTCAGTCCTCATTTGAAATTAATTAAGTATGTGAAAGAAAGCGGAGATATCTTTTAAAATTTTGTCCTATAAGTATAATCCATCAAATTGTTTTTGAACTACTGTTTACAGTAAAAAGTGAGAAATAAAGATTTTCTTAGAGTTTTTGTCAAAAACGGACACTTTTGGCGGAAACGCCAGGTAAATCTTCACGTTCACACTTTAAGGATGAGCTAGTCCGGAACTCGAACTTGTCGGCGCACGTGGCTAATTTGCGTGCTATTTCGCTCAGAAAGGGATAGACTCGGTTATGAATAGTGCGGAACTATTTATAAGCACATCGGAACAACAGTCTAGTGTGTGCAAACACAAATATTGTTGAAAATCTAAATCGTCGTCGTCTAAACATTCGCAAGTATGCGTTTGGGAGAAGTGTTCTTGTGATAAAACAGCTGAATGTTTTAATCAAAAGTTAAGTTACTTATTTAAGCTTTTTAATAACCAAACTATGCTTGTATGAATTTTGTTTTAGAGATTTTATACTTCTTCCGGTATTTAATTGTGCCCAAAGTTGCGTTAAAATTACGTGTTGAAACGGAATGTTTTGAGACTAAATATACTTATATAATAACTTTTAAAATACTTATAATTTTATAATTATGATTCCCTACAAGCATAGATAACGACAAGATCTATGCTTGTATGGTCGATAGAATTAAAAACTTTAGACAGACGATACCGAACAACGGAGTCATCACCCTACAGCCTTTGTATGGCGAAACACCCGACTAGCGTACCCTTAAACTGTAATGCTGGGGCCGCACTTGCGCCTATCGTCACGAAGCTTTGTGCTATGGACACGATACATGCAAATGTGACCAGCCGTTATCGGATATCGTTGCGAATATTCGTGTTGCGTCTTCGTTATCGTACGTCAAAGGGTTTTAGCGCACTAACATTTTGCACTGCGTGGTCGGATTAGCGTTGTTCCTAATTTGCGCCTGTGCCCCGTCCGTTCTGTATGTTTTACAATAGGGCGCAGACGAGTAAGCGTCGTGTCTGCGCCCTGTCTTTTCTATATGTTTTGGGTCACGACGCTTCTATACATTTTGTATGAAAAAGACGCGGAGGAGACATATGTCTGCGCCTCGTCCTTGTCTTACGTCTTTTCTATGTGCCCAGCGCTTAAGGCGAATATCACCAAAGGGCCCCAAGGAGGGACGGACCTCAGCTTTGGGCGTTACCTGTGTGCGCAAGGCTTGGAGACGCACCGAACTCTCAAATGTCTTATGTACCGCGACCCAAGGGCTGAACTGAGAAAGATTGGCAAAGCCTTTAGACAGCAGCAACTTGCATGTGTTGTGGGCATATGGCCATCTTCACGTTGTACATATACTCCCCTCCCCTCTACATGAGTGCGACTGGCACTTCACTGGTATTTATTTTTAATGGTTGTGTGTAAAAATATACAATAAGATACCTGACAACATAAAAAGCTTACCATACCCGAAATTCAAAAACAGCCTGCTTAAATTTTTAATGGAAAAGCGCTACTATAGCGTGAATGAATTTTTAAATACAAGATTATGAGTTGTTTAATTGACATTTGTAAGTACCAATTTAATATCTAAAATTTAACTTAACTTATTTTGAAAAAATTATGTTATTCGCTGTAAATTACTTACTCACATTGTAAATTTCCTACGCCAACTCTGGCAGAATATGTTTGACACAATTGCTATTGTAACATCTTTATAACTACCATGTTCTAAAGGAATAAATGATCTTGAATCTTGAATGATGGTATTTCGTACAATACGCAATATCCGCCTTTGGTAATCCAGTATAAGCCACTTCCGTTCGCTAATTTGATATCTACAGCCTACTAAAATCCTTGACTAAGGGTGAATTTCCACAGGTAATATATAACAAGGCTTATTTGAAGTGAGATAAGAACAAATTAAAAGTTTTATAACTATAAAATTGTACTTTTATTTTAAAGTTTAGGTTTTAGTTATTCTTTCAAACTCAAATCCGTTTATATAAAATTACTTTTAAAACATTTCGGTACATTACATTATTTTTACACCTAACGCTTCGAACACTTTTTAGTGTTCATGTTCCCAGGTAGACTAAGTTGATAACGTTCCGGATGTTGGCAGCATTGGCTCACAGTGTATGAAGGTTCAGTCTTTTGCTAAGCTTGATTTAATGACATTCATGACTGGATCCCAATCTGGTGGTTATTGCCCACCGTCTTTAAAATATTTGGTGGTTATTGCCAACCATCATCTCTATCGAAATTAGGATGTTTTTTATTCCCATAGCATTACGTAACATTCTTGGAATATATGTGAAAAGAACTTAAGGATTATCGAAACGCATATAATGATTCGGTTTATCCAGGGCATGTTTACAGATTGCAGTCTTCTCACATCCTTTATTATCCGAATAAACCATCCTGAAGGAGTATAGATTTAGAAAATGGTGTAAAAGTTTCTATCATCATCATCATTAGGACTTTTTTTACTCTACTGCAGGAGCACGACCCCCTCTGTACTACCAGAGCCGTATATTAGCAAGAGTAGTCAGAGGATTTGGCCTACACTCTCCTCGCTGGCCAGACGGGTTGGAGAGGAAAGTTTCTACTCACTTGAGAAATAGCATCTACTCACAACAAGCCGTCGATACAAAAATAATGAGAAGAAATACAACTTTACAGAAACAAAATACGAAACCCGACCAACCTTATTCCCCGACCTAATAGTACGGCAACAGGTAACGATTTGTGATTCTATGAAATATCTTTAAGAATAAACCATACATATATCATTGTGTACCAAGGGCGGTATAGAAGACATTACGTCAAACGAGGCGAAGCCGAGTGCTTTTAGTAGTCCGAGTTTGTAATGTCTAATACCGGCCGTGATACACACAATGTTTTTCGTCTCACCGAGTATAGTAGTTTACCTTGAAAATTAATATTTATGCTGGCTGATTATATTACTAAAATCACCATTATTGACCATCTATTATTTTATTATAGGGAATGTATTCCATGCAAATAAATGAAGACTACTTAAAAATATTTGGCCTAAAAATAAATAGCGGCAAACTAAAATGAGCAGAAAATGTATCCGAGGATTCCACAGATAATGAGAATGTTTTATCTAAAAAGTGGAAGTCAAAGATCGATGAATACAGACAGTCAGCCACCACGGCCATTAACAATTCCAAATTTGAATTAAGGACAAAAATCGCGCAGTATATTTTTTTTATCGGGTTCACTAGCAATTCCAAATTTGAATATAGGACTTGAAAACTTTTTGGATGTAGAAGATTTGACACGTATGCATGGTATAGTGCCCTATTAAATTTAAAAAAATACTTAACGCGCTCTCGGGCTTTATGGAATTTGTATGAAATCTTATAGCCCCTGGTCGTAATAGCGACCAGCCCACTTTGCTTGCATTTAATGACACTGTTTAAGGGTAGGTGAGATGAAAAATATTTTTGAAATCTTCGCCTTGCCTTTGTGTGCGAAACTACCAAAGAGATTCAATATACCTAGATTTTCTTGTCTCTTTGGCTACAACGAGCTCACGTCGGACTACGAGTAAGCTCTTCTCAAAGATATTTCTAAAGATGCTTGATCTCTAACTAAAAGGCGCTTAGAATTTTATCCGTATTCTAAGGCTCAAATCACACAGTAAATGGCAGCGAAGCGGCGAGCACAAGAAACGACTAGTATCGCTTCAATTCGTCGCCTCCTCCGCAGGCAATTTCTACCGATTGACTACTACGTCACTTCAGCATCTATTACGGCTTTTGTCTGATTGACTATTTTATTTAAATATCTATACTATCAATATCATAATTATCAATGGAACAAAATTTAATAATACAAGGTTATACATCAACAATATAAAATAAACAAACGTACATAAAAGCAATTATAGCCCGCTACTGGTGGCTTTCCGTGCTTAAAAAAGTATGAAAACGAACAAAAGCGGGAGTCACCAGTTCTCTCTGATATTTGGTGGCCTATTTTTAGGTAGGGTATTAATAAGCCATATGGCCGTGTGGTTCCCGGTAGAGTAGAATGCACTCCAAGTCTTCCCGTGGATCTAGTAGAAGGCGACTTAGGAAACACAAGCTAAACAATGCTAATAAACATCAACGAGACCTCTCCAACCCGGTCAGGGTGGAGAGTGTAGGCCAAATCCTCTCACGGCTTTAGCTACTATATGGCTCTGGTAATACAGAGAGGGTCATGTTCCTATAGTGGAGTCTAAAAAAGACCTGCTAATGAAGAAAAAAACCGTAAGTGACAATCAAGCATTACCTAAATTGTCGAAAGCTTACAAATAGGCCTGCTGAAACGGCGACAAATTGACGCGATGCCGGTCGTTTAAAGTGTGCGAATCGTATTACCATGGTGGTATTATCTTTTTAGTGTCCACGAATTTCCATACAAACGGGAGTTGTACTCTAGCTATACGTAGATGGCGCTACGTGCTATACTTAATAGATATTAATATAACAACTAACTAAAAAAAGCATTTTCGATTATTGCATTAAATCAGAATTACATTTTTATCTTCCCAATAAATGCCACTGTCCTTTTTACGCTTAAAAACATTCTAATTAGTCTAGTTGACTAGTAGCGAACTTACTGCCATCTAACGGTGGCTTCTCAAAACTCTGTTTGCCAGAGCGTATGCCTCCGGATAAGGCATCTATTCCTGTAGTATTATAATATCTATGGTATTACTTTGCAAATACCCTGTGACAGGATTTTAAGCCGCTTTGCTGCCGTTTTAGTGTGATTTACCCCTTAGTTGTTTGCTGTAAGTTTTCTATATTAATTATTGGAAGATATCTAGTAAGGAACCTCCGTCAAAGGATGTTTTCAAATGAATGTTTAGACCATAGACGATTTTTTTATCTATGGTTTAGACAAGACGAAATTTTTTTTTAAGTCTATTGTTTAGACATTCATTCTAGAGATTATTTTTATACCTAGCTCAATATTAGTATTGAACTAGGTATAAAAATAATATCTTCTTCTGCTTTCCCTTTTTCCACTTCAGGTGCGGTCGGTAAGCTTTCTATAATAATCGACTCATCTAATTTATTCGTTTTAAAATGTAAGTGGCCGACACTGATGTCAGATTTTTCAAGCTGCGCAGAATTATCTGACATAGCTGTATTAAATCATTATTATTTAAATCAGTTCAGTGGTCGAAGGGTGATAATATAACAGACAAAGTTACATTGACAGTAATATTATTAATAGGGACTACCTGACTTGCCTATTTGAGAGATATGGGGAATTATCATGTTTATAATAAATCCGAGGTACGTAAGCGTCTGTCTAAAGAAGACCGTTTAGAAAATATTTAATTTAATATTTTTAATTTGTTTGTGAGCTGGTTGAATTCCATTTCAGGGTATTAAAAAGAAAAGTGAAATACCTATATATTAAGTACAAAAAGATTTCTTTTACAATATAGAGCAACTTTTATTATGAAACCATTTCCATGAACGCAATATTTGTTATAGCTGTCGCACAAACTCCTCACCGTTGAGGCCGACAATATCTATTCTTCTACAATGTCGAATGTGTTAAAGAGCCCAGTGTCCCATAACGTCCAGCCTCACAATGACTAGTGTCTCAGAATGACCAGCATTCCAAACAGTCCATTGTCCTATTATGTCTAGTCTCCACAATGTCCAGTCTCTCAAAATGACCAATATCACCCATACAACAGCGGTACGTGTTATGTCACCATGTCGACTTTCGATTTCGACATTTTCGGAACATTTTTGACGAGCTCCGTGGCGCAGCGGTCAACACGCCTGCCTGCGACACGGAAGGTCTCGGATTCAATCCCCGGTCAGGTCATGGTCAGGTCACTCTCCACGCTGGACAGACGGGTGGAGAGGTCTCTTTGATGTTTATAAGCTTTGTTTAGCTTGTGTTTCCTAAGTCGCCTTCTGCGACATCCACGGGAAGACTTGGAGTGGTCCTATTCTACTCTGCTGGGAACCACTCAGCTTAATGAATACATATATATCCCTCCTCAATAGAATTTACTACGACCCCCGAACTAGCTTGATTTTGTAGAATTATTTAATACACCGGAAATCGAACCTGGGTCTCTCAGGCAGAGTAATTACGCTAATGAGAAATTATGATATATGACAAAATTATGTATCTATAGTAAATTCAAAGTCAGTCTAACCATAGAGGTACCTTACTATACGTACGTAAAATTTTTTTTAAAAGTAAATTATAACGACAAAACTGCCTGATAAAGTCGAAAACCACGCGGATGAAGTCGCGGATAATATCTAGTATATAATATTATTAAAGACAGTTTAGTAAAAATTTTAGTAGGCATATACAAATCATCTGTACTTATATTATAAAAGGAAAGATTTGATTGTTAATGGGTTATTTTCCTAAAAAAAAATATAATTAGTCCGTTTGTAACATTATCAAAAAACATTTAACACATATTTTTTCTTTTGTCAATCAAACAAAAATTTACAAAGATATAGCCCGTTAAAATTGTGTGTGACTTCACTAGCCAGTACACTTTTTAGTGGCCTGTGATGTCACAACACCCCACTCATGAACTTTGACACGCTTTATCTTTGACATTTATTGTTTAATTAACGAAAAAAAATACGTCTCCAATATTTTTTGATTGTCTAACTGACGGTCTTATTTTATTATTAATATTAGGACCCAGGAAAATAGCCTATTTACTTCCGAAACCGATTTTCAAAATTCTTTTACCTATGGAGTGCTCATTTACCTGCGGATGACATAGACTTTAATTTACGCGGACGAAGTTTCGAAAAAATTGCTAGTGTACTGTAATATGTTTTTCAATACATTTGCTAATAATACGGTTCTTATGACATCGAAATCTGTATCGTAATGATGTATTTTACAGCACTAGTGCTTTTTACTTTACACCAATCACAACCGCTCGATAGCCCGATGCCACAGATGCAAAATTTGAACATTTTCATAGAATCCTAGCAAAGAGATTCAAGTTCAGCATGAAAACTTTTTTCTGATTCGTGACATGTGATTTTTTAACTGATTTCGAAAAGGAGAAGGTTATCAATGTACTTTTTTTGGAGAAAATAAACCTGAGTAAATGTACCTGATTATTATAAATGTATTTTCATAAACTGCTTTAGTTCCTAACTTTTATTAATTTCTTATTTGCTGAAGTGCAATCTTGTTTTAGTTTATGGTAATCGCAAATGTATTGAAAAACGTCGTTTGATACTCGTACGACAAGCTGTCTATGTAGTGGTCGGTTTATTATAAGCACTCGGCTTCGCCTCGTACCTATAAACACCCCGACTATAATATCCAGCTTACCGTACTTGTATCATAATGTACTATTAAGTACTTATAAGTCAACCAGCTATACTATTATTTTTGTTTTGAAAATAATCCAACTAAAATGAGTTGTCGTGAAGCTGACACGTTTTGTGAGGCTATAATGAGCTGTCGCCTGAGAAACCGTTACAAAGATACAATGATACTCATATAATAAGGGCCCGCTCGCCACGTGATCATCTCCAAGCGACGGTATAATAATGCAACTTGAAAGCCCTCTATCGATAGCCTGTAGCAAGTTTAATTGAAAAAAATTGATTAAAACATTAAAACACCTTAATTTAAAAAAATCGCCCTAATAAACCCGTAATAAGTAGCCCAAAATAAATTGAAAATGAAAAATCAATCATTGTTTGTTCCTTGTTTTGCTGCCCGTATTAATATGGGACAAATTTTCTTTTTCATTGAAAAAATAATGATTAAAATCGAACTACTCTTTATAAAGTTATGCTTAGGCATATTACACATTCAAATATACGAGTCGATGTATTAAAAACCGCCTCCGTTTTTTCGTCTGTTGTAACTTTCACAATTTTTGATAGCACACAAAATATACGCTAGAAGAGATCATCCCAACTATCCAAACTTAATATTATAAAATCTAATGTGACTTTGTAACCGTTTTAATTACTCAACTAATCTTCTTGAACTTTGGCATACACATAAGTTAGGGTACTGAGAAGGACATAGATACCTTTCACTCCGGAAAAAATACTGTTCCTGTGGCATTAGCGATAAACGACTCGGTAAATTAATAAAATATTACAACAAAATTATACGTGAGCGAAGCGGCGGGTAAAAGCTAGTACCCTATAAACATTTTGTCACGGTGACTTATTCGGCACTCTGTCAAAATATATGAAGGTGAGAAAAATTACACACGTATCACCATACTTATCAAAGGAGCAGCGACTATCGCTGGCGACAAATACCTAAAGCGCGGGCTCTAAATTATCGACACATTTATAAATTTAAATTATCTGTTGTACAAGTTGTGTTATTTAAAAATTAGTTATTTAATTTTTAAAACGACTAAACGACGACTGCCGTTTTTGATAGTATACGTCCGCCGCATTGTTTTTTTTTTGCCCACGTTACATAGCCGGCCATTACGGGGTCGAATACGAATCTAATGTTAAAATCCGTCAAGCCGTTTAGGGTGCAGGAAGCAAAATGGAATAGACATACTTGTAAACACACATCCATTATCAGATTAACTAATTATAAAAAAAGATTGTTATTCATTATGACCTGGGATTATGAATAAACCCTGCGATTCACACTTGCCACTTGCAGAGTTCGACTTAATGCTGGTTTTGACTGTTGGTAATCCATGGATCACCATTATCAAGTCTTTTTTTCTCTCCACTGGCAAGCACGACCCTCTCTGTACTACCACAGCCAATATTAGCCAGAGCAGTCAGAGGACTTGGCCTAGACTCTCCACGCTGGCCAGACGGATTGGAGACATTTATTTGATGTTTATAAGCTTTGTTTAGCTTATGTTTTCTAAGCCGCCTTTTACGACATCCACGGGAGACTTGGAGTGGTCCTATTCTATTCCGTCCGACGGGAACTACACGGATGCTGGTGCTGCTATTTGCAACGATCTTGGTCCTGAGATAATGGTGCATTTCGGCTTGGCTAGCGATGCTTAAAACGGACCTTTAAAACAGGCTGAACAAAGGACGCCTCGAGTTAAGGCGACCCCGGCTCACCCTGGCCTTGTTTTACCTTAGAACGCATTTCCATTACACCCTTTCGATTTGAAATTTTGCTTTCTCTAGACCTTAGGCATATAAAAATATATGCGTCACTTTAAATCGTTAATATTCTTTTGTATATCAGCCATTTTATTTAAAGTTTTAGCGACAATATTATTAGGCAACATAAGGTTTCACTCCTACCCCGCACTTAAACGATTCATAAAAAATAAGGTTTTGGCGGAAAACGGAGGAGGTTCGCAAGTCTACGCGAATACATTTTTTTTATATATGACCACGCATATTTTTCTAACTGAAAAGACCCTATGATATTTTTATTTATTGAAAAGGGTCCATAAGTTGGTCTCATACAAATTTCACATAAAAATAAATCCACTCATAGGGGTAGAAAAACAGGAGATCTGCTATTGAGTTTAATTTGGTGATTTAATGTTATTGTTAAAAAGCTTGTTATTTAAATTTATATTTTAATGTCTATGCATGGGTCGTCCCATGGAAACCCACTCGGCTCCTTGCGTCCCTCTTTTGGTCTCCGCCATTGTGCGCGCTCGCGTGTCATTATCCGCTATCATTTTCCATTCAAATGTTTATTGTGTATGAAAACCGCCTAAATATACTTCTGGTAAAAACACGGAAAAACCCGCGTTAGAAAACTGGTATGGAAAGCTTTCTTGTTACAAATTGAAACGTTTATAAAGAAACTAGCAATGCTCTATTTCCCTGAAAAAATATAATTAGTCTGTTATTTAGATTCTCAATAAACATTTGACACGTGTTTTTTTCTTTAGTCAATCAAACAAAAAATGACAAAGATATAGCCCGTTAAAATTGTGTGTGACGTCACTAGCCAGTACACTTTTTAGTGGCCTGTGATGTCACAAGCCCCACTTATGAACTTTGACACGCTTTATCTTTGTCATTTATTGTTTAATTAACGAAAGAAAAAATACGTGTCCAATATTTTTTGATTGTCTAACTGACGGTCTAATTTTATTATTAATATTTTGTCCCAGGAAAGTAGCCTATTCCATTCAAATGTTTATTGTGTATGAAAACCGCCTAAATATACTTCTGGTAAAAATCGCGATGAGGCCGCGTTAGAAAACTTGTATGGAAAGTTTGTCATTATTCGCTAAAAAGACGTAATAGTATGTATGAAAGTAAGTATGTATTTTCTATTCAAATGTTTATTGTGTATGAAAACCGCCTATATTTACTTTTGATAAATAATAAGAGATAGCGAAAATGCTACGTTAAAAAACTTGTATAAAATATTGAAAGCTTTCGTGGAAGAAATTAAGGGGACCGGGTTCGATCCCCGCGGGGTCATGATAGAAAATGATCTTTTTCAGATTGGTCTGGGTCTTGGGTGTTTATCTATATAAGTATGTATTATATAATATACTATCGTTGATGATACAAATTCATAACTTACTGTAGGGCCTCAATCTGTGATTTGTTAGGGACAAATCACACAGATTGCTATTTCTTATTTTTATTAATGTTTATTAAGAAACTAGCGATTTCCGCAACTTTATCCGTGTATATTAAAGACTAAGTCACCCGCAGATAATATATGACGAAATTTTGATCCCTTAAACGGGTGATTCAGCCCGTCGATATGAACAAGGTTTCCAATGGGACCAATGCTGGAAAAAAAAATTCGGCATTCTCATACAAATTGCCTTTGGCTGACCTATTTTGTATGAAAATGTCGAAATTGATCGCGGAGTCGCGGAATTTTATCACTTTTAGAAAAAAGAATATTGTTCAGCAGGTGACATCGAAGTCTCGCGGAAATTGCTGTGACTAAATAAATTGAAATTGTAAGTGCAAAAATTTAATTTGTATAATTTATGAGTTTGAAAGCATTCGTTAGGATACGACCTCCTACGAGCCCAATTTAGTATTATGTACATTTTTATCTTTGATCTCTGGATAGAATTCCATCTTTGTATTAACATAATTTAGCATCATTAGGTACTACTTTTCTTGCTGATTTTATAAAAATATAAGATATTCGGAAGTTTTTTTTTATTACTAAAGCTAAAACTTAAAAATCCAATATTTTAATGATAATTTAAAAGATGACATTATTATAAATGGGTAGTTAATTAATAGATTTTGAACGTAAAAACGTTAATTATACATTCGAAAAAAATATTTTTATTTATTTTTAACAGCAAATAGTATACATCGAAGCATACAGGATATAAATAAGGCGAATAAAATGGTGGGAAATTTAAATTTTTAGTAAAAAATCGAAAAATTATATTTTTACTTATTTAAGTTTCTCCAAAAAATGCTGAAAATGCTTGAAAATAACAGGAATTAGGTCGGTGCAGTGCGGTTCCTGGTAGAGGACCACTCCAAGTCTTCCTGCCGATGTCGCAGAAGGCGACTTAGGAAACACAAGCTAAACAAAGCTTATAAACCACAAAGAGACCTCTCCAATCCGTCTGGCAAGCATGGAGGGTGTAGGCCAAATCCTGTGACTGCTCTGGCTAATATGGATCTGGTAGTACAGATAGGGTCATGCTCCTGCAGTGGAGACTAAATAAAAAAGATCTGATGATAGGTCGGTGGCTGCATTTTGTGGTTGTGGTTAGTGGAACGCGTGCAGCGACACTACAGTCGCGGCAAAGTTACAAACTGTGTCGCATTCAACAGGTGTCAACTCGTGGTGCCCGGAGAATATAAACGTCAACTCAGTTTGAAACTTCTACACGACTGCCCAAAATAGTAGTAGGTACTTTGTTGTCAGGTCAAGTATGCATATCCTAACTAATATTATAAATGCGAAAGTGATTTGGTTTGTTTGTTTGTTACGCATTCACGCTGTATCTACTGAACCGATCATCATGAAATTTTGCAAACACATAAGTAAGGGTACTGAGAAGGACATAGGCTATATATCACGCGGGCGAAGCCGCGGGTAAAAGCTAGTACTGTATAATGGCTAATCTAACCTTGCTACAACAGAACCCTTCAGTGAGTCCGACACGCATTTGGCCAATATTTTTTCTTGTTGTATTGGAATCAATTAGTTATCGCCAGGGAGTTCAAAATTAAACTATACCTATGCGTACCAGCTTTGCCAAAATAACGTAGCGTATGCGGCATTCCGATCTTAACCTATTTTGACTGTTGTATATCGCTCGATCGACATTATAGGCAAAGTTGACGCGACCTTGAAGTATGTGGCAATGTCAATTTCAGGTATACTAATGTCTGAGGAGAGCGGTTATAAGAGCTAACCTTTTGATGTGCAAGCAATAAAATAGTGCTTTCATATTTTGTCTCAGTAGGCCAGTGACGTTTCAAATAGGTAGAATTATACAATGATAAAATAAAACAATTCTACGCACTCGTCTAGTTATTAGATGATCGCTCGATCGACATCATAGGCAAAGTTGACGCGACCTTGAAGTATGTGGCAGTGTCAATGCTAATGTCTGAGGAGAGAAGTAGCATAAAGCTTACAGTGAGCAACTAATGTTTATATTTTTTATTTGATGTGCAAGCAATAGAAGTGTTACATCTCTTGCCTGAGTTAGTAAGAAGCTTTAAAATAAGTAGAATTATATAATATATTATTACTAGCTGATGCACGCGACTTCGTTCGCGTGGATTTAATGACTCTGGCGTAATAATATACCTCAATACGAACTCATGACAATACATTAGAAAGTACTTGTAGCAGTGTTATCCTATCCTAACTAATATTATAAATGCGAAAGTGAGTTTGTTTGTTACGCTTTCACGCCGTATCTACTGAACCGATCATCATGAAATTTTGCATCCACATAGGTTAAGGTACCGAGAAGGACATAGGATATATATTACGCGGGCGAAGCCGCGGGTAACAGCTAGTATGTTATATATTAAAAGTTAATATATATTAACGTATTTTGCGAAAAAAAGGTATTTTATATATTATGCTGGAACTATCCTTTGGGTTGGTTTATTTTAGCACCTGATTTCAGCGAGAATGGTTTTCATCAGGTATTTTTTTCCAGTCCTTTCTGAAGCAACTTAAAAAAACAGCTTCTCTTGTTTGTTTAAAACACTTCGCACCATCAAATCAAATCAATCTGTGTGATTTGTCCATATATATTTATATATTTAAATATTTCCCTTTGTTCCACTGTGAATTTGACCTGCTGTTATGCTGCTCAACCTGTAAAGTGAACATCTCCAAAGGGCCTTCGGGAGAGACGGACCTCGGCTTTGGGTATTGCTTGTGTGTGCAAGGCTTGGAGAGACAGCATACTTTCATGTTTTGCCGTATGGGCTGAAAGCTACGTTGCCAAAAGGTTCTGCATGAGGTGTTCCAAATCTTACATTTTTTAAAGCTCAACAAAAATGCTCATCAGATTTAACAACTTTTGCTAAGGCTCCGCTTTTATATTTCTTATAGTTCAGCTGGACCATTATGATGCTGAATCAGGTGTTCCATTTGTCGAAATCATTTCTATCCTATATCTTGCCCAGGCTTAATAGTAAGTTTCATTCGAATCCGTCTAATATTTCCGGAGATAAACGTGATCATACATACAGAAAGACAAGAAATTCTAAAAAATTTTTTTGCTTTCTTTTATTCTTTTTAAGTGTCCCTCTATCCATTTCAGTCAAAATTACTAATTGTACAGACAAAATATTTTTACTGTTTTATTATATGTATATATAACACTGTCCGATCCTTAAAGGGGTGAATCAGCCCGTCAATATGAATAACTTTTACTATGGAACTAATACTGATATTTTTTGTTTGAAGAGACTTCACACACTAGCGCCACCCAGCAATAAATTCTATAAGTCCTAAATCATATCAAATTTAAAAAATGTAATAGACTTACAAGTTTTCACTATTTTTAATTTGATGAATTAAGAGAACTAATTATTATCGCCAAACCGGCCACTTTTGGCGGTAAAAATTCGTTCTCTTAAACTTAGATTGTAACATCTATGAAAAGTAACAAAAAGAATACTACAAGTAATTTGCTAGGGCAATCAGCTATTAGATTTTTGTAATTTGATTTGATTTAGGAGTAAATGAATTAATTGCTGGGTGGCGCTAGTGTGTGAACTCACTTCGCCTTAAGAGTAGAATCCCTGATTTTTTAAAATTATTTTTCTTGAAGTTTTTAAATTACATAGAAACTATAAAAAAAGATGTTTTTGAAATCCATATATTCATGCATATATGGGTTAGGCTTTTGTTTGAGGAGTGTATTGTGGATGTTGCACTTTACTTTATTCCCAAACGTATTAAATGTTACAATTTTGTTTTTAAATAATAGTGACTAAATGTCTCCACGCGCTTCAAAAGAGCACAAATTTAGTAAAAATACCTAATTGCAACGATGGCCGGCTGGCCGACGTCATAGTTGTTCAGTTATTAGACTTACACTATGTTTACCCCGTAAGCGATTAACACTCATTTCCATTCTTGACCGTATCATATTCCCTAAGAACTGATATTTAGCAATACTCGTTACTGTGACTCAATCGTATATTAAAAGCTTTACATATTAAAAACTTATCGACGTGGAAAATAGTTAGTAGAACTCCAGAGGTCTATTACAGTTGGCAAAAGCTCAGCAATTTCATTCATTCCGAGTGGGAGTTCCGACATACTTTGACACTTATTTGCTGCGATGTTAACTTATGAAATCTCTCCATCAAGTCTGAGCACAGGTTACAAATTCACACTAATGTACCGCGAAAGTAACTCTGTCTGTATATCTAGCCTTCACGTCAAAACTACTAAACCTATTCAATATATAAGTTGACATTTGTATGTTAAATACTCAGTTTATTCCCAAACGTAATTAATGTTACGAAAAAGATATTAAAATGTTAGTGTAAGCTCCCGTCCTCACGCGTGTCTAAAGTGCACTGATATCGTTACATTACCAAAATGCAACTACTGCCGCCGGCTGTCCAACGTCATAGGTGTTTGGTTACACCGAACAGCCTTAGACTCTGTCGACTCCGTAAGGCTGAACACTCGAATTCCCTTTTTAGACCTTATCATATTCACTAAGAACTGATGTTTAGCAATACTCGTAACTGTGACTCAATCGTATAATAAAAGCTTTACATATTAAAAACTTATCGACGTGGAATACAGCTAGTAGAACTCCAGAGATCTATGCAGTTGGCAAAAGCTCAGCAATTTCACGCTCACTCCGAGAGGGAGTTAGGAGATACTTTGACACTTATTTGCTGTAATGCGGATATTAACTTATGAAATTTCTCCATCAAGTCAGAGCCTTAATTATATAAAACCTAGATAGACTTTATTAGCCTAAAAGCGTAGAAAAATCTAATGTCAAATAGTCGGTCGCGCACACACAGCTACCAATTTGACGGATTTTGATTGATTTGGCATAAATTGACAGGACGCGTGTGATAACACAACTAGTTGCCTCGCACACAAGCATTGGCCTGTTTTTTATTCATTTTAATAAAGGCATGACGGTGTCTAGAGAGTATATAGTCAGAGCACAGGTTACAAATCCATTCTAATGTTATAAATGCTAAAGTAACTCTGTCTGTATACCTAGCTTTCACACCAAAACTACTGAACCTATTCAAATGAAATTAAGCACACAGATAGTCTAGAGCCTGAAAAAGGTCATAGCTTACTTTTTTCCACGCAGACATAGTCGCGGGCACAGCTAGTTGACAAATAAAACAGGCCAAGGGAAATGAGAAACATCTCAGCTGAGAACGCAACCAGTAAACGATCGGATAAGGCTAGGCACAAGATCATCATCATTATCAGGCTTTCTTAAGACTCCACTGCAGGAGCTCTACCCTCTGTACTACCAGAGCCATATGAGCCAGAGCAGTCAGAGGATTTCGTCTACACTCACCACGCACCAGACGGGTTGGAGAGGTCTTGATGTTCATAAGCTATGTTTAGCTTGTACTTCAAGCTTGTACTTTTGTTGACTTAGAGTGGTCCTATTCTTCTCTGCCGGGATTGCTGGGAACCATACAGCAAAGAATAGGATCAAATAATACTATCCAAAGAAAATTATGGCTCCAAAATGCTTTTGACAATTAATTAAAATCTTCCACGCTGGACTGGGAGAAAAGATAAAACGTACAATGTATCAGCTGCTTCTCTTCCCGCGCAGATCTTAAAAGCCGATCGAGAGAATGGGCATCAGCCCCCGTAGCATGGCTCCCGCGACGCCGTTTATATCGCGCGATAAACTATCTACTTCTCGCTCTTCAGTATTGCGAAAAACAAGATGGCGATAGTCGATAAAAGTTGTCGCGCGTGCCATGCTACAGGGGCTGGACTCATGTCAATAGGCGATGCGGCTAGCAACCCATCACTATTTTGATTCTGTTCTCACCTACAAGCCCACTAACTACTAAACGTGGCCTTAAGGTTTTACAAACCTGGGTTCTGTCTACCCCGCAAGGGAAAAAGACGTGATAGTATGTATGTATAAAAAAAATGTATGTATGTATAAAAATTATTATACAGCGAATATGCAGTCTTAACCAAATATACAAAAAATAGATCTTAGAATATTGCGAGAGGTCTGGTACGAGTATTTCGTCTGTCGTCTTGGAAGGATAATAATTTTCTAAGAAATCAGATATTTCATTCAGAAAATACCTAATAAGGACTTTTACAAATTTCAAAGGTATTCAACATCAATTTAAAGTGGTTTTTACCTCAACCAGTATTTCGATGGAAACGTTGTAGTGTTTCTGTTAACTTGGTAAGTAATTAGCGTGAAATTCTATATGAATCTCTATAGAGAACTTTAATCAAAGCTGAATTAATATTCCTATAAAGTTTGAAACATAATATAATACTCGTATAGATAAACATAAATTTCATGGAATTTTCGATACAAAAGTAAAATAATTCTACAATTTTCAGATTATCGGGTACCTATTATAAGCGTTTAAAACTATTATAAGCTCGGACAAAGAATTAGTCTTGCTATTCAAAGTGGGAACGCTGCCAGTATCTTCGGAACTTTGCCTAAAGGGACTCCTTTTAATTATATATTTTAGGTATTGTATCATATTTTTTAAGGTTTTTAGTTTTATTTTTCATAATTATTTAATATGTAATTAGTTTATATTAGTTTAATTTATAGATTATTAAACTTGTTATTATCCTAAGCGTTTAAAACTATATTTGGCAAGTTGTCAACTCCCGGATTATACCGTAAGCTCTATGCTTAACTGTGGCTTAAAACTTCCCTCTTATTAACTAAAACCAAACAAAAATAGCTAACTATAAACGAAATTCATGGCACGGAATAGCTTTTTTATCTTCAATAGAAATAATCGGTTACTGACAGAAGCTCAATGATTTATCTACATTATTCTAGTTTCTTAAAAAGTAATACAGCGGCGAAGATTTATAGCAGATATATAAATAAAAACACTCGTTTTTGAACTCAGCCAAGGTGAACCTGTCGGCTCACTTTTGTTATCGCACTTCAAAGAATTTTCGATGTATAAAAGAAATGTAATAGTAGAAACGATGAGTGAAAGAATATTTTTTGCGTGCTTATCCTTTTTTAGGGTTGCGTAGTAAATATGGAACCCATTTTTACTATTAAGGTATTTATTAAATAGTTTAATTTTTTTAAGTTAATACTTTTTTTTAATTAGGTAGTTTTATGTAAATAATTATCTGTAAAAAAATAAAAAAATAAATTTATTGTTTCGCCCCTTACATGTGTTCCTCTGTATGTCTGTTCGCGTTAGCTCAGAGACCATAAGTACTACAAAGCTCTAATTTTGCATATGTAGGTATGTATTTTTATTACGCTGAGGAAGTTGTCAAAATAAAATATTTTTTAGGATTCCTAGCATACATTTAAAGAGGGAATATTTTTTTTTTCTCATTAACCCTTGCTGTGGGGTGTCATGGGATAGACCTGTGAGAAATTGTCGGTGTCTAAACACAGTTTTTCGAATTTGGGATCCGTTTCAGAAATATCAAGCAACAATGTGCTAATTTTCGTTGAAGGCAATTGTCCTTACCTTCTGCTAGCTATACGGTTTTGGATGCGTAAAAAAATCTGAGCAATAGCATATACAACGAAATTACAAGGAGTGGTCCTATTTTACTCGGCCATGTGGTTCCCGGCAGAGTAGAATATGACCACGCCAAGTTTTCCCGTGGATGTCGTAGAAGGCGACTTAGGAAACACCAGCTAAACAAAGCTTAAAAACATCAAAGATACCTCTCCAGCCCGTCTGGCCAGCGTGGAGAGTGTAGGCCAAATCCTCTGACTGTTCTGGTTAATATTTGGCTCTGGTAGTACAGAGAGGGTCGTGCTCCTGCAGAGACTTAAAAAGACCTGGTGATGATGATGATGATGACTAATAAAATGGCATGCAGCTACAAAACCCTACACTACACGTGGCCCGACACGCACTTGACTGTTTTTAGAATACAATAAGTGTTTTTTAACAAAAGCAGTTTGGGAGACGATAACAAAAGTTTATTTCGACAAACAACAACCTTAACACGTTGAACGCCCAACGACCCACCGGTGGGCCGACTGACAAAATCCATTCAGGCCAAAGAGAAATAGTGTTTTCCGTAATTTTTTACAATATCGTTTTATTGTACCAAATGATTAGAAATATGTTATTTGGCAATATACTTTCATTTTTTCTTAAATTACTATGTAAAATATGGAAATATTGAACTAGGCACACCGGTGATCCCCGTGGCCCGAATGAAAGGAATTTCGTAAATCCCTCCCCGCAGGCCACGGGGTCACGCGGCGGCCCACCCCGCGCCCCGCTACAAAAAAAACAAATGATCCCAAAACAATAAAATTTTTCACGTAGACAACTGCTGGCTCCTGCTGAGCTGATGCTTCATGGGAATAAAGACTATGGAAACAGTGAGTCAGAAGATGATCTTCCGCTTGCAGCCTTAGCTAGTCGAAACGCAACATCGGACGTTTTTGGCATGAAGTAACCGTCAAGGTTACTTCATGCCAAAAGCTTCAAGTCAACTTACATGCCAAATGTTTTATAGCGTTTCATTACTAAAGTTAGTTCCTAAATATGATCCTCCTAAATTTGGCTTAAATTGTTTGTTTGTCAGTATTTTAGATTCATGAATATATAATTAAAAAATAAACAAAGAAAAATGTTGTTTTTTCTTTACTCAAAGTAAATGTATGGGAAGTGCCCGATGATTCGTTTTCGAAACACTGATTTTAAATACAGCTTTTAGGTATTTAAATTCAACCATTTAGTTTCTATAATTACACAAACATATTTAGAAACTATTTAACTTTATCATAGGTTACGCAAAACCTCTAAATAAGAGATAATTTGGATAATTTCTTACTTTTTTGGGAAAGTCGCCATGATTTCTGCACGTCATAAACAGGTGACAACTTGCACTGATTCATTATGAGAATTTAACGTTTGTCTAGTTGGCATATTCAATTACTACTAGAAGAAGATACCTTAACCTTGACAAAGATGGTAGTAGAAACCACTTTCCGAACGAAACGCGAAAGATAATGAACTCTCATGAAAACGTAATTTTTGATTCGTTTTCGAATCACGAGGCAAATAAGGAACCAAATAAAAATATAGTTCTGGGCATATATGGGTTAAGTATCCAAATTAATAATTAAAAATACCTTTGCTATGGAAGTTCAGTACAACCCTAATAAGTTGCCAAAAAATTGCAAAAAATTTCAAACACAAGAACCAAGCCGATTCTTATATTCTACAGGGCCAAGCGGCCCACCTTAGTAACGTTTTTGCATAGTATCGTTGCGTTTCGGCCAGTAAATCGCGTTTGAAGTGAAGGCCTCCGATGGCTCACCGGTGACCACCACGGCCTGAATGGAACAACACCCTTCGGCTCACCGGTGACCCCCATGGCCTAAACGGAACAACATCCTTTTCCCCTCGGCGTTCAACGTGTTAATCTTCCCTGGACGATCGTTATTTTTTTCACACATTTTTCCTATGACAAGGTTTTTTATTTATTTATATGTTTACATGGTTTTTAATTTCACAGAATTTTCCCGAAACCTTTTATGAGAAGAGTTTAGAATGAGGTTCTATGGTTGGAACAGAATGTATATATTTTTTCTTACATGTTAATCGTACCAAAGACAAATCGTACAAATCGCAGAAGGGATAACTGCCTCTGTGGTCCAGTGGATAAGGCGGGATACTGACCCGGGGGTCGTGGGTTCGATTCCCACGGGAAGCATACTTTGTTAAGTTGTTTCCACTTTGGTTAGGACAATGCAGGCTTGAATCACCTGATTGTCTGATAAGAAAGATGATTCCGTGCTTCGGAAGGCACGTTAAGCCGTTGGTTCCAGCTGCCATTTGGTAGTCGTTAAAGGAACCACGTCAGTGGCTGAGAGGCGGTTCCGAAGAACTCTGACACCAGGGTGTGCATGGTCGACTGAGCGTGTCACCTACTCGAAATGATAATGATGCAGAAGGGATTGGTTGAAACCGTAAATCGTACTTAACATATCCGCAACTTATTGCAAAATATAATTTACTTACTCTGGAATCCAGACGTAACTTTCTAGAAGCTGTATTCCTTTATAAGATCATACATAATAAAATAGACTCCATTGCTCTCATTGACAAACTATTTTATAATGTCCCTAGAAGGTGTGTATTGCGAAACGTCCGCTCTCGACCACTATTTGCATTAACCGCTACACACTCTAATGCAGGTCTTCGTTCTCCCATACGTCGCATGGCTGAGTCTTTTAACAGACTGTTTGAGAGTGTTGATATGTTTGCGTCTGCTATTTATAAATATAGAAAACATATTTACGAGTTATTATCCGCACGTAAATAGCGCTCCCATTCTGTTTGTGCACTGTTTTTTTTTGTTTTGTAGTTGTTTGCTTGTATGTGTTTTCCTTTTCTTATTTTTTCCAACCAATGTTACTTGTACGATTCTTTAATCTCTTCTTCCAGCAACCAATATATTATTGTTCTTAATCGTATTTGTTATCTGTGTAAAATTAGCACTACTAGAGAATACCTTAATTTTACTATTATGTTCCCCTCTAGGAGCAACTTATCTATATCATGTATGTAATAAATCTGTGAATAACGTGGTTGGTCGCAAGATAATGTATTCTTATATTAATGTGTCTTATTGTGTAATATTTATCTTGCAACTGTTTGTTATTCCTTAATAAATAAATAAATAAATCGACGAATATAACTTGAGAATTATTTCAGTGTAAAGCTTGCAAAATAAAATTAACTTCCCATAAGAAAAGACGCTCAAGAAGAAGACGCTCCCATAAGAAAAGGGGTGATTACCCCTCTAAAGGTCCAAAACGATCAAAAATTCGCCATGTATAAGGTCATTGGTTATGTTTTTGTTTTGTTTTTCGTATGTGTAAGTGGCCAACACTGGTGTCAGATTTTTCAAGCTGCCTTAAGGCATCTGACATAGCTGAACGACTGCCATCAATGATGACAGCCGGGACCAACGGCTTAACGTGCCTTCCGAAGCACGGAGGAGCTCGAGATATTTTTATGCCACTTGCGGTCACCCATCCAAGTAGGGACTGCACCAGGGGTTCCTTAACATACGTAAGCGCTCATAGAGCTCACACCCACTGGACCATCGGGCTCCTCGGTTATGTTTTACAGTGAAAGAAGTTACAAGATAAGTGAAAGAAGTTACAAGATAACAATAATTTGATTTTGTTATTTTTAGAAAGCCAAGGTCAAGTTCATCGCGATGGGAACAAATTAAAATGCAGTGTTTCCTTCAAACCAAATTAATAATTAATAAAGTTTTTTGTTCAGTTATAGGCATTATTTATGTTATTTTTGTATTTTCATACTACACCTATTCATATATTATACAGGGCAAAGACTAGATTGTTTCTTTGTTTGAATTAAATAAGCTAATAAATGACAAGCCGATTTTCAAAATTATTTTACCTTAAGAATTGTAATTTATCTGCGGATGATATAAGCTATAATTTACGCGAACCAAGTTGCAGGAAGTAGTAGCAAATTAAGATATCATTAGGTTATATATTTAAAAAAAATCACATGTACTACCTAAAAAGGCTGTATACAAACTTTTAATTTGGTGTTCTTACTTTGTTTGTGAAAAAAGCTGGTTTGGCAATTAGTGTACCTTGCACAAATGTTTGTTAGAGACAATGTATCTAAAAATCAGTCATGAAAATAATCCTAATTCTAACTAATATTATAAATGCGAAAGTGAGTTTGTTTGTTTGTTACGCTTTCACGCCGCATCTACTGAACCGATCATCATGAAATTTTGCATACACATCGATTAGGGCACTGAGTAGAACATAGGCTATATACCACACGAGCGGAGCCGCTGGTAACATAGGTAGTGTAATTATAAAATTAAGTAGTATAAAGGTCAGATCAGGGGTGACATCATCAAAAAAAAACTGTCTGTCCAGGGGTTACAGGTATGGCATTGGGTACGCGTGCCAGGCCTCTCAAGCTGCTTCTTACTTATCCCCATTTCATCCCCCAAATACCTCTATCCCGCTCCTCCCAATCCAATAATCCTCCTACGTACCTAAAAAACTGTTTCGATGGACAGCAGCATAAACTGCGCTCACCAACCGGTCTATCAAGCGTGGTGAGTATGGCAAAACTCCCCGAAGATCTATGTCCGAGAAGGGGAGGCCTATATCCAGCAGTGAACTTCATGACGAATGAAATGATGATGATGAATCAAATATATCAATGAATTTAATTAAAATAATGACAGATTAATCTGTTGTGTAAATAATCATTAAAATTATGCATCTTCCCAAGCACATAGACTGTAAACTACGAGGACGAAGTGCGGGAAAAGCTAGTAAGAATAAGCTTAATTAACTTCATTTGAGTAGCTCTTTGCAGCGAAACTGAAATCAATGTCGGTTTATTAATTACGTCGCTCGAAACCGATAGCGTCCGATGAAAAGCTCGCTTGGGTAGGGTTTCACAGAGTTTTTGCTATAATTACCTTTTACAACGAGTTGTAAGTTAAATCTTTTCAACGAGAATGTTCATTTTTAATAAAATGTTTTTAAGTTTCGTGGAATCTGTATGTTGTTGCAGCAAATAAGATAGCTCTTATATCATGAAAAATAACGTGGGCTTAAGGTTATATGTTTTAAGAGGATCGACTACCTGTAATTTTCATACAAAAAGCGATAACTCTTCCACCACACTAAACATTTGCGAAATTAGGAAATTTTGGTGTCATTCGATTTAGCACACCTTAATCTAGGGCTAACCGTTTTTCATTTTTATTTGGTTTGGTTTAAATTAATTTTAATAAATTAAAATGCCCCAGGTATTGCTTATGAAAAAAATTTGGATATTTACTCAGATGCTCATAACTTCTCCAATTTATCAATAATGTGTAAAAAAATATTGAAATTGGACTATGTTTAAGGGGTGGGAAGCGTTATCGCTTTTTGTATGAAAATTTACAGGTAGTTTCGAACACTGTAAACTAAGTTGACACTTGTCTTTCTGCGACTGATCTAAGGCTAACCGTTTTTCTTTTTTATTGATTCAGTTGAAATTGATTTAAATAAATTAAAATGCCCCGGGTATTTTTCATGTAAAAAAATATGGATATTTACTTAGATGCTCATAACTTTTGTTGTATGTAAGCAATATATCTTAAATATCAAAACGTATAGCCCTACTTCTGCAATTTATCTATTATGTGTAAAAAAGATATTGAAATTGGACGATGTTGAAGGGGTGGGAAGTGTTATCGCTTTTTGTATGAAAATGTACAGGTAGTCTATCTTTTAAAACGGGACACTCACTCCCTTACTGAGTAGGGACGCGGGATACTGTTTTTTTCCTTTTCTTGGCTTGGTGAATGGTAACCCATGAGACCCAATGGGACCCAATGTGAACCAATGGGACACATGGGAACCAATGAGACACATGTAGTACGTTTTGAAAGGAACTTTCTTCCACGTACGCTAAAGTTATGGAATGAACTCCCTGCTATGGTTTTTCCGAGAGACTACAATATGGGATTCTTCAAAAAGGGCGTGAAAAGATCTCTTCAGGGTCGGCAACGCGCGAGTGACACCTCTGATGTTGTAGACGTCCTTAGGCTACGGTAACCGCTTTCCATCAGGTGGGCCGTATGCTGTGTGCCAACTTAGATGTAAAAAAAAAAATTTTTTTGCGTTGTTTTGGAGTTTCCCAAAGCGTCTGGTGGCCGGCCATTAAATCAATGCTAATCTGTATTTGTAGCTGTAATATAACAAGGAATAATATAAAAAGATCGCGGGGAGGTCAGAATCGACGCCTTTGACAACTTTTTGCGTTACATGTGTGCAGCATAATGTAAGTAGGTTCTAATTTAACAATTGAAAGAGTTTGAATTTCAAATAGGGTGTCATACAACACGTCTCAAACTTACTTTGGGGCTAGCGAAATCTGTGCGATTTATTCGTTATCTTTACCGTTTGAGTATAATTTGAACTCTATGTGACCTACAGTTATTCAGTCATACCTTGTCAAAACATGTCCATTTTTTCGCAAATTTGGAACAATTTGGGGTAGTTTTGTTTTACGGGCCTGTACATAGGAAGCTAAAGATCTTACAGGAAATTGGTAATGACATAAAAGATAGAATACTAACAAGTGTAAACAAACAAATTTCAAGTTGCTTTGATCCAAATGAAGATTATCCAGCCCTTTTCCTGTATAAAATTTCACTCTTACTTAGATACTACTTTACGGCGATGCTCCGAAGAGAGTGTAGTACCCGGACGAGCCAGCCCATTCATGCTACTAGCAAATGAATTTCACCGATAGCGCGGCTCTACAATAATTAAAATGTGAAGTGTACAAATGTACAGCTGGGGTACGATTTTAAAATTTCGCCGTTCGCAAACGAGCGGTTTCCATACAAAAATCGTTCGTAGACGAGTGGTCACACATTCGTAAGGCGCGGTGCACATGCAACGCGGACACGCGAACAGACGTCAGACATCGACGGCCGTTTAGTTATTGCCGGAGCCCACTCGAAACCGCACGCGTCGGCTAACAAATGTACACAAACAAAATAGCTGTCTAAAAATACGCTCCCGCAGATATATCAACGGTAGTTAATCCTTGTTACAAAGGCGAGTGTGATTGCACGCGATGTGTGATATATACTTAAATAATTTAAATTAATATTGCGCGTTAAAATGTGAATGTTCTTTATAAAGTTTTAAACATCAAATAAACAAATATACACAAACAAAATAACTATCTAAATATACGCTCCCATAGATATATCAACGGTAGTTAATCCTTGTTTCAAAGACGAGTATGCGATATGTGGAAAAGGAAATAATTATAATTAATTGTAATCAAGCATTTATTCATATTTTTATTTATTTGCTATTTTGCTCTTTTTTAAAAACTTTTAAATATCGTTAATGAGATTTTATTAAAGGTTTTATAAACAAAGCAACAAAAATCTTTAAACAGTTTAGGAAGTGTCTTTAATTCTTCGTCTGTACAATTTTTTCCTCTAAGTCTATAGTAAGTTTTAAGGCGTGTTCATAAAAAACAATGATGTCAAGTTTTTGTTTATTCTATATCGAAATGTATTACTATCGTGTTCAACTTTAAAAAACTAGTACCGATTTTAAATTAAAACATTGTTGGTACAATTTATTAATTCAAGTAAAATAAAATTAATAAAATGATTTACCTCTGTTAAAAAAAATCAAGTTGGTTTTAAGTATCATCATCATCAAATTAAAGTGCTGGGCTCTTGTCGGTGGAGCTTTTTCCATTTTTAACATTATTGACAATAGAAAAAGAAAGATGGTGGGACACCTGCTACGACACGACGACTTGGCCAAAAACATAATACAAGGAAAAAGGGGACCAGGAAGGCCGAGACACACTTTCATGAACCAAATAAAAGAAAAAATTAACGTTGCTACTCTGTAGATTCAAGATTCAATCGTTTATTTAATATAGGTTTATTTGAACACTTATTAATTGTCATATTTGTGTTTACAATTTTTACAACAAAAAATTTTTGTTAACGTCTATAATTACTTATGGCTAAGTGAAAATACTGGCGGAAGAAAGAGAGGAATGGTTTTGAGTCTGTTTCATTATTAGGTTACAAATCTATGTAGATTTGTAACCTAATAATGAAACAGACTCAAAACTACTGACTAGCAGAAGATATTAATTATTTTACTAGTAAAATTTGTTTGCTCGTGTTCCAAAAATAATCTTCACGTGGTTATTCAGACCATAAATACTGCAATTCAAATTATTTGCGTTCCTATTATTCCAATAGTTTCGAGGTTCATTGTTTTGATTAGGAGTTTCAGCATTCATTGTTTTGACTTTTGGACACAATGCTAAAATGAAATCTTATGACGTTCGGCTGTCAATGTCGAAAACACTAATTAATATTTTGTTTTGTGTTTTCAATCCTGTTTTAGATCTGGTTCTAGGTATACGTTCGAGCTACGTAATTATTTTCATTGTAATTATAATTTTTTTATCAATAGATTGCAGTACTAAAAATATATGCAGATAAATTAATACTGAACTAAGCTGTTTTTTTATGTGTTAAACAATAAATAAGAGTATTCGGTCAATTGGCCGTTGAGTTTATATGAGGTTAAAAAAATCATTATATTTATATAATTCCTCTAAAGTATCTATGAATAATAAAAATATATTAAATTGTTAGTTTTATATTATTATTTTTTTGGGATATTATCACCGAATAGGAGGTCAAGCTTACATTAGAAGAGATTTCCAAAATTTTTTTGGTCCAAAATGTTTATTTATATAGACGTTATAAAAATATCGCACTTTTATGATGGTTGTTTTGACACGTGAAAATTTTCATTATATATTTCAAAACAAAAGTTACCAATATTTATTTTATACAAAAATAAAAAGTCAGAGGAGAAAAGATGATAACAAACAATAATCAACAATCGCCAAACTCTTAATTAGAGAAAGTTGACTACAGCTAAAAAACTTACCTATTATATATAAATATCGTAAAAAATATCACTCCACGTGATTCCACACTGCAAACAACAACAGCATTAAACACTGCACGTGATCACATTTCCTATATTTTCACGAGCACAGCACAGCACACTTTTCGCATTTTTCCCACTTACCAGAGAAATATATAAACTTTTTGCAAGTAGCACGGAAAACTCCGGTGAAATCTCCATGTACACAACCTCGCACGACTACGAAGAAACCGCAAGTGAGCAGGCTGCCTACCCCACTCTTGTGACAAGTCGCGCGGTGTACGAGCTGCCTATACTTATTGGTATGTTATGCACCCACTTTTATCTTTATTATTGCCTTATTTTAAAAGCGCGCGCAACAGAATTTTATATATATCTAATATTTCATTTTAAACTTTAGACACCGTCTTGCCTTTATTTCAATGACTAAAAAACTGGCCAATTTTTAAATGATAGTGTGCTTGACATCTTTGTGTTATCACACGCGTCCTGTCAATTTATCCCTGCGATGTATCCCCTCAAAATCCGTCAAATTGGTAGCTGTGTGTGTGCGGACACTAGTTTCTTCTACGCTTTTAGGCTAATAGAGTCTATCTAGGCGTTATAAAATCTAAGACTTAGCCATTAGTAAATTACTGACGTCATCAAGTTTTCAGTTAAATTATATATGTAAATTATATATGTATGACAATTAATAAGTGTTCTGAGAAACCTATATTAAATAAACATTTTGAATTTGAGTTTAAAAGCTTGCCTTTTAGTTAGGTAAGATGGCCATCGCAGTGATTAATACTCTACTCTGCTTTATTTACTAGACGATCTAGGTAATATTCTTAGTTTGTTTTTCGTGTATGTAGGTGGCCAACAATAGGGTCCGATTTTCCAAGCTGCCTAAAGGCAACTGACATAGCTTAACGACTGCCATAAATGATGACAGCCGAGGCCAACGGCTTAACGTGTCTTCCGAAGCAGGGAGGAGATAAAGATATTTTTTATGCCATTTGCGGTCACCTATCCAAGTGGGGACTGCGCCCGGGGTTGCTTAACATGCGAAAGCGCTAATAATGCTCACGCCCACCAGGCCATCGGCCTCCTCACATTCCTACAACTACAAACTTTCTCTTGAGAAAGAGAAGTAGGTATAAGTATAACTATATTTTCCTGTACTTTATTTGTACAAGTAAAAGTTAATTAGGTATGTCTTATTCAATAAATCATAATCAAAATAAAAAATCACTATTCACCTTTACTAATATTATAAAGAGGAAGGATTTGATTATGTTTGCATTGAAAAGGCTCCTAAACTACTAATTTGATTTTAAACATTCGTTCACCTGTACTGTATTGCTAATTTATCTGCGGGTGACAGACTATAATTTACGTGGACGAAGTCGCAGGCAAATTGCGGGTATCTAATATCCCAACTAATATTATAAATGCGAAAGTGAGTTTATTTGTTTGTTACGTTTTCACGCCCTATACACTGAACCGATCATCATGAAATTTTGCATTTATGTACATAGGTTAGGGTACTGAGAAGGACAAGGCTATATATATCACGAGAGCGAAGCCGCGGGCAACAGCTATTTAATATAAATTAAATAGCTGTTGCCCGCGGTAGTTGTAATTAAATATAAATTTGTGAACATTAATTTTTATTTGACAACTGTTGTTGAAAACACTAATTTATTTAGTATTGCCTGGGTCTTTACCGGTATCCGAATAGAGTGTGTTAAACACTGTATTTCATGTCTTTTTAAAAAGTAAAATAAAAAGAAAGCGTAACACTCGAAATCCATTATTATATTCTCTCTCTCACCAGAGCGTTTCCCCAGTTGCATCCTCAGCTGGAGTGCTTTTAAGCCCGGGGTCCGCTTCATCGGTTTTCATATTCATCATCATCATCAAGTCTTTTTAGTCTCCACTGACCCCAAAAATCTATTGAAACACGATCAAATCGGGGTTTGAAAAAATGCGTCTGCGAATGACGTCACGAACCGCGAAATTTATTTCTTATATATCTCAGTAATCCTTTGTTTTTTAAATCGATAACATCAAAAATATTGTAATTTGAGCGTTTATCTTGGAATGGTTTTAGATTCACCTAAAAAAAAATCAGCTAAGCGATTGCGTAACTATTAATTAAACTAAGTAAGATAACTAATGAAACTTACAAATTATTCGTAGTACATATATCTCCATGGTTGCTTGTCATTCAAACGATCATTTATTAAACTAAGTAAGGGTTGCGTAATATGGAAATTACGTAAGTGTTTAGCGTTTCATTTTTATTTCTAGGAATCAGCTGAGTTGGATAACGTTAAAGTGGTGTTTAAACTAGTTCCTCAGTTCTAGTAGGTATAGATGTTTTGAAAATTTTGACTCTATTGCATAAATCTTCTGTTTATTCTAGTAAAGTTAGTTATTGAAGTAAAAACTTCTTTAGCGGCGGTGTGCACTTTTTGTGACGAGGAAAAAATGTCAATCTCGCGACAGGTCACGTGACCGTCAGATTCGTCAGATTGAAAATTCGTAAGACGGTGCATGAATGGTGACTGCTTTTAAGAAAGGTATTCAATTATAAGTGATAGTATTAAAGTTTTCACTTCTGCCGGCACTCCCGGAGTGCAATCCGTGATTTTTTTGTTTGGTACTGACCTAGCAATAATTTCAATTCACATTCACAACGTCGGGCGGGCTTTATAAGTTTCATTTTCATTCCATATCGTCGAGCTTCGTGGTGCAGTGGTTACTAAGCCAGCCTGCGACACGGGGGTCCCGGGTTCGGTCCTCGGTCAGGTCCTGATTGAAAACGATATTTTTCAGATTGACCTGGATCTTGGATATTTGTCTATAATAAGTATATATTATAAAATATAGTATCGTTGAGTTAGTATCCTGCGACACAAGTTCACAACTTACTGTGGGGCTGGCTCAATTTGTGTGATATGTCCCGATATATATACTGGTATTTGTTAGTATATTCCGAACTAACTTCACGTGAGTGACCCGTGGTGTATATATAATATATTGTGTTTGTCTTAGGTTACTTTCAATGATATATTTGATGGTACTCGCAATAATTATAAGTAACTAGTTTTTACCCGCGGTTTTGCCCGCCTATGTCCTTCTCAGTGCCCTAACCTATGTGTATGCAAAATTTCATGATTATCGGTTCAGTAGATAGAGCGTGAAAGCATAACAAACAAAGTCACTTTCACATTTATAATAGTAGTAAGGATAATTCTTGCGATATAATCACTTTGATGAGCTCCGTTGTACAGTGGTACGACATTGAGGGCTCCCGGGTTCGATTTCCAGTCAGGTCATGATAAAACCGATCTTTTTCAGATTGACCTGGGTCTTGGATGGTTTTTTATATAGAGAATCCTAATTAATATAATAAATGAGAAAGTCGCAACTTACTTTCAATCTTACACTCACAATTTCACAAGTTACTGTGGGGTTAACTCAATTTGTGTGATATATCCTTATTTATACATACATACATACTATCACGTCTTTATCCCTTGCGGGGTAGACAGAGGCCAAGGTCACTTACCTCTAACAAAAATTTGCAATTATTTCGGAAACGGAGCCCTAAATCGAAAAGTGGTAATATCAACCTCACAATATTTTTTAAAGACCTATTTAAAAATACCAACCACGATGGCTTTGTATAGAAAAAAAAAATACTCCCTCTATACTTGTATAGGTCCTACCATAAATAAAAAAAAAATTCTAGATTTTTTGTACCGCTTTTTTAGCATGATTAATAGACATACTCATACCAAATTACAGCTTTCTAGTACTTATAGTCTCTGAGTAAAACTGCGGACGGACAGACAGACAGACATGGCGAAAATATGTGGGTTCCTGGTTTACTACGGAGCCCTAAAAATGGAAAAATATATTGTACCATTAAATTCATATGATCCCATAAAGAATCATCAATCCGACCTAAAAGCTTGTGAATTTTGGTCAAAGATTGAGTTTGACCATTCAGCGAGGAAATGCCGCCACCATTCTGGGCACCCTGTCCGCTGACCGCAGCTTTGACTTGATTTTTAATATAGGTACCTAATGTATTAGATTTACGGAAGCTGGAGAGTCCGAAGAAATGGGGAGATTGAGGAACTGGTAAAGGAGCTGGTAAAGGAGCCAAATATAATTGGTGTAACTAAAGCGCTCCGCTTGCAATGGCTTGGGCATCTGGAAAGAATGAAGGAGGATCATGGCGTCAAGGCAGCATACTTGGGAAAAGTATCGGGTCGAAGACCAGTGGGCCGACCAAGATATCGCTGGAGCGATACAGTGCAGGTTGATCTGCGTGAGATGGAAGCGATCAGTTGGCAAGATATCGCAAAGAACCGAAAGTTGTGGCGTTCTCTCGTCTCGGAGGCCAAGATCCACTTCAGGTCGCTGAGCCAGCGGAGTAAGTAAGTAAGTAAGTATTAGATTTATTTTATAAATATTTAGTAGAGTTTAAGTTTAGTTTAGATTTATAAGTAGGTATCTCTTTGCCATTGCTCTCGAAATATAAAAAATATTATTTCGGAAAACTAGATAGTATATTGTCAGTAAACTGTATCTTATATGTAGTGGTGTTTGTACGTAAATTATAATCTATACTTATAAATTTTATAAAAAATGCTTTTAATCTATCTTTATATAATTAAAAATTGATTGTTTGTTTGCATTAAATAGGCCCGAAACTACAGATCCATATTCAAAATTCTTTCACATACAGAATGTTTATTTATCTGCGGGTGACATCCTAATCCTAACTAATATTATAAAAGCGAAAGTGGGTTTGTTTATTTGTTTATTTATTTGTTTGTTTGTTTATTTGCTACGCTTTCACGCCCAACCTACTGAACCGATCAACATGAAATTTTACTTACACATAGGTTAGGGTACTGAGAAGGACATAGGCCATAACACTTGGGCAAAATCGCGGGTAACAGCTAGTATGTTATATTTACGCGGACGAATTCGCGGTAAAACTGCTAGTAGCTAATTAAAATGGCATTATTGACCTGCTCGTAGCATTAATGCTTTAAAAATTATTTTATATTCACTTAATCCCGATCTACGGAACTGGGGGAACAAGAAAATAATTATTTAATTGGCCGTTTAGAAAACTTTGCAAAATGATAATGGGATCGTTATTTTGCAAGGAATTCTTAAATCTTTTTAGAAACAATTTCCTTTGATTGGTGTTTATCAAACTACTGTATTATAAATAAATAAATATAGAGGGACATCTCCAACAGGTTGAGCAAGCTCTAAAGTAAGTTGTGAACTTCTGTTATGGGATACTAACTGAATGATACCATACTTTGTACTAAAACACATACAGGGTAACTTCTGAACTACTAGTTTTCACGCAGGAGAACAAAGCTAAACTTAGCCATAAGTAAATTATTGAAGTCAACAAAAAAGATTAAGTTGTAAACATAAGTATGACAATAAGCGTTTAGATAAACCTATAAAATTAACGATTGAATCTTGAATCACCATATTACAACAAAATTTGTTTTACGGATATTGACATAACAATATACATTAATTACTTAATATGATTTTTCAAAGGGTTTGGCATGGTTTTGTTATTCAGTCGTGACGTTTGTATGTCTACGTTTTATTCATACAAAAAGACGACACTGATGGCTTTCTTGAATGCATCAACGTTGTTTTTGGGTTGAGATGCTTAAGACAAATAAAGATCTCGATAAAAGACTTCAAACTATTTTCAAAATGAAATCGGAAATGATGTGACCATTTCTATCTTTAAATAAACCATTTACTGATTTCCTATTGCTAAAATTTGCCGGAAAAATTTAACATTTTCCGTAAATTTTTATTCTTTTCCTAACAAACAATAATACCCAACACGATGGGTTTGTATAGAAAAAAAAATTACTCCCTATATAGGTGTAAGGGTGCTACGCTAAAAAAAAATTTTTTTTTTCAAGATTTTTTGTACCGCTTCTTTAGCATGATTAATATACATACTCATACCAAATTACAGCTTTCTAGTACTTACAGTCTCTGAGTAAAACCGCGGATGGACAGACAGACAGACAGACAGACATGGCGAAACTATAAGGGTTCCTAGTTTACTACGGAACCCCAAAAACCAACGGGTTGCACTCCGGGGGTGCTGGCAGAAGTGAAATCTTAAGTACGAGTACTATCACTATTTAATACCTTTCCTAACAGCAGTCACCATTCATGGATGTGCGTAGCACGCTGTACTGTAACACAAACAACGCACATACGCGCAAGCGCCCTGCGCCGTCTTACGGATTTTCAATCTGACGAATCTGTCGGTCACGTGACCTGTCGCGAGTTTAGCATTTTTCGCTATTTCAAAAAGTGCACAGCGTCGGTGAAGAAGTTTTCACTTCGAAAACTTGAAAAGCTATTGTTGTTTATCAATATGTATCTATTTAATTGATTTCGCCGGTCTACCTCGGCTTCACCTACTTTCTCACGTTCGTCCATAAATCCCCATTTGCCGGCCGGTGTACCATTAGTTTTCTAAAATTACATTACAAATTCTATCATTTACCAAAGGGCATTGGGTAAAAGTGGCCTGATTTTCAAAATTTGCGACCACCGTTCAAAGTTTACTCATTCGAAAGATCATATTAAGATGTTTATTTTCATCTATGGCCGTTTCTGTCTACAGTGTATCGGAGCCGAGATATCGGCATTCATAATTAAAAAATAAATTACAATAATGTCGTCTAGATAGACAAAACAGGATCTTTATTTTATTATTTTTTCGTGTAAATATTACTTGATTCTATGATTTATATTATTTATATATAAAATAAAAACAGTTACAGTGGGGTATGCGACATTCATAATTAATACAACAAACATTAATATATTATTTTTATTACGCAGAATTTGATGATATCCTACTTCAGGCACTCATGCATGTGTACTTATATATTTTTACGAAAAAATTGTTTCATATGGCATAAAATGACACGGAAGACATGATAAGTCTCACACACAGATTTTTTAAGCCATTCGAAGGTAACTGATATGTCAGATGTGGATTAGAGAATTTTCTATAACAAAAGACCGAGGGTGAATGTGATTCATAACTTTTAGTGCGTTAAGTAAACAAACAATGGGAAGTTCCTAGAAAGTTGAAAGGCCCGCTACCGGTCGCGTTCATCCAATCACAGCGCAGGGTTCATTTACCTGACTCGGTTAGGCTTTGAAAATCGAGCAGGGTGGAGTGGAGGGGTGAAGGAAAGAGGTGCAGGCGCAGGCAGGATTCACTTCCCGTTTAACCTTTGTGTTGAGTGTGTGCAAGTGCGTTATATACTTTTGATTACCACGACCTTTGCTTTGTTTTTGGACTCTCTCTTTATTATCTTATTTTGTGACCTGGCATTACTAACTGGACTAAGAGTTTGCTGTAGTGATTTGGACTTTAAAACAATATGGATGCAGATAGAGCATCGTGTGTTGGCTGCCATCGAAGTTTGAACCGCATTGGCGGCACTCGCAGGAGATCTATGGTGTTAACGGCTCAACTGATGGAGCAAAACCCATGTTTAATGGCATACTGCATTGAAGTTATTAACATTCTTGAGGTAAGTGATGACATTTCTTATATAATTATTAATTGTTTAACTTTCTTATTTACACTAATATTAAAAAACAGTTGGTTTGTTAAAACGTGATAAACTCAGGGACTGTTGTGTCAAACATTATTTCATGTAGGTACAATATCCCAGTGTCAATTATATTTTGTTTGAAGTACATATCTTAAAGCGATCTCACTCGTCACAAAGCCATTCCTAACTTATTGAAAACTGGCCACTGGTTATATTTTCCCCTTTACCTTGATTATCTTTTGAGTGTCAAAGAAGATTAGTACTTGTGTTTCTTCCGCTTGCTCCCAAACCGGCATAAATGCAATAAGATGCAGTACGTGCCACTTTTTTTAGTGATTACTATATGTTTGAGACTTGCTATATGTTCGTAAGTCAAGTAAAAGAGGAAATGATTTCATATTTACTAAAAAATAAATAATTAAATCAATTTACCCAGTTAGATTTATCTAGGTACTACGATGTGTTTTAATTATTTTTTACCTATATATGGAGCTAATACATATACAAATATATTGATTATGTTGGATTATATAGTGCAAAAATTAATATACCTAACAATGTTCCTTTGTTCTACCTGTTTAACTTATTGTTTATTTGACTCTCCTCACACCGCGTCACGGGATCTTGTAAGACGGACGTATTGCTTCTAAGTGAACGAATTTAGAATAAATATTTAAATATTTAATTAACAGCACATAAAGTATTTTATTTTAACCCCATGCCTCCTATAGGTTATGGGCCCAGTATAAAAAGGACATTTAGTAGTGCATAGTGAAAGTTAAGTGCATAGTGTTTATGTGATAAAAACAAAATTTGTGACAATGGAAAAAGTGAAAAGGAACATTAAGCCCTTTGATGGTGAAAAGTACAGTGTGTGGAAATTCAGGATTCGTACATTGCTTTCCGAATTAAACTTGATCAGTGTTATCGACGACGAAATTCCTGGAACGCGATCCGCTGAGTGGGATAAGAGTAATAGGGCTGCCAAAAGTATTTTGGTCGAATATTTGACGGACTCGTATCTAAGTTTCGTTGATGAAAGATTTGCGTTTATGACTGGCGCATACCATTTTGAAAAAGATAACTCTACAATCCAATTTCTATTAGATTCAGGAGCGTCTGACCATATAATCAATAGAGATGATATATTCACTTCCTTTGAATATTTAAATCCCCCAGTTAAAATCTCTATCGCTAAAAATAATCAATTTATTTCAGCAACTAAAAGGGGTAATGTAAATCTTATCAGTAATACAGGAGTTCAAGGAGTGCTGTCCAATGTGTTATTCTGCAGTGAGGTACCACACAATCTGTTATCGGTGACAAAAATGCAGCAAGCTGGGTTTACAGTAGTATTTGATGAGAAAGGCACACATATCACAAAAAATGGTAAAATCATCATGAAAGGTAAGACTTTGAATAATTTGGTCGCTTTAGAGTTTAAAATACCTGCAATTAACGGTGAGTCTCTTTCCCAAGCATGTCATGTTAATTCAAATAAATATGAACTATGGCATCAACGCTTAGAACATATAAGTAAAACTAAGTTCTTAGAGTTGAAACATAATAAAATGATTGAAGACATAGATGAAATAGAATCAGTTTCTCCTCACGATAAATTGTGCGTAGCATGTATAAATGGGAAGCAGACTCGCCTGCCTTTTAATAAAGTCAAAGACAAGAGTTATATAAAACGCCCTCTCTATATAGTGCATTCAGATGTTTGTGGGCCAATCACACCTCCATCAGTTGACAATAGAAACTATTTTGTGTTATTTGTTGATGATTTCACACATTATTGTGTGGTGTATCTGTTAACTTACAAATCTGAAGTGTTCTCTGCATTTAAAGACTATGTAGCTAAAAGTGAAGCAAAGTTCAATTTAAAAATAGTTAATTTTTACACTGATAACGGTGGTGAATATTTATCTACCGAGATGAAAAACTATTGTAAAGAAAAAGGTATAAGCTATCACTTAACAGTTCCTAGAACTCCACAGTTAAATGGTGTCGCAGAACGAATGGTTCGCACAATAACGGAAAAAGCTCGTGCTATGTTAGATGGTAGTAAAGTAGAAAAATATTTCTGGGGAAATGCAGTCTTAACTGCAGTTAATTTAATCAACATTACGCCTACAAGAGCTTTGAGTCAATCTAAAACACCATACGAGATGTGGCATGATAGGAAACCGAGTATTAAAAATCTCAGAGTGTTTGGTTCAACTGTGTATGTTCATAACAAAGCCAGTAAAAATAAATTTGACAACAGGTCATGGAATGGAATATTGGTAGGTTATGAACCCAATGGTTATAAAGTTTGGAACACAGAATGCGAAAAGTTTGAAACTGTAAGGGACGTTGTTATTGATGAGACTAATTTCATCGAATCCAGGCATATATTAAGACCTGAAGGGAGTAATAACAAATATTCCCAAGACGAAACTGATATTGTGAAATCAGTGTCTGATAAGTCTCATAATACAGGTCTGAAATCAGATATCTCTAAATCTGATGAAGAATGCAGTAGAAACAAAATTCGTAGAATCGGTAGTGAAATGCCGTGTGAACCTGAAAGTGAATCTGAGAGTAGTTTATCGAATGAAAATCAGGAAAAACCTGATGAATTGTTAAATTTGCGAAGGAGTGAAAGACTCAAAACTCGGTCACCAATATCATATAATGAAAATGAATATGATATATATAGCGCTTTATCAATCACAAGTAATGTACCTAAGTCATTAGAAGAAATAAAATCTCTAGATGATAGGGATCAATGGGAAAAGGCAGTCAGGGAAGAAATTAATTCTCTTGAAAAGAATAATACGTGGACTTTAGTACCTAAACCATGTAATAAAAATATCGTTGATTGTAAATGGATATTTACTATTAAAAATGACGGTTTCGGTAAACCTTCAAGATATAAGGCACGTCTTGTTGCTAGAGGTTTTACTCAAGAATATCTTACTGATTACAATGAAACATTTGCACCAGTTGCTAGGATAGCAAGCTTTCGATTTTTAATCAGCTTTGCAAATCAATACAATCTATTAATTCATCATATGGATGTAAAAACAGCATTTTTAAATGGTACACTGAAGGAAGAAATATATATGGAAATTCCTGAAGGTGTTACCTGTAAAGATAATTACGTATGCAAATTAAATAAAGCACTTTACGGTTTGAAACAAGCTGCCAGATGTTGGTATGAAACATTTGAACAGTCTCTCAAAGAAATAGGTTTTCAAAACTCTCCAGTTGATAGGTGTATATATGTGAAGGATAGGGGAGACATTACTAAAAACATTTACGTCATATTGTACGTTGATGATTTAGTAATAACGTGTGCAGATTTACAAATTATGAATAATTTTAAAACTTACTTAATGACAAAATTTGAAATGACCGACTTACAAGACATTAAATTATTCTTAGGCATTAAAGTAGAGAGATACAACGACAAAATTACTTTAGACCAAAGTGCTTACATAAAATCAGTTTTGCATAAATTTAACATGAGTGAGTGCAACCCTATTAGCACACCAACCGAGCTCAAGTTAAACTACGAAGCTCTTAACTCTGATAAGAAGTGTGACGCACCATGCCGTCACTTGATCGGTTGTTTAATGTATGTTATGCTTTGTACGCGTCCGGATTTAAGCGCTAGTGTGAATATTCTAAGCCGGTACACGAATAAGAATAACAAAGAATTGTGGTTGTGTTTAAAGCGAGTTTTAAGGTATATTAAAGGCACGATTGATTTGAAGTTAACATATACGAGAAATAATTATGAGAATATTCTATGTGGATATGTCGACTCTGATTGGGGTGGCCACGATTATAATGATAGGAAAAGCACAACTGGATATGTGTTTAAATTATTTGACCAGTGTACTATAACATGGTGTACAAAGAGACAAACATCGGTAGCGGCCTCATCTACTGAATCCGAGTATATGGCTTTGTATGAAGCTGTCAAGGAAGCATTATGGCTTAAGTCTCTGGCAAAAAGTATAAATTTAAACATAAATAAGCCCATTATTTTATATGAAGATAACAACGGCTGCATTAGCATAGCTAGTAATCCAACAAGTCACAAGAGATCGAAGCACATTGATATAAAATATCATTTCTCGAGAGAGCAGGTTGAGAAAAATGTAGTAAAGTTAAACTATATTTCCACAGGTGACCAGTTGGCAGATTTATTGACAAAACCGTTACCACCGGTGACTTTTATGAGATTGAGAAAAGAATTGGGTTTAGAATAAGTTTTAGTTTTTAAGTACAATTTCTTTAGATATAATGAAATGGTCTGGTCAGGTTTTTCTGGGTTTTTCCTGATCCATAGCAACAAATGTTGGACCATAATTATACAGTTCTCCCAGACCCCACTTGGAAGTACATATGTTCCGATCTGTCGTATTCATAAGTTGATGTTCAGTTATTTTGTAATGTTGAGCTGGAGGCCTACTCTCTCTGTTAACTTCGATGCACGAACTACGTATTTCTTTCGAATCTTATGTCAAAACGACACTTTTGACAACGAAAAATGCGAATCCGTTGCGTAATCATCAAAAACCCTACTCTAACGGACTTTTCGTCGTCTGATCTCTCGCTCTTTCCGTAGCTACTTGTCTCTTTCAAAGTGCCTACGAATTTGTTGCGGATTCGTTTCGAATCTTGTTCGTCGATCTATGATTGGTTAACTGCAACACTGACAGCGACTTTTACGAATTTTTGCATTTTTACCTTACTCTGAGCGCGCTTTTGACAACGAATTTAACGGACGAACGACCTCTATTCAAGGTCATTCCGACGTCAACTACCGAGGTGACGAATCCGTGACGGATTTCTAACGTATTGCTTTGTGAAGCATTTGAAATAATTAATTCATCAAAATATGTTACTTAAACTTTGGATTTTTTGTAATTTTGGCATAATTGTAAGTTGTAGCGTATGGAGGATTGCTAGATTTCTTACTTTTATTAAATTAAAATGATTAAATCTTTACTTATAAATGTATATACTTATCAATCGTAATATATCCTTTACGATAATGGCTTGTTAGCTGAATTCTGTGATCTGTCCCTATATATAATTATTATTGATCTGCGCTGGAAGAGAAGCAGCTGGTTCATTGCTTCTCTGCCACTGCCTGCTTGTGAGCGAATTTTGTACCATGAGTAAAAGAAAATTGTTGTTTTTTTTTTCAAGAAAGCCTCTTGTGCTCTTGAGTACATTGAGAGATTGAGTGATACAAATTATATGATCGGTACAAAATTATGCATTATCACTAGAAATGTTTGATAACAGCGCGGAACGGAATACTTTGCTTGCTTGCTTTTGAGAAATATGTGTCGTTCGAGCTTCCGGGGCCTGAGGTATAACGATATGTTTGTTTGTTTTTCATGTGTGTAAGTGGCCAACACTGGTGTCATTTTTCAAGCTGCCTAAAGGCATCTGTCATAGCTTAACGACTGCTATCAATAATCACAGCCGGGACCAACGACTCAACGTGCCTTTCGAAGCAGGGAGGAGCTCGAGATACTTTTATGGCATGTTAGTTTATATTATTGTATGCAGATAAATGATTTAGCAAATATCGATGGTCGGCTGCATGCCAAACGCTAACACACATTGGGTATGCGAGATAGGCGAGATGTAAGCTTGTATTATCTACCGTTGCAATTATCATTGAAACACCGTAAAACTTTCTTCTAGTATATTTATTGATGTATAGGTATTATTATCCTTTAGATCTTCGTGAGTTATTACGATGAAAATGTGCTTGTTACCGGAAATCTTGAAATCAATAACCTAGGTAGATCTTGTTTTCGTTTTTCTTTTTGCAGAATTATAAAATCTGTAAGAAAAGGCAATTTTTTAATACATATCTACTAAACCGATAATCATGAAATTATGCATACATATATAGGTTAGGGTACTGAAAAGGACATAGGCTATATATCACGCGGGCGAAAGCTGGTAAATATATTATACATGTATATATTGGTCTTTAGTTATTAAAATAATATCTCCACTGATTATCAAAATCAGGCCAAACTATCACTACTTCACGAAGGGAGTATTATACCTATATCCCATACTTATTATATACATATAAATTCGGTAGCTTACCCTTTGCAAATGATTATTATATATGAATATTAGAGTCTCGTCTTGTCGTGGCCAATAAAGGGCTGTTAATAGCTGTACAAGTAACCATTGTGGTCGTCTTCTTGGCGAGTTGAAATATTTTCTTTAGATGTCTTATTAGTCAATATTTGGACACGCTAAGCACCCTTCCGTTGACCTCATTGAGATATTCAAGTGTGCAAGTAGTGCACGACAAAAGCTAAGCCATGGATTAGCACCACGATCACAAAGTTTGTCTCTGGAGGAACCCCACCTAGCTCGGTGTTCTTCGCATCTCCCGTGCGAGCATGCTCATAAGGTTCTTGTATATTCTCCAGCCAAGCAAAATTGTGGTAAAATTGTAACAACTGGTAGGCAATCACGTAAGTAAAAATCAAAAATTGCATTCATTCCTTGCTATGAAATGTAAGCTTCACTGCTTTTCCGCTGTTTGCATATACTTTAAACACATTTTTAGTCTCCGAAATTCTGAATTATAAATAATCTACAAATTGTCACGTCACATCACGTTTTTTTGGTTAAGCCGACCATGACATCTGTGTGTTTCAGCCATGTGCCGATTTTAGATTAATTCAATGATGCTTAATAAATTGTAATTTAATATTTTTAAATTATAAATAACATGGAAATAATGTCTTTTCTCATAAAATAACGAAAATTCATTCATTTCCATAGTACTTAGCGGGAAAAGTTGATTCGATGAAAATTATCGACAGCATACACGAATTTTATCGCTATTTGTATACGTCACTGGTCACGGACGTTAAATTATCGTGATCTCTATGGATTCGAAGTTGCTTTGCGGAGATTCGTTTGCACCGGAGAGTAGGGTGTTTTGAACATATCGAAAGACGTATGTACCAAAAACTTTGTACGGCGGGCAGAGGTTCATAAAGTGCTGCTCCATGACAATTGTAGAAAAGGAAAATGTACATAACTCGAGTATTAAATATTCATTCTGCATTTGTTAAAGGTGAAGATTGGAGTTTAGAATACAGCCTTAAATATATGGGTGTATGTATGGATGCATCTCTGTGTATCTAAACATAAGTACATCATGAAATATTTAAATTTAAGCTAACATAGTATTTTGTAAAAGACTTTCCGGTTAAAAGTTAATCATTTATAACATATTTCATTATTACATGTTTAATTTTGCACACAAAATAAAATATAACGTAGTGTTTATTTTTGCCGCTCCAACTTGCCTCAGACCTCAGGAAATATAACACATAAAATACGTTATCTGAAAAAAATATTGCATGTCACCTTTCACCTTCATAGTCATTTCACCTTCTTACCAGCCGACTTTAATAAAAGAAGGTTAACAATTCAATAGGAACAAATGTATGTGATAATGTCAGAATTGTAGTTTGAGTATATATTAGTCTATAATAGATTTTAATATTTTGTGTAACATGTGTGCCAAAATTCTAAAGAGCATGTTTGTACGCGCATAAATAAAAAAATATTAGATGGTTATCATTTTATTTGGGTTCCGTTGTAAACTAGGAACCCTTATAGTTTCGCCATGTCTGTCTGTCCGTCCGCGGTTTTACTCAGAGACTTTAATACTAGTAAGCTGTAATTTGGTATGGGTTAAAAAAATTTTTTTAGCCTAGCTCCCATACAAGTAAAGAGGGAGTTATATTTTTTTATCTATACAAACCCATCGTGTGGGGTATTGTTAAATAGGTCTTTGAAAAATATTGTGAGGTTGAGAACACCATTTTTCGATTTAGAGATCCGTTTCCGAAATATTTGGTTTTGAAGTACAATTTTTTGTTAGAGGTAAGTGTCCCCCCTCTCTATCTGCTAAACGGTTATATATAGATACGTGAAAAAAATTACAGTAGTAGTGTTTATACTGAAGTTGTAAGGAAAACTATCAGAGCTGAGTACTAAGTGCAAACTAAAAAGTTATAGGTAATCAACTTCGTACAAAATGTACTCGAAAATGTAAAATTTCATACAATTTTCAATGTAAGATGTTTTTGGTCGTTAAACTGTGAGGTGCGAGTGTAAACTCAAAGTTGTCATTCGCAACTACGGAACCCTACACTTCGCGTGGCCCGACATGCACTTGGCCGGTTTTTTTTGTTGATCTTGTCCAAATTAGGGAAAGTGCAAGTTACTTTGAAATCAGTTCAGTAGTTTTTTTTTAGGATAGATAGTGTGTGGGTTCACGGTCGAGTTTTTTTTTTAAATAGTTACATAATATATTTACGCGCGAAAAACATTTCTTTCTTTCGAGTTTTTGATCTAGTCGGGTAAAAACGACATCACTTATAATTAATACCTTAAAAAAATTATAGTCTGTGGAAAAATATGACACTTTTTTTACTTTGTCATTGAAATGAATGTTTGTCAGGATCAATGGAGATATACCTACAAGGATAATATATTTTTAGTTTTCTGATATGTTTGAAAGGAAAATTATAATTTTTATCATCAAAACGAGCAGTACTATTTATTGAACGTTCCAAAAATATATATGGTATGACGAGGTATATACCATGTATAGTGAAACAAAAGGTTTTAGAAAAGGGCGCAACGTATATTTTATTCTTTTACACGTAATATTTATATGTAAATCTCTGACTAAAGACTTTTTTATTCTATTCCTGACGTATAAATACGAAATAAACAAGTTTTATCAAAGTAAATATGGTTCCTGTTCATTTGTGTTTTATTATTCTGTATCAATCAACAATTTTATAAGTATATATACGTAGACAATAGTTCTTTACTGTGATCAAAATAGAAATTGCTTAGCATTTTCTCGCATGGATCAAGGCAAATGCTATAAGTGGAAGTGAGACATCACTCTGGAATTGCCCTTCCTCCGTTGAGCATTATTATCTTCAGTAACGTGGAATAAATATGATGAAATTGTTTTGTCGTGAATTAAGATTCAAGCAGCCGAAGATAAATCTCGATGGCGTGCAATTGGGGAGGCCTATGTCCAGCAGTGGATGAGTATAGGCTGATGATTATGATAAATTAAGATTCAATATGGATTAACCTCAAATGCGAGTACCTATACCTCTCAGAGCAATAACTTATACCTACTTGTGCTATGAGGTTAACTTACAGAAAGCTTCCACTAATGTAATTGGTCAATAATTTCAACCTTTTTTTTCTAATTTTGGCAAAGGACTAAGTTAAGATTTCTTGATTTATGATTTTAATAAATTATTAGCAGGTAATTATTTTTATTTTATTTCTAACTAGACCAGAAAAATATTATTTGACTCATCATAGTATTATTTTATTAAGTTTCATTCTGAATAATGAAATAAAAGCATTCTAGTCATTTTATCGATAAATATCAACAATTTACGTCTTTCCTAGGTAAGAACTTCACTATTATCGTAGACTTTTGAAGACTATGGATCCGTCCACGATTCGAACGATAAATTCGTCATTGACCTTTCGAGGTCCTCGTCTGAAATACGAACTACGTCGCGTGTCAACTTAGAGTAGGCCTCCTGTATACCAGATACTGGATTGTAAACTTGCGATGAGCTAGAAGTTAGGGATTAATTTTTGAGGGGGCGTGTTGGATTATATAGTGCAAAAATTAATATACCTAACAATGTTCCTTTGTTCTACCTGTTTAACTTATTGTTTATTTGACTCTCCTCACACCGCGTCACGGGATCTTGTAAGACGGACGTATTGCTTCTAAGTGAACGAATTTAGAATAAATATTTAAATATTTAATTAACAGCACATAAAGTATTTTATTTTAACCCCATGCCTCCTATAGATTAAGCCTATATTTTGTATTTTACAGTTTGGTGGCGATGAACGGATATGTCGACCATGCTTTTTTCGAGCTCAGCGCTATGTCTCAAGAGATCAACAAGCAGAAGTTGCACCAGACCTACTTGAACAACATGCAGATGATCAAGTATTAGAGCATGATTCATCGCAAGGAGGCAATACAGAGGAATCTGAATCAGATCTTATTATTAATGAAAATATGCGAGACCAACAAGTGCAAGTTAGTAGACCGCAAACGATTGAAGTTCCTGGATATTCCAGAGCACCACTTAATACACAGTTATGTATTTTTGCTGATTGCACCAACACCAATCTTCAACGAATTCATGTTGACATAAGAACCACAATTCTTCAAAATAAAGGATTTTACCTTCCACGGGGTACACGTGTATGTAGAGAGCATTCAAATTCAGGGTTTCAAGATATTGAAACAAGAACACGTCGTGTAATTGCAAGTTTCTCGTCGAAGCAAGTGAAAGACATGATGGATATTTTAAGAAATCGTAGTAATTTTTTAGATTTTGAGAGACTTTCTTCCATTAATAATGGAGTCTTTCATTATTACATTGGTTTCTCTAAGGAAAACTTTATGCGAATTCTTGAAGCAACCCCAAGTATCACACAACATCACAAAAAGGCTAAAACAGCCCTTGCAACAGTTCTTGCAAAACTTCACACCGGTGAATCAAATCAACGACTTTCTAGCGTATTCAAAATGACAAGAAAAACTTTTGAAAAAATAATGCGAGAAGTGAGACAAGAATTAATGACAGAGTTTGTGCCACAGAATTTAGGCTATGATCATATTACAAGAGAAGAAGTCATATCACGTTGTCTGACTATCCCAAATGTATTATTTGGAAATCCAAATGCTCCTCTGAGTGAACGTAGAGCCATAATTATATTAGACGGGACTTATATATATTTACAAAAAAGCAGCAACTATTACTTTCAAAGAAAATCCTATAGTCTGCACAAGTTTCGTCATTTACTAAAACCCTTTTTAGTAGTATGCCCTGATGGTCATATAGTTGATATTTATGGTTTATATGAAGCTACTACTTCAGATGCTCGTATTTTGTCTGAGATTATGAGTAGTGAAACTGATACATTTCATTGGTATTTTCGTGAAAATGATGTACTCATTTTAGATAGAGGCTTCAGAGATTGCATTGATGAAGTGGAGTCATATGGATACAAAACGTACATGCCAGCCTCCAAAGACGTAAATGAAAGTCAGTTAAGTGTGCGACAAGCAAATGATTCTAGGAAAGTTACTATTTGCCGTTGGGTTGTAGAAACAGTAAATGGCAGATTAAAAAATCAGTTTCGCCAATTACGTCACCAATACTTTAATGTAGCTGCAAGGCATCTTTTCGACGAGATAAAAATTGCTGCGGCATTATTAAATGCTTTTGGCAAACCCCTAACCGACCACCGCTTGGTGAACGAAATCGTAAACAAAATAATTCAATGTGATGGTGACAGAAACAGGTTAAGTGAATATGTTATAGAAAATAATCTCAATCGTAGATGGGCTCGTTTTCAGTCTATTGATGCGGCTTTATTAGATTTTAATGATTTCCCAATATTAAGTATGGACGAGCTTATTATATATGCGTTGGGAACGTATCAAATTCTCCAAGCCCGCAGTTATTACGGGGAGCATGTAAAAAATGGTTCGTATATAATTGAAATATATAAGGAGCCCCACATAGAAGATTTTAGAGAGCAGAATTTGGATTGTCGGAATCCATGGCTACTTAGAGGAAAAATTCAATCAAGACACGTGACAAGCAGAATTTATTATGTTTATATTTTATTAGAAAGGGAACTAGAAGGAAGCAGCGCAATATTGGGCCATTATTGCTCATGTGTTGTCGGAAAACGGACTCTAGGCTGTTGCTCGCATGTAATGTCCATTATATGGTATTTGGGATGGGGTAGATACCAAGATAATCTATCTCCCCCAGCTCAGTTTTTAGACACAATAATACGACATGATCAAGAAAATGAAGTTTACGATGAACCGGAAAATAACTAAATTGTATAAATCGGAAAATAACTAATCTTGTAAACTAATAATAATGTAATATATTCATATTGATATTGTATGTGCCTATAATAAATGATTTGTTTGTGTGTATCTGTTGCATTTTATTTATCACTAGCAGTCCGCCCCGGCTTCGCTCGTGGTACCTACATAGCCTATTTCACTCCGGGATAATGTAGCTTTCGAATGGTGAAAGAATTTTTTAAATCAGTTCAGTCGTTTCTGAGATTACCCATTACAAACAAACAAACAAATCTTTCCTCTTTATAATATTAGTCTAGATTCCTATCCATAACGACATACTATACGCTTTAATCAAATCATTTTTGTTAAAAAATATTACATCTATATAGACGACTTACTTATTATTTGTCTTATTTTGATATTTGATATTTCGGCTCCGATATAGTTTACATCAATAATGTTTTGTATATTGTTATTCTCAACTATAAGGCTAATTAAAAATACTAGTTATATTAGTGGTCGCTGAAAAAAAAAATCATGCCAAGGCTCATACAAAATTACCCAAACCCCTTTACGTTAGATTTTACATGTAGATCACTAAAAATGCATTGGTTATTGGGGACTATTTCAGTAATGCGAAACAAACATGCGAATTTTTTTTTTTTGTATAATGAAGTAGGTATAATATTTTATTGTATTTTTTTAAATTTATAGTTTAGTTAGTAATTTATGTTATGAAACATCCTAATTATTATATCTCGTAGTTGTTTTGATTCATATAGTTCTTTCACTTTTATTTCTTTTTGAAATGATTTTATTACGTTTCAGTTTTAAATGAAAGTTTAGTTTTGATCTAACCAATCAATGATCACTACCGTCTTTAATTCATAACTTGTTATAAAATGTTTATGTATACTCATTATGAAGTTCATTTTTTTATAGTATTACATCCAGGTCTTTCGCCGTGTGGTTCCCGGCAGAGAAGAATAGGACCACTCCAACTCTTCCCGTGGACGTCGCAGAAGGCGACTTAGGAAATACAAGCTAAACATAGCTTACAAACATCAAATAGACCTCTCTAACCCGTCTAGCCAGCGTGGAGAGTGTAGGCAAAATCCTCTGACTGCTCTGCCTAATATATGGCAGTACAGAGAGAGTCATACTCCTGCAGTGAAGATTAAAAAAGAACTGATGATGATATCATCCAGGTCTTACACAGGTCCATTTTCTTGATTTCCATTTCTTAAAGAGAGTATTCATTGCGTAAAGTCGGTTTTCTCCAGATAGCTCAATAAGCTCCCTCTATTTTCGCTTTCACAGGCCAAATTTACCGACGTTCTACTGCATTTGAATTCATTGGCAATAATTGAACCCTTTAACATACTCATGCAAAAGATATTTTATGACATAATAAAACTGAAATCAACAACTAAAAAAAAGTTTAAAAATTACAAGAAAACAATTCAAGTATCAAATTATTGCACGACTGATAAGCGTTACTCGGTACTGAGTAGCAGGTTACAATAACAACCTACCTAATGTTTTGAGGATTGCCGAAATTACAACGCTCGGCGTAATTTTCAAATATTATTTATTTTTCAGATTGTTTTGATCATTTGGTTTTATTAGTATCTTTGCAGTAACGGTTCCCACTAAAGCTTCTAATGTATTTTTAGAGGTTTTCAAAGATACGAAAATTGTGAATACCTATTAATCTGTGTAAAATTAGTCTTAAATAAGTATAAAGCATGGATATAGTCTATATTACATTTTTTGCCAATGAATTCAATTACATCCTGTATTATGGCATTCTAATCTTCTAATCCTATAATAATTATGTTACGTAATAATTCTAATAAGTACATTATGATGTAAGTACCGCGAACTGGATGTTATAGTTGAGGTGGTTAAAGGAATGAGGCTAAGCCGAGTGCTTACAATAAATAGGTGACTATGATATCCAGCTTACTGAGTACTAGCTACATATAATTTTTTTTAATACATATGCGCCCATCATAATAAACTGACCAATTGTGATTAGTGTCAAGAAGCCGTGTCATTTAATAACAACATGACTATTCAGGTTTTGATGTCATAAGGAACGTATTAAAAGCAAATGTACTGAAAAATATTTTTTCTCAAACATGCTCGGAAATGCATGTAGTAAAAAAAGAAACGGAGTTGTTAATTCTTGGCTCTATTACTTTGCCAGCCTTGGCTAGGAAAGTAAGTATGAAAATTCATTCCTGGCCGCTGCTCAAAACTTTTTATTTTATCTATGTTACTCAAATTATGTCACTTGCCATACAGCCAATTGCTACTACCACATTTAAAAAATGCATTTAATAGACAACAATTTATTAAAATATTGTTATGCAATCAAACTAAAATGCTTAATTTTCATTGCGAGAGAAAAATGCAATAAGCTACGATCTATTACATTATTTTGCGTAAAATATAACTAGGCTGTATGAGCTTTGTTTCCTTTGCACTTATTGACAATTGAAAATTACAAAAGAAAAAACGCAGGAATGCTTATATCTTCAATAAACCACGTAGTGAATATCTCTTTGCAAAAAACATTGTTATTCGGAATAAAATCGTTCAAAATGAGTTCCAGTGATGAAAGCGACACGGCAATTGGTTGTAAGTACCCAATTAGCAAAAAGTATAAAATATATTAACACATGATACTGTGTACCTTAATGTTTAATTTCCTCACATTTATTAAGAAAAGCACTATACTATCCTCGGCGGGAAAGGGATTGCCGGACTCGTAACTATTGTCAAGTCCTCACTGACGCTCGGCCTTGAAAACTCTACTCGTCCGGCAATCCCTAACTTCCCGGCTTCTGCAGTAATCATGGATCTAAGAATAATCAGGATATGCCCTTGGAAAACGTAACACTGATGCACATTAAAAATCCATGCACCCGTATCGCAACACTAGCGCATGCACACATCTGCACTAAAAATTCCCTTTACTTTTTACAGCTTTTTCCCCAGTTTTCCCCGGCCGAAATGTCAAATGAGTACGAGTACGCAATTTTTTTTTTCATAGTGACTAGTACTTACCGCGAAGTTGCGTCTTTTAAACATACCCTTTAATATACTTTAAAAACCTATAATGCCGAGCTGTGTGAATGCAAAAAAAAAATCATCAAAAGGCACAAAAAGACGGATATTATCACTTATCACCAGTAAGTTGTATTTTCTTGTTATTTTCAAGAATATGTAAGTATTTCACTCAACAAGAATATGCTAGTATTTCACTCAAACTCAATCTTTTCTTTGTTTATTTACACTGAAACAACACCACAGTACTGGTATGTACGAAGTCTAATGGTGATATTATTTATTATACGTAATTATTTTCAAAGTAAACTTGGTCAAATGATTTCGTTATTTTTGCCCCGCAAAGGTTAATTTACGCGCCAAGTTGGACTGTAGGTGTTGTCACAATAAGATTTCAATATTCCCATTTACCTTTTTCATGACTTAATTTTTTAAGGTTCCCCATTCGCAAAGTGAATTTTTAAAAAACAATAGATTGATATATATATTAACAATAATCAGGAAAAATAGAAATGCTGCATCATGGCTGCCATCAAAATATTCAGTATTTTCAATCACGTTTGTTTAAAACATTTCGGCGAAAATGATTTTTATAAAACAAAAAGAGTATTTCATCGTTTGAAAAAGTTGCTATGTCCAAAAAAAGGTAATTACTGATAAAAAAATTATCCGACATAGAAAAAAGAAGAAGTTGCAGTTGCGTGTTGTTGTTGTAGTTTTAATAATACTTCTTTTATACTAAAATTACTTTTTTGTTTAAAAAATGTTATAAATATTTCCATTTTTTTATACTTAAATGAAGTAAGAACTACTAGGCGTCAGTACCACTTACAATTTATTTACCCCATTTATTGGGTAATTTTTGCCATCATGGTCACCCCATGCTGCACACATGTAACGTTAGTTAGCGTCACTTTTGAAGTGTCTAATGCCGGGTCCATAGGATTCCTAGGTTCATGGCAGTATTGTACTATTTCTCAAACATGCTTGGAAATTCTAACATCATTTTGATAACCTTGTTTGGGATAAATCGCTATTGCTGTACACGTCAGCAAAGTATGTATGAAAATCCATATCTGTCGTGTTTTAGCGGCCGGCAAAGTTACTACGAAAACTAACCTATCGTGTAATTTAAAAATGGAGCAACGGCTTTGCTGCGTAATGTTCTAACTACGGAGGTTACAAATTCGTATTTCACATTTGACCTGGACAGTAAGAAAAAAAAATAAAAAATGCAACATTTTGGCGCGATAAATTTTACATATTATTGTTTATGAATATTTCTTAAAAAGTTATTAGAGTTTATAGTCAAATATATTATTTCATACTGGTCTAGAAGAAAAGAAAAATCATAGAATATACCAGCTGCTTCTCTTTCCACATAGTTCGTTAAAGCAGCCCGGGGGTGGGGGCGAAAATCTAAGGAAGAAGTAGAAGAACATGTTAATAGGTGATGCGGCTAGAAACCCATCACCATTTTAATTCAATTTTCTACTTACAAGCCCAATAATACGCTAAAAGTGGATTTTGGTGTCCGTTTCACCTGTAAGGGTAAACATGTGATAATATATACTTACGTCAGTTTGTCTATATATATACTATTTTCTTTTAATTTCCGCGCAATATTTGAGAAAAGTACTATACAAGCCTTGGCCGCAATCAGGCATTGTTGGACTTACGTATGTGTGCCTCCGCTCACATTCACACGTTCATCCATCAATGCCTCTATTGCCGGCCGGTGCAGTAATGTACTAAAAAATAATAAAAACTCACCCGAAGGTTCCGCAAGCAGTCGTACGCGAGCTGAAAGAAACAAAAAATCTGTAACAAAAGTAATATATAATCAAATTCATATTTTGCATGCAATAAAAGCTATTATATAACTTATAACATATCATGTCTCTATCCCTTGAGGGGTAGATAGAGCCCAAGGTCATAAAACCTTAAGGCCACGTTTAGTGTGTTAGTCTCTTTCATGCTCGTTTGGGAGAAAAGGAAAAACATAGAATATACTTGCTGCTTTTCTTCCCGTGCAGACCGTAAAAGGGATTGGACAAAAATCTAAGGAACCACGTTATAGGCGGTGCGGCTAGCAACCCATTTACTATTTTGATTCCGCTTTCTACCTAATCGCCCACTAACTTATTACATTTTATTATTATCATAGATTAGAGTAATTTAATGAACAATAACACAAAACATCCCGATTGCCTTTTTTGCCAGTTAACGTCCGCCATATTGATTTGTTGCTGACGATACATAGGTACCCTATGACACTGTAATTTTGCGCAAAGGACATTTTGCGACTAGGAGACCGATCCCGATCCCGATCCCGATCCCGATCCCGATCCCGATCCCGATCCCGATCCCGATCCCGATCCCGATCCCGATCCCGATCCCGATCCCGATCCCGATCCCGATCCCGATCCAACTTCAACCAAATCCAACTAATATTTTAGAAAAATAGAAGTATTGTAAATTTTTTTCTAGTTTTTATCAATACAAAGTATAAGCGGCAGCGAGTTGCAGTTTGCAGTTCTCCAACGCTTTCGAGCAACACGGCCTCCGTACTGGACGGAGGCCGTGTTGCTCGAAGTCTAACGCACATATCAGCTGTTTGTATATGTCACCGGAAAATCACAAATACCATAACGCACTAAATTTTAGCTTAGTGATCAATTTACAATGCCTGGCAGTAATTTTATAATTAACGATTTTGTCTTAAGTCAAATAATGGTACACTATCATACATAACATAATACATTGTTCCCTGATTGGTTGATGGCATTGGTTGCAAGCATTTGAAAAGTGTTTATTAATACAGTTAACAAACTGATCTGTTATTTTAATATTGTTAAGTATTTTAGATGTTTTTAGAGATAGATGCGAAAGTTCACGTTTGCTAAATAAGAAGGCAGCGAGTAACTAGGTAAAAGCACATGAGCCATTCAAACAATCAGCGTATACTCGTACCTCACCTTCGTCGAATAATTTTAACTGCAAGTGGCCATAAATTAATGAATTTACTAGAATACATACGTTAAATAATACACTTTAATTGTCGTTTATAATTTTCAGAAAATTGATCATCATTATCATCATCATCAGGTCTTTCTAGTCTCCACTGCAGGAGCACGACCCTCTCTGTACTACCAGAGCCATATACTAGCCTGAGTGGTCAGAGGATTTGGCCTTATTTTTCAATTCAAGTCGAAATTTATCAATTTACGATTCTTGTTATTTACCGGTGACATAACTATACTCTATAAATTTCTAGTCCCCCTAATACAGAGTTACATTACCTCAACGTTATAATTTAAGAACCTTTGTGGTCCAGTGGTTAAGGCGTTTGCTTTACTGACCCAGGGGTCGTGGGTTCGATTCCCACGGGAAGCATACTTTGTTAAGTTGTTTCCAGTTTGGTTAGGACATTGCAGGCATAAATCACCTGATTATCTGATAAGAAAGATGATTCCGTGCTTCGGAAGGCACGTTAAGACGGAAGGACGCCGTTGGTCCCGGCTGCCATCTGGTAGTCGTTAAAGGAACCACGTCAGAGGCCGAGAGGCGGTTCCGAAGAACTCTGACACCAGGGCAAAGACAATATAATACTAACGTATAGACTGCCCACCTCATACAAAAATATTGTACCAAATTAAGGTTGCGAAAAGCAGGCGAATGTATGGCGCAGGAGAGTTGCTTGCTACTCGATACTAGATGGCGGTAATCTGCGTTAGCCTTTAACTTACTAAATATACGGTGTCATTTTAAAATATTATGCCTAAAATATTGTTTTGATTTTTAATAAGATATATTTTGTGAATCATGTTTTTATATTTTCATAATACGGTAGACACAATGTTGTGTAGTTTCGAGTGCACCATCTATGCGAGTCTCTGAGAACAAATCGTACGATTAAGGCGTTGAGACCACATGACCAGGGTGAGCATGGTCGACTGACCATGTCACCTACTCGAAATGATGATGATGAACGTTACAATATAAAATCTGTGTTAGTGTTAAAAAAAAATCTAGGTCTGGAGGTTTAAGTACTTAAGGAAGACCTAGGTGCAGACAGAGTGGGCCGCTAGTACCTTTGCATAACTCTCAAAAAACATGTCTAAGTTCTAAGAACTAAGTAGGCGTCATTTACCCACGTTGAGTACTTGATTACACTTTTATATAATAAATTTATATTTCTAATAAAATATTTTTATAAAATACGTCTGAGATCTAAGTAGACGTCTTTTACCCACGTTGTATATGTCGCAGTCATCTGGTTGAATCTGCTATTTGATTGAATGACTAGCGCCTTCATTGAATGACCACGTTTAATGGAAAGACTAGGCCGAACGTTAATTGAACAAGCGTCGCTCAACGTCCAACTAGTTAGCGGATTGTAACATAGCCCTTTGAACAGAGCGGATATAAAATCAGTCAGATGATTCAAATTTAGTTCATTTTTTTCCCACTGCAGCGCTGATAGTCACCAAAACAAATCAAACAGCTCGCACAGATGGCACGGTGTTGATATTACTTTTGATTAAATTTACTTCTAAGTGCGTTATTTGTAATAAAATAGTATGACATCATGGATTTACCTATTATTACGCCACCGCTGGCTACTTTAAAAACTAAGAAAAATTTGCAAAAATATGAGATTAAATAAAGCTTTGGAAATCATGCTACCACCAAATATTACAAAGTCGGCTAAGATTCAACGACTTTACTAAATGACGTTTATTCAGTCAAGATGTTGAACGTTACATTCAACGACTTGACAAATCAAAAATCAACGATGACGAGTTGTCCTTTAGTCATTCAATTAAACATGGGCATTCAATGAACACGCCAGTCATTCAATCAAATAGCAGATTCAACCAGATGACTGCGACATAAACATCATTACATTTTTATATCATAATTTAACATTTCAATTCGAATATTTCAATAAAATACTATTATTTGCACTTTTTTGTTTTCTTATGCATATGAATCGATCTTTATAGAAAGTAAATAACTTTGTAAACATAATGCTTCCTCTACACAATCACCGATGATCGGTCATCATCGCCATGATTCACTGAACATTGCTGCGTTGAATAGAACACTCTCAAGAGCTTTGGTAAGATTAACAGCAATATACAGCGAATCATTGCGATGGTAAACCATCATTGGCGATTATGTAGAGAAGGCTTAACAGAGGAGTTTAACGCGGACGAAGTCGCGGGAAATTGCAAGTAAAAGTATAATATGATTTCAGAACTAAACAATTTGGCTTGTATTTCATCATCATTTTAAAAACGGGAAATTGTAAAACAAAATTTAAAGTATTATATTTAAATTTATTATATTATTTCACAAAATTAAAAGGATAATCTTTACTGCTATCTCAATAATATCTTCAAATTAACCATCGACAATCGCATCTTCCATAGACTGTCCGTCACTATACAAGACGCTAATACCTGCTACATCCTAAATATAATGCCTGACAAATATTAAGTTGAATGAAGCCTCAAAGGCTTCGTTACCATATACGGAGGGTTTTCTGAGATGCTCACCACCAGATGGCGGTACTGAGGCTTGGATTGGTAAAGGTTGGATAATATTTGCCAAGTAGCAACTAAATAACACACTGTGGCCCAATGATAGCTTACCGGACCCCACGTCCTAGTGCTGCCCCCGCTTATTTTAGAACACCCTCATTAACTACCTTCACACTAATTCAATTTATGCAACTTACGTGTATAAACCACACATGAAATAATAAGTTTTTTCACTGTACTTAATTAAAAGGCTTACATCATCGGAACTAGCGACACAAGTGATTTAATTCTTATACTACGAAAAAAGAACAAATTGAAAAAATCTACGTAAGTACTTTTCCTTAGTAAATTATTTGTAGAATTTTTGTAGAACTTTTCATCAATATCATCATTTTCTCAGTGAGATTAATAATCGCGAATTACGGAGTTCTGCCTCCCTCCTTCTCGCTGTCCCTCCTCGAGTCTCCAATTTCTATTCCCATTCCTTTACTGCTAAGGCTGTTAGCTTGTGGAATGCTTTGCCGCATGATATTCGCAAGGCCCAAAGTATATTGTCATTTAAAAATCTGGTAACGTCTCATTATCTGTCCTTAATTTAAAATTAATGCTTTCTTCTTTTTTCTTTTTTTTTTCTTTTTACTTTTATTAATTGTCATTGCTCTCATATTTGTTATGTATATATGTGTATTTAAGTAAATTATATATATTTATTTATTCATTTTTTTGTATAGTATATATTTATAGGTAGGTTTATGTAGTTGTTGTAATATTGATAGTCTTTCTTATATAATTATAGGTATTTTGAATAAGCTGCACCACACTCTATGGTTTTGTTTTTATTCTTTCTCCTACCCTAAGGTATGAGGTTGGCTGGAAGAAATTGCATATTGCGATAAGTCCGCCTTTGTATCCATTATTTGTATATTTTAGCCTTTTGTTTCTTTTATTTTAATAATTGTTATAATGGTGCAATAAAGTGTATATTCATTCATTCATTCATCATTTCAGATAGTTCTCTTGATTTACCAAATGCAAAATAATGAAAAGCAATACAAACAATACTACAAGTAATTTAGTAGTGAAGTACTTACGTAGATTTTTTCAATTTGATTAGAAATAAAACCAGGAGTGCTATTTTTGAACGTGTGACTCACTAAAGCGCAAGTCGTGCACGACTACAAGTCACACTCGTCTTCCAAGTCACGAGATACCAATTTGCCATATTTTTGAAACCATCGCTTGAACTGTAGTGCTGCCAATCTTCAACGAAAAAAATTTCATTTCTTCTTATTTCACGCAGAATTTTCTTTTTAATTTTTAACGTTATTAAGGAGTTTTAAAATGTTTAAGAAGTGTAGCGTCAAACGGAACGAAAAATTATGACAGATGAACTTCAAATGACAGGAAGTGACTTTGACATAAAAGCGTTCGTCGCCTGCGGAAACCGCTCAACCGCTCGTTGCAATCACTCGTCAACGCATGATTAAAAAATGCGGCCTTTTAGAAACACTCGCGTCAATCACTCGTTTAGTGAGTCACGCGTTCAAAAATGTGCTATTTTTGAACGCGTGACTCACTAAACGAGTGGGGTGGCGCTAGTTGGATGTACTAAGCGCCCTAACGAGAAATACTTATTTTGAAGCGAATATTAACACAAAGAAAAAATTCTCGAAGCCTTCAACCCACGCCTTGTTGAAGACATGAGGGAGGTACCTACATGAAGAAAATAATAAGCTACATAAGTGTAGAAAAAAAGAAAACAACAGAAAAATCCGAGCAAATTTTTATTCATATAAGCTTCTTTTACAAAATGTTTATTGATTTGAGCCCACTCATGCCTCAAGTAGCTAGGAAGATATTATTCTTTTTAAAATATTGAAAAATGAAGTCGTAAATTCATTCGTAAGATATTGAATTCAAGAAGTCTTAGTGATTCTAAGTAGGTTCTGCGATTCAACCCACACAGACAGACCAATTAAATATGAGCTTCAATACAATATTTATTATAACTCGACAAGAAAACTATCAATTAGTAAGTTGCGTTGCTTAAAAAACCCCGTACTTTCGTTTTTGACATTTTACATCTGCAATACTAATTTTTTACCGACTTCCAAAAAAGGAGTAAGTTATCAATTCGTCGTAATCTTTTTTTTTTATGTATGTTCCCCGATTTCTCGAAGACGCTTAGACCGATTCAAGAAATTCTTTTTTGTTCGATAGGTAATACTTTACAGATTAAATTTTTATCGAAATGTGTCGAGCACTTATTGAAAAAATTCACAAAAACCAAAATATTTTTTACACGAATGCCATTCGGATTACACTTATTTCCATTTTATTCTTTTTTTTTAATTCTTATATATAGATATATATATATATATATATATATATATTAAAACAAATTGATAGGGTTGAAGACGGTTTTTTAGTTTTTTGTAAAAATATCTTAAGTTATTGCTGTTACATAGCCTATGACAATCCTGCTTCTTTACCGGCTATGAATCTAATGATCTACACTTTATAACCTAATAGGTCGAGCCGTTTAGGCTGTAGCAGGCAACAACGGAGCAGACATACTTACACACATATATTTATTATACAGCGTGTAAATTGACCCTGGACTCAGACTGTCACTATGAACAACTTTTTCTATTGGACCAATGCTTGGAACTCAAAAAAAGGTTAAGAAGAGAAATATATTCCGAAATCTCATAGAAATTGGACTAGCTAGCTGATTGATGAATTTGAATGGAAGGCCGAATATCTACTTTAATATGAGAATATAAAAATTTTGATTTTTTAAAATTTTCCCACTTTCGAAAATAAATAAATATATATGGACAAATCACACCGATTGAGATAGCCCCAAAGTTAGTTCGAGACTTGTGTTATGGGATTCTAACTCAACTATACTATATTTTATAGCAAATACATATATAGATGAACATCCAAGACCCAGGTAAATCTGAAGAAGATAATTTTTCATCTTGACCTGACTGGGGATCGAACCCGGGACATCCGTGTCGCAGGATAGCGTGTTAACCGCTGCGCCACGGAGCTCGTCTACGTAGTATAATAGGAAAAGTTTTTCATATTGATGGGCTGAGTCACCCCTATAAAGATCGGACAGGGTTCTGTTATATTCACAACTAGTAATTTTCTCGCGACTTCAACACGAAAATTATAGCCTATGCCACCCGCAGATTAATAAGTTTTCTAAAGGTAAAAGAATTTTGAAAATCGGTCAATTAGTTTCGGAGTCCATTCAATGCAAACAAACAAGCAAACAACCAAATCTTTCTTCTTATAATATTAGTATAGAAGTATTATATATAAATTTGTTTGGAAGAAAAGTAATAAGGAAATAATTAACCGAGCTAATTAGCGTTAAGAAGTCACATTAGCTCGTTGCCATTAATATAAAGAAAAAGTAACCTGTGTTGCCAGGGTGTTGCCAGGCGTCCGGATAAAGCTGGACACAGTTAGGCTTTTTGGTTGCATGTCCGGCCGAATCAATCGGAGTGCGGCCTGTCCGTCTTTGGTTAGGCTTTGTTAGGTTATATGCTTGATTAATTTGATCAAAACAGTGTAACTATGGTCAGGGATGTCATCCTCAACTGCCTGTCACCTCCTCCTCAAACCACCCAGCCTCCCGAGCTTACTTTACTATTTACTACTACTTTACATCTGAGCTCACAAACTAGTCAAGTTTGTGAGCAAAAAGCTGGTCGCGGTGTCGAATGAACAGACGGCTGGTAACTATCTTATCCTAAGAATAAGCATTGCCATTCAACGTGACAATGCTGCCAGTCTTTTGGGCAAATTACCGCAGGGCAATGACCTGCGGGACATTTTCTATTTATAGCACTTCCACGCTGGTCTGGAAGAAAAGAAAAAACGTAGAATGTACCAGCTGCTTCTCTTCCCGCGCAGATCGTAAAAGCCGATTGAGGGAATGGGTTTGAGGAATCATGTCAATAGGCGATGCGGCTTGCAACCCATCACTATTTTGATTCCGTTCTTCACCTACAAGCCCACCAACGTGCTAAAAAACGTGGCCTTTAGGTTTTATAGACCTGGAATCTGTCTACCCCGCATGGGAAAAAGACGTGATAGTATGTAGGTATGTATGTCAGCTATATTTTATTTATACGTAATTTTATTTTAAAGGTAGGTTTAATTGTTAGTTATTAGTTGATGTAAGTTAGTTTTAATTATTGTATCCGTTGAAACGATTCATAAATGTCTGAGCAAGTAATAACCTTTATCCCGTTCCCTAATACTTAGGCTGACTAACTCCTACGCTACCCACTCTTCAAAAACGATTTTAATGAGCAGCAGCGTTGGAACCGATATAAGTCAAACAAACTGCGCACACCAACCCGTCTGCCAAGTGTGGTAAGTATGACAAAGCCTCCTATAGATTTTTTGGGGAGGAGTATGTCATCATCATCATCATCATCAGATCTTTCTAGTCTCCACTGCTGAAGCACGACCCTCTCTGTACTACCAAAGCCATTTACTAGCCTGAGTAGTCAGAGGATTTGGCCTACACTCTCCACGCTGGCCAGAAGGGTTGGAGAGGTCTCTTTGATGTTAATAAGCTTTATTTAGCTTGTGATTCCTTAGTCGCCTTTTACGACATCCACAGGATGACTTGGAGTGGTCCTATTCTACTCTGCCGGGAACCACACGGCTATCTACTCTGCCGGGAACCACACGGCTAGGCGGGAGGAGTATGTCCAGCATTGGATTTCATTTGGCTGGGATGATGATGAGATTGACCATGTTCTATACGAAACTATTTGAAAGTTAAGTATCGTTTAAAATATGAATTTGAACCCAGTCCTAACGGACAAAAGACGTCGCTTTAATGTTGATAACTTTTCAAAAAGAAGAGTGGTTTTAAGTATACGATGCTTTAGTTTATTAGATAAAGTAGTTTAAAAATAACAGACGAATAAAAAATAATCTTTATTTCATATTAGATATAAATGTATTGACATTCAATAAAATAATTAATTAATGATTGAAGAAGAGGATCTTCATGGTCTTCTCCACCCCCACTGCGTCGCAGAATCTTCCATCGCAACACTCCCACATCGCCACCTTCCGTCTTCCAGCCTCCCTCAACTCCTCTGAACATCCTGGTAACATTGATTTTTATCCAACACACACGTTTTATGCGCACTATTTCACAAACAAAACTCTTCAAGGAGATTAATTCTTTGTTCCCACCTCCCCCTACTCCCCTGACACATCCTGGCAACATTGATTTTCATCCCACACCCACTTTTTTGCGCACAATATCACAAACAAACTCTTCAAGTAGATTAATTCTAACAATAAAAACCCGAGCGTCTTATTGACCGTTTACGTCCGCCATTTTAACTTTTTGCTAACGTTACATATCTAATGGCACCTCACACTTAAAATTGGTGAAGTTTTACCCTAAAATACAATTTATTTGGTGTTATATTCACAATGATTTCACGAAAATTAACTCAATTTAACTATATACCTTTTTGTTACAGTAATTAAATATTTTTCTGACAAAGAAGTGTTACAGACATTTTTTCAATTGCTTGTCGATCGACGGTGACCGACGCCGCTTTTATAGACTTGAAACTGCTAAATGACGTAAAAATAATTAGATATTCTTTTTTCAAAATGAGCACCTCCTATATTTTAAGTTTTCATTTCCTATTGGCTACTTTCACTAATCAAAAGTTTCATTTCACTCACCTGTTGTTCGTTGGAAACATTCAACGAATACGAGCGCGTGAAACTTTGTGAAACTTTAGTTTATGGTCAAGGTTAACTTCCAGACTAAGCTCCAATGGGAAAGCGCTGCGCGCGCACTGTAACTTTGTACAATTCCCAGAGCTTTGAGCTGGTTTTGAGAGAACAAAGAAAATTTTTTTTTTAAATCTGTGCCTTTTGAGGGATCAAAAGAATTGCTAAGAAACTCCAATCTTGGAGTGATTCTAAACTTCTGGTAAAATTTTAATCTTGGATTTAGACTCCTCAATATAATTTTGAAAGGCAAAAAAAAACTTTAAAATAAAAAGAAACGTTTCTCGCGTTATATGTTTTGACATTATAAAATTTATATTAGAAATTTTCGATTGATTTTCGAATTATCATTTCATCAGCATCATCTCACCCGTAAGACTTCCACTGCTGGGAATAAGCGGGGGGTTAAAATGACGGTTAGCAACCAGCTTCCAACACCTATTTGCAACCACCTCATAGGCCATCGATTTTTTGCGCCCGCCCACTACCTTTTCCAAGAGCTAAGCCATTAAACTATGTTTTAAAGATTAGTAAAAAGTACTTACACTACAACAGTGCCAAACACAACACGGAGTGACGATAATTGAACACAAGAAACAAAAATTTTTTGAGAAGGTGTTTACGGCCATCATTGTTAGAAGTTTATTGAAAACTAATATTTAGAATAATTAATTATAATTTTTATTTATTTTATTAATTAGACGCGGCGACAAAACGAATTATTTATTGTCTCTATATTTTTGACAATATTGAGAAAGCGAGAATGTAGATATTTATTTACCACTAGCAAGTAACACGATTTCGACCATGTTGAGCCACCGTCACTGTAAGAGTGAGGAAAGCTAGGTCCTGGGGGAGAGCTTTTGTTGGACAACCTTGAATGTAATGAACATGCGCATCGGATGCAATTCCAGGTCCGGCCTGGGATCTTGCAGCCTTGACCTGTCCTTTTATGACGGACATGCCGATGCAGGTAGTGCAGTTTCAAAAATTAATTAGGTGCAAATAAACTATTTGTTTTTAAAAATTCTTTCTTTCTGCAATTTGCAGGGATATTCTTATAATTAAGTTAGTTTTTATAAATAAGTTACTTACGATATTAATATTTTTTTACTTTAAAAAAATTATTGTGTAAATGCCTAGTTTTTTAACTTTAATTTCCGTAGCCGAAATATTGAAAACCATAGGTCCCAATAATTAACTTAGTTTTTATTAGTAACTTGCAATATTACCTATTATTTTTTACTTTTAAGAATAATTATGTTTTTTATAAATATGATTTCTGTAGCCGAAATATTAAATAAAGAATCAGAAGTCGGATTATTCTAGAACTCGAGAAAAGAAATAATAAATTTTCAGAAAAAATATTAAGGCTTGTTCACATAAAATTTGAGAACGCCAAATCATAAAAATAAGTTCTCCAATTATTTACCAGGAAGAAACACACTACGTAAAGAATTATTATATTACTATTAATTAAGTAAAAAACGAGGATACTTCGTTAAAAAAACTAATTAGTTTATGAAACAATCAAGCGATTATTTTTTAGTATAATTATAATTTTTGTCTTTTGTTTTAAAATAATAATTAATTCATATATTAATAATTTTACACTTATAAATAAAACATTCCGTTAATATTTACAAGAAATAAGAATTAATTCGAAAGAATATTTAAGAATTAACATAAAAAAACGAGAAAATTAAATTAAATTATCACAAATTTTTCCGAACGTGTAAATTAGGAAAAAACTAAATTACAAAATAAAAACTGGATACTCACAACGAACAAAGCGGAGCACATGGCCAACTCGTAGCAACACGCGAAATAAATTCAAAGAGGCGGTTACGGAGCGAGCACGACCTCCTGCGGGCGGCGACTGACGAGGAATGAAGCCTCCCACCTACGTCGGCTAGCGTTGGCGATGCACCCTGGCTACGCTCCAGCCCGGGCGGACCATCTCTTCTATTTTTAAAACCTTCGCTCATGAAAAATGTGCGCAGCAAAGCCTTCAAAGCCCTGCTTATATGTTATGGACTTTTATTTTCTTTTAGTGTACGAGTACATTTTAGTGTACTGTACAGTGTGCATTTTTAAAGTGAGGTGCAGTTCGCACCTTACTTTGCTATAAGTACATACATATTATCACGTCTTTATCCCATGCGAGGTAGACAGGGCCCAAGTGATAGGACCGAAAGGCCACATTTAGCGTGTAAGTTTGCGTAAAGATGGAAAGCGGAATAAAATAATTCGCATCGCCTATCTTATGATTACTTAGATTTTTGCTCAATTCCTTGACTGGCTTTTACGGTCTGCGCGGGAAGAAAAACAGCTGGCATTTACTATGTTTTTCCTTTTCGTCCAAACCAGCATGGAAGGAATATACAAGTAAATTACTTACATATTCTTTTTAAATTAAGGAATATATGACGCAGGTTCAAAACATGCGCGCGTGGAATTTTTTCCCAGACTTGTTTTATAATACTAGCATTGTGTGGGTATAAAAACTTTCATAGAAATTAAAGTATTGACGTCAACATTAATTGATCTGCGTTGCGACCATGGGTATACCTTTGATTATATAAAACAGGGTGTACATAGCAAAAAAGGGGTCTTTATGCAGAAAGGAAGTGCCAAGAGTGTACCCTCGTTTACATATTTTTCTTTGATTTGTGATAATTATAATTGTATTTAATACAAAAAATTCTAAAACTTTGTGTTTTGTTGTTGTATTATGTGGAACTTTGTTTTCAAATGCATGTCATGTTAGTGTCACAATCTGGCTCATTGCCTATGTATATAATCTGTATTGTGTTTATTTATTTATTTAATATTGGGTCCTTACCTATGAAATTGGCGTTTTTTTTCCGCTTGCCATTTTGTTCCTAATGACAATAATTTTCAGCTTAACACATTTTTTTTTTATTTAAACTTGAAAGAAGCTTATATTATAAACAAAAAAAAATTAATGCATGCAGAATATGCATTAATTTTTTTTTGTGTATTTAATTATTGGAAAAGTACTCGTTTCAGGTTGGTCCGTTTTAATCAAAAAGGTAGTCGTATTTCCATTATTTTTTTTAAATTTTTTAAAAATGTTAGTTTGTCTAAAATAGGCTTTATGTTGTCCGTAACTACATGCAAAATTTCACTTTTGTTGAAAAAGGACCTAATATATAACTTGTCATCAATAATTTGTTACGAAAGCTAATATTCACCAAATGATATTGAAATATCTTAATACATATATACATACTATCGCATCCTTTTTCCTTGCAGGGTGGACAGAGCCCAAGTCTTTAAAACCTTAAGGCCACGTTTAGCATGTTGGTGGGCTTGTAGATGGAAAATGGAATCAAAATAGTGAAAGGTTGCTAGCCACATCACCTTTTGCCATGAAATTGAAATTTTATCGGTTTTTATTTTAAATTAACATGACAGTAAAGTGTTTAGAAAAAATATGGTTAAAACGACTCTAAAATTAAAACTAATAAGCTAACCACCTAAAATTACGGTCTTAAAAGAACAAAAGTTAGAAATAAAACATTCCAGAAACAAAATATTAAAAATCATGCTGCGTAGCATTCTGTAGCTCTACACCATAACGGCTCGTAGCACGTTCTCTCAGATAACCGTAGAGCCTCTACGAACTTTGAACTTGTGTCTTGTAGTTTGAGCAAAACAGTAAAATATAAAACTATAGGCTAAATTCATAGACTAAATATGCTCTCGTGTTCTTCCTTTACGTAGCAGAAAGTGGGATTTAAATAAATATACAGGCAATACAGCTGTGAACTTGTGGCGTGGGATACTAACTCAACAGTACAATATTTTATGATAGATACTTGAAGAGTTAAACATCCAAGACCCAGGCCAGTATGAAAAATATCCATCATGGCCTGACTGGGGATAAAGGGACCGATTTTCAGGATAAAAACAATATATAATAATAAATAAATAAATAAAATATATATATATAACTTAGTTGAAAAATTGGTTGAATGAAAGATGTTTTTACAATGTAAGAGAAATCTAAAATTTTATAAAATATTTACGCAATGATACTGTCAATACATGTTGTTTTAAATAATTATTTTTATGTAATATTATATGTTTATTATATGAATTATGTTAAATGACGTAGATTTTATACTTTTAAAATTGTTTGCACGCCTGTAAACAGGCTAAATACTTAGTCTCATCATTTTTAAATGCAAAAAGCTGAGATTGATTGATTGATCCCGGATGGTCCCAAGTTCGTACCCCGGTCAGGTCAAGATGGAAAATGATCTTTTTCAGATAGACCTGGGTCTTGGATGTTTATCTTTATATGTATTTGTAATAAAATATACTATAGTTGAGTTAGAATGCAATAACACAAGTCTCGAACTTACTTTGGGGCTAGCCCAATCGGTGTGAATTTTCCTTATATATTTATTTATTTATTGATTGCTTAAAATTCTCTCACCCAGCCTTTGTGCCTCAGAACCTGTCCACCCCGTTTACAATGAAGACGTGATTATAATGTAATTAATCTGTATACGATATTTAAAAACCTTATTCCTAGCCATTATTAAAATAGTAAAATTCAAGTTACGTAGCATTTTGTAGCGCTACGCCGTAGCCGCTCGTAGCACGTTCACTCGAATGATCGTAGAGCCACTACGGCCTTATCCAGTGACAATCAAACTATTTTTTTACTTTATCATATGTGTATGCGTAAGTGTATGGAAGGTGTTTAGTATGATTGTATGCCTGTCTGTCGCACTATAGCTCTAAAACAAATCTACTAATTTGCATGATATATTTTATTTATTTATTTGTAAACAGATTTTCTTTATATTTAAATTGGTCCACCTATTAAGTATATAGGAATTTTGTGTCAGTTTATGTACGTTATGTTAATTTCTTTTGAAATTTATGAAAAACATATGGGTATAGGCCGGAACATAACCAGCAATTTAGTGATGCATTTTTTTTTACTTATTTGGATTTTTTTTAACAGAAAGCAATATTTTTACGATTCCGAAAATAGATGTTTTTATGACAGTAAGTTTAGTTTTTGAATTATTTCTTATTACAAGTGAAATATGCAGTAATATTTTATGTAGGGATGGCTTATAGTAATTCTTAGACTTTTAAATCCGTTATTTCTATATTACTTTTTAATAATACTAAATATTCAGCCCTCAACAAATCAACTCTCGACATACCCTTAAAGGGGTAACTCAGCCCGTCAATGATGTACAACTATTCCTACAAGATCAATGCTGGTAAAATACTTTACTAGTGTTTCGTCATATTTTGTGTTCAACACATTTGTAGTAGTAACAAGTATACAATTAATTAATATATATATATTTCTATTTTTTTAAAATAAAATATTTTACATTGACCGGTAATTTTATTGCTCTACTAGCAGTTAGCCCTTCACACGTGGTCCATATAATATTTTTTAACCGACTTCAAAAAAGGAGGATGTTCTCAATTCGTCAAGTTTTTTTTGTATGTATGTTACGCGATCACTCAGTCAGTTATGGATCGATTTAGTGATTCTTTTTTTGTTCGATAGGTAATGCTTCAGAGGTGGTCGTATAACATTTTTGTTGTAATGTATTGAGTACTTGTTGAAAAAATTAGCAAAAATACAAAAAAAAACTTCAATAATACAAATTGATGAGAACATTACTTCTCTATTTGGACTAATCTTCAAAGATCCTATATTTTTTTTATAGAAATGTATCCAGTGCTTTAAGAAAAAATCAACAAAAACAAAAAAAAAATTGTACATGTATGCCGTTTGGTTTAATTTTTTAGCGAATCAAGACACGTTGATGACGACATTGTTCCTCTATTTTGATTGAAGTACCACACCCATCATCATCATCATCAGGTCTTTTTAAGTCTCCTCTGCAGGAGCACGACCCTCTCTGTACTACCACAGCCATAAATTAGCCAGAACAGTCAGAGGATTTGGCCTACACTCTCCACGCTGGCCAGACGGGTTGGAGAGGTCTCTTCGATGTTGATAAGCTTTGTTTAGCTTGTGTTCCCTAAGTCCCCTTCTACGACATCCACGGGAAGACTTGGAGTGGTCCTATTCTATTCTGCCGGGAACCACACGGCTGACTACCACACCCACTAAAACCTAATTTTTAGTTCCAGTTACATTTACGTATAGGGTTGATGTCGGTTCTACTTTTTTGTTAAAAATAATTATTATCTGTAAGGAAAATCCTCGTTCTTCCAAGGAATATTCTTAAACAAGGAATTAGCGAAATCGGTTCAGGTGCTCGCGTGATTTCCGCTTAGCAACAAATTCGGCGAATCATTTTTATATTATAGAAGATTACACCTTAACTTCAATCGATGTTTGTTTTTCGTGTGTTTAAGTGGCCAATACTAGTGTCACATTTTCAGGCTGTCTAAAGGCATCTGACATAGCTTAACGACTGCCATCAACGATGACAGCTGGGATCAACGGCTTAACGTGCCTTCCAAAGCACGAAGGAGCTCGGAAAATTTACTGCCACTTGCTGTCACCCATCTAAGTGGGAACTGCGCCTAGGGTTGCTTTACATGCGGAAGCGATTATAATGCTTACATCCACTAGGCCATCGGGCTGTTCCACTTAAATCAATACATCGCATCCTTTCAAAATAAATCCAATGCATTTTAAAAACGTTTGCAACGTGACAGCCATAGCGTATCACGTTTCAAGTCATTAAAATGATTGATAATGCCGTGTCGTAGGTGGGACCTCCCTCCTCGATAATAAAGGCTTTAGTGCTATGCAAAAGACTCAGTATGAATAAGTAAATCACTATGGTGCCACGTCTATCATGCTTGAAATCAGTTGTTTGTTTGTTGTTTGTTTGTTTGTTTTTCGTATGTGTAAGTGGCTAACACTGGTGTCAGATTTTTCAAGCTGCCTTAAGGCATCTGACATAGCTTAACGACTGCCATCAACGATGACAGCCGGGACCAACGGTTTAACGTGCCTTCCGAAGCACGGAGGAGCTCGAGATATTTCTTGCGGTCACCCATCCAAGTGGGGACTGCACCAGGGGTTGCTTAGCATACGTAAGCGCTCATAGAGCTCATACCCACTGGACCATCGGGCTCCTTGAAATCAGTAAAGGAATATGTTTTACTTTTAATTTGTGTGACAAGCTTTGTATAGTAAAGTGTTTCATCATTATCATCAGGTCTTTTTAGTCTCCACTGCAGGAGCACGACCCTCTTTGTACTACCAGACAATGCCAGAGAAGTCAGAGGTTTTACCTTACACTCTCCACGCTGGTCAGTCGGTCAGAAAGGCCTTGTTGATGTTTGTAAGCTTTGTTTTTTTTACACAAATTGAGCCAGCCCCACAGTAAGTTGTAAACTTGTGTCGCAGGATACTAACTCAACGATACTATATTTTATAATATATACTTATATAGATAAACATCCAAGACCCAGATCAATATGAAAAGTTCTTTTTTCATTTTGAACTAACAGAGGATCAAAGCCGGGACCCCCGTGTCGCAGGCTAGCGTGTTGATCGCTGCGCCACGGAGCTCGACAAAATACTTTGTTTAGCTTGTGTTTCCTAAGTCGCTTCTACGACATATATTGGAAGACTTGGAGATGTCGTATTCTACTCTGCCGGGCACCACACGGTTCAACTCAAAGTAACGTGCTTGCCAAGAAAAACCGGCCAAGTGCGTGTCGGGCCACGCGCAGTTTAGGGTTCCGTAGTTGCGAATGACAACTTTGAGTTCACACTGTTTACACTCGCACCTCACAGTTTAACGACCAAAAACATCTAACAATAAAGATTGTATGAAATTTAACATTTTCCAGTACATTTTATAAGTTGGTTGCTTATTACTTTTTAGTTTGCACTTAGTACCCAGCTCTGATAGTTTTCCTTTCAACTTCAGTATATATACTACTGCTATAATTTTTTTCACGTATCCATATATAACCGTTTAGCAGATAAAGGGGGGAACACGCACCTCTAACAAAAATTTGCCATGATTAATATACATACCCATACCAAATTACAGCTTTCTAGTACTTATATACCGGAGTAAAACCGCGGAGGGACAGACAGACAGACAGATATGGCGAAACTATAAGGGTTCCTAGTTTACTACGGAACCCTAAAAAATCGAGAGAGTACATACACGATGTGTTAATCTTTCTAATTTTAAAAGGGCCATGCTACTTCCAACTTCATCATCAGATCCGATCAAAGTATGCTTCCCGTGGGAATCGAACCCACGACCCCCGGGTCAACAAGGCAAATGCCTTAACCACTGGACCACGGAGGCTGTTTCCGTCGATCGTATTTTATGATCTGCGTGGAAGAAAACCTGATATATTCTACATTTCTTTTTACTCCCAGCACAACATAAATGAAATGTATTTATTTTTTATACATATAAATTAACAAGTGGATTGAAAAACTGCACCTACGCGCAACCTCCAGACAGGCTTATGTATCAACAAGGGCAAATAAAATTGCATTGCTATTCCAGCAATTTATTTCGATAATTTAGTTATTAGTATGAAAGGGATCTAACGAACTAGTAAGCAGGTTGAAGTAAACAAATTTACTTTTCAATGGAAAATTGTGCTTGTTTATAAGCTTCAAGCAACACGGCCTCCGTACCGGAAGTTTATAAGGCTTAAAATAATCTGTGGGAATTGAAACATCAAATTCAGTACCTTGGTGTCTTAGATTATATAAAACCTAGAAAGACTCTTTTAACTTAAAAGCGTAGAAAAAACTAGTGGCCAACTCTTAGTCGGTCACGCACACACAAAGCTACCAATTTGACGGATTTTCAGGGCATAAATTGACAGGACGCGTGTGATTACACAAAGCTGTCACGCACACCAGCATTGAAAAATTGGCCTGTTTTTTAATCATTGAAATGAAGGCATGACGGAGTCTAGAGAGTATATATAGTCAAAGTTTGGTGTACTATCAAAGTATTGAACTTGATACATTGCGATGTATCGTATATTTAGATATACTCATCTTTATTTTGCATTTGGAAAATTTATGAGTACTACTCATTAGTTTTGACAGTAGTGAGCATAATGATTTTAAAATGATGAAAAGCTGAACCAAAAATACCACTACGGAAGTACTGAATTAGATTTTTACAATTTCAACAATAAGAGAATCTAATGATGGGTAGTAGTTTCACTGATGTAAACCTTTTAAAGATCTTGTTTCTCTTACAGTACCAGGCAATTTTCTTCATCATCATCATCATCATCATCATCATCAGGTCTTTGGTAGTCTCCACTGCATGAGCACAACCCTCTCTGTACTACCAGAGCCATATATTAGCCAGGGCAGTCAGAGGATTTGGCCTACACTCTCCACGCTGGCCAGACGGCTTGAAGAGGTCTCTTTGATGTTTACAGCTTTGTTTAGCTTGTGTTTCCTTAGTCGACTTCTACGACATCCACGGGAAGATTTGGAGTGGTCCTATTCTACTCTGCCGGGAACCACACGGCATTTTCTTCATTGTATTATTATTGCTCTGATAGTATAGAGAGGGTCGTGCTCCTGCAATGGAGACTAAAAAGACCTAATAATGATGATGATCATTTTTGCTATTTATTATTACATATTTAATCTTATGATTTAGAAGTAAAAGATAAATAATAAAACTGCCTCCGTGGTCCAGTGGTTAAGGCGTTCGCCTTGTTGACCCGGGGGTCGTGGGTTCGATTCCCACGTGAAGCATACTTTGTTAAGTTGTTTCCAGTTTGGTTAGGACATTGCAGGCATGAATCACCTGATTGTCTGACAAGAAAGATGATTCCGTGCTTCGTAAGGCACGTTAAGCCGGTGGTCCCGGCTGCCATCTGGTAGTCGTTAAAGGAACCACGTCAGAGGCCGAGAGGCGGTTCCGCAGAACTCTGACACCAGGGTGTGCATGGTCGACTGACCGTGTCACCTATACGAAATGATGATGATGATGATAAAAATGATATGAAGAAACGGGCAGCTAGTGCTGATATGGTTGGTAACAGGAATCTTTGGAGAGAGTTGACCTACAGAGCCGACCCCAAATAGGGAAAAGGCAAGGAAGAAGAAGAAAAAGATTTAGAAGTGAAATAAATAAAATTATGAGTTTTTAGTTTGCTAATATCTAGGCTTCTTAATGTTATCAGCCAATAACAGACATTATTAAATTATGTAACAACACATAAGCTACTGACCGACATATTTCAACCTCATGCAGAGGTCGTCCTTAGGGCAAATATGAATCGAGACGCACGCACATTGCACTGATTGTAGATAGAAACGAGTGCGCGTGTTATATTTTAGTAACAGCGTTTATCAATTGATACCGTTATAATGCTTTTTTGTAACACTAGTTGAACAGCCTGTCAAAGTCACATTTATTCGACATTGCGTGTTTTGATCGTCTTTCTCGAGGAATATAGATTTATTTATTTAATATTGATTGAACAGCTGCAAAAATAAATAAATATATACGGACATATCACACAGATTGAGCTAGCCCCAAAGTAAGTTCTTAATAAGACTTGTGTTATGGGATACTAACTCAACGATACTATATTTTATAACAAATACATATATAGATAAACATCCAAGACCCAGGTCAATCTGAAAAAGATCGTTTTTCATCTTGACCTGACCGGGGATCGAACCCGGGACCATCCGTGTCACAGGCCGGCGTGTTGACCGCTGCGCCACGGAGCTCGTTAAAAATATAAGCACAAAGGTTGGACTTAAAGCCTTATGGCATATAGAAGTTCATAACGGGACCAATTTGAAAGTTTATAGTGTGCCTAGTGCGACGTAGTGCATTATAATATGAAAAAAAAAAACTTAAAACTTCTAAGCATTAAGTTTAATTTGATGCTAAGAAGTACAAGTTTCTGTTAAAGGCATTATTGCCTACTTCGAGTTCACACTGTTCACGTACTCACGTTAATTATAGGTATCGATGAGTAGTTATCTACTCATACTAATATACTACTCTACTAATATTTTGAGATGAAATATTTGACTGCTTTGTTGAATTGAAAAGAATTAAATTACTGGATCGATTTCAAAAATTTCTACACCTATACAAAGCTAATTTATTTCCGGTTGGCAAAGGCCTGAAGAAGATCGACTACCTGTAAATTTTCATACAAAAAGCGATAACGCTTCCCACTGATTAAACATCCAATTTCAATATTTTTTTACACATTATTGGGAAATTGGAAAAGTAGGGTTGTACGTTATGACCATCTAATTAAAATTCCATATTTTTTACTTAAAAAATACCCATGGCATTTTAATTTATTTAAATTAATCTAAACCGAATCAATTAAAAAACGGTTAGCCCTAGATTAAGGTGTGTTTCTCATTTCGTAAAGGTTTAGGGGGGTGGAAGAGTTATCGCTTTTTGTATGAAAATTACAGGTAGTGCGAGTAGAGGGTACAAATAAAAAGAATCCTATCCTAACTAATATTATAAATGCGAAAGTGAGTTTGTTTGTTTGTTTGTTACGCTTTCACGCCCTATCTACTCAACCGATCATCATGTAATTTTGCATACACATAGATTAGGGTACTGAGAAGGACATAGGCTATATATCACGCGGGTAACGGCTAGTAGTGAAATAATAGAAAGAATAGTGTATTGTAGCTATAAAGCATAAACAGATGATAATGGTTTTAATAACTATCAATTTTACTTCGCCCACGTAGATTATACCCTATGTCACCCTCACATATATAAGCTTTCTTTATATCGGTCTACACGTCTCGAAGCCTATTCAATGCAAACAAAGAACCAAATCCTTTTTCTCTATTGTAATATTTAAGAAGTAAGTATAGATAATGCTCCTGTCCTGAAAAAATATATGAAAATATTTCGTGACCCTCGATTTAGTCGTTTAAGTGTGAAAATGGGGTGTGCTTTGGAATAGCTTAGCATGAATTTTGATATTTTGCGAATCAGAATAGTTAGAACTCACTTTTTTCTTTATAAAGACACCATTTTTAAAACGCGGAGTCAGGCCATTTTCAAATTAGTTATAAGCTCTTTAACTTTGTTAAATGGTTTTTAAATAGCATTACAATGCTCGTTAGGTATATTATTGAAATTGAAAATATATGACGAAAAAGAACTCACCATAGGTAGGATTAACTAGTCTTTAACTTTCACAATTTACATACAAAATGACCAAAACTGTGACCAACTACTTATTTGGTCACAGAATGACAGTTTGTTAGGTTTTACTTGTGACTAAAATAGAGCAAGCGAGCGTTACTGGGATTTCGCCATAAGTTGAGGAACCTATAGCGAAACCCCAGTATGAAAATTATAATTTCATCTACTCCATTCAAAAATCATATTATTTAAAAGAGCAACACAAGTTCTCTAAGATCCAATCCTCAGAAATAAAAATCATGCTAAGCTATTCTAAAGCTCACCGTGAAAGTGTATCAATCAGACTCACATCCGTACCTATAATATACGTAAAGATTGATTCCGAATACAGCTTTATGAATTCCAGTGACCTGCATCCCTATTAACCTGTTGGTAGCAACTAGGGGTGCGTCAGGGGGCATGCCACCCTGTCTGCCTCCCGCCGTCACCTCCATTGCGGGTTGTAGTTCGGATTAGACTAAACCACGATTTACGCGACTGTCTAAAAGGAGTGTAATGATTTCAAGCATATTTTTTACAGAACTGCCTAAAAAATATAGACATACATATTCTCACATCTTTATACCTTGCGGGGTTTGTCTACCCCACAAGCCCTTGCTCATAAAACCCGAAAGTCACGTTAAGCGTGTTAGTAGTGGAGCCCGATGACCTAGTGGGTGTAAGCACTATAAGCGCTTCCACATGTTAAGCAACCCCGAGCGCAGTCCCTACTTGGATGGGTGACCGCAAGTGGCATAAAAATTATCTTGAGCTCCTCCGTGTTTCGGAAGGCACGTTAAGCCGTTGGTCCCGGTTGTCATCGTTGATAGCAGTCGTTAAGCTATGTCAGATGCCTTATGGCAGCTTGAAAAATCTGACATTAGTGTTGGCCACTTACACACACGAAAAACAAACAAACAAGCGTGTTAGTGAGCGTTAAGGTGGAAAGTGGAATCAAAATAGTTATGGATTGCTAGCCGCATCACCTATTGACGTGATTCCTTAAATTTCTGCCCAATCCCTGGACCGGCTTTTACCACTTTTTATTTTTAGAGTTAATGTATACAGGCTCACGTGCAAAACGTTAGTAAACAAGTAGGAGTTGATAGCTCACATCATAAACAACAACGTTTGTTTTACAACATGTGTCAATTTGATGAATTTTACTTTAAAATAATCAGATTATATATAATATAGATAAATAAACAGATTGATTTTAATGTTATGTGTGCAATAAATAAAGAAGTTTTATAGAACTAACATTTACTGAAGAATTTTTTATCATATTTTTTAAGATACGACTTTAAAATAAAAAAAATGATAATTTAATTATTTGGTTGAATATTAACAGACAGGCGCATCACGCTCATTAATGTCGCGCCAACCTTTCATGCTAAGAAATATAGTTGTATAAATGTGACATCAAGGTAAAAAAACTTAAAACGTTATATTTATCTATTTTTTGTATTAAGTTTTGTCCAAAATAGTGAAGCAAATGTTAAATAAATTTAAAAGAGACAAATCATGCAAATCTAGCCCCAAAGTAAGTTGTGAACATGTGTTGTATAGGATACCAACTCAACGATACTTTATTTTACAATAGATACTTATATAGATTAACATCCAAGACCCAGATAAATCTAAAAAAGACAGATTGCCATCATGACTTGGCCGGGGATCGAACCTTTGTGGAGAAACGATTGCACCACAAAGGTAATCAAATGTTGTTTATCATGATGTTAGCTATTTACTCCTGCGAGGTAACTGGTTTTTGCATGTAACCCTGAATCATCATCATCAACAGGTCTTTGTTAGTCTCCACTGCAAGAGCACGACCCTCTCTGTACTACCAGAGCCATGTATTAGCCAGGGCAGTCAGAGGATTTGGCCTATATTTGTATATGTGAGTTTATTTATTATATGTTTTTAAAAGCTTTGCTTAGCTTGGGTTCCCTAAGTCGCCGTCTACACCACCCACGGGAAGACTTAAAGTGGTCCTATATAAAAATGCACGGGTTCAAACGTCTACTACCCATCTTATGAAGCATTACAAATACGTTTGAAATTTTCTCTTTCAAAATCATAAATTATCTAATTTTCCACGTAGGTTGAAACATTCGTGGGTTGAGAAATATCTGAATAGCAAGTTGAATATTTAAAATGATTCTATTATGTACCTAATTTTCTTTTTACATAATTATCTTTAGGTTAAAAGTACCCTTGATCACTTTCCAACTCCATCATCAGACAGATCAGACATATATTTATAAGTACATAAAATTTCAGCCCAATCGGTTATCATAAATGCTTTATAATGAATTGAAAGTCTTGACATTCACTGACAAACTAACTTACTGAGCAAGTTAAATTATAGCTGTAATAATAAACACCAATTTTATATATCATCGTCATCATCATCAGGTTATTCTTAGTCTCCTCTGCAGGAGCACGACACACACACTCTACGTGGCCAGACGGGTTGAAGAGGCTCTTTGGTGTTTATAAGCTTAGTTAAATATAGATGTAATTGCCTCCGTGGTCCAGTGGTTAAGGCGTTTGCCTTGTTGATCCGGGGGTCGTGGGTTCGATTCCCACGGGAAGCATACTTTGTTAAGTTGTTCCCAGTTTGGTTAGGACATTGCAGGCATGAATCAACTAATTGTCTGATAAAAAAGATGATTCCGTGCTTCGGAAGGCACGTTAAGCCGGTGGTCCCGGCTGCCATCTGATAGTCGTTAAAGGAACCACGTCACAGGCCGAGAGGCGGTTCCGAAGAACTTTGACACCAGGGTGTGCATAGTCGACTGACCGTGTCACCTACACGAAATGATGATGATGATGAATATAGATGTACATTGTACAAGTCACGCCAAACTTTTTTACAAATTGCATATTAGCTGCGAGCTGCGCTGTACGCGTCCCGCCTCTCCGCGCGGCCCGCTGAACCTAATATTGTGTACTGCGCATCGACTTGTGCGATGTTCTGACTCGCAATAAAGTTTGGTGCGGCCTTTGGATGTTAAGAGGTTTAAATGGAACTTAGAGAAGGAATATGGATGTTTTAAATAAATAATCGTGTCGTTTTCTTTAGGAAGAAGGGCAAACGAGATTGTTGAACTATGAAGATAATACGGTTTTATAATGATGATTTCAACATGTAAATTAAATAATTACATGTAAATATATTTTTAGTAAAGATTTTTTCTTGATTACCTACTAGCCCATTTTTCTCCCATCGCACAAGTATGTATTTATTTATGTAAGAATGTAAGAAAGTGTGTCTGTTCCATTATTGTCTTCTGCAGCCTAAACGGCTTGAACCTTCGAGCAACACGCCTTCCGTACCGGAAACATAAATTATGTGCGTCAGTAAAAAATCAATATGGCAGACGTAAAGTGTCAAAATAAGCACGATTTTAGCGTTTCCTACCTCAAACGGTAAAAAGGATTACTTCTTCTTCTGTTTTATAATATGGCTTCCACCGAGATTTCAGTGATTCTGCCAATGTCTAGTAAATTGAGATACTAAGTATCGGTGTTCAAATAAAATCAAATAAGTGAACGTAATTTAATTAAATTTAATAATAATGGCAAATTAAACGTAATTTGTAATAAAATAATGCAATATTTATACGACAAATAAAAACGAACAAAAACATATACATACATACTATCACGTCTTTTTCCCTTGCGGGGTAGACAGAGCCCAGGTTAGTTAAACCTTGAGGCCACGTTTAGCATGTTGGTGGGCTTGTAGATGAGAACGGAATCAAAATAGTGATGGGTTGCTAGCCGCATTGCCTATAGACATGATTCCTGCTGCCCTCGATCGGTTTTTACGATTTCCGCGGGAAGAGAAGCATCTGGTACATTCTACGTTTTTTATTTTTTTTCCAGACCAGCATGGAAGCAAAAACATATGGTTTACAAAATTATTGCACACACATATGCAATGTGTCAAAAATTATAACATTTTCATAAAAGCTACCGCCGGCCGGCTGTATACTTTTGTTTTCATAATGACGGGCTGAGTCACCCCTTTATGGATGTGACAGGATTTAATTAACATATTGTAAAATTAATTGGTAGACAGCTCGTCGATAATCGAATCTATTAAGCGAGGCAGACTGTTCTAGGAATGCATCGAGGGATTGATTGGGTTTGAAATTGCAGGGAATAATTTGCCGCCGTGTGGTTCCCGGCAGAGTAGAATAGCAACACTCCAAGTCTTTCCGTGGATGTCGTAGAAGGTGACTTAGGAAACACAAGCTAAACAAAGCTATGAAACATCAAAGAGATTTCTTCAATCCGTTTGGCCAGCGTGGAGAATGTATATATGTACCTAGCTACTGTAGCTAATTATATGGCTATGGTAGTAAAGAGAGGGTTGTGCTCTTGCAGTGGAGACTAAAAAAGACCTGATGATGATGATGATATAATTTGTTTTTTTTTTATTAATTTTAATTTAGTAGTTTTAATTATTATTATTTGTATCTCCTTTTGGTTCACGGGTGTTACCCCTGTCCTTTGAGAGGCTTGCTTGGGGATTCAGATCCAACTCGTAGAGGTATATATATATATATATAATAATTATTATATATTGTACGATAAAGATATAATTATTATTATATCTTTATCGTACTGAAATATTAAATCACAAATTATGCTTGAAACATTGACTAAATAAGATTTGAAATCCATAATCTGATCATTACATGAAAAGGTCTGAACTCCAAATGCTTGATATTTTTTGAGAAGTGTGTTTCTATTTATTAAATACTGGCAATTTTCCGTATGTTAATTATAGCTTTAGTCACCACCAATTAAATTAGCTTTGAATAAGTGAAAGAATTTTGAAAATCGGTCCCGTAGTTTCGGAGCCTATTCAATGTAGACAATCAAATATTGCCTCTTTATACTAAGGTACCGGAGGGTAATAAGGCCTGGAGTATAATAATGCCTTCCTGAAAAATAATGGACTTGCTACAGTTTAAACGTCTTTGTCATTAAAAGGAACATCATCATCATCATCATCATCATCAGGTCTTTATTAGTCTCCACTGCAGGAGCACGACCCTCTCTGTACTGCCAGAGTAGTCAGAGGATTTGGCCTACACTCTCCACGCTGGCCAGACGGGTTGGAGAGGTCTCTTTGATGTTTATAAGTTTTGTTTAGCTTGAGTTTCCTAAGTCGCCTTTTACGACATCCACGGGAAGATTTGGAGTGGTCCTATTCTTCTCTGCCGGGCACCACACGGCATGTGCAATAAAAGGAACATACAAAATGATAATTAAAAGCTGACACCAATTCATTATATAAATTACTAGCTATTACCCGCGGCTTCGCTCGCGTAATATATAGCCTATGTCCTTCTCGGTACCCTAACCTATGTGTATGCAAAATTACATGATGATCGGTTCAGTAGATACGGCGTGAAAGCGTAACAAACAAACAAATAAACAAACAAATAAACAAACAAACAAACTTACTTTCACATTTATAATATTAGTTGGGATTAGGATAGTTGGGATGTATCAAATATTTAGTATCAATTAGTCTTAATAAAATTGTGGTTAATAAGGCAAATGTGCATCGCGCAATAAAGCCTATTTCATTGAAAGAAACCGATTTTGATTAAAATGTTATTCATACAGAAATAATAACACCTAATATAAGTAAACAAAGATGAGTGCTTTCAATTTAAATACATAATTAATAAATTCTACTGCTTTGACACTTTTTCGAAAACATAAATATGGATATGGCCTTAATAAACTATTACTATAACTACTAAACCGGGCCTTATTAGGCTGCCTTGTACATGATTTTTGTTTAAATTGTAATAAACAATATGACGCATAAACTCATGTATTTTATTTGTATGTATGTATAAATTTACACGAAGCAATATGAGCTGATTTCAATAACTACCTTTTTAGTGTTCCGTAGTATACTAGGAACCCTTATAGTTTCGCCATGACTGTCTGTCTGTCTATCTGTCCGTCCGTTCGCGGTTTTACTCAGAGAATATTAGTCATAGAAAGCTGTTATTTAGTATGAGTATATATATTAATCATGGCAAAAAAGGGGTAGAAAAAAAATTTGAGAAATAATTTTTTTTTGGGTAGCTCCCATACAAGTAAAGAGGAAGTAATATTTTTTTTCTATACAAACCCATCTTGTTGGGTTTTTTTAAAGAGGTCTTTGAAAAATATTGTGAGGTTGTCATCACCATTTTTTTATTTAGGGATCCGTTTCCGAAATATTTGGTTTGAGGAGGAGCAAATTTTTGTAAGAAGAGAACCTCTCTATCTGCTTGACGGTTATATAGGATAAGTGAAAAAAAAATAACAGCAGTAGTATATATACTGAAGTTAAACTATCAGAGCTGAGTACCAAGCACAAACAAAAAAGTTATAGGGAACCAACTAATAAAATATACTCGAAAATGTAAAATTTCATACAATTTTCATTGTTGGATGTTTTTAGTCGTTAAACTGTGAGGTGCGAGTGTGAACAGTGTGAACTCAAAGTTATCATTCGCAACTACGGAACCCAACACCGCACTTGGCCGGTTTTTTCAAGCAATAATGATATAAAGTGATTTGAAATTACGAGTAGGTAGGCTTTATTACCCTCCGGTACCTTATTAGTGTTAAGACAAGCTCCGTGATGCAGTGGTCACCACGCCAGCCTGCGACACGGGGGTCCCGGGTTCGATCCCCGGTTAGGTCATGATGGGAAACGATCTTTATCAGATTGACCTGGGTCTTGGATGTTTATCTATATAAGTTTATATTATAAAATATAGTATCGTTGAGTTCGTATCCTGCGACACGAGTTCACAACTTACTGTGGGGCTAGCTCAATTTGTGTGATATATCCCTGTATCCTAATCCTAAATTATAATATTATAAATGCGAAAGTGAGTTTGTTTGTTTATTTGTTTGTAACGCTTTCACGGCGTATCTACTGATCCGATCATCATGAAATTTTGCATACACATAGGTTAGGGTACTCAGAAGGACATAGGCTATATAAAACGCATGCGGAGCCGCGGGTATCAGCTAGTATTTTTATATTTTAATGTAGACAAACAAACACATGTTTCCTCTTCATTATATTAGTAGTAGACTAGCCATTTTCCCGTGATTCGTTCTCGTAAATTGTAGCCTATGTCATCCGCAGATAAATATGCTAAAGGTTAAAGAATTTTGAAAAAAGGACCAATAATTTCACAAGCTTTTAAATGCACACGATGAAAATCGTCCTCTTCATTATATTGGTATCGATTTTTTTGCAGGCGCTTACTTGGAACTTGCCTAACGCTGTACCTTTACGGCGTCTGTTGAAGGTTGTATTAAGATGAGTAATTATGTATAAACTTATGTATTAATTTTATTATTTTTTTTTATGGGTATATATTAACAAATTGATTTAATATTTTAACAGTATTTAGCCGCCTATCGCAACACTTTTATCTATTTATCCCGAAGGTTGACTGGTAGAGAATGCTTTAGCATTAAGTCCGCCCTTTGTACCATAGTGGTCAATAAAGATTTTTAAATAAATAAATAAATAAGGTTGCATACGTAATTTACTGACGTCAACAATTTTTCAGAAATTATATAACACTACCTGTTACCTGCGGCTCAGCCCGCGTGATACATATGTCACCTAGTAAATATTCTGATATCTATGTATATGTCCTTCTCAGTACCCTCATCAGTTAACAGCCTCCGTGGTCCAGTGATTAAGGCGTTTGCCCTGTTGACCCGGGGGTCGTGGGTTCGATTCCCACGGGAAGCATACTTTGTTAAGTTGTTTCCAGTTTGGTTAGCACATTGCAGGCATGAATCACCTGATTGTCTGATAAGAAAGATGATTCCGTGCTTCGGAAGGCACGTTAAGCCGTTAGTCCCGGCTACCATCTGGTAGGCGTTCCACGGCAAACGGCAAAAATCACGTTTATTTATGGGAGCCCCTCTTTTATTTTATTCTGTTTTAAGTATTTGTTGTTATAGCGGCAACAAAAATCATCTGTGAAAGTTTCAACTATCTAGCTATCATGGTTTATGAGACACAGACGGAAAGACATATAGACTGACATCGAAGTCCCGTTTTTACCTGGGTAAGGAACCCTAAAAATCGAGTCTCATTAAATTGATTGATTGTTGACCGCCGAGAGGCGGTTCCGAAGAACTCTGACACCAAGGTATGCATGGTCGAATGACCGAGTCACCCACTCGAAATGATGATGATGATTGACTGTTTACATTGAATAAGTTCCAAAACTACCTATACCACCCAGTGTCATAATTCTTTACCTATAGAAAAATAATTTATCTGTAGGCAATATAGACTTTATTTTACGTGGATAACGTCGCTAGTTATAATAGGACATATTACTGAAAGCTGTGCCGCCAGAGTGCACCACTAGCACATACAGCAAAAGAGGTTTGACACTGAAAAGTATGTACTTGAAAATGTCAAAGTCGCTATTAATTTGTAAAATTATACATTATTCCTTTATTAATTTGATTTTAAAATACTCGTATGAGTATTTGTATATAAAAACGTATTTATGCTGCGTATTTGTTTGTAAAATAAAAGCAATTTATTGCGACTTTGACAGACTTGTCAATGTCAAACATTTGTTTACTGTCTCTGCTAATGCTGCCCTCTGGCGGGAGAACATTGCAGTATTATCTCCTATTAAATCGACGGTCACGACTAACGACTTGTCATAATATTAGCGCGTCGAAATAGCAAGTGATCTTCGTACGGTTACGGTACCCACAATTTCGCTCGAAAATAAAAAGTTAATTCACAATCGATTTGTCTATGACTGAAAGATGTATACAATATACTTATATACGTATAATAGGGAATACTAATGAAAAGTAAATTGACAATTTGAGAAATATACATGCATTGATGAGTAATTAGCGTGGGAAATAATGGCGTCGCGGGTACGTTTACCACGTGGGTACATAATCATGTAATATACTATACTTTTTTTATAAAAAAAGATATGTATGCGATTGCGAGACTATACAAAGTTGATGAGAGAGAGAGAGGAAACAGATAATAGAACCAGGAATTGAAAAAATGTACCTCATTCGACACGTGGTCAGGATATCCTTCAGCGCTGGTCGATCTGACTCAATCACTGGGTTTTGGTGTCCGAACACTTACAATTTTCACCATTGAAATAAGTTTACACTTGAATTTACCGTATTTCTCCATTTTTTTGAATTTTCTACTAAGGAGCGCGCGCGCGGTTTTAGCGTTACGCAGCCATCTTCATTTGACGTAAAGGGTGGGGAGGGAAAGAGAAGGATTGAATGTGTGAGAGATAGTGTATGATTAAGGTAGAAGGTGGGTTTAAATGGTTCCCGGAAACCGTGTGGTTCCCCGCAGAGAAGAATGGGACCACTCCAAGTCTTCATATGATTGTCGCAGAAGACGACTTAGGAAACACAAACTAAAAAAAGCTTATAAACATCAAAGAGACCACTCAAACTCAAAGGTCAAAGTCAAAGTTCACTTATCGAAATATATATAACTCAAAGGTGACTGACTGTCTGACATAGTGATCTATCAACGCACAGCCCAAACCACTGGATGGATCGGGCTGAAATTTGGCATGCAGGTAGATGTTATGACGTAGGCATCCGCTAAGAAAGGATTTTGATCAATTCTACTTCTTAACGCGAGCGAAGCCGCGAGCAAAAGCTAGTTTGCCATAAATGTGGTAGCATAGTACAATCTTTAGCCATAAGTATCACACATTTAACTGTTTCCAGCATGCAAATATAACCTATATATACCTATTTAGGTACATTGTAGAAGCTAATCTCATGTTGAGTCCAATTATGTTTATGTCATGATAAAATTATATAGTAATGATAATAAGAAAAATACAATTATAATAAGACAGTGTGAACCCTTTTCATTTTAAATACTCATTTACAGAATAAAAACATTTTTTCACAAACCATAAATGTAATTCATTTTTAAATTTATTTAATGTCAGTGCTTTCATATTCTCTGGAAGCTTATTAAAAATTTTTGCAACCATTACATAACAGTTTCTTGCCCAAATTTGTGTTCTAATATTAGGCAACATTAACTTGTTAGGGTCTCCAACCCATCTGGCCAGCATAGAGAGTGTAGGCCAAATCCTCTCACTGCTAATATAATGGCACTGGTAGTAAAGAGAGGGACGGGTCCTACAGTGGAGACTAAAAAAGAACTGATGGTTATGATGATGGGTAACGAAATGTGCAGTAATGTTAATTTATCGTAAATTTTACCATAAATCATCAATTTCTCAAAAATCAAAATGCAATGTCAATCCCCGTGGCGTGAATTAATTTGCCAGCCTGCGACACAGGAGTCCCGGGTTCGTACCTCGGTCTGATCATGAAGAAAATCTTGACTTTGGGTGTTTAACTTTATAAGTATCTATAGTAAAGTACCTTTAATAGTACCTATTTTACAGAACTTACTTAGGGACTATCTCAATCTGTGTAATTTGTCCATATTTATTTATTATGATTTATATTTTCCACTTACACGTCCCATATCACGCCATACGTAGGTAGCTTTTACTTCTTACGGCCTCTGTCTTCCACGTAAGCGACAAAGACGTGATTGGGAACAAAAATAATTTTTGTTTTTTAATTAAAATTACAAAAAATTACATTATTTTGACAAACTTTTAATTTGAGTGACTCACACTGTAGAGTGACAAATCAAATGACCGCAACCATGATGTATATTGGTGTTTATCATCTTTAGGTTAAAAGTACCGTTGGTCACTCTCCAACTTATTTTTTTTTTATTTATTACAGTTCATTGCAAATTTATCAAAAAATCAAAAATCAAAACGTTTATTCAGAAAATAGGCCTTTGCAGGCACTTTTCACGTCATATCATATTTAAAATTATCTTATTAGATAATATGTATTTATTAATTGTTCAAATGCTGCAGACTACTAGCGTTTCGGAACCGACCACTGCAGAGAAGAAACGCCGAAAGAAACTCTTATCAACAGTTTTGGTCGCCTACTCACCTGAAGGGCTTTATATGATTACGAATATTTATTCCTTCTTGTCTTTTTCTTTCTTTTATTTTTTCTTCCTTTTTTCTGTTTTCATGTTACACTTTCAATATACATAGATTTATTATTTTTGGAACATGTTTATGTTAACTATACAACATGTGTATGCTTTCCGTGGGAATCGAACCCACGACCCCCGGGTCAACAAGGCATACGCCTTAACCACTGGACTCGTACTAAAGTCAGTCCTCGTTTTTCTAATAAGATGAAATAAATCTGTATCTTGGTAGATGAGCGACCTGTGGCATATTGGATGCTACTATGAGTTTCTCGCAATTTAATGCAGGTAATCAATTATCCAACCCAATAGACCTCTCCTACCAGTCTGGCCAGGTGGAGAGTGTACGCCAAATCCTCTGACTGCTCTGGCTAATATATGGCTCTGGTAGTGCAGACAGGGTCGTGCTCCTGCAGTGGAGACTAGACCTGATGATGATGTTGAATCAATTATCTCAGAATGTGTTAACAATATTATGTACTCACGTCTTTCGCAACTGCTATCTGATACAAAATCTGAAAAAAAAAACATTAAAATAAGTCAAAGTTAATTTTATCGAAAAACTGTTTTTTTTTTACCTCTAGGATTTTTACACATCTGAATCGGGTTTCTATAACCATAAATTTTTAGAAAGAATATTTTTTGTATCCTTATGAAAACCTTACTTCTTCACTTCCATGCTGGTTTGGGAGAAAAAAAACATAGAATATACCAGCTGCTTTTCTTCCCGTAAAGCCGGTCAAGGTATTGGGTGAAAATCTAAGAAATCACATTGAGGCGATGCGGCTAGCAACCCATCACTATTTTGATTCCGCTTTCCACCTTCACGCCCACTACGATGCTAAACGTAGCCTGTAGGTTTTATGACCTTGAGCTCTGTCTGCCCCGCAAGGGATAAAGACGTGATAGTATGTATGTATGTAAAACCTTACAGCCAATGTCAACAAATAAATAATCATAGAGATTTAAGTAATAAATAATCTACACGTATATTATACTTACTAAGTCAGGAACTTATGAAAGTTCTGTCAAAAACTTTTTATAAAATTAATGATACACTTTTTTGATAATTATAAAGAAATTATATATGAAATTAAAGGTAATTTAATTTAGAATACAATTTTATTTACATTATTCAAAATGCCCTTCCCTATTTTGAATACATGCCCTTAATCGACGAATCCACATTCATATCTATTTCTGCCGCTGCTTTAGCCAAAGATGCTCGTAGAGATTCCAAATTCTGATGAGGTTTAGCGCAGACTTTCTCCTCCAAATGTTGCGATATCTTGTAATCCAGTTGGTTTAAATCTGGACTAGAAGAGGGCCAGTCTTCATGTCCGATAAAGTCAATTCCACGGGCGGTCAACCAGTTTTGCGTGCTTCGTGGTCTATGAGCTGGTGCAGAGTCCTGTTGGAATATCCAATGTCTGTTTTTGAACATTGTTTGAGAAAGAGGTTCCACTATGTTTGTTAGGACGGTATTTTGGTACACCTCGGCACTGGTTTTTACACCTTTTTCACAGAAAAACACCTCAGTTAAGCCTGAATATGAGACTCCAAGCCAAACCATGAGTGACGAATTTATTATTATTATTTTGTTTATTATAACTTTCTTCGATGTAAATTTTTTTTTCATCCGAAAACGAAATTTCGCGGTATTTTTTTCCCGCGTACCGCCGTAACAAAGCACGGGATCTATCCAGACTATTTTTTTTCAAACGCTCGTTCAAAAAATGTCCGGTCTTCTTACGATAAGCTCGTAGTCCTAGGTCTTTATTTATCACTCTTTTGACCGTGGTTCTGCTTAGGCCCATCTGAAGAGCTAAGATTTTTTGTTTACGAACAGGATTTCGTTGGATTAGCGCCTTCACTGCTTTGATCTCTTACTCTCTTACGATCTTCGAAGCTTGAATCTTCAGTGAATCGTTTGATAGTGCGATAAACAAACCGTAGGGTTATTTTCAATTTTTGTAGAATATTGAAAATTACTTTTGGCGCGTAACCACAGCGGTGCAACGCCATAACCGCTACTCTGTCTTCTTTCTTCGACCACTCCATATTTGAAAATGAATAAAAATTAATGTCTTTTCTATTTTCGGCAAGCGCAAACGTTCTATTTTTAAAATTGGTGAAGTTCATCTAGCCAGTATTAAAAAAAATTAAATAATAAGGTTTGACAGAACTTATGACTCGACTAGGTATAAAGGAAAGATCTGTTTGTTCGTTTGTATTGGTTTGGCTCCAAAACTATTGAACCGATTTTCAAATATAGATCTAATTTATTTACGGGTGACATAAGCTATATACGCGGACGTCGTGGGATCAATTGCTAAATAACTCTAAACAGCCATTTACAAATTTTCAAAAAAAATTTCAACTTCCGTGGCGCTGTGGTTGACAGTGCTAACCTAGTCACAGGTTCCATCTCCAGCCAGATCATAATTGAAAACGATCTTTTTTAGGCTGCCTATACTTATCATATATATATAAACATACAAGGTCCACTGGGACGTTTATTTATATGCATGTATTATAAAATATTAGTTTTGTTGATTGGTATCCTACGAAACAAGTTCAACATACAGTGGGGCTAGCTCAATTTGTGTAGGTAATTTGTCCTGTGTATTTATTTATTTTTTATTTGGTTTCTCTAGTCCATAAAATGATTGCTGAAGCTGATTTTCCTTTCATCCCGAGCAGACACCTTTGCTCTCACATGCTTAACGTGGCCTTTGGGTTGTATGGCCCTGGTTCTGTCTAACTTTTTTTAGTATTGTTTTACGGCCCTGCTTATTTTTAGCCGTGTGGTGCCCGGCAGAGAAGAATAGGACCACTCCAAATCTTCCCGTGGATGTTGTAAAAGGCGACTTAGGAAACTCAAGCTAAACAAAGCTTATAAACATCAAAGGCCAAATCATCTGACTGCTCTGGCAGTACAGAGAGGGTCGTGCTCCTGCAGTGGAGACTAATAAAGACCTGATGATGATGATGATGATGATTACGGCCCTGGATACAAGTCCTTTAGAGCCTTCATTTATTTCGCCAGTTGGCGAGTTATTCTTGTTTGTTGTCAACGAAATAATGGTGTAATTCATTTCGTTGTTTTCACGGAGCCCTTGGCGACAACTCTTCGTGAATCCACTGGTTTCATCATTGACGACGCAGCAAGGCAGACAACTTACAGCCCGCTATGTAAATCTCACTACAGCCGCACAATGACAGTCTACTTTAGTTATTCTACACATTGTTCTTAAATATGGGCATTTATAACACCAAAAAAACTAATTTCACATTATAAAGTCCACTAGAATCAATTTGCGAAACAATCCAAAACAGACACCGTGTAGTCCGCTAAAATTCCTGCCAAGAACTCGGGATGTCTACCTTTGCAAAGGATTCACTGTCACCCTATTCAAATTGGAAATTGTCGGAAGCCCTATGTTTTGACTATATTTACTCTCTAGACACCGTCATGCCTTTATTTCAGTGATTAAATAATAATAATAAATCTTTAGTTTTCAGGTATACACCCATATTAAAATTAAATATTTACAAATTGTAATTTGTGTAAGTACACATTTAAGTACAAACGTCGGACAACCTACAACAGAATTATGTACATTGCATGAGTCATAAAACATCCGTTAAAACATACAAATAAATATTTTCTTAGAAAAGAAAATAAACATTTTTTTAACATACGACTGTTGATATACAATATACTTAGGTAGATTTATCGTCAATATTATATTATTATGTTAAAAATGTGCCAAATATTTCAATGCTTGTGTGCGTGACAGCTTTGTGTTAACACGCGTCCTATCAATTTATGCCCTCAAAATCCGTCAAATTAGTAGCTGTGTGTATGCGCGCGACTGTGAGTTGGGCACTAGTTTTTTCTACGCTTTAAGGCTAAAACAGTCTATCTAGGTTTTATATATTTTAAGGTGTAGGGTAATTGAAGGATCGGAGGAGACAATCGTACGATTTGTTCTCAGAGACTCGCATAGAGGGCGCTACTAATTGCTACACAACATTGTATCTTCCGTATTATGAGAATATAAAAACATTTTTCACAAAATATATCTTATAAATAATTAGAACAATATTTCTCTCTTAGACTCCTTTTCGCCACCTTAATTTGGTCCAATATTTTTGTATGAGGTGGACAGTCTATACGTTAGTATTATTTTATCTTTGGTATGGGGTAAGTACAACATAACCCGAAGGTTAGACGTGCTTATTAAATAAAATATTAGTACGTACGAGTATAGTATTCAAAATCGTTATTATACCGGAGATATTAAATGAAATGACGTTGATTGTGGTTTCAAGCAAAATGGCGGTTCAGAGAGAGAAATTGGGAATTGGATATAGCTAGCCAACGGCCTTCTGTAATAATCTCATAGTCGGGATGACATTGAAATTGATTGAAAGGAAACTGCGCTGGTTACATCTCTCTGTAACTTAATAATGAAATTCAATCAATGAATACCTTGTGTTTTCCTGTCAATGACCAAAAATTCTTAGCTTGTAATAAACCGATGACTAGATAGCTTACCGTACGAGCGTTTAAATACGTTTTTAATTTTTATAAATTCTACCTACCTCCTTTTTATTAGGGTTCCGTAGTAAACTAGGAACCCTTATAGTTTCGCCATGTCTGTCTGTCTGTCTGTCTGTCCGTCCGCGGTTTTACTCAGAGACTATAAGTACTAGAAAGCTGTAATTTGGTATGAGTGTGTATATTAATCATAGCAAAAAAGTCGTGGAAAAAAATCTTGAAAAAAAATTTTTTTTTGGGTAGCTCCCATACAAGTAAAGTGGGAGAGTAATTTTTTTTTCTTTATTTACCCATCGTGTGGGGTATTGTTAAAAAGGTCTTTAAAAAATATTGTGAGGTTGAGAACACCATTTTTCGATTTAGGGATCCGTTTCCGAAATATTTGGTTTTAATGTGCAAAATTTTGTAAGAGGTACGTGTCCCCCCCCCTCTATCTGCTAAACGGTTATATATGGATACGTGAAAAAAATTACAGCAGTAGTATATATACTGAAGTTGAAAGGAAAACTATCAGAGCTGGGTACTAAGTGCAAACTAAAAAGTTATAGGCAACCAACTTATAAAATGTACTGGAAAATGTAAAATTTCATACAATCTTCATTGTTAGACGTTTTTGGTCGTTAAACTGTGAGGTGCGAGTGTAAACAGTGTGAACTCAAAGTTGTCATTCGCAACTACGGAACCCTACACTGCGCGTGGCCCGACACGCACTTGGCCGCTTTTTTTTACCATACCATAGCGATTACCATAAACTAAAACAATATTGCAGTTCAGCAGACACGGAATTTATAAAAGTTAAGAATTAAAGCAATTTGTAAGAATACATTTATTGATTAGTATAAATGTATTTTTACATTTTTATTTTGGTACATTTATTCAAATATATTTTTTACAAAAAAGTGCATACAAACAAATTGATAGCCTTCTCCTTTTCAAAGTCGCTTAAAAACCCACATCTCACGAATCAGAAAAAGTTTTCATGCTGAACTTGAAACTATTTGCTCGGATTCTATGAAAAAAGTTCAATTTTGCATCTGTGTCATTGGGATATTGAGCAGTTGTGATTGGTGTAAAGTATAAAGGCCTAGTCCCGTAAATACAACGTACGTTACGAACCAAGTTTCTATGTCATAAGGACTGCATTAAAGCAAATGTATTGAAAACCATATTAATAAAGAGACCATGTAAGTATCTGCCATCATCACAAGCTGCAAGTGCTGTTGAAGCTTTCAAATTAAACTACCACTAACATTCACAGGTGACGTTACTTTTTGTTTCAGGTAATTCTTAGTGTTTTCAATCATGTGATCAATCGTAAAAATTACCCTTTATTCAAATAAAAAAAAAATCTTTATTCAAATAATTATAAGCTACACCTTTTACAATGTTTACAACCCTCACCTAATAATGCACAGTTGCTTACAAAGCTTAATCTTTTTATCCCCATAACTTATTACTTATTCGTAGCCCCATAACAACAAAGCTATAATTTCTTGCAATAAATCGAACAAAAATGGCGGGATATAAAGTGAATTCGAATAACTTATTTTTTGTAAAATTACGAATCTATGGTTGTTGAGAGTACGATGTGTCTACACTACACCCAGCAGAACCCAATGTCTAGGAGATGCGAAGTTAGTGCTAAGTTTTAGTTTCAGATTTGGTACATTAAACTACGCCAAAAAAAAATTGAGCCCGAAAAAAAAATAAAAACAGACTATTTTTTAGTTGACCTTCAGTCAACAGGTCCGTGACGTGCTCCATGTTAAATCATTTTTGGCATAATGATCATTTCGCATAATGGTAATTATTATGAATAAATTATTTAGCATCAATGTTTTAACAATAATGATGACTTCGCATAACATTTTTTATCATTTCAACTTTAGTCAAAATAATTTTTTTGTTTTTGGTTTTAGAATAAATAAATCAAACACATTACTTTTGAGTGTCTTTATGTTGTGCGGCTTGGCGGCCCCGCCGCAACCTAAACCTATTAGCGCTCTGTAACATAATTTTTATTTTATTTTCATAATATTTAGATGATATAGCGGCTTGGTTCAGTCAATACTATGTCTGGGGAACTGCAACTGCAGTGCATTTTTATTATTATGCATAAGTCTATATCTATTATATGTATTATATTTGAAAACCTTTAGGCATAAAACAATTTATGCCCTTTTGTTTTATAATCATTAGAATTACAGAAACTTTAGAGTAAATTAATGTTATGTCTATTATACCATTATGCCATAAGAACACTTTGTGTTTCATAATATATGCGTAACAACTATATGCCAACACAGTTGTGCCAAAAGGCATTATAATTAATAAGTTATTGCGATACAAGGGGCACCCCTACGGATGGATCTCCTGGACATGGGGTCCCACTATATGTAGACACAATCTTTTAGTATTCCGTACTCAAAAGGATAAAAACAGAACCCCGTTAATAACAAATGCACATCCGTCTGTCAAGACTGCGTGTGTCTGTTGTACAAGACTTTCTGTTTTCATCATCATCATCAGGCCTTTTTAGTCTCCACTGCAGGACAATGACCCTCTCTGACTACCAGAACCATAATTTTGCCAGAGCTGTCAGAGGATTTGGCCTACACTCTCCACGCTGGCCAGACGCTTTGGAGAGGTCTCTTCGATATTTAAAAGCATGGTTTAACTTTTCTGTTTATCCCAAATCTCATATTACATTCACTTCAAGTCATAACTTAGTGCAATATAACTTATAGACTGCCATTGAGATATAACTATAGAGAAGACATCGCATATCCTTACTTTGTCCCGTTCAACTGTGGCCGTCGCGCCACAACGCACTAAGTCGGTTGTTAGCTCTTTCACTTGTGGTACTTCCCACGATTAACAAACAAAAACTTGGTAAAAATCATAAAAAAATGCCTTGGTGTGTATTAAATTATTGCAGTAATAACTTATCGAACACTGCACAGCACAAAAGAACAATTTTTCATCAGCAAACACATTATTTTTTACAAAATTAGTCAATATAATTACTTACCTCCCGCCATTTTACATTATGTTGGCATGTTGCTATGGAAACGCGTGAGAGTAGCAAATATAGCGCTGGGGTATTGAGTTATGCATGATGCATGATTGGATGCTTCGTTATTGTTTTAGCGCTGCAGCGCTTAAATTTGAAATTTCGAGCAATGGAACAATGCCAATATAATAAGGTAGCCCCTCTAGTACTATATCTCAATGTAGACTGCAAACTATTACTATAAATCCGGTCGAATTACCCTGACAAGTCATCCTATTGGCTTCTCTATACAGAAAATAAACTGCTTTCATCATTCAGAGCCTCTGAATCAGAAGCTTAATGAATTTCGCCCACATTTCTATGAGTGTATGTACTGATTTATAATACAACTAGCTTTAGCCCGCGGCTTCGCTCGCGTTAAGAAGAATTGATCAAAATCCTTTCTTAGCGGATGCCTACATCATAACATCTACCTGCATGCCAAATTTCAGCCCGATCCATCCAGTGGTTTGGGCTGTGCGTTGATAGATCACTATGTCAGTCAGTCAGTCACCTTTGAGTTATATATATTTAGACATACTGCAATGCTCTTATTATGGATTTGCTCCTTCGGAATTTTTGTTATGATTTTTTTAAGGATTCCGTAGCCAAATGGCAAAAAACGGAACACTTATAAATTCGTCATGTCTGTCAAGTGTCCGTCCTATTGAATTTTCCGAAACTATTTAGGTGGACTTTGGAAGCGAGGCGTCTATAGCGTCAGTGGCGCCGCGTCTGTGACGCCGCAACAGAGCGACAGATCGTTCTTCAATTTTAATTTATTTATTTATTTAAAAAAAAACAATACAAATGTATGAAATTGTAGTGAACATCATTCGAACATAGAGACTACATCTATATTCTGATATCTATGATAGCGACAATGACGCGAGCGCCACTGTCGCTGTGACGCCGCGTCAGTGTCGCTTGTGAACTATCAGAGCTGAGTGCTAGGAACAAACTAAAAAGTTATAGGCAACCAACTTATAAAATTTACTCGAAAATGTTTTCATACTATTTTCATTGTTAGTTGTTTTTGGTCGTTAAACTGTGAGGTGCGAGTGTGAAGAGTGTGAACAGTGTGAACTCAAAGTTGTCATGCGCAAATACGGAACCCTACACTGCGCGTGGCCCAACATGCACTTGGCCAGTTTTTTTTTAACTTACAATTAGTATCAGATCGTCCATATTCAACCGAAGAAAAAACGGAGGATGTTGTCAAGTAGACGCGTATTTTTTTTTAATGTATATACATTTAGTCAAATATTTGACTTATCGTAAGATATCAATATCATTTGGTGAACGTCAATTTTCATATAATTATATAGGTACCTAACTACGCATTACTTTTTACAGAATTGTCAGATTTTGATAATTCTTCTTTTAAGGGTTTATCCTAAAATTGGTCCCATATAATCACGTCTTTTTCCCTTTGCGGAGGTAGACAGAGCCTAGGTATGTATAACCTTTAAAGGTAGACTTTGGAAGCAAGCGTCTATAGCGTCATTGGCGCCGCAGCATAGCGACACTGACGCGGCGCTATGCTCGAATGATGTTCACAAAAAATTCATACATTTGTATTGAACAACGATCTGTCGCGGCGTCACAGACGCGGCGCCACTGACGCTATAGACGCTCGCTTCCAAAGTCTACCTTCAGGCCACGTTTGGTATGTTGGTGAGCTTGTAGGTGAGAACGAAATCAAAGTGATGATCCCATATATATTTGAAAAAAGGCTTTGGGGAAGAAAAGCCAGGGGAAGGTTGATTTTTCTCATTTCGTTGGATTCAGTTGCGTTAAAGTTTATTGGCCTTTACATATCAGATTCTATTTCGCAGTTTGTTTCAAATCACTTGTCCCATTAAAACATAGTAATGTTTATCTACACTGGGCACCTACTTCAATGTAGTCAGTTTTGAAGGCCCCCGTGGCGCATTGGTTATCACGCCGGCCTGCGACTCAATTGGTAGGTTTTATCCTCGGTCAGGACATGATGGAAAAGGATCTTTTTATGATTAGCCTAGGTCTTGGATGTTTAAATTTAAATATAGTATTGTTGAGTCAGTATCCTACGACACAAGTTGACAACTTGCTTATGGGCTTTATTGAAATACGTAACAACGAGTAACTCACGTAAATAGTCGACTTCATCCGGAGTTCTTCCTCAGGGCGAGTGTGAATCGACTTCGAGACGCGCGCACGATGTCATCCCAATCCGCACTGAAGTTAGTTGTATAAGTGTAATTGTAATTATAATTACGGTAGCGAATTTATTAACTTAGCGAATGTTGTGTACGCTACTAATTGGCATGTACATACGCACAGTACATTGTGTACTTATCTAATAATTATGTCAAAACTGTTTATGTATGTAACTGCTGTAAGCGTGCCTATATTAAATAAATAAATAAATAAGTTAGCGGTCGGATGCGTGGGCGACGCGCGCGGCTACCCGCTGTGCGCGCTGGGACAGTGCGGGGGTTGGTAGGGGTGGCTGATTTTCAGTGAATCACTGAAAAAGCCGTGTGGTTCCCAGCATAGAAAAATAGGACCACTCCAAGTCTTCCCATGGATGACGTAGAAGGCGACTTCGGAAACACAAGCTAAACAAAGCTTATAAACATCAAAAAGAACTCGGCTGGCCAGCGCGGAGAGTGTAGGCCACATCCTCTGACTGCTCTGGCTAATATATTTGGCTCTGGTAGTACAAAGAGGTTGTGCTCCTGCAGTGGAGACAAACAAAGACCTGGTGATGATAACGGTGAGAGACAGCTTTTGGCGTAGGAGACACTTACCAAATGTAAAAACCGGACAAGTGCTATTTAGATTTAATACACCATAAATTTCCTGAGTTTACATACTATTTCAAAGATGCAGATATAACAGTTGGCCGGACGTACAGCAGAGGCTTAGTTACAGGCTCCCGTTGACACTTTGACAGAAAAACCCTTGTTCTAATCGTGTCGATGGGCTCAATCTATATTTTGTCTAACGAAACCCTGACAACCTTTATAGAGAAATATTCTATTTATTCCAGCACTTTACTTACTTAATGTTTTAGTGCTAGAACTTCAAAAATACGTTTGTAGTTGAAGTACTGTCGTTTTACTATCTACATTCTAGTAACGCGTAGCTTAAAACGAAGATGATATAAAGAAAAAGCTAAAAATAACCAAAGCGCGATGTAAAAACGAACAGTGCCATCTATTGACGTGCTTTGAAACTAAAATTTTAACCAGAAATATCAGACGTCGCGGTGTCGTTGTGCCATCGAGATCTTCTGATGTATGAGATACTATTTGGAGACTATAATACGTATACATGGATGCACATTTCATCGGTAAACATAAATATCCAATTTCTTACCGGATAGCCAATATAAAGGAGTAACGACAGATTGAAAATGTCAAAATTTCGAACTGAAATGTTTGTAAACTAAGCGCGTCAATATCCAACACTAGAAATACGAAAAGAAAACCATTTTCACACTTATTGTATGGGAATGACAATATTTTTATCTAATTACAGAGTTAGTCATGGAGTAAAAGTTGTTCATATTTTCGAGCTGAGTCACCCCTTTAAACCCGTTGTTTATTGGTAGGACAGGGTTTTGTGAACATATTGTATACGTATAAATCTATAGGAGTGATTGTTGACAACGTCGTTGGTGCAGTGGTTAACACGCCAGGCTACGACTGAGTGGCTCGGGGTTCAATCCCCGGCCAGGTCATGGTAGATAACGATCCTTTTCAGATTGGTCTTGGTCTTGGATGTATATATATATAAGTATCTATTAAAAATATAGTATCGTTGTGATTATAATCATTTTGTGTAGGTGACACAATCAGTCAACCATGCACATCCTAGTGTCAGAGTTCTTCGGAACCGCCTCTCGGCTTCTGACGTGGTTCCATAAACAACTACCAGATGGCACCGGGGCCAACGGCTTAACATGCCTTCCGAAGCACGGAATCATCTTTCTTATCAGACAATCAGGTGATTCAGGCCTGCAATGTCCTAACCAAACTAGAAACAACTTAATAAAGTATGCTTCCCGTGGGAATCGAACCCCCGGGCTAAGAATAATACTAACGTAATAGACTGCCCACCTCGTACAAAAATATTGGACCAAATTAAGGCTGTCGGGAAGGGCATTATAAATTTTTTTCGTCATAGCAAGCGGGCCAGACTTAAAAAGTTCTAGCTTGGAAGCGGGTGTTATTAATTGATTGTTCTTCCGTGTGGGATATCGTCTTGGAACGTCTTCCTTTTTTGTGTAAGTTAGGCGTTAGCCTTTAACCTACTAAATACGGTGCCATTTTAAAATATTATACCTACAATATTGTTTTGATTTTTAATAAGATATATTTTGTGAATCATGTTTATATATTCTCATAATACGGTAGAAACAATGTTGTGTAGTTTCGAGTGGCGCCATCTATGCGAGTCTCTGAGAACAAATCGTACGATTAAGGCGTTGAGACCACATGCCCCGGGTCAACAAGGCAAACGCCTTAACCACTGGAACACGGAGAATGTTAATCGATGTGATAGTATACTACGACACAAGTTCACAACTAACTGTTTTGAATATCATACTTAATCCTTTCTTAGTGCTCACTTACATTATGAACCTTGTAGGTTCTCAAACCAAATTTAAAATTTGGTTTGAAAATGTTTTTAGGTATGGTAGTTTCGGCTATGCGTTGGTATGTGTCGTTAGTGATAGATAGCAACGTTCAATTAAGGCCAAGGGTAACCTATCACAAACAAGATTTTTTTTTCTTCGAATTTTAGTTGTTCGAAAACGGTATAGCGACGTTTTAAATGCCAAATGGCTTCTTTGCCATATTTTCTCCTTCTATAACCTTGATAAACATATTTTTCGTCTTTTAGACAAACTCTCGACTGAAAATCGAATCATGTAATTTTATTTTGATAAATGTTTTGGTATGAATAATTTCATTTTCTAGAAGTATTTAAGATAGAAGTAACTTTTTCCATATTATTATTTACACAGATTTTCAATAACTACTTACATTCGATAAATCGAGATTAGTAGTATTCGATTGGAGTGTAGCAAAAACAGCGCAAGTTTTGGGACTTAAAAAAATTTGGCCTCTCAGGCCTATTTTTTACTGTCGTAATGGTTAAAAGTTCTCAAAATAAGCCACTTTTGTTTTTTCAATTTTGCTCTGTGACTCATGGTTTTACGAAAACTCGCCTCTAAAGGTTAGGAATATGGTGTTAGAAAGGAACTGGTTAACGAAAACTAGGGGTAGGTTGCGAGGAGCGAAGCGACGAGCGTTAGGTTCTACATGAACCAAGCATGCGCGAGGCGAGTGAGCGAAGCGAGCGTGCCGCAGCAGCGGCCGCCGAAGCGCCAGAAACAAAATTGCCGCGTTATTCTGAAGTGTTTTGTAGCCAAACCAAGCACCGTAGAGAGAAATTGTAAAGAAAAAAAATGATTTTATGTCTTTTAAATAGACTTTAAATATATAAAATAGGTTAAGTAGTATATTATACTTACGCTTATGGAATTCATTTATTTATCATTTGAAATGTTGTCTTTTAATAATATGGGAATATTTTTTTTGATAAATAAAATATGAGCAATACGAGTAGTGTCTGCGGATAAACGTTGGGTTGCAATACAAAGAACATAGTTTTCAAAAAAATAATTATCAATAATCGGAATTTCAACAATATAGCAATTGTATTTTCGGTAAAATAAAACTATAGAAAAAAAAATTGACGAAACGTTTTCGGTGTTTTAAAATTCGTACAAAACCTATTCTTGTTTATGATATGTAACCAAGGCCAAGACTTCAAAATCAATTGACAAAGTTGATAAAGAGAAACGGTTTTGGATTAAATAAATACGTCTTGAGATGTTAACTTACTTCTATAGAAGCGGCACAGGTCTTAATTGCGATTTAAAGAATCTGGTAACTTATTTATGGCGGAAAATTTACCTTTGACATTCCCTGGAAGGGTTCATTCAACCCATCAAAACGAAAATATAATCCTATGATAGCAATGCTCGAGAACAAAATATATATGATATTTTTTATTATTTTGAGCATTGGATATCAAGAGTATTTTATGAATTTTCTGCCATTTTCAGCTGTAGTTGTGTCAGTTCATTGGGTCAGTTATATATTTTTCCTCTGTGGTTGAATGGACCCATGTTATTTAAACCTACGCTGTCATAAAAATGAATTGTTTTTTTTTTTCATTTCGTTTCCGTGTGTAATAGGTCAACACTGGTGTCAGATTTTTAAAGCTGCCTAAAGGCATCTAATAAAGCTAACCACTTACGGTCACCCCTCCAATTGGGCACTGCGCCCGGGGTTTAACGTGCGTAAGTAGTAATAATACTCACAGCCACTGGGCTATCGGGCTCCCTGGATGTTTTTTATTGCAACGGATATGCTACTAATTGCATTTGCTATTATGACTTTTACCGATGATGCGTATATACCTATGTAATAGATAAGAATAATAATAATAATGTGCAATGTGGTTTTAATACAAAAAGTACAGGGCTAAATGATAAACAACCATGTATAGATCTTGTTCCCACGTACCATACTATATCTTTTTTTGATTATTTTCATAGTCTTCGTGACTGAGGGCGAATAGACAGCTTGTTTTGTTTTTTAAAAGAATTTAATATTTATCGGCATTTTAGGAACAGGCATGTCCCACGTATATTTCGCTGCATTACACACTTGTAAAAAAAAAGTCACTACTTTTTGCGCCAATGTGAACATCTTCATACAAGTTATCATCATCTCAGCCACAGGAAGTCCACTGCTGTACATACGCCTCCCCCAAGCATTTCCAATGCGACCGGTTGGAAGCGGGCTGCATCCAGCGCCTTCCTGCGACCTTTATCATGTCGATGGGTGTCCAACGCTGCGCTTGCCGGTGGCTGCCATTCAAAAATCTTTCTGTCCCATTAGCCATTGGTTCTTCGCGCTATATACAAGGATGCTGACGCAACTGATGCGAGCGAATCGCGTCTCCTTCATCCGACGCGGGGTTCACCTCAGTTTGAACGAAGCTTAACATCTAGTTAAGAGCGTATACTAGCAGTATTTTTTCAATATGGTTTCCATGCAAATGTATTTCTCTATTTTCTCGCTCAAAACTGATTCTAGAGCCACAATTCTTTTTTCATAAAATCTAATACTAAAAGAGGAATGCCCCTATTTTTTATTTTTTCCAAAAAATCTGTTTTTGTACAATTTTTTTTTCTTTTAAACAGGTTTATACAAAATAATGAAACATAGGGACATACCTATTTTAGTAATAGATTGTATGTAAAAAGAATTGTGCCTCTAGAAGCAGTTTTCAGCGAGAAAATAAAGAAATACATTTGTATGGAAAACGCACTGCTAGTATACCCTCTTACGAAGTAATTCGAAGAACCAGATGGAGAAAGTATTTTTTAATCCGTTATCGTGAGAATAATACTGAAATTGGGACATAAATTTTGTTCTCATTTTGAATGATATTTCATAATCACATTTATATCTTTATTAAATATCGATTAGATAGATTGCTTATTTGTGCCCAAATTCTTTATAAGCAAGATCTGCAGTAATATTTCTAGCAGTTAAGATCAATTTCTTTAACGGTTTCCGGAATCATTATGCCTTAGTATAGGCTCTTATTAAAACCTATAATCTGTAGTTTTTGAACAATTAATAAATACATATTATCTTATAAGTAATTTTTAATAAGATATGACGTTAAAAAGTGCCTGCGAAGGCCTATTTTCTAAATAAACGTTTTGATTTTGATTAAAATTGTTGTTTATAAAATAGCTTGATGAGCTATCTAGGGCGTCACGGAACAAAATTTCTAATGATATCTCGTTTACTTTCAAATGGGGACAGCACTGGATCCTAGAAATGTTTCCAATAGAAATGAATGCCAAGCTTCTCCTTAAAGCCGCGTTTTCCTGCCATATCATCTGACATAGTTCTGTTTGCACCGCGCGACCTTGAAACTCGTGAAAAAGAACAATTTTGAAAACAGTAAAATCTGCTTTTAAGCTACAGTTTGATGACCGACAGCCTTCACATATTCAATAACGAATATTTTGATATAATTTTCAATTTATAATTGATATTTTTGTACTTAATAAAAGCATTTTTCGTCAAAAGTAGACCAATGTTTGTGATTTTTTTCATCTATCAAAATAAATCAAATCATCACTGCCTCCGTGGTCCAGTGGTTAAGGCGTTTGCCTTGTTGACCCGGGGGTCGTGGGTGCGATTCCCACGGGAAGCATACTTTGTTAAGTTGTTTCCAGTTTGGTTAGGACATTGCAGGCATGAATCACCTGATTGTCCGATAAGAAAGATGATTCCGTGCTTCGGACGGCACGTTAAGCCGGTGGTCCCGGCTGCCATCTGGTAGTCGTTAAAGGAACCACGTCTGAGGCCGAGAGGCGGTTCCGTAGAACTCTGACACCAGGGTGTGCGTGGTCGACTGACCGTGTCACATACACGAAATGATGATGATGAATCAAATCATGAAATTATGACCGACCCCGACGGCTTTAGACAATATTAATCAAAATTGACACATTATAGATTCCTTAAAGTTTAGTAGAAAAAAGCTTTTTCCCAAACGAATTTCATGAGGCACCTTAAGAGGGCCCTGAACGCGCATGTCTCCATACAAAGGGAAATAAGGGATTGTGGCAATATTTGATAAATTAGGTGTAAAATGAAGCATTCAATCAATTAATATTAATATAATCTACGTACTTTCCTAAATAGTTTACTTAAAATATCAATGGTTCGAGAATTATAAGCTTTACAAAATTTGTGTAGAAATGTTGAGAGGCATATAATTCTCAAACCATTTATAATTTTTCCAACTTGTATAGGAGCGTACGTAGATAATAATTATATTAATTTGTATGCTTGATTTTACACAAAAATTAACAAATGTTGCCAGAATCCCCTTTGTCCATTTGTATGGACACATGCCCGTTCAGAGCCCTCTTTATGTTCGACAAGTTAAGAGGGCAATTATATTTGTTCTGTACAATTCGGCCACAGACGAAGTCCTTGCGTGTTAGTGTTACACCTATTGTTTATGCAACACATAACGTCTGGCGGTCACATTGTGCGTGAGACTGAAATAGGTATGGCTGTCATAAAAAATGAATCATTAGTATCAGCTGTTTATTGATTCTTCTACATCACAGAGCATGGAATATGGCTCGCGCACTACTAGAGACGATAAAATAATGATACCGCGACACAGCCCGCGTCCGGCTAGAAAACGAAAGTCGCAAAGTCGGCATTTCCGTCCGTTCTAGAAAAAAGTAAAAACGCCCCTTCATACTGTGATATGTATGGTATTAAATTTGAGAATAAAAAAATTGGCCAAGTGCGAGTTGAGCTCGCGCATAAAGGGTTCCGTAGAAGAAAGCTTAGGTTATGCAAAGAGCTCTATATTTTTTGCCAGCTAACATAACTTATTGTTTTTCATAGTGTTTGTACAAAGTTATTTTTGCGGTTTAAGAAAAAGTGCTATATTTTTTAGTTTGTACTTAGTACTTAGCTCTAATAGCTTTCCTTTCAACTTCGTTATATAACTATACTACTGCTGTATTTTTTTCACGTATTTATATATAATCGTTTAGCCGATAGTAGGGGGTCACTCACCTCTAACAAAAATTTGCCCTTTAAAACCAAATATTTCAGTAACGGATCCACAAATCGAAAAGTGGTACTCTTAACCTCATAATATTTTTAAAACCCATTTAACAAGACCCTACATTATTTAGAGTTATTAGAAAAAAAATACTCCCGCATTACTAGTATGGGAGAAACAAAAAAAAAATTTTTTCAATATTTTTATCTACCACTTTTTTGCCATAATAAATATACATACTTATACCAAATCACAGCTTTCTAGTACTTATACTCTCTGAGTAAAACCGCGGACGGACGGACAGACAGACAGATATGGCGAAACTATAAGGGTTCCTTGTTTACTACGGAACCCGAAAAATGGTTACATAATAATTATAATTTCGACTGTAACACAAGTAAGTAGAAACAGTTTTTGTATTTCTACAATTACTTCAAACCTCTTTCTTTCTTCTTTAAAATTATGGCTTCCACCGAGAGTTCAGTGACTCTGCCAATGTCCAGTATAATAAGATAGGTACTAAGTATCGGTGTTGTACGGTATGTGGCATGAAAGATGGCGTAAGTTCTTTGGTAGCCTCGTTGGGGCTTCTGATGACAAATCTATACGAGTCCATTTAACAGTCTACTTTATAACAGACTCAACTTAAACATTTATTTTCATAGAAACTGAAACAAGTCTAAATCACATTGAAAATGTCATTGTTATTATGCAATTTGCAGTTTGAAGCACATTTCGTAAAAATAAATGTTTTACTGATTTTGTTGACTAATATACATGGCGAAATTTTGACCGTTCTGGACCCTTAAATGGGTGATTCAGCCTGTCGATATGAACCATTTTTCCTATGGGAACAATGCTGGATACTCAAATTTTATTTCGACATTTTTATACAAAAGTGTTCAGCCGCCCAGGCAATTTGTATAGGAATGTCGAAATTTTTTTCGAGTTTACAGCCTTTGTCCCATAGGAAAAGTTGTTTATATTGACAGGCTGAATCACCCCTTTAATGGTTCGGAACGATCAAAATTTCGCCATGTATTAATGATTTTATACGAGTATATAAAATACCTACTAAGACTCACAAAACCTTGAATCCATGCTAACTTTTATGAAGGACATATTTTATACATCTATCTATCAGCCAAGGACGTCCACTGCTGGACATAGGTCTCCCCCATAGATTGCCAAAATCTATATAAACAGGATTAAATCGGGGTTGGAAAAAACGACATCACAAAACGCGTTTTTATCTTCTTGAATATCTCAAGTTTTTATAATCTATAACATCTTTACTTCCTTACGAAGACATAAATACGAACGTGAGTTTTTGTTTGTCTGTTTGCTTGTTACGCTTTCACGCCCAACCTACTGAAACAATCATCATGAAATTTTGCATTCACATAGGTAAGGGTACTGAGACCTTAGGCTATGTAACACGCGGGCGAAGCCGCGGGTAACAGCTAGTAGAATATATTGATATGTAACAGTTTATCTCAAATGGTTTCAAATACAGCCAAACAAAGAAAAATGTAGCATAGCCAATTGCATGAAAAAAAATTAAAAATGAAATGTATGAAAACAGTTTGATAAATAAATTGAGAATTGACTTTGATTTGATTTGTTTTCAGGTTTGACATTTGCAAGTTAAGAGATTTTAGCAAGTCATAAACCACCTAAACTACACATGTTGTATCACCTACTTACTAATCATATATCTGTGTCGATGTCATACCTAAAATATCATGTTACCGGTCGAACCCGATTTCAGAACAAACTAGTTAGTCCTAGGCTAAACTAGTTTGTCCTAACATAAAATAGCTTGGCCTAGGACAAACTTATCCCCGAAAATCTGTACAACGACACACATGTCACTTTTGCATGAAAAGTCGCGTCAGCTATCAATCCATGATTGGATCCCAAAACTAACTTTTGACATTTTCGAAATCTTCACCGAAAAAAAACTATACAACAACACAGATATCAATTTATCATGAAAAGTTGCGACCGCCATCTATTATTCCAAAACTGACGTCATTTTTGAAACCCACACCCTCAAAGACCTACAAATCGACACCCATGTCGATTTTTCATGACAAATTGCGTGCGCCATCTTGGATTCCAAAACTGACGTCATTTTCAAAATCTGCACCCCGAAAAACCCATATAACGACACCCACGTCGAGATTTCATGAAATGTCGCGTCCGTCATGGGCCATCCGCCAATGGACAACGTCACTTTTGTGTACTACACCTCACAAGCAACCACAAATATTTGAATAATATTTAAAGACAATTCGTCCTAGGCCAAACTAGTTTATCCTGGAGATTACAAGACAAACTAGTTTATTCTAAACTAGTCTATCCTAACTGGTTCCTAAAATTTGGTTTAGCCGGTAACATGGTTCCCGGCAGAGTAGAATAGGACCACTCCAAGTCATCCCGTGGATGTCGTAAAAGACGACTAAGGAAACACAAGCTAAACAAAGCTTATTAACACCAGGGATGCCTCTCCAACCGGTCTGGCCAGCGTGGAGAGTGTAGGCCAAATCCTCTGACTACTTAGGCTAGTAGTAGCAGGCTCTGGTAGTACAGAGAGGGTCGTGCTCCTGCAGTGGAGACTAGAAAGACCTGATGATGATGATGATAATTTATATACCTAATTCAAAATTATGATCACTATATAGCCCAGAGGTTCAAAATCACGAATAAGTTTGATGCTAATAGCTAGTTTTTCACTGTCCGTCTGTATATATGTGACAAGAAGGTTTCTACTGAATTTATGAGATGTAAAACACTTTGTTGGTGTAACATGAACACCAAGTGAGACCAAGTGCGGACACACCAACACCTCCGTCCCGAAAAGAAGCTGAAGGATTAAATTTTATCCCGCTCATTCATATTTTGGAAATTGCATTCAAAATGTAACAAATACCCTAAATTAATAAAGTAACATGAAACAATAAAAAATAACATTAAATAATGCAGTGTCCATGAAACATTGTATTTTTCTCGCTAATTGGATTGAACGATTTAAATTTATCGATTTCTTATTCCCAATAAACGCCCGGCATCTTTCACAGAGTATAAAATAGCTCAGTCGTCAGCACAGATCTCTTATAAGTTTTATAATGATTGCCTTATTACGTAACAAGATTAACCCATCCTGGCTTAAAATAAATATCACATCGATGTAAGATATTTAAACTAACTTAAGTGCTTCTTTGAGCTTCTATTTGTCTTGTCAAGCACTTTACATTATGAATTCCTTTTATCAAATACGTAAGTGTCTGTTACATAAATGGAAAGAATACGAGAACCATGTTAATGTGTCATAATATTCCTGAATAAATTATAAGACATGTGAAAAGAATAAAAATTTAGAAAACTTAAGTGGCGTTGATAAGCGAAATTAAGGCCACGTGTTGTTTATTTTGTTTTCCTGCTTAATAAAGACAAATTGAAAAGATCTTCAGTATTTCGATAGTTTATTACTAGTATGTAGTATTTTTTGTATGACTTCATTATCTTGCATTTGATAAAATAACAGAATTACCAACTCGTCAAAAGACATTTTTGTGTCTCTGTAACTCGTTGGCTGGTAAACTTTGGACCTCCTTGGGCTCAGATCAGCCATCCCGAGCCAGAGGACTCAGGCACTATGCATTAGGTGATATTGTAAAGCCAATGTAGTACTTCCTTCTTGGGAAATCACCGTGTGGGTGAACAAGGTATGGAGTAAATTTTGATATGGGACGGCAAACGAGCAAGCGGGTCACCTGATGTTAAGTGATGACCGCACCCCATGAACAACTGTAATACCAAGAGTGTGACACGAGCGTTGCCAGGCTTTTAAGAGAACATATGTTGTATGCCGTATCGATTCGGAAATACCGCTGCAGCAAGTTGATTTCACAGTTCGGTTGTACGTAGCAGGAAATTTACAGAAGGTTCGATGTGCTCCTGAGTTTAATAGGCCCATTTGAAGATAAGATAAACAGTTAGGTATATAGAACATTTTTGAGACGAAAGGAGACCACTACATCATCATCATCATCAGCAGCTCTTTTTCAGTCTCCACTGAGCAGGAACACGACCCTCTCTGTACTACCAGAGCCATAATCTCACACATTGAGCTAGCCCCAAAGTAAGTTCGAGACTTGTGTTATGGGATACTATCTCAACGACACTATATTTTATAATAAATACTTATATAATACACATCCAAGACCCAGGCCAATCCGAAAAAGATCATTTTCCATCTTGACCTGACCGGGGACTGAACCCGGGACCATCCGTGTCGCAGGCCGGCGTGTTGACCGCTGCGCCACGGAGCTCGTCTACATATACAGCGCATACAAACGTGGTACGGACTGCTCACCACAAAACCTTACCACTGCCCCACTGCTCTGCCTGCAAGCAGGATTTTGGATAATATTTTGGAGTATCACGAAACTTTAAGAGAGAATTACAAGCCTTTTAAAATTTGTATGGAAATCTTGAGAGGCGTATAATTCTTAAACTATTGATAATTTAACCAAACTGTATAAGAACGTACGTAGATTATAATGAGATTAATTGATTGGATGCTTAATTTTACTCCAAAATTATCAAATATTGCCACAATTCCCTTTTTCCGTTTGTATGGAGACATGCGCGTCCAGGCGACTCTTAACATGCACAACGTAAACTAAAAGCATATTTTTATGTCTGGCAACAGTAAATAAGATATGATAGATCAAAGACTCAGTACTCAAAGATTTATTCAAAAAATAGCCCATCTCAGTCACGTTATCTCATTTTAAATAATTGAATGAAGAAATGCCGAAAAAACTCTTTTCAACTGTAATATTGGACGCCTACTTAACTAAAGTGCTTTATATCAAATATTTTAATATTTTACTTTGTGCCTGTTTTATCTAAGTATTACTTAATTTCGTGGAACCTAGTAAACATGTTTTTCTAGCGATCAAGTGTGCAAGTGTTTGCGAGTTCCAGGCTCGGCTAGAAGTAGTTTTTACTTCATATTAATCACATTTTTGAGAGAGCCTAAGCCTATATAAGATTCGCTCGCAAAACGCGCCGTTTAACATTGGTAGTAGGTAGATGTATTTTTATACTTATTTTTCTTTCTTTCCACGGTCACCTGTCGCCTCTAAAATATTCAACACCTGTAATGGGAATCATGTGCTCATTTTTTCCTTATGTCATGGAAAAAGCTCCTAAGAATAGGCACGCAGTGAAAAAATGCGTTGTTTAATCTCCTTAAGATTATAATGTCACATAATTTAGTCTCATCCTACACGTGCCTTTCAAAATACGAAACTAGTGATGTCATATGTTTATGATTTTGCACGCGTTATCTGAGGGATTATTTCGTCGAACTTTTAATGTCGTAAGATCGTATGAACTTGTGACGTAGGATAACTTAACGATACTATGATATATACCAGAGATCGAACCCGGGACCACTCGTGTCGCAGGCCGGCGCGTTAACCCCTGCGCCGTGGAGGTCGATAAGATATTTATAAATTTTAAAGACAAACTTGGTAATTTGTTCGGGAAAACTATTCAAACTTTTGAAATGGACCTTTTCAACCAATTTTAATCAAATCTAATGTATCGATATCGAAATAAAAGTGTCCTTTACAATCTTTTTAAACTTGCTTACATAATCAGAAACCTTTTACCTGAATGTCTGAAAAGATAAGAGGGTAATGTTTTTCGCACGTATGTATGTATGCATATGTGTATGTAGATATGTTTGTAATATGTCTGTTTCGTTGTCGCTTCCTGTAGCCTAAGCGGCTTTACCAATTTGGAAGTGTGAGGTGTCATTGAATTAGTATCTTCCCCCTAAATGTCATAGGCTATGTGACGTCAGCAAAAAATCAATATGGTGGTCGTAATCTGCAAAACCGCAGTCGGGAATTTTTATTTTTGAAATAACCGACGAGTCTAATGTAGTCTTCAAACGAGTTCAAAAGACAACCTTTGGCTGGAAAATTTAAAGCACATTAAAAATGTTGTTCGTAATATTCTCTTTAAAAAAATGAGACATGCGAGAAATTCCACGTGGGCAGGATTTGAACCTGCTTTGTTACTACGCCATTTGGTTTGTAATTCATAAATCAATATATATAATAAACTCTTCGTAGATGAAAACAATAGTTGTTTTAGTAGATACTAATATAGATATTAATTACCTCGCTTATTTTTAATTATTAAAATACTGAGAACAATCGTGTAATAAAAAAAGTTTTTTATAACTAAAATCTATAACTATATTAAACTAGAAAAAAAATTAAACCATATATTATAAAAAATTGTAATAGTTTTTTTTGTTTATATCACTTGTTAATCTTTTTATTGTGAACAACTGTATTATAATTGAACAACTTACTGTGCGGCACCGCAGTCGGCGAAGCATGTCGCGTGGCGATATTGAGTGACGCGGCATCACTTACGATATATTTCCGGTGGACTGCGGTCTTAGATTAAGTCTGCCGCCCGGTAGCTACCGGGCCGCCGGCTACGTAGCTACGTAGCTACGTTGCTAGTTGGTTCCATTATTGGTACGCTGACCACAATTAGAGACAGCTTTATGAACAATGTGTTTGGTATTGAACTAGTGTTAATTTAAATTTAGACCATTACAGTTAAAATTGTATTGATCTAAATTATGGAACAGACTTTCTTGAATCAGTAAGTAGGCATACAATTTATTATGGACCAGACTATTTCCATAACCAGAGACAGCTTTACGAGTATAAACAATGTGTTTAGTATTTCCTGGCGATAACTTTCATTCACATTCTCAACATCAATACAACTTTTGTTTCGTAACCAAGCTTGAAATCGCCTCAACCGATTAGTCTTGGAAAGCACTTTTTAGTGAAAATGTGCTTATATAACACATTTTATGCAACGAAAATGAAATCAAAAGCATATTCAGCCAATAATAATAATTATTAACATGTTGACTTGTAAAAAATGTGTTTTCTTATAGATACAAATGACTTGAAGAGATGTTACTTTTTTTATTTGTTGTTGTTGAAATGCAATACAAGTACTCACTTAACTGGTATTAGAATAAAAATACTGTGATAATATGATGTATGAGTTTTTATTTTCTTACATTATAATACACGTATTGTTTTTTTTTTATATTTTAAATCATAATATAACATATGACGCAGATGGGATGTTATCAAACCCTCTTAGACTTTTTCAGGAAAAAACAGTATTTCAATCCGATTCACTGCATGTTACAGAGCTAGTTAGACCGTCATCATCATCATTATCAGGTGTTTTTAGTCTCCTCTGCAAAAGGACCCTCTCTGTCTGCCATACTTATTTATTTAATGATGGCTTATTCGAAAAATGAAATATCTTAGTATAAGGTAAAGTATCCTATTACAGACCTAGTCAAAATCGACTCCAATTACGGTTCTATTTTTATTTTCGTATTTATTTCTCGTTACAGTATAATTATATACAATTAAATGTAATTTACTCATTTATAGTCTATTACTACAACACCTGCCGAAAGTTTACATATGTGACATAGACGCAAGTTACTAAAAATCACCAGTCAGTGCCGAGGCGGCGACGCGGTCGGGTTTTTCATACAAACACGGAGCGGCTCAGGTAAGTGTAGTCATATTTAATATCTAAGATTTTTAATATTTATGTGACGTTTAACTTCTTAAATATGTAATAATTAGATTTTTATGTCATTATAGTTTCCATAGATTTGTGTTTTATTCTATTTATGAGAGTTTTTATATGTTTAAATTAAAAAACAAAATCGATCCGTATTAGACTTCGAAATTTATAGGTTGCTCCTTATATGGCGCTAAAATCCGTAATAAGAGAAATACTTAGTCATGTTTATTTGCTTATACATTTCAGTATAATCACTTAAGAAGTATGTTCTTAGTAGATTTAAAATAATTATTAATATTAAAAGCTAGTTACCTATTTCTGTGCTATAAAATATCATCTAGGAATCTTATTTTAATACCAAAATTGTTGATACAAAAATGACAGTTTCTTAGAAGAGCATAAAAAAGTATGTATATTTTAAAACATCAAAAACCAATCATATTATATAGCTGTTGACGTAAGTAATATATATTTGAACGAGAATATCGTGTTTGTTTGATTAAGTTGTCCACAGTACTCATGTATCAACAATTTCATGGGTCAGAATAAGGATAATTAAAATACTATCTGTACTCCTATTACTGATCTAGGATTTTTAGGTCGCTCCGTAACAGGCTCTACGAGCTCCTAAATCGGTGTCTATGGCTCTGTAATACAAACTCCATAGTACCCATTACGGAGTGATTTCTATTGCTTTTAGGGTCCCGTATTTTGGTGTAGTTGTGAAAATAGTTTAGACGTAGTGTAAAGTACCCAAGTTAGCAGGCTGCTAAAATGTAAGAATTAGGTTACAAAGCACTACTTAGTTTCCGCTCACGGCTTTGTCAGTATATGTCGCTTATCGCGACCAAAGTTCATTTTTCATTAACCGACTTCAAAAACAGGTGGTTATCAATTGGTTCCGTATTTATGTAGATAATTTTTCCATAACTGCCAGTTTTCGTATTTGTTAGTCTATATCAGCTTCTGAACAAGTGTGCCAAATTTCAAAAGTATATGTAAGTTTGTCCTCGCATATTTCCAGAACTATAAGTTTGATTTAAATAACTTCTTTTTACTTGAACTGGGTAATATTCAACTTAGGATATACTATAAGAGTCTTCAAAAGCGGTTCAGTAATTTTTGAGATAGGGAAAGTTATGATTATGGATACGGTTAATTTTTTTAATATCTTGTTTCAGAAAATATGGATACAAAAATCGCAAATGTTATAGAGATGCCCAGGTGGCAGAAGCACTGTCATCAATTAGACAAGGGATGAGTATTTATCAAGCCTCAAAACAATATATTGTGCCAAAGACTACATTAAGAAACCACAATAATAACGGTAAATATCCCGAAATAGTGTGCATTTCCCCAGCGGAAAAGTGTTGAATAATAAATGTTGAATATACTAGATCGTTAGTTCAAAGCTGCCTTCGAATGTTTATCGATGAATGAAATTCGTGTATTCATTAATTTTTGAGAAATTCGTCAAAAACATATTACGCCAGAGAAACGTTTTCCTGGCGGAATTTTGTCAGGGATCCAAAATTTAATTAGTAGAGCAATTAGTTAATCATAAGAGAGAAATGTTTATGCATAAATGGAATTTGTGTGTCATAGGCCTCCGAAGTTATTCAAAATGCCGCTGGGGAAATGTTCGGCCTTTTGCTGGATCTCATAAACGGTTTGGAATACGGTCTTGGATTTTTTTACACACATTGCTATTAATTTGTTTATAACGCCTATAAAAACAGAATCCAAAAAAACACAGCCACTTATGATTAAAAAATATATACATAAAAGTAGGTATTTTGGTTCTAGTAGCTGAACTAAAGGACCTAATGGAAAGGTTTAAACGTCTATTTATATATTAGAACTGCCTCCAACATCTGCGAAAGTATGTTTGTAATAGAGTAAGTATAAAAAAAGATACAACAAAAATAATGTCTCACGGTCATCATGATTTTGAATCCGTCTATTGTAGGAGTTTTATATTATGTGGCAAGTTGTAACTAACTTCAATGGTTTGTTTATTTATTCATCTATGAGCATTCTAATAATTAGCTTGATCCAATTAGTAAAAAAAGAAAAATCGTAAAAAAACCAGTGGCACTTAGAACTTAGTTATAAACCGACCAATTTCGGATGGCTATGAAAAAGCGACCGCTCAGTACAAGTATCTTACTTCTGAAATTTGCAATATTACTGACGTTATTTGGTACAGACGCATACTCAATACATAAGCGTTTAGTTAAAATAGATGCCTAAATACATATTGCTTATTATTTAGATTTACTCTTTTAAAATAAGTATTTAGTAAATAAGTGTTCGTGCGTATAGGGTAAAACAGTACTCTGTTACTAAGACTCCACTGTCTTTCCATCCGTTTGCCTGTTTTTCACCAGGCTGTTTTTTATGAACCGTTATAACTAGGCTGTTGAAATTTTCACAGATGATGTAGGCACCTATATCTGTTGCCGCAAACAACATTTACTAAAAACGGAATAACGTAATTATTTAAGGAAGGGCTAGTTTGTATATAAGTTCTTATGGTACCTATTTTGTATATTTCTATTATTAATGATACCGAGCAACCGGTAAATGTGTAAAATATTAATGAGCTGTAAAAAAAAAAAATTACCAGAAGGTTATTTCTGTATGGTAGACAAATCCTGCATTTATCATCTAAGTACTTATAAAAGAATATATTGACCGTCTAACAGACCTTAGCTTTTCATATTAGCAAATTTACCGGGACTTTGTGCTCGTATTTTATGGCCTATGTGACCTGCAGCTAAATGAGCTTTATATAAGTGAAAGAACTTTGAAAATCGGTCCAGTTTTAAAGTCAATTGTATGCATATATAAAAATAATCAAATCTTTCCTCTTTTTAGTATTACAGTAATAGTATACATAACAGATTGACGTTTTAAATTTGTATCATTATTGAAAGTTAAAGTGAGGTATATACAGTCTCCCATCTACTCAGAAATAACACAAATAACTACAAACAATTTATAGATTAATACTGTAAATAAGACTTGTGTCCGCGCCTGTACCTCATTTATAGTGGTATTACATAGTAATGTTTGGAATGACAGCAATTTATATGAAATGGTCGCTTTTTCATAGCCATCCGAAATTGGTCGGTTTATAACCAAGATTTAAGTGTCACTGGTTTTTTTACGATATTACTTTTATTACTAATTAGATTAAGCTAATTATTAGAATGCTTATAGATGAATAAATAAACAAACCATTGAAGTTAGTTACAACTTGCCACATAATATAAAACTCCTACAATAGACGGATTCAAAATCATGATGTCCGTGAGACATTATTTTTGTTGTATCTTTTTTTATACTTACTCTATTACAAACATACTTTCGCAGATGTTGGAGGCAGTTCTAATATATAAATAGACGTTTAAACCTTTCCATTAGGTCCTTTAGTTCAGCTACTAGAACCAAAATACCTACTTTTATGTATATATTTTTTAATCATAAGTGGCTGTGTTTTTTTGGATTCTGTTTTTATAGGCGTTATAAACAAATTAATAGCAATGTGTGTAAAAAAATCCAAGACCGTATTCCAAACCGTTTATGAGATCCAGCAAAAGGCCGAACATTTCCCCAGCGGCATTTTGAATAACTTCGGAGGCCTATGACACACAAATTCCATTTATGCATAAACATTTCTCTCTTATGATTAACTAATTGCTCTACGAATTGAATTTTGGATTCCTGACAAAATTCCGCCAGGGAAACGTTTCTCTAGCGTAATATGTTTTTGACGAATTTCTCAAAAATTACTGAATACACGAATTTCATTCATCGATAAACATTCGAAGGCAGCTTTGAACTAACGATCTAGTATATTCAACATTTATTATTCAATACTTTTCCGCTGGGGAAATGCACACCCCGAAATATTTAATTCTAAGGATAAGAATTTCAATTTTATTTTTCACTCTTAATTGTTGGAATTTTGTATGTTTAATAAATATAATAAAATGATTTTTTTAAGATTTTAGGCAGTATTATTTCTTCCTATAACAATATAATATTAGTTTAATAGTTTCACTTGCATAATACTCAAAATTCATTTTGCTATATCGATTTTCAAACAACATACTAAAATTTCATTAAAATTGATCTTAAAGTTACGATTTTAAATTTGATACACATTAATTTTCGCATACATATACTTTATTAGAATATTGTAAGGAACCACTATACATTGAAGTAGCCAGCACTCCGTATTAGGAGTCGACTAGCGCCGTATTAGGATTTACCATTCATCATAGATCCGTAATAGGGAAAATCCACATGAGTGTGAAAATATTTTTTTTCAACTATAATTCCTTTAATATTAAACAATGTGTCTTTAGAAATATAAAAAAGAATGTATATTATTACAGTAAAAAATAATAATGTCAGTTTTGATGCTTACAAATGCATAATTTTCTGCCTTATTTTCAAATGTTGTCATTTAACTCCGTAATAGGAGCGTTTACCTTAGTTCATTTTTATTGATTTGATTATAAATAAAATGTAGGCGTATTAAAATTATTACCCAACTGACCCACTCAAAAAAAGGGTAATGACTTTCGTGCGTATCTATGTATTTTAATATGGACATATTCGTATGTTTACAGCGTGTAAATTAACACTCGACATTCTTTTCTACGAAACCAATGATGAAACCTGTTTTTTTTTAACATTACCATACTTATCCGGGAAGCTGAACAGTTTTGTAAGAACATGTCGATTTTTTTGAGTTCCTATCATTGATCCCGTAGGGAAAGTTGTTCATATTGATAGGCTGAGTCCCCCCTTTATCTCAGAAAATATCGTAAAATATTCGTTCACCGATGAATAGGTACATGATCCCTGAATGCCATAGGCTATGTACATTGTACAAATGCACCACATGCCGGGGCGCAAGCCAGTGCGGACTGTGACGAGCTTCGTGGCGCAGCGGTCAACACGCCTGCCTGTGACACGAATGGTCCCGGGTTCGATCCCAGGTCAGGTCAAGATGGAAAATGATCTTTTTTAGATTGACCTGGGTCTTCGATGTTTATCTATATAAGTATCTATTATAAAATATAGTATCGTTGAGTTATTAGTATCCCATAACACAAGTGTCGAACTTACTTTGGGGCTAGCTCAATCAGTGTGATTTGTCCGTATATATTTATATATATTTATTATTTATTTAGTTATGAATAAAACGTAGGATATATAAGAGTATGTCGAAGATCAATTAGTTTGTTTGTTCGATTGTAGCCTTCTTAACCCTAAACGGCTTAACCGGTTTTGGTGTCATTAGATTCATATTCTTCCCCGGAGTCATAAACTAGACAGGCAGAAATTATGTAACGTCAACAACGAAGTAACAGAACGTAAAAAAGAAGTTATGCAACGTCAACACAAAAACAATACGGTGGGCGGAAACTGAGAAAAATGAAGTCGAGTTTTTCATAAGTGTTTTATTTATCATTCATGGCGCTGTTGTGATAATGCTCTTATCAAATTAAGAAATAATATACGGGAAAAAGATATTCTGTCCACGTGGAATTTTCACATATCATATTTCTTAATTTAATAAGAGTATGAAGTCGAGATTTTTATTTCTTGACTTGAAATGTTCAAATCATTGTAGATTGTTCTAAGTGCCACTCCATTCTTATTTCTCGTATAGAAAAATGAATTTTTAGGATTGTTTGCCTCGAGATAATGTTTTTGTATATTATTTTCTTTAGATAATTTTCGTGAAATAAACAACTCCGTATAGCAAAAATGAATTTTTAAGCTGTATTGATTGCCCACTCGAGACGATGTATTTGTATTTTTCTTTTGATGATTATTTCGTGAAATAAACAACTTTTGTTGTGTTCAGTTGCCTCTTCAGCCGGAATGCGGCAGAGCAGGGGCCTACTATTTAGATTTACTTGATGCCGTCAAAACTAAAAACTCTCAAACTCATTATTTTATTCATACAGATCGTGGCGTCATTTCCCTTACGGGGTAGACAACGCTCAGGTCTCTAAAACCTTAAGCTACGCTTTAGCATGGTGGTGGGCGTTGAGATGGAAAACGGAATCAAAATAGTGATGGGTTGCTAGCCGCATCGCCTATTAATATAATTCCTTAAAATTTTGCCCATTCCCTCGATCGGATTTTACGATCTACGCGGGAAAAGAAGCATCATCATCATCATTTCGTGTAGGTGACACGGTCATTCGACCGTACACATCCTGGTGTCAGAGTTCTTCGGAACCGCCTCTCGGCCTCTGACGTGGTTCCTTTAACGACTACCAGATGGCAGCCGGGACCAACGGCTCAACGTGCCTTCCGAAGCACAGAATCATCCTTATTATCAGACAATCAGGTGATTCATGCCTGCAATGTCCTAACCAAACTGCAAACAACTTAAGAAAGTATGCTTCCCGTGGGAATCGAACCCAACAACAGTCAACAGGCAAACGCCTTAACCACTGGACTACGGAGGCTGTTACATTTTAAGAAGCAGCTGGTACATTTTATGTTTTTCTCAGACCAGCGTAGAAGAAAATATAAGAATATGCTTAGATAAATATTTTGTTCATCGTAAGTTTAGATAAGATCTGCACCGGACCGAGACGGATTGCGGAATCGAAGAGCTTATGCCCAGCAGTGGGCTGAGATGATGATGAAGATATTTTTATATAATTTAGTAAATGTTATTTTTTATTAAAATATATTGTAAGTTAGTATCCCATAACCCAAGTCTCGAACTTACGAGTAGTTTTGGGCTAGCTCAATCTGTGTGATTTGTCTATACATGGCGAAATTTTGATCGTTCCGGACCATTAAAGGGGTGATTCAGCCTGTCAATATAAACAACTTTTCCTATGGGACAAATGCTGTAAACTCGAAAAAAATTTCGACATTCCTATACAAATTGCCCGGGCGGCTGAACACTTTTGTATGAGAATGTCGAAATAAAATTTTAGTTTCCACTATTGGTCCCATAGGTGTGTACAATGACTTGTCTCAATGAGGCGAAGTTGACCCAAGGGGTTAATGACCTACGACAATCTTTTTTTGAGAGAAAATTTATTTAGCCACGTAGAGAGAAACGATTATTAATGAAAAGTAATACCAAAATAAGACCAAAATACGCCAAGTTAATAAGCATTACTATATAAGATTTTTTAAATTTGAATTAATTGCTGGGTGGCGCAAATTTCGCAATAGAAAAAAAAAATATTTAAGTAAGTAATAAGTGTTCTAATGATAAAATGAAATGAAAAAATAAAATGATTATAAAAGGATCTTCTTAAACTAATAAGTACATTTATTATTTCTCACAAAAATAGTGCAGTTTCACCATTGACATTTAAAATACTTAGGGTGTCCTCTGACTGCACTGGCTAATATATAGCTCTGGTACTACAAAGAGGGTCATGCTCATGCAATGGAGACTAAATTAGACCTGATGACTGATGATGATACAGGTGATTTAAGTGTTCATTTTAAGGAGAAGTTTTCGGGTTCAGTGCAATTTTAAGTAAGAACGTGAAGTTTTACTAAGCGCCTTTGTCAAAAACGGCCACTTTTAGCGAAACGCTAAGTAACGCTTCTGTAATGTAGCCAACTATACTTATATACTTATGTCATGTAGCCTCATAAATTAGATTCGTTACTCATTATTTAGTGCACAATATATCGGTTCGTCGAGCAAGTGACATCTTTTATTTCTCTCCAATACTCCCATCCTTTACATGGCGACCCTGCCAGGATTTTAGGACATTGTAACTGCTAACTGTTCATAAAATAATTTGAACGATTAATTTAGGGCCACACAGAACAAAAGTTAAAAGGCATACTTTGGAAGAGAGCGTCTATAGCGTCAGTGGTCAGCGTCAGTACGACGAGCTCCGTGGCGCAGCGGTCATCACGCCGGCCTGCGACACGGATGGTCCCGGGTTCGATCCCCGGTCAGGTCAAGATGGAAAAATGATCTTTTTCTGGGTCTTGGATGTTTATCTATATATGTATTTATTATAAAATATAGTATCGTTGAGTTAATATCCCATAACACAAGTCTCGAACTTACTTTGGGGCTAGCTCAATCTGTGTGATTTGTCCGTATATACTCGTATTTATAATTTATTTATTTATAGTGGCGCTGCGTCTCTGACGCCGCGCCGCGACAGAGCGACAGATCGTTGTTCAATACAAATGTACGTGGCGCCACTGTCGCTGTGACGCCGCGTCAGTGTCACTATGCTCGAATGATGTTCACTTAAATTTCATACATTTGTATTGAACAACGATCTGTCGGGGGTTTTGGTGGAAAGTCAAGGGGTTCAGTTGTCGTTTGCCTTATACAATTTTGCAAATTGATTTAAGTGGACTTTATAATATGAAATTGGTGTAGTTTGGTGTTATAAATGCTCGTGCTCGAGAACAATTTGTGAAATAGTAGACTGTTAAATGGACTCGTATAGATTTGTCGCCAAAATCTCCCACGAGGCTGCCAAAAAACATACGCCATCTTTGATGCCACATACCGTACAACACCGATACTTAGTATCTCATTATACTGGACATTGGCAGAATCACTGAAATCTCGGTGGAAGCCATAATTAAAAAGATGAAAAAAGAAAGAACGATCTGTCGGTCTGTCGCGGCGTCACAGACGCTGCGCCACTGATGCTATAGACGCTCGCTTCCAAAGTCTACTCGTACCTTTAGTGATATCTCCGTTTTCCTTAAAATCCTATCCTATCGCCGCCCATGGTGAAACGGCTAAAGTAATTTGCGTGAAATTTTGCTCATGTACAGTTTATTAACAAGATTAACACATAGGCTACCTTTTATAATAATAATAATTAAACATTTATTTCAGATAATTACCATCCATATTATGTTAGTAACATTAAACTTATTTTAGGGTTGATAACTATAATAATTTAAATAAATATTATTAAAATTGGCTTCCGATGGAAATCCTGTGCTACAGATATTGGTAGCCAGCAGCAGAAGCATGAAGCTGTATCCAGCGACTTAACAGTGGGGAGTCCCATCGGTCGGCCAACGCGTTCAGGATGGTGTTCGATGTGCCACGCACTCGCGCCCACAGCGAGGCACACCGCTTTCTGACGATAGTATAGAAGCAGTCGGTATGCGCCTCGGCAAACATAGTTGACGCACTGCAGAAACGCAGCAGACGAAACAAGATTCTGAACGCGTTGTTGTATTGAACGCGTAATGCGCTGTATGCCTGCCGTGCGAAGTTGTTATACTGGAAAATGGTACTGTTTCCGAGGGATCGACATTAACACAAGCAAAACCGTGGTTGAAAGCAAGTATGTTGTATGAAATTAAAAATACAAACGTTAGGTACCATTGCAGTTTATGTATTATATGCTGAAATTTTGAAACGTGAAAGGTTATTCAACCCGTCAACATGAAAGAACTATTCCTATAGAAACAATGGTGGACGCAAAATTAAAAAAATGATAGCTCGTGCGAAATGACAGTGAAATATATTACTATACCTCAATTTTATTGACTTAAGTATTTATTGATTGATTTTAATAAAATATAGACGTATTGAAATTATATTCTACTGACCCACCCAAAAACAAACCCTGTTTTAAGTTTGGGGTAGGTTGGATAGGGGTAAGTGGGGTCTTCGTGCAACAATATTACGGAACCAATTCTGGGAACAAAAATATTTTTTGATATTCCCATACTGATTGCGGCGGCTCAATATTTTTGAATGTAAATGTCAAAAAATAGATTTTCAGCACTGTTCCCATACGCAAAGTTGTTCATATTGACGGGTTAAATCACTCCTATAAGGTATTGAATTGATTCAGGCGTTACTTTGCGGAAGTCAAAGTTACTCCTAGACTTTGGAAGCGAGCGTCTATAGCGTCAGTGGCGCCGCGTCTGTGACGCCGCGACAGATCGTTGTTCAATACAAATGTATAAAAATTTAGTGAACATCATTCGAGCATAGCGACACTGACGCGGCGCCACTTTCGCTGTGACGTCGCGTCTTTATAATGAGACTATCTGATTTCCCGCGAATTCAACCGCTTATTTAATTATAGCCTTTGTTACCCACTAAATATGAATAAGGCTTTTTCTATAGGTGACACTTCTTACGAAACTTATTTCAAACTGTCTGATTTACTACGACTTCATCGACCTAAATGATAGCATATGTTACTTGCAGATAATAAAAACGGGGTGAATGAATGAATAAACTCTTTATTGCACCAACTAAAATAGGAATAAATTACAAATAAAAAACAATAACAAGCAGGTACAAAGGCGGGCTTATCGTTTGAAGCGATTTCTTCCAGCCAACCTTTGGCTACACAGACACTTAAAATAGTAGGGGTTGGTGCAGTGTAGCGAAAAATAATAATAATAAAACATATACTAAAATAACGGATCGCACTCCGGGAGTGCCGGCAGAAGTGAAAACGGATATTAACGTTGTTTTTCGACCAGGCCACGTGTCCGTCTTACGAATTTTCGATGGGACGAATCTGTCGGTCACTATCCTGTGCAGAGTTTAACATTTTTCCCCATCATAAAAAGTGCACAGTGCCGCCAAAGAAGTTTCCACTTAAAAAAAACTTTTTTTTTAGATGCCTCTTCTTACGAAACTTATATGAAACTGTCTGACTTCCTGTGACTTCATCCGCGTAAATTGGAGCCTACTTTAGTCGCAGAAAATAAAACAAAACTTTTTATTGATGACTTTTCTTACGAAAATTATATTACATGAAACTGGCTGATTCTATGTGACTTAAGGGGGCACACTAGGCACAGTAGCGACGCCAATCATTTTATTCCGAATACTTTACAAATAGAAAGAAATTCAAGAATGTAAATCATATAAGCCTTAGTAATTAACCTGAAGTATTTTTGGAATCATGTTTTAATATTATGAGAATCAGTCATTAAGAGAAATAGTGATTACCGCCAAAAACGGCCGTTTTTTGGCGGTAATCTGATTCTCGTAATTCTCACTGATTCTGATAATATTAAACATGATTCTAAAAATACTTCAGGTTATTTACTAAGGCTTATATCATTTACATTCTTGAATTTCTTTCTATTTGTAAAGTATTACGAATAAAATGATTGGCATCGCTATTGTGCCTAGTGTGCGGCCTTAAGTTGTCTGCCTAAATTATAGCCTACTAGCTGTTACCCGCGGCTTCACCCGCGTGATATATGGCCTATGTCCTTCTCAGTACCCTAACCTATGTGTATGCAAAATTTCATAATGATCGGTTCAGTAGGTTGGGCGTGAAAGCGTAACAAATAAACAAACAAACTCACTTTCGCATTTATAATATTAGTTGGGATTGGGATTGGGATTTTATCCACAGATAATAAAAACGCTTTTTCTATGCATAGGTGACACATTTTAAAAACCTTTTATGACATTTCTTACGATTTTCGTCCGCCTAAATTATAACCTATGGCTACCCACTGATAATGAAACACGCTTTATCTTTAGATAACACTTCCTACAATCATCGAAATTCACAATTGACATCATGTAAGGCTTCTATTATTAATTTAAAAAAGTTTACGACATTTTAAAACTCAACCAAACTATAACATCTTACACTCACACAAATACGTTAAAATATTAAAAAAAACTTACTAATAAAACGATTATGAGGATAAACACTTCCTTATTTTTAAAAAGAAAGCTCTCGTCCGGCATTTTTTCCGTCACGGATGTCACCGGGTAGTCGAGTTCCGTTCCGGCGTGAAGCGGCGGTGGCTTCATACTCGCGTCTAGCAGTATACTGGCCAGATTCAGTAAAATTAGGTAATAGCGAGGGCTTATATTTTATCTCATTTTATCCCACTGGGCTTTCATACGTTGCTGCTACTTTTACCTGGTAATGGGCGAACATTCCCTGTTTAAGCACACATATATATTATCACATCTCAATCCCTTGCGGGGTAAACAGAACCCATACTCATAAAATCGGCTTTTAGATTTTACGCGTTTAGCATGTAAGTGGGCGTTGGGGTGGAAAGCGGAATCGAAAAAGTAATTGGTTGCTAGCCGCAATTTGTTTATATTAAGCATCATCACGTCTTTTTTAGTCTACTCTGCAGGAGCACGACCCTCTCTGTACTACCAGAGCCATATATTAGCCAGAGTAGTCAGAGGACTTGGCCTACACTCTCCACGCTGGCCAAACGGATAGGAGAGGTCGCTTTGATGTTTATAGCATTGTTTAGAACCACACGGCGTCTTTATACCTTATGGGGTAGACAGAGCCCATAAAACCCAAAGGCCACGTTTAGTATGTTAGTGGGCGTTGAGGTATACAGCGGAATCAAAATAGTGAGTGGTTGATAGCCGCAATTTGTTTACATTAATCAAATTCCTTCTTTGTCTAATAATTACTTAAATATCGACGAGCTCAGTGGCGCAGCGGTCAATACGCCTGCCTGCGACACGGATGGTCCCGGGTTCGATTCCCGGTCAGGTCAAGATGGAAAATGATCTTTTTCAGATTGACCTGGGTCTTAGATGTTTATCTATATAAGTATCTATCATAAAATATAGTATCGTTGAGTTAGTATCCCATAACACAAGTCTCGAACTTACTTTGGGGCTAGCTCAATCTGTGTGATTTGTCCGAATATGATTATATATATTTATTTATTTATACAAAAGAAAAAAAATACCTATTATAATTCAACTTAATTATTTTTTAATATTAGGTTTAGGCTTTTATGCCCTAAAGATTCAGTTAAATTAGGATATGGCGAGATTTATATTTAATTAATCTTATTTTAGCGCAGTAGTCTTTCATGCGTTGCCTTGTTCATGGTAACACAACAACTACAGATTCAGTTAAATTAGGTAATCAAGGTTTTTATTACATACATATATACATCATCATCATCATCATCATCATCAGGTCTTTTTCAGTCTCCACTGCAGGAGCACGACCCTCTCTGACTATCAGAGCCGTATATAAGCCAGGGCAGTCAGAGGATTTAGCCTACACTCTCCACGCTGGCCAGACGGGTTGGAGAGGTGACATATATACTATCACGTCTTTTTTCCTTGTGGGGCAGACAGAGACCAGGTTTATAAAACCTAAAGGCCGCGTTTAGCAAGTTGGTAGCCTTGTAGGTGAAGAACAGAATCAAAATAGTGATGGGTTGCTAACCGCATCGCCTATTGACATGACTCCTGACGCCCATTCCCTCGATCGTCTTTTACGATCTGCGTGGGTACAGAAGAAGTTGGGTACAATCTACGCTCTTTCGTTTTTCCCAGACCAGCGTTGGAGGGTTGTTGAATTGACGAGCTCCGTGGCGCAGCGGTCAACACGCCTGCCTGCGACACAGATGGTCCCGGGTTCGATCCCCGGTCAGGTCAAGATGGAAAATGATCTTTTCAGATCGACCTGGGTCTTGGATGTTTATCTATATAAGTATCTATTATAAAATATAGTATCGTTGAGTTAGTATCCCATAACACAAGTCTGAACTTACTTTGGGGCTAGCTCAATGTGTGTGATTTATCCGTTTATATTTATTTATTGTTTTCTTTGACGTGTCTACGAATTTTCATTCAAACGGGAATTATACTCTAACTGTACATAGATGACGCTACGTTCTATTTTTAATAAGGTAAAGGCACCTATTTACGAGGGGTTCTAAAACTGGCACCTTATTGTGATGTATTTAGAAGTTTGAAGTAAGAAAAAACGGTGTTTTCATTCAATTTATAATTTCTATTTGTCTGCAAAATACGTCGGTCAGTTAATAATTTGTTTGGTCATATTTATATGAGCAAATGATTGCTTTAACGTGTGTACATTTTAAAATAATCGGTAAATTTGACGCTAGCAGCTAACTCCGAAACGCATTCCCTATATTTCAGACCTAATTCATGTGAGTTCTACGGTTTATTAAATAGCGTTTTACCTGTGAGTTTTACCTGGATGAGTTTTTGTTAAGGTTGAAATATTGAAAGGGTTATTTTATGTATCGAAAACTCATAACATTTTACTACTTTTTAGGGTTCCGTAGTAAACTAGGAACCCTTATAGTTTCGCCATGTCTGTCTGTCTGTCTGTCTGTCTGTCTGTCTGTCTGTCCGTCCGCGGTTTTACTCAGAGACCATAAGTACTAGAAAGCTGTAATTTGGTATGAGTATGTATATTAATCATGGCAAAAAAGTCGTAGAAAAAAATCTTGAAAAAAAATTTTTTTTTGGGTAGCTCCCATACAAGTAAAGTGGGGGAGTCATTTTTTTTCTCTACTTACCCATCTTGTGGGGTATCGTTAAAAAGGTCTTTAGAAAATATTGTGAGGTTGAGAACACCATTTTTCGATTTAGGGATCCGTTTCCGAAATATTTGGTTTTAAAGTGCAAATTTTTGTTAGAGGTACGTGTCCCCCCCCTCTATCTCCTAAACGGTTATATATAGATACGTGAAAAAAATTACAGCAGTAGTATATATACTGAAGTTGAAAGGAAAACTATCAGAGCTAAGTACTAAGTACAAACTAAAAAGTTATAGGCAACCAACTTATAAAATGTACTGGAAAATGTAAAATTTCATACAATCTTTATTGTTAGATGTTTTTGGTCGTTAAACTGTGAGGTGCGAGTGTAAACAGTGTGTACTCAAAGTTGTCATTCGCAACTACGGAACCCTATACTGCGCGTGGCCCGACACGCACTTGGCCGGTTTTTTTCTTTTGTTAAGGGGAAAAAAGAGTTTAAAATATCGCGGCATTAGGTTCCAAATATATGAGTTGGTTCCTAATTGCCGATGTATACCACGAAAATGCAACTAAATAAAGGTAATTTTTTATTTTATTTTTGGATGCATTGCTATGATTAGGAAATAAATGTTTTAGTACTGTTAACGCAATGGCAACACTGCTGCGGTGGAGCCCCCTGACGGAAGACACGCACATCATCCGCCCATCGTCATCACGTGACGGGCGCTGCGTGGGCGGCCAATAAACGCGCCCAAATTTCTCTGTATGCTCATACCATTGGTCTAATTGTTCCCACTACCTTATTCCCTGACCTATGTAAATTTGAATTCATTATACTCGTTTTTAACATTGAACCAGATCACTGCGTTTACTTTTGCTCCAAAATTATCATCCCTATTATCAAAAAACTTAATACAAAAGGTATCTATACGCGCGGATACATAGTTTGGTCCTTCGAGCCGGATCGGGAACCAGCAGCTAAGGATATCTGCAAAGTGCCCAATTTATTCCAGTGAGTGTGGTGAGTGTTGCTTATTACCCAGGGTCTATTACAGCTGAGTGCCGTCGCTAGCACAAGCTGCATTCGTCCCAGCATACGATATTTGCACGTAAGTACCTCATCTACTCATAGAACACCGAAATGCCACTAATGTCCGATGATAGGGAAGAGACTTCCTCTAAGTCTCGCGATAGGTCTCCTTACAGATACAGTTCCGATGACAAAACTGAGCAAATCATTCGTGATCTAGTGAAAAAACGGGGTATCATAAAAGGTAGAAACACCAAATTTTCAAATTTCTTAACGACCGTTAATATTACGACCTCTGATTCAACATCCAAAATAGATTTGAAATTACGCATAAAGGGCGCTAGTAGTTTATTCTCCGAATTCAACGAAATTCAATCTAAAATTGAGGAAAATATCTCCAGTAGCGACATTGATGAGCAATTAGATCAACGTCAGCAGTTTGAGGATAGTTATTACCGAACATTAGCCCGAGCTGAATTTATTCTAACTGATAATGAGGTCACTAATGGTTCCAAATCTTGCACTCATGGCAGCTGTTCTAATAAACATTCGTCCATAAAATTACCTACCATTTCTCTGAAGTCCTTTGACGGTCAAATGGAATCTTGGCTTCATTATAGGGACACATTTATTTCACTGGTCCACAATTCCACTGAAATAAGTGATATTCAAAAGTTCCACTATTTAAAGTCATCGCTAACAGGTAGTGCCGAATTAGTTATAAGCGGAATAGAACTTTCTTCTGCCAACTACGCAATTGCATGGGAGCTCCTCTTAAACAGATACGATAACGCTAGGTTGTTAGTACAAAGTCACGTCAAAGCATTATTTTCTATACAAGCGCTGACTAAAGAGTCACCTTCACTATTACGCAAGCTCATAGACACCGTAATTAATAACCTGCGTTGCCTAAACACCCTAGGTGAGCCTACGAACCACTGGGATACGCTACTCATTTATATCGTGGTCACTAAGTTAGATAAAACCACCGAGCGCGAGTGGGAGCAGCACAAAGGTATATTATTGTCGAATTCCGATTCTAAAGTTAAGTTAACGATTAATCAATTACTCAATTTCCTCAAGGACAGGGCTGACTTGTTGGAAACATTAGCACTATCGCACAGCAAGGATAATCAGAGTAATTTAGATTCTAAAAAACCTAGCACGCACACAAAGTCTCACTTATCACAGTGCAATGTGTCCTCCAACAAGCCGCAGTCTTCCGAGCGATTCTCACATAAAGCTTGTTTGATATGCAAGGGTAAACATCCAATTTATTCTTGCACAAAATTTCTAAATTCGGATTTACCAACCAAAATGAAGTTTTTAAGTGATCACAAGTTATGTGAGAACTGCTTGCGTCCCGGTCATACGGTGGTTGATTGTCGCTTCGGTCCGTGTAGGCAATGCAATTTAAAACACAACACACTTATTCATCCGAATACGCATATCACATCTAGTTGCAATGCAAGTACACAGGCGTGCCATACTGACCGACTGCAGTCGACCTCCGCGGATAGCTCGCACGCCCCCCTCCCATGCTCCGCTTTGTCATAAAAAACTAAGTGATATTCCAGTTAGCAATGTCCATACGAACACTCACACAAGTATACAATGCGCAAGTATGCCTGTCCTTTTGTCTACTGCGTTGGTCGAGGTCTTAGGAAAAAATAATATTTATCATTCCGCATACGTTTTACTTGATTGTGGGTCACAAAATTGTTTCGTCACACAGTCACTTTGCAAACTTTTAGATATTCCATTGTTACAGTCCACCCTTGAGATACGAGGAGTAGGTAATTCAGTATCACAGTCGACGCAGACTTGTAATATTGAAATAAAATCGCGCTTTAATGCCTATTCAACGCGTATCAATTGCTATGTTCTACCACAAATCACGGCTACATTGCCAGCCATGCATGAACAAACCGCACAGTTCAGGATTCCTGACCATGTACAGCTGGCAAATTCTAATTATTTAGGTCCTCAAAAAATTGATATTTTGATAGGGGCGGACAAGTTTTGGGACTTGCTAATCGATGGCAGGATGCGTTTGCCAAACGGTCCGTTTTTACAAAATACGAAGTTAGGCTGGATTATTTCTGGTCCCATCCATCATAATACGCGCAAGGATGGACGTGTTCAGTGTAACTTCTCTCAATCAATTGACCTACAATTACGCAAGTTTTGGGAGCTCGAGGAGCTACCTAAGCCTCTGGATACGCGCACAGATGAGGAGCGAGCCTGTGAACATATATTTGCTACCACAACCACACGCAATGGTGAGGGCAGATTTTGTGTACAGATTCCTCTTAAAGAATCACCTGAGGTTTTAGGTGAATCATTTCCCCAGGCGGAACGTCGGTTCTTATCATTAGAAAACAGGTTATCACGCGCACCTGACAGTTATAAAAAATTATATATCGAATTCATGCGAGAATATATTGCGTTAGGTCATATGACTCAAGTCAGTGACTATTCTAAGTCACATTTCTTTACACCACACCATGGCGTTTTTCGCGAACACAGTACAACGACAAAACTTCGTGTCGTTTTCGACGCTAGTGCATTAACAAGTAGTGGAAAATCCTTGAACGACATTCAAATGGTAGGGCCTCCTATCCAAGGAGATTTGTTAGCCATACTTTTGCGATTCAGGCAGTTCAGGTACACCGCTATTTGTGATTGCCAAAAAATGTATAGGCAGGTGCTTATTTCACCCGCACAACGAGACCTTCAGCTCATCATCTGGCGTGAGGAACCGTCACAGCCTCTCCAGATTTATCAATTAAATACTGTAACATACGGCCAAGCTGCCTCAGCGTATTTGAGTGTCAGATGCTTAAAGCAGCTGGCAGATGAGTGTACTGACCTCAAGGTCAAAAGGCTAATCCGTGATGATATGTATGTAGATGATTTGTTGACTTCAGATGATGATAAAACGATTTTAATTAAAAATTGTAAAGGCGCGGTCGATTTATTAAGTTCTGGATGTTTTCCACTACACAAATGGAATTTTAATTTCAAAATGGAAACTGACACATGCGGTTCCTTAGATTCGAGCACGTTCAAGGACTTGAATCTCGGTGAACAAAGTCAATGTCGCACATTGGGTCTAAGTTTTTGCAATGAAACTGACCAACTTTATTTCAAGACACTTGTCCAAAATCAAAGTAATCAACCTATCACCAAACGCATAATTTTATCTGTCGTTTCACAAATTTTCGACCCCTTGGGTTTATTAAGTCCATTTGTTATGATAGGTAAGGTGCTTTTGCAAAAACTATGGCTATTAAAATTACAATGGGACGACCCGCTGCCGCCTGACGTCGCGCGAACATGGAACCGGTTTCTCGACGGGCTGCCTTATCTGGCAAATATAACTATACCTAGGCATGCTTTCCTATTCAATCCGTCGAAAACAGAATTGCACATATTTACCGACGCATCGCAAACGGCTTGCGGCGGTCCTGAGTTTTTACGCGAACTTAATTTACCTAATAATCTGCATATAAACACAAATATTTCGCCTTCTGAGTTGCCTGAGCTCAAACCAAATTTGGCCAACTCATTAATGATAACAACCCATGATGGTCAAGTTGAGTCATTATTCCCATTTCACCGATTCTCCCAATACAATCGCATGATACGTTCCGCAGCTTATGTTTTTCGTTTCATTCATAACGCGCGCAACTCGACAAGTAGATTGTCGGGCGCGATCACTGTCGATGGGTTGCGGAATGCAGGTAGCACGCTCGCTAAGCTATCTCAGAGAGAATCTTTTACAGATACCTACGAGTCACTAAAAAATGAAAAGGGTCTCAAACCAAAACACAAACTCGCTAGTCTAAGTTTGTTCATGGATGCTCAACATGTAATGCGTGTGGGTGGCAGAATAAAGAATTCTTCCGATTTAGATTACAGTCAAAAACATCCTGTACTCGTATGTAGTAAACACCATTTTACTATTTTGTTATTCAGATATGAACATATCCAATCTCTGCATTCAGGTCCACAGGCTCTCCTGTACCGTATTCGCGAAGAGTGGTGGCCCGTCTCAGGTAGAAACTTGGCTCGCAAGACTACTCATGAATGCGTTAAATGTATGCGCCTCAGGGGTAAGACTTTAAGTCCTCTTATGGCGAATTTTCCCAAGGAACGCGTGACGGCTAGCGGTTTTCCAAATATTTTCGTTGGGGTTGATTACGCAGGCCCAATTTTCACCCTAAACCGTAAGGGTAGAGGAGCAAAATTGGTCAAGGGTTACATTTGTTTATTTATTTGTTTCACTACACGAGCAATTCATTTGGAACTAGTTAGTGACCTTACTTCTGACGCTTATCTACTTGCTCTCAAGCGCTTTATCTCGCGACGAGGAAAGCCATACGAAATATTTTCGGACAACGGTCGAAACTTTGTAGGTTTACGAAATGATTTTGCTCAGTTTCTTGAAAAATGTAGCTCAAATATTATAGAATACGCGCGAAGTCAAAATGTCAAATTTTCTTTTATTGTTCCTTCCGGCCCGCATTTCGGGGGTCTGTGGGAAGGGGGGGTGAAATCATGCAAATATCATTTGCGCCGAGTGGTAGGCAATGCTCATCTCACTTTCGAGGAATTTACTACGGTGCTGACGCAGATTGAGGCCATACTCAATTCCCGTCCGCTGACGCCGCTATCTACAGATCCGGTGGACTACCAACCTCTCAGCCCTGGACATTTCCTGATAGGACGTCCACTCACCTCACCGGTCTACAATGAGGACATCAAGGACGCTCCTCTACATCGACTCAACCGCTACCAGAAGGTGGAGCAGTGCCGACAACAATTCTGGTCTCGCTGGTCAAAGGAATACATCTCCGGACTTCAGACACGCATAAAATGGAGAGAGAACAAAGCTGATCTGCAACCAAACACCCTCGTAGTCGTGAAAGATAATAACCTTCCTCCCCTAAAATGGCAGCTGGGTCGAGTCGTCAGAAGCATACTTGGAAACGATGGCATCGCTCGTGTTGCGGACATCCAGACATCGTCAGGCGTTATAAGACGCCCATACGTTAAAATCTGCCCTCTGACGATGAACGACGAAGACGAGAACACTTTTTAAAGCTGATGCTTTCAAGGCCGCGGGCATGTTAACGCAATGGCAACACTGCTGCGGTGGAGCCCCCTGACGGAAGACACGCACATCATCCGCCCATCGTCATCACGTGACGGGCGCTGCGTGGGCGGCCAATAAACGCGCCCAAATTTCTCTGTATGCTCATACCATTGGTCTAATTGTTCCCACTACCTTATTCCCTGACCTATGTAAATTTGAATTCATTATACTCGTTTTTAACATTGAACCAGATCACTGCGTTTACTTTTGCTCCAAAATTATCATCCCTATTATCAAAAAACTTAATACAAAAGGTATCTATACGCGCGGATACAAGTACTGATCCCTTTAATAACCAATTAATGTCGAAATGTTATTCGAAGGTTTACTGTGGCGTCGCATTTATTACCTATAATAGGTGAAAGAGTATCTGTTTAAGAACTTTATTAATTCCTTGTATGGATAAGCAACGTCGAAAAAAATAAGTTATTGATGTATTTTGATACAATTTTTATAATGCTGTATATTTTTTTCAAAAGATATTGCAATAAGGCTTTAATTTATTTCCAGAATATTGACAATATTTTAGTTTTTTATTACTCGGAATTAAAAACTTGTTTGTGTATTATAAAACCCAATTCCGATGTATTTAAGGCGGAATAAGAAAACCTTATCCTGTGGTATTGATGCATTTGATATATAGAAAAATACAGTGTTCATTATCCTACGCAGTTTGTAAATTCCTCGCTCTCCTATACAAAATGATCAAATTTCTATGAAATGTCATTTTTTTCATATATCGCTGTATTTATTTCTGTTGGGGATTGTTGTTTAGAATAATGGACTGATCATGCCCCTTAAATATTATTTCGCTATAATATTACACACTGTATAAATAAACATATGCTGAATTATTTATAGGTAATAAAAATTTTGATTTTATGCAAGATTTATAAAAATCATAATTTTGAATTTATGACTAAAAGTTTGAATAATTAAATAAATAACTTCTAAGTAAATTACATACTGTAATGCCATTTTATTAATCGTGTTACACATAAAACAACACTGATTTAAAATCGAAAGACAATAAATAACTTCATTATTGAACATCATGTTCAATTTCCCCATCCCCATTCCCCTATATTTTGTACACTCGGATTAAGGAGCAATATGAATCAGAATTTGGATTTTTAAATCGAAATAAGGGCCCTTGGACTTATTTATATTTTTATATTTTTACATTATTTCATATTTATAATATTTATTAACTGTCAAACTGTAAGTCTATAACGATAATATGATAAATGACACTCCCGATAAAAATGACCAATTTTACAAAAAGGAACATTAAATAATTAAATTTTCATGCTAATTCTACTTCACATGAAAACAACGCGGAATAAGGTGACTTTACCTTAGATATATAATTATTATAACCAAAAAAAAAAAACCGGCCAACTCGCGCAATGAGGGTTCCGTACAATATGCTTCGTGAACACACACAATGTGCAAAAAATGTTTTATTCGATTGACTAGCGCTATCTAGTGGTGTTTTAGTGAACTATTTCCCTAGATGAACTTATTATAGTAAGTGATAGAATTCTTATTATTTTTCCTGTAATCTTCAAGGAATGAACTATATTTTGTAATTTTTTCAAAATTTTCGGCCCAGGAGTTTTTGCCTTCTTTCGTGAATAAAATCAAAAGTATTGAATTTACCCGAACAAAAAAAATATTTTTGAGATCCTCATAATGAGCCCTTTCATTTGATATATGACACAGTAAGGTTTGCAAAACTTTCTTTTAAAATTTTGTAATTGGGTCCCTGAAAATGACCCTTATTTCAAAAAATCTTTATTTACTTTGCACATCCGTGTTTGGGTCATAGGATTACGCCATCTTACCAAATTTCACCTAATTTGGTTCAGTAGAGTCGGAGAAAATCGGCTGTGACAGACGGACGGACGGACAGACAGACGCACGAGTGATCCTATAAGGGTTCCGTTTTTCAACTTTTGTACGGAACCCTAAAAAGCTATTTCGATTATTGTATTAAATCAGAATTGCATTTTTGCCTTTTAAATAAATGCTATCCTTCTTTACGCTTTAAAACATTCTAATTAGTCTAGTTGATTATGAGTGGTCCTACTGCCATCTAGCGGTGGCTTCTTAGAACGTAGCTTGGCAGAGCGTTTTCCATAGCATATGCCTCTGGATGAGGCCGTGTGGTACCCGGCAGAGTAGAATAGGACCACTCCAAGTCATCCCGTGGATGTCGTAAAAGGCGACTAAGGTAACACAAGCTAAACAAATCTTATTAACATCAAAGAGACCTCTCCAACTCGTCTGGCCAGCGTGGAGAGTGTAGGCCAAACCCTCTGACTCTCAGGCTAGTATATGGCTCTGGTAGTACAGAGAGGGTCATGCTCCTGCAGTGGAGACTAGAAAGACCTGCTATATGCTTGCTGCGTTTCCTCTTTGAATTGCTATGGACAGCCTCAGAACCAGGTACCATCCGGAGCTGTGGTCCAACAAAAAAAAAACCGGAATAAATAACACATGAGTGTTCTGTTTATTTACATTATCATTTTATAAATAATCCAATTTGTCAGTTGGTCATAACATTAAAAATCTGAGGTAAATAACAGTATTGAGAAAAACAAATGAATGTTGCGATAAAACAAGTGGAACATACATACATACTATCACGTCTTTATCCCTTGCGGGGTAGACAGAGCCCGAGGTCGTTAAACCTACAGGCCACGTTTAGCATCGTAGTGGGCGTAAAGGTGGAAAGCGGAATCTAAATAGTGATTGGTTGCTAGCGGCATCGCCTATCAATGTAATTCCGTAGATTTCCGCCCAATCCCTTGACCGGTTTTTACGGTCTGCGCGGGAAGAAAAGCAGCTGGTATATTCTATGCTTTTTCTTTTCTTCTATGGAAGAGCAAATGGAACATAGCGAGAAATTACTTTTTAGCCTGGTCTGGTAAGTATACATTAACCGTCTTTTTCTAAGGTGCTTGGGCGTAATGAAAGCAAATGAAACGCCAATAATGATTCTTAACACATATGTAATTTTTTATTTGTAAGGCGATCGCATGGCTTGGAACAGCTTAGCGCGGATGCCGTCCATGCTGCAGTCATCCAGCCAGTTGACGCACTTCTTCTCGATGTCGTAGTAGATGGCGTTGGGGATCACCGTCACGAACGGGTCCGACACGTTGTCCCTCATCACCAGAAAGTCGTTCTTGCCCTTCTGCTCCACGTATGGTTTGTCCAGAAGCGCCGACGACTCAGCCTGCAATGCTGTATTCAATTCCTTCTCTACTACTTTGGCGTATTCTGATGCCGCATTCCTTTCTTCTCCTTCGTAGTCATTATCTGGTCCCACTATTACTAGTTTTTCTTGACCTTCTCTTATTGCTGCCTTTACTTTCTCTGGAGAAATGGATTTCGACAATAAATTGAACATTGCTTTTGCTCTTTGTTGTGCATCATTTTGTCTTCTTTCTCTGCCTACGTTGGAATTTGCCAGTCTGATCAGCAGCTTTAGGAGTTTGTTTGTGCTCGATTCTTTATGCTGGTTTTGCCCTAACGGAGTAAGTGTGTAGAGTGATTTTGTAAAAATTGCTATAACTGTCAAAAGAAATAATATCTGAAACAACACACGTTGACAATCAGGGCTTACTGTTATTACTGCTTAAATTAATAAAAAAAAAACTTCTTCTTCTTCTTAGCATGTCGATGGTACGTTTACATGGGTGTATCATCTTGGTGACAGAATTGGCCAGCCTGGACTCTGCGTTACCGAGTCCAGCTGTTTCCAGATGCGCCGCGTGGAGGCTCTCTTCATGCATCAAATAAAAAAAAAAACAAAAAGACTTTGAAAAAGCAACTAAAGGTCTATTCCCACACCCAGGCCGTGCCTGAAACAAAGTCGGAACGTGTTTCATCAGAAGTCTTAAAAAATAATTATTTTTTCATACAATTTCTATGGATTAGATCACACACGTCTATGCCCTTGCTGGCAACGCACTGGCAACGGAACTTCAGTATCCGGGCAGACACCCTCCCGTGATCCGGACCGATGCCATGACTGGCACGAGTTAATGGGAGATAATACTGCAATGTTCTCCCGCCAGAGGGCAGCATTAGCAGAGACAGTAAACAAATGTTTGACATTGACAAGTATGTCAAACTTGCAATAAATTGCCTTTATTTTACATCCGAATACGCAGATTAATTGCATTTTTATATTTTAATACTTATAGAAGTATTTTAAAATCAAATTAATAAAGGATTAATGTATAATTTCACAAATTAATTGCGACTTTGACACTGACATGTACATACTTGTCAGTGTCAAACCTTTTTTACTGTATGTGCTAGTGGCGCACTCTGGCGGCACAGCTTTCAGTAATATCTCCTATTGATATTTTCATTACACTCCTATAGGAGGTACTCTTAAACGGTGTGAATAATGCAAGCATAGTGGTGTAGATGTCGTGTGGTTCCCGGCAGAGAAGAATAGGACCACTCCAAATCTTCCCGTGGATGTCGTAAAAGGCGACTTAGGAAACTCAAGCTAAACAAAGACCTCTCCAACCCGTCTGGCCAGCGTGGAGAGTCTAGGCCAAATCCTCTGACTGCTCTGGCAGTACAGAGAGGGTCGTGCTCCTGCAGTGGAGACTAATAAAGACCTGATGATGATGATGATGGTTTAGATGTTCTTCTTACTAAAATAATAAAGTTACAGAAGGGGATAAACAAAAGGCATCGGTCTATCGACAGCCCGGTCACGTCACAGATGTGTCAACAAAGCTCCTGATAGGACCCGGATTCGTCGTCTTCACATTGCGACGCTCCTGCCACGTCCTGAGTACGATAAGAGGTGCCAAATTTGTTTTCTATGAATGCCTACAAGAGTTTACCTCATAAATTATCTGCTTGTAAATTAAAGAACTTTATATAATTTTGCATATCAATTGGTAAAGTTACCTATATGCCTACTGAGATAAAGGGATCTCTTCATGTCATTCTCTCATGCTGGTATAAGCGAAAGGAAAAAACATAGAATATACCATCATCATCATCTCAGTCACAGGAAGTCCACTGCTAGACATAGGCCTCCCCCAAGGATTTCCGATACGACCGGTTGGAAACGGTCTGGATCCATCGCCTTCCTGCGACCTTTATCAGGTCGTCTGACCACCTGGTCGGTGGATGTCCAACGCTGCGATTGCCGGTACGTGCTCGCTATTCAAGAACCTTTGTGCCCCATCGGCCATTAGTTCTTTGCGCTATGTGCCCCGCCCACTGCCACTTGAAAGAGCTAATCCAATGGGCTATGTCAGTGACCTTCGTTCTTCTACGGATCTCGTTTCTGATTCGATCTCATTAAGCGACCTTGAGCTTTCTTATGGGGCCCATAAGGGACCACGTTTCGGACCCGTAAGTCATCACTGGTAATACACATTGGTCGAAGACTTTCGACTTTAGGCACTGATGTATTTTGGACGAGAAGACGCTGCGGAGCTTCCCGAACGCTGCCCAGCCGAGCCGGATTCGACGAAAGACCTCGTCCTTGAAACTGGAGATTTCAAAAGTAGTCCACCTATTGACCTAAGTAGATGTACTGCTCAACAGGTTCAAGGGTGAAGTTTCCAACAATTACTGGTAAAGGCGCAACATGGACATTCGAAATAATTTTCGTTTTGTCCATGCTCATTTTAAGGCCCACTTGTTGGGAAACTTCATTGAGGTCATTGAGCATGGTACTTAGATCCTCTAGCGACTCTGCTATGACGACAAAGTCATCAGCAAATCGAAGGTGAGTGATATGCTCGCCATTAATGTTGATGCCGAGTCCATCCCATTCCAGGAGCTTGAAGGCGTCCTCCATTACAGCGGTGAACAGTTTCGGAGATATGACGTCTCCCTGTCTCACACCTCTCTGCAATGGAATAGCCCTCGCACTCTGCTTCTGTACTCGGACTGATATTGTGGCGTTGCTGTATAAGCACCTCAACACTTCGATATATCGATGGTCGATACTGCATCGCTTGTTTGTTTGTTTTTCGTATGTGTAAGTGGCCAACACTGGTGTCAGATTTTTCAAGCTGCCTTAAGGCATCTGACATAGCTTAACGACTGCCATCAATGATGACAGCCGGGACCAACGGCTTAACGTGCCTTCCGAAGCACGGAGGAGCTCGAGATATTTTAATGCCACTTGCGGCCACCCATCCAAGTAGGGACTGCACCAGGGGTTCCTTAACATACGTAAGCGCTCATAGAGCTCACACCCACTGCATCGCTGGAGAGATCGAATATACCAACTGCTCTTCTTCCCGCACAGACCGTAAAAGCCGCTCAAGGGATGGGGCAAATCTAAGTTAAGACATAAATAGGCGATGTGTCTTTCATTGTCATCCAAAAGAAAAACAAATTTTCTGAACCCACAGGCGAAGGCTAGAGAAAAATAAATGAATAAATACATACGGTTTTTGTCATCACGGAATCTCAGGACACGTCAGTGTGCCTAAAAATCAACATATCACATTGAAGAATTTAATTTATAATTCACCCACGCGTGAAATTGCGCTGTTATAAATTAGTAATTTTATTGAACGTAAGTGATTAAAAGTCTGATACGTATTATATACTATGGTACAATCCGAATCAAACTTCATGACGTCTCGGAACATCGCGCGAGTCGATGTGCAGACGCGTACTGCGCAGCTCACTGCTGAGTGTATTAATTGGCTACTTAACTAAAAAAAATTTCGTGTCGCTATGTAAAGACCTGCCAAAAATAAACACAATAGTGACAGAAATTCATTTCTAAACAAAAAACTTTTTCAGATATAGAAGTTTTAAAGACACATATTTTTAGACGTGAAAACGCACTGCTGAAATGCCTACATATTTGTGACGTCACAACTTTGTATTTTGCATGGGCGGCGTGAGAACTTTGTTTGGTAGCTATACGAAATATTACGTTTGTGGTAATAGTTTGATAATAAGAGTTGCTTTAAATTTAGCGGACTACAATACAGTATAATTGTAATTTAAGATTTTCATACTTTAAAAAATGGTCCTATTCACCCAACTTTAAAGAAGCTTTAAGAACACTTAACGAATCGATATCAAATTAAAAGTCATATTTATAGTGTTTTTAGATAGAAATTAGTATCATTAGAAACAAATTTTATATAATCTTAACATTAGGCAAATACCGACTTGAGCATAAGAGTGAAGACATTCGAATAATCAGTACCTACGGGTGAATCAAGAAGCTATTCCACAATCTATGCATTATGTGGTACACTTGACTAAGAAACTATCACATCTTAGGCTTGACCTCTAACAAAGTAATTTCAATTCACGTCTTGATAGGGTTATCTATAATTACCCGCGACTTCGCCAACGTGGGTTTCGGTTTTATATTAAAAATTCCTGAGTCCTCATAAAATACCGCTTTTTGCTAGTTCTAATAGGTCTTAATTTTTCTTTTTTCTTTTCTATAAATAAATAATAAATAAATTCATACATAATAGACATTTACTAACATCTGCTAAGTCCTTTGGGCACTATATTAAGCTTTTCCCAGTCAATGTATTGTAAATCATCAGCCTCAACGAGTCTTTCTAATTATTCTTTCATCAAAAAACAATAATTATGTAAAATAATAAATAAATAAATAAATATATACGGACAAATCACACAGATTGAGCTAGCTATAGTATCGTTGAGTAGTATCCCATAACACAAGTCTTATTAAGAACTTACTTTGGGGCTAGCTCAATCTGTGTGATATGTCCGTATATATTTATTCTCCAATTTTTTTATATTCTGCTGTTTGACGGAAAGTCTTAACTTATTTTCATACAAAATACTATAACTATATACTATATTCATATAAAATATTAACAGCGGATTTTTGCGCTGCGGCCCGTTATAATGTGCGCGTACCTTCAAAGTAACCTATTATATTATCTTTATAATATTATACATATTTTATCTTGGCTCTTTCTTACATAGGTATATTAGTTGTGTGCTTTAAAATAACTCTGTACAGATAAACATATTGATTGAAGCAAAGATTAAAAAAATTAAATGGATTGAAGAAACGTTAAAGTCTTTGAATTTCCCGCTCATACCTTTCACGATAAAAGGAGATGGCGGTTGGTGCTCATTCACCGGTATTCAACAAGTGGTTGAGGGGCGCGAAATATAAATAAAAAACGATACTCTCGTAGTTAGTAAAATATAATATTGAAACAAACACAGGCAGAAAAATGTTGCGGTTATATACAAGCTTTGATTGGTCGCAAATATTTTGATACAATTACTAAAAGGAAAAAGGAATCATTAAAAGGAAAATATTATGACAAGCATACCTAAGAGAGAACCCCGACGCTTTGAGGATATCCGGCGACCCTGACAGTATAGATAATGATTAGTACTTTTTGTTGCCAGTGCTTAATATTTCTTTTTGTGTTGGAATTTTTGTCTTATGATGGCAATCTATTACTGTGACTCCGATGTCCCTCGGTCCCTTTGTTACAGGTACTACTGTATCTTCTGAAACGTAATAGATAAGTCGAGAATTTAAAATCTCACAAAATTTGAAAATCATTGAAAAGAAAATAAAAAATAGGGGCATACAAGTGACGTGTTTTTGGGGACTTTTTGACACTTTTGTAGTTAAATTTTGTATGTTAGGAACCATTAGTGTGTGATACTGACTCGTTAGATGATAATGTGGACTATAAACACACTTTATCATTTCTACTCCTGTACTTTTATCTGTCATTTATATGGTCAAGAACACAAATATAAGAACATTCATAATAAGTCTATACTCTATTCTCCATAACAGTACGGCACAGCCACGGCCACGGCACGGCCGTACTATAATGTCGCTATAACGATACGCCTACCAGCCATAGACTATTTAACCTAGATTTCGTGATTTCCTCAGAGCAATAACTAAAGCAGTGATTTCAAAAGATTTTTTTACTAAATGCATTGCTGCCAGCTTAAGAAAAACTTATTTTTTAGTTTTTTTAGAGTCAAGCGAACGTCAGTTTGGTAAGTAAAAGTAAAAAGTCCCTCGAGTTAGTTGTCAAACTCAACATTACATTTTACTAGATTTGCATTTTATTTGAAAATCGTAGAAAAAATATTGTATGCAACGGTTTATATAATTAGTTCTAGGATATTATAAAACCGTTGCATAAAATACTATTATGGTTCTGTGATTTTTTTGCTGTTTGTGTAGGTAATGCCACAGAGAAAAAAAAAGATAACACAACTTGTATAGATAGTAAATCGACGTTGAAGCAACACTAAATTTATTTGCAATGATGGCAACACTTAAGTAAAAAAAAGTGTTGTCGGTGTCGTAATGAATGTTGACATGGGCAGTCTCTTTTCTTAATAAAATAAACACTGCCTCTTTAAATGCATGCAACTTCAGTTAAATCTTCGCAGCAGTTAAAATTGATTACATAAACTTAGACACTGAGCGTTGTGGTGACAAAATCACAAATAATTAAGATCAAAATATAAGTGGAACGTCTAATAGCGGGCAAGAAATAAAAAAGCAAATTGGTACTTAATCATATTTTAATGGTTTGGCATTAATTCGTAGCTTATCCTTTATACCTAATAACAATCACGAAGAATATACCTACGAGTGCTTCTCACAATGTTTTATTCATCCAGTTTTATCAGAAAAAGTAGGCAACGAAACAGATATTACGAAGAACGAATACATTTTATTTCCCTAGCAACCAATCCTCCATACATATTTTATCGCGTTTATTACATTATTTTTATTTCTAACATTTCAAAGCTGTTTTACTGTTCGCACGAAGATAAAGTTGACATTTGTCTCAAATGTTAAAAGAATATGCAAAACTACTTACAAAATTTTATTTAAATGTTCAACTATACAGAAAACATTAGATACATTATGGACACATATTTCTTTGACCAATTCTTTAAACTCTGAATATTTTACTCAGTTTTAAAAACACCGTGAACATCTGTTTTTATCGAAATCTGCAAAGACCTTTCGTGAATGCCAAAGTTCAGCACATTTTCCAATCTTAGATTTGTGTTTTAGTTAGTATTCACATTGTTATTTGATTTTCCACATAATTCCACCCCATACTTTAGAGAAAAGCAAATTCAGCTTGTCCTAAGTACGCGGCAAAATGTAGCAGTACTTTTAAATTAATCCATTTTCATTTTGCATACCTATATAAAACCTAAACACATGGGAAGGGTCACTGTAGAGGTGGTAATCCACTCTATTGGTCGGACTATGACATGTGGAATAATCACGCTCTATCTCTGAAATTAAAAATACTTTCACTCATCTCTTAAAGAATCCGTACGACATACACTAATTGCCTTACACCCACATACGATTCCATTTTTTACTTTTTGTAGAAAGCATTTTTACTGAAAACATGCTAATCAAATCATTCTGGAATTCTGGAAATCACAACGCAATACATGAAACGAAACATCAGTAACTGTATTTGTCTCTTTTCCTCAAAGGGGGTGGGGGACAAGTATCGATTATAGAGAAAATCGCAACTGAGCATGCGTGCCTCCCTACTGACCTATTTATTTGTAGAAATTAGGATTTTGAACCTTATTTTATACAGCATACGATCAGTCTGTATAACGCATGCGTGAATACACTACTGACCGAGTGTTGTAGTCGAATGAGAACCCCGAATGGCGTGATGATACTTTATTGATTTAAAATCCTGTCATGCGTAGAACGAATTCTATGACGACGCATGCGTTATTTTTTGTGAGACCTTCAAATTGAGTGGGATGTGTTTATATCGATTTCCAACCTTATGACATGCGTAATAGAGATTTCTTTTTTTTATTATTTATCGACCTAAACACCTGTTGGTTAACAGGGACGCCTGCGTGTTACGTTTGGCGCCAAATTTGTTCTGAATTTGAAAAATGTAATGTTTTTGTTGCTATCTCAGAAGTAAAGTGCGTTGAAGCTACGCATATTATCTAAGAATGCTAAAATGTGATTTTATTTGGGTATGTGGTCAACACTATTGTCAGATGAAAAAGTAATAAATTGAAAAACATGCTAAGGTAAGGAATTTAATAAAAGAAACGATTTGGTATTTTCATAACATAAGTCTATTTGGTGTGTTAAACAGATTTTGACAAGAGATCAAAAGCAAGTTAGAATACTACAAAAGTAATATTTAGCCATGAGTTCTGCACTTGAGTCGATCTAGAAGTATGTTCGCTTAGAAAGTCGCTATGAAAGGCGCAAGGATATGCGAAACTAGCGCCACCCGGCAATTTATAATACCATATTTATAACTTTTAAATCAGATCAAATATAAAATATCTAAATCTTCACTGCACTACTAAATAACTAGTGAAATTACTAGATAACAAGTTAATAATTTAAAAAACAAAAAACCCGCCTGCATGGATAACTACAATTATTTTATATTTCACCTACCTAAGAACACTCGGGCTATTAAGACAAATCTAACGATACCTCAAATGTGAAAATCCATTCAACGGTTCTAGAGATACAAGGTAATAAAGAATATTACATACATACAAAAATACAAAATACGCGCTAAACACATAACCCTCCTGGCAGTCGGGTAAAAAGTAGCACAATCACAAATTTCTTAACCCTCAGCGCCATCTAGTTGGCGAGGGTGTTATTTCCAACATATTTCCTGAAAATAAACATGATAAGAAACCAAGCATCATATTTTTAATTTTGTATCGTTGCGCGATATCTTAGCGAACAAACTTATAGTATCAATAAAAAAGTGAACTTTATCGATTTGATTTAAGGTTTAATTTTGTTCGTAATCCAATAAAACTGGCTTTACAAGAAAGGTTTGCTACAGACAGAACTAATATTTTGAAACAATAGAGTGAAGAACTTACATTAATGTATTTTCGTTGACTTGAATTGTTGCGTTTTGTTGCTTATAATTAAAAGATACATACAATTAAACATAGAACCTCCTTTCTTGAAGTCGGTTAAAAAGTGGGTAAATTCCGATCGAGAAGGTAAACGGGGTTGACACGGCCATACATAATTTTTGGGGGCCAGTGCTGCGACCATCCGCACTAATATTATAAATGGGAAAGCAACTATGTCTGTCTGGCTTGCACGCTAAAACTACAGAATCGATGTAAATGAAAATTGGTAAGTCTAGAAAGAACAGAGTTAATAGAGCCTGAAAAAGAACATAGGCAAATTTTTATTCGAAGGAAGACTGTGCGATGCGAGGCCCTACATAACCCTTCTAACTATATAATGAACAACTGTTTACAGTTGAAAGTGACGTCGAGAAGATTTTTTAGCGTTTTTGTCAAAAACGGCCGCTTTTGGCGAAAAACTATAGCACACAATGTAAATGGTCAACAGAAGTTCATAAAATAGTTTGAAGGGTTATTTAGGGCATCGTAGAACAAAAATTTTAATAATATCTCCCATTTATTTAAAAATGAGGGCAGCACTGCACCTTGAAAAACATTAATACAACATTTATTATTAATTTAATAAATAATTGGGGTTTCGTCACATTGATGTTAAAAGAATTTCACAATTTTGTCTAAAATTGGTTTCAATATTTCGACAAAGCGCGTGTTCTACACAGTCACCTTGCCTTCGCCTTGTGACGTTTTATTTTTCGTGTGTGTAAGTGGCAAACACTCAAAAGAACCAGAAAGGTCCATAACGACAGTACACTAACTTTCTTAGCGACATTTATCGGGCAGTCACAACTTGACTATCGATGGTTTGACTAAATGCGTTTAAGTAATAAATGTAATAATCCAAGTTATCTTCAAACTTTTTTAGTTTCCGTATACGTAAACCAATTAAAAGAATCAACTTTTTACTTCACGTTCACGATACACTTCTAAACAAGTGGCGCCATCTGTGTATCGGCTTAGTGAACATACAAAAGACTGCGTGGTGATTCTTATTTGTTTACAATGGAACGTATAGGACAAAAAGCTACATTTTTAACATCAATATTGAAACCTCAGTGATCAAATATTTATATGACACAGATTATTAAATTGACATTGTTACAGTGATCAAACACGACATTTACCTTTTTCAAGGTAAAAGGTAAAATGTAAACATTAAGACCCTTACACACTGGCGTTATTTCGAATCGTTAAATCGCCCCGCCGCGAATAAAAACGCGCAATGGTAAGGGGTTTAAAGACAACAGTTATTATTGTTTTGAATTACAGCCATTGAACATTTAATGAGCATTATACGCATTACTTATTTTGACAAAACATTGATATTGTAATTATGATTCAGATAATAAATTTACCCACTTCATATGTTAGCCCTAAGTCCCAATTCTCAAAAGCATTTTAACTGTGTAGTCACTGATTGGACAGCACAGCATATTAAATTACGGAAGCAACTTAAGGATGTCCTTAGTTAAAATGTCTTTAAGTATTGAGCTGTTACACACTGGCGTTTTTTGCCTTGGTAATCGACGCGGATAAAATACGCCAGTGTGCAATTTTTTATCTATTTATGACAGCAAAAATAGTATTTTTTGTTTAACAACATTAATATAGCAATAAAACACTCATTTAAGGATTGCATCGCAAACCATGGATCTAAGAATAATTAGGGTAGGCCCTTAAGAACATTTACAATGATGTTAATTACCAATGCATGAAAACGCGACAAAAGCTCACGCACACACCGACTTTAAATATGCATGAAACTTTTTAAATTTTTACCCGTGTTCGAAATTTATACTCCTTCAATAAAATAGACTAATCTCACGCGTAGTCAATATTATTCCTAGATCCATGACGCAAACTTTTTGACACCATTTGGGGTTTGACGGATCAACAATGATTTTTTTGGTTATTTTTTTTATCTTTTAACATATATCTACACAGTTATACATATTTACAACAATGACATGTATACTTAAAGCTATTAATAATCAACTTCAAAAAGGTGAATCGTATTTGTATACCACAGTCGAGAAGTTCTATAAAATATGAGGGATATTTCTCTCATGACATTGTGTTGAAAAAAAATTGTAAGCAGACGCGGTACGATGGGGGGAAGAATATGAAAAATCTTTTGAAAAAGTCCAAAAAATTTGGACTAGCCACGATGTTTGTTATTTTTTGCTCATCTAACGGTACTAACACATCGTTTTGGACCCTTTCAGGGTTCAGCCGTCCTTTGGAACCAAAGTACTTCATTTTTTTTTGACCTTCCCTTACAAATTGTCCGAACGACGAATATTTTTGTAGGGAAAAGTAAATAAAGAGTTCTCAGCTTTGGTTTAATAGGAAAGTTGTTCAAATCGACGGTTCGCTCCTTAAAACAGTTCGTCCACCAGGATCCCCCAGTCTGCTCCCCCAGGGGATCCCCATGAACTTATCAGTTCACCAAGATCCCCTTTTCAAAAGAAAATATCTAATAAAGGTCCTGAGTATGAACATAATGACAGGAATAATGTAATGGATTCTGCAATTAAATTTAATATACTCAACATATTTAATTATTAGGGACCCCTACATCTTGGACCGCGCCTGGTTGTAAGTAGCAACATTTGGACATCACCAAAGGAAATGCAATAATTGATAACATTTTGTAAGACACATTTTGCGTCGCGTAACGTTAAAGGGGCGCACTTTTGTAGGTTATACGTCGCATAATATACATTATGTTATGATTCGAGTGAGCTAAGTTTATTTTGAGAACTGATTCATTTTTTTTTATTTTCCCATTCATGTTTTTTGGAGAAAGTTGTTCAGTATGATAGGTCAAGAAATAGCAATGTTATAGATTTATACCCTGTACATTGCTCAAATTAATTCATTTAAAATAGTACACAGTGATATACTGCTTCTGGGTGTCCGTTAGTTTCAGATATTTGTTGCTTTACTGATTTCTAGCGACAGACAACTTACAAATGTGTGCATCTATAAATTTTTTACATCTGGTTTAGCTTAAAACTGAGCGTGATTGTATCAAATGTGGTCGTAATATTCCGAATTTATACTAAATAATACAAAAATGAAGTCTAAATGTTTAGCTACTTTAGAAAAGCACCCATCCTTTACATCAACATTGATAATTTCATGACGTTTACTCGAATGGTAGTACTAGTTGATGTAAACATAAGATTTTTTTCAGAACTCTTTATTGTTAATGTTTATGTTTCTTCGGCAATATTTGACAACGTGGGGTCGCCAACGGCTTTTCCAAAAAACTGAGAATTTTAGCAAAACCGCACACCATTGTGGATGAATTAAATGTTAAATGTGGGTTCCGTACCTCAAATTGTGAGTTGACGGCGCTTAGAAAAATGTGCTGTGCAGTATATTGCCGATTCTACTGCATTCCGCTTTGGAAGCGGTACTAAACTTAGCCATAAATAAATTGCGGAAGTCAACTTTCAGTTGTGAATCGACTGTGATAATAAATAAGTGTCAAAAGAAATTTAAATTAAATTTGAATCATGAATCCCAAAAAGGCAAATAAGAATCCTTAGGGTTGAGCTCCCACTGGCAACACAGACTTGCACTTACATAAGCTTCTATCCTTTTCATTTACTCAGAACAGTCATTTATAAGAGCGAGAGAGAGAGGGCACGTGGCGGAACCATCGGTTCCTCTACATCGTTCCTTCTCTATCTCGCTCAAATAAAATTACGGTTCTGTGTAATAGAAAAGGATAGAAGCTTATGTAAGTGCAAGTCTGTGTTGCCAGTGGGATACTATACTCAACAACTCTTATAGGATTACGACTTCGGCGGTCTGTCTATTCGCTTCTATGGTATAAACTGGTTCTTAAAACATTATCCTTCAACAGTGTGCGGCCAGCATTAAATTATAAAGTATAGCTCTCACTTTTTATGTACCTACAGTATATAATATAGATCGTAGATTTTCAACTTTATCAATAATTATAAGATATCAACATTTAATTTAACAGTTAAATTTAGTCAATTCCATCATAATTCCTAAAGTTTTACATATATAGATAATTGAAAACATTTTGGCCTCGATGGAATATGTCTCATGATGATTATTTTTATAGATACCACGACATAAATTATGGGAAGAGACACTGGGTACAACCATAATATGCAAGCAGACAATTACGTCACCGATTTAACGAGTGATACGATGACAAACGTACTCATAAATTTAGTTATCAAGTTTACTTTCTTTTTGACGTTTATTTGAAAAAATACATGGCGTAAGCAATTCCGCCAAGCTTTTTGCAGTCCAAAATAGGTATCGGTTACGTAGTATTCCGCTGAGACGACCAGTACGTACTAAACATATAATAAAACATTATATTAATTACCACTTAGTACATAGTTTGTGCGTCATCACATTTCATGTATTGTATTGCCATCAAAGACGCGATACGCATACATTAAAATACTTGCGGGGGTGACGTATCACCATTTCGCGGGGGGCGGAGTATCATGATTGTGTTCGTGTGATACCAGATATAATAAGCAGCCATTGAACCATACGTTTTTCTGCCTGATAGGAGATCAAACCCGAGACCTTATGACATCAAGATTGTTACAGACTACGCCACAAAGGTCGCCAAAAAAGGTCAAGGTCATCAAACCTTTTAAAGTCTTTCTAGATTCAATTTTAGCAGATAAGTTGATGGAATGTGGATATATCATAGATTTGACCCTTGAAAATCTTTAAGTTATAACTCACATGACCCTGAAAAATGTAACAGAAGCGCATATGGCGTCAATGACCGTTGCTATCTGGCTCAGACTATAGTTGTCATATGTTCTACATAAGCCTTTCTATTAGACTTGAGGTCATTGCCACCTGACAATGGAAGATTTGATAGTTGTTAATTTTGCTAACGATACAAAAAATATAGGAATAAACTAATTTATTCAGTCAGAAAAAATATTCATCCCAAGCTACAAAATTAATTATTTATAACAAATGTGATGATGCTAATATAAGATAATTTCCAAAAGCCATTTTGAAATGTTTGCCATAACTTCTCCGGCCAGTATCCATCAAAACAAAAGTTCTAAAAAATATCAAAGGTATTAATAATATATACTAAATATATACGGACAAATCACACAGATTGAGCTAGCCCCAAAGTAAGTTCGAGACTTGTGTTATGGGATACTAACTCAACGATAGAATATTTTATAACAAATACATATATAGATAAACATCCAAGACCCAGGTCAATCTGAAAAAGATCGTTTTTCATTTTGACCTGACCGGGGATCGAACCCGGGACCATCCGTGTCGCAGCCTGGCGTGTTGACCGCTGCGCCACGGAGCTCGTCTATATATAAGGTATATACTTATTACTTCTCCATCTTCGTGTCGTATCGATGATTCATGGAACTTATTATAATTGGGTTTCTTTCATGTCCTGATCATCGATATTGATAAATCAATCATACGAGAGTCGACTGTTCTTGTAATAAAGGAACAAATCTATTATATGTGTGTATTCGACGATCAGAGTTATTCAGTTAAGTTAATGTTCAAATAAACCTATCAATAAGTTGACCTCTAATTTATTTATATTTCAATGAATTGCGAGGAACGGCGCAATCCTGCGGTAGCTAAATTTAAATATTTGTTTCCGATGTATCAGCTACTCCCATAATACCAAATAAAAAAATGTGTTTAGGAATATACTTATTGCAATACCTATATTTGAATACACGTTGCGATTTCAAATAATATGTAGACTTGATAAATAAAGCGATTAGTCCGCAGACTAAAGCGTCAACAAATCGTACCACCAATCCAGTTACTCCATTTACTATAGGCGGCGAGCTCGCATCGTGTGGCGCACTAGTTGGTCAACAGATCGGCCGGAGGTCGAAAGGCAATCCTTTAGGCTATTTATTTTTCTTTGCCCTTATTAGATAATCATTTACCAATTGAAGTTTACAGCTAGACTTATCGGTATTTATTAGTTACCTGAATCTTTGGCGAGATATATTAGTTAGACTAACTTTCATTTAACAGAATCAAAGAATATGCGCGATAAAGAAAAATGAGAAGATTAAAAAAAATATGTTTCAAATGATAATTTGATGGATACTAGTCGTAAATTCATTAGCATATTATAAATCAGTTCCTTAATATAATCATTAAAAATTAGGCCTTTAAAGTCTTATTTAACATTATTGCCGAAATTGGAGCAGCAGAAAAAGTATACAAAATTAATATTAAATCGGCACCAAAGGAGTACCAATCGCCGGCGTTCAAATAATGTTGTGGTTTTTGTTTCTTCTTGATATTTTGTTTTGGGTGTGTGTAAGATGCCAAAACAGGTTACAGGTCGTGCCAAACTTTGTTGCGGATCGGATATTAGTCGCTCACTGCGCAGTACGCGCCCCTCCTCCCCCCGTGCGCCCAGCCCCTACCTAATATTGTGTTCTGCGCTGTGAGTACTCGAACTATGTTCTGAGCCGCAATAAAGTTTGGTGTGAGCTATGACATATTATTTAAGCAGCTAGTTAATAGGAGATATTACTGAAAGCTGTGCCGCCAGAGTGCGCCACTAGCACATACAGTAAAAAAGGTTTGACACTGACAAGTATGTACATATCAGTGTCAAAGTCGCAATTAATTTGTGAAATTATACATTAATCCTTTATTAATTTGATTTTAAAATACTTCTATAAGTATTAAAATATAAAAATGCAATTAATCTGCGTATTCGGATGTAAAATAAAGGCAATTTATTGCAAGTTTGACATACTTGTCAATGTCAAACATTTGTTTACTGTCTCAGCTAATGCTGCCCTCTGGCGGGAGAACATTGCAGTATTATCTCCCATTAAACAGCTAAATGACTGCTTTGTAATGATAGTCGGGATCTACTAGATTCAGATATTGCATAGTACTTGTGGTCACCAATCTATGTAGCGACCACGCCCAGAGTTGCTACGTAAGCTTCAGACCATCAAACACCTCTTTTAACATATCAAAGTCACATAGTATCTTAGCGCCGGCGTTTGGGACGTTAATGTGTCCTATATAAGATACAACACAGTGGTCATAATTCTAAACTATACTTACTATCTTAAATCCAAGTGTAAAGTAAATATTATAGTGGAGCCGAATATTCGACAAAATATTATAACATAAACATTTCAGTTCATTTTTCCGCGCGCTATGCTATTTGCCACTTACCGAGTAAATAGCGGGCAACGACCTTACCCACCTGTCATTGTCACTTGCGTAAAATGCAGTATTTTTGTCTTTCAATTGACTGTGGGAGCGACAGAGATAATGGATAACATGAGAGTAAAGGAAAACTATGAAATTCGGCAGAAGCAGTGTCGTGCATTTTGTTATAAATGACGGCAACACGTGCTGTCATTTCATAAAAAATGGGACACTTACTGGCGATGCCGATCTTCGAAGTTCACAAAGCTTAAAACGTGTTGATTTCAATAGTTCCAATATTCACAGAAATGGCGACCCTGGGGACTCCTTCAGCAATAACTTAGATGAAAAAAAGATATTCCACAGAAATCTCTGGTCGATTAAACTTTTTTCACGTTCCCTTGAAGAGTATTTGCAAAAGGGAGACAGGTATGGCCAAAGTGACGTTATACAATAATGTGCCACATTCCTTTCGGGTTAAGCTACACCTGACAGCTGGGTACCGCACTCAGAGCTATCGTTTACGAGCGAGAGAGAGACCGAACGCGCACGCAGCGGAATCAATGATTGCCGCGTACCGTTTCTTTTTCGCTCGAGTAAACGCCGGTTCTAAGTGATAGAAGAATAGGTAAATTCGATTCCATGCTGCCATATGTAGCTTAACCCTTAAACGTCATAATTCAAGCTGTATACATATTAACAAACCCACACAATCTCACGGAAAAACGAGCTGAAATTTCTTAAGTCTAAATTAAATTCATAAATGAGTATATGTTTGTAAAACTTTATAAAATGCGTAGATTAAAAGTTTATAATTTCATATTGTACTTCTTAGCACAAAGTTATTATACACAAGTTTAACTTAAGAATAATATTAAAACACAGTACAAGAGAAGTTTAAATATGTTTTGTTTTATTTTAAATTACATTAAAAAGAACCTGCATTTAATGTAAATGTTTAAAAATTGTATGAAATAAAACTGCTCTTCAAATACATAATCGTTTTTTGCAGATGTAGAATACTTTGGTATGTGGAATGTAATAAAAAACCAGTCTTTTTGTTCTGTCAAGATTACAGCTAGAACCTACGACATTTCACTCTATATAGACATCACATCAACCCGCTCAGCATGACGCCTATGGCGTGAAACAAATAAGGCGCGCGGGGCAGATATGGCGCATACAAGGAATATTGTGATAAGAGTTTAAGGGCGGCCAACCCGTCTATCTTTTCATACAAACGCTCGTACGTGATTATGGCGGTGTAACAAATCTTTCTTTGAAGATTTTCTACTAATAGGTATCTTGTGCACTATATCTAGGTTTCTATCAAAATGAAAAATCAAAATTTGGAGAAACAACTTCAATATAAGCCTCCAAATATCCGCTTTTTTGCACAAATTTTATGTGAACTTTGGGCGTTTATAATGTACTCATTAATTGTAACAGTAAAGAAAATATTCATTTAGAAACCTTGCAAATGTAATGGAGATTCTAGATGTACAATTTTTTTTGTTTACATACACTTGTAAGGCCAGTAAACACGTATTTCTTGAAACAAGTTTAATGAAATTTCCGCACACTATTTTTCGTTCAATGTCTTCGCGTACTCACTAACTTGTTTCCATGTGGCAGTAAGAGGTGTGCGGGAGACGAGGGCAAGGGGCTCTTTTCGCTTTGCCTCTTTATCTGACATTGCGCTGGACGGAACAAGCTTTTCGACCATGCTCGCGTTGACGATAGTCGGTCGGGGAAGGGCCACCTTAAAGCTTATTTTCATACTCAACAACCAACGTCGCGAGAAAAAACGCTACCACAAGATGTCACGTGCGACCATTTTTTGTTCCAATATTAGTCGGTAATAATATGTAATAAGGTTTAAAATCCTATCATAGTGTCTCACGCCTGCACCGTATCTGCGCCGTGCCTTTGCCGTACGTCTTTTATGTGTTTTATTCCTATGGTGTACTTTCCTCTTTCTACAGTCATGTATTGGCAACCAATCAATAAATGCTTTTCATTGCTGTTTAAAAACCAAATAGAGCTAAGAGGATGAATGGCTACGGCAATGCATGAAATACAGTACTTACAAACCGTAACATGTTTCTGCTCCTTTTTTGCTACGACGTGTTAGTCTATGGAGAGTGAAATGTCATTGACCTTAAGGGCGTATACTAGCAGTATTTTTTCAATATGGTTTCCATACAAATGTATTTCTCTATTTTCTCGCTGAAAACTGATTCTAGAGCCAAAATTCTTTTTTCATAAAATCTAGTACTAAAATAGGAATGCCCCTATTTTTTATTTTTTCCAAAAAAACTGTTTTTGTACATTTTTTTTTTTCTTTTAAACAGGTTTTTAGAAAAAAAAATGGGACATACCTATTATAGTAATAGATTGTATGTTAAAAGAATTGTGCCTCTAGAAGCAGTTATTAGCGAGAAAATAGAGACATACATTTGTATGGAAAACGCACTGCTAGTATACCCTCTTAAACGGCGACGTCGTCTGACGAATGCAAGAAGTGGGATGGATACTTTGATTATTATAGTCAAAGGGTGAATATTGACGATTATTTTAAATATAATTTTCTGATAGACGCGCAAGGTATGGTTGCACATTGACTATTGAATTATGAGATATGTATCCAGCTATACATAATACAGAATGCCTGATACTAAACTCATACATAATCCAATCGTTCATTGGTATCACACTGCGGCATTACACATGCGTTTATAAGATTTTGTAGTAAGCTATTATAGCCAGTGTCGGGTGAAGTATATACACTTGGCGATTATTCTTCGCCCGCTTGAAATTCCCCTCTCCCCTTACATTCCGCAGGCAAGATCCGAATTAAGAGGTCGAGCTGTAGGCAAAACAGCACATGATAAGACTTGTATTTAATATGGAGTTTAACAATAAGGACGCTCAAACATACAAAGAAGATTTGATAAAATACGTAAAGTAAAACAGCAGTAAAATGTCAAATTTAAGGTATACCGGCACCGCACTGCAATGGGGATGCACGCACAGCATGACGCAGTAAGTATTCTTTGTAAAGCTTTGGCTATATAGCCAAAGCTTTACAAAGAATACTTACTGCGTCTTGCGAATCTTGAAATATAGGCATAACGGTGTCTAGAGAGTATATACTCTCTAGACACCGTCATGCCTATATTTCAAGATTAAATAGACATTTTTTCAATGCTTGTGTGCGTGACAGCTTTGTGTTAGCACACCTGTCAATTAATGCCATGAAAATCCGTCAAATTGGTAGCTATGTGTGCATGATAGACTTTGGGTTGGACTCAATTTTTTTTACGCTTTTATGCTTAGTCTATCCAGGCTTTATATAATCTAAGTTGTAAAGGTGGGAATACACGTCCGATTCCGAACCGATGGCAGTGTTGCCTTTAAAAAATTACTAGCTTCTTACAACTACATGAATTTTTTTAAAGATTTTAGACAAATTGCAATTTGATGACCACCTAGATATCCCTTAAATGTATAAATATATAATGATGATTATTAGATTTTGACGTCCAATGCATTTCCACTGCAGTGCAGTGCAGCTCCGAGCAACAGGTCTATTAAACTTTTGACAACTACGGTGAAAAAAATTTTGATAGTAACTTTAACATCCATTGCGGTTTACATATCATAAACCAAAATAGTCATTCATACCGAAGCCGTAATGAATATAGAATTGGCAATCAAAACGATGTACACTGTAGTTATCATAAGAAAGCAAATAGGCCTGTAGGAGTACCTTTATTAGACAAAGGTTGTCAAAAATATAACAACAAGCCAAAAGACATGACGTTTCGGTACATACATACATAACCCATTCCATAAAAATAATTATATCTCGTAGACAACAAATATAAACACTAGCGTACTTAATGAAAACCCCATACCTTAAAGAAACGCGTACAAATAATTATTATTTCGGTTTGCCATAACACCACACGAACTTAAATTCGAAATTGACACCCAACTTAAAATGTATACTAAGAGCCGCAAGTCTGTGAAAATCAATTATAAGCTACGACAATTTTAAAAAATATTCAACGCACTTAAACTCGGGTAAAAACATAGTTTAACACATTCACTGCTTCGAAAGCGGAAGACGTATCGCGTCCGTTCCAAATAGTGCGGTCTAACCTTTATCAATTCAGATAATCGACTCGAAATTGATTTTCATAGGACTTGAGGGTCTGCATTAAACTTATTATGCTTGAGACGTATACAAATAATCCTTCCTGGGCCTTTGGCTGCTTTTCAGCTGTAGGTGGCGTGACGATGTAGAACTGTTGGTGCGCGTTTACTTTTTCGAGGTTGAACCCTTGGTTTGACGGTCTTGGAGGGGGATCTGGAAATATGGACAAATAAAAACCACTACAGTATCAGTAACACACATTCCAACAGTTAAACGATCAATAACAAGAATTTGTTAGCTGGAACATAGCCAGACTTCACCCTGATTTTAGAGACAAGAAGTTCTCTACAGAGGCTGGCACAGTCAAACCAATGTACCAATCTAGGTATGTTTTGGATTGTTCTGCACCAAATACCTTTTGTCTCACCAATACTTAAGACGATAGACTACCTGTAAATTTTCATACAAAAAGCGATAACGCTTCCCTCCCCTTAAACATAGTCTAATTTTAATATATTTTTACACATTATTGATAAATTGGAGTAGTAGGGTTGTACGTTTTGATATTTAAGATATATTGCTTATAACAAAAGTTATGAGCATCTAAGTAAATATCCATATTTTTTACATAAATAATCCATGAATTTTAAACATATAAGTAATAGTACATTATGATAAAAGTGCGGTAAGCTGGATAATTTAGCCGAGTGCTTATAATAAACCGACGACTATAATAGACAGCTTACCGTACGAGTATCATACGACGTTTACAAAGCTTACAAACATCAAAGATACCTCTACAAACCGTCTGGCCAGCGTAGAGAGTGCAGGCCTAATCCTCTGCTTCATCATCATCATCATCAGCCTATTGCAGTCCACTGCTGGACATAAGCCTCCCCAAGGGTCAATCCTCTGACTGCTCTGGCTAATATATTGCTCTGGTAGTACAGAAAGGTTTGTGCTCCTGCAGTGGAGACTAAAAAAGACCTGGTGATGATAAAGTTTTAATATATTATATTGACAGTAGTTACCGTGGCCCTCTGGTCTTCCATGCGTCCAGCCTGGGCGCGCATCAGCAGAGCGAAGAAGTCATCATCCGGCACGGTCTTAGGACGCTCCTCGGGCTTCGGGCGAGGCAGCTCGGAGCGCTGGTCTTCTAGCCGCGAACCCTGCACATACAAAAACGTCAGCATTGTTCTAATGAACAAATATCGAGTTGAGGCTTCCCTGCTGATCTGGGAGACAAGAAAATTGCTGCTTCTTTTTCACCTCCTCCGATCGAGGGAATGGGTGTTAGAAATCATGTGTCAACAGGCAATGCGGGTAGCAACACATCACTATTCCGTTCTCACTTACAAGCCCGACATGCTAAACGTGGCTTTAAGGTTTTACAGACCTGAGATCTGTCTTCCCCGCAAGGGAGAAAGGTATTGGACAGGTGGTGCAGATTTGGCATAGATGCCCCTTCATCTCTCTGGACAGTTTCTGTGGAAACCTTTACAGTTTACTTCAATACATAACATAATCTCACCTGTACACGAGCGATCATGTCTAGGAAATCGTCTTCCGGCTTGGTGGAAGTGGTGGACTGGTGGCGAAGTCCTGGCAGAGAGGTGCCTTTGGTCTCTTTGGACAGTTTCGGCTTGGCAGGCCGGAGTTCTGCGCGCTGGGAGTCCATGCGCTCCGACTGCAGGTCTGTGATCATGTCCAACATGGCTTCGTTTGAGCTGAAACATACAGATAAACATAAATACACGGTGATTGCTGTGTGTTTCCCGGCAGAGAAGAGTAGAACCACTCCAAGTCTTCTGTGAATGTCGAAGAAGGCGACTTGAGAAAAACCAGCTAAACAAAGCTTATAAACATCAAAGCAACCTCTCCAACCTGTCTGACCAGCGTGGTGAGTGTATCATATGTACAATATTGCGCCTAAACAAAGATAATTTTAAATATATAAAACTACACTATGACTACTCTGGCCTTAAGGTTTAACAGACATGGGCTCTACCCCGCAAGGGAAAACATGTGGTAGTACGAGTATGTACAAAACTACCAATAATAAAATTAAATAAAATTTCTAAGCGCTAAAAGCGTGTATGATGACCTGGTCGGTGATCAAACCAGAGACCCATGTGCCACGAAGGCTATCAATGATATAATCCATACATAAAATAATATTTAATCGGAAAATTAAGAAACTGGGCCCTTAATAAAAGTCGTAGCGTTCTCTCTTTCTTTCTTCATTTCTTTTAACGCATTTTATTTTTCTATATCATACATAAATAGAGATAGATTTGCACAAAAGCATAGGTGCTTAAAATGAAAATTCACCTTTAATATCTTAAAACAATAACACAAATTATTACTTAATCCACCACACACAGAAGTTAACTGCACTATTTCCTTTATAACATTGAACTTTTTATTTTACAGATTGATAATCAATAAAAAAACATCACGTTCTCAAAACACAGTTTGCACTACAAATCCATTCAAATTTCTAAACGATTTCTAAATGTAAAACTTATGTAAAAAGAAGAAAAGTTAATCAACGCGTGTGCGCAACCACATTATTTAGAACAATTTCTAAACGTAAATATGTTCTTTGTAATATTAATTTTCATGGATGCGCGTGCGTACCACACCGTACAGTGGTTATAGCTCAATTCCTACTAAACGTAACTTTCGCACAAGCACTACGTAATACACATTATACCACAATATGCAACTGTGACGTCAGAAATACGAATTTATGATAGGTTTTTCAGGAGCCCTCCGAAGTGTCATTTGTTGTTATAAGTCATCCGTCATCATTGTACGTTGGGCCTTTCCGTCAGGTAACATATATATAATGAGACAAGAGTGGTTCCTTACAATTTTAACGTAGTAGAGAATACGTGGTAAACAAGGAAACCTTATAGTTTCACCATGTCTGTATGTCAGAGATTCAGCTCAGAGAGTACAGGAGGTTTTTAATTTGTATATGTATTAATCACGCCGAGTGGTAATATAAAAATAAAGGTTTTCCCATACGTGTCAAGTGAGTATATTATTTGGCCTTCAAAAAAGAAGGTTCTTAGTAACCCGTATGTATGTACGTTTGTGCGCGATTATCTCCGGTTTGGCTGAATCGTATTTGACGATGTTTTAAGAAATGAATTTGTTACATTTTGAAGAAGATTTTGGTATACAAAGCGCAGGTGTTTAAATGTTGTTCTTTAAAAAAAAAGATGTCATTTGTCCCTATATTTCCTCAAGGTTTAATATTGAACTGAATCAACCCTAATTTATTACTATATTACTATAATTGACGTATGCCTACTATTTATCAATGCATAACGCATGTATAATGAGATAATTGTTGCTGAAATTTCCTCGACTTACGTGATTGATTCGTTGAAATAACGTATAGGTAATTGACCAATTATTTGTAATTCGAGCTAAATCGCACACCGGGCTTTCACATGTTCAGCAATTTCAGTGGGTTTCACTTCGATTAGAGTTCAAATGTTAAAATAAGGAGATTAACGATATTTATGTACAATCTATTTATGTAAAAGTCAATTATTGTCTATGAGGATACTTGGTGAGAGACCAAGTTTTAATTATCCTCATAGACAATAGTTGACTTTGAAGTTTGGCGACAGCGACAAGCCTCGCGTATTTTATATCATCTTGGCACCGTCGCACGTCGTTAAACTTTTAAGACAACCTTTGAGGTTTACTTTGAAGTTAACCTTTAAGGTTGACTTTGAAGTCAACCTTTTAGGTTGACTTTACATTTGACTTTGAAGTTCGGCGACAGCGGGTTTAATAAGTGATTATTAAGTGTCTCGCATTTTATAAGAAACGACATAAGATGCGGATCCCCTGCCGATATTTTATTAATCTAGGTAAAAAAAACGTGGAATGATACGTTTGCAACCAGAATGAAGCCAGGTCGGAAATAAAACAAAAAATAAGTAAGGATATAGGAATAAATCCGACAGATTGAGCTAGCCAAAATTAAGTTATGAACATGTGTTGTAGGATACTAACTCAACGATACTATATTATATAAATACTTAGGTAGATAAACATTCAATACCCAGGCCAATCTGAATAGAATCGTTTTCCATCATGACCTGGCCGAGGATGGCACCAGTAGCCTTATTCAAAAGCTATACACGGTGTTTTTTTAATGCGTTGGCATCCTTTTAAATACAGACTATACCCTTATGATTGAAAGTAATTTAAGACTACTTTTGAGTAAATTAAAATGACACATTTTTTCAAATTTAAGAAAAGCTCATTTACTTCCTCAAACTCTTTGATAGAGGCCATTACTTTAGATAAAAACCAAAAATTAAAACAGGACAGAATTTCCAAAAACGCCCAAAAAATAAATTCATTTCAACTGTATAAAATCAGTCGGTTGGTGAAATTTAAGCAAAACAAGTGACTTTCGACTGATACACAACAAGCGATTTAATGTTGACACAAGAAATGTTTTTAGATGTAATTTATTTTTGCGTATGCTAATGAATTCGATTCCACCCTGTATATATAGAAAGACAAATTTTCTAATATTGCATGTGCATTCGCGCCAACTCGGGGCGACTAATGAATTTCATCCATTATCTAATTTTTAGAATTGTTTGTTTCTTTGGGCGTGCTGTATTTTTGTTTTTCGTCAATATAATAGGTATAACTTTTGGGGTTTTCTTTCTTTTCTGTTTCTTTATTTATACTAATACTAGACGATTCGGTAGACCAAGAACGCGATGTTGAGTGCTAGAAAAATCTTTCTAGCATTCAATGGAGGGAGGCCTTTGCCCAGCTGTGGGAGACATAATGCCTTAAAATAAAATATATATTTATCCCTCGAATATAACATTAGCGATTGATTGTCACAACTTTCTTATTAGATAATGAAAATCTAATCAATTTATCCCGAAAGTTCCGCTTTATAATTATCTGTTGCTGTAAACTTCTTAAGTACTAATAGGTAATATAATTGACACATACTGACTAAAAACTAACGAGTGAAACAGTGTTGTCTATAAAGTATACTAATATGATAAAGAGGAAAGTATTGATTGTTTGCATTGAATAGGCTCTAAAACGAATTGCTCGATTTTCAAAATCCTTTCACCAATAGAAAGGTAATTTATCTGCGAGTGACATAGGCTAAATTTATGTAGACGCGAGGTCGCGGGAAAATTTCTAGTAGGGAATATAATTGAAAGTACAACACGTGCGTGACACAATTCTTTGTTCTTTTTTTATAACTCATTTGATTGCGTTTAAACCATAGACTAAAAAATAATTGTCTCTATGCTATCTTGCCTTAGGGGAAGCAACATAGAAGTAGACGATTTTTTTTTAATCTATAGGAAGCAACGATGAGGTCTAGGGTACGGTACACGTAAACTCAAATGCGTATTTACCCTTGCCTTGAAAATCCTATAATTATACGAAACAGTGACGCGAGGAGAGGCAAATTCATTTCATTCCTTAGAGGTTCACAAAATGAAGGAAGGGGCAAATCTAGAGGTGCGCTGAGTTTTGTTTAATACTAAAACGTCAATAAGTAATTGTTGTTTGTTTGTTTTTCGTGTATGTAAGTGGGCAACGTTAGTGTAAATATTTAAAGCTGCCTTAAGGCATCTGATATGGCTGAACGTCTGCCAATGATGACAGCCAGGACCAACGTCTTCACATCGCTTCCGAAGCATGGAGGAGCTCGTGATATTTTAATGCTACTTGCGGTCACCCATCAAAGTGGGGACTAAGCCTGGGGTTTCTTAACAAACGTAAGCGTTTTAGTCTTCCCACAAACTAGGCCATCGGGCTCTTCAATACGTAAATAAAAAGTACATACTTTTCGATATCCGGATTAAGAGGCTCCGTTTCCGAACTCATTTTAACTAATCGAACAAAAACACAATATCACAGTTCATACAAAACACTTGTTTTGAAGCATTGAAGTGGTCGCGGCCTGTTCTATCGGAGATAAGAGATTCGCGAGATAGCGATTGATAACGGAGAATAGGAGGTTGGTCATCGTGCAGATTGGTCACAGAATCTATACAGTATTAAAAATGGGACGAATACTCTTTGTTTATTGCTTCGCGTGTGTGCAAGTAAGCAGCCAGCAACAGTGTCAGATATTTTTAAGTTATCAGGCTTAGATGAGCTAGCTAATGTGCGTAGCCCTTAATAGGACAGCTCATATACAAGTGACCAGTAAACTGGACAGTGACTTTTAGCGGCCAACAACAGTGTCAGATTTGACATGTTGTCTTCAAAGACTTTAGGTCTCTTAGAAATTCATGTTAGAAAAGTAAAAGCCATATGAGTTTCAATCCTAAGCCCTTAAACTTAAGAGTACTAATTGGGACATTCCACGTCAAAAGGGAAAATGAATAAAAAATATTTTTACACTTTTTAAAAATAAAATAGCATCGTCTGAAAGCCAAAAGTCTATACTTTATGAATCTATATAAATATATTTTTTTAAATCATAAATAATAGTTTTTTGGCCATGCTAAGTGGCTGCTACACACAGACTTGCTAAGGTTATAAAAAATTCAATGATTTTAAAGCCAAGATTTCTGCTGTAGATATCTAAGATTACAGACAGTCTTTGTCCTGCAGTGGGATAAAAATAAAGATAAATAGCGCACTTACCGATATTTTGATCTTATCCACATATTACGGCGAAGACGCTGATCCATGCTTCTAACTGCTTCTTTTATAGAGCTATCAAGAATTCAATGAGAATGAAAGTATTAGGATTTTTCTGTCCGGTGGCGTGGCCTGTCCTTAGCGTATGGAGCGGAATGCGAACGTAATAGCCGAGTAAGTAATATTTGAAGTATCAAATAAATTATTTTTCTTCCTTTATTTCTTTCTTAATAGTTTTTGCTGAGTGGAAAAGAAATAGACGCATGTAGACGGCTCCAATTGCTTAATTTAAGGACAGGTCACGCCCTACGTTAAGGTCATACATGAATTTTTCAGGTACCAGTGCTGCCCTCCAGTGCCGCCATTTAAAATCCCAACTTCCTAAATCCTAATCCTATCTTAATCCTAACTATCCTAACCTACGCTTTCACGCCGTATCTACTAAACTAATCATCATGAAATTTTGCATACACATAGGTTAGGGTACTGAGCAAGACATAGGCTATACATGACGTGGGCAAAACCGCGGGTAACAGCTGGTTAATATTATAAATGCAAAATTGGGTTTGTATATTTGCTTCTTTGTTACCTCTTCACGCTGTATCTACTGAACCAATCTACATGAATTTGGCATACACGTAGGTACACCTGAGAGGGACATAGGGTTCCTTTCATCCCAGAAAAAATACAGTTCCCGTGGGATTTGCGATAAAAGACTGGCCAATATTATATGCCAATAAAAATATATGAAAGAAATCAGAAAAATCACATAAAATTTTATTCTGTGAAGTCCTAGATAACCCTTATAACTTAACTATTATATGATCTACGGTTTACAACATAAAGTGAGATCCAAAACGGCCACTTTTGCGCTTAACGTTTATACTTTAAACTTGCTAGGGCATCGTATTTTTTTTTTTAGATGAATCATTTCAAATCGAGGCAGCGCTGGACTCCGAAATATTCATGCTTGCTTAAGCATAAGTCACGAGGACAGAAAAATTCTTATTTTCGACCGAGCGTAAAATAATACTTAAAAAATATATTTTGATAGGCCCTATAGCGTGTTAACTTTCGACGTGCGTTACAGATAGGAAATTCTGAGAGCTTCTTGTATTATAGAATATCAATGTTTCCAACATTCTGTGTTATTTTTATAATATTTTATATAAAAGGCAATCAATTTAGGCCGGAAAAAAATCAACAGTAATTTAGATAATTATGAACATAACAGTATTCATCAAAAAATATTCAAATATAATTTATTTCTCAAAAAAAAACGAGACGCAGTGAATGGCGCGTGGGGCGGGCCGTAAGGCGACCAACCTTAAAAATGAGGTTCTGAACTTGCTAAACCGATTTTGATGCGACTTTAAAAAAAGAATTTGTTATTTTCTGGAGAAACTTTCGTATACAATGAGTGGGTTATTTGAAGGCTGTTCCTTTTTCTGGTTACGGAAAGTAAAGTGCCTCTATCGCATCATGCCCCCGACGGCAATCTTAAAAAATGATTTACACAGATTTTTTATGGAGGGTCAATTTAAATTACATTATCATTTGTCACTGCGCGCCCTAACACGCACATTCTCCCCCGAAATCTAATTTTTGTGCGGGCGACACAGGCTATAATTAACGCGTACGAAATTGCGGGAAAATTGCTACTTAAAGATATTCACAACCCTCAAGATCACGCTACTATTTTTATGGCCATATTGCACTATGACCAAATCACACACGATAACACGTGTCAACAGCACTACGCTTCATATTACCGAAATAGCCGTATGATCGGATTGACACACTTAGAACACGGGCACGAGCAAATGATACACATAGTACAAAAACTGAATGATTTTGAAAAACATTAAGAAGACACTTTGAATGCACTTTTTCAGCATCGTACGCGCCAAAGACAATATTTTATGTTGAGACGATTCTGTCAGCAAGGCTCGGATCAACAGCGCTTCCAACGAAATTTTAAAAAAAGAATTCAAATTTACGTTACGATTCGTTAGTGTGTCACCGGCCAGTACGTAAGGGCGAATGTAAGAGACGAGGGAGCGCGACGACGTTCGAAAAAAAAAATAGTGTTCTAGTTACAGCTCTGAACACCGTCTGAAAGATATTCCAACACTGGTATCCTTAATTCAAAACGAAACTGCGCCAGTAGCGCCACACTAACTGAAATAGTTTCTGTACCTTAATCCTTAACCAGGTCGCAAGTATAATTTCTACATTGGATTTCAGCCTTACACAAAGGACTGAAAGTTCAATTTATAGTGGCCTTTGTATGTCCTCTGTCTGGATCAGGTTTAATGAAATACTGTTGAATAGCTGAACTCAAAACTAACTTAAAATTACAAACTGTCTCGACCGCAATATTCAAGGCTGTCTGTTTTTGCTTATATCGAAACTATAGAGTTTGAGTCGCGTCGTCTTGGTAACCAAATGCTTTTACAACCAAAGTTTAGAACATTCGCAAATAATAAATATAAAATATATAATATTTTAAAGTATTTTCGCAATTGTTACTCATTTAAATAAAATTTCTTTTAATACAGTTTTATCTCTATATGGAAGCTTCTAGTGAGAAATCTATACGAATCCATATGACAGTCTATTTTAACTATGTCACACATTATTCATAAGCACGTGTATTTATAATACGAAACTACACAAATTTCATAATATGAAATTCACTAAAATCAATATGCAAAATCATTTATGGCAAACCCCAACTGAACCCTTTAAATTCCCGCTAAAAATCTGAAAGTTGTCTGATCTGCAAAATTGCCGAAATATCAAACAAATCTCAAAAATAATCGCGGTAAAACCCGTAGCGATAATAATAGTGACTGAGGGCGCAAAAGCTTTTAAGAGTCGCCTGGACGCGCATGTCTCCATACAAACGGAAAAAGGGAATTATGGCAATATTTGATAATTTTGGAGTAAAATTAAGCATCCAATCAATTAATCTTATTATAATCTACGTACGTTCCTATACAGTTTGGTTAAATTATCAATAGTTTGAGAATTATACACCTCTCAAGATTTCCATACAAAGTTGAAAAGGCTTGTAATTCTCAAACCTTTGGTATTTTAACCAAGCTATATAGGAACGTACGTAGATTATAATGAGATTAATAGATTAAATGCTTAATTTTACTCAAAAATTATCAAATATTGCCACAATTCCCTTTTTCCGTTTGTATGGAGACATGCGCTGGATGCCGACTCTTAATATCGTAAATGTTTTCAATTTAAATTTCTTTATTGCATTTCGCATTGTACATTACATCAGCTCTTACAATAATGTCACTGCACTGTAATTGTATTAGTAGGTACAATATGAACCCTGTCGGGCAACCCTGTTTGCAAAGATATATCGATTTTCAAAATTATTTTACTTATATAGAGCTAATTTATTAATTTATCTGCGGGTGACATAGGAAGTAGGTATAATTTACGCGGAGTCGCAAGAAAATTGCTGGTATAAAACTATTTGAATTGAAAGCGTTGCTGAACCCAGGCTTACTGACAGAAACAGAAGGCGCGCGCGACACTGGCAAAAGTGCAACCACTATAATAAACATCCTTCAATCTTCACGCTTGATATACCTCCCGGCTCGACTCTAGATTTGTGATAATGCGAATTAACATCTCTTTTCAAAGGCATATTGTGATTGAAATAATCTCTATTGATTACTATGTTGCACTCGCGTAATAGATTTGAATTTTTCGTAGTGTAGAGATGGGTCCGCGAGTTTTCTCTAACTAGCCGACTAGTCGGTTGGAAAAAGGCCGACCAATTTGTCAATTTAAGCTTTACTATTACCGATGTTGAGCAGGATGAATAATTTATCGGACATTATTCTTTAAATAATGACTAGGCGATTGAAAATATCTATTAATAACAATGTTGCACTATTGGCATATAGGTTTGAATGTTTCGTAGGGATGGGTCGGCGAGATTGGCCAACTGGCCGACTAAAAAGACCGATCAATCGCCCAAGCTTCTTTTTGATAGATGATTAGGTGGATATATAATTTATCGAACATTATAATTCTTTTTATAATGACTAAGGCTATGGAAGAGATTGTACTGTACATATCTATTTCTTTTATATGGTATTTTACGAGTATATCGCGTTTTAGCGACTTGCGTTCCATCGCGGTATCAAAATCGCGTATTTTATAGATTCTTTCGATACTAAATCACAATTCCGTTACTTCCTGCATTGGGACGCGGTATCGGAGCGAATCTATCGCCGCATTTTCAAGTGTGCGATGAGGAGTTTGGATTACCGATGTGTGTGCAGGCTGCTACTTAGGTGGGTCGGTAATGAGTTGGCTGGGTAACCGACAAGTCGGTTGGAGAAAGGCAGACTAATCAGCCGATTTCTCGGAGCCTAGCTTTATATGTTTTAGCAGGATTGTATACAACTTCTTCTTATTATGGCAGAATTTATTAAATTAAGAACTAAGATATGACTGAACAAGCGACCTATGGTCGGGCATAAACCTAAGACCGCTGGTTTAAACATACTCACGTGGACATTTCACCACATCTTATTTCTTAATTTAATAAGTGTATACATATCATAATAGCATTGCGAATGCATAAAAACCCTAAAAATACCAAATGGCATTGTTCCAATTCTTGTTTTCTATCTCTCATTCATCCATACATTTAGAGGATCACCATGGTCCAAATGGTCTAGCGAGCTACTATCCGCTTGGGGTACAGACGGCATTAACTGTATAAATGACTATGTAGAGCTTGAAACTCTTGATTTTTAGATAAATTAATGAGATCAAGATGAAGATAACATTAAAAAGTTTCATTTTTGTTCAGTGGTTTTTGTATTTGTCGTATATACATGTATATAGCATGAGTCTCGAAGTTTCGTTTCTATTATTTAATTAAATTAACTTTTATCTAACTTTTATCCTCAAATGCTCTTAATCGATCCATTATAAAATATATAGACCAATATTTCTATCATTTTTCGTCTGCTAAAATTAAAGCCTAGATTCTTCTGATAATCATTTTAAAAAAAATATTGGTCAAATCACTAAACCAATCTTTGGTCATGCCCATCGAAATGGTTACCAAGCCTTTAATACCCGTTGCTATTTTAGATTGTCTGTTTGCCCTATTTGTACGTGCATAAGTTTCATAAAAATTAAAATTTAATCATTATTAAATAGCATTAAATAATGTTCACAAATTTCTTTGGTTACATACGCGATCAAGTGTTATAATTTTATTCGCCATAATTATTCCATTTCCAATAATGTCATTATCAATAACAATGTTACACCATAATATTCATTTTTACCTTACCAACCTTCTGTTGCTAAGTTATATGTATGTATGGTACTTCTGCCCTAAATTTGGGGTCACTGGCTTGCTCGTGCTTTGGTCACAAGGAAAACTAACGAATCTACGTTCTGTGGCCAGGATATAACAAACATGCAAATGCATGTTACACACACGTAATTCCCATAATTAGTTGAATAGTTACAAAAAATATTAATCAATATTTTCACAATTCCGCTTTGGCCACTTTTTCTATTACAAATAAAAACACATTGTAAAATCTTATCGCCTTATAAGTTTAGAATTGAAAATTATCGAATAATAAGAAAATGTTTGTGCAGACATAGAAAAAAGCTAATGTGACAGATGTAACTTCTTCTTTCCGAATTGCTATGTTTATATTTATATTAAGGATGTAACTAGAAGAGTTTAGTCGGTATTCCTGACCAAACTCTGTTACTAGTTGCTACATCTCTAACGCTTTGCGCATGACTCTTGATCCCGTTCTTCCGACAATGCATCCCATAATATTAATGCATTATCGTACGTCATATATGTTAAGGCGCTGTAGTAAGCTGCACTAGCGCCTCCCAGCAATTATTTCTTTTAATCCTAAATAATATCGAATTTTAAAAATCTTATATACTCGTAACTAGTAAATTACTTGTAGTATTTTATTATTGCTTTTCATTGGTATTCGTTTGATATGTGAAGAGATGGATAATAGAGACACCGGCTAAAAAATCACTAGAGAATTAAAGGAAAAGATTACAATCTGGCTCAATACATTAGACTACACTGACATTGAATTAATTCTTAAAGGGGTCCAATAATTATTACACTCCTAGTTTGCCATGAAATGTTAGACATACATTCACTCATCACACACCGAAACATACACACACACACACACACACACACACACACACACACACACACACACACACTTCACAAACACTCTCCATACCACAAGCAACTTTCCTTTTTTTCCTCTTTTTTTTTTGTAAAATAGTTTTAGATTTTTTTTTTCTCTTTGTATTTAACAATAATTGATTTCAGGTCTTAAACTAGTTGCCTACAATACAGGCACTGCCTAGTGTAGGAACTAGAGGTACATGATTTATTTTCATTCATTTTGCTCCATCTACCAAATGTTTTGTGTTTTATAGATTTATGTCAACTATGTGTGGAGCTAAATAAATATTATATTATTATATCTCCTTTTGGGTCACGGGTGTTGCCCCGGTCCTTTGAGAGGCTTGCGTGGGGATATAGATCCAACACGTAGAGGCCCTTTGGAGAAGTTGATGTAGTGTAGGTCTCCAGCCAGAACCCAGTCCTGGTAATACCAATGTATGATACGCCCTTGAACAAGTCTTGGCCGGAGGTGGAGCTATTGTATTTTAATGGAGAAAAATAATGGGTTATGGGGTGATATTATTAGAATATTATGGGCTGAGTTCATTCGGATAATGGTTTATATCAGTTCACAGGTATGGAGCTTGTATGATGCAAGAATAGAGCAGAAGAATACAATACAAACGAAACTTTATATCCATGCACACGTCAATGTGTGAGTAAACAAAGGGGCGCCACCGCAGAATGTAAGTAACGTACGTATATTAGACGATATATAATTTATCTCACGTTAGATTCAATGATATAAAAGTAAGTACTTTTATCAATTCTGTGACCAGCTCCTAAAGTTAAATTAAATTTCAGCCATCTTCGCGATGGATTTGTTTCTAGGAGTAAATTTTTTTGAAAGTGGGTAACACTGGCTTGGCAAAATGACTTTATTTTGCCACACGTTATTTTTGAACGTGCAAGCGAAAAACTTACTTACTTTTTTTGTGTTATTGCCGCTACTGGCAGCTCTGTGCAATTTGTTGTTGGACCCGTGAGACTCGGGTCTATTCTCCTCAGTTGCTCGCTTTTCGTTTTTTTTTTTCAGATTTCATCACTTACATACAATCATCCGAGTAGTAATAGAAATGCAAATTGTTCCAGATTAGTGAGTGGATTTGTGGAGCATTGTCTAATCCAATATACTGTGTATATTGTGTACCGTGCGTAAAAGATGATAATCTATAACGCTTAAACTAATCCCTTCTGCTGGATCTCCTTTGCTGGATTCCTGTACACTAACTCGAATTTAACAGTGGCTGGTAAAGTAAAGAACATTTTGTACTGCCGCAATGAAAATAATAAAAAAAAACACTTATTTTTATTGCCGCTGCTGGCAATCTCTGCAGTTTGTTGTTGGACCCTTTCGGTTTGGTTTTATTCTCGTTATTGGACAATGGATATAAGTAGCCACTTCATAATGTGGCTCGCTACTTATCTATCATCTCTTTTACAATGCCGAAGTGAGTGTGAAAATTAAGCGTGACCTATTGTAAGAACTTTCTTTTGTCGTAAAGAAAAATAAACCATTTCCTATTTATTGCCGCTGCTAGCAAACCTCTATAATTTGTTGTTGGACTTTTTCGGCTTGGGTCCATTCTTCTTATTGGCGTATTACGGTGGCTCGCTGCTCATCCGTCGTCTCTTTCACCAAGCCGACGTGTATCAAAATCAAACGTGACAACTAAATTACATACTTTTTATTGCCGCTGCCAGCAAACCTCTGTCATTTGTTATTGGACCCTTTCGGATTGGGTCTATTCTGCTTATCGGCAGTGGCATGGCTGGCTGATCATCATCCATCCTCTCTGTCACTAAGCCGAAGTAGTGAGTACTAGAATTAAGCGTGATCCTACTGCAAGAAATTCCTCTACTAGACGAAAAAAACGAAACCACTTACTTCTTATTGCCACTGCTTGCAGACCTCTGCAATTTGTTGTTGGACCCTTTCGGTTTGGGTCTATTCTCCTTATTGGCGTTTAACGTGGCCCTCTGTTCGTCCATCCTCTCGGATTGGCAACGGCTCAATAGATCGAAGAAGGACTCCACCGGGTTCTCTTCAGACTCCGTTCGGATAACCTCATGCTTCGTACTTTCGTTTTCTTGCTCTCCGTCCTTCTTTTTATTGTCAGGAGTAATCTGCAAAACCATAGAGTAGTAAAAAAGAGCTTTGTACACAAAAAAAAATATTATCTGCACTCTGCACACTACTTTTGTATGAGAATGAATAAAAACAAAAACCAGGGTCTACTAATCTACTAATAAAATAAATGTGAAAGTTTGTGTGGATGTGAGGAATTGGGGATGTTTGTGATTGATGTTTTTATGATTTTTTTTCGTTGTCATAAGAAAAGACCTCCGCAAAAATAGACACACCAGTTATAAAATAATTAACCCAAACACACTTTCAGATTTAAATTAAGAATGAAATAAAAATAAAAACACAGCATTTAGTAAATGCTGGGCTGTGGCATTACCGTTTTCTACCGAACATCGTCCCTTCTTTGTTTTTTTTTTCTTTTTTAGTGGATCAGTAGACTCAGCTTTTTAGCTAAAGCGCGTGCGACTACGATTGTGGCGTAGACGCGCGCTTCTAACGGCTAAGACCTTACTTGTATAAGCGACAATTGCTCCATGCTTTGTCTCCTGACCCTCAAAGCGTTGAAGGGCGTCCTGGGTGCCTGTGAGTCATCTTCGGGCACTGGTGGAGGGGACTCTGGCTCCACTGGCATGCCTAGTACCTTGCGCAGGTCGCTGATATTCATTTGGGCTGTCGCCATGCCTAGAACGTCGCCAAGCTGTAACAGACGAAGATATAGGTAAATTAATTAGTGTTATAAAAATGGTTAAGATTAATTTGAGATGAAAAAAAAGAAAAGTAAAAAAAAGGAATATAATATAATCATTAATCATACAAAGCCCTTCAGGCGAGTAGGCGACCTATACTGTTGAAAAGAGTTTCTTTCGGCATTTATTCTCTGCAGTGGTCGGTTCCGAAATGCTAGTGGTCTGTAGCTTTTGAACAATAATGAGTAAATGCATAATACTTAATAAGATAATTTTAAATGTGATTTGACGTGAAAAAGTGCCTGCAAGGGCCTATTTTCTGAATAAACGTTTTGAATCTTTTGAATCCTTCATCCTTTCTTTTTTATTTATTCGCAGGTATGGCGGTGCGGGTATGTCATCGGGTACGCGCGCCCGGCCTCCCGACCTGCTACTTTCTCATCCCCAATGCAATCGCCTTAATCACTGGACCACGGAAGCCGTTAAAATCCAGCAGTGAAATGAAATGAAATTATATTTATTGCGTTAAATGTGGTTCATACAATGGTGGTGCAATAATAGTAGTTTCACACATTAGTCATTACTGACATGCAACAGACAAAATAATGTCAATATAAATAAATTAAAGTTTTTAAATTAATACTAGTTACAGTGGACTTCTTACGACAGGTATGACTATCATACTAAAATATTGAAAAGGATTTAAAATATGTAGTTATTGAGTAAGTTATAGTATTCTTGGTTCTTGAGTAAATACGAATTAAAGAAAAACACATTTTTGCTAAAATTCCAAGTCAGTATTCTTAGGTATATTAGTTCAACGAAATGACAAAAGTATGTAAATGAAATATTTATTTTTTTGGTCTGTGCAGTGCATCAATAAACTTCTTTCAGTTTCTAAAAAAATTAATGTTTAAAACAGGACATGTCTGTGGTTGCACCTTAAACGTTTCCAGTGCATTTATGAAAATATTTGCATATTATTCCGATAGGATCGCGAACTAAATACATGACAAAGAGACAACTGTATTTTTCCATGTTCCGAATACATAATTCATTGTGAGCCATCTCTATAATTCTTTGAATCAAACATTGTATGAGTATTTTTGTTTATATGTACTTTTACGTCAACGACACGATTCGATTTTCGTATCAAAACGTTTATTCAGAAAATAGGCCTTTGAAATAATCTTATTAAATAATATGTATTTTATTAATTATTGTTAAACTAGCTGTTACCCGCGGCTTCACCCGCGTAATATATAGCCTATGTCCTTCTCGGTATCCTAACCTATGTGTATGCAAAATTTCATGATGATCGGTTCAGTAGATACGGCGTGAATTTAGCATGTTTAATGTGATTGCCAATGTCATATATATATAGAGAACGTAGAATAAAGGCCCCAAGATAGATCCCTGAGGAACTCCAGATGGGACGTTTATAAAGTCTGACTTATGCATAAGTCGGACTTCCCAGAATAACTGCCTAACTACGATTGCGAAGATACGATTCTACCCATCTGAGTAAGTCACCGCATATGCCAATTTTTGCCAGCTTACTGATAAGTATGCGGTGATCAACGCGATCGAAGGCTTTTTCAAAGTCCGTCCGTTAAAGATTACATACACCTGATCGCCAGTGTCCATATCAGTTAAAATACCATCAGTAAATACTGCCAGATTTGTGTTAGTTAATCGACCATTTAGGAAACCATGTTGCTGTTGCGGAATGAAAGGTTTTACAGCATTATATATGCGGTCATGTGCAATTGTTTCAGCCATTTTAGCCAAAACGTTCAAAATGGAGATTTGTCGATAATTTTCTATGTGAGTCCTTATCCCTTTTTTATGATGTGTGCTGTTTTTCACACATTTACAATATCGACATCAAACACTGAAAACACGCATGTATCGGCGATTTTTTTTAAATATATTGTTGAGACCACTTTGAATAGTCTGCACCCAAGAATGCAACTTTCTTAGCCATGTGCTACTCCTGGGGGAACTAAAGAACGGGACTTATTTAAATTTTTATGAAAAAACTACCTTATGGATGCCATTTCGGGTTTCTTTGTGGTATCTTTTATGAAACACACTAAATTATCTATCGGTTGAGTATAAGCGGCCTTCGCCAACTCGATCTTGGAGTTTTCGAGCAACGGTCAAATAACATCTATGGTGTAATTATCATCATCGTCATGTCTTTGTTAGTCTTCACTGCTGCAGCAGGACCCTCTTTGTACTACCGGCCTACATATTAGCCAGAGCAGTCAGAGAATTTTGCCTATAATCTACGCGCTGACCAGGCGGGTTGGAGAAGTATCTTTGATGTTTACAAACTTTGTTTAGCTTGTGTTTCTCAAGTCACCTTCTAGGACATCCACGGGAAGACTTGGAGTGTGTCCTATTCTACTCTGCCGGAAACCACACGGTGACCGTGTAATATATCGATTTAGTGCGTGTTCACACCAAACGTAAGTCAGCCGCCGATTGTGAGCAGGTACAATTGACCCATATAATAGTAATGGCGTATTGTGGGTTTTTGGTGTGAACGAAAAAGCGAATATGTATGGAATTACAATACACTGCGTAACGCTCGCTCAATGTCGGCGGCTGACAGTCAGTTTGGTCTGAACACGGCCTTATTACTAGCAGTAACCTCTTTGGAGATATTGTAGTGTTCCGTAGCGTAGTACAGAGCCTTCTCGTGGTTCCCGAGGGCGGCGTGAGCGTTGCCGAGAGACCAACAGGCGCGGCCTTCGCCGACACGGTCTTGAAGTTTACGAGCAGCGGTCAAATGTCTCGCGTGGTACTCCTCAGCGATTCTGGAAATAAGGATTTCTTGTTTACATGCTCGCTAATTCTCGAGGCAAGAATTCTTTAAAATCTAAGTACAAATGAAATGAAATGAAATGAAATTTTATTCAAATTTGGATATCATGTATCGCTTTTTGAACGTCATATTTTTTTTTTTAATTTGCAAGATCGAAAAAACTACTAGCGTTTCGGAAAGACCACTGCTGAGAAGAATACGCCGAAAGAAACTCAGTCCAGTTTTGGTCCCTACATGCCTGAAGGGCTATGCTTATACACAAGTATTTGTAACAATTTATAAAATTATATTAATTAATTATGTACATTTATTCATTAAAAAAACACAGTACAGCTCGCGTCAAACGTCATTGCGTCTCAGAACATCGTGCAAGTCTTAGCGCAGTACGCAATAGGCTTGGGGCGCGCGGTGCGGCGCGTTGCGTACTGCGCAGTGTGCAGCTAATATCCGTAATGCAATAAAGTTTGACGCGACCAGCAGGCCTATTTGCTAACTTTTGACAACTACGGTGTACATCATTTTAAAGGTAACTTCAATATTCATTACGGCTTCCGTATGAATGACTATTTTCATTTAAAGTTAAAGTGACTATCAAAACGTTGTACACCGAGTTAGCAAATAGGCCTGCAGTACGGCTATTGCTGCAGCCCAGCAATTACAATTTTATACACAGGGAATTTTTTATCGTTTTCGTTCCTAAATGGGGTTATTCAGCCCGTCAATATGAACCACTTTTTCTATGGGACCAATGCTGAAAACACAAAAAATACACATTCATATAATATATATAAATTTTTTTATATTCAGCCGCTCAGTAAAATCGTATGGGCATGTCATTTCTTTTTTATTAATTTTAATTAGCAAGGGCCCTAAACGATAAAAATTTCGCTATGTTTATACCTACACACATATGTGAGTCAATTAAGATGTTCCAATAGCCCCTCTGTTTCCTGATAGGTGTTTCCCTCTAAGTGTAATACATAGGAGACTATTTTTTTCTTCGCCATTTTACAGAAATGTTATTTTACCTGTATTCTCGGAGCAGCGTGTAGGTATTCCCGAGAGAATAGCAGGCCTGGGCTTCCACCGCTGCGTCACCAAGTTCCTCCGCCAGCGCCAGTGTTCGTCTGCATGAAATGGAACAAATAAGACACCTTATTTCCGCGCTTCGGAGACGTTAAGTTGGTCATGGCTGTTATCGTTTGGGATTAGCTATGTCCTTAGATTTTATAAATAAATAAATATATACGGACAAATCACACAGCTTGAGCTAGCCCCAAAGTAAGTCCAAGACTTGTGTTATGGATACTGACTCAACAATACTATATTATATGACAAATACATATACAGATAAACACCCAGACCCAGGTCAATCAGAAAAAGATCATTTTCCATCTTGACCTGACCGGGGATCGCACCCGGGACCATCCGTGTCACAGGCAGGCATGTTGACCGCTGCTGTTGACTTTGATGTTTATTAACTTTATTTAATCTTGTGTAAGTTCCTAAGTCGTCCTATAGGATATCCACGGGAATACTTGAAGTGGTCTTAGGAACCACACGATATAAAGCATAATATAACACAGCATAAATAAATGAAGCCACATCCACTCCAGCCCACACAGCAAACTTAAACATCTATTCTTCACGCCATTTCCCATGGTATTGTGCCATGTTACCTCCATAGGTTTCCATTCTGGGAATATCATCAGCGATTCAGATGAGAGAGGTTGCAAGACGCAACCCACTAACAATTTGACTGCCGGAATCGTAGACACTAGTTATTTATGTAACTAGCAGCAATCAGCCAACTAGTATAACCATATCGTCATCGTCATCAGGTCTTTCTAGTCTCCACCTCAGGAGCACGACCCTCTCTGTACTACCAGAGCCATATACTAGCCTGAGTAGTCAGAGGATTTGGCCTACACTCTCCACGCTGGCCAGACGTGTTGGAGAGGTCTCTTTGATGTTAATAAGCTTTGTTTAGCTTGTGTTTCCTTAGTCGCCTTTTACGACATCCACGGGATGACTTGGAGTGGTCCTATTCTACTCTGCCGGGAACCACACGGCGAACCATATAATCCCTCCTAAAGTGGGGCCAAAATATTAACAAGGGGCGTAGAACAGTGGGTTTTAATTCGCACATGTATTTCAAAAGGTAATGCTTTTTTTTAAATAGCGCGAGCAAAAATATATCAAGAGGCCTCAAAACCCCAAAATAATCAACCGTATAACCAGCCTGCGCCATTCCCACCACCGCTAATGCTGCAGAGCGCATAATGAAAAAGACATACACTCTAATGAACCAGTGTTGCTTATATAGTCTATTGGTTTCTATAGATTCTCTATTGGTTCCCTGACTATAGATAGTCTATCGATTGTATAACATCATCAGGGCAAATAGTCTATTTTAGAGTTAGACGAGCTCCGTGGCGCAGCGGTCAACACGCCAGGCTGCGACACGGATGGTCCCGGGTTTGATCCCCGGTCAGGTCAAGATGAAAAACGATCTTTTTCATATTGACCTGGGTCTTGGATGTTTATCTATATATGTATTTGTAATAAAAATATAGTATCGTTGAGTTAGTATCCCATAACACAAGTCTCGAACTTACTTTGGGGCTAGCTCAATCTGTGTGATTTGTCCGTATATATTTATTTATTTATTGATTGTACAATCACTCAATACTATCGCTAATGTTGATATGACTTTATGAGTAATCCAATTGATAAGGCTAATAAATATACTTATACAGACAAATCACACAGATTGAGCTAGCCCCAAAGTAAGTTAGAGACTTGTGTTATGGGATGCTCACTCAACGATACCATAATTTATTACAAATACATATTATAGATAAACATCCAAGACCCAGGTCAATCTGAAAAAGATCATTTTCTATCTTGACCTGACCGGGGAACGAACCCGGGACCATCCGTGTCGCAGGCTGGCGTGTTGACTGCTGCGCCACGGAGTTCGTCAAATGGAATGCTTTGCCCTTATCAAATGGAATGATAAAAAATAATAAGTTCGATTTGCAAGAGTTCGCCTACGTAAACTTCACAGCAACCAAAATTTTGTAATACAAAAAGAAAACACAATCGCCTTAGCAAAAACACACCCGAATAACATTGCCTTGTTTGAAAACGTAGGAGTTGATTTAATTCACTTCGCTTGGAAATATCTCATTTTTTATCTTATTCTTCAACCGCGTAAAATATAGCCTATGTCAACCGCATATAAATAAGCTTTCTATAGAAGAAAGAATTTTGACAACCGGTCCGATAATTTCAGATCCTATTCGATGCAATTAAACAATCAAACTTACACTTTATAATATTTTTAACATATTGTAGAAAAGTGAGGAAGCGTAGCGCACACGCTAGGCTGCGACACGAAAGGCCCCCGGTTCGATCCCCGAATGGGGAAACGGGATGAAGGTATCTGGGATACTTTGACTATATACTCTCTAGACACCGTCATGCCTTTGTTTCAATGATTAAAAAATTGGCCAAGTTTTCAATGTTTGTGTGCGTGACAGCTTTGTGTTATCACACGCGTCCGGTCTCCAATATCCGTCAAATTTTTAGGTGTGTGTGTGCGCGGCGTGACCGACTATGTGTTGGACACTAGTATTTTCTACGCTTTTAGACTAACAGAGTCTATCTACGCTTTGTATAGTAGACTATACAAAGCGTAGTATAGTCTACTATAATACTTTGTATAGTAGACTATACAAAGTGTAGATAGACTCTTACTCTGACTCACAGCTGAGATCTACTTGCTTGCATGGATTGGGGATGTGAAAGTAGCAGCACTGGAAGCCCGGCGTGGTTGTGAATGACGCCCCTGAACCTACCCCCATAAAGGACTGCTAATATTAATCTACAATTCAAAAAATGTACGCGTCAAAAAATATACGCATATATTACACAAACATTCGCTTCTGCGTGTTCTCATTCGCTTTTGAGTTTATTCTTTTTATTTTTGGATTACTTCTACTTTTAGTAACGTAATTATTTAACCTCTTACATCAAAATGGGGTTCATTCTATCTCCTCACTCTACTAAGTTAATATGAATCCGGGATCCACTAGCATAAATAAATGCTGTCAAACATTTGTTTATCTAAATAAACTATATTGAGATAATATATATTTTTTATGTGAAATAATATATTAGGATCTTCAATGCTGGCAGTACAGAAAAAACTAAGAATGTACCAGCTCCTTTCCCCCCAAAGATTGTAGAAGCCGGTTGAGGGAATGGGCGAAAATCTAAGGAATCCTGTGAAGAGGGTGCGGTTAGCAATTCATCACTATTTTGATTTCGTTTCCTTTATACCCAACAAAAACTGATTGTTCTGACTAATATATGGCTCTGGCAGTACAGAGAGAGTTGTGCTCCAGCAGAGGAAACTAAAAAAACCTGATGATGATGATGATACCAGACAACATGATAAATGAGATCTTTGGGTCTATATGGCTTTCAGATCAGTCTATCCGGTAATGGATAAAGACGTGAAACTTTGTATGACAATGATATCAATATAATCAACAGATTACTATGTAACTTTAAAATGTTGTTGATAAATTCGCCTTGTGCCAATAAAAAATGCACATTTCAAACTCAATAAATTTCTTGTTTAGACCGATATTACCATGAATTACAATAAATGTTAAAAAATTGAGGCAAAATGGAACAACAAAAAACATTCACCTCGTAAGTTTTGTCCAGCAGAAAGGAAAAACACCAATTTTGAAAGTTTATTACCATAGATATTATAATTCTACAGGAATAGATTTTCATGACGATGTCCATCCAAAGGCACAAGCTCAGGCAAACGGTCTGGTAAGCTAAGTTTCAAAATGTCACCGCTAGATGGCAGTTAGGCCCTTTGCTAGTAACTAAAATAAGACTAATCATTCAGAAAGACGAAAAATTTATTTTTAATCTAAGAATCAGAATGTGTTTAAGCGTATACGATACAAGGAGTACCTACTTAATTATTTAAAAGATAAATATGTCATAACAAACGCAATAACCGAAAATGCTTTTTTTATTGTTACTTGTGCTGGGTATTAAATACAGCACGTAGCTCTACGTACGTCTGTGTGTAGTTGGAGCACAATTCTTAGTTTGTATGAAACTTCGTGGACAAGTCATAGACAATACATACCACCATGATATTACTGTTGCTTTACAAAAAGTTGGAGCTATGCTAGAGTAGATTGTCTACATTAGTTTTTAAGGGTTTCGTACCAAATGGGTAAAAATGGGACCATTAAAAACGCCGTGTGGTTCCCGGCAGAGTAGAATGGGACCATTCTAAGTCTTCCCGTGTATGTCGTAGAAGGCGACTTAGGAAACGCAAGCTAAACAAAGCTTATAAACATCAAAGAAACCTTTCCAACCCGTCTGGCCAACGTGGAGAGTGTAGGCCAGATCCTCTGACTGCTCTAGCTAATATATGGCTCCGGTAGTACAGAGAGGGTCATGCTCCTGCAGTGGAGACTTAATAAGACCTGATGACGGAGACTGAGTACGTATTTCGGAGGACCCTTAAAGTGTCTACCGAAATACGTACTTGTAATATCCAGCAGCGATCTCAAATTTTCGGTGGAAGATGTGGGCATTGTCCGAATTGCTATTGGAACTCCTGGAATATCTGAAGGCGTTCGATGTACCACATGGCGCGGGTGAATTCCAATGCCGCCATATCATAGTTTGTGTACTTAACTGTCTATTATCACTGACAAAAAACGCGCCTAGTGTGTTGAAAACTCGAGCCAAGGCGGCTTGCAACGCTAGGCGTGTTGCTTCAAATAACAAATAGACGGGAAATTAAAACCATCACTATTGTCGTGCCTATACTCTATCGCAATCTGGAGGTGCTCGGTGTGGTAGCGGATGGCGAACGATGAATTCCAATGCCGCAATATCTTAGTTATGTGCACTTTATTTAATGTCTATTATAACGGACCAAAAACGTGTCTAATGTGTTGAAAACTCACGTCAAGATGGTTCGACACGCTAGGCGTGAGATCGCACGTTCACGTCCTACCATCATTCTTTTGCGAAACACACGAAATGTCTACCAAAATACGTACTTGTAATGTTCAGCGGCGTTCTCGAACTGTCCAAGGAAGATGTGGGAATTCCCAAGGTTGCTATTCGCCCTGCGCTCGGCCGCTTTGTCTCCAAACTCCTGGGCGATCTGGAGGCGTTCGGTGTGGTAGCGGATAGCGCGGGTGAAATCCCCAAGGAGGTAACAGGTGTTCCCTAGGTTGCCGCATGCGCGCCCCATGGCCTGTCGGTCGCCTAGGCTACGCATTAGCTCTAGGTTTTCCCTGTAACATTAAATTATATGTTTAAGCTCGATTATGTCATTTTTTTGTACATACAGTACGTAATCTTCTTCTTTTCGTATCGTAGTACGTAATTAAAACCCTGTCCGATCCTTATAGCAATTTAGAGGGCCAGGCAATTCGTATGAAAATTTTGTATTTTATTTTTCGAATTTTCAGCTCCTATAGGAAACTTATTCATATAGACTGGCTGAGTTGCATCTTAAAAGACCTTTTATTAACAAATTGTATATGTGATCGCGATGTCACTTATTTCAATTTTCGTACACTAGTTTATAAGAAGCCTCAGCATTTGTCGATGGAACAGAATAAAGGTCACCGCACACTTATCAACTCGGAAAGGGATCGACACCGTATCGCCTTTCGCCGCGCGGTCAACCAGGCGTCAACCTGACGTAGGCACATAACCAAACCGGCTCAGCTTCGGTACGTCGACTCGCGGTCAACTCGAACGAAAACGGAGAGACGTGAGAGGTACTATTTTTGAACGCGTGACACTCTTCTTCGAACGATTTATCCATACAAAAATCGCTTGAAGACGAGTGTCACACGTTCAAAAATAGTACCCCAGCTCGCATACAAACATACATACATATTATCACGCCTCTTTCCCATAGGGGAATACGGAGGCGTAAGCGCGCGGACGACGAGCCGCAAGCGCGGGGACCACTAGTTGACCGACCAGCAAAGCGGTTGGTAAGCTGGTCTCGAGGCGAGGCGTTTACGTTACGAATCCGAATAGTGTGCGTTGCAGTAGGCAGTTTCATACAAAGAATACTGAGCTGCTGGAGTTGATACGTTTACGTTCCGTTTACGAGTTGATAAGTGTGCTGTGACCTTAAAGCAAACTACCCCTGCCTCAAATCGAATAAAAACGACCCATCTTTACCCTTTTGATACGGAACTCTAAAAGCGGTCTAAAATGATCGTAACCGTGCCTTTCAAAGCACGGAGCACAGGTACTCTCACACCGGAAATTTATAATTATTAATAAAGAAATTATTGTTTGGAAACGTTTCTAAACACCGGTGTAGCACCTATTAATTGCAATAGTTTAGCTATGTCGAATGCCATTAGGTAGCATGATAAATGTGTCATACATAGCACTAGTGTTGTATTTTTTTATTATTTAACCAATTTTATCCCACTGCTGGGCAAAGGTCTTCCCCATTTCCTTCTTGCAGGCCTATTTGCTAACTTTTGACAACTACGGTGTACATCATTTTCATGGCAACTTCAATATTCATTACGGCTTCGGTATGAATGACTATTTTTATTTATGATATGAAAACCGTGATGGATGCTAAAGTGACAGTCAAATCGTCTAGTGTCTAGTGCCAATTGCGACCATAGTGTTGGTATAAACTATAAAAAAATACTTACTCATAGTATGAGACAGCCTGCGTCAAGCAATCCCTGACCTCCTGCGGGAAATGGCCCGGGTCATTCTGACCCACCCTGCCCAGTTGCTTACCCTGGGCATGGTACACGTTGCCCAGGTTGTACAAAGCTCGACCTTCGCTCAACTTGTCCCCAAGTGCCCTCGAGATCTCCAAGTGCCTCGTACAACACTGGATGGCTTCGGAGAACTTCCCCATTACCTTCAGGGTATTGCCTAAGTTGCCTGAAGCTTTCGCCTCACCCAGCTTGTCACCCATCGTGCTGTGAAAGACAATATAATACTAACGTAATAGACTGCCCACCTCATACAAAAATATTGGACCAAATTAAAGTTGCGAAAAGCAGGCGAATGTATGGCGCAGAATAGTTGCTTGCTACTCGATATTAGATGGCGGTAATCTGCGTTAGTCTTTAACTCACTAAATATACGGTGTCATTTTAAAATATTATGCCTACAATATTGGTTTGATTTTTAAGAAGATATATTTTGTGAACCATGTTTTTATATTCTCATAATACGGTAGATACAGTGTTGTGTAGTTTCGAGTAGCGCCATCTATGCGAGTCACTGAGAATGTGCTGTGGATATTAAAACATAGGCCATTTAAAGAGGAACTGAAACATTTATATAAAATTTGTTTTTATCTAAATGTTTCTGTTCTTTATTAATTAATTTATGATAAAAGAAATTTTTGATATTAAATTAAATTAACATTTAATCAATGATTCATTTCCTCTATAATTATGATTTGACATTTATTACTAATTCAATCTTAATTCATGACATGACAATGTAAGCTCTAGTCCACTTAAGTGATTTTAAATAGGTATGTCGTAGATTGTAAGTTGACCTCATTTGGAGAAAATGCGCTGTGCAGTTTGTTGCCGCTTCTTCTGCACTCCGCCTTGGAAGCGGTGTAAACTTAGCCGTAAGTAAATTATTGACGCCAACAATAATATATTTTTGTAAACTAATTGTAATTATGAAAAAAAATGACGTTCACTAAATGATATTGAAATATCTTATGATGAATAAAATGATTGACTTTGACTTTGACTTTATTTAATACGGATTTATCGCGTTTATTACATTATTCATACACCTAACGTTTGAACATCGCAGTGTGGTTCCCGGCAGAGTAGAATAGGACCACTCCAAGTCATCCCGTGGATGTCGTAAAAGGCGACTAAGGAAACACAAGCTAAACAAAGTTTATTAACATCAAAGAGACCTGTCCAACCCGTCCGGCCAGCGAGGAGAGTTAGGCCAAATCCTCTGACTACTCAGGCTAGTATATGGCTCCGGTAGTACAGAGAGGGTCGTGCTCCTGCAGTGGAGACTAGAAAGACCTGATGATGATAATGATGATGAACGTTTCGAACAAACAGTGTTCGTGGTCGCAGGTACACTAACACTGTAAAGTGTTTGACACGTTTATTTATTTAATTTTATTTTCTTCGGAGAACATACAGTCTATTGAATAAACTTAAAAAAACTACATTAAAGACTAGATACCATTTACATATTCTCGCAAATGTGAATCTAAAGTGCTTGCCTGTAAGAAAACCTAAAACAACAAAAACTAAAGAAACAATAAAACAGAACAAAATAAACGGTAGTAACGGTCAGCTGTATAAATGATGTAATAAACGCGATAAAAGCGTATTAAATTAATTTAATTTAAATGTGTAAGAGGGTCGTGCCGCTATAGTGGGGACTAAAAAAAATCTGATAGAAGAAGAAGTGTAACAATCGCGAAAACATTTTAGAAGAACTTAAACTTGCGAATACTGAGTGGGCTGACTGCTAACTGCTTCCGTGGGCTATTTTCCACACTTAGGCCGCCTATCCGGGCCATTGTGTGTGGACAGAAGGTGTAATTATTTTTGTTAATAAGAGATCCCAAATCTCCTTCGTTTAGTAATACTGAGTGGGAAAGAGATTCAAAGCTTGTACGGCTTGTACTGTATAAGACCGCTTCGAAAAACCTACTCCGATGATGTGATGGGTCGAAGGTGATATCTTAAGCGTCAGATCGAAGAAACTTTGTTTGCGTGTTTCATAATCATTCAGCGCCCTCTAGTTATTAGTTGATATAACTACTTAAGTTAGGTCGCCATTTTGTAGATCATAATATTTGTTTTTGTGAGGAATTTAGAAGCCACAAATTCTAAAACCGACATAATATATCCAAAGAATGTTTGTCTAATTAGTAACAGCACGCTATTAGAGAAAGTTTATAATTAAAATTCTTTTGAGTATTCGGGCGTTAATATTAAGAATTAAAACCCAATTAAAGATTTTGTTATACACAGCGTAAATTTGTAAAATTGCCATATTATCGGACATACCTCTAAACTGATCATTCTAAACAACTTTCATCAGTGGACTTCTCATCAAAAAATTACATAATCGATCAGTTGATAACAGTTTTGTGTGGGAATCCAATTTCTTTATCATATTTCGACTAATGTGGTTGTTCAGGATGATCAGTACTTCCGAGAACTTATTAAGGATTTTCACGGGATCTTTGTATACAAAAAAAAATTGTTTTTAATTTCATAGGACGGCAAACGAGCAAGCGGCTCACCTATTGGTAAGTGATCACCGCTGCCCATGGACTAATGTAACACCAGGTGTTTAACAAGAGCGTTGCCAGCCTTTTATTTTTCCCTCCCCAGAGGGGTGGGGGGATGGGCCTCCGGTGCTCTCACTCACTGAACGAAGCATAGAAGCTGTAAAGCTGTACATACTGTTTGAAATGGATAAACAGTTGCCCGAATTTAAAATTTTATCCCTATACAAAGCTACAGTAGGTAACACAGACTTCAATTTACGCGGACGAAGTCAGTAAACAGCTAGTCACAAAGAAGTTTACGATAGAAATAAACTTACCGGGCAAGCGTCAAATCGTGTTTATGGTACTGCATAGCTTTATTGTAGTCGCCGAGGTAGAAGTAAGCGTTGCCGAGCTGACTGTAGATGGCGCTGAGGGTGCGAAGGTCATCCGTGCCCGCTTGGATGGCCGCCTGGAAGAACGCAACCCCCGCGCGGCAGTCGCCCGCTTTACACAGGCGCTCCCCCTCTAGGGCCAGTTCCAAGCACATGGAGCCACCATCGCAGCTCTGGGGATTATAGCATAGAGTTAATATTAAAGTTACGAAAACAATGAACAGATTTGTATAGAGGCTAGATAATGTTCAGCGAAGCCTGAACTAGGAACCATAATATGCCTGGGTCACATCAGCCGTAGAGAGGATGGAAGATGGAGCCAGAAAATACTTAAACTAAAAACCATGTCTGAGCAACAGAAGCCGTGGAAAGCCAGTGGCTCAATGGAGATGACATCGTTGCAGCCAGTCCATTACGGAAAAGGAAGTCTGAAAATCCTGAACTAGAAACCATGGCTAAGCAACAGAAGCTGAGGAAAGCTTGAGATACATCCAGTCCATTATGGAGAAGGAACGTCTGAAAATCCTGAACAAGAAAACCATGGCTGAGGTACAGAAGGCGTGGGAAGCCAGTGGCTCAATCGAGATGACATAGTTAAAGCAGCTGGTCCAATATGGAGAAGGAAAATCCGAAAATCCTGAACTAGAAACCGTGGCTGAGCTACAGAAGCCGTGGAAAGCCAGTGGCTCCATGGAAATGACATCGTTAGAGCAGCCGATTCGTTATGGAGAAGTAAAGTCTGAAAATCCTGAACTAGAAACCATGGCTGTGCATCAGAAACTGTGGAATGCCAGTGGTTCAATGGAGAAGACATGGTACGGCAGCTGGTCCATTATGGAGAAGCTAAGTCTAAAAATCCTGATCTAGAAATCATGGCTAAGCAACAGAAGCTGAGGAAAGCCAGAGCTACAACCAGTCCATTATGGAGAAGGAATGTCTGAAAATCCTGAACAAGAAAACCATGGCTGAGCTTCAGAAGGCGTGGGAAACCGGTGGCTCCATGGAAATGACATCGTTAGAGCAGCTGTTCCATTATGGAGAAAGTAAATCCTGAACTAGAACCCATGGCAGAGCAAAAGAAACCGTGGAAAGCCAGTGACTCTATATAGATGACGTAGTAAGGCAGCCGGTCCATTATGGAAAAGAAAAGTCTAAAAATCCTTAACTAGAAACTATGGCTGGCTGATGACATTGTTGACTCAATTCGTTTTGATACTAATTAAAACCTACATAATCTAGCCTTATATACAGATCTGTGGACTATGACATGCATTGATTTTGTCGGGTAACCAAATATTTCGGTTTATTACTCAAGAATATTTCCAATGAGAAAAACATACTATATAAACAGAAACATACACTGAATAACTGTTGTTTGATAAAACTGTACAAATGAAATATTAAGTGACAAAAAATTGTTACCCGAACAAAATCTTTGTATAGTGTAGGTAATTTACTAATAATAATATTCAGTTTATGTACATAATTACAACATTGTTTTACAACCAGTTGTGGACCAGTAGGGGTACGCTTTAAAAGCGGTCATGCATGTTAAGCGACCCTGGGCATGGTACCGATTCCATTGATGACCACAAGCGGAATAATTTTTTTCAGAAAGCATGGCATCAGTAATCTTTTACACACACAAAAATAAAACAGTTGTAAGGGGAACTCCTAGTAGTGAAAAGCTACACATACTTAATCAAAATCTCTATCACATGTGTGGGATTTGTTGTCAAAGACAATAACTACAATGCTAACACATTGAATGCCATCCTCATTCAAAATATTGAGACAAGGGCCTGCTAAAAGAACGTACAAAGTAGGCGGCATATCTACTTCCTTTTGCACTATTCCACTTGTCACTAGACTTGCTAAAACTGAGATATAAATATATGCCAAAAATATTGTTTTATGAGGGCCCTGAATGCTTAAAAAAAGGGAATTGTGGCAATAATTTTTGTGTAAAATTAAGCATTCAATCAATTAATCTCATTATAGTCTACAAATGTTTTATACAGCTCGGTAAAATTATCAAAAGTTTAAAAATGCCTGCCTCTCAACATTTCTATACAAATTTTGAAAAAGGCTTATATAGTTATAATTCTCAAACCATTGATATTTTAACTAGATTATAATGAAATAAATAACACAAAAGTTATCAAATATTGCCGTAATTCCCTTTGTATGGAGACATGCGCATTCAGGGCACTCTAAAATTAATTTTGTGTATTAGTCCTTTTATTTTCTCATAATATGATGGTAGATACAACGTGGTATCGCAACCAGTGGCGCCAACTATGTGCCACTGTCAGAAAAAAACATAATAATAAAAGGTTTGGACCACATGCAGTCTTGTTGCCCAGGGTTCGCTTAGAATTTTATTTTTCCGCGTTTCACATTACATTTATAAAACATTAGAACTAACACAACACATATACTGCCAACACCATGAATTGTAACATTTAGTAGCACATTCACATCCACACTTGACATATAAGGTCATTTATACTGATGCCCGTAAAGTCTAAGCACCATTTCCAAATCACTTGTTCATAACTTGTTCTTGAACGTAAATTATCAGATAATTAATACGTAGTAACTCCATCTCCATATGTGAAACCGATATAATATTAACAGTGTATCTCTATGATAGGATGAAAATATTTAATCACTTATGATGCTAGTTTACATAATGTAACACTGTTGCTACCACTGTTTTGTTGCACTGCATCTTACTCATTTTAGATGTAAGTTTTGATTCAAATATTGTGGCTAGAAATTTTGTGCACATTGGATGACCTAATCAAGCTGATTTAGGCAAACAATATTTTACAGAAAACAAAACAACAATAAAAGCTGCTAAAACAAAATGACAACATGCTTGTATACTAACCATATCAGTATGGTAAATCAACAACCGATGCAAGCAAAGCACCAATATTTACTTACACTTCGAGGAATAATATAACCATAGATTATATGTTACCAAAGCAACAAGTACTGCACTTTTAAAAGAAAGTTTAGATTCATAGCTTGAAGTTAAGGAAACTCTTTGGATCAATGATGATGCTCAATACATTGAATGAGCTAATGTAAAACTGTTTAAGATGTAAAACTGTTTAATATCTGCAATACCAGTATTAACTAGATCTACTTGAAGTTGGCCCCACCCAATTTAATGGGCACATTACCTAATCAATGATCAAAAGTTCATGCAATAGCAACATTGAGGATAGGCAACTCACATTTAAACCAACACATTACTGTCAGAATTCTGCACATATTTTTCTATACTTTTTCTATATGGCCAGCATAAAATTCTGACAGAAATTTCGAATATTGCACATTCATAAATTAATGAAGAGCTCTTACCCTCCCGAGTTGCTGCTCTTTTGGCGTTTGAAATATTCGCGTCATATAATACTAATTGCTGTTTAGTATTAAATTTCATAAGTGGTGGTTTGTTCTTGTTCATCATCTTAATCAAAAAAGACAAGTATATATGTATTATAAAGTGTGTAAAGTGGGGTTGCTAGTAGTTGTAGTAAACATGTATTTTATTTTGTTACAGATCTTAGAGGAAGGAATTACTTGAAAAAATCTAAAGTAATCATTAATTTGCAAATCTTATATGTGAATAAGATGCAACCTAAATTTTAACCTGTAAATGTTAGCAAAAAAGGGATATAACCCAGCGGGATGTCGCAAGACCTCAAAATTTGACAAAAATTCAGTATGTCTCATGAAAAGAAGCAACCCTAGTTTAAGCTATATAAAGAATGTCGAAATGTAGACGAACAAGATGTTGCTAGGTAGATATTTGGTCCATGGATGGACCCTTTAGCTGTCCATAGCATGTGCCTAAAACATGAACATTTATTTATCAGAAAAATGTGCTGTAAATTTGTGCATTGCTTGTTTTATTGAATATCTTAAATCTCTATCTTAAGCCAAATGATGTGGTTTCAAAAAGCAACCCCAATACAAAAACCAAGTTTACGGCATTGTACAAAGTTGGTGTATGATATTGTTCAGCCAAAACGCCACACATCATGACTTTGCCTAAAAAATCCTTGGCTGGAGTTTGTTAAGCCTTCTAAATTCTGAAAGGTATCTATGAGTGCCTTTTAAGAAAAAATTTACTCGCTCACATAAACAGTCATGTTACTGTGAATGTCCGATATTAGTGAACAATAAGATGCACAAGCATATATCGACAATCAAGAATTTCCAGTGTAACTTAGAAATAATTCTTAATTTATATTTTAATTCTACATACACTGGTGAATGTTTACACAGAGAGTAAGATGAAGCAATTTACAATTTGTGTGGAAATCTGATGTGTTTAGGCGTCTAGGAAGATCTGATATTAGTGTTGGCCACTTACACACACGGGATATATAGGACCAACATCCCAGCTGTTGTAATTGTATAGCAGTTGCCAACATATTTTTGACGTTGCAGTTGCCTTAAGCAGCTTATTTTATGTGCCTTGCGAAGCATGGAGCTTGGGAAATTCTTATGCCAGTTGGTCACCCCTCCTAAACACCTGGTCACTTAATTTGGACAAGTAATTTGTACAATAACCAAGCTGTTGTGGTGTATGATAAAAGCAGTGCCTAGAGAATGATCAAAATGATACTGAAGAAGATAAATAATTGTCATTCACCAGCTATCTTGGTGGATGTTAACAGCAACAGAGTATCTTAACATTAACTGCACTTTGGACATTTACAGTTACATCAATATTATGACCCTACAAAGATAGGCAGGCAGGGTCTTTTAAGAAGTATGAAATAGGTAAAATTAATAATCCAATTAATTTGAAGAAACTGTTGTTGTTTGCATTGAAGCCACTACCAAACACAATGTATGATATAGCTGTAAGAATAAATTATTTTTGAGACTATAATAAGTTTCATATGATAAACAGATTTTGTGTTAAATAAGCAAATTGTTACTGATGTGTCTATTTTAAGAAGCTTTTTAGATTTTTAATGACAAAATGATCACTAGCGCCATATGGAGTCTGGGCGTGGACCGCCCACACCAAAATATGTGTAGGGAAAATATTAATTATTTAAAGAGCCTAAAAGATACAACACTTAGTTAGAAAAGTTGCCTAAAATTAACTGTGACCATAATGATGGAGTGATGGTGGAAAGATTCTGATGCAGTGCATAATGTGCTACCTTAGAACAACAATTGCCCATTTTAAAAAATTACTAGTCTTAAATTCACAAAATATAGAAAAACTACGACACTATTATTAACTAAATACTGTTTTTAGGTAAATTAGCACCGATAAAGTTAATATTCCAAGAGCGAAAAGTGAAATTTAAAAATTAAAAATTTTCGATGGACGTCTTTTGAAGGTGTGGCGATATTGTGTGCATTATTACCTAGGTACACAATATCGACATAAATCTAGGTGATTTTCAGCGCAGGTCATACCAGAGCCCCTGTAATGGAACTAAATGTTGTTTTTTTTTTATGTACAGAACGCACTGTCGTGAGGGCGCTGATTGCATGCGGATGTGGCACTAATAACTAATAGGTCACTATATCCGTATTAGGACCCCTCTCGTTTTCATCCGTAAATGGAAAAACCAAGCTAACAAGACGAAAATACGTAACTAACTCATAATTAGGATACGCACGTAACAAAGCAATGGATGCAATTATTTGTATGCGTTTGACACTTACTTGTGCATCAGTAGATAGATTTTCCGCACTCGCGCTCACTGACATATTGGATAGTAACTCTTCACAACAACAGAATCAAATCAAATAATCGAAAATATCAGCGATGATTCTCATAGTTATTTTGGTGATTCACAAAGTTTTGTTTCCGTTGGGCGTGTTCATACGTTACTAGTTGCAAGAGTGAGCGAGCAGGTAAGTAGGTACCTAGCAAGTTGATTGCTGTTTTGCTTGATTTGACAGGGCAGCGAGTGAGGAAGAAAACCATAGATAAAAAATGACAAATGTTTAATGTTGCCAGTGTGTAAAAGAGATCTACCATCCCTGAAAAAAGAGCAACGAACAAGCACGCTGATAAGTAAATGCATAGATAAACCCGAATGTATAGGCTTTATTTTACTAAGAAATTGTACTGAATTTTACAAGACATATCAGTTGTGACAACGTCAAGGATTTCCTTTTAATTTTAACCATAAACCACGACATTCTTCCCTTCTTCCTTAATCATGAACGTAGTCGTTCAAGTAGGCAGGTGTTCTCCTAGATCGTGTTGATCGGCGTGGTTCATTAGGTGTAGTTGAGTGGTGTAGTTCATCAGCCACAGGAGAAGAAGGAGGCGTGCTGTAGGTATCTAAATGCGGCGTATTTGTAGTCTGTTCAGTATGGTGCTCTGAGTTAACATCATGACTGATATTGTTTACATCATTGGATGGTATTATATTCGGTGTAACAAGACGATGGTCCGGCAATATTGCATCACCTCTAGGTGCGAGATAGCGATTCGAAACAGTCAATTCTCTGCCATTGGATAGTCTTACGGAGCTATAATGAGGATTTGGCTCCAGAAGGTCAACTTCTTCTACCGTTGGATCATACTTGCTTGCTCTAACAAATTTCTTCAAGAGAACCTTTCCGGGTTGCAACCACGACGGCATGGATTGTCCCCAAGACGATCGTCGTGGATGATTAAACATTCTTTCGTGAGGTGTCGTGTTGGTTGATGTACATAGAAGCGACCTAATGCAATGTAGTGCTTGAGTTAAAACTGCCTCCCATTTATCTATTGGGAGATTCTTATCTTTCAGTGCAAGACGTATTGTTTGCCAAAGTGTCCCGTTCAGGCGCTCCACCTGTCCGTTACCTTGCGGATTATAAGGAGAAGAGCGACTGGTAGATATGCCCTTAGAATGTAGAAAGTCTTTGATACCAGCTGACATAAAAGATGCTCCTTGATCTGTATGAATCGTCGCTGGCATTCCAAAAATTGAAAAAATGTCAGTAAGATGCTTAGTAACTGTCTCCATGCTCATATCTGAGCATGCGTAAGCAAAAGGGAACCTTGAGTATTCATCAACTACTGTCAAAATATACTTGTTGTTAGTCGATGATGGTAGTGGTCCCTTAAAATCCAAGGATAATCTTTCTAGTGGCATAGTAGCTTTGATTAAGGATCCAGTGTTTTTATTGAATCTTGGTTTAATCTCTGCACAAGTTGGACAAGAAGCCAGAACCTTTTTGACGTCTTCACTTGTAAATGGTAGGTTTTTAGATCTTATCCAGTGCGTAAGGCGCGTTATACCAGGATGACAGAGAGATTTGTGTAATTCTATGAGGTGATTGTCTGTTGTGGCTCCACATATTTGCCTGGATAATGCGTCTGCTACAGTATTAAGATGTCCAGGTCGATATTTAATATCGAATTTGTAATTTGATAATTCTAGTCGCCATCTCTGGATCTTGTCGTTTTTTATTTTGCTTGCATGTCCTCTTAACATATATGCTACAGACTTTTGATCCGTTATTAGATAAAATGGCCGTCCTATTAGATAATGTCTCCATTTTTTAAGACTTTCTATAATGGCGTATGCTTCTTTTTCTATTATTGGGTATTTTCTTTCACTTTCATTAAGAGACTTTGAAAAAAACGCTACCGGTCGACTGTTTTGTGTCAAAGAAGCAGCGATAGAATAATCCGAGGCATCTGTTTCTACAGTAAATGGTTCTTCTGGATCAACTGCTGTTAAAGACGATTTAGAAATAATACTCTTTAATTCTTCAAACGCTCTCACTTGATCGGTGTTTAGGGGATATGTTTCTACTTGTGTCAATGGGTGTAATTTCGCAGAAAAATCTGGTACCCATTTTGAGTAATGAGAGAATAATCCTATTACGCGTCTTAAAGATGCTGAGTCAGTAGGTAATGGCAAATCACGTAATGGCCGTAAGCGTTCCGGGTCTGGCTTTATGATTCCATTGTTGATATTATACCCAAGAATACTTAGATCTGTTATGGAAAACTCGCTTTTCTCTTTATTTATAGTGAGACGAAATTTCTCCGAAATCTCCATGAATTTTTCAAGTTTCTCGTCATGATCTTTCTGATCGATTCCGCAGACAGTGATGTCATCCAAATATGGATATATTCCATCAATTGATGATTTACGAATGATGGAATCTAAGGTTCGTTGAAAACAAGCTACTCCGTTGGTCACACCAAACGGAATACGACGAAATTGATATAAATTGCCGGCGGCTTCGAAGGCAGTGAATGGTTTATTCTCTGGAATAATTGGAATTTAATGGTATGCAGATTTCAAATCAATTTTGCTAAATACTTTATTTTTTGATACTTTTGCTACGACTTCTTCAATATTAGGCAATGGATATGCATCAAGATAAGTAAATCTGTTTACCGTATGTGAGTAGTCAATGCACATCCTCTTCTTATGATTTGTATTGGATGTGACTAGAACTTGAGCACGCCAGGGCGAAGTGCTCTCTTCTATGATACCATCTTCCAGTAATTTATTGACTTCTTCTTGAATAAATTTGCTATCTTCACCTGCAAATCTTCTAGATTTTATAGCTATCGGTTTACATTCTGGTGACATATTCGGAAAAAGATTTACGGGCTCAATATTAGCTTCTTCTAGTGCGGATAACCTAAGTGGAGGATTTTGCCCATTGAATGTTATCTCTAGAGTGGAGTACTGTTCAAGTACATCATGCCCAAGTATGACATGACAACAAAGATTTCTCATGACACGAAATAGTACAGCAGGAATAACTTGACTGTCTAATTTTAGTGTTGCTGAACATACTTTAGTTATTTGAGATGTATGTGATGAAGATACCATTGATACTTCCTGTCTCCATGGTCTAGTTGTAAGATCGTACTGTGTTACGACTTCTTCATCGATAAAACTTCCAGTACTTCCAGTATCGACCAAAGCTTGTAATATTATTCCATTAATGGTAACGTTAGTTGTGCATTTTTTGATACCACTTGCTGCTAATACTAAACAAGAAGTAGTTTCTTCACCTTCCTCAGCTGTTATGACAGCGGCGTTGACATTGCTACTTCTGCATACTTTTGCAAAATGACCCTGTTTACTACACTTGAGACAGGTTGATTGTGAAGCTGGACATAGTCGTCGAGGATGACGTGAGTTCCCACAGAAATAGCATCTTTCATTAGATTGTCGGCTAGAAAGTTCAGTTATCTTCCGATGTTGATTAGAAGTAGCAGCTTTAGGTGTTTGTTGCGTAGCAGCAGCAATTTGTGAGTAGTTAAAGCTTTGAGATTGGATTTGAGCAGATTCTAGAGCGCGAGCCTGATTATGCGCTTCATCAAGGGTGAGTGTCATATTTTCGAGTAGTCTCTGTCGAATAGCAGGAGAAGCTAGGCCAGATATAAAAGAATCCCGAATGTATTCATTTTCATATTGACTTGCAGTAACTGTCGTAAAATTGCATTCTTTGGATAGGAGTTTAAGAGATTGGAGATATTGATCAACTGTCTCGTTCGATTGCTGTTTACGAGAAGCCAAGTTGTGACGGGCGAATATTTCATTTTTCGGCTTGATGAATAAACCGTCTAATGTGGATAGAGCTGACGAGTAGGTTTCTGCTTGGGCTATGTGCTCGTAGATGTTTGGCGATATAAGGTTAATGAGCAGTTTATGTTTTACCTTATCTTCCGTGGCATTTGCTGCGTCCAAAAAATTTATAAATGTTTTCTTCCAGTGTAACCACAGCGCAGCATTTTTGTTGTCAAGTGGATCCGCTTCAAATCTTTCCGGCTTTAAATACTTCTCCATCTCTGTTCATGCATTTGATACTTAAATATGTTTTATATTAGTTAAATAAATTGATAAGTAAATGCATAGATAAACCCGAATGTATAGGCTTTATTTAACTAATAAATTGTACTGAATTTTACAAGACATATCAGTTGTGACAACGTCAAGGATTTCCTTTTAATTTGAACCATAAACCACGACACACGCATATTTGCATACCGCTATAAAGCTGTAGGTATTATAAATGCAAAAGGTATCATATTTGGTACCATGACTAAACTTCCTTTTATCTATACATATAATAAAAAAAGTAAAAATATTTTGTCTGTACATTTAGTATTTTTGACTGAAATGGATAGAGGGACACTTAAAAAGAATAATAGAAAGCAAAAAAATTTTTTTAGAATTTCTTGTCTGTCTGTCTGTCTGTCTGTCTGTCTGTCTGTCTGTCTGTATGATCTGTTGAGCCGACTGCCGAGGTTTGTCCCTCCCGAATGCCCTTTGGAGATGTGCGATAGGTTGAGGGCACTCAGCCCATACCTCAAAGTTTGGTGAAGTAGCGCACGCTCACTTGGAGCTAGCTATATATATAGTCTTCTTCTCATCGTGTCGGTGGCTTAAAAAGTCTAAAAGAATCCTATATTTTAGCCCTCCAGTATTTAGCAGCAGCCAATGCAATGCCACACAATTTTATAACACTGCTACAAGTATTTTATTTTCTTATGTATGTTTAGTTCGTATTAAGGTATATTAATACGCCGGAGTCATAAAGTCCACGCGGACGAAGTCGCGGGCATCAGCTAATACACTAATATTATAAAGATGAAAGATTTGATTGTTTGTTTGCATTGAATAGGCTCCGAAATGACCGGACCTATTTTTAAAAATGCGTTCACTATTAATAGAAAACTAAATTTTCTGCGAGTGCTAGTAATATAGGTATGCTATAATTTACGCGGATGAAATCGCAGGAACATTGCTCATTTGTAATATTATGTTTAGTAATAAATTAAGAAGCGATTCCCGGGAAAGCAGCGACAGTCCTACAACCGGCACGCATACACAAGCACTATGTACATAATATACATAATAGGTACTTACTCGTTTTATGTATGTGATTTCAGGATTATCAGATTTTTTCAGACTGCTTTGACATTGTGAAATATTAAGATTGGTTGTAGCAACTAAGTATCATTTATCGAAAATTGATAATTAGTAAATTACCGTTTTCAACAGAGTTTAATTAAACCACCGTTTTCAACAGGGTATTGGGTGCGCTTTAGATATTCAGCTGCTGATTGAAATCGATAGAGCTCACTTTCCTCTTCAATAAGGCCTCGGGAGGAGCCCGATGGCCTAGTGGATGTAAGCATTATAAGCGCTTCTGCATGTTAAGCAACTCTGGGTGCAGTCCACACTGGGATGGGTGACCGCAAGTGGCTTAAAAATATTTCGAGCTCCTCCGTGTTTCGGAAGGCACGTTATGCCGTTGGTCCCGGTTGTCATCGTTGATGGCATACGTTAAGCTACGTCAGATACCTTTAGGCTTCGGGGCTTGATAAAATTTGTTTCTTAGGATTAAGGATCGTTGAGGTTGTAGTTAGTTGAATAGTTGACTGATAGGTGTTGGTTATTAATAGTGGTCTTTGGTAGTTTTAGTTGTTTTCGGGCAAGTTGTTGTTTTCGTTGTTGATGGTTTTAGGGGTTCTTATTGTTTGTAGTTTTGGAGGTTCCTAATGGTTTTGGCAGTTTTTCAAGTGTTCGAGGTCGTTGACGGTTAATGTAACATTGGTGTACCTAGGTAGATTGAAAGATTTTGTAATGTCTGCATGTAATTTTCATAACGCTATAAACTGCAAAAGATGTTCTATAGCATTATCTACTGCATATTTCATTAGTTTTTCTCTTAAAGAAAATTACGGATGAGAAGTCCCAGAGACAATCAAATTGACAACATGTACTTTACCGGAAGTGGTACTTTTTATATATGCAATCGAAAGTACCTTGTATGTATATACTTTCATATATTTTATAATTTTTTGAACAAGAACTTATTTTATTATGATTTTTTGAAAATAGGACAGAAACGTAGGATTTATAAACAAATATCCGTGCTTTATTACTTGTCACTGTCAATCTGACGTAAAATAATGACATTGACAGGACTTTGGCAGTCTGAGTTGCCAGTTTTGGGAAATTTTACCCGAAAATCTTGAAATTTTCTATAGGTCTTGCCTCCAATCCAATGTAAATGCCGGTCAGAATATTTTTCGATGTAATAATGATTTGGTTTTGCTTATTTCTTTTACCAGTTAACTATATTCCTACTAGCCTACCCCCTTATTAATAAAAATTAATAAACGCTTATTAAACCTATTTTAGTTAGAATATGTTTCGCTATATTGTTTGACCTTGAAAGAACGAGACAAAACATATTTAAACTAAAATAGGTTTAATAAGGGATTGTAAATTTTTATGAAATGGGGGGGGGGGGGGGGGGGGTTAATATTCTACCTGTTTATTGAATCACTTTTCATTCACGGCTGCACAATGCTATGATTGTCATCTTGGTAAAAATGAACGTCCTGTGTAAAAATCCAAGGTCTGTCAAAAGATGAAGAAATCGGAGTCCAGTGTCTTGAGAAGCCAAATTCAGCACGCGTGGAGATACCGGTATCTAGAAGTCAAGCTAATGTTATCAAGTTGCGATTGAGAACGAAAAATATCCAACGATATGTACAAACAACAACAAACCAACGATTTTTTTTTGACATAGCAGCCTTTTTTTCTTGTAAGGCAAAGTCAGTTCATCCATGTATATCATAAAATTGTAATGCAATAAGTAAAAAGGGACGTTTTTGGGTGTGCTGGCTGCTCACTGATAACAGAACTGATGTCATTCTCAAAAGAGCATAAAATATTTAAAACACTGAAATACGTTATTAATTTCAAATGAATAGTTTTGAGCGCCATGGCGAAGCCCAAAACTGACGCCAATCCATTATTTATTGCTTTGAACATACGACTTTAGGTTCTGTCCAGTCTGTAAGGAATAAAATACGTGGTTTCGACTTTTGTATTTTCTGAACGTCAAAAAACAAGTAAAAAAACAGTGAAACGGATACGATATTAAATTTTTTATTGCCATTGGGAGAGGCAAGGCCTTTAGAAAATTTCCAGACTCCCGGGTAAAATTTCCAAAATCTGGCAACTCAAATTGTCAAAGTGTCTGTCAATGTCATTATTTTACGTCAGATTGACAATGACAGGGAATAAGGCACAGAAAGGGCACAGATATTTGTTTATAAGTCTAGAGTTTGCGCGCTATTTTCAAAAAAACATAAAAAAATAAATACTGGTTTAAAAAAATTACAAAAATATGGAAGTATATACATACAAGGTACTTTCGATTGCACATACAAAAAGTACCACTTCCGGTTAAGTACATGTTGTCAATTACCCTCCATCAAGATAAACTATCCCTAAAACGGCAACACTGTCCGCAGATTGGACGTCAACTAGGTAGCCAGCCTCTAGACTCTAGACCGGCGGGAGGGCGGGAGCGTAGATAGCGCGGGAGCGCGCCAAAAGCGAAATTCAAGCCTAACTTATAATAAAATCTATTGTAATAATATAAGCACACTATTATTTTTTTATTTACGTACCCACCTATTGAGATTAGATCCCCTAGGTACGTTAGTTCCTATATTGAACATGGTTTGTATCGTCTAATAATCATTTACATATCACGTACATATAAATTAATAATATATTATCTCGAAGCCTTCTCGAGGCTATCAATCGATTTTATTATGAAACAATTAGCGCCTGACAAAGTAATGACGTCGCGCGTGTTGCTGCGAGTTGTTTAATTTATCGTTATAGGGTTCTGTACCCGAAGGGTAAAAACAGGGACCCTAATATTAAGACTTCGATGTCCGTCCGTTCGTCTTTCTGTGACCAGGCTGTATCTCAGGAACCGCAACTACATTAGGTTGATGTATATCTTTAACTGCTATAACAACAAATATTAAAAACAGATTAAATATTAATGGGGGCGAGCTCCCATACAACAAACGTGATTTTTTGACCATTCGTGCTCGATATCTACTCACACTTGGCCGATTTTACTAGCTTTTTAGGGTTTGGTAGGATGATGTAATCCTATTGTGACCCAAACACAGATGTGCAAAGAAAGAAATAAATATTATTTTAAAATAAGTCATTTTGTCCCCTGAAAATTTGGAAGATAAAAAAGTTTTGCAAACCTTACTGAGTTATACATAAACTCATATAGCTATTAATTGAAAGAGCTGGTTATGAAGATCACAATATATTGTTGTTATAATTGTAAAATAAATAGTTTTGTTTTTATTCACGAAAGATGACGAAATTGACCATCGCTGATTTCCGAATCTACTGAGTCTGAGTCTAAAATAATACTCAATATAATACGTTCACTTACGGAAAATAGTTCATAAAACACCACTAGATAGCGTTAGTAGTGGTTAACTAATGTGATTTATTCCAATGAACTCGCGTCTCGCTGGTTAAACCTCTGACCCCGTCGCACTCGCCACCGGAATTAGAGTGCGTAGAGTAGGATTAGCTCCGATACTCCGCACTTCGCAGACTTCGCACTGGTGACCGCCCGGCGGTCCCGGGTGACTTGCACCCAGGATAGGTCCTTCAGACACGCCGATCTACTGAACAGATCATCATGAAATTTTGCTTACCTACACGCTGATAATGGTACAGAGAGGGACATAGCTATTAAACTCGGACGAAGCCGCAGGCAACAGCTAGTAAGTACATAAAATGAAAAATAGTGTCTATGGGAATGATTCTTCCTTGTACCTACATTCTCACCCCTCAGGGGTGTGTGGGGTGTCGCTGCCGGGGGTGTATACTCGTTAGCTATGCAAATACCACGGCGCGCGCTGCAATCTGATCACCTACTGGCATTTACTACCAGCATTTCACTTTGATCTTGTATTTCAGTCATAATAAATAATCGTAAGATCTATTTAAATAAAATAAATAGATATATGTACGGACTAATCACACAGATTGAGCTAGCCCCAAAGTAAGTTCGAGACTTGTGTTATGGGATACTTACTCAACGATACTATATTATACATATAATAAAACAGTAAAAATATTTTGTCTGTACATTTAGTATTTTTGACTGAAATGGATAGAGGGACACTTAAAAAGAATAATAGAAAGCAAAAAATTTTTTTTTGAATTTCTTGTCTGTCAAATACTTCAGGTTATTTACTAAGGCTTATATGATATACATTCTTGAATTTCTTTCTATTTGTAAAGTATTAGGAATAAAATTATTGGCGTCGCTAGTGTGCCTAGTGCAAAAAAATTAAAAAGAATTAGCTAGTTAATATTGATACTCTAAGGAATTAGCCAATTTCTCAGATTAATGATAGTCTAAGGCCAATTTGAATCATACGATTGACATTTATGGCAAGTGTGGCAACCTGTCGTATGTCGTGGTTCTCTGGGACGTAAAGTTATCGAGGAGAAGCTCCGAAAAGACTATATTTTTTTTTATCATTCGAAAACTCTTTCATCGAAGACTACGTTACCGAAACCTTGATGCACTCACTATTCCAATTGTGTTTGGTGCAGTGCAGCCAACTATACGAGATGTATAAATAAATAAATAAATATATATAAATAAATAAATATATACGGACAAATCACACAGATTGAGCTAGCCCCAAAGTAAGTTCTTATGGAAGACTTGTGTTATGGGATACTAACTCAACGATACTATATTTTATAACAAATACATAAATAGATAAACATCCAAAACCCAGGTCAATCTGAATAAGATCGTTTTCCATCTTGACCTGACCGGGGATCGAACCCGGGACCATCCGTGTCGCAGGCAGGCGTGATGACCGCTGCGCCACGGAGCTCGTCAAAATACTTATTATATAATTATAATGTGTATTATATATAACTACCAGCCCTCTTCCGGGCATGTAAGTATTATACAAACATATCTTAAATCACTCTATCTTTTTGAAAAGCCGCATTAATTAATATCCGTTGCGGAGTTATAAAGATCCAAGCATAATACGGACATACCACAGAGCAAGGAATGTAGCCCGCGACTTCCTTGCGCTCTGTGGGACAGACTATATAATACAGATCTAAGCATAGGGACAGAATTCGGCCCATACGGCAAAACATGAGAGTTGCTGCTCTCTAAAGGCTTTGCCATTGTTTCTCAGTTCGGCCCTTCAGGTCATGCATGCAAATCGCGGCCCATCAGGCATATGAGAGTTTGCTGTCTCTCCAAGCCTTGCGCACCCAGGCAACGCCCAAAGCCGAGGTTCGTCCCTCCTGGGAACCCTTTGGTGATGATTGCCTTACAGGTTGAGGGCACTCTGCCCTCACCTCAAAAGTCCGGTGAAGTAGCGAAAGCTCACTTGGAGCTAGCTACGTAGTCCATTAAAAAAAAAAAAAAATAGGGACAGACAGACATCGGGAAGCGAATTTGTTTTTACCCACGACGGAATGGAACAGGTATATGCGCACCTATCTTCTAAACTAATGATCCGATTTTCATGCGGTTTTCAATAACGGGTTTGTGATTGCCATTGATTAAAAAAAATTTGCTCTCGTGTTTGATGAGTTCATGTTCTTAGACAGGTGTCATGGCTGTAACTCGCTTGGGGGCGCCACAATATTAGTGCAAAACAACATTGTGTCGTGGGGTTTTTCAAAAATTTTAATTTTGCTTTGTTATATACTATGCAGTGAAAGTGATACATCGTGGTCGAGTCAGCGATATCAAAATGATTTTAGTATGTGTACCTAGCCGATATAAATTGCCTAGTTTGCTTATTCGTAGAGTTCGGCTAGGTGTATGGTTTAGGAGCTTTGGAGCATCGTGGCGTGGCTCAGCGTAACCATCAGTGAACAAACTTTAAACTCCTATAATTCACTCCTTTGAGGTTAAAACTGTTCAAAATCACTTCTTAGTGTACGTCCGCTTTTAGAATTTGAACAACTGTCCGAACTTCACGTTTCTATTGTTAGTGGTTACGGCTGTGCATGCGTCTATTATATCAGTTAGTGGGAACTTTTCCTTTAACATTTTATATAGATACCCTTTCCCATCATCATCATCATCACCAGGTCTTTCTAGTCTCCACTGCAGGAGCACGACCCTCTCTGTACTACCAGAGCCATATACTACCTGAGTAGTCAGAAGATTTGGCCTACACTCTCCACGCTGGCCAGACGGGTTGGAGAGGTATCTTTGATGTTAATAAGCTTTGTTTAGCTTGTGTTTCCTTAGTCGCCTCTTAGCGACATCCACGGGATGACTTGCAGTGGTCCTATTCTACTCTGCCGGGAACCACACGGCGAACCCTTAACCCTTTCCCATATCTATGGTTTAAACAATTGCATGTATGCAAGCGGCACCAACTTATAGGTAGTAGGTATTTCCGTCTCTTTCTAAGTCCAAAAGTTACTATGGGCAGAAGGATACTGAGTCAGTCCTATTTATCAAAGAAAACTATTTAAGAAAGAGTTTTATAGACATATCTACTTCATTCTACAAATGTTTTATTAGGGTTCCGTACAAAAATTGAAAAACGGAACCCTTATAGGATCACTCGTGCGTCTGTCTGTCCGTCCGTCCGTCTGTCACAGCCGATTTTCTCCGAATCTACTGAACCAAATTAGGTGAAATTTGGTAAGATGCTGTAATCCTATGACCCAAACAAGGATGTGAAAAGTAAATAAAGATTTTTTTGAAATAAGGGTCATTTTCAGGGGCCCAATTACAAAATCTTAAAAAAAAGTTTTGCAAACCTTACTGTGTCATATATCAAATGAAGGGCTCATTATGAGGATCTCAAAAATATTTTTTTTGTTCGGGTAAAATGAATACCTTTGATTTTATTCACGAAAGAAGGCAAAAATTTACCATTCCCCCCCCCTGATCTCCGAAACTACTGGACAGAAAATTTTGAAAAAATTACAAAATATAGTTCATTCCTTGAAGATTACAGGAAAAATAATAAGAATGCTATCACTTGAAAATAAAGTGGTAAACTCACTATAATAAGTTCATCTAGGGAAATAGTTCATTAAAACACCACTAGATAGCGCTAGTCAATTGAATAAAACATTTTTGCACATTGTGTGTGTGTTCACGAAGCATATTGTACGGCACCCTCATTGCACGAGTTTGACTCACACTTGGCCGGTTTTTTTTATTCTTCTGCAGATTCATGCCAGATGGAATATTATCACCACTGCTAATGACAGATTTTATTATTTATTTATTTTTTCTTCTATTATCACGGAATGATATAATTGCGAAAGTTACCTCATCAGAGTTCAACGAATGAACCGATATAGAAGAAAGGAATGAAGTTTGAGGCCCGGAGGAGGACATAGATACTTTTATTCATATAATATAAATAAATAAAAAAATCGGGAAGACGGTAGGTATGTTCTGTTCTCGTAGGATTTACATTCACGTGGGCTGGCGAAGCTTGTAATAAAATATATTATTGCCCGTGTTATAAAAGTTCCCCTCTTTCGCTTCAGAGCAAGTTTTTGTTTTGAATAACGGGTGTGGCGTGTGCTCGGCAGATTTTTTCGATATCGGAAACTGAATTCTAAATCCTACTTTGTATGTAAACAACGTCCGTCGATATTCGATATGGCGAACCACAAATTACAGATAGTGCGGATATGACCGTCGGCTAAGCTGGCAATAGATTGGTCAAAATGATTACATACATATAATATGTATGTAAAGTATAAGTAAATGAAAATGAAAAATATTTAAAAAGAGAAAAGCAGGCCTATTTTCGTTTAATTCATTCACGACAATGGAAGCTCGAGCCCACTTAAGTGATTTTAAATAGGTATGTCGTAGATTGTAAGTTGACCTCATTTGGAGAAAATGCGCTGTGCAGTTTGTTGCCGCTTCTTCTGCACTCCGCCTTGGAAGCGGTGTAAACTTAGCCGTAAGTAAATTATTGACGTCAACAATAATATATATATTTTTAAACTAATTGTAATTATGAAAAAAAATTACGTTCACTAAATGAATGATATTGAAATATCTTACGATGAATAAAATGATTGACTATTGACAACAAATAAGTTTTATTTGTGGCTTAAGCAAACTTAACAAACATTTCTATATAATTTATAGAGGAGAGATTTGATTCATTGTTTGTTTTTTTTAAACTTTCGCGCTGCTTTTAAATAAATAAGTAAAAAGGATCGTGCTAAGTCCTGGTAATATTAATAATTATGTCATTGTTTGTTTGTTGGTTTGCATTGAATAGGCTCCGAATGTACTGGACCGATTTTAAAATTCTTTTACGTACCTATATAAGTAGATAGCAAATTTGCGTGCGTAGATGAAGTGGCGAGAAAATTGCTAGTCTCATCTTTCACTATATACTCTCTAGACACCGTCATGATTTTTATTTCAAATTTTTCAATGCTGGTGTGCGTGACAGCTTTGTGTTATCACACGCGTCCTGTCAATTTATGCCGCCGCCACGCTTCGAGCAACACGGCCTCCGTACCGGACCCGCCACGAGAAGAATTAAGTACATCATAATACTTCTACTGAGTTGGAGTTACCTAGCGACAATAATATGAGTTAACCAAATACAATTGACTTAAATTACTCTACGGGTAATACGAAACTAAAGACCAATTCTAATTAGTCGGGTTATATTTTAACGATACTAAACGCTGTCGCTCAATGTTTTTTGGTACAGGAACGAGTCCGACTCCGTGAATGTAAACATTTGGTGCATTTCTGAGATGAGTTTCTGTAGCAGTTTCTGCTATAAGTTGTTTTTTTATTAGCTATTGAGTCTTACTGATTTATAATAAAGTTTCTGTAACAGTTTTTGCTATAAATTGTTTTTTTTTTATTAGCTATTGAGTCTCAATGCAGGGCAAAAGATTTTTTACGTTACCAAATAATTACTTCACCTGCAAACTCCCTCCATTCTTTATGGAAAAATATTTCTAACCATCTCTTCTTTGGTTTATTTTTTACACAAAACAACAATATTATTTTTTATTTCATCCAAATGTTGCGAACCCCTGAACATTTGTTTACATAATTTATAGCTTCTTATGAAAGGGACTTTAGATATCAGAATATTTCTCAGATTATTAACTGAATATTTACTAATTTATGCCCTGAAAATCCGTCAAATTGATAGCTGTGTGTGTGCGCGACCTACTAGGAGTTGGCCACTAGTTTTTTCTACGCTTTTAAGTTAAAAGAGTCTATCTAGGTTTTATATAATCTAAAGTCTCATATAAACGGGAAAAGTCAATGGTTTACAACAGATTTTTAAAAAAAAAAATCGTCTGTATACAATGACAATTTCAATCTTTTGTTTCGTTGCACACACTAATATTTTAGTATGTGTGTCATTTCGGTTGTATCCTTCGAGCAACACGCCTTCCGTACCGGAACTGAAGCCGTGTTGCTCGAAGGTTGTATCTAAGCACAAACCAGAAAGGCGAAAAAGTTTTTTAAATCTATGCACAAACCAGACAAACGATTCAAAATAGGACAGGCAATATAACGTTATCGGTAAGGGGCATGAATAAAAAGTAAGTATATTTTGGAATTGTCTAAAATATCTAAAATAAAAAATATAATAGGTATGGGCAAATTTATTAATGGGTTTGTTTTTGACACGGTTGGTACGCGTTTAAAATACAAAAAACCTTGAAATGTATGTTAAAATGAGAATTTAAGTTTATAGACACCATAAATCTCCTATGTTGAATCTGCTTACTTATCATGTCTGTGATTTGCTAACTTTTAACAACTACGGCGTACACAATTGATGGTCACTCACTACAATCTATCACTATAATATATCTGTTACGGATTATGTGTATCTAATAAAAATATATAAATTATACGAAAGCCGTAATGGATATCAAAGTGTCTATTAAAACGTTTGTTTAGAAAAGTTACGCAGTCCACTTCTGTCCTCTAAATATTTGTACAGATACGAAGCCCATATTGAACCAACACAATGACGCAATGGACGTGCTCACTTATTTATTTTACTCAAAAAAAAACCCGCAAGTACTTGAACCTTTGCTTTGGTCGATTACCGAAATCAAAATTGACAGATATCGATACTCCGTAGTTGTTTTGTATAATATACAATAGAATGCGATGTTTCGCGACTATAGTCGTTATTGTATAGAAGATACGGTTGAGAATAAGTTGAGTTGAGTATGAGGAGGAGTGACTTGCAGAGGCGAGGTGGTCCTCACAACAATCGCCGACCACTAGGTATGTGATTCACGGTGAAGAGTATGAAGAATATACAGATAAAATATTGATAATTCTAACTAATAGGAATAGGATTATTAATATACCTATTTGTAAAGTCTTTATCGTTTGAACCATCAAATATTTCATAGGCGTGTGTGAGGGCTACCTATGGTAAACTTAGTATTGATTTTGTCCAATAAAGTTGATAAACTGTGTAATATTAATTAGTACTTACCCTCTTCGTTGTTGATTTACATTGTTAAGTTTGTCCAATAAAAAGCCTTGTTACCCATTTTTTGTCCGTCCATCGCAGATGTATGATTTATAGAAAGAAAGAAAAGAAGAAAGAAAGAAAATCTTTATTCGACAAAATACATATCTAACAACAAATGAATCATTAGCAATTCTAAGCAAATTAAAAATAAAAATTGTCGAAAAGGTGGCTAGCTCAGCTTTATGCTGCTAGCGGGGTGCTACAGCGCTGATTTTCAGCTGGTGCCATGAAGACGTGTGTTAGGTGACTATAGAGATAATGTAAAAGAAATATTTGTATTTTCAATACAAGATTATTATGTCTTTGGTGCAATAAAATAGTCCCACGAAGTTATTACTTCGTGGACATACCTAGGTTATACTTTTCAAGAAATACGCTTTTTTAAATACTTATATCCTTGTTGTTGTAGCTCGAAGTAAAAGCTAGATTTTTGTTTGAGTATTACTTATTTGTATTCGTATTTTCGATATAAGAATTATTAGACTCCCACCAAGTTATTACTTCGTGGACATACCTAGGTTGAATACTTTTCGAGAAAGACGCTTTTTTAAATATATCTTTTCCTTGTAATAGCTCGAATTAATAGCTAGATTTTTTTTGAGTATTAATAAATAAATAATAAATATATACGGACAAATCACACAGACTGAGCTAGCCCCAAAGTAAGTTCTAATGAAAGACTTGTATTATGGGATACTAACTCAACGATACCATATTTTATAACAAATACATATATAGATAAACATCCAAGACCCAGTTCAATCTGAAAAAGATCGTTTTCCATCTTGACCTGACCGGGGATCGAACCCGGGACCATCCGTGTCGCAGGCAGGCGTGATTATTACTTAGTTGTTGTCATAACTCGTATTACTTAGTTGTTGTCTCATTCGGAAACGTAGTTATAAAAAATTTGTTCTTTTTCACTTAACTGAATACTTTTAAAGACAATAAAATGTTAACTATCGCTTCTGTTTATTCTTTTAATAACTGCCTCCGTGGTCCAGTGGTTAAGGCGTTTGCCTTGTTGACCCGGGGGTCGTGGGTTCGATTCCTACGGGAAGCATACTTTGTTAAGTTGTTTCCAGTTTGGTTAGGACATTGCAGGCATGAATCACCTGATTATCTGATAAGAAAGATGATTCCGTGCTTCGGAAGGCACGTTAAGCCGGTGGTCCCGGCTGCCATCTGGTAGTCGTTAAAGGAACCACGTCAGAGGCTGAGAGGCGGTTCCGCAGAACTCTGACACCAGGGTGTGCATGGTCGACTGACCGTGTCACCTACACGAAATGATGATGATTCTTTTAATGTTATACATAGCCATAATTACTTATTATTGTGTTGTTTCTTGTCGGAAATTCGTTACCTACTCTTTCTGTTATTTATTAAACTTTTCTGAACGTACTGGGTAGAAATTTAATAAGTAATGAACTTGTTTCCTGGATAATGTCTTTCCCCAAAATCTAAGTATCTTAGTTGTTTTGATCATGAAAATAATTTTCCTTATTCGTTACCTTCGAACCCCATGGTATCCTGATAAATTCATGAGGATCCCCTGTGTTATCGTACTAGAAGATCCTAGTGAACTTACTCTACTAACTGAGTTATACTTGCCACTCCGTGATTTATGTGTCAGACCAAACACTATGTTTAAAAACGGGTCATTCACGTGCTACTTTGTCGGGATTGCCGACTATAGTTTTGGACTCATTAGGAGTCCATTTTCAAGGCGAGTTCGGGATGCGCGACGCCGACGTATCCCGGCGGGATATATACTTCGACGAAACTATAGTCGGCAATCCCGAAAAAGTAGCTCGAGAGTAACCCGATTGTAAACGTAATGTATTTATCTCGTTAGTTACAAACCAAACACTCTCGCAATCAAAAAGTTTCTAAGTATGTCTAATAGTTATAGCCGAACAAATAAAACGATCTATACAATTTTCGTGTGTTGAAAGATCTGTTCGTGTGTACTCTGTGAGCGTCGCTGTGCTGGTGACTTGAAAAGGCTGGTATCACCATGGACGATGATATATGAAGAGGCTGCCACAACAAATTAAAAAGTGTCCGGATGCGACGCCTTTCGACAGCCTCCGTAGAGTCGTGGTTTACACACTAGCATGCTTACGAGTGGCCCTAGTTTCGATTGAAACAGGTACTGGCTATTCATTTTCACATGTATTTATTTATGTTTATAAGTAGTACAAATACAATGTAAGCTCACAATAGGTCTAAGGGACGGCCTCGCCGAGTGAGACAAATTCTTTTTAATTATCGGTTTTATTTATTTTCAAAATAATAATTTAACCGTATTTGATATTTGCAACCTATTTGTAATTAATTATAAAAAGAATTAGGATAACAAGCAGTAATCAAGAAATTAAAAGAATCCGGTTGAGTGCGCAGTTCCTGGCTGAATCTTCTCGTGACCCAATACAACCTTACGACCCGGTAGAATGACATAATACAATATTTAATTTAGAGCTATTGCAATAGTCTGTGGAATAAATGAGATTCGATTGCTATTCTGACTTATTATTTACTACACTACAAATAAAACTAAACTAAATATATAAGGACAAATTCAAAGATTTATTATTTTTGACAGTTTATGTTCGCCATATAACATTTTTTGCTGACGTCAGCCTATGACACTCCAGGGAACAATACAAACCTACTAACACTTCAAACTTCTGTCAAGTCGTTCAGGCTACAGGATGCAGGATGCAATAATGGAACAGACATACTAACATTCATACATAGATATAAACATACCTACACATGCGCGAAAAGTATCGCCCTCCTTTAGCGTTGATCAGTTAAGTAAAGAATAGCATATCATATCCAGCAGGGATATATCATATCATATCATATCATATCATATCATATCATATCATATCATATCATATCATATCATATCATATCATATCATATCATATCATATCATATCATATCATATCATATCATATCATATCATATCATATCATATCATATCATATCATATCATATCATATCATATCATATCATATCATATCATATCATATCATATCATATCATAACACCGGTGTAAATAACCGAACTCTGTATAATAAATAAAGAGATGACTACCAGTTGTACCTCTGACACGGAGGGGGCTAAATTCTCTGACTGCTCTGGTAGTGCTGAGAGGCTCAGGCTCCTGCAGTGGGGACAAAAACAGACCTGATAATGATGATTATGAAAAATCAACGTAAGGTCTACCATCAGAAGAAGAATTCCTCCTTCTGTGATCTCTATAAATGGCTGCTTTGATGCCCCGTCAATATCTGTTAGTGGGTCGAGTGACGCACGATCAGAGCCTGTGCCGTTTGAGAAATTTATGGACGATGGGGGGGTAGTATTGCCTACGACACACTTACTACAATATTTAAGGTCCATTTAAATCAAGCGCAAAAATATTAAAGGCAGTTTACTACACTGAGAGATGTACCTGAAATTCTTCTTTACATGCCACGTTAGTAACTTATTGACTGTAATAAAGATAGCAAGAGGAGCAGCGCCTATCGATATTTTTTACTATGATTAAGTAACGAAAAGAAGGATTGCTTAAAAAAGTATTATTATTTGAATGATAAAGTGTCGACCCAGATAGTTAACTAACACACAGACGTGTGCACAGATGTAAATAGTTTTTAGGCATAAATATAACTCCGCTTGTATGAAGCGCCATATCTGTGGGACAAAGAAAAAAAAAGTGTTCAAGTTACGGTTGTTTATTATAAATCACAGCACAATTGACTTCATTTTTTGTTTATTTTTTTAAAAAGTGCTAGATACATTGAGACAAAAATTTTATGGGACTATCTCTGGAGTATTACCTAGCGAAAAAAAAAGAATCACTAAAATAGATCCATAACTGACTGAGTAATCGCGTGACAAACATACAAAAAAAAACAGACGAATTGAGAACCTCCTTTTTTGAAGTCGCTTATAAAGAAAAGAAAAGTTAGGAGTTAGTTCGAAGTGGTAAAGGTATCTGGGATGCTACTTGTTCAGATGGATTGGGGTTGAGAAAGTAGCAACGAGGGAGGCCGGGCGCGCGTACCCGATGCCATACATGCACCCACCGGACAGGCAGTTGACTCATCATCAGGTCCTTCTTAAGTTTCCGCAGGAGCACGCTCTTTCCGCATCAGCAGAGCCATATATTAGCCAGAGCAGTCATAGGATTTGGCCTACACTCTGTACGCTGGCAAGACGGGATGGATTGGTTTCTTTGATGTTATTAACTTGGTTTAGCTTGTGTTTCCTAAGTCACCTTCTACAACATCCACGTGAAGACTTGGAATGGTCCTATTATAGGAATTTTATCATGACATTTAATTAAAACAATGCACACTCAGTCCACATATATATAAGTAGTTTATAAGGTCTAACTAGAATTGTGAGTTGACGTCGCTTGGAGAAAATGCGCTGTGCAGTTTGTTGCCGCTTCTTCTGCACTCCGCTTTGGAAGCGGCCTAAACTTAGCCATAAGTAATTATTGACGTCAACAAAAAATTTTTGTTGTAAGGATTGTAAACATAAATATGACAATTATTAAGTGTTCAAAGAAACCTATATTAAATAAACGATTGAATCTTGAATCTTGACTCCTATACTACTCTGCTGGGAACCCTACTGCCCTGCCCTGAACTTAATATCGTGATTATCGTATACCTATATGTATATGTATAGCTATAGCTAGCAACACATCATTATTTTGATTCCGCTTTTCACCTTAACGCCCACTAATATGCTAAACGTGGCCTGTGGGTTTTATAACCTTGGGCCCTGTCTACCCCGCAAGGGATAAAGACGTGATAATATGTATACATACATATATACATACCTATTATCATGTCTTTTTCCTTGCGAGGTAAACAGAGCCCAGGTCTGTAAAACCTTAAGGCCATTGTTTAGCATGTTAAAAGCACAAAAAAAAATGTTGGTGGGCTTGTAGTTGGGAACAGAATCAAAAGACTGATGGGTTGCTAGCCGCATCGCCTATTCATATACCTGACGCCCATTCACATACCCGACACCCATTCCCTCGATCGGTTGTTAAGATCTGCGCGGGAGGAGAAGCAACTGGTATCTACATTCTACGTTTTTTCTTTTCTTCAAGACCAGCGTGGAAGATATTTTTATTTTATTTTTATTTTTTATTTTATTTATTTAGGAGAACCAACAGCTTATAAGTTCCCGCCAATAGTAACAAAAATAGGTTATAATGTGTATATGTCACCGTCATCAGAGTCATCGACGTCATCGGGTCTTTTTTAATCTCCACTACAGGACACTACTACCTCTCTGTACTGCCAGAGCCATATATTAGGCAGAGCAGTCAGAGGATTTGGCCTACACTCTCTACGCTCGTCAGACGGTTTGGAGATGTCTCTTTGATGTTTATAAGCTTTGTTTAGCTTGTGTTTCCCAAGTCGCCTTCTACGACATCCACGGGAAGACTTGGAGTGGTCCTATTCTTCTCTGCCGGGAACCACACGGCCGTAATTATGTAATATGTATTTGTATACCTATATGTGTGTATCGAATACCTAAAACACTAACAATTGGCAATTTGTACTGCAAATGAATAAAAGGGCGGTTTGTGGCAGTCGTGAATTATTTATCCAAAAAGGATTACGGGATTGGCTCACGGCCGGCTGAATGACAATTGTTTAGTTTCGACAGGGCTGGCGATGGGTTTCGTACCCACTCCTCTATAGAATTATACATTATAGGCAATCCTGACTTGGTACAATTGGAATACATTTTAAATATTTATATTTTTTGAAATGGAATATTTATCCTAAACAATAATATATGCAAAAAATTAGCCAAGTGCGAGTCGGGCTCGCTCATGAAGGGTTCCTTAGAAGCAAGCTTAGATTAGCCAAAAACCTCTATTATTTTACGCCAGCAAAAGTAACTTTGTTTTTCATAGTGTTTGTAATAATGACAAAGTTATTTTTGCGGTTTATGAAAAAGTGCTATAACTTTTTAGTTTGCACTTAGTATTCAGTTCTGATAGTTTTCCTTTCAATTTCGTAACTTTCAACCGTTTAGCAGATAGAGGGAGGGACACTTACCTGTAACAAAAATTTGTAACGTAACAAACCAAATATTTCAGAAACGGATCCCTAAATCGAAAAATGGTGCTCTCAACCTTACAATATTTTTTAAAGACATATTTAACAATACCCCACACGATAGGTTACTAGAGAAAAATAAAAATTACTCCCATTTCACTTATACGGGACCTACCTCAAAAAAATTTTTTTTTTTTAAATTTTTCTACTTCTTTTTTGGCAAGATTTATAATATACATGCCCATACCAAATTACAGCTTTCTAGTACTTAGAGTCTCTGAGTAAAATCGCGGATGGATAGATAGACAGACAGACATGGCGAAACTATAAGGGTTCCTTGTTTACTAACGGAACCTCTAGAAACGAGACACTAAATACATTTGTAAATGTGTCGCCATTGTTATCTATGGAATTATGAAAACCAAACTGTCAAAAAACGGCAACTTTTGGCGAAAACGTACTCCCTCTCCCCTCTGGGGAGGGATAAAAGGCCGGCCATGCTCCTGTGACACCCCTGGTGTTGCAGTGGTCCATGGGCAGCGGTGATCACTTACCATCAGGTGACCCGCTTGCTCGTTTGCTATGACAAATAAAAACAAAAAACGCTAAGTAAAGCATCACGTTCACACTTTAAACTGTTAGTTCATAAAATAGTTAGTAGTAGTCAAATAACTTTTTTAGTACATATATCTCCATTCTAACATTTATTTCAAACATTGGCAGCACTGGACCATCATGCATCTCCTTTAAAAAGTGGATAAAGTCATGGGAACGATTTCGGATAGGCGAGTGGGTGCGGGGAACATTTCAGGGGTCGACCGCTGATGAGCATCGCGGCGGCTCATTACCGCCTCTGTTATTCAAATTTATTCGGGTGCAGCCCGAGGGGGCGACGTTACAAATTTATTGAACCCACTACCTACCGCTATAGGAATTCATAATAGGCTGTGACGATTGTCTGATCGTAACGAGGACTCGTTGAAGTCTTTTTAGTCCGCGACCTAAAATATAGATTTTTTTAAAATACTACATACATAGTGTCACGTCTTTTTCCCTATCGGGGTAGACAGAGCCCAGGTGTATAAAACCTAAAGACCACGTTTAGCATGTTGGTGGGCTTGTAGGTGGAGAACGGAATCGAATTAGTGATGGGTTGCTAGCCGCATCGCCTATTGACATGATTCCTTTCACCCATTCCCTCGATCGACTTTTACGATGTGCGCGGGAAGAGAAGCAGCTGGCACATTCTACTTTTTCTTTTTTCCCAGACCATCATGGAAGCATTTAAATACTACTAGGTAAAAAAAAAAATCAAAACGTTTATTCAGAAAATAGGCCTTTGCAGGCACTTTTTCACGTCATATCATATTTAAAATTATCTTATTAGATAATATGTATTTATTAATTGTTCAAAAGCTACAGACTACTAGCGTTTCGGAACCGACCACTGCAGAGAAGAAACGCCGAAAGAAACTCTTATCATGTTTTATATGCGATCCAAGCCGTGGTCACACTTGCAAGTCATCCGGTCGCGAGAATATTATGACTTCAGCTTGACTTTTCGAGGAGCCCGATGGTCCAGTGGGTGTGAGCTCTATGAGCGCTTACGTATGTTAAGCAACCCCTGGTGCAGTCCCTACTTGGATGGGTGACCGCAAGTGGCATAAAAATATCTCGACCTCCTCCGTGCTTCGGAAGGCACGTTAAGCCGTTGGTCCCGGCTGTCATCGTTGATGGCAGTCGTTAAGCTATGTTAGATGCTTCGAGCAACACGGAAGGGAGTAGCCATACGCTGCATTCCCCTCTGTCAAAGTACAAGCCAAAATTAGGCATATGCATGTCTATGTGTTAGTTGTGTGACTCATCTGTACACAAATTATTTTTTCTTTTTACCCGACTGACCCACCCAGAAGGAGGGTAATGTTTTTCGAGCCTATGTATGTATGTATGTATATATCTATGTATGTATGTATGTAAATATGTCTGTTCCATTGTTGCATCCTGTAGCTTAAACGGCTGGACCGATTTTGAAGTGTGAGGTGTCATTAGATTCGCATTCTTCCCCGGAGTGGCATAGGCTATGTTACGTCAAAAAAACTAATATACAGCGGATGTTAACTGGTAAAAACTGGCAAAAAGTTAGCCCTTCTTGTAGCCATAATGCATTGACCAATTTTGGAAAATGAGGTCTTTTTAGATTTGTGTTCTTCCCAGGAGTGATGTGAATTATATAACGTCAGTTGAAATATATATTTTTGGGTACAAATGCAACAATTTTGCAGGAATAAATACTAAGTTCTTGTAAAGCGAGCTAGATGGCGCTGGGTCAATTTTAAAACGCGCTATTGTTGATTTTTTGCATTTAATTATAAGCGCGGAGAACTCCTTGCTAAATTTTGCGATTTCAAGCCCAAAAAACACCCGGCTCTGACGGAGTCTCAAACGGAATGCTCAAATGCGATCCATATTCCTTCCTCCTTCTCCTTTTTAGCATCTTCTATGCGTGTTTTGTTAATTGCAACCTTCCAGCTGCCTCGAAGGAAGCACTCGTGATCGGCATTCCCAAGCTAGGCAAAGACTTGAAAAACCCCACATTATACCGATCTATTAGCCTATTGAGTTCTTTGGGAAAGATCTATGAGCGGATTTTCATAAAAAAACTCAAAGACTATCTATGTAAGCCTAGGCTCATTTCCGACTAGCAGTTTGAATACCGGGCCAAACATACGTGTCAATATCAATTGCACCGCCTCACGGAGCATATCCTCAGATTCCGAACCAGGGATCATCCCACAGGAGTACTCTTTTTCGGAATAGCGCAATTCTTCGATAAAGTCATCTTCATATCGTTCGAGACTTCTGGTCGAATAGGACCTTTCGCAACAGAGTTAAAGGATGTCTCCAAGACCCCGTCTAATTTGAGCCCGCGTTCTTCAAGACGCTGTTTTTTCACCCTTTCTGTATTCGTTTTACACATACGATATCCCTAAGACCCTTTCGTAGAGTTGGATCTATTCGCTAACGATACGGGGTCCCTATACGTCCCACCAAATGAAATTAGTCATTGTGAGCGTCTCCAATCCGCAGTCGACTTTAGGCTTGTGGTTTAGGGTGATCGAGGTTAATCTGGTGTAGTCAAACCCTCATTAGGATCAGTCTTCCTGTACGACAAGTCCATTCCCTGGGCTAAAAAAGATAAATACCTTGCTGTTGTACTCGACAGTCTTATGACTTTCGGTCTCCAAATTTCCAAAACCCGCAACCATGTAGCCTTTGTATCAGGCTAGGCCATCTCAATCCTTGGATGCAATGCTAGAATGTCACTTATAAATAAGTTGAGTTGAGTTGTTAATAATTAAGCTTTGCATACGCCTGATCATGACCTACGACAGCGTAGTATTCTGCCATATTACTTCATCATTTCATTCACTACGCTACCGGTAATCACAAGTAGTTACGAATGAGAGAACTACTTAATAATATATGGATTAGATGAAGGAGAGTAAGTAGGATTAGCTCCGATTATTGGTGACCGCCCAGCGGTCCTGGGTGCGTTGCACCTTGAATAGGGGCCTATTCAAGGTGCAATGCACCCAGGACCGCTGGGCGGTCACCCCCTTCTGGCAACCTAGGTTTCGCCAATTTGCATGCATAACCTTCAGGTTATGCATGCAAATCGCGGCTTATCAGGCAAGAAAGTTTGCTTCTCTCCAAACTTTGCGTTCGCAAGCAACGCCTAAAGCCGAGGTTCGTCCCTCCTGGAGCCCTTAAGTGATATTTGCCTTACAGGTTGAAGGTACACCTCAAAAGTCTGGTGAAGTGGCAAAAGCTCACTTGGAGCTAGCTAGTATTATCAAACGTATATAGTGAAAAGTAATGCCAAAATACTAATAACCAGTAATTATAATGAATATATAATAATACAACAAAGTAATGAAGGTACCTGATAGATTTATTTAAATTTTATATGATTTAGATTTAAAAAAATAAAATGCTGGGTGGTGCTAGTGTCGCATATTACAGTGCCTTAAGAAATCTAAACTCAATCGCAGAATACATAATAGTACAAAGCGCAACAAACATGCAAACAACAATCCCTAAGCGTGACAAAATTGATACAAGATGGTTCCGAAATAAAGATTCTCAATTTTCATATCATTTGAGATGGATTGATTTAAAAGGCTATGGTTCCACAGATCACATCCATACGCAGCGGCAGGTTATACAGAAAACCAAAGAGCCGGCCACTATATTTAGCGTTTATGGACTATGTAATGCCTTCGATTCGATTGGCCATGGGCTATTAGCGAATCATGGGCCATGCTTCGGTCCCTCCGGTGATGCCGTATTGACCATAGCTGTATCGAAGTGCTGAGGTGCTTATATGCAGCAACGCCACAACGACACCCCGAGTACAGGAGCAAAATACGAGGGCACAGCAGATAGGGCTTTGAAAGGGAGACGTACTTCATTTCTCTGAAACAGGCGGAGTCGCTTCAGGGCCATGCTCAATGACCTCAATGAAGTTTCCCAACAAGTGGGCCTTATATTGAACATGGACAATACGAAAATAATGTCGAATGTTCATGTTGCACCTTCACCAGTGATTGTTGGAAACTTAACCCTTGAACCTGTAGAGTAGTACATTTACTTGGGTCAATTGATCCAGGTAGGAAGCTCCAATTTTAAGGACAATGTTTTTCAGTGATACCGACTTGGCTGGGCAGCGTTCAGGAAGCCTCACAGTGTCTTCCCGTCAAAAATACCTCAGTGGCTAAAGTCAAAAGTCTACGGCCAATATGTGTTATCAGTGATAATTTACGGGTCCCTTATTATGGGTCTCATAAGAAAGCTCTAGGTTGCTCAATCAAAGAGCTATGGAGAGGGCTATGCTCGGAGTTTCTCTGCAAGATTGATCAGAAACGGAGAGATCCGTAGAGAAACAAAGGTCATCGTATGTCGATGATGCTCTGCAGATTAGCTATTTGAAGTGGCAGTAGGTGGAGCTCACATCACGAAGAATCGATGGCCAATGGGGTAGAGGTCTTCCCAACACTAAATTCTTCTGGCAACACCCATAGCCCGATTGATATTACCTACTCATAAAGATCCAGGCACATTTTTGGTTATGTTAAGAATGTCACCTACTATTAGCAAAAAGCATTTTTGTGCAAAATATCTTGGTTTGCCCCTTCTTTATCAGCAAATTTACCATCTTGTGAACCCAAATGGAGAGCCGAATCTCTAGTACCTACATTATTTCAAAATGTTTTATTGTAAAATTCCAGACGTAAATATCGCTAATGGTCAGTCGGGTTCTTTAGATTTTTTTTAAATTAAATTACTTGTTTATGTCATTTTTTGTGACAATGTCATAATTACTATCAAGTGACAGTTTAAGTTTTGTATGTAGGTGTGCGGAACTAAACTTGTGTGCACATTTCCCCCCGCAAAAAACGCCAGAAAAATTGACATAGTAAATTGTCGCTTTGCCCACTCCCTCCGTCCGGTACGGAGGCCGTGTTGCTCGAAGGTTAGATGCCTTAAGGCAGCTTGAAAAATCTGACACCAGTGTTGGCCACTTACACATACGAAAAACAAACAACATATGACTTCAGCATATTGTACATTTTGATTTTTGACAAAACCAAGTTTTATGCCGGCTCGGATATTAGTTGCGAGCTGCGCAGAACGTGCCCCGCCTCCCCGCGCGCGCCCCGCGCAGACCTCATATAGTGTTCTGCGCATCGACTCGCGCGATGTTCGAAGCCGCCATAAAGTTTAATTCAAACTGTGCAATTAGTCTTCTAAGTCTTGTCGAGCTCCGTGGCGCAGCGGTCAACACGCCTGCCTGCGACACGGAGGTCCCGGGTTCGATCCCCGGTCAGGTCAAGATGGAAAATGATCTTTTTCAGATTGACCTGGGTCTTGGATGTTTATCTATATATGTATTTGTTATAAAATATAGTATCGTTGAGTTAGTATCCCATAATACAAGTCTTACTAAGAACTTACTTTGGGGCTAGCTCAATCTGTGTGATTTGTCCGTATATATTTATTATATATTTATTTATTATTCTACTTATTGAAGTACCAGCGCGGTTTTGAGCTGTGGTTTTGAGCATGGTTATAGTAAGTGTGCTGCTTTGGGGGACTTTCTTTCTCCCTTTTGTCTATGGCGGTTCTGAGTAATAGAAAAGGATAGAAGCATAGAAAAAAGGGAAGTCCGTGCTGCCGTTTCCAGACACAATTTTCGCTTTTAATTTTTATGCCAAGAAACCTAAGGCAAGGCCATTCAGGTTAGTATTAGTCAAAGTCAAAAGTAGTTTATAAAGTCATTCAGGGCACCTAGGTACTATAACGGGATGTGTATCTTCTGTACATGTGCGTCTTTTTACACGCTTACAGAGACATCTGCGTCCTAGAAATAGTATCTTCTATCTTCTTCGTAGTTTGTGACTGCGTCAAGCGTCAACTAACGGTTTCTGTAATTTCTGCACCGTTTCGGTTTTTTCATAATCTACCACTAACAAACAATAGGTACTTTCTTTTGGAACACATCGAACGCGTTTCAAAATACTTTAACCAAGCTCCTTACAGTATGCTTTTTCAGGAGCCGTGGGATGATAGCTAGTTAAAATAAGTAATTATAATTGTGATTATCTTGAACATTTAACATGTCACAGATTGCAGATCATTATTGAGCCGGAGATGAGATGCGCGGGCGGCATCAAGCCTCAATCACAAAATACAAAATAGTAAAGAAAACAAGCACTCGTCCAAAAAGATACATTTGGTTATTTCATAAGGCACATAAAACAGATTAAAATCAGAACATGACAACAACAAGATATACCTAATACTTACATGACATAGATTCAGATCGCAATACTTCACTTATAAATAATAATAAATAATAAATAAATAAATATATACGGACATATCACACAAATTGAGCTAGTCCCACAGTAAGTTGTGAACTTGTGTCGCAGGATACTAACTCAACGATACAATATTTTATAATATATACTTATATAGATAAACATCCAAGACCCAGGTCAATCTGAAAAAGATCGTTTTCCATCATGACCTGACCGGGGATCGAACCCGGGACCCCCGTGTCACAGTCTGGCGTGGTAACCACTGCGCCACGGAGCTCGACACACACTTATGCACACACGCACAACAAGCTAGCTATATAAAAGAGACCAAACATTGAGTCGAATCTCCCGGTGGCAGCCAAGTGGTATACGTGTCGCAGTCATCTGGTTGAATCTGCTATTTGATTGAATGACTAGCGCGTTCATTGAATGACCACGTTTAATTGAATGACTAGGCCGAACGTTGAACAAATAAGCGTCGCTCAACGTCCAACTAGTTAGCGGATTGTAACATAGCCCTTTGAAAAGAGCGGACATAGAATCAGTCAGGTGATTCAAATTTAGTTCATTTTTTTCCCACTGCGGCGCTAGTAGTCACCAAAACAAATATGGCGTCAAACAGCTTGAACAGATGGCACGATGTTGATATTTTTTTTCGATTAAATTTACTTAAAAGTGCGCTATTTGTAATAAAATAGTATGACATTATGGATTTACCTATCATAATGCCGCCGCCGGCTACCTCAAAAACTAAGAAAAATGAAATCATGTTACCACCAAATATTACAAAGTCGGCTAAGATTCAACGACTTCGCTAAATGACATTCATTCAGTCAAGACGTTGAACGTTACATTCAACGACTTGACGAGCTGTCCTTCAGTCATTCAATTGAACCTCGCCATTCAATGAACGCGCTAGTCATTCAATCAAATAGCAAATTCAACCAGATGACTGCGACATACGCACAACCAGTACCTCTAAGTTTTTATACCAATAAGAGATCAAAACAACAAATATTAATCTTACTAGCATAAATATTATAATTCTATAGGAATAGATGTCTCATCCGGAGGCACGGACGCAAACGCTCTGCAGGCCTATTTGCTAACTTTTGACAGCTACGGTGTATATCATTTTCATGGTAACTTCAATATTCATTACGGCTTCGGTATGAATGACTATTTTTATTTAAGATGAAAAACGTAATGGATGCTAAAGTAACAATGAAATCGTTGTACACCGAGTTAGCAAATCGGCCTGCTGGAGTGCTATTTTTGAACGCGTGACTCACTAAATGAGTGACTGGCGCGAGTGTTTCCAAAAAGCCTCATTTTTGAGTCATGCGTTGACGAATGATTGCAACGAGCGGTTGAGACCGCTCGTTTCCGCAGGCGACGAACGCTTTTATGTCAAAGTCACTTTCTGTCATTTGAAGTTCATCTGTCATCATTTTACGTTCCGTTTGACGCTACACTTTTTAAACATTTTAAAAATCCTTATTAACCTTGAAAAAGTTTAAAAAACATTCTGCGTGAAATAAGAAGAAATGAAATATTTTTCTTTGAAGGTTGGCAGCACTACAGTTCAAACGATGGTTTCAAAAATATGGCAAAATGGCATTTCATGACTTGGAAGACGAGTGTGACTTGTAGTCGTGCATGACTTGCGCTTTAGTGAGTCACGTGTTCAAAAATAGCACTCCTGGCACGTTAAGTTTTAAAATGTCACCGTTAAATGGCATCAGCTCCATTAAATAAATAAATAAAATAAATATATACGGACAAATCACACAGATTGAGCTAGCCCCAAAGTAGTTCGGGACTTGTGTTACGGGATACTAACTCAACGATACTATATTTTATAATAGAGACATATATAGATAAACATCAAAGACCCAGGTCAATCTGAAAAAGATCATTTTCCATCTTGACCTGACCGGGGATCGAACCCGGGACCTCCGTGTCGCAGGCAGGCGTGTTGACCGCTGCGCCACGGAGCTCGTCATTACTAGTTACTTAACGGAAACCCGCATATAGTCGTCTGTTTGATTATAATGTATCAACATTTGTAAGGTATGTTAAGCCGTTGGTTCCAATAGTTAGGCTACGGTAACCACTTTTCATCAGGTAGACTATATGCCTGTTCGCCTACTAAATAGTATATCAAATAATAGACAGAAAACTATTAACCTCACATCATAAAAACGAATATTATCTGAAAGTCTTTAATCCAACAGGTAAGTTAGTAAAAATTCTGGTCAGTTGTCTGTAACTATGCAAAATTCTTTATGCTTAGAGGCTGCACTAATATAAATGTAAATAGTCAAGCTCCGTCAAGATTCATAGGCAAATGTTGAAAAACCCATTTTACCTGTTTGTAGATACGTCTGGTCGCAGGCTCGATTTTTGCATACGCCCAATGCAGTAATGGCATGTAGTCCTAATTTCTGTATCGTAACTTACGAATGTTACGATTCGTAACATTTTTTCATTGGTCCCGCAGTAAAAGTTGTACGTATTGATGGTCTGGCGTATCTCGGACTATCAATATGAACAACTTTTACTACGGAACATAATCTATATGGAAGTGTCATGAGTCATTTTATACATTGTATAGACCTTAGTATAATATTGTCTTTGCCAATGGCCATATCTTTGTACGCAAAATGTTCCACGCCTGGAGGCAGCGAGGCCGGCAGGGGCAGGGTGTTTACACACCGCACGATTTATTCGCCGCGTCGTAAATAAGGCCGCGCGCGCCGACAGATATATGGACGCCCGTATTTATTGCTGTTTGTTCGCAATCCCAAGTATGGTCAGCAGCAAAACGTCGTTTATTAAACTTTTTACACAATTCACTCTTTTTTTTAATAAGTTATTATTATTTACGACGGGACAATAGCTGATAGCTTGAAAAAAAATTACCTTGTTCCATACTCATTTCCCGGGCGGCTGAACACTTTTGTATGACAACGTCGCAACAGCACTGCAGTGGTCTGGTATCTTAAGTTCTAGTAATACATAGAAATTAGTATACAATTTTACAATAAAAACATGTAATGTATTTAATCCCATATCGAAGGTGTCAGTCTCTCTGTAGTAACATCCCAGAGACAACTAGCACGTAACGTATGAGAAAGAGGGTAGTAAGATATAATCTGCTCTTCACAGCTACCTGCTTCCACTCGCAAATTCTTCAGTTCCTTCGAGATCATGGTTCATGTACCTAACTGGATCGAAATATCAAAAACTCAAAGAAACCACAACCACGGTAAATATCCCGTTATGTCAAATTTTAAAGCAGCAGAACGGTTCAGGGATGCTATTTTTGGACGAGTGACCACGTCGACGATCGTCTTCGAACGAACTTTGTATGAAAAATCGATTGCGAACGGCGAAATTTCAAAAATCGTACCCCAGAACAAATTATATTTCAATGAACAATATGTTGGTAAAACCCTGCCCGATCCTTAAAAGGGTGAATCAACCCAAGAATACAATTTTTCGAAAAAAAATATTAAATTGCCCTAAGAAAGTATCCAGCCTGCCAGGCAATTTTTATGAAAAACTGATTATTTTTTCGAATTTCCAGTTTTGCCTAAAAAAATATACAAATAAGGGCGAAATCACTCTTCACCAATAATACGGGATCTATCGCAGATAAATAAAAACCGGCAAGTGCGTGTCGGGCCACGCGCAGTGTAGGGTACCTTTAGTTGCGAATGACAACTTTGAGTTTACACTGTTCACACTCGCACCTTACAGTTTAACGACCAAAAACATCTAACAATGAAATTGTATGAAATTTTACATTTTTGAGTACATTTTATAGGTTGTTTGCCTATAACTTTTTAGTTTATAGCAAAACCAAATATTTCGGAAACGAATCCCTAAATCAAAAAGTAGTGTTCTCAACCTCACAATATTTTTTAAAGACCTATTTAACAATAGCCAACACGATGAGTTTGTATAGAAAAAAACAAATATAACTCCCTCTTTACTTCTTAAAATTTTTTTTCAAGATTTTTTTCTAACACTTTTTTGGCATGATTAATATACATACACATACCAAATTACAGCTTTCTAGCACTTATAGTCTCTGAATAAAACCGCGGACGGATAGACGGACAGACAGGCAGACAGACAGACAGACAGACATGGCGAAACTATAAGGGTTCCTAGTTTACTACGGAACCCTAAAAAAACTAATTGATTAAAATAAAAACGCGATTGTCACCAGCACTTGAACTTTACTAAGTGTATATATTAGTAGAGTAACTGAATATTGTTAGAGTACATGGTAGAGTAGAATGGACATAGTGGTGGAGGAAGGTAAGTTGTAGCGTAGCTTGCCCACGTTGCTATTCAATCTACCAATTTCTCGTTATGTACTATACCAATGCTGTTAACACCGGCATAGTTATAAGCGTAGAAAGTATTCTACCTTTTACTCTACCGTTTACTATACCGTTCCCTTTACTGTTTATTCATTCGTTTACCGTTTGCTCTACGCGGGGCTTAAATAGTATTATTTTTCTGACTGTACATCTTCTAACCGAAACACTTTTTTCGCGGCAGCAAATTTCGGCCGCAAACTGTTTTATTAGATATTTAGTATCGCGGACAAATAAATTAGTTCATAACACAAGCAGTTTTTCTCTGGACAACATTTTAAGCAGTTATCAACGCCCCGCCTGAGTTATGGTTTTGTCTGCAAAGATGAGGTTTCACTTTTTGCTCCTCATAATCAAAATATGATTTACTACCTCCCGGTTTATTAAATCCCTTTAGTTCAGCCGGACCGGTTATTTTCGGAGCGTTGTCACAATGTAAGGTAATTGAAAAACAGGACAAGAGGAAGTTACACTCGCATATTTTTAGTTCCGTATCGAGTAAGAAACAGGGTAATAATAAACATTACAGCCTTGCCAAAAAAAAGTGAAGTTTAAGGTATAACCCAACCAAATGTACCTCACATTTGGGCACTATAGTTTATTTTTATTGTTTTCAATACATTTGCTAATAACACGGTTCTTATGACATCGAAACTTGGATTGTAATGATGTATTTACGGCACTAGTGCTTTTTACTTTACACCAATCACAACCGCTCAATCACAATAGCCCAATGCCACAGATGCTAAATTAAAACTTTTTTCATTGAATCCGAGCAAAGAGTTTCAATTTCAGCATGAAAACTATTTTCTGATTCGTGAGATGTGATTTTTTAACCGACTTCGAAAAGGAGAAGGTTATCAATGTACTGTTTTGGGAAAAATAAACCCGAGTAAACATTTACTCGGGTTTACCTGATTATTGTAAATGTATTTTTACAAACTGCTCTAGTTCCTAATTTTTATAAATTCTTTATTTGCTGAACTGCAATCTTGTTTTAGTTTATATGGTAATCGCAAATGTATTGAAAAACGTTGTATGATGCAAGTACGGTAAGCTGTCTATTATAGTCATCGGTTTATTAGAAGTACTCGGTTTCGCCTCCTGTCTTTAAACACCTCGACTATAATATGCAGCTTACCGTACTTGCATCATAATGTACTATTACGGCCCTGGAGTCCTAGAGCCTTTCTTCATTTATTTCGGCCGTTGGCGAGTTGTCGAAATGAAGGTTTACCTAATTTTCATTTCGTTGGTTTGAAGGAAGCGCTGGCGATATCACAGAATGAAATGAATACTTTTTTGTGATTTCAATCTTACGGTGCGTAATATAAGGCCCGCTGACTTACAGGTAAGGAACGGGCAGTGATTTTTTATAAATTTCCTTAGAACTGTGTTCAAAGTTCCGGAACGCACAAAACTTCTATTGAGTCATACATAATAGGGTAATTTGTCATTTAGTTTTATTTCACTCACAAGTGAACAATACCCTGGCGTGAAGGTTTTTCTTCAATGTTTTCCATAAAATAAGTAAGATTAAAGCACCATCTCGGAGATGCAGTTATTACGGAGCGGGATCAAACCCGGGAGCTTTTAATTATGATTGCGCTCTTAGATCACTGTACCACTATCACTGGTACAGAACCCTAAAAGCAGTTCTGCTGCGCTATCTGAGGTAAATCACTGACAGCTTATATTCCTAAAATTGGAGTGGGGTAGTAAATTGTGATGTGAAGTGTGCGGGCGTCTTCCAACGACAGAATAATGACAGTACAGAACGACATAACATTACGCCTTATTTTACTTGGAGGTTGGTCCCGGCTGTCATCATTGATGACAGTCGTTAAGCTATGTCAGATGCCTTTAGGCAGCTTGAAAAGTCTGACACCAGTGCTGGCTACTAACATACTTACACGAAAAACAAACAAAACAACAAAACAAAAACAACTTGGAGGTAGGCACAGTATGCACCTTAATTTGCTACGCTAATTACAAATGTATCTAGCTTTCAAAATTCATTACTCTTATTTTCCATGCACGCAATCCTATTTCAGTATTCCTAAGATCGTCCGCAATCTGGCAAAAGTACGAGCGTCAAAGTGAGAGTCTGTCCCACGTCTGTCCTATTACTTATCACAGTTCAAACTGCCTCTGGACTCTGGAAGACGTTATACATTTTTTGCGGTAGAGTGAATATAAAATGTCGTGCCAGGAGTAGCCAGACAGCCTCCACTGCCACGGATGCACGAGCTTCCCACCAAAAAACAGACAGACTGATAGGCAACTGGAATACGGCCAGAAAACGGATAAGTTTAAATTGCAGTTGCCAGTTTTGACACGCCAATCTAATTCCGAATCAAAATGTTCACTACTTCTAATAACTGCCTTGTCACATAGCAAGTCATAGACTGACTAAACAAAATTTTTTTGACGGAACCCTCTTTGCGCGAGTTTGACTCGCACTAGACCGGTATATTTGTTTTTCGTTTGTATTTGTACCTAACTAAAATGTGCACTGCACGAAGTGCTACGTCCGAGACCTTCTTTAATTTGTGTAAGAAAGGATAAATCGCATCCACGGCGTGTCAGATCGCGATCGAGCTAAATCATGCTTATTGGTAACGAAGCGTGGCGCGGACGGCGCGTGCGCAGATCGCAGGGGAGGGGGCGGGGGGCACCGCTGCTGCCCACACCGTGACGGCTTCAATGAAAACTCGCATGTTTCGATTGGAGTAGGTGGATCAATTTATCTGCACATATCGGATTTGTAGCCCTTGGTGTTTGTTATAGCTTTGACCTCCAAATTCAGAAATGATTGTGTGCTTCTTTGCTTCGTTTGAATCTCGTGAAGTTTTCTCTCTCTCTCTCTAATCCAAATGAGTTCCTAGTGGTATTATAAATTTGTAGTGGTCCGTTTTCCGACTTTTTTCTCCACTTTGCATGACATTCAGCATCCTCAATTATGGAAACACTGGCACGCATATAGCCGGTACTCTTCTTGCGGCTTCCCTGCCTGCCGGGTCCCGACGGAGACACAGAGCAATGAATTTCTTGTTGCTCGTGCGAGCTACATTGAAATTCCTTACCCTGTGGCACAGCCACACAGTTCCTCCCTCTGTGATTTGCCGATTTTCGCATTGAAATTTCTTGTCTTCTTCAAGGCGGATGTGAACTGACTGAGACGCGCGGGTGAAGTCGTCCCAGTCCGCATAGCTGACCTAAGAAATCTACTACTCACGTACAGACGGAGCAGTAGGTTTCTTACATATAAATAAAACAAATGTAATAAGTACTGTCAATTGGAACTAACAGTACTCACCAAGAATCAAAATATAATTTATACAACGTGTTAATGAAAAAGCGCAAAACCTCTTAGGTGATGGTGATTGTGCTTATGAATACGAACAATTTTTACTATGGGGCCGACTCTGCAATACATGAAAACAGAAAAATGAAAGAAAAAAGAAAAGAAAGAAAAAGACAACAAGGAATAAATATTCGTAATCATATAAAGCCCTTCAGGCGAGTAGGCGACCAAAACTGTTGATAAGAGTTTCTTTCGGCGTTTCTTCTCTGCAGTGGTCGGTTCCGAAACGCTAGTAGTCTGTAGCTTTTGAACAATTAATAAATACATATTATCTAATAAGATAATTTTTAAATTTATGACGTGAAAAACTGCCTGCAAAGGCCTATTTTCTGAATAAACGTTTTGATTTTGATTTGATTTTGATACAAATTATCCATACCTACTCGACCAGAATTGGAATAGCTTTTTTTTTGTCGAGTTGCAGAGTCAGCCCCATAGTAAAAATTGTTCATATTCATAAGCGCAATCACCACCTAAGAGGTTTTGCGCTTATTCATTACATGTTGTATTTGACTATAATTATCAGTTCCGATGTTGCTGTTCTTTATCTTATCACTGGCCTCATTGGGGTCCTGTACTTTGCAGGCAGTGGGCTTTTATGTAAAAGCCCACCTACCTATGTAGGTACTTATATATTGCAAATTACTACAAGTCACGCAATGGGCTAAGTCAGTTCCTCATTATAACCGCGACTAAATTAAAAGGGAAGAGTAATTTCGAAGTAAACAAGTTTGGTGATCGCGGCTCACACACCGCATCTCACACAAACGGTGCAATCAAGTAGCAAATTTGGTTAGATGAACCCGGCGGCTACTGCCGACTAGGCACAAGTCCTTCAAGCCAAGGAGCTTTAAAATAATGGAGTTTCAATTCGTATGAAAGTATTAATTCCTCTTCCATGCTGGTTTGGGAGAAAAAAAAACGGGTTGCACTCCGGCAGCGCCGGCAGAAGTGAAAACTTGATAACGTTGTTTTTCGACCAGGTCACGTGTCCGTCTTGAGAATTTTCAATCTGACGAATCCTGTCGCGAGTTTTACATTTTTTCCCCATCATAAAAGGAAATGTAATTTTACTCAAACTCATATATCTTTTTCATGGTAAGATATTTTAATTATCATTTGGTGAATGTCATCTTGCTAATCTTGTAATTTTTACTTTCGTCATAGATGCATATTATTACGTCTCTATTTCTTGTGGGGTAGACAGAGCCCAAGATCATAAAACACAAAGGCCAAATTTAGCGTGCTAGTGGGGTTAGATGGTAACCGTAATCAAAATAATAATAGGTTGTTAGCCGCATTGCCTATTGAAGTGATTTCTTAGATTTTCGCCTAAAGTTATATGGTCTGTGCGGGAAGAAAAGCAGCCGATATGCACATTCGATTTTTGAGCCCATTAGTTGGCACCTCTGTACAGAAAGGTCCAGGCAAAGGTTGTATTAAGTCGCGTGGAAACATACTTATTTACCTTTATGTATTTAAATCGCATCATCCTTTAGCTTTAAACTAGTGGAGTTTTTTCCCATATCTTATTCTTAAGAGTCGCCTGGAAGCGCATGTCTCCATACAAACGGAAAAAGGGAATTGTGGCAATATTTGATAATTTTGGAGTAAAATTAAGCATTTAATCAATTAATCTCATTATAATCTACGTACGTTCCTATACAGCTTGGTTACAATACCAATGGTTTGAGAATTACAAGCCTTTTCAAATTTGTATGGAAATCTTTAGAGGCGTATAATTCTCAAACATTTTATTATTTAACCAAACTATATAGGAACGTACGTAGATTATAATGAGATTAATTGATTGGATGCTTAATTTTGCCCTAAAATTATCAAATATTGCCACTATTCTCTTTTTCCGTTTGTATGGAGACATGCGCGTCCAGGCGACTCTTAATAAGAGTTAAAATTTTCTATTACCTTCTTCTTCTTTCCAGTCGTAGATGGCTAGTTTTATATTTGCCTTGACCTTGCAACTGCCTGTCACTTTCTATTACCTTCTAAGCTCACGGTCTCGCGGCTACACGAGGGGTCGAACCCAAAGCCCTATTTATCGAATTAGGGATGTGTAATCACCGCTCATAGCCCCCGCCGCATTGTCAAGCTCTTTTGAGACTCGTGTGGTTTTGGTGGTGAAAGGAAAAAGATGTTTATTATTATTATTATTTTTTTATTTTTATTTAATTTAAGTTTTTAATTTTTTTGCTGACGTCACATAGCCAACTCTGGGGAAGAATACGACTTTAATGACAGCTCACACTAGGAAATATGTCAAGCCGTTTAGGCTGTATGCAACAATGGAACAGGCATAGTTATATCTTCTATATGTACTGTATAAATTTATATGTACTACTTGCGAAGACGGGGCGAACTGCCAGCACATACATAGATATGTTAATATAGCCGTGTAGTTCCCGGCAGAGTAGAATAGGACCACTCCAAGTCATCCCGTTGACGTCGTAAAAGGCGTTAGTCGCACAAGAAGTAGAAACACAAGCTAAAAAAAGCTTATTAACATCAAAGATACCTCTCCAACCCGTCTGGCCAGCGTGGAGAGTGTAGGCCAAATCCTCTGACTACTCGGGCTAGTATATGGCTCTGGTAGTACAGAGAGGGTTGTGCTCCTGCAGTGGAGACTAGAAAGACCTGATGATGATGATGATGATGACATAGATATGTATTTTAAGATAAATACATACTCATAAGTGGGATGGGGGAATGCTGAGCTTGAAGGAAATCCAGATTAATTTTTCAATAAAATATATTTAAAACAACTTAAGTAAAATACGATAGTCTTACTTTCATAGCGGATAAAGACGGATATAGGATACTAGGGTTGTAGGTACCACGGGCAAGGCCGGGACGGAGAGCTAGTTATGAATATTTACGTGAGTACGTGTAATACTTTCATAACAATAAGTGCGTGAAAGTATCAAGATCACGTTGTTCCATGGTAAGTAATCGTGACGGGGGTCTGCCGGTGAAGTGACGCGTGCGTCATGTAATAACAAGTGAGGAGACAAGTCTTTTCGACGTCAATCAAGTAATTATCTGTACTAGACAAGACTTTGGCTACCGTCGAGTACTGATTTAGTTCTTCTTCAGAGAATCGTTATAGAATTAAAGGAATTTATATAAGATTATTTAGAAATTAAATATAAAATAAACTTCTCAGATCACTCGTTCAAAACCAGCATCTGTGACGTCACATGTGTCTCGCTTGTCGTTACAAAGGCGAACGGTGACGGCGTTAATGGCTTTCCCCGAAAAGAATATCACTTTGGAACGTTTATATCTCAAATAGTTTCTTCTCTTGCTATCCATTGTCATTTTCTATTACAAATAATAATTGTTTCCGTATTACTTATGTACCTACATCTCAGTCTTAGATTATATAAACGTAAAAGTTTAGATAAACTCTTAGCCTAAAAGTGGAGACAAAATTTGAAACGGAGTTGATAGATTTGGTAATTGGAAAGTAAAAAAAAAAAGAATTCCTAGCATTGGCACCATAGGAAAAATTTTTCAAGTTTGCGGTCTGAGTCACCAATTGTCAGGGAATGTCAAGAGTACATCGTCGATCCCACAGTTCCTAAAGACAAAAGTATTTAATCAGTGCGTCCTACCCGTTATGACATACGGAGCCGAAACGTGGACACTGACGGCACGGCTGGTCCACAAGTTGAAGGTCGCTCAGCGGGCTAAGGCTTTCCATAGCTATGCTCGGCATTTCTCTGCGGGACCGAATCAGAAATGAGGTGATCCGGCAGAGAACCAAGGTCATCGACATAGCCCACCGGATTAGCAAGCTGAAGTGGCAGTGGGCTGGGCATATTAGCCGAAGAACCGATAACCGTTGAGGCAAACGAGTTCTTGAGTGGAGACCGCGTCTCGGCAAACGTAGTGTGGACGTCCTCAGGCACGGTGGAGTGACGATTTGCGCAGAATGGCTGGCAGGAGCTGGATGCGAGCAGCCGAAGATAGATCTCGATGGCGTGCAATTGGGGAGGCCTATGTCCAGCAGTGGACAAGTATAGGCTGATGATGATGATGATGATGATGATGTACGAGTACACAGAGGTGTCTTTTTTGTTATAACGTCAAATGATCATGTTTTTTTCTAAAAAGATGGCCAATTCATCTAAAGTTTTATTTCAAAAAATCAAACATTTAAACCATAGAGGGGAGTGATAATTCGTTTAAATACACACTAGTGTGGAGGAAGAAAGCCATCGGCTTGGTTGTGACAATGTGTGTACTCTATACTTATAAATAGGTATACAGAAGTGTTGGCTTTTTGATAACAGTGTCGCGATTTAAATGGTTTTTTTAAAATTCTCACCGTGCCTAAAATTTCCACTTCAAAAAATCAGTCATTCATTGAAACCATAGAGGGTAGTGATAATTCGTTTAAATAAACACTAGTGGAGGAAGGAAACGTAGTGTGTGACAGTGACAGTGACAATGTGTGTACTGTAGCAGGAAGGTTTCATTAGGATGGGAGAAAAATTTTTGACGTGTTAAAAAAAAAAACTAGTGTCTGTGCTTCGCTAAATGGTTAGTTTTGAGTAGTTTTGACACAGAAGTCGTCCTACGAACATCATATGAGGATATAGATGTAAATCGTTAATTATTTGAAAAGTAAAAGACATAAAAATACATTCAGTATGACGACGAAGATGTGAAACTTTAAAGTTTAAATAAGAAAGAAAAGTCCGATATGGACTAGTGACGTCATACTCTATGTCATGCATACATTTGCCATATAAAATAGTGTTTTCGCGAGTGAGATAGACATATTTTCGTAAAATCATTTTTTTTCAACCAAATTTTATTCTGTTTTCATTTTCAATACTTTACTATTAAATATTTTTGGATAAACTGGTAAGATAACATATATGTTTTTCATGCGTATCCCTATTAGGTACCTGTGTATTTTTGAATCATCAGGAAAATTATTGTGCAGGTAAGACTTTTATATAGGTTTATATAGGTGACGGTTTTTTAGTAACTACGTCGCGAGATCAGAGAAAATGCCCGAAGCGCCTTCCACTTCAAAAAATCAGTCATTCATTGAATGAACCATAGAGGGGAGTGATAATTCGTTTAAATACACACTAGTGGAGGAAGGAAGCGATCGGCGTGTTGTGACAAAGTGTGATTGCCGCCACGCGTCGCGCCGCGCCGCGCGACACGTGCCGTCGTGCAACGCGACTACCCTCTAATTTACAAGTAATCAGCTTATGTAGTCTTTTCAGGGTATTGTAGGCGATTTTGGACTAATAATAGTGTGGAAATAGAACTTTTCAAGATTTAAAAAAAAATCCATTTGAAGAGGCTGTTATCAGCGAAACTAATTTGTTTTACTACAGTGTAATACTGAATTTCGAAAAACAACGACTCCTTAATCCAACCTATATAAGTAAAAATTAAAAAAAAAACTATGTACATAATGTGTTTCGTCAGTAATTTATTTGTCGTGTATTTAGTACTAGCAATTTTAAATTATAGGCTATGTCATCCGCAGATAAAATAAGCTTTCTACAGGTAAAAGGATTTTGATAAAATAGGTCCGGTTGTTTTGGTGCCTATTCAATGCAAACAAACAATAATAAATCTTTACTTTTAATCCTAACTAATCCTAATCCTAACTAATATTATAAATGCGAAAGTGAGTTTGTTTGTTTGTTTGTTACGCTTTCACGCCGTATCTACTGAACCGATCATCATGAAATTTTGCAATCACATAGGTAAGGGTACGGAGAAGGACATAGGCTATATATTACGCGGGCGAAGCCGTGGGTAACAGCTATTAATATTATGCGATAAAAAATCAAATCCCTAATGCCTATGGTAGAATATTTTTACGTAGGTACTTATATTAACGAGATTTTGAGTTCTTACGATTGCTTTTCTTCGTCCGAGTGTTTTTCCCGGCTGCGTCCTCAGCTGTGAATCTTTGGACCCCGGAATCCATTGTTATGACAGCATTTATGCTGTGATATGATTTGGCGATTTTACAGCCGGCTGGCTGCTTGATTCAAAGATTCAAAACGTTTATTCAGAAAATAGGCCCTTGCAGGCACTTTTTCACGTCAAATCACATTTAAAATTATCTTATTAAGTCTTGTCACCACCAATCTGTCACCAGAGCAGCAGGTAAATACCTGTACAAATAAAGGAAAGTCCGCGTCGGGAACAGAAACGGGTGCTTCTCGTGTCAGAATGTAGTGTTAATCACTGCGCCACGGAAGCAAGTTAAAGTTAACTTCAACAAAATTAAATTTTTAACGAATATGGTTCTGCCTCGAGGGTTAGAAGTAGTATCTGACTTACCTACACAGTGAAATACTGATCGTTCTGGACACTTTAAGGTAATTCGACCTCCGTGGCGCAGTGGTCAACACGCCAGTTTGTGACACGGATGGTCCCGGGTTCGATCCCCAGTCAGGTGATAATAGAAAACGATCTGCAGATTGGCCTGGGTCTTTGATGTCTATCTATATATGTATTTGTAATAAAATATAATATAGTTGAGTTAGTATCCTATAACACAGTTTTTGAAACTTACTTTGGGGCTAGCTCAATCTGTGCGATATGTCCGTATATATATTAGGTCGGGGAAAAAGTAATTTCGTATTTTTATGTGTAAAGTTGTAATCAAATATCTTTAGTAATGTTGTATGTATCTGGCTGAATTAGATACCATCTGAAAGGTACAATTTTCAAGAATTATATAGAAATGTATAAAATATTTTCCCTTAATTTTTTAACCATTTCTTTGTTTATTAAAAATGTACCAAATAGACGAAAAAAAATTAACATTTTAAAAAGTTAATTAAAAAATAAAGAAATTATGCAAATTACGCAGAAAGTGAATTTTGGTATTAATGAACATACCGCAGTCCCAGTAAGAATAGCACAAAGTTGGTTTAAGCGTTTTGTGTCTGAGAATTTTGATGTCAAATTTACACCTCTTTTGTATGGACGGATAAAATTTTCATACAAAATACGAAATTACTTTCTCCCCGACCTAATATATTTATTTATTTAATTTGAACAACTTTAACTAATAGACCAACGCTGGTAACTCAATTTGTAAGAAAATGTAATGATTTTTACATGCGCTTTGACTTAAATTATTTTGTGTGCTTCCGCCACCAGTTAGTTCATGTAAACTGGCCATTTTTTTTAACTTTAAAGTTTAACTATTGATAACATTAACAGGCTGAAACATTTATTTATTTTCGTTTGAGGATTTACAGCATTTTTACTAAATAAAAATGTCTTAAAAACTAATTGCCAATTACAAATCTTCACTTATAGATAAAGAATATAAGCTTAGGAATGTTATAGACCAACAAATTATGATAAATATTGCAATCCATGTGTAATAAGTAATATCGAATAGGAAGTGACAACAATAAACAGTAAATAGCAGAGATAAGTTTTTTTTTATAAGTACCGTGTGATATAAATATAAATATACACAAATGTACATAAACACAGACACTACGCTTGAAAACTTATAAGTTTATAATAAATAACAAGTAATAGTTACAACTAACATAACAACTAACAGCTATAACTATTCATCATGATGATGATGATGAATAGTTACAAAAGAACCTGAAGATGAAGATCACTGGTCAAAATACCAATCGGCCAATAAATTTCATGGCAACACTTTTAACACTTCATGAAGAAGGATCCAAAACTTCGAGCAACACGGCTTCTGTGGTACGGAAGGCGTGTTGCTCGAAGATCCAAAACGATTAATATTTCACCGTGTATAACTGTCATTGTAAAAAGTTACGATACTCAGTAATAGCCACTGCAAAGGATATTTTGAATTTCTAGACTTGCATTAGGTAACCACTTTAAACTGCTACTGCCGAGCTTATATTAGATTTTATTAGGCATTTGTTATCATAATAACTGTTGCACTGCAATTTGCACTATGTTTGGCATTTCACTAACCAATATTTAAGATAAATAAACATATACGGGCCAAGGGCCATTGACGAGCTCCGCGGCGCAGCGGTAAACACGCCAGGCTGCGACACGGATGGTCCCGGGTTCGATCCCCGGTCAGGTGAAGATGAAAAACATTTTTTATTTCAGATTGAACTGGGTCTTGGATGTTTATCTATATATGTATTTGTTATAAAATATTCTATCGTTGAGTTAGTATCCCATAACACAAGTCTCGAACTTACTTTGGAGCTCGCTCAATCTGTGTGATTAAAAATAAATAAACAAATATATACGCACAAACGGGATACTAACTCAGTGAAGTACATTTTATAAAACAATTATATAATATAGATAAACACGAGACCCGGGCCAAACTGAAGAAGATCATTTTCCATCTTGACCTCATCGCACGGTTCGAACCCTAGACCTCTGGTGTAATGTAATGACTCTAGACCACAGAGGTATTTCGAAAGGTCAAGTGTAACAAATAAGTCTGAAATAGCTCAAATAATATGCTTTTTTTAAAGAACTGTGTAGCGTCAGCTCCAAATGATCTTTGGGTACTTCACTGGTCTTTTGAGGTGAGGGCACTTATAGAGGTGTTACTGATATATCAGAACCGATACCGCGAACATAATATGAACGCTGCAGAACATAATACAAATATATTAGGTTATGTGATATCCGAAGAACGTGTTCCCGAAGAACCGTCAAGAACAGGTTAATATCCAAAGTATCGTATCGGTGAACCGGCTGCGTTACTGCGTTCCGCGCCCGTTCGCGTTCCGCATCCGTTCGCGTCCTAACTACGACGATACGAAACGTTATATATTAAAAGGTAGATGTAAAATGCCTCAAAAAATAATATTGCCTGCCAAATCCCAGCCTGTTCTTCACCGTTCTTGGAGAACGTTTAACTGAACATAATATCGGTAAACTAATATATTCGATAACATGGTTCTTGATATCTGACCCTAATATAACACCTCTAGCACTTACACGTTGAGGGCACTTTCCTCAACGTGTAAGGTGAACATCACAAACACCCCAGGAGGGACGGACCTCGACTCTGGGCGTAGCCTGTGTGCGCAATGCTTGGAGAGACAGCAATCTCTCATATGCCTGATGGGCCACGTTTTGCATGCATAGCCTGAAGGGCTGAATAGGGAGTATGCACGTAATTTTTTTATTTGCTTAGCATAAATAATCCTTAATAACCACAGTAAAAAAATATAAAAGAACTTTTAAAATATCTTAATTAACGAGGAAGATGTGAAACTTTAAAGTTTAAATAAGAAAGAGAAGTCCGATATAGACTAGTGACATTATAGTCTATATGTCATGCATACATTTGCCATATAAAATAGTGTTTTCGCGAGTGAGATAGACATATTTTCGTAAAATCATTTTTTCTCGTTCGTTTTTCAACCAAATTTTATTCTGTTTTCACTTTCAGTACTTTACTATTAAATAATTTTGGATAAACTGGTAAGATAACTGCTAGTAGTGTTCCTCGCACCAATGCCGGTATGCGTGCGCCTTTGCACAGGCTAGTCAATACTTACAATGAGACATTTAATGACATTGATATTGTGGGCACACGTATTGGAAAATTCAAACAAGCTATATTGCAAAAATTTTAAAACGTAATTAGACTTTTTTTTTCTGTTACCCTCATTACGCTCAAATGTAACTAGTTTTTTTTTTTAGTTTTATACTCTAGTACAATATCACGGAAGTTACCTCAACATTGTAACGATATAAATATTATTATATAAAGTAAAATGTGGTTAGCGATGTTGGTGGCACATTGAATAATTATTATTAACAAAATCTTAGTTTATAAGTATTGTATTGTACCAATGTTAGCTGATCCTAATAAAATAAAAAAAAAAATAAAAAAATAAAAAAAAAAATAAAAATAATAACAGATATTTTTTTTTATGCATATTCCCTATTAGAAAAAAAAAAAAAAAAAAAGAAAAATTGACTGACCGGAAAAAGGCGGGAAACTTTAAGTGGCGCGCGCGATTTAAAATTTCGTAAAACTTAATAATTAATTTTTAGTAACTTTATTAAGATTTTGTACGTACAAAAGTGTTAACTTAGTGACTGCTTAAAATAATAATGGATGAAACCGGAGGGGGAGGGGGCCAAGCCCCCAACCCCATTGAAAAACGTAAAAGGACTATAGTGGAATCGGATGAAAATAGCGGCGGGGGCGAAGAAAATGGGTTCCTCCCATACTACAAACCCCAATACAAGCGGCTTTATCCTGAAAACTCCATGAACATGGAGGTGTTTGTCCAAAGTGAGGGAATGGAGAAAATCGGTAATAAAAGTCCAATCTACTTAAACCATATATTTACTACAGAAATTAAGGGAGTGGTAGGAATTCAAAGAGTAAATGCTAATAAAATTGCTGTAATTTTTAAGCAATTTAATAACGCCAATAATTTTATTTGCAACACAACCTTTTTGAATAAGTACAATTTGAAAGCATTTATACCAGCAGCTCATATTGAAAAAACTGGCGTTATAAGACATGTACCAACAAATATTTCCAATAAAGAACTGTATACAAAACTTTCATCTCACTATGAAATAATAGCAGTAAGAAGATTTATGAAGACCATCAACCGTGAAAAGGTGCCCCTTCAGACTGTAAGCATTACATTTTTATCCAATACGCTTCCTGATACTGTACAATATAATTTATTCTCATACAGAGTATTTGAATATGTATCACCGCTGCAACAATGTTACAGATGCTTAAAATTTAACCACTCAGCAAAAGTTTGTAATGGCAAACAGCGCTGCAGTTGCTGCGGCGGTGAACATTTATATAAAAATTGTGACAACCCAACAGAGCTTAGTTGTGCTAACTGTGGAGGTGCACATGTAGCTATATCTAAAGAATGTCCAATTAAACAAAAAAAGATGGAAGAGAAAAGAACCAAAATTACATATTCTAGCGTTCTAAGTAAACCTAAGTATGGCCAAGAGTTTCCTCCTCTGTCTTTATCTACCAAGCCTAAAGCGGCAAACAATTTTTCTAACAGTTTTGTAAATAGATCATATTCTAAGGCTTCTGTACATAGTATAGAAACATCTGTAGATAATATTAGACCTACTGTACAGCATGTAAATACTAATTCTAGGACACCAAATGAGGTCCTTGGTCAGTTGTTGAATAACAATGACCTAACAATGGCTATAGTTCGGACATTGGTTCAGCTTGCCAACAATAACGACAACAAACCAGTAACTACAACAGTTATTAAAGATTTGCTTTTTAAAAACCTTTCTTAATGGATAATACAACCAATAACACACATCAAAACTTACGAATTGCTCAATTTAACATACAAAGTATAAATAGTAAGAAACCCTTGTTAATTAATTATTTAAATAGACAAGATATTGACATTTGTTTGATAAATGAAACTTGGTTAAAAGAAACTAGTAATTTTCATATTCCTGGGTACAACTTTCACTACAAAAACGCCACAAATGAACATGGTGGAGTGGCATTGCTTATAAAGCCTTGTCTTCAGTACCAACTGTTACAAACTACATTTTATGAAGACATTCAAACCATTGCTATTAGCTTGTCCACTGAGATTGGTAACATTACTGTCCTATGTGTCTATTGTCCTCCTACTCACAGAAATATCAGACTACATAAATTACATAACATGATAAGAGCTCTACCTAAACCTATATTTGTAGCTGGAGATTTTAATGCCCATCATATTGCATTTGGATGTATGAATACAAAAAATCGAGGACAGCAATTATATGACATAATTGATCAGTTAGACTTATGCATTCTCAATGATGGTTCTACTACTACTATGCACTATCTGAATACAAATCCTTCTGCTATTGATGTCACATTTACTAGTCCATGCCTTGCACCACTTTGCGTGTGGTCTGTGCATGATGACAACATGGGAAGCTATCATTTTCCTACCATGACTGAAATTGAGTTAGGTATAGACAGATTTCAAGTAAATCCTCCAGTAGAAAAATTTCTATATAAAAAAGCCAACTGGGATCATTTCCGTAGGCTTTCTAAATCCCACTTTTCAGATATGGTTATAGATGAAAAAAATCCACTAAATACATATAATACATTCTGTGATTTACTTAATAATCTTAAACTAAAATGTATTCCTAAATTTAGTAAATCTAACAATTTCATAACTAAACCACCTGCACCTTGGTGGAATGAAAAGTGTGAAAAAGCAGTAATTAATTCTTATGAAGCATTGAAATATTACAGACTATACCCATCAACAGATAGTTATATTGAATACAAACGACTAAATGCATTAAAAAAAAGAATTTTAACTGAAGAAAAGAAAAATGGATGGAAGGGTTTTTGTGACACATTTAACAGAACAACTCCAGTCAGTAAAATTTGGAACAACATTAAAAAGTTCAAAGGGATAAAAGTTAAAAATAAATCCTATTCTGACAAATTTGTGGCTCCCTTTTTAAATAAATTATCAGTAGGTGGTAAAGATGTAGGTAACTTAGACTATCATTTTAATATCAACAACCAAAACGAAGAAACAAAATTCCTTTTAGAACCATTCTCCTTCCAAGAGTTTAAAACAAGTTTACAGAGCCGAAGAGATACTACTCCTGGGCTAGATGATTTTCCTTACATTTTAATTAAAAACTTAGATATGTCTGTACAAAAGCTCTTTTTGCAAATACTAAATGCGCTTTGGCAACAACAAATAATCCCTGATTCCTGGAAAACACAGTGCATAATTCCTATTCTTAAGCCGGATAAACCAGAAGATGATCCAAATTCTTATCGCCCAATCTCCTTATCTTCATGCCTTGGCAAAATTTTCGAAAATATGATTAAAATCCGTCTTGACTGGTTTGTTGAATCCAACAACATTCTTCCTGAGTTTCAATATGGTTTTCGTAGAGGTAAGAGTTGTGCAGAAAGTTTTGTATCCCTCATAACTGACCTGAAATATGCAAAACAAAGCAATAAGTCAGCTGTCTGTGCTTTCCTAGATATACAAGGTGCATTTGATAATGTTCAGCCAGGAATTTTGATACAAATTTTATCAAAGTTAGGGGTCCCTGGACTGCTATGCAAATGGATATATAAATTTTTGACAAATAGAATAATTTATGTTAAGCACAATAATATACTACATGGGCCTAGAACTGCTAGTAAAGGTACTATGCAGGGGGCAACACTCTCCCCATTGTTGTATAATTTGTATGTATGTGAAATCTGTAAATATGTAAATAATAATTCTGTAAAAATATTACAATTTGCAGATGACATAGTATTGTATAGTGTAGACAATTCCATAGATACTGCAATCACAAAACTAAATCAATCCCTAAGTCAACTCAATTCCTATTATTCAAATATTTTAGATTTAAAAGTCAATGCAGGGAAAAGTAAAGTCATCATTGTTAGTAAAGATATACCTAGTTTCAATGTCCTTTATAACAATCAACAAATAGAAAATGTCAACTGTCATAAATTTTTAGGTGTGATTATAGACAATAAGTTAACTTTTGAGCCACACATAAAACATATAATACAAAATGCTTTTAAAGGTCTTAATATTATGAGATGTTTAGCAGGAGTATCTTGGGGTGCAGACCCAAAAACACTGTCAATGTTATACAAAGCTATAGTTAGGAGCCACTTTGATTATAGCTGTTTAGCATACTTAGATAGTAAATTTGTAAATAAATTAGATATAATCCAAAACAAAGCTTTAAGAATAATTTTAGGAGCCATGTGTTCTACCCCTATTAGAGCAATGGAGGTAGAAGCTGTTATTATGCCCCTTTGCATCAGAAGATTATACATTTCTAAAAGATTCTGCATTAAAATATTAGCAGGTGAAAATAAAAGTCTTTTAGAAAGGATCCTGCCTAATCATAATATCCCCTACCATTGTCCTATAACTTCTGGTCAAAATTTACTTTCAGGTAAGTTCCCTAATATGACTGAAATATTACTTGAGACTCAAAATACATATAAATTTTATAAACATTCAAATTGGCCATATTATTCTAATAGTTATAATAGCACTTCATTTCAACCTGAAATCATTGAAGAAAAAATAACCAATAACCAAGACCTTGCGGAATTTATACAGTTGAATAAACAATATTACAGATTATACACAGATGGAAGTAAATCAGATAACCATGTCCGTAGTGCTGTCTATGATCCTCAAATCAAATTTTCTCAAAGCTTTGTTCTAAATAGTACCAGCAGTATTTTTACAGCAGAGGCATATGCAGTCCTAGAAGCTCTCAAAAGAATATCTAGGGTGAAGTTTTTCAGTAACTTTTTAATCATTACAGACTCATTAAGTTTGATCAATAGTATAAATAGTTTTAAACAGGATTATAAAACAAATTATATTGTCCATAAAATCAAAGATATTTTATATTATTATCACCAAAGAGGAGTAACCGTTACCTTCATGTGGGTACCATCACATACAGGAATCACTGGTAATGAAATAGCTGACAGGACTGCATATGAAGGAATTAACTCTATAGATGTGCCCCTAACGGTTCCAATTCCTTTCACTGATTGTTACCTTCCTGTTAAACGAGAAATAAGGCACCTTTGGCAAGATTTTTGGAAGTCTGACCAAGAAGTAAAAGGAAAGTGGTACGCTGATATAAACTTCGACATACCTATAAAGCCTTGGTACGATAAGATTAGAAATGCTAGCCGTGACTTCATTACGATCATAAATCGGCTTAGATTTGGCCATTCCGCCACTCCAGCACATTTGCACCGTTTAAAATTGATAAACACAAGCACATGTGAAAATTGTCAGAATGACATTTGCGACATCGAACACATAGTGATGTCATGCCCGGCGTTTTCCTTTCAACGCCTTATTCTTGTAACTGAAATAAATGAAATACAAGAATTGGATAAGCACCCAAAAAATACCCCCCGCCGCTTGGGTGATTTATTAAAATTTAATCAAGATTTTTACTATCCACTCTATAAATTTATCAAGAGCACAATACAACAGTTATAATGTACATAGAAGGATTTGTTACTACGTCTGTGATTGCGAACTACAATGAAAATAGAATAATACAAACCTTTTCAAATATTATACGAAGAAAGAAGAGAAATAAAATAGAAGTAATAAAAATTAAGAAAGGCTCCAAAGGACTTGTATCCAGGGCCGTAAAAATAATTGGAAAAAAAAAAAAAATATTCCCTATTAAGTAGCGAATCACATCCGCTCTCTCACCCGCAAAAATGCAAATAACTAGTTATATGTTAGGCCGGCCTTACACCTTTCATAACACAAGTTTCGGATTTACTTTGGGGCTAGCTCAATCTGTGTGATTTGTCCGTACATATTTATTTATTTATTCTGAAATTATAATCTGAGGCGAGCTGGAAGTGCTGATATAGGGAGACAATGTGTCATTTGTTGCAGCCTGTCAAATATGAGTCAGCGATATTGGTAGTAATAATTTTAAATACTCTTGAAAAGACATTTTACCTGTTAGAAATCGTCTATTCTAATAAAAACCGGCCATGTGCGAGTCGGACTAGCGCACGAAGGGTTCCGTTCCAGAAAAAAACTGAAAGCTGGTGCCATTAAACTACTTATTGTATGGGAGCCCATCCTGAATACTGATTTTATTTTAACTATTTATTTTTAAAGTAAATATATAACCTTAATAATTGGCATTATTTCTAGCGTCTACGTGTAGCCATTATTGATATCGAGCAATTGTTGTATGGAATGGAAAAATAATATTAAATATTATTTTTATTTTATTTTTAGTATTATGTTATTATTGTGACAATACAAATACATCTGGGAAATTTTAACCTCTTTGCTTCGCGGTTAATGAGATACTGCAAAAAACGCCAACAACTACTCTCATGTATGGGATCCCCCCTTAATTATTATTATTATTTTGAATTTAGTATTTGTTGTTGTGGCCACAATAAAAATACATAATCTGTGCATATTTCAACTGTCTAGCTATTACGGTTCTTGAGATCTAGCTCGGCGAGTGGTAGCCATGAAAAAGAGACAAAATATCACGTTTTTTGTATCGGAATTTTTAATTATTATTAATTATTATTTAATTATTTTATTACCCTTAATTATTATTATTATTTTGTTTTTAGTATTTGTTGTTATAGCGGCAACAGAAATTCACAATCTGTGAAAATTTCAACTATTACGGTTCTTAAGACACAGCCTGGTGACAGACGGACGAACAGACGGACAGCGAAGTCTTAGTAATTGGGTCTCGTTTTTACCCTTTGGGTACGGAACCCTAAAAATCAAACCGTCTGTCAATGGGGGTTATATATAATATTTTGCCAAACATATAACAAAATCAAGAAAAAAAAAAGAAAAATAGAGTATCTTGCAAAGAACAGACGAGACGATAAGCAGAGGGCGTCCCTGCCTCCCTCTCCCTCTCCCTGCTGCAACGATGGCGTTTTAAACTGCAAACAACGGTATGCGGGCTTGGGATCAGGGAGTGTCTTTGATGCCGCTAAGGGTATTATACAAGGTAATTTAAAAAAGTCCACGATGCCACACCTGTGATAATATTTTGCCAAACATATAACAAAATCAAGAAAAAAAAAAGAAAAATAGAGTATCTTGCAAAGAACAGACGAGACGATAAGCAGAGGGCGTCCCTGCCTCCCTCTCCCTCTCCCTGCTGCAACGATGGCGTTTTAAACTGCAAACAACGGTATGCGGGCTTGGGATCAGGGAGTGTCTTTGATGCCGCTAAGGGTATTATACAAGGTAATTTAAAAAAGTCCACGATGCCACACCTGTGATCATCCCAAAAGAAATATACCTATACACGAAAATAATACGTCCTTAATAGTCGCCTGGACGCGCATGTCTCTATACAAACTGACAAAGGGAATTGTGGCAATATTTGATAATTTAAGGGCAAAATTCAGCATCCAATCAATTAATTTCATTATAATCTACGTACGTTCCTATACAGTTTGGTTAAATTGTCAAATGTTTGAGAATTATACGCATCTCAAGATTTCCTTACACATTGAAAAGGCTTGTTATTCTCAAACCATTGTTATTTTAACCAAGCTGTATAGGAACGTACGTAGATTATAATGAGATTAATTGATTAAATGCTTAATTTTATTCCAAAATCATCAAATATTGCCACAATTCCCTTTTTCCGTTTGTATGGAGACATGCGCTTCCAGGCGACTCTTAAGTGTTAATAATCTGATTGCAATAACTTTTATTCTTTGAGAAGCTTGAACCGCTATCAAATACTTGGGTAAATGCTCTAAGCGTGATAGCCATTGCGCCTTGAGGTCCTTACATAACGTCTACTTTACACACAAAGCTAAGACGGACGCCATTTTGGAGAAAAAAAAACTTATGATGTGACCACGTCTTCTAGCCACTCCTCAGCAGGCGGGTCACGTAGCTTCGACTCTGATACTGGAATAAACAGCGGGAAAAATGCTACAGTCTCGTCGGACAGGGGGCGACATAGTAAAACAGTCAGTACTCTCTCTCACACGGTATTTTCCATTTTTTTTTCTACCTCCAACTTTTCCGTCTGTTCTTTCATTCTTATTCCTTCCTTTTTGTTTGCTTTTCTTCGCGCTTCCATTTCTTATTTTCCATCCTATTCTATTTCCTATATTTCTATTTATTTATAATCTTTCTTTATTTCTATGTTTTATTTCTATCTATAACCCTATTTATTTTCCATATTGGATTTAACGACAAACCTGTAGATTTTATTTTAATTAAAATATTAAACTAAACATAGGTATATGCTTCCACATTGTTCAGGGACAGGAAAAAAATCTGTAGCATTTACCAAGGAATGGATTGTCAATAAGCAATTCTAAATATTGGGAATCGAATCGTCATTGCGGCGCTGAGGCCCTCACACACATAACCTCTACTGTTACACGTACAGCTATAGATATGCGCCATTTTGAAAAAAGATAGTACATAATAGCCTGGGAGAAAAAAAACTCTTGGAATATACCAGATATAATATTGTTAAGAATTATGTCAATAAGCAATTCGGCTACTATTTTGACTTCGTTTTTCATTTATTCGTTCAACAACACGCTGCAGTTTTCCTTTTGGTCTTATAGCCTTAGGCTATGTCTATTCTGCAAAAGATATATATGTGAATAATTTTATGTGTTTGAATATGTAGGTACACATTCAATATACGTTATTCGGATTCAACTAGGTCGTATTTTATACGTTTTCTGTAGCCACATTAACAAACACACAATGCCAAATATTCATCATTAGTCAATTTTACGCCATTTTAAAAGTAGAAGGCTCAAGGGCTCGTAGGAAACTCAACTTATTGGAAAGGTAAAGCAAAAAATAATCTGTTTGTAGATCTTAAAATTATCATATAAGAGGATGTCTTGATCTTATAGTAATGTCAAATGAGGAGGTTTTGATCTCAAAAACACAACTAATTGGAAAAGAAAAAGGAAAAACAAAAAATGCTGTTCAGTCTTATAATTATCATTATAAGAGCATGCTGATCTCATTAGAAAAGATTTTGATCTTATAGTAATGTCATAAGAGGAGGAGATCTATATAAGATTCTCTAAATTCTTATAGGTAAGACTACATTAATTTCTTATTGTAGAATGTACCAGTTGCTTCTCTTCCAGTGCAGATGAATCGTCATACTAAATGTGGCATTTAGGTCTACTGGACTTGGGCTCTACTTAGCAAGGGAAAAAGACCTGACAGTATGTGTATGTATGTATGAATAATTTAATGATTGATTGATTGTTCTAAACGCGGACCCCCGGGGTCCAATCTCAGCTGAGTATGCAACAACATATGTGAGAAACGCTCAGATGATAATGCAGTGCAGTAATTATGGCTTGTAGGCGTAATAACAATCCGATGTTGGTAAGCCGCAAGAAGTCCACTGCTGGACATAAGCCTACTCACGATTTCCATCACAGGAGGGGGGGACCATAATATTATAATTACATATTATTAACTCATAATATTCGTTATGATTTTTATAGTAAAGTAGATAGCAATCAGTAAATACTCCAAATACAGTAAATCATCAAGGCTAATGAGCTTCTGAAAACACATTTAAATATTATAATTTGCATACGGATAATTTATTTCCCTGTGAACTCCTGCGCAAAGAGCTCAAAATGAATTAAGAAAATGTTAGTCAGTTAGTACTTCCCTTTCCATAAAATTCTATCATTTTTAATTCTGCCCAGCTTTAATAGGGTTGTATTCGAATATTTTATTCTTTGGTGAGTCTTCGCACGTTGAACCCCGGACGGACATGATCACTTTCAAAAACGGCAGTTGGGTTTTCATTTCTTTAAGAATCATCATCATCATCAGGTTTTTTAGTCTCCACTGTAGCAGCACGACTCTCTCTTTACTACCAGAGCCATAAATTTAGCCAGAGCAGTCAGAAGATTTGGCCTACACTCTCCACACTTGCCAGGCGGGTTGGACAGGTATCTTTGATGTTTATAAGCTTCGTTTAGCTTGTGTTTCCTAAGTCACCTTCTACAATATCCACGGGAAGACTGGTCCTATTCTACTCTGCCGAGAACCACAACAGGAAAAAAACTAAAGAAAATTAAAGAATGCAACTTGCGAACTAACTTCTGGTTTTCTTATGTTATGACGTAGGGGTCGTAATGGGGAGTGAGGAGTAAATTAGATTACCTGGCCCCGTGGGCTGCAAACAGTTCGTTACGGCACAAGACGAGTAACGAATTCGGGAGGATTCGGATCTTTACACCGGGGTAATATCATTATAGGGATTGCTCATCGCTAAAAAGATGTTTATTAGTCAGTCTGTCTGTGCTATAAAATTAATAAAAGTGGGCGATAGTAAGAAAGAAAGAAAATATTTATTCGGCAAAATAAACGTATAATACGATAAAACAAGATAAGAATTACTCAGTTTACGGGGAAGCATGAATATTTAGGGATCCAGTGCTGGGTAACACTGGATCCCTAAATATTCAAGAGAAAAATAAAGCATTTTTGAAATTTGATTGATATCTCCGTTTTCTATCAAATGATTATCCAATCATTTGATAGAAAACGGACAAATTTCAAAAATGCTTTATTTTTCTCTTCAATCTATATCTATACCCACAAATACAGATTTTGGTACAAATTGTATACTTATTATAAGATCGTGAGAGACTGGTGTCTGAACAAAGCAGAGCCTATATCTCAGTACACCGAAACTCAGTAATCCTACGAACAATTTTTAACCGACTTCAAAAAAGGAGGAGGTTCTCAATTCGACTGTATGTTTCTTTTTTTTGTATGTGTTACGCGATTATTCAGTCAGTTATGGATCGATTTTAGTGATTCTTTTTTTGTTCGATAGGTAATGCTTCAGAAGTGGTCCCATAAAATTTTTGTTGCAATGTATCGAGCGCTTTTTGAAAAAATAATCAAAAACCCAAAAAAAATTGTAAGAGTATGCCATTCGGTTTAAACTTATTTGTGTTTTATTCTAATGCGAATCAAGACGATGATGACGAGATCGTTACTCCTCTGTTTTGACTGAACTTCAAAGGTGGTCCTATGATTTTTTTATCAAAATGTATCCAGTGCTTTGAGAAAAAATGTAACAACAGAAACCAAAAACAAGTATGCCGTTTGGTTTAATTTATGTTTAATTCCTTCGCGAATCAAGACAAGTTGATGACGACGTTGTTCCTCTATTTTGCTTGAACTACCACACCCACTAAAACCTAATTAACTCACTTAAAAAGGAGGAGGTTTTCAATTCGTCTGTATTTTTTTTTTAAGTTCCAGTTTGTACATTTACGTATACGGTTGAAGTCGGTTTTACTTTTTTGTTAAAAATAATTATATGAACGACTGTATAGTTACAGTATAAAGTGTGAACGTGAAATTCTACGTTTTCGCCAAATGTGGCAGTTATTGACAAAAGCTTAAATTCATGCACCCATTTCAAAATCAAGAACTGGACTCAATTACAGATTTTGATCTAGTCATTTTGTACTTTTACTCACATAGTTTATAATTTTAGATCTTCAGGCCCATATTCGCTGGACACTGATTTGAATGAATACATACTATCACGTCCATTTTCCTTGCGGGAAGACAGACGCCACGTTTAGCATGTTACTGATTTGAAGTCTTGAATTTGCTGCGTCAATATCTTTAGGTAGATCTTCCACGTCACTCACACACCATTTTTAACCCCCGACGCAAAAAGTAGGGTGTAATGAGTTTGACCGCTGTGTGACCGCCATAAGTGTCTGTCTGTTTCACTGTAGCTTTAGAAAGGGTGAACCGATTTGTTTTGAGATTTCTTGGTGATGGTTCTTAGTTAAAATTGGTGCTGCCCTGACCAAGATAGAAGGATATTTGTATTGGAGGTTGCTTAAATTTTTTTTTGTATGACTTTTGTATGAATACTTGTATGTACCTATATGTCGTGTCGATTATCCCGCTAAGGTATTAGTGGGAGCACAAATGAAATTTAATTAAAAACTGAACCAAATTACAACTTTCAACTCGTAAAACCAAATAATGGCATTTTAAGCGCGAGTCTTATTTACTCTGAGCAAACACCGATATGGTTAATTATTCATTTAGGGCTGGTTGATTGGTTTTCGTGTAAGTGGCCAACACAAGGCTGGCAAAAAAAACCTTTCAAATTTCGGATATTTTTTGCCACTTGCGGTCCCTCATCTCTGTAGCATCACACCTCGAGTTGCTTACCTTACTGGCCAATAAACAAATTTCTCTTCATGTAGGATTAAAATGCTTCGGATGTGCTTTGTTTTCATTGTTTTTTAGGGTTCCGTACAAAAGTTGAAAAACGGAACCCTTATAGGATCACTCGAGCGTCTGTCTGTCCGTCCGTCCGTCTGTCACAGCCGATTTTCTCCGTATCTACTGAACCAAATTAGATGAAATTTGGTAAGATAGTGTAATCCTATGACCCAAACACGGATGTGCAAAGTAAATAAAGATTTTTTTGAAATAAGGTTCATTTTGAGGGGCCCAATTACAAAATTAAAAAAAAAAGTTTTGCAAACCTTACTGTGTCATATATCAAATGAAAGGGCTCATTATGAAGATCTCAAAAATATTTTTTTTTGTTCGGGTAAAATCAATACTTTTGATTTTATTCACGAAAGAAGGCAAAAATTGACCATTCCCCCCCCCTGATCTCCGAACCTACTGGGCCGAAAATTTTGAAAAAATTACAAAATATAGTTCATTCCTTGAAGATTACAGGAAAAATAATAAGAATTCTATCACTTGAAAATTAAGTGGTAAACTCACAATAATAAGTTCATCTAGGGAAATAGTTCACTAAAACACCACTAGATGGCGCTAGTCATTTGAATAAAACATTTTTTGCACATTGTGTATGTGTTCACGAAGCATATTGTACTGTACGGAACCCTCATTGCGCGAGTTTGACTCACACTTGGCCGGTTTTTTTTTGTTATTGATTTCTCTTAAAGTACCTAATAGTATTAATCACGTATATTTAGGTTCAGGTTTATTTTATTTTTAGTCTAAATGTTAATTAATGTTATCCTTTCCTTAAGTTGAATTGATATTTGCATTGTGCATGTTTGAATTATTACATATAACCTCGGTAACTTTAATCTAAAACTTGCGTACGTTGAGTTCAACCCTATCATTGATCGTAATTTATATATTTTCGGTAATTAAGGCCCTTAAATACGAGCGAAAAAGAGAAATGGTCGTTTTATAGGATAAAATTACGCAGCGATAAGCAATAATATATATAAATAATATGAGTGCAGGCTAGTGTAAAAAAACTCATTTCAATTAAAGTAAAATAAACATAGCTCACGATTTTTACGATAAGATGAAATCTTTAATGTTCTAATTAGGTTTTGTATGACTTATTTTGACTTTAAGGGGACACGCTGAGGCAAGTAGCACCACCTATTGGAATTAATCATTCGAAGGGGGAAAAATGTAAATATTTATTACCATTCAAATTATTAAATCGCATAGTTTTAGGTGTAACCTGGATAGATGTAGCAGATGTATCACTCCTAAATACTCTAAGATACAACACACGATGATTATTTATTCATTATTTTTACAAAGGAAGACCAACATTGACATAAATAATAGGTTGGCAATAATAGGAAACAAAATATTTAATCAATTTATTCTATTATTCTTAAGCCGAGAAATATACATATTAAGTATTTTTATTTGTGTGTACTTTTAAAATCATTTCTATAAGTCCTTTTAAGGGTCACTTTATTGGCCCTTTTCTTTGACGTGTTTCTGATGACCTGGTTGTAATAATTATTGTAACATACTTTAATTAGAGTTTTAAAACAACCAATTAGTACACTGTCCAATGAGAAAATGTACAGTCAGAAAATTGTCCAATACGAAATATGAGAAATTCGGGTGACAATAATTGTAATAATAATTATTCATCGAAGCATAAACTAGGGAATCCCTAGGAGAGGCCTAAATCCAGCAGTGGACTTCCTGCGGCTAAAATAATGTATGAAGGTATTTTTTCACATAAAACATGGTACATAAAAGAGTTAAATAGAATTATGTTCGTAAAACACATGTTTTGCCGGCAAGCAGGTCTTTATAGCTTAATGATATTAAATAGATAGATAAGAGTTTGCTGTGCTATATAGACTGCCTTTTCTACTTGTCTTTTTGTTTTATTCTACTTTTTGTCTGTATATATATTTTTATTTATTTAACCTATCAATATTAATGTAACTTCAAAAATATAACTACCCACTAATCAATAAAACTGACTAAAAATAAAATTACATCAATATAAAGAACTTAATAAAAAGAATATTAAATTAATTCTAAGATAAGAAGAAAATAATTAATTACTAGAAACAAAGCGCAATTATCAAAAATATAGATACTTTCATACTTATTAACAATTTATAATTTTGTTCATCATCATCATCATCTTCAGGTCTTTGTTAGTCTCCACTGCAGGAGCACGACCGTCTCTGTACTGCCAGAGCAGTCAGAGGATTTGGCCTACACTCTCCACGCTGGCCAAACGGGTTGGAGAGGTCTCTTTGATGTTTATAAGCTTTGATTAGCTTGAGTTTCCTAAGTCGCCTTTTACGACATCCACGGGAAGATTTGGAGTGGTCCTATTCTTCTCTGCCGGGTGTAACTCTTTAAAATTATATAGATAAATAAAGAAATTAATAATTGACAAAACTATTTAAGGTCAATGTAAGAAGAATGAAGGCTTTCTTATCAAGGCCTTCAACTTCTTTTTGATTATATATATATTAATTAAATTCCTTTATATCATTAGGTATCCCCTTAAAACTATTATTTTGTTAGGGATTGTCGGGTTCAGAATAAATTGCAATTTGCAGTAAAGTGTCTTTCTACACCTCGAATCGTTTTTTACTTATTTAGTTAAGTACCGCGTCCTGCTGTGGCGAGACACTATAAAATACTCTATGAAAAGACTTCTCACTAAATTCTTTACATTAATTGATATTACTTGATAATTAACAGTAAAGACCACAACTGGTACCTGACTAACAGACAGCCTCCGTGGCGTAGTACGAGGGGCTCGGGTTTGATTCCCGGCCAGGTCGCGATGGAAAACTATCACAGATTGGCCTGGGTTTTCGATAAATAAATAAATATATACGGACAAACCACACAGATTGAGCTAGCCCCAAAGTAAGTTCGAAGCTTATTTAATGGGATACTAACTCAACGACACTCATTTTATATTAGATATATATATATATATATATATATATATATATATATATATATATATATATATATATATATATATATATATATATATATATATATATATATATATAGGTCAAACTGAATAAGATCATTTTCCATCTTCACCTGACCGGGGATCGAACCTGGGACCATCCGTGTCGCAGACCGGCGTATTGACCACTGCGCCACGGAGCTCATCATTTCGATGTTTATCTTTATGGGTAAGTTTAAATTATAAAGAAATTTAACATTATTTGTCGAATCCTTAATACTCCTTCCTTAGTACGGGGGAGAGGTGCGGAGATGCCACATAGCGGGGGACGCTGCGAGTTTTCTTTCTATTATTATTAACCTTTAACTATGGACATCTTATTTTTATAACACTACCGTGGACATGTAGTCTGTCAGACTCCGATATGAAGAAAGAAAGATGAAATTGAAGGAAACTAAAAATAAGATGACGTTAGTGCATAATCAACTTCTTTATTTAAAATCTTTAAAAATATTAAAAATAAGATCATAGGCACTATTTTTGGTAATTTTGACTATAGGTTATTTAACATAAAACATTACTTAAATAAAATATTTGGTAATAATCAAATCTTTTTCTTAGAATCTACTGTATGACGAATTAAAAAAATATTAAATGAACTTCTAATAACGAAAAACAAAAAAAATCACAACCATCTTTGTAAGACTAATTATTGACAGTCGTTACATAAAAGACGGGAACAAAAGATGGATCGCTAACTCGTAATATTTTGTTTGCCGGCCTATGAAGTGAACTTTGTCGTTTGCCCTCTGAACGAGAACAACCAGCTTCACATTTTCTGCCATTTTTTACACATAAAACTAAAACAAACAAAAAAATTTTGTAAATATTTTTATACGGCAACTATGGACATGTAGTCTCACAGGCTCCAGCCAATTTTTCAAAAGGTAATACGTCCCATGCACCGGGCGACGCTACCTCCTTCTTCTCTAGTCGTTTTTGCAATAAAACTGAAGCTACTGGGCGGCTCAGTCACGGGGAGTGGGGGGAAGTGAATGAAACAAAGAAACCAATATTGTTGCGGAGCCTGTGAGACTACATGTCCATACTTAAAGGTTAATACTCTAAACATACATTCATAGTACCACGCCTTTTTTCCTTGCGGGGTAGACAAAGCCCAGGTCTGTAAAACCTAAACGCCACGTTTAGCATGTTGGTGGCCTTGAAGGTGGAGAACGCAATCAAATGGAATGGGTTGCTAGCCGCATTGCCTATTGACATGATTGCTCACGCCCATTTCCTAGATAAGCTTTTACGATCTGCGTGGGAATAGAAGTGTGCTCCTGCAGTGGAGACTGGGAAGACCTGATGATGATGATGATGATGTGGGAATAGAAGCAGCTGGCACATACTGTAAACAAAATGGTCTAAAATAAATTCAACTGAGTACAATATCTACTTATTTTAAAATGTTTTAAACAATAGGCTCCTAAACTACTGGACTGATTATGAATATTCTTTCACTTAAAGAAAGATAATTTATCTGTCAATGACGTAGGCAATAATTTACGCGGATGAATTCGCGGGAACTTTTTTAGTCATTAATAAAATAACTTTGCATTTCAAACATCCCTTAAGCTTTGTAACAGTTTTATTTTCACTAATCAGGGGGACATATGAAAGCAAAAAGTGCAGCGAAGTGCAAACTGTCGCGTGTCCAGATTGCTCCCACGCGAGTTATTCGTATTATTATTTACTTTTTTCTATTATTAAGTGGTGGTGATTCTCCGTGTTCATTTTCAGTGAATGGCCACGGAAAATGTGTTGATTTGCAAATTATAGGACGGTGGTATGTTATTTTGAGTCATTGGAATAGAAAGGATAGTTACATCCTGTATAGAATTCACCTCTCTGATTATATCATAATAGATCAAAAGACTTATTTTAATTTAGAATTTGTTTACTTCAATAGATGCAATACCGGGTTAAACACTACCTTTATATGACCAGGAAGGGGTGACTTAACCAAGCCAAGGTGGCCAGCCCAAACACCGTCTCTCCTTAAATATTTTATATACCTACATGATGTAGAAGACTGATTACACATGGCGTTGTCGCTGCCGCGATACCGTTCTGTTTGGCACTTATGAGGGTATACTAGCAGTGCGTTTTCATACAAATGTATTTCTCTATTTTCTCGCTGAAAACTGCTTCTAGAGGCACAATTTTTTTTTTTCATAAAATCTATTACTAAAATAGGTGTGTCACTATGTTTTATTTTTTTCTAAAAACCTGTTTAAAAGAAATTTTTTTTTTACATAAACAGTTTTTTTGGAAAAATAAAAAATAGAGCCATTCCTATTTTAGTACTAGATTTTATGAAAAAATAATTGTGGCTCTAAAATCAGTTTTCAGCGAGAAAATAGAGAAATACATTTGTATGGAAACCATATTGAAAAAACACTGCTAGTATACGCTCTTATAGATTTGTATGGTTCCTTACACGGGAATTGCTTTACCGCCACTGCCGCGGTGGCGTTGCCATGTGTGACGGCATAGTGTATATTCTTTGATAATGATTGGTTCTTGAAAATCCATACAAGTCCAAAAATGCCGAACACGACGTAAACGCGGCGGCGGGCGGTTGCTGCGGATAGTGCCAATCACCTAGCGGCGCTATGTACGAGTATAATCACAGGATAGAAGAAGTCACTTCGTTTTTCTGCCGCAAACACAGAGTTTCTAAATTTTCGATCCACCTTGCCTAGCTTTAGAACTGCGGTTGCAGCTGTTATCAAATTCAAATTCAAATTCAATCGTTTATTTAATATAGGTTTCTTTGAACACTTATTAATTGTCATATTTGTGTTTACAATTTTTACAACAAAAATTTTTGTTGACGTCCATAATTACTTATGGCTAAGTTTAGGCCGCTTCCAAAGCGGAGTGCAGAAGTATCTTTCATGCATCCTTCGTCTTTGTAATCAGTTTAAACGAACACCTCCATAGCGTAATATTGCATGACAGAAATAAGGAGATATAGCAAAATCAAGGGCCGCCGTGGATTTAAACGAGATGCTTTATATAGGTTTGATTCCTAGGGATATCGATTTTTTTCATCTTATAAGTACAATATGAAAAAAATTGCCTCGCTCGACAGTACAGGCTGTACAAAGAAATAGAATAGAAATAATATAGGTATATTACATGAATCCAATTTTTTTTTCATAATTATGACGCCATCTAAGTGATGGATGAGTATGAACAATAGGAGTGGGACCACATGGTGGAACTTACTGCCACGGCTTGCCGGCTTGCTCGCCGGGCGCCTTGTACGTTCTTATTAGTAAGTAGGTTAGTTGGGCCAACATTTTTGTGCATGAGGTTGGCAGCGTTGGCAGTCTGTAAGTGCGTCAGCACCTAATTTAGGTATATCTTTGGCGTAGTTTACCTTTCATACTGCTCTCTTTGTGAAAAGACTACTTTGTAACCTTTGACTATATGTTGTTATGCAACTAAGTTGGCAAACAGATGGCCCATATACTCTTCGGTCTCTCCCATGCCTTTATTTCACCGATTTAAAACTATTCAAACTTTCAATACCTATGCGCGTGACAGTTTGTCATGCCAACTTATGTCAACAGATCGGTAGCTATGGGTTTGTATCAAAGTGTCTAAGTCGGACACAATTTTATTCTATGCTTTTAGGCTAGTACAGTCCAGGCATAATTATACGTGAGAGAAGACGCGTAAAAACTGTTAGTTGTCTAAGAGTAAGACACATTTTTTTTCTACGCTAATACATTCTTTCTATACTCGATATTATCTAAGTTTGTAACATTCCATATCTTCTCATGCCTGTTATCCACGGGCAATACAGTTCAAAGTGCAGTATTTACAGTGCACAAATTCCCGCGTTCCTCTCTATTGTCGCCATGTTTGTTTGTTTGTTTGCTTGATTGTCGTTCGGATTATTGTTCCGTACGTGCACTTGTTTGTGTGTTGTACGGGGACTAGTTTAACATGGGGCCAGTTTGTACATTGTTTGTTTTAAGGAAACTGGATTTGGCAGGTTTCTTAGGATTTTGATTACAATAAAAGCTGCAGTACGTTTTAGGTAATACAAGTTGATTGTAACTTTAACTTGCAATCAAAATCCCTACCTACTACTTAGATGACAGAAACATTAAAAAAGTGAAAAAGACAGATTACAGGGTCGAACAAATTGGTTGGTTTGTCATCATTAAAATTTAAGATTAACGCTCTAGACTGTGGATATCTTCTGCCAATCTTTTGCTTTCCTCTGCCAATCGTTTTTTGCCAGTGCCAGTCAATGCCAGTTAATTTTTTATCCCCTATTTATTTTTTATACGATTTGCATTCTATTAGTGATTCCAATATTTTTAACGACACAAAAATTTCATCCCTAAACAGTTTTCGGCTAGGTATATGTATTTAAAAATCTTATTTATTTTTTCGTGAAGAAACAGCAACAATTGGTCGCTGCAATATTTAAATATTGTAAGGAACATTTGATTTATTTTATTTTAACCAATTCGATAGTGACAATTTATCGAGAACCTTAATGGTCCTCGATAAATTGACCACACCCTCTATAAACACTCTAAATAAACATTATTTATGATCAATGTGTTAATAATTAGGTACATTATTTGCCATTACGAAATTTCTCACTCAAGCTTTTTAACCAGACTGTACCACCCAAAAGGTGATGTTTTTCACGCTTATGTATATATGTTTAAAAATATTCTTTCACCTATAGAAAGCTATTTTTTAACGGGTGACATAGGCTACAATTTACGCGGACGCGCGAAAATCGCTAGTAAGTAACACAACAATATCGATTTATTCAAAATCGCAACTTCCCAACACCTGTTCTACACCAACGCGTGTTAATTTTTTTACGTCTTTCATAAATGGTGGGTAAAAAAAAGCTGAGTTGACCGCAAGTCACGACTGACGACATTTGGCGCGTCAAATTGCACCGTTTCATCCCTTTGTGCCTTAAGACCATTAGGACAACAAGATTACACGGGAGGCGCGCGCGCAGCCGACCGAGCAATGCGATTATACCACCCCGCCAACCCTCCCCTCACCCCTGTCCGCGGCAACCCCCGTTTTTTATTTCTAACTGGATTTGTCCCCTCGCACAATTATTGTTTGCCGCGAATCCGCTGCCGAATGCATTGTTAAAGCTTTGATCGTTTTAGATGTTATTAAACGTTGGAAACTTTAAATAATTTCTTCACACAGATAATTCTTCTTCTGTTTTATAATATGGCTTCCACCGAGGTTTCAGAGATTCTGCCAATGTCCAGTAAATTATTTATTATTATTATTTACATTGTCAGCATTACAGTTTACACTAATGCGTTGGACAACTTAAAATATGGACAACAAATTACATACTACCCTTTCACAAAACAATAAAAATTCATTCTTCAATCGCGCAAACCCATCAGCAAACAGATCACAGTCACTGCCATGCTCTGATGTCACAAAAGCATTGAGTTCTGCCAGTCCACGTAAACGGGGTGACTGTTTGTGGGATTTGGGATACTAAGTATCGGTGTTGACCGGTAAAGTATTAACAAGTAGCACTGGTGACAAATCTACCTATATGGGTCCATATAATAGTCTTACTATTTCACAAATTGTTCATAAGCACGAGCATTTATAACACCAAACTACACCAATAAGTCCACTAAAATCAATTTTCAAAATCGTCTAAGGCAAACCCTAAGTGCACACCTTGACTTCCCACCACAAACTCCGACAGATAATTTATTATTACAAGTGGCCCCAAAAATACTTTATGAAATCGTTAATTGATGCTTTTCTTTGCGTTTTTGTCAAAAAGGCGAATACGCTAAGTGAAACTTCACGCTGTGTGGTTTGTAGGGTTATCTAAGGACAATTAAAATAAAACATTTTAGAAGTCATTCGAAGTATTGTTCGGTGAGGAACAAGACTTCGAATGACTTCTCAAATGTTTCAAATGATTCATTTCGAAAAATACATCACTAGACTCATGTATTTTTTACTTGTGGTAGAGCCACGCTACCGACGAAATTCACTTTTGCTATTAGCATGAATGGGCTGGCTCGTCCGGGGAAGTACCACACTCTCACATAAAGAGTTTTAATTAAAGACCGGTAACGCTTTTGTCACACTCCCGGTGTTGCAGTTGTCCTTGGGCAGCATGGTCACTTACCATCAGGTGACCCGCTTGCTCGTTTGCCGTACTATGACATTAAAAAATCCTCTCTAAGATGCCTTTGAGTATTCGGACGTAAGATGTGGATATGATCACGAAGCCTTCCATGGCGGTCTGGGAGAAAAGAAAAAACGTAGAATGTACCAGCTGCTTCTCTTCCCGCGCAGATCGTAAAAGCCAATCGAGGGAATGGGCATCAGGGATCATGTCTATATGCGGCTAGCAACCCATCACTATTTTGATTCCGTTCTCACCTACAAGCCCACCAACATGCTAAACGTGGCCTCAAGGTTTTACAGACCTGGGCTCTGTCTACCCCGCCAGGGAAAAAGACGTGATAGTATGTATGTATCATGAAGCCCGGGCTCAGCCGCACCATAGCTGAGGTTACAACCGGGAACAAACTGTGAAGATGAGGGTAAGCAACAATACTAGCTTTATATTAAACTCACGTACAGCAAACACAAAACTAAGGGGTGGGTTAAGCGATCAAAATTTGTCCCGGGAGGTCCCTCGGGACTTGTTACTGTGTAACTGCTGGTTGTCGCCAAATTGTGCTGTTATTGTTTCTAATATGGCTTCCCTGGAGACTCCTCTGGCGAGTATCATATAACAGTTAAGCAAACAATAGCGCTAGCACAGACCAGTTGTATTTAATTTGGCAAAAGTAGGGATTAGATTTGTATTTCTATGGACTTACTTTTTCGGACAGCTTTTATATGTTTATAAAGATTGCAGTATGTTCTGGCGTCGGTAGATTGATCTAGATGAAATTATTAGTTGTGTTTTGAAAAATGCATTGACATGACACGCAATTTGCGAAAATATCATATAATCAAAGGCAGGAGTCCATAATGACATTGTAAAACTTGTTTGTAGACATAATTAATTGATAGAAAAAAAACCGGCCTAGTGCGAGTCGGACTCGCGCACTAAGGGTTCCGTACCAGAAAAAGACGGTAAAAAAATACTTTTGCTGTATGGAAACTCCCCTTAAATATTATTTTTATTTTATTTTAGTATTTGTTATTATTGTGGCAATAAAAATACAACATCTGTGAAAATTTCAACTGTCTAGCTATTACGGTTCTTGAGATACAGCCTGGTGACACACAGACGGACGGACGGACAGCGAAGTCTTAATGATAGGGTCCCGTATTTACCCTTTGAAAAAAACCTTAAAAAACATAAAAAACCCAACTTTCTTTTTTGATAGTTTACGTTCCCCATATTAGGTTTTTGCTGACATTAATCTTTTTTAGTCTCTATTGCAGGAGCATGTTCCTCTCTATACTACCAGAGCCATATTTTCTTCCAGAGAGGTCTCTTTGGTATATAAGCTTCGTTTAGCTTTTGTTTCCTAAGACGCTTTCTGCAATATCCACGGGAAGATTTGGAGTTGTCCTGAATATAAATAATAATAAATAATAATAAAAATTCTTTATTGTACCAACTTAGAAAAGGACAAAAACAAAAAAAAATACAGTTTATGGCAAGAAGGTAAAAAGGCGGGCTTATCACAAAAGCGATTTCTTCCAGCCATCCTTTGGATAAACATAGACTTGTAAATCTAACGGGGTTGGCACAGTTTAGCAAGATTATAATATAGTGATGGGTTGCTAGCCGCATCACCTATTTATTTACACGACTCCTTGGATTTGCGCGGCTTCTGATTCCCTCGGCCGGTGTCTACGGCATGCGCAGGAAGAGTAACAGACCAGTATGGAAGATACCATACTAATTTAATGGGCTATATTTTTAGGCTTGGTGGACGTATCTGGCATACCATGCTAATGTAACGTGCTTAGTCTATCAAACCTGCGAAAATACCACAATAATGCAACACCGGGCCTTACCCCCCGCTGTCCCAGCGCCATTAATACTCCCGCAGACCGCCATTGTCCCCGCTCCATTCACACCACATCCAGATATGACACTTTATTAAATCCCACTTATTCCTTGTTCCGCCCTTTTGTGGCGCGTTGACTTTTGTCAGCCTCCATTCAATTCTCGTGTTTGTACACTCGAAAGGTGTGAATGTTATCTGTGAGGTTTCGACTTTATAATAAACTGCGTGGCGGAATGGCCATGAGCCAATTTAAATAGATTTACTGTTCTTATCTGAAAATTAAAGATTTTTCGAAAATATCATTGTTCTGATTAGTAGGATTAAAACTTACGCGAGATATATGCATAACACATAGAAACCAGGAAAAAAAATTTATTGAGTACGCGGATAATGTCCCAGGAAACGGCTCTTGTTAAAAAACACTGAATGAATATCGTACACGGCTAACTTTTATATGTAAGTATGTATAGCCATTATGGCAGGTATTATCTTTTGACGTATTCACGAAGTTTCATACAGAGTATAGTTGAAATTTGCCTTAGACAATTTTGCAAATTGATTTTAGTGGACTTTATAATATGAAATTGGTGTAGTTTGGTGTTATAAATGCTCGTGCTCATGAACAATTTGTGAAATAGTTAAAGTGAACTGATAAATGGACTCGTATAGATTTGCCGCCCCAAGCTGCCACGAGGCGTCAAAGAACATACGCCATCTTTGATGCTACTTGGAAAAACTTTACCGTACAACACCGATACTTAGTATCTCATTATACTGGACATTGGCAGAATCACTGAAATTTCGGTGGAAGCCATAATATAAAACAGAAGAAGAAGAAGAGTTGCGGTCCTTAAACACTGATGGAGTTACGCGCAATATTTAATAGACACACATATTACATTACAACTAACTGTTAAGGCCCCACACTAGGCACACTAGCGACGCCAATAATTTTATTCCTAATACTTTACATACAGAAAGAAATTCAAGAATGTAAATCATATAAGCCTTAAATAACCTGAAGTATTCTTGGAATCATGTTTTAATATATGAGAATCAGTCGGTAAGAGAATTCGTTTTTGGCGGTAATCGGATTTTCATAATTATCACTGATTCTTATAATATTAAACATGATTCCAAAAATACTTCAGGTTATTTACTAAGGCTTATATGATTTACATTCTTGAATTTCTTTCTATTTGTAAAGTATTAGGAATAAAACTATTGGCGAAGCATTTTCGATTTTTTAGATTCAGAAATAAATACGCACCTACTAACCTTTTTACGCTTAAACATATTCTGATTAGTTAACTAGCAGTGGACCTAACTGTGTTTTTTAGGGTTCCGTAGTAAACAAGGAACTCTTATAGTTTCGCCATGTCTGTCTGTCTGTCCGTCTGTCTGTCCGTCCGCGGTTTTACTCAGAGACTATAAATACTAGAAAGCTTTAATTTGGTATGTGTATGTATATTAATCATACCAAAAAAGTGGTAGAATAAAATCTTGAAAAAATGTTTTTTGATCGGTAGCTCCCATACATGTAAAGAGGGAGTAATTTTTTTTTCTATACCTAACCCATCGTGTTGGGTATTTTTAAATAGGTCTTTAAAAAATATTGTGAGGTTGAGACCACCATTTTTCGATTTAGGGATCCGTTTCCGAAATATTTGGTTTAACAGTTACAAATTTTTGTTAGAGGTAAGTGTGTCCCCCCCCCCCCCAGTCTCTATCTGCTAAACGGTTATATATGGATACGTGAAAAAAAATACAGCAGTAGTATATATACTGAAGTTGAAATGAAAACTAAGAGCTGAGTACTAATTACAAACTAGAAAGTTATAGGCAATCAACTTGATTTGCAATTGTATTTGCAAATGTACTCGAAAATGTAAAATTTCATACAATTTTCATTGTTAGATATTTTTGGTCGATAAACTGTGAGGTGCGAGTGTGAACAGTGTGAACTCAACGTTGTCATTCGCAACTACGGAACCCTACTCTGCGCGTGGCCCGACACGCACTTGGCTAGTTTTTAAAACTAAGCTTGCCAGCCCGTTTGCCAGAGCACGTGCTGAGATATCTATTACTGTAGAATTAAAATACATACCTACAAACATATAATTACGTCTCTATCCCTTATAGACTAAGGACCTCGACTTGCTACGATCCTTAAAAACCTCTCTCGCTTCATCTACCTACATCCATCACTCTTTTCATACATGCTCGCTGGTTTGGGTAATCCTGACATATCCCTTGGCAAGAACGTCCGCAATCTGGTTACGGTACGTGCGTCGAGACCCTGACTCTTCCAGTCACATTTTCCATAAAGAGTCTCTTCGCTAGTCTTCTTTCATCCATCCTTTCTACATATCCAAACCACCAAATGCCTTTCCCAATTTTGTCACTTCATCCATTATAATATACATGGTATAGCCTAGTATAACTGTATGATATGGTAGTTGTAGGTACTCCTCTTTTTTTTTTCACGGCCGCCTCCGCTCCCTCCCACTCCAATTACCGCCTACAGTCAGATTTCCGAGCCTCGCTTCCGGTACGCGCGCACTTTTAATTCCGCCTTTCAGGTCTATTCAAACATACAATGGCCTCCGTGGCTCAGTGGTTAACATGCCAGCCTGCGACCCGGGTTTAGATCCCGGGCAGGCCATAATGGAAAACGATCTTTTCAGATTGGCCTGGGTCTTGGTTGTTTTCCTATTTAGGTATCTTTTAAAACTAAAAGTAACGTTGAGTTAGTATCCTACGACACTTCTCAGTGTACTGTGGGGCTAGCTCAATCTGTGTTTTTTTATTTATTTTATAAAAAATAAATAGATATTAATTATAATATTTTTAGTAGATTTACAGTTCGTAGACTGACGTAACTTTGTTTTTTTATTTCCAATAGGACGCTAGATAGAAATGCTAGAATTTTTTGAGGCAAACCTAGATTCACGCACCGATGGTTCTGTACACAAAGTTTTTTAGTTTTAGTTTTAAAACTTCTAACTTATGAAGTTCGGTCTTTATCACTAATTCGTATGATTTTTTCCAACAGTTACACATAGATGGTACTACTGATAACGTCACAACACTTTTATTTACCATATTATGAGAAAAATGAAAGCATTACTTACGAATTATATTTTACTAAAAATTAAAGTAACAAATTTATATATTACTAGCTGTTACCCGCGGCTTCGCCCGCGTAATACATAGCCTATGTCTTTCTCAGTACCTTAACCTATGTGTATGCAAAATTTCATGATAATCGGTTCATTAGATTGGGCGTGAAAGCGTAAGAAACAAACAAACAAACTCACTTTCGCATTTATACTATTAGTTAGGATAGCTTACTTTTATCAAGTTTAGGCTAACGAGAATTAAACGCCATCTAGTGACGAGTGGAAAAATAACTCAACAGCACCTTCGTCTAAGTCATTACGTTTAGACGTTCTTAAATAAAAGACAAATATACAAAACTTGTTCTCGCTCACATTCACCTTTTTCGTTGCCTGTGCCTATGAATAGACCCTTACAAAGGTTTCCCGAATATTTGATATCGCCGGAAGCGCGCGGATTGGCCGGAAAGATCGATTCAGCCATTAAAATTGCAAATCAAGAATTTGCAATTCGAATTCAAGATGTCTTCTCTTTTATTTGAGTTTTACGCGTTTTAATGTCGGCGGAATATTCATGTTTGAAGTTAGTAAAGTAAACCAACAGTGAAAATAAATTAAACAAAAACTCAGGTAATTTTTGTTTTCTATCTGACCCAGAATGAGGGTAATGTTTTTGCGCGCATGAGTGTTATGCAGTGCAGATGGCTCGAAGACTACGAATAACTCGAAGACCAATCATGGAACAGAAGCGGGGATTTTTTCCAAAACAATCAACTGCTTCAAAGCATGGGCGAGTTTTTGATTATTTAATATAGTCAAAGGGGTGAATTTGCTACCGCATTTCAAGCAGAAACATTAGCTTAATGTCGTTAATGTCTGTGTAAAAATTTATTTAGAGAAAGAGTTAAAGGAATCACTATATCTAACTCACTAACACTATATTTAACTCCTAATCTTTTCCAGATTGGTTTTGGATAGTGTGAATGCCTTAAATCGACTGGGCAGGCACAATAGCTTCAGACTTGTTTGGGTGCCGGCTCTTGTCGGGGTTAATAAGAGCAATGAGAGGGTAGATAAGCTAGAGCAAAGAAAGAATCGGATATGCCATTAGCAGGACCCAAACTTTTCTTAGACCTGTCATATAGCATAGTAATAACTGCAATAAATGCAGGCAGAATGCTCCACAGCACACATCAAGATGAATGGAGTTATCTGAGTAGCCATATACACTCAAAGGAGACAATCAGTCATTTCGAAAATAGCAGTCATCTCTTTGAAAATTGAAAATCATTGAAAATTGTTGGAAACCCTTTATGTAAGGTACATGAGGAATCGGAGGAGACAATGAGACAATAAAGGAACTACGAACAAATGGCGTTTTGAAAAAATATAGTCCAAGTAGATATCGAACCAATAGCCTTCGGTTGGCGTGGTAGTCACTGCGCTACGGAAGCGTCATTATCATATCTGTGATATCCCCTTTTTGGGCCCTCGTTTACGCCCCTATGAATGAATATGTAACAATTTGATGTACAATCATTACTCATATTCACTAACGAATATAATGATAGACTGGCAGATTACCATCTACCCCTTTTGTAGGGAGGGCGGCTTGTTTTGACAATTACCGTATCTAGATGTACTCAGATTGTTACTTATCTGTGGTAAGCAGGTGCACACAACCGACCGTGAAGGCATACAAACAGACGAACAATACGGATAATAAAACTTAATGAGGACAAGTGCTCGTCAACTTCGGAAACAGATCTACAGTGTGGCAGTTTTGATGCGACATCTACAGAGTATTACTGTAAAGCGCATTCAAAATGCTGGTCAAATTGTTGTTCCGTGGGGTCCTAGCGCTACAAACCTTTTTAAGGAAATAGCAAAAAGGTTAGTCGACGTCACAGGAGACCGAAGAGCTGGCAGCTACCTCGGACAAAGAATTAGTCTTGCTATTCAAAGGGGGAACGCTGCCAGTATCTTCGGAACCTTGCCTAAAGGGACTCCTTTTAATAATATATATTAGATATTGTATCATATTTTTTGGTTTTTAGTTTTAGGTTAATTTTTTCATAATTATTCAAAATTAAATAGTATTTAACCAAGTGTGGGTCGCAGAATTTTTAAATACAAAATCCCTTTCAGATTTTTTACTATTATAATGATTTGAACAAGCAATTTTTATGACATTGAGAGTTTTCTGAAATAAGCAGTGGCAGCACAGAGGCGTTGGGACCGGTAAGTTGTTATTGGGCAACAATGTGATTCAAAGATTCAAAACGTTTATTCAGAAAATAAGCCCTTGCAGGCACTTTTTCACGTCAAATCACATTTAAAATTATCTTATTAAGTATTATGCATTTACTCATTATTGTTCAAAAGCTACAGACTACTAGCATTTCGGAACCGACCACTGCAGAGAAGAAATGCCGAAAGAAACTCTTTTCAACAGTATAGGTCGCCTACTCGCCTGAAGGGCTTTGTATGATTAATGATTATATTATATTTCTTTCTTTTTTACTTTTCTTTTTTTTTCATCTGTTTTCATTTTACAATATCATTATACATTCATTATTTTTGGAACATGTTTATGTTTACGATCGAGTGAGCAAATCACAAAAACAACAGAACATGAAGTAGTCTCCAAGAGGCCGACCAGACCAGTCCCCACTGGCAGCACCCGTTCACGAGTTGACGTATGGGTCAGCCGTCGTTATCCATCAGGTCTTTTTTAGTCTCCACTGCAGGAGCCCGACCCTCTCTGTACTACCACAGCAATATATTAGCAAGAGTAGTCAGAGGATTTGGCCTACACTCTCCACGCTGGCCAGACGGGTTGAAGAGGTTTTTTTGATGTTTGTAAGCTTTGTTTAGCTTGTGTTTCCTAAGTCGCCTTTTACGACATCCACGGGAAGACTTGGAGTGGTCCTATTCTACTCTGCCGGGAACCACACGGCGGCCGGGAGCCGTCGTTAAGCTCAACCATATTAGAGGGAACTCAACGACCCGACACATAACGCCACCACCAGTTTGAACATTTTAGTGAGCATGACTTCTCAGCCTCTAAGACATTGTCAAAACATAAATATGACCCCGATCTACAGTTGTCGATAGCAAACATTTACATATTTTACAATTAATAAATAGTTGATTCTATACAATTTCAATTGGTTGTGAAAAACATATTATTATTATACAAATAGCAAGCGTGTGTCAGATCTCATCATCATAATCAGGTATTTTTAGTCTCACTGCACGAGTACGTCTCTCACTGTACTACCAAAACCATATATAAGTCAGAGCAGTCAGAGAATTTGGCCTACACTTTCCATGCTTGGGTTAGAGAAGTTTCTGTTAATCAGTTCTCACTGCTTGTCGAATATTATCCATTGACAGTGGGCTATCATCACACCTTACTATTTAGTCATCATCATCATTTCGTGTAGATGACACGGTCAGTCGACCATGCACACCCTGGTGTCAGAGTTCTTCGGAACCGCCTCTCGGCCTCTGACGTGGTTCCTTTAACGACTACCAGATGGCAGCCGGGACCACCGGCTTAACGTGCCTTCCGAAGCACGGAATCATCTTTCTTATCAGACAATCAGGTGATTCATGCCTGCAATGTCCTAACCAAACTGGAAACAACTTAACAAAGTATGCTTCCCGTGGGAATCGAACCCACGACCCCCGGGTCAACAAGGCAAACGCCTTAACCACTGGACCACGGAGGCAGATATTTAGTGCTGCCGTTTGACGACAAACATTTCTGTTATACCTACTTATTTATCTAAGTAGTTGTTATGTAGATTGTTATTGTTCTGTGGTTGATAGGTACACAGAAGCATACGGTCCTAAGCCATATAGCGTCCAATTTCTTTCAAAAATTGGACCTCGATGGCGCCATAGCTTTAATTACAATTAGATAATGTAGTAGTTACAATAAAGCATTTATTTATCAGTCAAGTCCATTTTGTAGTTACAATTAGTTATTGTAGTGCGTAGTGAATAGGTGATGCGGCTAGCAACCCATCACTATTTTGATTCCGGTTTTCACCTTATCGCCCACTAACACGGTAAATGTAGCCTGTAGGTTTTATGACCTTGGGCTCTGGCTACCCCGCAAAGGATAAAGACGTGATAATATGTATGTATTGTAGTAGGGAGTTTGGTTTAGGATATTTGAAACGCTTTCGATGCATTCCAAAAGAAAATATTTTTTGTGGTAGAATATGAAGAAACCGTTGGTGACGTACCTAGTTGTCTTCGAAGCTTGTACGAAGACGCACATAATAATAAATAAATATATACGGACAAATCACACAGATTGAGCTAGCCCCAAAGTCAGTTCGAGACTTGTGTTATGGGATACTAACTCAACGATACTATATTTTATAATAGATACTTATATAGATAAACATCCAAGACCCAGGTAAATCTGAAAAAGATCATTTTCCATCTTGACCTGACCGGGAATCGAACCCGGGACCATCCGTGTCGCAGGCAGGCGTGTTGACCGCTGCGCCACGGAGCTCGTCATGAATAAGTATTATCTAGTTCTGAAGAAGTAAACGATAATAATTTGAAAGCAGTGACATCTTTATTTCAGGTTACACATCCCTACATACATACACACACCCGTTATATTATATTTGACTATCAAAACATGCATATATGACGGCCAAAATCATTACCCTCCTTCTCCGTAGTCGGGAGAAAATGGGGAGTCCCTATCACAAGCCCCCTAGGGATAAGTCAAATTAACAATCAAGCAGGTTTGTCCGCCGTTGATTCGGGAGACGGTGGATGAATGCGGAGAGGGAGGGTAAGTCGGAAAATGTCAAGGAAAGTCGGGAAAATCATAGCTGTGTTTCTTTTATTCAATTATTCTTTCTTGCCACGTTGAAGATTATTTTGTGTGGTTTGAAATGTACCTTCATGAGTAAACCATTGTTGTTCCATTTGTAAATCACTAAATAAAGATTAAGTGTTATATTCTATTGATTGTACTAAGAATTAGTTATTCTTTCCTCTTGCCAGGTCGAAGTCTTTGCTGTTGTTTTTGTGTGTGTAAGTGGCCAACATTGTAGAACTTTGTGAAATGTATTTTTAGGCATGCTGTGTTCACTCTTAGAAGGTTGTTCAATGTACATGTTCTTATATTCTTCTCTTTTAATGTAGCTAAGCTTGTAACAACCAGTTTGTGAACCAAATAAATAAATAAATAAAAAAAACACTGATGTTAGATTTTTCAAGTTTTGCGGACCGATGGCCTATAGTTTAGCCTCTAGTGGTCAAAATACAGTTGCACTTCAGGAGTGGCGATAGAAGTGAAAACTTGAATTGCGTGTGTATTAGTGATTCGTGACGAGATATTATATTATGCACATGGAGATATAATATGTACTATAATTGTGCAGGAAATACTTTTATACAAGTACAGGCGTCAGGTTTTTAGCAACGGTGTCGCGGATAAGTAGGTACAATTTTTTTCTCATCTCGAAATTGCCAAATAATTTCTTACATCAAAAATAAGGTAATAAGGTTTTGCCGTACGTTAGTATCTTAAGTACCTAGTTTATCATGTATCGTGCGCGGAACCTTTTTTTCCATTCGAGGTACGGAACCATAAAAAATAAGTCTTGTGTAACATGTACTCTCTCAGGGATTAGACACATGAAGAGTATAATTGTCGCTGTACACTCACAGCAGCGTAATCCGCACTCGACGGGCTAGGCGGCTTCGCGAGCAACAATCATACGAGTATACGAATAATTATCTGCGACTCAGAGCTTGCGAGGTCAGCTTAAAGCTTTGCATAAGGTATTAGCAGATAGAAAACATGTTTGAGTGTAAAGTACTTGCTCTGTTTTGTAATAAAAAGAGAAAAAGAAAACTGTTTATTTGATATATTACAAATACAACAAAAATACCTCTTATAGAAATCTAGTAATACTCCCGCGACTTTATCTGCTATATAATTTCACACCCCTATTTATACCCTTGCATGTTGAATTTCTAAAAATCCTTTCTCAGTGCTCATGTACAACATAAAAGAATCCCGGTACTAAATTTCACGATTCTAGGTACTGTAGTTTCGGCTGTGCGTTAAAGTTTTGACGACTTCCACGGCAGTGGCGTGTCCAGTGGCGTATTAACCGCTGCGCCTTCCCTATATATTAATGTTTGGTACGGAACTATAAAAATACATCTTGTTTGTCATCACTCTGTCAGATATCAGTATCAGTATTAAACGAATCTGTGACTGCGAACTCAGAGCTTGCGAGGTCAGCTTAGTTTCTTAAAAAGTACTTGGATAAAAACATGTTTGAATGTAACTTGTACTTAACTGCTTTGTAAGAGTAATAAAGAATGAAATAAAAAGTTTGATAAATATCGGTAACGCAAGGAAAATAGCAGTCATATAAAATTTAACCATGGACAGTAATGGACATATTTGTATTGGTAAATATTACAACACTGGTATTCTACGGCATTACTCGTACAAAGCGTAAAGTCGCCGTTTGGAATCCTCCCGCGTGGAATGTTTTCCCATATCTCTCATCTTTATTTTGATAAGAGTATATCAGAATAGCATTATGAATGCATAAAACTACCTATAAAATATGAATGACACAAAGAACACCAACTAACCAAGACACACACTAAGAAGTTGCTAAAAAGACTCCGATAAAAAAAATTTACTTAGAGGCCCTAACTCAGCCGCTGAGTGATAGACACGACGGGGTTTGGTCTACTCAGTTGGGCTCACGTGGACAGCACGACATTTCGTGTTCCTTGTCAGGAAAATTTATATCGAGGGACCCGAGAAGGGGTAGGTACATTACTGCAGCCGGACTGGTGGAACAGTAGTGATAGCTTCACTGTGCCCAACTTTTCAGTAATATGGCGTGCAGCGAGCAACCATTAGCGGGTGCGAGCCCCTCATAATTGTTCTGTACCCTCGTAGTAGTTTGATGCATAACGCATTTTCCACAAGCAAAAAAGGGGCCCTAAGTCAAGTGTCATTGAATCTCGGTGACAAACGTATCTACTGATGATTGCGCTCTGCTTCCACTAACACCTCTCACGATAACGTGCGACGTAATTAGAGCTACCAAGTTAGGGCCTACTTAATATTGATACTCTATAATTACTCTATAATTCTAAGGGGCCCAGTTACATTTCCATGGCACGTCATGACGGTCAACGGCGCAGCGTTGTCCGGTAAAAAGCATATTTTGTATTAGATGAGTAAAAGAGCTTGTATTTCAGTAGTGGCATGTGTTGTGTTGGTACTTACAATAAATTTTACTTTAAATAAACATTTAGTTGTGTACAACTCGCCAATACCTATCGCAAATTCTTCTCGAGGTCTATTTCTTGTAGGTATGCATTCTAACAATTAAGGTTTTATATGTATTATGGTATATTACTTTAAAGATATAAACAACAATAATTAAATATACATATATTGTGTAATATATATCTCTTTCCATTTATATTTAATAATAAAAATAAACCTTTTTGTACTTAACTGTCTAATTCCTGTGTAAAATTGATTTAGTTAAATAGGTATTCTTCAATTTCCTGTTAATAACTTAGTTAACGCATGGCACATGACTTTGCGTGTTTAGATTAATATTTTCATCTCTCTCTCTCTCTCGCACCTAAGTACCACTGTAAGGCTATTTCTCCACCTTTTTACGATGAGAGTGTCGACTCGGGCTATTTATGTATTATTTGTGTTGGCAAGAATAGAGATTTCATGAAGAGTAGATTTTGAAGAAAATTTCTGATCATTTATAAGCATTTTGCGTAAAATAAAAACCAAACTAATTATATAATAGTATCTTGACACTATTAATCCCAACTTCCCAACTAATATTAAGTATAAATGCGAAAGTGAGTTTGTTTCAAGTACTCAGGTATACGAAATTTTAATTTAACTTAATGTTACTGTGATAGGATAACCTCTAAAATTTATAGCAAATTCGGTTTTGAAGCCATCTAACCACCACCAACATAAATGAAATATTTAACAACTGCCGAGCAAAGTTCTCACACGTGTTTAACTGTTAAGATCTGGTTACAACACACCGTTTCGCAATATTTCAACATATTTTTGCACGCCCTTGAAAACAGTCGTACAGTTTTACAGTCTCGAACACATCTCTATACATCACTGCTTACACAGCACATCATTGGTGGAGATACATCCTTATATGTGCTTATAGTCAATTACATTTTTTTATTATGGATAATTATATAAGAATCTGACATATTAATGATACAAGAATGAAGCGCAAAGAAATTCATAGTAGGTATTAAAATTCTTGAAGAATAAATTAATTTAAAAAATACGCCCTGGATACAATGATATTTTTGTTATAAGTAAGAAGGTTGGGGTTGTCATTATTAGGTCTTTATACTCGATAAGAAGAAGAATTAGGTCTTTCAAAAATGTGGTCGGAGTGTGAACATCATGTTTCGATTAAGAGATCCATTGTGTTATACCTACATTCTTACGGCTCAAAATTTTTAAGAGACATGTGGGGCCCTTTGCAAGCTAAATGGTTGTTTATATGCGTAGATGTGTGAAAAAATTAGTAGCATAGTAGTTTAAAGAAAAACTATCATAGCTAAGTAGGATTTTGAATTAGTCAATTAACTTATAGAATAGCGTGCAAGTACGGAACCCTCTTTGCACATGTCCTGCACGCACTTTACCATTTTTGTCTTTGAATAGGTAGACGAGCTCTACCTATTTGGAACGTACATCAAACTACTATTTAAATAGATTCAGTTAGTTTTGCTCGGTCTCACTTAGGTACCTATAGAAATGTATTTTTTTTTGTTAGTTGTTATTAATCTTAGTTTATAAATCAATGTAGTAAAATGCGGATTATCGCATTACCAACCGTCAAAATATATATTGTCTAATTTTTATTAAATAAATTGTTTACAACTAATTTGTAAATAAAATATATTTTTATTAACCACAATTGGTCCCACTGCTAGGCTAAGGCCTCAAAGATTATGGCATTTCTGTCTTGTATGGCCCGTTTATTTCTTATTTCTTCGTCTTTCAGTTTTAATTCCTTCTCCAAATGGTCCCAAATGGACATTTCCCGACGCTCTTTGGCTTGGGAACGTTCCGTGTATTTTTTAGCTAAGTCAGTCGCGTATTTTGACGGCTTAAATTGAGCTACAACAGGATTGCCTTTCGGATCTTTCCGTTTAAAAGAAACGGGCCCCATGCATACAGCGAAGATCTTTGTAGTCGACGTCACAACTGGACTCTTTGGTTTTTCAAACCAATTGTTTACCTTATCAATAGATTCTTGTATACTCTTATAATCTACGTCATTTTCGTCATCAACTTTAACGTCTTCTTTTTCGGTAACCTCTATTTTTTCATGGTTCTCGTCATTAGAAATATGTTTGGGACTAAAATAGTCAGGGGTGATTTGTTTTAATTCCTTTTCCTCTGTTGAAGTAGATAAGTACGATTTAGACGTGCTGGGACTTGGTTTGGCCGAATGTAATTTCAGCAAATTCGCAATAGCCACATTGCGTTATATTCTGTGTTTCGGCGAGTCAATTTTGAAGTCATTTATCTTATTGCTTAGTTCATTTGTCTTCTCGACGATGTCCTTCGGTATAAGGGGTACAGTTTCATTTTTATCATTATCACTTTTTACAACGTTGGTCAATTGTGTAGATGTTGAAGCAGTTTTGTACACAGCACTATTTGTAACACTTTTACGTTCGCCGCATTACTAAGTTGTACTTTTGGCGGACTTTCAACACGATTTTTTAATGCAGATTCAACAATACCTCTAACATTTCTCTGTAATGAATTTGAAGCACTCGTTTCACTACTCTTTGGTGGAACATTTCCCTATGATGATTTTGAAGTACCCTTTTCACTATTCTTTGGTGACGATTTTCTGGGACTTTTACTTAGTTGATAAAGCACTTTCACTAGCAATGCTAGAACTGCTGACCTTTGGAACAAATTCTTTGACCAGCGGGTTCAATTTGCTTATCACTAACGGACCATTATGAGTAGGTATAGTTTCTTCGTCGTCATCTGACTGGTCCACCTAAAAAATAATGATTGTGTGAGAACGAACTACCAACTTGAATTTAATGCTACTAATAATATTGTAAATTCTAGTTACAAAAAAAATCTTAATTGACCACGAGAAAGATTTTCAAAATAAAAATGAAATTTCTGCTACTTATTTTAAATTTTCCACAATCGTTCAACAGGAGATGCTTTATGAGCGTATATTACACGTTTATCAAAATTTTAAATCAAAGGTCTTAAGTGTTGCAAAAATTTATAAAGTTCGAAATAATGTCGTGAGAAATGCTTATAAATAAGTAATAAAATATATCACTTAACTATACGAAGACATTGTCTGATGCCGTTCAAGTCTGGTGCAACAGAGACGTCGCCATAGTTAGTGTCGCCGAAGCGCAGATCGAACTCTGCAACAAAAGCAGACTCATAAAGCATGCCGGGAGGATCGCTTGATAGAGATCCTCGCACCCCCTTGCCACCCCCGGCTAGAATCAAGGTATTTATTGCGCAGGTCTTACTTAACACCTAACAACAGACTGGAGCGGCGGCGCGGTCGAGCTACAGCCCATAGGAATGTGCGGTTCAGGGGGCGCAAGCAGCGGCTAATGTTTTCTAAAAAATCGATTTAGTCCGTCTTATAGTTTATCGAAACATAATAGATAGGTACGTATTTTTTAATCAAACAAAAGATGATTAATTAGTCCAATGACGACCAGACCAGATTGGGCCGGCAATTTCTTTACACAAAGAATAAGCATTGCCATACAACGTGGCAATGCTGCCAGCATTCTGGGAACACTTCCGCAGGGCAGTAATTTGCGGGACATTTTTTATCTATATGTGTTTTGTTAATAGAAATTATTGTTAGCTTTAATTAACAAAAGATTATAAAGATAAATCAAAATGCAGCAGGCCTATTTGCTAACTTTTGACAACTACGGAGACTACTAGACTTAGATTAGTTAAGTAGACCCCATTACCCACCAGTAGGTGCTTACCTACTAGTGGGTATGGGGTACCAGTAGCAGCGGATGATTTGACTCCTAGTGATTGGAAGAAGGTGTAGTCTCTGGCGCGTCGGAAAAAAAATAAAGTTTCAGTTTTGGATTTTTTTTTATGAAATAATGATATTCCTGCCATGAAGCGTGATGTGACTATAAATTTATTGATGAATAAACAATTTCATGAGTAACAAGTAATATTGAATATTTACTTTCAAAAATACCTGTAAAAGGCACACCGGTCTATGGGACCCCCTTATTTAGGATAACTACCAAACAAAAGGGTAAATTAATATTTACAGATGTAAGTACCATTTTAATCCATTTCCTTGGTTAATTACAATTTACAGCTTATTTTTTTTCCTTATTTATTTAATTCGAGACTTATTCGTATATTATTCATTAATATTTTTTTTATAATTGTAACTCCACGTACAAAATGGTTATAAAAATGGGGATTTAATTTTACGAATCGGTCGAAGCAAAGTGTTTATTTTAACGTTCTTATAGTGTTGGTATTAATTGGGTCGATAATTACTTATTATTTATTAATCGTTTCGTTGTAAACCATAAAAATATATAATATACACCTTGAACAATAATCTCTATTGATAATTTTATTATTTTTTAATTACCGCAGAATAATCCATACCGCGACATTTATAGAACTAATAAAAATATGTACGAACAAAAACAATACGTTTCAATCAGTTATTCGCTATAGGGGATCCGCGAGTCCGCCTGTTGTCTCGTTTAAATATGTACACCTACTAATAATTCAGCCGGGGATAGGAATACAACTTTTACTGCGTTAATCGAATACTTTACATAGTCGATGTACGTTATACCGAATAAAATAAGTGCATAGCCACGCCCCGACAGCGGCACCGCGTCCAATGGTACGTGTTTGGTGAAGCCGGGGCCCGCCCGGACCCGCCTCTACGACCAACAGACCTTAGTTCACACGAAGCAATCGCGTCGCGCGCTCGTGTCTGGGCCCCATAGTGCTAAAGACCTTACAGTGTTTTGAAACTCAAAGTGATCGGTGACCCGACGAAATGATCTAACGGTTGAATGACGGTGCACAATAGGACACCCCTTGATGTTTGTTTTTTATTTTGTGAAATATTGCTGAAACAGCCGGCAAAGTGTTAGGCGTAAAGTTAGAGATGAAGGTAAGTCGCTGAAGTCGGACAAATGTGCTTCGATTAAATATCTTTCGCAGTTCCGTTGTACTGCAATTAATTATGTTATAATTTTAGATTCATCTTAAAAAAATATAAACTATTTGTGGCACAGGATTCAAGAATACACCTGAAACTGAGAAATATTACTCTTGAAAACCATTCACAACACACATGTACTTAAGTATCTCTTAGATTAGGTACCGATTGAATGTTCTAAATACCTTAAGTAACATCTATATTAATGCCATTAGGTACCTACCTATATGTAACATGTGCATTTAAGGTTGTATTCAATTATGAAACTAGGTATATAAATACCGAATATTTGCATTATGTTCAAATTCATGGTTTATTCAGTTGATACTAACTAAACTTTTATTTCTTTATCAATTACTAGGAATAGTGTTGGCACATCTTTATATGATACGCAAACCACCGCCTTTTTCGGATATGTAATGTTATTTTCATAGTTATATATAACTAGTGTACTAGTCATATTACAAACAAGTCTAACATTCGATTGATCAAAACAATAAACAACCCTTGGTTGATAAGGTACCTACTTATGTAATTCTAATATGATATAAAAAATATTTCCCTTATTTTTTTATTATCTTTTTGGCAAGATTTTCTAAATAAATTTATCTTTAAATGTAAGGTTATCTTTAATAAAATATATTGGACTCACAATAAGGGTAAAAATGATAATAATAAAGACCTCCCCATGCAAAGTATTTTTTTATAGGAAGTCATATTATCATTTTTTACCTCTTTTTCTTGCGGTTGTAGGTATATTTTATTAGGGATTCTGATTCAGTCTTACATATATTTTTTGAATGACAAAACAAAATTAATATTTGGTATAATAAAACCTATGCAATTTAATGTAAAGTATTTTCGTAAAATAATAGAATTAGGGCCCATAACCTGAATAATTGATGCTGCTTTTTTATAGTTATGCCCGTTAGATAGAGTTGTAAAAAATATTATTTATTTATTTATTTCGAGCCATCACGTGTCCCACTGCTGGGCAAAGGCCTCCCTCCACTTCTTCCATTCAGTCATTAAAAAATAATAAAAACAAAATTTTAAATTAAGTCAGTTAATTAAAATTCCAGCATTTTTTCTTAACATTAATAACATATTCAAAACATTATATAACATATTGTATATATATTGATAACATTATAAGTAAAAGCTATATAATCTTCATGCGTCAATCATAACTTTTTATGCCTATATTTTCTTTTTCGTGTGAATTTAAAGAAACATTGGAATATATTTCAATATTATTCTTTTTTAGGGTTCCATTCCTAATGGTTATATCCGGGTTTAATAATAGGGTTATTATTAAGCCTCTGCTATTCGTCCGTCTGTCTCAGTGAGTTATCTGTTACTGGTAACTTAGAGACTTAAAATTATCACAGAATGTGTATATCTATTGCGGCTATTAGGCTATAACAACATGTAATACAACTAAAATAAAAAATATGGTGGTGTCCCATACAAAAACGTGATTATGAGTGATTTTTTGGAGTTAGATATTGTATGGTGGGATGGAACAAAACGGAAAATTGTATCAATTAAACCTAGATGTACCTATTTTAAATTTCATCTTTAATGAAGCACGTGTTAGAGAGTTATCTTGGAACAACCATAGCTAATACATACATAAAATCATATCAAAGTTAATAAAAAAATCCTATTAAAAGTAGTTACAAACTGTTGTTTTAAATGTATAATACTATTTTAGGCATGCAAATTTTTCACTTATTTGAGTTTTTAAATTACCAAATGAGATTTATTTTCTAATAAAATAAGTGACGCATGCGTAATATTGTTATAAAATTGTGTTTTCACTCCAACTCTACTTAAAGACTGTCCCTTCGCTCGCTTGGTTTGTAAGAACGGGTACGGCAAGACTACTTTGCACCGATGAGTAAATAACTTACTTTAAAGACTTACAAATCTTTACTTTTTAGCTCAGACTAACTACTGGTGACTGTCCGGCGGTCCCGGGTGGCTTGCACCAGCCTTTCTGGCAACGTAGCTTTCGCCTCAGTTCAGCCCTCCAGCACGCCGATTTGCTAACTCGGTGTACAACTATTTGATTGTCACTTAAGCATCCATTACGGTTTACATACCATAAATAAAAATAGTGATATCAAAGGTGCAGCTAGAATTCTTTTTTCGGACGATACAATCGCCCCTAATACTCCGGACACCCTCTCTGCTTTACAGGACAAACATCCATCTTCAGCAGCGGATCTTTCTCTACCTGACCCTCCCAATAACACTAATGTGGCGCTACAAGCAACAGAAGAAGAGGTATATGCAGCTGTGATGTCTTTTAGAAGTGGATCAGCCGGTGGTCTAGATGGTATGTCACCCCAACACTTAAAAGACCTTTTGAGCGGTGACAGCACTGACGCCGGCAATTCGCTTTTGAAGGATCTCACAGCTCTTGTTAACCTAATGTTATTGGGAAGGGTCAATCAGGGCGTTACCACCATTCTATACGGTGCTAATCTGTGCGCATTGAAAAAAAAGGACGGCGGCATCCGGCCCATTGCTGTAGGCTCTACGTACCGCCGACTTACAGCCAAATTATGCTGTAGAGCTGTCGCTGCTACCCTTGGAGACTACTTTCAACCGATTCAGTTAGGTTTCGGTTCCAAGGGTGGCTGTGAGGCCGCTGTCCATTCTCTGCGCACTTATTTAAATGTACAAAAGGGTGGGGTACTGCTGAAGGTGGATATAAAAAACGCTTTCAATTCAGTCGATAGGGGTGCTATGCTGGCACAAGCAAAAATCAAAATTCCATCGGTTTACAACTTTCTCTGGCAATGCTATAGTCAAAATTCTAAATTAATGTACCAAAATAATCTTCTTTTTTCTGCAGTCGGGTGCCAGCAGGGTGACCCCTTAGGTCCGGTTATTTTCAGTCTCGCAATACACCCGGTTATTGAACAAATTCATTCGAGGTTCAATACATGGTACCTCGATGATGGGAGTTTAGGAGACGCCCATCCTGAGACTGTTTTAAAGGACCTTGAAAACTTAAAACGTGGCTTTACTTCTCTAGGACTTAGTTTGAATTTTACAAAGTGCGAACTATTTATTGATCCCGAAATGCCTCTTCTTAATAAAATGAAAACAATTGCTCAATTTAACTCTTTGGCCCCCAACATTAAAATTATTGATAAGTCTTCTCTTCGTCTCCTAGGCTCTCCAATTTTCGATGAATCCTTTCCCAGTTTTGTTGATGAAAAAGTTCAAAATTTTCAGTTAGCATCCGATCGACTTTCTAATATCCATAGCCATTTTGCTTTTACTATTTTAAAACATTGTCTTTTTGTTCCAAATTTTACCTATAATTTACGCTGCAGTCACCTTTGGAAATACCCGGACCTTCTTACGAAATTAGACAATATAATTAAAGACACTTTGGCATCTCTTTTAAACATTGAATTTGATCACATTATTTGGGAACAAGCCTCCTTACCCGTAAGGCTAGGGGGAATCGGAATTCGAAAAATTTCTAGTGTTGCTCTGCCCGCATTTTTGTCCTCTATCCATAGCATACAAGACCTTTATAAGAAAATTTTATGTAACCCTTCTTGCGAAATATTACATATGACAGAAGCCAAAAATGCTTGGTTAGGGCTATGTCCAAATTCAGAATTCCCAGACGCTACGTGTTCTCAGAGGCGATGGGACGAGCCGCTTTGCAGACTTGTTCAGAGTAATTTACTTGAATCTTCTAGTGATAGGTCTGCAGAGCGTGCTCGTCTACTTGCCGTTGCGGAGTGGGAGTCTGGACTATGGTTACAGGCCTTACCGTCGTTCACTCTGGGTACCTTTCTGGACGATCACACATTCCGTCTGGCGACATGCTTACGTTTAGGCGCCAAAGCAAATGTCCCGCATCGTTGCCTTTGCGGTGATACCGTAGACCAGTTTGGGCGTCACGGACTTTCGTGTGTCAGGAGTGCAGGTCGCATGGCACGCCATGCCACACTAAATAGTATCATCCACCGGGCTCTTGTCACTATTCACGTGCCAGCGGTTTTAGAACCCAATGGACTGGCACGGGAGGATGGCAAGAGGCCGGACGGAATGACTCTTGTGCCGTGGAGGATGGGAAGGCCGCTGGTTTGGGACGCTACCTGCGTCGACACACTCGCGTCCTCCCATCTGCCCGGCACAGGTTCTAAAGCTGGCATGGCTGCAGCTAATGCAGAGTCCCTCAAACGGCGTAAATATGATTGTATCGGCAACGGATACATATTTGAGCCGTTTGGGGTGGAGACTCTGGGTCCGTGGGGCCCATCGGCGCATAAACTTTTTAAGGTTTTGAGCCAAAAGCTGGTTGAGGTGTCGGGTAACCAGAGGGCTGGCAATTTTCTTGGACAGAGGATAAGCATTGCCATCCAACGTGGCAATGCTGCCAGCATTCTGGGTACCCTTTCGTGTGACAACGAACTGCGGGACATTTTTTATTTATAGCCTTTTTTTTTGTTTTTATCTAGTTAGGTATTTATCTAATAGTTTTATTTCTTTTTAGTTAAGTAAGTTTTTAATTAGTATTAGTTTAATGTATCGTGTAAATAACTTTTAATAATAACAAATAAATAAATAATGCAAAATAAATAATCCAATATTAATATAATATTAATATTACTGCTTGACGGATTCGAAGTACGAGGTGTCATTAGGTTTGTATTTGTCCCCGGAGTATCATAGGCTATGTGATGTGTTATCAAAAATGAATATGAGCTTTTTTTTATTATTGCAATACGATATATAAAAATAGACTTTTAAATTGAATGTATTTGTGTGTATTTTCAAATATTTATTTATAAAAACAAAGAACTAAACTAACATATACGATAACTAATATTAAAAACTAAAACTAATCCTAAAAAAATATTTATATTTTTTTTTGTTTTAAGATTAGTTTTCAAATATAATTTTTTTTCTTTATTTCTTTCAAACAACTGACTCCGTAGTGTAGCGTTCAGCTTCCACTGCGAAAGTCGCGATTTTGATTCCCGGCGGGAATAACAACTTTGTTTTTGTCTAGTTTTGTTAGGAAATTGCAAGCTGATCATCTGATTGTCTGATAAAATAATTGATACGTGCTCTGGAGGTCACGTTAAGCCGTTGGTGCCGGTCTGATAGTGGTCGGTACAAAAAACCATATCAAGAAGCTAGGGTACATCGGGTTTTTCTTTGATCTAAGATCACATACGACATGATGATTCACACAAAATATAATACATCAAATATACACTTACTTTTATATGATTACCCACGGCTTCGCCCGCGTAATATAGCCTATGTCCTTTTCGGTACCCGATCATCATGAAATTTTGCATACACTTATGTTAATGTGTATGCAAAATTTCATGATGATCGGTTCAGTAGATACGGCGTGACAGCGTAACAAACAAACAAACTTACTTTTGCATTTATAATATTATAGTTGGGAAGTTGGGATGAGATTGGGATGTTTATTTTTAATTTCGTTAAGTCAACGTTGGTATATGATCCCTTACGCCATTTCGAATACCATATAATCGATGAGTAAAATATCGACACCCAAGTATCGAAGCGTCAAATAATTGGACGTTCAAGTAATCAACTCTCATCATCATTTCAGCCCCAATAAGTCCACTGTTCTTTATTTCCGATAGTGATTTTTTCATACTACATCATCATCATCATCAAATTTAAGAGCTGGGCTCTTGTCGGTGGAGCTTCTTCCATTCCTCTCTTTCTTCCGCCAGTTGTTTCACTTCTCTGTAAGTAGCAACATTAATTTTTTCATACTACATAGCAGGTAAATTAGTCATACTGCCCACCCGATGGAAAGAAGTAACAGTAGCCTATGGATGCCATCATCATCATCATAAGGTCTTTTTCAGTCTCTGCTGCAGGAGCACGACCCTCTCTGTCCTACCAGCCATACATTGCAGCCTGAGCAGTCAGAGGATTTGGCCTACACCCTCCACGCTGGCCAGACGGGCTGGAGCGGTCTCTTTGATGTTTATAAGCTTTGTTAAGCTTGAGTTTCCAAAGTTGCCTTTTACGACATCCACGGGAAAACTTGAGTGGTCCTATTCTACTCCGCCGGTAACAACAAGGCTTCGGCAGCGGTGGACGCCAGCATGTACATATTACTAGGTACTTATAATACTTTTCTGAGTGTTCTCCGGTAAAATTTACGCCAAGAACTTCATGTAGGTATTTCTATCCACAGGTAAAATAATTTTCTTTCACCAATAACGATACCTCATTACTTGATATTTCTGATAATATTATCGCAACGGGAGTGCTTCGTGTAGGTAATTTAGTAATTGTAAGGTCATTGATCTCGTTGGTCAAAGGCATCGTTCATGGACACACAAAAAGGGTAGGCAAGGACAAGTACTTAATTTACTCGAAATTCCAAAAAGGAGTGTTATGTTTTCAGGATTCATGTGGGTATGTGAGATACTTTGATCTATCTATAATCACTTTACTATCACTAAATATTATAAAACAAAGTAAGTTTTTGTTTGTTTGTTTGCGATAATCTCAAAAAGCACTGCGCGGATTTTCATGTGGTTTTCACCAATCGAAAGAGTTATATATGAGTCCTTCCTCACCTACGAGCCCACCAACATGCTAAACGTGGCCTTAAGGTTTTACAGACCTAGGCTCTGTCTACCCCGCAAGGGAAAAAGATGTGATAGTATGTATGTATATATAAGGAAGGTTTATAGGTACAATTCCTGCCCGGGCGCCGAGGAGGCTGGTAGTATAATATAAAAGAGTTCATCAACATCTATCTATCTAATACATTCATTCGTAAGCTATTACTATAATTAAGTAGGTCGTATATAATTTAAGGTTAGTTCAATGTTATTGACTCCCTAGACGTAATACCTATTACCATGATAGCTCAATTATTGAGGCCAACAACCCCTAGAGCTTTATATCGGCCTAATGGGAAATAAACTGATGGAAAACAAAAATATTATTCGGAGATATCTATGCCAAAGTAAGTGGCATACATTTGTATTATAAACATAAACGGCAGAGAGAACACCAAAAGGGATTTTTGATATATTGATAGAAATTTTAGGTGCCTACATACACGGTGAAATACATATCGTTTTGGACCTTTTAAGGAGTGCTTCTATAAGATATAGAAAGCTTTCCGTCAATAAGAACAATTTTTCCTTTGGGACCAACGCTGGCAACTCAAAAATAATTTGCTTGTCACCAGAAGCTCCTACGAGGCATCAAAGAACATTATAACATATTGCATGTGGTTCAGGGGCAGACCACCAAAAGAGCCATTGTCGAATGTGCAGGACGTAAAATCTACTTAACCGCGAGTTTGAGGATTTAAATATATTTGGTGACAGTTTGAGGGTGTTTTGTGTGTGTTTGCCACTTACACATACGAAAAACAAACAAACCACAGTTATTATATAATAAATCAACGGGTTACTCACGTGCTATTTATCGGGATTGCCAACTATATCGGCCTCGTCAGGAGCCCATTTTCAAGGCGAGTGCGGGACGCGCGGCGGTGGATCCCGAACCACAGTTAGTTACTTATAATTCGGTATTTGCCTAATGTTAAGATTATATAAAATTTGTTTCCAATGATACTAATTTCTATCTAAAAACACTATAAAGAACACTTTTTAATCGTTATCGATTCGTTAAGTGTTCTTAAAGCTTCTTTAAAATTGGGCGAATAGGACCATTTTTAAAAGTATGAAAATCTTAAATTACAATTAAACTGTATTGTAGTCCGCTAAATTTATAGCAACTTTTATTATGAAACCATTATCACAAACGTAATATTTTGTATAGCTACCAAAGAAAGTTCTCACGCCGCCCATACAAAATACAAAGTTGTGACGTCACAAATATGTAGGCATGTCAGCAGTGCGTTTTCACGTCTAAAAATTAACGTCTAAATATATGTGTCTTTGAAACTTCTATATCTGAAAGAGTTTTTTGTTTAGAAATGTATTTCGGTCACTATTGTGTTTATTTTTGGCAGGTCTTTACATAGGGACACGAAATTTTTATTAGTCAAGTAGCCAAATATATTGTTAGTCTAGTTGTTTTGTTGTCTTTAGTCAATCTCGTGTATACCTGTTATTGGTGTTAACGTTAGAGTTTAGCAATTAGTAAACATTGTATTTTTGAATGTGACATGTAAGTACTGTTGGTATACCTGAACAAGTAAAATAAAAATAAAAAATTGCGGTAGGGGAGAGAATATGTATATTTATTTGTTATTTAATAGAAAGACCCCCAAAAATGGTACAACATTGCTTTTTTCTGCTAGACTATCATAGAAGTCGTAAGCTCGAATCGAGCTCCAGGAATTATTATTGCGCTTTTGGGCAATTTCACACTAATTTTAAGTGTAGCTTTACAACAACAGCCTCCGTGGTCTAGTGGATAAGGCGTTCGCCTTGTTGACCCGGGGGTCGTGGGTTCGATTCCCATGGGAAGTTTGGTTAGGACATTGCAGGCATGAATCGCCTGATTGTCTGATAAGAAAGATGATTCCGTGCTTTGGAAGGCACGTTAAGCCGTTGGTCCCGGCTGCCATCTGGTAGTCGTTAAAGGAACCACGTCAGGGGCTGAGAGGCGGTTCTGAAGAACTCTGACACCAGGGTGTGCATGGTCGATTGACCGGTGTCACCTACACGAAATGATGATGATGAGTGTAGCTTTTGCTGAATAGAACAGTATGCGTTAACAATAGTGTTAAGGCATACTAATACACTACTGTTGACGCGTACTGATCCTTCTTCCTTGCTTTTTCCCTATTTGGGGTCGGCCCTGTATGTCAACTCTCTCCAAAGTTTCCTGTTACCAACCATATCGGCACTTGCTCCCCGTTCCTTCATATCATTCCTCACACATTCCCTCCACGACTTTCTCGGCCTTCCCTTTCCTTTTTGTCCTGGCACATTTAAGTGCAGCATCCTTTTAGCCAAGTGATCGGCAAAAATAGACTGTTGACGCGTACTGATATACTCAGCAAATATAGACCACACGACTATAATTTAACTTTTTAAATCATTATTTTTGATCCGCCTATCACAGTCTACAAGCGGTTGTAGCATCATAGAAAAGACTTCAACGACTACTCTCTACGATGACTATCTTCAGTAGATAGAATGGAAATTAATAAAAGAACGCAGTGCATGTATTTAAACATGATTTTATTTGACTTCAATCCAATATTATTACTGAATTTTACATTTGAGTAAAAAAGACCTGATTATGATGATACCATGTCTCACATTGGGGCATTACTACGTTTTTTGAAGTCGGTCTGCCAGGCTGAGTATGCGACTTTCGCCAACCAGCCGTGAGCGGGTCGACTCGCGGTAATATTGTTAACTTCGCCTCTAGTAGCGCGCTAGCGACAATTTGTGCTTTGTGAAACCGAACCTCACAGATGCGTGTAGCTGAACACGTTCCTAAGTGAGAACCACAAAAAGAGGTGTTCGCAGCGTGAATCGGCGTGACGACCCGGGTGGCATCGATGTGACCCGTCAAACGGTCGAGAGAGACATTCGCGGCTGGTACACGCCGACCATTAATATACGCATCGGTTCGCTGCGGGACTCCGCGCGCCCTTAAATAACATATTAGTCCAAAGTAGTGTTGGGAAAAGACAAGACTGGAGAGTTTTGAGTCTTTGTTTCTTTCAATCTGTGTTTTATATAATTTGTAATAATAATTTCAATTTTGCGACAAGCTTCTCCTGCTTTCGAAATTAATGGACAGGAACGTAATTTTACTTTCAATCATAAGAAAATTTCAGTTACCACACGAGCGCTAGTCAGTGTATGGATTTCCCACCCATGATGTGCGGAAGTGAGAAAGAGTTGTATGATACCAACTCAATTTTCTGATGTATACATATAAGGTAGTGTTTGGCAATTATGTTCTTGAGTAAGTATGTATAATATGAATGCACTCTTCTTTGCTGGAAGTAAGTATCTATCAAATCTCTTACTTCCGGGAAAATAACCGGGAGGAGCTACGATTACGGCCAAAAATGTGTACTTTAAAATTGATTAGTGTTTTAAGCAGTTAAGATTAATTTCTGTCTCAGATTCAGGAAGCATTTGCCAAATAGTACGATTTAATATTAGCCATTTTTGTCCCAAATGCATATTTAATTATATAATATTTATATGTAATGGTTGTGTTTAAGTTAAACATATAACACAGTCATGAAAAGCCTTTCTTTTGAACGAGCTTTGGCGCAATATGAATCAAAAGACCGAATGAAAATAAATTTGAACCCGTATTTTGAGCTGGGTCTTTCCCATCTCTACTCAAAGCCGCCGGCGATTCCACCAATAAGTTTTTCGGTAAATCGGAACGTAACGAATCGGTGCCGATGACAGAGGGCGATTTATCGCCAGCACCCGACTCCTTAATCGGATTTGAGGACGCCGCCGTCAGATTATTGTTGTCAAGATGTATGTGCGCGGCAACTCATAAACAATGTTGATAAACTTTATATTTATGCTGAAAACGTGTGATGAACTGTACCTAGAAAACAATATATTTCCTGTTGTAACAATATGTACTGAGCTAAGTTTAAAACAGATAGACGTTTAGTCCGTATCAAAGACTATAAAAAGCCTATGGATCTGAGTATAATCAGAGAAGGCCATTGAGAAATGTAACATTGAAATAAAAATTCATGCAAACGTGTCGCGACACTAGCTCGCGCATACATTGGCACAGAAAATTCATACAATTTTTCATTTTTTGAAACTGATTCTTTTGAAAATGTTTGTACTTAGGTTCGGATGCCGCACACATGTAACGTAAAACGACACGACACCCGTACTCCACCCCCGGTAAATCGTGTTCCAAGATCCATGGGAGAATATAATAAATTACCCTTTGAATACCTATTCATTAAGTTTCTTCTTCCAAGGTTGCATGTTTTTTTTATTTTAACTCTTCTGAGTGAAAGCAAAACGTGTGCTTTTAGTCACCATATACTAACACCTCAAAGATGAAGTAAGAACATCCAAATATCTAACGTGCTTGTTTAGATATCGGTGCAAAAATACCCAGGTGGAAGTGAAGCTGTGAGAAATATGGCGTAATATTGTGAATAGATGTCAGAATAAGGAGTCTGTCTTGTGATATACTTTGCCAGATTTTTACTGGAAGATACAGCCGAATAGACAAACTAAACAAAGCTTACAAACATCAAAGACACCTCTCCAACCCGTCTGGCCAGCGTGGAGAGTGTAGATCAAATCTTCTGACTGCTCTGGGTAATACGTGACTCTAGTAGTACAGAGAGGGTCGTGCTCCTGCAGTGGAGACTGAAAAGAGGCCTGTTGATGATGTTTGATGAGACAAGCTAGACTACTAGAATTAAGACTTTAATAATAAAACAATCAATCAGCGTAGCCAAATACTGGTCAAAAGATGACTAATTAAAATGAATAAGAAGAAGAATATTAAAATCTTCAAACATATGTGGGTTGACATTAAAATATTTTAAATAAATTGGAAAGACAAATTACACACTTTGAGCAATCCCCACTATAAGTTGTGAACTTGTGTCGTGGGACTAACTCAACGATAGGTACTATATTATATATGATAGACTTCCAAGAATCAAATCAATCTAAAAAAATCATATTCTATCTTGGCATTATTATGACTAGTATAGACTTTTACAGTATTACAGGTCCTTAATAAATCCTCATTTGTTTTATAAGGTCGAGTAATGAAATGATCTAAATAGTTACCAGAGATATGCGCTGGGAAAGGCTACCGTGGCGAACAACTGTTAAAAAGAACAAAGTAGAGACGGGGCAAGACGGTGTTTGTTGAACAAACACCGATAGACGTTCGGTGCGGGTGTGTCGAGCTTTGTGCGCGATGACGAGCATTCTCCAGTGGTAGGGGTCCGCGGGGCGAACGAGCTTTGGAGCGATTTGAATCAAAAGTTTAAAGGGAATGCCGTGTGGTTCCCGGCAGAGAAGAATAGGACCACTCCAAATCTTCCCGTGGATGTCGTAAAAGGCGACTTAGGAAACTAAAGCTAAACAAACCTTATAAACAACAAAGAGACCTCTCCAATCCGTCTGGCCAGCGTGGAGAGTGTAGGCCGAATCCTCTTACTGCTTTGGCAGTACAGAGAGGGTCGTGCTCTTGCATTGGAGACTAATAAAGACCTGATGATGATGATGTAAATGAACGAAATCTTAACGCTGACCCATCAAAATTAAGGTAATTTTAATATGAATGAAACATTACATTTTTAAATATGTCCTATTAATTTCTTTTGTTCTTAAATTGAATTATAAATAATATTTATTATTTCTATATATTTTTATGAAAATATTTTATTTTTATCAGAATTCTTGATGATAAATTAGAATGTTTGTAGATTACTAACTACTTGTATTTTTGAGTTACTACTAAATATTAATATACGAAATAAATAAAATCAGGCTGTTTGGTTTTTAATAAGTGACTAAAAATAGATCTTAATATTATATGACAAAAATAAAAAAAATGTAATTACAAAATTAATGAGTTAATACTACGTTTTACTTGTTTTATAAATTCTTTTAATTCAAAATTAAATCAAGCACTTACATTATTTTCTAACATTGCCCAGTATATGAATTTATAAATAAATACCGTTTATTTCAAATTTAAAGTTGTCTTTCAATAATTTAAATTCAAGGGTCTTCGAAATAATGTGACCTACTTTATAATAGACAATATTTTTGATGATCAGCTTTTTAGAAAATAATATTAATGTTTTACAATACGGAACCAATACTGTGCCCTAATTTCACACTTGCCGAGCTTTTTTTAATAAGCCCGTCTCCCAGCAGACGTGTTGATGCGCAGACGCATCTCACTAATCAATTGTCCTCTCAAAGGTCATTATAAAGAGGAAAGAAAAAACCCTGACAAGGCTTTGATTCGAAAAATATTTTACATTTGCCTCGCCGTCGATTCCGTCATTCAATTTTTATTCCGTTTACATTGTTCGAGTGAAATGAGTGAGATGAAGTGCCAGCGACTAGTTTTTATATGTGATACAATTTAAAGGTAATAATATTAATGATTTATAAAAACTGTAACTCCGACTAGCCGACTGCGCCCCTTACGGATAAGAACTGCATTAAAATCTGTTGAGTAGCTTAAAAGTCTAAATAAATAAATAAATATATTTTAGGTTAATGTTATTCGCGTGTGTTTATATATCTATGTAAGTGTATATCTTTGAATGGTAAGTATGTCTGTTCCATTGTTGCTCCCTGTGGCGTAAACGGCTAGAAGAAATTTGAAGTGTGAGGTGTCATCATTAGTATTTTTCTCCGGAGTGTCATAGGCTATGAAACGTCATCAAAATCAATATTGTACAGGTAAACGGTCAAAAAAGACAGACCGTTTTTTATTTTATGATATAATGCTATCATTATACATGGCGAAATTTTGATCGTTACGGACCATTAAAGGGGTGATTCAGCCTGTCAATATAAACAACTTTTCCTATGGGACAAATGCTGTAAACTCAAAAAAAGTTTCGACATTCCTATACAAATTGCCCGGGCGGCTGAACACTTTTGTATGAAAATGTCGAAATAAAATTTGAGATTCCAGCATTGGTCCCATAGGAAAAATGGTTTATATCGACGGGCTGAATCACCCCTTTAAGGGTCCAGAACGATCAAAATTTCGCCATGTATAGGAGATTTAAACATACAGAAGGAGGCACATTCTTCAAAATCTATATTTCTGATGCAAGTTACCCATTGATTGTGGCAAGAATAGCTCCCTAGTATGTAACCGGTTAAAGGGATCCCATAAAAAAATATATGAATGAAATGACATTTTTTTGATGTGTGATAATTGATTGACGATGAAACATGTAGATATATGTACTACGTAACAGGGACTTATATCGATACCACAAGAAGTATCGATACCTTGTTATACATATCTAAGTAGTTAAATAAATTAGTATTCTGTATCAATACTTTGAACTATCACTTTAATTTAATACCAATATATTCGACAACAAATAATATCAATATTTTTTCATCGATATCCTTAAAAGTATAAAAATATTAGTTCACCTATAAATAAAATAATACATATTTTATGCATAAAGTAAATGCAAAAATACTAATACCTACAATATCGATATTTTTATTAATATCTCGTTAGTATCGATACAATCAAAGTATTGATATTTCTGTCCCTGCTACGTACTAGCTCCGGTACGGAGGCCGTGTTGCTCGAAGGTACTAGCGATGAAGTGACATTGGTGTTCTTAATTTGATAAAAGGTTATTTTATACAACAGTCTTATAAAGAAACTATTTTTTCTTAGTTTATGTAGGCATTTGTCAGTATTTTTATTCCACCATATTCTAAAAGCATAAAGATTATCGAATATAATATTTTTGTTTTAGAATGTACTAGTTTCTTAGGAATAAAGATTTTTATATTAGGTTTGGATAATTTTCCATCTATTCTCATTAGTACCTGTTAGTTAATCGGTAGCTTAAGTTTATGGCATTTAGTAAACTAATATTAAAAGTATACATGTTTTGTGATGAATAGAGAAATTTAAAATAAATAGAGGTTTAAGAGGTTAAATTAGTTGAATTATCTTAATTAGTACCATGTAATGTATGGCAATAAATGGCTTTTTTATTATTTATATATATTTTTAATTTCTAGTTTATTTATTCTTAAATATATTTTTGTTTCATTAAGATTAATTTAGTATTGCATTTGTTCGGATTACTATTTATCTGTACAGTCGCAAAGTAAAAGTAAAGTCAAGTAAAGTTTAAATATACAATTCGAAAAAAAAATTTAAATAACTAAAGTTGTATTATTTTTTTAAATAGCTTTTTTACGTAGGGTAAAACTCATTTAGATGAGATATTATTTTGTTGTTATCTTGATTTGAGAGAGACTTGCTAGCCTGACTTGTGCATCGTGAACACAACCAATTTCCATAGGTATTGGCATTTGATCAGGATGCATAAAGAATTTTAATTAATTTGCGGCCCACCGGTTGGCTTCGACTTAAACATTTGTAATCGTTTTATTGGTCTAAACTTGGTCCGGATATTGTTTAGTTTTATATAAAAACATTGTATCGCAAAAACATTACCAGATGACTCAAGTCACTAAAGTTAAAATATATATATTCTGCTTACATAATTTATTTAATATATGTTTCATAGTCACATATAATAAAAAACACAAGTCAAAATTAAAATACATTGATGTCAAGATAAAAATTAAAAACTGTCACTGTAAAAATTGCCCTTATCGCCTCTGGTGCGAAGGTGCCCTAAACGCTAGCAGCATTGCCTCGCTGGATAGCTATGGCCATCCTTCCATCCATCCCAACAGGAACGAGCCAGAGCGAGAGCGTCCTGTCTCTTCCGCTATGTTGTGGCCTTTCTCCTTAACTACACGCTTAGCGTCTAACCCCCAGCTGCCCATGTCTCTCTGTTAGGGGCACGCAACAGTATAGTGGCTTCAAAAGTTAAAATAATAAACTACTATATGGATAACTTTGCTTCAGACACTACTTTGAGAGTGTGTTATATAAGATTTCATCTGTATTGTCTTCAAGTGTTGCGGCGCGTACAAAGGCTAATCGTTTTGACAAAGCATTGCGCAAACGTTACGCTAATAATTAATAACAATAGAAACATATTCGAGAGATCCTATCGCACGAACGGTCAAACAAAAACAATTGGACGAGTTTACCACGCGGTTTCGGACAAAAGAAGGAATGAGTTGCTTAAGTATAATTATTTCCATAAGGAGAGATGCTTCCATGCTGGCGGAGAAATGATGAAACATAGAATATTTATAGTAGCTGTGATTCTTTCTGCATATAATGTAAAAGCCGGTCGAGGGATAGGGTGAATATCTAAGAAGTCACGTCAATAGGCTATGCGACGACTCGACACTATTTTGATTTTTCTACGTTTATGTCCGCTAATACTTTTCTTGAATTCGGGGCTTTGACAACATACATACATACATAGTATCACGTCTTTTTCCCTTGCGGGGTAGACAGAGCCCAGGTCTATCAGACCTAAAGCCACGTTTAGCATGTTGATGGGCGTTAGGTGAAAAATGGAATCAAAATAGTGATGGGTTGCTAGCCGCGTCGCCTATTAACATAATTCCTAACATTTTTGCCCATTCCCTCGATCGTCTTTTACGATCTGCGCGGGAAGAGAAGCAGTTGGTACATTCTACGTTTTTTCTTTTCTCCCAGATTAGCGTGGACGAGCTTTGACAAAACAAAAATAAAGAAAGAAGTAAGCAAGAGCTTTACCAAGAATTAAGTATGCTTTGCTTGTACTCACTTATATTCTCAATAAGTTTGTAAATGTGGGCATGTAAACCATGCCAAAGTACACTTACATAAATATATACATAAAATATACCTACATATCAATCACGTCTTTATTCCTTGCGGGATGAACAGGGCAATAAGTTTTAGAGACCATCTTAAAGTGTGTAGATGAAGAGGGATGGGGGTTGCTAGTAGCATTATCATCTTTAACATGGTTCCTCAATTATTTACTCATAACCAAAACCCACTCAACAGCTGTAATTACTGATGTGCGGCGAACGACACGGTTAGTGGTTGCACAAAGTAGCGAGGATATAAAACGGTATCTCGAGTTTTACGCTTGTATTCTGGCTTGTTACCTGAGAAATCATCTCAAAAGGCGATACAGCTAGCCACTCATCACGATTTTGATTCCGTTTTCCACCTATTATCCCCCAACGTGTTACACGTGGCCTTTAAATTTTATAGACATATTATGGGTTCTGTCTACCCCGCAAGGGAATAAGACGATGAGGTATGTATTTTACTCTATATTAAAAACCAATGAGAAAAAGAGTCAAACATACAATACCTACATTTTGACTTTTTAGGAAGTTACTTAGCACTTCAGAGCTCCATAGGCTTTTCGTTTGCCCATGGGAAGCAAAGAGGATGTGACGTTTTTTTTTCTTGTTGTTCAAAGTTAGAGCTCGAGACCCTTATCCGGCTGATACACTGATACAAATAACATAAAGTGACCGGAAAATTAATTCAAACCATTATTGTCCACATTGGTGAAGTTGTTTTATTTAAAAAAATCTCTATTCGCCCACGATTACAGAGAAAGGAATGTCTCGACTCTCGCGCAGGCTACATTGAAATCCCTTACTCTGTGCTCACGATTTACGAATCATACGATCTCTAGTTTATTACTACAGACCACCAGAGACTAGTGTAAAAAAAATTGCCCTTTGAAATTGTAAGGGCGTATCCTAGCAATATTTTTTCAATATATTTTCCATACAAAGATTTTCCTCTATTTTCTCGCTAAAAACTGCTTCTAGTGGCACAATTCTTTTTTTCACAAAATCTAGTACTAAAATAGGTGTCTATATATCTATCAATCTGGGACGTCTACATATCTATCAATCTGGGACGTCTACTGCTGGACATAGGCTTCCCCCATAAATCGCCACAAGGAATTTTTGGGAATGGAGATTTTTCTGCAGAAAAATCTCCATTCCCAAAAATTCCTTTTCAAAATTTGCCGAAAATTTCTAATAATACTTAAGAATTTCTCTATATTTCTCGCACATGGGAGAAAGAAAAATAAATTCTAGGGAAAAGATGCCAACGTGTACCCTTTTTTCTTGAGAACGGCATATCATTAGCTGTGATTGAATAATTTTTGTACTACTTAGATAATAATATCTAAGTATACTAAGTATCATATAAAAAGCAATCCTGACTGACTCACTAACTTATATATCTTATATATCTTATTACCACTAACTTATATAGGTACCTTTGATCAACGCATAGCCGAAACTACTGTAGATACCTAGAAGCTTGAAATATGGTACAGGGGTATTATTCATGTTGTAAGTGAGCACTAAGAAAGGATTTATAAAACTTCAACCCTTAGAGAGAGAAAAAGCCCCCTTTTTCACCCCAATAGGAGTATGTGTAGTTTTACACGTACGAAGTTGCGGGAAAATGAGCTAGTCTTGTAAACACGACATTAAAATTATGATTGACGAAAATTATTATACATAAGTTACATACATTGTTCTCCATAGGTTTGTTTGTAAGATACCTATTTTTTTACAGATGTTACAAATGTTAAAATTAGGCAAGAAAGGCAACAAGGTGTGAGTTGGAACTTTGTATTGTTTGAGCCCACATAAAAACTGCCCCCAATATTTGACCATTTGTCTCTACGTTGAGCGTGGGCAGTTATGAGGTCATAAATTACTCTATTGAACACGTCACAATACGAATTTGACTTCACTGTCAATACTGGTAAAAAAGTTAAGGCGATCGCGCGCCAGAAATCAGCCCGCGGTCAAATATAATTTATTGAGATGGATTGCAAACAAAACTAACTATAAAGGTATAGGCGGCATTGTTTCTTGTTGTAGTCTAGGGTCGTGGTGTATGATATTCATGTTCATATGTGAAGTTGCTTTAGACTGCAGCTTCGATTTTGGAAAATCCTTTATTATTTTGATACATTTTTTATGTTATTTAAAATTTTTATATTGGTTTTTTCAAATTATGATACAGAGATATTTTTAACGCGACTAAGTCTTTTCGATTTATATCCACTGGATTCTGACGAATAATATTATAAATGACATTGTAAAATTTAATGAAAATCCACCTACGTAACCTTCAATCCATCCACCCACCGGTTTACGCGTGAAAAAATAAAACAAATAATATCCTCAAAAAAGGGATTAAAACATTTACAGGTAAACACTCCTCCTTTGCGACTTCAGCTGTGGTGCTCTAGAGCCCGGGGTTAGCTATTATGACAATTAATTTTTGCTGTGATAGGATTTAGCAAAAGTTTTTAATGCACCTGCCTGCCTAGGCATGTCTAAATGTTTTTAAGACATGCCTAGCTAAGGCATGTCTTAAAAACATTTAGACCAAACATATTATTTTTTTAATTGAACTGTCTCTTAAAAGATGTTACCGTAAGATCTTGGACTAGAGGTAGCTTGCCCGAGGAGATACAGTAAAGCCATCAGGATCGGGTGTTCGGACAGTGACAGATGGCGGGGTTCGCGCCGTGAACATTTAGCACCTCTGTTTGAGAACCAAAGACATTAATTAAAACAGAAGCGCAGATCACATGGTGTACACTGCGTATCAGGGCATACACTGTACGTGGCTAAAATTATTCAATGCGAATTAGAAAAATCAGAGAAATTATTGTATATTCTTTGTTATTAATTACATATGCCTATACAAGCTTATATTATTATTAAACCTGCTTTTTTAAAGATGAGACTGTAAGATCTTGCACTAGAAGGAGCTGGCCCAAGGAGGTACAGTAAAGTTTAATGATGATAATACATACATACAATAACGTCTTTTTCCTTTGCAGGGTATACTGAGCCCCGATCTATAATAATAATATTTTTATTTATTGCCTCATTTTACAATTCATACAATACAAAACAAAGTAATAGTTCACAGCAATCCTGGCCCCATTCTGCGAAAGGGGCTATCATTCCGCAACCCACCATCGAACTAGGAATAAAACTAAAAAAGTTATCAGTAATTCAGGACCTGGTTTTGGACAGTGACAGATGGCGGGGCTGAGCCGTGAACAGTTAGCACCTCTGTTTGAGAACCAGAGACATCAATTAAAAAGGAACAGAAGTGCAGATCACATTGGGGAGCAATGCACAGCAGGGATGCTGTGCGTCGCACAAATTATTTAATGCAATTATGAGAAGAACAAGATGTTTTAATGAAACATAAAAATAACATCTGCCTAAAAGCCTAATAATTTTTAAATAGCCTATGTGACTCAGAAAAGTAAGAATTCTGCCTTTACCTCATACGACCTAGTTTTTTGAAAGAAACCTACATAATACATGAACTCTGAAGGTATGAAGTCTTGTAAAAATATTCTATATATATTACTATAAGAATATTTATTTGCAAATTTTTTTCGCAGATTTTAATTTTGCTGTCGCAAATTTCCCCAGCAGAGAATTGGTAACGACAGTAAGATCTTTCATTTACTATTTTCACACCTAAAATCCTTCTCTTAAGAGCGTATCCTAGCATTATTTTTTCAGTATAGTTTCCATTCAAATGTATTTTTCTATTTTCTCGCTGAAAATTGCTTCTAGAGGCACAATTCTTTTTTTATAAAATCTAGTACTAAAATAGGTATGCCCCTATTTTTAATTTTTTCTAAAAGACTGTTTTTCTAAAAAATAATATTTCTTTTTATCTGTTTTTAGAAAAAAACAAAACATAGGAACATACCTATTTTAGTAATAGATTTAATGAAAAAATAATTATGCCTCTAGACGTAGTTTTCAATGAGAAAATAGAGAAATACAGTTGTATGGAAAACATACTGGAGGATGGATAGCCTCTTAAGAGGGCTCTGAACGCACAATTATATGTTCGTATCTGTGCCTCTCAAAACTTATAAACAAATATTGAGTGGCTTATAAATCTTAAACTAAGCTGTGTAGAGACGTACGTAGATTTTAACGAGGTTAATTGATTGGGTTACTATCGGATGATTGAAAACGCAAGTAGTCAACGTCAGCAACTCTTCTAATACGCAACGGAAATCTCGTAAGAAGCAACTCGTCTATGTTGCAAGTAGTCTGAAATTAAATGCTTAATTTTACACCAAAATTATCAAATATTGCCATAATTCCCTTTTTCCGCTTATATAGAGATACGCGCGATCAAGTCCCTCCTAACGTGACTGAGTATATATACTTATTGTACACAGCACACCTCTCGCGAACAATACTCCTCGAATGATTAATTCATCCTCGGTCATCGCGTGCTCTATGCCCTAACGCGCCATAGACTAGGAATTCATCCCTATTAATATTCCGTCATACAGACAGACATTTGATATTAATAGTGCTCTCGATGCATAGTCGGCTCCATTTAGATATTTGATTCGGCGTTTTTGATGTTGACAAAAAACTTGTTTCGATTGGAGTTTAAACATCTTTTTAAATTTCCTGGTGGTATTCAATGAACGATTAGTAATCCTTCAATATACCTGTTTTCGGGAGGGCGATTTTTTTAAAAATTAAGAACAATAATGACGTTATTTTCTTTAGGTATTCTTTAGGTAGGTTTGACGAGCTCCGTGGCGCCGTCAACACGCCGGCCTGCGACACGGATGGTCCCGGGTTCGATCCCCGGTCAGGTCAAGATGGAAAATGATCTTTTTCAGATTGGCCTGGGTCTTGGATGTTTATCTATATATGTATTTGTTATAAAATATAGTATCGTTGAGTTAGTATCCCATAACACAAGTCTCGAACTTACTTTGGGGCTAGCTCAATCTGTGTGATTTGTCCGTATATATTTATATTTTAGGTAATTTTTTTTACGTGACAGTCGTTACTTTTAATTGATTTACTTGACTATCATTTAGATTTTATATCGCGCGTACGGCATACTGCACGCGGATTACTTACTGTTATTATGATGTGTTTGCTGCTGGGCAATCTCGTGTTTAGAAAATATATTTCATATCAATTTAATTAACAGATTCTGTATAAAATGTTTCATGAAGAAAGCCTTTACTATCAAAGACGTCATCTCTAAGTATTACTTTACCTTTTAGTTACACGGTGTATTACTGTAGGACCTTTCGATATAGAAGATCAAGAGATTATTTCATAAAAAATGCAATATAAATGGCCAGTATATTAAGTTCAACAATGACTGTCGAATGATTAACGGCGCGGTTATAACTTACACCTACTACATTCATATACCTTTTATAACCGACATATGAATATGTACTTCAAGGTTAAGGTCAGTAAAGACAGACAATTTTTACTGTTAAACCCTTTGACTATACAGCGTGTACTTTACATTGTCACTCGACATTCCCTTTAAGGACTCAAACCGTTAATACGAACAACTTTTCTGATAGAAACAATGCTGGGTACTATAGATTAACTAGCTGTTACACGCGGCCTCGCCTGCGTAATATATAGCCTTTGTCCTTCTCGGTACCCTAACCTATGTGTATGCAAAATTTCATGATGATCGGTTCAGTAGATACGGTGTGAAAGCGTAACAAACAAACAAACTAACTTTTGCATTTATAATATTAGTTGGGATTTTTTACACTTATGTATGAAAATGTCGAAACATCGTCGTGTACATCGTGGTTCAACTGTATTGAGCCATTGCTTGTGTACGTGCCAGCTTTGTGTTAGCACATGTGTCTTGTCAAATTAAATATTTTAAAAAAATCTAAGTTATCTACTTCGGTCATATAATGTTTTTATTTATGATCGAAGGAATTTATTTCAAAATCTAAGAGTTGGATAAAAATTTTTTGTATGCTTATAGGCTATAAGACTTAAAATAATCTAAGGTTAGACCTAATAAAGATCGAAATCACGCATAAAAAAATGTCCCTTGCCTTATGAAAGGAGGATCCTCCTTAAAACACATAGGTTTAGTTATATCTGGGAATTTAGAAAACAAGTCGAAGTATATATTGTTATTATCTATAGTGCTCAATGATTGCCCACTCCACATAATAACCGATCCTATCACATTACAATTAGTGATCTGATCCACCAATCTTTTCCATTTCTGTCAACAAAGTCTTTTCTCTCTGCTTTTATCAAAGGGCTTTCTTACCTTATACCCATAGATATCAGAATATCTTATACCTCACCTGAGCTAGGTTGAAATATCTGTTAAAACCAAAGATATGTCGATTCAATGTCATTTTCAAGTAAAATATAGTCATCGATAGTAAAGACAGTAATAGAAAGAGACTTCAGGACGGTTTCGGAAGCTTTAAGATGCTTTTGAGTATTTGTGCGAAAGATGCAGAAAGTAAGGTATTAACGGGATAACTAACAAATATTGAAAAACAATTGAATGTGGCAAACATATAATTTTTAGCTTGACTTGACTAAAACCACAAAAAAAGTTAACATCGGGAAAACAAAGGAGCTAACTTTTTTCAAATCTGTCTAAAGGCGGGGCAAGCTCTTTAATAATGTGTAGGTATAGTGCCATATACTTCTATTCATATTTGCATAACGCACTTTGAATTTTTTGTTTATAATACAGAACAACAAATAAAGACGCAGAAAACGAGCTAAAAATAGTACAAATAACAAGTATTGAAAAACAAATGAATGTGGCAAACATAAAAAGCTACCAGAAAAGTAGACTTCGGGGAAACAACTGAGCTCTGAACTCATTTTTCAAGTCTGTCTAAAGGCGGGGCAAGCTCTTTAATAACGTGTATAGAGCCTTAAACTTTGATTCATATTTGCCTTAATGTCGTTAGTGCGGCGGGCAGCGGTGTAATCCCGGGATAAGTGGTCATTTCGTGGGGATTACGTGCTCTACCTGTAATTTATCAATTTTGTCGCAGCCGCGGATATGGGCTATTGTAAGGCCGCTTTGTGACCTTAGAATTATTACCACGCAGCGCCTCGATACCCGCACAAAAAAAGATAGGAGCAGAAATAACGCCTGACATTTTCAGATAAATAAATGATATGGAAGATATCTAATATGTTTGTTATTTGTACATTGTGTCTAATATGTTTGTTATTAGTACATTATGATTCAAGTGAGTTAAATTGATCATTTCAATACGAGTTTTTAGCGCCAAGCAAGCAAAACAAGTGAGGCGAATATAACTATAAGTGTTGTTATGATCATTATAACGGACGATAAATAATATGATGTTTTTCAACACTAATATTATGTATATGTATAGGTATGATCTGTCTCTTACTTCAAGCATAGGTATGGCGTTTCACAACACACACTACGAAACACAAAAGGTTTTAAAAACCATGCGCCAGTCAGTGTGTAAGTTAACTATCAGATTCGACACCTCAGAATGAATTCAATTTGACTGAGAAGTAGCATCTTACCCAGATTTTTTGCTATTATAGATTCGTCAACAACTTTTCAGTTTTAGTGAGTTTTTTTAAATACGTTGTTAATATAATAAAACGCAATAAAATAATACAAATATTATTATTTCTATTGCGTCTGGGCCCTGGGCAAGGGACTAGACAACGTTAATAATAATAAGTGAATGGGTTTAACATCTCTAACAACGGTATTTTGCGTCGGTCTCCTGCAGATGTAAAGTTAAAACTAGTTGCTTGAAATAAATGCACTTCAATTTATAACATTGTATGTATATTTATGGGAGCATGTGTATTGCTATAGCAGCTCTTAGCTGCTAAGAGCGATCGCACTAAAACCGACTAGAAACCGGACGAAACAGGATATTATGTCGAAACCTCAACCTTATACAAATTTTAGACTGTCATTCCAACGCGATTGTCTGATGTACAAGTGTTTGGAAACTATGAGATATTTATGAATGCACTTCATATATCACTATCACCATCATCAGGTCTTTTATAGTCCCCACTGCAAGAGCACTACCCTCTCTGTACTACCAGAGCCTTGTATTAGCCAGAGCAGTCAGAGGATATGGCCAACACTCTCCACGGAGGGGAGACAAGTTGGAAAGGTCCCTTTAATTTTTAAACCTTTTTTAACTTTTGTTTCCTATCTCACCTTCTATGACATCGACGGGAACACTTGTTCTATTTAAGTCTGCCGGGAACCACACGATGGTCGCACTTCTTTATTAAACATAAATACCTATCCAATTTCTTCCATTCGGATAGTAAGCGTATAAAAGTTAAAGCAGTTAGAACATTTCTTTTTGATATTTCTTTAAAGAAATAGTAACGAACGTGCAGGCTACCTGATGGTATGTGATCACCGCCACCCATGGAAAATTTTATCACCAGCCCTCGTAGCATGGCACGCGCGACAACGTTTATCGACTATCGCCATATCATTTTCCGTAATATGTGGATAGCTTATCGCGCGATATAAACAGCGTCGCGGGAGCCATGCTACTTACGGGTACGATGATGTCTGATCAGTTGCAGATTTGCACCGAGCCTAGGGCGGCCAGATTTAGAGGCGGTTAATCGTCAAAAAAAATTTCATTTTCTTTTTTTTTTTACATAATACGCGGATACTTATTGAAAAACCCAAAATGACGGCGGGTTGATGGGATGCCACAAACGCACTAGTTTCTTAATATTTTGAGCAATCGTCTAGTAAAAAGATGAGCGCGTTGACGTGACTGCTTGATTTAACAGACAAAATTCTGAAAAAATCGAATTTGGTGTCGTGTCAGGCTGGCGCGTTTACCACTACGCCAGAAAATCTTTGCGCTTTTGCTACCAGTATTGGCCACTTACACCCTAAAGTTAGCGCCGATGTTAAACTTGTCTCGCATCGTGTTAAAATTAAAACGATAAATCAAAATGATTAAAAATAGCGAACCACGTATTAAATTACCATAATAATGGAATAACATAAAAATTTAATAATACATAATTCATCACCTTTCACTATTAGGTCATAAATTATTAAAAACAAAGATATAAACGTTTTTATCTACAATATACCTCAAAACAGTAAAACTTAAGATAATTTAACATATACTCTTGATTAAAATAATTAGCGTTTCTTTACATTTAATATATAATCATTTTGATCATAAAAGATAAGTAAAGAAGCAAGAGAGAGAGAGAGAGAGGAGCAGTCAGAGGATTCCTCTGATAAATAGAATATGATTAACAAAATTAATGAGTATCTTCTATTTCGATATTTTTTAGAATTCTTATTATAAGATATTTTATTTATTGTCGGTCACTATAAAATATAAGGTTTTAACTGAATGAAGTTTTAAGTGTTATTCTATCCAAACTAACTTCATCATCATCAGGTCTTTCTAGTCTCCACTGCAGGAGCACGACCCTCTCTGTACTACCAGAGCCATATACTAGCCTCAGCAGTCAGAGGATTTGGCCTACACTCTCCACGCTGGCCAAACGGGTTGGAGAGGTCTCTTTGATGTTAATAAGCCAAACTAACTTAAAAATTAATTAATTCTTATTTGAGTTCTGATAAGTTCTAAAGATTTCGTTCTCTTTGATCATATTTTACCAAACATAAAGCAAGTCTATTATACCATCGTCATATTAGTAAAGTTATTAACCGAATCTAAACAAAAACACCTATGGAATCACAAAAACTCTGTCTATATTAATATTATCTCTGGCTATTTAAAGCAATCCTTTGGTCATTTAGGGTTCCGTACCGTAAAGATAAAATTAAGAAACCCGTATACAATCACTTCGGTGAGTCTCTGTATTGTAAGGAGTCGAAGATTACTTTCCATTGATTCGCCCCGAATATTCAAAGTAACATTCACGAATGACATTCTTTAATCTCAGGCCGTTTTAAGCTTGCTAGGTAATCTAGACAGTGATAGAACGATACTCAAGAGCGTTTTAGTTAAGATACTTCTAAGATGCCTTGAATATTTGGGCGTTAAAATCATGAAAGCAATAACTGTTGCACAAGTAAACAAAAGAGCCCGGAATCTGAAACATTGTTGTTCCACAAAAATGTAGAAGGATCACCGCTTAATTCTTACTGGGTAGACAGAGTCAAGGGTCATAAGATGCTGGCTGGAAACTCAGTTTTTTGACAGTTGACACAAATTGACCGCACGATAAAATATTTTGGAATGTCAAAAAAATTGCGTTATCAGCATTGGCTCTTATTAATAATGCAATAAGGTTGCACTTTGTCCGCGCAATACCTCATGTTACCTGGCGTACATACGCAGACTAAATCCAACCTTATGTAGGTACTAATAACCGTACCGCGGACTTTTTGCCCGCCACTGTCCCTCGTCTGAATTGCGCCTTATAGTTGTAGTAATAGTGGTTCAAATCAACGGGCTGAATCACTCCTTCCAAGCGTCCAATTATGTCCAATACGATCTATATTTCACCAGGTATAGGCCCATTTAGCAAGATAGGTTCTGTCACTTTTTTCCACATATGTATTCCTTATTTTATAAGAATATTGTAAGTACAGTAACCATTTGTTTTTTTTATTTGCTTTCTGAGTCATGGCAATGAAGTTTGTCCCGACAATCTTATTTTCTTGCAGAACCTTTGCACGCGAGACAAACTCACACTTAGCCGTTTTTATGATATTTTTTCGTGACAGCGGTGCCATTAATAACATTGGAGATACATCTTATTGTATGGTACTTATGGAGCTCCGACTTATCCATTTATTGAGCAAATTTAATCTTTAATCTTGACGTAATGTGTATTCAAAGTTGTAACCTTGAGTTCGTCAATGTTTTTACGTTTATATCTAGTAAATAAGTATAAGTTCTATTATTTGTAGCTGTATTATTGAATTGCCATGTAGTTGCCATATAGAGGAGATACGGAATGGATTTTTTTAAATTTGACGAAATTAGTTTTTCAAGTTTATGTATCCACTAGCTTTCGCCCGCAGCTTCGCTCGCGTTAATGTCGATCCCTCGGGAACAGTATTTTTCTCCGGAATGAAAAGTAGCCTATGCCCTTTTCCATACTCTAGACAACGTGTATGCACAATTTCATGATGAGTTGTTTAGTAGATAGGGCATTATATAATATTATTAGTTGGAGTTGGAATGGGATATATAAATTAAATAAATATATGTTTAAAAACGGAAAAGAATACCTAAGATTATTAAATTGACCTGTAGTTAATAACCTGAAAATATCAACTGTAGTTTGTCTGTAAGAATATTTTTCTACCTTCTTACCTTAATGCGGGAGTAGGTATTTGAGGATCTTTTTTTAAGAAACTTACTCTTTTCCCCTCTTTATTATTAGTAGTAACCGCAATCTTCACGTGCTACTATCAACCTACTTACCTAGGTGAAACTTTAATAAAATCTCATTAAAGTCAGCTTAAAAGTTCAGACAAGTCCATAAAAAAATGCGGCCTTTATTTCTACGTCCCATCTTGGGCTACTCCGTGATTAAAAAGACTTAATAATATATATGTACGTATAAAATAGGATAGGAATGTAGGTCGACGGTTTTGGACACTGGTGCGTGTGAAACGCAAACGACACGACACCGGTGACATCTATATTACAACTGCTTCATTCAAAAGGCACCAACAGCACCGCCTCATCAATCAAAATCCGACTTTAGCGTCAAAAATATACGTTCTAAATTAGTAAAACAGCCGCCAATGTGTGTTCAGTTTGTTTGATATGCGCGAGAGTCACTTGTGTCAATTCTTTCAGTTCGTTCAGCGCAGGAATTAAAATAATGAATGATACAGAGGTATAGCATACTGAAAACGCGTTTCGCTTGTATTTTAAAACTTCCTCTTTAAATGAGTAATCACATATGTAATCGGATATCCTCAACAATGGGATATACTCCATGCTACATTCACGTTTTGTTGTTATGTAAAGTTAAACTGAAACCTACCCTGAAGTATGCTATAAACTTTCCCTATAAGACCTTTGCTGTATATATTTTTTGCAGTCGATATAACAAATTGATCAATTGATTTTGCTCTACATTTAAAGGCATCTGAATATTGCGTGATCTTACTTATAATGTACCTAAAATTCTGTAAAATACATCAATAAGTTCTATGCTTGGAAAACTTGATTTCAGAGAAGACAAATGAGACGTTCCTTAAATTTAGTAATACCGCAAAATAAAAAAAATATTTATCAAATGTGCAGGTATCTCTAATAAAAATAAGTAATAATTCAAGTGTGACGTAGAATAAGCGCATGATCTATTTGTTTGTGTGCGCATATCAGCTATAATTCTTAACCTGGCAAAGTTTTAATATTAGAAACAGGGGGTCCCTAATAAAAACAATGTCAAGAAAAACCAGGAAATAATTCGACTTCACCTAAAATTTGAACTAATCTAATATATAATATTTCTTTTGTTTTTATCATTTCGCGATTCTCTCATATGAGGTGTCAGTTCCATATTTACTTTTTTTGTACCGGTGGTACACACTGTGTAGCGGCTTCGATCTTAATCAAATATGTCACTTTGTGTACGTTATTTAGAAAATTCGCTATTTCTATTCATCCACCGCTTGTTTTGTTTAACGAAGCGGCTTCTTTTGTCATTAGGTACGAAGCAAGGACAACGAACAATTTTATTTACTCAAAAACACCTGGCTTGTGGTACCTTGAAAAGTTTACGTCTAGCTAGTAATTTATCATTTTATTAAAAAGCTATGTAACTTTTTCACGTGTGGAAAAATCTCTTCAGACTCACCTGTACCACTGTCTATACACCTCTGATGGTACGATGGGTCTTTTATACTTAAAGCTATCATTAAATAAAATAAATAAATAAATAAATATATACGGACAAATCACACAGATTGAGCTAGCCCCAAAGTAAGTTCTTATGAAAGACTTGTATTATGGGATACTAACTCAACGATACTCAAATACATATATAGATAAACATCCAAGACTCAGTCAATCTGAAAAAGATCGTTTTCCATCTTGACCTGACCGGGGATCGAACCCGGGACCATCCGTGTCGCAGGCAGGCGTGATGACCGCTGCGCCACGGAGCTCGTCATCATTGACTAATAGTGATTTGATGTTGATATTTACAAGGTGTAAATTTAATCTCAACATACCCTTTAAAGGGCCACTCAGCCCGATTATATTAAACTCGTCTCTAATAGGTGGGGGTTTTCTTATATGATAGCATTTTGGTTGCACTATACACGTTGTTATATATTTTTTGCAAAGATTTAAAGCCTAGCCTCCTTGAGTAGTCTACAACCGCCAAGATTAAAAAAAATTTACAAACGCACACAAATACCTATGAAAATTGCAAGTATTTGCCCATGAAAAATTGAACTCGGAACCTCTTGACTGGCGTATTAACCACTACGCCGAGAAGGCCGTCTGGCTTTTAATTTGGCAACAGCAGTGTGAATGATCAGGTGCGTGGGCGACCGCCGTGTCCCGCTGAGACCGACACTATTATGGCTGCATCGCACACGGCGGCGATGCTATCAGCCGATTGTGTGATTGTTCACGGGATTCACCCACAGTCCTCAATGGGATTCACCCACATACAAAATCTAAGCATGACGATTTGGCGTTGTATCAAATTTTCCCTGCATAACTCTTATTTTTTAACTTTAAGTTCATGCAAAAGCTGTAAATATACATGGCGAAATTTTGATGGTTCTGGACCCTTAAAGGGGTGATTCAGCCCGTCGATATGAACCATTTTTCCCATGGGACCAATGCTGGAAACTCAAATTTTATTTCGATATTTTCATACAAAAGTGTTCAGCCGCCCGGGCAATTTGTATAGGAATGTCGAATTTTTTTTCGAGTTTCCAGCATTTGTCCCATAGGAAAAGTTGTTTATATTGACAGGCTGAATCACCCCTTTAATGGTCCGGAACGATCAAAATTTCGCCATGTATATAAATTATACATCCATGTGTGTCTGCCTGACGTCAATAAAGACCATTACTGTCAAGATGCTATCAGTCCATTGTTTGATTGTTCTAGGGATTCACCTCATAACTGGAAGCAAGACTGAGCAACTCCTATTTCTCCTAAACCTTAAAATCATACGCCAGCTGTAAATATTTAAAGTAATTAAATACACCTATGTCTGTCTGTCAGACTTTATAAAAGACATACTTATGTATAAATAAAAAAATAAATATATGGGGACATATCACACAAATTGAGCCAGTAAGTTGTGAACTTGTATCGCAGGATACTAACTCAACGATACCATATTTTATAATTTAAACTTATATAGATAAACATCCAAGACCCAAGTCATACTCAAAAAGGTCGTTTTCCATCATGACCTGACCGGGGATCGAACCCGGGACCCCCGTGTCGCAGGCTGGCGTGTTGACCGCTGCGCCACGGAGCTGACGGACGGACCACGTTTTTGTTCTATTGTCGCCTCCTGTAGCCTAAACGACGACCGATTTAAGAGTATGAGGTATCATATTCATATACTATGTGATGTCAGTAAAGTGTCAAAAAATACGCCGACGATTTTATTTTTAAAATAATGTCTGGTTATAATTAACACGCTTATGTCTGTCTGTGTGATATCTATTACGAAGTTGCATCGCACGAGGCGTTAGCGATGTTATCGAGTCGATCGTTAATTGTATTCCCCAATAGGATTCACCCACATATTGTATAGATGTTGTATAAAAAAAACAATCATTTATTTCGGATAACAAAGATCCATATTCACCGTTAAAAATTACATTTTATATACGAAGAAAAAATAAATAATAATAATAAATGTCATTTAAATTTTTAAAATACAATAATGTAATAACATAAATACACATTGAAAGATAACATGATATTGAAAATTATTAAAATTTATACTTGTAATGTTATAAAAAAAAATATAAGTATAGAACAGCCGCTTTTGGGCCACAACTGATAAATATAAATATATGGACAAATCATAAAGATAGAGACGGCACCACAGTACGTTGTGAATTTGTGTCGTAGGATAACTAAAGCATACTTTATATTTTACTAGCCGTTACTGGCGGTACGCAGCTCTGCGTCATATATAGCCTATGTCCTTCTCAGTGTCGAGCTCCGTGGCGCAGCGGTCAACACGCCTGCCTGCGACACGGAGGTCCCGGGTTCGAAAAAGATCATTTTTCATCTTGACCTGACCGGATGTTTATCTATATATGTATTTGTTATAAAATATAGTATCGTTGAGTTAGTATCCCATAATACAAGTCTTACTAAGAACTTACTTTGGGGCTAGCTCAATCTGTGTGATTTGTCCGTATATATTTATTATTATATTTATTTATTAGTACCCTAACCTATGTGTGTGCAAAATTTCATGATGATCCGTTCAGTAGATACGGCGTAAAAGCGTAACAAACAAATAAATAAACAAAGTCACTTTCGCATTTATAATATTAGAGTTAGGATTAGGATAATAGATACTTTTATATATAAACATCCAAGACACAAGCCAATCTGAAACTGATAACTAGGCCGTTGATCAAACTCGGGTGCTCTCGAGTCGCAGGCTGAATTAACCACTGCGCTACGGAGGTCTGATGTAAGTGCTAACAGATTTATGACGTTCCTACCTATCTTATACAATACTGTACAGCCAACCGAACAATTTGTATCAAAATGACGAACTTGAGATTCACCACACTCTTCTTAAAAAACGTTGTCCAATTTAACATATACTTATACCCTTTAAGGATGTATGGTGAAGCATCCATGTACACGATAGATTAGCGCCCTTTTTAGGGTTCTTCCGTAGTAAACTAGGAACCCTTATAGTTTCGCCATGTCTGTCTGTCTGTCTGTCTGTCTGTCTGACCGTCCGCGGTTTTACTCAGAGACCATAAGTACTAGAAAGCTGTAATTTGGTATGAGTATGTATATTAATCATGGCAAAAAAGTCGTAGAAAAAAATCTTGAAAAAAATTTTTTTTTTTGGGAGCTCCCATACAAGTAAAGTGGGGGAGTCATTTTGTTTTCTCTATTTACCCATCTTGTGGGGTATCGTTAAAAAGGTCTTTGAAAAATATTGTGAGGTTGAGAACACCATTTTTCGATTTAGGAATCCGTTTCCGAAATATTTGGTTTTAAAGTGCAAATTTTTGTTAGAGGTACGTGTCCCCCCCCTCTATCTCCTAAACGGTTATATATAGATACGTGAAAAAAATTACAGCAGTAGTATATATACTGAAGTTGAAAGGAAAACTATCAGAGCTAAGTACTAAGTACAAATTAAAAAGTTATAGGCAACCAACTTATAAAATGTACTGGAAAATGTAAAATTTCATACAATCTTTATTGTTAGATGTTTTTGGTCGTTAAACTGTGAGGTGCGAGTGTAAACAGTGTGTACTCAAAGTTGTCATTCGCAACTACGGAACCCTATACTGCGCGTGGCCCGACACGCACTTGGCCGGTTTTTTTTGGAAGAGACAATAATTCCGATAATATTTTTCTTTCTTCCGCTGCATACTTCATAGCTCCATAGCTACAAGTCAAAACGAGTCTAAGGTGGATGGGCCAGTGTCCGAACAGTAAATAAAATAGAACACTGTAAAGTTCAGCTTATGGATTGTTCCGCATCTTGCCCTCGTCGCCCTACAAGTAGCAGTCGAATACATTAAGCTCAGTCAGGGCTGTCACTCTGGAGTTGTTCATCTAAAGGGCATTTTTTATAGTGTTCCGATGGATTCCATTGCTGATTTCATGTCATCATCATAATCATCAGGTCTTTGTTAGTCTCCACTGCAGAAACACGACGCACTGTATTCTTCCAGAGCCATATATTAGCTAGAGAAGTAAGAGGATTTTGCCACACTCTCCGCGCTGACCACACAAGTTGGGGAGGTTTTGGATGAGGATGTAATTAGGAACATTTTGGGATGAGGAGGAAAGTCAATATCAAATACATGAATTTCCTTTCTACAATTTTTTTTTGCGTATAATTTTGTGACTTGGCACATTTATGCGACGAGCTCCGTGGCGCAGCGGTCAACACGCCTGCCTGCGACACGGAGGTCCCGGGTTCAATCCCCGGTCAGGTCAAGATGAAAAATGATCTTTTTCAGATTGACCTGGGTCTTGGATGTTTATCTATATACGTATCTATTATAAAATATAGTATCGTTGAGTTAGTATCCCACAACACAAATCTCGAACTTACTTTGGGGCTAGCTCAATCTGTGGGATTTGTCCGTATATATTTATTTATATTTATTTTTTTATTTATTTATCATGATTTAATAACTTATATAGCGAATTTCACACTACATTTGCTTAAAAGGGTGACTCAGCCCGTTGACGTAACACATTTTCTTATGGGATCAATGCTTTTTGAAACTTTTTGCATCGGTCAATTTCGGTCATCATCGGTCAAGGTGTAAGTTATTAATTTTGATGGGAAAAGTCACCCCTTTAAAGGTATGTCGGTGTTAACATTCAGTATTCAGTATTCACACTTGTAATTACAACTCCTGTTTTAAATCTGTTGAGTTAAAATCCTTTAATATTTAGACTTTAAATTTCAAAAATTGACATCTCTTCATTTAAATACGCATGTTCTTCATCATCCGAACATTCTTTCCGGTTGCGTTTTCAACCGTTATTCGTCGACGCCCGAATCCACCTTTATGATAGCATTAATTCTCTAATATTTGGCGAAAGACTTTTGACCAGCTGCCTACCTAACGCCAAACCAACCTATGATTTTTTTAAACGTATTTAAATTAAAAAGAACTATTAGAAGCAGACTTGACCCAATCACATACCTAAAATTTAATTAAATGGAGGTTTGTTAAAGAAATTCAAAAATATAAAATATTATCAGGAAGTTTTCTGATCTGAGACAACCCTAGGCGCTGCGCCCGCGCACACGCAATCTTAATGTCTTGGCTACTGAAGTATGACGAAACATGATTTTTAGCTAGCTTTTTGTTAATTATTGCCCGTCGGTTGACAAGCTTTTGATAAAAACTTTACGTTTCATTGTTTTACATTAAACTGTAAGACCCTTAAATAGAGAATGTATAAGCTGCGAAATATATGCTAGAAAGCTTTTACGTAATCATATTCCTATGTTTTACACAATATGATTATTGTTTCATAAAAGAACAGCAGTTATTTTTGACGAAAATGCATTTAGGGAACACTAGTAATAAATAATTTCACTAAAAAAAAACACAGATTAAATTTTAAAAATATGTAGTTTTTGTTTACGTATTATATGTTAAGGGAATTGTTTTAATTTGCTGTGAAAATCCCATTATCTAGATAAATCGTCCCAAAAAATACTTTTTATACTTTCCTAGAGCACCTGGATTGCTGTACGGATCGGGAGACAAGGATTCCAGCGGTACGACTACCTGTAATTTTCATACAAATTCCGATAACTCTTCCACCCCCTAAACCTTTACAATATGAGGAAATTTTGGTGTCATTCGATTTAGCACACCTTAATCTAGGACTAACCGTTTTTCTTTTTTATTGATTCGGTTTCGATTAATTTAAATAAATTAAAATGCCCCCAAGTAATTTTTATGTAAAAAATATCGATATTTACTTAGATACTCATAACTTTTGTTGTAAACATTATAGCTTAAATATCATAATGTACAGCCAACGTACAACGTTTTACTTCTCCAATTAATCAATAATGTGTAAAAAATATTGAAATTGGACTATGTTTAAGGGGTGGGAAGCGTTATCGCTTTTTGTACGACAATTTACAGGTAGTCTATCTTCTTAATTTTTTCAATCGTATAGAAGTTTTGGTGGAATATAGAAACTAACATAGTTTTTTATGAATAACTAGTAATTTTCCTGCGACTGTGTCTTCTCACTCACATCATAAAATAGGGTAATTTTATGATGAGAGCTATACTTACTAAATTTCAAATTTATTGTTAGAGTAATAGTTTTCAGATGGGCGTTGATATTTAAGTCAGTGAATCAGTCACGTATGCCTTACATATAAATAGAAGATTTCAGTGCGTTTGACCTATATCTTGCGTGATGGAAAAGAACAAAAGGTAGGTAGGGTAAGGTAGGCAGGTCGTCTAGGGTGATACACGCAAGCTCAAATGGCCTATTATACTACTCTGAAATCATTACAATCCTTTTTCTGGTAGTCCTGTAAAATTACGCTACATAATGTTATACGAAAAAGTTGTAAACGAAAATTAATAAACCTTAAAATTGGTGCTACATTATCTTTAAATCGTAATTAAAGATACAAAAGGCAATGTTATGACACAGCGTGTTGGATGAAGTGCACCGAATATTTACACTTTACATTCAATTAAACTTATATGGATTTTTTTCATTCCAAAATCAATTACAACCGAGTAATAAAGTGTGTTTATTAATAATATGAAGTAATTAAGAAATTCGCAGTTGCCTATTTGGTACAAAGCGGTCTTTAGGTGTGCGTTTAATGGTAGTTTTTAATAACTTTTTTATTTTATCTGCTTTTAAAAGCCCTCTTTAGCAAAGGTCGGTGCAATCAAAGCGATCGTGAGCTTCAGGGATGTTTCGGTTTGAAAATTATGAGATGGCGACTCTTGGTTGTAATATTACCTTATATTTTAATTTTGATATTTTATATTTTAATTTAGTGATTGAAAATGTGTAATTATAGAAGTATCAAATAAATTATTTTTCTTTTCTTTCTTTCTATTTTCAAATTGATTTTAAAAGGGGGATATCAATTCGATCCGTATGTCAATCAATACTGAGGAAATAGTATCTAACATAAGCGACCCGTTTTTATTAAGGTATTATTTATTGCCTCTGTAAATCCGATATCTGGTACGATCTGATAACTGTAATTTAAGAAATGTGTTGTTGTCTGTGGAATATTCTCCATGAATCTCGGTTCGTAGCCATTCTCTTGACCTCTGTATATGACACAAGTCTTACTTTTTCCTTTATTAAATCCAAATCTATATCTGATGAGAACAAGCTATGATTTTGTAAAGTTTATAAAACCGGCTATTATTTTGTGGCCGTTTTTTGTGTGAGTAACAAAGATAGGAACAGATAAACGTTCACATCAATATTATTAATAGATAATTTTTTAAATTTATTTGTACTATGGTACTTACACGCAAACAAGAGAAATCTACAAAACGTTGCCATACTTACCATACAAAACCGTTTTGTAAGCAAGGGAATGGTAGAGTTTGTTGGACTGGGGGAATGGAATGAAGGCATTTAGGATACTACTTGCTCGGATGGTTATGGGATGAGAAAGTAGCAGCTTGTGAGGCCGGGCCCTGCCCACCTCTTGCCAGATAGTTGAAGATGTCACCCTTGACCAAAATTGACGATGACACTGCTGTCCAAAGTTGAGGATGACACCCCCGTCCAAATTTAAGGATGACACCCCTAAACAAGAAGACAATCAACACGAAAAGAAGAAGAAGCGATTCTTTTTACAGACTCCTTTACTCGACGCCACAAAGGCCGCAAACGCAAATAAATTGAAGAGCCCGGGGCTCAAACCTACCGATATTAACACAAGTTTTAATTAGTTTAAAATTTTGTTTGAAAACGCTATGAATATTAAAAGGGTCTCGCCGACCGTTTAATTTACTACTTTCCACCCAATCGATGGCCGGTTCCTGATTCCGCATGGTTCTGATTCGTCGCGACACGTAAACTTGTTATAGTTCTTGAAGAGTAATGTCTTCATGTTTCACTAGGTTTCCCGCTACCTTTTCAACGTTTTTATAGTCTGTTTTGCTTTTATTATGTAATAGTTAGAAAAAACTTACATCAAAATCAAACCAACTATTTTTTGCGCAAAAATGTTGAAACTAATAATTTTAATGCAAAATGATAGTTATTGGCTTGTGTTTTGCATGTTTAACTACCTACACAAGTAACTATATCTATTATAAAATAGTGTATTGTTGAGTTAGTATCCTATGACAAAAGTTCACAACTTACTATGGGCCTAGCTCAAGCTATGTAATTTATTACTACACATATACATATACCTATTAATTTATTATATATATTATTTTTATTCTAAAAACTGTTGTCTTCTTATCTAATTTTTATAACACGTTGTTTATCAGCCATGTGGAATAAAAACCGTAACGAATGAGAACCAAGTCTAATCCCTTTCGTATCGAATCGGCGGGCATCACCGATGGACTCAATTAAACCAAAAACAGAACTAGCATAGCATTATTAATATTGAGAAACAACTGGCGCCTTGGGTAAGAAAAAACTCGGAATTTATACGTCAATAAGAGTTTGTTGGGCATTATCGTAAAATGTGAATAGTATTTAATAGTTGGCACAAGGAAAGCCGCTCCTATTAACGTGTGAGTTATATGACAGCTGTAATGTGCCGCCCGCCGGACCATCTAACTCCGACCAAACTCACTGAACTGTCCGGTTTGCGACGTTCACACTGGTCGAGACGAGTTGGTGGACTCAGCCTGCACAAGGCCGCAATTTGTGGCGATCTATGTGGGAGGCCTATGTCCAGCCGTGGACGTCCCTGACTGATAGATAGATAGAGAGGGGACCGGGACCGGGACCACCTAATGCGGCAAGCCCAATGAGCGCAATATTGAGACTTGTAATTTTAAATAGTAGGTTCCCAAATTTTGCAAACAGCAACAGTCCGTCCGGTACGGAGGCCGTGTTGCTCGAAGGCAACAGAGCAGCGTCAGAACGACTTAGTTTATTTTTAATGAATTTTTATTTCGTTTACACTATCGGTAGTTATGCTGGCTAGAGGTTGAAATAGGCCTATTCATCTTTTCGCATAACCATGTAGCCAAAAATATTTTTTTCTCTAATATTACATCAATGCACATTTTATAAATAATATGCGCATAGATTGTCAGTCGTAATGCGGTATGGATAAATATTAAAAACAAATGCCCGGATGCAGAATACAAGCGTCTTTTTTTGTAATTCTCTGTTGCTCTCTTTGTTTATTCAAGTTTAAAATACCGAAATATTGGACCATATTTGCAAACTTGATGGCATGCAGTGGGATGCAAAAGGCTGTTGATGATGATGATGATGGGCAGACTTCCCTAAGTACATTACACATCAACTGACTACCACTCGCCTAAAGATTCAGATTTGATTGCCGATTTTACAGATGTTCCATTAAGCAAAATGTTCCATTTAACAAAATATCCCATTTAACAAAAAGTTCTATTTAACCAAATGTTCCATTTAACAAAATGTTCTGTTTAACTGCCAGGGCATAGCAAACAAGTGAGGAGCTAAGATGCTACTAGCCCAGTGTGAAGTTTTTCACACATCTATACCGAGCAACATTTAGCACTGAATAATATATCGATCGTTGATCGGATTCGTATGCATAATTATTTATGGCACTAATAAATTACACACGTTTTGATGGTATGTGGATGACGTAGTCGCTTGAATCCATCATGTTTCTAAGTATAAACTGTCCAATAGAATATAATAGACTTATAAGAGGTCCCTTAGAGTGGACCTCATAAAGAAAGCTCAAGGTCGCTTAAAGAGCCTATGACTCTCCTGGTGTGTATGTTGATGATGAAAACGAAAAAAATTAAGAGACGATCAAATGTCACCAACATAGCTCAGCGGATTAGCTCTCTGAAGAGGCAGTGGGCAGGACACCATATCGAGAAGAACCAATGGCCGATGGGGCAGAAGGGTTCATAAATGGCGACCACGTACCGGCAAGCGCAGCGTCGGACACCCTCCAACCAGGTGGTCGGAAACCTGACAAAGATCGCAGGAAGAAGCTTCCTATAAGTGTAATGGAAATCATTATAGGAGGCCTAAGAAGCCTTATACTGCTTAAGAAGCTTCCTACAAGTGTATTGGAAATCCTTATAGGAGGCCTAAGAAGCCTTATAGAAGGCCTAAGAATCCTTATAGAGGGCCTAAGAAGCTTTCCTACAAGTGTATTGGAAATCTTTATAAGAGGCCTAAGCCTCCAGTGGACTTCTTGCGGCTGACATGATAATGATTATAAGTGTGAAAGATTTGTTTGTGACAGATTTACTCAACAATTACTGCACCGATTTTCTAAATTGTAATTCCAATAGAAAGCTACATTACCAGCGAGTATTGTAGGTCATATTTCATTTTCATTAAAAGTGCAATAATTACATTATGACACAATGTATCAAAAATTTACCTATAAACACTTTCGCAATCGTTATACACTTACTTAAAATTTCTTTTAATACCGTTTTATTTCATTTATTATATTTAGACGGTAGTTTTGCATAGTTTTTATAAAATAATAGAGAAATGTCGACTTAGTCTACCAACAAACATGAACACTGTAAATTGTTCGAACCGTTAGGTGATTAAACAACGTTTGAAGTGATTTTATTTTATTTTAATGATCATGTTATGTTTAGTGATCAAATTATTATTCTTATTGCAAGCGTATTTGCTTTGCACTTATATAACAAGAGCAATCTAGAAATTCACAAGATAACTTTTTGCGCATTTATAGGTGCAATTAGCACCTATTTCATTATAATTTAAATGTAAAACAAAACTGTTTATTGCTATGTGCACGCAAAGCTGAGAAATAATAGAACATAAAACATTGAGATTTTTAATAAACACTTAAACTGTGGATACTTTCATTTACAAGTTTCATTTAGTACGTATTTAGACGAGCTGGTTTTGTAATCACGTGTCAATTTATTAGTAATTATTAAGCGGAAGAGGGGTTAAGTTTTTATCAAATATTATTGCATTATACGTTTTGTAACTTATTTAATAATAACCTAGCATATAGGAGTTAATTATTAATTTATGTAGGTAAAATAAGACAATAGAGCTATAAAATTAATTAAAAAAATGATTCATAGTTCGTTGTCACACGGAAGGATACCCAGAATGCTGGTAGCATTGCTACGTTGGATGGCTGCATATAATATCAATAATAATGTTTTATATACCTATTAAAATTTTGTTTCGAATAGAAACATCACGGCAGTCAATAAATCCACAAGAAATATAAGTAATCCTAATATGTTGTTAATTGCAAATCTCGAGAACCCGCTTAACCAATTTTAATGAAGTTTTCACTACCGTGTAGAGAATTTTACGATGAGGTTTATGATTCCATAGTAAACAAAGAACCTTTATAGTTTTGCCACAATCCCGACAAATAGCACGTGAGTGACCCGTTGATATATATATATATATATATATATATATATATATATATATATATATATATATTTTGCCACAACCGTTAATTGGTCTTTCCGCGGTAGACTCAAGTACTAGAAAGCTCTAATTTAGCCTTTGAAAATGAAGTAAATTATCCTTTACTCCCCTCATCGACAATTCAATCAATTTTTCGTTTTTATCGCCTGCCCAATATTTGAGTCGGATGTCCAAAAACAATAATAGCTACCTACTTGGAAAGGTCATTTTTTCCAATATGCAATAAATAGAGTAATAACGAGGTGCGGCGCGCTCCGCGGCGGGGGGCGGCAATATGGTCCTTAATTGTTCGTAATTAGCGACTAGCTTGTGGAATAAAATAAAATGAGAAAAGAATGGTCACTCGGGTTCTTTAGCGCTATACTTATAAAGTATATAACTTGGCTTACCGGGAGCATCTAGGTTTAATTGTCATCGAGGGCTTCTGGCTAAATTGCGAATCCTAGATCCGACATACTAAACCTAGTCTAAGATGCAGAGGTTAGGTACATGGTCCACCAAGCTAGCCTGGGAGAATAGAATCGTCCGTTGTTTCGAGAGTTGTAGAGCGTAAGGATTTGCGTGTAGGTGAATTACCTCCGAATACCTACTCAAAATAATCTTAACTGATGACAATCTACAATCTCAGACTGTCTTTGTCTTGATAGGTTATCTAGACAGTGATAGAACGAGACTTGAGAACGATTTTAGTTATGATGTATCAAATAGTAAACGGGCGCAAGGAAATCCAAATAGTAGTGGATTTCTACCCATAGCACCTGTTGACATTATATTTGTAATATAATATGTAGAGATAAACATCTTCGCACGCTTCCACTTGCTAGATTCCTCAAGAACTCTGCTTTTGTCCAGGATTAAATGTACCCTATGTCTTTCTTAATCCTCTGACTACTCAGGCTAGTATATGACTCTGGTAGTACAGAGAGGATCGTGCTCCTGCAGTGGAGACTAGAAAGACCTGATGATGATGATGTCTTTCTTATGATTGATTCATTTATTGAAGCGTGAAGAGAGAGAATAGACAGAGTTTCTTTCGCATTTATAATATAAGTATGAATTTCAATGAAAAATATAGTTTTACAAGTGAGAAATGCCCATAATTTATCTATCTATCTAGACGCCGTGAGGCAGCTTGAAAAATCTGCCACCCGTGTTGGCCAATTACATTAACGAAAAACAAACAAACAAACTTATTTTTTATCGAATTATGTATGTGATCCTTCTATACTTTATGTATAGCGTGATCGAGTCGCTTGTGTTCGTCTCATCTTTATAGACTGTTTATTGCTTAATATGTTGTGATTGTGTTCGACGCCGAGAAATGTAGGGAAACGAGATCTCGATCGATTAGCTTTAGAAAGTTCAGCTTATGGAAAAGCTTATTATGATTACGATTGCGTCGTAAAATCAAACGCGGACAAAGACGCCGATTCTATGTTATTTGGAAATGTTATCGATGAAGGATAATTATATTTTAGTGTAGTCTTTCTTATTAGTCTTTGATCGGAATGAGCTTAGTATAAGTATTTACCTGTACTTTGAATGAATTCACAAGGGCTACTTTATATGTATTAAGTTATTGTGAATTAGGTACATAGGTATAATACTCTATAATCAAAATGAAATATTAAGGTACGCTATTGAATAAGGGACACCTGTTATGATAGTGTATATATTGAATAAACAATAAACCTTATACTTTATGCCGTTTAGTTTCCGGCCGAGTAGAATAAGACCGCTCCAAGTCTTTTCATGGATGACGTAGAAGGCGACTTAGGAAACACAAGCTAATCAAAGCTTATAAACATCAAAGAGATTTCTCCAACTGTGTGCCAAGCGTGTGAAAGCTAAATTCTCTGACTGCTCTGAGTAATACAATATTGCTCTGGTAGTACAGAGAGGGTCGAGCTTCTACAGTGGAGACTAAAAAGGCCTGATGATGATAATGATTTACCTTAAAGACAGTTGACAACATATAAAAATATTTACTAGCCCCCGTAGCATGGCTCCCGCGACGCCGTTTATATCGCGCGATATACTATCTACTTCTCGCTCTTCAGTATTGCGAAAAACAAGATGGCGATAGTCGATAAACGTTGTCGCGCGTGCCATGCTACGGGGGCAGAACCGAATTAAGGACTACTACAAGGTACTTAGGTGCAGAGTTGTTTATCCTTTCGTCATTAGATAGCATTAACCCTCCTTAGCCTGAACTTGTTAAGACTGAGATATAATTTATAAATATAATGCCAGAATATTGTTTATATTATATAAAAATTATATATTACGCAAACAATGCTTTAAATATATGTATAATTATGTTTCTTAGTCATCTCAGCCGCTCAGCCCAAAAAAGTCCACTGTCGGTGGTTGTATGAAAATTTCGTTCTTTTTTTAGGGTTCCGTAGTAAACTAGGAACCCTTATAGTTTCACCATGTCTGTCTGACTGTCTGTCTGTCTGTCTATCCGTCCGCGGTTTTAGTCAGAGAATATAAATACTAGAAAGCTGTAATTTGGTATAGGCATGTATATTAATCATGTCAAAAAAGTGATAGAAAAAAAATATGAAAAAAAATTTTTTTAGGATAGCTCCCATACAAGTAAAGCAGGAGTAATATTTTTTTCTATACAACCCCATCGTGTTGGGTATTGTTAAATAGATCTTTAAAAAATATTGTCAGGTTGAGAACATCATTTTTCGATTTAGGGATTCGTTTCCGAAATATTTGGTTTTAAAGTGCGAAGTTTTGTTAGAGGTTAAGTGTCCCCCCCCTCTATCTGCTAAACGGTTTTATATGGATACGTGAAAAAAATACAACAGTAGCATATACACTGAAGTTGAAAGGAAAACTATCAGAGCTGAGTACTAAGTACAAACTAAAAAGTTATAGGCAACCAACTTATAAAATGTACTCAAAAATGTAAAATTTCATACAATTATCATTGTTAGATGTTTTTGGTCGTTAAACTGTGAGGTGCGAGTGTAAACAGTGTGAACTCAAAGTTGTCATTCGCAACTATGGAACCCTACACTGCGCGTGGCCCGACTCTCCACTGCAGGAGCACGACCCTGACTAACATAGCCCACGTCCACGAATACCAGAACCATATATTAGCCAGTGCAATTAGAGGATTTGGCCTATACTCTCCACGCTGGCCAGACGGGTTGGAAACGTTTCTTTGATGGTTATAAGCTTTGTTTAGCTTGTGTTTCCTAAGTCGCCTTCTACGACATCCAGGGGAAGACTTGGAGTGGTCCTATTCTACTCTGTTGAGAACCACACGTCGCAAATAGCTCTTTAGTGACCAGTTTTATGCATAACTAGCTTTTGCCCGCGGCTTCGCTCGCGTTAAGAAGTATAGTTTTTGCGGCTTTACTTTTGTTTAGCGAGTGTGTGTGAGCTATTGGGTGAACTTACTCGTGAGCAAGCAACATAAAATTGTCCATGAGGGAAGCAATGTTCTCTCAAGTCAATACCCGCAAATTTGAAATAAGGAAAAGATCTTATGCATTTGAAGACGACTCCGACAGAAACAGCAGCGCTTTTAAATACGCCTATTTTATTTTTGCAGAAGGTATCTGACCATACCGCCTGACCTAAATTGGTTCCATTTTTGTTTTTGCTAAAGCCCGCTCCACACTCTCGTCGAGAGATTTCGTTCCCGGTATTCGCCGAAATCCGATCCGCCGATCGAGAACTGCTCTCTACACTCTCGCTTAGCGCAGTTGTCTGTTTGAGGACGTGCAAGATGGACGTTGAAACTGCATGCTGCGGCCTTATAACATCGTGCGGTCTTGTAGCGTATTTATACTGCTTACAAGGAGAAAAATAGTTATTAAAAGGCGTTAAAAAAGACGAAATACCACCACCATGGAGACTACACGAATATAGCCGAGACTTGCCGAATACTCTCGTATTAGCCTCCACACTCTCGTATTTGCCTATTCTCGTGTAGTTTTGCCGAGAGTGTGGAGCGGGCTTAAGTCGCGCTCTGCTTATTTTAGTGCTAACTATCCGAACCATATTACCTATCTATAATATCCACACAGGAATTTTTGATATAATAAGGATAATGAGGACTAGATTTAGCGGGTATTTATGATATGATTACTGTTAGGGCAAGGACCTGCGGGACATTTTCTATTTATAGGTAGGTTTTATTAATGGACATTTTATTTTAAAGGTAGGATTAATTGTAAGTTTTTAGTTTACACTAAGTGTTTAGGGTTCCGTAGTAAACTAAGAACCCTTATAGTTTCGCCATGTCTTTCTGTCTGTCTGTCCGTCCGTGGTTTTGCTCAGAGACTATAAGTACTAGAAAGCTGAAATTTGGTACGGGTATGTATATTAATCATGTCAAAAAAGTGGTAGATATTTATTGTTACGTGTTTTTGGTCGTTAAACTGTGAAGTGCGAGTGTGAACAGTGTGAAATCAAAGTTGTGATTCGCAACTACGGAACCCTTCACTGCGCGTAGCCCGACACGCCCTTGGCCGGTTTTTTACTTTAAGTAATTATATTATTGTTTCTTTTAATTCTTAACTCTAATAAATGATCGCCGTTAGAACTAGATTTATAGCGGGTATAATTCATGATGTGTGGAAGAAAACAAAATAGATATGTGATAATAATATGTGATGAAGATACCTAGTTGGAACAAAATTTTGTTTTAGGATAGTTAGGAGTATATTAAGCGGGTATTAATAATAATATGATCAGGATAGTTTAGACTAGATTTAGCGAGCATTCTTAGCCAAAACAAAAATTAAATTGATACTTAGATCAGATATCACATGTAGCATAACTAGTGTTTGATTTTTTCGCTTTCATGCATAGAAAATTCATATTTGCATAATTTGCCTTGTCTGAAGTGTAGAGGAGGATATACATAGATATCAGAATATACATCTCTGTGAGGACATATTAATAACTAGGCCTTTCACACCGGGGAAACTACTGTTTGCGGAGAATCTACTTTCGCAAGCTCAGTTGCTAGAGAAATATACCTAGTTTCAAATTAAAAAGTAACCTCTAACTACGATAAAGTGTATATGTATCTTTTGGTCTGAGGTTAAGAATTACCAAAACCCACGCGTGTGGTCTCTAAATCGCCACAAAGGAACACACGTAATAAACACATTACGAAACTGTAAAAAACATACCATAATATACCATCTTTCCGTGTAACAGTAGACGTGCAAGATGTAGAGATAGTGTCGTGCGGTGACGGCGGGCGGGGCGAGGCGTGGCCCTACCTTCCGCGACGCCTGTGTGTGTGTTTGCCCGCGTGACGTCACAGTGTGAGTGACAACGCTTCAGGCCTTTCATCGACCGGTCCCCGGCTAGTTTGGGTCTCCACTATCTCACAGAGCACAGAATATCGCCCTACTAGAGACGAAATTGATAATAATACCGCGTGTTAACCTGCGCCCGGCTAAGAGGCGATAAGTATAGTCGCATACACGGCCTGTCAGTTTGTGCTCAATATAGCGTAAAAATGCTTCAATGTGCTGTGATATGGTATCAAACTTACAATAAAAAGGTTAATAAACAAAATTCTTATTTAAGTAAGTAGAAAATAGCAGATTTTTGCATTTCTTATGCAATTATTTTGAAACCCATAACCTCAATAAACGGTACCACACCCTGACATGATGGTTTCGTATGAAATGTGTAGCAAAGGCGTCTCTAGTAGAGCGAGGGACACGTTTCCTGATCTGTGTACTATCTACTAAGGCTGGTGACTCATTATAAAAAACCGGAAGGTTGAAATCGGACGTGAGAGGGACGCCGCAGTACATTAGACACGAATGAATATATCTCTGAGATATATTCATTCGTGTCTAAATTTAAGTCTAACATACTACGTTCCTGTTACATCTGATTTCAAAAGTCCGGCTTCTGATAGTGTGTCACCAGCCTAAAAGAGAGATGACATAAATGTATAACACTGAATACCTTATTAAACTAGTCGTTGCAATGAAAATTTCTTGCTGGTAGGCAGAACTCGAAACTAGAACATCAAAAGAAGCATCTTAAAAGGACCGCACTGTATGTATAAGTCACATTGTGTTATTATTTTAAAACACACAACTACTTAAGTTCCCTTAATGATATCCTATATACATTGTAACAAAATGGCGGAATACATAATATTTTAGGAGCATATTGGGCAACCTTCCATACAATCATTAAATTACAAGAAAAAAATATTTACCTACACTTTCGAGAGTTGTTAAATATTATAGACCGATCATGCTCCCTAAATAATTCTTTATCATTTTGTTACACTCTGTATTACGCCGTGGGGATACAACCCAATGACACCAATCGCTGTGACAGCCCGGCGCCACTACACCGCCACACCCGGCCCATCAAATGACAAATAACAACAAATAATACTACGGAGTTTTTTTGGTGGGATGTCAATGGGTACAGTTGGGGTTTGCCTTATTCGCAAATTGATTTTAGTGGACTTTATAATATGAAATTGATGTAAGTAGTTTGGTGTTATAAATGCTCGTGCTCATGAACAATTTGTGAAATAGTTAAAGTAGACTGTTAAATGGACTCGTATAGATTTGTCACCAGAATCTCCCACGAGGCTATCAAAGAACATACGCCATCTTTGATGCTACTTTACCGTACGACATCGATACTTAGTATCTTATTATACTGGACATTGGATATAAAGAATAAAAAATAGGGGCATATTTATTTGAATACTAGATTTTATGAAAAAAGTATTGTGCCTCTAAAAGCAGTTTTCAGCGAGCAAAATAGAGGAATACGTTGTATGGAAACCATACTGAAAAATACTGCTAAGATACGCCCTTAATCCTAATCTTAATCCTAACTAATATTACAAATGCGAAAGTGAGTTTGTTTGTTAGTTTATTTGTTTGTTTGTTACGTTTTCACGCCCTAAGTATCTATTGAACCAATCATTATGAAATTTTGCGTTAACATAGGTTAGAGTACTGAGAAGGACATAGGCTATATCACGTGGGCGAAGCCGTAACAGCTAGTTACATATAAATTAAACTATGTATATACTTACATATAAAAATTGTAGTGATTTGGTTGTCTCTTTTTCTGTTATATTTTTATGTAAATAGCTATATACTTTAATTTATACGTAATTACACAAATTTTGATTAAATAGAACAACCTTTAAAATAATATGTCTATTTTCTTTCAAATGACTTATTTGAAATGGGGGCAGCACTACCTACATCCCATAAAGTTTATGAAGCGCTCGGCACCCTCAAACTCTTCATTTTGTACACTACAAATATGTTACAAGTCACTGTCACCCATAGCCCCATGGTTATAGACCCTTCACATTTAGATGTTTAGTTTACCATAAATGCTGTTTTTCTGAAAATCTAATCGTTGTTTGTTTGTTTTTCTTGTGTCCAAGTGGCCAACACTGGTGTCGGATTTCAAGTTGCCTAAAAGCATCTGACATACCTTAACGACTGCCATCAATGATGACAGCTGGGACCAACAGCTTAACGTGCCTCCCGAAGCACGGAGAAGCTTGGAGCACTTGCGGTCACCCATCCAAGTGGGGACTGCGCCCGGTGTTGCTTCACATGCATAAGCGCTAATAATGCTCATAACCACTGGGCCATCGGTTTCCTCAAACTGAAAGGTAGACTTAGAAACCGACCGTCTATAGCGTCAGTGGCGCCGCGTCTGTGACGCCGCGACAGGACAGATCGTTGTTCAATACAAATGTATGAAATTTTAGTGAAAATCATTCGAGCATAGCGACACTGACGCGGCGTAACAGCGACAGTGGCGCCGCGTCAGTGTCACTATAGACGCTTGCTTCCAAAGTCAACGCCCATGACTCCATGTCAAAAACCCACCCCATTACAATAACAAATAACACCACTATATTAACTGCAGCTCGGCACCCTAAAACAATTTTGTAGCGTTTTGTTACGTCATAAATGTGTTACCAGTCTCTGTTTATCGCCCCACCAGTACAGCCATCCCACTGGCCCTTTATTAATAACATTATAATAATAATATTAATGTTTAAAAGATGAATAAATAGACAACGATAAATATAGTTTTTCTACGAAATAAACGATATTACCTACTACAGGCTAATAAAAAAAAACCTATAAGCTGCTGGGACCTTCAGTTATTTTGCGTTTTGGCCAGTGAAGGAGTGAAAGTTTACTTTTAATTAGCAACCTTATTATTATTTTTTATTAATAGCCGATAATGTCCCAATATTGAGCAAAGGCCTCATTCTTCCACGCACGACAGTGTAGTAGTGTGAGTAAAAAAAACCAGTATTAAAATGGGGTACCTAGTTGCAAACATTACAAAGTTTTGAAAAAAGTTTGTAATACACAGTAATATTCTTTAGAAAGTTAGTTAAGTAACAAGACCTCCTATAATAAGAAATCTAACAATATTTTTTATACACTTAAGTATAATGTCATTAAGTACCCAAAAACCTCAAAAGAAACAACCCACTAACACCATGTCAGTTGTAATCCACACCCGGCCCATCGCAATAACAAATAAACCCTCAAAAACAAATTCACGTCGGTTTGTATGCCATAACTGTTACCCGCCTTTGCCAATCAATTTATGTTTAAGAAATACTGATAATACACTTTAATTAATATTGTTTTTCTTTATAATCTGAATATCAGCGCTGCTGTGCTTCGTGCTGCAGCTTTGTACTGAGCTAGTGTTAGCAACTACTATGACATCTATTGTACCTTTGAGTACTTTGAGTTTTAAAGAATATTTGGTTAAACACTGGAACATAATGTTAGATTTAAAACAACAAAAAATTTATACGCTTCGCATTGTGACTTGCCAACAAAGTTATTTCCATTTCAAAAAGAAGGAGTAAGTAGACCTCAAATAAGTAGACCTCCAAAAATAAGTAGACCTCCAAAAATAAGAAAACTTAACATTATTTTGTTACACACTTATAATGTCCTGTAAGTACTCAAAAAGCTCAAAAGAAACAACCCACTAACACCATGTCAGTAGTAACCACACCCGGCCCATCAAAATAACAAATATGTAACCCTCTAAAACAAATTCACGTCGGTTTGTATGCCATAAATGTTACCCGCCTTTGCCAATCACCCCAGCAGCCTGCTCTATGGTAACGATGCTGGTATTAATAACCACGTTGTCATTGTATAGCTTTGACTGCCGTTTGTAGGGTCACCAAAAGTTCCGATTTATTCTGGATATCACAAGCTCCTTCGATTGGGCAACATTTGTAGGATTTTTCTGACAGTTGCACATAGATTGCACCATTGGTAGCGTTGAAGCACAACTTTGTGTTTACCATATTTTAAGCTTATTCACAAAACATATAGATATTATTAAAACAACTCCTTTTGGCATAATATTCATAAGATACATCTTAATTTTAGTCAGTGAAGGCTGACGCGGATTACTGAGATCTAGTGACGAGAGGAAAACAATTGCAGCACCGTCGTCAAACAATGACATCTACTTTTTAGTAGACCTTAATTTGAATCAATATTTTTGTGACGGTGACAGTCTACGCGGTGGCTGTTATTGTGCGGCTGTAGTGAGATTTACATAGCGGGCTGGTGGTTGTCCGCCTTGCTGCGTCGTCAATGATGAAACCAGTGGATTCGCGAAGAGTTGTCGCCAGGGGCTCCATGAAACAACGAAATGAATCACACCATCATTTCGTTGACAACCAAGAAGAAGAACTCGCCAACTGGCGAAATAAATGAAGAAAGGCTTTTTTTTTATGTCATAGGACGGCAAACGAGCTAGTGGGTCACCTGATGGGAAGTGATCACCGCTGCCCATGGACAACTGCAACACCAGAGGTGTCACAGGAGCGTTGCTGGCCTTTTATTTTTCCCTCCCCAGAGGGGAGAGGGAGCTGGGCCTCCGGCTCTCTCACTCACCGAACGAAGCATAGTAGCGGTAAAGCTACTACTCAAACGTCGATTTTCTGTGAGAGTGTGGTACTTCCCCGGACGAGCCGGCCCATTCATGCTACTAGCAAAAGTGATTTTCGCCGGTAGCGAGGCTCTACCACAACAAGCTCTAAAGGACTTGTATCCAGGGCCGTAAAACAATACTAAAAAAAAAATATTGTCTTTGGTTAAGATAAATATACGTAGCACTAGTGTTGTTATTCCCAATTTTCTTCGATTAAAAAATAATCTGTATTGTTTTCCCCGCAGCAATTCTAGTCCATACAAAAAATTACAATCGTGTAAATAACTGTATGGTAAACTGAAACTCGCGAATAATAACTTGCTTTCGCGATTCTTATTTTGTCCCAAAACTGCATCATATTTGGCCAGCCTAGTTGTAACGTTCATCGCAACAATAGGTGCTACCTATAAAATTTTTCGTAACAAATTTCTTAAGGGGCCCATCGACCACAAAAGGCCCCCTGTCGCCGTATTGTCACAGGACGACTTCAGCTGACTGATATGTGTTTTTCTTTAATTTTTTAGGGTACCGTACGTGTAGTGTAGGTACTCTAAAATGAACTCTTTTAGTCGTGTTTTAATTTATTACAGAATATTTGATCTAAATTAACTTTTCAAACTAAGTCAATAAAAAAAATATAGTGTGGTTTAACAAAAAAAAAAAACAATTATTGAGAATATAAAAAATAGGTTTCAAATATATATTTTTGTTATTTTACTACCTATTATGAAAATTAAATAAAGTAGTTGAAAATTGACCATTACTCGTCCCATTTTTTTCCAGGGAGGGCTTAATGTTTAATTTTAATGTACTGTTTATCATTACTCTTATATCCAAAACCATAGATTAGAAAATTATGAGAAAATTTAACAAATCTTTATTAGGTATTAATTGACGTCAGTAAAACATGTAAGGCATATAAAATACTAGCTGTTACCCGCGGCTTCGCCCGCGTGATATATAGCCTATGTCCTTCTCAGTACCCTAACCTATGTGTATGTAAAATTTCATGACGATCGGTTTAGTCGATAGGACGTGAAAGCGTAACAAACAAACAAACTGACTTTCGCATTTGTAATATTAGTTAGGACTAGGATGGGCAGAATCCTCGGTCAGCAAATGCGACTCACACTTGTCAGATTTTTTATCCCTAAACCGTAGCTACTCGTGTATAATAATGTTGTTTGAGAGTGTTAAACGCGTCATTTAGAAGAGATTGTGTGTTTTTGTAAAATTATGCAAATGAGGTACTCCTTTTGTCACCCTAGTGTATGGGCGTATTCAGGGAGAGGGTATTGGGGGTTCCAACCCAGGGGTGGTTTGAAGCGCGATAAAAATATTTAGTATAAGTAGAGGCGAGCGCCATAATTTATTATTACTGATTATTAAATTAACTCGCCCTCTCTACTGCGATCGATCGCATTCAAACTGAACGGCTTGGCTTGCATGAATATTACGGTATTTTTATACACTTTTCATTTTCAAATACCCTCCTTGATACTAAAATCTGGCTACGTCCGTGCCCCAATGTGTGTGAGCTGAGGTAGCAAGGGTTTATTAGGTAAAGACGCCCATATCAGTTACCATCCAAGTACATATCTTTTCATATGCACATCAATAACCCCTTTTTACTTGACTGCTCCAAATAGAATATATATTATATGCTCCAAAGAATAGGTAGGTAGTATAACAATTAATGATTATATAACATACCTTTTAAAAAAACCTAGAAATGCTGAATCTAAAAGTTTTTCAAGGTGGTACACCTTGAAAAACTTTTAGATTTTACTTTTAGATCAAACTTTCTATCACTTCCAGTTTACAACAACAATATTTTTGATATTACAGATTTTATAATTAATTACATAGATAGTCAATAATCACAGGTGACCGCAGAGCTGGCAGCTACCTCGGACAAAGAATTAGTCTCGCTATTCAAAGGGGGAATGCTGCCAGTATCTTTGGAACCTTGCCTAAAGGGACTCCTTTTAATAATATATTTAAGGTATTTTATAATATTTTTTAAGGTGTTTAGTTTTAGTTGAAATTATTTATTTGATAGTCAATGATATTGAAATACTAATAACTGTTAATTTACTAACCTATGTTAAACGTCAATAAATACATTTTTATTTTTTTTTATTTTAATATTAATGTTGTCCTAAATGTTAAGTGTACACATTATAATAAAAACAAAAACAAAGCCTAAAAATAGCTTTATGACCAACATGACTATAAAAAGACATCAACGAGCCCGCTTGAAAAATAACGACGTTTTAAGAATATTACAATAATATATCATCCGCGTAAATTATAGCCTATGTCATCCGCAGATGAATTCGCGTTCTAAAGGGTAGCGTTTTGAAAATCAGTACAGTAGTTTCGGAGCCTATTAAAAAAAACAAACAAAAGTTTCTTTTTTTGTCGTGATGAAAATGAAAATATATAAATGATTTAGACTAAACATAGTTTAAGCCATTTAAATAAGTATATATATATATATATATATATATATATATATATATATATATATATATATATATATATATATAATGAACTTTTTGCGGTAAATGTTGATCCAGTGAGAAGTTAGAACAATTGTTGATCCACCTATTTTACGTGTTTACTCAGATCCGCGTCGCGCAAACTGATATACTCTGATCCGTTCTAGATGCGCGTGTGACGTCGGTGGATCTGCACTTGCAGGTTTTCAACATACTCGTCGGTGATTTCACCAGTATATGTTGATCCATCAACGGTTAAAAAAATCATACTGGATATGACTTTTTAGATCCAATGTATATTCAAATTATATGCGACATTTACTTAGACGATGTGGATCCGGAGCCAAAATTGACCAATAGGTACTCGAGCACAAAACGGCAACGTCGCGTTCTGCGTGCGACAGTTCACTTGTTCACATTCGCATCGCATCTAAAAATCTACTATAGTACATCGGAAATAAATAACTTTTAGTATTTTTGGAATTACTTTTCATTATTTTGTATTTGATAATTTAAGAGAACTACACATTACCAGCAGGTCTCTTAATTTGAATTGATGAAAAGTTATATTAAAAATACTACAAGTAATGTACTACCGAAGTACTCTCGTAGACTTCTTTCAATTTGATCAAATGACGGAGATGAAGAATTTAAGAGTCTACCTAGTTTCGCTAATGTAAGCCTCATAACAGAGAAACAGTCTAAAAGTATGGTCAAAAAAAAAAATTGAAAGAAGTATTCTAAACATCAAACTGAGTAACTGAGTCAAGGTCATCTGATCTGGTAGGAAAATAAAGAGAGGGGCACAGTAGAGTAGATGGGGATATGAGATAACGGAGGCGGCGTGTAAAGAAAGAGATAGGCAACTGTGAAGACATCATTAGAGCCTTTGCGCAAGAGGCAAGCTGACAAGTAAAACTGTCAGCAAGAGACGCTGCAGTAAGTAAGTAATGGAAATGAGTACTTATATTTTATTACAAACTAGACGATGGGGAACACCAGACGTTCACCATACAAACAAAAAGCTTTGATGTCTAACAATCAAATAATTTAAGATATTTTTAACAAAAAAACAAAAACCGACTTCAACCCTATAATTTTTTTTAATAGGCATAAGAAAAAAATAGAAATAAGTGTAATCCGAACGGCATACCTGTAAAATTTTTTTTGGGTTTTTGTTTATTTTTTCAAAAAGCGCTCGCCACTGTTCAATCAAATAGTTAGGGAGGCGAGGTAGCTAAATGGCGTAATTCAACGGCGCTGTCGAGACCTATCAAAATCGAAAGATAAAATAATTTCGAAAAGAAAAGCTCGTATGGCAAAAACCATTTTAGCGGTGGGTTTGGTGGTTACGGTTTTTCAAAAATGTTAAAAAAAACAGTTACTTGGGCATTCTCGAGCGCGTCACATATTCATACTACGTATGCCTCAAGTGCCTCTGATAACAACGGTATACTAATCTGCCGGTTTGCGTGGTGGGGGTAGGCATATAAAGTAGTCAAAAATGCAAAAAAAAAAATTTACATGCGCGTCAGATTTTCGGAAGGGGTGTTAAGTAGGCCCCAAGGAAGCTCCCTTTAAAAAAACGGACGATTTCGGCGTGACGATAAGTTACGATGAATTTTTGAAAATGCAAGAAAAAAAACATTTTTTGAAATACTCGAGCGCGTCAGATTTTCATAGGGGAGGTTTATCTCGGTATCCTGAAAGCATATTTTTTTAATCTGACAAAAATGTTGGTGGGTTCTCTTAATCTGACCGAAAAAGGTTTTTTGGTTTCTTTTTTTTCCTATCTTTCTCCTTGATAAAACGGGGAATTTAAGAAAGACAATAAAGCGATACATACAACCAACGTAAATGTAGATGAAATGTAGTACGAAGTGTATTATTTATTGTATAAAAAAATGAAATGATATAAAAATTGGATGATAATTGTATTGTTATGTATGATCTTTACATTTTTGCTCAATACAATTCATCTTCTTCTTCTTCTACACTGGAACTTTCATTTCTTTCTTCTTACAAAAATGTAAAGAGACCTTTTTTGTGTAAAATAAAATTACCTTTTTTGTTTATTTAAACTTTTTTTTGTAAAATGTATCGTTCGCGACTTATATGCCGCAACGCGTTCTTAGGAAGACGAAATGGCTCCTCCACACTTCCGGTCATGCGGAAACCGGCAGATTTTGTATTTTTTAGTAAGTTTTAGATTATATTCTTCAAAATAAAAATAAAAAAAAATCGCGCTCGAGAATGCCGGATTAACGTTTTTTTTTTTACAAGTTAGCGACCCTATAACTCGGCGGCGTCAAGGACTTATCGTCAGATTAGTTAAATTTCGTCTTTAAACACTAAAATCAACCCCCAATATCTTAATCTGACGCGCTCGAGTATTTCAGACTATCCATTTTTTTTTACTAATCTGATCGTCTATCCTAGGCGCGCGTCACTACATATAGAGCTAAATACTTTACAAGGCTGTTCTATTAGGTCTAAGGTATCTCTCATATCTTAAACTGCCACGCTCGAGTATTGCCGAAAATTCCCCTATTCGCCTTTCTAACTAAAAATGTAATGGGACCATCTATAATGAATAACCATCAAACAAAAACGAATTTCTTAAATCGGTCCAGACATTCGTCAAAAAAAATTAAAGTAAGTACCAGTACATTGATGGCTATTTGAAGTTCATTTTTTACTGAGCGTTAAATAAAAGCTTGTTTTAAAATTTTTTTTTTTTACGTATATGTAATTTTATTTTCTACATTTTAGTCATTTGTATAGGCACTGTATTGCTCTGGTCAAAACAAATTCAATAAGCCCAAACACGATAGGGTTATGTTGTGTAGTTCAGGAGATGTTATGGCTATGGCGAGTGCGTAAGTTAAACCATTGAGATCGATACCAGGATAAGTGATGATTTATTAGAAATGCTACTCATAACTTATATACTAAGGAAATATACATAGGTATCGCATTGGTAGGGGAGATCGCTGATTTAGGAATACGTGTATATTCTTACGTGATGTACGTGTCTTGCTAAGTTAACAATATTTAAACACTTCCTGCAGGTACATCACGTTCGTATTCCTAAGGTCGCAATAGTACTCCCCCTTTTGTGAAAAATAAAAACAATTAACAATAAAATTAACGAAAAATTCATAAACTGTAACAACAATAAATTAACAAAAATGTAAAAACTGTAGCGAATGCAAATATGCATAGTGCACGTGCTGAAAAACGCTGTGTAGGCAAATATTTCTGCGCGGCAAATTATGCGTTTATGCATTGACATTGACCCTGTGAATCGTTTTTTTTTTCCTTATACATAGTTGGTAGATATTGCAAACTTCTTATATCTCTTAATATACATTTTGTCAACATGGTCTTGATGCGCAGTCTGAGCTTCTCGTATAGATACGTTTTCACTTGCCAGTTGTTTCAATCCCAGTGAGTCGGGAGATAATTTCTGCTCGCTCGTAGTCTTTTGTGAGACTGTAGAGAGCGATGTCGACTAGCGCCGGTGGAAGTCCTGCCGAAATGCTCCGCTGAAGAGTGGCCACTCTTTAAAAATTTCTAAGCGTGAGCTCGGCGGCTGTGCCGGACGTTATAATTGTCGAAAATAAACATTGTGGGTGCTCTGCTCAGGACCAGGAGCTCGGTGCGTCGGCAGCTGTGGCCCTGAAGTATGACCCGTTTGCTGGCTTGCTCTTGAGACTGCTTGCTGTGAACCATTTGCTGCATCTTGAGAGAAGTAATTTTCAGTTAAAGTAGTGCTTCTGTGATCGCCATTTTACTTTAATGTTTTCCTGTCAATATGTTGATCGCTGTTCCATCTTAAAGTTGTTCGCTCTTTTGCTTGCAGGCTTCAAAGTTATCGATTTATTGTCCTTGTTTGCCATGAAATCTATACCACTGTGTAAGTCGGTAGCAATTAGGCATTAGAACTTAATGATATCACGAAATGCGGTGCAAGATTCTTTGTTGCCAAATAAATTCTTCTTCAAATAATAGGCAAATATTTATATTCTTTCTCATTACGCCTTTTTTAACAACATACGGCCATCGGCGGCCTTGCGATCTTGACCTCGTTCAATTATTTGTTGTAGTTGCACTTTCGTTCGTTGTTGATTCCATGTGAAGTGATGCGATTTGTGACGTCAAATGCGTCATCATATAGATATCAGCTGTTCACGTTGCGTAATTGTTTCTATTGTATTTAATAATTTCGTTGATCCTCTGTGACATCATTTTCTTTATAATTCTGCCGCTCGCGATGAATTTTTCTTCTGTGCATGCGCTTTCTTATTTTTCTTGAAGTTGACGGCTACAGCTTGCGGTTGCGCTGATATTTCCCGGATTTTTCTTTGCCTCGTGGTTGCCTGGTAGTTCCTGTGCCTCCTGTTTTATGAGTTTATGACCGTTCAGCTATGGTGCAGGATTCGATCAATGAATCGTGTGAGCCGGTGTTGATTCCTTTTTTCAGCGTGGTTGGAGCCATTTTTGATGGTACTTGTTGTCCTTGTGGTTCTGGTTACTGCCGGAGTGCCTCTTGCATTTTCAAACCGGTGAGACCCGCTTGTGGGAAGCCGGTGAAAATGTGCACGTTGATTTATTCGTTCTTCAGGCTTGCGTCGTCTGGGTCTTCGGTTGAGGCGCGTATCCATCACGTCGGACTACATCACGTCGGTTAGATCACGTCGGGGTCACCAATTATGGCGAGTGCGTAAGTTAAACCATTGAGATCGATACCAGGATAAGTGATGATTTATTAGAAATGCTACTCATAACTTATATACTAAGGAAATATACATAGGTATCGCATTGGTAGGGGAGATCGCTGATTTAGGAATACGTGTATATTCTTACGTGATGTACGTGTCTTGCTAAGTTAACAATATTTAAACACTTCCTGCAGGTACATCACGTTCGTATTCCTAAGGTCGCAATAATGGCCACCTTCAAGAAGCATCATCAGACCCTCGACACTAATAAAAATTAATGCTCTTGTCAAGACAAATCCAACGAGCCCAAACTCGTCTAACGAGCCTAAAGACGATGGATTAAATGTTGTGTAGTTTGGGATAGTTTAAGATACAAAACGGCAACGTCGCGGCTGCTTTCAACCAATCAGATCGCTTCCTGTGCTCTGATTGGTTCATTTAAATCGGATCAACATTATCCGTAACTATCGCAAGGTGGATTTGTATATCGGATCAACTTCAGCGAACGCTAGGTAAGAAGTCCGATAGTGCAGATGTTGATCCGGTCGGAGCCACATTTGTTACCAGAGATGCATATTGGATCAACAAAAGGCGCCGGATCAACATGCGTTTTCGGATCAACAAAGTGCTCGCGTGAAGTCGCATCTGATCAACATTTACCGTAAAGGGATATCTATATATATATATATATATATATATATATATATATATATATATATATATATATATATATATAACTTATATAACTTGTCACCCATAAAACTCCTTTTTGAAATTTACGACGTTCATTGTTTTTGTAACAGTTGATTGCAAAGAAAAATAACGAATAATACCTAAGAGTATCCGTATTAACTATAATACGTACTACGTTATACTACGTAGGGCTGCTTCGCTTCCAGCGCAGACCGTAGAAGCCGGTCGAGGAAATGGGCCAACATCAATAGAATCATATCAATCGGCGATGTGGCTAGCAACCCATCACTATTTTGATTCTTGATTCCACCTGTTTGCTCAATAACACGAGAAACGCGACTTTTGGATTTTTGGCCTTAGGTTTTGTCTACCCCTTGTTGTTACTCAAATGTATGCCTACTTTGCGACTCAAATTCAAAATAAATACATACATACATTTTTACACGTCTTTATTTTTTGCGGGGTAGACTGAGCCTAAATTTAGCGTGTTAATGGACGTTAAGGTGGAAATCAGAATCAAAATAGTGACGGGTTGCTAGCTGCATCGCCTGTTGACGTGATTTCTTACATTTTCGCCCAATCCCTTGACCAACTTTTATGGTCTGCGCGGGAAGAAAAGCAGCTAGTATAATCATGTTTGTCCTTTTCTCCCAAACCATAATCACCATCATCATCATCAGGTCTTTTTATTAGTCTCCACTGCTGAAGCACGACCCTCTCTGTACTACCAGAGGCGTATACTAGCCAGAGCAGTCAGAGGATTTGGTCTACACTCTCCACGCTGGCCAGACGGGTTGGAGAGGTCTGGAAACCATAATCAAAATAAAAAAATAATCAAAATAAATGAATCCACCAAAGCGGTTCCATAAAATCCCAATTAAAAGCAAAACTCCATTTCGCTGAGATTTTATTGAGCTAATTTACTGCAAATTAAGTAAACACTAGTTACTTAACTAATTAGAATTGAATTTAATGAGGCGCTTGGCGATGTGAAATTGAAAATCACTGTTTTTTGTTCGTATTAGTATACTTAAGTACGATTAAGTAATTGTTTGTAAACGTAACTAAGTGTATTTTTATATAATCTCTATAATGTAAATATGAATCGCTGAATGTGTTGCTAAGCGCAAATCTCGAGAGCAGCTAAACCGATTTCGCTAATTCTTTTTTTAGAATATTCCTTGAAGTACGAGGATAGTTCTTACGGAGAGAAAAAATTATGTGTTACACTGGTGAAGCCGGGGTGAACTGTTAGTATATTAATACAACCTTAAGAGCGTATACTAGCGGTATTTTTTCAATATGGTTTCCATACAAATGTATTTCTCTATTTTCTCGCTGAAAACTGATTCTAGAGCCACAATTCTTTTTTCATAAAATCTAGTACCTACTAAAATAGGAATGCCTCTATTTTTTATTTTTTCCAAAAAAACTGTTTTTGTAAAAAAACATGTTCTTTTAAACAGGTTTTTAGAAAAAAATAAAACATAGCGACATACCTATTTTAGTAATAGATTGTACCTATGTAAAAAGAATTGTGCCTCTAGAAGCAGTTTTCAGCGAGAAAATAGAGAAATACATTTGTATGGAAAACGCACTGCTAGTATACCCATAGTGATTTAGCCCGGCTAATGCTGGGCTAATAATTGTCGGGCTGAGTCACCCCTTTGAGGATTGGACAAGGTTTTATTAACATATTCTATGGTACCAGACTAAAGAATGAATAGGTATGACTACTGTATAGTGTTCGAAACGCTATGTGTAAAAATCCTAGTTTAAAAAAAACGTCTTATTCATACTTCGATGGTAAAAATAATATGATAAACGCAATAAACCGTATAAAATTATTAAATTTTAACATTGCACTTTAGTCAAATTTTAGGAAGTAGGTACTTAGTTTTGCTATGAAAGGATAGCAAACATCTTTATATCTTCACCTATATACATACTTTCACATCTATATTATACACGGTGAGATATTGATCGTTTTGGACCCTATATCGGGTGATTGAGCCCGTCAATTTGAACAACTTTTCCTGAGGGACCAATGCTAGGAACTCTTTTTTTTATGATATTCCCAAACAAAGCGAGTGAAAGTATGGAAATATGACAAACAAATTAGTGCCCAACATAGGTCCCATAGGTAGGAAAAGTTGTTTAAATCAACGGGCTGAATAACTTCTGAAAGGGTCCAAAACGATCAATGTTTCACCGGGTATAAAAACAAAGTTACACCATTTATAACTCAAGAGCGCAACACTGGATTTTCATTAGCTTTTATTTGTTTGATTTCTAAAAATATCAGCGAAAAAAGTTCGCGGGGTCAGCTAGTTTTATAATATTACTTAATCAGAAAACAGAACTTTTCTCCAGGATGACATGTAGTATGTCCTTCACAGTAATCCAGACAACATGTATGCAAAATTTCATGATGACTGGTCCAGTAAATAGGTCGTGAAAGCGTAAGAAACAAACAAATTCACTATCGCATTTATGATATTGGTTGGGATTAATTTTTGACTTTATTTACAAAATCGAATAGGACCGGTAGTTTTATTGCGATTAAAGGACAGGAACATTATAATCTGAGTCTATGGCTTTCAAAGGTTATAATGGCACGATCGGCCACGGTGACAGCGTGACGGGCGTGACGCTGTCCCGCCGCTCCCGCATTGTCCGGGAGCAAACCTTCCATTGTCGCTTCCCCATCATTACCCTGGATCCGGGAGTCCAAAGGTGCACGGCGCCGGCCTACGCCATTGTCAAGAGCTTACGTTTGCAAATCCGATTTATATTTGAATATAATTGACTTTCGGCCTCGTATCAGGTACGGAGAGCTTGTCTCGCATTGTGTTCGGCTGATCTAAATGGCATTTTTATCGGCTGAACATGATAAATGTATTTGGGAGATTAACTCCGGTGGGTGGGTGCGTTTTGGAGTATTTTTCAAGGCGCGCTTAGCTATTCAAATGTTTCAAAGAATGTTGTTCGTGGCCGTAAGCACGCGTGAAGTGTGAAGTGATCTTTTATTTTTATTCGATCGCGGTCAGCACAATGCGTTTCCATAAATAACGTTCGCTCTACGGATTAATTTATAGTCGGACATTTGTTATGTTATGAGTAAGCGAGCGTTCGTTTGTAAAAAAACTTGTAAAGTATTTCGTGCAAAACGAGAACGGTTTTCGTCTTATTACCATAACAGTAGGCGATGATTCGCCGCCAGAAGGAAGTTGCAACCACTTTATATTCAGGAGGAATCAATTTTTGGGCGGCGGAAGAAATCACGCGGAAATGGGCCGCGATTTATTCAAAATATTTGTCCCAACAAATCGTCGGCCGTTACGGGTGGATGGTATTCGCTTTGATCGCGAAGGGGGTCGAAGTTGGCAGTTTTTTCATCGATCATCGGTTGAAAGCGTGTGTGTTTAGAGCTGACAAAAAATTGGAAATAAATTATGTGTGTACGTCAGCGGTAAGAAGTATCGAAGGTGTGGGGCACAAAGCGGCTGAGATGGCGCAGCGGGGGCCGGCCAGGATAAAGGAGACTGTTTTACACCATTCACACTTGCGGCGAGCTTTTAGGGTTCCGTTCTAAGGGTGCTCATTGGGCTCATCACATCGTTTATTTAATTATTTTATCTACACAAATGCTATTAAAATCCTCTATAAAATTTTTTGCCAACATAAAAATTAACCAGTGTCTTAGTAACCATGGAATAGTATCATTGTAACGAGAATTTAGTGTTGTTAATAAATTTTAGCCGCAAATTTCAAAATAAAGAACATTGTCATGAAAGCTCGTTTCATTACCATAGCTCCATAAAAAAATATAAGTTATTCGAATTCACGTCCTATCCCGCCATTAAGCAACAAAATATTAGTTATACTTCGTTGTTTATTTCTTGTTATGGGTGTTGATAAAATAATTGGAAAAATGAATAAAAGAAAATATAAACTAACGGTGCCTGAGCTAGGGTGAAAATCTTCATGTATTTCAGGTCTAAGACTTACCTACTTGTACCTCGAAAATACCAAAAATAAACAATTACACTTAGAATCAAATCATACTTAGCGAGGCGATGAATTAACAGATTATTATAAAACGATTTCTAAAGATCTTATGGCTTTATGTAAATACGTGATAGTAGGTGTTTTAATTTATGTCCAAAGACAAAGTATGTATTAAAGTCCAAAGACGCGTTTTTCGCAATCATCGTCAGCCCTTTTATATTGGCCCGACTCAAATTTAAAAATATAGTCCAAAGAGGCGTTTTCCGCAATGGTAGGTGAGCTCTTAATATATTAGCCCGACTCACACTTGGCTGGTTTTTTCTTACACCGGGGGTCAGAGCCTCGTTCGGGCGACCATCCGTCAGTCGCGGAGACAGACGCACAAAGGGCAGATGCAAATGCTTCTATCTCCAACTATCTGGTAATAGACGGAATTCCCCGAATATGACACATTGAGTCAGTGGCCTACTGTTCGGCTAAATTATGTAAATAGGGATAGGGAACTCTTATCAGTTGCAAGATCTTACAGTTGTCACATCGACTAAACGACTACAAAAAGGTTGTGTCGCGACTCTTCTTCTTGTCAGGTCGAAATGGTTCTTTAAATACCTTTTGATCGTGCTTTTGACCAATATTTGGCAACGCTTTTATTGAAAGAGTATTTATTGATGTAGATGAATATAATTAATAAATCGTTATTTACCTTTACCTACTATAGTTTACAGAAAAACAAGTTTTGATTTTAAGATTTAATGATAGAAGGATAGGATCCTTAAGTTATCTAAGTAGGTAAATTCTGAAAAAAGCTCTCAGCAAAAATTATCTATGCGAAGGATAGTGCATTCAAAGCAATCGTGTTTTTAATTTTCTATGAAAAACTTGCATCATACGTGCAGCTTTCACATTCTGGATCACGCATTAGCAAGTTAATTTTGCATTAAAACTTGTTACCCATATGTACGCTGACATTTCACACCGTTTTGCCCAGCATGCTTCGAACGAAGCATGTTAGAAATAAGTCATTGTCTATGGTAAACACGTAGTCAGGGGCGTAACTACCGTAGTATCTTCTGTGCCAAAGAGACATGACATATAGGAGAAATATAGGAGCCCTTGCCAAGCAAACTGACGACCTAAGCACCTAAAGAGCGGGTAATTTATCAGCAAACTCACAATGGCTCTAAGGTTAATGGTTCACAAGAATCAGATGTGAAATGCAATCTCTAAAGGAGACAAAGGAAAGCATGTTTGCACGTGCTGAAACTAAAACGTTTGCGTTTGCTCGGTTATCATCATTTATTTGTCAGCAATATTTTGTACCTATATAACAATATGCCCGGGGCAAAGACAGTATAATACTAACGTATAGACCATAAACAAAATATTATACTAAAAAGTCTTCTACCAGGTACATAGGTAGACGACGGTGCTCCAGAGTTGTTTTTTAAACGTTACCAAATTGCGTTATTCTGCGCTAGCCGAAACTTGCTGAAATTGAAATAGGTTTGTCAAAATTGTTTTTGTAATTTTAAATTAGATATATTTTGTAAGCAATGCTTTAGTACTGCTCATAAAATCCTTACACGTGAAACTGCATTAACCCTTAAATGGGATTATTTCAGAAAAAAACACAGGATTTTTTTTCTGAAATAATCCCATTTAAACCTTTTAGAATTGCCCCTGACAAATGTTTATAAAGGGCCCCATTAAAGCTAGATACGCCACTGAGGATAAGGAAATGTATGTTGTTCTAGTAGACGTCTGGCGTGTTCTGAACATGTAGAACCATTCTGAGCATCAGCAGTAAATCTTATTGTACTGTTCTTAGTGTACTGTATAAGTAGCTACTCACTGAGCTATCATTGTTGGCGCGTGCCCTCTAGTCAAACATAGTAGATGCTTATAATAAATTATGTTAATTATAACTACCACACTATTTCTATGAGTTATGAAACAACAGTGTCGTGTCGGCACTTTATTTTTTATTTGCCACAAAAATAACTTAAAAATACCCGCCAAGTGCGTGTCGGGCCATGCACAATGTAGGATTCCGTAGGTGCACGTAATTTTAAAAGTTTGTCGACTATAACTCTTACTTGTGAGGGTTTACAAGTCAGATATGTTGTCGACTGACTATTACGGTTAAGTAGGGCTTAGCTTAGTTGTGATAGTTTTTACCTTAAAACTTTGTTAATATGTTAATGCCCTAAATACACAATACAATTTATGAATTCACGTACTTATACATAAACAGCCTTTTAGCTTGTAGGGTAAATAAATTTTCCACTTGATGGATTAATTACAAACAGATTTCTAAATCAAAAAAATGTGTAGAAATACCGACAATATTTTTGAAAGATCTAAGTATCCCATAATCATCTCAAAACAACCGATTGACGAGAAAAGATATATATATTCCCACCTTCCATGTTATTATTGATGATAGTATTATTCATTATTTTCTAAGGGTTACAAGTTTACAAGGGACAGCTTTGTGTTATCACACGCGTCCTGTCAATTTATGCCCTCAAAATCCGTCAAATTGGTAGCTGTGTGTGTGCGACCAACTATGGGTTGGACACTAATTTTTCTACGCTTTTAGGATAATAGAGTCTATCTAGGCTTTATATAATCTAAGGATACAACATAGGATCTCTGTAGACGAAAACTTCTAGTAGGTACTTACCTTTGACTATATGTACTTACGAGTATGTACATTGTCTGTGAATGATATTGCTGACTGTATAATCAGTACCATTGTTGTCGCGTGCCTGCCCCTGATCGCCGTGTAGACGAGCCACTGAGCTGCCGTCGCTTGAGACAGTTAAGAGGCTTACATCACCGAAACTAGCGCCACCCTTCATTTGATTCTTTTACTCTTAAACCAGATCAATAAAAATAATATACTTCGGTACTTCACTTATAAATAAATTGTAGTATTTTTGACTTTTCTAATACTATAATTTGGCCATCAACATTCCCTTAATGGCGTAACTCAGACCGTCAATATGAACACCTTTTAGTATCGGATCAAGGTTGGGAAGTCAGATCAATCGAGACTCAAGGTACACGCTTTATGAAGAGACGAGAGAGGACGAGCTCCGTGGCGCAGCGGTCAACACGCCTGCCTGCGACACGGATGGTCCCGGGTTCGATCCCCGGTCAGGTCAAGATGGAAAATGATCTTATTCAGATTGACCTGGGTCTTGGATGTTTATCTATATACGTATCTATTATAAAATATAGTATTGTTGAGTTAGTATCCCATAACACAAGTCTCTAACTTACTTTGGGGCTAGCTCAATCTGTGTGATTTGTTCCGTATATATTTATATTTATAGAACCACTCGTTACTGCCAGTACTTCTCTTCATCTGAAAATATGTAATTTGTGAACAGTTATACAGAAAATACTATAAGTAATTCACTGCCGCAGTACAGATTTCGACTTTTTTCAATTTGATCTGGTTTAGGAGTAAAGGAATCAAAATGATTAATAGTGCTAGTTGGCCGATGTAATCCTCTTTATTTCTTCTTTTTAATTATGGCTTCCACCGAGATTTCGGTGATTCTGCCAATGTCCAGTATAATGAGATACTAAGTATCGGAGTTGTACGGTATGTGGCATCAAAGATGGCGTATGTTCTTTGGCAGCCTCGTGGGAGATTTTGGCGACAAATCTATACGAGTCCATTTAACACTCTACTTTAACTATTTCACAAATTGTTCTCGAGCACGAGCATTTATAACACCAAACTACACCAATTTCATATTATAAAGTCCACTTAAATCAATTTGCAAAATTGTATAAGGTAAACGACAACTGAACCCTTGACTTTCCACCAAAAACTCCATGTAATCCTCTTAAGGATAGCTACCGTATTGTTGTCACGTGTTCAGAGTAATCTCTGACAGACCTCCTACCTCACTATTGTGTTTATACTTTTTTCAACCGACTTTAAAAAAGGAAGTTATTATAACTTCCTTCTTTTAAGTTTGCCGTGTTCTTGATCCTGTATGTATTATTGCCAGAATTACACAGTTTCTTGTATAGTTTAGTTAGTCTGTGTTTCGTCTATACCAGCTTCGCCACAATGGCCACAATTTGCCACACGAAGGGCTTCCGCGCCAATCCCAAACACTGTCGGATTGCAAAAAATCTTTTTTATCGAAAAAAGGGACAACCACTATATATCGTCGCGCCATCATATCATCGCTCGCCTCTTTTCGTTTACTTTTTTTAACATGCTTTCACCAAAACTTTTTGAGATTTGTATTTTTTAAGTTTCTAACAATTATTTTCTATTCTATTATCATTTAACTTACCTATATAATTTAAATATGCAAAAATTTCAGCTCAATCGGTTAAGGTTTACAGGATGAGGTGACATATTTTAGATTGTGTTTTATTGAAGACTAGCAATTTTCCCGCAACTTCGTCCGCGTTAATTATAGCCTATGACACCCGCATATAAATAAGCTTTCTATTAGAGAAAGTATTTTCAAAATTGGTCTAGTAGTTTCGGAGCCTATTCAATGAAAACAAACAAGCAATAAAAATTTTACTACTATATATTACATACATACAAACATACTGTCACGTCTTTTTCCCTAGCGGGGTGGACAGAACTCAGATCTATACGACCGGAGATGGAAAACGGAATCAAAATAGTGAATCATTAGGTATATTCCCCATTTATAATTAAATATTAGTATACCTATAGATTTTAAAAAAATAATATTATTATTTTAAATTTTTAGTTAAATAGTAATAAAATTATAAACATATAAAACCAAATTGGCAGTCTTCCGTAAGTAACTTGAAGGTCTATGCGGGCTCAAACAAACTTTACAAGTGTCAATATTAGGACTTGTACTTACAATTAGGGATTGAAAACCGGATTTAAGTTTGATTGGGAATCAAAGCAAGGGGTGTTATATTTATGCAACAGCTCTATTAGATTACACGGTACCCCCGCCCCTGCCCCGCCCCGCGCAATCAAATAAACGTCCCGGTTTTGTATGTTAAACACAAAAACATATGTATAGAAGTGAAGTCACGTGTGTTATTGCTTCTAGAATTTGCCAGAAAAGAAACTGATGACATTATCACGCTTTTAGGGAGCATGAGTTAGGCGGAGTCCAGGCTCCAGGGCCATTAAACCCAAAAGCCTCTTTAGCATACTTTTGCGTGTTTCTGTGGTATTCGAGTAGGTAGTGGAATCAAAATAGCGATGGGTTGGTCACCACATTTTCCATTACCACTTTGTAGTGCTTTTGAGTCTGAGGTTTGCGATTTTTAATATATTAATAATCATGTTATTAAGTTTATCAAAATATTAAATATTTTGTTCAGTTGCCTTTCACTAGCTCTCCTAACCTATGACATTTTCATAGGTTAGGAGAGCTAGAACTCTGAGAACTGAACTGATATTACGCTAAAGCTTGGACATAAATTCACGAAAACACCTTAAACAACTTTTATGACGTCAATAAGAGGGGACGAAGTGATCCTATCCTAGTCGAGAAACCTTCCTGTCTCTTTTCCCAGTAATAATATATTCGCTACCAGCTTTGTTCGTCCACATATCACCGTTTTCGTGTCCTACTTGGCATTTGTGACCTGTTATCCTTTTTTTTTAATATTTTTTTTTTATTTTATAACATTTTATTATATTTATAATAATACATTTTCCTAAAACTAATTAAAAACTAAAACTTACCTGTTATCCTAACAGTATCTAGCATATAAGCTATTGATCCACTAATTGGGTTCTAGCTAACTATTGCAATATTTCCCTTCTGTACCAACACTATTTTACTCGCAACTTGCTCACAATCAATATTCGCTACGTCTTTCTCCGTCCACATGTTGTCATCTGACATCTGTAAACCTGTCTTCCATTAAATCCAGAAGTTTTGATTTGCTTAAATGACCATTTGCTTACTTCCTGCAAACTCTCACAGTCTCCTTTTACGTGTCTACGAAGTTTCATACAATTTAGAGTTGCGCTCTAACTACACACAGGTGGCTACGTGCTTTTGTTTTCTATATTCATCTAACTACATACAAAAAGCATTTTCATTATTACATTTGTTCAAATAACATTATCATCTTTGAATGAAATAAATACATTCTATTATTTTTACGCTTTAAAATATTCTGATTAGTTTAGTTAACTGTTAAGACCGACTGCCATATAACGGTTCCTTTTTGAAACTTTGCCAAAGCGCGTGCCTCCAGATGAGATATCTATTCCTGTGAATATAATAAAAAGTTATGCCATGAATTCCGTCCAATTGAGTTCAGAATCGCTGATTTGACTCTTCTCTTGCGAAAAAGCGACGGAAATTTGAAAATTTCGAAATTCCGAAGACCTTATTTCATAATATTTGATAGATAGTTAACTTTTAAGATTCGCACGCCTGACAATGAGGCGATTTCATACAGCACTGATCAGAGGCTATTTTATTTTTCTTGCAAGAAACGCTAGGGAAGTCTCCTTTCTATACCGACCTCATTTTACCAGCGACTCCCCCGCAATAAAATGTTCGCTCCCAGCTTTGTTCGTCCACATGTCACCGTGGTCGCGTCCCGCCCCCTCAATTCTTCGTATTCTCTATCTGTAATCGCGTTATTTGTTACGCTCGACACTCTAACTCGGTTATTTGTGCTTTGTACCGAAACTGGGAATAAACTACAACATAATTGTTTTGTTTTAATTTATTCGCAAACTAAAGTTTCGGTACGGTATTTTCAGAAAATTAAAATATCTAATTAATTAATATTCTGGGGAGGGTTTGGCAGCTACCCTTCTTTTTTTAAACTTTTATGATTTCCATAACTGTTACATTGAATAAGAAAATGTGAAAGTCGAAACTAATTATTGATGGCAATTGTATATGTTTTTAAGATGCCTTTAGGCAGCTTGATAAATCTGACACCAATGTCACCACCTACATTTATACGAAAAACAATAGTAACAAAAAATGCAATAGGTACCTAATTTCTACACAATACTCTTAGTATTGATTGCAATGCAAGTTTTATCATTCTTCTTCCTTTGCATGTAGGTAGTAGGTATGTTCGGGAATATGGCAAGATAACTGATTTACACGGTGTATTATATAGTCATTGATACTTCTGCACGTATATTGAGCAGACCTCGAAATTCTCCACTTTACTCATAGCCCAATTATAAAAGTTTAAACTATGGTTCTATCTATCTATCAGCCAGGGACATCCTCTGCTGAACAAAGGCCAAACAAAGGACATAGATCGCCACAAATTGTGATCGTGTGCATGCTAATTCCATTATACACTATGAGTTACTCTTATCAAAATCTAAATGTCTTCTTATCTTCAATCTCCCTTCCAGACAGAGCACCGCACGTGCTGCGCGTGCGGGGAGCCCATCGCAGACCGCTTCCTGCTGGAAGTGGGGGGTGGCGCGTGGCACACAGGCTGCCTGCGTTGCTGCATCTGCGCCGTGCAGCTGGACAGACATCCCTCCTGTTTTCTGAGGGATAGGCAGGTCTACTGCAAGCAGGACTACGCCAAGTGAGTCTAGAACACTCTTTTTGCAGCCAATACTCTTTAAAGTAATTTTAGAATGCTTCCTGCTGAAAGTAGGGGGTGGCGCGTGGCACACAGGCTGCCTGCGCTGCTGCATTTGCGCCGTGCAGCTGGACAGACATCTCTCCTGTTTTCTGAGGGATAGGCAGGTCTACTGCAAACAGGACTACGCCAAGTGAGTCTAGAACACTATTTCTGTAACCAATTCTCTTTAAAGTATTTATAGAACGCTTCTAGCTGGAAGTTGGGGATAACGCGTGGCATACAGGCTGCTTGCATTGCTGCATCTGCGCCGTACAGCTCGACATACATCCAATATATTTCCTGAGGGATAGGCAGGTCTACCGCAAGCAAAACTACGCCAAGTGAGTCTAGAACACTCTTTAGCCAATACTCTTCAAAGCATTAGAAGAACGCCTCCTGCTGGAAGTGTGGGTGGCGCGTGGCACACTGGTTACTTGCGCTGCTGCATCTGCGCCGTGCAGCTGGATAGACATCCCTCCTGCTTTCTGAGAGATAGGCAGGTCTACTGCAAGCAGGACCACGCCAAGTGAGTCTAGAACACTCTTTTTTAGCCAATACTCTGCCAATCATTTGTAGAACGCTTCCAGCTAGAGGTGAAGTGTGGGGGACATTTTAAACTGTAAAAAGTAGTTCATAAAATAGTTTGAGGAGGTTGTCTATGGCCTCCTACATCAAAATTAAAATTTAACTTATGTCTTCGTTTTCTTCCAAATGATTATCTAAACTGGGGAAAAGGCACCGACCCCGAAAACTTCATGTATCGTCTTAATAATATTTGACAGACATAAAAAAGTTAACAAATGCATCTTGTTTTACGACATCTAGACCTTGAAGATTCTGAAATAGAAAACCGTTGTCCATGAACCTTGGCTTCGACATGTAATGAGTACTTATTCTTCTATGACATGAACTCCGTGGCGCAGTGGTTAACACGCATGTCTGCAACACGAGTGGTCCCGGCTTTGATAGCCGGGCAGTTCATGTTGGTAAATGATATTTTTAAGATTGACCAGGGTCTTGGATGTTTACCTATGTATGTGTGTCTGTTATAAAATAAAGTATCGTTGAGTTAATATCCTACGACACAAGTTCACAACTTACTGTTTTTGTCTGTGTGTTATCCCTATTGATATATTTATAATGTATCAGAAAACTAAGTGGTCGAGAGTATAAGTAATTAAGAAATAGTATTGATACTGTAAATGTTTTACAGACTAGGATATTTTTCCAAACTTATAATAAACTACTCTTTTAACATCAAAGCTTCATCCTACATGGTGGAACATTGATCTTTGTTCCTTCAAAGGTGATTCAACCCATCAATTTGAACACCATTGAACAACTTTTTAGCTGAATACTAAAAATATTTTTTTATGGGAATGTAAAAAATAGTTGTGGTTGATGTCTTGGCGTTGATTCCATAGAAAGGTTGTTCAAATTGACGGGTTGAATTACCCCTTATAGTGTCGAAAACTATCGATATTTTACCGGGTATAACTTGACGTCCAAAACTGTTTATAGAACACGTCCATCGCAGTTTACGCACACATCATCGTCTAGGCCGCACGTTAATTCCTTTACAATACACTGCCTACGTCCAATTAACCTTCGACGTATTAGAAATATCCATCGTCATCATTTTCCAAGTCATCCGTGAAGTCGGAACACCCGGCTGATTTCAATTGTTACGTGCGATATTGAGTGGAGTTGCTTTGTGGTGTTGTTCGGTAAATGGTTGGGTTATAAACGGTATGTGGCGAGGTATGCGCGCCGGGTAGGCGGTCCAGTGTTCACCTGACCTGTGACCTGGGCTGTGTGGGGCCGTGATGCCGTGATGATGCACTATCGACAGGCTAGCGGCCTTTTTGTCCAGATATGATACCATGTTGGAAAATTTGGAATTGATATAGGCCCGTATCTGATCGATGTTTTTTATTGCGACTAGACGATTGAACACGATAAGTATCGGGGCTGTGTTTGATGAAGTGTCAACAGATGATAAAGCGTTGTGTGTGCGGTAACTTTAATTATGTGCATGGTTTCACATACATTTGCGTGATTGAAGAGCATCTGTAAACAGTTACAGATTTGTGTAATGAAATGATACGGGGAAAGATATAATGGTTCTGGTCATACTAATATTTCAGTATGACACTTTTGTTCTTTGTTTTATTCATGCGTAAGTCGTCACCTTGTTCGGTATAGCTTGCTTTAGTTATAAATCTGAGGGTATAGCGACGCAAAAAATTGAAATAATGTCAATTACTTACTATGCAAAATAAGTAACATTTCTTTTTATAAATAGTGCATAATCAGGGTTTTGATGTATAGGTGTTGAATTATCTTTGACTTTCTTAAAGCATACATCGCATTCAGCTTACCAAATAAAGTAATTGAATGGGCAAATCTTGATTTATTTTTAATTTAGTAAAAAAATTAATAATATGAAATTTAAGCTACATAAACTAAATATTTTCTTTTTATTTCAATAAACCATCGTCAAAAAAAGTTTATTAAGTATTGAATTAACAAAAACGGTAACCGTGTATCCGTATCGTAATCGGACAACATCAACAAATATTGAAATAAATCCAAGCGTAATCGCTTTATCTACCTATTAGCATATCCCCACTAAAATACCCTTCGCAACAGGTGTATGAGAACTCACTCTTGGCATAAAGAAAAAAAGGCAACGTCCCGAGAAGAGGTTTTATTGAAAATCTGTCGGCCGAGTGTGGCACAACAAAGCAGCGGTGCAAATAATGGAAAGCACAGAAGAATAGTTTGCTGTTGAAGTTTAGTACTAAATATGGCCATACGATAATTGATAACCCTCAATACTCAAAAGTATCTCTAACGTAATTTAAGTATGCTTTTTAAGTCTCGTGCTGTCATTGTCGGTGAGAGAATGTGAGTTGAGAACGTTTTAACCGAGTGTTAGTAAATTTTATTACCTCGTATCTTCCAAATGGCTAAATGGATTCCAAAAGTTCCGGTATCGTTAGGTTAGGTTCGACACTTTGGATTTTAAGACTAATAGGATTTTTTTGAAGAAAGAGTGGCGTTTAAAATTCTTGAAATAATAATAAGTAGGTACTCCTGTTTTAGATGTTTTTTAATATGTCGCCTTTAATATTATTCCTCAATGAAGATTTTTTTTGTAACAATATCGATATTGATCTCGAACTCGAAGGAAGAAGAAGTTGACAAAAAAAAACATTTTGTTTATTTAATTCATCATTTAGCGAACTCTTTGAACTTTTTCTATTTTATTATTGTCTATTTACAAATTAAAAAGTAAAATTTTAGGCAATTTTAATATTTTAATTCTGAATTGAAAATAAGGAACAAAGAAGTTTGATAGGAAATTACTTTTTTATTTAAGACTAATAGATAAATCAGCACAACATTTTTGAGATTCAACTAAAAGGATTTTGATAGAAAATATAAATGAGCGTACAAAAAAAAATACAACACAAAATATTCCGACCATAAGTTTGTTTTCGATTAATAATGTTATCACTACATATTATAAAACAAAGTCCTCTGCCGCGTCTGTCTGTTCACGATAAACTCAAAAACTACTATACAATTTTTTTATGTTGTATTCACCAATAGCTAGAGTGATTCATGAGGAAGGTTTATTAGGTATAATACATGCCCGCGGGCGCAGCCGGGGAGGTCTGCTAGTTATTTAAATAATACACATCCCTAATGCCAGTTCTGTTACCTAGTTGTTTTGCAGCAGGGAATGTTGCTAGCCTAAAAAATACACTGGCGCGGTGACTTGCAACACTGACGCTTTCATTTGTCATTTATTTTGATTGTGATAACTGGACGCGACGTGATCCCATATTTTATAGGTAACACCGGTGGTGAGAGGTGGGGCTGGCACAGACCACACCGAACCAGACCTTACTTTGTCGGGTCCTACTCACCCAGCTCGTATTTAAAGCAAGCCCAACATAAAATAATAGATGTAACAGGGGTGAGCCTAAACGCAAGACCCGACATGTATTTATACTTAGAATTATTAGGTAGGTTCCCAGAAGTAGTACTTGGCGTACTAAATGAAGCAGAAGCAGTGAACAGAAAAAAGAAGGAGGTTATCAATTCAGTTTTATGTTTTTTTTTTCTTACAAATGTAGAGCGGAAATGGAAAAAAATAAAATAGAAGAAAGGCGGCAAAACCTGTAAATGAGATGTTGAATTGACAAGTTAATAGCTTTTGATATTTATGGATACGTTTCATTCGCGCTTTTAAAAGCTTGCCTGAAGGCACTGGTGGCATTAGCTCTGAATTCTCAAAACACACGTCTCTATCCTTTACACGGTAGACAGAGCCTAAGGACTTTAGACCCAAAGGCCAAGACAAGCGCGCTGGAGAGCGTAGTAAAAAAAAAGAGAAAGTGATGGGTAGCAAACAGCCTTTGACTAAGTATTACTTATAATCTAAGCTAATAGCATTATTGAAACGTATCCTCGTATTGACGAGCTCTGTGGCGCAGCGGTCAACACGCCTGCCTGCGACACGGATGGTCCCGGGTTCGATCCCCGGTCAAGATCGAAAATGATCTTTTTTAGATTGACCTGGGTCTATATAAGTATCTATTATCAAATATAGTATCGTTGAGTTAGTATCCCATAGCACAAGTCTCGAACTTACTTTGGGGCTAGCTCAATCTGTGTCATTTGTCCGTATATATTTATCCTTAGATTCGTCCTATATTCTCCGGCTGGCTTCATAACGGTCGGCGCGGGAAGGGAAGCAGCTAGTACATTGGTTACTGTTTTCCTCCCGGACGAAAATATTCGAAATTATCATTTTAGTTTATATCAAGCCAAAAACCGACTGCAAATTATATAACTTATATGTTATATTCATAACAATTTGAATATCGCACCTAAACAACATCGTCATCCTTTCTTCCTGCCCATTTAGATTTTTAACATCTTTTATCTGTATTTTTATCAATTTTTAAATATTCGAGCTCCGTGGCGCTTCGGTCAACACGCCAGCCTGTGACATGGGGGTCCCGGGTTCGATCCCCGGTCAGGTCATGATGGAAAATGATCTTTTTCAAATTGACCTGTGTCTTTGATGTTTATTTATATAAGTATATATTATAAAATATAGTATCGTTGAGTTAGTATCCTGCGACTCAAGTTCACAACTTACTGTGGGGCTGGTTAAATTTGTGTGATATATCTATGTATTTATTTATTTAAAAAAACCGACTTCAAAAAAAGGAGGAGTTTCTCAATTCGTCGTAATCTTTTTTTTTATGTATGTTCCCCGAGTTGACCGATTAAAGCCTTATTTATGCGCTAGAGATTAATTAAACCCGCCGAGGACATTCTGCATTATCAGAAAGTGTATTGTTTGAGTTCTTCATTAGTCCTTCAACCTGTTGCAGGTATTACTCTACTATCAACGTTTTTACTTGTTCCCTCTATTACTATTCCATTTGTCAACATATTCTTTGGCGTTTGAGTCCTGCAGGTTTTGATTGTTACTCCTTGTTTCGAGTTCAGTCAACCCGTAACGGCACTAGTACCATCAACATACAAACTAAATCGAACGCCTTATTTATGCGCTAGAGATTAATTAAACCCGCCGAGGACATGGTGCATTAACATACGACATGGCGCGCGCATTTGCAGAAACGCGTGGGCGATCGCGTGAGAGCTTACGTTCGCCGTTGTTGACTGCTGACCACGGCCACAGAGCAATTTCACTGTAGCTCGCGCGAGTGACGAGACATTCTTTACTCTGTGACCGTCGTAGTACAAGTAAAAAGAGTGGGCGATCGCGAGAGAGCTTACGTTCGCTGTTGTTGACTGCTGACCATGGCCACAGAGCAATTTCACTGTAACTCGCGCGAGTGACAAGACATTTCTTGCTCTGTGACCACGGTAGTACGAATAATACTCGTACGAGTATTATTCGTACTACCGTGGTCACAGGTACAGAGGGTGTACCGAGGTCACAGAGCAAAAGCTGGACGTATTTCGGTCAGATTCCCTAACTTCTTCCTAATACGTATGAGTATTCTATTTGGTACTTTGAACATACAACTTTTAGACATATTGGATGAGTAAAATGAATGGAAACGACCACGCTGGATGTGTTTGGGTCCGCTCCCTTATCTACTTTCCAACATCAAATAAGTAATCTATTTGGCACTTTGAAAGTTACATTGCACGACTAGAATAATGGAATTAGGGACAACTGTTACTCGCATCCGAAGGAATCATCAACACAGCCCCGCATGTGGCCCCTAGGTGTGCTGAAGAATAACAAAAATAGGCGAAAACGGGTAATAATAATAATAATACTACCTATATACAGGCCACTATACCTATATATCTTTATTAACATTGGGGATTGGGGTGAATTTCGGGGTTGGGTTCGGTCTCCTGTTCTGGTCACAAGGAAACCTAACGAACCTAACTGTCTATGGCTATATATATATATATATATATATGAAAATACTGCGTGGTATTTAAAAATATAGGTACTAATTAGTTTATTAGCCGGAGCCTTCTCAATATCCCGTGGTTTACTTGTAAAATTAAAAGTTGTTTTCCGTGGCCAAAAAAACATGGCTTATAATTGCTGAGCTTTACCCTCTCTTCGTTTCCGCCATCTATCTCGACCCTGTGCTGATCTTATCCAGAAAGATGAAGAAGTTGAGCTAAGATGATGATGATGACTTATAATTCCTCTTACAATATTACATAGTTGGGATATCCGAATCATCTGATTCGGATATCTTCTTATAAACAATCTTTTTATGTAAAAATTGTTAGTTCTCTACGCCACGCTTAATATCTTTTTGAACAGAATCCAATCAGATTCTGTTCAAAAAGATATTAAGCGTGGCATTACAAGTAAACAGAGAGTAAAGTTCCAAAAGGCTATAAACAAAAGGGCCTGAAGCGCGACGCGTGGCCCGCTACCAGCAAAAAGGTGTGTTAAATAAACAATCAGATGATATATCAACAAGGGCAATTACAGTGATGGCCGCCGGCGACTGCCGATTTACGTCCTGGCAACACCACTCGTTATGCGCCTAACACAAATATCATTTAGCTGACGCGGGTTTAACGAGCTGGATTTTCATTTGGCAACATTATTGGCTCGTCTCTGATAATGAGAGCAACGTTTTTATATACTAGAAGGACATATATATCATATTTTTTAAGGTGTTTAGTTTTAGGTTAATTTTTCATAATTATTTAATATGTAATTAGTTTATTTTAGTTTAATTTAATAAATATTTAATGATTAGAAGGACTAAGTATTAGTTATAGTTAATTTTGGCCTTAGCTTTGGGCTGAGTGAGGATTCATAGTTACTATTTTGGCATAAAAAGGAAGAAAGAAAGAAAATATGGTTAATTTGGTACACACATAAAATACAAAAAGAACAATAACAATTAAAAATTACACGAACAGTACCAAAATTGTCTTCGCTCAGCATTTTGTCACGGGGCTGCCATGACGCTGATCTTCCGCGAAAGCCATACTTAAAACTAAACACAAAGTTAAAAAGTGATTAATATATAAATCTTCATAGTTTTATCTCAGTATAATCTAGGGTGACCAACTAGAGATATAATTTGTATGCGCCAAACACAAAATATATCATTTAGCTGACGCGGGTTTAATGATTTTTATTTGGCAATATTATTGGCTTGTCTCTGATAATAAATAAATAAATATGTACGGACAAATCACACAGATTGAGCTAGCCACAAAGTAAGTTCGAGAGTTGTGTTATGGGATACTAACTTAACGATACTATATTTTAAGTTCTATAAAGTATCCTATTTTACATAGATCAGATAAAATTTAATTAAAACTAACTATTCTAACAATAAAACTAACTAAAAATAAAATTTATCGCCTAAAAATATAAATCATACAGTCCCGCTAGCTGCTCACCCCTGGGCATCGTGCCCAAAAGCTGGCAGCATTGCCAAATTGAACGGCAATGCTTATACGCTGAGCTATGTAGCTTGCTTCCAGCCCTTTGGTCACGGGATACCTCAATAAGCTTTTTAGCCATGAAACTAAAAAGCTTATGGGCTGATGGACCCCACGGTATATATAATAGACCCATATTTTAAGTATAATAGATACTTATAGAGATAAACGTCCAAGACGAAGATAATTTGGCCTACACTCTCCACGCTGGCCAGACGTGTCAAAAACTCTATTTGATGTTAACCAGCTTTGTTTGTGTTTCTTAAGTTGTGGTCCAAGATTCGGTTGTCTGCACAGAATGTACCAGCGCGCTCCAGCCAACACTGCCGGGGGCGCCAATATAAATCCTCACTCGTTGATTGCTTTCCCCTCTCGGTCACCCCCACCCCCCATTTAATAGCCATTGAGCGCGTCCATTCATGATTTAAGTTATTTGTTTTAGATGCAAGTCCGATGAGATTCATTGGAATATTATGCGCGTTTGTTTAACAATTTCGACGCACTGTTATAGTAGTGCCGCGAGCGACGAAGTGACGAATGTGGCCGACACAATGCGCCGAGATGGTTAGGGCTGCCTCTTCTTCAACCGTCTCCAAAAAAGGAGAGGGTTTTCAATTCATATCGGACTTGCCTAATAAACTTAAATCATGAATGGACGCGTTCAATGGCTGTTGAATGAAGGGGGGTGACCGCAAAAGGGGAAGCAATACTTGATTATTGTTGTTGTTGATGAGATTCATTGGAATATTATGCGCGTTTGTTGCTGCGAGTGACGAAGTGACGAATGTGGCCGACAGAATGCGCCGAGATGGTTAGGGCTGCCTCTTCTTCAACCCACTCCAGAAAAAGGAGGAGGATCTCAATTCTTATACATGCCGAAAAAGTATTATTTTTTTAGGTTCCAGATTTGGTCCCATATATTCAGTTGTTCATATCGACGGTTCATTTATTAAAGGGGTCTTTAAGAGTCCAAAGCGCTATGTATGATTTTTTTTTAATCTTTGTTTCCCGATTACTCTAACATGTACCAATGTTACACCAATTTGGATTTGTTTTTTTTATTTGAAATTGTATTTTTTCTTATTTCATTTTCATTAACATCGGCTTAGTACTTTAAGATGCACCTACAATAATATTACTACTATAACTTACGCGAGATAAATTCGTTTTAGAAACTCGGCTTTACTCACATTTTATATTCGTCAAAATCGCTGACTAGTTTCGGTTTGTTACGAAGCCTGTCATCAGGGTGTCCAAATCACAATTCGCAGATGAGTAACCAGCGATTTGGAAATATTTCACATTTTGGGAAACTTTAATAGCAATACTGTAAAAGATATCGACACTATTAGCTTGGTTCATACCAGCACTATCGACATACTGGATTCGAAAACGGGTGGTAGTGGCCTTCAGTGCTTTCAGGGAAGTGAAACCGTCGTGTCGCCACCCCTACCATTTTGTATGAAGACGTCTAAGGGAGACGTCGAAAAGACTCCTCACGTCATACAAAGATTAAAAACACCTCACTAAAATACAGGATGTTAGGGTAAACACCGTTGTCCCTAATGAAATTAGTCCAACAAATGACCAACTTTTCTTCTGGGACCTCTATACTTCGAACTCAAAAAAAAAGACATTTTCATACAAAATCCTGGATCGGCAGTTTGAATGTAAAATGTCGACTTTGTTTGAATTCCTAGCGTTAGTCCCACAGGAAAATTTAATTATTTTGACGGGATGATTTAATGAATTTTGGGGGACAACGGCCTACCTACCCTGATAATTTGTATACCTATTTGAAGACAAAATCACTGCGTGGCGTTGTTCGGTATACCAGCCCTGTCTAAACTGCATAACCTTTATGAATATCGATTACCGATCTCTCATGCGGTCCCGTTTTTAATTACTTTTGTGTTAATAAATATCTCAAGTCGAAGCCTTTTTACGTTCCCGTCACTGCACCATATTGTCTACGGTTGTTCGTTTATATTACTTTTTAACCAACTTCCAAAAAAAGTGTAGCTTTCGGGCTTGTAGGTTATTGTGTGTTGATTAGAAAATAGCAATATTAACAGGGAGTTATCTTTAATAATGATACTGAAGTACTTTTTCTTGGGTAGGTATATTGAAATGTGAAGAACCATCACCTTATTTTTATTCAGAGTTTCGCAAGATATAATTACTATTAAAATTAAATAAAATAAAATAAATATAGGGACATACCTATCACACAAATTGAGCCAGCCCCACAGTAAGTTGTGAACTTGTGTCGCAGGATACTGATTCAACGATACTATATTTTATAATATATACTCATATAGATAAACATCCAAGACCCAGGTCATACTGAAAAAGATCGTTTTCCATCATGACCTGACCGGAGATCGAACCCGGGACCCCCGTGTCGCAGGCTGGCGTGTTGACCGCTGCGCCACGGAGGTCTTACTTAAATTTTATTCGAATAAAAATAAAATTGGCAAAGTCTGACTTAGGCACGAAAGGTTCTTATTATTCATTAAATACAACGTTAAACTATCGAGCAAAACACGACAAAAATCACATTTATTGCTTTAAAGCCATAATAAATATTAATTTTATTTCGATTTAAACAACTGAATATAGCTAAATACTTTGTAAATATTAAAGTGTCTACCTATTGTCGCCGTTGTTATGTATGTTGTATATCGAATCTAGGTGAACAACGTATAACGGTATTTTTTACAAGTCTTCTGTTTAGATTGTTATTTTTACAGTTTTTTTACTAATTACGTTTTTGACGTAATAGCGTTTTTCCCATATTGATACATTTAGGTACATATAGGTATTCTTTTAGTCTCCGCTACAGGAGCACGACCCTCTTTGCACTACCTGATTCATATTAGCCAGAACAAATAAATATAAATATATATACGGACAAATCACACAGATTGAGCTAGCCCCAAAGTAAGTTCGAGACTTGTGTTATGGGATAGGTACTAACTCAACGATACTATATTTTATAATAGATTACTTATATACCTAGATAAACATCCAAGACCCAGGTCAATCTAAAAAAGATCATTTTCCATCTTGACCTGTCCGGGGATCGAACCCAGGACCTCCGTGTCGCAGGCAGGCGTGTTGACCGCTGCGCCACGGAGCTCGATTGATCGAACAGTCATAGAATTTGGCCTACACTCCTCAACGCTGGCCAGACGGGTTGTAGAATAGGTGTTTTTGATGTATATAAGCTTAGTGTAGCTTGTGTTAGTCGCTTTCTACGACATACACGGAAAGACTTGGAGTGGTCTAATTCTACTCTACCGGGAAACACACGGCCAACAACTTTTATTAAGTTTTAATATAAGCAAAGATTCAGGAAATTCCAACCCGACTAGCCATCTTGGAGAGTGTAGGCGAAATTCTCTGACTGCTCTGGCTAAATATGGCTCTGTTAGTACTAAAAAAATTCGTGCTCTTGCCCACTGCAAGGCTACAAAAAAGACCTAATGATGATGATATAAAATATATCTAAAAACAAACTCGCGAGGTCCAGCTAACAGTCATTAGTCAATAGAACGGAAACAGTAGCAAAATCGCGTGCACCGCTCGTATCACTTAATTCGGGGTTATCTCCGTTATCCAAGCAATGCTTCACCGCGATTTGCATTACAAAACGCGGCGTCCACTCCGCCTTATCAACGATATTAACATTTTGTCGCCGGCCGAATCAATTAAGGCTCGCGTTATAATTAACAAGTGACGGACTTACAAGTTTTAACACTTCGCCTAATGAAGATGTTGCGTACGGCCGATAAAGTAACCGTTGAATAGTCATGGGTCGGGTGGTCTGCACCACAGATGTAAATAGTTTCTGCGTAACCAAGTAGCGTCTTAACTAAGATTTAATGCTCAAATAGACTCTATTAGCCTAAAAGCGGTGAAAAAATTTAGTCCAACATAATATAGTCTATCATGCAAACACACAAATATAAATTCGACGGATTTTGATGGCATTGATTGACAGGACGCGTGTGCTAACACAAAACTGTCACGCACACAAGCATTGAAAAATTGACCAGTTTTTAATGATTGAAATAAAGGCATGACGGAATCTAGAGCATCAGGTGCTTAGACCAGACTACCGCCACCCCTCATTTTATTTCTTTTACTACTACTTATATTATACTAGCAGCCCTCCCCGGCTGCGCCCGGGCATGTATTATACCTTAAAACCATCCTCATGAATCACCCTATCTATTGGTGAAAATCGCCTGAAAATCCGGGTAGTAGTTTTTCAGTTTATCGCGAACAGACAGACAGACAGACGCGGCGAAGGACTTTGTTTTACAATATGTAGTGAAGGTCAAACTGAAAATATCTACGTAAGTACTTCGCTAGTAAATAATTTGCACTATTTTTGGTGTTACCTTTCATTATTTTGCATTTGTTAAATCAAGAGAAGTACGCATTGCCGCCAAAAGCGGACATTTTTGGCGGGAATGAGTAGATTTCTCAATCTAAAAAGATGATATTGATAAAAAGTTAAATACTACAAAAAATTTACTTATTCTTTCAATTTGGTCTTATTTCTGAGTAGGATATGTCGCTTGTTTCGCTGATGTAAGCCTATTTATAACATGGTCTCTGGACCGAGGTCCCTACTAAAAATTGGTTGACTGACTAGCAACGAGAGCAAGATAAGTACTCTTGCCTTCCCCCAATACTTTGTCCACTATACTCTACCATACACTCTACCAATATTTATCAACTCTACCCATGTATTCGCCTAGTACAATAAAGTTTGATTGCTAGTGATAGCCGTGGCATTCTAACTTTAGATTTACGAGTAGACGTCTAATGTACCAAAACTGGCAGAGTTACCTGAATTGGTATAGTATTAGGCTAGAGTGTTCCTAATCTACCACTTATACTCCGCGTGTACCGGAGGTTTATGTGCGTATGTATGTACGTGTTGCATGCGTTGACTTAATTCAGTATTAATGTTCGCGTATGGTAATGAGGTAAGTCGCTGATAGCTGCCTCTGAGAGACGCCGACTGCAATATCACTAAGTATAACATGGTGGTATCACCTTTGGAGACCTCTCCAACCCGTCTGGCCAGCGTGGAGAGTGTAGGCCAAATCCTCTTACTGCTCTGGCAGTACAGAGAGGGTCGTGCTCCTGCAGTGGAGACTAATAAAGACCTGATGATGATGATCACCTTTGACGTGCCCACAACTATAGTTGCGCCCCAACTATATACAGATGGCGCTACTATACATTTAATAGTACCTAAATAGATTTGATAGATATTTATTTTACAATTTATGTCTCTTGATATGCTCCGTGGCGCAGCGGTCAACACGCCGGCCTGCGACACGGATGGTCCCGGGTTCGATCCCCGGTCAGGTCAAGATGGAAAATTATCTTTTTCACATTGGCCTGGGTCTTGGATGTTTATCTATATATGTATCTATCATAAAATATAGTATCGTTGACTAAGTATCCCATAACACAAGTTTCGAACTTACTTTGGGGCTAGCTCAATCTGTGTGATTTGTCCGTATATATTTATTTATTTCTGGAAATCCTACTGGAGTTCTAGTGGCATGCTAAATACTTAGGGAGATGCTTATTCAATCAGCACGCCTTTCAAAACAAAGGGCCTTATATATTAGTAGAAGGACTGAGTACTCATTTTTGGCATGGAACGATAGATAAGACAAACCTCATAATTCTATCTCTCTCATATTCAGGGTGAGTCAAATAAAGTTAATAAAGCTATAGTTATACTTTTTATTTTTTTTACTGCATATTTTCGAGCGAGATACCAACCTGTAGTTTTCGGTCGGTCAAGCATGAATCTTTGCACAGAATTACGCTTCTTAATTTAAGCATAATAAGAGTTAACGTTAACGTTGCCGTGTGGTTCCCGGCAGAGTAGAATAAGACCACTCCAAGTCATTCCGTGGATGTTGTAAAAGGCGACTAAGGAAACACAAGCTAAACAAAGCTTATTAACATCAAAGAGACCTCTCCAATCCGTCTGGCCAGCGTGGAGAGTGTAGGCCAAATCCTCTGACTACTGAGGCTAGTATATGGCTCTAGTAGTACAGAGAGGGTCATGCTCCTGCAGTGGAGACTAGAAAGACCTGGTGATAATGATGATGATGATGAAGAGTTAACATCGTATATGAAAAAGTTTAACAGTTCTATCAGGGTTTTAAGGCGAAAACGCTTACTATGTAGATGATCAAAACGGAAACAGACACTGGAATTTCTAAACATCCTTTGCATGCATATCAACCTTTGACTAGGTATAGTGTCAACACATATATTGCATGTCTTAGACTTTGTAGAACACAAACAAGCTAAGCCATCATCAGCATTTTCGGTACTGGAAACTATCTACTACGTATTTTTATATCGTTGTTTGTTATGGTTTTCGTATTTGCAACCTCCAAATATCCATACTTAACTAATGCCAATTCATTATTGTTGAGCTAGCCCCACAGTTAGTTGTGAACTTGTGTCGTGGGATACTAACTCAACGATACTATAATTTTTATAATATATACTTATATAGATAAACATCCAAGACCCAGGCCAATCCGATAAAGATCGTTTTCCATCTTGACCTGGCCGGGGATCGAACCCGGGACCTACGTGTCGCAGGCTGGCATGTTGACTACTGCACCACGGAGCTCGACGAAAATTATTGAGATCTCAGCATTTTTCCCATTGGATAAGTTGTTCAAAACAATGAGCAGAATCACTCCTCAAAGGGTCCAAAACGATCAATATTTCACCGGGTGTAAGTTTGTAAACTAGTGACTGTTACTTTTTGAGTTAAGTTTAATCGCATCCACTGAGCCCACTTACTTAGAGATAAATAAAGAGGAGTCCGATGGCCTAGTGGGTGTGAGCATTATAAGCGCTTCTGCATGTAAAGCAACCCCGGGCGCAGTCCCACTTGGATGGGTGACCGCAAGTGGTATATAAATATCTCGAGCTCCTCCGTGCTTCGGAAGGCACGTTAAGCCGTTGGTCCCGGCTGTCATCATTGATGGCAGTAGTTAAGCTTTGTCAGATGCCTTAAGGCAGCTTAAAAAATCTGACACCAGTGTTGGCCACTTACACACACGAAAAACAAACAAACAGAGATAAATTCAAAAGTAAATGAATTATTTAAACATAAATTTCAATTTAAAGGTCTGCCATTATCAATGGCTGATCTACATGCAAGGTGTATTTATGGAAACTTATTTTCTGAGCTTTGCAACAATCGCCGCCTGCCAGACCGCAACTCTCCTTGGTTAGCTCCAGTACCGCAATCAAATACCAGTTGACATGGAGTATAACGGAGTTTTCAATAAATAAATAAATACATACGAACAAATCACGCACACAAGTCTCGAACTTACTTTGGGGCTAGCTCAATCTGTCCGTATATTTATGACAAAAACATAAATAAACATCCAAGACCCATGTCAATCTGAAAAAGATCGTTTTTCATCTTGACCTGACCAGGGATCGAACCCGGGACCATCCGTGTCACAGCCTGGCGTGTTGACCGCTGCGTCACGGAGCTCGACAAATTACTAAAAGGTGCATTCGATCCAACATCGGTTTCGTTGGATCGAATGTACCTATTTAAATTTTTAGGTTATTTAAATCTATCTTTAAGAGGGTATACTAGCAGTGCGTTTTCCATACAAATTTATTTCTCTATTTTCTCGCTGAAAACTGCTTCTAGAGGCACAATTCTTTTTACATAAAATCTATAACTAAAATAGGCATGTCCCTATGTTTTATTTTTTTTCTAAAAACCTGTTAAAAAGAAAAAAAAAATTGAACAAAAACAGTTTTTTTGGAAAAAATAAAAAATAAAAACATTCCTATTTTAGTACTAGATTTTATGAAAAAAGAATCGTGCCTCTAGAATCAGTTTTCAGCGAGAAAATAGAGAAATACATTTGTATGGAAACCATATTGAAAAAATACTGCTAGTATACGCTCTTAAAGATATCAAGAGCAAGCAATTTTACCATCACTTAGTTCGCGTAAATCATAGCCTATGTCACCTGCAGACAAAGCTTTCTATAGGTGAAAGAATTATAAAAATCGATCCAGTGGTTTCGAAGCCTAATTTAATACAAACAAACAATCAACTTTATAATATTAGTATAGTAAAGGAAACGGCATTCAAGCTTCTCACGTATAAAATTCTGACGCCAGAATTGGCTATAGTTGTCATCATCATCATCATCATCATCAACAACAGGTGTTTGTTAGTCTCCACTGCAGGAGCTATAGTTATACTAAAAATAAATTAACTAAAATAATAAGTATTGATCTTTTGAGCTTGCTTTTTTATTGTGTTTAAATAACTTTAAGCAAACTCAATCCGTCATAAAAAGGTATATCTAAAGAACAACACGGCTCCATAAATTTTGAAGGAGGCGTGTGCGCTTATTAAAAATGTAATAAAATGTGTAACAACAAAGTAATTGGAAACGCGGTGACCACCGTCGCCGAACGTAACTCATCTGAGCCCGGGAACTAATCGTTATTCATCGAATACCTATGTTTTAATTTCATATCTGATGTTGTGGAACAAAAAAAAGAAAGTACAGAACTGACAACATTTTAATAAAAATACCCTTTCTTTTTTATTTTATTTCGATTGTACTAAAGGCCAAATACTCTTACTGCTCTGGCAGTACAGAGAGGGTCGTGCTCCTGCAGTGGAGACTAATAAAGACCTGATGATGTACTAAAACTATGACTTACGAATTGTAAGCCTTGTTTGTTTTTATACCTATCCTGTACTAATGATGGTATTATATTTTATGTTTCTATACGACGTTTCTTACAAACTATAGTTAGTAACTAACACAGAGTGCGTATAATGTAGCACGTAAACATTCAGCATATATTCATACGACTAACAAAAAAATACTTATTTTATATTCAGGTTATTTATCGAATACCTATGTTTTAATTTCATATCTGATGTGTCGGACTTGCGTACGAAGGGTTCCATACCAGAAAAAAGAGGTAAAAGCCATTACACACTGGTTGTATAGGAGCCCCTTCTAAATACTGATTTAATTTTATTTCAACTATTTATTTTTATAGTAAATATATATCCTTAAAATTTGTAATAATTTCTAGCGTCTACCTGTAGCCATTATTAATATCGTATTCGTTCGTATCGTTATTCGTAGGCTATATGTAATTTAACGTTTTAACCTACGAATAAGGGTTTAACACATCTCATCATTAGTCAACTAGCAGTAGACCTACTGTCATAATTATATCGATGACTTTTGGAACTAAGCTTGCCAAAGCTAGAGGATTAGTTGTTCAACTTGTTGTATTAAAGGTGCAAGAAATAAAACACAATAATTTCATCAGTCTTTTTATACATACGGACGGTAAGTACATTAGATCACTACGCCACAGGTACAATAGTGAAAGGATTTTTACCAAAAAACAATCACAAGTTCCACGCTATAATTTGTTTGCGTATCGTTCCGATGCATTATAGCCGCCAAACCAGGCATAATCACCATGCTTGGTAGACGGGTTGGTGAGCGCAGTTTGATTGCCTTATCTCGGTTCTGACGCTGCTGCCCATATTTCTGTACGTATTTTTATTTTAGCACCGCGAAATTGACCTTTTGCGCGCCTAGCGAATACACTATACATTTGTAATGAAAATATTCTTGCTGCAGCGAAAAATTGTTTATCATAATTTATTGATTTATGGAAACTGTGGCAGCCATGCAGCGTGCGGAGGCGGATGTGCGAGGAATATAAAATGCCTTGTCTGCCGCCGCTGCTTCAAAAGAATTGCTAAAATTGTTGTTTGAGGTGTTATTTGATTATGTGTTTTGCGTTTTGCAGCCTTTATTATTTTATTCGAAACGCAAAACACACCTTTTCTTTAATAAATGTATTTTTAATACAGTATGTAAACTGCAGTAACTGCGTGCTCCTGCAGTGGAGACTAGAAAGACCTGATGATGATGATGATGATGATGTAAACTGACTCTAGCTGGGAACACAAATAAAATTTCGACATATTCATACAAAAATATAATTTTGATTTTGACATAGGAAAACTTGTTCATATGGACGGCTTGAGTCAATTAGGTTAATTTACACGCTGTGTAGTATCTACTAAGTTTTGTGTGCCAATTATAAGAAATGTGGAACCACAGTGAAAAGATACTACGTACAAGTGGAACGAATAGGTAGTGTAAAATTTTATTGTTCTATAACCTTCCTGGTTCTATGAACACATCTGGTAAAAAAATTGATGCCTGCTTTGTATAGTGAAAATTAACTTCTTATTTGCGGCACAGAAAAATTGGTGAATCAATAATTTTAGCCAGAATATCACAGATCTGTATCAGAATATATTTTTTTCACATAATTACCTTAATCATTTTAAAATATGTTCTTTAATTCCATTTTATAATATCACAAGTGACTAAACCCTGGTCTGCGCAGGAGTTTCGGCGCAAAATGCTCCAAGTGCTGCCGCGGCATCTCCTCTTCGGACTGGGTGCGGAAGGCGCGCGAGCAGGTGTACCACCTCGCCTGCTTCGCGTGCGACGCCTGTGGCAGACAGCTGTCTACTGGGGAACAGTTTGCGCTCCATGAAGACCGGGTGCTGTGCAAGCCTCATTACTTGGAGACACTCGACGGAGGATCTATATCTTCTGATGGTAAGTCCCAAATCTCTTCCTACACAGCCCAACATATGCTTGAGAAGATCCAATACCTCGCTTGTTTCGCGTAAGTTATCAGTTTCGGCGCAAATGTTCCAAGTGCTGCCGCGGCATTTCGTCTTCGGACTGGGTGCGGAAGGCGCGCAAGCAGGTGTGCCACCTGGCCTGCTTTGTGTGCGACGCCTGTGGCCAACAGTTGTCTACTGGGGAACAGTTTGCGCTCCATGAAGACCGGGTGCTGTGTAAGCCTCATTACTTGGAGACGCTCGACGGAGGATCTATATCTTCTGATGGTAAATGCCAAATCTCTTTCAACACAGTCCAATATAATTATATGCTGGAGAAGGTCCTATACGTCAATTGCTAACCATTTGTCTTATGTCTAAGGCCAGCAAATATCTACAACGGAGCAGTTTGTACTCCATAAAGACCAGATGTTGTGTAAGCCTCATTACTTGGAGTGTCTCAACGGAGGATCTGTATCTTCCGATGGAAAGTTCTTAATTATCCTCTTCAGCTGCCTGCTTTGTGTGTCCGCTAGCTGTCTATAGAAAAGCAGCTTAAGCTGCATGAATACCAAGTTGTGTGAAGGCTTCATTACTGGGACACACTTGTCGAGATCTATATCTTTTGATGGTGAGTTCCGGATCACTCTCAAGTTAGTCCACTAGATGCTGTAGCTGAAGTGTACTTGTAAGTGCCGAATTCTGTGGCTGGTACAACAAGGAGCAGGTTTCTAATACGGAAAATTATAACTGAGGCACCAAAAGAACTTTTGAGTAGTATTTATTGCAATAATTCTGTCAAAATTATTGATCATCACCCATTGATAACTAAAGATACAGTACTAACCTAGAGAATTAGCAATGTATAAATTACAACCTGTATTTAATAATCCTTGTCATAAATTTCTAGATGGATGCGACTCAGAAGGCTATCACAAGAGCAAAGCGAAACGCGTCCGCACGACCTTCACAGAAGAACAGCTGCAAGTTCTACAAGCGAACTTCCAGCTGGACTCCAACCCTGACGGGCAAGACCTGGAGCGCATCGCGCAGGTCACCGGGTTAAGCAAGAGGGTCACGCAGGTGTGGTTCCAGAACAGCCGGGCGCGGCAAAAGAAGCACCAGCACACCGGCAAGGGCAAGCAAAATCAACGTTAGTATCATGAAAAGGGACGGTATTTTGGCTATATTACAGGGAACGAAACCAGCAAAATCAACGTCAGTATCATCAAATGGAACGAAACTTTGGTCAGTTATATGGAATGGGCAAGCAAGCTCAGCAAACTCAGCAGATCATGATCAGGATTGGTTGTGATTCTACGTTTATATCTGATAAAGAACTGCGTTGACCGACTTTTAGAACAAAATTGTAGACGTAGATAAATCTTTCTTCAAATGGTGACTTGTGTTGGTTCCAAAATGAATTGGTTTACTAGCTATAAAATATCCTTTTAGGTAACACTGATTATATTAAATTTTCTCAAAAAATAGTTACTAGCCACTTAAAATTTTTCTGCAGCTTGATCTAAATAAACTCAACTTTGCCTTTTATTACTTAAGTTTATTCTGCAAAGCGAACTATTGCCAATGCGAATTAACATTATTTACTTTTGTCATTGATGGGTTTTTTATTGGAAATTTAACTTAATTGGAATGTAAGTAACATGTTTATAAAATTCGAACTTTTTTTTCATTTATAAAAGGTTCGTCGTTCATACAGCCAGAGTGTTTTGTATTATATAATTATGTTTAACCTTTAATTGATGTGTTGTCGACAGTGATGTCCCGTGAGTCAGATCCAGCGGGGTTTGGGCGACCCATCAACCTTCATCTCACGTATTCCTTCCAGAACAAGCCGCCTTTTGTCCCAATAGGTAAGATACTCGTAACATTCTATATACTATAGAAACTAAAGATCTTTTCTCGAAAATAATAGATTTAACAAACCTACCACGAAAATGTATCGATTCATAAAAGGCTTTGGGCTCTATTCACTAAAGTTGTCAAATGATGAGTGAGAGATGACACTATTGACGACGATGTTTAATAATCGCATTTCGAACGAAGTTCAATTTATCATGCCAAATAACATCACCGGTGGTTTTCACACTGTGGCAGGTCCACAGTGTTAAATATAAATAAATAAATATATACGGACAAATCACACAGATTGAGCTAGCCCCAAAGTAAGTTCGAGACTTGTGTTATGGGATACTAACTCAACGATACTATATTTTATAATAGATACTTATATAGATAAACATCCAAGACCCAGGTCAATCTGAAAAAGATCATTTTCCATCTTGACCTGACCGGGGATCGAACCCGGGACCATCCGTTTTGCAGGCAGGCGTGTTGACCGCTGCGCTACGGAGCTCGGAGATTGCGGATGATACACAACAACTTAATTTTTTTCAAAATCTTATAGCGTTTCGGAAAGACCGCTGAGAAATAAGGCCGAAATAAACTCAGTTATACGTATATTAGTCCCTATATACCAAGGTTACTTTCTTTTATTAACAAAACAATTATATAATTTCAGATGGAACTTCCTTCACCGATTCTTCGATGGATGAGCTATCAGAGGATTCATCCATCCATTGCATGCAGAGCGAAGTTTAAGAAATGACGTCACTCACCCAGAGGCCGAGCCACAGCGCGCCTAGCGACGGCAACCAGCGCTTGCGCATTCACTGCCTGCTTTTCACTGTCAATCTATATCTTGTAACGCATTTGAGAAGCAATGTAAGAGGAAAACGCTGGTCGTTCTGACAGCACTATCGTTCCGATAGGCCTGACTTGAGATGGCTTTAAACGAAGTATTTCATCGAAATTCAATGAATAAAAGTATAAACATTATCTTAATAGAGACTAATACGGTGACGTCACCTTATTGAGAGAAAGAAAGAAAAACGCCATCGTAGAGAGAATTTCAAAAAAACTGAAATTCCTACGGCGAGTTAAAAACAAAAGACATTTACAATTCTAACAATTATTTACACGCTTGTATAAAAAGATCAAGTAAAATTCGGCTACGATTTACTTTTATCTTAATTTAACTTAATATTTAACTTTTTGCACTTTCGTGCTTCTTGAAGCACTGATGAAACTTTTGCTGTACAATATTCTCGTGTGTAGATAGTTTGTTATTCTACAATATCTGATTTTTGTTTAAGTTTATTAATTTGCTTGCAAGGGGCATCATATCAAATTAAGTGTAACTATCGTCGCATTGTTTACAAACAATAGTCAGTCCAAAACATGTAAGTTTTTTGTCAAATTACATTAAATAGTATCCCAGATAATGACAATTCTAGATAGATGGTTCTATTAGCCTAAAAGAGTAGAAAAAAATGTGTCCCACTCACAGACTATGATACAACTGAGATACAAACTCATAGTACTTTTTTGTTTTTGATAACATAAATTGACATGACGCAGCTGGCTGTCACGCACAAAAACATTGAAAAATTGGCCAGTTTTTAATCATTACAAGTATTACAACCATGGAGAAATATGTACGTAAAACCATTAAAACATAGAAATGATGGAATCTAGAGTTTATGTAGTCAAAGAGGATTATATACAATATGTTAATAAAACGTTATTCAATCTTATACAATATGTTTTGATCCTTAAAAGTCTCAGCCCGTCAATATGAAAAACTTTTTCTATGGGATTTGTGCTTGTTAATATTGACCTTACAGGGCTAAAAATAATTGTACATATATGCTTAGGCTTTGTCGTAGTCGGGTAAAAATAATGCGTGAGCTGAAAGGTTAAAGCCATTATTTGAAGTACTCTGTTCTCTACGATAAGGCTCGATATAAATATCACCATAGTTTATTACTGCATTATCAAGATGGACGCTACTTGAGTAACAAAAAAACAACACGCTTTATGGTTCTTCTCAGTCGCCAATTTCAGAACTTAAAAGTTACTACGGACCCTTTGAATTTTAATAGAGCAGAGCTTGGTAGTTGCCATGGAATATACAACGTGTTAATGAAAAAGCGCAAAACCTGGTTTGTTCAGAATCGAGAATCAATTCAAGTGACGAAAACTTTTTGTTACATATGTGCAGCATTAGTTGGTACAAATTTAACATATAAAAAAGGTTTGAATTTCGAACACGGAAAATGTAACAATATCGTTCATTTTACAATATCGTTATTATTTTCATCATTTTTGGAACATGTTTATTTTAACGATGGAGTGGACATTATAAAAACAACAGACCAGTCGCCACTTGCAGCACCGTTCACAACTCGATGTATGGATCAACCATCGTTCAGGATTCTAAGGATAGCCTCCAGGAGCGAAAGAATCGCGACGAGTCCGCGGTCCTATCTTATATTATTATATATTCTATTCAATAGGCGATACGATTGACTTTCGCTTGCACTCTGCCACTCGTCGCATCGCGGCGATAACATCGCCACGTGTAGACACATGCTAAGGGAATAGAAGAAGAAAAAGAAACAGGTGGCACGACGATCGACTATCATCGCGATTCTCTCACTCATGGAGGTAATACTTAAGAGGTCTATCCTGATTATTTTTAGATGCATGGTAAGAACAGATTAATTATTTGATCATGCAGAAATTGATCTTTTTATTTGTAAAAGTTGTTGATGCGTTAAAACATTCCGATTACTATTCAACGTGCACCAAGATACGCGTCATAAATTATTATGTAATGCCCTGAATGTGATGCAATTGTTTATGTACGTAGCTTAAAGGTACTTACGGTTATCTCTGATTAATTTATAAACAAATTGATATATACTCTGTTATTTACCTTCGTATATGTGTATAAGTAATAATGTCGAAAGTTATCACACAACATAAACAATGTATAACGCCACATATGGATATTATAGAGGACTATAAAAACCTGGCAATACTTTAATGATGGAATATGAATCCCTAAAAGACTATTTATACTTACATATGCAAGAAAATCTTCTGACTATTCCGACAAGTTATGGCTCTGGTAGTTACAGAGCGTCGTGTTCCTGTAGTGGAGACTGTGAAGGAACTGATACTGATGATGACGCAAGAAAAAAGAATTAAAAAACATCCCATAGTAATTAGACCAGTTGATGGGAGTTGCATGAGCTGGTCTAAAATTTTGTTTCATATCCACCTTTTTTTTCTTACGGGTCCATATTCTTTTGGGGTTTCTAATCCCGCCATCAAAATACTGGTTGGTTGTTCACAATAACTCTGTATATCGATGGGTGCGCGATGTAGCGCCCGTATTAATCAAAGGTTGCAGCAAAATTGGTATTTCTCGTATGCAGCCTAATGCAGCGTTGAAATTCCATAGTTTCATTTATGTAATAAAAGAAACAAATGCAGATGCAATCACTTGGCTGATTTCTGCCTCTAAAAGTAAATTCAAGGAAAATGTATGGTAACTGGGCATCTATGTTTGAAACAATGTTTGATGGGATTTACACTCGGAGCATACGAATGTATTCTTCAAGGATTTACATGAGCGCGCTTGAAGCCGTGACCGTGATTTTACTTCATAAAGCATATGTATGTAGTAACGCACATTACTTTGTTTTTTTGTTTTTCGTGTGTGTAAGTGGCCAACACTGGAGTCAGATTTTTCAAGCTGCCTAAAGGCATCTGACATAGCTTAACGACTGCCATCAATGATGACAGCCGGGACCAACGGCTTAACGTGCCTTCCGAAGCACGGAGGAGCTCGAGATATTTTTATGCCACTTGCGGTCACCCATCCAAGTGGGGACTGCGCCCGGGGTTGCTTAACATGCGGAAGCGCTTATAACGCTCACGCCCACTAGGCCATCGGGCTCCTCACATTACTGAAGATATTTAAAAAAATATGAGCTTCATTTTTATTCATTAATGTGTATCATTACATTTTTCATTCACGTAATAGTAAGGGTCTTCATATGCAATACTAATTTACCGCAAACAGTGTACAGCTTCCCAATTTTCTAAATATAGTAATATAGTTGATAAAATTTAAAAAAAAATTAACTTACTTGGTAATATTAGACCATCTAAATGGTGTTTATTATTTATTGTAAAAAATATATTTATTTATTTATTTCTAGTAACTGTGATACGTTCGCTGTCGTAACTTCATCGGTACGTTTGTCTTATAAATACTTTTATAAAGTAAGGTTTCTTAGATTTGTAATGTAGCTATGTAATTTAGAATACAGCCAAAATAATATATCTTCTTAATAGAGTAAGCCGAACTGAATAGGGATACCACGGTTTTTATTCTGATTAAAATAACCAGTGATTGGAATGGGCAGAGTATATTTGGTACTTTAACGTGGATAATCACAGAGTGGATACCTACGAAATGCGAACTGATCGCGTACTTTTGACGAAGGGTACTTTTGACACATTTGAATTATCACTAGAAGTCAAATATGCTCCGCTCGATACTGGTAAAAACCAGTGATGATTGACACGTCATTTTATACTCTAGTGATTGTAAATAGAATATTATGGAAACTAATGATTGAAGAGCATGCTTAGCCCATGATATTAAATAACTGATTTTGAGGGATATAATCTAGAATGGCTAAAAATATTTGTGGCTAATGTAATTAACATGGTCTGAACACGCTCTTTCAATATTTCATCCCAACGGCCTGTTGCTTTTGATAACACACTCTGTTCTTTGATACCGAAAATTAGCGTAAGGTACCCAACGCACTATACTATTGTGTCTTAAACATATTTTTTGTTAAGATGTCGTCTACACTACGTTATCTCTACAATCAATATGTATAAGCAGGCTGTATAAAATCCACACATATTTTGAAATCAAAGTAGATAAATGTATCATGGTATCGACCCAGTACAACCCCAAGACCCAGTACCCAGTATAGTACTTAACAGTACTTAACTCAGAATTTGTACCTGTCGGGAAACAGCGATGTGGGAAGGATAGCTTCCAGGGCTTTGAGCTGATAGTGGGCGGATCCCTCCCACAGATCCTATCGTTATTTACATTTGTCTTTAACTAGCGGTTCGCCCCGGCTTTACCTGTGGTATATATACTATTTTTTTTCTTTCTGTAAGAACCATGAACTATCCTCGTACTTCAAGAAATATTCTAAAACAAGAATTAGCAAAATAGGTTCAGCTGCTCTCGAGATTTGCACTTAGCGATTCATTTTTTATATTATAGAGATAAAGCAAGCCACCCTGCATGTGCCAATAATGCAATAAATGTTCCAGCTAATATTATGTAAAAACTAGCATGAATAACTTTTTAAAAAATTCACGTAAAATTATTGATTTAAAATCGCGATTTCACACCATTTGTGACGGAGCCACCAACTAGTTTCGACTTTTTATACTAATGTAGGTATAGCGAGTGTGAAGCGATTGTCTCATTAACTGCTGTATATTCTTGATTAAGGTGTCTATAAAATATTGGATTAATGTCGAAACTAGTCGGCTAAAGTAAAACCGCGACTTTGAATTAATAATATAGTTTAGTCAATTGCAATTCTAGTGTTAGTTCGTCAATTACAGAATCGATAGGTCATCGAATAGGAGTAAATTTGTTCAGTATTGTAAATAGACATTTATTCTACTTAATAGTTGTAAATTTATTATCGTCTCTATTTATATGGCATAGTTAAGTATGCAGTTCGTCTCTTGTCATTTTATTACGGTAACTGCTGCGAGTACTAGGTACTCGAGTTTATTCTGTACAAATTTATTATTGAATATATTATGTTGATTAAAAATTTATTCGTGTTTTAATATCCTGTGCGGAAACAAACATTATTCATTATTTAGTCTGCTAGTACTCGATGTGGTTTTATATGTTGAATGGGCATTAAACGAGTAATTTTTTCAAATCAAGATTGTACGTTTTGTACGTTGTACGTTGTGTACGGTTACGTGTTCCAAATAGGACTCCTAAACATTACCATCGAGTTGCCTGTATAGTGTGGTGATGTTTGATTAATTATATACTTTTTACACACACACTATATTGGCTCGCCCGGATTCCTGAGGTAAAAATACTTACTGAACATAAATTATTGGCATTAGAAAGTTGCTTTTTAAAAGCCAATTTTGTACTGGGGTAGTAACTAATTAAAAATACAAAAATATTTAATATTTAGAATATAAATTTATTTACAATCAAATTAGGTACATAATCAAAAATTATGTTCTTGATACAAAATCTTAACGTCTTCTCATATCGTAATAACTAAGTTTAGGTTAATCAACCAGACAGACAGAAAAACTCTCTTAATCTCAATAGATGTAATATCTGTGAGATTTTATTTTATAAATAAAACGAATTATGAATAATTCTACATAGCCTTAATAAGCCTTAAACTAATACTTAAGTAATAATTACTTACAACAAATCATATAAATAAATTTAAAATACGTATAAAGGTATTACAAGATATCAAGTTACGGGGACAATGTATTTTACGGAGTCCAGAGCTGCCCACATTAGAAATTATTAATTTGAAAGAAATCGTATCCTTTGAAAAGGCCAAAGTGGCCGTTTTTAACAAATATATACGTATATAGTTCAAGGGTTATCAAGGGCTTCACAGAACAAAATTTTCTGTCAAATGAATGATTTCTTAGCAGCTCTGGACCCCAAAAATGATGCTTCCTTTTAAACTACATAGGCTAAGATATTCGATATAGCACTGAAATGTTTTCTATTCCATGAAAAATATATTTGATCTTTAGTCTGTCTATAGATCAAATATATAATTTTTCACGGGCGTAGTTAAAGGGAGGCGTAGAGGGCGTAGTCTTTTTATTTTTTTAGCCCTCCGCGATTTTAAACCGTGCCGTGTGGTCCCGGCAGATAGCCGTGTGGTTCCCGGCAGAGAAGAATAGGACCTCTCCAAATCTTCCCGTGGATGTCGTAAAAGGCGACTCAGGAAACTCAAGCTAAACAAAGCTTATAAATATCAAAGAGACCTCTCCAACTGTCTGGCCAGCGTGGAGAGTTTGGCCAAATCCTCTGACTGTTCTGGCAGTACAGAGAGGGTCGTGCTCCTGCAGTGGAGACTAATAAAGACCTGATGATGATGATGATACTAAATCCTGGCTACATGAGACAGATTGGAATCAATCAATTGCTCAATAACATATATAATTAAATAAATAAAAAAGAATTTGTGCTATCTGTATTAAACTAAAAAATGTAAATCTGTTATTGGCTGTAAGTGTAATTTATAAGATTTTTTATTGTTATATTCATAAGAGCTGTAGATTTTGTGATAATAAATAAAATAAAAATTAAAAAAAAATACAACAAAGGCTATAATATCGGAGTAATATATCTTGGCCGCGTCCATCTGACATGGTAAGAATGCAGCCTCATTAAATGTAGTTTGATAGAATAAATGTTAATTTAAGCTTAGTAGGTACCATAAAATAGCATGATGAAGTTAAATCAATCAGCGATTCTTAGATGAAGATAATATTCGGCTTAAGATTAAAACAAAAATTATTTCCTAGCACGCAAGATGCTGCTCGATAAAGCATCCTAGTTGCAGAATTGCAGCATAACACTAAATAGGGTTCTTAAATTAAGAGTTTTTAACTCTAAATACGCATATTTTATAATAATAAATATATACGGACAAATCACACAGATTGAGCTAGCCCCAAAGTAAGTTCGAGACTATTGGATACTAACTCAACGATACTATATTTTATAATAGATACTTATAAAGATACCTAAACATCTAAAATCCAGGTCAAACTGAAAAATATCATTTTTCCATCTTGACTTGACCGGGGATCGAACCCGGGACCATCCGTGTCGCAGGCAGGCGTATTGACCGCTGCGCCACGGAGCTCGTCATTTTGATTTTAATAAGCTTTCATTTAATTTGTTCTGTTAGTTTGTCCAACTGTGACGATCAAATCATTCAACTTAATTTTGAAGCTTTATCCTTACATAATTTGTGTACATATGTAAGTCGGAGTCATGCAATATTATAGTACCAAAAACCTGATCTGATGATAGAGTCCGGAGATGGTCAAAGTTACTCCTAAACTAAAGAAGATAAATGCATCGTTCATTATATGATTTGTCTTGGCAAACACATCGCTCATAATAACAGCACGACACAGAAATAAAATTTAAAAAAATAAAAACCTATTTTAATTGACTTAGTAGCTCGCTACTTCACTGGCCATTTGAGTCAGTGTTGAGCTCTTTTTTTTTTAAGTATTGTTTTACGGCCCTGGATACAAGTCCTTTAGAGCCTTTATTCATTTATTTCGCCAGTTGGCGAGTTATTCTTCTTGGTTGTCAACGAAATGATGGTGTGATTCATTTCGTTGTTTTACGGAGCCCCTGGCGACAACTCTTCGCGAATCCACTGGTTTCATCATTGACGACGCAGCAAGGCGGACAACCACCAGCCCGCTATCTAAATCTCACTACAGCCGCACAATGACAGTCTTTTTTAGTTATTCTACACATTGTTCATAAATATGGGCATTTATAACACAAAATAACACCAATTTCACATTATAAAGTCCACTAGAATCAATTTGCGAAACAATCCAAAACAGACACCGTGTAGTCCGCTAAAATTCCCGCCAAGAACCAGTGTTGAGCTCTTAACCTGTATAGGCAACATCACCAAAGAGGATGGACGGACCTCGGCTATGGGCATTATCAACTACCTATTAGTCTATAGTTTAGAGCGTACACTTGCTAAAGATTAATAAGGCTGTAAGTGCTTAATCATAAGGAAAATTGTATTAAGTAGATATCAAAATAAAAGCATCTTATCATCATTACGAAAACAAGTAATGGTCAAAATAATTTCCAGATTACACTACACAAGGTTAAATATTTAAATGTGATAATTTTCTTTATAGCTTTTGAATTCCAATATTACGACATAGCAAATCACAATGACTACTTCCATAGAGTCGTAAACAATTAAGTATTTTTGAGTACAGGAACATTATACTCTTATCTTCCCCGGATTTCTCTTTTAGGCTATGTAATATCAGCAAAAAAATATGCCGGATGTAAACAGTTACAAAGGCAGTAGCGTTTATAACTTTTCTGGAATTCAACCTTTTTCGACATATTTTTGAACAAAAATCACAAGATATCCTCCAGATTCTTGAAGAGATTCCAAAATCATAGTTTTAGTTCACTTTTTCGCTACATCCTTTCTATTTTTGAACAGTCTATACATGTATATTTATACAATATAACTTCTAATTAACAACGACAACTTACTATAATTACTCCACATTAACCTTACAGCTTCTCCATGGTGTTGAGAAGCAGGCCCATCTCCTGGTGCAGGTTCCTCATGAGATCCTTCATCTGCCGAGGAGAGTCAAGGATGTCGATACTCTGCGTGTAAGGGTTGTACCGTACGCCGAAGTCTCGAGGAATTGTTTTGGCAAATTTGCTGAAAAGTATAATAAATATTTTAAGTAAAAGTACATAACTTATTAAAAGACATTAGGTTTACAGCGTTTATGATATATTTAACCATGGCGGTATCATCTTTAAAGTTTCCACGACATTTCATACAAACTTATAGAAGTAGAGGACGATTACTTTTTTAAATCTATGGACATCTAGAGTTGCGCTGCAACCATATACAGAAGTCGATATGTGTTACATTTAACAGATATGTATACTAGGATACTAACAAACTAGAAAAACGTTAGAAGATGCGAAGCAAACTGACATCAGAGATATCCTGTAATAACCTTCGAGCAACACGCCTTCCGACAGAAGCCGTGTTGCTCGGAGGTAATAACATACACGGAGATATAGATAACAACCTCAAGACAAAAGGGCTATACAGAGTTAGTTGTCAAACACCGTTAGTTGTTCATTTTGAATGGCTGAGTCACCACTGTAAGGGAATTTATCTTCGGCTGATAACAATTTAAATTATCATCATCATCATCAGGTCCTTCTAGTCTCCACTGCAGGAGCACGACCCTCTCTGTACTACCAGAGCCATATATACTAGCCTGAGTAGTGAGAGGATTTGGCCTACACTCTTCACGCTGGCCAGACGGGTTGGAGAGGTATGTTTGAAGAAGCTTTGTTTAGCTTGTGTTTCCTTAGTCTTTTACTACATCCACGGGATGACTTGGAGTGGTTCTATTCTACTCTGCCGGGAACTACACGGCTAAATTAACAATTTAATAATCATCAAAAATCAAGTATTAATTATTAACTCGTAGATTATCTCCACAATCAGTTTCAACCTTGGCACTCAACCTTCATTCTACCTATTAAGACCGCGATTTTTCCTTTCAATTCAACAAAAGGCAACTGGTTTCAATGTCGTGTTTAAACGCTGCCTAGATCTTTGTTTAGTCTAGTTTTATCTGTGCTATTATTTTACTACCATTAAATAATAACTCACTCAGGAAAATCAATCAATAAACAACTATGAGAAGTCCTATCGGTCAGTGGGCGTACTCATTAAAGGCAAGTTTCATAAAAATAATAAAACTTATTAGTCATGTAGTTAGGTACATTTTTTATCAAAAAACATTTGACATGTATTTTTTTCCCTTGTCTATCAAACAAAACATGACAATGATATAGCCCGTTAAAATTCCGTGTGACGTCACTGTCCGGTACAATTTTTAGCGATGTGATGTCACGAGCACTCATAAACTATGACGGGGTTTATCTTTATTTTGTCTTGATTAATTAACTATAGAAAAATACGGGTCCAATTCTTTTCGATTTCAACTTACACACTAATTTTATTTTTATTATTTTGCACCAAGAAACTAGCATATCTCACGGTAATGCACGTAAAGTAACCTCGGATTATTTACCACTGCAATAGGTGAGCTCAGCCGTAAGTTCCAGCCGGCAATATTTCTTGGCAGTTATCAAACTTTTCATGTTTCGATTTTTACCCCTTGACGAATTTTTCAATAATGGACTGATCATACCCTTTAAATATAACTTTGCCAATTTGTAACATCCTGTATAGTTCTACCCTCAAACAAACTACTTTTTTGAAAGCAGGAATAGTAGTGAATTAATATGGTTTATATACTTACATCATCTTTTCTTTGGCGTCTTCAAAACTGTTGGCTACGAAGTACACCGGCTGGTATTCTGTGATAGGATATTTAGTGGCCCCGGTCTCTTCAGGCTCGAAGTCCCTCAGTTCTGGCTTGTCCGACAAACAATACTGCAGCTCCCCGAAGGAGGAGAGGAGACCAGCTCCAAACGCCTTCAGCTTGCCCTCTTGCCGACACAAGCCGAACTCTACGGTGAACCAGAAGCACTGGAAATAAATTTAAGTTATATTTTAATAATTTAACGATAGAATACAAAAAGTTAGCTAGCAACAGTTATGCTATATGTCCAGAACGCTCCAGTTGCTAACTTTTATCAACTACGGGTACATTGTCTTGATGAACAATTTAAAATACACCACGGTTTATATATCTTAAATTAAAATATTCGTGCATAGGAAAGTAATGGTGTTGAAGTGACCATCAAAACATTGTACACCATAGTTGTCAAAAGTTATCAAATAGGCCTGCTGAAAATCAGTGTTAGAACCGCCAAGACACTGATTGAAGGTTAGTTATAATTTGTTTAACCAGAGACTTTTCAATTGCCACCTAAAGGAGAGTGTGTCTGTCTATTACTCTTCATTTAGGTATAGTAGGATATGAAAAGATGGTCACCCCAAGTTTTTGCACATAACCGGAGGAATGGAGATGCAACAACAACGTATAGCAAAAGCAGAGCTCCTAAGTTTGTAAAGACTAGGAATGACAGAAAAGTAGTGGTTGAAGTATAACATGTGCAACGACAGCTTGAAGACATATCATCATCAGAAAACAAACGACACTCACCGTAGCTAACTTTTCAATAAAGTTATCTGGAGCTCCCAACGACGCCAGTCCAATCTCCTGTGAGAATTGTGCGAATGCGGGGTCTGCGAACAGGGGGGCGTGTCCTAAGAGTTCGTGGCAAACATCGGGTTCTGGGGTGTACAGGGGCCTGGAGTGGTGGCGGATGTACTGCGTGCTGTGGAACACGCGGAAAGCCAGCCCTGCGAGGAAGTCTCTGGAAGACAGCAGTCCTGCCACGGGTCGGAGAGTGAAACCGGTACAGTCTGTAAAAAAATATACTGATTTCAGTACAGGGTCTGAAGATTATCACATAAAGCTATATTAGGATAGTTGGAAGATGAATATCAACAAAATATTCCAAGGGACAGAAAACTTAAACAAGTTCTTTTGTATCTTAAGAGAACTTTCCAAGTAGGTATAACTGTGACTAAGATCTTAACTACAAAAACATACATACATGTTATCACGCCTATGGGGATAGGTAGAGACAAAGGACTTCCATTTGCTACGATCCTTACAAACCTCTCTCGCTACAACTACAAATTGTTGCATGATATGATTTCCTTCCCTTACAAATTTCTTAAGCTTTAGATTTTGAATTAATTTTTTTTGCTCGAGTACGATTTACCTTTCAAGAAATTAGAAACGTCCTCCAACTGAGGAATATTGTCTTCCCTGTAGCCACAGTTCTCGATCAGCAGTGGGAAAACGTGGTTGTGTTCCTTGCAGGCGTGGGTTGGGTACAGCTCCGTCAGCTTCCTGAATATCACGCCCCACGTGGCGATTTCTTCCTTCGTGTAGTTCACGTGAGGAAGCGGCTGGCCGTACTTGTAGTTATAGGCGATGTCTGCGAAGTACTTCCTACGAGCGCGATAGACTGGGTCGGTGAACCCGGGATGGTCCGAGTCCAGTTCTGCGCCGTACGACAGGATTTGGTTGGCGAATCTGTCCAAGTCACGGATACGACGTGGGAACCAGGGCACAGCGGCTGTAATTTAATTGTTCCTTCATTAACACATAAATTGACTACTCAGTATAAAAATCTCGAAAATTGCTTCGAGTTTTGTGAACATGGTCATTAAAGAAATTTAAATCAATGGGTAATTATATGAATAATCCTCTTCTTGACTTACATTTAGGAATAAATAATCAAACGATGTTAGATTTATGATAAACTAGCTGTTACCCGCGGTTTTGCCCGCGTGATATATAGCCTATGTCCTTCTCAGTGCCCTAACCTATGTGTATGCCAATTTTCATGATGATCAGTTCAGTAGGTACGGCGTGAAAGCTAACAAACAAACAAATAAACAAACAAACTCACTTTCGCATTTATAATATAAGTTAGGATTAATCACTGACAAAGACGACAAATCATGGTCTCTCAAGAACTGTTATTATGTGATGGAGTGGGTAATGAACAGATCTAATAGTAAATTCGTAATTTTTATGTTTTGTCTATTAATCAATACTTTATTGTTAACTAACAGTCCTCTCCTCACCAGCTACATCGAGGCATGTATTTTACTTGTAAACCTTCCTCGTGAATCACTTCATCTTTAGTAAAACCACATTAAAATCCGTGCAGTCGTTTTTGTTGATAGACAAACGCTGCGAAGTACTTTTTAAAACATTAGTGATACATCCTTGACAAATCCGATAATTCAAACAACAAAAAGATAAACGCTAATTCTCTCTCTCTCACGTCTAAGTAAATTCCCGGTTGCATTCTCAGCTGAACTGGAGTGCCTTGGATGGATTCAGGGGTCTACTGAATAAAATACAAATGAATGCTGGTAAACACATGCTAATGCAGTTACTACTGATGGTACCATAGTATCAACTTGCTAGTGCTACTCACATCGGTTGTCTTTGTAATTCCTTGAAATAATGTTCAAATATCCAACGTTCTTCTTCAATTCTTCAAGCGCAGCTCCGAAGTCTCCGGCTCCATGCAGGCACTCCACCATGAACTCATACCCAGGGCGTCTGACGGAAGACCTGGACTCGATGTGGCTCAGGTTGACGCCGTGCGAGCAGAAGATGCTGAGGTACTTCGCCAGGGAGCCAGCTTGGTCGGGCGTTTGGGGAGAGAAGAGCAGCCAAGTGGACTTTGCGGAGTCTCGACCTTCGCGGATGTAGTTGCCTCCTTCCATCAATTTGGGCTGAAATCATAAGTAATATTTTGGATTGAAAGCATATTGAGCAAGAAAATTTTTAAATATTTCATACTTAAGCTAATCGTGCAATGTTTCTAACCAATCAATGTGATAGGTAAGCTAAATAACCTAGGCTCATACTTATGACAATTTTTTTAAATCTTTTGGGTCATGGAACAAGATATTTCAAAAATAGTTTCTAATGTGTCATAAAGCGTGAAATTAACAGAAGACATATTAAAAGCATTATTGTAACACTCATAACAACTAGCAACGCGAGCAAAAACCTTCACCGCTAGCTACTGCAAGTGGCCAAGAGCGGCCAGAGGTGTCGACAAATTTTTTCTCGCGATTATGGTCGTTTTAAGTATTGGAAAAATGCTTAAAAATCCTATCATAGTTTCCCACCGTGTCTGCGACGGACCTTTACCGTACGCCTTTTCTGTGAGTTTCAAGCCTTAGACTCGTCAAATAAAATTTAGATAGGTTGACATTTGATACCATGATTTCTATGAGGAAGCTCGACTCGATCAACTAAGCAGTGATGAAAGGTTTCAAAATTGTCTCTCTAGCCTTGGCTGAAGTTTACTTCAGTGATGATATCCATGCTATCAGAATAACAAAGCACGGCTACCGATGCTTCAGGTATCTGATGATATCAGGAACTTGTTCGGATGAGGAAGAGGTAATGAGATTCCTAGGCAAACAATTCCTTTTTTTTATATACGGACAAATCACACAGATTGAGCTAACCCCAAAGTAAGTTCGAGACTTGTGTTATGGGATACTAACTCAACGACACTATATTTTATAACAGATACTTAAATAGATAAACATCCAAGACCCAGGTCAATCTGAAAAAGATCATTTTCCATCTTGACCTGACCGGGGATCGAACCCGGGACCTTCCGTGTCGCAGGCAGGCGTGTTGACCACTGCGCCACGGAGTTCGACAATGTGGAGAAAAGAATTCTCCACATTCATATACAAGCCATATGCCGCGGGCCGTTAGCGTGGCCCGTGCGCGGCCGAACCTCTTCGCCCAAATGCCTACTCAAAAACATCTTAGATGCATCTAAACTAAAAATTTTCTCAGCTCTCGTTCTGTCACTGTCTATATAACCTAGCAAGACAAATAAAGTCTGAGATTTAAGATCGTCATCAAGTACTTAAGATTATTTGAATATTCGGGAGGAAACTTATTCAATAAAAATCCAGAATATTGTGGACTTCCTATCAGCAATATATCAATTGGAGATAATATCCACGTTCCATTTAGTTGGTATTCGGGTTATGTGAGAAATTCCGCGATAACCCCAGTCGCCGGCCGAGTCGACGTCCCGATACAAAAACACTCGATAAAAAGCCTTTATCGAATGAATGACGAGCGACGCTAATCGCTGAGATGTTACATCAGAAAACACATACATACATACTCATCATATAGTATAACTTGACGAGCTCCGTGGCGCAGCGGTTACCACGCCAGCCTGCGACACGGGGGTCCCAGGTTCAATCCCCGGTCAGGTCATGATGGAAAACGATCTTTTTCAGATTGACCTGGGTCTTGGATGTTTATCTATATATGTATTTGTTATAAAATATGGTATCGTTGAGTTAGTATCCCATAACACAAGTCTTTCTTAAGAACTTACTTTGGGGCTAGCTCAATCTGTGTGATTTGTCCGTATATATTTATTTATATTTATTATAAATATCCTAAAAGTAACTAATCATTTAGTATTGCTATAAGATAGTCAACTCAATATTTTGATATGACGTAATTTTATCATCATGATCATTATCGGGTCTTTTTAAGTCACCACTGCAGGAGCACAACTCTCTCTGTACTACCAGAGCCATATATTAGCCAGAGCGGTCAGAGGATTTGGCCTACACTGTCCACGCTGGCCAGACGGGTTGGAGAGGTCTTTTTGATGTTTATAAACTTTGTTTAGCTTTTGTTTCCTAAGTCGCCTTCTACGACATCCTTGGGAAGACTTGGAGTGGTCCTATTCTACTCTGCCGGGAGCCACACGGCGGCACAATATATACATACATACTATCACGTCTTTTTCCCTTGCAGGGTAGACAAAGCCTAGGCCTGTAAAACCCTAAGTCCACTTTTAGTATGTTGGTGGGCTTGTATACGTGAGAATGGAATCAAAATAGTGATGGGTTGCTAACCTATCTTCTATTGACATGATTCCTGATGCCCGTTCCCTCGATCGGCTTTTACGATCTGCACGAGGAAAGAAGCAGCTGTATGTTTTTTCTTTTCTCCCAGACCAGCGTGGAAGATATCAGAGAATACCTACGTACAGTTATCATGTCTTTACCGGTTCCGGAGTATACAGAGCTTGCATAAGAAAAATGCTACGTTTAGCGTGTGGGTTGGTATACGAGAAAAAAGCCACATCAACTATTGATATGATTTCTTTGATTTTCAGTTACCTATATCCATATCTATAATAGGTAATATTATGAAAAGGAATGATTTGCTTGTTTGTTTGAATTGAATAGACGCCGAACTACACGACCGATTTAAAAAATTCTTTCATATACAGAAGGCTCATTTATCTGGGGGTGACTTAAGCAATTTCCCAGTGACTTTGTCCGCGTAAATTATAATTTACGCTTTCGAAGTCGCGGGAAAATTGCAAGTCGTTAATATGCTAAGTGCATAATAGATATCTGTTATTTAGCTCAAAGATATTTCACTGATAAATAGAAAATTTAACGTCAATAGTAATTTTGCAAGACATATAATAAAACCTGTCTAAGATGAGTCCAAGTCGCGTGGAAAAAGTTCTGTGTGGGGCCGTCCATTAATCACGTGAGGCTCGAAAGGGGTCCCCCCCTTCGGGGGGTTCGGGAAAAATCACGAAATATCACCAGGGGGAGGGGGGTGTAGTAAGATATCACGTGTATTTTTTTTTATCAAACGTGCGATTTCTAACCCGAAAAACCGCGTGTAGTGTTGACACGCCGTTGCCATTCTTCCAGACATTTTTATCATGGTCCTTAATTTTCTAGTATAAATTGCAAAGATAATTATCTAAAAAAAAAATGGATTATTTATAGGTCCTAAAAAATACACGTGATATTGGGTAGGGTAGGGGGGTTAGTCTTAAACCTCACCACGTATCACCAAGCGGGAGAGGGGGGGGGGGGCTGGGCATCATCAAAAAAGCTTAAAAAAATCACATGATTAATGGACGGCCCCTATGATGAACGTAATGTTCTGATTTGGACATTTTCCAAAAGTTTTATAAGAGAGGCATAAGATTGTTTCTCGTAAAACTGCTGCTTCAAAACGTGCCCACATGGAATACTTTTCTTTATATTATTTCTTAATTTAATAATAATACTTCATAAGGAAAATTTTCGAAAAACAATATGCTGCTAAATAAGATTGAGTTTTTGTATTCGCAACTTCTTTCAAGACTCAATTTCTACGCCAAATATAAAAATTCTTTACAGTTTTAGATGTAACGGGTATTATTTAAAGCCTCGAGAGGCAGTGGTAAAATTTTTTGCCAGGACACTCATGATAGTTTTTTTTAATTTTTTTTTCACAATTATCGTCATAAACATATACGTGTTTTATAATTACTTATGCTGATATAATTGATAATCAACCCTTATTACTAATACACGACAAAAATACATTGAATAAATAAAATGCAAACGAAATTTAAACGTTGCAATCAAAATAAGTGAAAATATTATAAAAATATTATTAACAACTCCAGCGTATGATTAACCAACGAAATAAAATGTCTCTATAATAGTTAATTAATTTTACTAATCAAGTAAAATTTATTACCTAAGCAATTGCACTTAGCTATAATATATCATTTTATAAAATATACTGATAAACTGGACACTGTATGAAAATAAACGCAAAGCATAGTAAGTCTTTTTGAAGGAGAAAATCACAAAAGTAATAGGTACTCTACTAGCGAATAAGAGTCATGTCTTATAAGTACCTAAAAACATATGCAAACGTAATATTTATTATAGTGTAATATATAATTGATATAAGGTCTAAGAATTAATATTTTTTATATTGTAATATAAAATAAATATTACGTTTTACCATTTAAAAATGCTTTGCGAAACACCTAAAAGCTCAGCCACAAAATAAAATAAGAATTTAGAAAACTAGTTGCACATGGCGGACAATTTGTAGCTAATTATTCCATTTTCCTTATTAATTATTTAAATAATACACGAGCTAATCTGAAAGTTTTACATTTCAAATGGCAAATTTTCAAATGCAAAGATATCTAACTATATTCCGATTATTAAAAAATCTAACGAACCTTATCCGGTGGCGAGGAAGACAGCTCCTCCTGATTCTGTTGCTGTGCCTTTATCATATTGCTCCTTCTTCTATTTGTCAAAGATCTCAACACCGACTACCTACAGCCCCTTCTTGATTCTTCGTTCGTCTATATTTTAAATCGTTTTTTCTGTAACGTTGCTGCGTCTATTTCTTAACTCTATAATTTGTGAACAGGAGTTCTGTGGTGGACGTGAGCGCGTAGGCGGGCTCCCGAGTAAACAAACTCGTGCGGCGCGTGCGCAGGCTTTAAGAACACCGAGTGACGTAGATCTAAGGCGTCGATAGCGAGCTGGCAAATATTTGTGTTTACTTTCGTTTGTTGTTGATTTGTAATAGAGACTGGATGTAATAGGCTATCGGGGGTAATGGCCAAGCCTGAGGCGCTTTGCCCGTTTTTCCTCAAAGTGTTGGTTCATTTGTGTGTTGCAGTTGGTATTCTAAAAGATTGTGTACGGGCTTGGTCGTCGGGAGCAGAGGAAATTCATGTTTTTACATGAATGCTTTATTATTTACTTTTATCTTCGTGCTGTACCAAAGTCTTTTAGTCGGTCTATCGTCTCCTTTTTAGGGTTCCGTAGTAAACTAGGAACCCTTATAGTTTCGCCATGTCTGTCTGTCTGTCTGTCTGTCTATCTGTCTGTCTGTCTGTCTGTCTGTCTGTCTGTCCGTCCGCGGTTTTACTCAGAGACTATAAGTACTAGAAAGCTGTAATTTGGTATGAGTGTGTATATTAATCATGGCAAAAAAGTCGTAGAAAAAAACCTTGAAAAAATATTTTTTTTTGGGTAGCTCCCATACAAGTAAAGTGGGGGAGTAATTTTTTTTTCTCTATTTACCCATCGTGTGAGGTATCGTTAAAAAGGTCTTTTAAAAATATTGTGAGGTTAAGAACACCATTTTTCGATTTAGGGATCCGTTTCCGAAATATTTGGTTTTAAAGTGCAAAATTTTGTTAGAGGTACGTGTCCCCCCCCTCTATCTGCTAAACGGTTATATATGGATACGTGAAAAAAATTACAGGAATAGTATATATACTGAAGTTGAAAGGAAAACTATCAGAGCTGGGTACTAAGTGCAAACTAAAAAGTTATAGGCAACCAACTTATAAAATGTACTGGAAAATGTAAAATTTTATACAATCTTCATTGTTAGATGTTTTTGGTCGTTAGACTGTGAGGTGTGAGTGTAAACAGTGTGAACTCAAAGTTGTCATTCGCAACTACGGAACCCTACACTGCGCGTGGCCCGACACGCACTTGGCCGGTTTTTTTATACAATAGTTATGTCAGTCATTCCGACATCTTCATAGTCAAGAGGCCGCAACAGATTGGTTACCCCAGAAAGCTAATTCAGCTAACAAGCATTACTATGGATGATCCTATATCAAATAAGGAGTTGTCGTTGAGAGGGACATACCAAAGATATATCAGCTTTTGGAAGCCAAAGTTATTTTTGAACGTTCCTGTAACAAATCGAAGTAATAGTGTTCTACAAAAAGGTGCGCCTGTAAGAAGCACTCAGAGCATATCGCGCAGTAAACTAGGAGTTAGGCTGATGTATTTACTCGTGGCTTTTATTAGTATTTAGTTTTTAAACATCAGGTGTAGTGCATATATTCGTGATAAGTTTTCCGTAGCTTTACTTGAAACTGAGCAACTGCGTAACTCGTACAAGCCACAAATAACATTCTAGAAGTCATGATTCTGGGTCTTCTCAGAACAAAAATTAGAACAAACTTGTTCTGCTGTCTATTAGATACGTATTACCAAACCTGTTGATTATTAGTTTACTTCACAATTATACCAGGTTCATTTATAATTGATATTTTTCACAATTGTTGTTGTTTTTAAATTTTTATATTAATTCTTAAATATATTTAATCAAACAAAGATGTCAATTTTACATTATCTTTAGCAGAATACGCGTGGACTTAATGGAAATAAATTTTGACTAAAAAAGCTTTATAAAAATAAGCAAACCATCGAATAACAAAACCTTCCTTCTTATGCAATGGAGTAAAAATATACGTTCCATTACAGATGACCCACCCGTAATATACACACTGTATCGGCATAGAGCTCCACTCAAGTTGGATCATTGTACACATGACCCCTACTCATAAATTGCTGACATGCGCATTGGAAGCTGGCTGAAGCTTCTCAGCTTGACCCTAGATGGCGTACGAGTACTTCATGTCTACATCAAAGCTGAATCGTGCTATGATAGGTTTTTCGCGAATACCTAGGGTGGATTAATAAAATAATTAATTTATAGGCAATTACTAAATATACTTCAATCTTGATGCGTATTTTTGAAACCGATTTGCAAACTTTGTTAGTCAAACGGTTTATTTATCAACTAGCAATTTTATACGCGACTTTGTCCATGTATGTTATTGCCTAAGTCACCCGCACATAAATTAGAGTATAGGTATACCTATTATTTATTAGGCTCTGGTAGTTCAGAGTGGGTTGTGCTCCTACAGCGAAGACTAAAAATGATAATAATAGTTTCGCCATGTCTGTCTGTCCGTCCGCGGTTTTACGCAGAGACTATAAGTACTAGAAAGCTGTAATTTGGTATGGGTATGTATACTAATCATGCCAAAAAAGTGGTAAAAAAAAATATTGTAAACAATTTTTTTAGGGTAGTGTAAGTGGGGGAGTATTGTTTTTCTCTATTTACCCATCATGTGGGGTATCGCAGGATTTCTAGCTATGATTCTTAGACATTCAGAATCTTTATAGCTATTTAAAAAGATATCAGGGGATACTTTATTTTTTTAACCTTATATATCTTGTTTATGATTCTTTCGTTTGTATTCGATAAGTGAGTCTAATTCCAAGATAATAAGTCTAGGGTGTTCAAAATCACGACTTAGCAACATCAACATTGTAATGAAACAAATAGGTACAGTGAGATTCAGAACGAAATCCACTGCCGGATGAGCCGGCCGTGGCATGTAGATTGTAGGGATCTGGGGGTCCACACAACTGGTCCTTATACATATCGCACCCTAAGCATAGCTCGGCACCTGCGCCCTACAGATTTGCCGAGTCTCGTCCCTGGAGCCCTAGATGGCGGAGATCATGTTTACATTAATGCTACATCGCGCTATCATCTTTTTTTCGCAGAAGTATAAGTCCTTTGGTATGTTTGACACTTGTATAGTGAATATTAATTTCATTAAAACGCTCTAAGATTGTAATTGAGAGTCTTTAACACCAATGATGGTTGGCTCTCAGCAATTCTTGGTCTTCCTTCCAAGTTAAATTGGTTGGTACTGTATTTTTGGAAGCCGTTATGTAATGAAAACGGCATATAAATACTGAAATCTAATCTGACTTGCATGGATTGGGTACTGCCTCTATGAATGTATAGTCACAAACATAAATATGCACCTATATGAACAAAATGAGAATCAAAATTAAATTCAATCGTATAGGTACTCATAGTTTATCTGTTAGTTCAGTTCGTTGTTTTTAAGCCTATTGTTAATTTAATAAAACCTACTCTGCACTTAAGTGCATACAACACTTATATAAGTACATATAAATGCTAGTGAATGTACGATAAGTGATATCTATTTAGTGTACAGAGCCAAAACACTAATTTTTACACCTTTTGTTGATAAGTATAAATAGCTCATTTTTTGGCGGTGATTGTGGCGTGATGATTTGGACGCACAAAATAGGGTATGGCGAACTGTAGCCCTCGACAAGAGCCTGTAGAAGCAGGAAGAGGAGGCCTTTACCCAGCAGTGGGACACACAAACAGGCTAAAAAAAATTAAGACTGTAATTAAAAAGAAATCATCATTATCAGGTCTTCTTTAATCCCCACTGCTGGAGCATGACCCTCTTTGGACTACCAGACCTATATATTAGCCAGTGGAAGTCAAAGAAGAAAGAACTGCATAAAATATTTTTTTCATGCTGTTTTGACCAATAGATAAAGTGATTCATAAAGAAAGTATTAAGGTAAGTTTTAAAATAAAACGGTAACAATCTGTGAACCGGGAGAGGGGACTTCCAGTGGGGTGAGGGGGCGTTACTATCCGGCGCCCCTTGCAAACTTGCCTTTTAAGAGTCCCACGTAAAGCCGAAATTCCATACAAACGTAGTTTGGTTATAGTTTTACAACAGTTAAGCCAATCTCAACCAAATTTCGTACATACGACCGGATAAGGCATATTGATGTTTATATTCAGATTTCAATTGTAAAAACAATACCTATACAAAATTACAGCGAGTAGCAGTTTCGTATCGAAAACTTCTACTCGCTGTAATTTTGTATAGGTATTGTTTTTACAACGGCCCTTCCAATTATCTTTATGAACAGAGTTATTAATTTGCGTCTAATAATAAGTCGCCAATATTACTTACAGATCGCGTAATGTCATGCCGTAAACTTCCGCGTCGTTTCTGGATCGCAAAAACTGGCTTTTGTAAGTTGGTAGGCTGTCCTGGTAACTGCTCTCAATTATCCTACAGTATGTTATGCCCATGATTTTGCCTCCAGTTCCATAATGGTACAAATAAAATGACATTTTATTCAAATTTGGATACCGTGTATCTAATCAGGATTTCCTGCATAATGTAATATTTCCTAACGATTCAAAAAATACACATTAAATTGTAAAATTTTCTCTTCTATCTGTTTTTTTATACAACGTAGAAGGGACATACCCGTAATAAATCAAACCACGGTTTATAGGTAGACTAGCTTCTGCCCGTGGCTTCGCTCGCGTTAAGAAGTATAGTTTTTGTGGCTTTACTTTTGTTTAACGTGTGTAAAAAAATATTAGGGCCTACAAAACTTCAATGATCCTGAATTAATATCCCCTTAGGGGTAGAATTTCTCAAAATCCGTCTCAGCCCGATCGGTTTAAAATTGTCAAGTTTCATACAAACTTTCATCCTCTGTTTTATCCCCTTGGGGGGAGGAAAGAACAAAATCCTGTCTTAGTGGATGCCTACGTCATAACATCTATCTGCATGCCAAATTTCAGCCCGATCCGTCCAGTGGTTTGGGCGGTGCGTTGATAGATCACTATGTCAGTCAGTCACCTTTGAGTTATATATATATTTAAATATATATATATATATATATAGAAATAGATAGAAGAAGAAGATAGAAGAAGAAGATCATTATAGTATAATGAAACTAAAAAAGCAGCCAACAAACAAAAAATATCGACGTTTCCATACAAGAGTGTGCAGCCGCCCGGGCGATTTCTTTGTAGGTATGCGAAAGTCGATTTTTTATTTTGTTTTTTGACTGTTACTTTGATTTCATAGCCCGTGGTTCAATTTAAGTATTATGGGTATGTCCTTTCCAATTTGTATAGTTTCCTGTCGCCGTACTAGATAGCCGCGCTTAACGGCTTGTTTCTCGCAGGGTTATTGATTATAAAGGGTCTTTCAAATAGAGCGGGTCGATGTTATTAATATGTGGCGGACATTTTGTTTTGGCGGCATCTGTCAAAGCTGTTTTTTCTTATTCAGTCATTGATGCCAAATCACCGTGGCAAGTTACCCGGTTGAGTAGCATGTGCAAATGATAAAACTTTATTATCAAAATGAGTGTTCGTTAGTGCAAACGTTGCGCGCAGTGCGACCGTTTTTAATCCTAAGCGACTAGGCACATTTTTGGATGAATGGTTTTGTAAATAAGCAAAATTGCCGGATATGGGATGACCACAACCCACATGAGGTTCACCAGGTGACAATGCATCCGCAAAAAGTTATACTGTTTGGTGCGGATTTTGGTCTGGCGGCGTCATTGGTTCGTACTTCTTCGAAAACGACGTTGGCGAGGCCATCACCGTCAACGGCGAGCGCTGCAGATCAATGATAAACAATTTCTTTTGGCTTGAATTCTTCTTCTTTTATCGAGTCGTAGAATGGCAAATACCTGTGTGTATCAAATATGTTTTGACCAGCGTTTTGCAACTATGATTGCCCGATATTGATTGGCTTGAATTGAACAATATGGACGTGAACGACATGTGGTTCCAGCAAGATGGCGCTACTTGCCACACAGCGAACGACACAATGGACATTCTGCATGAACGGTTTGAGGGTAGGGTTATCTCTCGCAGAGGTGACGTGAATTGCCCACCAAGATCGTGTGATTTGACTCCGCTAGACTTTTTCTTGTGGGGTTTTCTGAAGTCGCAGGTCGAGACCAATAAGCCACAATCGGAAGTTGCCCTGAAAGCCAACATAACGCAAGCCATCGCTCAGATTCAGCCGGATCTATGCAGCAGAGTCATTCAAAATTGGACCTCTCGGATTCGTGCCTGGGGGTACGAATCCGAAAGAATGAAGTCACGGCGAATATTTAAACGATGTCATATTCCATCCATAATGGCATAAATGGGCCTTTCAAATAAAAATTATTTTTTATTCATATCTTACACACATCTTGTTTTATTTAATTTTAACATCGACCCGTCGTTGTTGAAAGACCCTTTAGTTATATTATTCAATACTTCGCTAGAAATCGAGTGATAAACAAAAACATCTCAATGAATGATAATAACAAGGAACTAAGCAATGTATACTATATAAAGATATATACACCCGAGCACATTATGCCGTCTTGATCCCTTACGGGATAGATATAGCTGAAGGCTAAAAGACCCAAAGGCCAATTGGTGAGCGTTCAGTTGGAAAACGGATAAAACAAGGTGGGTTACTAGCCGCATCGACTATTGTATGATTAATAATTACCTATTTCTATTTCGCAGATTCTTTCGACCGACTTCCATGGTCTGCGCGGGAAGAGAAGCAGCTGGTACATTCTACGTTTTTTTCTTCTTCCAGATCAGCATAGAAAAACAGCATCGAACTTTGACAACGAAGTACTGTACTACCACTTTAATAAGTTACATCGGCATTGTTCGATGGCGCAGAATAGCGCAACCTACTGCCGACTCAAGCCGAATGAAAACATCAATCAAATAACGAACTTATTGCTACAAAATAAGATTTGAAATCTAAAAACAACAGGACTCGTGCTATCTCGCTCGCAATACTCGTACAACTGCCGTGAGTGGTCGAGACGCCGCATGGCGCGTACACATCATCCAATAGCGGACGGGTATTTTCGCGCCATACAAAAATTTGCCTTCTGCGCAGGTACATCGGTGTAACTTATACTGGTAGTACTGTATTCTGGTGCCATCATTAAGTACTTATTTCATTTTAAATTTGCCAAGTTGCCAGAATATGCCGTGTGGTTCCCAACCCCCCGGCAGTGTAGAAAAGGACCACTCCAAGTCTTCTTGTGATTATCGTAGAAAGCGACTTCGGAAACTCTAGCTAAGCAAAGCTTATAAACATCAAAGAGACATCTCCAACCTGTCTGGCCAGCTTGTAGAATGTAGACCAAATCCTCTGACTACTCCGGCTAATATATTAGGTTGGGGAAAAAGTATTTTCGTATTTTTCATGTATAAAGTTGTATTAGCATCTCTTTAGTTGTGCTGTTTGTAACTGGCTGGTTTTAATATCATTAAAAAGGTTGATTAAAACATAAATATTTAAAAAAATAAAAAAAAGATTCCCGCCATTTTTAAATTGGTTTTCAGTCTATTAAAATGGATGTGTCAATTGAAGAAATTCGATATATTTTGAAGTTTTACTACAAAAAAGGGAAAAATGCAACACAAGCCGCGAAGAAAATTTGTGATGTTTATGGACCTAATGCAGTATCAGTACGAGTAGCACAAAATTGGTTTAAGCGTTTTGAGTCTGGGAATTTTGATATCAAAGATGCAGCTCGCTCCGGCCGTTCCAATACGGAAAAAACGGAAGCCATTTTTAAAAAAGTAGAGCAAGATCGACATATTAGTAGTTACAACATAGCTGAAGAACTAGGGATTGATCACAAAACAGTTTTGACCCATTTAAAAACGTCTGGATATACAAAAAAGCTCGACATTTGGGTACCACATGAACTGACTGAGAGAAATCGAATGAACCGTATTTTCATTTGCGATTCCCTACTGAAACGTAACGAAACCGAACCGTTTTTGAAAAGGTTGATCACTGGTGATGAAAAATGGATTACTTATGACAAGAACGTGAGAAAAAGATCTTGGTCAAAGGTCGGTCAAGCCCCACAGACTGTGTCGAAGCCCGGGTTAACCCAAAATAAGGTGATGCTGTGTGTATGGTGGGATTGGAAGGGCATCGTGCATTATGAGCTTTTACCGCCAGGTAAAACCGTTGACTCTGACTTCTATTGCCAGCAGCTGATGAGACTTGAGCAAGAAATACGGAAAAAACGACCAGACTTGATCAACAGAAAGGGTGTGGTCTTCCATCACGACAACGCTAGGCCACACACATCTTTGATCACTCAGCAAAAATTAAGGGAGCTTGGCTGGGAGGTGTTAATGCATCCACCATATAGCCCTGACCTTGCACCCTCAGATTACCACCTGTTTAGGGCTCTTCAAAATAGTTTAGATAATACAAGATTAACATCAAGAGAGGACTGTCAAAACTTCTTGTCACACTTTTTTAACCAGAAGTCCCAAATTTTTTTTAGCAATGGGATCATGTCTCTGCCCTCAAGATGGCAACAAGTTGTGGAACAAAATGGAACATATATATTATAATTAAATGTTAATAAAGTTTGAAAAAAAATGTCTTCAATATGTTAATGAAATACGAAAAAACTTTTTCCCCAACCTAATATATATAGCAGTTTAGTTTCTGGTAACGTTATACAGAGTAATTATACAATACAAGTCTCAGAAGGAAGAAACAATAACAAAAAACATAGAAGTATTTTTTTTAAATCTATGCAAAAAAATAAAGTCTAAGCGACTACCGCAGTCAAAGAGGGAAGTTTTTGTTACGCCCTATTTATATTTTGATTACGCTTTATTAATTTGCTCGTATTTTCTGATATTTCACTGTATGTTCGTAGTAATAATTATACCGTCGTCCAAAAGTGGTTTTCTGATGTAAGTATACGATTTTTATTAGATTAAGATATTTTTCATCCCAAATGAGGTCCCTCAACCCTCGAGATTAAAATTTCTTTATTTTTATTATGTTTGAGGTGTTTGAGCGATGGGCAACGCAACCTGCACCCGTAGCATGGCACGTGCGACAAAAGTTTATCGACTATCACTATTTTGTTTTTCGCAATACTGAAGAGCGAGAAGTAAATAGTTTATCGCGCGATATAAATGGCGTCGCGGGAGCCATGCTACGGGGGCTGGGCTCATCCAAAGAGTCGCGTCGCAATATAACCGCAATACTTAGTTATTACTATTACGTAGACGAACCCTGATTATTTTATCTCTATGATCCAAACTCTATCTAACAAAGTAAATTCAAACTCAATGGTCAGCGAAAAAAAACGTCACTACGACAAATCTTTCACACATCTGTTATGACGTAAGTCTTTGTTAAAATGTCAACTAATCGTTCGGACAGGTAAAGTAGTAAATATTCCAAGAACAGATAAAATTCCACAATGGTGATCCTAAAGCAGGTATCCATTCGGCTCAAGTCGATCAAGAATATTCAGAAAATTACCAAAACCATGAAAATGGTGTCAGCTAGCAAGTAAGTACCAAATTGGTCAGCCAAGTGCTGCTGGGGCTGATGATGACCTTATCTCCGACTTTCCATTTTCTGAACATATACTGTGTTTATACCCCTATTCCACATTATTTCATTTCATTTATTTCATTCAATACATTGCATTACACTTGTTATGATAAAAACATACAAATATACCTTGTCTGACTACTCAGGCTTGTATATGGCTCTGGTAGTACAGAGAGGGTCGTGCTCCTGCAGTGGAGACTAGAAAGACCTGATGATGATGATGATGATACCTTGTCAGGCATTGCAATGGGTGAGAGGGAGGCGGACGTAAATTATTATGATTGATTTAAAACAAGTTACAATAAGTATTTACTTCATCATCATCAATCAACAGCAGGTCTTCGTTGGTTTCCACTGCAGGAGCATGACCCTCTTTGTACTTCCAGAGCTATAAATATATTAGCCTGAGCAGTCAGAGGATTTAGCCTACACACTCCACGCCAGCCGGACGGGTTGGAGAGGTCTCTTTGATGTTTGTAAGCTTTGTTTTCTTTTTGCTTGTGTTTCCTAAGTCGCCTTCTACGACATCCACGGGAAGACTTGTAGTGGTCCTATTCTACTCTGCCGGGAACCACACGGCTTTACTTAACAAAATAAAAAACTCGACTGCCGTTTTAAGGCCGGTCAATAGCGACACAAAAAGTGCAAACATTGCAAACGCGCATGTCACGGCGATCTTTTCATATGTTGTAACTTTGGGCTCTGCCTACCCCGCAAGGGATGAAGACGTGATAGTATGTATGTATGTAGAGACGGCTAAGAATAGTCTTCACTTTACACCCAAGTTTAAAACTTTCTTAAACCTATGCTACTCTTTGGAGGCCAGAAAGTATAGGTAAAATTACCTTTTTCGTTTATCTTTGTGGTATGCTTTTTATACAGCTCCGTGGTTCTCCGCGGTCAACACGGCCAGTGACACGGATGATCCCGGGTTCGATCCCCGGTCAGGTCAAGATGACAAATGATCCTTTTCGGATTGACCTGGGTCTTGGATGTTTATCTATATATGTATTTGTTATAAAATATAGTATCTTTTAGATAGTATCCCATAACACAAGTCTTACTAAACTTGAGAAATTACTTTAGGGCTAGCTCGATCTGTGTGATTTGTCCGTATAGGTATATTTATTTATTTTAGAAAATGCACTAAATTATCTACCATTTGAGTTTAATTTGAACTCTCTGTGAATAGTTATTGAGTCGTAGCTTATCAAACCATAACAACTTGATATCATCATCATCATCAGGTCTTTCTAGTCTCCACTGCAGGAGCACGACTCTCTCTGTACTACCATATACTAGTAGTAGTAGTAACAACTTGATATAGATATGCTAAATGTATCTACTTACAAAGCCATATTCCTCAGATTTACCAAAGCTGAACGAGAGTTGCAAGCAGCGCGGCCGTTCGGCTACGGGCCTCGGAAATTCTATGAGTCCACTCAGCTGGTGAAAGGTGCGGTAGACGTAAAAAAGGATGATAAAGACAAGGCTGCGGCCGCACCGCCTCCCGAACCAGTGGTTGAGAAGGTAGATGACAAAGACGCTAAGAAACTGAGGAGGATTTACATAGCTATAACGTCAGATAGAGGTAACGTATTATTTTTGAGTAAAAGGCAAAGGGCAGGGTCAAATCCTTTTTCTGGTTCGGTAGCTGAATGGCAAAAAAACCGGCCAAGTGCGAGCCGGACTCGCGCACGAAGGGATCCGTACCAGAAAAAACGGTAAAAAATCCTTTAGTTGAATGGAAGCCCCCTTAAATATTATTTTTATTTTATTTTTAGTATTCTTTATTATTGTGGCAATACAAATATAACATCTGTGAAAATTTTAACCTCCTTGCTATTACGGTTCATGAGATACAGCAAAAAACGCCAACAACTACTCTGTTGTATGTGAGACCCCTTAATTATTATTATTGATTTAAGTATTTGTTTTTGTAGCCACAATAAAAATACATAATCTGTGCAAATTTCAACTGTCTAGCTATTACGGTTCCTGAGATACAGCCTGATGACAGACGGACGGACAGCAAAGTCTTAGTAATAGGGTACCGTTTTTACCCCTTTGATACGAAACCCTAAAAACGGAACCATTATAGATACATCATGTCCGTATATCTGTCTATCCGTATGTCACAGCCATTTTATTCCGAAACTACTAACTAAGACTACACAGTTGAAACTTGGTTGGTAGATGTACTTATGTATTCTTTGAAACCTCTTATACATGGAAATAAAAATACAAAATATTTTTTCTCCAAGCCTATACGTGCGGCATTTGTATAGTAATAGGTCTTGAAAAATGACATTGAGGTCCTTTAACAATTTTTTGTTCAAAGTCAATACTTTGAAATATTGGCGCTTCCAAAGTGGTAAAATTTGTCTGCAACCCAAGTTCACAACTTAATGTGGGGCAAGCTAAATTTGTATGATTTTTTCCTACATATTATAGTTATTTATATTCATTATACTTTCTGCTATCCGTAAAACAAGTATCTATACAGGCACATCGTCAGAACACGACCCGCTTTTGCGACGCCTATAGGTGTCAATGTCAACGAATATGGGACATCTTAACTTAGCATAAAGAGTGTCTCAAGGCAGGGAAAGATAAGTTATTATGACAGAACTTGTTTATGACATATCCGTCCATGACCAGATTTTATGGATACTTACGGAAGATGCAGTAGCAGTACCCAGAGACATCTCACACCGAGCCCAATTAAGCCGCGAAATTGCCTTTTTAATGCCTCCTAAAATCCCTTTTAATACCTCCTAAAACCCCCTTTAAATACTTCCTAAAAGCCCTTTTAAATACCGCCTTAAAACCCCTTCTAAATACCTCCTTAAACCTGTTTAAAATCCTCCTAATTTAAATAACTGCCAAAACCCCTTTTAAATACTTCCTAAAACCCCTTTTATGACGCCTTGTAAAATCCTCAGTTTATCGAACCAAACAAAAAACTCAATTAGCAACAATCTTGAACAACGTGTCTCGCCACGTGATTGTAGAATCGGCGGTAAATAGTTACCGCCGATCAAAAAGAGGGATTGTTTTAGAGTCGCCTGGACGCGCATGTCTCCATACAAAAACGGAAAAAGAGAATTGTGGCAATATTTGATAATTTTAGGGCAAAATTAAGCATCCAATCAATTAATCTCATTATAATCTACGTAGGTTCCTATACAGTTTGGTGAAATTATCAAATTTTACGCCTCTCAAGATTTCCATACAAATCTGAAAAGGCTTGTAATTCTCAAACCATTGGTATTTTAACCAAGCTGTATAGGAACGTACGTAGATTATAATGAGATTAATTGATTAAATGCTTAATTTTACTTCAAAATTATCAAATATTGCCACAATTCCCTTTTTCCGTTTGTATGGAGACATGCGCGTCCAGGCGCCTCTTAAGTTCACATATTTATTATGTTTCCTGAGCAGCTATTTTGGCCAGGACCAGCAGCAATAATTGAATAATTTGCAGAAAAAGCATCGAGCATGAATTTGGATGGATATAGGTTTAGACTAAAAAGTATATATGTATTAGTCCTAGAGTTACAGCTCGGGAAATGATTTTTTTCTTCTTGAAACGCCCATTGAACTATGATGACATTCACACCAATCTGGTGCATCATAGGCTCGTCTGTCGGTTGTTTATGAAAAAAATATCATATTGATATTTTTAGTACGTAAATGTGTGTGGCAATCTCTCAGTATAAACTATAAACCAAGTTATCAGTAATAAGGTCACTGTATAAATCTATTAGCAGTGATAATTCATACGTGCGGAGATGTTCATATCGGTTAACTACATTTTTATGACATGCTTTGCAGAGTATAACCTTTTTATGTAACAGTCCTAGAAGTATAATTTTAACTTTATCCACGTACACCATAAAGCATTTATAATGCTTTCAGAAACTGGGCATAATGATCATCATTACATCAACCAAATTTACAATAACTAGCTAAAAGCGATGTTTTATGAGAGTTTGCGATTTTATAATTGATAACATGAATAATATTATAATGATAAATATATATTATATATAATCAAAGGATAATGATAAAAGAAATAGAGAGGGGTGATTTTTTTTAAAGACGAAATTTTTGTTTTAATCTATGTTTTTAGTAAAGTGTACCACAAAAATGCAAAGATGTAGCTGGTGCTCACTTCGCATTTTTTTATTCCGATATCGATATTGATAACATAATGATTTTTAAAATTTTAAATACCTTCGTGTGGAAAATAGATTAAAAATAAAATTGGATAAATAACTAGGTACGCGTTACGTGTTGAGACGTATATTTCACACATCTATAATTTGCCAATATTGCAAAAAAGATTATATTATTTACTTAGTAAAAAACATTATGAATGGTAGCGAATCAAAACGTGATGGCGAAAAATAAAGAATATGATCAACAATTTGTTTTTTGCCAAATAGGTAACTCAAAAATATAGGTATGATGAAAAAGTTTAGACGTGTGTAGATGAAGAATTGCATGAAACTGTTCGCAGTTAGGCCTTAGGGCCCTACATCATTATGAACCATAGTTTACAATTAAAATTAAGAACGTTTTAAGCTTTTCATAGCGCTTTTGTTAAAATCGACTGACATGGCGATAAAAGCTTCATGTTCGCGCAGTCATTGGTATCAATTTCGTAAGTATTAAGCTCATTCGCAAGTATGAAGTGCTAAACCTTTGCACTTATGTTATTTTTTATATAGCTGGAATAGTTTGAAATAGCTAGAAAAGTTGCAATAGTCACGAAACTCATATTATGAATCATATCTTTGATTCGCTTTCCCTTGACTTGGAATGACTGTTATTTGTAAAATAATTGTCGTGATGTTACGACTATCATTTTCTTCTCCCAGACGATGCAAAATAGGATTAATAAATTTGCTAAATTTTTGGTGTAATATTAAGGTCAACAGAAGTTCAAGCAATATTGCTTTGCACACGCCATATTTGACAATCCTATCTCAAAAGATAAATTTATCTGCGAGTTCAATAATATGCCATGTGAGTACGTCAACACGCCTTGGGATAATTTAATTGTTATTTCGATGAGTCGTATATGTAGACGTAACAGTATGACTAAATTTCATCATGAGTTTGCAACACGTTCTGCGTAGTATTTGTCTTAGATTGTAAATCTACGCAACAATATAATAAGAAAAAAGCTGCCACATCATTATGGGCATGGGCTGAGCCAAACGCGCGCAATTTGTAAGGTCAAATAATTTTCCCTTTCTTTAAACGTACAACAAAATCGTGACTGAGAAGTGTAAAAGTATTTACTACCTGTACCTATATGTACAGTAAATCGACAGGTTATAATCTTAAACCGTTTATTTTTAACTAGCTGTTACCCGCAGCTTCTCCCGCGTGAAATATAGCCTATGTCCTTCTCAGTACCCTCACCTATATGTGTGCAAAATTTCATGATGATCGGTTCAGTAGATTCGGCGTAAAAGCGTAACAAACAAACTCACTTTCGCATTTATAATATTAAGTTAGGAAGTTAGGATAGTTAGGATATAACTTGCAAAAATATGTGCCCAAAAAAAATAAGGACTATACATGGCGAAATTTTGATCGTTCTAGACCCTTAAACGGGTGATTCAGCCCGACGATATGAACCATTTTTCCTATGGGGCCAATGCTGGAAACTCAAATTTTATTTTGACATTTTCATACAAAAGTGTTCCGCCGCCCGAGCAATTTGTATAGGAATGTCGAATCTTTTTTCGAGTTTACAGCATTTGTACCACAGGAAAAGTTGTTTATATTGACGGGCTGAAACACCCCTTTAATGGTCCGGAACGACCAAAATTTCGCCATGTATAGCATGTGGCAAATTGCATTTAATTGAAACAATGCATACTCAGTCTACATAATAAGTACTGAGCTCCTAAGTTTAACTAAAATCGTGCTGACTGACTTTGCTTGGAGAAAATGCGCTGTTTAGTTAGTTGCCGCATCTCATGCGCTTTGGAAGCGGCCTAAACTTAGCTTGATGTAAATTACTGACGTCAACAATTTTTATATTCCAGAAGTTGTAAATTTAATTTTACAGTTAATAAGTGTTCAAGGAAACCTTTATTAAAAGAACATTATGAATTGAATTGAAAACATAGTCCGAATGAAACTTTATGGCGGATATAAGCTGCAAGCTGCGCAGTACGCGTCCCGCCTCCCCGCGCGCCCCGCTGAACCTAATACTGTGTAGCCGCCGTACAGTTTGATTCAGACTGTACCTTACGTATATTGAGAGTTCAGAAGGCGGTAATCTTAGTAGTGAGAAGTTTGTTTTTTTTTTCGTTGTGTAAGTGGCCAACACTGGTGTCAGATTTTTCAAGCTGCCTTAAGGCATCTGACATAGCTTAACGACTGCCATCAACGATGACAGCCGGGACCAACGGCTTAACGTGCCTTCCGAAGCACGGAGGAGCTCGAGATATTTTTATGCCACTTGCGGTCACCCATCCAAGTAGGGACTGCACCAGGGGTTGCTTAACATACGTAAGCGCTCATAGAGCTCACACCCACTGGACCATCGGGCTCCTCTAGTAGTGAGATAAATCCGGTCCAACGTGGCTCGGAATGACATGTGTCGCAAACGTGAGCGCCGATCACTGATGCCGCTGTGCGCGTGCGCGGGTGTTGACGCCGGCTGGGTTAATACCCCACTTTCACTATAACTAAATATATCTACTTAATTAATCATGATAACTGCCTCCGTGGTCCAGTGGTTAAGGCGTTTGCCTTGTTGACCCGGGGGTCGTGGGTTCGATTCCCACGGGAAGCATACTTTGTTAAGTTGTTTCCAGTTTGGTTAGGACATTGCAGGCATGAATCACCTGATTGTCTGATAACAAAGATGATTCCGTGCTTCGGAAGGCACGTTAAGCCGGTGGTCCCGGCTGCCATCTGGTAGTCGTTAAAGGAACCACGTCAGAGGCCGAGAGGCGGTTCCGAAGAACTCTGACACCAGGGTGTGCATGGTCGACTGACCGTGTCATCTACACGAAATGATGATGATGAATTATTCGTGATACATAATACTATCACGCCTCTTTCCCATGGGGGTAGGTAGAGACCAAGGACCTCCACTTGCTACGATCCTTACAAAACTCTCGCGCTTCATTTACATTCATAACTCTTTTCATAGATGCTCGCCGGTTCCGGGAACTCCTGACTTGCCCCTTGGCAAGAATGTAATCGTAATACATACATATTATTACATCTTTATCCCTATTAGGGTAGACGGAGCTGAAGATCACAAGACCCACACATTTAGCATCAAAGTGGGCGTTAGGATGGAAAGCGAAATCAAAAGAAAGCTTTTGATGTGAGCCCTTAGATTTTGCCTAATCCCTTAACCAGTTTTTACGGTCAGCGCGGGAAGAAAAGCAGCTGGTATATTCTATGCTTTTTTCTTTCTCCCAAACAGTATGGAAGAGTAATCGTAAGTAATAAGTATAATCATAATGTAATATAATTCTTTTGGCACTGCAAGGGTTGTAAGTTCTTACACTGATCAGAAATGATATTGATAAGCCGTGTGGTTCTCGGCAGAGTAGAATAAGACCACTCCAAGTTTTCTTGTGGATATCCTAGGCTTAGGAAACACAAGCTAAACAAAGCTTAAAAACATCATAGAGACCTTTTGAGCCCGTCTGGGCAGCCTGGAGGGAGAGTGTAGGCCAAATCCTCGGACTACTCAACTGCTTCGGCTAATGAAAATGTTAAAAAAAAAAAAATTTTAACGCAAAACTTAACATCAATCATTCCCTGTTTTTCTACCTAAACGGTCGGTTTTCAAATTTATATTAGTGCCTATTTCGAGCTATACAATTTCCAATAAAAAGCGAATTATCAAAATTGGAATACTCTGTAAAAAGTTATGCCTAGTAATTTCCAAAAAGAAATATACGCGTCAACTTGATAGCCTCCCCCATTTTTTCGCCGGTTGAAAGTCTCATACAAAAACAGATTTCTGGAAAGGTGACTTGACAAAAAGAGTGATTCTCCATACAAAAATCATTAGTTTCCGAGCATTCGCCCGTTCTTTTTATCTTCGTATCTTCATTGGGGCCGATTATAAATCGGAAGCACGTCTAACCTTTGGGTTATTTTGTATTACCCCATACCGTGCTCACCCACACGGTGATTCCTGAAGAATGACTGCATGAGCTTCAGAATATCACCTGGGGCGTAGTGCCCGTAGTCCTCCAGATCAGGATAAGCCGATTCGACGAGGACCGATGCTTAGCAGCCAAAGAGTCACAGCGACACAAAATGTGTCTCATTCTTTTTTCCGATTCCTCACGTAACCTACATAGTGGGCTATCGACAGTTTTCATTTTGAATAGATGACTATCGTCCTCAAAATGACCGGTCAGGGCTAGTTGTAGACCCGATGAAAAATAGCAATTTCTGATTCCAATACAATCACTTCAGAGTTTGATATTTTGAAACTCGATAAAATATTTTGACTTTCCCATTCATTTTCCGGGGTGGAAAAACACTTTTATTTATAAACTACGATTTTTTTATTCCCAGCATTGATCTCGTGCAAAAGTTGTTCGTGTTGATGTACTGATTCACCCTGTTGAGAGGATATGTCGAGTTGTATACTCGACATATCCTCTCAACAGGGTGAATCAGCCCATCAATATACATATGTAAGCGAGTACGCTGTACTCGCTTACATAAACACACAAAAAATAGATAGCGATGTCGATAACGATTGACGCAATGACAACATTGTCCGATTCTTATAACTATTTACTTGACCCGTAACAATTTTTCGCATAGGTACATAAGTGTTGTAAACTTGTTGAGATAAGAGTTAGGTTTCTAGCTACAGTTCATGCAACTCACAAAGTTGCAGTTGTCTATGGGCGGCAGTGAACATCTACCTTCAGACGCTTGCTCGTTCAACGTCTCATGACATAAAAACAAATCTTAGTCTAGTTTTAGTCTCAGGTTTTAGTAGTACACAAATGACAATACAACTTACGAATCTATCAGTCCCGTGAGAGAGAGAGAGAGAGTGCAAAGCAGCGACTAGTTTTGCCAGGTGTCCCAAATTGCGCGGGACGTGCCGCCCGATTTTCAGGGGTCTGAGGACGCGTCCCGATTTGTACCTGATCGATTATTTTTTTTTCATAAAATAAAAAATATATTTTTCCGCTACGTAATTTTTACTCATTACATCACTATGCAAAAATGGCACAATGGTAGTTTAAACACAAAAAAATAAACACAGACATAAAACCCCCTTGTTTTTTGTTTACTGTCTCGATCTGCAACCCTAAATCACATTTTTTTTGACCTCATGGACCGATTTAAAACAAATCGGACCTGGCAACACCAGCAGCGACCGAGATGTAAACATAGTCAGTTTACTGATCACCATACTCAGAATTCTGCAAATTCCAAGTACTGTCTCGCGCTGGTATCGAACTGATGATGGTAATCATTTTCAACTCGAATGTTTGTCAGCACATTACGCTCATGTGCTTCGTTTGAGTTATTAACTGATCGATTAATAAATTGAGTATGGGGGCCAGAGGTCCATATAATTGGCATTATCTCGCAAAAACTAGCTGCGGAGTTATTGATAACATACATTCGTCTTATCACGTCTTTATCTCTTAAATGGTAGATAGAGTCTAATATTAAGACCCAAAGGCCACGTTTAGTGTGTTGATGGGAGTAAATAGGTGGAAAACGAATCAAAGCATTGCTTATTAGGTATTTCCCTCATTCCTTCGGCCGGGTTCCATGGTGTAAATGGGAACAGAAATAGTTGGTATGGTAATCATATTTTTTTCATATGGAATGATTTAATGATGATGACGATTGATAATGAACGTAATAAGAATAGTAATATAATTTACTTTTGAAACCTGTTCACTAAAGTGATGATGAGTATCTTTTTTATAGGTTTATGCGGTGGCGTGCACAGTGGAGTAGCGCGAAGAATCCGCCGCGAGATGGCAGAGCGCCAAGCAGACGGTGCCAACCACAAGCTGTTCTGTGTGGGAGACAAGTCCCGAGCGTTGCTCAGGCGACAGTATTCTGAAAATATGCTGGCCAGCGTCAAAGATGTGAGTCATATATTGCATCCATCGATAGTTTGCGAAACATCAAGCAGACAGTACCAACCACAAGCTGTTCTGTATGGGAGACAAGTCCCGTGCGTTGCTCAGGAGGCGGTACTCTGAAAATATGCTGACCAACGTCAAAGATGTGAGTCATATATTGAATTCGTCGATAGTTTGCGAAACACCAAGTAGACAGTACCAACCACAAGCTGTTCTATGTGGGAGACAAGTGCCGAGCATTGTTCAGGCGACATACTCCGAAAATATACTGTGTGGGTGTGGCGTCAAAGATGTAAGTCCTATACAACTCCCGAACCTTATTCAGGCGACATTTTGCCGACTATATGTAACTAATACAGCATCAAAAATTTAAGTTCTATGTAGAATCCGTCGCAAATTTGGACATCGTTAGTTCGTTCGTCAGACTGTTCCGTTTAGAATGTGTTTTGCGTAGGGAACAAGTCCCAAACACTTTTCAAGCGACAATACACCAAAAATATGCAGCGTAGCGTCAAAGATGTAAATCATGTGGAGAATCCACCTTGAGTTAGCACAGCGCCAAGTAGATGGTTCCAACCAGAAGGTTTTTTTACCGGAATAAGTCCTAACTTTGCTCAGGTGACCAGGACCAACCAGGTCGAGATGAAGAATTAACTTTTAAATTTCGGTATTAGATTGGCCGAATAGCCCCAGTGTTTGCTGACGCGTCTGCAATCGCGGCGACCGTCGCAGAGTCCGGCTACATCTACGACATCGGTGAGATCTACTACAACAAATACTTCTCGGCGGTTAAGTACGAAATGACTGTAGTGCCGTTCTTCAACAAGATTAAGATAGAGGTTAGTCTGAACGAGTAATTTAAAAACTTACCAACTTCATTTCAAGTTTTGTTTACACCATGAGTAATATTCTCAAATACAGTTGTCGGATATCTACAACTATAGAGCCAAGTTTCATCTCCTCCTTAGTCATCTGCTCATTGCTGAGCATCGTGATGCACCTGACCAATCTTCTCTTCAATCTCTTTTCATATGGCGAACTTTGGCTTGTTGCAAAACATCTTCTATATAGCTTTAGATAACTATGTATAAATTGAATTTGAAAAAGTGTCATAGCTACTTTTAATTCAACTACGTGAAGTTTAAAACAAGTATTACCCATTTTGACAATGTAGAATTTAGTAGCGCTTTCCTAACACAGATTCCTATAATTTCATCGTCATCACATTTGCGCCTTCCCTGTTGCGAAAGACTACAACTTAAATATATTAGTGAACAATTTTTCAATCTATTTTAATTTCACAATTAGATTGATCAACTCCTCTAGTATCATTAGTTTGATGATTTAGTCCGACGATCGGATTTATGAAACTTTAGCAACCAGTCAACTGACTGATGAATTCCCATCAGGCGGCGCCGAACATCAATGCGTTCGATGACGTCGACGATGACCAGCTAGAGTGCTACGTGGAGTTCACGGTCGCCTCACTGATCTACTACGCGCTGAAAGAAAGTGCGGCCTCTGAACAGTCCGCCCGCATGGCTGCCATGGACAACGCTACCAAGAACGCGGCTGAGATGATCAGGAAGCTCACGTTGCTGTTCAACCGCACGCGACAGGCCGTCATCACCAGGGAACTCATTGAGATCATATCGGGAGCAGCCGCGCTTAAATAAACCAACCAAATCAAAAAACCTACCCGTGTTTAAACGCCAATGGCACGTCAGCATCTTCCAAAAGCTCAGATTATTATGATTTTGTATAGTATTATCATTTGCAGGTGATATTATCTTTACTTATCCGTAATTCCCTCGAAGTTGAAAGAATGACTTACGCGAACGTTTATTGCCTTGCATCGAGGTTGAATCTGGCACAGCTTTTACTAGCAAGGCTATATTAGCTTCAGCAATAGTATCTACTTATTCTAACACTTAAGTTGAGTTCGCGCGACAAATGTGTCGTGATGTTTCCAATTCTACCAGTGAAGCTTTCGGCTCGTCCCAGCATGGTTACGTTGTCGATTGTAACATTGTCATTTTAAAAAGTGTATTTATTCTGAGGCTTAGGTCACGTAGAGACACGTAGTTCAATGACAAGGTGGGCGTCAAATTACGCAAGATTTTGTATTTTGCACACAATTTAATATTTTTATAGGTACTCTTTTTTATTACTTTATTTCAATTCGCTGATTGATCCTAAAAACATAATGAGGATACCTGCGGAGCAAAACACTACTTATATCAAATAAAATGCCTATGACTAAAAAAGCTAATAAAGAACTGATTACTACAAACGCTCGCGTTTAAGTATACAATGCGGTTGTCGTATGTTCAGTAAATTAAATCAAGCCACAAAATCAGCAATGTATATCAAAACGCCAGCTTTGCTGAGGTAAATGCTCCCCTGCTGGCAAAATCATATGATTGGAGGTGAACGCCCTACTTAGCTTTCAGGATACCAGCGCGTGTACAGTACTAATGTTTTACTTTGCATTATTTGTACGTATTATTACGAATACTTAGTTGTTCAATAAATCGAATACTTAGTTGTTCAATAAATTATTGAAAATACTTATGTATTTAAAAGTATTCCTCTTTTTCAGTTCAACAAAGCACATATTTCAATAGGTCATTTTTGATTGTCGTGGCCCGGCCACAGCTTACCGGACCCCTGACGCCTTACATCATCAGGTTTACCTCATCATCAAGTCTTTAGTCGCCACTGCAGGAGCACGACCCTCTCTGTACTACTAGAGCCATATTTAGCTAGAGCAGTCAGAGGATTTGACCTACACTCTCCACGTTGGAGATGTCTCTTTGGTGTATAAAAGCTTTGTTTACATTGTGTTTCCTAAGTCGCCTTTTACGACATCCACGGGGAGACTTGGAGTGGTCCTATTCCACTCTGCCGGGAACCACACGATAATTTTACCTATCGCCCCGATTTTCAACCTATCAGACCTGGCAACACTATGTGTGAGGGTAACTTATTTTTACGGGCATCTTCAGTCAATGAACCTAGATTGAATGATTTTCCATAATCACATACTCACTACGCTTGGCAGAAGGGTTGGTAAAAGCAGTTCGAGGGCAGGGTAGGAGTTTGTAGGATATCACGCTTGGCAGAAGGGTTGGTAAAAGCAGTTCGGGGGCAGGGTAGGAGTTTGTAGGATATCACGCTTGGCAGAAGGGTTGGTAAAAGCAGTTTGAGGGAAGGGCAGGAGTTTGTAAGACTCACCACGCTGGCACACGCTGGGCAGACGAGTTGGTAAGCGTAGTTTGTATAGCTTACCTCGGTTCCGACGCTGCTGCTGCTGGTCAAACCTGTTAGGTATTGGGATGCTTCTTGTTTGGATGGATTGGGAATGAGAAAGTAGCAACTTGGGAGGCCGGGTGCGCGTACCCGATGCCATAACTGCAATCACCGGACAGATTGAGGATGGATGACACCCCTCACTTTTTCTTTTAGTTATCATAAATTAATTATTCGATTTAGATTCACTTATTTCATATATTCCAGACAACATAATTTAAAATGTACATTTTACAACAGACTTGCATTCGTATAATAATATCACATAAATTAAATGCATTGCTAAGACGGCCATCCCACTGGCGACAGATGAGGTTTCTAAACTCTATCATTCAATCTTTTTAAATTGTAAGATTTTTCACACTTATAAGTAAAACGTTCCTATCATGTGTGAATTGTGTGTTTGAAATAGAGTTGAATTGATTGTCAATGTGAGGATCTAAATATGTCAGGCAATACGTTACTCCTTAACACAAAAACTACTGGACTTTTACTATATTCTTAGGTAGGTACTCTATATGGCATATGGCCAATTTTTAATGCTTGTATGCTCCAGTGGTTACGGCGTTTGCCTTGTTGACCCGGGGGTCGTGGGTTCGATTCCCACGGGAAGCATACTTTGTTAAGTTGTTTCCAGTTTGGTTAGGACATTCCAGGCATGAATCACCTGATTGTCTGATAAGAAAGATGATTCCGTGCTTCGGAAGGCACGTTAAGCCGGTGGTCCCGGCTGCCATCTGGTAGTCGTTAAAGGAACCACGTCAGAGGCCGAGAGGCGGTTCTGAAGAACTCTGACACCAGGGTGTGCATGGTCGACTGACCGTGCCATCTACACGAAATGATGATGATGAATGCCTGTGTGCGTGACATCTTTGTGGTAGCATATATTGTGTTGTTATAGCCACACATCACAATCGAACACAGGCTTTAATAAACGCAAATGCAGTCACGGGAACTGCGGACCCCGGGCTCCGAAGTACTCCAGCTGAGGATGCAACTGGGATAACGCTCAGATGAGAGAGAGAGAGAGCAGTCACGGGAATAAAGCTACTGAGTAATTTTCTATATCTAATCGTGTTATTGTTAACAATCAGGCAGTTGACCCACATATATTACAATCATGTCATCATCTCTGTGATCCCTGTGGCCTGGTAGTCATTATGCCAGGCTGTCACGCTGAAGGTCCTGGTTTCTTTACCCGGTCGGGTCAAGATGAAAAATTATCTTTTTTCAGATTGACCTAGGTCTTGGTTGTGTATCTATATCAAAATATAGTTTGGTCTTCAATTAGTGCTTAAAGTTAGTATCCTATAACACAAGCCTCGTTTTAACTTTGGGACTCAGTCTGCGTTACTCGCCCGTTTCTATTAATTTATTTGTATCAGCCGCAAGAAATCCACTGCTAAACTAAGAAGATTTTGTTAGATGGTAGGCCTAATAACACTCGTAATAACACACAGCGCCCCCATCTCAAACTCATCTAAGTGCCAAACGATCCTTGTTGCACTATGCTAATATACAAGGTCCTTAGCGGCGATACTAATTAAGGAACTGTTATCGTCAGTGGGATCGCCGTCGTGAGGCGCTGGTCAGTGCTCTGCTTCCTCCAGGTATTTGTCGTATGTTTCCTGGTCCATCAGCGACTTGACCTCCTCGGGCTTGGTCAGCTTCACCCGGAACAACCAGCCTTCCCCGTAACAGGACTTGTTGATGAGGGACGGCGTGGATTCTACGGAGTCGTTCTTTTCTGTGACCTGAAATTTTAATACGAAATGTAAGAATATTGTAATAGGTAATTTTTTTATGCATTCACAAAGCTATCCTGATATCATCGGACTTTTGTTAGCCTCCATTGCAGGAGCACGACCCTCTTTGTACTACCAAAGCCATATATTAGCCAGAGCAGTCAGAGGATTTGGCCTACACTCTTCACGCTGGCCAGCCCCCATATTTACTAACTCAGATGACAGGTGTCGATGCCTATCAATCAAGGATTTGCTGTTACAATGCGGTTTTTGCATTCCAAATAAAAAATTAGAGCAAACAAAACCCGCATTGTAACAGAAAATTTTAGATTGATAGGCATCGACACATGTCATCAGAGTTAGTAAATAAGGGGGCAGGGTTGGAGAGGTCTCTTTGATGTTTGTAAGCTTTGTTTAGCTGGTGTTTCCTAAGTCACCTTCTATGATATCCACGGAGAAGACCTGGAGTGATCCTATTCTACTCTACCGGGAACCACACGGCGGTCAAAGCTACACGTTCACTCTTAATACTGTAAACAGTAGTTCATAAAATAGGTGGATTATCTAGGGCCTCGTATAATAAAACTTTAAATGATCTCTTATTCGTTAAAATAATTAAATTGATATGGGGACAACACTGGACCTTAATTAATATCACACACTCACCGTGCCGGAAACTGGTGTGAAGACCTCGCTGGCTGCTTTAACGCTCTCCAGCGCCCCGCACTCCTCCCCCGCAGATACCTTCCTGCCGACATCGGGCAGTTGCGCGAATACTACTTCCCCTAGCGCGTCCTGCAAAACGCCGAAAATCATAAATATAATAATCAAATTAATTGGGCTGAGATGATGATAATAATTAAAAACTTCTTTGCTGGTTCAGCTGAAAAGGAAAAATAAAAAATATGCCAGCGGTTGTTGCATGCGGATAGCAACCCATAACTATTTTGATTCCACTTTCCACCATAACACCCATCGCTAAACGTTGCCTTTAGGTTGTATGACCTTGGGTTCTGTCTACCCCCAAGGGATAAAGACGTGATAATATGTATTTATGTAATTAAAAATTATTAGTTAAGTGAAATGTCGTTTACATTTTTCCCTGCGAGTTTTTATTAAAATAATACTTAAGTTACTCAATAAATTTTAGACTGACGGTAGGCCACTGGACCACTAGGTTACATCGGGGTGGAAATAAATGTTTATTTGTATAAACTTTAAACCGCCTTAAAACTCTTACCTGTGCATAACTAGATATTCCTACTGTGCCGATGTTCTCGTTAACTGACACCCATTCGTGCTTTTTCGTGTAAAACCGCGCTGAAATAGACAAATACACGTAGGTTAGAAAATAAATAAGATTATAGTCATGTCAACATAAGGTCCCATATTAATGTAAGGGACTGTTCCTCTAGTCATTTTAGTAAACTTAGAGCTCAAGGAGCTTTGCTAGGGATCTAACTTAAATATGCTTCCAAGGAATAACTTAAATATGCTTTCAAGGCCTACCTTTGACTACGCTTATAAGTATTTAGACGATTGTCGCAGTGGTTAATACGACAGCCTTTATAGACAAAAACGACAGCCTGCGACACGATGGATCTCTGGTTCGATCCCCGGCCAGGCCATGATGGAAAACTATCTTTTTCAGATTTCCTGTGTTTTGGATATTTATCTTTATAAGTATCTATCTGTTATAAAATATACTTAGTAACATTGAGTTAGTTGTCGAGCTCCGTGGCGCAGCGGTCAACACGCTAGCCTGCGACACGGGGGTCCCGGGTTCGATCCCCGGTCAGGTCAAGATGGAAAATGATCTTTTTCAGATTGACCTGGGTCTTGGATGTTTATCTATATAAGTATATATTATAAAATATAGTATCGTTGAGTTAGTATCCTGCGACACAAGTTCACAACTTACTGTGGGGCTGGCTCAATTTGTATGAAATGTCCATATATATTTATTTATTTATTTAGTATCCCACGACACAAGTTCACAATTTACTTCAGGGCTAGCCCAATTGTGTGATTAGTCTCTTTATATTTATAATAAGGGTTTGTAAAGCTAACAGTTCATATAGGCTGGCTTGAGCCGGCATGGAAGAATGAAGAATAACCACACAAAGTACAAACAATTGAAATATTTAGCCGTCATTACTACACATAATTATTAATTCGCAAAGCATTATTAGAAAAATTCCATCAGCAATTATGTAATTAATGTGGTTGTAATCACTTACATGTGCGTATGATAAAATTCGCGTAAGCAATCAGAACATTCGCAGAGCCAACCAGAAGAAACCAGTTTCGCTAATGTTCCTTCATCTATTGATACATTACATTAACTAGGTATATAATTATCTCTTAAAGACACTCTGTTATCGCTTATTTATAATAATTAAATAATATAACAAGTGCGATCTTATTCGCTTGTAGTACCTACTGTAGGAAGGTAGGTACCTACTCAAAGATGTCATTGGCGTGAAGACTAAAAAATTGACAGAACTCAAGATTGCAAAAAGCTTTTCGTAAACGCTTATGTTTGTTTTTGAAAACAATAAAGTAATAGTGTACAATATTCTTGAATTGCTAATTCAGCTAGTGTGTTTGTATATTGTTCATCTTCTACCTGTAGGTAGAGAAATTTGCAAACAAAAATATCAGGAATAGTTATTTTTTGGGTTCCGTACAAAAATTGAAAAACGGAACCCTTATAGGATCACTCGTGCGTCTGTCTGTCCGTCCGTCCGTCTGTCACAGCCGTTTTCCTCCGAATCTACTGAACCAAATTAGGTGAAATTTGGTAAGATGGTGTAATCTTATGACCCAAACACGGATGTGCAAAGAAAATAAAGATTTTTTGAAATAAGGGTCATTTTCAGGGGCTCAATAACAAAATTTAAAAAAAAATATTTTGCAAACCTTACTGTGTCACATATCAAATAAAAGGGCTCATTATGAGGATCTCAAAAATATTTTTTTTTGTTCGGGTAAAATCAATACTTTTGATTTTATTCGCGAAAGAAGGCAAAAATTGACCATTCCCCCCCCCTGATCTCCGAAACTACTGGACCGAAAATTTTGAAAAAATTACAAAATGTAGTTCATTCCTTGAAGATTACAGGAAAAATAATAAGAATTCTATCACTTGAAAATAAAGTGGTAAACTCACTATAATAAGTTCATCTAGGGAAATAGTTCACTAAAACACCACTAGATAGCGCTAGTCAATTGAATAAAACATTTTTGCACATTTTGTGTGTACACGAAGCATATTGTACGGAACCCTCATTGCGCGAGTTTGACTCACACTTGGCCGGTTTTTTTATATACATGATGTTTACCTAAGTAAACTGAAAAAGAGTGAGGTATCTAAGCTAATAACAGATATGGACAATCTGTAGTATTGTTTTTGTTTATTTGTTACCACTGTGTTATTTTGTCGATTCAAAATCTTAATCAAGCATGACATCAACAGATGATGAATGAAATTATCATATCTTCAACAAACAGACGGAAAATATTCTACGGCCAAGAGTATGTAGAGGTCGTGTTGTTATCGACAATATAACTAGTTATTTGTTGTAGATTAGGCAATCATGATCATTAGGTAAAGTTATTTGACAAGTTAAATCGACCGTTATTGTTTCTATGAGTTTCCCGTTCTTGAAAGAAACTGTAAAACTAGGGATGCTCCTAAGGGACACGAAGGGACCGCAAGTAAAGAAAATTTCAAAATATATTTTATAGACATTCTTGACATAAAATTAGAGCTCCATGGCGCAGCGGTCGCGGATGGTCCCGGGTTCGATTCCCGGTCAGGTCAAGATGAAAAATGATCTTTTTCAGATTGACCTGGGTCTTAGATGTTTATCTATATATGTATTTGTTATAAAATATAGTATCGTTGAGTTAGTATCCCATAACACAAGTCTTACTTAACAACTTACTTTGGGGCTAGCTCAATCTGTGTGATTTGTCCGTATATATTAATTTGTCCGTATATATTTATTATTTATTTATTTAATACTAATGTTTAGTGATTTTCGAAGCAACCAGTGCCCTAGTCCGACAAATTCCTACCCTTCCCTCTCTTAAAATACGGTTTCCATGGGCTGCAGCGTCGTAACAGAGATAAGCCGAAAAACTGCGCTCAATAACCCGTTTGGCAAGCATGGTGATCATGGCAAAACCAGCCAATGAAAAAAATTCTTGGTTGAGGCGTGAGGCCTGTGTCCTACGTAACAGTGAACTTCTTGCGACTGTGATGATGGAAACGAATAAATAGCTTAGAAACAGTAAGAGGCAGTGATCCGAGTTCACTCAATACTTCGCTACCAGTGTCTTACATACAGGCAGTAACCCGGTGGTGACGATTCCCCATGCCACTAAACCGATGATGACAATTCATGCCCTTAACTTAGAAAATTATATTTCTAACTACCTAAGCAAATCAGTTATTTTTTTCTATTTTGGGTATTAGAGTTAGAATTGCTTGGGCATGAGTCTAGATAGATCGAAAGGAGAGAAAAGAAAAGACTGATAAACGAAATAAAGAATAGGAGGGGTAGGATGATTGGTCACTTGATACGACATGATACCTTCCTAGAGGGTAAGGTAAAAGGAAAAACTGGTCCAAGAAGGCCGGTGTCATGTCGTATCAAAGGCTAAAGTATAAAGCAGACGATAGAAACGTTTGCCGTATTACTCAGCGACAAGAGCTACAAAGCTCTTAAATAAGAAGAAGATGAGTCTAAATACATAGTTGTTAATACATCTGACTACCTAAAAAGTGGATCACTATACATTCTACGATTAATCACAGTTCAACCTTGTTCATACAAAAAGTATAATTCAAATTAAGTACCTCTATTTTTTCAAAAAGTAGCAAGTGTAAAAAGACAATGGAAAGCAGTCTAAAACTCACATTTGCTGTTCTCTGTGGTGCTGAAGAACGCTGTCCTGCTGCAGCAGTGGGGCTGCACCGCCGACCTGGTCACCTGTGTCGCGACACGCACCAAGCTTCGTAACGCCATCTCTTTTGAATGTTTCTGAAATAAATACACAAAAGATCAATTAAACGGCTTCTGAGCTTCAAACACCGCCAATTCGCTATTTGCCTAATGTTAAAATTATATAAAATTTGTTTCTAATGAGACTAATTTCTATCTAAAAACACTATAAAGAACACTTTTAATTTGATATCGATTCGTTAAGTGATCTTAAAGCTTCTTTAAAGTTGGGTGAATAGGACCATTTTTTAAAGTATGAAAATCTTTAATTACAATTACCTATACTGTATTTTAGTCTGCAAAATTTGTAGTAACTTTTATTAAGAAACCATTACCATAAACGAAATATTTCGTATAGCTACCAAACAAAGTTCTCACGCCACCCATACAAAATACAAGCTTGTGACGTCACAAATATGTAGGCATTTCAGCAGCGCGTTTTCACGTCTAAAAATTTACGTCTAAAAACATGTGTCTTTAAAACTTTTATAACTGAAAGAGTTTTTTGTTTAGAAATGTATTTCTGTCACTATTGTGTTTATTATTGGCAGGTCTTTACATAACAATATGAAAAAAATTTTAGTCAACATGCCCATTAACAGCAAGTCTGTATGTCTTTAATAGGCTGTATGTCAGGGAATATCCGCAGAAACTGCACCATCTTATTCCTCCTGCATCATCCTATGTTCGGACGACACGGTGTGGGAGGGGATTCCATTCATATGTGGTTGATATTCCTGCTCTCTCTAAATTCACCTCCTTTTTGTTCGTAATAAAAACTTTTAAAGGTCTGGACGGATCCCTCTGTGTAGGATATACCCAGCTATAGAGGTAGGTCAGGATTGCTACAGAGTGTATAGGTGGGTAAAATAGTACTCTATAGGTATTAAATCTTGAGCTTATAGTAATTGCATCTGCCACATTGGACATTTAATTCTCTCAAAAGCGAGGTCCGTCCCTTCTGGGGGCCATTTGGATAATGTTCGCCTTACAAGTTGAGGGCACTCTCCCCTAACCTCAAAGCCTGGTGATGTATCGAAAACTCACTTGGAGCTAGCTTTAAATTCCATTAAAGAAAGGCACTCTATACCGATCGACTAGCTTCGCAAAAAGAGCTCGCCTAAATGACAACATGATCTGCTTTATCCGATGACGAGATTTAAAGCAAAATATAGATACCTAGGTACCTACTTGTTGCGGGAATAAAGGTGACAATTTAGCCTACTTTAAAGTACCTATAGGTTAAAAATGACTAAAGTAAGTCTTATTTTCTGAGAAAAAAAATTGCCGTTTGCTATTTCGGGCAGTGCAAAAACTTTGGCTCCTGACTCTTCTTAGCTTTCCGGGTCCTCCAACCGGAGCAAACGGTACAAACATTAGGCTTCTGTCTGTTGGTAGAGGTACATATATTATATACTAGATGTAACCCGTGGCTCCGCCCGCGTGTTATATATCCTATGCTATGTTCTTCTCAGTTCCCTAACCTATCATCATCATCATCAAATAAGAGCTGGGGTATTGTCGGTGGAGCTTTTTCCATTCCTCTCTTTCTTCCGCCAGATTTTTCACTTCTCTGTAAGTAGAAGGAAAAAGGGGACCAATAAGGCCGAGACACGCTTTCATGAACCAAATATAGGAAAAAATTAACGATGCTACCCTAACCTATGTGTATGCAAAATTTCATGCTGACCGATTCCGTAGATAGGACGTGAAAGCGTAACAAACAAACTGACAAATAAACAAACTCCCTTTCGCATTTACGAGTATAATATCAGTAGCAGAGTTTTGGTCAACACAAATATAATTTGCCCGAGTCGATACGCTGAGAAGAAGTTAGGATTATAATAGAATATGAAATGAGACGCCCTTTTATGGTACTTAGGTAGGTACAAATAATCGAGAAGGTCACGATTGCAGAGAAAAAGTGTCATTAATAACTGGTTTCAACAACACTATATAGTCTTTACGCTTTATCCATATCTAGCAATAGCAACTTAAATAAAGATTTCACACATCATAAATAGGTATAATCCCGCCAGCCAAACTAAAATGAAAACATACTCTCAAAACCAAGGAGGTATCTAACGTACAACAGGTCACTAAATATGATGCAAGCATCTAGTAAAATTCGACCTTATATTATCTACTCTTTATCTTTTACTGAATGGCTGATAGGCGCGTTAAGTTATGAACTTCGCACGTCCATTAATAGGAACAAAACTATATTTAATTATATCTTTAGATATACTATAATTGACGGTTATTACTTGATGTTCACTGAGTTCTACTATTTTGTTTTTATTATTATTAATTATTCCTGTTTATTTTTCTTCTAGCATCAAGATACGAAACAAGGTAGTTAGATACTTAGGTAATGTTATTTATTTGACAACTAAGGTGAAATAAATTTAGACAGGCATAGGTCATTAACATTGCCTATGAACTTACTATTATTTATCGAAGACATTTGTAACGACAACGATATACTTTTATCTTTATTTAAATTAGCGTAAATAATGATTTTATTTAAAAGAATCTTCAAAGCCTATTGTGAGGTACTTAGTAAGAGTTGAGGAATAGAATTACTCAACTCTTACTAAGTACCTTTGAAGACTATCAAACCTGACCATTGAAAGGGGTTATTGACGCATTAAAAAGGAGAATAAGACGAGACGTTTTGGCATCATGTACAAAAACTTTATTAAGACCATCAAAATGGAAAGATTTAAGTTAAAAGTGGAAAAGAAAGCCAAGGATTCATATTAGAGTAAAAAATAAGGCAAAGTCAACTCGTATGAAGAGATCAAACAGACAGCGGGGTTTATAGATATATGCTCTTCCAAATGAACGCAATTCTTAAGTTAAAGATGATAATTAGATTTTTAAGTAGTAATTAAGTTACATATAATATCTACGGTAGTATATATAGGATATATTATAGGTTATTTCTTATTACTTATGTATCGTTGTATCATTAAACCCACTCTATTTGACAACATAGAGTGGGTTTTTATGACACGATGATACATAAGTAATAATTTCGTTGAAACTACACAACATTGTATCTACCGTATTATGAGAATATATAAACATGATTCACAAAATATATCTTATTAAAAATCAAAACAATATTTTAGGCGTAATATTTTAAAATGACACCGTATATTTAGTAAGTTATTCGCTTACGCAGATTACCGCCATCTAGTATCGAGTAGCAAGCAACTCTCCTGCGCCATACATTCGCCTGCTTTTCGCAACCTTAATTTGGTCCAATATTTTTGTATGAGGTGGGCAGTCTATTACGTTAGTATTATATTGTCTTTGGTAATAATAACCTACTAACCGATAACGTGTGTGCGATGTTTTTTGTTTTAAATTCTGATAAAAATGTCTTACCTTTTTAAAGCTGCTGCTCGCACCAGTCGTGAAATCTGTCCAGCTGCTGATGGGGTAATGTGGTCGGCACCGCGCGTCGTCCCTTATCGCGTGTTGTGTCAATGTTCGATCTGCTAAGAGCTGGTTATCTTGAACCAACTTTTTAATGAGAGGTTCTCATTTTAACGCGTTTTTGTTGGTTGTTTTTTGTTTTTCGTGGGTGTAAGTGGCCAACGTTGGTGTCAGATTTTTCAAGCTGCCCACAAGCAAACCAACGGCTTAACGTGTCTTCTGAAGCAGGTAATTTTAAAATTTTGGTCGGTAAATATTTATCCGACAGACGGAAAAAGAAACAGAGGAAGACCCAGAACAAGATGGTCGAATGAATTATACCACTATGAGAGTGACTGGAAAGAGAAGGCTAGGGACAGAGACACTTGGAGAAATAAAGGGGAGGCTTTTGCCCAACAGATGGACATAATAAACTAATTAAAAAAAAAATATTTTAAAATTTGTTGATAATTTTTTTTAGTTCTTATTTTTTTAATCGATGAATAATGTATCCTTTTTGTTCTCGTATCGATAGTACCTACTTTTTCATTTTCGGTAGAGTAATCATTGGCCACAATTTGCTGACAGTGGAGGTGCTTTTGGCTTTTGACAGTAGTTATGCTATTTTAGATGCCTATACGCAGCCTGAAAAACCTAACACCAGTGTTAGCCACTTCCTAAAGTTAGATTTATATGCAAGTTAAATATCATATAGGTACAGGGTCATTTTCATAACCTGGCTATATTTTAGTAATAGAATTGGAATTCGTAACAGTAGGTATATTCCAAAAATAAAAAGTAAAAAATTAAAAAATAATGTAAAAAGTATTTGAGTATAGACCAAATCCTCTGACTGCTCTGGGTAATGTGTGGTTCTGGTGGTGCAGAAAAGGTCATGCTTCTGCAGTGGAGAATAAATAATACCTGATGATGATGTCTTTTCATTATCATCATCAGGTCTTTATTAGTCTCCACTGCAGGAGCACGACCCTCTCTGTACTGCCAGAGCAGTCTTTAAAGGCCTTTAAATTGTTCAAACCTTACATCCATACAAATTATGTATAATAAAAGTGGAAAAAATATGGCATTGATCCATGAAGAAGAACAGTAAGCGTGACCGAAGCTGCTCGGACTTTAAACGACTGATGGCAGCAAAAAGCTCCCCTATTCGTTTTATTAGGCACCCTTGCATGTTGCAAAGCATACCGGTTTGATTCATTGTAATTGGATTTTGATACAAAGACAAGTAAGGTGTCAGCACGCCTACCCTTCAACTGATGCCAAGGTATATTGATAATATTACTTAAAAATAACAAATTTTAAAAAAATCGTCCTGTTACAAATGCGTAAAGTAAAGATTATGCTGGTTTGGGAGAAACGGAAAAACATAGAATATACCAGCTGCTTCTCCTTCCGCTTTTTATTGTTCCGTGTTCCGCGCAGACCGTAAAAGCGGGTCAAGCCATTGGGCTAAGGAATCACGTAAATAGGCGATACGTCTAGCAACCCATCACTATTTTGATTTCCGCTTTTCACCTTAACGCCCTTAACACGCTAAAAGTAGCCAGGTTTTATGACCTTGGGCTCTGTCTACCCCGCAAGGGACAAAGACGTGATAGTATGTATAGTATGTATAAATTTTTTCCAAAAAAATGTTTTTGACTTTTTAAACCAATTTTTAGAGAATTTCGAATAAAAAAATTGTCTTCGTATGGTGTTCTTGAATTACGGAATTATAAAAAAACCGGCCAAGCGCGTGTCGGGCCGCGCGCAGTGTAGGGTTCCGTAGTTGCGAATGACAACTTTGAGTTCACACTGTTTACACTCGCACCTTGTAACGACCAAAAACATCTAACAATGAAAATTGTATGAAATTTTACATTTTCCAGTACATTTTATAAGTTGCCTATAACTTCAGTATATATACTACTGCTGTAATTTTTTTCACGTATCCATATATAACCGTTTAGCAGATAGAGGGGGGGGGGGGGGACACTTACCTCTAACAAAAATTTTCACTTTAAAACCAAATATTTCGGAAACGGATCCCTAAATCGAAGAATGGTGTTGTCAACCTCACAATATTATTCAAAGACCTTTTTAACGATACTCCACAGGGGGTAAGTAATATAACATATAAACACAAAATATATATGTTTTAAGATAAATACCAACGAAATATATAATTTTGGTCAGTATAATTATCAATAAAGATAAAAATCGGAAGAAATAATTTTGAAAAAAATAAAATTTTTGTTATAACAATTATTCAACATAACAAACCTTTAATATACCGTTTTATCGTTATAAAATTTAACAAATCGATTTGTTGTTACGTATAATAAACGTAATATATACATATTATTAAGCATAATAATCATTGGTTATACAAATAAAGTGATAGAAGATCCTAATCTACGTTCTGTGACTAAGTCGCTTTCGCACCCAGTCGTCGCTCGCTCGCTTCTCTCGCTCGCTCATATGGTGGTCTATGTGTAACCATAACCTAACCTACCTTCTGTTACCAGTCACTTTCGCACCCAGTCGTCGCTCGCTCGCTTCGCTCGCTCGCTCATATGGTGGTCTATGTGTTACCATAACCTAACCTACCTTCTGTTACCAAGTCACGTATTCAAACCATTTGCTTTCGCACCCAGTCGTCGCTCGCTCGCTTCGCTCGCTCGCTCATATGCTGGTCTATGTGTAACCATAACCTAACCTACCTTCTGTTACCAAGTCGCGCATCCAAACCAGTCACTATCGCACCTAAGGTCATCGCTCGCTCGCTTCTCATAATCAATTTGATTAATTTAGATTTTAATTGATATATATTTTAAATAGTATTCGTTTTGATTGTTATATTTTATGGCAAGTATACTGCAAGAGTTGTATGACAGGTGATGTTTAGTGTTCACAAACGTTATAATAAATGAGTTAATGGCTTTTGAATTGAAAATTTTATGAATATTATAGCTTTTATGAATATAAACAGTAATAATTATATCAAGAAAATATTATATCTTTTGAACCTTATTGAAATGAAAATATATAATTTGTGATTATATAAAACAATACGCACCCCTCCACAGGATGAGTAAGTAGAGAAAAAAAAATTTCTCCCCCACTTTACTTGTATGGGAGCTATCCTAAAAAAAATTTTTTTTTCAAGATTCTTTTCTACCACTTTTTTGCCATGATTAATATACATACCCATAACAAATTACAGCTTTCTAGTACTTATAGTCTCTGAGTAAAACCGCGGACGGACAGACAGACAGACAGCATGGCGAAATTATAAGGGTTCCTAGTTTTCTACAGAACCCTAAAAACTAGTCATTTTCCCGCGAATTTGTTAGCGTAAATTATAGCCTATGTCCGCCACAGATAAATTAGCTAACTTTAGGTGAAAGAATTTAGAAAATCGGTCCAGTAGTTTCGGAGCCTATTCAATAATGCAAACAAACAATCCAATCTTTCATTTATAATATTAGTATAGATAAAATCCAACTTCTATTTTAATTCGGCTAAATTAAAACATATCTTATTTGCCTATTTTGACCCTTATTGATTTAAGTATATGTTCCTCATATGATAAGATATCATTTTATTGACATCAGATGTTAATAAACTAGTCCTAATAAATATTATATCTGGAATGTTTGTTTGTTGTTACGTTAAGTTAAGTAAAGTTTTTTGAAACTTTACTTCTGATCCTATCTTCATATAAAAATAGTATTTTTTTAAATTTTGGGTCAAATAATTTCTGGTAATAATTCTAAAATTAGTGTTCAGTAAGATTATCAAAAATAGGGGACATGTATTTTTCTGTCAATTAAAAAAATAAATTATACCTAACACCTAGCCCACAGCCACCTAGCACACAGCCGCGAAAGCGAAACGGAACAGTTCCGGAACGAAACATTAGCTAAACGCCGAAACGGTGTGTAGTCTATATGTGTAGTAGAATGGAAACAATTCCGTGTCCGTTTCGTTTCGCTTGCGGTGTGAGACGCACCAAACAAAATCATACTATCGTGATATTTGAGTAATAGCACGTGAGTGACCCGTTGTTATAAGTATATAAAAATCATACTAGACAGCGATTCGCAGTTTCGCCTGTGTTTCGTTCCGGAACGCTTCCGTTTCGCATTCGCGATTGTATTATACAAGCGTGAAAATAAAGCGCTAATATTTATTTTATTTATTTCCAATCTAATAACTATTTTTACAGGCTATATTACATCACAGAACAACACTAAACGCGGACGGAGTTGCAGAAAAAAGCTAGCACAGTTAATTGTAGGTACATGTTTTCTTGGCCACGCTTATCAGTAGCTTATCAGCAGTCCGCTGGGGGTCGTCTGATGTAATTAAGTCAAGCACACATTACGGAGATATGTACATGCAAACAAATCGTTAAGTACATCATTTAGTTTTTAATGTATAAGTTTTGCCAAATGCATAGAAAAAAGGAAAAATGTTTTCGAGTTTTCGACCAACTTAGATATTAGATACTAAGATTTAGGTAACTATCTTTGTTATATGCTGACACCGATCCCAAATGAAAATCTCAATCTCATCTCAACTTGTCAACTAATATTATAAATGTGAAAGTGAGTTTGTTTGTTTGTTTGTTTGTTACGCTTTCACGCCGTATCTCCTGAACCGATCATTATGAAATTTTGCATACACATAGGTAAGAGTACCAAGAAGGACATAGGCTATATATTACGCGGGCGAAGTCGCGGGTAACAGCTAGTTGATTATAAATTGTAAATAGAAATGAAAGCATCAATATTTTTATTTATTGCGCTTGGTTTCTAATTAAGTTATTTCCTACTTTTTAGTTCCAGTTTGAAGTCAAGGAGACAAAGGTACACGCTTCATACAGGCGCAGTAATATTATTCATTTCCCTGAGAAAAAATTTAAAAGTTGTCATTTCCATAAAAATGGCCGGGTCGCCCGAACACTTTTGTATGAAAATGTCCATATATTTTCGATTTCCTTGTCGTGCTGATTTAAGAGGATCGACTACCTGTATATTTTCATACAAAAAGCGATAACTCTTCCACCCCCTAAACCTTTACAAACTGAGTAAATTTTGGTGTCATACGATGTAACACACCTTAATCTAAGGCTAACCTTTTTTCTTTTTAGGGTTCCGTACAAAAATTGAAAAACGGAACCCTTAGGTATAGGATCATTCGTGCGTCTGTCTGTCCGTCCGTCCGTCTGTCACAGCCGATTTTCTCCAAATCTACTGAACCAAATTAGGTGAAATTTGGTAAGATGGTGTAATCCTATGACCCAAACACGGATGTGCAAAGTAAATGAAGATTTAAAATAAGGGTCATTTTCAGGGGCCCAATTACAAAATTTTAAAAGAAAGTTTTGCAAACCTTACTGTGTCATATATCAAATGAAAGGGCTCATTATGAGTATCTCAAAAAAAATTATTTTGTTCGGGTTATATCAATACTTTTGATTTTATTCACGAAAGAAGGCAAATATTGACCATTTCCTCCTTCCTTCCCCCCCCCCCCCCCCTCATCTCCAAAAATACTGGGCCGAAAATTTTGAAAAAATTACAGAATTTAGTTCATTCCTTGAAGGTTACAGGAAAAATAATAAGAATTCTATCACTTGAAAAGAATAATTTAAATAAATAAGGCCACGGGTATTTCTATGTAAAAAATGTGGATATTTACTAAGAAGCTCATAACTTTTGTTGTAAACATCTTAACGCACACTAGGCAGTAGGCAGGCAGTTAATATTATTAGAATCAGTCATTAAGGGGGAACACTAGGCACAGTAGCGACGCCAATCATTTTATTCCTAATACTTTACAAATAGAAAGAAATTCAAGAACAATACAATAAACAATACAAGCCTTAGTAAATAACCTGGAACCATGTTTTGATATTATGAGAATCAGTCATTGAGAGAAAAAGTGATATATAAATCAGATTCTCATAATTCTCACTGATTCCGATAGTAATAAACATGATTCAAAAAATACTTCAGGTTATTTACTAAGGCTTGTATTGTTTATATTCTTGAATTCCTTTCTATTTGTAAAGTATTAGGAATAAAATGATTGGCGTCGCTACTGTGCCTAGTGTTCCCCCATTACCGCCAAAAACGGCCGTTTTTGGCGGTAATCTGATTCTCTAAATTCTCACTGATTCTAATAGTATTAAACATGATTCCAATAATACTTCAGGTTATTTACTAAGGCTTATATGATTTACATTCTTGAATTTCTTTCTATTTGTAAAGTATTAGGAATAAAATGATTGGCGTCGCTACTGTGCCTAGTGTGCGGCCTTAAATATCAAAACGCCCCTACTTCTATTTATCAATAATGTGTAAAAAAATTAATTAATTGGACTATGTTTAAGGGGTGGGAAGCGTTATCACTTTTTGTATCAAAATTTTCAGGTAGTCTATCTTCTTTATAGTTTCACGATGTTTAGCCATATTTATAATTATTAGGGTTTTAATATGGATTGTAATTTAGAAAGATAGTCAACATAGCGAAAAAAACAACAACAGTATTTGATAAATATATTTGTTTAATAAAATATAAACAATACAAAAATGTACGTTATTATTAATAATAATCTCAAACAACATGATTTGTTTATTGCACAGATCTTAATAAATTCGTTTGCTTATGGCACCTATGTAATGGTTACATAATGAGAAATAAAAATATACCTCAATCAAATTGTATAGGTACAGAAATTAGTACTTATATAGAAAGTAGCTTGTCCAGGTGATACTACTCCTCAGCCCTTACCATATCTTACCTGCGAATCGTTAAACCTATTCAAGGCAATCGTAAATATATAGCCACCAAAAATTTAACCTTATGCCTCGGAGATAAGATCCAAAAACAATGACTTTTGAATATACTTACTGCCTTGTAAAGGGTAAGTGAAATCTTAGTGAAACGAAGCCAAGGAATAGTGGCATGGCCTACAAGACTTGATCTACCCATGTTGTTAATAACTTCACTTATACCATAGATATTATAATTCTACATGAAGCATTAATTATTGGACCACACTTTAATTATTATAGTATATATATATACATATATACGCCAATAACGTCTATTTGCTTACATGATACTTGCACCATTTTAAGGCTGATATATTTTTATAATATTAGTACTTGGCAAGTTTATACCATTATTGTAACATGGATTTAAAAAACTTGTAATAAGTCCTGCTACGCAATGAGGGTATTCTGAAATGCTCACCACAAGATGTCAGCACTGAGGCGTCGACTTCGATAAGCCGCTGTCATTGGATAATATTTGACAAGCAGCAACAATTGACACATTGTGGCCCAATCACAGCTTGCCGGATCCGACGCCTCAGTGCGCTGCTGCTTATTTCAGAACAACCTCGTTGATGGTCGGCCGAATTTAGTCTTACCTATACTGAGAGTATGCTGGTTAAGGCTCTCTTACATCACTCAGTGCATTCGCCTCATCGTCAGTACAGACTTAGTGGACTATTCCCAGGGGACAGAGCTATTGTTATACTAAACGCACCCAACGACATAATGTTTCAGACTGAATACGTCAGCATTAAAATACTTAACAAACCCTGTATCTTCTGATAAAATATCAACTATGATCATGGGTCATGGTCATCACTCGTATTCAAGGGCGACGATGACACCATCAGTTATTTCGAATCATGCAGATGGTCTCGACATGCAAAGGTAAAAAAAATTTGTAAAACTCCAAGAAATAATTTTTACGAGTTTATTATGGTTGGCATGGCACTTTAGGTTTAGTAAACATTTACTTTTTATAGCGAATAATGTAACACTCTGTTACAGCACTAAATAATATCCGCATTAAAGGGTTTCATCGCGTACAAAGTCTATATGGTCTCTACTATCTCGATTCACATTCAACCGAAGAAGTAGTTGAACTTTACAACAGCTGACTTCAAACATGACTTACCTATAAAACGCTTGTTAACAAAGACTCACGTCAGTTTTAAAAAGAAGACTAAATAAGGCCATAGAAAACGGTGATGTATAAGTCTTTTGCAACAGTCTACCGGAGATAGCAGGGAGTGGCCTGGGCGGTGCTGAAGATAGCACTGATGGCGCTGTAGGTAGCCGCGATGCCCCCGACCACGCCCAGGGCGATCACCTCCCAGCACACCATCTTCATCCAGCCAGGAGTCTCACTGCAACAATCAAACATGTTATCATCATCAGGTCTTTTGGGTCTCCACTGCAGGAGCACGACTGTCTTTGTACTACCAGTGCCATGTATTAGGCAGAGGAGCAGTCAGAGGATTTGATATATTCCATTCGTGTTGTAATTTTCTCCTAACACGTCTATGATGAGTGGTTCTGAGTGGCGCAGCGCTTTACACGCCGGTCTGCTGTACAATTCTGTGTTAGTTCTATTCATAGCATTGGAAAATACTTAAACTTAATTTGCACAGCTATTTATCTTTGTTTTTGGAGCTACCCATAGATACTGAGGTCAGGTAGGCGGCGGCCGTTAAGTCTTGCTAAATCATAATAACAACGTACTTAAATGTTATCATCGTAATACTGCATCTTGGCTACGACGCACCACAGTACGAATGCATTCTTTGTGGACTTCTTTCTAAAACTTACAGAAGACTGACCCTCCCCCTCAGGCTGCTCCACCAGTCACAAGTAGCAGACAGACGAAGGTCAGTAAAGTGACACAAGGACAGTCAGATAGGAAAACATTTGTAACTTACATAAAAGTCTGGCCCTCCCGCTCAGGCTGCTCCACCAGTCGCAAGTAGCAGAAAGATGGTAAGACGAAGGTCAGTAAAGCGACACTGGCCTCCAATGAGAGCCAGGACAGTCAAGTAGAAAAACATTTAAACTTACATAGGAGTCTGGCCCTCCCTCGCTGGTTGCTCCACCAATCTCATGTAGCAGAAGGATGGTAAGACAAAGGTCAGTAAAGCGACACTAGTGCCTCCAATGAGAGCCAGGATGGTGTAGAAACGAGGAATGCTCTCGCCGATGAACAGGATTCCGACCATGATGGAAAGGCGAACCGCAATACTGCGCCAGCCTGATGACTCTGTGAAAATGAACTGTCGCTGAGTGCCATATTCTTGAAAGGTTGGAGGTCGGCACACATGTTTGTCTCTTTGTAATAGGTTCTTGGTAATAGGTTTCTGATATGCACGTACAGGGACGTAAAATTTAATAATGTATGGCTCGTAAGTTAGTTTTTTAAAGTGAAAACTTCTTAGCGGCGCTGTGCACTTTTTGTGATGGAGAAAAAATGTTAAACTCGCGACAGATAACGCACGTGACCGACAGATTCGAAAGATTGATAATACGACGCAGGGCGCTTGCGTGAATTTGCGTGTCTGTTTGTATAACAGCGTGCTACGCACATCCAACCATGGATGGTGACTGCTGTTAGGAAATGTATTAAATTATAAGTATTAAGTTTTCATTTCTGCGGGCGCTCCCAGAGTGCAACCCGTTGTTTCTTTTTAAAGGCCAACACGATTGCATTTTGTGCTTCAACAGAACGGGATGAACCTATATGAAAGAGAGAGAAAATCTTACAACTTCTCTCTTACGTATAAATCTGTCCTATTGATTTAATAAATCAAAACGTTCTTTTTATCCTTTGCAGTTTGCAGCAAAATCGTGATATTTTGTATGTTCACTTATGTAAGCTAATTGCTTTTGTAGTCAGTTCATCAATTGTCATCGAACGAAAACAAATGTATATTTCTTTTAACTAATTTAATTTTAAAACATCTGAAGGGTTATGTGTTTAGCGCACCAAATAAGTAAGTAAATATTTACTAACTAATTTAAATATTAACTAGCAGTCTTTCCCGGCTTCGCCAATGGTACATACATAACTTTTTAAACTTTCACGGTTATCAACATTAGAATTAAACATTTCGGGATATTTACCGTGATTATTGTGGTTTCTTTGAGTTTTCGATATTTCAGTCCAGTTACATGGACCATGATCACGAAGACTTCGTGATCAATTCGGGTTTAATTCTAAGGTACATACATAGCCTATGGCACTAAGAATAATGTACCTATTCAAGAATTAATGAAATATTTTTGTAATCGGTCTAGTAGTTACTGAGATTAGCGCGTTCAACCAAACAAACAAAAAACAAGAAGAAACTCTGTTAGCGAGTTTCAGAATCGGTCAGCGCCATCTTGTGAGAAATCCTTTTTTTTGATTCTCCTGGCGAAAGTAGAGGTCGTTCAATTAGATGGTTAGAAATTGTAGGTACCTCTAGGCACGTTGTAAAGTTCCTCCATCTCCTGGCAGACAGGGTTGATGATGATGATGAAGGCGGTGACCAGGTGAAGAGCCATGAGGATGTTGCCGACGAGGGTGAGTGGGGTGGCGGTGAGGGAGGCGCTGACGTTGGGCGCTACGGATTCGCCGTACACTGCATAGCCGGCGATCGCAATCGGCAAGTACAGGCAGAGGATGGCTGAAACAGAATAATATCGAATTAGATATTACATATTAACCCAAAATATGTTAAGCACTTTGGGGGTAACCCAAAGTGCTTAACATCTTTTGGGTGAGTAGCCCTTAAGCTCTATCTACTTCGTAAGTAATAACGATGTTTTTAATGGTCGACCTTTACGGATTAACCAAAGCCAAGGCTTGTAAGAGTCGACAACTACTAATATTTTGCTTGCATACAATGGAAACGTAACCCCTTTTTGATGAGTTATGAAAAGAGCTTTCAAAAGTAGGTACCATTATTACAAAAATATAAATGCCGACTGCCCTTTTTGACAGTTTACGTCCGCCATATTGATTGTTTGCTGGTATCACATAGCCTATGACACTATCTAATGACACCTGACACTTCAAAACTGATAAAGCCGTTTTAGCTGCAGGATGTGACAAAGGTGCTGCCGCCTCCAAACGCGAATGTAATGGTGCCAATGAACAGGAAAAATACATTTTTGTAGTATGTGTTACCGATTTTCGCTTATAGTATCTTACTAGCAAAGCTGTTTTGAAGAATGCTGCTAAACTTGCTCTGAAGAAGGTGCTTGCCTCCGAACGCAAAAATGATAGTGCCGATGACCAGGATAAACACATTCTTGTGGTGTGTTACCGACTTACTCTCATAGCAACTTACCCGCGAAGCTGTATTGCAGACTGCTGCTAAACTTGCTCTTATCAGCCATGTCGTTCTGGATGGTGGGGAAGGTGCTGGCGCCTCCGAACGCAAACATGATGGTGCCGAAAGCCAGGAAAAAGTCCTGGAAGCCGTGGATGCCATAGCGGAAAACAAACGGACGGATCTCGTTCATCATCTGGATGAAGTAGAGGATGCACGCAATAAACGTCGCACCGAAAGCGACGACACCGATCAACCTGGAATGCAAGATTGTGTCGTGGTTAAAAACATTATACCTAGTAAATAAAAAGACGGAAAATTTAATAGATAATATAAGTTACGGTCGGCAAAAGTCCATACTAAGCCTAAAGGCGAAAATCGATTGCACTTATAAGGAAAGCATAAATATTTTTAAAATGCTGTTTAATAGTATCCGTAGCTACCTCGATCACATAAGCACACACGACATTTTTAGCAAATTCTATACGGAATTTTGCAGGTGACCGTACATTATAATGCAAGTAATGGTGTTTAAGGCACAGGCAAAGTCGAATTCTTTTAATAACCCTAGGCTAAGCAAATTGAGTAAAAAACGATTGAGACTATTAGTACTCGTAGCAGCAACATAACTAAACAAATACTTCGTATCACTTACGTGTCTTTTCTACGAGCATGCATGAAAATAAAACTGGCGCATGTATAAACTGGTTTTAAGTATGATAAACTAAGGTCATGAACCTAGCTTACTTAGAAGACTAATCAAAATAATTTTGTTCAAAAAAATATTTAAATATTTTTGATAAGTCATTAGTTAGTGCAATTAAAAATAACGATACTTTATAGGTCCAGTCACAGTAGCATAATGATATTATATAATTAACTAATTAACTTTAACCATCGCATAGTCGTCATCATCATCATCATCACCGCCATTAATATGAGATACTTTGACTATTACTCTGATGGGTGGAATAAAACTATACTTAAGTAACAAAAAGAATCTTAGCGAGACATTCATAGATTTAATGTGTGTGAAAATAAAAATGAATGGCGAAACTTTATGGGTTCCTAGTTTACTCCGGAACCCTAAAAATGATGTCCAAGCATTGCTTCCAAATAATAGAAAATTGCTGACATTGCAATTTAGAAGAAATTAGCATATATGTCACTGGAAGATAAATTAGCTTTTTATTAGGTAACAGCCTAGAATTTTCAAAATCGGTCCAGTAGTTTCGAAGCGTATTCAATGCAAACAAACAAACAATTAAATCTTTATCTACTCTTTATAATTATTAGTAATGATAAACAATTTTTGTGTGACCGTTTATTTTGACTTAATAAAAAAGTGTCAGCAAGTTCTGCCTATTTAACTCCTTCAAAGGCGTAAAAACATTTATTTTGATTCCTGACCAAATTAGAAGAGCAATAACATTCAAATCCGACAATGCTGTTAATGAGGAAAAACAATTGGAACCAGTATTTTTGTGTTTAATTCGGTTATACCTCGCCAAAAACTAGCAGATTTCAAGAAATACATCATTGTTATTCTCATTCTATCATCATCAGATGATATCCATCTGATAATTTGTCATGTCCTATACAGCTAACTACCTGAACGGTTGAACACCTTAATGGAGCCAACGAAAGATCAACGCGGACAAATATAGTTTTTAATGAAATAAGAGGGCATAAGCGCAAGCTGGTCACCACCAGAGTAAGAAATTTCAATGTACCTAGCTCGCGCTCCGCGAGTCAGGTAGTTACATTGAAATTCCTTGCTCTGTGATATGCCTAAAGATACCATAAGACTCAATAATGGAGTTGCCTGCAGTTTGAATAATCTGAAACCTGTGGCTTTATGCCTATGAACAACAAACTAAAACTTACGAGATATCCTTAGGAGTTCCATACATCATGAGGGGTGTCATGGCCCCAGCGACGATGAGGTACCACGCGCAGAAGGTGACCGTGGGCACGAGGGAGAGGAACACTTGTTCTATGATCTGAGCGGCCAGGAGGAGGTATACCACGGAAGCTCCGAAGAGAGTGACTGTCACTGCCATGGACACGGCCACGCTGCGGGGTAGAAGTATATAGGATTAGGAAATAAATAAGAATTCAAAAATATTATATTTTCAAATAGATAAATATATACGGACAAATCACACAGATTGAGCTAGCCCCAAAGTAAGTTCGAGACTTGTGTTATGGGATACTAACTCAACGATACTATATTTTATAATAGATACTTATATAGATAAACATCCAAGACCCAGGCCGATCTGAAAAAGATCATTTTCCATCTTGACCTGACCGGGGATCGAACCCGGGACCATTCGTGTCGCAGGCAGGCGTGTTGACTGCTGCGCCACGGAGCTCGTTTATAACCAGCTTTTATCTCTATTAAGTCTGTGGCTGTAGACATCAAATATTTTTCAAATATTTAAGTAAATGGGAAAGAAGCCTATGTCACCGCAGATAAATAAGCTTTCTTTAGGTGAAAGAATATTGGTAATCGGTTCAGTAGTTTCGGAGCTATTCAATGCAAATAAACAATCAAATCTTACGTCTTTTAACCCCACCATTATGCTATATGATCATAATTTAGCACTTTAGATCCATTCACATAAAAAATACCTAGAGGCGTGGAGGGTGGAGGCCAAATCCTCAGACTGCTCTGGCTTATTATGGCTCTGATTACAGAGAGGGTCCTACTCCTGCAGCGGAGAGTAAGGAGCTCTTGATGATGATGAGGCATACCTCCATTTCTTGCCCAAGGCCTGGTCAGCGATGATAGCGTAGGGGTTCCTCTTCCTGCTCCTCATCTCTGGGTCCCGATCCTCGATGATAGACCAACAGTCCCCGAGGCGCTTGCCGCTGAACGCGGCTACAGCTCCCATGAGAATGATGATGGGGACTCCCACCCATCCTGGCGATAAGAAAAGGTATAAGTTTATTAAAGTTATAAAAATAACAAAACAAAAACAATTTAAGTATATATTGATAATAAATGATATATTATAGAAAAGTAGAGTTACTAATGTTAAAAGCAGTTATTGCTACAAGTTTAAATGTGGAATACAAAAATAGCTCGCATTATTTCTCCAATATCAGTTCAAGATGTTACAAATAAAAAGTTGAAATGCTCAATACCCGTTGCATACAATGATGGACAGATAAAATTGTAGCGTACGTAATACTTCAGTTTATATAGTAAGATATAAGATTTCATTTTTTGCCAGCTTATGTGAAAACATTATACTTAATATACAATGTAGGTCGCATAGCATATTTTTGAGATCTTCTTAAGTATGTAGGTACTATTAGTAATGACAAGAATTCGCTACCACACGGATAAAATCAGATAAAATTAAATTTAAATAAAATTATTATAATACGGTTTTTATCGCGTTTATTACATTATTTATACACCTAACGTTTCGAGCACTTAACAGTGTTCGTGGTCGCAGGTAGACTAAGTTGACATTTGTCTAGTATTTTATAAGAACTGCAAAAACTACTTACCGCCTAAAATATTTTATTGGCTGTTTCCGGCCCGTACACCGTATCATAACATAAGAAAACATTATGTATCAGATAAAATTATAAATAAAAAAAAATTGAGCTTTACTTCTTAGTGTTGATGCTAGATATGGAAATGTTCTGTACATTTCCATATATATCAGATCCAGCCAGATATTAAATGACAAAGTAATAAAATATTATTAGAATATTATTTTTTGACTCACGAGCAGAGCATCTTGTCTAGATGTTAATTTAATCGCGTTTATATTTTACTAGCTGTGCCCGCGCCTTCGTCCGCGTCGAATAGTGAGTCTGGGTAGCCTTTTTTCGAATTAAAAAGTGTAAAGCCTAATGTCCTTTCCCAGGATTTAGACTATCGGGAAACCAAATTTCGTTCAAAATATTTTTCATGCTGTGAGAGGCCTGTTTGCGCGTAATTTTTTTTGAGTTCGATACCCAAAACGTAAAAAAGAGAAGGGGGAAAATCATGAGACTGCACCGTCTGTCCATCCGTCCGTAGCTATCCTGTTGGAAAATTCCATCTGGCTACTACGGACAGCTGATTATTCTGCTGCCGCTATTACAACAAGTACTAAAAAACAGAATAAAATAAATATTCAAGAGTAGCTCCCATACCACGAACGTGATCTTTGCCGTTTTTTGCTCGATATTAATAGCGGCAACCGGTACACGTTTGAAATATTTACGTACATTTAAATTATAAATAAATACTTAATTAAATCAAAATAAAATAAATATTTAAGAGGCGTTACCATACAAGAAAGGTGGTTTGAGTCAGACTTGTTTTTGGGTTTGCATAACAAGCTACGTTTAGCCAAATACCAATAATTTTTCGCCAGCTATTCCTTTCTTTTACATAGTGTTTGTATGAATGTCAAGTAACATTTGCGGTTTATGAAAACGAGATACTTATATTTGGCAGTTTTTGAGACCACACGTCTCAAAAACTGCCAAATATAGGTATCTCGTTCGATTGACTATGAGAAAAAATGGTTTTAGGAACCTTAAAGTCATTTTTAGGGTTCCGTAGTAAACTAGGAACCCTTATAGTTTCGCCATGTCTGTCTGTCTGTCTGTCTGTCTGTCCGTCCGTGGTTTTACTCAGCGACTATAAGTACTAGAAAGCTGAAATTTGGTATGGGTATCAAATCCCCCCCCCCCCCTCTATCTACTAAAGGGTTATATATGGATGGATACGTGAAAAAAATTACAGCAGTAGTATATAATACTGGAGTTGAAAGGAAAACTATCAGAGCTGAGTACTAAGTACAAACTAAAAAGTTATAGGCAACCAACTTATAAAATGTACTCGAAAATGTAAAATTTCATACATTTTCATTGTTACATGTTTTTGGTCGTTAAACTGTGAGGTGCGAGTGTGAACAGTGTGAACTCATTTTTCAAACGTTGTCATTCGCAACTACGGAACCCTATACTGCGCGTGGCCCTACACGCACTTGGCCGGTTTTTTAAAGACCTATCTATGACCACCCCACACGTAATATGAAATATTTTTTTATCTAACTACCAAGCATTTCTTGCTACTGACATAAAAAACCAAAAGGATATTAATTATTAAATATTGTCATTACTTAAATTACACCTACAAAGCCCAATTGTATACCCACTTTATAGAAAATTCCTTAAATTTCATAGTACAAATCACCTGACCAAGGTTTCGGTAGATGACCACAAAAAAACCAGCATAGACGGTCATTAAATCGCTGTTGCCGCCTACCCGCCTAAACTAGTTTGACTTGTTTTTGTTACACTGTTTGTCCAACGAAATAGAAGCAATCTAATACAATTTCAACACTATTTATTTTTAGTTTTGGAGCAAATAATATATGTGAACTTCTACTAGATCCGCAGGCCTATTTGCTTGCTTTGACAACTACGGTGTTACTTTAGTATCCATTACCGTCTCTTTCTTATCTATACTTCTATAATAGAGGCTATAATTATTTAATATACAATTGCAATCTCGTGTGTAGAAGACAGATCTTATCAACATAGGCAAACAAACCCACTTTTTGTACCATTGTTTTCAACATCTAACGAGACTATGTCTTATCTTAGGCCAAAGACAGTATAATATAGGATAATATAGAATATAGGACCTATATTATATTGTCTTTGTCTTAGGCACTGACCAGGGCTGTGCAAAATACATGGTAGTTAAAATACAAATTTCTAACGCACTATTTCGCACGTAATTCAAGTATCAATCAAAAAGCTATTCATCAAATAGATACATTAACTAGGTACTACACCAACATTTTATTTATTTATAAATAATCAATTAAAATACAGAAATACCAACAGCTGTAGTATCTTACATAAAATAATTTAAAAAAAATTCGTAATGAAACACTATGAAGTACGTGCTTCAGATAAACAGGGATTTTTTGGAAAAAAAATTGCTTAAAAAATATTGACCTTTGTTTTCTGTAAAACGCACAAAATTTTAATAAGTTAGATGCAGCTGTAGTATACCTATACCTATATACCTGAAAAAAGAGATAAGCATCAAGTACATTTTTAGATGTAGCAATTGAAATACCAAACTTCACGTATTTGTATATGTATCTATCAATTCCTTTTATTTTTTAGAAGTTATTAATAAACTGTCCAACCCTTCTATAAACCAACCTATAACTGTTCTGTAACTATTTAGATACTAAATTATCTTAAATTAAATACTGCTCATATAGTCCTAATTAGTTTGGTTTCATACCTGCTCAATTTTATCCACAAATTCTTCTTATAAATTAACATGTACAAAATAAGTTATAAATTACATTTTTTAAACTTACGCGAGAAGTAACAATTAAGTACTGAAACAAACGGTTCTACTTTAGTGCCTTTAGTAAGTAACACCGACAAGTTTTAGCTTTGATACTCGCATAAAAGATATTAAAATGTTTAAGTACCTACATAATTGAACTTTCAAACAAAAATAGAAAATTCAAACTACTGAACCGCTTTTGATGGAATTTGAGTAAAACTTATTTGAAAGTGAAACGATAGGACATTTAAAAAAAATCAATTCGTGTATGACCGAGTTAATAAAATACCTAAAAATAAGTAAACGATGCTCCAAATTGAGAACGTCCTCCTTATGTAAAGTCAGTTAAAAATTAGACTAAACAGCATAAGCAGTCCAATTTTGGATAGATTTGCGGACATGATAAGAATATGCAAATAGAACATTCGCTTTTCGCCTTTGGCCAGTGCAACCTACGAAAGTGCAACGCACGCAACAAATTATTTCGCTTTGCCAAATAACTTAAAAAATATAATAATAAATATATACGGACAAATCACACAGATTGAGCTAGCACCAAAGTAAGTTCTTAAGTAAGACTTGTGTTATGGGATACTAACTCAACAATACAATATATTTTATAACAAATACATATAGATAAACATCCAAGACCCAGGTTAATCTGAAAAAGTTCATTTTTCATCTTGACCTGACCGGGGATCGAACACGGGACCATCCGTGCCACAGACTGGCGTGTTGACCGCTGCGCCACGGAGCTCGTTAAAATAAACAACAAAAGAACATCTTTGAAACAATTTGATGACCGTGCTGAATCATTAGAGTTCAGTGCACCCGTCACAAGGTCCCATACATAGATATCAGAATAGTTCCATATCAAGGTTCTCACGTTGTATGTGTTGAGAGGGAACCTACTCTTAAGCCATATACATGGCGAAATTTTGATCGTTCTGAACCCTTAAAGGGGTGATTCAGCCCGTCGATATGAACCATTTTTCCTATGGGACCAATGCTGGAAACTCAAATTTTATTTCGACATTTTCATACAAAAGTGTTCAGCCGCCCGGGCAATTTGTATAGGAATGTCGAAATTTTTTTCGAGTTTACAGCATTTGTCCCATAGGAAAAGTTGTTTATATTGACAGGCTGAATCACCCCTTTAATGGTTCGGAACGATCAAAATTTCGCCATGTATAGCCATATGGTGCTATTCAATATTCTGATATCTATGGTGCTATTACATCATCATCAGGTCATTTTTAGTCTCCACTGCAGGAGCAAGACCCTCTCTGTACTACCAGAGCCATATTTAGCCAGAGCAGTCAGTTATAACATCAAAGAGACCTCTCCAACACATCTGGCCAGCGTGGAGAGTGTAGGCAAAATCCTCTGACTATTACATACATGGCGAAATTTTTATCATTTTGAACCCATAAAGGGGTGATTCGGCCCATCGATATAAAAAACTTTTCCTATTGGAACAAGTTGAAAAAGTCAAAAAACTCCATGTCTGTATATCCCCCGATATAGAGAGATATTACGGATAGCGCTCTACTGTCAAGAGCGTCGCTCTTAAATTTTGACGATGAAATAAACCTTAGTAAGTAACATTTATATCATCATCAGGTCTATTTTAGTCTCCACTGCAAGAGCATGCTCATCCTGTACTACCAGAGCCAATATATTAGCCAGAGCAGAGGATTTCTCCTCCACATTGGCCAGACGGATGGAGAGATATCTTTGTTTAGCTTGTTTCCTAAGTTTCACCTTCTACGACATCCACGGGAGACTTGGATAGTGGTCCTATTCTACTCTGCCTGGAACCATGCGCACCCTGGTATCAGAGTTCTTCGGAACCACCTCTCGGTCTCTGACGTGGTTCCTTTAACGGCTACCAGATGGCAGCTGGGACCAACGGCTTAATGTGCCTTCCGAAGCACGGAATCACTTTCTTATCAGACAATCTAGTGATTCATGCCTGCAATGTCCTAACTCCTAACCAAACTGGAAACAACTTAACAAAGGCACATACAGAGTACCATATATATACGTACCGGTTTTGACCAGGGCTCGAGGCAGGGCCAGCACTCCGCTGCCGGCCATCTCCCCGGCGATGAGGAAGGCGGTCTGCGCCACGGACAGGCCTCCGCCATTTTCAGATTTCACGGAACCACCGTCACCATTGCCTCCATTGTCATCCTAGGAAATAAGATAATGTTTATAATGGTAACCAAAAGGACCTTAATGAGGCCAACGACAGCGCAAGCAGCGTGGCCAAATACCTACTGGTCAAAAGATATCTAATAGAATGAAACCATTACGACTCAAATAACGACAGAGGTTAAGCATTGGCATCCAACATGGCAATGCTGCCAGCATTCTGGATACCCTTTCGTGTTACAACGACCTGCGGAACATTTTTTAGTTATCTAAGTAGTCAAGTATTTAGTTAGTAAATGTTTTATTTTTAAAGTAACGTATACTTTAAAAATCCCGCCAGGTTTGTAAATTTAAATATAACGAAAAAAGAGTAAGTCTGAGCTATCTAACCATAACATATTCTTAATGCGAGTAGACCTTCCATTTATCCCATCAAAATTAATTTTAGATACGTTATCGTTTTCAATCTTCTAACCACGAGTGTTACCACCTATTGCGCAATAGTACGAGTATTCAAAGCTTAACGAAAACATTCCTGAGCTGAGACCGAATAGGTGGTAGACAGCTAACCACGCCATGTAGTAGTAATTTGACACCAAATCAGCTGAGCATAATGTATTGGATATCGAGGAACGAAGCCCTTCACGAGAAAATGCGGTTTAACATTGAACCTATATACTTTGTATTCGAATAGTAAGTATTATTACTTTAATCGACCATGTACGAGTCAGAATCGCACATGAAAGTTCCGAACCGTACCACCCACCATACAACATTTAACTACAAAATAAATGATCAAATAAATATTGGGGACTTGGGGACCAGTCACACAAATTGAGCTAGCCCCACAGTTACTACGTGGATTGGACTCAACGATACTTTATTTTATAATGGATACTTATATAGATAAACTTCAGATCCAGGCCAATCTGATAAAATCGTTTTACATCATGATTCATGACCTGGCTGGGGATAAACCCAGGTCCATCCGTCGCAGACCGGCGTGTTAACCACTGCGCCACAGAGGCCATCAATAACGACAAAAAAGGTCAGAAACTCGAAAAAGTCCCCTTAACAATTATTCTTTTTTTTTCTTTTTATGGCGGTAATAGACACACATTCTGTGAAAATTTCAAGTCTCTACATAATACGGTTCAATAGATACAGTAAGGACGGACGGACATCGAAAGTCGGATAGAGTTGATTGTGTCGAGCAAGTCGTCATAATTATTATATCCAAGTTCAATTAAGTCCTTTAAAGACATTATCAGTCAATGTGTCCCTTGTATGCTTTATACTACTAACTTGGATGGTTATAAAAAGCTATCGATCTTAGTTCTTCTTTATCTAAGAAGCTCCTCGACTTGTTTTACTAAATTTTATAAAATCCCGTCTCATCGTGTCCGTATGTTCGGCTTAAATAGAACACGGACACTCCATCCTTCACAGTCCCATGGTGTATTTTCATTTATTATAGCTACTTCACTACTACAACCTAGGCAGGTAAGTTGTTTGAGTAAAGCGATATACGTTTAATAATATACTATACATATAATATCGCCGTTTTTTACACGAAAGCGTAGGACGGAGGTAAGATTACAAAAAAACTGGTCTACAATCAGCGGCGGATTTACAAATTTGCCGCTAGTAGTCTATTCAAACTTGCCGCCCCTACTGAGTATTGAAATTCAATGCGTTAGTTTAGTTCACAATCATATTAATTACATTTAGTTATTCAGAAATTGCTACTTTATGATGTGTTCTATCGTCCTCATTACATCGACTTTTTCCCGTTATTAGTATGATTGTGAAGTACGTGATATAGTGAAGTAGCCGCGGGTAACAGCTAGTCTTTTATATACGGATTACGAACGTAATGTGTATAAATATAATTATATTTTTTTTTTATTATTTGGGCTAAATTTGCCGCCCCTCTAAATATGCCGCCCTAGGCTTCAGCCTACTAAGCCTATTGGTAAATCCGCCACTGTCTACAATCTATGTCTGTTCTTGTTAAAAACTGTCTATCTATTGCGCAATTAAAACGGCATTATAATTTCATTTGTGGTATACCAAAAAATGTGTAAACTAAGAGATGATGAATAATTGAATTTCATATAGATAGATAAGATAATTCAATATTCTTTATACTAAGCCATTTCTTGGTTTTTCGACAGCCACGACAAAGTATCGCAAATATTTTTTCAATGGATATCAAAGTACCTAACAATAATTATCTAAATCAGTCGCTAATAAGTAAGGTATTGTTAGTGTCTTCTCTACCTAGTTATGTCCAAGTCCCCTGCCACGGAAGTAAAGTTTAGACTACGAGTAAGTTACATTTTGGAATGAAGCGTTACATGAAATAATTGATTGTAATAATTAAATTGCAATGATTAAGTATTATTATTTAATTACCTACCTTAATGCCTTACATTTTCATGTAGCGCTTTCTTTGATTAGCGCTTTGTTCTAAAATTCTAAACTTTAGCTTAGCTCACGGGGTTGCTTGTTTCACACTTTATTAGAGTCTGGTGGGTAAAAGGTACTTACAGTTTTAGCTACGAGGGGTGTAGTTTCCGTCGCACCATTGCTGCTACCGGCTTTAAACTCCAATCCACTTTTTTTCGACATATTCGCTCTAAAATACACAAAAAATGTTAATCATATGCAAAAATAATAAAAATAAAGTCTCAATAAAATGTTGTGAACTAGTCTACCGAGTGATATTTAAATAAGTTTCTAAAATAATTCAGCTGCCTCCAAAACTGGTTTAGGGTCTATCATAGATACGACACGGCCCTTTGAGGTCGATGTATCCACGGCGGCACACTTCCTGTCCATCAATAGGCTAAATTGAGCGTTCGTACGGCTTCTTACCTCGATATGAGCGACACCACACGACGACACGAACGTAAGTACCAAACTGACGAAGCCGGGGCGCATGGAAGCCACCAATTCCACCTCTACCTGAGACATCCCACGCGATTTTGAACTTCAAGCACTGTTAATAAGAAAGAGTATTCAGTGATAATCCATTTGTAACTAGTTCACAATCAAATGACCATTAGGTTCGTGGTCAAATATCAAGTCTAATAGGTGTCATCAAGTCACTGAGCAATTTTAATGCGTTTTCTATAAAAATTGTAAAAAACACTTGCAGGGTGCGTGAATCTAGCGTACTTTGGTCAACCAGTATATGTAATATGTAGGTATTTTTAGTACGACTCGATCCCTTTCGGCATAGACAAAGCTGCAGCAGCGGCATAGTTGTATCGTACCACTATTAAAAATAAATATGGATAACAAGACTTTTGTCCAGCGTATAATAAAAAAAGAAAAACGTTTGGTTGAATTGGTGTCGCGAGCAACAGACTGATGTCAGTCTTTTCTCTTCATCATCATCATCATCAGCTCTTTGTTATTTTCCACTGCAGGAGCACGACCCTCTCTGTACTACCAGGGCCATGCTGGTCAGACGGGTTAGAGAGGTCTCTTTGATGTTCATGAGCTTTGTTTAGCTTATGTTTCCTAAGTCGCCTTCTACAACATCCACGGAAAGACTTGAAGTGGTCCTATTCTACTCTGCCGGGAACCACGCGGTGGTACACTGTTCTCTTAATAATTGGTCCATATTCATTATCAGTTCTAACATATCATAGGTAATATAGCAAAACCTCCGCCGCGTTTGTCTGTCTGGTCGCGATAAACTCAAAAGCTGCTAGGTTTTTCAACATTTTCATGCGGTTTTAACCAATAGATAGAGTGATTCACGAGGAAGGTATGGGTAAAAAAATTTACAAGATTTTATGTACCTAAATCTAACCTAAATGGTTGAAATTTATAGACAAGTGATGAAAATGTCAGAAAATTTCAAGCCACCTGGAAGCTTTACTCGAAAACGTTTCCTGATCCCTGCAATGTAACGAAACAATGCATGATGTGGTGGAATATTCCTCGTATACATATAGATGTAAAAAAGTGGCCAAGTGCGAATCGGCCGCACCCATGAAGGGTTTCGCAGAAGCAACCCAAATACTACCTAAGCATCATTTTAGGCAATATAAAATTTTTAAAAAATATGAAGTCCGAGCTTTGTACCCATAGGAAATGATGTTTATATTAATGGGTTGAGTCGCCCCGTTAAGGGTATGTCAAGGGATCAATTTACACATTGTAACATACAAAACTGTGTTATTCCGGCAATAACATACGAGTGGAATTAATGACCTCCTTTTTTGAAAGCGGTTAAAAATAACTTGGAAAGTACATACCTAGAAAGTAAGTAGTACCTAAGTAGGTACCTAGTATAAGCAAAGATACGAATAAGGTGGTACCTTTGGGTGGTTACCTAATATTGAACCATATGTGTACCAACGTACGGTTCGATATTAGGTACCACCTTATAACTTATTCGTAGCTTTGCTTACTTACTATTCTTTAGTGAGAATCTCGATGGCATATTAAGAGTAAGCAAATTCAATCCCGGCGCGTTCCCCACTGTGATTGATTAGTGCCTAAAGTATTTTAGCTTTTGGAGGCACGTTAAGCCGTTGGTCTCACCTGATGGGTCAGATGCCTTTAGGTGTTGATCAACTACACACGAAAATCAAAAAGCTAGGCCAAGTCAATAAAATAATGTAATGTCACAACTACCTTAGGAACAGAAAATCATTGGTTATTATCTCTGCTTATCTGGAAACGAACAAAAGTAAGTTGTATTCTCTTGGCCTGGCATTTGCAGGAGTTCGACCACGTTTCGACGTTATGCCTCTTCTACACAATCGTCGATGATCGCGACGATTCACTGTCCATTGCTATTTTAAACACAAAAGCTCTTGTGGGTTATTATGACAATTAAGTATCACCAACGCAGCAATGTAACTACAGCACAGAATTAATAATAGTTCTCCTACAGTGAATCGTCGCGATGAGAGGCTATCAATTATTCCGTGGAGGCTATCATCAGCGAATTGTGTACAGGGGTACTATTTTTGAACGTGTCACCTCACCACTCGTCTTAAAACGATTATTGTATGGAAAAACCGCTCGTTTGCGAACAGCGATATCATAAATCATACCCCAGTAGCCACGGTGCTGTCCAGTCTATGGATCACCTTTTGGTGTGCCCAGAAAACCAAACTTCTTGCACTATGCAGGATCTCAATGAGGCAAACGAACGGGCAATCATGGTTGCAAAGCGCTGGTTAAAACATATTTAATATGTACAACTATTGCCATTCTACGACTCGATAGAAGAAGAAGAAGTAGCCACGACGCAAAGAAAAGAGATTGCTACTTTTAAAAATTTAGGAAAATGCCCATGTTGTATATTAGAAGCATTGAAGTAAACATTTAATGTTAGTAACTTAAAATAAAACATATAAGAAGAAAGCAAAATTAGTAATACAAAGTGTATAAGTGTAGTGATAAATAAAGTAATAAAAAATTGGTTTAATGAAGTGTAAAATGCGAAGTATGAAAGGCAATATTAAAAAAAATGATAGAATGATTATATCATTGTTAAAACTTAAAATCAGCAGAAAAAGACTCCGATTAAGTTGGACGGAGAGTAAAAAGAAATTGGAAACTAAAATATTTAATCTAAAACTATCGATAGCTTTGACTTTGACGCCTGCCTGCCTATAGGTACAGGCTAACAGGCCGATTTGCTAACTCGGTGAACAACGATTTGATTGTCACTTTAGCATCCATTACGGTTTTGATATCTTAAACAAAAATAGTTATTCTACCGAAGCCGTAATGAATATTGAAGTTACCATGAAAATAATGTACACCGTAGCCGTCAAAAGTTAGCAAATAGGCACAGAATTAATAATAGTACTAACGTAACTAACGAGGCCTGCAGGAAGAAAAGTCGGTAGAGCGGAAAGGCTACGCTACGATTAGCTGCTTTGTTGGCTTTGCTTGCCGAGACGATAGGTATCTAAAGTGTCACCGCACACTGGGCTGCAGGAGTAACGAGTGGCGACCACCGGCGTCAACCAGTGTGCGGCAAATCCATAATCTTTATCATCATCATCATGAGGTCTATTTTAGTCTTCACTGAGACTGTACTACCAGAGATATATATTAGCCAGAGCTCTCAGAGGATTTGGCCTACACTTACCACGTTGACCAGACGGGTTCGAGAGGCCTCTTTGATAAATAAGCTTTGTTTAGCTTGTGTTTCCTAAATCGCGTTTACGACATCCACGGGAAAACTCGGAGTGGTCCTATGCTACTATACCGAGAACCAAACATATGTTTTTATAACTTAGATATTTTTGAATACTTAAAGTAGACAAATATGAACCTATTTATCCATGCCTCAGTTAGCATCTCTGTTTGTGAGTTTGTCCGGGATCGGATCAAATCCAGCGCAGCGCTACGGACATACGTGATGACAGAGTCTGCCGTTATCTATCGTCAGTCTGTCTCCGTCCAAAGCCCGGACGGAATCAGTCGTCCGATTAGAAAACGTACCGGTGGACAAGCTGTGGGTTCCTTGTTTACCTACAAACTGCCAATCGGTTATTTCGTGTTTATTCGGTATGTACACGAATAAACCGTCGCGTCGTCCCAACGAACGCGATGTTCTGACACAGAGCATGAAATGTCGCTCGCGCATTACGCGATCGTTAGTCACATTCCCTGCTCTGTGTAGTCTCCAAACACCATCTTTACTACGGAAAAGCCGTGTTGCTCGAAGTTTACACCAGAAAATTGCGTTGGGACAGTAAATATTCTGATATCTATGGTTGGGACAGTAATATTTTGTTGTTGAGACGACAGCCTGCAGTGCTTTTGTCAACTGTGTGATGCTCTGGCTTTCATGGTTGGGTTTCAGCTTGGTTTTCGTCAAAGCAGTCGCGTCGTATTATCTCACAAGTAATGTATATAACAATCATGCATAATAACAAAAAAATATTATTTTTTATCAAGCAATATTATATGCATTGCATTCGGACGTTAGATTTGATCGATGAAAGATTACTTTGAACAAAATATATTTGATAGGAATTTAAAGTGAAATGGAACGTTTTGACAACCATAGACGCAGTACAAACCGACCATTTTGAAACGTCTCCCAATCATAGAACGCTGCGTAATAATAACGGTACATTATCTTTGGTGGTGTTTTACATGAGAAAATGTCAAAAACTTAATTTGCGACAAGTCTGCGTGATGGTGAATTTGTTTGTTCCGTTTTGTTTTTGACTGCTTTATTCATTTATTTCGGAGAAGCTGCATTTATTAATATAAACTAGGGTTGTAACATGCCGCTGACCCTTGGTTATTCGCCGTTACTTCTTGTGGTATAGAAAGCAGAGGTATAAACTATGGATAAGATACATTGCAGCTTGCGTCAAATTGATGAAAAGCTATCCAATACCTACCTAAAATATTATGTGCTGATAATTTGTGATTCATTGGGAATATTGGTCATCAAGTGGTCAATCATCTCATATTGTGGTCGATGGTCAACTGCTTGTTATTACTATATAATAAAACAGAGTTATAAAATCCCGTATAGTTATGAAGCAAATAGCATTGCTTTTGTAATGATTTTTATGTTGATAATGTCGAAAGTATCTGCGATTGATATATTTTGTTATATTTCCATATCCTGTTATGATATATTACATGCAAAAAATCGATAATTTGTGTCGTTCTCTGTTGTAGTAATACCTTGACATTTCTTCCTAACTGTAGCTTGATGAGTAATGAGTTAAGCTCACTGGCCCATGATGACAACATTCAAAATGTACTTAGCTTCATGTCTAGTAAAACTTTAATCTTTTGTCTCACTGTTGATTGAGAATGCTTGCACACTATTGGATTCTATTTATTTATGATTTTACTTCATGGTTTTTATTAATCATTTTATAATTTTACTGATGATATTTGTCTTCTAAAAAGCATGATATTTACATCCTTTTATTTTACTCAGACTTTTAAAACATTTATATAAATAGTACCTAGAGTTTTGTATGCATATTTTACATAAAGGCAATAATATTGCTTTCTTGCCAGCTGTCAAAGATATAAACAACAATTTTACAAAGCATGAATCATCACAAAGTAGTATTAAAAGTCCTAGTTATCTACAACTAAAGGTGGCTAATACTTACTATTAAAATCCTTGTCTTTTGTGTCATGATATCCAATAGAAAATAAAAACGAAAAGCATATGCGCTTTCTAAAAGCAGACTTTTTAGGAAAAGCATTTTTGCAAAACAATTTTTTGGTAAAAGTTGTTTTGCCCACCTCTATCTACAACCTGCTCAGCGATGGTGATAGCATCATTAATATGAGTTAAGACTTGTCATCAATCATTGTCTTTATTTTATTCCAAGCAGATTTTTTATGTTAAGTTAGATTAGTACAAATAGAGAACAACGATTTATCATGATGATTGTCATCATGATAAATCGTTGTTTATTGTTGTGTTTTCGTAATAATTTCTTGGCTCGGATAAAACAACTGTAGCAACAGTAAATATTCTGATATCTATGGTAGCAACCCACCAAGGAAGGAGTTCTGGGATCTCCTTTCAACAGAAGACTGGAGAAGGAATAGATGTCTTCTGTTCACATACAATGGGCCCGAATAGGCGGCCTAGGTGTAGAAAATAGCCCACGGTAGCAGTAAGCAGTAGTGTGCAAAATGAGGATTGCATGTTACTGTATGTGATCATGATGTAACTACATTGAAACCTGCAGTGAAACTAACCAATGGTCTCATGATGTTCATGAATAACTAATTGACACATCTTGGTTATTTTGGCTCGGTCTTACCCAGAAGGAACAAAGATGTGTTACATAATATGACATCTGCAGACCTTCCTGGCTGTGCCCAGGCATGTATTATTAAAACTTCCTCTTAACCAATCGCGTGTCAGCACGCCCGGAAGTGATGACGTATGCCTGTCAACAACATGGCGCGTTTCAAGTGTTTATAATTTATATCTATGTATTTAAAAAAAAACACATCAAAATCCGTTGCATAGATTTAAAGATCTAAGCATACAAAGGGATAGACAGACAGCGGGAAGCGACTTTGCTTTACACTATGAAGTGATGCTTGCTATGCAGCTTAGTTTCTTAAAAAGCGAAAGCATATGACACAATGTTTATTATTTTTGAGTATCAATAGAAAAATCCAAGTAGGTATTTTGTTTCAGAAAGGATGAGTCAACATCCGATTGAATTCAGTTATGTAGTTAGAGGTAAGTTAATATTATTTACATCACACTAAATAAGGTGAGCCCGTACATATTTCCTTATTCAGTATTGTTGTATATTGACCTTGTTTTAGTAGGACTTTCCTGTTAGTTACCATAAACTATAATACAAATATGTTTTACTTTGGCTAGTGATCCATGCAACTATTAAGCGTTAATAAACTCAATTTCTTTGTGTTAATTACTGAAGTCATACCCTGTAGTTATCATAAAATTGTTCCATTTTGCTGTGTGCATCTGTGTCATGTTCAACACATTCCATGTTGAGGCTCTGTACTTGCTATCCCTAGAGTTCAATGATGCCATCTGTCACTTCTTTGCTCCACAGAAATATAAATATAGCTAGGAAAAAGATAGGCAAAATGATGACATCGGAAGAATCGGATTCGGTGAGCACCGTGCCTTCGGAGGGACATCCTGAAGATGCATCAGGTTAGTTCATCATATTTGGGCATTTTAGTATCATTATTTACATTTCTCTAGTACGTACAAGAAACATGTATTTGCGAAGATGGACTGATTATTTATATTATGAACTTAATACCCTCATGTCAAGGCCCAAGGCTGATTAAGCTTACTGAGCTGTGGTGCTGCCGAGGCAGGGCTAGTATTTTATATTGGTTATTTTATGCTGTATTTTATGTAAGCTTATGGCCAGTGGCCTGCCTAACTTCAATACTTGAATTTATTTTATATACAGTATTCAGAAAGTATTCAGAAAATATAGCTTCTGACTGTGCTGGAAATTGGAATTGTACCTTTTATAAAAGATCTTTTGTTTAGTGAACGTAATCTTAGGCTCGATTTATATGTGTCTGCACGACCGAGCTGCTTGGCCTTATAATTCAGCGATCTAGGCTACGCCACTTTTCGATTTATTTGTAGCGGCTTGGACGCCTGCGCTCTCCACACGTTTTCTGGTAATATAATGTGTATATTCGTCGCGACAGAATTAAAAAAATCGATAAATTACTGTGTTGTCAATACTGAAATGAAGAAAATTTATTTCTGATCATCTGATAAAACTGAACACGATAGGCTGCGCGAGCCCCCCAAAGAGACCTTACCAAGCAAGAGGCTGCGCCGCTATTAAAATTATTCGTGCTGTGCAGTTGTTTGTAATTTCGCTGTGTAGCGGTCGGACCGCACGGCCGTGCGGACGGTAATAAGTCAAGCCTTTGAGGAATTTGCATACAACAATGTAACTTTTTTTATGTATTGTAATTGACGGAGGGATGATTGTTACAATATCACCAAACTATGCACAGCAATAAAGAAAACATCATATACATATGTGTATTTGGCACATTGTAAATAATGCATCCTTTATTTGTCTGGAGGGCATAAGTACGAAAATGTGATAACATGCATTGCACATATTGGATTATTACTTATCTGGAATAAATACATCAGCACAACCACAGAGTGCATCAAATGGCCGTGCGTGTGCTTTTTAAGTGTTAATTTATTTACTTATTATTATCAAGTTAAGGAAAACGAATTAGAGCATAAAATGTCAATACCTCAAAGAAGTAGAGTTATTTTATTAACATCAAAGAGACCTCTCCAACCCATCTGGCCAGCGTGGATAATGTAGGCCAAATCATCTGACTGCTCTGGCTAATATATGTCTCTGGTAGTACAGAGAGGGTCATGCTCCTGCAGTGGAGACAAAAAAAGACCTGATGAAGATGTATAGTTGTCTTACTTATTTCTATTAAATCTGTAACAGGCACAGAAGAAGCTCCATCATCGATGGTCTCCAGTGAGGCAGAGTCGGAGGGCAGTGTGCTATCAGAGAACCCTCGACACGACGCTGCCCAGGATGCAACCTCCAGTTTGAACACCGATGGGTCCCTGACAGACCCTGCCAACAGTTTGGCAGACAAGCCTGCTAGCGCAGCGTCCGGTGATTGGCGGAGTATTGGGGCTCTCTCGTCATTGGTCTCCACTAGAGGTAGGTAGATTTAGGGCTACAAAAATTATTTGTTTAAGGATAATAGTTAATCTATGATATCTATTCTGTACAGCGCGTAAACTGATATGTATGGGAAAACAAAAAAAAAAACGACCTTCCAGCATTGGTCTCACAGGAAAAGTTGTTAATATTGACGGTCTGAGTCACCCCTGTACGCAAATCCATAACATCACCGTAGAGACGGTTGCACTGCAATTAGTTAGAATTATAAAATTTATATTCTTTCATAATAAAGATTACAATGGTAATACACTGTATGTTGACTGATTATATTTTTTCTTTGTATTTAACAAAAATTGAATTCATGTCATAAACTAGTTGCCTACAATACAGGCACTGCCTAGTGTAGGAACTAGAGGTACATGATTTATTTTCATTCATTATGCTCCCTCTATCAAATGTTTTGTGTTTTATAGATTTATGTGAACTATGTGTGGAGATAAATAAATATTATTATTATTACTAATTGATGTTCTTTTAGGAGGTAAGTACAAGCCTTCCTAGAGGTCCAGTGGATCTAGCTGGAGTGCTGATAAATAATTTGAATTACTAGGGCAACATTTCAATAATTATTTCCAAGGAACACCTCTTTTTATAGGGACATATCACACAAAATTATCCAGTCCCACAGTAAGTTGTGAACTTGTGTCGTGGGATACTAACTCAAAGAAACTATATTGATGCCAGACCAAAGACAGAGGCCATTCCGAAAAATATCGTTTTCAATCATGACATAGTCTGTGGGGATCGAACCCGGGACGCCTCGTGTCGCAGGCTGGTTTGTTAATCACTGCGCCACGGAGCTCATAAATCGAAAAAATCACAGCGAGTAGAAGTTTCGTATCGAAACCTTCTACTCGCTGTAATTTTGTTTAGGTATTGTTTTTAAAATTGAAATCTGATTATAAAAATCAATATGCCTTATCCGGTCGTATGTACGAAATTTGGTTCAGATTGGCTTAACTGTTGTAAAACTAAAACCAAACTACGTTTGTATGGGATTTCGGCTTTATGTGGGACTCTTAATCCTACAAATTAGACCTAGCTGAAAGATCACAGATCAAGGATTACGGTTCATATTATATATTAGGTATATAACCTAATAAAATTAACGAGGTCATTAGGTATATAATTAAAATAATCAAAATCCAAAAATATTTTTAATAACAATCATAGTGTTGCTTGGTTCGGTACATAAAACACCTAATTTGTCACTATTGTTGGATAGGGGATTTGTTCACTACAGATTCCCGACACTGACACTTGACTGGTCTTCCAACACGTAGAATATCCAATATATATATAAAGAATTGGAATATCCTTGGTTCTTGGATGTTTATCTATATATGTATTTGTTATAAAATATAGTACCGTTGAGTTAGTATCCCATAACACAAGTCTTACTTAAGAACTTACTTAGGGGCTAGCGCAATCTGTGTGATTTGTCGGTATTTGTCCGTATAATACGTAAATTATCTCTACAATCGGTACCCTGGTTGCTGGTTGGTCACTGGGGTCGTAGAAAATAATCTCACTTGTCACTATAAGTTTTGCTCAAAGTTAACGATAAGAAAAGCGGTCAACTGATAGTCGGTCGCCCAATCCGTTGCCTTATGTACGGTCTCATGGGTTTCTAGAAAGTTCCATACTCTCCCGGTCCCGACAGCCGCAGCCGGAACATGTAGAATATTCCAAACTGTGTATGAGCGCAACAGGATGGAAGATGTGTGAGTGAGACAGACAATGTTCGGGAAAGTTCTAAACTATTCCATTCTGGAAGCTACGCGCCAATAGTAGTTCCAAGCGCGAAAGGTTCCTACTTACATGCCACCCATACAATGTATTATTGTATCGAAAAATTTAAATATATTTTGTTAATTTAGAAGCCATACATTACATACATATGTTACAAAGTTAATATATTTACGTCTATTTAGTACTCTTTGTATATGTGAGTATTAAATTAAAGAATATATTAGTAAAAATACTCCAAGAGTAGCAATAATTTAACTACACCGCACCCTTTGTATTTTCAAGTACTTTTCTTTATCAAAAAAGGTTGCCTGTAAGAAACTGCTTCGCGATAAGGCCGCCTTTTGCACATTTACTAGTTTTTAAGATGTATGCGATTTCTGTTTTTCCTTTGGTGCGCAATAAAGGGTTTATATTCACGCCGATCAACCATCTCGAAGGTTCCATTGAGTTGTATTAATGCAAATGAAAACTTTTCTAAATGCGCATCTACTAAAAAGCAGCAGACAGATACTGACGACTGATTTAATATTTGGGTCCCAGTCATAAATAATGTAAGATGAATTCATTTTAGTTTTGTGCGCTTTAGAGCTGGACAGTCGTTCACATTTTCACTAACGCCATTATTTTTATTGTGCTTGCTCAAGTAACATTTTCCTTTTCCAGGTCAAATGCTACCATGGGGCTCCCACAAGGGTCCTATTGTGCCTCCGTCAGACACAGATCTGAGGCCTGGGGAGTTTGTGATGAGGCTTCTCTTCACTGAGTTTACGGTTCAAGCTGAGAGGAAGATGGAAGCGGTGATGGCTGAACCATTGGTAAGGATTTTTCATATCAATATTGTATTATTTGCAATCTGTTAGTTGTTTCTCGAATACCTACGTAATCGATGCACTTAATTGTGTGGTATCAATAATGCGAGCTATTTGTATCCCACTATCTGCAAGTTATTCCAGCTGTAGATAATTAGCGAATTGCACGCTTGGTCTTAGTAAAAGTTACTAATAGTCTGTAGCTTTTGAATAACAATAAATAATTCCAAATAAAAAAATTGAATTGACGTAAAAAGTATCTGAATAGAGGCCTATTTTCTAAAAAAACAAATACTAAATTTATTTTTTCTTAATTAATTTTATTCAATACAATAAAAATAAATAATACTTATGAAGGGACAAATCACACAATAGTTCTGCCCACTAATCCATGAAAATATATTAATGTCTATAACATAAAATGATTTGACAATTTGACAATGACTATTTTCTGTCCCTCTCTCTCCTATGGTAATAGGTAATTAATTATATTTGAAAAAAGTAACTAAAACTTAAAATTAATAAAAAAAGCAAGTCTTGTAAAGTCCGAATGAGTTTACAAAAGGCATTTGCATGTTACAGAACAAAACTGTTTTCAGTGCAACAGCTTTCAAAGTCTGAAGAGCACGCAACGGTGGTGCAAGTTTCTTGTTGCTTTCTTGTTGGTAATAAGTGATAATCTATTTTAGTATTTGCTGGACATTAAATAATTCTCTTCTTTTTATATGTCTTAAACTTGTCTAGTCCAAACCTTGGGATTATCAAGGATTGTTTACCACGTCAGACTTTCAAGGGCAAATAGGACAAACGGGACATAAAGCAAAAAAGTGATAATTGTGTTGCAATGAGTCATTTCTGTAATTCAAACTGATTTTATGAATTCGAAGGTAATTCTATCTGTATACAATGTGATGGCTTCACGCTCTAACCACTGAACCGTTTTTGATGAAATTTGATATTAAGGAACAATGAGGTCCGGGATAAACATAATTATTCGTCATCGTCTGATCATCTAGTTTTGATTAAATAAATATTAATAAATAATTTTGTTTTCCCCAGGAAAAGCCGCTAAACAAAACACTGCAGCGTGGAGAAGATCCCCAGCTAGACCAAATACTGAGCGCATTCGGGACAGTCGCGGAGCACTGCCTGCCGTCTCTACTGCGCGCGCTGTTCGGCTGGCTCGAGAGACAGATGGCTGACTCGCCCCAGCTCAGCGAGCAGGCTAAGAAGCCCCACCAGGATCTTAGGAACAAAAGGTTTGTCTATCAGTTTCAGCGGCCTAAACTTAGCCATAAGTAAATTACTGACGTTATCATGTTTTTTATTTATTGTTGTGTTGAAGTATCAATTAAATGATTCTTCTTTCTTTAAAATATATAAGCATAAATACTGTTCCCAAATTCATTAGTGAGATTTTGGGGAGTGTGAGCTTGCTGCCAGTTTAGCGTGGAGAGTGTAGGCCAAATCCTCTGACTGCTCTAGCTAATAGATGTCTCTGGTAGTACACAGAGGGTTCATGCTCCTGTAGAGGAGACTAACATTGATCTGATAATGATAATGATCATTTCTACGTTGTTCACAGCATAATCTACATAGTCTCCGGCAGCACTGCTGGGACTGAGACCACGGAAAGGAGCGCCGAAGAGCTGCAGGCCGAACGCCGGGACCTGGCAGTGGAGTTCTTATTCTGCCTGGCCCTGATTGAAGTCCTCAAGCAGCTGCCGTTTCATCCCGGCCACGAAGACCTGGTCCATTACATTGAGAATGTGGCCTTCAAGAGATTCAACTATAAGGAAGGGTAAGACATTTTTGTAGATTGTTTACTTTTAGGTTCTTGTTCTGCCTGGCCCTGATTGAGGTCCTCAAGCAGCTGCCGTTCCATCCCGGCCACGAAGACCTGGTCCATTTCATCGAGAATGTGGCCTTCAAGAGATTCAACTATAAAGAATGGTAAGAATTGATTGCAGATTTTTAACTCTTTAGTCTTTGTTATTTTTCTGCCTGGCCCTGATTGAGGTCCTCAAGCAGCTGCCGTTCCATCCCGGCAACGAAGACCTGGTCTATTACTTCGAGAATGTGGCCTTCAAGAGATTCAACTATAAAGAAGGGTAAGATATAGCTTAAACTGGAACTAAAATGGTATTGAAACTATAATGCTGTCTTAATAACGGACCCCGGATTCTGACGCTTCACAGCTGAAGATAGATTATGATGATGATGAATTTATGTACCGTTATATGCTCCTACCGTGTTCTTCCTAGGCCTTAACTATGAATGATAAGTGGAGATGTTCCGAATAGTCGGCCAATAGTCGGTAAAGCCGGCAACTTTATTAGTTGACGACTAGTAGGTAAAATATTCGGCAAATAGCGTTTACTATCTGGTTTCGTAATTGTACTTATTTTCAACTAAATACCTATTCTTTATAGAATTACATTCATTAAAAAAAACCTTGTTTTTGTTTTGGCTTCTTCATTTTAAAATGTAAAGCAATTTCCTTGTATAAAAAATAAATAACTTATAATATCGGTATTTGATTTAGTTATTTATACTAATCATCACCATCATCATTTCGAGTAGGTGACACGGTCAGTCGACCATGCACACTCTGAATTATATAATATTATATACTAATTATATTATATAATGGCTTTATACTGATTCACACACACTATCTTTTATATTAAGTTTTGCTCTTCTCTCCATCAAACTGCGTTTTTAAAATTTTCACACTATTTCACTATCGTGAATGCTAATGTGAATTTAAATAATTTTAACTAAAAAAGCGCTAAATAGGAAGATTGTTGGATATAAAAGATGAGGCAGACCGAAACAGAGATAGATGGATTGCGTCAACAGAAATATGAAGGGGGTAGGAGTAGATGCTGAAATGACGCAGAATAGAAATAGCAAATGACGCAGAGCAGAATAGAATGGAAAGAAAAGACATATTGCGCCGACCCCAGGTAATGGGATAATGTAATGCAGATAATGAATGCTCATGAGAATTTAATTTTCCAGGTTACAGTCCAACCCCAACGCAGCCAACGTCCACATAATAGCTGACTTGTACGCTGAAGTCATCGGAGTGCTGGCACAGTCAAGATTCGCATCTGTTAGGAAGCGGTTCACAGCTGAACTAAAGGTAAGCACTTTCTTTTTCGTTAGTGATTCGTTCATGGGGAACTGTATACGCTACTATAACAAATTGCCAAAGTCAGTCCTTGATATGCCTGATAGTAAATTCAAAAGTTATGTGAAACGATTATTATGTAAAAAGGCATATTACAGGACTGAAGATTACCTTACTGATGGCAATATTTGGCTTGAGCTTGGCGCAGACGCCTAGTAATTCTGTATGCACAGAAATATTACGTTTGGTACGTTCGGTACATAATATTTTATAATATGACATTTTTATTTAATTTCAATAATTTGACATTTTGCTATTTAAAATTTTACCTATTTAACATTTCAATGATGACATAATTTTTTTCCAATTCAATTTTTATCAAGACATTTAATTAAAACAATGCACACTCAGTCCACATATATATAAGTAGTTTATAAGGTCTTACTAGAATTGTGAGTTGACGTCGCTTGGAGAAAATGCGCTGTGCAGTTTGTTGCCGCTTCTTCTGCACTCCGCTTTGGAAGCGGCCTAAACTTAGCCATAAGTAATTATTGACGTCAACAAATTTTTTTTGTTGTAAAAATTGTAAACACAAATATGACAATTAATAAGTGTTCAAAGAAACCTATATTAAATAAACGATTGAATCTTGAATCTTGAATCTTTCTATCTACTAAAGTCGTATGGCAGGTCAGTAGGCCTTTTTGCTAACTTTTGACTTCAACGGTTTATAATGTTTTGATGCTCAGATCAATGTTCATTACGGTTTTCCTGAAATAAAAATAAAAGTCAATCAAACGAATGCCACGAATGGATGTTGAAGTTACCATCATAACGTTGTGGGTCGTAGTTGTCAAAACATAATCAAAAACGTTTATCATAATCTACTCTTATGCAAGTTGAATGCAGTATACAGTTCTCTATAGTTCTAAGATAAAGCAAGAGATATTGATTTGTATCTTTTATCCACCAGGAGCTAAAAAGCCGGGAGCCCTCCCCCCACACGACGCAGAGCATCATCTCCCTGCTCATGGGCATGAAGTTCTTTCGCGTGAAGATGGTCCCGATCGAAGAGTTCGAAGCGTCCTTCCAGTTTCTGCAGGAGTGCGCGCAGTACTTCCTCGAGGTCAAGGATAAAGACATCAGGCATGCCCTAGCTGGGCTGTTCGTGGAGATACTGGTACCGGTTGCAGCGGTGAGTTGTCTTATTTAATTTAGGAACCGTACTCAAAATCATTAACAACCCCACTGCGAGAGTTTGAGGCGTCGATCCAGTTCCTGCAGGAGTGCGTCCAGTACTTCCTCGAGGTCAAGGATAAAGACATCAGGCATGCCCTAGCTGGGCTGTTCGTGGAGATACTGGTACCGGTTGCAGCGGTGAGTTGTCTTATTTAATTTAGGAACCGTACTCAAAATCATTAACAACCCCACTGCGAGAGTTTGAGGCGTCGATCCAGTTCCTGCAGGAGTGCGTCCAGTACTTCCTCGAGGTCAAGGATAAAGACATCAGGCATGCCCTAGCTGGGCTGTTCGTGGAGATACTGGTACCAGTTGCAGCGGTAAGTTGTCATATTTAATTTAGGAACCGTACTCAAAATCATCAACAACTCCACTGCAAGAGTTCGAGGCGTCGATCCAGTTCCTGCAGGAGTGTGCGCAGTACTTCCTCGAGGTCAAGGATAAAGACATCAGGCATGCCCTAGCAGGCCTGTTCGTGGAGATACTGGTACCAGTTGCGGCGGTGAGTTGTCTTATATAGGAAACGTACTCATCAATGATTGTCAATGACTAACAAAGATCTCTTGATGATGATGAGTCATCATCATCAAGAGATCTTTGTTAGTCTCAACTGCAGGAGTTCCAGGTGTAGTTCTGTTCCTGCAGGAGTGCGCGCAGTACTTCCTTGAGGTCAACTATAAAGATATTAGGCATGCACTAGCAGGCCTATTCGTGGAGATACTGGTACCGGTTGCGGCGGTCAGTTGTCATATTTATCCATACTTTTTTATATAATTGTCAGGTCACAGACTATTATATTATAAACTGATTTGCTAATAATAAAATCGTATTCAAATCAAAAACGTTTATTTTTAAGAGTTATATCTTTGCTATTATAAACTTACTTTTTGTTTTCCCTCAGACGGTAAAGAACGAAGTGAACGTGCCCTGCCTGAAGAACTTCGTGGAGATGCTGTACAGCCACACGCTGGATGCGAGCACCAAGTCCAAGCATCGGCTGGCGCTGTTCCCGCTGGTCACGTGCCTGCTCTGCGTCTCGCAGAAGCAGTTCTTCCTCGCCAACTGGCACTGTTTCCTAGCCATGTGTCTGTCGCACCTCAAGAACAGGGATCCAAAGATGTGCAGAGTAGCTCTGGGTAAGGATTAAGTTATCTCCCAAATTGGTTGCTAGCCGCTTCGCCTATTGACATAATTCCTTACACCCACTACAATTATCTTGAAACGCCCCTGAAGCGAGTTTACAATCAAGCGTCAAAAATTGAGTCAAAAATTTTCAAACAATCAGTGCGAAAAGTTCTTACTACACTTTTGACGATTAACTGTACATGTCATACTTATACTTATTTTTCGTTATTACAGAATCTTTATTCCGCCTGCTGTGGGTGTACATGATAAGAATCAAATGCGAGAGCAATTCCGCAACGCAATCCCGTCTCCAAAGCATCGTCAACTCGCTATTCCCCAAGGGTTCGAAGGGCGTCGTCCCCAGAGATACTCCGCTGAACATTTTCGTCAAAATCATACAGTTTATCGCGCAGGAGCGCCTCGACTTCGCCATGCGAGAGATTGTCTTCGATCTACTGATGGTCGGTCGACCAATCAAGATAATCCTAACTCCAGAAAGGATGTCGATCGGCTTGCGAGCGTTCCTGGTAGTCGCGGACAGTCTACAGCAGAAGGAAGGCGAGCCTCCCATGCCGAGAACAGCTGGCACATTACCTTCCGGGAACACGCTGCGAGTGAAGAAGACGTTTTTGAACAAAATGTTGACGGACGAGACTGCGCGCTCGATCGGGATGTCTGCGTACTTCCCGTATGTGAGGCGGGTGCTTGTGGAAATACTGAGGGCGCTGGATGCTCACTACGGCAGGCCGCTGATGCTGACCAATACACAGAACGTTACCAAAGAGCAAGAGATCAATACGGGCGAACGCAAGCCGAGGATCGACCTGTTTCGCACTTGCGTCGCCGCTATTCCAAGGTAAGATGTAGCATAGTAAGATGAAGTTCAACTTAGGTGGGTGCTGGTGGAGATACTGAGAGCGCTGGATGGTCACTAAGACAGGGCGCTGATGCTGACCAATATCAGAACGTTACCAAAAAGCAAGAGATCAATACAGGCGAACTCAAGCCGAGGATCGACTTGTTTCGCACTTACGTCGCCGCTATTCCAAGGTAAGATGTAGCATAGTGAGATGAAGTTCAACTTAGGTGGGTGCTGGTGGAGATACTGAGAGCGCTGGATGCTCACTACGGCAGGCCGCTGATGCTGACCAATACACAGAACGTTACCAAAGAGCAAGAGATCAATACGGGCGAACGCAAGCCGAGGATCGACCTGTTTCGCACTTACGTCTCCGCTATTCCAAGGTAAGATGTAGCATAGTGAGATGTAGTTATCTTATTAGGAGAGTGTTGATGAAGATCCTGAAAGCGTTGAATGCTCACTATGGCAGGGCGCTGATGCTGACAAATACACAGAACGTTACCAAAAAGCCAGAAATCAAACAGGCGAACGCAAGCCGAGGATCGACCTGTTTCGCACTTCCGCTATTCCAAGGTAAGATATATTTATCACTAGCAGCACTCCTTGGCTGTGCCCGGGTATGTATTATGCCTATAAACCTTACTTATGAATCACTCTATCTATTGGTGAAAACCGCATGAAAATTGGTGTAGTCGTTTTTGAGTTTATCGCAAACAGACGCAGCGGAGGACTTAGTTTTATAATATGTAGTGATAGTTATGTTAGGCGCGGGTGTTGCTTGAGATCCTACGGGCATTCAACGCTCAGTATGTCAGACTGCTAATGCGAACTAACCAGCAAAATATGACTAAAAAGCAAGAGATCAAAACGCAACGCAAACTCAATCAATAAATAAAAAAATATAAGAAAAATTAATTAGAAAATTGCCGCCCATAATCAACGTGTTTTATTGGCATACTTTATAGTTTAATATTCTTCGGTGATACGGATGAACCTGCATGTTCAAATACTATTCGAACTTAATCGGATTAATTTTAACTCGAATCTTGTCTTCCAGACTGATTCCCGAAGGCATGGGGCCCAGTGAGCTGGTAGACCTACTCTGCCGGTTGACGGTCCACATGGACGAAGAACTGAGAGGACTCTCCTTCCAGAGCCTTCAGACCCTAATCGTGGACTTCCCCGAGTGGCGGCAGGACGTCCTCGCCGGGTTCACGCAGTTTCTAGCCAAAGAAGTTCAGGTAATTATTTTCACTAGCTTGATACATCTCAGCGCGCTAATACTCTTGACCTACTAAAGAGCAGTTCACATAGACGAAGATATGAAATGCCTCTAGCTAGAGACTAGAGACATGATTCTTGGTCTCAGCACGCTAATACTCTTGACCTGCCAAAGAGCTATTCGCATGGACCGAAATTGTGGGGCTGTCCTTCTAGAGCCTTATCATGGACTTTCATGGATTCTAGAGAAGCGGCATGCATTTGCCTATGGTCGTTATTGTCTTAACCATTTACAAGGCAGTAAGTATATTCAAAAGTCATTGTTTTTGGACCTTATCTCCGGGGCATAAGGTTAAATTTTTGGTAGCTATATATTTGCCACTGCCTTGAAAAGGTTTTAAAAAACAAGGCAGTCGGTCGACTGATACTAGTAATGTATCTTCTTCGTAGCTTGTGCCCTCACATAGCGCTTTTTTTGTCAATTATTGCTCGTGATGATGTTATCTGTGTGATTTGTCCGTATATATTTATATTTATTGCCTTTCCCCAGGACACGTCGCCACAACTAGTGGAAAACGGTCTTCGCATGCTGCTGCAGCTGCTGACTAGCTGGAAGAACGGCGAGCCGAGCGCGTCGAGCGCGCCCACCAAGACCGAACCCCTGGCCTCCGTGATCCGCGGCGCGGAGGCGCTGGGCCTCGTCATGCTGTGCCAGTGCAAGGCGTACCCTCGGAGGCTGGCGGTGCACGTGTTGCTGTAAGGGTAGCTTTAATATTCACATCATACTGAGGACTCCACATGCAGCAGCAGCTGCTAGTTCTATTAGGGATAGTGGCAAAAATATAGTGGCACATATTTTTTTCTATCCGCAGCGAGTGCAAATACCTCCTGGAGAAGCTACAGCTGACGCGGGACGAGCCAGCCCTGATAGACGCGGCCGACGCGCACGTGCCACACTTTGCGGAAAAGTGTCTGCCGCTGCTGCCCCCGGCCGAAAAACAGGCGATTCTGGCAGCGGGCCAGCCGGACTTGGTGTGGATCGCGGAGAGGACTCATGCAATATGGACGGCTGGTAAGCGAAAATTCATTTTCTGGGAGATTCACGTGTCCCACTTCGCGGAGAAATTCCTGTCGCTGTTGCCCCCGGCCGAGAAGCAGGCCATTCTGGCAGCGTGGCAGCCGGACTTGGTGTGGATCGCGGATAGGACTCATGCACTCTGGACGGCTGCTGGTAAGCGAAAACTCATTCTTCGGAAGATGCACGTGCCCCACTTCGCGGAGAAGTGCCTCCCGCTGCTGCCCCCGGCTGAAAAGCAAGCGATTCTGGCAGCGGGCCAGGACTCACGCAATCTGGGCGGCTGGTAAGCAAAAATACTTTCTTGAAGATGCAAAGTTATTTTTTCAGAAAATAGACATTTTCACGTCTTTCATTAACCCACTTTTTTAGGTAATTCTAATTTATTTCTATTTTCTATTAACTAATTATTAACCCTCTGACTGCTCTGGCATATGGCTCTGGTACTGCAGAGATGTTCGTGCTCCTGCAGTGGAGACTAAAAAAGACCTAATCATGATAATATTTAGTTATTGTTCAAAAGCTTCAGATTACTAGAGTTTCGAAACCGACCACTGCAGAGAAAAGACAGATATGAAATAGATTTCAGGGCAAAAAAAGAAGAAAGTCAGGTATCCAGCACTATGGAGCGCCGTTTCTGTCTGCGTGAGGATGGCGTGTACCTCGAATTTTGCGAGAAATTTAAAAGTGGTATTATCAACTCCATATAATATCTTTGAAAAGTTTAGGTAAACTAGTTTCTTTTATTCCGATCACTGATTTTGAGACATTTTGTCGGGTTGGTCTTTCATTGTTAATATGACGTCCTGCGTTATTTATAGCCGGTTCCTATAAGCTCGTGTGATGCTTAATTTTAATTATATGTTAAGGATTCAAAGTAAATAATTTGAGTAATAGTACATGTAACCAACCAACTCCAACCCGTCTGGCTATCGAGGAGACTGTAGGCTCTGGCTAATACATGGCTCTGGTGGTACAGAGAGACAAAAGATCTGATGATGATGATGACACATACCTGAAGTGTTTGTCTCTGCTGCAGGTATTCAGCACGACGAGACATCGACTAAGAACAGTTGGAGCGGCAGCGCGTCTAACGGCGCCGATCCTTGGGAGGTAAGTTGTCTGTTTGTTGTTCGTCGTTTCGTTGATATGCGGTTTGTGTTTTACGCCTAAATACTCTTATCTAAGATGCATCCTAACTTAAAACGTCCTAGAATCTCGTTCTGACACTGTCTAGATAACCAGGAAAAACAAGGGCCGGTGAATCCCGTTTTTATATATTAGATGAGTTATTTACTGCAACTTGTGTGTTTGTGGCTTCTCGCTTGGTTAGTAATAAAATAGTAGATTGTTGCACTGAGCAGAAAGTAAGTTGTTATAGCACGAATGAGTACAATATAACTTACGATATAACTGCGAGGTATGTAATATGTAATCGACTACCAAATCTAACAACCAAGTTGGTTGTATTTAGTAGATTTTTATTTTCAGCCAGTATCTTTTTTACCTAAAACATATTTTTTTTTAATAAACTTAATGGAAGATATCAAATAAAAAATCATATAACAGTGCATTAATAAAAAACTGTGCAACCACGAAGATGTACCGAAGATTTTGAAAAAATCGAGATGGCTAGTAATTTAACTCAAAGTGCATGTTACTTTGACTTCCGCAAAGTAACGCTTGAATCAGTTCAATATATGGGAATAGTACCAAAATTTGAGGAATTTATCGAGACACGTTTGGAATTTTGAAAAAAGTAGTTTAGTGATGTTTTCAGAACAAACAACTAAATAGAAATAACAAATATATGATTCCAGGTGGTTTTATTCGGTTTGCTGGAGCGCAGTCGCGTGCCGGCGCGCTGTCCAGCCACTGTACTGCAGGCGTGGCCCATTTTGCACGCCCGTATACACGCCCTCTTCACCATCATAGAGCCAGCGTGAGTACCCTTTGACTAAAACTAATATGTGACATAGACATTGCCATGACATGCGATTCCCAGCAGAGTAGAATAGGACCACTCCAAGTTTTTCCTGGATGTCGTAGAAGGAGACTTAGGAAACTCAAGCTGAACAAAGCTTATAAACATCAAAGAGACTTCTTCTTCCGTTTAGACAGCTTGGAGAGTGTAGGCCAAATCCTCTGCTCTGGCTAATGTCTAGCTTTGAGTACAGAGAGGGTCGTGCTCCTGCATTGGAGACAAACAAAGACCTGATGATGATGATAAAGACATTATTAAAATACGTAAACACAGGTTACTCCCGTAAATAATCAGCCACTGGCCGACATGTTTCGACCTTCGTGATCTGCGCGCGATGCCAACGCTTCCGATCGCTAACATCAGTGCAGATTAGGAAGACATCGTGCGCGTCTCGATTCACATTCGCCTTGACCTCCGGATGAGGTCGAAACATGTCGGCCAGTACGTGAGTATGCCTTTAGTCAGCTTGAAAAATCTGACACCACTTAAACACACGGAAAACAAACAAACGTGAGTCATCATTTCGTGTAGATGACACGGTCAGTCGACCATGCACACCCTGGTGTCAGAGTTCTTCGAAACCGCCTCTCGGCCTCTGACGTGGATCCTTTAACGACTACCAGATGGCAGCCGGGACCACCGGCTTTATATGCCTTCCGAAGCACGGAATCATCTTTCTTATCAGACAATCAGGTGATTCATGCCTGCAATGTCCTAGCCAAACTGGAAACAACTTAACAAAGTATGCTTCCCGTGGGAATCGAACTACGATCCCCGGGTCAACAAGGCAAACACCTTAACCACTGGACCACGGAGGCAGTTTGTCTCACGTGAGTAACCCGTTGTTATGTATTTCAATAGTGAGTCCCCTTGTTTTCTTCTCCTCATCTCCTTATCTCACTTCATATGGTGGTGGTAGACTATTGTCGTTAATTCATTGGGGAATTTGATTGTTTCCAGGCCGGTAAACGACAATCGTGCGTCACTGCTGTCCCGAAGCCCCGCGTTGCCAAGGAAACCAGAGAAAGAACGAGACGGCTATATGCAGGTATGTCTTATAAACAATTTGATGTATACCGCATTAGTGATCGAAAAAAAAAAAACACAAAAGCTGCTTCTAACTACCGATTGGTCCCACGAATGGTTTGTCACAGGTGTCAATGGTTAATCACAGGTGTTAATGGTTTGTCAGACTTTTGAAAAAAGCTGTGACCCACAGAGTAGGGGATGTGACTGTTGCTCGGCTCGAGCGCAACTAGAGACGCCTTTTCAACGCATGGCATTTCATGCCATTTCATATGAAACTAGCGTGTTGAGGGCAAAGACTTCTATATAAACTGAGGTAGACGTGCGCTATATATTCGAAGAAATGGAAATTTAAAAGCAATCACGTCACGTGACGTAAATGGCGTACTCACGGTACAGAGTTTAGGTGTGACCTAAGCGCTTAATTAGCTCCCTTTGAACGCTTCAGAATTTGGAACGGCTCGACTATCTCAGTTTATATAGAAGTCTTTGGTCGGAGGGAGATAGCCGTTTATTGAGGTTTTAGGTTTCAAGGCAGTTATAAAAATGCAAAAACCATCTGTTTCTTCGTATTTGTGACATAAATTACATTAGAATGTCGTTTAGTATACGTCTTTCCCCTACAAGCTAGGCGCGGGCCGCTTGCCATCTTGTTTCTAATGACAATAATTTTTAGTAACACACATTTTTTTTTACTTAAAATTGAAAGTTGTCTATATTTCAACATTTTGCATGCATTAAACTACTAAACGGCTTACTGTTGGACGAAACTACTTGTAAAATTTGACGCAATTTCATAAGTCCTAATATTAGTATCGATTTTTAAATTCTGTGACACTTTTGTTTGCATGTTTTCATTCCAGGTTTGGAAATACTACATGACGATGGCCTACCTCGTGGTGCCAGCTGTCCCCAGCCCAGTGATACGCTGCGCCAGCCCCGATCTCAGCCTCAGGTAACGTAACCTAGGTTACTAGGTTAACACTCACACTCTAGGACAGCATACATGCCTCCCTATTTACTAACTCGAATGACTGGTGTCGATGTTTATTAAATCTAGGATTTACTGTTACAATGCGAGTTTTGTTTGATCAAACTTTCTATTTGTAATACAAAAACCGCATTGTAACAGCAAATCCTGCATTGAAAGGCATCGACACCTGTCATCCGAGTTAGCAAATAGGCCGGCTGGTCGGTGATCGAAATGAGCGGAGTATATTTAAATAATATAAATAAACTAATTAACTTATCCTAAACTTAGTCATAAGTAAATTATTGACGTCAAAAAAGATATTAACACAAATATGACAATTAATAAGTGTTCAAAGAAACCTATATTAAATAAACGATTGAATCTTAAATCTAAATTTTGAGTGGTAAATCACAAGAGTGGATGATGCCTTCGTTGGAAAGCATGCGTTCGGTATTATCATGGTGGTATCATCATAAACTTATCCACGAAGTTTCATACAAACTAGAGTTGTGCTCCGACTATTCACAGATGGTGCTACGTGCTATATTCAGATATTCAATATTACCACTGACTATAAAAAGCATTCTTGATTGTTGCTTTTGTTCAGAATACAATTTTAGCTTTCTAATAAATGCGTACTATTGTTTTTCTGGTTAAACAAATTCTAATTAGTCTAGTTAACTAGCAGTGGACCTACTGCCATCTTACGGTGACTTTTTGAAAGTTAGCTCGCCTGAGCGCGTACGCACGCGCTGAGACGGAGGATGAAACATCTATTCCTGTAGAATTATATATAATATCTATGGTATTATTTACAGTGTTAAAGTTTATATAAATATACTCCACTTAAATTGATCACTGGATAAGATAATTCTCACATACGCGTTAGCGATGCACACTTAGAACGGTGTAGACGAACACAAACGTACGTTGAGTGCATGTACGAGTGACTACTATGTGTGCATTGCTAAAGAACATTTGCGGAGTATTACTGTGGTTATCTAAATTTTTTATCTACACAATTTCTGATGGAAACGTGGGTGGTGGACGGTGCTTGTAGTACTTGGAGCATTTCTTTTCAGTACACAGATTAGCGAGTAGATTTTGAAGTGTGGGCCTTGAAATTGTGCTTCTTATATACATGACATTAGTTACTTACAAACATATGACTTACACAATTAGATTGAGTCTTTTTTTAAACGTCTACTTATTATCGATTATGTAAACGTTGCGTGGAAACCTGCGTTACTCCTAACTGCTGTCACTGTTGTAGCTGTCCATGAAAATTTAAATATAAATATTGCATCAGCTCTTGTACTAAGCAGCGTTGTCCCGTACAAACGTGCGGGTAGGGCCCAAGAGAACCTCCTACCAAAGACAATACTATCGTATAGAGTCTATAAGTATAGGCTACTAACCCCATACAACAATGTTGGACCAAATTAATGGTTTGTTGCTACAAAGCAAGATGTCATGGTTAGAAGATAGTGCTGCAGAGTTGTTTTCCTCTCGTCACTAGATGGCCGTAATCTGCGTTAGTCTAAACTTGCTAAAATTGAGATACAAATTACAAATATTAGGCCAAAAATATTGATTTAATTATTAATACGGTCCGAAAATAAATGTACTAATAAGAGGTTAGGGCCACATGCCCCTGCTAAAATGAAGATAAATCTAGTGCACAGGAAAAAAAGTGGTGCTCTTTCTTAAAAAAAAAATCCACCTCTACTATATAATTTCAGAAAGATTTTTCAAAATCTACTCTTCATGCTATTTTTCTACTTATTTAAAAGCTATAGAGCTTTTACTTAAGAGCTATAGAGATCTTAAATAAGAAGAAGAAGACTCTTTGTGCAAGGTCTCCATTTAGTAGACACTGTATCCACCGCCGACGTTCCAGCTCCCCGCGAGGGCCACTCGCCACCAGCCAACACAACAGTAGACATTGGCTTGATTTTCAAATTATTTCATTGGCAAAATTATCTATGTACTGATTGATCCACTTGTGATCCTGTAAAGACTGCAAGCTGTTATCAACGTTTATAATTGAAAAATATATAAATAAAAATTCTAAATCAGTAGTTTATATAGCAATGTGATTTTGGAATAGCCATCCATTACGCATTCGTGATCTTGAATAGAATATACTTTAAAAGCCATGCATGTGTCGCGGCCAAATAGCTTAATGAGTCGTTTTATTGACTGCTTAGTCATTTTACAAAACGACGTTCTTCTAACGGCCTGAATGATATTCGGCCACTTAATTATACAGCTAGTTAAATGACTTAGATCGTTTATGTTTAACTACTTGCATACTCCAATTTACCTCTCGTTAAAAAGTTATGCGTGATATAAAGAAACGCGATGCGCAACTAAACTAACTAAACTTCAAGTGATAGTTTATAAGCAAGAGCAGAATATAGCAAGAGTGAATAATGCCGTGTCCAAAGAGCGCTCACTCGTATGCTTAGCGTTGGTATTATCCGCTTCATGCGTCTCACTTTCCGACTATTGGTTAAAATGTATCAAAGCACCGAAAGAGTTGTTTAAAAAATAAAATGGTGTTATCCTACCAGTCTTTACAGGATCATAAGTGTACGTATGACTGGATGTGCTGATACGAGTAGCGACCCTTGTTTTGCTATATATTTTAGTCATGTGGATTTATCTATATTTTTCATTTGCGTGTTTAAAATCAGTTAGAAAATAGTTTTTCAGAAGCTCATCGTCTACAATATTATGTATGGAACGCATGCATTAATTACAAATATATTTATGAAAAAAAATTTTGAACACACAATTATTCTGCACACTTAATTTACTAAAGAATGAAATGGCAATACAGTATACATTGAAATCGTAGGTTTAGTTTTGTGTGTAATGGAACACATTTTACTAGGTTAGACAAGTGTAGTTATTCATTAATGACAATGATCAGGGTGGGAATGAGCTGAGTATACCTAAAGTTGAAGGAATTGGATAATCACAGAGTTGATACTACCGACGCCCCGTATACAGAGCGCTTGCTTTTTGGCGATGGTATTATATACTTTTGTGATTTACCACTGGAAATGTAGGTTTTACTCCGCTCGTACCGATCACTGAATGAGACAGGCGATGAGAGATTCACTATAGAATATAAAGAACATTGTAGACGGTGGAATAAAGGCGAGGCGTCGCGAACGATGCGTCAAAGGTGGCTTTTGCTGCGTACAGTGCCACAATAGCAGTTAAACAGTTTTGTAATGATCCCTATGCTAGAGGCAAATCGGTGGAGGATTTGAAATAAATTGAGGGACCTATCCGGCTATAAAGGGCATTAATTCTTTCTTATATAGCTCTTTTGACGCAACTCAAAAACAATATACTTATCCCAGGAGGGTACCGGTACTTTATGTACAGTAGAATCCCTTCTTGAGCATTCTTGCTCGGGCTACCCTAAGTTTTTCGGCAAGGGCAAATCCCGGCTTATTTTTCCTTGAAAGACCGGCAACGCTCTTGTGACACACCTGGTGTTGCAGTTGTCCTTGGGCGGCGGTGATCACTTACCATCAGGTGACCCGCTTGCTCGTTTGCAATATAGGATATTTTCTTCTTCTTTTACCTTATTCTACTTTATTAAATATAGGATATAGATATCATAAAAAAGTAGCCAAGTGCGAGTCAAACTCGGCCATAAAGGATTCCGTAGTAGCAAGGAAAAATACCATTATTATTTCTCGCCAGAAAAAGTAATTTGTTTTTCATAGTTTTTGTATGTATGACATGTATGTTTGCGGTTTATGGCAATGTCCAATATCTCAATAATTACTGACTATATCTCTTTTAAACTAATTTTAAAAGGTTTGGAAATGTCTATTTTTCAAACGATGAAATAACAGATTGCGAAATTTCCATCCAATGACTGTGTATGTGGAGTAGTCATACAAATGTACGCTACTTACTGTATACAAAGGATAGGACAATATGCATTATTGTAATGTTGTCAGGCATATGCTAAACTGAGCTGTCTGTTTGTACGTTATTCGTCCCACCTTCTGCATATTGCCACGAGCATAATATTGTCTATGGCACCCCTGCTTGTTGTCCAAGTAAAGGAACCACAGTAAATAAAATAATGGTGCTATGTTACGAATGATAAAATATAACCGAGGATCGAATAATTATCGCGCCATCTTCTGATTGCCACTAGCATAGAACTCCTCGTCAAAATGGTGCTCCCACCCAGCAGTTATATAACGTTATATAACAATGTGTAACACTTTACACTCTTAATAATGTATGGTGTTATAGAATGTTATCGTTGATACACATTGTTTTATAACGTTATATAACAATGTGTGGGACCACCTAAAGAATGTTAGTTCCAATTTGTGGCACCGTACGTGGCAACATAGGCGGGTGATGTAAGCGCAAAGTTACAATATCTGTCCAGTAGCACTGAAACGGAGGGGTGGCTCGGCCTGGCGGCGCTGAGCTCCTCGAGCGAGAGCCTCAACGCGCCCGCCGGTTTCTTCACGCTGCCCTTGAGCTATGCGCGCGCGCACAGACAACACAAACGGACGAGGTGGCCAATTGACGCTCGCTATGTGCACGTCGCATTTCATCCTGTCGGGGTACGTCGATTCCATCGGGCTTTGCGATTGCAGTTTTGGTGTATTGGTTCGACTGTTCAATTTACGCTGCCGAATACGGATTATAATTTTTTTTCCATTTTTACGTAAAAGTCCTCCCAAAAATACAGTTGGTAATATTTATTTTTTTCGTACTTTTAAAATGGACTTGCCCAGCCAACTTTAAAAGGTAACGTTTACGTAATAAACGCAGAATATTTAATAACACTTTGTGCGATCAATCAAAATAGTTGTTTATAATAACCATGAGAAACGCGCGCACGTACGCGTGGTTTGAAAATTATAAATGTTGGCGAATTTAATTTGTTGTCTGTCAGATTGATCAATGTGAAAAACATATTAGACATCTTCTTTAATTTTTGAAATACGTTGATGTAATAAGTCTCATGAAGTCACGAATCCACTATCTGTAAGTACCTTTTTCTCATTCAACAAGCAAATAATACTACTTATGATAATAATACTTTTTATGACTTGTCATCATCATCGTTACCTTAAAAAGTTTGGATAAATATACTTCACTTATTTTAATTACAGTCATATTATTTCAAGTCATTAACATTTTTGAAAATTGTGTGTAAAAATATTCAATAGTAATTATAAAGATAATCTCTCCCTTGTTGTGATGTTACTATGAAACGAAATTGATGACTTTCTTATACAATAGCCTGATCTCTATTGGTAAAACGTCATAGCGGAATCATTTTCGCTGACTGTACCTAATAAAGTACAATACATATACAGTCAATGAATATGCCTCTTCTATGAAATTAATAGTTATACGCCAATATTGCTTAACATTAGCGTATACGGTTTCGGCGGCGTAAGTTCAGCAGTTGTGTCCATATACTATTCATTTGAGATGGAGTCGGCTGGGGCCATTCAATCATCGTGGGCAACTCGTACAGTGGTCTTCCCATCTGCTCTGACGCAGACAAGGCCGCTGTATCCCGTCATCTCATCCTGTTCACGCATAGGTTCCGTGCACAGCTAGCGCACACGAATTTGAATGTTATCTTGTTGACCATAAAGTTTCAATTCAAATGGTATTAGTGATTCATTTTCATAAAGGGCTGTGTTGTCTGTACTGCCACACATTCGTGATAATCTTACGTGGTAGGACTATACATACATTACGTCACAAAGTTCACTCATACATTAATGTTTTCATTGGGTTGTTGAGAGCCTTCTAAGTGTTTGTTTCTACGCAAATGGTTAGCGGCTTTACTATAACGGATTGTGTAAATATTAGTTTAGATGCAAATTTGGTGTATACTAGGTGGAATTGCACTTTATATAAAGTTCAAAGTCACATCGGATTCTTTAGAGTAGAAAAAATATAAGACTCGAAAATACTAACAAAAATAAAAAGAAGTCACATTGATCAAAGAATTTCTTTGTTTATCTATAGAACGTTGTTATCTGGCCATCAGTAAATTCATACTGGTTGGCTGCACAATATGTCTCTAAAACATTTACGATTTAATAGCTTAGCTCATTATTCCAAGTTAAGCTCAATCATCATCATCATCATCAGGTCTTTTTAGTCTCCACTGCAGGAGCACGACCCTCTCTGTACCACCAGAGCCATATACTAGCCTGAGTAGTCAGAGGATAAGTTAAGCTCAAATATGATTATAATGTAAGTTACAGGTCGCACTAAACTTTATTGTGGATTGGATATTAGCTGCGGGCTGCGCAGTACGCGCCCCGCCTCCCCGCGCCTTTCTCATATTGTTTACTGCGCTAAGACACGCGCGATAATCTGAGGCGCAATAAAGTTTGGCGCGAGGTCTAGAATATTATTTATCCCATTACAGCCGGCCTATTTACTAACTCGGATGACAGGTGTCGATGCCTATCAATCTAGGATTTGCTGTTACAATGCGGTTTTTGTGTGAATTATAAAAAGTTCGAGCAAGCAAAACCCGCATTGTAATTAAAAATACTAGATTGATAGGCATCGACACCTGTCATCCGAGTTAGTAAATAGGGGCAGGACGGTTAATATGAGAAATCGTATGATAATCCAAGTGCAATTCCACCTAGTGCGGCCTTATTTTTTAAGACGATGTTGGCTGTACAAGTCGCTTCTAATAGTTATCCTGGATAAAGGTTATAATGGTTGTTGTAAATTCTACTACCTATACTTTCTTCATAATACGCCTATACCTACTTGCGATTTATTTAATTACATCGTATTTTTAGTTTACCCAAGTCATATTTCTATACCTTCGAAAATTCTTCATGATACTTCTTATTTTAAGAATTCAATTATTAAAACTTTAGTTTAGATTAGTGCATGAAATCAAATTAATTTGATCGTGTCAAACAAAAAGGAAAAACAACGAAATTTTTGTAAAAATCGATCCACGGCTTGTACCAGATATCTGTACGTAGAGTATAATTAAATTACAATAACTGTAAAAAAATACATTCTATACAAATAGCCCGGATGGCTCAGTATTGTACCTATGTAAATTAATTTTTTTTTGTTCTTTGACCGTTATTTAAATATCATAATAAGCAGTGTAGTGATCTAGTTTAGTCCGTGGCTTGATTTATAACGCATGTACAATGTGATAATGAAACACTGTCCGATTCCTAAGGGGCGACTCAGCTCGATAATGAACAACTTTACCTATGGGACTAATGCTACATTTGAAATTTTCATACAAACGCCTGTTCGGCTGAACACTTAAGGCGCTGCAGTATCAGACACTAGCGCCACCCATATATTTCTTTTAGTCCTAAATCATATCAAATTTAAAAAATCTAATAGCTGAATGTCCTAGTAAATTACTTTTAGTATTTTTTGCATAAGTTTTCACTATTTCTAATAATAAAGAGAACTATTACCGCCAAAAATGGACACTTTTGGCGATAACAAGTAATTCTCTTAAACTTTTATTATAATATATATGAAAAGTAATATCATGAACTACTAGTAATTTACTAAGGCATTTAGCTATCAGATTTTTTAAATTTGATATGGTTTAGGATTAAAAGAATTAATTGCTGGGTGGCGCTAGTGTCTGATACCACAGCGCCTTAAGGCCCCACACTAGGCACACTAGCAACGCCAATAATTTTATTTCTAATACTTTACAAATAGAAAGAAATTCAAGAATGTAAATCATATAAGCCTTAGTAAATAACCCGAAGTATTTTTGGAATCATGTTTAATATTATGAGAATCAGTCATTAAGAGAAATAGTGATTATTAGTGGTAATCTGATTCTCATAATATTAAACATGATTCCAAAAATGCTTATATGATTTACATTCTTGAATTTCATTCTATTTGTTAAGTATTAGGAATAAAACAATAAGCGTCGCTAGTGTGCATAGTGTGGGCCCTTAAATGGGAATGTCATTTTTTGTCGAATATCGAACATTTGTCCCGTACGAAAAGGAAGTCATATTGACGGGCTAAGTCGCCCCTTAAGGGGGAACAGTAGGCACAGTAGCGACGCCAATCATTTTATTCCTAATACTTTACAAATAGAAAGGAATTCAAGAATATAAATAATACAAGCCTTAGTAAATAACCTGAAGTATTTTTTGAATCATGTGTATTACTATCGGAATCAGTGAGAATTATGAGAATCTGATTACCGCCAAAAACGGCCGTTTTTGGCGGTTATCACTTTTTCTCTCAATCAAATCAATCAAATCAAATCAAATATTTATTTATTTTCTCTACAAACATAAGTTTAAATAAATTGCAAAATATAATCTTACATAAATTCAAATTTATATATACATTATTTCAAAGCTGTGAAAACCTATATAAGGTGGAGTAAGAACTGGTGCCTGTGCTACAATGACTGATTCTCATAATATCAAAACATGATTCCAAAAATACTTCAAGTTATTTACTAAGGCTTGTATTGTTTATATTCTTGAATTTCTTTCTATTTGTAAAGTATTAGGAATAAAATGATTGGCGTCGCTACTGTGCCTACTGTTCCCCCTTAAAGGATCGGTCAGGGTTTTATTAACATATTGTATGTTCTTTACATATTGTATAAACCATTTACATTGACGACTACAGCAGTCTCGACTGCCGTCTAGTTTCAACTTTGTAAGTCAGTCCTTTAGGGTCTGCTCGACTTAATGACATCACTGTCCGTCGAACAGTAGTTAGCTAATACCTCTTGCCTTGCGTTATTGCCTTAATAAGTTAGAATATTAGTAGTCGGCATCAGATATTAACATAACGCTCTCCGTTAAGTACTTCATAATCAGTTTACAACCTTTCTATTGCAACGGCGACAAAAATATAATATGACACATCGTAAACACATTCTTCAGATGTAAAATATAAGGAGATATCTGGAGATATATTTCAAATCCTTTGGTATTAAAGAGAAATTGTTCCCTGAACAGTGGACTCTTCCTTTCGGCGTGTCCCGAAGCACCTATAAGGCGGGGGTAAATTGTAGTATTTGTCCGAGTATTTGCGCTAAAAAGTAATCTAATATTAATTACAACAAATATCTGATAAAGATTGTCATCCAAACCGGACGCCTTCAGAATATTTACGCTAAAAATGGCTTGATATACATAAAGTTCACGGATTAAAGTATAGTTCTTGCAATTCCCGATTTTGAGCCGGGTTACTTGGGCCATAGACAATATAATACTATAGTATAGACTATCAACTTACCAACCTCAAAAAAAAAAAAATACTGGCCCAAGTTAAGGCCTGCTATAAACTTGTACTATGTATGTTTATAGCAGGCTTATGGACGCCTGCAACACCAGGGGTGAAACAGGCGCGTTGTCGAACCCTTTTCTTTGAAAAAATCTATTCACGCTCTTTTTGAAGAACCCCATGTTGTAGTGGGTATAGTATAAATTTAAAAGATAAAGGTTTCATATTGGTATCGGTCTCAGATGATTTTTTGTCTGTATAAATGATAACATCAAAATCACTATCAAAAATCAATGTACTCTTTATGGTTTTTTTGTTGATATGCTAACATCACTTCGTGGTAAGGGCGTCGAGGAGACATAAACATAGACAAGATGTATCGCGTCACTCCGTGAATTGCAAGAACTGTGACACACATTGGAAAAAGGAGTTCATTTTTAAATAAGATGATTTATAGTATCGCTGAAACTACATTTACGATATTGTTAGTATTCGCTCTTTAATCCAATTTGTCAAATAAATGTTCATACCGTGATTTAATTGTCAGCAAGAAAGTTGGACAGTCAGCTCGTTTTGTCTGTGAGTAGAAAATAGTGTAAACATTTACAATGTCTCCAGACAAGCTAGTTCCTATCATAGGCACATATTAAATTTCAGATTAAAACATAAGTACCTACATCATGCACACAAAATCTTATAAAGTTTAAATATGTAAATTAAATAATTATGTAGACTCAAATTGTGTAAAATATAAATTATATGTATGTCTTTCTTTATAAATACTGGCCATTTCCATGACGAGGCGGTGGTGGATCTTCACATTGCGTTTTAATGGAAATTGAAAATTAATTAACTAGATTTTTGACGGAATTGGTATCATTTATTGGGAAGTCCCCACAGAAATCGACGCAGAAAGGGCTTTAACCGGTGAGAAAAACCTTATGCCAATGGAATAATGGTGTCGCTAATCCTATTTTCGTCGGCTCGGTGCGGTTGACGCGACTCGACTATGGCCGGCACCACGACAGCCTAATTCCGTAGACGTAAAGGTTTTTCTCACCGGCTAAAGCCGATTCCACGTCAATAAGTGGAGGGGGGATGGTTTCGAATTTATACATTGTTTTCATTCGTCCTGTATGTATGTGTTATCAAAGTGTGTACAGCTGGGTTTTGTTTATATGATTGACATGTGCTATGGTATCCGTCTTTTACGTCGATATCGCTACGCTTCTTAGATATTATATGTGATTTTGGTATTTTACTGGTTTTTCTGTAAAACGTTTGAGCTTTGTTTTATTTTGTAGATTTTTTTTAAATGCGATCAAGAAGTTCACAGTTGCTACTTGATTTTACATACTACTTGTTTTGATAAGAGTTGCTTTAGGTGGTAACTTCGCTATATGTATATTTAAGCTGGCGTGGCGTCGAGACCGCGCGAGAATTTTTGTCATATTCAACTTGTGAGGACTTTGTAACAGTAGTTATAGTTTAATTTTGAATGTTTTCAAAAATGCACTTGCGCTTCGTCTGCGCTGTGCTTATGGGTAGTAACCATTTTATTTTTTAATGTATAGTATCAACTGTGGACTTCTATGCATCTAGATGTAATGTTGCATTAGATGTCACAGATAACAGATTTCACTTCACATCTCACTAGGCATTTCTATAGAACGGTTGTGATAAAAGTGCTCGTTTTTTTTCGTTTTTAGTAGTTAACTGTACTAGGTATCATTTGCTTAATCTATAATGTAGATCTAAGAATTTTACAGCCGACAGCTCGAAATTTTTCTAAAATTAAAGTTTATTCAATATCCTAAAAAATCATTCTAATCTTATATTTAGAAAACGTACTCCCGTCAATTCATTATAATTTAAAAGTATTTCAGTTTAATTTTTTACAAGTTAAATAACTATAAACATAATCTACCATTATCTGTCACTGGCACTAGCAACTATATCAGATCTATGAAAAATTACGCACGTAACCGAGACACATAAAGGTCATCGCCCATATTTAACTAGACAAATGGCACCTAGTATAGCGCGTAGTCCATACATCAAGCGTTAACTTGACGATACATCTTGTGACTAAAAAACATTGCATCTGCATCAGCTAGGGTGCGCACTCATTGGCCACTTGCATTAGTTTTGACGTATACAGCTCGTCGCCTGATTCGCTGAGCGAGCGCAGCGGGGGCGAGGCGCGCGGGGCGCAGGCGTCGCCGGGCTCTCTACACAAGCTGGCCGTGCCGCTGGCCCGCTGCGAAGTCCCAGAGGTCCGGGATGCAGCCGTCAGTGCATGTGGGAACATCAATCCGGATGCGCTTAAGTAAGTTTCATTCAAAAACTTCTATGTTATAATTGTCTGTGGCTTTATTCCCAGGCAAGTACAGTCTCGGGACATTCAAAAGTAGAATAAATGGGTATCTTTTGGATAGGCATGTAACTTTCTCGTCTTCATCGTCACTTACCATCAGATGAGACGGGAGACAAATGGCTAATACAATTATTAAAAAAATAAAGTATAAATTGAAGTAGACGAGCCGTACATACCGGGTTCTGAAGAGTTCAAAGTAAGCTAATTAACACCGTTGCGCTTAGCTCACATCCGAACTCTGCATCGTGAAGACGCCGTCCACGTCACGTGACACAATTACTTTCAACTGTCTGTTTCTTGGCGTGCCTATTGATATAGAAGTCTTTGGTTTCATTTATATAGTAAGCGTCTTCTCTGATAGAACTATTTCATTTTTGATATACGATATCTACCCTTATATTTCTTAAAATAGACAGAAATACTATAGGTGTGTACCCTCTCGCACATATGCAATTGTATATAATATACACGTACATCCATAGTTTTTATACAATTGCATATGTGCGAGCGGGACATCAACCTGTAGTATTTTCGTCTATTTTTTATGCCAATAGTTACTATGGGTACTTAGTCCTTCTACTAACATATTATAAGTTCCTTGGGAAGTTTATACACATTCGCTTTTTACCGCGGCTTTAAGTAATTTATAGCTACTATCTTTCGGTAGCATCTATTGACTCTATACATTTCAAAATTGGTCATGCCGTTTAGGCTACAGTAGGCAACAATGGAACAAACATAATTAAATACCTACACGTGAAAAACATTACCATTCTTTGGGGTCAGTCGGGTAAAAATAACAATAACTCATTGTAATTTTCCCGACAAATTTACTATTAGACTAACCGCGATTAATAAATATACCACTAGTTGCTGATAATATGACCGCTGTGCTCTAAACTGTGCTAATAATCTGCCAATTACGACCTCGTAGGCGCTGGTTATCGAGTAAGAGGAAAATTCTGCAGGAAGTGTCAAAACGTTCAGTTCGTTTTAAATGCGGTTGACCTACATTGTTTATTTATATTTTTAATAACCATTTCTAAAGTTTTATGTTCTGAATAAATATTTACAAGTCCTTTGCCATATTGCGCGCATACACATTTTTAGTCTCATATTTCGAATAAATAAATATTATTTTAAGATTTCGCAGTCACAACGCGACTAATTTTGAAATCAATCTAATATTTTCACACCTCGGAGTAAAATTACTTTCAAATTGCATGAAAATTCGCTTATTCCGCGCTTGCATTTGCAAAAAGTGGGGGAAGCTGGTCCTTCCGTTTGTTTTTAAACTGTGAAATTTAACGTAATCAACATTACTATACGCGAGTGACATCATTAGCACGGAGTTGTGAAAATTCACTTCACAGAGGATCAGCAAATACGTAACTGACAATCAGATGATTTTACGACCGCAATCAGACTGTCGAGATTTTCTCAGAATAATTAAAATAGTGATTATTTAAAAAGGGCTGACAACGCGCAAGAAAAAGAAACTACAATAATTAAAATTAATTACTTGAGTTGAAATAAATCGTCAAGGAATGATATTTAAAGCAAAATAAACTATAAAACAATGGTTTGCATGAAGAAGTGGTTGAGTAATGTGATGGGTGCGTGCAGGGATCTCATGGAGGAGCTCGTGCCTCTCCTGCGGGAGGCCGTGGACAGGAAGCAAGAGAACATGAGGAGACGGCGACGGCGGGACGCGTTGAGACTTCACCTCAACAAGATGCTGCTGCTCATCGCGCAGAAGAAGACCTTCTCTAACAGGTAACAATCATCATCATTGGGCCTTTTTTGTCTCCACTCATCATCATTTCGGGTAGGTGACACACGGTCAGTCGACCATGCACACCCTGGTGTCAGCGTTTTTCGGAATCGTCTCTCGGCCTTTGACGTGACTTATCTCCACTGCAAGAGCACGACCCTCTCTGACTACCAGAGCCATATATATGCCAGAGTAGAGATTTGGCCTAATCTCTCCACGCTGGCCAGACGGGTTGGAGAGGTCTCTTTGATATTTAAAAGCTTTGTTTAGCTTATGTTCCCCAAGTTGCCTTTTACGACATCCATGGGAATACTTGGAGTTGTCCTATTCTACTCTAACTAACGGAAACCACAGGTAACAATACCCAACCCTACATAAAGCTACTCATTACATGTTAGTTGTCTCTTTATTAGTATGTGAAAACCGTGATTTGAAGAGCATACAACATCACAATAACATCTGGACGCTCGCCTAATGGTTAGGGTTAGGGTGTAGTTATTCTATGTAAACACAAACACCATAAAATGTTTTTAGGAAACTTGCCATACGTACTCTATGTGATTTATAAAAAGCTAACCTAGTGTGATATGTATAACGGGCGACTTTTTGAACAGCATCTAAAGTTTTGCAGTAGTTTCAGTACCAGCACCAGATACCGAACTACTTTCCATTAAAATATTTAGGAAAAAAACAATAAAAAATCGCCTTCCCATACATATTGACCGATCAGTTTGACGAGCTCCGTGGCGCAGCGGTCAACACACCTGCCTGCGACACGGATGGTCCCGGGTTCGATCCCCGGTCAGGTCAAGATGGAAAATGATCTTTTTCAGATTGACCTGGGTCTTGGATGTTTATCTATATATGTATTTGTTATAAAATATTAAAAAATATAGTATCGTTGAGTTAGTATCCCATAACATAAGTCTTGCTTAAGAACTTACTTTGGGGCTAGCTCAATCTGTGTGATTTGTCCGTATATATTTATTTATTTATTTATCAGTGATCGAACTTAGTATGGAAAGTCTATTTTTTATAAAAGAATCGCCTCATTTTTACAGCCTGTTCAATAGAACTTATACTGATACTGCTTAAAAATCATCTAGTATATACGCGCTAGTGGGCAGGAAAGAGTTATTATTAGTGAAATAAATAAAAAAACGTGTAGTATATTATGTATGGTGGGTGGAAAGACAAGTCTTAACTAAAATAAATAGTATGATAGCCCATATTTGTTACCTAATAGGTTTTCCGACATTTCATTGTTTTTCACCATTCATATAGACGCGTATCTGTATATTTTTTAATATTTCCAGCGCGTTCGCTCTCGAAGGCGGCAGTTTGCACCCGACGCTGACGGAATACTTGGACGGAGTCAGGCAATGCCTTGAAGTGGAGGCCGAGAAAGACGCGCCTGCTGCAAGGGAACAGAGGCTTACGTTTGCAGACTTCGTCACCGAGCTTATCAAGAGCTTCCCACGTGAGTACCACATGTGTAACGGTATCAAATATTAGTCAGGATTTAGGAAAATGATGTGAAAGCCACATGCCACGAAAATAGTTTTACTTCTAATCTAAAAGCCTTTTCCTGGTCCGCAGTGGAAATGTACGGGTCTCTGATGAAGAAAGAACTTTGCCGCAGCCTGTTCTCACTGTTCTCGGGCTGGTGCGGGCCGCTGGCCAAACACCTGGGTACCTTGGTGCCCCAGCCCGCAGCCCCGGAGATCGACGACCGGTTGAACCTGTCTGCTCTGAGGGTAAGCCCCGATTCCTGTGTCTTATCCTAACGTGTTCCTGTGAAGAGCTCTGCCGCAGCCTGTTCTTGGGCTGGTGCGGACCTCTGGCCAAACACCTGGGCACTTTGGTGCCCCAGCCCGCGGCTCCAGAGATCGACGACCGGTTGAACCTGTCTGCTTTGAGGGTGAGCTTCTGTTTATCTCTCTCTTTAATGAAAAAAGAGTTCTGTCGCAGCCTGTTCTCGGGCTGGTGCGGGCCATTGGCCAAACACCTGGGGATCGACGACCGGTTGAACCTGTCTGCTTTGAGGGTGAGCTTCTGTTCCTCTCTCTAGTGAAGAAAGAGCTCTGTCGCAGCCTGTTCTCGGGCTGGTGCGGGCCATTGGCCAAACATCTGGGCACCTTGGTGTCCCAGCCCGCGGCTCCAAAGATCGACGACCGGTTGAACCTGTCTGCTCAGAAAGTAAGCCCCTGTTCCACTTTATTCTAGCGTGTTCCGATAAAGAGCTCTGGCGCAGCCTAATCTCGCTGTTCTCGGGTTGGTGCGGGCCACTGGCCAAACACCTGGGTAGGTACCTTGGTGCCCCAGCCTGCTGCCCCGGAGATCGACGACCGGTTGAACCTGTCTGCCCTGAGGGTAAGCTCCTCTTCCTCTCTATTTTATTCTAGCGTGTTCTAGTAAAGAGCTCTGCCGCAGCCTGTTCTCGCTGTTCTCGGGTTAGTGCGGGCCGCTAGCCAAACACCTGAGCAGCTCGGTGCCCCAGCCCGCTGCTCCAGAAACCGACTTTGAGGGTACAGCTGTGAGGTACCGTAGCATGGCGCCCGTGGCGCCGTTTATGTCGCGCGATTATCTTCATTTCGCTCTGTAATATTATGGGAAACAGAAGGTAATAGTCGGTAAACGTTGTCTCGCGTGCCATTCTACAGCCTCCGTAGCATGGAACGCGCGACGACTTTTACCAACTCTGACTTATTCAAACTTGTTCATGTTGCACTCGCAGCTATACTGTTTGCAAGCCCTTGGAGTAAATTTTCAAACTGTCTCAATAGAATACTATGATAGCAGTATGTGATTTCCGCCTACTAGGTGGCTGGGCGCAGGTTGACAGGTGATATTACTTTCGTCTCGAAAGGCGCGAGCGATATTTTGTGCTCTGTGATTTCAATTATAATATTTTCTATAGGAAATTAAAGTTTATTTGTATCTTCTGTTGTCCAGGCGATGAGCGCGCTGGCTTGCTGCGGGCCGTGCTTCGCGCCGAGCGCCCTCGCTGAAGACGGCTCGCTCTATCCCTGGCTGAGCGAGATGCTCTCCTCCACCAACGATAAGGTAATCCCAACTAATATTATATATGCGAAAGTGAGTTTTTTGTTTGTTTGTTTGTTTCTTACGCTTTCACGCCGTATCTACTGAACCGATCATCATTAAATTTTGCATACACAGGTTCGGGTACCGAGAAGGACATAGGCTATATATTACGCGGGCGAAGCCGCGGGTAACAACTAGTACTGTTATAAGTGTAAATAAGTGAAAGTGTTTTTTTTTTTGTTAGCCTTGTCCCACTGCTGGGCAAAGACCTCCCCTTCTTTTTACCACTTATCCTTATCCAATGCACCTTGCTGCCAACCTCTCAGGAATCGATGTCATACTGCCATCTATTCCGCGTTCTAGGCCGTATTCCATCAGGGACCCACATTGTCACCTTGATATAAATAAATATACATTGCGAATTATTGTTCGCTTTAGACACCGTTTTAAGTGTCTGATTTTGGAAACCAATGCTGGAAACTCAAAAAACAATTGACATTCCGAAACAAACTAACCGTGCGGCACAATATTTTTATTTGGAAATGTCATTATTTTTTAGTTTCCTCATTGACACCATAGGAAAAGTTGTTTATATAGACAGGCTGAATTAGGCTAGGCCTTTACAGGTCCAAAGCGATCAAAATTTCGCCAAGTTAATATAGAGTGAGAGTTAATACGGAGAAGTCATATGTGATGCTAACTTTTTACCTTACATTTGTTCTAAATAAGTAGGTACTAACGTAACATTTAAAAGTCTTTAAATTTCGAACGAGCACATTCCTTAGGAAAATTTGTGCATGTTGACGGGCTAAGTCGAGGGTATGTCGAGAGTCAATTTCCACGCTGTATACTCAACAGGTTGTTTGCTTTAGATATACGAGTTGGCGCGAGAGACCATAGTGCTACTCCTCGATTGCAACCCTGACATCGGGCCGCTGCTAGACTGGACAGTGGACAAGTGCTTCACGGGTCCTCCGCGCGTAGCTGACGGGTGCTTCATGGCGCTCGCTACCATCTTCAGTGCGCGGTAAGTACCCTTATGACTTTACCATAGTAGTGCTACTCCTCGGCATATATATGCACGGAAAACAACATCAAACACCGTATTTAACTTCTAATGTAAGACCTTGAGCTCGTTTCAAAGTCGAGGTTTGAACTTAATTTAACTTTCAATTGAGCAAGTTCATTTGAAATCTTACCTTGTGTTTGTTATAATAAAGTTTTTACCACACGACGGGAAGATGGCAATTTCTTTATCATCAGTGCAAGTTATTAAGGTTACGCTAGTCAGGTGTTTCGCCATACAAATTCTGTAGGGTGATTACTCCGTTGTTCGGTATCGTCTGTTTAAAGTTTTTAATTCTATCGATTTGTATTGTCGTTATCTATGCTTGTATGGATAAGTACTTTAAAAGTTATGAGTCTCAGAACATTCCGTTTCAACACGTAATTCTAACGCAACTTTGGGCACAATTAAATGCCGGAAAGACTATAAAATCTCTAAAACAAAATTCATACAAGCATAGTTTGGTTATTAAAAAAATTAAAATACTTTACTTTTATTTAAAACATTCAGCTTTTTTATCACAAGAACACGTCTCCCAAATGCATACTCGCGAATTTTTAGACGAAAAAGATTTAGATTTTCAACAATATTTGTGTTTGCACACACTAGACTGTAGTTCCGATGTGCTTATACATCAGTGTAAATAGTTCCGCACTGTTCAAAACCGAGTCTATCCCTTTCTCAGCGAAATAGCACGCAAATTACCGCCACGTGTGCTGACGAGTTCGAGCTCCCGACTAGCGCATCCTTAATTCTCATTATCAGAACACGTTTTATCCGTGACTGTATAGCACGGATTTACAAAAAAGTCCTGAAAATTCTCATCCCCTAGATGTAAAGGCCGGTCTCATTTCTACGGCCACGTGCCGGCCGACGACGTCCGGTGAAAAGCTTTTAGTCGGTGTTAAAATACGTTTAATTATTGTATTAGTAAACACCATAAATAGTTTGGAAAACAAAATTTTAGATCGTCCTTTCGTATAGCAGGTAACCTACTGCAAGAATCCTATACGTCCAATTTTAAATCTTTTCAGTCATTATTCACCCAATTTCAAGTCTCTTGACTCTGAAATCTGAGTAATTTTAGATGATCTCTCCGTTTATTCCAAATTATTAACTTCAAATGAATTACAGACATCCTGAAATTCATGTTTGATGTCAATGCCATCTAGCGTGCCATGAAACAACTGACGTGCACTCCGAACCTAAAAAAAAATTAACTCAACAAAGCGATTTTCGCGAGCTGCTTTTCTAAAGCAAGAACCAATGTCATATGAAAATCCGCAGTCAACCCCTGTCCGCCCTAAGGTTTGCTTTGCGTGCGTCGTGTTTCGTTCGTATTCCAAAATCATAGATGGCGTTGTAACATCCCATCCCGGCTACGATTGGAGTAGCGCGTTGGCTAATCCAGCTTCACGATGTATCAGTAAATAACGTATTTGTACTTTTATTATTTGCCCGCGCATTCTTCCGCGTGATGATCTCCTGTTTCCTTTAAAGTTATCAAATTTATCAAATTTCGTTCCGAGGTTGAAGCTCGACAGACATACATCAGATGTCATGTGGTCGCAACCTCTAAATTGTACGATTCTCCGCACGCGATAGATGGCACTACTGGTAGCGTCTCAACTTTGTATCTACCATATTATGAAACAATGAAAGAATTACGCACGAAATATATTTATAGGCATATAAGATGTATAAATGATATGTGAGTTTTAAAAAGTTTATCCTAACGTGGATTAATGTCTTCTAGTAACGAGCGGAAAACATCTCTACAGCACCGTCGTCTACTATTACTTACAGTATATTACAGTATTTTTGCATAAGGTTGGCAGTCAGCAAAAGTATTATGTTGTCTTTGCTTATATGATCCGCGACTTCATCCGCTTTTAACAACTTTGACCAATGTAGCTCGATTACATTTATTCGAAAATTTTACGTCAGACACGTGTCGCTCAGGGATTTATTTTGCTTCAGTTACCACGCAAAACGAAGGAAAGGAATAGTGAAAAAACTATTTATAATGAATCCTCTATCGGGAAATCGGGAATTCAGAATGAGGAAAGACTGACTTCATACTTAAATAATACATCGGATATCATTTTATTAGACAGATCAATAGTTCCAAAGTTTTGTATGATTCACGACACGTCTCGCTGTCGCTCCACTTCAAAGTAAAACTTTAGTAGATATTGGTACCTATATTATATATCATCTTAATATAAAGGTTAAGGGTTTTTTGTAAATTGGCCTCTGAGACGTGTCGGAGGGCCTTATAACTGCAATATAAAGTCATTAGTTGTTACCCGCGGCTTTGCCTGCTTACCCGCGTGATATATAGCCTGTGTCCTTCTCAGTGCACTATGTGAGCCTATGTGTATGCAAAATTTCATGATGATGGGTTCAGTGGATAGGGCGTGAAAGCGTAACAAACAAATAAATAAACAAACTCACTTTCGATTCTATAATATTCGTTAGGATTATACTTGCAACAGTCTGTCTGAGGCGTACGACACACTGAAAAGACGAATTACAGATACGGTGCAGGCGTAGAACACTATGATAGGATTTTAAGCCTTTTTGTCATAACCAAAACGATCAATATCGCAAGAAAAAATTGACGCCTGCTCTGTCGCATCTTGTGGTAGCTTTTTTCTCGCGATGATGGTCTTTTAGTGTTCCGTAGTAAACGAGAAACCCTTATAGTGTCGCCATGTCTGTCTGTCTGTCCGTCTGTCTGTCTGTCCGTCCGCGGTTTAACTCAGAGACTATAAGTACTAGAAAGCTGTAATTTGGTATGGGTATTTATATTAATCATGGCAAAAAAGTGGCAGAAAAAATATTGAAAAAAAAATTTTTTTAGCGTTGCTCCTATTAAAGTAGAGAGGGAGTAATTTTTTTTTTCTATACAAACCCATCGTGTTGGCTATTGTTAAATAGGTCTTTAATAAATATTGTAAGGTTGAGAAAACCATTTTTCGATTTAGGGATCCGTTTCCTAGATATTTGGTTTTAAAGAGCAAATTTTTGTTAGAGATGTGTCCTCCCCCCCCTCTATCTGCTAAATGGTTATATATGGATACTACGTAAAAAAATCAGCAGTAATATATATACTGAAGTTGAAAGGACAACTATCAGAGCTGAGTACTTAGTACAAACTAAAAAGTTATAGGCAACCAACTTATAAAATGTACTCGAAAATGTAAAATTTCATACAATTTTCATTGTTACATGTTTTTGGTCGGTAAACTGTGAAGTACGAGTGTGAACAGTGTGAACTCAAAGTTGTCATTCGCAACTACGGAACCCTAAACTGCGATTGGCCCGACACACACTTGGCCATTTTTTTTTATAACAATAAGGAATAAAATCCTTTCACAGTGTACCATGTTGCCCGCCTTATCTGTAAGTTTTACACCTGAGAGAGCCCAGTCAGTAGATTATTTGTAACGCGCTGAACTAATTAATCCCTTCCAGTTTCGCACCTCTAATATTAGCATGTCGATCATTAATTAAAGCAGTGTTAGTTTCAAGAAAGTCGACAAGTCGATAGTCAAATAAGTTTACAAAAAATACGACGGTCCCGCAAAAATAAAAATAAAAAATGTCTATGTCACACATAAGAATTCTTACAATATTAGTCCAGTCAACGAGGAGATTCGTTGTATGGAGACTTCCGAATAATTCTCCCGCCAATGAAACTTGGCACATGATGAAACTGGGTAATACAGACTATAGATATACAATAATCCAACAAATTTTATTACGAGAAGTTAGGTATTTTTATGTATTTTTACCTAAACATGAAAATCGTTTATAGCTCTCTGTGAAAAATTCCTCAGTCTAAAATTCTTTTTGTATACGTACTTAAGTACAACTTAGAATATGTATGTATAATAATCCAATATTTTTTCGATTTCGGTTATACCCTAAATTCAATCTTTAATATTTTGCGCTATAACTTCTGCTGAAAAATTGCTCTGCTGATTTTAATTTTTTAATGTGCTCTTATATGGTCAAATACAAAGGTTTTCTCAGTAATCCAAAAGTTTTTCATTTGAAAACACATATTTTTTTATTTAAGCTCTTTGACGCGATGAAAATTCCTCCGTCCATTTTTATAAAATTATTGGTCATTTGATTGTATTTTAAAACTGATTTACCAATAATCCAACAAATTTTCAAACGTTCAGTTACCTTTGAGAATGTACTAACCGCAGACGAGATGTAGTTTGCGAGCTAAGTTCAGCGATCCGTTCTTATTACTACTGTTCTAAGGTTGAAATTGTAACAAAAGGTAGGCGCATGTCCGTAGCGACTTTTTCATTACCTTATGCTTTATACATTACAAGAAGGTAGGTACAAACGAATATTTTAAATATTTTTTTATATGTCGTTCGTTTTGTTTGTTTGTGATATCTTTATTGTATATCAAATATATTTTCAGTCATTGGGCATCAAAATTGGTTCATTAGTATATGAGATATTCAAATAAATGTTCGCTAGGTCCAAGTTAGCGACGAACTGCTAAACATTTGGTTGATGCAATAATGTGGAAATCTTACGGTATAATAACCGTAGGTATACCTATGGTCAGGTGGGGCAAGTACTTCTACCTTTCATATTTCGAAAACGAGGCTCATAGGTACCTATACGCATTTTCTTCTATTAAACAAACGCCGGGTTCAGGTTTAATACAATTTTCTACTTGTTTAGGGGAATACTTATTACAGTGCAGAACAAGACGTTATTTTATTTGTTGTGTAATTAGATCGTAAGTCAAGTTGGCAGGTGTTCATTCAAGCGCTAAAGAAATTCAAATATCATAAATGACTTGACTAAACTACTTTACAAATGTTATACTTCACACATGTATGTTTCATTTATGTTTGTTCTGAAATTGAAAGAGGCAAGTGCAACTTTTGCTTGGGGCAAATGCATTACTATGACGAGCTTGCCCCTAATCAGAGATTTTAAACTTTTGTATTTGAATTTTAACGGTTGAATTTATATTTGTACTGGTCTATGTATACCTAACGTATTTAATAAAGAGTTCTGACTTTTCCTAATTTAATTAAACTTTGATTTATTATTTAATATGAAACATGACAAGTATTTTAATAGAATTTATTAAAGGATAAGAAAAATAAAAACACAAACAATATATTCGCTAAACGGTAAATCGGTGGAGCTCTCTCCATTTTTCTCTGTCCTCCACCAACCTTTTGACATCTTAGTACGACACCATTTAACTTTTTCTTTGATTTGTTTGAAATAACTGTGTGGGTCTTCCCCTACCCCTTCCACCTTTTATTTTGCCTTCCATGATTGTTTTTATAAATTCGTCGTATCGTATCAAGTGTCCTATCATATGTCCTCTTCTATTTTCAATTGTTGACAAAATGGATCTATTGAGAAAATGAAATAGAAAATGATCTATTGACAAAAAGGATTTATTGAGATCAATTATTTCTGAAATTTAGTTTACTGCTTAACAAATTAAGGTTACTTTAAATATCAGCTCCAGGATGAGTTTTGCATGAAGTAAGTTGATATCGGTTATTACTTTTAATTAATATAATATCTATTTGGTATCTTCCTATATCTCCTGGCATTATCCAGGTATACAGCTTCTTTTCGGTAATTTAAAATATGTATTTGCTATACACATTCCGTTTTCCTAACAGAATTGCACCACTCTGTTTCATTTTTTACACCTAGTTTAAATAGCTATGGCAGCTTCCGATACATCATTTTAGTTATTAATCAAAGTTAGTGTCTATGAATAATATATAATATAATATTATATTTTATTTATCTCCACACATACACTAATCTAATAAAACACAAAATAAAAAAATCACATTAGCTAGTGGGAGCAGAATGGACGAACATTGGAGTTTACCTCTAGTTCCTACACTAGGCTGTGCCTGTCTTGTAGGCAACTAGTTAATTTATGATATATCTGAACAGTGTCAACATTTTTGGGATAAATAGCTAAAAGAATTAAGCTTTAAAGTTAATACAAACAGACAAATTAAAATTCTTGTAGAAAAGAAAAGAAAGTTGGTTATGGAATGGAGCAGTTGATGAGTGTTTGTGATATAGTGTATTGTGCATGTTTAAGTGTGTATATGTGTGTGCGCGCTTGTATTGAGCAGCATACTGTGCTTGTAATGTGAGTGTATGTGTAACATTTCATGTTTCTGGTGTTATCCTGTAATAATTATTGGATCCCTTTAAGTATTAAATTCAATGTCAGTATAGTCTAAAGTGTTGAGCCAGTTTGTAATCTTTTTCTTTAATTCTCTAGTTGTGCAATTTTTAATAGGACACTTTAAATTTACTTTATAATATACATATGGGTGAAGATATGGACTGAACTTACTAGCGAATTTAGTATTAAAAGATGGAAGCGGTAACCTGGACAGTCAAGTCTTAAGCATGTTTTCATACTTTTTTGATCTGATAACTTCTTTATGTGTTTTAATCATTACTCTTAGAATAAACAATCCACGCACACTTAGAACGCCAAACTCTTCATAATTTGACTTAGTAGGATATCTGACTGGTTTTGAGGGTTCCGTAGTAAACTAGGAACCCTTATAGTTTTGCCATGTCTGTCTGTCCGTCGGCGGATTAAATCAGAGACTAAGTACTAGAAAGCTGTGATTTGGTATGGGTATGTATATTAATTATGCCAAAAAAGTGGTACAAAAAAATTCTGAAAACAAATTGTTTTTAGGGTAGTTCCCTTACAAGTAAAGTGGGCGAGTATTTTTTTTTCTCTATTTAACCATTGTGTGTGGTATCGTTAAAAAGGTCTTTGAAAAATATTATGAGGTTGAGAACACCATTTTTCTGTGATTTGGTATGGGTATGTATATTAATTATGCCAAAAAACTGGTAGAAAAAATTTTTGAAAAAAAATTGTTTTTAGGGTAGTTCCCTTACAAGTAAAGTGGGCGAGTATTTTTTTTTTCTCTATTTACCCATCGTGTGTGGTATCGTTAAAAAGGTCTTTGAAAAATATTATGAGGTTGAGAACACCATTTTTCGATATAGGGATCCGTTTCCGAAATATTTGGTTTTAAAGTGAAAATTTTTGTTAGAGGTAAGTGTCCCCCCCCCCCCCCTTTATCTGCTAAACGGTTATATATGGATACGTGAAAAAAATTACAGCAGTAGTATATATACTGAAGTTGAAAGGAAAACTATCAGAGCTGAGTATTGAGTAAAAACTAAACAAAACTTTGGTTGCGTTATGAAACGGTCAACAACGGTCGTACAAAGATGATTATTGTTATTATAAGGTAAATGGCTGAAGACTACGAAACATTCAAGTAACACTAAACATCAGCTTATTCTTAAAACACTGAACATAACTTAGGGACTCCGGTGATGTTGAAAACTATATAATAAAAAAAAAATACGAATTATTATAAATATTTACAAAATATAGACCATCACCTGACAATTAGTAAAAAAAATAATTTAAATTCGGCAAAAATCCAAATAGATTGAAAGTTTCTACTGGATTGCAATCACAATTCACAAAAAACGGCACGTAGCTGACTTCATACGTAAGTGACTTGTATTTTACATATTAATAAAGTCACAAAAACTTGCGACTTCGGTCATGCCGCGAATAAATAGGTGATATTTAATAATTTATGTCTCAGCTATTATCTGACTGATTTCTAAAATTGTTTTAGTAGTTTATTAGTCATGGTCTATTCTATTTGTAAACAATTTAATGTAATTTTATAGTTTTTAACATAGCAGAATAGGCATGTATCCACTTAGAACAAATGGGTTGGATTAAGGTATGTAAAAAATATTATGATATGTAGATAAGGAAAAATCAATCTATTCAACAATATAATTTACGATTGTTGATATTTTTACAAAACAAATTATGAAAATACAGGCATCAGGTCATGTGACCGGGAACACCAATCACAAAGCGTTACGTCACTTTGTGCAAAACATAATTGTTGTTGTTGACATTTTCATAGAACTGAGTGTTACAAGCTATTATTTTATGGTTTTATCTTTTGTCGTCACATTTATTCAGTTATTTAAAGTATTAAACTGTAAAAGAACACCATGGAATTTAGATTTTATGAAAGGAAATAGCAATAACTTGCCTAAAATTGGCAAAATTTTAGCATCGAACAGCGACTTTTGTTCATCGGAATTCCGCAATGTTAAAATTTTGATGTAAGTATACATGTGATAAAACTATAATAAGCTAAAATCCTAATTTCTCAGTCGTGATACATAATATGTTATTTTAATTGATTATGTTTCGACCACAGTTTTGATACATGTACTTATTTTGAGGATATTTTGAGGTTAGAAATATAGTAAAATAGAAATGATATTTTTAAAAACTTTTATGCTTATCTAGTAACAAACAATAACTAAAGAATGTATGTACCAGTTGTAAAAGTCAATCCTAGGAACGGATAAAAATCTCAGAAATCATGTTATAGACAATAATACTAGCCAATCTTAAATTGACAAACGTGGCTTTTTGTTACCCTTACTCTTGTTGAAAGATTAATGTACTTAAATGAATAAACTCAATTTCAGGGCCATCACGAGATTTTTATAGAGATGATGTTGTCAGCTATGTGTAAGTTAAGCGAGAGGGTAAACTATGTACTGAGAAGTGTAAAATATGCCCGAGCAAAATTCATCTGTGTTGTTATAATTATCTTTAAAACGCTGAATTACATTTTGTTAAATATACTGACATCAAAATGATCTTCACAATAATACATTCTAAATTTGTTGAAAAACAATGTGCATCATTCCTCCTTGCAAGTGTTTTTTCCATATTTTCCGAATTTTTTTTTGCTTGGGACAAATATAAATAATTTGTTTTGTGTTTTAATGCTTGTGCTCTCCCACTGGGGCACCATAGTACATGTAACACGAAGGATTCATGTTTAATCACATAACATTTTTAATTTACAATCGCCATACCCAAACAGCTCTGTTTCGCACAGGGTGACGTCACACAATACGCCATGACAGTTTTGAGCGTTTTCGGGAGAAATTTAATGTAATTTTTTTTTAATGCGAAATACAAGTTGAAAATCAATATATTTTTAAAATATAATATTTTTCTCATGTGTAACGTATAATAAGGTATATTGTCTAACAATCAATCAAATTTAGGCAACTAGCCTATTCACAAGTCTAGACTATATCGCCTATAACTACGAAATGCAAGCAAAGATTTGTTGAGTTTCTTTACTAATTAGCGAATATATAGTGTATTTTAATGTTTCGTTATTTTCAGCCATTTACCTTGTATTTATTTTTTAGTTACAATAAATTAACTGTGTATGAGCGTTGCTCCATAACACAACTGAGTTTTTGTTCATTACTATTTGCAGCCATTTACCATATAGTTTTTTTTTTTTCGGTCAAGATAACACATTTTTCAGGTGCTATATTTAATTACCATATGCAACCACCCCGTGCAAGCAAACCGACATATTTAGCATCGTTGCCCCTCCATCCTGTGAAACCTGTGGTGGTCAGGTGGGGCAAGTGCGTAAACGGGGCAAGTACCTATACCTTTCATATTTCGAAAACGAGGCGTAGGTGTATACGCATTGTTTTCAATTAAACAAACGCTGAGTTCAGGTTTAAATGCAATTTTCTAATTGTTTATAACAATACTTATTACAGTGTTCATATACCTAGTTGAGTTTGTTTTTTAAACAAACAGTATGAAAAAAAAGAATTTGCTAGCAAAAAATATAAAAATGAATTTTGGCTAATTTAAGCTTGCTACTACAGAACCTTTCAAGAGCGAGCCCGACTTTTTTCTCAATAGTGTTTAGCTCACAGAACTATGTTTAGCTAGATAATGGTGCCGATTTTATACTTGACATTACCTTACCGCATTATTTTGGCTATTGTGTTAATAAGCTTCCTTATGACACGGTGTGTTAAAAAATTAAATGCAACCGTTCCTTAAACAAGTCGGTATATTACCTACTACAGCTCAGTAGGTACATGCAAAAACAAATGTTGCGTTTTGAATTTCGAGCGAGACTTTTAAGTATATGTGACAGTTCGCGCCTGCGCGGCCGGGCGGCCACTGCTCTGACGCGAGCGCCCCGCACTCCCCGCACTACTATAAATACTTTGAATTACCGATTAAGTTTGTGTTTAAAACTTGTTATTTAGTTAAATTTTAATTAAATTATTGAAAAGTCGGCTACAATAGAGCGACCTCTACCTAAGAAACGCAACAAATTTGCCTGAGTAATTAATAATTATTCACACGACGTAATTAAGAAAAAATAAGAATTATCTAATAATGTTAAGAAAAATCTTTTGGATTACTTATTAAAGCTATTTATTTAAGTAAATAAAGCCATATAAAAAAACAAAAATCAGCGGAGCAATTTTTCCGCACAAGTTATAGCGCAAAATATTAAAAGTTGAATTTAGGGTATAACCGAAATCGAAAAAGTTTTGGATTATTATACATACACATTCTAAGTAGTACATAGGTACGTATACAGAAAGAATTTCAGTCTGAGGAATTTTTCACAGAGAGCTATAAACGATTTTCATGTTTAGGTAAAAATACATAAAAATACCTAACTTCTCGTAATAAAATTTGTTGGATTATTGTATATATATAATGTGTATTACCTACTTTCATCATGTACAAAGTTTCATAGGCGGGAGAATTATTCGGGTTACAAACGCCTCGTTGATTGGACTATATCCCATACATCCAAATCTGATCTAGAATTTAGAAATAACGGTTTGAAAATCTCCCATACACCATGCTCTCTGATAAAAATATGGTGGTTGCGTAAAAATCACATTGTAAGTCAAGAAGCTTTTTATTTGAATTGCATACGTATTAAAGCTTATAGACGTTTGAGCCATCGCAAAGATAAGAATAAAGATAACATTATAATAGCAGACATAAAAAATCTTCATGTTATCTTTAGTGTCCCGTAACGACATGACGTAGGAGTATTTCGCAAGGATTTTACTTTGCGCCGTGCATTTACACGACTAAAAAAGAACATGCACATATTGAGCTAGCCCCAAAGTAAGTTCGAGACTTGTATGGGATACTAACTCAACGTTACTATATTTTATAATAGAAACTTATATATAGATAAACATCCAAAACCCAGGTCACTCTTAAAAAAAAAAACATTTTTCATTTTCGTCCTAACTGGGGATCGAACCCGGGACCATCCGTGTCGCAGACAGGCGTGTTGACTACTGCGTCACGGAGCTCTTTTATGAATACACCGTAATTTGCTGAAGATTTTAAGGCTAGCCGCCCACTCTCTAGAAGCCCTAGAACCGCAGACAAGTAGTGAAAACAAAGTACAAGTACTTACCCACGCTGAGAATCCTTGTATAACTGTCTGGCAAATTAACCTCTGCCCCACGGTGACCTTTGTTATCGTCTCGTACGACATGCTGAAGAAAATACAGAGGGCAAATAGTACACCACACGGCACGAATTTTCATGTAACTATACGTACGAGGCCCTTCCCTCTAGAGAAATGTGTTATGACGCAAGCCCTAATGCGTATAAGAGTAATGGAATATGGAGGAGAAATTCGACGTGTAAGATCAAACGCGGTGCGTAATTGGTAAGGCGTTAGTCGTACAAAGACTAAGACGCCGATTAGAATTTAAAAAAAAATAATTTAGCAAGAAAATATGATTCAAAGATTCAAAAAGATTCAAAACGTTTATTCAGAAAATAGGCCCCTTGCAGGCACTTTTTCACGTCAAATCACATTTAAAATTATCTTATTAAGTATTATGCATTTACTCATTATTGTTCAAAAGCTACAGACTACGAGCATTTCGGAACCGACCACTGCAGAGAAGAAATGCCGAAAGAAACTCTTTTCAACAGTATAGGTCGCCTACTCGCCTGAAGGGCTTTGTATGATTAATGATTTTATTATATTTCTTTCTTATTTACTTTTCTTTTTTTTTCATCTGTTTACATTTTACAATATTATTATACATTCATTATTCTTGGAACATGTTTATATTTACGATCGAGTGAGCAAATCACAAAAACAACAGAACATGAAGTAGTCTCAAAGAGGCCGACCAGACCAGTCCCCACTGGCAGCACCCGTTCACGAGTTGACGTATGTGTAACATTGATCGTTATTACTTTATTGAAGTCTTTAAACGTATATTGAAATTATTTGTACCTTATTATTTAAAGGAATCACAAGCTAAACAAAGCTTATTAACATCAAAGAGACCTCTCCAAACCGTCTGGCCAGCGTGGAGAGTGTAGGCCAAATCCTCTGACTACTCAGGCTAGTAAATGGCTCTAGTAGTACCCGCAGTGGAGACTAGAAAGACCTGATGATGATGATTTGTACCTCAGTGATTTTTGAGTAAATTTGAAATCAGCAAATCCTCGTTACTAGACTCTGCCTTAATACTTATTGTTTAGTATTTGAAATTACATCTACGCCCTCTTTTTGTTTTGATTAAGTATGATTTTCCATCTACTTGCTTTAGTTTCTATAAAAATATCGGATAAATTGGACATTTATCTAGCGTGAATCCACTAGGATTTACATCGAACAGTCGGGTTTGTAATTTTCGGTTAGTACCTTCTCTAGTTACATAAAAATATCTCATCTGGCAGGTATAAAAACATACTTAAATAAATAAATCGTAACAAAGCAAAGTAGCATAATAAACACGAAAGGCATCACACCGGTTATTGCTCAAATAAAAATTTACGACATCGGTCAGTCAGTAAAACATGTAAGGATCGCTTTGCTTGCGCGCCATTTTAATGTTTTATAAACCGGACCGGAGATAGGCACTCAAGTCACATGTTTTGTCACAGGGTTTTAGTGTGTTTAATTGTAAATAAATAAATAAATATTTACGGACAAATCACACAGATTGAGCAAGCCCTAAAGTAAGTTCGAGACTTCTGACATGGGATACTAACTCATAACGATACTATATTTTATAATAGATAAACATCCAAGACCCAGGTCAATCTGAAAAAGATCATTTTTCATCTTGACCTGACCGGGGATCGAACCCGGGACCATCCGTGTCGCAGGCAGGCGTGTTGACCGCTGCGCCACGGAGCTCCTCAAATTGTACTCTAGACTAATAAAAAACTGTTATTTCTATAGCTATTTAATGCATTCACAATGATGGAGAAATTAGACGTATAGGATTGAACCGCGGTGGCTGTATTGGTAAGACGAAGTATAAAGACAAAGACACAGGCATATCTTATTAACTACGCTTATTCTATCATAGTGCATAACACCGTTTTTTGGTCAAATAAAACCTATAAATCTCTATAAAGTTCCAGACCCCGACACAGATCCATTTCAAATTATCCCGGACTAGCACCGAGAATGTGGCCGTGACCGGTTGAGTATATCCGGCAGACTTTTTAGGGCATAACAGGTAGGCAAGTTATTTTCAAGTCTAGTTGTGACCCTGCTGTTCCAATTTCTACAAATACATCGGCGACATGGTAAACCTGGATTTGCATTGTGAGTTAAAAATAGTCAGTGAAAATCTCATAAAAGATTTAGCTTTTATTTGTACGATGCTGGATGATGTTTAAATATGATACGGTGTTATTTGATTTGTTAATCGAGCGTGTGTGAGTGGTCAACGTTGGTGTTAGATATTTAAGATAAGCTGTCTAAAAGCATCAGGCCTATTTGCTAACTTTTGCCAGCTACGGTGTACATCATTTTCATGGTAACTTCATTATTCATTACGGCTTCGGTATGAATGACTATTTTTATTTAAGATATGAAAACCGTAATGGATACTGAAGTGACAATTAAATCGTTGTACACTGAGTTAGCAAATCGGCCTGCTGACATTGATACAGGATAGCCACGTGCAATCTGAAGCACAGAAAAGCAAAAGATAATAAGACTTGCTTATCTGTTTATCTGAGCAGCAGCAGAATTAGTAACATATTTTTTGAGAAATTTGCACTGGGTCTTTGGTAGCTTCTGAAGTCGGTAACACGAATCATTCTGTGCAGAATTATTCCACACGCACTCTTTTTCACTTTTTCGAAATTACTGAATTTAATCGTCACGAATACAACACACCTTTTTTATTCGTAGGCTGATGCAAGTGATGTGCTAGTAGTCTGTAGCTTTTGAACAATAATTAGTAACTTCATAAGATAATTTTAAATGTGATTTGACGTGAAAAGTGCCTGCAAGGGCCTGTTTTCTGTTTTGAATCTTTGAATCTTGAATCTTTCGTTTTGCATGACCCTCTATATTAGCCAGAGCAGTCAGAAAATTAGGTCTACACTCTCCACTCTGACCAGACGGGTTGGAGAGGTCTCTTTGATGTTTATAAGCTTTGTTTAGTTTGTGTTTCCAAATCACCGTCTACGACATCCACGGAAAGACTTGGAGTGGTCCTATTCTACTCTACCGGGAATCACACGGCGTAAGAGCTTTTAATTTGTATATCAATCTTCAACCATAGTGTGGTGGTGAGGAGCCCGATGGTCCAGTGGGTGTGAGCTCTATGAGCGCTTATGTATGTTAAGCAACCCCTGGTGCAGTCCCTACTTGGATGGGTGACCGCAAGTGGCATAAAAATATCTCGAGCTCCTCCGTGCTTCGGAAGGCACGTTAAGCCGTTGGTCCCGGCTGTCATCGTTGATGGCAGTCGTTAAGCTATGTCAGATGCCTTAAGGCAGCTTGAAAAATCTGACACCAGTGTTGGCCACTTACACATACGAAAAACAAAACAAACAAAAAAAAACAAACAAACCATAGTGTTATTGACAAGTTCGTTTGATTTACTCGCGCAGGGAAAATCATATATTTCTCACTTGAGTTATTTAATAAAGCTTGCAACTGTAGGAAACTAGTTGGCCTCATTTCAAAGTTCGTGTTGCCTCGTGGGCGCTACAGGCTTTCATAGGAGCGTACAAGTGAGAGTAATTAAAAACCTTCAATTGCAAACTGTTGAAAGTATGTGTGTTCAGAAACATAATAAAAACAAAACGCAAACGCTCGCGCAGGCAACACTGCGGGGGAGTTACATTCAAATTTTGATGACATTAAGACTGCATTGTGGCCTTTGGTTCTAACCTTTCATATCTCCCAATTTGTAATTTTAGCCATATTATATCCAGTACCTATGTAGATACAGGTTATATTTACTTCCCGCAATACCTACAGTAGGGAAGTCCCATTTTTCTAATGTGTATTTCCGATAAAAAGCAGGAAAGCGATTTGTTAAATGTTTTTAGTTCCACAAAGATAATAAAAATAAATAAATAAAATAAAACTGTAAATTCCCAATCATAACATTAATACACGTTTTATCATCTCACAACAACTCCAGTGCTCCAGTGATTTCCACTATTTATTTATTTATTTAATATAGGCACGCTTACAGCAATTACATACATAAACAGTTTTGACATAATTATTAGATAAGTACACAATGTACTGTGCGTATGTACATGCCAATTAGTAGCGTACACACTATAGGGTGTTTGCCATACTCTCCTCGATCGGCAGACGGTTTGGTGTGCGCTGTTTATTAGGCTTATCTTTGTTCCGACGACAATACATGTTTATCATATTATCCTTCTCGGAACAGAGCTTAAGGGCATAATATCCAAAAATACATTCACATGACAGGGGAGACAAACGGACGAAATTTGTTGAGTTCTTGGCGGGAATTTTAGCGGACTACACGGTGTTTGTTGTGCAAACTGATTCTTGTGTATAATGTGAAATCGTTGTTATTTAGTGTTATGAATGCCCATGCTTATGACCAATGCGTGAAATACTTGTGTATAATGTGAAATCGTTGTTATTTAGTGTTATGAATGCCCATGCTTATGACCAATGCGTGGAATACTTGTGTATAATGTGAAATCGTTGTTATTTAGTGTTATGAATGCCCATGCTTATGACCAATGCGTGAAATAACTAAAAAAGACTGTCTACCTTGGTGCGTCGTCTATGATGAAACCAGAGGATTCGCGAAGAATAATAATTGTCGTCCGCTCGTTCAAACCAACTAATTGAATTACACCATCTTTTAGTTGATAAACAAGAAAAACTCGCCGAAATAAAGAGGGAAGGCTATAAAGAACTGGTACGACGACGACCTGAAAAGGTCGCAGGAAGGCTTTGTATGCAGGCCACTTCCAACTGGTCGTATTGGAAATCCTTGGCGGGAGGCCTATGTCCAGCAGTAGACTTCTTGTGGCTGAGATGATTATGATGAAAAGACTCGTACAACACGCGGCGTATAAGTTGAACTAAGTGTGAGCGAGACACACCTATATTAATCAGTGGCAATGTATTGCGGTGTCCTACTCACACTTAGGTCAACTTATTTGCCGGGCACTGTATGCAGGGCCGTAAAAATACAGTAAAATCGTTCATATCAAATTTCCCAAATACTTGCAGTCACGTAAACAGCAAAGATCTTGGTACTATTATTGAACAGGCTAAATTATCAGTTATTTAATAGACCTATATGCCAAAAAATAGCACAATTTGATGCAATCGGCGGTTTAAAAACGTCTCTCGTCTACCCCGCGGAGCAAACTAGATATGGACTTTTGACTACTATAAACTAATATGATATTCATACACACGTTGATGTGTGAAAGCTTACTTTAGCATTTCTTCTCAGCCTAAACATTTTCCCTACTAACTACCCCCGCATCTCCCACTTTGGTTTTCTTCATGGCAGCGCTTACTCATTGCTAACTATAAAAACCTGCATTCGCCTTTGTAATTAACAATGGTCAATCAAAGCATACCTAAATGTCCAATTTGAAAAAGAAAGATGGACCGATATCGTGTCCATCGGCCCTTGAGTGGTTGACATTTTACGATTCGATAGAAGTGAAAAATGTGTCAGTATAATACAGCTTTACAGTAAAGGCATGCTTATAAAGCTGTTTGCATATTATATGTTTAAACATTCGCTACAGGTCGAAACTGGCTACGTAAGGCACAAGATCGCAATGGATGGCATGCATTGAGAGAGGCCTATACCCAGCAGTGGGATGCAGAAGGCTGTTGATGATGATGATGAAACATTCGCTACCCTAATTGTCCCAGTGTCAGATTGACCAAGATTTATTTGAGGCCGCTTTGCTGTTAACATGTGTAAACCACCAGTAGTATATATTTAGATCATCTTGAGGATTCAGCTCTCTTTCGTAATGGGCATGTTGACTAAATTTTTTTTCATGTTGCTATGGTAAGACCTGCCAAAAATAAACACAATAGTGACAGAAATACATTTCTATACAAAAAACTCTTTCAATTATAAAAGTTTTAAAGACACATGTTTTTAGACGTAAATTTTTAGACGTGAAAATGCGCCGCTGAAATACCTACATATTTGTGACGTCACAAGCTTGTATTTTGTATGGGCGGCGTGAGAACTTTGTTTGGTAGCTATACGAAATATTTCGTTTATGGTAATAGTTTTATAATAAAAGTTGCTATAAATTCTGCAGACTAAAATACAGTATAATTGTAATTAAAGATTTTCATACTTTAAAAAATAGTCCTATTCACCCAACTTTAAAGAAGCTTTAAGATCACTTAACGAATCGATATCAAATTAAAAGTGTTCTTTATAGTGTTTTTAGATAGAAATTAGTCTCATTAGAAACAAATTTTATATAATCTTAACATTAGGCAACTACCGTATTACCTAACTAAAAGGAGGGTTTAAGTTTTTCGTGCATGTATGTATGTAATGACCGATTTTGAAGTGTGAGGTGCCATTACATTCGTGTTTTTCCCCGGAGTGTCCCCCCCTATGTAACGTCAGCAAAAAATAAATATGTTGGACTGAGAGGCAGTCAAAACCATTCAGGGTTCTTTATTTTTTGAAATAATGGTACTTGTGTTTATATTCGACCCTCCTTATCTGAGCAAATTCCCGGTTGCGTCCTCAGCTCACGTGCTACAGAGCCTGAGGTCCGCTGTGGTCGCTTACGTGGAAGGAAAAGTAACCGGTATTTATTTGTCTGTTCTTCCAGACCGTCAAGGAAGGTGTTTTATCTTGGAGCGCATGAGAGTGCATTTTATTCCAACAATTTTAGATCATCTTAAGGATGCGGCTCTCTTCAATTAATTAGGTATTGTTTTACGGCCCTGGATACAAGTCCTTTAGAGCCTTTCTTCATTTATTTCGCCAGTTGGCGAGTTATTCTTCTTGGTTGTCAACGAAATGATGGTGTAATTCGTTTCGTTGTTTTCACGGAGCCCCTGGCGACAACTCTTCGCGAATCCACTGGTTTCATCATTGACGACGCAGCAAGGCGGACAACCACCAGCCTGCTATGTAAATCTCACTACAGCCGCACAATGACAGTCTATTTTAGTTATTCTACACATTGTTCATAAATATGGGCATTTAAAACACAAAATAACACCAATTTCACATTATAAAGTCCACTAGAATCAATTTGCGAAACAATCCAAAATAGACACCGTGTAGTCCGCTAAAATTCCCGCCAAGAACTCCGCGGCTCTCTTCCATACGTACATACTGTCATCTCTTTTTCTTTTGCGGGGTAGACAGCTCTCTTTCATGATGTATATAATCACCCTCTTCCTTATCTGAGCGTATTCCCGCTTGAGACCTCAGCTCAAGTGCTTTAGAGCCTGATGTCCGCCGTGGACGCTGACGTGGAGGGAGAAGTAACCGGTACTTTTTTGTCTATTCTTCCGACCGTCATGGAAGGTGTTTTATGTTAGAGTGCATGAAACTTTATACCAGCGATACACTTTCGCCACACGGAGCACGATCTCTGTGTAATTAGCGTACATTCAGTCTTGTCGCGCTTTCAGGCACTAGGTATAATGAGAAACTAAATGCAGGTGCGCCCTAATTAGTTTTGAGCTTATTTCAGGAGCGGAGCCTATTAATGTGTATGCGTGTGGTATTAGGAATTTCCAAAGCCATTTTGAGATGAGAAAAAGTTTGTAAAGCTTCTTCGGATGATTTTCAATATACTTTTTTGAAAATGATCCAGTTCCAACATATGAATATGTTCAAATTTTACATTTTTAATTGAAGCTTTTATTAAGCTTGTTTCAACAACCGCCTCGGCTTCACGCAGGTTTGTTTATACACATAAACCTTTCTGGGGATATGCTGTACCTAAGGGTTCCGTATAGATTATATAGATTCGTCATGCCTGTCTGTCCGTATGTCGCCGCCATTTTTCCCAAACTATTAAGACTAACGAGTAGAAAAATTAGTAGGTATTCTCTGTACCACTTTACGATTTGTATACAAATATAAAACAAAAATTACATGAAACTGAGACTATAGAATTAAAAAAAAACTTAAAATAGTTTACAATTTGAAAAGTGATCACCTAGTATTCGCCGCATGGCGTTTAAAGCCATATTGAATTCAATTCCAAATCATTTTTCTTTTTCTGCCGGGTTTAAAATTATATACGTATTTAAATATGTAAAGGTTTATTTTCTACCGGGGCCGAAGTTTCCAGGAACCGCCAACACATGAACTCTCTTTATTACATGTTCGAACTCGGCCCCTAGGACGGGCGGTGAATCTGATCGCTTAATTACAGCGTTTACGAGTCCTGTGGCTCGCCACTGATATTTATCGTGAATATATATGTTCTTCAATATAAATAATGTTGAATACCATACGGCTTGGCAAATTTCATAAATTTGAAGGCTTAAAGAAAGCACTAACATATGAAGTATATCTATCTCTTATCTTTCTGAATCTGATCGCTAGTTACAGAGTTCACGAGTCGTGTTGCGGCTGACAGGGTTTGTCAAATTTTATTTATCCTACACTTAAGTATGTGCATATATTTGAGTACATATAATTCATCATGTGATTAAATTGAAACTTAATATCATTTATTTCTGCCAGGTTTAAAATTCCAATTCAAAATTTCTACCGAGCCCGACGTTTCCAGGAACCGCCAATACATGAACTCTCTTTATTACATGTTCGAACTCGGCCCCTAGGACGGGCGGTGAATCTGGTCGCTTAATTACAGCGTTTACGAGTCCTGTGGCTCGCCACTGATATTTATTGTGAATATATGTTCTTCAATTTAAATACTGTTGAATAACATACGGCTCGACTAATAGTGGAGCCAGGGCCTACTGATCGTGAGCGTTATTAACGCATCCTCATGTTAATCAACCCTAAGTGCAGTCCCCACTTAGATGGCTGACCGCAAGTGGCATAAAAATATCTCGGGCTTCTCCATGCTTAGAGGGCACGTTAAGCCGTTGGTCCCGGCTGCTATCTTTTATGACAGCTGTTAAGCTATGTCAGATGCCTTTAGGCAGCTTGAATGATCTGACACCAGTATTGGCCACTAACACACACGAAAAACAAACAAAACTCATTTATAAATTTGAAGGCCTGTAGTAAGCACCATCATATGAAGTATCTATATATATCTCTTTTTGAAAATCTGATCGCTTAATTACATCGTTTACGACTCTTCTTGCGGCTGACAGGGTTGTGATGGCTGGCGTTGGAAGTCTCGCCTCTGATATCCATTTTAAATTTATATTCTTCAATTTAAATAGTGTTGAATAACATACGGCTCGACTAAAATTGTAAATTTGAAGGCCTATAGTAAGGACCAACATATGAAGATTATCATCTCTTCTCTTTGAGAGATGATCGCTTAATTACAGCGTCCACGAGTCGCACTGTGGCTGACAGGGTTGTGATGGGCTAATATTATAAATTTGAATGCTTAAAGAAAGCACCAACATATGAGAGTATATTTATTTTTATCTTTGAGAATCGTAATTGCGTATTTTGTAAATCTCCCTCATCTCCTTACGAATCTAATCGCTTAATTACATCGTTTACGAGAAGTCTTGCGGCTGACAGGGTGGCAATGGCGGGCGTTGGAAGCCTCGCCACACATATCTACCGTCACACATATCTATCGTGTATAAATATTTCTCAATTTTAATAGTGTTGAATAATATACGGCTAGAAAAATATTATAAATTTAAAGGCTTAAGAGGGTATACTAGCAGTGCGTTTTCCATACAAATGTATTTCTCTATTTTCTCGCTGAAAACTGCTTCTAGAGGCACAATTATTTTACATAAATTCTATTACTAAAAAAGGTATGTCCCTATGTTTTATTTTTTTTCTGAAAACCTGTTTAAAAGGAAAAAATAAAAAATAGGGGTATTCCTATTTTAGTACTAGATTTTATGAAAAAAGAATTGTGGCTCTAGAATCAGTTTTCAAATTTGTATGGAAACCATATTGAAAAAATACTGCTAGTATACGCTCTTAAACTAAGCACTCACAAATGAAGTATATTTATCTCTTCTCTTTGAGTATCTGATCGCTTAATTACAGCGTTTACAATTCCTGCGGCTTGCCACTGACATCTATCGTGAATAAATGTTGTTCGAATTAAATGGTGTTAAATAAAATACATCTTCTACTAATATTATGATTTTGAGGGATGAATGTAAGCACCAACATATGAAGAATACCTATCTCTTCTCTTTGAGAATCTGATCACTTAATTACAGCGTTTACGAGCAGTCTTGCGGCTGACAGGGTTGTGATGGCTGGCGTTGGAAGCCTCACTACAGATATCTATCGTGAATATATGTTCTTCAATTTAAATAGTGTCGAATAACATACGGCTCGATGAATATTATTAATTTGAGGGCCTTTAGTAGGAACCAACATATGAAGTATATCTATGTCTTCTCTTTGAGAATCTGATCGCTTAATTACAGCGTTTACGAGCAGTCTTGCGGCTGACAGGGTTGTGATCGCCGGCGCTGGAAGCCTCGCAATAAATATCTAACGTTCTTCAATTTAAATAGTTTAAAAATATGTATACAAAACTCGGCTTAATTAATTTTTAAATTTGAAGGCTTATAGTAAGCGCTAATATATAAGTTTATCTATCTCCTCTCTTTGAGAATGTGAGCGCTTAATTACAGCGTTTACGAGCAGTCTTGCGGCTGACAGGGTTGTGATGCCTGGCGTTGGAAGCCTTACCACAGATTTCTATCGTGAATGTTCTTCAATTTAAATAGTGTCGAATAACATACGGCTCGACGAATATTATTAATTTGAGGGCCTTTAGTAGGAACCAACATATGAAGTGTACCTATCTCTTCTCTTTGAGAATCTGATCGCTTAATTACAGCGTTTACGAGCAGTCTTGCGGCTGACAGGGTTGTGATGCCTGGCGGTGGAAGCATCACCACAGATATCTATCGTGAATATATGTTCTTCAATTTAAATAGTGTCGAATAACATACGGCTCGATGAATATTATTAATTTGAGGGCCTTTAGTAGGAACCAACATATAAAGTATATCTATGTCTTCTCTTTGAGAATCTGATCGCTTAATTACAGCGTTTACTAGAAGTGTTGCGGCTGACAGGGTTGTGAAGGCTGGCGTTGGAAGGCTTACCACAGATTTCTATCGTTGATAAATTAATATTTTTCAATTTAAATAGTTTTGGATAAATAAACGCTTTATATTACTTATATTATAATATAAGTCAGAAAAGATTTTGTCGACCTCTGTGGCTCAGTGGTTCCGCAAATGTCTTTGGATTGCAGGGCCCCGGGTTCTACCCCCTGTTAGGTCAAGATAAGCGATTCAGACTGACCTGGGTCTTGGATATTTATCTATGTATTTGTTTGAAATATAAATTCGTTGAGTTAGTATACCATTATTGTATATAATAGTTGAGTTAGTACCCATAACACAAGTCTCGAACTTACTTTAAGGCCATCTCTACGTATATGATGTATAAAAAAACTGGAAGCCCCAACTCCACCAGAAGGTAATCTCTGCTCCCGTTGAGTCACCCTAAGATGTATTCCACTGTTTCTCAACGAGAAAAACCATTCCTACTCAAAAAAAGTCCCGAAAAAATGAAGAGCTTGAAATAAGTTTTCGAAAATTTGATTCACACATTACTTATATAAATAGGTACTCACTATAATTATATAAACGGCGAAATAACTCATTGACCAACCAAAAACGCAAGTAGAATTCACACCTCTACATATCGTGTTTTTCTAGAGTGTAACACATTTTTTTAATCTGTATGCACTCCAATTATGGAGGTGCGGCTGCACCCCCTTTTGACACCCCTCCCACTGGCGTGCCTGAAAATACCAATACCTATTTGACCTCGTATTTTTAAATCTAGTGCACAATATCGCCAGTCATTACATCGCCTGTTGCAAAGTCAAAGTCAAAGATTTTTATTCAGAATTGGATAATTGTATCTCTTTTTGAACGTCATTTTTTTTTTCATTCTTATTATTTTTATTTTTAATATGCAAAATCGAAAAACTACTAGCGTTTCGTAATGACCACTGGTGAGATGAATACGCCGAAAGAAACTCAATCCAGACTTGGTCCCTACGTGCCTGAAGGGCTTCGATTACAATGTATTACAATTTTTATATATTCTAATGTTATTTATATTTATTACAATAAATTACAAACAATTAAATTACTACCACGCATTTTTATCATTTAAATCTCTTCGCTGCTTGCTCTATCGAACCCATTCCATCGAGAATTCCTGTAGCGAGAGTACATCATATCGATGGTACGCAAGATTGGTAGTCCACCATATCGTCGGTACTGCAGATACAATACTGTATGTTTAGGCCACGTTCTCCGACCATGTCGTCTGCCATAGTACTGATTGCAACGCGCGACCCTGAAACTCGCGAAAAAGTACAAATCTGAAAATTTCAAAAATATGCTTTTAATATAATACAGTTTTGATACCTTAGCTTATTCAAATTATAAGCGCTTTGATATAATTTTCAATTTACAGATGTTAAGTATTTGAACAACGCATTTTTCGTCAAAAGTAGAACTATGTTGGTGATATTTTTTAATTTATAAAAACATATAAATCATGTAAATTATGACCGCCAGCCTTAGATAAAAAAAAAATTCAGATGGAATTTCTTTGTAGTTTACAAGGTTAGCTTGTTCCCAATCGAATTTCAGGAGAAGAGCGCCTTAAGAGACTTATGTCGCTGTCATTTCATAAAAATTACGCATTAACGATCTTCAATGACAACCTTAAGCTGGAGATGTAAAATTTTTATTCCATAATCACCTTTACTTTCTCATACTTCTTTCGGGGTAGCGAGACAGCTCATAAGCACTCCAAAAACGAGTCTAATGTTTTCTCAAAAGGCCGGCAGCGCTCTTGTCACACCTCTGATCTTGTAGTTGTATATGGGCAGCGGTGATCACTTACCATCAGGTGAACCGCTTGCTCGTTTGCCGTCCTTTATAATTAAAATAAAAATAATAATTTACAGTCATTACAGAAAAACCAACGATGTGCAGCAGGACTCAGTTTTATGTCATATATGAATCCAATATATTCTACCTAGGACTCAATAATTTACAAGTACCGACACGGCCTGGAACAGTTATTATCAAGTACTATTAATTAAGAAATTGAAAAATCCCGACGCCCTCCTTTGTATTACATACATAATTGCCTGTTTTCTTTTTTCTTCAAAATACGAACACCAAATTATACATCTAATTAAGCCAATTACAAGATTTCACGGCCAAAAACAAAAATTAAAAACATAAAAAAATAATTCAGTTCAATTACAATCAACATTTCGCCTCAAGGCTGTTCGTGGCATTTCTATAGCAAGTAAAAATCACTTATGTATAGGCCTTAGAAACAAAAATATATAATGACTTATCCATACTAGTATGATGAAGAGGAAAAATATGACTGTTTGTTTGCATTGATAGGATCCGAAACTACGGGACTGATTTTCAAAATTCTTTCATCTATGATGACGCGTTTTCTAATTTATCTGTAGGTGACATAGGCTATAATTTACAACTATCTAAAGACACTTGGGTTTTTGGTTGAGCCAACCCACCGATACAAAACTGGCAAAATATTCACCCAACCGTTAAAAGTTGATAAAAAACACAAACCATGCATTTTCTTAAGGCCAACAACGTATACTTGTCACAACCCTGTTATTGCAGTTGTCCATGGATAGCGGTGACCATTTACCATCAGGCGACCCGTTTGCTCGTTTGCCGTGCTATACATACATACTATCACGTCTTTATTACTTACGGGGTAGATATAGCCTAAGACCATAAAATTTAAAGGCCACGTTTAGCATAATATATTGATGGGCTTAAAGATGGAGTACGGAAACAAAATAGTTATGGGCGTCATTGCCTATTTACATGATTCTTTAGATTTGCGCCCATTCCCTCGGCCGGTTTTTACGGCCTGCGCGGGAAGAGAAGCAGCTGGTACATGCGACGTTTTTTCCTTTTCTTTCAGACCAGCATAGATGAGATTAAATGCCACGCTATACCATTAAAAAAAACCGGCCAAGTGCGTGTCGAGCCACGCGCAGTGTAGGGTTCCGTAGTTGCGAATGACAACTTTGAGTTCACACTGTTTACACTCACACCTCACAGTCTAACGACCAAAAACATCTAACAATGAAGATTGTATAAAATTTTACATTTTCCAGTACATTTTATAAGTTGGTTGCCTATAACTTTTTAGTTTGCACTTAGTACCCAGCTCTGATAGTTTTCCTTTCAACTTCAGTATATATACTATTCCTGTAATTTTTTTCACGTATCCATATATAACCGTTTAGCAGATAGAGGGGGGGGGACACGTACCTCTAACAAAATTTTGCACTTTAAAACCAAATATTTCGGAAACGGATCCCTAAATCGAAAAATGGTGTTCTCAACCTCACAATATTTTTCAAAGACCTTTTTAACGATACCACACACGATGGGTAAATAGAGAAAAAAAATGACTCCCCCACTTTACTTGTATGGGAGCTACCCAAAAAAAAATTTTTTTTCAAGATTTTTTTCTACGACTTTTTTGCCATGATTAATATACATACTCATACCAAATTACAGCTTTCTAGTACTTATGGTCTCTGAGTAAAACCGCGGACGGACAGACAGACAGACAGACATGGCGAAACTATAAGGGTTCCTAGTTTACTACGGAACCCTAAAAATACAAAGTAAGCGCGAAACACATTACCCTTTTTGGCAATCGGATAAAAATTGGGCAGACTTGCGTCACAGCCATTAGGGCCTAGTTGTAATAATTAACCGTAACAATCTTGTTACAGTCCAGTTGTGTCAACCAGCTATTACCGTCTCACGTCTGTTATATTTCACACGGCTTCGTAATTTGCGATATATCGATCTTATTTAATACGTATAATCTATGGCGAGGCTAGAAAATGACGCGTTTGCTTGTTGTCTTTTCTAATTGCCATGGTAGCAAGTAATTTATTTCAATATTGTCTAATTCCTATACAAATACCAGGCCAATTATCCACAACAGTGGGTGTTTTATTTATTTCGTTACCTATTATTTTAGGTACTGCTAACAGCAAATCGGAATTTATTTTACGTAAATTATAGCTGTTATAAAAAAATACATACTGTAATTTTATTTGCACGCAAAAAGTCTTAACAAAATATAGAAGAAACTTTTTGAACTAAAAATAGATTAATTTCAGCAATGGAAAAATTATCATTTTTTAAATAACAATGAATTTACTAGTTCGGAATGCAAAATCATACTTTACATTTTAATTTATGATCATATAAATTAAATCGACCATACGAATTAGTTAAATAAATATGACTTATAATGCTTATGTAGTTAACTGTACTTCCAGCGAAAATTAAGAAGGTACAATACAAATAATAATTATACGCTCATGTACCTACAGAAAATTACTGTTCGAGTACCAAATGTATTTTAAAAGTATAGACATTAGAAAAAGGTGACGAATTTATAAATTACCCAATAATAAAGACTTCCTGGTGAACTGATTAGTTCGCGGAGACCTGGGGGAGGAAGGCTGCGCGGGATTCTAGGAGATACAGTCAACTGAACACTTTTATATGAGAATACCGAATATTCCATTAACGAATAAATATTCAGTTCCCAGCATTGTTCCAATAGGAATTCGTAGGCGCAGTTTAGCATACTCCGTGGTGAACCTCCTTCCTACACTCTTGCAGCTTAATCGCTGGCTGGGCGGGCACAGAACTGAACTGAACTGGGTTCCCAGCATTGTTCCAATAGGAATATTTGTTAATATTGACGAACTGGGTTGCCAGATTAAGGCTATTTTAAAGGCACTTAGCACAGTGGAGTGAGAAATGTCTGGAAAAGGGCAAGACACGTAACCGGCAACAGACAGACGGACTTAGATTTTAAATTGGTGGTAGCTGCTGTCTGATCGATACAAGGGTATTTTACGACCCGTTAATATTTAACGGCGATACCTTCAAGGACCCTTTTATCATTAGTTAGGAATAGCCTAGGAATATAAATAATGAAATCTTTAATCGCTTTGTGTGCCGCTTTCTTGACGCTGATAGGTTGACCATTATTTATGATACCTAAGCTCTATATAAATACATGTTATTACCAGCTAAACGTGGTCTTTATGTCTTATGGGCTCGGGCACTGTCTACCCCTAATAATTGTCAGGTATTTATTCCTTACGTAAGGGATAAATAAATGTGGTTTTTAACTTTCGCTCTTTAAACACTTAACGATGTATATAACAGCATGTACCTTTTATTTGTTTCCGCTGACGTTTCAATGGAGTTACATCCATCGTGGTCGCAGCGAGATTTGGGAAACTAGCGAGAGGGATAGTTATATATAAAAGGCAAACCTGAATCACTGAATTATATATCAACGCAAAGACGAAACTACTGTACCTAGAAACTTGAAATTAGGTATAGGGGTTCCTTTCAATGTAAGTTCTAAAAAGGGATTTTTAGAAATTCAACCCCTAAGGGGAGTGAAAACGGGAAAATGTATTTATCCCATATAGCGTAGACACAAAGGCCAGGTTTAGTGCTGGTCCACTTTACTCATTTTATTTCCTAATTTCCATGTGACTAAATTAGAAAAACGAGTCTCGATATTATATTCTTAATACGCAACAAATCGCTGACTACCTATACAAATTAATAAGATTATATCTACCGTTTATATTGATAAATCCTATAACTTATCGAGTGCTTCCTTGGTAATTAATATTTTTTTTGGATTTATCAATTCAGGCTTTAACAGCGCACAACACAAACAGATTTATTAGACGCAATTTCTTTCATCGTTTTTGCGTGCAATTCTTAATCTGTGATTATGTGCTGCAGATAGATTCTTTTGAAAATAAAAGATAAGCTAGGTTTTTAATTAACAGACAACCTCGACATGTCTAGCACATTACCAATGTACCGCAGAGGTCGTTACAGGGTCCTCCAAAGGCCATTGGGCTTACGTGTCGTGGAGTACGAAAGAAATAAATGCGCTATCGATTTTCAGGTAGTCATCAATTATAAAACTCGACGGCTGGGGTTAAACGGAGTATTAGTCCCTATGTACTGCCAATTCTTTTAATCGTTTCAAAACCAGCTTTTGCCTCGCCACCTGCTCCGCACGCGTTGACTCGATCCCTATGGAACAGTAACTCTTTGTTTTTCTGGAATTAATGAAAGCCTACGTCTTTGTCCGTACCCCCAGATAGTATGTATGCAAAATTTCATGATAATTGATTTTCGAATTGTTACGATTAACGACGTTCTTATAAATCAATAATACAAATATTATTATAAATTTACGAGAACCAGAAAACGTTTAAATTTAATACTATTAGCCTCTTTTTACAAAACTCTGTAATACTCCGTATATGATTGGAATTTAAAATGTGTAATGAAAAAGAACTCTCAATAGGATTCGAACTCACAAACGAACTCTTAATTCAAACTTGAATGCCTTCGCTACACGCGTAGAGTAAGTAGTAGAGTTCACTAGCCTACTATACTTAACCGATTCGAGATATTATACTCTGTTAGTTTTGGTAAAGTAGATGTCTCCATGTAAGTTTGTATTTGTTAGTAGCGTTAAGCGCGTTAGCGTTTCGCGTTAGTGCCGTTTGCAGTATTCAAACACTACTAACAAATACAAACTTACATGTAGACATCTACTTTACCAAAACTAGCAGAGTATCTCGAATCGGTAAAGTAGTAGGCTATTGTACTCTACTACTTACTCTACGAGTTACTACTACTTTGAGTTTTCCCATAGGAAAAAAAACATTGACGTACCGACTCATCCATTTAAGGCCAATTATACAGTCGGCAGAAAGTGCATCTGCTTCTAAATCTTGGGAGTTATAAATAAATACTTGGTGTCATTATATTTTCATTTCTTATTTAAGCTTGACGTCTTGTTAAGCCTGTAAAGGTTAACTGTGACGTACAACGACAGAGGTAATAGACCGTCGTCCGAACGTGGCTTTCTCATGGATAAGATAGTATTTGGAGACTATTATATGAACACTAGCTGTGCCCGCGAGTTCGTCCAAGTGGAATATTGAGTTATTAAAAAGTAGCGCATGATTATTTTAATTTTAAGGAGTCCCGTGCTGCCCCATTTGAAATAAATGGTTTTACAGAAAACAATTTATTTTAAAGTTTTGTTCTTATAGGCCCTTGATAGTTGTAATATTTTGTGATTATAAAATTTTATGTAAAAATGTGAAGCTTTACATTGCGTTTTTGTTAAAAACGGCCACTCTTTGCGGAACCGCTAATTAAAGCTTTCCGTTCACAAATTAAACTGTAAACAGCAGTTCATAAAATAGTTTGTAGGGTTGTTTAGGGCCTTGTAGAGCAAAATTTGATGATGATGAATTTTTTTTTATTGTTAAGTTAACAATAAAAAAAAAAAACTCAGTTTCTATATGTGAGGACCTGTAATTGGCTTCTTAGTTTAGAAGATTATTACCTATTTTTGTAATAGAAAGCTGTTGTTCTTAAATAAATAAAATAAAATAAAAATTTCAAATCAGCTTTAGAAATATTTCATAAGAGCCCATATTGCTCATTTATTAATTTGTACAACAAAATACCAAAGCAACTAAGATATATAGTAAATAACATTACTTTTAAAAATAAACTAAAATCTATTTTGATTAATAAATGTTACTATTCCGTCAAAGAATATTTAGATGATAAAAAACTTTAAAAGTTGACTTCAATATTTATTGCATGTAACAATTTGTATTTGAATTAATTAATCTACTTATAAAATCGAACTATATTAATTTATTATTTTGAATATTACATAAATTTTTTGTGTTTGATTTGTATATCGCAACACCCTAACAGGGTAAGTACATGTACATTATTTTATAATCGTTTGTATTTTATTGTATGTGTGTGAAGCGATTAATAAATGAATTATATTTAAGATTTATTTAAAATGAGGGTAGCACTAATCTCTAAAAATTCATGTTTCCCTTTGACACTTATTCGCAGAAATCGAACTTTTTGCCTTGACTGTACTAAAAGGTCTTGATTTCAACTTATAGTTCATAGCCGTAGTACATAAGGCAAAACTAATTTACGTAAAAGATAATGTTTCTTACGTTCAAATGGAGGTGTCTTGAACTTCGATCAAATATAATGATCGAAGGTATAACAATAAACGTCTAGACTAGCAAATATTGTAAAGACGCGGGGATTAATTTTAATTGGAATGTGAAGGCAGATGAAAATATTTCATCGTACAAAATAACGCTTCGTGTAGGTAGATGAAGGAAAACACTTTGATATAACTCAATATTTTCTATTCCTTATCAAATACGTTTGTAGGCGAAAAGCTGAAAACATAATGAGATGTCATTATCCCCAGTGTCGCTTTGATCTAAAAAATAATTATGTACTTATTGAGAATTATTCAAATGAAGGATGTTTTATGTAAAAAGCGAAAATATACATGAAATGTATATTGAATTTAAATATCTAACCTTTGTATCGTGAATGTCCAAAAAATATGTTCGTAAATTATGTTCTTCTAGTCGGATAGTTTTTTAACTTGTTCATAAATCGATACGTACCTACTTCTTGCTCAACAATTTATTACTTTTTTTTTTGCATTAGAACCGTTTCTAATATCTTTCATGAAAGCCAGAATCCTAATTAATATTATAAATGCGAAATGAGTTGTTTGTTACGTTTTTACGCCCTATCTACTAAATCGATCATCATGGAATTTTGCATACACGTAGGTTAGGGTATGTATTAAAAAGGACATAGACTATATATCACGTGGGCAAATTTCGCCTCCACTGAGCGGACTTGGCACATATGGAGACCAATTTCTGACGTAACATACAGGTACAGTCGCCTGCACAGAAATCTAACCCCTCTACGCACAGATTTTAAATTGTAAGGGGGTCAGATTTCTCTGCAGGCGACTGGATTCAAGGATTAGTTACCCCAGTTCTGACGGACATGCGGAGATTTTTAGTAGTGTAGTGTAGTTTATCTAGAAACGAAGTAAAAATGAAATTATCCTATTTCAAAGTTTAAATACACTTAAGTTATGGAGAAAAACAAAAGAAAGTAAAAATGAAAAAATCCTATTTTAAAGTTTAAATACACTTAAGTAATGGAGAAAAACAAAAGAAAGTAAAAATGAAATAATCTTATTTTAAAGTTTAAATAAAGACATGTTTTGCTAATTTATTTAAATAGTTTTAATACGTATAATCTGTCTTTTAAAGCTCCATTTATAAATACATGATAGAACAAGTCTTTGATCTTCAGATATTATAGGCTTATTTTAATACGTTACCTTAGAGGTCCCCAAGACAGAGAGCGGTCTGTTTTGCGTTCGTTGTGATTTCGTTGCATAGATTTTACAGAGTACGCCTTGCATGAGACGAAAATTATATTTTTTTTTTTAATCTATGACGCCTTGTACTGTTCTCGTAGGGAAACCAGAAAACACGCTTTCGAGCGTGCTCAAGAAACCATGATTGTTTCGTTCTTCGTAAGTGGACAATACCGGTGTCCGATCTTTCAAGCTGCCTAAAGGCAACCGTCATATCGACTATCGCGAAAGCAGCTTCTACGCCTGACCGCTCTCTATCTGATAAATTTCTACGGGCAACCAAGATTGTATGTGTTAAGGTAACATAATATTGTAAGGATTGTACCCACACACACAATCATAACAATAAAATTACGCAATATCATTCTATCTAAAGAAATATATCGTTTATGTTACGTCAAACTCGTTATTGGGGAGACAGCGAAGCAGGAGGAAAATGTTTAACTTTGGTCTCAAATTATGAAACAGGATGTTTGTTTGCAGTACTGAAATAAATCGTTTTTGTTACCAATGTCAAGTATGCTGTACATCATTGAAAAAGAACCCACGTACAGATATAACAAAATAATCGCATCGTATGTGGGTTAGATATGGAGCTTAATTTTAAACCACTCGTACCACTTCAGCACTCGTGTCACATTGACATGTATTAATAATTGATTTCAGATGTTCCTTTTTTGCTTTTAAATGAAAATAATTAATTTTTGTAAGGACGCATTTAAAAAAATCCGTCAAGTGTAAGCTAGAATTATACACGAAGGGTTCCGTATAGTCATGCGATATTTGCCTACAAAAAACGCTCAAAAATACGTTACTTGATTGCAAAATTATTGATTTTGTTTTTATTATTTGTTGGTGTAGCGGCGATAGATAAACACATTCTGAATTTGATACAGCTTTTTGACTGATGGACATGGACATCGGACACGAGTCTCAAGAACAGGGTTCCGTTTTCACCTTCAGGTACGGATTTCTAAAAAAGTTCGATGATTCGCATACTAAGAGCTCCGAACGATACTGAAATAGACCCCCAGAGCAGAATTCATCGCAATGATCCGTCAACAATAAAGTAATGAACCGCGAGGTTGTTGTTTTAGGCTCGAACGCAGAATTAAGCTGCTATTGTCTATGCCCTGACAATGTACTGCCATGGCATTTAAAAAGGTCCTATTCAGTTATGTCTTTTGAATTGAAACCCATACGACGGCCTATTATTCATATGAGTCTAAACCTTAGATCATTTTCTAAACTAATTAAGCGGGCCGGACAAACACCCTCGATGGGTGGTGTCCGGCCTATTTCCTAACTTTTGACAACTAGGGTGTACGTTTTGATGGTAATTTCACCACCCATCACGGCTTTCGTATCATAATCATCACCAGGTCTTTTTTAGTATTTACTGCAGGATCACGACCCTCTCTGACTACCAGAGCCATATATTGGCCAGAGCAGTCAGAGGATTTGGCTTACAATCTCCACGTTGGCAAGACGGGTTGGAGAGGTCCCTTTGATGTTATATAAGCTTTGTTTAGATTGTGTTTCCTAAGTCGCCTTCTACGACATTCACGGGAAGACTTGGATTGGTCGTATTCTACTCTGCTGAGAACACAACGGCTTACGTATAATCGAATATTTTGTTCAAGAAATATTAACCGTAATGGATGTTGAAGTGACCATTATGTTAAAACTTTTTACACCGTAGTTCTAAAAATTTAGCAAAGAGGCCTGCAGGTTCTCAGACGACTTGACCAAGGTCGCAAGGAGACGGTGGATGCAGGCCGCTTCCAACCGCTCATTTTTATAATACCTAGGCTATGTCCAGCAGAGGCATTTCTGCCGTTGAAATTATGATGATATTTAAATGTTACTCTAAACTTACTTAACTGATTTTAAAATTAGGTGTACCTATTGATAGCAGCATTATCTATAGCGATATGTATATCATAGACAAAGTTAATTATTAACAAGATGGCCCAGTTTGAGTCTGACTTGCATACAAAAATTTCTGTATGAATTAAAAATGGATTAGGAAGGAAGGGAAGGCTGGGTGGGACGGAAAACCTTGCAGAATAAGTTTTTCAAATATTCCATTTTTGTGATAAGCTTTTTTTTGAGCGTTTGAAACTGTAAGTGATTGCCAATACAAATCAAATAAGCAAACACCATGGGGTTATCTTTAGTTAAGTGCCTATGGCCAGATTATTACAAGTACAAAAAACTTCAGCTTAATCAATTAAGGATAAATACTTCGAATTTGAGTTGCACGATTTTACCCTCACAGAAAGACAAAACTAATGGGGCAAGTTAAATAAGCTTGTAAAATATGTAAGAAAATCATGATCTCCAACTACCAGCCTTATTTCTTTCGGAAACGAAGCATATTTTTTTACTATTCATTCTATGCCGGTTAGATGTGGATTTCAGGGACCCAGAATCAACCCGGATAGATTACATTATAAAAACCGAAATCCACGCGGACGAAGTCTTGGGAAATAGCAAGTAATTTTGTCATAAAAAAAGTTTGATTTGTAAGTAGAATTGTCAACACATGTAGTATTGTCACATATGCTTTTCGGTGAAAATATAACATTTATGGATCTTTACTGGATCCGTAAATCGGCTCACGGAATATTCCGCAATAGTTCGGGAGCCCAAGAGGGGATTTACCACAGAGCAAAGAATGTGACACTCACTAGCGCGTTACTAAAGACGCCTTATCAACATATTTCATGAAATTGTTGTACTGTACCATTTGTTAATCACTGAATATTCTTCTATTCTATTATATTCTAAATAAGCTTCTTAGTAGGCGGTACCTTTTATTGAGATTTTAGGTTTCAAGGTATTGTAGAAAAGCAAAAATCTGCTATTTCCTACTCGTTTGTTTTTTTATATGTTGGTGGGCCAGCTCTGATGTCTGATTTTTTACTTACCTGTGCCGAGTGTGCGACTTTCGCTTACTAACCGGGCGCGAGCTGACACGCGGAGTTATTACTGATTTCGTTCGTCTCTAGTAGGTTTTATTTTTTGATTAAAATGTATTGGATGAGTAGAGAACGGAAATAGGACGAGTGAAGAAAAAAAGCAACTAGTTGCACTCCGGGAGTGCCAGCAGAAGTGAAAACTTAAATAATCTCTCATAATTTAATACCTTTCATAACAGCAGTCATCATCCACGGATGTGCGTTGCACGCTGTAATACAAACACATACGCACATTCGCGCAAACGCTTTGCGCCGTCCGAATTTTAAATCTGACGAATCTATTGGTTACGAGACATGTCGCGATTTTAAAATTTTTCTTAATCACAAAAAGTGCACAGCGCCGCTAAAGAAGGTTACTCTCCGATACATTTTTTTGGTTTTTCAAATGGTCCACACATTTTGATAAAAAATTTATGGGACCATCTGTAAAGTATTACCTATCGAACAAAAAAGAATTTCTTAAATCGGTCCAGGCGTCTTCGAGAAATCGGGGATATACATTAAAAAACCATTACGACAAATTGAGAACCTCTTTCTTTTTTTGAAGAGGGTTAAAAAATTAGGTATGACAATTTGTGGGATGAGCACGGAATAAGTCGGGGCGAGCTACATTCCGTGCTCTGTGTGATGTACGGATTCATTCGAGCGCGTCAGATTAAGATACAAGGGATACCCGTACCTTGCCCACAGTATAAAGCATCTTCACTAAATATAAGACTTTTTTGGAAAATGTTATATTTTTTGTATTTTCAGCTTATGGAAATAAACAGATTAAATGTATTTTTTTATTTGTTACTATATATCTTTGGGGGAGGCCTTTGTCCAGAAGTAGACGTCCCTGGCTGAAAGATGTATTAGAAAGATAGATATACTGGCATGATAGAATAACACAGTAACAAGATAGCGCACCATAAAACATGTGAAAGTGGCAGCTCTGCTTGTGTTATTCTAGAATTGTCCTATTACAACGATGAATAGCACAGTAACAAAACTGCAGTCACGACAATAGATTGTCCCAAAAATGATATTTGAGAACCATATTCGACATGAAAAAATATTGTATAAATGCCGTACGGCCACACTAACGTATGCGTCCTACGTAGCTCGAGGGTGGAAAATAATTAGCTTATGTCCACTGCGTTACAAAACAGACAACTAAAGTTAAATTCCCCAAAGTTGAAAGCTTTTCGAGCGCATTGCAATGCAATGCAACGTTATTAATAACGTGACTTTATGATATCAGGTAGAAATCAATGAATAGTTTTTATTCATATTTTAGATCTCATGTATCACTTACACACTTTCCACCTTTACGCCCTCTAACATGGTAAACGTGGCCATTGGGTTCTGTCTACCTCGCAGGGGATAAAGACGTGATAGTATGTATACTTTATATATCACTTTGACGTGAACGTCATCGTCTTTCTTATATTTTTTATATTTGCACACAAGCTACTAAAGACCAAGCTGAGAAGACACTCCGGAAGAAACTCCGTTCAGAAGTAGAATATGAGCGACCGTGTTTTACTAAAAAACGTGGCTTTTTCCATAAAAGTAGATCTTGGTAGGTCGATCTCTCGGTCCTAAAATACTATCTATTAACTTTATTTTTCGAAATGACACAGACACATATTGCCTCTTTAGAGTTTATATATAATTCATACAAGCGAAAAGCATTACCCTCCTTCTGGGTGGGCCATTCGGGTAATAAGGTCTTTATGTGCACTCGCCACTCTTCGTGTCCAGTGATTGAAATACCTACCTACCTACCTATACCTATATACGGACAAATCACACAGATTGAGCTAGCCCCAAAGTAAGTTCGAGACTTAAAACATACATACTTTATACATACTAAAAGCGCGTAATTACTCGTAATATTAGGGTCTGAGTATCAGATGCCAACATTTCACGATAGCAACTGCAACGACGCGTCTACTGACTAAAGCCCGCTCCACACTCTGCAAAACTACACGAGAATAGGCGAATACGAGAGTATGGAGACGAATACGAGAGTATTCGGCAAGTCTCGGCTATATTTGTGTAGTCTCCATGGTGGCGGTATTTCGTCTTTTTTAACGCCTTTTAATAACTATTTTTCTCGTTGTAAGAAGTATAATACGCTACAAGACATAATGCTATAATTTCAACGTCCATCTTCAACGTCCTCAAACAGACAACTGCGCTAAGCGAGAGTGTAGAGAGCAGTTCTCCATCTCATCTTGTTTCGGCGAATACCGGGAACGAAACCTCTCGACGAGAGTGTGGAGCGGGCTTAAGTGTCTTCTAAACGAACGATTTGCGTCAAATACTATTTCCAATGGCGTGCGATGTAGGTCGCTGAAGTAGGCCATGGTAGCAGACAGGCAGCAAACTGACGTTTAGACTAAATGTCATATGTAATGAGCGAGCGTTGCAGTGGATATCGTGAGATATAATAACAGATGACATAATTTGATGTGCGATGGCATTTGTGGTGTTTTAATTTTCATTTGACCTTTTTAGGAAAACGATCTTTTTATTTAACTAACATTCTACATGTTCTAGAAGTTTTCTTCTCGAATATGTATAATGTACATAAAAAGAGCTTTTGCAAGTGCAAATAAGACGCATTATTTTATGTGTTTAATGAACATTACGTATATGATTTTATTTGCAATAACATGTTACAATACAATGCAAAATAAACTACATGTCATATATTCGTTTTGTCGGTTATCGGTTCAGTCGTCACAAGAGTAACCACAAATATTGATGTACATTTTTGTAATATTTATATGAAGTAGTTTGTATTTAGCATTATATCAATTCATCAACTCAATAAATAGATCATCAAATTAAAAATCAGTATGTTAATTGATATAAGGTTATATGGTTATGTTCTCACTAGGTATTTTTATGTCATATAACTCGCTCCCATTGCAGTTGGCAGCCTTTCACGTTGCGATAGCCTCGGCCGCTCAATCGTTGTTCACTAGTAGAAAGAGGCTTTTGATTTGAGTCAAAACATTTATTATTTATATCAACTAAATATTGTATATTGAATATTGAGGAGCCCGATGGCCTAATGGGTCTAAGCATTATAAGCGCTTCCGCATGTTAAGCAACCCTGGGCGCAATCCCCACTTGGATGGGTGACCGCAAGTGGCATTAAAATATCTCGAGCTCCTCTGTGCTTCGGAAGGCACGTTAAGCCGTTGGTCCCGGTTATCATCTTTGATGGTAGTCGTACAGCTATGTCAGGTGCCTTTAGGCAGCTTGAAAAATCTTACACCAGTGTTTGCTACTTACACACACGAATAACTAATACAAACAATTTATAATAACATGCTTAACGTAGCATGAGTTTTATGTCCTTGGCTCTGTCTACCCCGCAAGTTATAAAGACATAATAATACGTATTAATGTATTTTCGGAATTCGCTCAATAGAATGTGAACCGAAGTAGGTCGATGTAGAACCATCGTGGCAGGTGCGAAATGGTCGTCAGGTCAAAGAACCAAAAAGTTTTCGTCAGAGACTACGAACAACGCTCCACGGCATCAAATTAGTGCATATCGTATTCTCTGACGAAACTTTTCTGGTTCTTCGACCTGACGACGATTCCCGAATACGATATGCACTAATTTAATGCCGTGAAGCGTTGGTTTGGTTACACAAAGGACATCGCTTCAGCGGAACTTTTTTGTCGTTGTGCGTAAAAAAATGAGTTTAAGGGTGGTACACCCACCCTAGGCCTAATAGTTGCTTCCTATCTGGCACGATCCAACGCACTGCACGGACATACATACATAAATACATATCCTCTTTATCCCTTGCGGGGTAGATAGAGGCCAAGTTCAAAAAACCCAAAGGAATCGATGCTGGGAACTCAATAAAAAAAGTTATTTTGGGGTTCAGCCAACCGGGCTAAAAGTACGGGAAAGTCAAATTTTTTCAAGATCCCAAAAATGTTTTCATAGTAAAATATGTTCATATTGACGGTTCGAGTCACCCCTGTAAGGGAATGTCGATGGTCAATTTACACGCTGTACAAACGTCTACGAGCTGTCAAATCGTTTTTAGCAGACGCGCATTTAAGGCGAAGTGAGTTCACACACTAGTGCCACCCAGCAATTAATTCATTTACTCTGAAATAAAATCAAATTTAAAAAATCTAATATCTGTTTGCCCTAGTAAATTACTTGTAGTATTCTTTTTGTTACTTTTCATAGATATTACAATCGAAGTTTAAGAGAAGGAATTTTTTCTCCTAAAATATCGTTCTCTTAATTCATCAAATTAAAAATAGTAAAAACTTGTACCGAAAATACTACAAGTAATTTACTAGGGCATTCAGCTATTAGATTTTTTAAATTTGATATAAATAAGGGCTTATAGAATTAATTGCTGGGTGGCGCTAGTGTGTACTCACTACGCCTTAAGAATATACTCGAACACATCGACGTAGCGAAGTCAATAAATCAAATCCACGAATGTTCGCTTCAGTGAAAACGTCATAACATCGGGCATAACATAAACGATAGTAACACTAATGCTCTCGTAGAACATCCTCGAATCTAGGGTTGTCAACAGCGCAAATATATTGCCGAAAATTGCAAAGAAATTTGAAAATTGAAAATTTATTTTAAGAAAAATTGCGAGTGCAATGAATTTTTGAAAGGATGACGGTTTAAAATTTTACGGTTTGCATTGAAAAAATTCTTGTTCTTTTAAGTTACATCCAAAAATAATACCCCTAATCTTCCATCCGAGCCTATAAATACTAACTATGGATGTTTGTTTGTATGTTTCTAAACACATTACGACGTATGTTACGTGTATGTGCAACACATAACATGCATCATAATAGAGAACTTAAAAAGAAAATGTGCATGGCTGCTGGTCAGGTTATTCAATCTATAGTTTCAAATAAAGGATACCGCATTTCGTCGTGCAACTGTTGTTGAAAGGTTACGATTGCCACAATCACACACACACACATACACACACACACACACATACACACACACACACGCGCACACACACACACACACACACACACACACACACACACACACACACACACACACACACACACACACACACACAAATACACACTTTTAAGAAATACACGATTTTTCAAGACAAAAGTGAAAGGCATTATTTGAGTTAAGGTGGATCACCCTAGACCTCAAAGATAGCAAACGGACTCAATTGATTCATAAAAAAATTGACTAACCCGAAAATTAGACCATATTCGATTCGGTTTTTTTTTTAATGACATAGGACGGCCAACGAGCAAGCGGGTCACCTGATGGTAAGTGATCGTTTTTTATTCCCACCAAATCATATAACAACTACGGCAAATATTCTCTACCCTACCCACACATTACATATATTGCCCACCCACTTACTTCCTCTCTTCAACGCCTTATGGAATTTACGATTTCCCTCGGCGACAGAATATCCCATCTTTTTGTAATTTACGTCAGCACTTTATGAATTTCGAAGGGGCAGCCCTACTCGGGTCACTATATGAACTTTTATCCCATAAGTAAGAGCATTTTCTGGATCAGGTGTTCCAGAAAATTCTCGAAAGAAAAATCTATACTTATATTTCAAGGTGGAAGTTTGAGCGTCTGTGTTCAAGGGATAAAATCAAGGACTTGGAGACTTAATGCTTATAAATAATCGTTAGGACTGCTTGACGAATTCAAAGGTTCTTTGATCTTGAAAGCTACCGTATTTTCAAGTACTTACTTTAAACAGCTAATCTGTGTTTTATATCGGTTCAGTTGATAAGTTAGGGATTGAATAAAATTTGGAGAATACCACATTGATACAAAATTAATATGGAGAGAATGAAACTAACTACATAAGCAAATCATCAGCCTCTAGCCTATGGCTTTAAGTCCGCCTATTACTTGATTGTAATGAAGTTTTTAAATAAATAAATGATGTCCAAGAGTAGACCTATTTCATATTTGATGTTAGTTTCTCGTGTGTGTAAGTGGCCAACACTGGTGCCAAATTTTTCAAGCTGGCATCCGGCATAGCTTTAGGACTGCCAACAATGATGGCATTTCTTAAATAAAAAACGCATACATGAGCGAAACTAGTGGAACACTTACATATGTAAGCCTATAAATGCGATACTTGTCGATGTCGATATTGATTTTCAGTGCACCGATGGAAGTAGGTTGACAAAAATAGACAACCGCTGGCCGAGGGGTCATCATTATGCAATTGGCTCTGTCTACACAGTAAAAGAGAAAGACGTGCTCATTATGTATGTATACGAGAAATCTCGTGGGTGCCTATAATGATAAGGCATTCGAAGCAGGAAATGGACACTGTTTGCAGACAACTTTGAGTGATCTGCAACATTACGGGGGTTGGTGAGAGACGTATGTTCTCATATTATGAGGGTGGCGGCCGGAAGGGTGAACGCCGTGATATCATGCTATTAGACGTGCAATGTTGAAATTAGGCAAATTTAACTAGTTTGTCTCGCGGCTCTCGCATGCGATTCGCCAACAGATGCCGGGTACTTAAAGAATATTTATTGGCAAAATTAAAAAAGTGGACAAGTGCGACTTGGACTCTCATTCATGAAGGGTTCCGTATTTGGAAGCATATATTAGCCAAAATACCACTATTCATTTTCGCCTAGAAAAAAATCTTTTTCATATCGTTGTATGAATAACAAAAATATATTTGCGGTTTATGAAAATGTGCAATATTTCAAAAACTGCAGAGTATACCTTGTTTAAGCCAATTTTCGTTTGAAGTGTTTATGAAGATTTGCTGAATATTAGGATTTTTCATTCTTTGTTTTAAAAGCTTTGGAACTTTTTATTTCTACTTTGGAAGTTATCTTACAAACGATGAATTTTGAGAACCTCAATGTCGTTTAACCTATCTAATGGACAACCCACACGAGTAGGTTTTTTGAAAGAACTGTTTTAGATTCATTTCCATGTATGAAGGGAGCCGCCCTACTTCTTCTATGCTTTAATTTTTGGATAATAAATAATCGAAAAGTGATTCACAGAATACACCTACCAAGCCTCAATTGTGTAAAATAAAATGGCTGGGATGGGAATCTATAAGGGTTTGTTTTTGGCTATTCATCTACGTCCCGCTAAAAACGCTCAAATGCGATGCTAACTTGCGTACCAAGGCTTCGAAAAATATATTTTTTTTATTAAAACTTACTTACTTACTTCGCTGGCTCAGCGACCCGAAGTGGATCTTGGCCTCCGACATCAAAGTGCGCCATTCTTCTCTATTTTATGCCAAATCTGACCAGTCGGACACTTTCAGCTCTTTCAGGTCTTTGGCGACTTCATCCTTCCAGCGGTATCTTGGACGCCCCACCGGACGACGCCCGGAAGGTTGACCACGATACGCTTTCTTTACGGCTCGATCCTCTCCCATCCTCTCCACATGTCCTAGCCAGCGAAGTCGGGAGGATTTTATTTCTCCTATGATGTTCGGCTCGGACACTAGCTCTTCTATCTCCCGGTTGTACCTACGCCTCCATACCCCATCCTCTCCTCTTGTTGGTCCTAGAATCTTCCGCAATATCTTTCGTTCCGCTACTAAGAGTTTGTTCTCCTCCTTCAAAGTTAGCGTCCAAGTTTCACACCCGTACATTAAAATCGGCCTAACGACTGTTTTGTAGATCCGAATTTTAGTAGTTCTGCTTATCAGCTTGGACACTAACACCTTGTGAAGGGCTGCTGTACATCTTAAAGCGTTGACTATGCGGATGTCGATTTCGTCCTCCCTCTGATTTGTGTCAGTTATCGTACACCCGAGATATTTGAACTTTTCGGCACCCTCATAGGTTATGTTGTTTACATGAAGGTCTTTTCTCCTGGCTCTGGGGTCTTTGTACCGTTTCATGTGAAGATATTCAGTCTTCTCACGGCTGATTCTAAGACCCACACGCTTTCCCTCTTCCTCCAGTATCTCCGTCATTTTGACTACTTCCTGTTCACATTTCCCAAGGATCGCAAGGTCATCAGCATACCCTACAATTTTGTGCTTTCCGTTCAACTCTACTCCCCCATCTATCAGTAGGACTTTTCGGATGATGTGTTTGAGAGCCAAATTGAACAGAACAGGTGAAAGGGCGTCCCCTTGCTTTAATCCTGTTAGCACTTCAAACTCCTCAGTCAGTTCTCCTTCAACTCTAACTCGCATTTTACTTGTTCCCGTAGCTATCTTGATCATTCTAACAAGCTTTTTCGGTACTTGGAAAGATGTTATTATCTGGAAGAGTGTCTCTCGGTCGATACTATCGTATGCTTTGGTGAAATCCACAAAAAGACAATGAACACTTTGGGCATACTCCCACCGTTTTTCCATAATTTGTTTCAGGAGAAACATTTGGTCCACTGTGCTGCGGTTTCTACGGAAGCCACATTGATAGTCCCCGAGTATTTGCTCTACATACGGTTCTAAGCGGGCGAGGATAACGTACGAGAGTACTTTATATGCCGTTGGAAGCAGTGCAATCCCTCTGTAGTTTCCGCATTTCTTTCTGCATCCCTTCTTATGTATCGGGCAAATAATACCCACATTCCACTCTATAGGTTGTACTTCTTCTTGCCAGATTCTACGTATTATTTCATACAGTCGAGATTGCATTGCTCCCCCACATTTCCACAGTTCACCCGTTATACCATCTATGCCAGGGGATTTATGGTTTTTAAGCCTCCTTATTGCTTTGCGAACCTCTTTAAAGTCCGGTGTTTCCTCATGATGGTCGTGATCCTGGTCTTGACCAGTGCCTGAGTCTATCGGGGTTTGGTTGGTGACCGGTGGGCTATTAAGAAGTTGCTGGAAATACTGGCGCCACATAGTCTTCTGTTTTTCGGGATCTGAGACAAGGTTCCCTTCTTCATCTTCGAGGAGTTGTGTGACAGGTTGGTATGCCTTTTTAACTGTTCTCACCTCTTGGTAGAACTTTCGTGATTCGTTCGATCTTATCAAAGTTTCAATATTATTTAATATTCCTGTCAGATGATCTCTCCTTGCTTTTCTCACTAGCCTCCTGAGACATCGTCTTGCTTCTTGGTGTTTTTCATCCCATCTACTGTCCTGTTCAGCCAGTACCTTGTACTCTCTTTTTTGGTCCATTGCCATTTCGCAGCTTTCGTTCCACCATTTCCTTCTTTTCTGACGCTTCTTCTTGCCGAGTACTCGAATCCCTACATCTTTGACTATTTGTTTTGTTTGTTCCCAGTCCGTGTTTATGTCCACTGTTGTATCTAACTCCGCGAATCGATTTTTCAGCTCTAGGTTGAATTTAAGACTTGTTGATTTATCTTTAAGATTATCAGTATTGATCATTGGTTCTCTAATGGTTTGTTTATGACTTGTAATTTTAATTTTAGCCTTTACTTTGACACCCACCAAATAATGGTCACTGTCGCAGTCAGCTCCACGATACGACCGTACATCCTGAACCATGCTTTTGTGTCTCTCATCAATCAGCACATGATCAATTTGGTATACCGTTCTGCCGTCACGAGATTTCCAAGTTCCTAGATGGATGGCTTTGTGCGGGAACATTGTGCTTTTGATGACCATAGATTTTGAGGACGCAAAGGATATCAGTCTCAGGCCGTTATCGTTTGATTTTAGATGTTTACTGTACATACCTATTGTGGGGAAGTAAGCCTCTTCGCGTCCAACTTTAGCATTGAAATCCCCTATTAGTATTTTGGTGTCGTAGTCCGATATCTGATCGAATGCAGCTTCGAGGTCTTCGTAGAAACTGTCTTTGTGTTCATCATCGGCTTGCTCTGTCGGTGCATAGGCGTTCAGTATTGATATATTATTAAATTTACTTTTGATTCTTAGCAGACATAATCTTTCAGTTATTGGGACAAATTTGAGAACGCTGCCCACTGCTTTCTTGCTCAACAGGAACCCCGTACCATATTCGTGCCTTCCGTGGTCTGATCCACTGTACAAGAACAATGACCCATTCTCTACAACACATTCTCCTCGTCCAGGCCATCTGACTTCCTGTAGAGCTGCGATATGGATATTATATCGCTGCAGTTCCATATTTGTTTGATACAGCGCTCCCGGCCTATACAAACTTAATACATTCCATGTTGCTAATCGGAGGTCCAAATTTCCATGCCATAAGTCGTCGTTGGGATCGGATCGTTTATTCTTCTTTGTCGGTTTCATAACAATGGCTTTTTTTATGTGGGAAGGCTGTTAACCCGCCGCACAACCCCCGAAATGCTGGAGGACCACACCCATCGTTGGTCAGCGAGTCCATCGGACTTAGCCGGTTAGCGTAGCTAGGCTGTACTACCGGCCGTTCCCCTATCCACCAACCAGGGGACGCTCCTCTACGCCGTGAGGGCCAGCGCGAGGTTATTTTAAATTTTTTATTATATTTTATTAAAAGATTTGGATTTTTTTCTTAACTTGTGTTAATAGATCTTTCGTCATGGCATTTTTCATGATATCGTCAACAAGAAGTTACGTTTTTATTCCCTTGCGATTTTGAGCGAAATTTTCAAAATTTGCGACACTACGCCCGAATACTTAAAGGCATTTAAAAAGTATTATTTAAATGTTCGGTATGTTCCTTTAAGTATTCGGTATATTATTATTATAAATCGTTCTCAAGTCTCGCTCTATCGATATCTAGATAAGCTAGCAAGACAAAGTTAGTCTGAGATTTAAGTTGTCATTAGTTAAAATTATTTTATTAGTGAAGATTATTAACGCCTTATCTTTTGATTGCATTGACTTAAAAGTTTGATTAATTCGCAGATTTTAGAAACTGATTTGCAATGAGATTGTGATATTGAATTCGATTTAATACTTTAAAGCGAAAATGTCTTGACAGATAGACTAATAAACGACTGACACTATACGAGTTGTTTTAAAAAGAAATAAAAAAACTAGATACGTATGTAAGTATAATATGCATTATTGTCACAAGTAAGGGAAACAATCATGGCGTGATATAATAGCCTATGTCCTTCTCAGTACCCTAACCTGTATGCAATATTTCATTATGATCGGTTGGGCGTGAAAGCGTAACAAACACACATACATGTACGCTACAAAACAAACATACTAATAAACAATCAAAAATTCACTTTCGCATTTATAATATAAGTTAGGATTCGGATTATTGCTAAACGAAAAAAGACCAATGACACCGGGCGGCGCCAGCAATCTCCAGGTCAGACGGCGCCGCCGGTAATAATGCCATCTGTGCACTCTGCATAGATCTTAAACCGCCGAGACAAATCAAAAGTAAGTTTGAACCTCAAACACCTGAAGGTTAAGACCGGGTGACTTACAAATCTTTATTTATTAAAGAACAAGTACAAACGGCCGACTTTGAAACAAGCTGCATTATTAAAAAATAATATAACTGCCTTTTAATGGTTTACGTCCGTTATATTATTTTTTTGCTGACGTAACTTAGCTTACGTGTGACTACGGGGAAGAATACTAATCAATTGATACCTCAAATCTCATAATCGGTCAAGCTGTTTAGGCTACTAGATAAAACAATGGAACAGACATACATACATACGCGCGAAAATTATTATCTTTCTTTTGGGAATCTTCAACGAAATTGTCGATAATTGCGGAGCATCTCGTCTTACGATTCAAAGGCCTTAACTCTTCAATTGTGGAAAAACAGTGAAAACTTCGAAACTGCGGTAAATTCGAATTTCGAAATTTTATACCTAATGACATAATATTTTAAAGAAAACTTTGGAAATTTGCTTGCCTGGCATTTAGGCGATTTCCATAGAGCACTGATCAGTGCTTAAGCAACCAAGGGGACAACATGATCACACACTTGTTATTGTTTTGCCTAATAAACCCTTCATCATCACGTTTTGGCCACTTGCACACACGATAAACAAACAACATCACGTTTTCCTGCCATAAACACTTTATTCATTAAAAATAAGTCAACCCTGCATTCATCACGTTTTGATCACTTACACCACGAAAAACACACGTTTTTCTAGCATAAATAAACCCTTTTATTCATTCAAATTGTACATAATCGTACAAATGTTGTGGTATGAATTAATCATGCGGTCGGCGCTCATCGTTCATACAATAATTACTGTTAAGAGGATCGACTAGCTGTAATTTTCATACAAGAAGCGATAACTCTTCCACCCCCCTAAACCTTTACGAAATGAGGAAATTTTGATGTCATTCGATTTAGCACACCTCAATCAACCATTTTTCTTTTTTATTGATTCGGTTTCATCATCATCATCATCATCATCAGGTCTTTCTAGTCTCCACTGCAGGAGCACGACCCTCTCTGTACTACCAGAGCCATATACTAGCCTGAGTAGTCAGAGGATTTGGCCTACACTCTCCACGCTGGCCAGACGGGTTGGAGAGGTCTTTTTGATGTTAATAAGCTTTGTTTAGCTTGTGTTTCCTTAGTCGCCTTTTACGACATCCACGAGATGACTTGGAGTGGTCCTATTCTACTCTGCCGGGAACCACACGGCTCAGATTAATTTAAATAAATTAAAATGCCCCGGGTATTTTTCATGTAAAAAATATGGATATTTACTTAGATGCTCATAACTTTTGTTGTAAGCAATATATCTTAAATATCAAAAAGTAAAGCCCTATTTCTCCAATTTATCAACAGTGTGTAAAAAAATATTGAAATTGGACTATGTTTAAGGGGTGGGAAGCGTTATCGCTTTTGTATGAAATTTACAGATAGTCTATTGAGAGGCTTATGTCAGCGAAACTAGCGTGTCCTTTGTCATGTACTGTGGACGACATGATGGTTCCTACTACTGATGCTATCCAAATAGCCAAATTTTAGGAACAAAAACAATAAATAAATATATAGGGACATATCACACAAATTGAGCTAGCCCCACAGTAAGTTGTGAACTTGTGTCGCAGGATACTAACTCAACGATACTATATTTTATAATATATACTTTTTATATAGATAAACATCCAAGACCCAGGTCAATATGAAAAAGATCTTTTTCCATCTTGACCTGACCGGGGATCGAACCCGGGACCCCCGTGTCGCAGGCTAGCGTGTTGACCGCTGCGCCACGGAGCTCGACAATATAAATCTAAATTGATTTGCCTCCGATACGAAAGGAAAAAGAAGCGCCACCAAGAAATTTCTATATTACTCTAAGTTCAATCAGTATGAAAAAAATCTTTGCCATGTGGTTCCCGGCAGAGTGGAATAGGACCACTCCAAGTCTTCCCGTGGATGTCGTAGAAGGCGACTTAGGAAACACAAGCTTAACAAATCTTATAAACATCATAGAGACTTCTCCAACCCGTCTGGCCAGCGTGGAGAGGAAATCCTCTAACTGCTCTATCCAATATATGGCTCTAATAGTGCAGAGAGGGTCGAGCTTCAGCAGTGGAGACTAAAAAAGACCTGATGATGAAAAAAATCTAATTCTGTACTTTGCTAGACTTGTAGTATTTTTGGTATTGTTTTTCATCAATATCGTCATTGCCACCGTCACCAAAAGTGACTCTTAATAGCTAGTTCTGCTGGTTTTAGCCCCTGAAGGACACAATCCCGCCAGATTGGGCACTGAATCGAATACCAAAATAGGCGGACGTGCGTTTCGCACCCGCACGCTGTTTGTTTTCAATCACGTACCGCGTGATCGACATGTTAGTAGACTAATATTGGACTGCACTCCATCAAAAGGATGATACATAGGGTGTCCCGAAAAAAAATTATTTTTTATTTTCGCTACTCAAGACCATTCAAAAGTTGCGTTATTTGTTGTAGATTACCGTAAAAATAATAAAAAAAATATAAAAATATATCTTGAGGGCTCTACCAGCAATTTTATTTTTACAAAAATCACTTAATTGGCCTTCCACTTCATGTCGTCTTGTCTAGTTTTTTTACATTATTCCCACTTTATTTCTTTATTTTATTGATAGCAGCACCCTAAGTTATCATTTGCCGGCAATAATAGAATGTTTTCAGTCAGTAATTGGATTTGATCGAACTTGCAAAATTCATGTTTCGACATATTTTTGTTACATTTTCTACTTCTACGGTAAGGCAGTTTGTCTCACTTCTATTATGGTTTTATTTGCTATATGATGTCACTATGCACATCCTTGTAATAAAATAAGTGATTGTTACATTTTTAATTTTTATACAACTAAATAGGCAACATACAATAATGGATTCAAGAAAAAAGGAGTTACTTGTGTTGGGATCATGTTAAAAATTTGGCGATCGCTATTTACCAGATTTAAGAGACTTATCAAAATCATTTTGATGAAAATAAATTAAAACTACAGAAGAATGGCAAATTTCCTTCCAACAAAAATGTTTTTTTTTCTACCATTTCTAGATAACCTGACACGATTTGGCCCAAAGCTTCGATTTCCATTGTTTATCTACAAGTTACCCAGTTGCTGAAATCATATTATTTAGACATACCTGTTTATATATTATAATTGATACGAAATAAAGTCAAATGACGACTACGAAAGCAAAGTGCTTTTTGGAATCCTCAAACAAACAAGCTTTTCAATATTGCCACTTGTAAGTGCACTTCATTTTATATTTGTCGTCCCTGCATACAACATAAGAAATTCCTATTCTGAAACAGTCGTTTTACTAAACAAAGAAAGTGATAGGAAATTGGCAGAAAGTGATATAGATACAAAAAATGACAAGAATTTCAAAGACAGATCAATGACAAAAAAGAAATACGTGGATAGAGCTCACATGTTATCAAAGAAACCAATCTTGGACCAGTGCGCGAGTTGCTGCCTCGACCGCAGTCGCCTACAGCAAAGCTTTCTTCGGATAGTGACAAGCAAGCTTATAAATGATTTTCATAGCTATTTCATTGATTTGCAACACTTCAGCGCAGCCAATAGTAGCTAATGAGTGTAATGTGATCGATATGATCTTCCAACGCTGTGATCAACGCGATCTGCGGCAGCGGTCGCTTATTGGCGGTCTTTGCTGACGTAGAATTGGTCTCTTTCAAAGATTATTGTCTTGTTACTGACAAGAAAAAATAAATAAAACGCAGACCAGCAGATGTATTGATGCAACTGTACAAAAATAATATATCAGTTAAATATAATTTCACAATAGCGACCATGTACGACAACTTGCATTTCGCAAAATATTAAAGGCCAGAGAAACAGAAAAGAGCAACTCTCGCAGTGTATTTACAGCACTAAAGTTTAATTTGCTTGAAGGAGATTACATTGATTAGAAGTAAATAAAAAAAAAATAAAAAAAACCCCTAATAGAATTGAGACGAACTGCCTCACCGTAGAAGTAGAAAATGTAACAAAATTATGTCAGAACATAAATTTTGCAAGTGCGATCAAATCCAATTACTGACTAAAAACATTGTATTGTTGCCTGCAAATGATAACTTAGGGTGCTGCTATAAATAAAATAAAGAAATATAGTGGGAAAAATGTAAATAAATTAGACAAGACGATATGAACTTGAAGGCTACTTAAGTGATTTTTTTTTAAAATAAAATTGCTGGTAGAGCCCTCAAGATATATTTTTGTATTTTTTTTATTATTTTTACGGTAATCTACAACAAATAACGCAACTTTTGAATGGTCTTGAGTAGCGAAAAACAAAAAAAAATTTTTTCGGGACACCCTATGATACACGCTTTGATTGAGACATGCGTATGCTGCGATGGGAATCGGCACACAGTTTTTTAGCCCCGCTATGAAAAGAGCTTTTAGAAATTGAAATATCAGTCAAAAAGATACCTTGCCAACCCCAAAACTATTTAAAATATAAGAGTAAATATCGCTAAGTAACATCAACAGACAAGTGACGTCACTTCTTAAGCATTAATTGATTGATTCTGGGATTGCAGTGCATCAAAAGGATGATACGCTTTGATTGAGGCACACGTGTCCTGCGATGGGAATTTGCACACATTTCTTTTTCATCCCGCTATGTAAAGAGCTTTTAGAAATAGAAATATCAGTGAAAAACTTACCTTGCTAACGACAAAACTTTAAAATAAAGTAAAAACAGATTGAAGGAGTCTGGTTTTGTCAAGGTTTTTTTTAATAAGAAAGGTTATGAATTTCGCTTTTTTATCACGACAGCAAGAGCTCAATTATTTGTGACGTTAATTTAATCTTGAAAGGGACAATCGTATTTTATCATCGTTCTCTTAGATGTTGTTTTACAGACAGGAAGAATTCATTAGCTGTGTTATTAGTTTTGTCTAGACAACTTTTTCCAACAGAAATCAAACCACGGCGGTGGACTTGTCAAAATTAAAGCCTTTTGTGTAATGTAAGGGTTCGAATAAAGACTTTTTTTACTTGTAAACTACTAATTGGTTTTGTACAAAGAATTGGAAAAATATCTTGAATTTCGGTCATTGCTGTGAACTAAAAAAATGGGCTTTTCATGCAAATTGCTATGGTAGCCGAATGCTTTTGTATGATAATGTCGATTTTTTGAGAGCGTCATAGAAAACGTTGTTAATTTTGAAGGACCAGCTTACTCCTTAAAGGGTCGGCAAAATGTACAAGCAAGAATTCTGAAATAGATTCTTATTTCTTGGAGTAGTGTAATAATGATGAAACCTAAGTCACCTTTACTTTATTAACGACTTGTAATTTTTCTCCTACAGGGAATACCCCTGTGACCACTACACTGCCATCATCAACGTCACGCTAATGTGTACCGGATGCCCCCGCGCGCCCGTCCACGAGAGCGCTCTGCAACTACTGCAACTACTGGACAAGCGGTTCTTCGGCACAGTCGGCCCGCTTACAGTGGAGGAGGATAGTGGTGAGTGTAGTCATACTTAGACCAACACCATCTTGCAACTACTGAACAAGATGTTCTTCAGCGTGGTCTCAGCCCCCATACGTTGGAGGACAGTGGTGAGTGTAGTCATACTTAGGTTATCATCAATGTCACAGTCATGTGTACCCGATGCTCAGGCGCCCGTCCATGAGCGCGTTGCAACTGCTGGACAAGATGTTCCTCGGCACGGTCTGCACTGTGGAGGAGGACAGTGGTAAGTGTAGTCATGCTTAAGCCATCACCAACATCATTTTGGTGTCTACCGGTTGCCGCCGTTCACGCGAAAGTGCTGCATTTGCTGGGCAGGAGGTTCTTCGGTACTGTCAGCCGGCTGGCGGTGGAAGATGTCAATGGTGAGTGTAGTCATGCTAAAGTCATTATTAACGTCACGCTGATGTGTACCGGATGTCCTCGCGTGCCCGTCCTCGAGAGCGCGCTGCAACTGCTGGACATGAGGTTCTTAACTTGTTGAGTATTTCTCTTTAAAAAGAGATTTTTCCTTGTGATTCTATGGAAAGGATAGCGATAAGTTCTCTTGCATAGAGTCCTCTGCCATCTACGAGAGCGCAGTTGCTGTAATTACTGACCAAGATGTTTATAGGAACTTCTTTTTGAGTCATAATAGGTAAATATGATTTATAATATTTTTTACCAGCATTTGGATACCTCCATGAATGATTGATTTAATTAGGTCCTCTACTGTAGGGAAAAAAGTGTGATAAAGTGGGTAAGCGACCTTTTAAAAACACCAACAGCTCCCTCAAGAACCTTTGAAGGTTCTTGAGGGAGCTGTTGGAGGACAACTTCTTCGGCACGGCCAGGTTTGTGTAAAATGTCGAAAAGGTTGATATTAAAATGCCTTTCAATATTTCCATCTCGGAGCGAATTAGATTACTAAAAGCAAAAAATCTATTCCTTAGAAATTGGCCGGATGTCAAATATTTTTTGGTTGTTCACCTTTTTTCTCACAATTAAGTATATTATTGGCTATATTATGATGATTCCGAGATTCAAATATTGCTAGGGGTCTTAAAAGCAAACTTTTTAGTCGAGGATGATAATCAGCTCACTACAATAGCCCGCTCCAACTACTTGATCAGAGGTTATTCGGCAAGTAAGTCAAGGCCGCTATCTTGTTCAACCTTCAAAGTGTAGTAAAACGTAACCAACCTAACAGAAAGTAGTGAGCCAGTGTCTGAGAAAGGAATGCATTTGCTGCTGGCCTTTCAATTCCACTATTGTTACCTAATTCACAATAGCAGGTAAGAACAAAAGATTCAGAGCGACCCAATTATTACCGACGCCAAAATCAGCGTAACTAAGTAAGTAACGTAACAAAAAATTTAGAAGACTCGACAATACCAACAAAGATTGTCTTATCTATATAACTTTACGCTCACATCCGAAATAGGGTAATATAAGTGACACACATAATAAGTTTATCATAAATAAAACCTCCGGTACGGCCGGGTTGTGTCGGACAACTTATTAATGACACGAAAGCGCGATGGACTTGAGTTTTAACGTTACGAAGACATTGATCGTACTAGTATTTTTTTATTATTTTATTCAAATTCACTGTGAATTATGTATATACATTCAAGCGTATTAGTGCAAAAAGTGTATTTTGTTACACAATTGAATATTTTTATTTAAAGATGGAGTTCAGATTTAGATAGATTTGACAATTGCCAAAAGTCACGTATCTGATGTAACTCCACCGTCTTTTGAAAATACTCCTCTAAACAAAGATTTCTCAAGCGATGGTCCGTATTTTCCATTCTGCTTATTAGTTACGCAGTACACAAGGTATCAAAATGGCGCCCTTGCAAAAACAATATATGGCGTCGCACGTGTGACGTTGTTTTCGATGGAGGCTGATCAGATTTCAGCACCCCTGATGGTATCTGTCTGGTCATATCGATCGCAACGCATTACAAAGAGGAGCCCATAGACAATAGACCTCGGGGCTGTTTTGATGGAATTCCTTTCACAGGCACATACTTTCCCGTATAGGTATAACATGGTTATTAACCTAGTCAATATGTTTTCAAACACAAATTTAACGAAGTGATAAATAGAAATCATAACAGATGAAATATTTCTAATGTGAGAGTTACTTTATTTTTAATGATGTCTAGCGTCTCTGAAGCCTTTTAGTCGAAAGAGGCAGTCTCATTATATTAGGTCGAAGAAAAAGTAATTTATTTTGTTTGTGTAAAGTTGTAATGAAATATCTTTGGTTATGTTGTATGTACCTGCCCAATTTTAAGGTACATACAACATTACCAAAGATATTTATTTAATTTATTTTAATATATGAAAAAAGCTTAAAAGTATTTTTTTTATCCGTATGTCCGCAATTTAACGAACAAATTCTTTATTCTTTAAAAATATTTAAAGAAAGGAATAATTTAAAATAGGCTGAAAATTAATTTTCATATTTGAGAGACTTCATTCCCAGTAAGAATACCACATTTTTTACAGAGACTGTAATTTATCGTTTTCTTCTGAGAATTTTAATATCAAAGTGTATGTAGTCGTCATACAAAACATGAAATGACTTTTCTCCGACCTAATATTATATTAGTTTTTATAATAATCTAAACGCACTTGAAACTTGCGTAAAAACAAGTTTGAGGTGAAAAAATCCACCTCAGTTTGACATCGCATGAAATAAACAGGTAAAAGGTAAGGAACAAGAAAACTACTTCATATACAGCAAAGTTCTCATTAACAAACGGTAAGTACCTATATTTTTATAAATAACGTTGTTCTAATGTAGGGAAAAAACCAATAGTAGCTATGTTTTACAGGCGTTACATTATTGCATCTAAATAAAGCGGGTAAACTCGACAGGAAATAGAAATTCTAGAAATTTCCATCTGCCTATTGGGACTCCAAACCAATTAGTTTAATCAGCACCGCTGCGTTCTCGCTAATATTGATCGCTGTGCAGCCTAGTGTTGCCAGAGGCAGAACATTTTAGGATATAGAGTTAGGAATGTTTTAGGATACAATAATACATACAATAGAATCCTATTGCATTCATTTATTGTATCAATAAAGTATTGTGTAATTGGGGATGTATGAAAACAGTGCTACAATACCTGTATGTTAAACAGACTGCGCCTACTGTATTCGCTGTATTTCAGGTGTCGTAAAACAATTCATAATTCAGGTATTAATAGCTTCACACACACGCAATAAAATAAGGTTATAAAAATACACGCACATGTAGGTACCCAGTTGGGGTGTTGCGGTATTACAATTAGGTATTTCAAAACATCCGTCTTAATGAACGTTTTTGTTAATTGTTAGCACTTTACCCGTAAATGCATGCAAACTGTAGTCTATTTACAAAATTTGTATATTAGGATTACAAAAAACTTACAGATAAGAAAGAGCGGAGTCTCCTGGCACAAGCAAATGTTTGCTTAAAAGGAGGCTCCAACAATAAATATTAACTGTAACTAACTAGTTCTCCCAATAAACCATTTTTATTTTATTTTTATTATTATGAACATTATTAGGCAATCGCCAATATGGACGAATGTTTTAAAATAGGTATCTCCATTATTGTTAAGAGTGTGCATTATGTTGATAAAGTAAACATGTTTACGAAGTTAACATAATGTGATATGGCCTTGTGTCCTCAATAAAATAATCTTTGTTACTCGGTCTAAGTGTATTATACTTATTTCGCTATAAATATTTACAAATTATTACATGTTAGTACTGTCAATGTTTTGACCAAACGTAGGCATAAATAACTTAACAATACATTTGATATTAATACACTTTCTTTTCACCAATCACAATTGCTCAATTTATTCTATGGTAATCGCAAATGTATAGGATAACGTCGTATGATGCTCGTACTCAGTAAGCTGGCTTTTATAGTCAACGGTTTGTTTATTATAAGCAGAGTATAATATCCGTTACTTGGCTTATAATGTATTATTTTATCGTCCAATCAACTCGATCATACGACATTGTATAGTGAAAGAATTTACATAGGTATCTTTTCAAATGGAAATAATATACTTATGGTGAAAACTAACATGCGGGCAGGGTTTGAGCAGCAATCTATATACGACCTACGCTTTGCGAAATGAACTTCCGTGATTCAACCATACACGTCGAAAATATCCACAATAGCATTCCTCTTATACCACGTCACCTATCAAAACACCCCTTTTTTGTTCATGTAGCCCTTTGAACGCTGATTTTAACATTTTTGAATCAAAAATAAGTTTTAAAATATATATCGCCGTTGAAACTAAAGGCTCCTGTCATGTCCAGCGGCAGTTTAATATCGGACGGCGATGTAAACGTTAACCGACAATTTACTTAGCCGTTTTTACACTGCAACTTTGATTTATGTCGCGCGCAGAGCTGGTGTCGATATTTTAATTCAACACTGCCTATCAAATTGAAATGTACGCACTGCACTTTAAATTCGGACATACACCAAGGTGCGTTACCTTTGTGTAGTTCAATGCTTCAAATATAATCAAAAATCTAAGAGAAGAAGTCAGTTTTATATTAAAACCTGTTGCGATCCTGAGTTGGACATAAGATGACATTGTCTACTGTTTTCAGCTTCGGATGAATTTTTTTCTGGTGAAATGTCACCTAGCCAGGATAAATGTATTCCTTCATGAGAAATTATTAGAAAGAAGCAATTTTTCCGCGATTTCATCCGCGTAAATTATAGCCTATGTCACCAGCTGATAAATTAGCTTTCTATATGTGAAAGAGCTTTGAAAACCGGTCCAGTAGTTTCGGAGACTATTTAATGCAAACAAATATGCAAATCTTTCCTCTTTATGATATAAGTAGGTATAGATATAGACTAATGTTCTTATTAAGGCCCTGGTAGAGCCCACTGCTGGGCAAAGAAAAAAAACTCCCTCTGAGTTCTCAACGCTTCCCTGTCTTGTGCTTTTACTTACTTACTTACTTACTGCAATGGCGCAGCGACCCAAAGTGGGTCTTGGCCTCCGACACTAGAAGGCGCTATATCTTGCGGTCATGTGCCAGCCTTTGCCAGTCGCATACTCCGAGGCTCTGTAGGTCCTTCATGATCTCGTCACACCAGCGGTACCTAGGACGGCCGACCGGTCGACGGCCATTCGGTCTACCCGAGTAAGCTCTCTTTACAGCTCGATCCTCTCCCATTCTTGGGTTTCTTCTTTTGTTGAGTCTTGTGCTTTTACAGGCCAATATTTGGAGAATGCTTCTAAATCATCTCGTCATCTACGCCGTGGTTTTCCATGAAGCCGACGTCCGATAGGTGATTTCCATAAAGTAAGAATATTAGCCAATTGTTCTCAGAGATTAAGGCCGATGTCACAGTGAATATAGCTTAAATATTAAACTACAGACTTAGATAATGATCATCAATTTGTATAAGTGACACGGTCAGTCGACCATGCACAAAGATGATGATGATTAAGCTACAACACGATGGAATTATTCATCTTGAAATAATAAGTTTACAACAAAGGAAAAACAATGTTTTGTTTTCAGCTCTTGGACTATGAAAAAATTGTGTGGGTCCTTCTGTTAGAATGGATGCCTGTATGGTTACCCGAATGTAAAAACCAAGTGGAGAGTGTAGGCCAAATCCTCTGACTACTCTGGCTAATATAGCTTTGGTGGTACAGAGAGGGTCGTGCTCCTGCAGTGGAGACTTAAAAAGACCTGATTATAAAAAGACTTGATGATGATAATACACATAACGTATAGCCTATTAAAGAGGTTCCGTTAATAAACGTGATCTTTCAGTCTAAACTGTAAGACTAAGGTCTCCTTCAAGAAAGTTTTCACTCTGCCGTTACAACCTACTTAAATATTATAGGTATCAACTATCACTTCTTGTGCATAAAATTCTTCAATCAATTTTAAAACAACACCCGTAACTATTTTAAGATTGTTCAATTATTTTTCATAAAAAGTTTCAACAGAAACGCTCGTGTCAAACCTAGGGGTAGTTTATATGCAACAATGATGTGTACAAAGTAAAAGTAAATAACGGAGTAACACGAACTCGATGCCCACAGAATGTGTCGCTAATTTTGAATGCGGCCTGTGAATGCAACATGAATATGCATGACAAACATTGAAAAATGCGTGGGCGAATAAGCACTTAGTTCTATTTACCCTTGCACTTCGTTCATTTTTATTTGAACTCTTTTGATTGCCTTCTGCTTTAGACGAGTGAACGGTTGGAATAAGATAGACAGATGTTATTCTTAAGCATACTAGCAATTTTGCTGCGAACTTCATTCCCTATTTCACCCGCCTAGGGTTTAAATTTCTAAAAGTGCTCACTTACATGAAAGAAACCTCTGTTCCAAATTTCAAGTTTCTATTAGTTTTGTCTGTGCGTTGATATATATAAGTCAGGGAATTAGGTTTGCGTTTTATATATAGATATCCCAACATAGGGCGTACTCTTATACGCCCACACAGAGCAGCAGTGCAATGTGCAACAATAACAATACCACAATATCAAGCCACCAATAGAGCCGCAACGTACATCTTTGCTGCAGCTCATTGCGTAATAAATAGCTCATAAAACTTCATACATACGTTACCGCCTTTGACTACATACTCTCTAGACACCGTCATGCCTTTGTTTCAATGATTAAATATCTGGCCAATTTTTCAATGCTTGTATGCGAGACAGCTTTGTGTTAGCACACGCGTCCTGTCAATTAATGCCATCAAAATCCGTCAAATCGGTAGCTATGTGTATGCATAATAGTTAGGTTGGTCACAATTTTTTTCTACGCTTTTAAGCTAATAAAGTCTATCTAGGCTTTACATAATCTAAGGTTGCCGCGTCGTGCCGTTTATCCCCGCGGCATTGCAGTTCTGCTCCGTGAGCGTGTGGTAGGGTGTATTTTTAATCTCCAGGACATAATGAATTGTGAGGTAAAGTGTTACAAATCTGTTGATCGAAATTTTCCGTAGCTCGTCTTGAGTCTTAATATACTTAAATTAAAAAAGTAAGTCTTTTGTAATGTTCTAATGGATTTTTCCTTATATAGCAGCAAAGTCAATCTCAATTAAATATTTTCTAAATAAAAATTAATATTTCTCAAAGGAAATTAATTAGCAAGTTTAAAGGTCTCCGTCTTCGACAAATTGTTTTCCAAGTTTAATATGACGACGGAAAGTCGATTTGTAGGGTTCCTTATCTATCAAAGGTAGAAAGGAAACCTTAAAAGATCACCTGGAAGGTTTGGTGCTTCACAGTACTTTGGGGTTGCAAATAATCAAGAATCTTAATCAACGCATTCAGAAGATATATTTGTAAGCCAAATATTTTACTATCTTTCATTGACATATCACGATTTTCAGTAAAACCAATGCGCTACACAAACATACTAAACAATCAAAATGGAATATAGATACTACCTACTTATACATTATAATTTATTTATATTTTGACACTCATTAATTTTTATCAGTAATAACAAGTCATTAACAGTCAGCCACACTTTGAATTTTTCTTGAATGAATTTAGTCTGGGCGCGGCAATGATTTCACTAGGCAGATACTGAACCCTCGATGCACGGGGCAGGCTCGGACTTGACTGGATTTTTCCTAATTAGACCCAGCGGGCGCCGGTCACGTTTATCGATTTAATTATTATGTAAAGTGTGTAGTTGTAAGCGGGGCTAAATGAAAACATTCCGGTGTTTGGCATTCAAGAGACCCTTCAGAATAAAACGCCCTTTTTACCGGCTCTATACATGCGAGATTCATATTCAATCGTTGGACCCATTTTAAGAAATCTATAGAAAGCAATATTGAAGATATTGCTTTCTATAGATAGAAAGATGACTTCATAATTGGAGGATCGTGAACTCGTGATCGATTTAGGTGGGCAGTTTTAGGTTTAAATATTCTTTGATTCTGGATAGTGATAATCTTTTATATGTTCATTCTGAGTTTGTAATACAACCATGCTTTTACGCAAATGTTGTTCGAATATCAATGCTGGTTTGAGAGAAAAAATAACGTAAATGTACCAGTTGCTCCTCCTCTCGAACAGAACGTAAAAGCAGGGTGTGGGAAAAGGCGACAATGTAAGGAATTATTTTAATAGGCCATGCGACTAGCAACCGGTCACTATTTAGATTCCGCTTTTTACCTGCAGGCCCATCAGCACGCTAATCGTGGTCTTTGTACCTTAAGGCCGTAAGATCTCTGTATCCCATAAGGGTAAAATTGTATGCTTTGTACATATAATGTAAATAATGTATATATACGGCCAAATCACATAGATTAAGCTAGCCCCAAATATGTTGTTTATATATTGAAATAAGCATGTGGAAATTTAATGAAATACGTAGACATTTTTGATTATTTTGTTACAAACACATAAAACAGACAGAACGTAAACACATTCCACATTAGTAGCCGTCCGTTCGAATGCTTCAGAAATCGACTCCTGATCTGTGGTCAGACAGAGTAATGGGGAGCAATTTGGCGCGTATCAGATGTTCACTGGTTGGTGAATTTCAGTTACATTTACATAGCGGTTTCACTCATTCTCTCTTCTGTCAGCATCACAGGTTTTAATGCTCGATTACATTGTATAATCTCAACAAAATAATTCTATTGTTTTATGTGATTACAGATTTAGTAATTCTTAGAGCTTAAATACTAATATTGGAAATCCCAGTCTATACAAGTTCTACAAAAAGTTATACCTTTGAAAGAAGGGTTTTTAACATTTTAACCAAACGATAAGTTTAATCATCTAATATATGACTAAGTTGATCATACAGCTATATTAATATCCTTGAAAATTTCCATACATGAGACGTTTCTCCGCCAGACAGTCCCAAACTATGGATATGCTGATGTACACCGAACCAATGACGAGATTAAAGGCACCCGCCGCTCGCCGGGCTACACCGGCCACCCTATATTAATTAACTTGATTGCATTTTACCACTTTTTCTGCGTCGCGTTTTTTTAGCACTCTCTGGGAAATTTTAAAATAAAACAGCTCAGCTAGCTGTGCAGGTCGATAGCTAATATGGTATACATAAGAGCGTTAACTTTGCCGATGAAATATCATCATCAAGGTGTTTAGTCTCCATTGCATGAGCTCTGTACTACCAGAGCCATATTAGCCAGAGCAATCAGGTTTTAGCCTTCACTCTCCACGCTGGCTAAACGGGTTGAAGAGATCTCTGTGTTATTTATAACCTTTGTCAAGCTTGTATTTCCTTAGTCGCCTTCTACGACATCCACGGCATGACTTGGAGTGGTCCTATTCTACTCTGCCGAGAACCACATACGGCCGATGAAATATGTATAATTAGTCGACGTCGCGGTTTGAGGAGGTGGCGGGAGTGTTTGTCACAGTTGACCCAGACTACGAAGGGTCCGTGAGGACGATGCCTCACGGACCCTTCGTAGTCTGGGTCAACTTCGTAGGCGCATAGGTCTCGTAATGTTTTGAAACGTTTGGTCTCGTAATGTTCGTATGTGTAAAACATAGGTATATCTAATATTCAAACTACATTTACATTTGCCGCGCTTATGACGAGACATATCTCACAGACGAATATAAATCGAATAAATCCCACATATAACGAATAGCGTTTCACATTGAAACCCATTAATGACCAATCGCATACAAGGCGATTGGCGTGTAATCACTATTTAATATTGCTTTAATTGCAATATTCGTAGGCTGCATTTACTCGCCAAATAATAATCAAAGAGAGGATCCCTTTGATCGCGCATAGGTAACGAGTTCATGTTAGTACTCAGTTCAATATCATGTCAGGACGGTCACTCAATCGATGGACAAATCGAAATGGATTTATCCGATAAAAGGGCTTTGTTATTTGACTGCCTATGGCACATTTGCTTGATTGGTCTGCGGTTTTTGATACAGAAACCTAATTTCGAAACGGACAGATTGACATATAATATAATATTGTATAGTTTACCGAAGTGGGCGATGTAAATTTATTCGCAAAAATTTGAGATCGGGGATAAATTCCGCTCTGATGTATGTTGTACGGATGTAATCATCTATGTATCAGCCAGGCACGTCCACAGCTGGACATAACCTCCCCCATAAATTGCCACAAATTGCGATCTTGTGCATATTGACTCCACCGACTCCCGGCGACCCTAATGAGATCGTCCGTCCACCTCCAGGCCTATCGAACTTTTAATAACTACGGTTTTCGTGATAACTTCAATCTTCATTATTTTTCTTTAAGACAACTATTCAACTATTTTTATTTAAGATATGAAAACCGTAATGGGTGCTACAGTGACAATCAAATCGTTGTACACCAAGTTAGCAAATCGGCCTGCTGGTCGTGGGTCGTCCCACGCTGCGCTTCCCTGTTCGTAGCCGCCACTTCAGGACTTTAATGCCAACGGCCATCCGCCCTCCGGGCTATGTGTCCGGCCTGTGGATGTAATCATATCTTATTGACTTTCCAGTGTTTCCTCTCTCTCTCTCTCTCTCTCTCTCTCTCTCTCTCTCTCTCTCTCTCTCTCTCTCACACACACACACACACACACACACACACACACACATATTAAACTGATAGGTTCTTGTCAATGTTGTGTGGAAAAAACGTTCGACATAATGATATTTCGCATAAACATATGCGAATCAGTTAATGTATGTGTAGTTTTCGAATTCGTTTATTAAATTCGTATTTAAAAAAAATCTCGTCAGTGGGATATGCCTCCAAGCTACGTAACATCAAATTCAATACCTCGAAATGTTTGTGAATGATAATTAATAGTAAATCCGATATTGCAGCGACAAACAAAGCTGGTTTTACGGCGGCTGTCGCCAAAGGGTGAATTCTCCATGTTGCATCCAACGTCAAAGGATGCCTTGAAGCGATAACGGTATCATTTGTCCTAGGATCGTTAGTGTTGACGCAGACGAGCTCCGTGGCGCTGTGGCACAGACAACACAACCCAAAGACACCGCTTTACAGGGCTCGGCGCTCACCGTGGTTAAGCACTGTGAGCTCTTAACTGCCGGCCCCGCCCATTTCAGTTCCTTATTCCGCGGCCGACATTGGATGCACAAACAGTGGTTAGTGCTCCCGCGCAAAAATAAAATATTAGTATTAAAATGCCGTATTGTGCTGTGAAATGGTGCGGAAAATCAAGCAAAACATCTAGCCTTTCAAAAGACGGCATCACATTTCACCGGTAAGTAATAATAACATACTAAAAGTGTAGTAAAATATTTCATAAAATAATGTTCCAGTTCTTTAGAGAGGCACCTTATGGGGACTTGATCAGTCTTTTTGAAAAATCCTTTTCTTTCTTCATGTAATTAGCATAAGCCTATCTCGCTCTGTCAAAAAAATGCTCAAGTCCAAAAATGGGTACCCGTTGATGTCTTTTTTGAAGTGTCCTTTTCCCTCTTTACGTGATATACATAAAGCCATCTCGTTCTGTCATTGGCACTAATTAACCAGTGACGCGACACAACGTAAACATAGAGAATCGGTTATCGATAAAAAAATAATCGACCGAAATTTGCTTAAGATGTAAATTTGCTTATGACTTGAAATATTATTAGGGTTTTAACGACTGCACTCGACATTGAAATTTGAAAATATATTTTTTGCACTTGCCTCGTTAGATTTGAATGAAATTTTATATTCGGGTGTTTAAGACCTCGCTGAAATTGATTCCGTATGTCATTTTGGGACCCAAGATAGCCGCCTATTTTAGGGTTCGTTAGCGTAGTGAACAAGGAACTCTTATAGTTTCGCCATGTCTATTGTCTGTCTGTCTGTCTATCCTCGGTTTAGCTCAGTCTCCACTAGTACTAGAAATCTGTAATTTGGCAATGACTTACTACATATTAATCACCGACAGTCGAGACGCCGTCAAATCGGAGATATACAATGTGGTGTATATAGTTGTATGTTTCGTGTGTGTAAGTGGTCAGCACTGCTGTCAGATTTTTTTGGCTGCCTGAAGGCATCGGGCATAGTTTAACGACTGCCATCAACAATAACAGCTGGGACCAACGGCTTTTCGTGCCTTTCGAAGCACGGAAGAGCTCGAGACATTTTTATGCCACTTGCGATTACCCATCCAAGTGGGGACTGCGCCCGGGTTGCTTAACATGCGGTAGCGCTCATAATGCTTACACCCGCTAGGCCATCGCGCTCCTTAAATAACTATGTTATTTGTTATTACACTGTTAATTGTTTTGTATCGGTTTTCAAGACAAGTAAAATATGGGGATATTTTACTTTTCTTGTCAATCCCTTCATGTGGAGTGTAATTGGATAGGACTTGGTTTTATTATACATCTGCTCAGAATGCTTACGCGTCGCTCGCTCTCACCGAAATACTAGATTAAAATAAAAAACTAATATTATCATCACTAGATGACCAAGGGTTTATTTGACTCTTTTCTCGGTATATGGATGTTGAAATGGACAGCGACGCCTTTTATTTAAAAAAAAAGTGCCCTTGTTTTTTGTCGTTCGTTGTTGCATGTTAACTCTTTAAAGTTGATGCCGTTAACAATACAATAGTATCTCTTATACTTATAAAAGACACACAGTATCTTTTATAAGTGTTTGTATTACTCAGTTTTTATGTAATTTTATTGCTTTAATTTAAGGTTTCCAAAGTGCCCTAAAATAAAACAAAAATGGATGGAAGCTACAAAAAGAGAAGAAGATTGGTTTCCAGGAAAAAACAACTATATCTGTTCTCAACATTTTACTGGTGATAGTTTTCGTCCCGGCAATCGACGCTTTTTATTTACAAATGCAGTGCCTACACAAATGTTGCCATGCTTGGTATGTCATTCTTTATCTACTTTAGAAGTTAACACCAGTAAAACCTTTTTCTTCAATTAGATGAAAATATAATCTATATAAAATAGGAAGCATTGATTGGTGACTCACATATCAACGCACAGCCGAAAATACAACAACTAGTAACTTCAAATTTTGCACAAAAGTTCTTTTATAATGTAAATGAGAATAAAGATTGTATGAAAATCTGTGAGTTTTCAAGATAGAAACACAAATCATTGAACTATGCTAGTTTATTAAAAATAAATGAGAACACGTGCAATATTTTTTTTGAGATGATAAATACCTTAACTCATATAATAAATAAATATATACGGACAAATCACCCAGATTGAGCTAGCCCCAAAGTAGGTTCTTAAATGAGACTTGTGTTATGGGATACTAACTCTACGATACTACATTTTATAACAAATACATATAAATATAAAAAACATCCAAGACCCAGGACAATTGACCTGACCTAGGATCGAACCCGAGACCATCCTCGTCACAGGCTGGCGTGTTGACCACTGCGCCATGAAGCTAGACGACTTGAATAATATTTTTATTATTATGATGATGATGATGATAGAAAAAATATTGACATGAACAATAATTTAATTTACATACTAGTAATAACAATTCAAGTATCGATATGAGTTGCAGTATTTATCATCTTGGGTATAACAAAATGTCTGGCATAGTCACTATGTACTATCTCATCACACACTATTATACATTTATCACAGATGTCTCAGTACCCGATGGGCTTAAATTCTTCTACAACTATGGACAAGGAATCATTTGCACTGACAACCCAGCCGAATGCTAAAAAATACATAGAAAACATTCAGTTGACTGTACGTATGTGACTTCGTATATTATTTTATTGTTTATACTGTAACTTTTCTATAGTAAACAGTAAATATATATTTTTCATTCACAGGAAAATGATCAAAATATTTCAGCTGTACCGTCAACGTCTGCAGGATCCGATATTCAACATATACCTACACAACAAGATACTAGTTTTGATTCATTATTAAATATACCTTCTTCATATAGTACACCACGAAAACGACGCCTTTTTAAATCTGTTATTGATCTGTCCCAAAAGATAAAAAAGAAAAACGTTGCTTTGAAACGTTTAAGAGACTCAAACCGGGTATTGAAACGAAAAGTCAATTCTCTAAAGCAAATTCTAGCGGAATTAGAAAAAAAGGCATTAATTACTCAAGAGAATTCGTCAATTCTAGCTCATATTGGTCTTCAGAGTCAAGAGATAATTAAACGTCAAGCCCAAAATGCTAAATCGGGTAAAATAAGTCGTGCGAAATACACCCCAGCTTTACGAACCTTTGCTCTTTCCCTCAATTTTTACTCAACGAAAGCATATCAATATGTTAGAAGAACTTTCCATACTTGTCTTCCATCACTGCAAACCTTAAGTAAATGGTATAAAACAGTCGATGGACTCCCAGGCTTTACTAAAGAAGCGTTTGTGGCGCTCAAATTAAAGTCAGAGCAAGCTAAAACCAATTTCTACGGTACACTAGTCTTTGACGAAATGAAAATTAAAACCAAAGTTGAGTATGTACCGAGTTCACGAAGAACTTTTGGCTACGTTAATTTTGGAACTAATATTGATACTGATTGCAATGAAGAGTGTACTGATGCTTTAGTTTTTCTTGTTGTTCCATTTAATGGAATGTTCAAGGTGCCAATTGGATATTTCTTAGTCACTAAAGTAACGTCTGAACAAAAAGCAAACTTGGTTTGTCAAGCCATCCAGATGTGCAGCGAAGTAAATTTTATTGTAAAAGCTATAACTTTCGATGGTTGTCCAACTAATATATGTATGGCAAAAAAATTAGGATGTATCTTTGACCCATCAAATTTGAAAACGACATTTAAAACGAACAACACTGAAATCGCAGTCTTCTTAGATCCAGTGCATATGGTAAAGCTAGTGAGAAATAGTTTCGAATTCTATGAAAGTTTTTTAGACAGTAATGGCAATGCCATAAAATGGTCATATATAAAAAAATTGCACCAGTTTCAAGAAGACGAAAAATTTCATATGGCTAATAAACTACGCGCCAAACATATAAATTTTAAAACGAACATTATGAAAGTAAAGCTTGCAACCCAGCTTTTTAGTAGAAGTGTTGCAACGGCATTAGTTTTTTGCGATAATGAACTTCATATTCCTCATTTTAAAGACGTTACAGCTACAGCTAACATGCTGATGATATTAAATGATCTTTTTGATATTTTGGACTCAAAAACACACGGGACCGGTTTTAAAAGGGCAATGAGTCAAGAAAACTACCCAGAAATATTACTCAAAATGGATGAAGCAAAATCATTTTTACTTACTTTAAAGACTGTAATATTAGATCATAAAGCCGCCGAAATAAAAACTCTAAATTTAATTTCTTCTCCCAGGTATACTGGATTTATTGGATTATGCGTGTGTATCGAAAGTACAAAATTTCTTTTTCAGAGTATAATTCAGGACAACTCTTGCCCAATAACCTACCTACCCATGCATAAGATCAGTCAGGATCATATTGAATTGCTCTTTTGTAATATAAGATCAAGTGGTGGTGCGAACGATAACCCAACACCGAGGTTGTTTGAATCAATATATAAAAAAATATTGATACATACCGAAATTCGACCATCTGCTTCTGGTAATTGCATACCACTTGAAAATATATCAATTTTGAACTGTTCGTCTGCCATTGATAGAATAAATATATCAACGGTAAGAACTGATACTACCGATACCGATACTCAACCAGAAACTGATGAAGATTTTGTTCAGGCGTTACAACATAGTGAATTGTCACTTTTTTCAGTAAACATAATAGAATATATTGCCGGCTCTGTCGTGAACTCCTTAATAAAGAAAATAAAATGTAACAAATGTTTATCCGCATTAGTTTCTCTAGAAGAGAAAAAAAATTCTCTAATATTTGCGAGAGATAAAGGAGGATTAATTTACCCGTCTGATTCTGTAGTAAAAATTTGTCGAAAAAGTGAAATTTTTATTCGTATGACTGATTTCAAAGATATTAAACCAGGATGTCGAGCATTGTATTTTTCGTCAAAAATATTGCACTGTTTGTTACATGAAAACTTATTTCCCGATTTGCTACAGCACCAGTTTGATTATGATAACGTAAATCATTTAATTGATTTGACTAAGTGTGTAATAGATAAATATGTTGATATAAGACTGGCTTATTTAACAAAAAAAAATGAAAGTAAACCAATAAGAAGAGTATATACAAAATTGATCCACTTTAAAAACCAATAAAACATTAAAATCTATAAGTACATACAAAGTTGATCCACTTACGAAAACCAATAAAACATTAACACAAAAATGAACACAAATATATATTTATATTAAACGTGAAAATGTTTAAAAGGTGCAAAATAATTAGATTTATTAAACAACTCTGACAATAATTTGGTGTAAAGTTCTCGTCAAAAAGACGAAATTCATCAACATGCAATAGTCTTATTACTGAGTTCTGTTGAATATCTTCCGACCCCATCATCAAAAAAGTTCATGAACTCCATAATAATGTATTGTTATTCGGCTTACCCAAGTATGCAAAATTTTTACTTAAACGGTTAAGGGTAACTGGTTTGAAATTGAGTTGCAAAATTGGTGCCAAACGAACAAGATACATATACAAATTGTAATTTAAGCGCTGATATACTCTTAAAGGGATGTCTCAGCCCGTCAATATGAACAACTTTTACTATGGGATCAATGCTGGCAACTCAAAAAAAATTACATATTCATACATAAATGTTCCGCCGCCCAAACAATGAGTATGGGGAAAATATTTTGTTTTTTAGTTCCAGCATTCGATCCATAGGAAAAGTTGTTCATATTGACGATCTGAGGCACTCCTTCAGGGGAACTTCATTTAACTTTCAATATACACTGTATATGTATATTGCGAGTTAAATGAAGATTTTAAAAAAAGTTTGCAAAACTGAGAAATCTGTTCAGTTATACTTTTATCGTGAAATAAACTTAAAAGTCCAAAATAACTAAATTTCATCGAAATCGTTGAAGCCGGTTTCGGGAACGTTATTTTATATATAAACATCGTTTTCCTTATGGCCTTTGCCATTTGTTACCTTGGGTTCTGTCTACCCCGCAAGGGATAAAGATGTAATAATACATATGTGTGAATCGTTTCCCCTCTGTTTTCGTAATGCAAAGTTCAACCGATTAGACATTTCTTTTGAGGCAAATTATAAAAAAAAAGTTTTATTTTTTATTTGTACGATTGTATGTTTATTTGTGATATACACTCAAAGTGTTGATACTTGTTTATGGCAATAAACAATTATATATATTCACTTTTTTATTTTCCTTTTTTCCGAACACTACGTTTTTATCGATAACGATATCGACGTTAAGAGAAATTTATCCCATCACTAGCTAGTACTATCACAAATGTATTTGCTAATGCCGTATATGGTGTGACCTTGAGTGAGCCAATAGAAACTAGCTAACCGCCCCCCGCACCCCGCCACTTTTTGGCGATTTTGTTTCCGTAGGAAAGTTCTTCTAAGCGTTGTCTTTGGGTTGTGTTGTCTGTGCGCTGTGGTTAACCCACCAGCCTGCGACACGAGTGGTCCCGGGTTAGATCCCCAGGCAGGACATGATGGAAAACGATATTTTTCAGATAGGCATGGGTTTTGGATGTTTATCTGGATAACCTATATGATATAGTATTGTTGAGTTATTATCTACACAAGTTCTCAACTTGGGCTTGCTCAATTTGTGTGTTTGTTCGTATAAGTATTAGTAAGTAGTATTAAACGCTATTTTAGAAATGAATAGCACTTACGTTAGCCTTTGCTTCGTTAGTTATTTGCCATTGTGACCAAATTATTCATATGCCTGTAGCATAAAAGTAAAGATACATTTTGTTATTCTATACCCTCAGGTCGTTTTTGTAAAGTTTAACCAAACTTTTTATACTAACACTATTGTAATTGATCGTCTGGGTTGTCGTCTCAGTAACTAATGAACGGCAACTTTGATAGAATTAAAAACGCCCTATAAACACTTTTAATGTTTGGAATCCCAGAACAGCTTAGTAATATGGTCTTAGACATGCGCCGTTTTTTTAAAAAGAGTTTTCGATATCCGTACGCCGGTCACGAAGCTGTTTCTTCTGAACCCTAATAGGTAGAGACTTTTATTTTTACTAAATGTTTATATCTATTGTCACTATAACATCAAATATTAAAATTTATTTATTATTTATTATATTTAAATTTAATTAAAAATCAAAGAAAAGTAATTAATAAGAAACGTGTTTTCGAGAGTTTGTTGCAGTTGGATATTGTATGGTGGTACAAAATTCTTCGTGTGCGATTCTAACTCGCGCTTGGAGGATTTTATTTTTATGCTAAACAATTTTATAGGTTGGACAAATTATATAGCCATTCATTCTATTACCTTTTTAACATAGAACATATTCATGGTCATAAAAAATTCGAAACATAGTATATAATAATTTGTCAGAGGCAAATGATATATCAGATTTTTTTTAATTTTACATGTCAATATTTGTATTCATAGATAAATAATTGTGTGTGGTTCCCGGCAAAGTAGAATAGGACCACTCCAACCCGTCTGGCCAGCGTGGAGAGTGTAGGCCAAATCCTCTGACTACTCAGGCTAGTATATGGCTCTGGTAGTACAGAAAGGGTCGTGCTCCTGCAGTGGAGACTAGAAAGACCTGATGATGATGATGATGCGGCGGACGTCAACGCAAAACGCGAGGCTTCGGAACCGTTTCGTGTACTAGTTAGCGCACAGTTCATGCAAATAGCTTAGATTAAAAAAAATAATATTAAAACCTACGCAAGATAAACTTATTATGAATACACGGCTTTACTCACATTTTATTACGTCGAATCCGCCGACTAGTTTCGGTCTGTTACGAAGACCATCATCGGGGCGAGTGAAAGGGGTGGCGACACGACGGTTACACTTCCCTCAGTGCTTTGAGGGAAGCGTAAACGTCGTGTAGCCACGCCACCCTGACGTTTCATAATGAGCTTATATTATAAAGTCTAGATAGACTCTATTAGCATAAAAGCAAAGAAAAAATGTGTCCAACACATTGACTAAGATGGAAACACATATCTACAGATGTTAATGATTAGATTTCTTCAGGGTCGGCAACGCGCGATGTTATAGGCGGCTATAGGCTACGGTAACCGCTTTCATCAGGTGGGCCGTATGCCTGTTTGCATACCTGGTAGTTTAAAAAATCGGTTGGCATAATGCATGTGCTTACACAAAGTTGTCACGCACACAAGTATTGAAAAATTGGCTGAGGAGTTTCTGATAGGAAGCCAAGTGGATTCGGACTTAACAATATTAAATTTGTGTAGTTTGGTGTTATTTATGCTTTTACTCATGCACAATTTGTGAAATAATAAAAGGAGGCTGTCATATGGAGTCGTATAGAAAAGCTCCCATAAAGCAATAAGGACCTACGCCATCTTTGATTGCTACTTGTCTACCTTGTACCATAAAACTTTGATACTCTGTATCTCTTTAAACTAGACATTGGCAGAATTACCGAAACCTCGGTGAAAGCCATAAAATAAAATAAAAAATAAGTGAAAATCTAAGAATAAAAAATTAACAATCTTATATGAATAATTATTCAATTATTTTCGGTTTCGCAACACAAGATGAGTTTACGAGTATATCATGGAACATGTACTTGTCCGGGGTCAGATTTCCCGCGGAAGCCGGGCCGACCGACGTCTGCCCGAATTTTGGACGTTACGGACATGACGACAAACTGACAAACAGACATAGTGCTCTATGTAATGGTTCACAACTCCTACAATATTTGGAGAGGACGCCTTACAAAAGGATTTATCTAATGGCTTGACCTTAAGAACTCGAGATTAATGCAATAGGTGGAAATATATAAAAAAAAAAAAAACATTTTTCTTACAATTTGCAAGACGAATCAAATGACATTGCCAACTTATACTATTAATGATGTCATGAGCTGGTTTGAGGACTGGTAGACGTAGACTATTCAAAGAGCCCAAGACCATTAAGCACTGTACTACTTTTCCTGGGATTTAATAATGGTAACTTAAAAAAGAACGTCCCATACAAATTGCCGGTCGCCGTTACATACATTTTTGTTCATTAGCCATTTTTAGGGTTCCGTAGTAAACAAGGAACCCTTATAGTTTCGCCATGTCTGTCTGTCTGTCCTTCCGCGGTTTTACTCAGAGACTATGAGTACTAGAAAGCTGTAATTTGGTATAGGTATGTATTTTTATCATGGCAAAAAAGTGGTAGAAAAAAATCTTGAAAAAAAAAAATTTTTTTGGGAAAGGAAGAAAAAAGAAGAGAAAAAAGAAATAATACCCCACTTTACCTGTAAGGGATTACAGGTAAAGTGGGGTATTATTTCTTTTTTCTCTACTTACCCATCGTGTGGGGTATCGTTAAATAAGTCTTTAAAAAATATTGTGAGGTTGGGAACACCACTTTTCGATTTAAGGATCCGTTCCCGAAATATTTGGTTTTAAAGTGCAAATTTTTGTTAGAGGTAAGTGTCCCCCCCCCCCTATCATCTGCTAAACGGTTATATATGGATACGTGAAAAAAATTACAGCAGTAGTACACATACTGAAGTTGAAAGGAAAACTATCAGAGCTGAGTACTAAGTGTATACTAAAAAGTTATAGGCAACCAACTTATAAAATGTAAAATTACGCAGAATTTTCATTCTTAGATGTTTTTGGTCGTTAAACTGTGAGGTGCGAGTGTGAACAGTGTAAACTCAAAGTTGGCTACACTGCGCGTGGCCCGACACGCACTTGGCTGGTTTTTTTTTCATACATTTACGTTGGCAAACAGGCATACAGCCCACCTGATGGAAAGCGGTTACCGTAGCGTATGGACGTCTGCAACACCAGGGGTGTCACTCGCGCGCATGTAATTTACACGCAGTATTAGAGATTTAATCTCATATAAGAGACACCACGTAGGTAATGAAAAATCTACGCACCTTTTCAGCTTGATGTACCCTTTCCATTAACCTTGTGTAATCTCTGGGCCGAGGCGGCCGCCTGGCCTCGATCACACATTAAAGTTTGTTACAGATGTGACATTTGACAACTACGAAAGATACATTTTAGGTGATCTTACAAAAGTATTATGAATAAAATTTCAAATGATTCCCGCAGTCGACTTTGATTTTTCACCGCTTAGGGGCCCTTTTATTTTTAGTATAAATTAACAATACTTATACAATAATAATAAATTAGCGACAGAAATCTACAATTTTAATATGTATCTTGTATTTTTCCTATTATTTATAGATTTACGAATCTAAAGACATTCAAACATATTAAAGTCTATTCATCCTTTTAGTAGTTAGTCACTCGGGAACATAGGAAAAACAAGACGTCGCTTTTTGTTGTTCTGTCAATCTATCCTCAATACAACCCTTTGTATATATGCCACATCATATTTTCCGAGTTGATACGATTATACGTCTCCTTTTCCTAATAGGGAAAAACGTAGCTCCTTACTGGATTAATACACAATATTAAAATTCAAGGAAATACAGTGGCACTCCGGCAGTGCCGATAAAAGTGAAAACCTAATAAATTACGCGCCTTTTTTTTTGATTTTCAGGAAATATTATATTGTGCAGAAAATACTTTTATATATTATATAGAAACAGAGGTGTCTGTTTTTTGGTACCGGTGTCAATGGTTTTTCCTATCTCAAAAGTGTCCAACATGCATAAAGAAGTTATCACTTCAAAAGTTAGAGCGTCATGCAAAGAAGTAAGGAATTTTTGCATTGCCGTCCGTGTTATCGCAATATCGTCGTTCTATACCGTAGTTTTTTTATAAGGCAACCCGCAACGCAAGCAACCCTCTGCGCAAACAGTAAACACTTGACGTAAGTGCGGACATAAATTCCTTAACTTGCTACCGACACCCTTATTTTCGCACTCTCCACGCCGGACGTGCCCCGCACATTTCGCTATTAATATAAACTGCTCTGGATGATCAGTAAATTAATTTCAACATTTTTTATGTGGACCTATAAAATAAAATAAAAATACCTAGAGCGAGTCGTTCTATACCATAGTTATTTTATAAGGCAACCCGCAACGCAAGCAACCCGCTGCGCAAACAGTAAACACTTGACGTAAGTGCGGACATAAATTCCACTAACTTGCTACCGACACCCTTATTTTCGCACTCTCCACGCCGGACGTGCCCCTAAAATTTTGCTAATAATAGTCACTACTCTGGTTGATCAGTAAATAATTTTTTTTGTGTACCTATTAAATACAAAGGTGTCATGAAGAATAGATATTTTCTTTACGATAGAAATCCTCATCATCAGGTCTTTTATAATCTCCATTGGAGAAACAGATGACCCACTCTGTACTACCAGAGCTATAAATTAGCCAGAGCAGTCAGAGGATTTGGCCGACACTTTCCACGCTGGCCAGACGGGTTGGAGAGGTCTTTTGATGTTTATAAGCTTTGTTTAGCTTGTGTTTTCTAAGTCGCCTTCTACGTCATCATGGAGAATACAGAGTCGTCCTATTCTTCTTTGCCGGGAACCACACGGCCGACAACACAATAGATACTTATATCAAAATTAATTGATATGGGAACTTGACCTATCCTTAGCTTATTTTCAGAATAATTGGCATATAATTTATGTTTTATTGGGCGATAGCATATTTAGTTGTGATGATGCTAAACCCGGTCTTCTGACCAAAACAATCTAACGGCATGTATTGTTCGTGTATACGTAGGTTTGTATTCAGAAAAATTGTCTAACCATTCTCTCTGTGTATAGTCGGCGTTACACGCTCGCATATTCAGTTATGTGATGAATCCGACCCCGGCTTTCCGCTAAAAACAAATTTGAATAGCTATATAATTTATTTTCAGAACAATTGCCATTTTATTACTATTTAATTGAGTGTGTCTGATTATTCAGTTGTGTTGATACTAAGCCCAGCCGTCCAATCAAAACTAATATGGGTAATAGGCTTAGAGTATCAATATTAACTAGTAATAGGCAATTTTTTCGAAAACAACAACACACGCCGTATTGTTTATTTTCGGAAAAATTGTCTTATAATTCATATTCAGATGTGACGGTTCAGAGCCTCAATTTTAGCTTAAAACAAATATAATGGCTATGAATTGTTAAGAGCGTATACTAGCAGTATTTTTTCAATATGGTTTCCATACAAATGCATTTCTCTATTTTCTCGCTGAAAACTGATTCTAGAGCCACAATCCTTTTTTCATAAAATCTAGTACTAAAATAAGAATGCCCCTATTTTTTATTTTTTTCCAAAAAACCTATATTTGTACATTTTTTCTTCTTTTAAACAGGTTTTTAGAAAAAAATAAAACATAGGGTCATACCTTTTTTAGTAATAGATTGTATGTAAAAAGAATTGTGCCTCTAGAAGCAGTTTTCAGCGAGAAAATAGAGAAATACATTTGTATGGAAAACGCACTGCTAGTATACCCTCTTAACTTACAGAATAATTGGCACATTGCTTATATCTCAGAATAATTGTCATAGCATATTTATTTGTCGTGCCCGTCCAGAACCGGAGTTGCTGCAACCACATCTTCTGCTCAGTGGTCAGTCTTAAATGCTTGTGCATTCATGCATCAATGTTTGAATATTGCTAATCTTGTGATTAGCAATATTCAATATCTATGTATGATGTAATATATATGTAAATTGCCTGTATTTAACAGGTGTATGCATATTTTAAATAATCTAAATATATTACGCGACTATGTTTCATTTCTGCAGTAATTAACGTTTATGTTAAATATCCATCATTATCTTCTCTTCCATCCTGGTTTGGGAGTAAAAATAATAGAATATACCAGCTGCTTTTAACGCGCTTACAACGCGCAAGCAGACTGTAAAAGCCGGTTAAGGGGTTGGACGAAAATCTAAGTAATCATGTTATAGGTGATGCGGCTAGCAACCCATAACTATTTCCCGTTTTACACCTTAACGCCCCCAACGCCTCATCATCATCATCATCATCATCAGGTCTTTATTAGTCTCCACTGCAGGAGTACGACCCTCTCTGTACTGCCAGAGCAGTAAGAGGATTAACCAAGGAGCAACACGCCTAAGGTATTAAAACCCAAAGGCCACGTTCCTTGCAAGGGATACAGACGTGATAATATGTATGTATCCAAGTGTTTTGTTTTTCGTATGTGTAAGTGGCCAACACCGGTGTCAGATTTTTCAAGCTGCCTTAAGGCATCTGACATAGCTTAACGACTGCCATCAACGATGACAGCCGGGACCATCGGCTTAACGTGCCTTCCGAAGCACGGAGGAGCTCGAAATATTTTTATGCCACTTGCGGTCACCCATCCAAGTAGGGACTGCACCAGGGGTTGCTTAACATATGTAAGCACTCACAGAGCTCACACCCACTGGACCATCGGGCTCCTCATGTTAAGCTCCTCGCGTTAAGCTATGTCAGATGCCTTAAGGCAGCTTAAAAAATCTGACACCAGTGTTGGCCACTTACACATACGAAAAATAAAACATGTATCCAAGTGATATCCTAATAGAGTCTGTCCGCCCGTCTCGTCGCCCTTGATTTGACAGTGGTGGTCGTCCCTAATGAATTGCTTGCGTCTGTGACGTGTCACGAGCTGCCTTGATATTGAGCAGTGATTGAACCGGAGCTAACACTATATAATACTTGCCTTGAGTTAGTTTCTATAGACCTGTTTTAGGTTAAAAGTGAGAAACATTAATCTGTATTTTCAAACTAAGAATTACCAAGTTTAATGCAAACATATTATCTCGATCTATTATGGAAAATATGCTTATATTAAAAATACCTCTCGTCATAGTGCCGCCACCTGGAGAAAAAATAATTCTAAAATCTCTCATTGAGTGCATAGATATGTCACATTGGCGCAAGCATAGACTGCTGTACAGTAGTTCAGTGCGAAAAGTATCATTAAGCACTTGATTGAATGATATTGAAATGAGGGGGGGGGGACGTCCGAAATCCGAAAGAAAATTAACTATTTCATACGATTGTCGGGTCGGCTGAACACTTTTTTTTCGAATTTACTGCTATAATCCCATAGAAAAAGATATATATATATATATATATAGCTATAGAAAGGCTGAGTCGTCTCAAAGAGCATACATCACATTGTATTGTTCAATTTTGATTAATTGATTTCAATACGTTGTTATAATCATTCTGAATCCGCTTGTACCAAGTGCCATCGGCCTTAGGCTCTGCCTCCCCCGTAAGAGATACATACGTGATAATATGTTACAATCTATGTATACGTATGTCTTGAAACTTTGTTTTTCGCTGTTGTCGTTAAGTTCTTTAATGTTGATTGATTGATTCCAACACTTTATGATCATACTTACGCTTGTATACCAAACGCCTTACATTGGTCTTAAACGCCTTCTCCGTAAGAGATACATACGTAATAATATGTAATAACCTGTGTATACATATGTCTTAAAACTTTGTTTTTGCTGTTGTCATTAAGTTGTTTAAAGTTGATTGATTGATTTCAACACGTTATGATCATAATCACGCTTGTACCAAACTCTTTACTCCTAGGTATATTATTAAGTTATGTAATCTGTGTAGATTTTGAAAAATATTTCTGTTTATGTAAGCGTAAAATTGTTATTAATTTGTTATGTTTGGTTAACTTGATTGGGCAAGTCTATTTGAAAATTATGAATAAAACAAAACATAAAACTTAACTATATCCCTTAAACTTTGTAGCAACTTCTACTATGAAGTCATTTTCATAAAAGTAATTTTTAGCATAGTTATCAATGTTACGCGTACAAAAGCTACATATGCGATATCACATCTGTTTGATGTTATCAAAAGGGTTGTAATGGACTCGCCCAAAAAGGTGTTTTTTCACTGATATGCCTGTTTTTGGCCGTTCTCTCCATAGTATAACGAAACAAAAATTTATATTCTTTACTGTTAAACTGTCTTGTCTTAACCTAATAAATACATTTTATAGAAAGCATTATTCATTTATAGCCTGGCTTTAAGCATTCCTGAGCTTTCGCAACGGTTTCGAGCACATCTGGCTTAACTAAAGCATATGTGCTTTTTTCGCTTATGCTAGATATTTAAGTGTTAGGATGAGCTATAACCACTCCTTCCTTCGTATGTATAACACGCATGGTTTTCTTTGGTAGAAAACAAAAGCTAACATTATAGAGTTGCAAATATTCATATTTGCAACTCTATAATGTTCATATTATCGTCGCCAGAAGGTAAATAGCAATGATGAAGGCGATGATGGATGATCATCGGCCATTGTCTAGATGAGGAATGAATAATATCAATGTTGTTAAACTTCGCATTAGCTAAGTAACGGTTACCATTATATAGAAGTTGACAACTTCTTCTGTATCAAAAGTAATTTTGATTTTTTCTTACGAAAGTCTCACTAACGAGATAAGATGGACAACGTATGCAGTTTGAACACTAACTAACAATCTAATGAAAGACACTCAGAAAAACAAGATTGTTTTGTAGGATTTAATTAATTTAGTTTTGCAGGTAAATACCTTAATTACTATCTTGTATCCATGACAACCAAAAAAATTTGTTAATTATAATTCCTGTAAAAATAGCTATTTTTGTGCTCTCCACACTATATAAAAAGTTTTATTTACAACTCTAAAACATTACAGGATTTTAGATTTTGGGCAGTTGATTAAAATATACACGATTTGTATCTTAGGGTCGTTGCAGAGGCTACAAGCCTTGTGACAGATTAAAGGCTAAGCTTTGTCGAGGAAAGCTGCCTTGAAAGCATTGTTGTGGAAAGCTGCCTTGAACCGGGCTTCTTGTTTACGCAACATGGTGCTGAGAATTATATACTTACATGCGGCTTACATCTCAGGAGCTCAATTTTGGAACTGATAGATTCGATCAATTCGATCATCGATGAAAACATTATTCGAATGGGTTTTCCCAATGGTCGCACGAGACCATTAGGATACAAAGACGCGTATAAAATATCAAATTTGACGTGACTCCTTTGTCCCACTGGGTGCCATCAGTACTATAGAGTCATTGGTACTATAGGGTCACATTGGGTTCTATTTGGTATCATAAGTTCCACAAACTACAAAGAAGATACTATTACTAGTTCAGACGACCAACTGCCTTATGTTTTCTCTAAGCAGTAGAGACCATAGACAAATATTGGAGTGAGGGTAAAGATGATTTGATGTCATACAAATTATAATTTCTAATGTGGGCCACTAATTCATACTCATTTGATGCGCGTTCTATGCCCTAATATCTATATAGGCAGTTTTTCAGCATTAGTTCTATTGGAAAAGTTGTTCAAATCGACGGACTAAATCACTCCCTAAAGAGTCCGAAGCGATCGATATATCACCGGGTAATAATATAAATTAGGATATTTGTCTTCAAAGTTGAGTGTCGTTATGTAAACTCGATTAACCTTGAGCTTTGTTATTGAGTTCGTAACTTATAAAGCTTCATGAAACGCGCACAATAATCCACGGATAATTAGAGGATCAGGATCATTTCGAGGAAAGTTTTCTTGCGCCAACATGAGGCCGGGAAGTAATGCAAGAAAGCATATATATAATTATACATGCGCCTCATCTGCGTTCAGCTTAGATTATTTGGCGCTAAACGCTAGTAGTCTGTAGCTTTTGAACAATTAATAAATACATATTATCTAATAAGATAATTTTAAATATGACATGACGTGAAAAAGTGCCTGCAAAGGCCTATTTTCTGAATTGATTTTGATTTTGGAGCCCATGGTCTGCTATTATAACAGATTTTTAGTATTTGACTAGCTATTTTCCCTCGACTAGTCCACATTAATAATAATAGCCTATGCCGTCCGCTAATAATTTACCTTCCTACAAGCGAAAGAAAAAGTAATCGGTCCAGTAGTCACAGTAGTTACGGAGCCTATTTAGTGCAAACAAACAAACAATCTTTTATCTATAGAATAGAAGTATAGATTATTATTACTATGAGATGTACCTAGACATTAATATTAACAACGGGGTACTCACGTATGAAATCTTTCAAGTGCGGAGCGGAACGACATCATGGGCGCGTCTCGAAGTCTAGATTCACATTCGTACTGCTGAAGACCGCCGGATGAGGCAGAAACATGTCGAACGATAGCTGACTTTTATGCTCCGTATTTTGAACCTTAGTATATGAGTAATCCATTCTTCCTTTTTTATATGGTTCCGTACCAAACGGATTGTGCCCTCGGTGTTCATCCGTTTCTTTGTTGCAGGGCTGTTTTTTTTAGTCTGTCTTATTATAAAACGTGGACTAACTTAAGTACCTGGTTTAAACCATTATCCGACCAAAACATATCAACCCCTTAGCCCTTTGACGTTATCTCAGTTGTCAATGTCATTTTGTTTAAGATGGCCAATGGTATAACCCTTTTATTAACTTAAGCACACATTTTATAATGAAATGGAATGTGTTTATCTATTGCCGCCATAACAGTTAATAATAAATTGAAAATTTAATGTACTACTACTATGTTTTCTTATGTTTTCGCGATTGTTACACATTTAAATAAAATTATTTTAATACGGTTTTTATCGTTTCGCGACCACGAACACTGTAAAGTGCTCGAAACGTTAGGTGTATAAATAGTACTACTACTATTTTTGATCGGATTCGTAGTTAGGTAGTATATGTTGGTACGGAACCCTTTTGTCAGCGATTGTGACTCGCAGTTCACCAGTTTTATTTTAGCATGTTAGCTATTGCTGCTGTCTACCAAACCTCAACCCTCCTACGGGTTTCTTGTACTTTATAGAGTTTAACCCGCGTTTTAGGTATTATTTCACGGCCTCCATAACGCAGTGGTGAAGACGCCACATTTCCTCACGGGATCTCTGGGTTTAATTCCGAGCATTGGCAGTTCTGGTGCTACCAGGCAGCCAGCTGGCCGTAAAACTTTCACCAAATCATATCACAATTGAGGATATTTCCGGGTAAACGCATAAATGAGAAAAAACGTCACTGTCATTTGTAAGGCATCATCCATCCGCACAACCCAAGAGACAAATTAAACGCACGATTAAGTTATACTACTTTTATTATAGTACTATTTTTTCTAAACTAAATCATAACATTTTGTATCTACTACTCACTACACACAACATCTAAACATTTTTTTTTCCTACTCGCTAATTAATTCTAAATAAGTACCTTAAAGTTATATCTTATATATATTCGATTACATGTGTATTCCTAACTTATTCATAATTCTGGCCTTGATATAATGGGCCAAAATGTCTAATATGAGATGTTCAATTCTACTTGAGTTTATAATTAATACTAATACATTGTCTTATTTACTAAGTACTGTGTCGAACGTCGAAGTTCTAATAATATGTTATTCTAAAACAGAGTCTGATTAATAAGAAAACATTTTTATTCCGCAACACTATCAAGTCTAATTAGGCCTACACGTAGGAACTCTAGTGCAACCAAAATATTGTCTTCTATTTAAAGGAAATCACCCAATCTGTTCTTTTGTACGCTGTTTAGTAGAGTGTACGTTAATGGTTGCACAGACAGCCTCACCACAGTCTTACTTAGCGCTGTTGGCGTGACGGGCGCTTGTCCGCCCGAAAATGAAGTACAGTGTTGGCATCAACAGAGTGTTGTGATATAGAGAAAGGGTGTACAATAGGGCTGTGGGCCACTGGGGGCGCCGCCGTTGGCGTATAAACGCTCGTCCGCCGCCGCCCGAAGATGATGTACAGTGTTATCATCAACAAATTGTTTTGACATAGAGAAAGGGTTCAAAATAGGCCTGTAGGAGCCGCCGTTGGCGTATAGAACGCTCGTCCGCCGACGCCCGATGATGATGTACAGTGTTATCATCAACAAATTGTTTTGACATAGAGAAAGGGTTCAAAATAGGCCTGTAGGCGCCGCCGTTGGCGTATAGAACGCTCGTCCTCCGCCGCCCGAAGATGATGTACAGTGTTATCATCAACAAATTGTTTTGACATAGAGAAAGGGTTCAAAATAGGCCTGTAGGCGCCGCCGTTGGCGTATAGAACGCTCGTCCGCCGACGCCCGATGATGATGTACAGTGTTATCATCAACTAATTGTTTTGACATAGAGAAGGGGTGCAAAAAAGACCTGTGGGCGCCGCCGTTGGCGTATACAATGCTCGTCCGCCGCCGCCCGAAGTTGATATAGCGTCGACATCAACAGAGGGATAAGTCAAAGTGAAATGGTTTACTAGGCTTGTTTACTAGACCCGTGGGCGCCGCCGTTGGCGTATGAAACGCTCGTCCGCCGCCGCCCGAATCTGATGTAGTGTTGACACAGAGTTTTGTCATAGTAGAAGGGTGTACAATAGGCCTGCTTACTAGTTCTGTGGGCGCCGCCGTTGGCGTATGAAACGCTCGTCCACCGCCGCCCGAATCTGATGAAGTGTTGACATCAACAGAGTTCTGTCATAGTGGAAGGGTGTACAATTGTCCTGCTAACTCGGCCTGTGGGCGCCGCCGTTGGCGTATGAAACGCTCGTCTGCCGCCGCCCGAATCTGATGTAGTGTTGACATCAACAGAGTTCTGTCATAGTGGAAGGGTGTACAATTGTCCTGCTAACTCGGCCTGTGGGCGCCGCCGTTGGCGTATGAAACGCTCGTCCGCCGCCGCCCGAATCTGATGTAGTGTTGACATCAACAAAGTTTTGTCATAGAGAAAGGGTGTACAATAGGCCTGCTTACTCGGCCTGTGGGCGCCGCCGTTGGCGTATGGAACACTCGTCCGCCGCCGCCCGAAGATGTAGTGTTAACTCAACAGAGGATTTAGTCATACTGGAAGAATGTACAATATAGGCTTGCTTAAGTGGACTGTGGGCGCTGCCTCTGACTCAGTTTGATAAAAACATAAAAGAACGACAGGGTTTTGAAACGAATTTTAATGTTGATGACCCATTTAAATCTCCATGCTATCTACTCTTGTTTCCCTTTATTAAACAGAGACAGCATTCTATGTTTCCCTTTATTAAACTAGACAAAATGTGTCTGAAACATATTATTTTAAGCGATACACCAAAGTCATAATAAAAGGTATGCTAAACAAATAGTTATATTCTTGTTTACTTTGATCCAATAATTTTTATTAGATTGGGTGATCTTCTAAAGACATTAAAAATAAATACCGATAATCAAAATAAAACTGACTATGCAATCAAATAAGTAAATAAACATGTCCATGTAATAAATAACTGATAATAATAATTATATATAATATGAATATATTGAATTTTCAACGTAGGTACAAATGAAAATATTTCTTGATAACATTTCTGTAAATTGGTATCTTGATGCTATAAATTACGCATTGAAATGTACATAAAAAGCGTACACGTTCACTTGGTCACGAGGGTATATTTCCGCACCTTTGCTTGTTTGGGCACTATGTGTGTGTACGTACATATGTTATTTCCGAGAACATCGCTCGCTATTGGCATTTAAGGTAAGCCCAGTAAGGTGCGGTAAAGGAAATTGAATTTGGTTTACGGACTGTGTCAATTTGCTATAGGTATTTTCTTCGACTGACTGAAGCCAATACCATTTCAATGCTTATAACATTAACATTCATTTTAATAACGAATAATTACATAGATATTCAGTGAAATAAACATCGCGTTTTGTGACGTCATCATGAATTTGACAATTGTTATTGACGGTAATTTTGCTGTCGAAAAACAAATCGTTTCTTAATTATAGGCGTACATAACACTTATAGAATATTGATTTTATCATAAAAATAAAGAGAAAAAATGAAGATGAATTTATAAGGTAAAGACGTTAAAGACTATTAAATTTTTCAATAATAAACTTGATAGATCAGAAATAACGAAATGATTTTTCAAGTAAAAATAGTGTTTTTTTTTTCTGATAAAATATAAAATCATGATCAACTACAAGCGAGCATAGCCAATCCCATTACGAGCCCAGAGATTGATTATGCTGTGCTTTGAGTTATTCGATGAATGTGGACTTGACTGCTAAATCTGTTCGTAACACGTCACGTCAACTGAATGGTACGTCATGTGACGTGTTAACCATAACCCCAGTTCTTGACTATGAACAACATTCCTTCCAAATCAATAAATTAATTCAGTGATCAGCGGCACGGGACTATATATTATATAAAATAAAGTTATTTTATTCCGGGACTATAAATTACTCAAGCCCAAAAAGAAATTGTGGAAAAAAACATGTTAATACCGTAAATTAAGCATACAAACAAACATAAAACTGTACATTCATTATGTAATTAAATTAATTATTATAATGGCACTTGCCTATCACTACAACCTTAGATATATTCGATCTTCGTCAGTACACATAACACCGACTTTAACCAAATTGTCAGTTTACATAACTTTTGTGAGGCAAATGTGGATCAATACAGTTTTCTTTTTAAATATTAACATATTTTTGAGGTATAAAAAGAAACATCTGGTCTGAATTCCGAATAACTTTTTGACTGTACTTTTCTCACCTCTGTACTCAGGGTCGCAATTGCTCCCTTCATTTTGAGACTAAGCCAGACTCATCAAAAACTCATATTATCTACATTTGTACAGCACTGAGGGTTCATACGTGATTTACGATCTAACTACGACTCAATGGGAGGCTAAAGACAAGGGCTGTCATTTAGCCCCGAACCTTTAATAAACTTAAAACTAGAACTTTTAACCCTTAATTCTAAAGTCGAATACAACGATCGAATATGATATGAGATCATTATGAACTATATAATAGACAATACTCCTGTTTCATTTTACAATACTCCTGATTTCCGGAAACTTCCAGCCTTCCGCGTATTCATTCTCTGGCATTATTAAATAATCGACATTGCATTCGATAAAAAATCTCTCCACGATGTTCACGCTTACTATAAGATGAATATATTAATTCTGTTAATTTTTATTCTGAAGCAAAAATTAATATTTTAATGATATTGATCTAGTTGTTAGCGCGCACATCGTGGTGAAATTTGTCAGGCAGCCACTGCGTTACCGTACGCTAGCCTGACGCGTGGTTCGTCGAGACAATTAATATTTTAATGATATTGATCTAGTTGTTAGCGCGCACATCGTGGTGAAATTTGTCAGGCAGCCACTGCGTTACCGTACGCTAGCCTGACGCGTGGTTCGTCGAGACACGCGAAGTTGTGCTCGCGTAACGCGGCCATGCGTTGTGCTCGCAAAACGCGGCGTTCGCTTCATTGTCTGTTAAGTGGCAAGCGCGTCCGCCAGGACAAGACCTGGGTGGTACCCGTGGCGGCACACGCTCATTCTCATAGCTTATTCTTGAGCCAGCATAGAACTTCAAAATTTATTCTTTTGCACTATAAATTATCGACTTTCAATCGTTAATTCGAATAATCGACAATCAAGAAATCTCACCACGATGTTCACGCTTAAAATAAGATCAATATATTAATTCTGTTAATCTTTAGAATGAAGTAAAAATTAATATTTCAATGATATTAATCTTGTCGTTAGCGTGCACATCGTGGTAAGATTTGCCAGGCAGCCACTGCGTTACCGTGTGCTAGCCTGACTCGTGATCCGTTGAGACCCGCGAAGTCGTGCTCTCATGGCACAGCCATGCGTCGTGCTCGCAAGGCAAGGCAATGCGTCGTTTAAGTAGCATGCCTGTTCGCATGTAGCGTTACACGCACGCTCATACTCATAGCTTATTCTTGAGCCTGCATAGATCTTCAACATTAATTCTGTTGGCACTGTCTATTATCGACTTTCAATTGTTAATTCGAATAATCGACAATCTCACCACGATGTTCACGCTTAAAATAAGATCAATATATTAATTCTGTTAATCTTTAGTATGAAGCAAAAATTAATATTTTAATGATATAAATCTTGTTGTTAGCGTGCACATCGTGGTGAGATTTGCCAGGCAGCCACTGCGTTACCGTATGCTAGCCTGACTCGTGATTTGCGGAGACCCGCGACGAGACGCCATGCGTCGTGCTCGCATGACGGGGCGCGCGCTCCATTATCACATCACATATGACTAGATTCAGATGCCATGGCATGACTAAATTAATGTGTAGTGCTTCTGCTAAACCCTATTCCCGGGATATCAATATGATGTTAAACCGTGGTTTTATCATAGATTGATATATCTGGCATATTTCAGCAAAGGAGGAACTATTAAATTTTAAGAGTCAGATGCGTAGACTATGTTGTTAGGATTTGGATGGATTAGCGCCGGGTTATTGAAAAGGGATAGGACACTTGCCATTGTCATGATTACTGGCAGGCGGTGGCTTGCCACTCACAAATATGCCCCGTTAACTTACCTGATGGCAAAAGAGGCACATCTGTGGTGACTTAAGAGTGTCGAGAGTGTGCTGAGTTCTCTGTGAAGTCAGTCTACCACCCCTGGAGCAATAGCTCTTACGAATCAACCCTGGACAGCCAGTCGATCCAGAGCCGAAAGTCCTGCGAGCCCTCTTGGAGTTCTACCCTGACCGACTAAGACACGCCAGGGACGAGGGCTCTGATCGACTCTCGGGCGAATTCGGGTCCGTGGTGTCGTCGCTCACCAACAGCTCGCCACAAGCTGCCCTGCGGTTGCGTCACTTCCTTTTGAATGACACAGTTAGCTTATGATTTAAACTGCCTAACATATTATACTTCATTTATAATAATTGCTAACGTTAGTAAATTACCTAGTGTCTTTACCTGGCCACTCGAGGTCAGAGCTGGTAACGACTGCTTTACGCGATTTGCGACATTCTGAGTAATTTAATTTCTTACCCATGAAAGTGTACGCCTCATCGCTTACATTACAAAACCCTTAAACTCCCTAGCTGATGATTGGTTGGACCTGGCTTCATTTCGATTTCACCGGTGACATTCGCAATTTTGCTTCGACAAAATTGGTAATACGGCCGGCAACATTCCTATTGTAGCTCGGTCAACCGATTACCAGCCCCTAGTCGCCTCGATGCGCGCCCCGCGTGTTTGTGGCCGAGGCCAATTCCATGGTCCGTGATAAGTTAGTCGTCTCCAGTTGGGGCCTACTGAAGTAACCCGTCAATTTTAAAGATATGTCATTAAAATCGTCGCTGAATCCCCTTAGAGTTAACTAAGAATAATTTGCAGAGTCGCGCTACTGCAACCAAAATTTGCGAGTACTGTATGCAAAATCGAAATATTTTCGTTTTAACTGATTTTGTTCCGAATAGTTTATGTTTAAAAGAATTATGAAATAATGCTTTTGTACTAACCTTTGGACTAGGTTTCAGCGAAGATTCCAATTCCATTTCGATTGGCGACGCAACAGGCCAGGCGGCCTGTAAGACGCCATCGTTGTTTTTCATGCCGTGGTAATTTAACCTCTATGATGTCATATTTGCGCTCGCCGAAACATTATTATTATTACTGATTATATAACTGCTTACATAATTTATATTGTATAAAAAAGTAAATAAAGAGTAGAACGACAATATTGTAACCCCCAGGGTGTCTACGGCTACATTCTTAATTTAATATTCCCCGGTGCTACAATAAAGTTTTGGCTCATTCCACCTGGTTTTCGTTGTGCTTTACTTAGATATCTATTACCTATTTCGAAACTCTTACTATCTGCTAATTTTCTACGTGTTTAATAAACTGGAATATACTTCTATAGATTAATAATTTAAAAATCTTTAAACGTTGAATAAATTTATGATTATATTATGAATATATAAGAGTATTTTAGATATGACGGTCCACAGGATCAAAAGAAGGCGAGAAACGAGTTTGTGCAGTCACCGACAGAAGTCGATGATTCAAATCAGATTATCAGTTGTTATGAATGGCAGAGAGCCACAGATTTAGACAACCACACATTCATGATAATTGGAACTCTTGGGCATGGTGCAACACCACAGCATAGACCCTATACAGAGTCGTACCGTATGTAGACAGATATCAGCTCAGGGGATAATGCCCTAAGGTGGTAATTTATGCTTCCTCCAGCTGTCAAATGTCAATCTCAATCCAAGATCTCGCCCAAGAGCGTCTAACTTTAATGTATATTGTTTGTCAGAAGTACCAGCTTCAGTGATGTTAAAGTAGGTCGTCAGCCAAAGTTGATATCAGACTAAGGTTTGTTTACTTATGCATATGTCGTTCCACCCTGTATAAAACAGGCTCAGAAGGAGCCTTCACCATTGAAAAGTTGTAATCAAATATGTATGTATGCCCTGCAGTCTTCGAGCAACACGCCTTCCGTACCGGACAGAAGCCGTGTTGCTCGAAGCCTGCAGTAGCAAGAAGTCGTATTGTATTGAATATGTATGACTGATTTAGAGATAATAAATGTTATTATGTGTTAAGGTTAGTTAGAACTTTTTGTACATGAATAAATAAACTAAGAGTTCCAATTATTATGGACGTGATGAGTGGCAAGACATTTTTTAATACAGTGTAAATTTAAAACAGGCGGTAAACCGTGTGCTTCAAATTTGTTAGGGTCGAAAAAACAAATGAACAACATTCGTTGCTCTTTTGTCGAACATCATTATACACGTGGGATATTTTTATATTGAAAATTTTGCTATGGACCGTCCGTAATATAATAAGTTTAAATCCTAATTTCTACTTTTTTTTTAAATATTTCCTAATTTCTATTTTTTTTTCATTAATACTGAACTCTACTACTTACTCTTTACCAATCTAATTGCTCTAAATCCAATGGACTCTACAAAGCTTCGACTACTAAATCACTAATGCGACTACATTATAATTTCGTTTAACCTTGGCAAAAAACACAAATGCGAAGTAGGTACTTTTTAAATTACCAGAAACAAATACCAAAACAATCAAAAGCTCAAAAACAATTTGTAATTTAAAAATACTTTTAGATTTATGTGACCCAAACCGAACATGTTACATAAATAAATTTTAACCGTCTTTAAATTTTGTACTTTTGAGTCACTAAAAAGAAAATGTTAAAAAACTTTTTGTCTATTGTACCATGTGACATGTCAAAGGGCTTGTTGTAACGATCCGAAAAATTTGAAAACTATGTCTAAATTATGATGCCAAAGCATGAATTTGTGATTATCTAACTTCCAGACCAGGCATTAAAATATTTGTGTATGTCTAGTATAACCTCTTCATCATCAAATTTAAGAACTGGGCTCTTGTGGGTGGAGCTTCTTCCATTCCTCTCTCTCTTCCGCCTGTTGTTTCACTTCTCTGTAAGAAGCAACAAGGCATTAAAATTTTTGTGTAGGTCTAGAATAGCCTATTCATCCAAAACGCAATCGCATAAAAATATACCAGTTGTATCGAAAGCCGCCCGCTGTCATGTCACGTAGGCTGTTGTTTATTTATACGCGTGTCGTGCATGTCCCGAGTTATAAGGTTGAGGATGTTGTATCAGATCGCGGATTTTACTTTGGCTTTTACTAGCATTTTTTTTTGCTTTAGTTTTGGCTGTGGCCTGCATTCGGCTATCTTCTCTAGAGGCATGTTCGCTAAAGAGAACATAGCCGAATTTCCTTTTAACTACTGGATATCACAGCTGTAGCTTATATTGTAATATATTTGTTATACTATGTGGTACGGGTTCGAGAACCTACCTGATATATATTTTTAGTTTGTACATGGCGGTGCATTGGACTCATTAAGTCCACATCGGAGTTATATGGAATATCACTAAACATTTTACTGAAATCTAAACTTTAAAGCGTTTATGGATTATTAATGTATACTGTTTTACTAACTAATATTTTCTACTCTAGTTATTTTTTTATATTTTTTTCTTATTTTATATTTCTTGTCTTTTAATACATTCTACTTTTTTTTTTGCATTTTTCATTGTTTTTGTTTTTTTTTTACTTTTTTATACCTATTATCTATTATCCTACATTAGAAATCAGTGCACAACGAAAACCTATTTATTTACTTCTCGATTGTAGATGTAGTTATTATTTCTTTCAACTTTAAAAACCCTGTACATTAATTATAACTTACGAATGTTTACTACTTTTCCTATATATATTATTATAATTTTACGAATGTTTACTACATTTCTTAAATATATATACTATGAGTAATATGTGAAGTGTAATTTATAGTCTTTCCTTCCTTTTTTAGATATTTCTAACATTGAGCCGGGTTCAGATGTTACCCACGTGATTAAGCTCTACTAACCGGGCCTTTTAATTTTTCTTTTTAGCTTTAGTCTCACTATGGGTTACATGTCAGACGCCAGAAATGTGTTTTGTCTTTGATGCGTTAAGGCTTATTAACTCTGATTCAATAAATTTTGCATGATGTTGAACGACGCTTTCAAGATCGATCCAATTGCAATTGGCATAACTGAAGCCATTCATGACAAAACGCTTTTATGACGTCTTACGTGTACCCTTCCTATACAGCCAGGTTCGTGTGGTTCGCACTTGTTATTATCTCTGCCAACCGGGCTTTTTGACTTTTCTAATGAAATATTCCAAAGTTTACGCGTATACACTGATCATCATCTTGGAATTAAATTGTTGTTCCTCTACGTATTGATAGCGGTGTATCTATTTTTGTTCAAGTTATATTTTGTTTATTGTACTCATACTGAATGTCAGTATATTGCAAATATGTTTGAAAGATAAGGTTTTTCCTTCGAGTCAGTGTGTAATCAATGTATACGCAAAAACTTCACCCCCGCCAGGTTCAGATGGTCCGCTCGTGATATTGAAGTGCGAAACGACGAGACTTTAGGCTCAACAGCGCACAAACCAATAAAGATTCCTTTTCAAAACTTACCTCCATCATGTCGCGAGACACGGGACGGCTTCCGGCTGGTATCGAGATATTCGAAGCTGGTTTAGCTAGCAATTCACAGCGTACTCCTGAGAAGTCGCTGTCTTTAGTTAAAGTCTCTATTGATTTGGCGTGTTCTGCCGCTCCTAAAGATCAAGTGATTTCGCAGTTCGTCTCCTCAAACCGGGCGGGATTTAGTTCTCTGCACCATGACGCATAAGTTTGTCGTCTTAGTATGGTGCAGAGCAATTATATATATATATATATATATATATAATATATACAGGGATAGATACAAATTGAGCTGGACCCACGCAGTTGTGAACTGGTAGATACTAACTCAGCGATACTATATTTTATATAATAGATACTTATATACTTTACCAGATTGTTGTGTATCAGTAAAGTGTATCCTTTGGTCTCCCAGGGTAATTGCGCTACCTTGGTTTAGAAATCCGACTTATGCTTTTTTATTTTGAAATAGGCCTGGACACATATATGTAGGAGAAAAACGCAATTTTTTTAAGTCTAGTAAATAAATCGTCATTCGTGTAGGTGACACGGTCAGCAGACCATGCACACCATTTAGTATATAAATATATCATATATGTATATATATATGACGAATCACACAGATACATTTAGCCCCAAAGTAAGTTTGGGACTAGTACTAGAGGATCTAACTCAAAGAGCTGATAATGTCATTTTTTCCGTTGACACGGGTATCGAACCCGGGACTTCCGGTGTACCAGCCTGGCATGAAGACCGAATGAAATAAAATGAATGAACGAAGTCTAAAAGTGTATGTGATCGACTAAATGAACAACAAGATAATTATTAATACTCTATGTCTTGTACTTACTGAATTCACCCTCTGGGAATCGATTCACGTAAATCAGAAATTTAAAATACCGATAATGTTTGATAAGTGTTTGACAAATTGCAACGTTTTTCGTACGTGAGTCTGTATGTCTGTTCTATTGTTGCTTCCTGTGATTGTAAAGAGTGAGGTGTCGTTAAACTCGTATTATCCCCGGAGTTTCATAGGCTATGTAACTTCAGCAAAATCTATATTACGGACGTGAACTATCAAAAAAATCGGGATTTTTATTTTTTTAATTAATGCGCTATTGGTCATGCTGCTTAGTTTATACAACAATATTTTTATTATCTGTACTCATTACAATACTGTGGGCTTATATTAATAGACCGGCTTAGTGAGAAACGCTGAATTTCTCGGTAATACGTTATTGTAATGATTTTTATTTGGATTACTGTGAAAGTGAGTTACACAGCCTATCCTAAATCAACAAGCCAAGTTAAATCTCGTTAGTAATTGGCGGTTTTCCTCTGGGGATGCATTCGTTATAACGTCAAAGCTGAAGCCCGAATTTAGAATTAAATGGCCTTAAAAAGTGACCGCTTTCTCTTGTTTTCGTTTAAAAAACGTGTTCAACTATCGTTAAAAACACATGTTTTGTAGTGATTGCTTTCTCTCCTCTTTCCTACTTTCATTTGTGACAGTGCCAAGAAGTCTTAACAAGCTTTGAGGCACTGTGGAGCTGTTACAGGACCTTAAGAATTCCTTCGTAGTTAATTTGGTTTTCTACCCGCGACGCAAACAGAGGGGTGTTATAAGTTTGCCCGCTCAGTGTGATTGTGTGTCTGTCTGAGGTACTGTAGCTCTAAAACGGGTGAAACGATTTCGATACATTTTTAACTATTTATTTTTAAGTAGGTTTATTGGTAATAGTTCTCAAAAATGTTTTATCTAAATTATTGAATTGATTCAGGTGTTACTTTGCAGAAGTCAAAGTTATATGCACTTTGAGTTAAATTATTTTGTGTGCTTCCGCCACCATTTAGTTCATGCAAAATATTGCTGGCCAGCGCCCACCCACTACTGTTAGTCCCGTCATGCCCGCCACCAATAGTTGAAAACCAATGACCTTGATGACCAATAACCTTGCCGATGTTGCTGCATCCGTTGAGGCTGCAGAAGCTTCGGCCTTGATGATCTTAGGTTCATTGCCTGAAGATGCCTCTACACGAGGCATCTTCAGGCAATGTTGATCGTTCGAACAACGAACGAAGGCGACGTGAATCATAAGTTAAATGTTTGGAGGGGAAGTACCGTGAATGTGTAGCGGTCTTTTATTTTTTGCGGTAATTTTAAGGCCATTTATTAAGGTTTACTATTCAATTTGGATTGTGCTAGTGTTCATAACTAAACTGGTTCATGTAAGTATCATACACAAATTAATGATACTAATATCAGAAGCCAGAAGAAGAAGGTAATTTTTTGTATTTAAAGTTTGTACCGAATATAAAAAGTTAAGGCATCATGGTCTTCTATTAGACTTAAAGATAAGAGACGGACAGTCTCATAACCAATTCCTTTTAATACCAATTAATATGTGCATTGCAGTTGTTAATTACTTGCTAACTATACGTATTTTGCAAATGGTTTAGGTTTTTGAAAATTTTGACCTTGTGGTAATATCGTACACATAAATTAATATAATATATTATATATCGTAAACAAAAATAAAGTATTAGAAATTAAAAAAATTGCGTATTCAACATTGACATTATAATCTGGAAAACTTTATCTTGTTATTTTTTATTTCAACCATACATGAGCGACATAAATCGCTTTGAATAGGTCTTTATTATTTGTAATGATATACTTATATAAGTAGCAGCCCTTCTTGGCTGCGCCCGAGCATGTATTATACCCATAAACCTTCCTCATCAATCACTCTTTCTTTTGGTGAAAACCGCAAGAAATTCGTGTAATTAGATTTTGTGTTTTTTTTGCGAACAGTCGCGGTGGAGGACTTTGTTTTATAATATGTAGTGATGATACATAAATACTATATTTAACGATACATATTTTAGCGCTTATGAATACATAGTTATATTCATATAGCTTCGCATACTATCGATCATATACTTAGATATTTTTTATATTATTTTGACAACCATTTTCCGCAAGACGGAATACCGTTTTCACGATATCTTTTAATTTTTCTTCTGATGCATAAATAGCCGAAGACCTACTTTTATACAACGTGTTAATGTAAAAGCGAAAAACTTGAAATTAGTTTGTTCAGAACTACGAGTAGAATCGATTCCACAAATAAAAATAGGGGTAAAATTTTAACCAACACAAAAAGTATGTTTTAATTACGCCGTGTTCGTGTGTGTCGCCCTAGATCGCGTGTAATGACCATAGACTTTTAATATGCAACTCACACACGAAAAAAAAAACTATTATCATCAACAGGTCTTTTTTAGTCTCCACTGGAGGAGCTCGACCCTTCCTGTACTACCAGAGCCATTATATTAGCCAGCGCATTCAGAGTATTGGCCTACACTCTCCACGCTGGCCAGACTGGTTGGAGAGGTCCCTTTGATGTTTTTAAGCTTTGTGTTGCTTGTATTTCCTAAATCGCCTTCTACGACATCCACGGGAAGACTTGGAGTGGTCCTATTCTACTCTGCGGGGAACCACACGGCAAAAAGAAGCTATATCTTTAAATAATCCGCGAAAATTTAATAAAAATAAGTTGGAGTGTCGGAGGTATTGCGCTTTTCCATTAACACCTTGTATATATAAATAAAAATAGACTAATCACACAAATTGAGTTAGCCCCACACTTAGTTGTGAACTTGTGTCTTGGGATACTAACTCAACGAAACGATATTTTGTAATAGATACATACTCGTATATAGAAAGACATCCAAGACCCAGGCCGATCATAGTCAATAAAGATAGTTTCCCATCTTGACCTGACCGGGGATCGAACCTGGAACCCTGCGATTCAAAGGCACTTACCGTACCACTGAGCCACAGAGGTCGTCGAAAATAAAATTATACAAACTGTACATATATTTTTTTGGTTTTTTGTTTTTTTTTTTGTTTTTTTTTTTTATATTATTAATAAGAAATCGTTTCTTAGTACTATGTTTTAATAATATATATGTATAAAGATTTTATATACATCTTAATTTAGTATTCACATAAATTTTTTGGAACAGAAAGAAAATTGTATATTTATATTGCTAGTAGTATGATGTCTACTTGTTCGTATATATATACGTACAAGTAGACAGTGTGTATAGGTAATTTGGACTATAATATAGGTACTAAGTATTTTTAGTACTCCTTTCTTTCTTAAATAATGTATATGTGTGTGTGTGTGTGTGTGTGTGTGTGTTTGTAATATATGCTACTTATGCCCATGCGATATTTATACACGCGCCGTGTATACCCTGTATGTGACCGCAATGAATTCATGTTACAGTTCTATTTACTATGTGTGTATTACTGAGATTTTGTACGAGAGATTCATTTAAGGGGCGGGCCACGTTCTACGGCACGGCGCTGTGCCGGTCGACGGCATAGCGCCGTCCTGTAAACGACGTATTTTGTATTGACTTGGCGAAGAACTTTGTAATTCAGTCTCGAGTTTTCACTCGAGTAACTAGATATATCTTTTCTTAGACACGTTGAATTATTGAATTACTTGCTCGCTAGGCCCAGAATCGTAAGGAACCGTCTCTACGATCAAAGACAATATAATACTAACGTAATAGACTGCCAACCTCATAGAAAAATATTTGACCAAATTAAGGTGGCGAAAATCAGGTGAATGTATGACACTGCAGAGTTGCTTGCCACTCGATACTAGATGGCGGTAATCTGCGTTGGCCTAAACTTACTAAAACTAGGTGTTTTTTTAAAATAATTAGCCTAAAATATTGTTCTAATTATTAATCAGATATATTTTGTGAATAATGCTTTTATATTCTCATAATCCGGAAGATACAATGTTATGTAGCAACGAGTAGCGCCATTTGTGTGAGTCTGTGAGAACAAATTGTACGATTAAGGGGTTGGGACCACATGCCACGAGCGAGAGCGCCGCGGCAAGTCTGCGCTTCTATATTTTATTCTAGAGTAAATATGATTGATGTTCGCTTGCACTCTGCCTCTCCCCAGATCGCCGCGATTATGTCTCTCGTGGAGACGGCTCCTAAGTCAATACGAGTACCTATAAGCGTACATAAATAGGGTTTATAAGTAGGTACGATCTATATTGTTATATTATATACGACATGATGATGTTGTATTTAACAATATTTATCTGCCAGATAGAGCGATTTTAATTATACGTATACTATTTTAATTTCTCATATTGAAAATTAACTATCGTTGGTCAGAAATTTTAAACAAATAAAGTCGTTCAAACCCCTTGTTCACGCCCTCTTCTAACTTGCTGTTTTTATATTTTTAGTTTTTTATATATTTTTATTAATTTTTATTTTTTTTCGAGCTTTAAAAAATATTTTATTCGTAGGTAACTTTATCCTAAAAGTTTAAAGTGCGCCTTACTTAGAATTCAATGTATATTAAAATTTTATATGCATAATACGACGTGTGATCATATAATACTACGGTATATTATTATACATTTTTATAATACACAATCCGACCGTCGTCATATGATACATCTGATTGGAAGGATCATCATCCTTGTAAAAATTCACCCTACTCTCACTTTTTGAATCAGTACACGAACGACTATGTTATAACAGCTGCTTTGCAGCAGAAATATGTAAAAACGAGGCACCTGTGCAAAAGATTAGTATAAAGGCTGTAGAGTGTCTCAACAGAGAGTATAAAGTATAGGCTCAGTCACATGAACACATTAAAGACCAATACGTAGATACTGTCATTGGGAGAGATCAAAAACCGATGATGCTTTCATCATCAGCATCATCGCAGCCGCAAAATGTTTACTGCTGGAGAAAGGCCTCCCCCAAGGACTTCCAATATGCCCGGTTGGAAGCGGCCTGCATACAGCGCCTTCCCGCGATCCTTGTAAGATCGTCCGTCCACCTGGTTGCCGGAACGTAGTCGCCATTCGAGAACCTTTCTGTCCCATCGACTATTGGTTCTACACGCTAAGTGCCCTGCCCACTGTCACTTCAAGCAGCTAATCGGCTGAACTAAGTCGGTGACCTTTTTTCTTCTACGGATCTCCTCGTTTCTGTTTTGATTTCGTAAAGAAACACCGAGCAAAGCCCTCTCCATAGCTCTTTGAGCGAACTTGAGCATTCTTATGAGGCCCATAATAATCGACCACGTTTCGGACTTGAGTCATCAGATACTGTATCATGACTTTATCCCATACGGGCTAGAAAAAGCTAAAGGTTCCCCTAAATTTTAAGAGTTAGGCATAATTGTGTGAAAATACTCACAATGACATTTTTTGGTTGGAACGATAGAGTAGTTTGGCGTTGCCTTCTATACCTTCACGCACTACTTAAAAATCCACAAGTATGCAGGTCGCCTCACGTTGTTTTCCTTTACCTGAAGCAAGTAGTGGTCGATGATGATGACTGTACTTGAGTCAGATTGCACTACAAACTCAGAGGTACAATTCGTGCCTCGCGGGTTTGTAACCCAGGACCTTTCTCGTAAAGGTTGTGCTCTTAGACCACTGACCCACAGCTGCTTTTTCCAAGGCCGCATTCAGCGAGACATTCTTATAAGCCCCCAAGAAACAATCCGTGTCTCTTGATCTAAAATCTCTATTAACGTTTTACGAAATCGCAGTTCTCACTAGGTATATTTTCTTGTCTTATCATGTTTATCCAAATTACGCGTTAAATTAATGAGTTAATATACTAAATTAGACGTTATACACCGGCAATATTGGCTTGGTTTTAGCGGTGCAGATAAGCCACAGACAGAATAAAGGCGAGGCTAGATAGAAGAAATAAAACCGGCCGTATTTAAATTGGAATTAGTCAAAGGGCTCCGTACCACCATATAATATTTAACTACAAAAAATGCTCGAAAAACACGTTCGTTGTTGTGAGGATAAATATCCAAACTGTTCCTTATATGAACACTAAATACTTGTTCCTTATTATCTGTAATATTATTTTTTCTGTCAAATACTGGAGCGTGAAAATTTGTTGTGTGGGCTAGATCTACACAGCAAATCTTCATGCCCCATGCCTTCCCTATATAAATGGCAAAAAATACCAAAAGAACTTTATTATCTGACATTCACGTCGCTCCAATAAAATAAATGAATCAATATACAAGAATTTACCAAAAAATTCTTCTAGAGAGACACAAAAATAAAAGAACAAGTTTCTTGTATATCCCCAACTTTTTTTCTTTATTTTTAAAAAAATTCTATTGTCTGTCTACCTATTACGGTTCAGTGGACAGACGAATGGAAGGTTGGACGGATGGACATCGAATATTTCGTAATAGGGTTCTATTTTTAGCGGTACGGATCCCTAAAGACAATTAAATAATAAATAGGACTAGGTGTATTACCAATCGCATATTCGTAAATTCTTTGATTTTTGTTTGCTCCCGGGCCAGCTTAAAAGGGTAAACAATTTACACGAGTATTTAATAAATATATTTCTTATATATTATTTATCTCTACTTTAATAGAAATAGGACTTAACAATATAATAAAAAAGATATTATATTTGATCCCGATGATAATATAGCCGTAAGGAGCGTAATTACCGAAAATATTAATATATTTCTTTTGTACGAGTTTGGTCTATTTCGAATGATTTTGTGGCTGCTCCTAGTATATCTTGATATTCGTATTTTGATCTCATTATACCAAAATTTCCCTACAGCTAATTAATCATTAATATCGTTGTAGTCCCTGCTTTCGACAAAAATACGTGTGGCAAAAGCTATTATTTACATTAGAAACTCCCTGACGCGGTTCACAGGGCTTAAGGTTAAATCTAAAAGACCGCGATTAGAAAATAAAACTTAAAGAAGGAATTTGGAAATGAAAAATTGCCAATTGGTATAATGACATATATTTTTCGTTTTTGAAATTAAGTATGACTTATGTATTAATATAACTGTTTTGATTTGCCAAATAATCACAGAGTTATCGCGTTTGATACACTTTTAAGAAACACGTCGGATTATCTTTGATCGAATAAGGTGCCGAGGAATTCGGGATATGTGCTAAAATAACATACCGAGATACTCTCGGTATATACTAAGAAATCTTAAAGTTGATTATAGAACATCAATAAATTACGTCAGAGAATAGTAGATTATTAAGTAAATGTAGATTATAGTTTATATGGTGAATTGTTATAAAGATAAACATTAAGTCATAATGACAGTTAACTTACAACTAATGCTTACAATAGCAAATAGCCTTGTAGGCTTTGTTACTAATTAAAGATGCAAACAGATTCCGACATCTCCTTGAGATGGTAACATTTCATAACACTCTCCTTGAGATGGTAACACTTCATAACACTCTCCATGATATGGTAACATTTCATAACACTCTCCTTAAGATGGTTACTTTCATATCACTCCAGTTGAAGCTTTAAAGCTTCTCACCAGTGGAATCTGATCCCCCTTATAAATAACATCTTAATGGTTAAATACACTTCTAAAAAGTGATATGATTTAAATACTGATTATTCGTGCTTCCATGTCACACCATCATAGGGCTTACTGAAGTCTTGAGAAGTTGCTAGGGGTACGCGAGGTAGTAATTTGGCAGTGCTGTTAATTTAAACTAATGGATATCATACATTAGAGGCGCCGGGTCGGCGCGCATTTACAATTCAACAAAGCTAATTGATAGTATACAGCATTTAATTCCATATTAAATGGAATAAAATACGGACTTCACTGAAGCTACCGCTACACCTTCAAAATGTAAATTAAATCTGTCTAGAAGGTGTTTTTATCTTATGGCTCTACAAATTGACCCGAGACCGTCAGTAGAAAAAGTCTATTGAAGATGATATGTGGTTCGATATTCGACCGTAAACCCCCAATTTTGGCGCCACCGGGAAGCAGTTTAATTCGGAGTAAGTAGTTAAATAAATAAAAGCTAACTGTGTCTAACATAAATTCACATTTTGACAAAATAGTTTAAAAACCAATTACATACGACCTGGAATAAATAAGATACATAAAAATAAATAGTAATCGAGTAAACTAGTAATAAGATAGGCTCGCCATTTGTTAGTGCCATGGCGTGGCTGACGACCGGTCCGTACTGGAAGTACAACGTACTCTCTACGTATAGATTCCTAAAGCCGCGGTCACAGCCGGTTGATGAGCTCACTAATCATTTATACATAAATTACAACACCGTTAAACGTAATAATAATAAACTTACCCGAAAAAGTAGTTACTACGACCGACGATTTCAGTCACTTATTTTAAGTGGGCAAAGCCTTTCCAATAGGCTATCTGTAATTTCTCGCCTACATAAGTGAGTGAAACCGTTTGTCTCAATGCGTAATGCTAAAAAATGGCTTCGTGGTTTCGACTCGACTCGGATATACCGTTTACGTAAGGTAGTTTTAGTAATAAAGCTCACATAATCTGTAGAAATCTGCGAAGGAGGACGTACACAATATAAAGATATGAGTTACTTGGAATCACGTTGGAGTGAAGCCAGCTCGGAGATGGAATTGAAAGATTACATATCCCCCGTGTGGGGGAAGACGGCCATTTCGATGCGGTCGGCCTGGCTGTGCTGCGCGGCGGCGTGGCGCTGTCGGCTGTTGTCGAAGGTCCAGCGCGTGATGAAGGTGTCACGGCGGCGCCGGCGCGGGCCCGGTGTGCTCACGCTCACGGCGCAGTGGCTCGTCGCCTCCGTGCAGCTGACGAACGATGCTGTTCACAGAAAATGTATGTTAATTATGCTGAAACCCCAAGTCAAAGACAAAACTGACGTATATACTGCCAACCTCATACAAAAATATTGACCTTACTTATTGCCTGCTATAAGCACGTACAAGACGGTTAATCTCTAACTGCTACGGCTGCCACCGCGGGCACTTTAGTACAAAGCAGCCTTTTTCATCCTTTACTTGATGGCGTTAACCTGAACTTGGTAAAATTGAGGAATATTTCTTTAATACCAGCCGATTTTTAAATTATAAACAAAGTATATTATGTGATTATTACTTTGATTCATTAATAAACATTGTCGAGATTTAATTGTGATATATAGTGCTAAGTATTACCATTGTAGAAACACATGAAACCACATGGTCATTGTCAATGATTACATTTTTATCATGCAGAAAATTAACATTAAACCAGTCATTAAAAAAATTTCGATAAAAGAATAAATGACGAACGCCGACGACGCAAGAGACGACATCCGATCTCCTTGACGACTGGGATCGCGGCCAAGACAATTACGAAGTTATTAGAAATTTCGTGAAGGACGGATCGTCGCGCGAAACTTTTGATTGTGAACGGAGCTTGTTTTTAAAATTATATAAAGCGTTTTTTTGTGTTATGACTATTTTTGGTATGTGTGTCTCAGCGTCGTGTGGTTTGAATCCCAATGCGTTTTTGCTAGTTACAAAAGCAGTACAATAGTTAAAAATATTATTGCACTTTTTGGACAGCCATTTTTTAGATATAAAATAGATATAGAGGATCACACTGTTTATTCCTATGAAGATCGTACAGGCTTGCAATTTACGAAGTAAGATTTTATTTGTGATAAAAAAACTATTATGTGTCACAGTAAGCGTTTGAAAGCGAAATAAGTACTTAATGTGTTTTTATTTCCATATGTTATGACATGCTTATAGTACTTAGTCATTGTGGGCGTTGTTTAAATATAAGCCTAAACACGCACACAAATGTGAGGCATGTCATTCGCCTTCCTCATTTGCAAGAACATTACGTGGCAATCAAAGGACAAAAGTAATTACACACAATGTTTTTTAAATACATGATAAATTAAGATGTTTTTGACTCACAGAAAGCTTTTTCGTAGATCAACGGGTGGTCGAGGAAAATCGCAAACATTGTATGTATTTTACACATATGTAGACCGTTGCCCTTCGCTTTTCAGTCTAAACAACATGTGAAATGGTGCGGAGAGCTTTTCAGGGTCGACAGGCCTCGCAAATTAAAGCTTTGGTCCCTACTAGTGCTGGACGATACTAGAGTCTTTTTTTGGACTCAATGTTAAAGTCTCGTTAAGTAGTTACTTAGCATAATTAATAAAAAAGAAGAATTTTCATTTAAGCTGCTTCCAATGCTATTCATTAATTGAATTAAAAATTTTGTTTTGTAATATATTAGCTAAAAGAAGATTACCATGTTTACCATGAATCATATTTAAAGACATATTAGGAAATTTTCATTCAAAAGTATTCTGCCGCCCGGGCAATTAGTATAGGAAAGTAAAAAAAACTCGAGATCCCAGTTCCATAAGAAAGTTGTTCATATTGACGGTCTGAGTCGCCACTTTTAAGGAATGTCGGACGTCATTTTACACGCTGTATAGTTAATTCGTTTTAGCTTACTAGTCTACTGCTGTATTTTTTATACATTTAGCCTTGAGACTTCAAGTTAAATGTTAATTACACGTCTCTACGCCGACAAGTAGTCCTTTCTGACCGCGCGTCCATCCGGCCGACGATCTCTCGTCCTCCGCTGCTGAATAAACAGTTAATCGCTTTCCAGCCCCGCTTTATAAAACGCTAACCGCTTAATTTACTCAGTCAGACTCGTGCTGTATAATTTAACACTGAGCCTTAAATGTTAATTACACGTCTCTTCCAACTACGCCGACAAGTAGTCCGTTTTCTGACCGCGCGTCCATCCGGCCGACGATCTCTCGTCCTCCGCCGCTGAATAAACAGTTAATCGCTTTCCAGCCCCGCTTTATAAAACGCTAACCGCTTAATTTACTCAGTCAGACTCGTGCTGTATAATTTAACACTGAGCCTTAAATGTTAATTACACGTCTCTTCCAACTACGCCGACAAGTAGTCCGTTTTCTGACCGCGCGTCCATCCGGCCGACGATCTCTCGTCCTCCGCTGCTGAATAAACAGTTAATCGCTTTCCAGCCCCGCTTTATAAAACGCTAACCGCTTAATTTACTCAGTCAGACTCGTGCTGTATAATTTAACACTGAGCCTTAAATGTTAATTACACGTCTCTTCCAACTACGCCGACAAGTAGTCCGTTTTCTGACCGCGCGTCCATCCGGCCGACGATCTCTCGTCCTCCGCTGCTGAATAAACAGTTAATCGCTTTCCAGCCCCGCTTTATAAAACGCTAACCGCTTAATTTACTCAGTCAGACTCGTGCTGTATAATTTAACACTGAGCCTTAAATGTTAATTACACGTCTCTTCCAACTACGCCGACAAGTAGTCCGTTTTCTGACCGCGCGTCCATCCGGCCGACGATCTCTCGTCCTCCGCCGCTGAATAAACGGTTAATCGCTTTTCAGCCCCGCTTTATAAAACACTAACCGCTTAATTTACTCAGCCAAATAGCTCGTTTGAATGTCCTTTATTGCATCGCTAATTAGAGGCCGTTGTGTTTATTTCTAATTACAAAGCGCGATTGTGATGTTTGATTGTGTTTGTGTTAATGCTTGTAGAAAATTGGTGTTGATTTTGTAAATATGTGATGTTAACAGGTAACATATTCACTTCTAAGTAATAAATTATTTAGTTTTTTATAAAGTTTTTCTACTAGTATTTTGTGTTGTAAGTAGAAGACATTTCGAAAGCCGACTTACGTTTTTTAAATGAGTCTTTTTCGTTCTGTTGTCAACAGTAATAAGACATGTGATCACCTCGACGCTTTAATTGTATTTAATATTTTTGTAAAGGGGCAGGCCTGAGATAAACGCTTAGTATCCCTAGCGTATTTATTCAGTTTTTTCATTGATCTACAGCAAAATTATAACATTATTGGAGTTGGATAATTCGCATCATGTCATCATTAGAGGGGAGTACTTTAGAAATTATTATAAACATTAATTCTGTGCCGCTGGGTACTGCGTAACCATAGCGAGCAAAGCTCTGTCTTAGACAGGTGTAGAGGCGCGAGTTAACCGGATGCAAAGGAATACGTCTATTACGACGGTTGTTACTCAAAGGTTATCTTAATTTAGTTGAAAATCCGTATTTTTTTTTTTTTATTAAACGTGTGTATTAAATATAAAAAAAGAAATACAAAGGGAATGAGAGTTCAAGAAATGGAAGCTAACACCCCAATTTTAATTTTCCTCCAAAGTTTTTCCATTAGGATACAACACAAGAAAACATACAAACTCATCGACACCTCAATTTGACACTTTGAAAAGAGTTCACAATTGTTTCCTCCCTTACACTGAGGGTACGTCATAAGTCGGGGTACGTTTTTACAACTCGATTGAAATAACTGAGATTGAGGTGTAAATATATTTAAATTTTGTAGGTAGTGAAATGTTGACGTTAGGCAGATTCAACGTTATCTTTACTTATATTATTAAGAGGAACCATTTGATTGTTTGTTTGCATTAAATAGTCTCTGAAACTTTTGGACTGATTTCATAAATTAAAGCTAATTTATCTGCGGCTGGGCGCGAATTTTCCCGTGACTGAAGAAGTCTGAAGTCGCGGGAAAATTGCTACTGAAATATATATCTTTTACACAACGCTAAAGCACATGACCAAACGGAAGTGATGAAAATAGTTATATGGGACAGGTACCCACGACAGGTATTGTCACACAATCCCTACTTAGCTCTATCATCTCCGTGAGGGAAATATATTGGTACTATATCTGGTCTGAAATTAAAAAAAAAATTTAAATAAACCGTTTAATTTATACAAATGTTGTGTCCGTTAATTGGACCCGCGAAAGGGCAGCGTTGAAGAGGATACTTGTGCATGATTGCCGACCGTTACCTTTTACTTTGTGTAAAAAGATATTTTCTTCGCTTAATGCATGTATATTCCATGTCATTTTATAAATTTATTTTTTAATTTAAGTAAAATCAGTAAGAATATTCCTTTGAACACATAAAGATTTTTTTCATAAAATGATAATTTTTAATGAGTCCACGGCTCTCATCAATTATGGTTTTTGATCAAGTTTGTAATGTTGTATTCATTCTTTTGTTATGCTATTTGTACAAAAAGATTATTCCTTTTAACAACATAATTAAACTATTTTGTTGTAAAGCTTAAATATGCTTTACATATACTATACGACGACACACTGTTTATAACATATATACTAGAAACACGATGTACTAATTCTCTCAGGCAGCTAACATCATTAGATACCGTAACAGATTGTATTTGCACGCGTAATACAAGCGGTGTATCTTTCCGATTAAATATTCCAAGGAGAATGTTAATGTAATTTTCGCTATAGCAGATTGATAGATATTATTATTTACGTAGCAAGCAGCCGTTTCCAATTCCCCGAGGATAATGCGGCGGCCGCCCTCAGCTCGGCTGGGAATAGTTTGCTCGCTGTAATATTGCAAAACCAACAAGAAATGCTGCCCTATATACGAAGACCTTTTAAATCGAAAATGGTATTTTTAATCATAGAAAAATCGCAAAGTTTACGATATTACAAGTGAAAATAATCACATGCAAAACTCTCTTTAAAAAAAACCTAGGTCGAACCGAACGATACCTTAACTGTCGAAATTCATCCAGCCGTTTCGAAGATACGAAGTTTTAAAGAACTTTACAAACATACGGAATCGCGACAAACAGATAACCCTCCTGGGCATTTGGAGGAAAAGGGCAGTCTGATTTTTTTTAAATAATGCTGATCTTGCCACAGAAGTGGCAAAGATGGCGTGATGAATATAAATATAAAATATAACAAAGAGTGAAAGGAGATAAAACAAGACCAGACTGAATGGAAGATCTAGAGGGAGGCCTTTGCCCAGCAGTGGGACACATGATGACTCGAAATAAATAAATATCTCAGAAGCCTTATGTGTGTTTACACCGTAAATTACAATTTATTTAGTGTAGTGAGTGAGAGACTCGGGATGAGCTCGCTACGTGCGCAAACTGAGCAATTTCAGATTGCCGCCTCTAATTTCACACGCGTTGCCCTCAATAAACTACTGGTCTAAATGAACTGGTGGGGGGTGGCATACGGGGAGGACGCGGAACGTTTATTTGACGTTTCTGGAAATCTGTCGTCAGGTCATGACACTCAAAGGCATGTTATATTGCCTAGCGAAATATAATTATAAGCGCAATTAGGATGTGTTTGCTGGTCAAAATTGGAGAATTTAAAAACTAATCGTACTTGTCAATTATAGCCTAAGTTACTCGCTGATAATGTAGCTTTAGATAGGTAATAGTGATAAGAATGTTTTAAATCGATTAACTAGTTTTATCTATAAGCTCCAAAACTAGTTGATCGATTTATATTCGTTACGTATAACGGGGTATCGAATAGCTAGTTTTAGAGTTTATACTCAACGGGGTTGCTTAATATTTCACCCTGGCGACATCTAGAAATAATTCATAGGTCGTTACAATTTCAAACGTCCCCAAAGTCCTTATCCCTTGTTACACAACTCAGAACACTGTTCAGCTATTCACCGCTGCCGTAACATTCAGTACTGCGACAATACAGTACTACGTAGTTTGACAAACTTACTTGACTAAGGTCAAACAGACGGATATAAGTTTTTGGGCTCTAATTCTACTCGGATGGGCTTTTAAATTATTTACTAGAAATTTCCCCACGAGTTCGTCCATGTTAATTTTGTATGGCCTGTGTCGCCCGTAAATAAATTTGCTTTGAATAGGTGAAAACATTTTGAAAATCCAATAGTTTCGATGCCTATTCAATGCAAACAAACATTGAAGTCATTTCTCTTTATAGTATTAGTACAGATTATGCCTCCTCCTGCAAATGTTTTGTCCCGGTAGTGCTACCGGGTTAGGTTAGTACCCGGTAGTGCTAACGAGGGTGCCCTCGTTTTCGCCATCGACGAGCTTCGTGACCTAGTGGATAATACGCCAACCTGCTACAGGAGGAGTCCCGGGTTCCATACCCAATTAAGTCATGATGGTAAACGATATTTTTCTGATTGACCCAGGTCTCGAATGTTTATCTCCATATATAAGTATCTATAAAATGCAAATATAGTATATAAAATATATTTAGTATGTTTGAGTTTAAGTATATAAACAAATTACCATTGACAAATGCCTTCGAAAATGAACGGGAACCGAAACCAGAGCCTTTCTTGTCGCAGACGTGTTAATGCGCCACGTAATCCGTCATTTTAATTAATGTTCTCAATAGGTAAAAAATGAAGCGTATTTTTGGACGTAAATACCACGTGAAATTAAAAGATTTCTTTCACGCTTGTAATAAAGGGCCTTTGATTGAAAATATCGATCGCGGCGACATTTTGGGCCTATCGCTTAATGAAAAAACACAATGGCGATTAAAAAGTAATGAATGTTTTTATATTACATGTATTTGTTCATTTTTTTTAGCGTGTAATTTATTCTTGTTTGAGCATCCAATTCGGAGCATTTCTATTAGGGGCACTCGTATTTAATAAATAAAGAAGGCCAATTTCAGTTAATATATTTCTACATTTGTATTGTATACTAATATTAAAAAGAGGAAAGATTTGTTTTTTACGAATAAACTTAAAACTAATCTACTAATTTTAAAATCACTAACACATAAAGATGCTATATTATTGGCGGAACTGGTTATAAGTTGAAGTTGCGCGAAAACAGCTAGAGTTATTAAATAAAGTGCAGAATTGTTAAGAGCTTTAACATTTGAATGCAAGTAAGAAAGATAAACAATTTATTTGGTACTTAGTTTAGATTAAAAATTTTAAATCGCATTGTTGGTAGGTTTATCATTTTACGTTTTTAAACAAAGTTTTGGCTCTAGCTTGCCTGAGGGAAAGCTGAAAAAGAGGCGGCTTAACCTGGGGATCCTTTTTAATAAGAAATGAGCTCGCTAGACTGTTTTTCACTCTCATTAAAACGCGCCATTTTGCATGACCTTATGAATTGGACTTCTTATAGCTGTCATAAAGTAAGCAAGCGGTCATATTTACACGAGAGATTTTAACTTGAAAAGCACAATTTATTTTCCAATCGAAATTTACTTTTATAACTCCGTACAGATTTATTTGCCAATCGAAATCTACTATTATTATATATCTGTACAGATAGTTATTTTTGCGTGTCAGACGCGCGACAAAAATAGATTTATTTAGAAGATAGAAAACTGTGTTTAGTATACAAGGAAAACTAATTTTTTCATAATCATTATAATATACTTATGACAGACTGTGTATAATATATTTTCGAAACTGACTGTGTATGATATTTTTTAGGCAAATTTCCAGTTTGGAGTACGTTACTTTAAATTAACTACTTCTCTGAAAAAGATATGGTAAACTTCGCCATATGAACTCGTAGGTAGACAATATGAAAATCGACAATTCCAGAGATAAACGTAGGGGATAAAGCAATTTCTTCTTTCATTAGAAATTATGTTCAAAACTTTTGATCTATGTAGCCAAAATTTTCAGGATTACGCTCATAAAATTAATTCATTAGACATTTCACGACTACACATTTTTAATAAAAACGTGCAATAGCTACTTAGAAATCGCGTTTTTTTATTATATCCTAAATTGGCAAAGAAAAAAATTTATTAATAAAATTGAATGCTGTTCAATAAAAATGTGCACTAGCTACTACTGAACAAGTGATGTAAACAAGCACAAATCGATGCGGCCTACAGCTACTCTCCCTCCGCCAGAGGAGGGAGCTACAGGCTGTAAATACCTCTCCTCGCAAACGTGTTGTCACCAACACTCCTGTCAAAGGGGCCCGACTGCACCATGACATGTCCCAAGCGATGACCTAAAAACGGCGCACATCGTTAAACGCTTGCAGAGATAACACAGTGAGATACGGGCTTGGCGGGTCGCATCGGGGCGAAGGAGGCCGCATGTCACGATTTATTTATTAACGCTTATTTGTACATACAAAATGTAATAAGTAGGAAAAGGTGAATTTAATGCGGAATAGCATTGTCTAACGCGTTACTTTGCATATTGAAGCTTGACGTGTGGTATACTGATAAATTTCCGCACAAGATTTTCTGCTTTATGTTTGACTGGCATTTTTTCTCCGACGTCATAATTTATTGCCTGCCAGCAGCCCGACTGCGCCCGCTTGTATTATACATAAAAACCTTCCTTTTGAATAACCCTATCTAATAAAAAGAAACGCATCAAAATCCGTTGCGTAGTTTTAAAGATCGAAGCATACACATGGACAGACAGATAGCGGGAAGCAACTTTGTTATATACAATTTAATGATGATGATGTGCTATCCTTAAGTTTCGTCAAACTCCATCAGTTAGTTTTTGCGTGAAGAAGCTACAAACATAATCACACCCATATAAAGTATGTCTTTTATAAGGTACCAAGTAAATATTAAGTGTTAGAATAATTATTTACCGACAAGCAAAATTCCGACGAGCGATATCGATATCGCAACGTGTCTGGGCTGCTCAATGCGGGCCATTAGGGCTCTTTGGGACTCGCCTACATGTAAGCTTTCACCTACACCTAACTAACGGTTTTTTCGTAACGTTTGCCGTCAGTACAGATATTGGTGCCGACTGTGAGCCTTTAATCTTATCCTCGAAAAAAGATATTTTGGAGGTTTCTTTAAATATCTAATTTTGTGGGGTAAAGTACAAATTTAAAAGCAGTAAAAATATTGTATTTGGTTTGTGCTTCAAAACTGATTAAATGATGTTAAAGAGCGGCTAAAATATTCGATATGGGAAAAGCTATCAAACTCTTTATTGGCTTTAACATCGTGGTCAAAAGTCAACTCTATTTAAAAGGTTTAAATGTGGTTTTTCGCGAGCAAGGCGTGGGCTGAGGAGGTAGGCCTAACATTAATTACATCGTTTTCGACAATCTGTATTAAATACCGCCTGTCGGAATGTTCCGTCGATACTACATAATTGTTGGTTAAGGGCTTGAAATACCTTAACATCAAGTTGTTAATTGAAGTATCAATTTCCAATTAATTTGAATAATTTACTGAAACATAAACTTTTTTGATTGTGAGAGATAAAATATAATCAAATCATTAAAGGGTATTGCAGACATCCAGCAGTATTTTGAGCAAATCGGTACACGAAGTTCCTATATCTTATGAAGGACTGAACCGATTTTGATGAATCATGTCTAAACACCATCGCAAGAAAACCTGATTTCAAACACAAAAAAATCGTAAAGCAATCCGTTTACCACAAACACACGCATATACATACCGGTCATATTTATAACACGCCTCATTCTGCATTGGGGGTAATAATTAAAAAATTGAAAGCAGAGGGTAGGTAACGAGCGTTATAATTAATGAAATAAAGTCGATATATGTTTAATTTTTTATTTTTACAAAATTGGTGAACTGAACTAACTTAATATTAACTATTGTTATTGTACTGTACCGTTTGTAAATCACTGAATAAAGATTTTTCTATTCTATTCTATTCTATATGTATAAATTACTATTTCCATCCTGACGACATCCAGGAGGAGGGTAATATTTTTCGCGCGTATGTATGTATGTAAGTATGTCTGTTCTCTTGTTGCCTCCTGTAACTTAAACGGCTTGACCAAGTGTGATATCACTATATTAGTATTCTTCTCCGAAGTGAACATCTATGTACCCTTTGTTATATATGCTATGTAAGGTCAGCAAAAAATCAATATTGTGGACGTAAACTATCCTAAAAGGGCAATCTGATTTTTTTTCAACTTGTTGAACTTAATTACTCTCGTGAAGAGCGAATGGTAGCATATATATTCCAGTGAAGCTTTATGTCTGGACGCCACAAACATCAAAATCAACCCTGATTGTTTTCAAATGAATAAATCATGAATCACGTGCTTAGTATGCAACGAATCTTCGAAAGACCAACAATTAAGTTTGCAGCCAAATTTATTGCCGACACAATATGTTTGTTACCGAAAACGTGTTCGGTGTAAAAAATGGTATGCTCGTGATTGTATTACTCGTCAGTTTTATTCAATGTTCCGGTATTTTTAATGCATTGGTCTAGGCTATACTGTTGTTTGTTTTATAAATTTTGTATTCCGTTTGCGTTCGTGGTGAATTGAATTTGTTTTGTCTATTATTATTTTAATCAAACACCTGTTTGAATCTATATATATATCTCTATATATATATATATATATATATATAACTATTCTTGCGTTCTAAATGTCAAATCTTACAAATTAAATTTGATCGACAGTCGGGTGTTCGATCGACACATACCGATATATCTATATTATTCTTAGATACTTGCATTCTAAAGAGGAAGATTTGATAGTTTGTTTGCATTGCAATAGGCTATGAAACTACTGGAACAAAATTTCAAAATTTTTTTGCCTAGAGAAAGCTAATTTATCTGCGGGTTAAAAAGGCTTAAATTTAAGCAGATGAGGTCGCGTGAAAATAGCTGCGTCTGATGGACGGCTCGGCTTAGGTCAAAAAAATGTAGGTGATATAACATCACCATATATGTGTGTTTCGGTACGCCCATATGCGTTGAAAAAATTACGGCTTAATGGGATGAGTTGCCTTTTTGGAGTTGTAAATGTCTAACTTTTATGGAGTTTTATTTTTGGGTCATTCGTAACGATAATGTTTGTAAGTACCTTTTCGCGGTATGATTTCCTTTTTGTCCATATCTGTCAATCAATTTAAATTATATTTAGTATTGAGACAGAAGTGGTTTAAGTGTACTCTTTCAGTCAAACCACTGAAACAATTTTTTTTGATAATATTTTTAATTAAACTAACTCTTGCATTTATGTGTAACACGATAAAGTTGAATGAAGTACTAAATTTGATTGCTTCGGATAGACGTGCCTTCGAGCTGCCGAAGCGCATACAAAGCGACAGTGAATAACTTAATTAATTACATATCATTCGCTAGAACCTTTGATTATTTTCCGGCCTGAACGGACTCGCCGCGTATGAGCAAATTCCTGGGAGTTTTGGAATTCTTTTGACTGTACGTACAGTTCTACGAGTATATTTAATTCATTATGTTTGCGGTTGATAAACAATCAAAATATTTTTTTTATTTTTACGATGGGGCAGTATTTTAATTTTGTAGCTAATTAAAATAGGTACGTTAATAAACAAATACTAAAAACGGATGTGTATATCGATATAGACATAGAACTTCAAATATATGACGCTGAAAATGTTTTTATTAAGTCTTTCAAGTATATAAATACAGGTAACATGAATACGTTAGCGATCTCAATAATGAGTGCGCTTTGCAAAAAACAGCCATCGATAGCTTTTGTAAACACTCGCAAGATAGTAAATGTGCGTGACTTGCGATAGTTAGGTTATAACCTACTCTCGATCGGACGCAACGAATCAGAGGAGACAGAACACAGAACGTTGTTAAGGGCACAAACTTCGGTTCGATCCGCACGCAACATGCACGCAAGTACTTCGTGTTTATTATATTCTAGTACATATGCTACATGCAGATAATAGCCGAGACCGTGTTGATGGTTCTGGAGCGTAATCTTGTTCGGATGCGACCCACTTCAGACTAACGACAAAATCACCGGCGGGCCAGTCATAACACCGGCTGCATGATAAAATTGATAAAGACTGCTTTGCGTTTGAGAACCGATTATCCTATTCGCGATAAATAGCTTTCATTGCGTCAATCCTGAACCGACCTTCACACCGTGCACTTATCTTGTTAGGACACCAACTATAGATCTAAGGTAGCCGCTGCCAGGGCCGTAGGATGAGCATGCGGGGGGCTCAAATTATATGCAGTTATCTCGTTGCGGGAGTTCGGATGATAAAATTGGAGTAGTCTGAGTTACGGCCTTTGTTGGGTTTTTAGAGGATTAAATCATAGGACTAGATAGAAACGGCCCGGAGATAACATTCGTATTTTATGGTGATCAATTTCATGAGTAAAGTTTGCAAAATGTATTAAATGTCTGTACCCACGAGGAGGAAGTTCGATTTTGTACCAGAAATGATCATGGAAACTTTGAAGGTAATTACAGAAAGAGGTGTCGCGAAATTACTTTAGTAATATGGGTTTGTTATGGAATAATTAATTCTGAAGCATCTACTCCACTGTCATACCTCGCAAAAGGACTTGCGGACAAAATATAGTAAAAAACATTTTGCTGGAACTTTGTCTGAATTCTATAAGAAGGTTTCTTTTCTTACGCCCAAATGAAAATGAAATAACCAAAAATAAGTTTCTAGTACTTTATTCAAGAAGTGCTCTGATAGCTACCAAGCGTTACGCGTCTCCCAACTTTTCTTTTAGATATTAAAACTGTCCGCGGTTCGTCAAGAATATGAAACTCGACGGAAAAGTGAGATTGCTTTTTCTTTACAAAAACCGCAAAACAACGCTAATTGATGCTACATACGTACCATAATATTTCCGTTATGTTATTTCGTTTGTTACGTTTATTTTCATACGTTGTTTGCGGTAGAATATTTTAACATGTTAATCATGTTTTGTTGCTAACTAGAATGTTTTCAAACGAAGTTGTTTAATTTGTACTGAAATAATTAAAAACAAATATATTAGATTGAAATGATTGCTGCATGATTTCAACAGTCTGTAAACAGCAAAATAACTAAAACGTTTTTATACGAACGAAAACCGAACAATGAATCCTATGTTCCTAACTCCGCTTTCTTGACTACGTTATTTAACTGTGGGTTGGTAGAATCCATCAGCACGAAACATTTCCGTCTTATTATATAACACGAACTATAGTACATGGCTTTACCACTACCCATCGTCTTCTTCGCCTTCTCCCTATTTGGGGGCAGCTCTATATACGAAACAAATTGTCAATGACAGTTGAATGGGTCTTTTCGACCGGATATGAAAAAGGCCGAAAAGGCATCATTAAGATTCGTAAAAATAAAAAAATCCCATGATGTCAGGGTCAGGTCCCCCAGGAGTAACACAAGGTTAAGTAAGTTGCAAACTTGAGTGTAGACTATTCTTAGAAGCCTCTACAATATAAAAAAAAATGCTGCTACATGCGCGTTTGCAACGTTTGACGATATTGACTGGCCTATTTTAACCAGGTACTCTTTGTTACGAGACGATTCAAAATACATAATGTTCTCGTACATTTATGTTTTTTTTAGTGCTCGCCCTAACTTGTAAGATTTAATATTTTTTCTTATATTTTTACCTACGATAATCCGATAGACGGAGCGCTTTTACAAAAATAGACCGCGAAATCTGTTGGTAGTTTTCCTATCAGCAACATCAATAGCGGGTTATAATCCCACTAGCATTATGACGAGATAAATAATATATAAATATATATATAGGGACATATCACACAAATTGAGCTAGCCCCACAGTAAGTTGTGAACTTGTGTCGCAGGATACTAACTCAACCATACTATATTTTATACGAGATATATACTTATATAGATTAACAACCAAGACCCAGGTCAATATGAAAAAGATCTTTTTCCATCTTGACCTGACCGGGGATCGAACCCGGGACCTCCGTGTCGCAGGCTAGCGTGTTGACCGCTGCGCCACGGAGCTCGACAATATATAATATTATTGCTTTGGCAGCAGATAACACGCCGCTGTTGACACTAATTGTACTACTTTTAGATGATTTGAGTACAATTATTATTTTCATCCCCTAAAAGTCAGAGTTAAATATCATTAAGTAACAAGTTTTCTGAGAAGTCGAAGATATTAATATTTTCAAGTTAGCTCAATTTCTAAGCAATCTTCTCAATTGTAACAATAATATTTTTGTAAAAATATTTAAAAATCCCTTCTTCTTTTCGAGTCAAAATGGCTATAATTTAAACTAGTCTTGACCAAAATTTGGCCACCTCAATGGCACGATCGTTTGCCTCAAACAGATCAAGTACTCCACTCCACTCCACAGTACAAGAATTGGGGCAACTCATCAGATGGGCCATCGTTTGGACAGCGCCACATCCGCGCAAATTATTGTTCGAGAAACCCCACCTAACACGGCTGTCTTGGCATCTTCCAACACCAGCCCGAATCCCTTAAAAATCTGCCTTCGTCTCGACTAGTAAAGTTATCACAACAAAGTTTTCGGCGTATATTCATTTGTTCGACATGTGTAAACATAAAATGTGTTGACGTGTGATGAGTGTTAGCTTCTATTATACGGCAGTATTCATGAGTGATATTTTTCTTGCGCCTATTTACAGAAGTTTAAAAGTCCTCCATTTCACCCGGTTTTTTGTTGTTTGTACACTTATATGAGATATAGTCAATAATATCGTGATTTTACCTAGAATCTAAAGAATAAAAGTACACAACCCAACAACTCTGCAATACGCCACTATACAAATAAACAATATCTTCGGAATGGGGTGCGTTTCCACTCATTCACGGAAATCTATTATGTACGACTAAATACGACAGCAACATCTAAAGCTATCAACATATTTTAAAAATATGATTGGCCCAAATCATTTTCTTAATTTTCAAGGGAATCGTATCAAAAACAAAAATAAGGCTTTAAAATAAAATCAAACAGAGCAGACGTTCATGGAAACGCACCTCAAATCGAAGTAAAAACCATAGATTTTACAGGACACAAAATTGAGACGAAGTTCCTTTTATAATTATAATAATTTTACATTGAAATTTACCGGGACTAATTATACAGCCCAGCCCAGCAAATAAGTCTACGGGCAAATCTAGATATGTAAAACAGTAAAAGTGTTGATCGAAATCTTATTTTTCGGGCTTGCTTTTGACTTGGCGGTCTGATGCCAAGTATCTAGAGGAGCTTCGTTCCAATGGAGATGTCTCAGAAAAGGTATTCATAAACCTTACTTGAAACGCTGCTAGCGCGCGCCGGATGCATAGACTCGTTCATCCGTACGGCGGCGCCGCGCTGCGGGCGCCGGCGCATGATCGGCACGGCCTGACGCAATGCGCGACGGAAGTTCTGCCCGCTCATGCAGTACAGTATAAAGTTTATCCCGAAGTTCGTGTGGAAGAACATCAGCGCCACTTGTTGCAGCGCGTTCCAGCGGGGGTTGTAGCCTGTGTTCTGTTACAAAGAAAAAAATCGTATTAGATATAAATCGTCGTGAATTAAAATGAAAACGCGCGCATCGAATTGCTAACGCGCACGAACTATTCAATGCTGTTAAGTGCCTACTTTTAAAAGAGATCCAAATCGTAAATGCCAAATATTTATAAAAAATATACCGGCCAAGTTAGAAACCGCACACGAAGGATCCCGTACTACCTTACAATATTTAACTTCATAAAAACGCTCATATATTATAGCGCCTGTAGACAAACATACAAATGCTATCACGGTTCAAAAAAGATACTTCCCTGTGGCAGGGACGGACGGATGTACAGCGGAGGCTTAGTAATAGGGTTTTGTTTTTACCCTACACGCAAAAAAATAACTTCTGTTTAGTACCTTTTGTACCAATACTCTAAGCGCATAGTCACTACATCCTACATATCTACAATAAGAATTGGAAGGCGCGTGGGGAGGTTTCATTGTTATCGACGTCAATTAGCACTGAGCAAATATCATGAGGGAACACGTCCATTGTTATAATTGGTATAATGCCGAAACACGAAACACGAAAAGTATTCCGAAAGGCCGGTGGTCAATAATTCAGGAGAGCCCTTCTACGGTTTGCTTTGCGCCGTTAATTTGACATTGAAGTTATTTTACGTTCAATCCTCATATCAGCGTTACCAATACCAGATTGAAATTTAGAAAGTAAATGCTTGTTTGAAATAACACAACATAATATAAGATTCGCATCTGCTTAAATTCATTGATTAAAATATCAGATTGTACAGGCTGATCGTATTGATATCGCTGGGTATGTATTACACTTTAAGTGCTTTCTCAGTTTATCAGTTCGAACAAATTTCACTATGGGATCAACGTCGAAATAAAAACAATGTCAGTTACGAAAATATATCGCGTTAAGAGTCGCCTGGACGCGCATGTCTCCATACAAACGGAAAAAGGGAATTTTGACAATATTTGATAATTTTCAAATTAAGCATCCAATCAATTAATCTCATTATAATCTACGTACGTTCCTATACAGTTGGTTAAATTATCAAATGTTTGAGAATTATACGCCTCTCAAGATTTCCATACAAAATTGAAAAGGCTTGTAATTCAAACCATTGGTATTTTAACCTAGCTGTATAGGAACGTACGTAGATTATAATTAGATTAATTGATTTAATGCTTAATTTTACTCCAAAATTATCAAATATTGCCACAATTCCCTTTTTCCGTTTGTATGGAGACATGCGCTTCCAGGCGACTCTTAAGTATATATTTTCTTTTAAAATTTTTTGATTTCAATATTTATGCCAAAGAAAAATTCGTTCGTATTGATAAATTATATTAAACAAAACAACCATTCCTGATAAAATCCTAAAAAGTAAGAAAACTGAAAGAACTTTATTTTTAACGTAATAACGTCCAGAGACAAATTCATAACCCTAATTTTGCTTTACTTACCCGAATAAAGCTCTGAATAAAAAACATAATCTCATAAATAAATACTCGTACAAGACAAATTACCGAAGAGAGATAAAGCCGAATCGACGAGGAAAATATTTATTGTGATCAATATTCGGTTTCCTCCGAGCATCATTATTGGTAATTGTTATGCATACAAATTTTTGTCCGAAAAGGGCAACCCCCCGTCGTGGGGATGTTTCAATGTAAAATAGCGAGCGTACAAGAAAAGCAACTCTTTTATTAATAAACATATGACTTCGTTGTTTTTTTGTAAGCTTGAACATGTAATATTAAGAAATAATAATTATTATATTTTCTTTTCTTTTCATGCTTAGGGAATCAACCTTGTTGAGTTTGCGGCTTCCGCTATAAAACGTGTAGCGTAAGCAAAATATTTGATTGTTTGTTTGAAGTGAATTGGCTCCGAAACTACTGTACCGATTTTTGAAATTCTTTCACCTTTTAAAAGCTAATTTATCTGCGAGTGATATAGGCTATAATTTACGGGTGACGTTGCGGGATATTGCTAATATAAGTTGCTGCAATCACTTATGTCACTGGTACACCCGCGAAGATTCGTGTGCATTCTTTATTTTGCTGGCTGGTCCTATCTGGTGGTCGTGATCGGACCGAGCCATCATAATTTATTCAACAATGGACCGCGGCCGCCCTTTAAACGTGTCAATACTAAATTGATGAGCCATTTTCATGCTATAACGACATCGTCGAGGCAGATTAAGTTTTTAATAGCATTTCGCAAAGAGGGCTCTCAAACATTTAGGCCGAGTTATATTAAAAATCTCGCCAACCGGCCTTACTACGAGGCCGGTCGTAAAGTACGGCTAGCATAAAACCCGTGTAAGGTGTTCCCAAGGGATATCTCGTCGCTCTTTCTCACTCCCGCTGGAGTTTACAGTGCATTATGCTTTTTTGAAAGGTTGGTAAAACCTTAGCATTGTTTGTTAACATATGATAAAATCAATTTTTTACCTTTAATAAAAATAAAAAGTTCATTTTTATGCAAATTAATTTTGATCCTCCAGACAAAGTTTTAATCTTTCAAAATCAAGATCACAAACAGAATACAATATCGTAAGAAAAGCACTTCAGAGCCAAAAATATGGACCTCTTAAACAAATTTACCGATCAAGCCAAGATTGCTGATCGATTTATCTAGTAGGTCTAAAATTTATATTCATGTTTCATTTGTTTTCTTAGTCTCGTGAAAGTGAAGAAAAAAAATTCCAGTTAATAAATTCAATGCGAAATTCAAAGTCATTTTGTAACGTAAGATTGTGAGCATTTGTTTTCCCTGTTGGAGTTCAAGAGTAAAAGGAAATCTCCCTTAGTTTTTTTGTATGTCGCCTTGGCTATGAAAAAGATTTTTACTGCCGCGGTGTCCATGGCACGAAAAAGCTGGGATTTAACTACGGGCTATAGCCGTCCATCTAGATATGTTCTACTTCGCTTCAAGTTAAATGAAAAAGAAGCCTTACCACCTTCCACAAGATTGGATCAATTGGACACCGTTTTATATTCGTCTTTGTTAAAAATAAATTCATTCGTGAAATGATTTGTCACAAAAGAACAAAGATAGTAATTATTCTGTGAAATGCAAAGAGAATAATATTTAATGAAGCTCTCAAAACATCGCTGAAATTGACATAAAAATCTATATAGGTGATTATCCCTACATACAAACCAACCAATCCTCGTTATTAAATATCGATCTGTCATGAATGAATACGTCTCCGATCTCCGATTCAAAAGCTTTTCGATCTTTAAAAATAACAGCGAATGGACATTAATTTCGTTCAGGAACCTGATGATAGGTCAAGCGTGGCGGACTCAAAGGAAATTTTCGGGCGCCCGGGAAAGTGGCCTCGCCTCTCCTTGCGAAATTGTATGAGGTAGACGTCTACTCAGTCATTGACAACAAAACCCTTAGAAATACACGATCAATACTTGCGCATTTATTAATTTTTAAATTAGTTTTCGTTGCTTTGTTGGTAATTTCAATTTATCGGCCCATAAAGCTTAAATATGCAAATGCTTATTTGATAAAAGTTGAGATTGGGCGATTTATGAAGTGTAACACTGCCACAACGCTGCAAACATTATTTAGGTCTACAGATTGACTAAATTACTCTAGCCTTACAAAATACAGTTCAGCCTAGGTGAATTAATCCAACTCATTTCGATTTTAAGTACCAGATATAAGCCAATATAAATATTGTATGATTACTCAAAACAAAATAAGGAAGTGTTTATTTCTAAAATTGACTAAACATGTATGGTCGCGAACCCTTACCCGACCCTGCAGTGAAATATATTGCCGCTGTAAGCATATCGCTACGATTCTGTTTTGCATTCCGTCCGGGGCATGTCGAACAAATACGAATGGTAGCTCTCGGCACAATTGTATCGATTTTGGTGTTGTATGTAGTAGTAGCAGTAAAGTATTACTGCGTGAACAAACGTGGCCGAGTAACAAATAACATTATGATACAAGTACGGCTGAAAATTACAGTCGAGTGTTTGCAAACCGATACTTACAGTAATCAGATTACTGAGTACGAGCATCATACGACGTTTTTCAATACAAGCGTCATTACCATAAAAACATTACGATCTAAGTTTCCATTTCATAAGAACAGTATTAATACCGCTCCGCACCTGGACGATCTTCATACTTTTTTGACGAGTGGTTATACTTATTACAAATATTTATGATTGAAGACAATTAAACAAAATAATATAAAGTTTCGAACTTTAGGCTACTAACTCAACTATACTATATTACGTATACATAATAGATACTTATATTGATAAATCCAATACCCAGGCCAATATGAAAATCATATTCCATCAACAAATAGAAACAAAAAAGAAAGCAATTTAATATATTTCTATTAATTATCGTGATACCTTTATTAGTTCTCTCGCTCCCTCGAATCTATATAAAGAAGACTTTATTACGACTCGGGCCTTAATTAATTGCAAAACAAATGCAAAACAGGTTAATGTTTTTCTGAGTACTTTCTAATATGGCGCGGAAATCATCACGAGTATATTTTTGGATTCTTATTTGTTATGCTAAATTAAAATCTCCATTTTGATCTAAACAAAGCGTAAAAAGGTTTTAGGGTTCGGCACCCAGAGGGATCTTACTATTAGCCCTCCTCTGACTCTCCGTCTTTTAAAGGCAGTGTTGAATACATAAATATAAAATAAAAAAATTACCAATTTTATTGATTTTTATCCGGCGGATTTTGGACATAGGACCTATATTAAAATTTTGGAATCAGAATCTCTAATGGAATACGGACTTGTAAGAAAAAAGGTGAAAAGCCAAAAATAAATTAGACTTCGCATAGAAATTCGGCCAGCTGATAGGTGAATTTGTATGGGAGGTCTAATTTTTTTTTTCGTTTTACATATTTTTTTTTTTGCGATTCTTTATTCTATTAAAGATTCTGATTCCGAGATTTCAAGACAGCTCACAGGTTCAAAATCAGCATTATTTATCCCGTTTTTATGGAAAGTGAAAATTGTTTGTATGTCAAGTAGCGAAAGTTATTGACCGTCTTACAGAATTGTCCCTTACAAATAACGCTTTATGATTTATATTTGTAAATGTTATCTCAGCTTTCAGACGAAGTGTGTTCAAGACATTAATTTATAACCATTGTTGGCGTCGCGAAAGCCAATTGTTTAATTAAATCATTAATATTGAGGACGGTTGCCTTGTCAATGTGTACGCTCAATATTACGCTGCGAATTAGATAGGCTAAGAAACCTCTCAGGATCAATTCAATATTGTAATACATGTGGGTCTAAACTGGCACAAAACCATGATGGATGGCATGGATTAAGGGATGCCTATACATACTAAGTGGGATATAAAAGGCTGTTAATGACGATGATGGTATAAATATATCCATAGGTATATTACATCATCATCTTCATCATCTTCAGGTCTTTGTTAGTCTCCACTGCAGGAGCACGACCCTCTCTGTACTGCCAGAGCAGTCAGAGGATTTGGCCTACACTCTCCACGCTGGCCAAACGGGTTGGAGAGGTCTCTTTGATGTTTATAAGCTTTGTTTAGCTTGAGTTTCCTAAGTCGCCTTTTACGACATCCACGGGAAGATTTGGAGTGGTCCTATTCTTCTCTGCCGGGAACCACACGGCTATAGGGGTGATATATTATAATCAAACATAAAAAAAACAAAATCGGATATAACTTCAGTTAAAGTACCGCCAATCAAAAATTGGTGATAAAACTTTGACTCCGAATCATCTTGTTGTATGATTTATTACACTGCCTTTTTGAATTAGTTGTGATTACAAATAATAATTGTTTTTCTAATTTTTCAAATTAAAGACCCGTGTTCAGTTATCGGATTTTTATTGACTAAATGAAAATAATTAACTATATTTGATTATTTTAAGTATATTAAGTCCCGCAGAGTTAATTACTGTCCTCTTATTAGTGCACTTGAAGTTATATTACTTTGACATTCTTAAACTTCAAATAAATTTTACTTTTGTATTTTGCTTCATTTATAGCCGAGGGAAACTAACGAGTATTGGAAACTGGTGAGTTAGCGAAACTAACGAGTAGTTATTACTAACCCGACCCGTTATTACTAATTCAATTTTCAAATTCATTGGGCATCAAGATCTGTTAACAGTTTATGGAATATTTAAAAAAAACTTTCGCAATTAACTATTAGTACAGTATAGATTTAAGGCGAGACGTCGAAAATTTTAGCTGTAAAGCTTGGTTCGACAAAGTGGTGGGGAGGCTTGGAGTACGCTATGCTCGGTGGGCACAGCATTGCAGCACGCAACAGGTGGCGACCCTCCTCGCCAGCAAGCCGGAGTTCAAAACTTAACCGTGATTGATTGCACGAGTATTCTTTCGACGACTAACGGACAACCGTGAGCCTTAAGAAATACCGATTATTTAAATAAAATTATTTTAATACGGTTTTTATCGCGTTTATTACATTATTTATACACCTAACGTTTCGAGCACTTTACAGTGTTCGTGGTCGCAGGTAGACTAAGTTGACATTTGTCTAATATTTTAAAAGAACTGAAACGTTAGGTGTATAAATAATGTAATAAACGCGATAAAAACCGTATTAAAATAATTTTATTTAAATGTGTAACAATCGCGAAAACATAAGAAAACATTAAATACCGATTATGTTAATGACGGAATGTGGTACTTAACGGAATATGGTTTTCTGATAGATTTCGTCAGGCATTAATTGCTAACTTTCTAATACATGGCAATATTTTGATCACCGTGAACCGTCAAAGGGGTGATTTAGCCTGTCGATATGAACATGGGACAACTATGGGACCAAAGACCAAACTAAAATAATATATTGATCAGGCGCCTGAATAATCTAAGCGCTCGTTCTAATAATTAATTAGCACTTAAAGTTTACGTATTCAGAACAATTTCGCATATGAATTATAAACTGGACCTATCCAATTTATCTTTTACGCAATTAGTAGTTCGTCGCCAACTTAACATTTATTTAAATATCTCATAAACTACTGAACCGATTTTTATGCCCAATCAACTTGAAAATTGTACTAATACGTTTGAAATTAAATAAATACTTTAGTGAACATTTTAGATCTCATTTATCCCTTTTTGAACGTCATCTTTTCCTTCTTATTGTTCCTGTTTTATGTTTAAAAACCGTCAAATTACTAGCATTTCGGAACGATGTTTTAAATTTTATCTTATTTGGAGCATCAATACGAGACTTTTTGCTGAACAAACATATTTACATATATACAAAACTGTGATTTCGCCTCAACTCGACTTGCTCGCTTTGCTCGGTTAATTATTTTAAATATAATGCTATTATCCCCTGACTACTCAGGCTTATATATGGCTCTTGTAGTACAGAGGAGACTAACAAAGACCTGATGATGAAGATGATCCCCACTAACTCGTTTTTACTACTCAAACAGATTACACCCGAATAAATGAATAAATTTTGTATAGAAAGACCACGAATCGCTCAAACTGTAGTACAGGATATTGGTTCAATTTATTTGCAAAAACAGACTAATTGTTGAAATGGACCGGTGGGGAAGCAGCGATCGTACCGGTGGGAATTTTCTGACGGATTTCTTTCGATACTTGGAAACAACTCGGTTCGATTTCTTGGAATTGAAGTTAGCGTCAGCGAGCGACTGTACCAAACCGTGACGTGATTTTCGTGACTCTAAACATTAAGTACTTGGGCGGCGATTGATATTTCAACTGTTTAAAAGATCAAAGAAACTAGGTATGATGCCGAAATTGCAATTGGACAAAGGAACTATGATATCAAAATTGCAATAGAAAAACTTTTTCAACTTTTTAAGCAATATTCTGTTATAAAGATTAATTTTCTTAATAATAATAGTGCCTGATTTTCCGATTTTCCTTTAAACGTATACCTGATACTTTTTAATTATTTAAATAATTTGTCTTTGGCATATTTTGTGTTTTGGATTTGTTTTTAACATTTTTGCGCGTCTTGGTAAATCAATTCTGTTTGTAGAAATACCAGACACAAATCTGTATGTTTAGGTACTTCTCGATAAAAGGACAAAGTTATTCTCAATAACTAATAAAATTCTTTTGTTGGACTTGCGCCAGTCAAGCGAGGAGTTTGCAAACATTTTATGCAAATAGATAGACCCGTATCGACAGCCGTGTAGACAAGTAGGTGCTTCTACGCTTCAATGGAAATCCTTAGCGCTATATTGCACTATCTACGAATAAGTTATAAGTCTATTCGTAGTCCTACTGGTGGTGTTAGTTGAAATAAGTTTATTGGTTTTTAGACAGAACAAATCCTTGAATACGTTTGAATAAACACTATACTGCCTATAAAACAACCCCGACTGCCGTTTCTGACAGTATATGAAAGCAATATTGATTTCTTGCTGACGTTACATAGCCTATGACACTCCGGGGAAGAATACGAAACTAATGACACATCAAACTTAAAATTCGAGCAAATTGAGGCAACAATGGAATAGACTTCTAACATACAGGCTAAGCTACATACATACATATGCGCGAAAAACATTACCCTCTTTCTGAGTGGGTGAGTCAGGTAAAAACACAGACGAATACATTGTGCAGATTTTCAAAGCGCGAGCCCGGTTTAGATTTCGAACCGTCGGGTGCAATTTATTGTAGTTTGTTTTTAATTTTCATGGATACGCCTCTACAATGAGTTTTTCTCGTTTCCTCTGTTACAGTTTTCCGATACAGATAAAATGCTGTAGCACTTGTTTTCGAACAGAGTATTCGATATTTATTCGTTTCTGAATAGTAACTACGGTTCACGCCTCGTTTAGTATATTTCGTTTTTCTCGTTTGAGTATCGTTTCCACGTATACACGATGTAGAAACTTTGTAAAAATATTTTGCGGTCCTAGTGAGTTTGTTCGGTTTATGAGAGCGGCCGATCTCTTATTTTGAAGATTCGATGTAACATTGATTTTTATAGGGACTATAAGAATTTTCTTTATTATGAAACCGTAAGCCACGATAGGATCGGTAACTCTAAATCAGCTACTCGCTCTGTTATATTACGAGTAATATGTTGAGGCTTTTTAAGTTTCAAAAATCGGACAATGCAAAATTGAAAAGAGGAAATGTGAAAGTGGACCCGGGCTTCAAAGCTTACCATCAGGTGAGATGGGAGACAAATGCCTAATTCAATAATTTTTATTTCGAATTCTTAATTTCGAATTTTGATATAAGTGAGCTCTACGAAAGGATTTTTAGAAATTCAACCCTTAAAGGGTGAAATAGGCGGTGAATTTTTAAGCGGACGAAGTCGCGGGAAAACTGCGGGTCTTCAATGAAAATTTGATATCAAAACAAATATTCGCTAGTAAAACACTTTTGTTTTCTGTGAATTTATTAATTAATATTAACGAAAGCTACGATCGTTGTAATCGAAGAGGCCTCGGTAACGAGATCTCTGAAATATTTGTAACTGAATTAATTAGTTTTAAAACTTTCAGAATCACATTTACAAATGATTTGAACAAAGCGAACAACGAAAGTATTACTTACGTCTATCTCTCTTACGGATAGATAGAACTGATGTTTATAATATCGGAAAACTAGGTCGAGCGTGACGGGACGTGTGTGTATGTGGTAGAATCTTTTTTTTTGTGTATTGGTGTCCAACCGATAAAACAAAGTTTAAAGCATCACCGAAAATTGGCTTTATGAACACTAGCTTTATGTATTAGGGAGATACACATTCAAATTCAACTGTAAATTTAATCCATATATATTAAATCATCTTAACTTCACTCCAATATTTGTCTATGGTCTCTATTGCCTTAGAGATAACATTAGGCAACAAATCGTCTGATACTGGTAATTGTAACTTCTTCGCAGTTTATATTTCATAGCTTCTTCGTTGTTTTTATTTCTAACTTTGTTCGTAGTTTGTATTTCTAAGTCTTTGACTATATACCCTCTAGACACCGTCATGCCTTTACTTCAATGATTATAATACTGGCCAATTTTTCAATGCTTGTGTGCGTGACAGCTTTGTGTTATCCGTCAACACGCGTCCTTTCAATTAAGGCCTTCAAAATTCAAATTGATAGCTGTGTGTGTGCGCGACTAACTATGGGTTGGGCACTAGTTTTTTCTACGCTTTTAGGCTAATAGAGTCTATCTAGGCTTTATATAATATAAGTTCTAAGTATGGCGCTCGACTGTGTCTAAAGTCTGTAAAGTAATTTAATTAATTTCGAAAAATCGAGTACGTAGTGCGGTTAAAAAAAACGACTGCCGTGCTGACAGTTTATGTCCGCCATATTGATGTTTTGCTGAGGTTACATAGCCTATGGCTATCCGGGGAAAAATACGAATCTGATGACACCACACACTTTAAAACCGGTCAAGCCTTTTAGGCTACAGGAGGAAACAATGTAACAGATATAGTGACACATTATTTATTAATTTATTTACACATACTTGCAAAAAACATTACTCTTTTTCGGGGTATCAGTCGGTAAAAATTGGAAGCTTACATATAAATGAATGTTGACTACAATGTGGTGTCTAGATGATTAGGACAAGGCCAAAGTAACCCATTTCTTTATATTGGCTAACTCTGCCTAAGTGAAAGGCGCTCACTGGTTCCGGTATGAATACTAGTTGAGGGCTCTTTGAAATGGTGTTCGCACTATTCTCCACATAGCCGAGATATGTTAAGGGGTCGTTTGGATGACGTTGATAGATTGTACCGCCCCATTGAGTTTGTCAAAGCGGGTAATAATGCAGCGGCGATGTTATTGTTGCCATTTTTATATACGGGAAGCTTTTTCTTCCATATGAAGAAAGATTTTTCATCTTTATTTGTAAGACGGCATAGAAATTTATCCTAGGCAAAGAATTATTAGATATAACACGGACATTTCCGTCTGGTCCAGGTCATATCAAGACAGATCAAATCAGGCCAAGGCCAGTCAAATCTGGTGGGATCGAAGCAAGTAAGGTTAAGTCAGGTCGGATCAAATCAAGTAACGAATTAGTAGCTTCATGTCAGGTGATCTCGTGTATTCAAGTAAAATAGTTCAAACAGTATTCAACGGTATATAACGACTTTTTCAAAACACCGCATATTTGTTCGCCACAGTTAGGAGACAAATGTAACATACTGTACTGTAATGCATCGTGTAAAAAAACTTAACTCATTAGAGTGGCTCTAATAACAGATATTACTATTATTATTATATATTATATATATTTATAAATCGTAATGATCACGTATGATCGCACTCGTCAAAACCACACGTGTAACAAAGGGTAGTCGGGGGATTCATTCAGACGTGAAAACGTACTAAGCATTGATTGATGGAATTGTAGCCCAGGTTTGGGAGTAACAAAAATATCGGTTATCTAGATAAGCGAAGTTAACGTCTGGAAAGGTAGATTAAAGCGAATATTTTGATATCATGAAAAATGAGTATCAACACGAAAAAGTATTTATTAAATACAAAATTGGGAATTTACGCGAACATACCGTTTTTGTACAGGCATTTCAATTTTGTAATAAGTTAAAAGTAGTAAATAGGTATATCTTTTAATTTGTTTTTCTCTCATCTGATCGTTTTCTTGTGTGCCTGTCTGAGTATCAGCTTTCTTTTATTCAATGGCTGTGCGTTGATATATAAGTCAGTGTGTCAGGTTTGCTTCTTATATTTAGAGATATATTAATAATATTTATTCAATTGATATTTAACGCGTCAAAAAAAAACATATTTCTTAAAATTATGAATTTGAAAAGTATGCTACGAAATGTCGTAGGCCCCTACGAATGTCTCGCGAGTGTGATGTATACAAAGTTTATATACAATTTGTAATTTATGTAGGTACACGAGCTCCGTGGCGCAGCGGTCAACACGCCTACCTGCGACACGGAAGGTCCCGGGTTCGATCCCCGGTCAGGTCAAGATGGAAAATGATCTTTTTCAGATTGACCAGGGTCTTGGATGTTTATCTATATAAGTATTTATTATAAAATATAGTATCGTTGAGTTAGTATCCCATAACACAAGTCTCGAACTTACTTTGTGGCTAGCTCAATCTGTGTGATTTGTCCGTATATATTTATTTATTATTTATTCTCACATCACTCTAATTGATATGTTGAAATTATAAAATTTAAAATACGACTTATGTAAAAACATAGCATTATAGGTATATATTTTTGAAAAGAAATCACAGAGTACAAGTGCTACGAATTCTCGTAGACGCCTACGACGCCACAAATTGCGTAGACAGCAAGTGTCTTCTTTATATACGCATTTAAAACGTGTCAAGTCGAAGTTCGTGAAGGGCGGCGGTATTAGTGAAATCCTTTAAATGTGAATTGTTCAGGCGTGAACGAGAATTAAACGAAGCGAGCGCTAATCAAATTCGTTATTCGTATTTATTTAGAGCTCTTCTCCGCTAACGATGTAGGTACTCCGACATTGGAAGAATTACCTCGTGATAAAATGGTTAGGGTACTGAAAAACTTTCTCTAGAGAAGTAACTGATACTTGTGAAGTCTAAGTTCTGAATTCAGCGATGCCTAAGCACTCAAATCGTGAAGTTCCTAACTACTTTAGTTTCGAAGACCGATAGTACAGAAGTTCCGATAAAGCAAAGATACAAAGACCTGAAGTCAGAAGTACCCAGAGAGCTTAAGTTTTGCATTCACTAAGATTGGGTCTTAGTGAAATTACTAAGTTCTAAAATTGCGAAAACTTAAAATACTAAAATCCCGAAGACCGCCAACACTAAAGTAGACACAAAGTATTGAAGCCCGAAAACGTGAATACCCAAAGTACTAAAGTCCCAAAGGGGCAGTGAATTTCGGCCTTTGCATTCATAGACACTTTCAGAAGTAAAATTGTTCATAATTCGCGATATGTGTTGATAACACCAACCCGAATATTGTTCGGACCCGTTTTTAGTGCCTGTGATCAAGGTTGGATAAAAATATGTTCCGGTTGCCACTTTTTAAAGACTTTTGCAATATGTAATTATTTAATTATGATTTAGTATAACTGTTCTCGTAGATTACACCTATAAATCGCAATAAATTTCTAATGAATTTCACCTAATAAGTTCAAAATTGAAATCGGTCGAAGGGATTACGCCTTCATAAAAGAACTTACAGCGCAGGCAACACATACAGCCAATATTTTTACATAGTCGTCTGTGTAATAATAAAATACTTGTAGACACAAGTCCAAAAAGTTTATTATTCTACAGCCTTTCATCTCCGACCTCTAAAACTTGTTAATGTTCGACCCTTTTACTTCCGTGCTTGGAATATTCATAAAATCGTCTTTAGTTTTATAGACACTTTATTAAAAAAATAAAGAAAAATGATGGTCATTCCGATATATTATTTGTACTAAATACTAATAATTACTCATTACCCAATCATGAAATGGAGGATTAGTTGTATAGAAAGTGATAAATTGTAGCAAGAAACCGCCCTTTGTCTCCTCTAAAACATGTTTTTTCTTGCACAGTCAGTTCACACGCGATTCGTATCTGCGACGTACATAACTAATTATAAACCGAAGCTTCCCTTCTACGAGTTACTGTATTTTGCGATGAAGTATTGATACCCAAGTCGCGGATTCCTTCCGAATTCCAACTTCCCAACTAATATTATAAATGCGAAAGTGAGTTTGTTTGTTTGTTTATTTGTTTGTTTGTTACGCTTTCACGCTGAATCTACTGTACCGATTAACATGAAATTTTGCATACACATTGGTAAGGGTATCGAGAAGGACATAGGCTATATATTACGCGGGCAAAGCCGCGGGTATCAGCTAGTTCATAATAAATTCGTGTCATTTGACAACCTTTAGCTCAATATTATGTATTTTTATCGTTTTTTCTGATTTTCTCTTTGTATCTTGGTTTTTTTTATCTTTATAAGTACTTATTATAAAGTATTGTTGCGTTAGTATCCTACGACACAAGCTCACAATTTACTGTGGGGCTAGCTCAGTCTGTGTGATTTGCATCTATTTATTTATATTTTATTATCAAACGTGTATTTATTTATAAGTGTAGTGCCTGAGAAAGGACATAAGCTATTTTTTCCACGCAAACGAAGTCGCGGGCACAGCTAGTATATTATATATTTAAACTGACGTACCTATGACTAACCTCAAGTTTCGAAATCTTAAACGTATTGTTGTCTTGGTCGTTGAGTTCCCACTAGGCTTTAGTTGCCCGTACAACTAGAACACGCAGTCTGTTTTGTTTTAGTTACAGGTTTTAACGACCAAACTTTCTGGATCGCGTTTCTAGCTTGTTTAAAATTTTGTACACTTTTAATAACAGAGTATGCATTACCCTTGTCTTTATTATATTTTTTGCTCAACTGCTGAATAAGAGAGAATTGTTTTACAGTTCATGTATATAAGTATGTATGTTTGCGAGTTTCTTTATTTAAGCGATTTGGACGTATACCGACGATATCGTTACGATTCTTACAGCCTCTCGAGAGACATAACTATTATATTTTTTCCTGAGGCAGTCCTGCTTTCCATTTTTTTTTTTTAAGTTTTAGTGTGTCTTTTATTTTTGCACTTATTTATGTCGCGGCTTCGCTTACACATGGCTCCTTCAAAGTAATCTTTTAAAAATATTCCAAGTTTGTGTGTCTTAAATGATAGAAAAATAATTACTTTATCAAATTATCACGTTTTATTTTTGATAGTAATGTCTTTAGATATTAGAAAAGAAATGAACATGTAATCACAGATCCGTGGAACTTTTGGTCGCTGGAACGAAACACGCGTAAAACCTTTTGGGTCATTTCTCTATTACTCTACTAAAGGTGCGTTCACAGTTCACAGTACGAGTATTGTTATACTATTATCACCATCATCTGATCACCATCACCTGAGCAGTAATTTCTGTGGTGTAAGAATAAGTTATACTGTGTGAACCATGAAAATATTCACATAGTTTATAAGTTTTACTGGGTGTAATCATGCATTTTTAGTTTAAAAACATTTCTTGCGACAGCGCTAAATTGCTGGTTGTATACTGGCCCAAAAGCAAATTTTTGCGTACATTTAGACGACCAATATGATAAAATTTTAAGGAATTTATTTGTAGGCGTTTTTTTATATTAATAAATTCAGTCCTATTTTTTTATCTTAAGTTATGATCAAGGCGTTGTATTCTTAAAAGTTTTCTTAATTCTGAAAATGTGATATTTTCATTTACTTAAAAATAGTTTTGAATTACTTTTAGTCACGCGTTTGTTCTATATTTAAAAAGGATGCCGATGAATCAAAAAAAAACACCCTATATAAAGGTATGCTTATCGGATATCTTCTTCTCCATCCGAGCGTCTTCCCGATTTCTTAAAATAATTCAATTATGATAGTTTATTTTAATATACAAAAAAAATATTGCGCCAGTATTTTTTAATGACTACATTGTAAATAAAAATTGAATTAAAAATTAGAATATCAAAAAAATCGTTTCACAATGACAAATTGTCTATATGAAGGCGCCCTAACAAACTACTTCACGGGCCAAAAATATCAATTTCCAAAAGGTAATTCACTCAGGATCTGGTCTTGTATGCATGGAATCCTTTTGTGGCTGGATAACTGTACTAATACGAGTTGATGCCACATGATCCCTCCAAGCCTCTCTATCAAAATATTTATTACGAACTGGCTCACGTGCCGACGTTGTTTTCTGGTTTCTACGTCGTGATATGACGAGCCGTATGTCGGGGCTTTGAGCTTTTACCCTTCCCATTAGTTTGTTTTATTGCGAAAAATAATTAAACATATTCGATAGAAAATTCCATTAGTAATGAGAATTATAAACTGCTACTTCGTGTGTACTTTGTCATTAATAGTATTTTTATCGGTATGGGAATTAGCTCAGACTCTATTTTCGAAATCAAGTGAATGATTTTAATGTTTTAATGCAGTAAAATTGTTAATACCTAAAATTATTATAATTTTTCATCTGGCTCACCCACTCATAAGAAGAATAACGATTTCTCGTGCATTTGTGTGGAAGTATGTCTGTTAAAGAGGGAATATTTCGTACACTTTGGGTTAGAACTATTATTAATTCTGTGCTTTGGGTACGGATCCCTAAAAGTGAGAGTAACAAAAAGTTTGTGTCTGAAATAAGTATTTTATATCGTCTTTCGATTACTTTCACGCTCCCTAAGCTAGCTATCTCGACTGTAACACAGTTGAGATTTGCCAAAACTCACAACCATTTGCACAAGCGAAGCGACGTCTCGAAATATTTATATTGAGATAACAAACGGACTGAAAGAAATGCCTTTCTGATAAGATGCGATACAGAAACAAACACAAGGGAATAAACAAACTGAAACACTTACTTCCATGAATACTTTATTTGATATTGATAATTTTATATTTCGCAAAGGAAGAGCGATGATATATATTCGTACAGACATATTGATCACAAAATATTGGTATTTGATTTTCTTGTTAGTCGGTGGGCTGAAATTATACAAAAACACATTACAGACGATCACGTAGCAAAAGTAGACCTTCGCTGTCGTAACTCCCTCTTCTTCTTCAATACGATCGCTTTTGTCGGTGTAGCATTAAAACAGACGCAGCCTGAAAAATAGCATTGTGGTCGCTCGCCGGAGCAGCTTAAGCTAAACTTAGATATACGCCAGCAAAGGAAAAATGTCTTATACCTACCTTCTTGCTGCGGTGCTGGAAAAAAATACTTACTTAACAATACTTACTTTCTGGTATGTGTACGCCAAGATTCTCATGGTGTAGGCTGGCATGTTGAGCACGACGAAGACCGAGGACACAACGAGAAGCATTCTGGTGATGCGCTGCTGTGAGCGCGGGCAGCCGAAGAGACGCGCAGGCCGTGCGCGCCCCGGCACTGTGCGCTCCGGTCCGCTCAGCTCCTGCCTCGTTCTCTCCAGACGCCACACACCACGCATTATCCACGCATTTAAAATCGAAATTATAGCCATAGGAATAGTGAACGCGACGGCAGTATCAACCCAGTTGAATCTTGCCGCATGGTCCATGTATTCCTCGTCGATATCACAACTGTTGTTGGTTGGTACCGCGTATCGTAAGACGGGAATATTCATGGCCACTGCCAGTATTGTTAGCGTTATTATTATATGTCTAGCCCGGGTCACTGTGCACACTATGTTCCTTCGCAGCGGATACAGCACCGCCACGAAACGTTCGACTGTGAAAGCTACCACTAACCAGGAACTTACGCAACACGACACGTAACTTAAATACATAAAAAACTGACAGAAAACCTGTCTTTGAAATATATCGGTAATCCGTAACGTATTGAGCCATGGTGGCAGAAGTTGCAGTAAAAAAATTGTGTCCGAAATCGCGAGCGCCGATAAATACTGGCTGGTAGATTGATGACGAAGTTTGCTCGTGAAGAACACAAATACGGACACTAGGTTGCCGAAAGAGCCGAGCGCGACCAGCAGCGGCGTGTAGTAGTACGTCAGAGTCTGAATCACTTGGTCCGCGACGAATTCGATGATTTCGGTTCCGTTTATTGGCTCCGTCGAGTTATAACTATAGTTGTCAAAGAGCGTAGAGTTCTCCTCGATCGTAGGGTGGCACATGGCGCGGCGTGCGAGCGCCGCGCCTGGCCGCAGTCGACTGAGGTCGAGCCGCGCTGCACAGGCTTTATATAAACCGCGCGGGGGCTCGTACCTGCATTTGCAGTTGCATCCCGCCCGGACCCCCTCTAGATTGGGCGGCTACCGACATCCCCCCTCCCCCCTCCCCCCTTCTTCATACCCCTATGTCACGCCCTCATGTTCAACAAGTAACGCTTGCCTCCTTCACTTGTTACTCTATCATGTTTTTATCCTAGACTCCTTAAATGCCTACTCTTACTTAAGCAACTTCCAAAAGCAAAGCCAGAAACATTGGCCGATCAACAACGTAAAACTCAGCTTTCGTATGAAAACGCCGTAGCGTAACCGACAGTATTGAATGCTACGGGCGTCTACGTAAGCCTACGACATAGGCTATGCTACGTGCGTCTACGTAAACCTACGACGTAGGCATTGCTACGGATATGCTACGGTACTTCCAAATCACTCTACATTAATATATTTATATGAGCAGTCCGCCCCGGCTACGCCTGTGGTACATACTTAGCCTATGGCACTAAGAGAATAGTACTTATCCAACGGTGAAAGATTTTTTGAAATCGATCATGTAGTTTCTAAGATGAGGGCGTTAAACCAAATTGACAAACTCTTCAGCTCGATAATATTATTATAGATTTATAAAATTGTGTTCCATTCTAGCTCTTATCACATTAACTTAAGAACTCATGTTTTATACAGTAGTCTTCTACGACGTAGACCTATTTAGCTGTCCGTAGCATAATGATCGTACCTCGTAGTCATATGTAGACGTACGTAGTATTCTACGTCGTAGCGCTCGTTCACAGTCGGCACGCATAAATAAATAACGCAAAATATCAGTGACATAGCATTAATTCGCTTAAAGATCGTAGCTAATGGAATAATTAATGAAAAATGTGATATTGGATTAAATAAATAAACACAATAATTATAAAGAATTACGATTTGCACTACTAATGTCAGAAAATAAAAATGACAAAGAGCTCAAAATTTGTCCAGCTATACAAATGTCCTAATAAAAAAACGTTCACTATAGAAAAGTTTCAACTAGGAAAATATCCAAAAATAGAAATGTCCAACTAGAACAACGTCCAACTATATAGCTAACTAGGAAAATATCCACCTACAGAAACGCCCCACTTGAAAGATGACGATATTGTTACATCTAGAATTATACGCGTCATATATTTAAGGATCGAATTTACCGTATCATATGTTTTTATACCTAAAATCTATTTATCCTTTATGCGTAACGTTAAATTCAGAGCTCATTGCAATAAAGGCCTGCTTTTGTAGCATATGCTATCGCTACAAATTTAAAAAAAAAACTACCAGTATAAAAACAAAGAAATTTTATTTTTTGAAATAAAGACAGCGCATTGTTTTATAGTATGTAACAAAATCTTTAGGAGTAATAAAATCAGGATTCAAGACTGGTCTTGAAAGTTTCTGACCTACGGCCTTAAATCTTAACTCTAATATCCCCGAATGTACACTGCATTCACACTAAATTTATGGTTAATTTTCTTTTTTTCCATTGAATGTAGCTCTTTATTGCTATTTTTCATTTTTTACGCAAACATAAGCAAAAGTTATAAAAACAAGACTGCGCTTCCAAAAACTTATAGCCTCTGTCACTCTCATATATAACGCTTCTTACGATACGCCAAGCGTCCAAATTCGTTATCATCATCATCATCATCAGGTCTTTCTAATCTCCAATGCAGGAGCACGACCCTCTCTGTACTACCAGAGCCATATACCAGCCTGAGTAGTCAGAGGATTTGGCATACACTCTCCACGCTGGCCAGTCGGGTTGGAGAGGTCTCTTTGATGTTAATAAGCTTTGTTTAGCTTGTGTTTCCTTAGTCGCCTTTTACGACATCCACGGGATGACTTGGAGTGATTCTATTCTACCCTGCCGGGAACCATTCGTTAAGGCATCAAGAATTTCCGGTGGAATAAAGAAACTCACATACATACTTACATATATACACACAAGCATACATTAACTTGTAAAACAATTTATTTATATGCCAAAAAGAAGAGTATTGTTTTTCGTAAAAAGCAAAGAGTTCGCAACACTATGAAATTTCTTAGTCTCTTTAGTCATTTTGAATTAAAAATCGATGTTTAGTGGCAATTTTAAAGAAATGCTGTCAATATCTGGCTGCTCAGACTGGTCCCTTATTTTATTAGACCGATGTTGTAATTATATAAATAATAATTATTATTTATATAATTTATTACAATATGTGTGATAGGGACATATCACACATATTGAGCTAGCCCCCAGTAAGTTGTAAACTTGTGTCGTAGGATACTAACGCAATGATACTATATTATATAATTTATACGTATATATAGATAAACATCCAAGACCCAGGTCAATCAGAAAAAGATCTTTTTCCGTCATCGTCATATTAAAAAATATATATGTATGATTATATAAAACGTACATTTTTTAATTTTTTGCTAACTTATATACTGTTTGCAACACTTTCACTATAATTTAATTTAATTGTTAAGTATTTCGTTAACTACGTCCATGTTTAAAAAGTACAAATTTAGTTACCAAGCCTAACCAGTACGAAGAAAATATATTTGACATATTTTCAATTAATTAAGAAGATTGATCTTTTATTATACTATTATACGATTATATATTATACGATTATATATTATACGATTATATATTATACGATTATATATTATACGATTTAGATCGTCTATTCCTTCGGTGGCTAATATTTCATGGACATTTAAATACACCAACTGAAAGAAAATCTTAAACATAATACACTGGGTTTTAGTTGACATTATCCCGAATAACTGTCTTTAATATTTTAAACTGTACCGATTCTCCAGTTTACATTACCCGCCTGCAGCGAAGCCACAGGAAGGATTATGATTTTGGCCGCTATGAGTTATGTTCGTCTGTTTCCTACTATCTCTTAAACTAATGAACTGCCTTTGAGTTCAAATTAAAGATGTTTTATTACTTGATAAAAAAATTAATTAACATGATATTGTACTATTCTCCCGTTAAAGTTTAGAAAACGAAACATATATTAAATGATGCATTTTAGTTTTCAAACTTTATCTTGTCACTTGCTTCATGCTGAGATATAGTTTGGAGGAAGGTTTTCCTGCCAGCTGCCTGCCTGATGCCAATCCTCCTTGGTTGTCATATAATTATTAAACTTCAACCAATTGATAACATTCGTTAAGCTCCAAATCATCATTGCTAAGTTCTCTTTCCTAAATGCTCGAACAGATTTGACAGTCTCATTGGAATCCTTTTATCAGCTAGATTAACACTGGCTATAATTCGCGGAAAGGTTCTTAAACGCGTATTTTTCACTTTATAACGTTCTACATAGACAAAGGAGCGCATTTAATTTATCAACATAACCTCTCTTTTGACTGCGGTTATAAAATAATGATCTACAATGAAAAACATTAGAATAGACAATTATATGTTTGTCTACACATTTTCAGATAGACAATATTATATTTATTAATACAGGGTATTGGAGTAAATACCGTTGTCTCTCAAACCATCAGATAAGCCCGTTAAAATGGACAACTTTAGCAATGACCTTTTTTATACAAATTGCCAGGCTGGCCGAATACTTTTGTATGAATATGTCTTTTTTTGAGATCTCGGCATTTGTTGCATAGGTAAAGTTTTTCTTATCTTTTCAATTTCTAACATCTTGTATTAAATTGTCCCAGTAATATGCAATTTTACGATGTTGCAAAGTTTTTTTCTGAAAACGGTTCCTGTCATGAGCCGTAGTAAATTAACACTAGCGCCACCCAGCAACTATATTCCTTAAATCATAAATTTTCTCGAATTTTAAAAATGTAACAAGTACAAAACTACTACATTACTTATAGTATTTTTTGTATATTACAAGTAATTTACTAGTGCCATATTTAAAGAGAGTGTAGGCCAAATCCTCTGACTACTCAAGCTTATATATGGCTCTGGTAGTACAGAGAGGGTCGTGCTCCTGCAGTGGAGACTAAAAAGACCTAATGATGATGATATTTAAAGAGAAAAATCGGTTAACGCTAAAAGTGCTTTTATTTTATCAAACGAATATTTGAGAAAATGAATACAAAAATAGTACAAATAATTTATTAGTTATGTACTTATACGTATTTCTAAGATGCCGTATTTCTTTATATATCACGACCGAATATATAAAGCACCAACAATTTTGCCGTGACATCGTCCGCGTAAAACTACACTTTCATCCTTGTAATTATTAGGGGCTTTCTAAAAATCCTTTGTTAATTCATCATAAAATAGCCCCCGGAACCAAATTTCAAATTTTTAGGTATAGTATTACTATCATGTTTCTTAATAAATTTACAGCAACTTTTTTATGATACCATAACCGTAAACTAAATTTTTATTAAACTAACGCCAGCTATACAAAATACCCACTTATGAAGTCACAAATGTATACGCATTTTAGCAATGTATTTTCACTTAGTAAATTTACGCCTAAAACCATTTGATTTTAACTTTATATGAAAGAGGTTTTTGGTTTAAGAATTTATTTTTCATGAATGAGTTTATTTTAAAAAGGTCTTTCCATAGCACACAAATAAAATTTAGTCCGTATGCCTATTATCTATAATGTTTGAAATCGTTTCAATCATATGAGAATTCAATTTGTATTTTAACACGTGTTTTTGTTAACTTTCTTGTAACTTGAGATCAACAACGCTGTTTGCGTTAGAAACAAAGTGGCTTTCACATATTACGCGCAATAACAGGTCCTACTTTGAAACTTGTAATACTCTTTTTTTTCTAAACGGGGATAAAAAGTAACTTTTTACATAAACTTTTAGGGCCCACTGCTGGGTAAAAGCCTCCCCTTACATTTTTTCACTCTCTTTTTTGCTAATGTGTTATTTTTTTGTAGCTCTTTCCTTATCAACACGAAATAAAATTATTCCGTTTATAATATTCAAAATTGTCCCAATCATATGAGAATTTAATTTAATATGTTACTTAACATGAGCTTTTTGAGATCAACAACGCTGTTTGCGTCTGAAACAAGGCGGCTTTCACATATTACTATTGTAATGTCACGACCTACACAGACTAACGCTTAAACTTTATAAAACTCCTTTGTTCTGATTAGGAATAAAAAGTAAATTTTTTACTCAAGGTCCACTGCTGGGCAAAAGCCTCCCCTTCCATTTTTTTACTGTTAATTTTTGGAAGCTCTTTCCACAGCAACACGAAATAAAATTAATCTGTATATAGTCCATAATATTTAAATTTTCTTAATCACATGAAAATTTACATAAATTTATTTTTTAACATGAGCTTTTTGTCAACTTACTTGTAACTCGAGATTGTTCCCTCTGTTCTGGTTGGAAATAAAAAGTAACATTTTACATAAGCTTTTAACTCCCTCTGCTGGGTTAAAGCCTCACTTCCCATTTTTTCACTCTCTTTCTGTCTGGCCAATCATCATTAAAAGCACACAAACTATGAAAAGCAATAACAAATCATTTTTTTATCTCTTTTTTGGCTTCGCTCTTGAACCCTTTCAATCAGTAGAAACCCATTAAGTTATTGAAAGTGTGTATCTTTCGTGCATTACACGGCATACATAAAAGTCTATATTATTTAAATAGAACCGGTTTGATGTAATTTTAAAAAGTTTTAAAATCTTGTTGATGTAAGCCTTTTCTGACATGAGCCCTTATTAACTTTCCAAGTTCAACTTCGCTGTAACAAGTTTCTAAGTCGTCCTTGACGTATTACTCACGGTATTGCGTCCTCGTATTACACCGCTTACACGATTCCCTTAAGGCCTACTTACCTTTGCGTGTGTCAAAAAAGTTTAGCTTTTTTGCACTCAATAAATTACAAATTTTATTTTTTATGTATATTTTCTGTAAATAAAATTTATTTTACACCAAAATAATTATACTTACTTTAAACTCGGCGTTTCTTCATCATTTGAGCGCACCAACTCGAAAAAGTATTTAATTTTAAAAAAAGACCAATATTAGAAGCAAGAATAGTTAGTGGTTACAGTACCCATCACTGGCCAGGCCGACCCATCACTGGAGTGGGCGGAGGAAGTGCATAACGCGGCGTGCGTCCGCCGCGCTCGGCCGCGCTCCCCACACTGCAGAAGCGCCAACTGCATAATACGTACAAATAGGCTCCGAGCGGGCGTCTCCTGGAAAATTGTTACGAAACAGCCTTTCAGCATTATTTATTCATAAACGTTAAAACACCTGTTGTGTCACAAACAAAAAATCTCTTTAGAAATTTGCTTTCAAGATTTTCATATTCTTTTTATGCAAAAACAGATTTTAATGTTAAGACTTAAGGTTGTTAATGTACTCATACGCCTGAGAGCGTTATATTACTTTCTTTATTCATTTCAACTAGATAAACCATGGGATTTTGTCTAGCATGTGGGCGGAGACCCTTTGAAGTATTAGCCTATTATTGAGGAACAGTGAATACATTTTTTTCGTGTCTACCCTTGCGAGCGTTTTTTTGTATATTTGAATACAAAAAAACGCTCAAACCACTTTCTCTGTAAGGGATAAAATGAAATTTAATTAAATAAGTACTGCGCACAATAAATGTCATGCGAATCTTTTGTGAGGTTAATTAACCAAAGTCTTTCTTGCATAGACAAACACTATTGTTTTTAATTATCTGTGATTTTCTCTTTGTTTAACTGTATATAAGCGGCAAAGTTATCAAAAAATCTTAATTATGTTTGTGATATTTGACGTCTTTGTAATAAAATAAATAAATAGCACAAAATCGTCTAGATAAACGCAAAGCATAAAAGATAATTTTTATGGTATTGGCGTCATAATTAAATTTCTTAGAAATTTATGGGATTATCTTAATGTAAAAAATATTTTTTGAAGATTTTCATAATTTTTGAAAACATTGGTCTTATCCACCTAACTTCGAAAGCCTCTTAGAGATAACAAATTAAAAGAATTCTGAACACAATTTTTAATGAACTCTACATCAGTCGAATCTTTACAACAAAAGTGTGCGAAATTCTCATAATGAATTGAGTGGGAGTCAACGCACACGTTGAAGGTGTAACAAAAAGAGACCGACCGTAAGTTTCGGTGACAGATTCGGTTTCGGCCCAAAACCGGCCGGACCTTCGGCCTCGCCGAAACTTACGTGTTCGGGTGAATTAGTTTCGTGACACGCGCGTTAATGTCAGCCCAGTCTAGTGGTGTGTGTGAATATATTTTTTTCAGTAATGTGATTTAAGTCTTTTTAGGGTTCCGTAGTAAACTAGGAACCCTTATAGTTTCGCCATGTCTGTCTGTCTGTCTGTCTGTCTGTCTGTCTGTCCGTCCGCGGTTTTACTCAGAGACTATAAGTACTAGAAAGCTGTAATTTGGTATGAGTATGTATATTAATTATGGCAAAAAAGTCGCAGAAAAAAATCTTGAAAAAAAAATTTTTTTTGGGTAGCTCCCATACAAGTAAACTGGGGGACTAATTTTTTTTTCTCTACTTACCCATCGTGTGGGGTATCGTTGAATAGGTCTTTGAAAAATATTGTGAGGTTGAGAACACCATTTTTCGATTTAGGGATCCGTTTCCGAAATATTTGGTTTTAAAGTGCAAATTTTTGTTAGAGGTACGTGTCCCCCCCCCCCTCTATCTGCTAAACGGTTATATATGGAAACGTGAAAAAAAGTACAGCAGTAGTATATATACTGAAGTTGAAAGGAAAACTATCAGAGCTGGGTACTAACTGCAAACTAAAAAGTTATAGGCAACCAACTTATAAAATGTACTGGAAAATGTAAAATTTCATACAATCTTTATTGTTCACCACGCAGACGCGCGCACAGAGCGGACGTGTTCACATTTTTTTACGCAAATATTCAAAGTTGTCACACGCGATTATATTCCTCACAGTGGAGTTAATTAGCTCGCAAATCAATCGATACAAATAAAGTGACATAGGACCTCATCGAATAACAAGATACTTAGCGGCGGCGACGACACCGTGCGAGAAAAGGACAGGTATCTTATCTCACTTCCGACTTTGGGCCGGCAGGCCGCACTGACGAGAGCGACTAGTAAACAACACAGATCAACATGAGTGTACAGCGATCTCCATCTGGAAGTGGCTTACATTCTAGCCGAAGCGGATCATTTCCTGAACTATCTACCGCAAGTAAATCTTCCGATTCAACATCCACTACTTTCCGTAACAAACGAAAATTGCCATGCGAATACGACGACGGGGCCCCGTCAATGAACTTGGAACTTTCTGAACTGAGGAAACAAATGTCGGATATGCAGTTGCAAATGAAAGAGATGATGTCATATATGGTGACTAACAACAATCTGCAGATAGATAATTTTAATAAATTATGCGAAGATTTGTCAATCATAAAAGAGCAAGCCAGCAGTATGAAAATAACTACAGAGAGTTTGGTCCAAGAGCAAAAAAATATAAAATCTGATATTGAAGATCTAAAAAATTTGCATATCAAAGGCGAAGAGAGGTTGGCCGTGGTTGAGTGCGGCCTTAAACAAATTAATCTATCAGCATCATCAAACTCTATTCAAGAACAAGAAAATATTGTGGCGGAACTCAATGAACGCAGCACTAGATGCAAAAATATCTTAATCTCTGGCGTACCCGAACCCACATCTACACATACTACGGAAAGACAGGATCATGACAGAAATATTGTCTATAACATTATCAAATCCCTATCTGCTGATTGCCCCGAACCAGTGAAGGTTTTTCGGATAGGAAAGTACTGCCCGGATAAAAAGCGGCTCCTTAAAGTTATTTTCAATTCCCAAGAAAGCGCTAAGACAATTCTACGTTCCAAACAAAACCTTAATAAAGATGGTATCAAATTATTTTCCGATCAGACGCCACAACAAAAAGCCTATATGAAAATGATAAAAGAAGAATTAGATTATCGGACTAAGAATGGTGAGAAAAATCTTATCATCAAATATATTAAGGGTGTGCCCAAAATAATAGTGTCGACTCCAAAAAACTTCCAGCAATAGCTGCTCCCAATGCAAGCAGCTCTTTTACCAGCAATGATACTCGTAGCTACAACACTACCAATACTACATACCAAATAACCACTGACTACCAAAATATAACTATGAGCAAAAAGTCCCTTAAGTTCCTGTACGCTAATGCATGCAGTATAATGAAGACTGGTAAAATGGACGAATTGAAGTGTATACTGCAGACATTAAACATGATTGTGCACATTATAATTATATCTGAGACCTGGATAAAGTCTGATGAAGATGCTAAAATAATGCAAATACCTGGTTACACCCACTACTATGAACACAGACTGAAAGTCAAAGGTGGAGGAGTGTCTATCTTTGCACACAACAGTATGAAACATAGCCTCATCGAACAAAAATCCATTGATGAAAACCACTATCTATGGATACACATTGATAAATTCTCCCTAGATATAGGTGCTGTATATAAACCTGGTCGGACAAATAGTCAAAACTTTCTGAATGAATACACTATGCAGTTGGAAGATCGAAAACGAGGAGTGGTTCTTGGAGACTTTAATTACGACTTGTTGGTCCCGGAAAAGTCAGCCGATTACAAAGATGCCGTCAAAGAAAGTGGTTTTCAAATACTGAACAAAGTGGATCAACAATACTGCACCCGTGAAAAAGGATCAATTAAATCAATACTAGACCATGTAAGTACGAATATAAAACAGACCAATTTTCATCTTGCCATTGTAGAGTCTAGCATGTCTGATCACAAGCAAATATTTCTAGAAATTGAAAAATATAAGCCAGACCCTATTAAACCAATCCAGTATGAAGTAATAGATTATGAAAAATTATATCAAGAAATTAAAATTAATACTGGTAAAATTATGGATTCGGAATATTCAAATTTAGAACAGAGATTGGTTTCTGCCATAAGAAAATCGAAAATTACTAAGACCAAAAAGTTAAATCCACCGAAGCAAGATTGGATAAACAAAGACATAATACACCTAATTAACAAAAGAAATGAAATTGGTCTTATGTGCAGAAGAAACCCGACAGACAAAAAGATAGAAGATAATCTACGAAAAAAAAGAAAACACGTAGGTTGTGAAATACAAAAAACCAAAGCTGACTACTATCATAAAGCCTTCAAAAAATGTGAAAACAAACCGGAAAAAATGTGGTCCCTAATAAATAGCCTATACCAAAATAAAGTAAAAAATGTATCTTCACCAACTAAGCTTGAGACTGCTGATGGCGATATCACGGATAACGCTGAAATTTGTGAATACTTCAACAACTTTTTTGCGACAATCGGGGCTACACTGGCAAGTGCAATACCGCAGAAATACCACAAAGAAAACATTTTCACTGCTGCAAACTGTGACTCTCAATCGCACTTACCTGAACTCACAGAATTAGCGCCCGCGACGGTTGCAGAGGTTGGAGAGATAATTGATAACTTGAAGTGTAACACTGCTTCGGGCATGGATGGCATAACTGCTAGGGCTATAAAGTCAATAAAAAATTTGATAGTTGAGGATTTGACCAGATGTATTAACAAATGTCTGACGCTGGGCATCTTTCCGGATTCTTTAAAACTTGCGAGAGTCACTCCGATCTTTAAATCAGGAAAAAAATTTGATCCTGGTAATTACCGACCCATTTCTGTCCTCTCAATCATATCAAAAATATTTGAAAAAATCTTATATATCCGCATTGAGTCACATCTTGTATTAAATAATATAATTTCAGATAAACAATACGGTTTCAGGCGTAAATCTAATACACTTTCGGCAACAATTGACATCATCACTAAAATTAAAACAAATATAGATAAAAAACAAATTGTACTGGGCGTTTTCATAGACCTGAAAAAGGCTTTTGATACCGTAAGCCATAAATTACTACTGAGAAAGTTATCTAACATAGGCATCACTGGGATCGCGCTCGAGATGTTCAGATCTTACCTTTCAAATCGAAAACAAATTGTCAAAATCGGTAACCACCAAAGTCAACCTAAGCTCATTTCATTTGGAGTCCCCCAGGGATCAATTTTAGGACCTCTTTTGTTCTTAATTTACATAAACAACGTACATAACATAGGTTTGAAGGGTGATGTTACTCTCTATGCTGATGATACGAGTCTATTTTATTTCGGAAGTTCAATAGAAAAGGTAATTTCAGATGCCCAGAGTGATCTCAACCTATTAAATCAATGGTTTCTGTTTAACCTTCTAACAATTAATATTTCTAAAACAAACTATATCATATTTAAAGCCAAAAATAAAAAAATATCATATTATAAACCACTAAAAATAAATGAGCAAAACATTAGTATTTCAAAAGAACAAAAATATTTGGGCATCCTCCTTGACAGCCAGCTTACATGGTTACCACATCTTAAAAAAATAAGATCAAAACTGTCATCACTGACTGGTGCTTTACGTAGTATTGTGCGTTTTCTTCCGAAAAAGACTCGCTACCTCATTTACAATTCTCTCGTTAAATCACATATTGACTACCTCATACAAATTTGGGGTACAGCAGCTAAAACCAACTTAAATACTATCCAACGAGCACAAAACAAATTAGTAAAAGTTCTGTTTAATTATCCATTTTTAACTTCTACGGAAAAAATCTACAAAGAGACTAAATTATTAAATATCAGGCAGACATATGTGTACTTCACATGTCTTTTAATACGTAAAATACTTACAAAAGAAATACATTCGCAAATAACTTTTACAAAAAAGAGCAATGTGTATAAAAGGAACCTTCGTAATTCAAACAACCTAATTTTAAGACCGCCTAGAACAAATTATGGACACAAAAATATTCTTTTTGAGGGTGCTCAACTTTACAATCAACTCCCGAAAAACATAAAAGATTGCAAATCTCTTTATTCTTTTAAAAAACTCTTAAAACCACATATTTTAGAATTCCATACATAAATAAAACCTTGATATAATCGAATGATTAAATAAAACTTATACTTACACAAAATAAGTAATAACATAGTAATAACACCTTTTTTATCTATGTCCAAATATAAATAACAAAAATTTAAATAAAACTAATTTAAATAAGCAATATGCCAAAATAGCAATATAATCATGCACATTAAAATATAAAAATAAATAAACAACACAATAAACAATATACATAAAATATACATACCTTGTTCATAACTTAACTCGATGTCGCTTCTAGTACCGGTGTATGTATCCTTGTTACAACATAATGCATCTCGTCGTTCGGCCATCTACGCTTGGAGCTAGTGACTCATATTTTTGTCAATATTGTAAGGTATCTGTGTATTGCGTGTGATGCTTTGCTTAATTGCGAACAATTGTACGCGTAATCTGTTTTTTAACTTATAGTGTGTGTTCTCATGATAAGTGAAATGTAAAATTTCTTTATGAGAATAAATATCTTAAACCAAGATGTTTTTGGTCGTTAAACTGTGAGGTGCGAGTGTAAACAGTGTGAACTTAAAGTTGTCATTCGCAACTACGGAACCCTATACTGCGCGTGGCCTGACACGCACTTGGCCGGTTTTTTTTATATTTTAAACAACCTGGCCATACTTAAAAGAAAATACTTGGAAATAATGTTACGGTTCCAAAGATATAGCCCTGTAATAATTAGGATAGGGCCCTATAGGGATTTGAAACAAAACCTATTCTTACAGACAGATTCCAGTTTATAAAGGAGAGTAGACGAAAAAATGAAATGAGTTCTTTGAGCCATCGACATGAAAAGGAAAATGTTTTCCAATCAGTAGAAAATGTTTTATGGCACGTATCGCTGAAACTAAATTCAGGGAGTGACTGTTACAGAGCCTACGTTCCGTGTTCGTCTGACTGACTTTTTTGAATGATGAACACAATTTTTGAGTTCTCTTTACAACACGGCTCGGGCGATAACATTTTAATATAAAACTTTTCTATTCAATCGTTGTCAAAGAAGTCTCCTCAACGATTTTACTTTGAGCACGCACTGACATTCCAGGGTCCTAAAATCAAATTCCATATTTGCATAGTCGTGAAAACAAAAATAAAGTTATTACAAAAGTATATCTTGTTAATAACTTACTAGGAAGGTCGTAAGAATGTAAATAAAAAACTTTTTTGTAAATGGTCCATCATTATGCCATTTTCTTAAAAAGGGTCCAGTCAAGTTCCCGGCACATATTTTTTTATCTTAGGAAATTTTCATTCTTTTTTTAAGACGTCGCTTTGAAACTTGGGACACAAAATACTGGCATAAAATGTGCCGGGTTTGGACACAATTGTTCCAAAATTCAGAGCAAAGCATTTATACATATTACATAATACAGGGTGATTTTGATCCGAACTTAAGTGTTCTTCTAGGAATACTTTCCCTAGAAGATCACAAATTTGCTAGTAAAAACGTAAAAAACTAAAAATTATGTACAGTTTAAATTAGATAATAGCTGATAGGTGGCTGTATTCAGTGTGGTGGAGGTCTAACTTACTATGTTTCTTGCAATTCTGTATTTCATAAGTATGTGGAGGGTTTCAGTCTCGAAAAATCGATAAATATAGATCTAACTGGAAACTGCTCTAAGCGAAGTTCAGTTCCCCATTACGTTTTATAACTATAGGGTCCACAGATAATTCCGAGTACATAGCAGGTTTAGATTCTGCCCTCTCTATATTTTATAATATTACTGAATGCCTACTGGCGTCCGTTCTCGCCCCCGCATACCAACAACTCGCTGGCTTCGTAACTTTTATTAATTTCTATTGACACCCGCAAGTACAGTACTTGCAACGAGTGTATTTCGCACATAGTCGCGCCGACACATTCCTGACTATGTGGCAGACACATAGGGGTGTTCGTGAAATCTTTGTGACTGTAAATGTTGGACGGACAAAAATGATCATACGGACTGTGACTGGAAAACGTCTTGAAAATATACATACAATACAAAAAGGTGTTTCGATTAATCATAAAGTTATTACTTATTTTTGATATATATCCTTTTAAACCAAACAGGACATTACATCGCAAAAGGTATATTCGGAGGAGCACCGATACGTACTGTCTTTCTTTGTGATTCTTTTTTTTTTTAATTCTCAATTACATATAACACCAAAATCAAAACGTTTATTCAGAAAATAGGCCTTTGCAGGCACTTTTTCACGTCAAATCATATTTAAAATTATCTTATTAGATAATATGTATTTATTTAATTGTTCAAAAGCTACAGACTTCTAGCGTTTCGGAACCGACCACTGCAGAGAAGAAACACCGAAAGAAACTCTTTTCAACAGTTTCACCTGTTTCTACCTATGAAGAAATACGTACAGAGTATAAGGGACTGAGCCCTGAATACACAAAAGAATTTAGAGCTTTTTTTTTCTCTACATAATTGTTGACAATTTCTGTGACTTTCCAGATTGGCCTTGGTGTTGAATTTTTATCAATAACAATTAGGGATCTATCATAAAAAATAATATTGAGCTGTTATTCTACGAAGGCTCTATCTGTTTGAATCGTCCATAAAAATGAACCTTTCCATTATTTAACTGCCCCGTTTGAAATGTAATTTCATGTAGTCACTACATTTCAGTTAAATATTTGTATTAATCGTTTACGGCATGAGCTGTTATGGACGTGAGCTGTCATGCACGAGTCGTCTCAACTTATTGCGATTTAAAATTAAATTCCTGTGATTGCATGTCATATACTGATCAGGTACTGACCTCTGTCTATTGTGCACTAGACTGATTGTGGTCTTTAACATATTAGCTATTTTCTATAATAAGATAAAATGTGCGTAGAAACTTAAAAAAATATAAAAAAGCATTTCAAACTTACTTTACTTACTACTAAACGTGAAGTTAAATTAGCGAATTATAACAATGTCAGGTTCGAACCGAACAGAACATTACAAAATGGTGTATTTGATGTTGCACAGGTATATAACATTTTTCTTTCTTCTTCTTTGTGATTGATATAAATAGAATTTTCTCAAACATGCTCGGAAATGTAGGCATTACTGTAGTAAAAAGAAGACCGGAAGTTTGTAATTCTTGGCTCATTCATCGCATTGCCGGCCTAGGCCAGGAAATAAGTATGAAAATTACTTCCCGGCCGCTGCTCAAAACTTTTTAATTAATCTATGTAACGTAAATTATGTCACTTGTCATACAGCCAGTTTACTACCACTGCATTTTTAAAAAATGCATATAATACGTGAATATAACTACAATTTCATTAAAATATCGATATGTGATCATACGAAAATATGCTTAATTTTCGTTGCGAGAGAAGAAAACAATAATCTATGATCTATTAAATTTTTTGTGAAAAATATGACTGGGCTCTATGGGCATTGTTTCCTTTGCTGGAATTGACAACTGAAAATAAAAAAATTAAAAACTCGGGAGATCTGTTATTTTCACTATACCCGTAGTGATTAACGCCACTGCCGAAAAACTGCCTTTACGGATTTTAGGGCATAGAACACACGTCAATTGACTTTGAATTTATGGCCCCCCATAGAAACTCAAAAGGAATTGTATGGCATTTTTTTCATTTTCACCCTCACTCCATTATTTGTCTATGATCCTTATTGCCTAGAGAAAACATATGGCAGTCGGTCGTCTGATACTAGTAATAGTATCTTCTTCGTAGTTTGTGATTAACGCTTTGCAGTAATTGATTGACATTGATTGTTTTCGGTAAATATGTGCAAAGTTGGTTATTTATTCGAAATGAAACGGTTCAAAATGAGTTTTAGTGATGAAAGCAACACTGCAATGGATTTTAAGTACCTACTTCGCCTAATTTGAAACTTGAAAGTGGAAAAATTACTACCGGCAAATACCTAGTAAGGGGAAATATTTAAGGCATGTAAGTTTATGTGTAACTTTAAGTTAAATTTCCTCACATTTATTGAGAAAATCTCTATACTTTCCTCGGCGGGAAAGGGATTGCCGGACTCGTAACTATTGTCAAGGCCTCGCTGACGCTCGGCCTTGAAAACTATACTCGTCCGGCAATCCCTTACTTCCCGGCCTCTGCAGTAATGTACTATTAGCATAAATCTTTTTCTTTATAGTTTTCGAAATTGTAAATTAGGAATAAAATTTCTCACCAAAATGTTTTTTCGGTCATGAAATCTCAATTTATAGTTTGTCTGAATTTTGGAATTAGATTAGTGTATTACTCAAATCGAATAAGTTCTAGCTTACCGTTCTTAGATTAATAGTGTTTCTTAGCGAACCCTTAGTTTAAAGATCTGTTAATATTTAGTCTAGCGAGATTTATGAAGGTCTGTGTGTACAGGACATGCAGTAGGCGTAATTACAGGAGCAGTGTCAGTCACTCCGCTCTCGGGACACTCAGTGTTTGGTCATGGTGCGCTGATCAAAGGGTTGATTGGATAGTTTGTACGTTAAATACGATGTTACTCTATATTAAACGTCGTATATTAATAAATGTCAAGCCGTACAAACATGCGTTTATCATCATTAACAATCGCATCGCTGCGACACATCGGCCGCTGTTGCAGTCTGCTAGGAACTTTAACTTTAAATCTTAATACTTTTAATTACCACTCTGTATCTTGTATCTATATGTATTTGTTCATTAGGGTTTTTCCGCGGATTTGTCCTTCACCGCGGGCAAATGCTAGTCCCAATAACATCCGTCACTAATATCACGCTCTGTTAAATACCCTAGCAACTGTCACTAGATATTATCCTGTTAGCAAGATCGCATCGATCTGTTTCCTAGAAAATCATTTTCTTTGTTGACTTAATATTTTGACGCTCGAGAGATTAATTGTAACATTACATTTCGTATAGCAACATAGCATCCGCCCATTTCACCGAATATTACGCTCTGTTAAATACTGTATTAATTAGCACTGGACAATATCCTATTGTTAAGATCACGGTGATTTATTCGAAGAGAATATTTTGCCTTGTAGACTTCGACTTTTATGAGGGCCTGGCTCAAAATGTGCGAGATTTTAATGTAACTTTAAATCTTTGGAGAATAATAGCGTTATTTCACACAATATTGCTCTCTATTGAATACCGTAGCAACTATCACTCGACTAAATCCTGTTGTGAAGATCATGGCGAACTGTTCCGAGAAAATCTTACTTCTTTGTAGATTTCGGCGGATTAAATCTTCAATAGGAGAATGATAGCGTTATTTTCACCAAATATTAAGCTCTGTTGAATAACGTAGCAACTATCACTGGTCAATATCTTGTTTAGAATATCACGTCGATATGTTTTAAGAATCTTTTTTTTGTCTAATAGAGATTTTGACGCTAGAAAAATTTTAATGTTGCATTCAATATTCCATATGAAAATAATAGCGTTCATCATCATCATCATCATCATCAGGTCTTTCCAGTCTCCACTGCAGGAGCACGACCCTCTCTGTACTACCAGAGCCATTTATTAGCTTGAGTGGTCAGAGGATTTGGCCTACACTCTCCACGCTGGCCAGACGGGTTGGAGAGGTCTCTTTGATGTTTATAAGCTTTGTTTAGCTTGTGTTTCTTTAGTCGCCTTTTACGACATCCACGAGATGACTTGGAGTGGTCCTATTCTACTCTGCCGGGAACCACACGGCGTAATAGCGTTATTTTCACCAAATATTAAAAGCTCTGTTGAATACCTTATCTCCATAGCAACTAAAACTCCTGTTTTATTGATAGCGTAGATCTTTTCCGAGAAATCTTTTTCCTTGTTGACTTGAGATTTTGACAAGAGAAAATTTAATGCGACATTTAACTTCAATAGAAAAATAATACGCGTTATTTTTGCCAAATATGCTACTATTGAATCCCGTAGCAACTATCACTTGACAATATCTTGTTTTTAGATAAGATCGCGGCGATTTGTGTCAAGATAATCTTTTTCCTCGTAGACACTTACTCGTGGTCTTACCAATGTTGGACTTGGTTCGTAATGTGCTGCCAAATGGGAATTAGAAAGATGAAAGTATTGTGAAAAATTTTACAATAAACATTAAGGCGCTCTTGTAGTAACACTAGCGCCATCCAGCAATTAAATTTCTTAAATCATAAATTGTATCGTATTTTAAAAATCTAACACGTACAAAAGTACTAAATTACATATAGTATTTTATGTATATTACAACGCCAAAAGTGGCCACTTTTGGCGTTAACCTGTTTTTCTCTTATTTTATCAAACGAATATTAGAGAAAATGAATACAAAAATACTACAAATAAATTAACTAGTTATGTGCTTGTTAGATTTTTAAAATTCGATATAATTTAGGATTAAAGGAATTAATTGCTGGGTGGCGCTAGTGTTACTATAGGAGCGCGTTAAGAAAATATTCAATACATAAACTTTATGATTCCAAATTAATCAAACATACGAGGTAAATACTTTTCTAATTTTTTGCTTTTTGACCATGTGCAAATATTTTATTTATTTTTTATTATGAAACTAAAGTCATACATACATACATACTATCACGTCTTTATCCCTTGCGGGATAGACAGAGCCCAAGTTCATAAAACCTACAGGCCACGTTTAGCAACGTAGTGATAGTTTCCTAATTAAATTAAAACTTATATATTTTCCAAAAACATTGACTTCGGCCTTTGCAATTACAAGCCCTTTGTTTTCTTTCCTCCAAGGGTGGACAAATATTGTGTTTGATTGAATTTCCCATTCCATAATTCGGATAATAATGCCAATTTCTCAGGCTAGCAAACTAGCTCAGAATGAAAGCTTCTTACGAAAATACATTTTAGAAACTCCCTGATGTACTAAATTATTTACTTTCTCGGGCACCCGCCAAGGTGCTCAAAACATATAAATTTAACAGCAAACATTATCCCTACTCTAATACTAAAATATTAGCAGACTTGCTAATTAAAGTCTGCGTCGCGTATGTTTTGTGGTTCTAGAAGACACGTTTCTTTTAACGGAATAGTTCTTGCTTTCAGTTTCAAATGTCACAGAGAACACCTGTTGCCGATTAGCGAAAAGTTTGTAAATATGATGAACCGTCTACTGAGAGTTCAGTTCTTTTTCTTTAAATCAATTATATGATGATAATATTTTATTGTGATTAATTCGATGTTTACTTTTTCTACACTAACTTATTTTTCTACTGATTGTATCATTTTTAAACATGGGACGAGTTACAGAATGAAATATTGATTAATTTTGATTTTCTGCAATTCGTCCCAAACAGGCCGTAGGCATGCGGGACGAGTTGTAGAATTACTCAATATTAACAGTCCCCACCGACCAAGTTATAGCTGCAGCGATCAATGTTGTTGCGAAGTCGGTTCGCTTCCAAATATTGAGATAGGTGGTAGAACTTGAATGCGTAAAATTGGGGGCTGGTGTTATCAATACAATTAATTCTTCAAGTAAGGGTTATACGAGTAGTTACAAGCCGTGTATAACGAAACAGCGAATATTCTGTTTTATTAAACAAGCATCCTCAGTTTGAAATACTTCAGAAAAAATATAATTTGAAATATGTTTGCAATGAAAAATTAAGTTTACTCAATTACTTTTAATGAAGATTCGAATATTCTGAATTTTTATTTTCCCATATCGATGTATACCCTTTGTCGAGAGAGAAGTTTTATTCTTTTACGAAGAGAATGTGGAATGGGCACGGTATGTACTGCATGCAACGGACCCCCGCGGTCACACGCAATACACACACACTCGACATTGGACCTTTGTTCGCGCCCGGAGTATTTGCGGCCGTCCGATGAAATATCTGGACTCAATAGAAAGGATGTCGATAAAACATCAGTATAGAACAATGATATGTAATAGTCGTATTTAAACCTCCGATCCTTCTCCTTTGACAAAGCAATTACAAACGCATACCGAATTGCAACTTCCGATCTTGCCTTCTGGCTCCTTGCCGCCCCCTTCGTATGCCACCCGCGTCCATGGCGGTCACTTAATATCGAAACCTCTATTTTATTCATCCACGTGGAAAAAGGATTCAAATCCATTCGTCCTAAATTAAGCCGCAGCCGGGATCCAGGGACTAATTGGGCTCGCAATCTGTAATTATCTTAGTAGCGGATTTTTTCCGATGCATCAAGCGCACTCCTCTTTTTTTGTCTGTTCTATCGGACGCTGTTGATCTTCAGGATGAAATGAATCGAAAAGTAATACAGTTAGGCAATACTTAACAAGGTACGCTCTGTAATATACAGAACAGCAAAAGTAACTTAGAAGCTGAGTGCTCAGAATTACAAGTAAGTGTATTTTTCATATTTTATACGGAATAATTTAACGAGTCCTATGATGTTGAAGTTAAGTGAAGAGATGATCAAAAATTCAGTTTGTTTACTCTTTGCTTTGAAAGAGGCCAAGTATACTATGTTTAAACAGGCGTGTTAATACTATACAATACTATGTTTAAACACCGTGAAGCGGTAGTAGCTCAGTGGTCTAAGAGCGCGAGGGTTCAAATTCGAACTCGACCCGGCCCGACTTGTAACTAGTATGTGACTCCAGTAACGTAGTTGCTCGTGCGATGTTTTCCTTTACCTGCTTCGAGTGAAAGAAAACCACTAGTGAGGCAACCTCCACTAAGGATTGATTAATATTGTGTGTTATCAAAAAGGCAGTAATAATAAATTTCTAATCACAACCTGTAAACATTAAAGCAAACTAATATACTCCATATAATAAGTTTCCAGTGATTGAACACTAATTACAATTACATTTTAATCAGAAGATTATTGTGGGTTGAAATTTAAACTAGAAAATATCCCGTATCTCAGGTTATCAACCCTCCTCCCAGTGTAAATAAATACCTATTAAAGATAGATCATCAGGTGTTTATTAGTCTCCACTGCAGGAGCACCACCCTGTCTGTACTGCCAGTGCAGTTAGAGGATTTGGCCTACACTCTCCACGCTAGATAGATGTCTGATCAATACTGATCATTTAGAGCTTATATTAAATATAGACGCTGGTTAACTTTATATGTGTAATTAATTAATTAAGATAATTATTATCTACAAGAAAATGTAAAATATACATCATACTTTCGGGTTCTATTGCTTTGTTTTTATCGTCCTTTATCAATTTTTGTGAAATAACTTGAATGTACAGACACGTGAGTTTAACTGTTTTATTATATGTATGTATTTACTTATGTACCAGAAAGTAACGAATTACGATATTCACTTACTTTAATGGCAAACCACTCTCTATTATTTAGTGCTGAAAATAGTCATGGCGTGCCTTACTTTCCGATAAATAATTCCGAAAAGTGCGTAGATCTAAAATATAAGAGAGACCTTGAAAGTCAACTGCTCAAAATATGTAGCACACTAGATAAGCAAACATATGCATACACTGAAGTAAAGTGCGCCCTGTCTTTCGTTCAAGTCATGTACGGTATATGTATAATGTATATATTGAATTAGAGAAAGGACCCGTATCCTTCAAACAAACAAATCAGCTCGTCCAAATAAATAACTTATTCCGGGAATTTAAAAAAAAATCATTTTATAGTAATAGTATAGCCGGGCCAGCCGTAATTACATTCTTGTTCATTAAAATTTCCTTTTTTTTCTGTAGCCCATTTCAAAAGCTATTGTTTATGATGTTAGATATCTAGTAGGTTGTTGGTGTTTTACAAGTAACCCTGTATATATATGTGTTTAAGAGCGTATACTAGCAGTATTTTTTCAATATGGTTTCCATACAAATGTATTTCTCTATTTTCTCGCTGAAAACTGCTTCTAGAGCCACAATTCTTCTTTCATAAAATCTAGTACTAAAAATAGAATGCCCCTATTTTTTATTTTTTCCAAAAAATCGGTTTTTGTACACTTTTTTTTTCTTTTAAACAGGTTTTTGGAAAAAATAAAACATAGGGTCATACCTATTTTAGTAATAGATTGTATGTAAAAAGAATTCTGCCTCTAGAAGCAGTTTTCAGCGAGAAAATAGAGAAATACATTTGTATGGAAAACGCACTGCTAGTATACCCTCTTAATCCATAGCTCAGAATAAATAAACGTACAAAACGGAAACACGCAACGTTAGCGCTATATCGTTACCGCACCTGTTCTTCGGAGTTCTTAAGGTTTTTAAAAACATGGTTAGCCGGCACTGTTGAAAGTAGTCACATACACGCCGTGTCAAATATATACGTTCGTACTTGAATTCATTCTGCGGTGGCGACACTGATTGTTTGCTCAAACGTTAACGTGTGCACGGATGTAATTTTCATTTGTAGTATAAAAGACGCATATTACTCCGCTTCATCATCATCGTCATCAGGTCTTTGTTGGTCTCTACTGTAAGAGCACGACCCTCCGTGTACTACCAGAGCAGTCAGAGGATTTGGTCTACACTCTTCACGCTGGCAGACAGGTTGCGAGGTCTCTTTGATGCTTATAAGCTTTGTTTAGCTTATGTTTCCTAAATCGCCTTTTACGAAATTCACGGGAAGACTTGGAGTGATCCTATTCTAGTCTGCTGGGAACCACACGTCTCCATCATTATTATATACCATTACTTGATGAAAGGAGACTAACGAAAGGTATATACAGCAGATGTGGTTGGGATAGTCGCTCAGGGCCGGCCTCGTCGAATTTATCGCGACCAAATTGCGAACATTCTCGCAAAAGGAGATGTAAGGAGTACCCGAAACCGGCGAGCATGCAAGAAAAGAGTAATGAATGTGAATGAAGCGAAAGAGGTTTGTAAGGATCGTAGCAAGTGGAAATCCATAGTCTATGCCTACCCCTATGGGAAAGAGGCTTGATAATATGTATGTATGTACCATCACTGCGGTTACATACAGCCATTTCTGCGTCCACGGCATCATTTGATTGGGCATGCGAGACCGCGCGTCAATTAGGTTTGCATTCACAGGCTTTGCAACGGATTTTCCGGATGCGTGTCTGAGTTCGGCCCCCGCTGGTTTTGTTATGTCTGCTCGGCCACTAATAAACGTATTGATGTCAAACGCCCCTTATTTTCATTTTAGTCCACCCTGCTGTGTTTGGCGACTGCCATGACTGATTGTAAACAGTGAAATCAAAAGGAAGACGGTCATTTTGGTTGATGGTGATTATAAATATGAATCTTCTGTACTACCAGGGCCGTCTTAGCCAGGGCAGTTGGAGGATTTGGCCTACACTATCAACGCTGGCCAGACGGGTTGGAGAGATCTTTGATGTTTATAAGCTTTGTTTAGCTTGTGTTCCCTAAGTCGCCTTCTACGACATTTACGGGAAGACTTATGACTTACTTTACTTACTCTAGCTCTATGAGCGCTTACGTATGTTAAGCAACCCCTGGTGCAGTCCCTTCTTGGATGGGTGACCGCAAGTGGCATAAAAATACCTCGAGCTCCTCCGTGCTTCGGAAGGCACGTTAAGCCGTTGGTCCCGGCTGTCATCGTTGATGGCAGTCGTTAAGCTATGTCAGATGCCTTAAGGCAGCTTGAAAAATCTGACACCAGTGTTGGCCACTTACACATACGAAAAACAAACAAACAACGGGAAGACTTGGAGTGGTCCTATTCTACTCTGCCGGGAACCACTCGGAGAATTTACTCTCATGTTCTATTTAGAAATGTCCCCTTCTTAATGTTTTTGTTTTTCGTGTGTGTAAGTAGCCAACACTGGTGTCAGATTTTTCAAGCTGCCCCTTTAGGCAGCTTGAAATCATTACATCTGACATAGCTTAACGACTGCAATCAACGATGACAGCCGGGACCAACGGTTTAACGTGCCTTCCGCAGCACGAAGGAGCTCGACCTATTTTATGCCACTTGCGGTCATCCATCCAAGTGGGGACTGCGCCCAGGGTTGCTTAACACGCGGAAGCGCTTATTTTGCTCACGCCCACTAGGCCTTCAGGTTCCTCTTGATTAAGACCATATAAATCCTGTATTAATGTTGTGTTCGTTTGTCAGCAGACGAGAAAGGGCGCGGCACCCTGGACGCGCTGCTCTGCACCACGTACTGCCGCTCCCAGCTCTACCTCTCCCGCCAGCTCTCGCAACTACACCCCGAACTCACCATGCCCATGTTCTCAGGTAAGTTTATTTAGTTTTTAACCTATGCTGTCCCACAGCTGGACCATCTCGGCGGGTCCACACCCCTCATTTATGGATAGTAGTTCTTATATCTAATTAAAACGTTTCTATATTTACTATCATATTATCATTACAATGCCTTTATCCCATACGTCTTTATCCCATGCACAGACAGGGCCCAAGGTCATAAAAACCAATGGCCACGTTTAGCATGTTAGTGGGCGTTAAGGTGGAAAGCGGAATCAAAATAGCGTTGCTAGCCTAATCGCCTATAATGTGATTCCTTAGATGTTCACCCTAACCCTTGACCAGCTTTTACTTTAAGAGTATGTTTAGGGTCATGTTCGACGCTTTATAGGGACAAAATATTTTTTTTAAAAATCAAAATGTTAGGCGAACTAATTAATTTATTTATGAACCGTCGATCTAGTCTACATGTTAATTAATACTTTACTAAGACCGTGTAGTAGGGCAACCTACGTAAAACCCATCCATGAGCAAACTTAAGCTTCCTTAGGGCGGCGATATGTAATTAGAATGTTTGTTAAATGTATATGCTACGCTTTCGTAGCGCAGATTATGTTGTAGCTTGTATATGCTACGCTTTCGTAGCGCCTATGTGCTACGAGCTACAGGTGTTTGACATGTTCGAAGCGACCTACAAAAATCTGTCTACGAGATTATTCTGTCAATTTTATTTACATTTATTTCAATTTGAATTTATTAAAATGCTTTCATCTTATTTACGACTTAACATAAATTTATTTTTGTGTAGTATTTTACGCATCAGTAATTCTGATTTATTCCCAATGGAATATTACATTTTAACAATGAATTTGATGTGTACTCGTATGTACATAATGTTTCTATACCTTTTTTTCCATTACAATAAATAGCTTTGCACGACTCGTGTCCAAAAAGAAAAAATGTCTAACAGCCAATGTCAATAAATAAAACGATGAACAATAATAATAATCCATACATATAATAAAAGAGTTAAAAAAAATTCGTTACATATGAAATTGGGGCGACGAAAACGTAGTATTTTTTTTTTAATCTAATTTATACACGCTAATTTTTGAAAATACTAGGTAGATTCGAATGAACCTTTTGTTATATAGCTGTTAAGGCGCTCTTATAGTAACACTAGCGCCACCCAGCAATCAAATTCCTTAAATCATAAATGGTATTGAATTTTAAAAATCTCACAATTACCAAACTACTAAATTACTTAAAGTATTTTTTGTTTATTACAAGTAATATACTAGTGCCATATTTAAAGAGAAAAATTGGTTAACGCCAAAAGTGGCCACTTTTGGCGTTAACCTGTTTTTCTCTTATTTTATGAAACGAATATTAGAGAAAATGAAAAAATACTACAAGTAATTTACTAGCTATGTACTTGTTGGATTTTAAAAGTCGACATAATTTAGGATTAAAAGAACTAATTGCTGGTTGGCGCTAGTGTTACTATAGGAGCGCCATAAGCCTGAGCAACAAATAAGGAGTTATCGATTTTTTCTATATAGAATTCCTGATACAGATACTTAATTATTATTATTATTATTATTTCGTTCTTTTATGCGTATTTCTCTCTTTTGATGTAGAGGTAAATTGTAGCACGGGCCATAGCCAAGTGCAAAGTTATAAATATATAGAGGTAAGTATATTTAAGTAAGTATATAGATTATTCTGTTGATAGCTATTTAATTCATATACAGTTATTAAGGAATTTGCGAACAATGCGACATGTATTCAAGATGACTGCTTTCTGTAGAGTGTGTATGATGTGTGTTGGGATGTTCAGTAATTGTAAACTTGTGTTTAATGTTTGAGGAATGACTGCTGTAGTAGAAACTATTATAGGGACTATTTTAACAGTTCTGACGCGCCATTGTGTTTGGATCTCTATAGCTAAGTCTTTATACTTGCTCATTTTTTCTGTATAAGTTGTCTGTAAGTTGTGTGTATTAGGGATGGCGATGTCTACGAGATACACTGTATTATTGGCTTTATCATGAATTGTTACATCGGGTCTGTTAAAGTGGATAGTTTTGTCAGTTATAATAGTGCGATCCCAGTAAATTTTAACAATATCGTTTTCTAGTATTTTATTCGGTGTGTATTTATAATATGGCTGTTTGGTGTCAATTAGTTTATATGAAAATGCTAGATGTTGATGTATCAGAGCTGCAACTTGATCGTGCCTATGTTTATAGTCGCTTTGGACTAAACTTTTACAGGCCCCCGTGATGTGTTGTATCGTCTCACTGGCGCTGCTACAGTGCCTACATAAATCTGTTACTAAATTGCAATCCTTTATAATGAATTTTTTGTAATTTCTAGTATTAATGACTTGGTCCTGCACAGCAAGCATGAATGCCTCTGTTTCAGGGAAAAGATCACCCCGTTTCAGCCACGCGTTGGACCAGTTTTTATCAATGTGAGTTTGATGGAGGTCACTGTAGTGTCTACCGTGGAGGGATTTTTGCTGCCAAGCCTGTTTTTTCTGTAAGATGGTTGTTTGGGTTTCGTTTGATTGTGTATGACTGTCCATCAAATTGAGGGGTGTAAATTTATTATCTATATTTGTAATAAATTTGTGTAGTTCGGAATGTTCTGATTTTTTGTGAAAGTAGCGGCGCAGTATTGATATTTGTTTATTATGTAAATTATGGATGTCTATCAAACTTCTGCCTCCTTCGGCTCTTGGTAGTGTGAGACGCTGGATGCAGGATTTGGGATGGTGTTTCCTGTGTTGAGTAAGTAGGACATTCATTGCTGATTGCAGCTTTTGAAGATCTGTACGGGACCAGCTAATTATTCCAAAGGAATATGTCAGAACTGGAATAGCATAAGTGTTTATGGCCTTACAGGTATTACGTGAATTTAAATGACTCTTAAGTATTTGTGATAATCTATGTCTGAAAGTTTTGATTAAATGAGCTTTAGTTTCTTTGTGTTCAAGTAATATAGACTGATTAAATCCTAGATATTTATACGTACTGTTTTCATCCAATGCTTCTATTGTTTCACCTGTTGAAAGTGTATATGTGTTTATTTCTACTTTACCTTTATTAATTGAACTTATTTTACATTTATCTATTCCAAACTGCATGTGTAAATCTTTGGAAAACTTCTCAGTGGTTTCAGCAAGTTGGAGAAGTTCTTCTTTGCTAGAGGCATACAGTTTGATGTCATCCATGTACATAAGATGCGATAGTTTAACGTGGCATCTGTTATGGACGAGTTTAAAACCAGAATTTGAATCATTAAGCAGCGTTGACAATGGATTTAAGGCTAAACAGAACCAGAGTGGACTTAGGTCGTCTCCCTGAAATATGCCTCTTTGTATTGAAATCGGTTCAGTAGTGACATCTCCGTGAGACGTGGTGACTTTTAGTCTGGTCTGCCATTTTTTCATTATTGTCTCTAGAAATTGAATTATGCTATTGTCAACTTTATATATCTTTAATACCTCAATAAGCCACGTGTGGGGAACAGAGTCAAATGCCTTGCGATAGTCCACAAACATGGTGTGGATACTACGTTTTTTGACATGGGCTTGCTTCATAGCGATAGAGTCTATAACTAGCTGTTCTTTGCAGCCTTGACTCTGTTTCCGACACCCTTTTTGCTGTTCAGTAAGAATATTATTGTTATCTAAATGTTTGTAAATGAGTTTATTTAAGCACGATGTAAGGATTTTATAAAACGTCTGGAGGCAGGTGATAGGTCTGTACTTTGAGGGATCTGGCACTATCCCGACTTTGGGAATCATGAAAGTTGTACCATGTGTGATAAATTCAGGAAGACTATTTGGTGACTGTATGAAATTATTAATAAATCTGTGTATATGTGGATGGGTGTTACTTAGCTTCTTGTACCAGTAGTTGTGAATGTGGTCAGACCCCGCAGATTTCCAGTTATGTGTTTTGGCAATAGCTTCCTCTACGGTAGAGAGAGAAATAGATTCGAAATTCATTTCTATAATGTTATTACTGTTACTGTCAATTAACTCTATCCATTCTGCTTTTTTATTGTGCTGCACGGGGTTAGTCCAGATATTCGACCAGAAAGTATGCAAATTTTCAGCTGATGGTAAATTATTTTCAGGCTCTTGTTGTACTTTATTGAGTGATCTATAGAACTGCTTTTCATTATTGATAAATTGTATGTTTTGGGATTTCCTAAGGGTGCATGAATTATAACGTCTGAGTCTGCTGCACAACGCTGCTAGTTTCTGTTTAATAGTATCCAAGAATTCGTGTGGTGTAGTGTTTGGGTTTTCATACTGTGAGTGGGTTCTATATCTAGTTATTATGTCATTGATGTGATGGAGAATACCAGTGCTTCTATTGCCATGTATATATTGCGTCAATCTACCTATGTCTTTTCTTATTTGAGCTATTTTCTTTTCTAATCTTACTTGCCACGCTGGCTTAGGCCTTTCACGTTTACTTCTATTATAGCCGCTGTATATTTTGACCCCGTTACAAATAGTAGCAGTAAAGGCTGTACAGTATATGAGAGTGTGAAATGTTTGAAAGTCTAATTCCAACGACAGGTAATGAGGTAAAATGCTGTGATTGATAAATTCTGTAATGAGTGCAAGTTTTCTAGTAGACTTTTGTTTGGGTATGTGTGGTCTGTCGGTTGGGTCACTGTTTAAAAACCTATCTAGATTTTCACTAAAAGTATTCCTTATTTCGATCTGTAACTCTTCAGGTAGTTGTGATGAGTGGTTTTGTTGTGTATGTTGCGTGGCTGGCCCAGTTGTGAAGTTAGAAGTATTAATCATTGATTGTGATAAGGTATTTTCTGAGATTATTGAATGTTGAGATAGATCTTGTTGTTGTGATTGTACGTTTGTATGTATATTAATTTGACTTGTACACGTTTGCCAAGTTATATCTAATTCTTTCGCGACATCTTCCTTTATTTCTTGTAATCTACTGTCTGATATATATTTATTTTGAACAATAACTCTTCTTTGATCAGCGATTCTCTGCTCCGATAGATTGGATAGTTCTGGGTGTTGTGTAACAAATTGAGCGTGTAATTGTTCACGGTAGGCTGATGTATTTGTTTCTAGGTTTGTTACGCGATAGTAAATCCTCATTATGCTTTCATTCAAATCATTAGACCACCGCATCCTTGTCTTTCTGTTGCGAGTATCTTGTGTAGTAGGTATGTGTGTATGGTTAGCCTGGATATTTGACGATTGTGTAGATGTTGGATTAGTGTTGAGTCTTAGGTATTGTTCTACTTCTTGTCTTATTTCATCCATTCTATCTTGAGGGATAAGTTTATTCCTCAATATCGCTCGTCTCTGGTCTCCTAACCTTTGTCGCGATACATCAACAGTCGGAAATTCCCTAATGAACTGTTCATGTAATGTTTCAAGATACGGATTCGGATCTGTTTCAAGTTTTGTAATTTGCAAATAGGCACGCCAAATGAAAGTGTTCATTTCAACTGTCCATTTTCGTCTCGTGCCTTTCTTAGTGGCTATAGTGGGTGTGGGATTGGTGGCGTTTGCCTCCCGCACAACATCTGTCGCCATACTACTTAAAGGAGAAGATAATAAAACTGGTGAGTTAGGTAATATTGATGATGTTGGTGAGGATAGTATATAACTGGTTGGGGGTGAGAAACTGTGTGTTGAAGAACCAAGGGATGGGAATAAACTACTCACTGAAGACGGTGAACAACATTCTTCAGTTCCTACTTGTTCTTTATTTTCAGCGCTATGGCTGCGAGTATCTCGAGACCTTATCGGGCGAGATCTTAAAAAATATCTTTTATTTTCTTCTTCCATATTGTACCCACGTTAAGCAAGGGAAATAACAGGTCCACCTCTGCAGAGCCCCGCGTGCAGAGGCAAGGCTACTTACATCCCGAGGGCGCCCGGTATCGGGAGTCCACCTTTACAGCCAAGCTCCCCCTTGGCCATGCATCTTTAGGCAGGTGGTTACGCGCTATAGATTGGGTTTGGGACCGTTGGTTGGGAAGAGTACCTTGATGGTCAGGTAGTGTGTGGAGATTAAACTATGACAACGTCCCCTTCCCGTAAGCCCCCCCACCACGACAAGGTGGCCCCATGGGGGGGTTATTATTATTATTATTATTATAAGCCATTGCTGTCCCAATATTGGGCAAAGGCCTCCTTCTCTCGTTTCCATATCTGTCGGTCTGTTGCTTTTACTTTCCACTGTTTGTCAAAACTGTCAAGCTCGTTGCACCATCTAGTTCTGGGTCGGCCACGTCCCCGTTTGCCATCTGGCTTCCAGTCTGTTACTATCTTAGCCCAGCGATCATCGGGCATTCGAGTGACGTGTCCCGCCCAGTCCCACTTTAAACCTGCCGATCTCGTAGCCACGTCCACTATTTTGGTCTGGGAGCGAAGGGTGGTGTTCCGTACTCGATCAATTAATTTAATCCCGAGCATACTGCGCTCCATATTACGCTGGCAAACCTTCAGCTTGTGCTTCTGGATGTCAGTCAAAGACCAAGTTTGAGCTCCGTATGTGAGGATAGGGAGTATGCATATATCCATGAGTTTCTTTTTGAGGCTAAGTGGCAGATTGCCTTTCATGTAATCTTTCAAAGACCAATAGCTCTTCCATGCATTTTGGACTCGACGATCGACTTCTTTGTCCTGTCGGTCTTGGAAAGAGACTATTTGGCCTAGATAAATGTATTCTTGGACATATGCAATACTCTCACCCCCAACATTCACCGGATCTTCGGTGTCGTTAGTCATGATTTTGGTCTTTGACATATTCATCCGAAGTCCCACTCGATGGCTCGCCAGGCAAAGATCTTCAAACATTTTTTGTAGGTTAGTGGCTGAAGTGGCGAAGATAACGACGTCGTCAGCAAAGCGTAAGTTCGTCAATTTTCTACTGCCAATATTGATTCCTACATCCTCATCTTTCCATTTCTCATCCAATTCCTGGAAAACTTCTTGCAGGGTACAATTAAAAAGTTTCGGTGACAAAGGATCACCCTGTTTTACGCCTCTTTCAATTTTGAAGTTGGGGCCTGATGATTGAAATTTTATGGATGCGGTGCTGTTAATGTATATATTTTTGAGAAGTTGGATATACGAAGGTTCGATATCTTGGTTCCGCAGAGCTTCAAAGATTGAGCGATGAAAAATGCTATCAAATGCTTTTGTATAATCAACGAAACCAAGATAAAGAGGTTGTTTAAACTCGTGATGTTTTTCAACCAGCTGGTTGAGGGTGTGGAGGTGGTCTGTCGTGGAGAGACCGGGACGAAAGCCGGCTTGTTCAGGGGGTTGCGCGTGGTCCAGTTTAAGAGCTATACGATTTTCAATTATTTTTATAAAAACTTTGTACAGGTGTGAAATTAGGCTGATGGGTCTATAATTGCCGATGTCTGTAGTATTGCCTTTTTTGTGCAAAAGTATTATGTGTGAATGGCAGAAGTCCTTGGGGATCATTCCTGTCCGCAGCATAGTATTAAAAAGAGAAGTTAAATGTGGTAGTATCGTGCGTTCTCCAAAAATAATTATTTCCGCTGATATATCGTCTGGACCTGGACTTTTATTAAATTTTAATTTTGCTATTGCATCGTGAACTTCTTCATCTGTAATTAAGGGCAGTTCATTTGGAAATTGATATTCTGGTGAAACATGATCATGGCGTGAGTTTGTGCGATTTGAGTAGAGGTTTTTAAAGAAATCTGTGCATATTTGAAGGATTTTGTCTCTATTACGTTGCTGTATCCCATGCTGGTCCTTTAAAGATGAAATCCACTGTTTACCGTTACTTATACCTTTTCTTGCAATTTTAAGTGATGTATTATTTTTCAAAGCGAGTTCTATTAATTTATTATTATAGTTCCTTACATCTTTTCTTATGCTTCTCTTAACTTTTTTATCTAGTAGTCTATATTCCGTACTACCCCTGTGATTCTTGTGTTTTTGTCTTTCTTCAATAAGGTATTCTGTTTTTTTCTGTGAGTTTTTTTCTTTTGGTTTTCCTGTTTTTTAATTTATTACTCGAGATTAATTATAGTTATAGTTATTTATTACTCGAGATTAATTATAGTATATTACTTAATTATAGTCTAGCTAAACTATAAAAAATATAAAAACGTCGCCAAAACAAAAGCTCTAGAGCCTTTGATCAAGCCTGATGAGCTTTTGATGATGATAATCTAAAGCCTTAGATTAAACCTGATGAACAATTTTGTTGAGGTATAAAAATCGAAGATTTGGAAGACGTCATGCAGATCCAAGCAAAATTTATTTGTATTAACGTATTTACAAGTGTTCCTTAAGTATATAAATTAGTTCGTATTTATATTAATACGCCGAAGCCATAGTGTCCACGCGAAGGAAGTCGCTAGTCAAATATAAAAATGGTTATGTACTGGACTCGTCGTCATCATTTCGGTTAGTCGACCATGCCGACCCTGGTGTCAGAGTCCTTCGGAACCGCCTCTCGGCCTTTGACGTGGTTCCTTTAACGACTACTAGGTGGCAGCCAGGACCAACGGCTTAACGTGCCTTCCGAAGCACGGGATAATTTTGCTTATCAGACAATCAGGTGATTCATGCCTGCAATGTCCTAACCAAAAGGGAAACAAATTAATTAAGTATGCTTCCCGTGGGAATCGAACCACGATCCCCGGGTCAATAAGGCAAACGCCTTATTATACGCCTACCACAGGACTACAGAGGCAGTACTGGACTACTATAAGCACTTAACTTTATTAGTCAGAACACGGGTTCACCTTTTTATTATCACATTTTCAGTAGGAGTATTAATACAAAAAATCTAACAAACTTTTAAAAAATTATAAGCAAAGTCAGCGCCTCGAAAGTTTTTATATTAATGCAATTCAATTATCGATTGTGCCCGACTTTGTAGTTCACTTTTCATTGCAAGTAAAGGCCAATTTATTTTCTAGTTGAAACTTTGCTTGATTGCCTTAATTAGCGCCACTTGAGAGGTCAAGATATTTTTTTAACAAAAACGCTTCTTCTTTCGAGTCGTAAATGGCGAGCTCCGTGGCGCAGCGGTCAACACGCCTGCCTGCGACACGGATGGTCCCGGGTTCGATCCCCGGTCAGGTCAAGATGGAAAATGATCTTTTACAGATTGGCCTGGGTCTTGAATGTTTATCTATATTTAAAGTATTTATTATAAAATATAGTATCGTTGAGTTAGTATCCCATAACACAAGTCTCGAACTCACTTTGGGGCTAGCTCAATCTGTGTGATTTGTCCGTATATATTTATTTATTAAAAAAAAAAGAAAAAGAAAAGAGAAATATTTGCCTTGACCAGTAGCTTTGTCTTATATTTAACTAGCAATTTTCCCGCTACTTCGTGCGCGTAATTCTTCACACCCTATTTTACCCCTTTCGGGGTTGAATTTTTAAGAATCCTTTCTTAGTGCTCACTTCCATCATGAAAAGAACCCCTGTACCAAATCTCAAGTTTCTATGAACAGTAGTCTCGGCTGTGTATTCATATTATATTTCAATGAGTCAGATTTGCTTTATAAGTATACAGAATAACAGAATTATGCCGTGTGGTTCCCGGATGCCGTGTGGTTCCCGGATGCCGTGTGGTTCCCGGATGCCGTGTGGTTCCCGGATGCCGTGTGGTTCCCGGCAGAGTAGAATACGACCACTCCAAGTCTTCCCGTGGATGTCGTAAAAGGCGACTTAGGAAACACAAGCTAAACAAAGCTTACAAACATCAAAAAGACCTCTCCAACCCGTCTGGCCAGCGTGGAGAGTGTAGGGCAAATCCTCTGGCTACTCTGGCTACGCTGATATATTGCTGTGGTAGTACAGAGAGGGTCGTGCTCCTGCAGTGGAGACTAAAAAAAGACCTGATGGATGGATGGATGGAATAACAGAATCTTTTGTTATTAAAATAGCCCAATAATAGACCATTTTAATGCCTTTGTTGGATGCTTCACGAATGCTGTTTACAAGCGTGGTTACATTAAATTAATTTTACATTGAAGTTAAAAATCAATTAGTATGTGCAAAGGATGGCCATTGCGATACAGCGTGGGAATGCATCTAGCATTTTGGGCACCTTTGCACCGGAAACGATACAGGGTGGTATCACATTATAATAGTTATTTTGACCTTTATTATAATGTGACAGTGATTTTCTTGACATTGTATTGTTTATACTATTAATTATATTATTTGTATAAATAAAATATTATTGTATTTGATTAGTATGTGGGAAGCCATATAATACAAAAGGATGTGTCAGAAGAGCATTATGAATACATAAAAAAAACACCTGATACACGTGGCATAACTTACAGGTGGACAGCCAGTGACAGTTAACGTCGTCATTCATTGATTTTTGCTCACGTGACATAGCCTATGACACTCTGGCGTCAAATACGAGTCAATGATTACCTCACGTATGAAATTGGTGAAGCCGTACATAGGTATACTTGCGAGTGAAAAACATTACCCTTATTCTGGATGGGTCAGTCGGGTAAAAATATCCTAACTAATATTATAAATGCGAAAGTAAGTTTGTTACGCTTTCACGCCGTATCTACTGAACCAATCATCATGCAATTTTGCATACACATAGGTTAAGGTACTGAGAAAGACATAGGCTATAAATCAAGCGGGCGAATCCGCGGGTAACAGCTAGTTGTATATACGTTACACGTTATTGTATTGACTTTATTGAAAACCCCTGTTACTCGCGGCTTCGCCTGCATGATATATAGTTTATGTCCTCAGTACCCTAACCTATGTGTATGCAAAATTTCACGATGATCGGTTCAATAGATACGGCGTGAAAGCGTAACTAACAAATAAACAAAATCACTTTCGCATTTATAATATTATAATATAATATAGTATCGTTGAGTTAGTATCCTGCGACACAAGTTCACGTGGGCTCAAGGTCTTACAGACATGGGCTCTGTCTACCCCGCAAGGGAAAAAGACGTGATAGTATGCATACAAGTTCACAACTTACTGTGGGGCTAGCTTAATTTGTGTGATATGTCCCTATATATTTATTTATTTATAATATTAGTTACGATAAGTTAACAAAACATGTACGATTTATTTGGCGGTCGGTTAGGTTGATTGCATAGACACACGGGCGTGGCTCGCTTTGATGTCTCGCTAGCATACGCTATGATACGAATTTCTTGTTTTTCTTAGGGGCGCCGAGTTCTATTGTTGACTATTTTGACTACGAATACTACCCTTCGATCGTTTTTAGGGTTTCCTACATTAAAATGCGAATAGGAATCCTTATAAGATCAGGTCGATGTTCGTCTCGGCAGACGCCTAGACGCTTTTTTCAGAGACTTATAGAGGTATGAAATTGAAATTTTATTTCAAATACTTGTTGCAGTCCCTTTTAGGTGGGAAAAATTAAAACTAAATCTTACATCCAGTTGGCGAAATAATCTGAACCTGGTGCTCTGAAGTCCCTGCCGTGCTGACCACTGCACAACGGAGGCCTATGAAAAATAAACTTATATGGAATAAAGAATATGCAATAGGCATAGACTTAAAAAAAAAATTTCGTCATAGTTATATTATTATGGTGAAATTGTATCGAAGATGTATTTTTAAAAACGGCCACCCAATTTCAAAAGAGCATTAAGGTAACTAATCGATATTAAATTTAAAGAGTCTATCACATTATTTTTACGTAAGTATTAGTTATTATTAGCCTTGCCTTGAAGGCGGGCGAGGGATTTATTGACTACTATTTTGTCTGTTCTATATTGTCCTTGCGAGGACATGTTCCCGCGGGACGGTCCAGGCCTCTGATCAATTCATTACATTCGTCTAAGCAATTATTGCCGTAGAATCAAATATTGCCAGTAGACATTGACTTTATATTTATTGCAGTTACTTCAATATATTTTCTTCCACGCTCGATTGGGAGAGAAGGGAAAACATAGAATAAACCAGCTGCTTTTCTTCCCGGGCAGACCGTAAAGCCGGTCAAGGATTGGGCGAAAATCTAAGGACTCACGTCCGTAGCCGATGGGGCTAGCAACCCATCACTATTTTCAATCCTCTTTCCACACCCACTAACATGCTAAACGTGGCCTATGGGTGTTGTGACATCGGGCTCTGCTTACCCGAGGGATAAAGACGCGGTTATATGTGTGTATGTTCAATATATTTTCATCCGACTGACCCACCTTGAAGAAAGGTAATGTTACGAGTCTATGGATGCAAGTATGTCTATGTCATTGCTGCCTCATCTAGCCTAAACGGGTTGACTGATTTTGAAGTGTGAACTAGTGCATTTAAACCAAATGACTCATCTCATAAACTCATCATAAATTTCCATTTGTTTGTTCCTTGGGCAGATTGTTACAGACCTATTAATATTAAGTTACAGACTAATTATTTAATTATCTTAATATCGAAAATAATCGCTTAACAAATAAGAGGATTAAATTCATTTTAATATTTAAAAAATCCCTCTTATTTAAAAAATATATAAAAAAATTGGTTTCTATTAGAAAAAAATAGTACTATTTTTTTTTTTTTAAATATATACGGACAAATCACACAGATTGAGCTAGCCCCAAAGTAAGTTCGAGACTTGTGTTATGGGAATGAGGGGGAAAAATATTAATGAGGGGTATTCAAAGTAACATTAAAAAAACGAATTCCTATAGTTTAAGTATGTTGCTAACTAGATGGCGTTGATGCAAGTCAAGAGTCAAACAAGGACTGGCTGGCCCCAAGTTAAAAAATAAAGTCACTATAAAACTTTGCCATTCGTGACATTGAAACTTGCTTTTTTAGATTCAAGATTCAATCGTTTATTTAATATAGGTTTCTTTGAACACTTATTAATTGTCATATTTGTGTTTACAATCTTTACAACAAAAAATTTTTGGTGACTTCTATAATTACTTATGGCTAAGTTTAGGCCGCTTCCAAAGCGGAGTGCAAAAGAAGCGGCAACAAACTGCACAGCGCATTTTCTCCAAGCGACGTCAACTCACAATTAAGACCTTATAAACTACTTATATATATGTGGACTGAGTGTGCATTGTTTTAATTAAATGTCATGATAAAAATTGAATTGGAAAAAAAATTATGTCATCATTGAAATGTTAAATAGGTAAAATTTAAATAGCAAAATGTCAAATTATTGAAATTAAATAAAAATGTCATATTATAAAATATTATTAACGCCATCTAGCGAACTAAAACTTTGTATAAAAATCGCCTCGTTGTATCATCATCATCATCATCAGGTCTTTCTAGTCTCCACTGCAGGAGCACGACCCTCTCTGTAGTACCAGAGCCATATACTAGCCTGAGTAGTCAGAGGATTTGGCCTACACTCTCCACGCTGGTATGGTAGTTTTAAATTTGGTACGGACAAATTTTGAACCCATTCTATAAAAAAAATATTTTATAACCAATACCTGCTCTCTATACCTTGTTTATCAACAACAAGAGGCTCTTATTAAAATCATTTTGCTAATCCCGGTTACGTAGAAAGTATTATTTTAGGAGGGTGAAAGGGTCAGCTCACGGGGCCTTTATTGCGATGATAAAGCTATATAATGTTTGCTTTGCTGTCCTCGGACTGACCCTGTATTTTTACTTGTAGAGTCAATCTTGTAGAATCTATATAAATATGTTTACAGGGACAAATCACACATATTGAGCTAGCAAATATAGATAGACATCCAAGGCCCATCTTGGCCTGACCGCGGATTGAACCCGGGACCATCACTGTCGCAGGCCGACGTGTTGACCCCTGCGCCATGGAGCTCGTCAATTTGTTTATAGGGACAAATAACACTTGTTTTGTTTTTCGTATGTGTAAGTGGCCAACACTGGTGTTTTTTGCCTCTTGCGGTCACCCATCCAAGTAGGGACTGCACCAGGGGTTGCTTTACATATGTAAGCGCTTATAGAGCTCACACCCACTGGACCATCGGGCTCCATCGGACAAATAACACTGATTAAGCTTGTCCCGCGTTAAATTGTGATTTTGTGTGATACTAACTCAATGAGATAATATATTTATAACAGATATTGATATACTTAAAAAAATTATGTTGATGAACATCCAAGTATCAGAAATTAATATTATCATGTATATATATACTTAGGAAGCAAAATTAAGAATATACCAGAATGTATAAATAATATTGAAGAGCATTGTGACTATAAATAATTCTCGTGGTGACATCTTTCAATGTTTGATACATACGTAGTTCTATATAGGAACTTGATATAATGGCCAAAAAAGAGGGCAGAGTAGAATAGGACCACTCCAAGTCTTCCTGTGTACCTATGTCATAGAAGGCGGCTTCTTCTTTCCCCGGATGTATGTAACGTCGGCAAAAAATGAAAATGGCGGACGTAAAGGGTCGATAACGGCAAGAAGCTCTTATGTTTTTTATATCATGCTAACGAAATTATTTCATAAAAGCAACTTGTAACATAAATGTTTTATTTTGTAAACAGACTTTACAATAAGTGGATTTCATTAGACTTGTAAATAATTGAATCAATTATTCCATATACGATGTGCTCTTAAAGTCCTTTAAAAATGATGCTGTATCACTAAGCTGATTATATACGAACGTTGTTGTTGCGAACAGACTACTTGCACGATATTTTTCAAACAACATTGAGAAAATAATGAAGTACTTATGTCAAGAAAATGATAAACAGCGATGGAGTGCTACAGGGGAATTTTATATTCTTTATACAACCACTGGAAAGTAAAAAGCTTAATTAGCTACCTTAGCGGCTTTGCATCAGTTTAAAATAAAGGTTATAACATAGAATCAATTACAATTATACAGACTGTAACATGGCCCGCGACATACCGTTAAAAGGGTGAGTCAGACCGCCAAAATGATCAACTTTTCCTATAGGGTCATGGCTGGGGACCCGAAAAATTTTTCGACTTTCCCATACATTTCGCGCGCGTGGTAAAAAACACTTTTGTATTCATCATCATCATCAGGTCTTTATTAGTCTCCACTGCAGGAGCACGACCCTCTCTGTACTGCAAGAGCAGTCAGAGGATTTGGCCTTCACTCTCCACGCTGGCCAGACGGGTTGGAGAGGTCTCTTTGATGTTTGTTTTTTTACTTTTGTATTAAATGTCGAAAATGTTTTTGAGTTTCTAGCATTGATCCCATAAAAATGTTGTTCATATTGATGGGCTGTGAGGGTCGTGTTACATTCAGTATAGTAGCATTAGTAGCTTGCCATTGGTAAAGGATATTTTATGATGTCTACGCAGGGACTCAAAAACACCAGAATTTAAGATACACATTCATAAGAGTAACAATTTCGAAAAAGATGTTTTTATACAAAAGTGTTTGGCTGGCCCAGCAAATAGTAAACAAAATTTCATTCTTTTTTTTAATTCCCAGCACTGGTGCCAAATAAATGTTTTTTTTTTATTTTTTATTTAAAATCCCCTCAAAAAAAATAAAAGGCCGGCAACGCTATTGTCACACCCCTGGTGTTACAGTAGGTGATCCGCTTGCTCGTTTGCCGTCCTATGACATAAAAAACCGGCCAAGTGTGAGTCAAACTCGCGCAATGAGGGTTCCGTACAATATGCTTCGTGAACACACACACAATGTGCAAAAATGTTTTATTCAATTGACTAACGCTATCTAGTGGTGTTTTAGTGAACTATTTCCCTAGGTGAACTTATTATAGTGAGTTTACCACTTTATTTTCAACTGATAGAATTCTTATTATTTTTCCTATAATCTTCAAGCAATAAACTATATAGGTATTGTAATTTTTTCGAAATTTTAGGCCCAGTAGTTTCGGAGTATAATCTTCAAGCAATAAACTATATAGGTATTGTAATTTTTTCGAAATTTTAGGCCCAGTAGTTTCGGAGATCAGGGGGGGGATGGTCAAATGTTGCCTTCTTTCGTGAATAAAATCAAAAGTATTGATTTTTCCTGAACAAAAGAAATATTTTTGAGATCCTCATAACAAGCCCTTTCATTTGATATATAACACGGTAAGGTTTGCAAAATTTTTTTTTAACATTTTCTGTTTGGAATTCCTAAACTGACCCTTATTTAAAAAATAAATATATTTACTTTGCACATCCGTGTTTGGGTCATAGGTTTTTACCATCTTACTAAATTTCATTTAATTTGGTTCAGTACACAGACAGACAGACGGACGGACGGACAGACAGACGCTCGAGTGATCCTATAAGGGTGCCGTTTTTAATTTTTTGTACGGAACCCTAAAAAAATGAACTGGTTTGATAGTGTTAAGGTTGTTTTGTTTGTCCAATTACCCCGTATAGGGCAAATATTTAATAGACTTAAACGCGAATACTGAAGTCGAATCCGTTTGGAACTAGTTTCTCGGATTAATTAATTTGTTTTACGTAACTCTAATTCCAACTCGACTTTAGCTAATTGCGTTCCGTTGCTGGGGCCGTGGCTCGTAGGTTTCATTTTAGACCGTCTTTAAAAAAGGAGGTTATTTTGTTTTATACAACTAAGTAGGCAGACAGGCGTATGGCCGTATGTATGTGATGTTGTCAGAATTACAGTTTTTGTATATGTTACTCTATGTGAGCTTCTAAGCACGTGTTCATTTTTCATAAGTACGTATGTTTGTCGTCGCATTTCTTAAACACTTAAAGTTGTTTAACAGTTATTTAGTTGAACTAGTTTCATTCAACTTAGGTTACATTGCAAGTTTCATCAAAATCGGTTAACTAGATTTTGAGATGGAGAATGTTTCAGTCATTAAGAATAAATGAAATCATTTTTTTTTCAACCTACTTTAGTTAAAATATATTTTGTCTTTATCTCACAAATGTTTGACATTGAAAGAACGAGACAAAACATGTTTTAACTAAAATAGGTTTAATTAATACTTGGGTTGTTTACATCTAGAACTCTGCAATTGGGCAACCGATATTGAAATGAAAATAATATGATAGTAATGATACGGTATATGTATAAAAACCGGCCAAGTGTGAGTCAAACTCCGCAATGAGGGTTCCGTACAATATGCTTCGTGACCACACACACAATGTGCAAAAATGTTTTATTCAATTGACTAGCGCTATCTAGTGGTGTTTTAGTGAACTATTTCCCTTGGTGAACTTATTATATTGAGTTAACCACTTTACTTTCAACTGATAGAATTCTTATTATTTTTCCTGTAATCTTCAAGCAATGAACTATATATTGTAATTTTTTCGAAATTTTAGGCCCAGTAGCCTTCTTTCGTGAATAAAATCAAAAGTATTGATTTTTCCCGAACAAAAAAAAATATTTTTGAGATCTTCATAACAAGCCCTTTCATTTGATATATAACACGGTAAGGTTTGAAAAAAATATTTTTAACATTTTCTATTTGGACCCCGTAAACTGACCCTTATTTTAAGAAATATACATTTACTTTGCACATCCGTGTTTGGGTCATAGCTTTACACCATCTTACTAAATTTCATTTAATTTGGTTCAGTAGATTCGGAGGAAATCAACTGTGACAGACGGACGGACGGACAGACAGACGCACGAGTGATCCTATAAGGGTTCCGTTTTACATTTTTTGTACGGAACCCTAAAAACTACATATACCTAAGCCTGTCGTATCATTCCTTAAGTAGGTTATGCAAAATATTTAGATTTTTATTTCATCATAATATTTTTCTCATAATTCGCAACTCGTGTAACTTGCCAAGACGAAATTCCCAGAAGTGAGGCGCGAGATCGCTGTAACTCACTTAGCGCAAAGGCAAACACGACATATTTTATTGTGTCACTTCAGATTTCACTCTCATTGTATTAACTTCAGAGTTTACTCTCAGTGTTCGGATACACTTGCTACTGAGTAGCATGCTTCCATGCTATTTAGTAGCACATGTGAACAGCCATGGATAAAAATAAGCATGCTTCAAAATCGATCGCGGGTCGGTTTTTAGGCATTCTAGCTGAGACGGGGGTGGAAGGGGAAAGAGTATTAATTGAGGGGATGGAAGGGAAAGGATATTAATTTAGTTAACCGCTGAGCACCGCATGCAAGCATGATGCTTATTTAAAGCACGTGTTGCACACACGTGCTTGGTTGTGTGCGGGACATAAGCATGCTCAAAACTAGCATGTGTATCCGTAGCTTCATACTCTCATGAGAAGTGTGACGGCTTGTCATCAGAGCCGTGGAAACCATTAGCCGGATATTTTATTCCATACTTAATCGGGACATGTCTTCGTCATAATGTTATATAAAAATATCAGAACCTACTCACAAAATACGTTATTTTATTTGTTAAGGGATTAGTGCTTTATGAAGACACCCTTCAAAATGAAAACGCGGGTGGCTGTAACGCAAGGTCATGGTTAGGGTCGCCATCATCGGGCCGGATTAGTCCGGACTTTGTCCGGCTATGTCATTTGTTTTTAATATTTTTTTATTGAAATATGAGTTATAAAACCATGTATTTTTAAAAGTTAATGTTTTAAAATTTTAAGACTAATTTTGAGGCATAAAGTCCGGACTCTTATCGAAGTGTCAGGTTCTTGCCAGAACTTTTCAAATTTCTAAATGATAACCCTAGTCACAGTGGGCTACTTCTCTATATGTCGTGACAATAAGTTCTCCCTAACAACTAATTCTTTGTGTTTTCTAACAAAGGATTTCCCCTTTATGAAAATAATGTCCACATATACTTAGCCGGTCGATATGAACAACATTTTCTATAGAACCAATTCCAGACAAGATTGCGAAAAAGATAGTATTTGTCATACAAAAGTCTTCAACCTATTGGACAATTTGTATCCTTTATTCACACGATATTAGATTCTCAAAATATTATTATCGTTTTCAAAATATTAGTATAGTAGGTCGATTATTTCTACATCTCAGCTTTGATCTCGAAGATATATGTCGACAATAAAAAAAAAACTTCAAAAGTGCATAAAACGGTAATAAATAGAGTAGATATATTGCTGCTGATACAGTTTGCTATGTTTTGTATACAAACCTTCCCGCGAATAGGTTTTAAACGAATGTTAACTGACGGACAGCTATCACGATTTCATTTCACGCTCACGCTTAGCCTGAAAAGCTTCGTACCAGTCAAAGACAATATAATATAGGTAAGACTTTCCTTCGCCATACATCATAGCGTAATCCAAAATGGGCTAAAGTTTAGCTCCTAAAAGTGACGCTAGATGTCTCTAGTAGTATCAAATCGACTATTTTGACCATTTTCCAGAATAGTTCGTGTTTTCTCTCAAAGTATTGATTCGTGGTTACGTAATAAATCGGTCGATGATCGTCAGATGGCGCTCTGGTTAAGTTAACTTCATAATATGATAAATACATTTTTATATTATGTTCCTAGAATGTCCAAAATAAACAACATAATTATTATGTTACCTACATCGAATTAATTTCTTTCATTTACTACCAAACAATCGAACCTCAAACATATATATTCTTTGCCTCAAACGAAACGTTCTCTGTTTTTTTGTCTCTCTTCTCTTTACCTTTCACACCTTTAGGCTTGGGGTTAGACATTTTTATTTATGTTTAAATGTAATATCTATCAGTGCCCCCAACTTCATCCGCGTGGCTTTCGGTTTAACTTTGCAAGCCCTCATACATAAAGCACCGCTTTTTAGGTACTTAGTAAGTTTTGAAGAATTTCGTATTTCATGATTCTGATAGAAGGTTTTTAGGGTTCCGTATGCAAAAGATAATAACGAGACCCTACTACCTACCCTCCGCTATTCATCTATTCGTCTGTAACTTTTAAAACATAATAGTTTGTCCTGAAATCTTTAGCAACACAGTAACAGTCCTTGAATTTATTAATTATTATTCGATCACAAACGTGACGTCATTTTTGGAAATCGAGATGGCGGATGCGATGATTGCATGAAAAATCGATGTGGGTGGTACAACCGGTTATATTCGGGTACAAACGTCATCGTCATCATCATCGTGATCGTGATCGTCATCGTGATCGTCATCGTGATCGTCATCGTCATCGTCATCGTCATCGTCATCGTCATCGTCATCGTCATCGTCATCGTCATCGTCATCGTCATCGTCATCGTCATCGTCATCGTCATCGTCATCGTCATCGTCATCGTCATCGTCATCGTCATCGTCATCGTCATCGTCGTCGTCGTCGTCATCGTCATCGTCATCGTCATTATTATCATTACCACTGGGCGCTATCGGAAACAACCGGGTATGACCAGGCACCACCAGGTACCAATAGGCACGACCGGATACCATCAAGCACCTACAATCGGCTACCATCGACTACAATCGTATGACATCAGTTCCCATTGAATTTCATTAGGCTACCAGTGGCTACCATCTAGTTCCATGTTTCTACAACCAAAAACTACTCCTAACGTCGAGACAAAAGTAGTAAACTAAACAAATGGTAACAAACATACACTCGAATTGAAGACCTCTTCCTTTTTAAAGTCGGTTACCAAATAACAATAATATAAAAGCATCAAAATATTAAATTTCAATTTCATTATAAAATAATATACCTACCTTACCTAGTACAAACAAAGAATCTTACAGTTCAATTTAGAACTTCATTCTTTTTTAAGACGGTTGAAAATAACTAAGAATCCCAACTAATATTATTTAAATGCGAAAGTGAGTTTGTTTGTTACGCTTTCATGCCGATTCTACTGAACCGATCATCATGTAATTTTGCATACACATAGGTTAGGGTACCGAGAAGGACATAGGCTATATATTACCCGAGCGAAGCCGCGGGTAACAGCTAGTGTATAATAAAATGAGTACATTAGGAAGCATTTATAATTTTTTTTATAATTCAAAATTATTCTCCCAATCACCTAACCTAATCACTCCCGCACTCGTTCTAACACAAGGTCGGGTACATCGTACTTTAGCGCAAGGCTGCCGCGCTGTGTTTGCGCGCATCCGTGCCGCTCAAGTTTTTTGTTCGTGAACACCCTCTAAGATTTATATGACTTTAGTCAAAAACGCAGGCGCCTGCCTCTGCCGCGTGCGCCTGACTTGCGTACCTACCTATTCGTGAACAAGCCGCTAGACTAGACCAATCAGAAACTTCACATGGTTTGGCGAAACGAAACCTTATTAACATTTGACGAACTTATACAAAAATTGGTGATCAAAAATTCGCTTGACGAATCAAAACAAAATTCAAGCTTGACCAATCATACCCTAAATGCCTAAATCATACAAACGGCCGAAACGCGACCCATACCTACGCGCGTTGGAGCTCGGTACAATTCGCCGCAATGACGAACAAACGTGTAATGATGTTGTAGTGTAGGCAGATCGTGTGGTTTTTGAAGGTACACAACCTAGGTAATAATACAATTATACAGTAGTAAGTACTTGTAGGTTGCTCGTAGAATAATAATATGGTAAAATACAGACTAGGGTAAAACCTCCTTGTATCGGCCACGTCCTGGTATCGGCCTTTCCTACGAGATTGATCAAAAATTTGAAATATTCGATCTCCTTGCACAAATTTTGCTCTAAAATGAACCTTTTTTTGTTGTTGTTTATTTTAAATGAATGAAACAGGGCGGCGATCATAGTTTATTTGAAAGTTCAGTAGTAAATTTGTCGAAATTTGCGCCATTTTGTAGTCAAAATACTCATAATTGACGAGCTCAGTGTTTTTAACTTATCTAGGTAATGTAGCATATTGATTTTTATGTTTTATTTAATACTAGCAGCCCTACCCGGCTGCGCCAGGGCATGTATTATACCTTAAAACCTTCCTCGTGAATCACTCTATCTATTGGTGAAAACCGTAGGAAATCCGTGGAGTAGTTTTTGAGTTTATCGCGAACAGACAGACAGACAGATAGACAGACAGACAGACAGACGCGGCGGAGGACTTTGTTTTATAATATGTAGTGATAGTGATAGTGATTTTATTGGAAAATAGGGTGGCCAGCTTTAGGGTTGATTATTTCATGAAAAGTCTAATATCGGCCGTTGTAAATACTGACGGCCGATACAAGGTGAGTCAAAATCTTGAAATCGGCCATCAAATATTAATATTAATAAATGCCATCTAATCTAGGTAAGTGGCGGCTGATATTAGCCTAAATTATTTTTTTATATTGGCCGAGGGGAGGACGAAAAGGACAATTCTGACTACGACCGATGTATAAAAAATAAAATTATCGTGTACCTATATAATAACCGCTCTACAGGCCATGTGTCCGTGGTTTGAACCCCAATGCCTCTGATGCCACCAATGATGTGAATGATAACTGAGAACAATTTCAAAGTAATTACTTTGTCATTGGCTAGTTGAAATCGAACCCACCCTCTTTGACTGTAATATTTCATAATAACTTGTTGATGCTATTTTATTAAAGGAAATATTCCAGTTTCTAAAAGAAAACTAAAATCTTGATTTTCTTAAATTTACTTCAACGTCTATTTGATAATATTATATATTTTTAGAATTAATTCGTCTTTTATTTGTTATACCACATAATATTAGCCTAGGCCGATACTAGGCAAATAAGTGGACGTATTTTGGGCGCAAGTGGCCGATCTAAGGGAAATTGGGTGTGTACAAAAGAAAACGTAAATATAAAAAAAATGTTATTGAAATTTCAAATACTTTATGAAATTATAAGAAAGTCAAATAATAGCAGTTTATTAAAAATACCCCTTAGAAAGTCAGGCTAATAAATGAGAGAAAAAGAAGCAAATGAATGTGAAATTTTGTTGACATGGCCGATATAAGGTGGTTTAACCCTACGCAATTTCAAATTAATCGGTAGAGAAGACCTGAGTTTTAAAGATTGTATCCAAACAATCAAGATACCTACCTACCTACCTACTTACCATACATTGCAAGATAAAAGCTTGTAACTTGTTGCAATATAAGTAATAATATTCTAACCACAAAACGAGAAATAAACCTAGATAAAATTAAAATATCGTAGGATTCGTAGGCATAGCCCTAGATGTCAACGTAATGCGTGGTTTATACTACGGCTGTAGGTATTCATTTCAAGGACAGGACAGAGTCAAACTACTACTAGATAGGTATATATTTTGGGTAAAGCTGGTTATAGTGGTCCTGCTTGTCATCATGTCATGTGATAGTATCATCAGGTTTTTTTTAGTCCCCACTGTAGAAGTATAACCCTTTCTATACCTAACTAACAGAGCTTTATAGCCACAGGAGTCAGTGGATTTGGCCCACACTCTCCAAGCTGGCTAGACGGATTGGTGAGGCTAGTATAGCTGCCTGTTATAGTTTTTATTTTTAACTTACATAGGTACTTATTAAATTTTAAGTTGGTGCAATAAATAAAGTTTATTCACTTAAACAGCAAAAAAATGTACCGAATACTTTTTCTTACAAAAAGGTAGGTAGGTAGGTACCTACTTTATCTATTCAAAAAATATGAAAGACCATTTCTCAAAAAAAATATTGGCTACCCTAATTGCTTGAGGTACCTACTTGTTTTCTTAGACAACATACCTACCTACATGTAGGTATGAGATGAGCCTGTAATAAAAAAACCGATGTGATAATAACTGCCTACGCTACGGTTGACTACGGATTAGGCGTAGGTACCTACAAGTGTTTCCCACTCCCGCTCGTGCCGAGTTCCCGACTCGTCTCGAACTCGACTGCCAGTGCAAAGTCAACTTAAAGGTCAAGGACACTGCACTGGCGGGCGCCGCCGGCTGGGGCCGCCCGGGGTTGTCAGCTAAGCGAGTCGAGTTTGGTTTGGAATAGGATAGTTTATCAATTTGACCCATATTTAGGAATGTAATGTAATATTGTCAGAATTACATCCAAATTCTAACTAATATTATAAATGCGAAAGAGTTTGTTTGTTTGTTACGCTTTCACGCCGTATCATCATAAATTTTGCATATACATAGGTTAAGGTACTGAGAAGGACATAGGCTATATATGACGCGGGCGAAGCCGCGGGTAACAGCTAGTATATTATATATACCTAGTTAGAATAATGACTATAAGTCAGATTGTTAAAAATCTTTTTTTGTTGGACTATGTTAGATAGAACCTACCTATAATCCAACTTAGGGTTGTTGCAAGTTTCCTCAAAATCGGTTCAGTAGTTTTGAAATAGAGAGTTAAGTGTGTATCAGTCATTGGGAAACATTGAAGTCTATGCAATAGGTACATGATGGATTAAAATTATACTGATAACCAAACGTTCTTAATCACTCATTTTTGGCATAGGCGCAGACGTTGAATAATAGCTAATTGATGAAATACATATAGATTTATGCCGATGATCTACTGAGTCAAGGTCAAAGACAATGTTATATTATATTGTCTTTGGCCAAGGTTTTTAATTTTTTTGGTAAAATTTTGCATAGCGCCATCTTTCTATTCTTGCCTCCAACAGCTTGCCAACAGCCGGGCACGAAACCGCGGTCAATGGCAGCGCCTCTAGCGGTGACAAATTGACAACCTATAATATCCTCGATGAGAAGCGCCATCTACGAATATTTTACCATTCAGGGGCAAAACTGGGCTACGCTTCGACATATGAAAAATGACAGTCTCGGTATATTATATTGTCTTTGGTACCAGTGAACAAACTGCTAACCAAAACTATCGTTCGGTGTTATTATTTATTTATCTTTGACTAGGTTTCGCGCGCGGTGCCGCTTGCTTTAATGTCGAAAAATAGAGGTAAATGAATAAATATAAGGGACAAATCACACAAATTTTAAGTTGTAAACTTGTGACAAAGGATACTAACTCAACGATACTATATTTTGTAATAGATATTTGTTTAGATAAATATCCAAGACCCGGGCCGATCTGAAAAACATCGTTTTTCCATCATGACCTGCACCCAGGACATGCACCCAGGACTAGTCGATCCCTCCATAACCACACTTTTTGCCGGGATGATAGGTTGAGACCTTTCTCCGTACTCCAGACAACAAGATTGCAATATTTCATGACGATCGGTTCAAAGGTCAAAGTGTTAAAAGAGCAGACAAAGTTATTGACGGATTTCAAATTATGTATTAGTTACGTAAAAAACGGAATACACTGACAAACAAGTAAATAAACAAACTCACAGCTGCATTTATTTTATTACTTCCAATTTTACTAAGTGCTGGTACGAGTACACACTTTTTTCAAATATCTATTACATTCGGTGTAGACTATCGCAAATAAATCCTACGAATAAATATCATATCGATTTGATGAATTCGTGTTTCTGTATACGCAAGACTCAATTGTAAAAATGTGTTGTTCAGTCATATCGCAGAGTAAGCTATCGATTAATAAATATTCGGTGAATCGCTCAATCATGTCTTTTTAGTACCAGGGCCATATATTAGTCAGAGCAGTCAGAGGATTGGGCCTACTACTCTCTACGCTGGCCAGACGGGTTGGAGGGGTTCCTTTTTTTGATGTTTATACGCTTTGTTCGGCTTGTGTTTCCTAAGTCGACTTTTACGACATCCACGGGAAGACTTGGAGTGGCCTATTATACTTTGCCGGGAACAACACGGCAAAAAAAAGACCTGATGATGAATCGTTCAATCGAAGCCACGTATGGCGTCAAAAGGTTGCTTCGCATTAAATTTAATTCAAACAATCTTTGTATCGACCACTTTACCATAAATAGAACACAAGACTTTCGAAAGTAAGTAATAGACCCATGGCGGTCGATTTAACATGGAATGGATGAATGGATGAAACATGGAGTTTCATTGAAGCTTTTATAATTTTGGGTGGGAATAAAGCACAAAAAGTGAGAGAATTAGCGCAACATCCTTTGATCTCTATCATTATCTTTTCATGTTCCAATTATACAAACATTAATTCAAAGACAGGAAGCGGTTTTAATTTAAATAAGTAATTAAATAATCTATAGGTACAGTCGCATGCAAAGAAATCTGACTCCCGTACGCACAGATTTTAAATTGTAAGGGGATCAGATTTCTCTGCAGGCGACTGTACATACTTACATATTATAGGGTTGGTTCGTCAGTATGTGCTAAACAAATCCAAGCGGCATCCTTTGAGCTTCGGCATTCTCATTGCAACTTAATGTCTATCATAGATATCTTTTGAATGTATGTATTATGTACTCATGATATCCATTAGTATTCAAGGAGTATAATATTTAGTTTGAAAGTAGTACTTATTTTACGAGCATCCATGTATTCCACTTAGAGTATACCTCGCCCACCATCAAAAGAAGCTTGTAACAGCTGTTGATTGCCTGATACCAATTTTGTAAATGTTACAAAGTGTATGTTTTCTGATTAACGATCAGCGCAGCGGGCTGTATCTAATGAACTGAGTCAATCAAATTCATTAGATTTCAGCCCGCTGCTAAAATTTGTAAAAAAAATATAATTCCGTTATAAGCTCCTTTGAAAAAAAAACTACCTTGTTTGGATTGTAGTGGAAACTCACATATGTACTGTCGAGGGCAGATAAATCCGACCCCCTACAAACAGACTCATAAATAGGGGTGGCAGCGCCTGCAGCGCAAAGCTAATTGTAGATGTCGCTGCGTACGTTCATCCTTAACAACAATATAAATATCTTTATTTTTAGATTTTGATGCAATTAATTAGTGCATAAGAATAGTGACAAAACATTAAACCTTTCGTAAAAAAAATGTATAAAACGCATATATGTTCCCTTATCAAAAGATTTTTAAGTATTTTGCAAACATAACCAACAATAATATTTTTTGTTATAGTAACAATAAAATATATATGCCAATTTGTGGGAAACTAGCTAGTATAAACAATTTAATAGTTTATTTCACGAGATTAGGTCTGATTATGAAGAAAAATATTGATTAGTGTAAAAGTCCATACATTTGACAGTTGTATCGGAACAACCCTAATAAACTCTAACGTGACAGTTGCCATCCCCATTGAAGGGGGCTCAGTTACTGCCGCCGTCTGTACGTCGGTACGCGTACATATACGCATACGTACATGAACTCTAATAACATGACACTACTCTTTTTGGCCAGTCCTGTAAAAGAGGTAAGAAACTCTCCCCTACGCGGAACTCGATTTTCACTTGACCGGTTTAACTCCTTACTATACAGGGTTATTTGTAACACATCAATATTCTCAATCGGAATCAGAATCTCTAACATCAACATCCCTACACAAGAAAAAAGGTGAAAATCGGAAAAACATATTTAGACTTCCTATAGAAACTTGACCAGCTGATCGGTGAATTTGTATGGGAGGTCCAGTTTTTTATCTCCGATTTTCGCCTTTTTTCTTGTAGGTCTATATTAAATAAATATAAATAAATATTAATATATAGGGACATATCACACAAATTGAGCTAGCCCCACAGTAAGTTGTTAACTTGTGTCGCAGGATACTAACTCAACGATACTATATTTTATAATATATAATTATATAGATAAACATCCAAGACCCAGGTCAATATGAAAAAGATCTTTTTCTATCTTGACCTGACCGGGGATCGAACCCGAGGACCCCCGTGTCGCAGGCTAGCGTGTTGACCGCTGCGCCACGGAGCTCGACAATGTTAGGGATTTTAATTCCGATATAAAGAGGCTATTGTTTTTTTTTTTTAAGTAACTCTGTTTTAGGTACTACACCTTCTCAGAAAGCGCCATCTTGTTTGATTTTGTCGGAGAAAGATCCTAATTTCTCAGTAGAAAAGTGCGGGATTAAAAATTTTCTGAGAAATTCGTTATGCTAGGGATAAGAGATTTAAAAAAATCGATACTTGGGAGCTTCTGTTTTCTAGCCAGTTTTTTGTACATATTTTTTTTATTATTGTTGTAATTAGTAGTTCTTAATGGCTCTTGGTGGTGGAAGTAGATGGTGGCCGCTTGTTTTTATAAATATACTAGCTGTCACCCGCGGCTTCGCCCGCTTGATATATAGCCTATGTCCTTTTCAGTACCCTAACCTATGTGTATGCCAAATTTCATGATGATCGGTTCAGTAGCTGAAACGTGAAAGCGTAAAAAACAAACACTCACTTTCGCGTTTATAATATTAGTTAGGATTAGATAGTACCAATAGTACCTCTGGCCGCTACCAAGTGACCGCAAGTGGCTACTGGTGTCGAATTTTTTTTTTGAGTTTCCAGCATTGGTCGCATAGGAAAAATGGTTCATATCGACGGGCTGAATCACCCCTTTAAGGGTCCAGAACGATCAAAATTTCGCCATGTATAGCTGAATAGGTATTGCCTACTGTCTGTCAGTTTCGTAATAAATAATTATTTTCCTGTAGGTGTAATATTAGTAAGTGTATTATAACTAGTGCCGCCAATTAAATTTATATTGACTCAAATCAGTCTGACCTACGGTACGTAGACAGTCGTCAAAGGTCAAAGTCAATAAGTCAAGTTGGAATACAAAGGGTATCTCAGAAGTATTTGATCTTACCTTAATTTATTTATATTGAATAAAGAAAGCTGAATATAAAATGTTTGTTAATGTAATTACACAATTAGCAAATGGCCTACATGGGTTTGCTCATATGCAATTACAACATAATTAGTAAGTATTCTATTGTCGAAATTTTCCATTACCGATTTGCATACGGTCACTGACTTACTATTTGCTGTAAATGAAAAATCGGCCAAGTGCGAGTCGGACTTGCGCACGTATGGTTCCCTACCATTATCTATACAACAAAGACGACAAAAAATTACATTTGTTGTATATGAAACACTCTTAAATATTTATTTTATTCTGTTTTTAGTATTTGTTGTTGTGTAGTGGACATCGAAGTCTCAGTTATAGGGTCCCGTTTTCACCCTTTGAGAAGTAACCCTAAAAACCAATATTTATTAATGAGACGTACGAAAATATGATTTTAAAGGGAGAAAAACGAATTCTATGGTTGCGTCTTGGAAATTTAAAATTATGGTACATTATTTCATTAAAAAAAAAGATAAAGAGCTGGCGTAGGTTGCAAGATTAATACTCGTAATTTCGTAGGAAAATGCTGGCCCGTTTTTGCTCGCGTGTATTATGATAGATCTCTGCCTGGGAAACACTTTCTTTTCTAAATGGAATACCTTTCATCTTATATTGTTATTAGCACTCCTGTCGATATGTAACTCGACAAAATTTATGGTGATCAGTTTATCAATAAAATCGTAAGATGAAAAAGGAAAACAAATTCTTTACACTTAAAGTTAGGAGGATGAAAGCGCTTATTATGTTAATGTTATTCGTTGAAATAGTAAGTTGATTTGTTATTCGCCTTAAAGAAACGTAATATTCGACCTTTACGGGTGGCACTGTTTGTTTTGTTTTTCGTGTGTGAAAATGGCCAAAACTGGTGACAGATTTTTCACACTGCCTAAAGGCATCTGAGATAGCATAACTACTGCTATTCATGATATCAGCCAGGACCAACGGCTTAACGTGCCTTCCCAAGCACAGAATTCGAGATATTTTTATGCCACTTGTTTGTTGTTTTCGTGTATGTAAGTGGCCAACACTGGTGTCAGATTTCTCAAGCTGCCTAAAGGCATTTGACATAGTTTAACGACTGCTATTCATTATAGCAGCCGGGACCAACGGCTTAACGTGCCTTCCAAAGCATAGAACTCGAGATATTTTTATGCCACTTGCGGTCACCCATCCAAGTGGGGACTGCGCCTGGGGTTGCTTAACATGCGGAAGCGCTAATAATGCTCACGTCCCCTAGGCCTTCAGGCTCTAAATAAAATCAATACTCATGTAATTGATTTGTCTGTCCTGTTACATGGCCGGACGCAAATGTCGCCCCTGATTCATTAGGGGAATGAACAATGGGTGTATGTGTGTAGCGGATATTCGGACTGCACAATGCACCTCGGATATCTCGTTAAGGGTGCTTTAAATGGATCAGAGTTACTCCATGGACACACATCCGAATTCTAACCCCAGAATGTAAGGTAGATTTCGGATAATATGCGCATATTTCACATCATAATTTTTTTATAGGTACGAATGCTATTCTAATATACATTTATTAAATAATAATAATATATAATAAATAAAATTGGGAAAATATCCATGCGAGCAGGATTTGAACCTGTGTTTTAGTCTTTATAAGACTATAAATTATGATATAAGATATATTCATATTAATATTATTCTTCACATTCGACAGTCGTATATATTTTTATTAATATCTTTTTCTTAATTAAATAAGAATATATCATAATTCTGTCACCGGAACTAGAAGTGGCCGTCCTAACTTAAAACATAAAACAGTCTGCATTTTTACACAAACGATAGTTTTATTTTTGCTTTAAACTTGATTGCGTTTTGTTACACAGAAAATAATAATTTTTAAAACCAATCTGTAATTTGAACATTTTTCATATTGTAAAATATTTTATGGTATTAGGCTGATTTTAATATTATTGGAAAGCATTAGGAATTTTCGGAATGAAGACAACGTTATCTTAATTCCAAAAATTCTCGGTAACAAGGATCCGACAAAAACACAACATCATGCTGAAAAACAATTTCATTGTGAGAAAAAGATGGTTTTATTTCCTAGTATCGGGAATATTCGTGTAAACAAAATATTTCATTCTCTGAAGGGTTTATATTGATTTTATTCCATGCAAACGAAGTCAATCATTAGCCTGAAATAGCGTAACGATCTGATATTCCGCGTAAAAATTCAGTACCTCTTTGAGCGATCACTGATATTATCACAGATTTATAAAACGTGCAATCAAGTTAGAATCTTTTTTCCCTTTGAGCGTTGCTACTTCATTTGTTATTTGATGAGAAACTCCCACCCGGTATTGATCTTCCCAACGGCCTATTTACTAATTTTTGACAACTACGGTGTACAACGTTTCGATAACATTCATTACGGCTCGCGTATGATTGGCGATTTTCATATCAGACACTAAACCGTAATGGATGCTAAAGTGATCGTCAAAAACGTAGTTGTCAAAAGTTAGCAAATCGGTCAGTCTGGAAATTCTTAAACTGACTGCAGGCTGGGTGGGCCTTTCTATAGCAGCAATTAGTGTGACCGCGGTACAAAACTGTACCAAATGCATCGATGAAAGGGCCGGTCATGCAAAACTCAAATGGAATAATGTTAGTAGGTAATTTGGAGTAACTTCATTAATTAAATTCAAGAGAAATTGTGACACACTTGGTTCCCATGCTTACGCTCGAATACTTAGAAGCGTCTTAACTAAAAACGTTCTAAAATCTCATGTAGTCTTGCTAGGTGTCCGACAGGCAGTGACAATACGAGATTTGAGAATGTTTTCAGTTAGAATGCTTTTGAGTATTTTTATTACTTAGAGAACCTCAAGTTTTATATAGAGATGTGTTGATGAGATGCTTGGCAATTTATCGCAATTCCCATTCATTTCTGAGCGGCTAAGACGGCAATAATGATGTATTGAGCTCGTCGCACGTTTTCCACCGTCACATAATGGCGGCTTCTGTATCGACGCGTTTTAGACCAGGGATGTTACGGATGCTGATTTTGATAACCACGCATTAGCATTTCTGTATTCTCTCATTATACAGAGTGTAAACAAACCCTCGTCATACCCTTTAAGGGCTGACTGAGCCCGACAATATGAACAACTTTTATGACTGAATCAAAAGTGCAATTAGTATGGGAAAGTCAAACTTTTTCGTGTTCCCAGCATTGGTCTCATAGGAATAATTGTTCATATTGACGCTCTGAGTGTCCCTTTCAAGGGAGTGTTGAGGTTCAATTTACACGCCGTATAACGTGCCCACGCCTACGCGTGCAGTTATGAAAAAACCACTGATAAGAGACTATATGGGTGCAGACATTGAATAAAAATTTACGAGGAATAAGTGGTCTGTATGATAGCCAATACTAAAATATATAATGCGACATCTTTATCCGCATAATAAACTCATTAGGTAATTATTTCGGAGGTTCAAGCTGATGCAAATATCCAAATGTATAAATGTTCGCAACAACTCTGTTCTAGCCGATCTGACCAGCCGGGGGTCCAATTGGAGACCTTCTGTGCATTTCCAAGGCTGTCATTGTAAAAATGGGTCGGTTGTCTGTAGATGGTCTAAGTCTGAAATTTTTTGTTGAATATTAGGCAAAATTATAAGATTAACTAAATTTAAACAACAAAAATGAAAATCAGAAGTACATTTCGGTCTTGAAAACTGGTACTTTTCATACATCTACTTTGAAGAATTAAAATTTTCTGGAAACTTTTGTACGAAAAATGTCGAAACTTTTTTTTTGTAGTCCTGATCATTTGATCCCATAGGAAAAGTGTATTTATTTACGTTTTAAAAATGAATAATTTGTCCATTGTCTAGAAAAGCGCGATTGCGCTTTCATTACCTAAGGGTCTCGGATTTCGTTTCGGCCGGACTGATCGCCAGACTAATCGTCTGACTTGATACTATCTCAATCAAGTAACAATTTTCATCGGCCAACAATTTCACATTTCAGGCTTCCAAGGTACACTCGTTTACTAATTGATATCTTTGCATGAAAATAATTATTTCAGTGAACGCAAGACACGGCCGAAACACTGTATTATTGGGGCATAGAATAGAACACGTGTTAAATGAGTTGGAATTGTGGACTCCAATAGAAATTCAAACTTATTTGTATTACATTTAATCATTTTTACCCTCACTTCAATATTTGTCTATGGTGTCTATTGCCTAAGAGAACATTTGAGGTAGTCTGTCGTCCGATACTAGTTAATAGTATCATCTTTTGCGGCGCAAACAAAACCAAATGCAGAAGGTGGTGTACATAAAGTAGATGAATCCTAGTCAAGCACTATTGTAAGAAATAAGATATTGATATCTACTCGTTGTTATGATAGTAAAAATACACTCAGAACTTTCTGATTGAAGAGGGTTTTATTCTGGAATATTCTTTGCAGAATATTGAATGGGTATTGAATTGAAAGAACACCAATATTACTAGTTAGTATTATGTTTTACCTCTTGAAATATTCACAGAATATTTGGTTTTATATTTACTTCAAAAATTAATAATTGCTCCCATACAACAAACACGAATTTCTTCCCGCTTTTGCTCAACAGTCTAATGTTGTATAGATGATACTACGGAACACTTCGTGTGCGAGTCCGACTCGCACTTATTTTTATTATAAATCTATGATTTCACGAGCCCCCACTCATGAACTTTGATGTGCTTTATGTTTACAATGAATTGTTATATTGACAAAAGAAAAATAACAGATTTACTTTATATCTAACTAATACTATTTTAAAGTTATGATTTTGACGGATATAAGGTTGTCATCTGAGAACAATTTTTACTAACATTTGTCTTTTTTTTTGTTTCAGAAATCACAGCGCGTTTCCAAACGGCCCGCACGGAAGTGAGACAGCTGCTGCTGCAGTACCTGTACCCCTGGTTGGTGAACATCGAACTGGTCGACCCTAATGTACCGCCAGCCAACCCGCTGTCTTACATACAGGTGAGGCTATAGGCAAAGAATACATACACATATGTATACACATAGCGAAAAGCAACGACACCTTATATGTGCACGTTGAATCGCTTGCGGCTATGTTTGTATCGGGCGTTGAACGGCCCGCCACGGAATTGGCTTGGTCGAGGGCTGTCTGTGTTGTGTTTGTATGTCTCGCACGACTCGCACTGAAGGCACGAATTGAGTAGTGGGTGACTAACTACGCATTGTCAACCCTAGCGCTTACACAGTCCGGCTCAAGGTCACTAGTGCTCGAACTCTCACATAGGTACAAGGAGTATCGCCATTATGGTGTAGGTCAGCGGTCGTCTCAGATTTCGTGTGTCCAGTAATGCGTCAAAGGGTCAGACCCTTAGCAACTTTTCTTTTGGGAATTTTCCCTATGGGACCAAAGCAGAGAAACTTTTTAACACCCTATATTAATTGCCCAGGCGGCTGAACACATTATGAAAATGTGGATTTTTTTAAGTTTCGAATTTTCGCTTGCGACGTTATGTCCCACCCAGTCGCACGTCAGCTTTGCAGATTCCACGCCTACAGGAATAAATAATATTAAAAAAGTCAACGTTTAACCCCACTCGAAAAGAGTAATTGAAATCGCAACCTGCTCACAAACAACTCACCTTCAAATTTAAGAGGCTTACATCAGCGAAACTAGCGACACCCATTATATAATTCTTGTACTCCGAAATAAGAACAAATTGAAAAATCTACGTAACTACGTCCTTAGTAAATTACTTGTAGTATTTTTAGTAGAACTTTTCATCATTTCAGATTGAGAGATCTACCAAATGCAAAATAATGAAAAGCGATACAAAAAATACTACGTCATTTACTAGTGAAGTTCCTACGTAGATTTTTTTCAATTTGATCTTATTTGGTAGTTATGAAAATTCGTAACAACGGTGTGCATGGTCGACTGACCGTGTCACCTACACGAAACGATGATGATGACTCACGTAAATTGTCAGCTACTGGCCGTCTGGCCAGCGTGGAGAGTGTAGGCCAAATCCTCTGACTATTCAAGCTTATATATGGCTCTGGTAGTACAGAGAGGGTCGTGCTCCTGCAGTGGAGACTAAAAAGACCTGATGATGATGATGGCCGACATGTTTCGACCTCATCCGAATGTGAATGTGAATTTAGTAGTAAAAGAAAAAAAAACCAAGAGTGGCACTTGGCTGGTCTACGCGCCTTAATGTATGACAACGTTTTTTGCGTTTACAATTTACATCATTAAAAGGCATTTGTGAATGCAGACAGTCTATATATATGCAGACAGATATGGAATTTCAAACGGCTTTGTTGTGATGCTTATTAATTTAATTTTGATTGAAATAGCAGCGGTCGGCATGTGAGGCATTCCCGCGCGAGTCTGTCTGTGTATTACGTAATTATGTATGCATAAATATTGTGGTTTGGAACGTTCACGAAAATAATTCGAAAAATGTTTCAGTTTGTGAAAGGGTCTGGCTAAAAATATAATACCGTTACATACCGTTCATGAATTTTCCGAGATCCAGTGCTGCTCGCATTTGAAATAAACTATTTGAAAGAAAACGGTGAGATCATTTGAATTTTTTGTTTTGTGAGGCCCTAGCACTTGCACTTTTTCAATTTAAGTGAGAACGTCTAAGCTTTTTGTCAAAAACAGTCACTTTTAGTCTGCATAAAACGTTTTTTAAATTGGTTGGCAGTTCGCACAGTCCATTTCAGAAATCTAGAAATGTATTTAATAATTTATATTACCAATAAAAAGACTTCAAAATATGAGACAACTTTTATTATGAGGCTATCGAATGAAGTATTTAAAAAGTACAAAATGCTAAATGACGTCGTTACTCCTTAGTGTAATATCAAAGCAAAGTTTAGGCCGGGACAAAATAATGCGACTTTGTAACCTAATAACTATAACTTCAAAGAGATTGTTGCAAACTCGAAATAAGATAGAAAAGGCCTAACATATAATTATAACCTAATAATAGAGGTAAAGGGCCGTATTGCTGAAACATTAGTATTCCCGCGGGAAACGCACCGCCGCGCCGGGAACGCTGCTGGAGCTAAAGCATTTGCGGCTTCTGACATCGCGGCGCAATGCTCTTAAAATGGGGGTTCTATAGTAAGAAACATTAATTAATTTAAACAGGCGTGATATTAATAAAATGTCTAAAAACTGTTTTTGTTTTTAGTGCGTGTATTAGTTAAATCTTTGGTCCTGATTTGCGAAATTTAAGAAGCAAAAATATATTAATGGAACCCCATCTGAACTACCTTTCGACAAATTCTGTAAAGTAGATCATACAATATTACGAGTATTAACTCAAATACAAAATGCAAATACTTTTTAAAATATCATCATTTTTAAACATTATTTTATAACCAAGTTTTTTTCAAATACATAACAGATTTTTACAAAATAATCATTAATTTACTAAATACAAAAAGGTAGCGACGCCACGATACAAAACTTTATTGGTTTCGTTATTATTTTATATCAAACATTAACATACCTATAAACATATTGTTTTCTGTTCAGTTTCCAGTATTGGCCCATAAGAGAAGTTGTTCATATCGACGGGCTAACTCACCCTAACTTAAGGGCCGATCGATATCTCACCGCGTATGTATGTAATATGTTTGTTAAAACAATCGATCGAGGCCGTCTCGTCTGGGCGCGCGGCAATGGCATGCATGTTTCAGTGCATGTATTTAAAACTACGTTATTGAATTTATATCCAATTACACTGCCAAATTAAATTACAGTATCCGGCGTGTATTTCTCATCATCAGTTATGTTTTTCACAACTAACATATGACTTTTGTACAAAAGTAAGTTGTTTGGGGTAAGGGATTCTACGGTTCTACCGCTACTTGACACATCTAAGTCCTTCGTTAAATAGAGTGAGAGTATAATTTATTAAGATTTTCTAATCTAAAGCTGAACGAATTGGATACTTCTCGATACATACTTGCCGATTTCGCATATAGTACTTCTATACCGCGTGTTAATTGACCCTCGACATATCTAAAGGGGTGACTCGGACCGTCAGTATGAAAAACGTTGTAGTATGAAAGAGTTTTTTGCCACAAAATAAAACAATAAATGAAAATATTGACATTGATTGAATGAATGAAAATTATGAAACTGCTACCTATAAAAGTTTATTATTAGTTAGATTAGTTGTAATATTGTATTGTACTCATGTAATAACGTATTGTATTGTTGTAGTGCCCTTACAGGGTTCCATGTTGTACTATCAACTATTTATAGTGCTTTTGACCTTCTTCGACACATGGAAACAATAAATAAATTGAATTGTTCAAGGGATCAATTCTGGGAGCTCAAAAAAAATTCGACGTATTGACGACGTCGAAATTTTTATTTAGCGAAAGTGTACGGCAATTATTATAAGAAAGTAAAAAGAAAATGTAGCATTGGTCCCAAAAGAAAAGTTGTTCATATTTACGGTAACCTATCACAAACAAGAATTTTTCCTCTTCGATTTTTAGTTGTTCGAAAACGCTACAACGACTTTTTAAATGCCAAATGGCTTGTTTGCCATATTTTCTCCTTCTATAACCTCGATAAACATATTTTTCGTCTTTTAGACAAACTGTCGACCGAAAATCGAATCATGTAATTTTATTTTGATAAATGTTTTGGTATGAATAATATCATTTCCTAGAAGTATTAACAATAGAAGTAACTTTTTCCATATTATTATTTACTCAGATTTCCAATAACTACTTACAGTCGACAAATCGAGATTGGTAAAGTAAATTCGGTTGGAGTGTAGCAAAGCCAGCCGAAGTATTGAACGTGAAATTTTGAGGTCTACATAAAAGGTAGTTTACAGAGGTAAAGAGGCCTATTTTTTACTGTCGTAATGGTTAAAAGTTCTCAAAATAAGCCAAGCCTTCAATATTGCTCTGTGACTCATGGTTTTACGAAAACTCGTCTCTGAAGGTTAGGAATATGGTGTTAGAAAGGAACTGGTTAACAAAAACTAGGGGTAGGTTGCGAGGAGCGAAGCGACGAGCGTTAGGTTCTACATGAACCAAGTATGCGCTAGGCGAGCGAGCGAAGCGAGCGTGCCGCGGCAGCGGCCGCCGAAGTGCCAGAAACGAAGTTGCCGCGTTATTTTGAAGTGTTTTGTAGTAAAACATAGCACCGTAGAGAGAAATTGTAAAAAAAAAGATGTTTTTTGTCTTTTAAATTATAGTGCCGTGTGGTTCCCGGCAGAGTAGAATAGGACCACTCCAAGTCTTCCCGTGGATGTCGTAAAAGGCGACTTAGGAAACACAAGCTAAACAAAGCTTACAAACATCAAAAAGACCGCTACAACCCGTCTGGCCAGCGTGGAGAGTGTAGGCCAAATCCTCTGACTACTCTGGCTAATATATTGCTGTGGAAGTACAGAGAGGGTCGTGCTCCTGCAGTGGAGACTAAAAAAAGACCTGATGGATGGATGGATGGATGTCTTTTAAATAGACGTTAAATACATAAAAGAGGTAATTGTACTTACTCTTATGGATTTCATTTATTTATCATTTGAAATGTTGTCTTTTAAGGATATGAAAATAATTTTTTTGATAAATCAAAATAGAGCTATAGTGTCTGCGGTTAAACGTTGGGTTGCAATACAAAGCATATAGTTTTCAAAAAAATAACTATCAATAATCGGAATTTCAACAATATAGCAATTGTATTTTCGGTAAAATGAAACATTAGAAAATAAAAAAATGACGAAACGTTTTCAGTGTTTTAAAAATTCGTACAAAACCTATTCTTGTTTATGATAGGTAACCATATTTACGGTCTGATTCACCCTTTAAGGGAATGTTGAGGGTCAAGTTACAAGCTGTATAATATATGTATACATATATTTTCAGACTGTACGGTCAATTTTAGATTGGACTGGTTATATTGGTCTATCAGGCGAAATAATAGATACTTAGTAATGTCAAGCGTTGGGTAACTTAACAAAACTATTAAACTAAAGACCAATTAACTATGGAGTGGAGACACTTTCAGGGAAATAAGTTGAGGGCTTTGATCACACTGCCAGTAGGCAATGATGGGCGTAATTAGACACGTCTCGCAAGGTTGCTATGGAAGTTCGTATGTATGTAGTGAAGTAAGCTATACCAGGGATGAATTGGATGTAAAGGTTTTATTATAGGATTTATCAGCGGTTCTGTTGACCCAACTGCCAGGAAGACAACACAGCCTTTATGCGGTTTTTTAACACACCATTTGTTCTGCGGTTAAGTATAGTTAGCTTCTTCTCAGAAAAGGGTGATCTGAGCTAAAACCTTATTCTACTTCAATATTTCAAGCAGGGATTGAATAACCATACCTTGAATAGTCATACCTTTATATTTCGATACCTTAGAATAATATGGTACCTTCAAATTACGTTACCTGTACGATTTTGGTACAGTAATATTGCGGTATCATTATTTTTTCGATTTTGGAATTATGAAATAAAGGTTTTCATTGAATTTTACCGCCGAGGATTCGCCTCAATGTTCTTCGTCGCATCATTTTTTCGGTAATGAAAATACTTTAGTTAAGGTACCAGTATTTATAAAGGTATCGATACATAACGATATCGTAAATGTATAAATACCATTATTTATATTTAGCTGTATCACAACCGTAATTGTCAACCGATTTGGTTCGACCTTTAAATACCCTTATACCTTTACCGTTTTCAACCCCTGATTTCAAGTCGAACACAGTTTTATTAGCTCAACCGTTTGTGAGCGCCAACTAAATATAGCATCGTGGTCAACTAGACTAATACGAATATCAAAATAAACAGTATCCCACCTTCTGGGAGTATAACTAGACTCCACTAATTAACAAAATTACTGAGACTTAATTTTAGCGAGTATCGAACGGGATATTTAAAATAAAAAGGGTGGCCGAAATTGAATTACAACCCGTCGCGCAAACCTCGCCGCCATGTTTTTCCGCTATTAGTCTAGCCAAAACTGAATTATAAATCGCCGCTGGTACACGCCGCCATTTTTTATTCCAACACGCTGACAAAAAAGGACATGTGCTGTGCACGCTTGTTGCATGTCTACGCGAGAAATGCGGCACTTTTGCCGCCATTTTTTTTATTATCTGCATCCTTCATCTTCTTCTTCGCCTTTTCCCTATTTGGGGTTCTGTATGTCAACTATCTCCAAAACTTTCTGTTTCTAACCATATCGGCACTAGCACCCCGTTCTTTCATATCATTCCTCACACACTCCTTTCACGACTTTCTCGGCCTTCCCTTTCTTCTATGTCCAGACACATTAAAGTAGAGTATCTTTTTAGCCAGGTTATCGGCATCCCTTTACTCGATATGGCCATACCAGGTCAAACGATGGCTCATTATTTTGTCCACTATTGGTGCGACTTTCAAACATCATCATCATTATGTCTTTGTTAGTCTCCACTGCAGGAGCACGACCCTCTCTCTACTACCAGAGCCATGTACTAGCCAGGGCAGTCAGAGGAACCCTCTCTGTACTACCAGAGCCATGTACTAGCCAGGGCAGTCAGAGGATTTAGCTTTCAGACAGAAACTTTCAAACTTTCGCTTATATATCCAATCTGTATCTTGTCCATCTTTGATATTCAGATAAAATAGACATATCACGGGGGCAGTTCTGCTTGGATTCCTGATTCGCGTATTCAAACGTGTACAGCATATATGATGCAAGGGTGTATTTGTTACTCGCATTGATGCCTCGCAGCAGGCGACAATTCGCAAACTCGTGTGAACCTACACATGTGCATTCTATGAACTGCAAGTACTAACCTGTGGAGGTAACTTACGTTACCTAATCTTTATATATTTCTATTATTATTTAACATGCCATTTGTTTTTTTTTTTTCTTAATGAAATTATTAAGCATTGTATGCCATCTGTACCTAAAGGATATGGTCAAAAGATAAATAGAAGGAATGGAGATTTAGAATGAGAGATATTATTAGTAAAGCAGCAAGCCTTACTGTTTATTGTATTATATGTGTTACTATTCTTACTTTACATAAGAGCTTTCGCTAAAGCACCTGAAACTGAAAGCAAGCGAAGCCTCGCAAAAACTAATTTTACAGCTTCCCACGCAGTAACCTTGTTAAGGGCAAAATGCCCTTTCCCTTATCCCTGTCTAGACAAGGTGTTTTAACTGATGCCAAATGTCACCTCCAAAATAAATATTACGCGCGCAAAATATTTACTTTTTCTATTTTCCCAATATTTAATTTAATCTTCATTTAGTTATTATAATGATAGAAAGTTGAAAGTATTGAGTAAAGGTCTCTCAAAAAATATATTTTAACAACATATAAATTGATTGAATTCTTTTTTATGATAAATGTATAAATATTAAATATGATCAGATTAATCATTCAGATTGAACTAGCCCCAAAGTAAGTTCTAGTGTTATGTTATGGAATACTTACTTAACGATACAATATTTTGTTTGTTTGTTATATATTTATTGTAAGAAAAGAAAACACAGAACATACATATTATATACGTAAAAGTAAAAATGCAATGGCGGACTTATCCTATAAAGGACGAGCTCCGTGGCGCAGCGGTCATCACGCCTGCCTGCGACACGGATGGTCCCGGGTTCGATCCTCGGTCAGGTCAAGATGGAAAACAATCTTTTTCAGATTGACCTGGGTCTTGGATGTTTATCTATATATGTATTTGTTATAAAATATAGTATCGTTGAGTTAGTATCCCATAACACAAGTCTTTCTTAAGAACTTACTTGGGGCTAGCTCAATCTGTGTGATTTGTCCGTATATATTTATTTATTTATATTTAAAGGTATCTCTTCCATTCAACCAGCCAAATGATTGAGAGGATGTCTACTAATTGAAAGAAGCACGTACATACATACATATGCACTAAATACTTACATCACTACATATTATAAAACAAAGTCCTCCGCCGCGTCTGTCTGTCTTTCGGTCTGTCTGTTCGCGATAAACTCGAAAACTACTCCACGTATTTTCATACGGTTTTCACCAATAGATAGAGTGATTCACGAGGAAGGTTTTAAGGTATAATACATGCCCGGGCGCAGCCGGGTAGGGCTGCTAGAATAATAATAAATACAAACAAATTTCACAATTTATAAACATTATTTTTCATTTTGACCTGACCGGGGATTGAATCCGGGACCTGTGATGTAACAGACAAACATGATGACCACTTGGACACAGGAGGTCAATCAAATATAAAATTTATTAGATGTAAAACTCGCTGTAGAGTCCAATTTTATTAATGGTTGTTAAGCTTTAATATTTTACCTAAAAAAAACGTTGCTACCTAGCGCCCATGAGCATAGGTATGTTTTCCACCACAGACGTATCTATAGCGGAGCAGTAATAAGGGGCGTTGTGATCCCAGAGCACGGAATGTCGGTAGCGCGCGAGCTACCGTCATTATTATTATTCCCTGCTCTATGGTTGCGAACTTGGGAGGCTGCGTTATTGTCTGAGCGTTTCATAGGGCTGAGCGGTACGAAAATGTATTAAACTGTGAAACGGTGTGTGGGGCCCTTTTCACTGTGACAATGTCACACAAAACACATTTGCCCGCTAGATCGTTTCCACTAAAACCGTACCAAGTGAAGCTAGGAAACCAAAACGATTTTTCCTTTTATGTGAGCAAAGTAACGCTCATCATTTAATTTACTTTACTGCTAAATCAGATTAAATGGGCATGTTGACTAAAAAAAATTTCATGTTGCTATGTAAAGACCTGCCAGAAATAAACACAATAGTGACAAAAATACATTTCTAAACAAAAAACTCTTTCAGATATAAATGTTTTTAAGTCACATGTTTTTAGACGTGAAAACGCGCCGCTGAAATGCCTACATATTTGTGACGTCACAAGCTTGTATTTTGTATGGGTGGCTTGAGAACTTTGTTTGGCAGCTATACGAAATATTTCGTTTATGTTAATGGTTTCATAATAAAAGTTGCTATAAATTTAGCGGACTACAATACAGTATAAATGTATTTAAAGATTTTCATACTTTAAAAAATGGTCCTATTCACCCAACTTTAAAGATGCTTTAAGATCACTTAATGAATCTTAACATTAGGCAACTACCGTATTGAAGAAAAAATGAATTCTGTTCTTCAGTAGTAAATCACTTGTAATCATTTTGGTATTATTTTCATCCATTATAATTTATACTTTTATGAGGGGAAAGATTTGATTGTTCGTTTGCATTTGCTCTGAAACTACAGGACTGATGTTTAAAATCTCTGTGTAGCTGACATAGGCTATAATTTTCGCAGACTAAGTCGCGAGAAAAATGCTAGTCATTTATAAATTAAGATAACTACGCACTTCATGCTACTTATGAGCAGTTATCCTAATTTCCCAAATCCAGTATAATGAAAAGTGACTCTTAGTTGTATTTCCATTTTTTCTGTAAAGTGATTTGTTTATTTGATTTTAGTAAAATACAAAGACCTTTGGTTTACTTTACTTTAAAAAGAAGCTTTTATTTAGCTTACTTTACTTTAAACTTTTAGTTTACTTGAAAAAGAATTAAATAAGATTTAAAATGGTACCAAAAAAACTGCAAGTAATTTACTTCCGAAGCACAGAATCGCATTTATTCAGTTTGATCTGATTTAGGAGTACCTATAACAATAAAACGTCAGGTTGAAGTTTCACTGATTTAAGCCTCTTAACCTCGGTCTCTCGCACAGCGGTGGTGGACACCACCACAGTGCACGGAATGTTACTCGCGCCCTAGGGCCCGCAGGGCGCAAGCTACAGTCACATGCTCTGTGGTGGACACGAGCCTTTTCAGCTCGGTCTCTCGCACAGCGTTGGTGGACACCACAGAGCACGGAATGTCGTTCACGCTCTACGCGTCTTAGTAGCGCAAGCGACAGTCACATTCGCTGCTCTGTGGTGAACACGAGCCTTTCCAGCTCCGCCTCTCGCACAGCGGTGGTAGACACCACAGTGCATGGAATGTCACTCGCGCCCTACGTGCCCTAGTAACGCGCGAGCTACAGTCACATTCCCTGCTCTGTGAAAACCACAAGCCTTTTCAGCTCCGTCTCTCGCACAGCGGTGATGGACACCACAGTGCATGGAATGTTTAAGGTTAGGCTGAGCGGAGACCTTTTTGGTATTATCATAAGAGTTTTGTATCTTTATAATTTTGTTAATATTTTCTACTTATATTCTTGTGTTTGATGCCAAATTAACGATTTTTCTTCTTCTTCTTCTAATGTCACTCGCGCCTTACGAGCCTTTGTAGCGTGATAGTCACATTGCTCTGTGGTGGACACGTAGCCTTAAGCCGTTGGCGCGGCGATCGAGTTTCCATTTTACAATTAAATATTGAATATAGCCGCCGGGCAGAGGTTGTGCAAGCAAAAACAAATAGAAGAGCTTACTAGGGGGATTTCCGCGTCGGAGCTCGTATAACAGGCTTATTATTGTGGAGTGTACCAACCATCATTTTCACAAATAAAATGAAGGATTACTCATTGTGATAGTTACATATATCTATAATAAATCGGAAAAAAAAAGCGGAAATCTCGAGGGCAGTTGAATTTTTTAGTAATAATTCTTTTTTTAGTATATTTCTATTCTTGAAGCACGAAGATGGTTCTTACGGAGCGAAAAAGTTATATGTACCACGGGCGAAGCCGGGGCGAACTGCTAGAAATTAATAATAATTATCTATAATAATAGTATAAAGAGGAAAGATTTGATTGTTTGTTTATTTCAATGTTTACTCTGAAACTAACAATAACACCCGATATCCGATTCTCTCTCAATAACTGATTTTCAAAATTCTTTTACCTATATAGAAAGCTAATTTATTTGCAGGTGACATAGGCTATACTTACGCGGGGAAATTGCTAGAAAACTTATTGCGGTTTTTCGATAAAGTGCTTAATATCAATTATTCCATTTTAATCTGCAATAAAAAATTGCTAGAATAATAATCGGGTAAAAAAAACTCATTTGATTATTGTCGCCTAAACACCACATATTATCGTCACATGGATTGTGTTTGACATGATATTATTTTTTGATGTTTTTGAACGACCATCTTATTTTTTAAGTCTTTGATCAGATGTTATTAAAGAAATCGCACGTTTAAGTCAAGTCATCCAGTCAAGAACACCACTCAAGCGAATGAAAAAGTCTGATTTCACAAATTGAATGTGAATGTCATTTGTGAGCGAGCGAATCAAAGTGTTTGTCAATCAAGTTGGAATTTCCAAAAAAATATGAAAAATAAAGGAGCACATTTAGAAATCAAAATGTTATTTTCTCGGCCACTCAACTGATAACTAATAACTTATCGATATCATAATCATCTCAGCCTTAAGAAATCCAATAGTGATCATAGGTTAGGCATAAGTTCAAGTGTTTGTTTTGTTTTTCGTAAGTGGCCAACACTGGTGTCAGATTTTTCAAGCTGCCTTAAGGCATCTGACATAGCTTAACGACTGCCATTAACGATGACAGCCGGGACCAACGGCTTAACGTGCCTTCCGAAGCACGGAGGAGCTCGAGATATTTTTATGCCACTTGCGGTCACCCATCCAAGTAGGGACTGCACCAGGGGCTGCTTAACATATGTAAGCGCTCTTAGAGCTCACACCCACTGGACCATCGGGCTCCTATTAAGTTTATACATACACACGTCTTTATTATCCCTTATAGGGTAGACAGAGACTAAAGCAATAATACCAAAAAGTTACGTTTAACGTACGAACGTATGTATATTTTAGTGTGTATCAATTTTCCTTTGTCTTCGTTGGGGTAAATTATAGCCTATATCCCCTGCAGATAAATAAACTTTCCATAGAGAAAGAATTTTGAAAATCTTCGAAAAGAAAAAAAAAAGTTTAGAAGCCAATATAAAAACAATTACCCTTTATAATATTAGTATATATAATCAAATAAGTGATGGTATCGATGAAATGATTCCCTATTTGGCTTAAGGTGTTCCCAAACAGCAGTTATGTAACGTAATATAACAATATGTAACGCATTAACATTCTGGACAATTTACGATGTTATATAATGTTTATGTCGTTACACATTATTATATAACGTTATATTAATACTATGTGGAAGAACCTTAAGGTGGATAGGACGCCAGCTCAGGTTAGGGATAGAACTAAAATCATCATCATCAGTATCATCATCATCGTCAGCTTTTGGCAATCCACTTCTGGACATAGGGGTCCCTTTGTGTGCGCCATAACTTTGAACTAAATCATTGAAAATCTTTCTTTTGTTGATCCTTCTTGTTTTTTTTAGCACTACGCGACGGAGGCGGGGCGGAGTGGGCGGCGGGAGGGGTTGGGCTCGGCGGAGGCTACCGAGATGGTGCTCAACAACCTGTTCTACATCACTGCTAAGGTAAACTCGAAGCCTTTTGTGATATGTAGGTACCAGTCCCGTACTACTACCACAACATCACAGAATACGGGATTGGATTGATGTTGAGATTTTTTAAATAACTTAAAAGTCAAGTGTAACTGATACTTATCTTAAAATACTGTTAAAGAAGTAGATTGTTATGCAAGGGTTGTAAGTGAGCAATTAAACCCGAGATATCTCGAGTTATAGGGTGTAATTGATAATTTACACTCAAGTTGAACACTCTACTACTGAATCATGATTGCGAGTAGTACCCCTGATGTTCAAGCATCTGCTACTTAAATCCATACTAACATTATCTGATCTGTCTGTCGCTCTACGCCCAAACTTGTGAACCGGTTTAAATGAAATTTGATACATGATGAAAGAACATAGGCTAGTTTTTTCTACGCAGAGGAAGTCCCGGGCACAGCTTAAACATATTGTTTAGATCATGTGAGCAGTGCACGTAGTTCACCTTTATGACCATGACAATATGGTGGTGGTGTGGCAAAGGGATGCCTGACATGCGTAATCTCTTTGAATACATTCGCCCGCTGATTGAGCCACCCACCACCGAACCGGACGAATGGAAATGTAATTCTCCCGTGGAAATGCAATACAAATTAATATTACCAGTACATCAAAAGCATATTAATATTATTCTACGCCCTTCCTTTGTGAGTGCGGATTATTTCCCGTCTTAATTGATTTAATTGGAATTTAATAAAGACGGAGCTTTTATGTTTTCATATATAATATTTCGACAATCCGTTTTAATGTATGTGTAATTCGAAAGCATTTCACCTTGTTCATTAAGCCGGTTTCACACAATATTAGTACTAAACCAATGTAAGTAAAATTTATTTGGAATGGAGTCAACGCCGTATACTGACGTCAATATTCTAACGCAAAATATTTTGAAATCTTTCCGTTACCCTCGCCACCTGTGCTAGAGGTATTGATCTTCTCTTAAAACCAAGTAGCCAGCGTTGCTAGGCACCGGACACAGCTTTGCTCACATTAATCCGGTTTTGCCCCAAATAAAACAGTGTTAAAGTGCTACAATATTTTGTCTGCTATTTTTCTTTTTAGTAAATAAGAAATTAAGTTTTCCACGGATGAGAAAGAGAGAGATAAAATTCATTGTTTTACTTCGGGCCTCTTTACCCAAATAGCCGGCTTTACAATTTTAATTCCGGTCATCAGTACAACAGCTAAGTCTGTCCTTTTACGCACTTAGTTCAATAACATGCGGACATCGTAACTTACTGTATTAAGGCAACACGCGGCGCTATTACTGACGGCTGCTCCTAACTTGTTACTTGCCCTTTGTAAATATGCCAAAATAATGACAGCCTCATCAGCAGTCAACACGCCTGCCTGAGACACGAAAGATCCCGGGTTCGATCCCCGGCCAGGTCATGACGGTAAACTTTTTTTCAGATAGGCATTGGTCTTGGATGTTTGTCTATATACGTATCTATTATAAAGTATAGTTTTGTTGATTTGGTATCCTACGACGCAAGTGCACATCTTACTGTGGGGCTAGCTCAATCTGTGAGATTTGTCCCTATATATTTTGTTATCTATATCTACATATCTACATCTATCTATATATATATATAAAACAAAGACGGGTTTGTTACAACACTTATAACTCGAGATCTGCTGAACCAATTCTCATGGTTATTGATTCGTTGGATTTGTCTCCGCCCCAAATAGCAGAATACATCTTAAAAACAATGAAAACTCGATATTTGTAATGAATACGGTTAGGCGGTACGAAGATCGCCGGGTCAGCTAGTTATTATTAAATAAAATATATAGTTGTGACGTTGCTATGTGAATGCAGAGTTACGTAACATTACATCTCCGAGTTTTCATCGTCACCAGTGAATATAGAGCTTAGTTCGCACGCTTTAATTAACTGGTGAAATGTACTTATGTACATTTCTCATCCTAAGTAATTCACGTTTAAGCTATTTACGGAAACATAATAACTTGTAAGTGTGCGTGTGAATTCTGCTCGGCTTCTCTCTCGTCATCAACCTTGAAATACAACCTGATTCTATTTTTCCACACGAATGAATGAATATAAGCACATCTTCTGTCCACAATTGGCATGCAAAGCAAAGTTTTTAAGGCAAGTTACGAAAGTGAGGATTGTTATAGAGATTCATAAATATTTTAGCACCCTTTTTTGTGAAAACATTTTTCATGTAGCTAGCTAGCTCCAAGTGAGCTTTCGCTACTCCACCGGACTTTTTATGTGAGGGCAGATTGCCCTCAACCTGTAAGTCGAACATCAGCAACGGGCCCCCAAGTGGGACTTCGCTTTCGGCGTTGCATGTGTGAGATGTGAGAAACAGCAAACTCTCATGTTTTGACGTATAGGCCAAAAGCTTTGATCACCAGTAATCGGAGCTAATCCTACTCACTCTATTCCGTAACGAGTGCAACGTGGTCGGAGGGTATTGTAGCACCCGTTGTATGGCGGTTTATGCCGCGTTGTGAACTTTCCCCATCACATTATTTAATATTACGGAAAATCATAATTAATATTACGGAAAATAATATGGCGATAGCCGATAAACGTTGTCTGGCGTGCCATGCTACGGGGGTGGATATTTAATTACAATATTTTCGGGGGAGATCGCCCCCACACCATGTCCAGCCAGTGCTTAATTCTTTTTTAACTATATTTGTTGTTGTACTAGAAATTTTATTAAAAAATACGGACCAATCACACAGATTGAGCTAACCTTAAAATAAGTCCGAGACTTGTGTTATAGAATAATAACTTATCGATGCTACTTATATATATAAGTAGCATCGATAAGTTATTATTCTATATATATATATATAGGTATATATATAATATATATATTATATTATATAATATAATATATATATATATATTATTACAAATACTTAAATAGGTATAGATATTCAACATCCAAGATCCAGAAAAGATCATTTTCCATCTTGACCTGACTGGGGATCGAAACGGAGGCCTGTGTTTGGACAGCCTGGCATGATGACCACTAAGCCACAGATATTATATTATTAGTGACTTTTTAAATAAAATGTATTGATGTACATTTTATAGTAATCATATAATGTTTGTTAATAACAAACATTAAATAAAAAACATACTTACGTTAAAACTTGTTACAATGAAACTTTAGCCTGGCATACTCTTATAAATGCAATGTTTTTTAAAATATATGACATTGATTTGACGAAATATTTGTATACCAGAAATGGTAAAACAAATAGCCCATATTTTTACCCGAATTCTATATGATGGACGTAGCGTAGGAGGAAGATCTCGGAAGCGTTGGGTAAGCGTTGGTGTGACGTCATTAAATATGGAAGACAATGCTTGCAAGTGGCATAGAATAGGGAGGCAAAGGAATCTATTTTCATATGCCGTATATTATATATGTGGGACAGTGCAGTCCGTACAGTGTATCGGTTGTATAACTTGTTACATTAACGTCTGATGAATTTAAGTTCTTTTGTCTGATTTTAGTCATTTATAGAATGCAAAAGTTACTTGAACTCGCGTATTTATATCAAAAAGTCATATTAATAAAGTTTTCCCCACGATATTCTCGCTGCGCCGTATCGTGGAGGTGTAAACCCGTGTGTTTGTGGCGGACAGCTTGCAACAAGTGAACACAAAGGTCTATTTTAAAGTTGCTGCTTCTGCTGTGTGGTATCCGGCAGAGTAGGATAGGACCACTCCAAGTCTTTCCGTGGATGTCGTAGAAGGCGACTTAGAAAATACAAGCTAAATAAAGCTTATAAACATCAAAGAGACTACTCCAACCTGTCTGGCCAGCGTGGAGAGTGTAGGCTAAATACTTCTTCTCTGGCTAATATATAGCTCTGGTAGTACAGAGAGGGTCGTGCTCCTGCAGTGGAGACTAACAAAGACCTGATGATGATTATATGTAGCGCTTCATACCTTTCCTGATCACGTTGCCTAAAAAGCAAGTAGCCTACGAAGCAAGAGTGACTAATTTTAAAATAGCAATTTTGCTTTAACGCTCAATTAAACTTATTGGTATTGTTTTTCAAGCCTATGTGCGAAAAAAAAATATCTACTTGTCAACACCTAAGTACCTATATGTTTGCATTCGGGTTTTGATTGTCAGTAGTAAACGTATATTTAGCATATGGTGTGTGTTGTTGTGGGCGCAATTCAGAGTAATTTAATTAACGCATTAATAAAGTATCACTTATGTGGCAGTCTGTGATATGTAATACTGCCCGCACCACAAAGGGGGCTGAGTCGCCTATACAGCGCCGCGTATGGTAACGCGACGGTAGTTGTTTGTGTGCAATTTGTCCAAATTCCTGCTGACGGTCATTATCTTACCCATAGCGAGGAGTCGTGTGACGAAATGCATGCAATTTCGACACACGACTCCCTACGAGATTTAAACAGTTAAGACAGGTCCTTCGGTTTTCTATTAAATATATAGAGTTTGACTAATATAAAGAGACATTTAATTGTTGGTTTTGTAGTGGATCAACTCGTAAACTAACTGGATAAATATAAAAAAATATTTGGCAAATAGTAAGCTACATTATCATCCTCACTTGAGATAATTCGGAAACCTTTCTTGAATTTGATTAAAAAAACTGAAATCAGAAATATAAAACTCACTGGTCCTTTAAGGGGCGACTCAGTTCATAATGTGAATAACTTTTCCTAAGCATGGAAATTCGAAAAAAATACATTCCCATAGAAAAGTGTTTAGTTGACAATTTGTAAAAAAATGTTGTAAAAGTTCATATTGACGGGCTGAATCACCCCTTTAAGGGTAATTCGGGGGTCAAATTACACGCGCGAGAACATAAAAAGAATAAAAACCCACTGCCCCATCTTGATAGCTTTAAGTCAATGGGTGCATCAGATTGTAGCGAGCTCGTCGGCGAACTGTAATAGCTGCTGAACCAGGCAAAATTGTCGTATCGTATTCAACCACGCTGAGTACATGATCAATATTAAATTGGACAATCCGTTCAACCTGATATCTTTGGAAATTCCGTAATAGGCTGCTGCTGTGCTGGATCAGAGACCGCCACAAGCGGCTTTAGAAGCGTATCTTAGCAGTATGTTTTCCATACAAATGTATTCCTCTATTTTCTCGCTAAAAACTGCTTCTCGAGGCATAATTCTTTTTTCATAAAATCTAGTCCTAAAATAGGTATGGCTCTATGTTATATTTTTTCTAAAAAACCGTTCTAGAAATGTTTTTTTTTTTCAAAAAACAGTTTTTTAGTAAACATAGAACTGCTGTGCAGGATAAAACACCAATCTTAACGGTAAATTTTAACTGTAAATTTCGTTGAAATACCTCTTCTTTCTTTCCTCTAGACCTTATTCCATCTAGCTTTAAGTGAATAGGTGCTCTAAATTGTAGCGAGCATGCATCAAATTGTAGTGAGCACGGCGGCGACGTATAATAGCCGCCGAACGAGGCAAAATTGTCGTATCGAATTCAACAACACCGCGTACATGGTGAGTATTAATTTGCCCGCTGCGTCCAAGCTGATATCTTTGGAAATTGCTTAATTGGCTGCTGCTGTGGATGAGAAACCGCCACATTGTGAATTTCGTTGAAATACCTCATTATATATTATAATTTATGCCGACGACCTCCATGGAAAAAGAACATAGATACATACATACGCGCGAAAAATACTACCCTCCCACTGACCCATCTCGATAGCTTTAAGTCAATCTTCGGCGTAGTATAATAGCTGCCGTACCAGGGGCAAAATTGTCGTATTCAATTTAGCTAAATTGAAATTAATTATACATATATATATATATATATATTTATACGGACAAATCACGCTAGCCCCAAAGTAAGTTCGAGACTTAGTGTTATGGGATACTAACTCAACGATACTATATTTTATAATAGATACTTAAATAGATAAACATCTAAAATCCAGGTCAATCTGAAAAAAGATAATTTTCTATCTTGATCTGACCGGCGATCGAACCCGGGACCATCCGTGTCGCAGGCAGGCGTGTTGACCGCTGCGCCACGGAGCTCGTCAAAAATATGCAACGACGACGAACAATAATGAGATTATGACGCTGTACATACGCGCGAAAACATTACCCACCCCGGTGGACAGTAGGGGAAAAATAAATGTCTCTTATATTACTAATTAAATCGATATTTTTCTTTTTCATACTTTGTCAACATCCCTAAGACTACAACCATAACAATAAAAAACCCTGTAGTAGCACTGGTAAGTGATTGACTCGTGTCTCGGAGTACGGAATGCGTGGTGAAGGGCTCCTACAGTTTGCACAGCCGCAAGGCCAGCGCTGACGGATGGCGCGGGCAAACAGGGGCGCGACCACCCCTTGCCAAACCTGCGCCCTTGGCCGCGGCACCCCTTCCCAAACAAACCCCGTGGCAATAACATCTCATGATGCAAACATGTAGAACAAGTATTTATTCCTTTAAGGAGCGGAGCGGGCGAAAATCTAAGGTATCACGTTATAGGCGGTGCGGCTAGCAACCCATCACTATTTTTTTTCATCTTCACGTCCACTAACACGCTAAACTAACAAGCTGCGTCTACACTGTAAGAGATAAAGACGTGAATATGTATGTATGTATATTTATAAGGAGCGGAGTGTTCTATGGCTGAAAATGAAAAAAGATAGACAGTCTCAAATGTGTCGATTCGTTCCAAAACAGGCATTGCTGATGTGGGAGACAAAACAGCTAAATTTAAGTGGGATTGGGCGGGCCACATCTGTAGTATGCCTTCTAAAGTGGGCTTAAAAAGTAACACAATGGATACCTGAGGGTGGGCGCCGCCGTAGGAAAAGGCTTAGGAAGCGATGGCGCAAAGACCTCGACCTTTTTCTTCTGAGCTGTAGCCTATTTGTGCTTTACACACATGCATGTAGTTTTAAACTATGCGTCATTTACTTGAAAAAAATTTATATAAATGTTACTTATTTTTGAATTGTGTGTAAAAATATACATTATGGAGGAGCAAGCAACAAGGAGCCTGACCCCCATACCACAGGGAATCCTACCATGGGAGTCAGAGCGACAAAAACTGTTGTGACAACTATTTACTAATAAAGAAATTTTTAAATTCATTAAATTACGTAACAACGGGTTACTCACGTAAATAGTCAGCTACTGGCTGACATGTATTTACCTCATCCGGAGGTCTTCTTCAGAGCGAATGGGAATCGAGACGTGCACTTAGTCGTCCGGGTTTTTGAGTGTGAATTTGGACTATTTTATTAACGTGAGTTACCCGTTATTACGTATTTAAATAAAATAAGTATCTTGTCTATCTGTTCTCCCGCGACGCAGCCACAGGTGAAATACGCAATTAATGTGTTACCCAGGCGCCTTGAGTTTATTATTTAACGTCATATTACGAGCTCAAAGACACTCGTAATTAAAATGAGCACATATTTTGCGCTGTTTACTTTGAATTCGTCGCCTAATTGGTAGATTCAGTTGCGGTTTGTACGCTCAAAGGACGCAGTTTTGCGCAGTTTTCCTAATAAGAAAAGTTAAAAAATGTGGTCTAAAAATTAAAATTATAACGTAGTTGAAACGACTCAACCCTTTACAAGGCCGTAGGTATATTCGAGTCATTGTTGTTGGACCTTATCGCTTCAGCATAAGGTTCAATTTTTGTGGCTATATATTAGGTCCTTACCTATGAAATTGGCGGTTTCTATAGAGAATTTCGAGCAAAATGAATTTTTCATACTAACGTTTTAAGTATTATTTCTGGTTTGATTAATTTAACAAAAATGAAATTTTGCATGTAGTTACGGACAACATTAAGCCTAATTTAGGTATTCTAAAAGTTACAAAAAATAATAGAATTATGGCTATATTTTTGATTTAAACGGACAAACCTTGAAACGAGTTCTTTTTTATGAGCATTTTCCAATAGTTAAATACACGAAAACAAAAAAATTATGCATGCTGAATGTTAATAATATAGGCTGTTAGTTGTGGTAGAGCCTCGCTACCGGCGAAAATCACTTTTGCTAGTAGCATGAATGGGCCGGCTCGTCCGGGGAAGTACCACACTCTCACAGAAAATCGACGTTTGAGTAGTAGCTTTACCGCTACTATGCTTCGTTCGGTGAGTGAGAGAGCCGGAGGCCCATCTCCCTCTCCCCTCTGGGGAGAGAAAAATAAAAGGCCGGCAACGCTCCTGTGACACCTCTGGTGTTGCAGTTGTCCATGGGCAGCGGTGATCACTTCCCATCAGGTGACCCACTTGCTCGTTTGCCGTCCTATGACATAAAAAAAAAAAAAAAAAAAAAAAAGGCTACTTTCAAGGTGAAATAAAATAAATGTGTTTACCTGAAAATTATTGTCATTAGGAACAAAATAGCAAGCGGAAAAAAACGCCAATGTCATAGGTTAGGATCCAATATTTTCCAATGTCTTGTTTAACGTTACCTAGTATAATAGCATAGGGCGTGAATTTGCATGATGAATAGAATTCAAAAAATGTTTCTAATTATGCTAAAAACACTGTTTAGGGCATTTTATTATCGATACACGAAGTTTGGTCGAATAGTCATCAAAATGTATAGGAACCTTCGAAAAAGATAGCAACTTTTATTATAATGCCATTTGCTTATCACAATATTTGACATCTTGTCAAAAAGTTGTCGATTTCAAAATGCTAAAATTGTGACGTCACTACCCCTGACTAAAGAATGTGACATTGTAACCTAAAATAGATTTTGGATTAACAAAGTAACTTTTTTTCGCATGTGTCGAGAACTTTACATAGCCGACGGCAAAATTGTTCCCCTTTTTACAAGAATTTCCAAATATTTATTTTTGGAACCACCACGAGGGGCACTGTGTTCGATTACTGCACGGGCAGTTACTTGTATTTCATTTTTACAGGTATTATGCGGGTCTGTAGTTCTGTTGCTAACCGATGAGATTGGCATCAGGCAGGCAGCCGGCCATTAAATCTTCCACTCAATAAATATCACTTATGATTAAGAAATATGTTAAAAGAAATAATAGTATAAAACAAACTAAATTGTGCTGTCTATTAGAATGATTAGGAGTTTCGATATTTAGTACTTATTTAAAAAATATGAAGTGTGATCATTATGATGTTAAATGCTATGAGAAATATTCTCAAACTTCCGATTATAGAACTTAAAAAGTTTTATAAAAATATGCGCGCCCACTCGTACATACTAGTAAAGTAGTGTTTGAATTACTTTGAATGCTTATAAGTAATACATGGATGATTATACTTAACCTAATTTCTAATATCTAGAGAGGAAGGATATCAAATTTTAGGATTGATTGTTCTTAAGTAGCACAATCGGCAGTATTTCTGAAAAGTCCCTGACAGGGCAGACCAATTTCCGTTACGGTTTCAGGAAGCACTTTCCCTTTTTATAAAGAACAGCTTCTTACCTTGACTGCTTACTCCGGTGCCTTTATGAGATATGGCGGCTCCATAATCATCCAAATCAAATTCTCAAAGTACGATTCATGAATATTATGGAATTCAACAAAGCCTCCGTGAGGGCTCCGCGATAGTACTAGACTTTATTTTACAAAATATATTGCATAGTGCTTATAACCGATGGCCGATGGGGCAGAAAGGTTCTTGAGTGGCGACCACGTACCGGCAAGAGCAGCGTTGGACAGCGGTGTTTTGCTTGCTCGAACTTTTTATTTGGAATACAAAAACAGCATTGTAAGAGCAAATACTAGATTGATAGGCATCGACACCTGTCATCCGAGTTAGTAAATACTGGGCAGGTAGTCGAACGACCTGACCAAGGTCGCAGAGAAACGCTGGAGGCAGGCCGTTTCCAACCGGTTATTTTGGAAATAATGGAAATCTTTAACAGAGGCCTACGTCCAGTTGTGGACTTCTTGCGGCTGAAATGATGATGATTAAAATTATCCTCCACATGAAAAACAATAAAATATTTTTTGAATAGACCAGATTTAGCAAAAAGTCGATTTTACTTATAAATAAGAAGATCCGCATCCTATTATTTGGCACTGGCCGCTTAGGACTCTGGGTGCCTTTCGGCGTGACAACCGCTCCGTTATAATCCCCTGAGACGTTGTCGTAAGCCACATCGAGGAGATCTACCTCCTAAAGGGTCCAACCACTAATATTTAGTCGACACAGACGGAGCTAAGATGTATACTCGTTATTTATACGACTGAAAGAACTACATGTTGCCATATATTAGCCAGTGTAGAGAGGATTTGGCCTGCACTCTCCACGCTGGCCAGACGGGTTAGAGAGGTCTCTTTGATGTTTAAAAACTTTGTTTAGCTTGTGTTTCCTAAGTCGCCTTCTACGACATCCATGGCAAGACTTGGAGTGGTCCTATTCTACTCTGCCGGGAACCACACGGGTTATACAGACGTGACTAACCTTAATTCCTAGAAAATAAGTGCACATTATTTTTTAACGAATCATAATGACATCCCTAATGTTTAAATGACAGTAATCAATTAATTGGTTTTTAAATAATACATATTGCCAGTATACATTATAGCCTTGCATATACATTTATGGGTATTGTTAACCCATGCGAAATTGGGGCGAGTCCATAGTTTATATTGAAAAAAGTATTAGAGTGCGGCATTTCATCTTCTCAAATATCGTCTAGAGACTTCAGTCTTATATAAAAACGCTAGAACTTTTCCAATCTTCTCGAGAAATCACTACACAAACAACCCAATCAAAATGTATTGGCCTAGCGGCCTTAATTCAAATCACGTTCGCTATATTCAAAATATGGGTATGTTAGTTACCTGAAATAAATGGATTTTAATTTCAATTTTTTTAAATAATTCGTGGGGTATAATAAGGTATTTTATACTAAGAAATTTCTGCAATAATATGTAAGGAGGTAAAGTTTTTTGTAGCAATTGTACTTCTAAAAAAAATTTAACATTGTGCTATGATGTGTTTTACCGATGATGTCCATATACATTGTTGTTTGTTTTTCTTTCGCAACGAAAATTAAGCATTTCCCTTGTGATTTTATACTATAATTTTAATAAATCGTTGTAATATTCATATTTATGTTCGAAAAGTGCATTTTTATATCGTGGTAACAATTGGCTGTGTGGCGAGTTACATAGAATAGACAATTAGCAAGTTTTGAGCAGCGGCTAGGAATGAATTTTCATACTTACTTTCCTGGTCTAGGCCGGTAAAGTAATGCATGGGCCAAAAATAACAAACTTTCATTTACAAAATTTCAGAGTAAGTTTGAGAAAAAAAAATTTCAAATAGTAAAGGGATTTATATCCCACACACACCTAGACATTGTGGGCAGCAACTAATAGGCTTTATTTCGTACCCTTGGCGTACCTTTGCTAGCAGTGAGACGCTAGTATACGTACTGCGTAAAGCGAATAAAAATACGCAAATTATTTTATTCGTCTCAGAAAATATTTTTTATTCACGGACACTTATATCGGCCCAATCGCGTAGAGTGCAGCCAGCCATGTGGGAAAAATAGTTTTTATTCCCTTCGTTTCTGCCAGGTTTCGAACCTGCCCATTGAATGAACACGTAACGATACTGTGTAAAAAGAATTGTACAAGTTTGACTAATATGTGAGTGGGATAAAATTTTAATCTAAGACCGAACCAACGCTTTGTTGAAATTGTTATAAAATATTGAATTTTGGCTATACTGATAAGAAATATAAAATTGATAAAAAAAAATTTTGAGGTATAAAATTGAAATAATTTGGAACACGAACAAGAAATATTTATAAACGATAAGAAATTAACGCATAATTTTCAGTAGGTACTATTACTACTAAAAATCTTGCCTTAATTTTGAAACGCCCTATATTGTCGAAGAAACAATAACTTTATATAATCTATGGCTTCACTACTATCTATTAACAACGGCCTGTTACTATGTAACGTTGTAACAATTAAACGGACAATTAATTACGAAGTCTCGGCCCTAAGTGATTTGCCGCCTTCACTTCTGGCTTCTTTTGATGGCTACGAATTTCAGTGAAATCTCAATCGACCAAAGTTCGGTGACTTTGGCGGCGCAAAATTAAACGCTTGATAGGTCGCTTTTTAACCGACTTCAAAAAGGAAGTTAATATTCGACCCGTTTGTATGTAATATTGTCAGAATTACTGTTAGTAAGATGTAAATCTTCATAAACTGTAATTCTGACAATATTGCTTCTTTTGACGGTTATGAATTTCAGTGAAATTTCAATACCGACAAAAGTACGGTCGCTCTGGCGGCCCTGAATTAAACGCTTGATAGGTTGCTTTGTAACCGACTTCAATCAGGAGGTTGAAACTCGACCCGTCTGTGTGTGCGTGTGATATGGTCAGAATCACAGTTCATAAAGATGTAAGTCTATATAAAGTGTAATTCTGGCAATATTGCTTCTTTTGAGGGCTACGATTTAAATGAAATCAAAATCGAACAAAGTTCGGTCACTTTGGCGGCCCAGAATTAAACGCTTGATAGGTTGCTTTTTAACTTACTTCAAAAAAGGAGGTTGAAATTCGACCCATCTGTGTGATATTGTCAGAACACAGCAGTTTTTATAAATGTTATAGTCTATACATACCAGCTTCTAAACATTTTATATGTGTATGTATATTTGTATGTGTATCGCGCAAATCTCAAAAACAATTTGAAATTTACAAAATCATTTAAGATCTAATGTAACCGTATACATTAATCATAGATCACTCGTCTTTATTCCGAAACTAAAACAACGCTGTTCTTGTTAATTTAGAAGTATTTTTTACTAAAAGATATTTTCTATTTTTGTGTAGTTCTCCGACAACCACCCCAAGGAAATCGAAGAGCTGTGGGCGACTCTGTGCTCGTGCTGGCCGAACAACCTGAAGGTCATCATCCGCTACCTCATCATCGTGTCGGGCATGGCGCCAAACGAGTTGCTGCCTTATGTGAGTACGCTTTGAGTGCTATTTTCATTGGCAGCAATCCCAAAGAGACAAAAGAGCTGTGGGCGACGCTCTGCTCGTGCTGGCCCAACAACCTGAAGGTCATCATCCGCTACCTCATCATCGTGTCGGCGCCAAACGAGTTGCTGCCTAATGTGAGTACGCTTTGAGTGTTATTTTGATTGACCGCCCCACAGAGATCGATTAGCTGTGGGCAACGCTTGGCTCGTGCTGACCTAACATCCTGAAGGCCATCATCTGCTACCTCATCATGGCTCCAAACGAGTTGCTGCCTTATGTCAGTACGCTTTGAGTGTATTTCAATTACACATTCATTGCAATCATTAGTTAATTAGCACCTGTAGGATCCCATAAAAGTGGAGAAAGGCAAAGGTTATTGCTTTACTGAAGCCGGGTAAGTCTCCAGAAGACCCAAAAAACTTCCGACCAATTTCATTATTATGCCACACTTTCAAATTATTTGAACGCCTATTACTTAACAGACTGACTAGGACGATAGACCCCAAACTAACCTCAGATCAAGCTGGATTTCGACCTAACAAATCATGCTGTGCTCAAGTGCTAAACCTGACGCAGCATATTGAGGATGGTTTCGAGCAAGGTTTGATAACGGGAGCAGTCTTTGTTGACCTGAGCGCAGCTTATGACACCGTAAATATCAAAATCTTACTGGAAAAGGTGTCAAATCTTATAAATGATCAATCTTTTGTAAACATCTTGAGTATAATGCTGCGAAATCGTCGGTTTCAAGTTCTCTTACACAGTCAGAAGAGTCGATGGCGGATACAAAAAAATGGCCTTCCACAGGGTAGTGTCTTAGCGCCTACCTTGTTTAATATTTATTCAAATGACCAGCCTGCTATCCCAGAAACGCGCCGTTTTATATATGCCGATGATCTGGCTTTAACAGCTCAAGCACAAAACTTTGAAATTGTTGAGATTCGCCTAAAATCAGCCTTATCCCAGCTTACGGGCTACTATAAAAATAATACTCTGAGACCAAACCCTTCAAACACTGAGTCGTGTGTGTTTCACTTGCGGAATCGAGAGGCTAGTAGACAGTTAAAAATCTCTTGGGACGGCGTAGATGTTAAACACAATGAAACACCAAAATATCTCGGTGTCACTTTGGACCGTTCCCTGACATTCAGAGCTAACTGTCGGTACCTGAAATCCAAAGTGAATTCTCGTAACAACATTCTGCGCCGTCTCACCAACACCGGGTGGGGAGCATCGCCTCATGTGCTTCGCACTAGCTGTCTCGCTCTGTGCTACTCAGCTGGCGAGTATGCATGCCCGCCCAGTCTGGGTACGTTCCACTCATGCAAAAGAGGTAGACGTGGCGCTTAACGCCTCCTGTCGTATTGTGACTGGCAACTTAAAACTAACACCCTTGTCCCATCTGTATACCTTATCTGGAATAGCACCACCAAGCGTACGACGTAGGATCACGGCTGCAGTGGAAAAATATAAACAAACGCATGATACGCGACACTTGCTATATGGTCAAGCCCCTCCACCCTCGAGACACAAGAGTCGTAATAGTTTTTTGAGAGAACCCAACATCAACCCAACAAAAGCCCCTAAAGCCCGAATGGAGCAGTGGATAAGTAAATATCCACCATTACCGTCCGAGACCTGCTGAAAAGCTATTCACATTCTGCCCTGGCCAGTTTGGAGGTCTTTAAATAGACTTCGCGCTGGTGTCGGCAGATGCCAGGAAAACCGAGTCAGGTGGGGTTTTTCCAGCAATAGCAATTGCAACTGTGGCGCTGCCCAGTCAATGGACCACCTATTGGTGTGCCCTGAATGTCCAGCTTCCTGCACTCAAATAGACCTTAATGAGGCAAATGACCGGGCAGTCGCAGTTGTTGCAAGTTATTGATCAAGGCAAATATAAAACTAGCCATCTACGACTCGAAAGAAGAAGAATTGCAATCATTTATTAACTAAGAGATGTAACTCATCCTACGGAGTCGTATGCAAAACGACCAAACAAACAACCCAAGTGTCAAAGCTAGTAACTTTATTTTACGAGCTGCCTGTTTGACGTGGTAAGATGACGAAGTAAGACCTAAAACGACACGACTTAAGATCTAAACAATAAGTGGACCTAAGGCCAAAACACGCTCAAACCCATCAACCATTATATACGCCATGGGATAAACACAAAATCCATCCATCAGGTCTTTTTTAGTCTCCACTGCAGGAGCACGACCCTCTGTGTACCACCAGAGCCACATATTAGCCAGAGCAGTCAGAGGATTTGGCCTACACTCTTCACGCTGGCCAGACGGTTTGGAGAGGTCTCTTTGATGTTTATAAGCTTTGTTTAGTTTTTTTTTCCTAAGTCGCCTTTTGCGACATCCACAGGAAGATTTGGTCCTATTCTACTCTACAGGGAACCACAGCGACGACGAAAACTTGTCTTATTTTAGCTTATTTGAGCATCTTTTAGCTTGGTTTTTGTCTCACTGCTGGGCAAAAGCCGCCTTCTTATTTGATTATAGTGCAATAGACATTTTAAAAACTAATCCGGGTATATGACCCATTATCTCCCGCAAAGAACCACTACTACCAGAATCTCTCCTTATACATTACTAGCTGTTACCCGCGGCTCCGCGTGATATATAGCCTATGTCCTTCTCAGTACCCTTACCTAAGTGTATGCAAAATTTCATGACAATCGGTTCTGTAGATAAGGCGTTAAAGCGTAACAAATAAACAAACCCACTTTCGCATTAATATTAGTTAGGATAGGATTAAGATAGTAGCGAGTAAACTCTGATACTTTACGGCGACCCCTTATGCTACCAAGGTTCTAGAGGGATTAAAACTAAATGCTGTTCTGTTTATTATTTCATAGAAGACAAAACAGACTGCCTAATTAGTTTAATGAGAATTACATCTAAGTTTCCCTCGTCTCGTACAAAGTGTTTTGATAGTACAGTCGGCGGCACACTATTTACAGCCACGCACCTTACTGCGTCAAAATTCAAACACAAAATTGTGTTTTATTTGGGATAGGTAGGAAAAGACCTTATAAAATATGTAAATGTAAACACTGTCATGTCTATAAAAGACGGATAATAATTTAGTCATAAACTTTGAATTTTTTTACAAATATGTCATATAAAATCCACAATATTTCCGAACAAACAACATTAAAAACATTACAATAATCATTACAACATAATTTAAAGATTCGTCGATGGTATAATAGTATTTTTCGTTCGTACGTTACTTTAATTTGTTTTTAAAACTCTCAAAATTAATTGTCTTATAACTCGAGAGTAGAATATGTTTTACGATAATTAAAAGATGTTTGTCCACCGTACGTGTAAACAATAAACACAGACGCATCCCATACCACAATCCTGACTCTAGGAATCATAGACTAATTGGAAACTCCCATAGATAGGGTTGTGTCTGTAGCGGCAGGCCAAACTAGAGGCTTGCATCACAAAACTGGTATTGTTCAACGCAACGTCAAAGGTGGGGTTCGTCTTACCTGAGAATCCTTTGTACTGTGTGCTGAATATGCTGGTACGCAAAGGAATACAGTTGTAACAATAGTTACGTATATAAGTTAAGAACGTCAGTTGCATGAAACAAAATGTGTACAACGTTGATTTTGTTTTAATGTTTTTATTTATCTGTCGGCCTACGATAATTGATATAGCTAATGTGTATTTCATCATAAAGAAAACTATAATAGACTTTATGAACCAGTCGTATGCAACAAACATATAAGTTTATGATAAGAGTGCTTTTACACGCTCACATCCATATCTATTCCCTCTGGTTTTAAAAAGAAAAAAGACTCCTAGCGTTGTGTAACAAAAATAATTAAATTTATTTTATATATGAGACGGCGGGACGACTTGGAAAAATTCTTGCCAGGCTGACTAAAGATGACAATGGATAGAGACAAGGGAAGCCTTAGCACAGCAATACCTACCAGCGTTACCTGCGGGCTAACAAAAAAATATAAGTGAAAGAAACTCATTTTTCCCAAGAATGAAGTAATCATAAACTCGAGAAATTGCGATAAGTTGACGGCTCACATAGAAACCAATCTACATACTCATATTATGGAAAACGTAATATCGCTCGTACGTGATATCTGTAAAGTAATATGTTGCCAACTTTAATAACTCCACTCGGATGCAAAATAATATTGTATGCGATTCGAACGCTGAGGGGAAAGTGAGTGTTCTGGGGCTCAATTTTTAAACCTGTAGAATCGATCCACCACTCGTTGTTAAGCTTTCGCATGGTGAATCTTAATTGGCTCTATTTTTGAAACTTTATTCGAATGGTATTTCCGAATGGTCGCACGAGAGCACTCGGATTCAAAGACGTATACAATAAAATATGAAATTTGACTTGACTACTTATGATCCCAATGGGTTCTATAAGTATCATAAGGTCCCAATGGGTCCAATTAGGTCCCATCGGTCCCAAAGGGTCCTAAGGGTCCCAAGGCTACCCAAAGGGTCCCATTAGATCCCAAGGGTCCCAAGGGTCACATTGGGTCCCAAGAGTTCCATGGGTCCCAAGGGTCCCATGGGTACCAAGGGCCCCATTGGGTCCCATTGGGTCCCAAGGATTCCATGGGTCCCATTGTGTCCCAAGGGTTCCATGGGTCCCATTGGGTCCCAAGGGTCCATGGGTCCCATTGGGTCCCAAGAGTTCCATGGGTACCAAGGGTCCCATGGGTACCATTGGGCCACATTAGGTACCATTGGTAGTACCATCCACCAAGCCAAGAACACCAAGAACTACCTAATGTAAGAAAAAACAAAAAATATATTCGCACGGTTCAAAAATACGTAAAAACAGGACCACTTGTTGATTTTATTCATATGTGAATACGAACCGAGTGCTGACGTCACAACGAGTGGCGGATCGATTCTACTAGCTCAAAAATTGAGCTCCTGAGAGTTTATTGTGCATATACGAAGTCGCAGGTAAACTTTTAAATACTCGTATATTTATTTTCACACAGTTTCATCGCGTTTATTACATTATTCGAATACACCTAACATTTTGAACACTATACAGTGTTCGTGGTCGTGGTCTAAGGTGAAATTCGTCTACTATTTTTTTTTTATATTATTTATTTAACTTCATACACTGTTACACTATGATAAGAACTATGCAAAAACTACCGCCAAAAATATTTATTGGTAACTTTACGGATGCACGCAGTATTGGCCCACGGTGTCTGAAGGTCTTGCAGTCTTCTGCTTAGCTTGAGATGTAATTAAATTGATGACTGGATCCCAAGCTGGTGGTAATTACCAACCATCCTCTGTATTGAGATTATATAAATTAGGATGTTTTTTAATATCAATAGCCGCACGAAGCATTCTCGGAATGTATCTGTTTTCTTTTGCGAGGACTTGAGGATTATTTAAACGCATATAAGTAATGAACAAACAAACCCAAGACTGCATCAGGCTTTGTTAAGCGTCAATTCTTATCGTATCTTCTTCATGTCAACAATATGTTCTTTAACAAAACCGCACTAAAATGTGTAACAAACGCGAAAACATTATGTAACGGTGTAACAGGTAGTCTGCTTATGATTGTTCAAATAATGAGGAAACTGATTCTATTCTTTGTGCTTCTCGAACGAATAAAGCCACAATTAGGCTACTAATTTAGGGAGGGGTGGATTATTATCCGAAATAGCAACATGTGCTTACTTCGCGTGATTCGTTGCATCTTATTGTACTAGGAAGCCTACGTAAACGTTTATAGTTTTGCTTTATTGGTTAGAAAAGTAGTAACTTACGACTATATCTATAGTTATATTATAAAAAGACATTATTTGATTGTTTTTTAATTTGTTAGCATTGAGTAAGATACGATACTTCTGGACCAATTTTTAAAATTCAGTCATCTATAGGAAGCTAATTTGTTTGCGAAAATTAAAACTCAATGTGACCCATATTGGGGTATAATTTACGCAAACGAAGTGGCGGAAAAGTTGCTTGAATTTTCTTATTTGTGCAAATATGCAGCGCCTAGTCAAACCATAAATGCTCTTAAGGCGTTTAATAAGATAGACTGATAGACCTGTAAATTTTCAAACAAAAAGCTAAAACGCTTTCCACCCCTTAAATATAGTCCAATTTTAATATTTTTTTTTACACATTATTGATATATTGGAGAAGTAGGGCTGTACGTTTTGATATTTAGGATATATTGCATACAACAAAAGTTATGAGCATCTAAGTAAATATCCTTATTTTTTATATAAAAAATACCCGGGGCATTTTTAATTTATTTAAATTAATCTAAAACGAATCAATTAAAAAGATAAACGGTCAGCCCTAGATTAAGGTGTGCTAATTCGAACGACGCCAAAATTTCCTCATTTCGTAATGGTTTAGAGCTATCGCTTTTTGTACAAGTAGTCGATCCTCTGAAGAAAACATGTTTTGTGTGTTATATTAGAATCATCAGATAAATAAATAAGCAATTCTTGATAGAACAACTGTGCAATATACGTACTTATTTGTCAACAAGTTTTGGGATCTGTCGGTAATCCATCATAATAACAGGGCACTCTGAAAGTTTCGGGCCTAAGTTTTTGTTTATAGAGCACTGGCTCGTTCTGCTGTCAATTAAAACTATTTTATTACGATTGATTACAAAAAAAACAACATTTCCTATCTCGAATTTCCCTCCATATTATTTTTTATTCCATGCTGGTTTGGGAAAAAAGAAAAAACATAGAATATACCAGCTGCTTTTCTTCCCGCGCAGACCGTAAAAGCCGGTCAAGGGAGTGGGCGAAAATCTAAGGAATCACATTGATAGGCGATGCGGCTAGCAACCGATCACTATTTTGATTCCGCTTTTCACCTTTACGCCCACTACGATGCTAAACGTGGCCTGTAAGTTTTATGACCTTGGGCTCTGTCTACCCCGCAAGGGATAAAGACGTGATAGTATATGTGTATTCTTTATGTTTCTTATTTTCTGTCAGAGAAATATAAATAAAGTAGTAATTTTATATTACTTTTCAATATCGATGTTGTTGTAAGTCACTTTTGGTTTATAACCGTTGCTTTATTATTAAACAATGTCAAAGTTCTATCCGCGTCTGTGCTAAAGTCTATAATCCCTAAAAACGTCTCCTCTTAAAGAAGGATCTGGGTAAGAACTCTATAAATAAAGGTCCAATGCGACGTCATTTGGGTCAAGTCTCCGTCAGTACATATCCTAACCATGTGGTCTCAACGCCTTAATCGTACGATTTGTTCTCTGAGACTCGCATAGATGGCGCCACTCGAAACTACACAACATCGTATCTACCGTATTATGAGAATATAAAAACATGATTCACAAAATATATCTTATTAAAAATCAAAACAATATTTTAGGCATAATATTTTAAAATGACACCCTATATTTAGTAAGTTTAGGGTAACCCAGATTACCGCCATCTAGTATCGAGTAGCAAGCAACTCTCCTGCGCCATACATTCGCCTGCTTTTCGCAACCTTAATTTGGTCCAATATTTTTGTATGAGGTGGGCAGTCTATTACGTTAGTATTATATTGTCTTTGTCCTAACATTGATATCGTTATAACCGAGAAACATTGTAGGAACATGGTAAAAAAACAAAAGACTCCTCAGTAATTTGCGTGATGAGGAAGCTCTGTTGGGCCATGTTAAATATTGCGTTTCCTTATGGCAAAGTTGCTTTAAATTTTAAGGGCTATTTCACAAAAAACCCATTTTTTTAAGTTTACATATTTTTAATGGACATTTGCAATAACATTTAACCAATTTATGTCGATATTATCGAATTTGAATTCAAAGTATCCTTGCTAGTCTTGTTAGCGAGCGCTTTACATAATTAGAAACAGTCTTCAAATCTACGCCCTATGCAAGCTCCCGTTGTATTGTTTTGTCTGAAAGATTATTGCCTTAAATTAGATATAAGTGAGTACTTCACATGTTCAAGGGGAAGTTTTGAGTCAAAGTCATAATTTGTAGTACCCGTAACATGGCGAATGTAATCTCCTGCTGATGTTCGAGGAACTTAATTAGGGTTCCGCTCGCACAAAGGGGCAACAACTCCGCGTCTGTTTGAAATCGTTGAACGCTCCAATACTGATCGCCACTTGAGCTAAAACCAGGCCATTGTGAATCCACGGATGGTACGCCCGATATTTACACTTTTTCTCGCCGGTGAATAGGTATTGCCAAAAGATTAACATCTTTGATGAAATAAGCACCTATATCTATATAAGTTCATATTAAAAAAGTAAAAATATGATTATGCAATACTAGCTGTTACCCGCGGCTTCGCCTGCGTGATATTTGACCTATGTACATCTCAGTACCCTAGCCTATATGTATACAAAATTTCATGATGATCGCTTCAGTAAATAGGGCGTAAAAGCGTAACAAACAAAATCATTTTAGCAGTTATAATATTATTTAGGATTAGCTTATTATCCGCGTATTGGTTTTATTTTCACAGCAGCAAAATTTCAATTGAAATGAAACCTCCCCATCCTACTTATACCGTTGTAATGGGATAAAAGGCACCTATTTATCCGAGTCCAATATTTTCGTGGAAAGTAGATTGAGTCGGCGACGATATCTCCCATTTCCATTTCCAGTCCAGATCGTTCAATTCACTGAAGGTTTGGTGAATACGTTCTATCGTTCAGCTCACTATTGTCAAAGAATATAATACAATTAATTTAATACGGTTTTTATCGTTTATTTTTGTTTGGTTATTGTAGCGTTTATTACATTATATATATATACACTTAAGAGGATCGACTACCTGTAATTTTCATACAAAACTAAGACCGATAGCTCTTCCACCCCCCTAAACTTTTACGAAATGAGGAAATTTTGGTGTCATTCTATTTAGCAAACCTTAATCTAGGGCTAACCGTTTTTCATTTTTATTTGGTTTGGTTTAAATTAATTTTAATAAATTAAAATGCCCCAGGTATTGCTTATGAAAAAAATTTGGATATTTACTTAGATGCTCATAACTTTTGTTGTAAGCAATATATCTTAAATATCAAAACGTACAGCCCTACTTCTCCAATTTATCAATAATGTGTAAAAAAATATTGAAATTGGACTATGTTTAAGGGGTGGGAAGCGTTATCGCTTTTTGTATGAAAATTTACAGGTAGTTTCGAACACTGTAAACTAAGTTGACACTTGTCTTTCTGCGACCACGAACACTGTTAAGTGTTTGAAACGTTAGGTATATAAATAATATAATAAACGCGATGGAAACCGTATAAAATTAATTTTATTCAAATGTGTAACAATCGCGAAACCATTAGTATTGCAGCATAGTTGGACGGACGGTGCTGCAGTTATTTTCCACTCGTCACTGTCCGCGTTAGCCTTAACTTGCTAAAACTAAAAAATAAGTTATAAATAATATGCCAAAAATATTGTTTTACATTTAAATAAGATATATTTCGTGAATAATGCTTTTATTTTCTTATTATGTGGTAAGTATTATACAAAGAAACGCTACACCTGGTGCCATCTATGTGAAGTTGTCAGAAAAATCATACGATTCAGAGGTTAGCACCACAGACTAGTGTATTATACTATACTAGCTGTTACCCGCGGCTTTGCCCGCGTGAGATATCCTTCTCAGTACCCTTACCTATGTGTATGCAAAATTTCATGATGATCGGTTCAGTAGATAGGGCAAAGTGTTCCAAACAAACTCACTTTTGCATTTATAATATTAGTCAAGAAGTTAGGATTAAAATAGTAAATATTATAATACTATTGGACTATGACACGAGGGGTCTCGGGTTCGATTCCCGGTTAGTCATCAATATATCTATTTATTATAAAATATATTATCGTTGGGTTAGAATAGAATGAGACTAGTTCTAGAGTGGGGCTAGTTCAATAAATTTGATATGTCCTAATATATTTACTTATTCATCTTTGAAAGTGTTTTAAACATTCCTTTTTTCCAACCAGGCAAAGCGCGTGGTGCTGTACCTAGCGCGGTCGCGGCCCGAGCGGCTCCTGGACGAGATGATGACGGAGCTGCAGACCGTGGAGACGCTGAACTGCCTCATCGAGCGCACGGAGACGCCGCCCTTCTACCGGCTCACCTCCATGCGGAAAGCCACGTCGGGACATAGCGATGGGCCTGGCACCGGATCCCAGGTGATGGTCTATTCTACTATATTCTCCCAAATTGTAGGTCTTGATTAGTGGAGATGCTGAACTCTCTCATCGAGTGCACGGAGACGCCGCTCTTTTACCGGCTTACCTCCATGCGGAAGGCCACGTCAGTACACAGCGACGGGCCTAGCACTGGATCCCAGGTGACGTTGAATTCCACTATACTTTCCCAAAGTGAAGGTCGCGATTAGTGGAGATGCTGAACTGCCTCATCGAGCGCACAGAGACGCCGCTCTTCTACCGGCTCACCTCCATGTGGAAGGCTACATCGGGACACAGCGACGGGACCGGCACGGGATCCCAGGTGATGGTCTATTCCACTATACTCTCCCAAAGTGGTCGCAATTAGTGGAGATGCTGAACTGCCTCATCGAGCGCACGTGCTTATGGACAAGAGCGTCGTGATTGGTATTTTATTTTATTTTTAGGCTCGCTAAGTTTAGACCGAACACAGCATGCTTATTTGATATAATTACTGCTCTTAGTTTTTTACATTTAAAAATTACAAATACTCTAAATTTCAAGTATTGTATTGACTTTGAAGTTTGGCGACTGGTGCAAGCGTCGAGCATTTTATTTGAAACTTGCAATTTTTCCGCGACTTCGTTCGCGTAAGTTAAAGCTGCCACTCGCAGATTAATTAGCTTTCTATAGGTGAAAGAGTTTTCCAAATCGGTAGCTAGTAGCTTCGGAGCTTATATTCCATGCAAACAAAGAAACAATCAAATATTTCCTCTTCCTAAAATAAGATGACAGATCGCGCCGTGAACGTTGTCGCTGTCATTTCACATAAAATGCGCGACATTATACTTCAAAGTCAAGCTCTTATTAAATTAAGAATTAAGATATGTGAAAAAACTCCACGTGCATAGGATCTTTTGTTTATATCTTCATATAATAAGTGTATAAAATCTTGAAATTCAAACTTTGAAGCGTCGCGAAGCATCTACGAGATGTACGCGCGGGTATAGGGGAGCTAGGTTGCGGAAGTCTCTACAAGAAGGACGACGAAGTCACACTAATCCTTGTATAGATTTATAGATATAACCTTTTTGACTCGAAAAGAAGGAGAATCCTTGTATTATGCCGAGTGACCCATGCTATATTTTATGGGAATATATATTATATATCTAAATTGTATGTAATACTAGCTGTTACCAGCGTCTCCGCCCGCGTGATATATACAGCCTATGTCCTTCTCAGTACTCTAACCTATGTGTATGCAAAATTTCATGATGATCAGTTCAGTTCATTAATAATATTAGTTAGGATTAACTTGCACCCTGCAGACTTAATAGTCTCGACTGTGGATTGGAAGTGGAAACGGCATTTGTGCTATGAATCAAGCCAGCTGTATCTAGTGAAATTATAATAACAGGCAATAAACCAAATTTAACCAAAATGCAAGTTTCTTACAAAACGTCTCACTAAACTGTAGAAGATCGTTAAAACCTGTATTTAATATTTTCTAATATTTAAGCGATTGTTACAAATTTAAATAAAATTTAATTTAATACATACGGTTTTATCGCGTTTATTACATTTATTTATATGTTAGTTACCACCAGCTTGGGATACAGTCATCAATCTTAAGCTTACCAGACGACTACAAGACCTTTAGATACCGTGAGCCAATACTGCGTACATCTTTATCGTTATCAATAAATATTTTTGGTTGTAGTTTTTGCATAGTTCTCATTAAATACTAGACAAATGTTAACTTGGTCATGTGGTCCCAACGCCCTAATCGTACGATTTGTTCTCTGAGACTCGCATAGATGGCGCTACTCGAAACTACACAACATTATATATACCGTATTATGAGAATATAAAAACATTATTCACAAAATATATCTTATTAAAAAATCAAAACAATATTTTAAGCATAATATTTTAAAATGACACCCTACATTTTGATAGTTTGGGCTAACGCAGATTACTGCCATCTAGTATTGAGTAGCAAGCAACTCTCCTGCGCCATACATTTGCCTACTTTTCGCCACCTTAATTTGGTCCAATATGTTTGTATGAGGTGGGCAGTCTATTACGTCAGCATTATATTGTCTTTGACTTGGTCTAACTGCGACCACGAACACTGTTAAGTGTTTGAAACGTTAGGTGTATAAATAATGTAATAAATGCGATAAAACCGTATTAAAAATAATTTTATTGAAACCTTGATCTACTGCCAGTATTTCAGGCACCAAGTTGAATTAAGGAGTCGATGAATATTGATGTAACTTTTTCCTACAGTATGTTTAAAAGGAGGTTAAAAGGCTGATATTTCAAAATTGATTTTCTTGAAAACCACTTATTGGATTTTAATGACTTTTTGAATACCATCATTACATACCATACCACGAGCATATGATACGATTAATCAAGCTTGCCTTCTCACATTGTATATTAAACTACTATTAAGGTTCCGGGCCCAAAAAAAAGAAAAACCCTATTACAAAGCCTCCGATGCCCATTCATCCGTTTGACACGAGGGAACAAAATATTGAAAAAATGAAATACTTCTTTTTAGGGTTCCGTAGTAAACAAGGAACCCTTATAGTTTCGCCATGTCTGTCTGTCTGTCTGTCTGTCCGTCCGCGGTTTTACGCAGAGACTATAAGTACTAGAAAGCTGTAATTTGGTATGGATATGTATATTAATCATGGCAAAAAAGTGGTAGAATAAAAACATGAAAAAAATTTTTTTTTCGGTTAGCTCCCATACAAGTAAATTGGGGGAGTAATTTTTTTTTCTCTATTTACCCATCGTGTCGGTATCGTTAAATAGGTCTTTGAAAAATATTATGAGGTTGAGAACACCATTTTCCGATTTAGGGATCCGTTTCCAAAATATTTGGTTTTAAAGTGCGAATTTTTGTTAGAGGTAAGTGTCCCCCCCCTCTATCTGCTAAACGGTTATATATAGATACGTGAAAAAAATTACAGCAGTAGTATATATACTGAAGTTTAAAGGAAAACTATCAGAGCTAAGTACTAAGTACAAACTAAAAAGTTATAGGCAACCAACTTATAAACTGTAAAATTTCATACTATTTTCATTGTTAGATGTTTTTGGTCGCTAAACTGTAAGGTGCGAGTGTGAATAGTGTGAACTCAAAGTTGTCATTCGCAACTACGGAACCCTACACTGCGCGTGGCCCGACACTCACTTGGCCGGTTTTTTGCTGTTATCCATGCAAACAGAGTTTGTTTAACTTAAACGGAAACAGAAGTTGCATGGAAAAGGTTTGTGCGTTCTTATACTCCACATACCAGAAGCTAGTTTTGTTGTTAAATATTGTACGGAACCCTTCAGCGTACTTTGCACACGGTTAGTAAATAAATAACCTGCACCTACAGTCTTAAAGACCTAAACGACAAAGAAATCACCGACGCCACCTATTAGTGAAAATCAATATGTAATTTAAATAAATTATACCATAACGATTCGAAAAGCAGAAGAAGTAAATAAATCGAGGAATGAAATTAGTTTTAGAACTATAAAACTAGACACTGCCTAAAAACCGTTCGCACTAGTCGAATATAATTCACGAGTTAATATTAAGCAGCCACTTATAAACTCAACTACAACCCGTTGGGGGCGTAGAGGGCAGTGAAGGTGGTGGGTGGGAGGCGCTACTCGCCAAACTCGCCTAAATACCTTACAATCTACTTCATTAAAACATCGGTTTTTGGACACGGCAAATATACTCGCTACTTGACTCGAAGTCGAGTAGTTTCGGAGCATATTCAATTCAAACACACAATAAAAACTTTTCTCTTTGTAATATCAGTATCGATAAATATATCGAGCTTCTAAAATCGAATTTCTTCATATACATGATGTATGCTTAGATTATTTAAAGCCTAGATAGACTATTTTAGCCTAAAACCGTAGGAAAAAATGTGTCCAACTCTTAGTCTATGATGCAAACACATAAGTTACCAATTCGGCGGATTTCGATGGCATTAATTGACAGGACACGTGTGCTAACACAAAGCTGTCACGCACACAAGCATTGAAAAATTAGCCAGTTTGTTAAAATAAAAGCATGGCAGCGTCTAGACAGTATATAGTCAAAGAATGCATGATGTATTTACATATGTATGTCTGTTCCAATATCGCCTCCTGTAGCCTAACCGGCTTGACCGACTGAGAGGAGTCATTAACTTAGTATTTTTCCCCCGGAGACTTGAAGGCTTTGTGACGTCCGCAAAAAATCGATATGGCGGACGTAAACTGTCATAAAGGGCAGTCGAGATTAAAATTTTCGTAATAATGCTATTGTTTAGATAGTCGTGTAAAATAGTAACGTATGTTTATTTTATTTGCACAGGACGCAACTGGACGCACCGGCGAACTGGCGCCCGTGGAGAAAGGGACCATTCACACCAAGAGGCACAGCGGCGAAGATCCCACGAAAGCGAGGTATGTGTACGTCCATTACACGTATCATACTCGTATATCCCATTATTAAATCGGTTACCAGAAAAAATAATAAACAGAATCGCACATTGGAGTATTTCGTACAAACGTACATAAAATATTTCACTAAAACAACGCAATACATCGTTTGCCCATATTTGTTGCCAATAATAAATTTTACTTCTCTTCTGTCTTTTACCTTAAGGGGGACACTAGGCACAGTAGCGACGCCAATCATTTTATTCCTAATACTTTACAAATAGAAAGAAATTCAAGAATATAAACAATACAAGCCTTAGTAAATAACCTGAAGTATTTTTGGAATCATGTTTTGATATTATGAGAATCAGTCATTGAGAGAAAAAGTGATAACAGCCAAAAATGGCCGTTTTGGGCGGTAATCAGATTCTCATAATTCTCACTGATTCCGATAGTAATAAACATGATTCAAAAAATACTTCAGGTTATTTACTAAGGTTTGTATTGTTTATATTCTTGAATTCCTTTCTATTTGTAAAGTATTAGGAATAAAATGATTGGCGTCGCTACTGTGCCTATTGTTCCCCCTTAAGAAGATAGACTACCTGTTAATTTTCATACAAAAAGCGATAACGCTTCCCACCCCTTAAACAGTCCAATTTCAATATTTTTTTACACATTATTGATAAATTGGAGAAGTAGGGCTGTACGTTTTGATATTTAAGATATATTGCTTACAAGAAAAGTTATGAGCATCTAAGTAAATATCCATATTTTTTACATTAAAAATACCCGGGGCATTTTAATTTATTTAAATTAATCTAAAGAGAATCAATAAAAAAGAAAAAGAGTTAGCCCTAGATTAAGGTGTGCTAAATCGAATGACACCAAAATTTCCTCATTTCGTAAAGGTCTAGAGGTGTGGAAGAGTTATCGCTTTTTGTATAAAAATTATAGGTAGTCGATCCCCTTAAGTTTCATTTTTATTTAAGACAGCTTTGATTTTGCATACGTGTCGGGAAAAATTCTTTGTTCGTAGCTTCGTTACTTTACAATCCTGCTTTCTTTTGCTATTTAATAGAATGGAATAAAAAATATAAGGTAAGTGATTTGCAAACTTGGTAAGCACAGTGCACCAATTTAGCAAAAATTTTAAACAATTATTTCAAACAACCCGCACCCATGGGTCAAAGAAATGCTTCAGAAAAATTAGTAAGTCAGGCTATATTATTGTTTTCTTTTTTTAAACAATTTATTAGATAACTTTACCGTCTAGATGATCGGCGCCAGTGAATGAATTAATTCATATTAGGTAAAAATAGATAGGAATAGTAGATTGTTGCACTGAGCAGAAAGTAAGTTATTGCTGCACGAGTGTTTACATATTTGGAGCCCGAGCGCAAGCGAGGGCTCTAAAAAGCACGAGTGCAATATAACTTACTTAATGCGAGGTGCATAATCTTTTCTTTCAACTACTGCAATAAAAGTAGGAGAAAAATAAAACTGAAGACAAATTAAGTTAAAAATTTGTTGGTTACATTCCCGCCTTTTTTTCTATATGGCCAGTATTTTTTGTTTAGGCAAGGCAATTCACACGTCTCTTTGTAAACTCCATTCGGCCGTTAGGTTGGCCAACCTTCTTTATGACATGTGATAACTATCATCCCGCGATTAAAAAAAACCAAACAGTGCAGTAAAGGATTTCCATACATTTTTGCTGCACTAGAGCAGCAAAAATGTATGGAAATCCTTTACTGCACAGTTTTGTTTTTTTTTTACTTCTAGTGCAGCAAAGTCTCGCTTTGTGCTGGATATATAGTGCAGTTATGATAGAATTGCAGCGTAGTTGGAAGAAAAATGTATTTCTGTATGATTTTTGCGTATCTTTTTCGTTTTTCTTTACGCCAAAATGTATCGGAATGTAGCGTGTCGATTTTTTTTGTTATCAAACCATTTATCTGGCTTATGGGTGCTTGCTTTTTAATTAATTGCGCTTATATTAAATGTCTCTTAGGTATTTATTTTTTACTCTGATGGACGAGAAGTCAGTAGCAGAAAAATAACGAGATCTAACTAATACTTAGGCGACGTTTCACTGCGAAGCAAATAACTAGCTTAGTTTGGTAAAGTTTGCACTGGTGAATCTCCAACAGAGTAAGGTGAAATGAAGAGCAGAATGATAAAGCGGCGATTTTCCCTGTAATTTCGAACTCATGCAAAATTAATGGCGTTACTACGCGAAAGATTTAAATAATACACTGAGCTCGGCTTAATTTTGTCTTCCTCAGTTGTCAGAGATTCTTTCATTTCGTTGCAAAACGTTTTCGTCCTAATTCATCAGATATGTATAGGTGTATATAATTATACATACCTACATATTAAACACTCCTCTGTAATGTCTTCTGTAATGTCTTCTGTAAATCTAAGTAATAAGTGTATCTGTGTATACTATCCGAATTAGACGGAGTTTTGATGTTTAAGATCTAATGGCCAAGTTGACGTGATGGTTAAGTTGTGAAAACATCTTAATTACGAGTGTGTATTAATTTAAATAATAAGTTTATTTTTTTCACTTAAATGTTTTTAGTGGCAAACTTTTTATATAAATATATACGGACAAATCACACAGATTGAGCTAGCCCCAAAGTAAGTTTGAAACTTGTGTTATGGGATACTAACTCAACGATACTATATATATTTTATGATAAATACATATATAGATAAACATCCAAGACCCAGATCAATTTGAAAAAGATCATTTTTCATCTTGACCTGACCGGGGATCGAACCCGGGACCATCCGTGTCACAGACCGGCGTGTTGACCGCTGCGGCACGGAGCTCGTCAAGCTGAAAATATTCTGTACGGCAGTTGAAATGAGCCCATTGGTTTAACTTATTTAGTTTAGAAGTTCATTATATCAGGTCTATAGTACGATAATATGATTTACACGAATCTTGGCCAACCTATAAAAATATCCAGCGTAATAAAAATGTCGAACTATATTGTTTGTCATCCGATTTACATAAAAATACACAAAATATCTGCTCAACGGTTAAATATAAGTGTTCCAAATTGAATTGCAAGATTTGACCCATACAAACAAAATACACCTTCTTCCTTCTGAAGAGTCTTCCAGTACCGACCATCATATTTTTTGCAGCACCTTAATGTACGTACTCTTCAAGTACACCTACATTTTTTTAGATCCCAGCGTTGGTTTGTTCACTTTTGTCCCATAGGAAATGCTGATTCAATGGTTTGAGGGACAACGGTGTGTACCCTAACATCTTGTATTTTGCAAGTTAAACAAAAACGTGTTATACAGTGTTTAAAATATTATTATTTGTTACAAATAACTTTATTTGATAGTGGAAATATCTTCATTATGTAACGTTGCAAATTATATGAGAGCTTGTAAAATCAGTGTTAGTCCCTTTTCACGCGGCGACTAGTCTCTTTATGTGTCTATTTATTATATTAGATGCGACCGTCTATTAAAAGCTCAGACAGCAGCCTCTACAGAGGATTTGTCGGTGCCTATTAAATTTCGCACGTCGGCCATATTGCTCCTAGCCTGCCAAAGGGGATGTAATCCCTAATAATAAGGCACGCTTAAGATAATTGCCTCGTGGGAGGCTCCCGTGAAGATCCGAACATTAGAAAGAAATATACGGAGAGGTTAAAAATATATATTTTTGTTACAAACATCCTTATTTAAATGTGGAAATAGGTGCATTATGTAGCGTTGCAAGTTATATAAGAGCTTGTAAAATCAGTGTGAGTTCCCTTTCACGCCGCGAGTACTCTCTTTATGAACATATCTATTTAGTATATTAGATGCGACCGTCTATTAGAAGCTCAGACAGCAGCCTCTACAAAGGATTTGTCGGTGCCTATTAAATTGCGCACGTCCGCCATATTGCTCCTAGACTGCCAAAGGGGATGTAATCCCTAGTAATGAGGCACACTCGTTATAATTGCCTCGTGGGAGGCTCCCGTGAAGATCCGAACATTAGAAATATACAGAGAGGTTAAAAATATCTTTTTTGTTACAAATATCTTTATATAATTGTGGAAATAGGTGCATTATGTAACGTTGCAAGTTATATAAGAGCTTGTAAAATCAGTGTGAGTTCCCTTTCACGCCGCGAGTACTCTCTTTATGAACATATCTATTTAGTATATTAGATGCGACCGTCTATTAGAAGCTCAGACAGCAGCCTCTACAAAGGATTTGTCGGTGCCTATTAAATTGCGCACGTCCGCCATATTGCTCCTAGACTGCCAAAGGGGATGTAATCCCTAGTAATGAGGCACACTTGTTATAATTGCCTCGTGGGAGGCTCCCGTGAAGATCCGAACATTAGAAATATACAGAGAGGTTAAAAATATCTTTTTTGTTACAAATATCTTTATATAATTGGGAAATAGGTGCATTATGTAACGTTGCAAGTTATATGAGAGCTTGCGAAATCAGTGTTAGTTCTCATTCTCTTTAGACTCCGACATAGTTGTCGGGACGCATTGTACTTACTTAGATATAGCTTTCAATTTATATTTTGAGTATGAAATAGAACGTTTTATTATTTCAATGAGTGTTGCGGTTTTGCGTAAACATGAAAAACAAGCAATTACTAAAATAATATTATTTCCAATAAAACAGATTTACTCTGTGTGCCATTAGCAAATCCCGCGCCATATTGCTCATAATCTCTGCATAAAGCTGCTTTTCCATCAAAATGTAGGCTCTGAGACATTGATCGTCCGGCGTCACTATTTACTATGGAGTGCATGAAGTTCAAATACTTCATGCACTCCATAGTACACATGTGTGAAATTCGTACCTCTAACTAAATTAACGGTCTTCATCTGTTACGAGGTAGACAGAGCCCAAGGCCTACGACTTGAAGGCCACGTTCTGGAGATTTATTACTTTAATTTATTACCGGCCAAAACCGATTTCAGGACACACGAGTGTGTCCTGAAATCTTAAGATAAACTAGTTTAGCCTAGGACGAAACGGACTTTGAATATTTTAAAAATATTTCTGGTGGTTTTTGAGGTGTAGAGTCAAGATGGCGGACGTGACCTTTAATGTAAAATTGACATGGTGTCGTTGCATAGGTCGGAGCCTATTATTCAAGGCAAACAAACAATCAAATCTGTCCTCTTAATAATATCAGTTTATTTTGGGCAAAGGCCTCCCTTTTCTGTTTCCTAGAACTTTATTATCTAGTATCAGGGCTTTTCTAGTCTCCACTGCATGAGCACGTCCCTCTCTTAACTACCATAGCCATATATTAGCCAGAGCAGTCAGAGGATTTGGCCTACGACGACACTCTCCACGCTGGCCAGACGAGTTGGATCTCTTTGAAGTTTATAGGCTTTATTTAGCTTGCGTTTCCTAAGTCGCTTCCTACGACATCCACGGGAAGACTTGGAGTGGGCCTATTCTACTCTGCCGGCAACCACGCGGCTTATGATGTGCATATCTTCGAGCAACACGGAAGGGAGTAGCCATACGCTGCATTCCCCTCTGTCAAGGTACAAGCCAAAATTAGGCATGCATGTCTATGTGTTAGTTGTGTGTGACTCATCTGTACACAAATTATTTTTTCTTTTTTATGTCATTTTTTGTGACAATGTCATAATTTTAATTACTATCAAGTGACAGTTTAAGTTTTGTATGTAGGTGTGCGGAACTAAACTTGTGTGCACATTTCCCCCCGCAAAAAATGCCAGAAAAATTGTCATAGTAAATTGTCGCTTTGCCCACTCCCTCCGTCCGGTACGGAGGCCGTGTTGCTCGAAGGTGCATATAGATTATAAAATCAATGTATGGCATTGATTGGTTTGGTGGAAACGCACCCTCCAGCTGCTCCCACCGCCTGCGGCATAAAAGTGCGGTTCGTTGCATTTAGTGCCCTTCACATTTATCCGAGCCGTGCCCATTTGCTGATTCGCCGGATTATCCGATCTGAATTTACAAATTAACCGACAGTTTTGTTTTATTTTCTTAATTGATTTGTTATGATGGCGTAACTTTACCTATATGTATATTAGTATAATTGTTGCTCACAACAATATTGATTCCAAATTGCACCTTTTTAAACCACAGAATTAATGTAGATGCTCCCACCAACACACTATACGTGTTATTTTCACTACTTTGATTACCGTGATTGGTTTCGAGTGTTGTATGATATTTCGGCATTATTGCAGCCGCCATGTTCACAGACTGAAGAAACGCGGTGTTTTATTACGATATTCATACCATCTTTGTTGCCCTTCATTTCAATCTTGCGTAAAGTTTTACACACGATAACACCCACACGGGTGAATTAACCCGGCTTATGTCTCGTGGCCTTGAGCTCTGTCTATCCCGTAAGGTGGCCGTATATGTATGAATTTTTATTTAAGTTGTCTCATGGATTACTATAGCTTCTGTTCGCAACGTCGTCCGCAATAAATCTGTAAGTATAAGCTTATGAACTATTTAAAAAAAAGGATCCTAAAGAACATTTACATATTTTCTAACTTAGTAAAACTTAATATGTAAGTTTTCAATACTACTACTTAGTACCCTACTAAGTGTCTATAATGAATATACTTATATATGTTATGATATGACAATCTGTGCGACCCTCGATTCCCGTGGCACAGTTGTCAAGTGTCCGGAGCCACTGACGGCCGATACATCAAGCTAGGGGCGCGCCGCTAAGTAGCGACGCGCTAGCGCCTAGCTTAGTAACACTCCAATCACTTGATTGGAGTGTTACCAGACGATTGCTTCCAATGCCTAAGCGACTAACACCCATATTCAAAGAACATTACATATTTTTTATCTAAGTAAAAGTTAATTTATAATTTTTCCCTATTGAGTGTCTATAATGAATATATATGTAGGAACATTACTTAACCAGATTATGATATGACAATCTGTGCGACCCTCGATTCCCGTGGCACAGTTGTCAAGTGTCCAGGGCCACTGATAACCGATACATCAAGCTAAGGGCGCGTCGCTAAGTGATTCGAGTGCTACCAGACGACTGCTTTCAGATATATAGTGACTGAGCGATTAACACCCATATACGAAGTCGATATCTCAAATGGAGAGCATGCTTGTCTTGTTTCGTTATGCTATGGAATAGACCTCCCAAAAATAGGAACATCTGTAAAAGTATACCTTAATAATCCAACAGCTCTTTGAGATGCAAACTTTGCTGTCTAATTTTTGGGCAAGTCCATTAACCACCTTAAAAGACATTAACGCGAGCGCAACCGCGGGCGAAATATAGTACACAATAAAACAGATTATAATATGACAATCTGTGCTCGCACTAGATTCCCGTGGCACAGTTGTCAAGTGTCCGGCGGCCACTGACGGCCGATACATCAAGCTAAGGGCGCGTCGCTAAGTGATTGGAGTGTTGCCAGACGATTGCTTTCTGTACCGAGCGATTGACACGCATATTCTAAGTCGTTATCTTAAATGGAGAACATGCTTATGTCTTTTCAAGGAGGTTACCAAGTCGACGCGTATTTTATTTTTTATGTATGACCACGCAAAACTTTTTAAAGATAAGTCCGTTTTAGACACTTCTTTTTATTTGAAAGGGTATTCCTGTATCTTGGTCACAAATAAATTTGAATAAAATCCAACCCTAGTAAAGATATGATTGACTTTTTCCTTTATTACGGTTTAATTTTTGCGTTAAGAAATTTTAAGTCTTATTTCGTTATGCTATGGAAAGACGTCACAAAAATAGGGACATCAGTGTAAAAAATCCATGAGCTCTTTGAGATGTAACCGTTGCAAAGTCATATTGTACACATTGACAGTTTAGTGTTTACTCTCTAGACACCGTCATGCCTTTTGGTAAATTTTTCAATACATGTGTGCGTGACAATTTCGTATTAGCACACGCGTCTTGTCAATTAATGCTATCAAAATCCCTCAGATTGGTTACTATGTGTTTGTATGATAGACTATAAGTTACACAATTTTTTTTCTACGCTTTTAGGCTAATAGAGTCTATCTTGGCTTAATATAATATAAGCGTCGCCATAACCGACATCTATGCGGGCGACGCCACAGGCGGGAGCAAGTATGTAGATAAACATCGATATGTAATTAAGAGGATCAAGGGTGTACAGCAGCCGTAGAAACGTCGAAGGTCCCCAAATTCGTCAAGGTGGTTCGAACGCTCTTCAAACTTTCGGCAACGTGACTATTTGCCGAAGGAAGCGGGGCTTCTGGTGGTTAGGTCACATGCGACAAAATTATTTTTAGAGGACCAAACGTGACCAGACGGGCTTTAAACAAAACTTTAAAGTAGCTCGCCCAGTGATTGGAAAACTAGCACTTGCGTGAGCAACCCTGGAACCAAGGCTCTTAAATATTAAAAGCTTTTGCCCGCGACTTCGCCAGCTTGGATTTAGGATATTGGTCATCTTTTCCATCTTTTAGGGGTTGAATTCTGAAACAGCCTGAAAAACTTGTGAAGTTTCGGATAAAATAGTTTAACTAATCTTGTTTCTTACAAACTTTCAAGCCCTCTTTCACCCTCTTAAGGGTTAAATTTTAAAAAACCGTAGGGCACGTATAATTGTTTATTTCTAACCGTTAACCTAAAAACAAAGTTTCAGGCTTCTATGTCTAAAAATGACGGCCAAACAATTTTTTTACCCCTTTTCACCCGCTTAGAGGGCGAATTTACAAAATCCTTTCTTAGCGGATGCCTAAGGCATTACAACTATCTGTATGCCACATTTCACCGAAATCCATCCAGTAGTTTCGGCTGTGCGTTGATAGAAAATTCAGTCAGGTTTGCCTTTTATATATTTAGATAGAAGAAGAAGATAGAAGATTAGAAGAAGAAGACTAGAAGGACTGAGAACCCACAGTAACTTTTGGCATATAAAAAGCAATTGGGTGTCCTGGTCGCAATTCTATAAAAACTATAGTTAAAGGCACGAGTATGTTATATACAATTGCATATGTGAACTGAACCCCTTGACTTTCCATCAAAAACTACCAGAAAACTTGTTTCTATATAAAACTGAAAAATTATAAATATGTAATAAATAATATTAAAGAAATAAAAATGCCATTTATTGCCGTAATCATACCTTACAAGGTAAGTTACATTACCATTAAGGGGGAACAATAGGCACAGTAGCGACGCCAATCATTTTATTCCTAATACTTTACAAATAGAAAGAAATTCAAGAATATAAACAATACAAGCCTTAGTAAATAACCTGAAGTATTTTTGGAATCATGTTTTGATATTATGAGAATCAGTCATTGAGAGAAAAAGTGATAACCGCCAAAAACGGCCGTTTTTGGCGGTAATCAGATTCTCATAATTCTCACTGATTCCGATAGTAGTAAACATGATTCAAAAAAAGTCGAGCAGGTCAACACGCTAGCCTGCGATACGGGGGTCCCGGGTTCGATCCCCGGTCAGGTCAAGATGGAAAAAGATCTTTTTCATATTGACCTGGGTCTTGGATGTTTATCTATATAAGTATATATTATAAAATATAGTATCGTTGAGTTAGTATCCTGCGACACAAGTTCACAACTTACTGTGGGGCTAGCTCAATTTGTGTGATATGTCCCTATATATTTATTTATTTATTATTTAATACTTCAGGTTATTTACTAAGGCTTGTATTGTTTATATCCTTGAATTCCTTTCTATTTGTAAATTATTAGGAATAAAATGATTGGCGTCGCTACTGTGCCTATTGTTCCCCCTTAATTATAAAATAGGTAAAGGAATGCCTCATCTTCTGCTGATGTTTGTAGGTATTTCTTTATTTTACACATAACAACACAAGAGTTGTTTGTTTGTTTTTCGTATGTGTAAGTGGCAAACGTCTAGGCGGTCTGTGACAACTTCTGACGTCCTCTTCTGGAAATGACTAATTCTGTTTTTGACTACGGACCAACGGCTTAACATGCCTTCCGAAGCACGGTTGAGCTCGAGATATTTTTATGCTACTTGCGGTCACCCATCCAAGTAGGGACTGCACCAGGGGTTGCTTAACATACGTAACCGCTCATAGTGCTCACACCCACTGGACCATCGGGCTCCTCAACACAACACAAGAGTAATTCCGCGTAAGTGGAGTTTTTTACTTTCATCTTCATACCATTAGTTTGGAACGATTATATCAGAATTTATGATGTGTCTTCGAACGGGGAGAAAGAATCACACGTCAGATACAATAAGAAAAGCGCGTCGTTAAAGCGAATATTGATACCTGACGTAAACTTGAAAAGGACGCGCTATACAAAGACTGGAGCCGTACAATGAAGGGTTTTGAACAATAGTACTAACTTTTGAAAAATGTTTCCGATGATGTGAACATGTAGGCAGACCAAATGGCGTAATGATTAACACTACATGTTGGCAGGTTGGAGAGTGTAGGCCAAATCCTCTGACTGCTCTGGCTAATATATGGCTCTACTAGTACAGAGAGGGTCGTGCTCCTGCAGTAAAGACTAAAAATGACCTGATGATGATGATGTTGGCAGGTATGCTACATGAAGGACACCGAGTTAGATTTCAGGCGCGGGCAAATACTTGTACTCCATTTTCACTACTGTTTGTCCGCAGTTTTTACTCAAGAAGGGTTAGCAGGCGGCCGGCCGTAATAATTTATACCGGATCATATTACAGCATGTACGCCGTTATAATAGCAGACCCCGGGCACAGAATGAATGTAAGTAATAGCATATCCACGAAGACAGTGAGATATATGATCTGAATTTACCTTAAAAAAAACTGGCAACTTTAAATTGGATATCAATTTGTTAAGTTTGTCCAGTCCATTTTATTCGTAAAATATATTACACATAACGCATACAAACTGCTTAATACATTATGCCGTCACAACTGTCTAGTCTTTTTAAAGAACCGTTTTAGGAGAATCGAAAAATGTGACTGCAAATTTTTTATCTTACACTGAAAACAAGATATTTCTAAAAACGAATGTGCTCCTTGTAGGAGGTCTTTAGCATAGCACAATTAAAAAAATATGTGGACAGAATATCTTGTCGCTCGCCCTGTGCGAGCTAAAATTCCTTGCTCTGTGACATTCCCCATTTTTAGAAAAAACTCAACACACAAAAGTCAGTGTACTTAGTTTATAATCTGCGCGTCACCAAGGTCATTTAATCCTCGAACCCCAAAGGCCATCTTAGCTCCAATAAAGATAACATTTTATTCTCCACTTGTAAAAACTGGACCTCGAATCAGCCCGTACTTTATGGCCCTCATATACTAAGTTACTTAGTTATGGTCTCTTTACATCGAGCGGAAGTAGATTATTCGAGTTCTAAATGAATGCAGTAGCAATACAAAAAAAGACTATTTATTGCCAACCACCAACTATTCGGGCTGGTATATGGTTTTGGTAGTACAGAGAGGGTCGTGCTCCTGCAGTGGAGACTAGAAAGACCTGATGATGATGATGATGAACCACCATACAAAAATATTGAACCAAATTGGGCATGCTAACTTTTATGAAGGTCATGATTTTATCTTTTTAATTTTATGTGAATGACAACGTTGTTCTAATTTTATGGGAATGACAACATTATTCTAAGAAATCGATTTCGGTATTTCAGCGATTCAATAAATTTTTTTTTTAAATACGATTGAAATCAATATTCTTAGCACCATGATGTCATGTAAGATGTTTTTATTATTTAGTAAAATCGAGGTAGGAAAAAATGCGTTTCGCGGACGACGTATTGACGTTTGACAGAACGCAATATTTATTTTTTGAATATCACAGTAATCCGTTGATTTTAAAATCTGTGACATCGAAAATATTGTTATTAGAAAATTTGTTTCGAAATGGTTTCTTAATTCAGCCAGCTTATAGTTAGACGACGTTGCTGCAGAGTTGTTTTCCACTTTAAGGCGTTAATCCGCGTAAGGGTACACTTACTAAAACTGAGATTTAATTTATAACTATTATGCAAAAAATATCGCTTTATAAATTGAATAAGATATATTTGAAATAAGATATATTTTGTGAATAATGCTTTTTTATTCTTATAATATGGTAGATACATAGTTGTAACGCTTCAAGTAGTGCCATCTATGTGAAATTTTCAGGAAAAAACGTACGATATAAAGATTAGGCTGCATAGCCGTTAGCATAATAAAAGAATATCTTAATAAGGACTCCACCCACCAAGGGATTTTTACCTTTTATCTGGTACTTACATATGTAATTATTTACAGAAAAATGATTTTTTGCTGCATACATAATATATATTACGTATGCTGGAAATATATATTACGTAAGCAGTAAATATAGCTATTTTTCTGCCTACGTAATTCTTGAATGGTATTGGTATAATATAATGGTAAGCTGTATTAACTGAAAACCAAACATACTTGTTTCCTTTGCTTCGCTATGGAATAATGTTTTGGGAAAATCTAGTGAAAGGGAGTCTGTATTTAAGTTATGCGGCTAGCAACCGTCACTATTTTGTTTCTACTTTCCACCTTCATACCCACTAATACGCTAAACGTTGCCTTTGGGTTGTATGACCGTAGGCTCTGTGTACCCTACACGGGATAAAGACGTGATAGAAAGTATGTATGTAAAAAGTTACTTATAAACCATTTGTAAGCTAAATAATAAACAGACTGTTGTGAACCGCACTTGAAAGCCTAGCCTTTTACAGGCTCCATTACTCTGAGACCAGTCTCTATTGAGACGAAATCTCAACGTAAAAAATATTTGTTTTGTTTTTCCACTTTGTAACTTAGATTGATAGAGAAAATAAAAGGATTTAATTTCTTAACAGTTTCATGTTTTAACAATATGTAAATAAAACCATGTATGGTCCGTATAGGGTCGACTCTCAGCCAGTCAATTTGAATAACTTTCAAGTGAAATGTAACCCTCAATCCACTTAAATAAAAGGTATCAGATACCCAAAATGTATAGTCTTATAAGACCTTTATAACAACTAACATATTTACGAAATCTGTTAGTATCAAACTAATAATATAAATTGGTTTAAAAGGAGATCACTTAGCCGATTATATCGATTTCTTATTTCATTTCTAGCTTTACGTCTAGACATCGGCTTATAACCAAAAACATCTTTAAGTATTTATTACTCGTTTCGTTTTCAATCGGTTATAGCCAAAATTGTCTTCGTTTAGTATTTATTACTCGTTTCGTTTTCAATGGACTTTCATTATTAATGATCATGATTCGGCAAATGGTCACATTGGCGGTAATAAAGGTCATTTCGTCTGTAATCCTATCGGTCAAGTTTAGATAATAGTACATTGTGATTCAACTATTAATTGATTATATTGAAACGAGTTATTTTATTTACGGAACGAGTGAAGTGAAAAAAATACGAGTATTATAGTTATTATTAAATAGCCCATGAAAAAACATACGACGGTTTTCAACATATAACAATTTTACCTTCTGTTGGATCGAAACTTCTTATTGCAATATATTTGCAAATTGCAAATGTATTACGAGTAAATTGTTCTTTACAGATAACAACGTGTGAACTTACCCTCGACTTTGTATGGGGATTTCGAAATTGGTTATTGCCAAATTGACGCGCCGTGTGGTGCCTGGAAGAGTAGAATAGGACCGCTCCAAGTCTTGCCGTGGATGTCGTAGAAGGCGACTTAGGGAACACAAGCTAAACAAAGTTTTAAACATCAAAGAGACCTCTCCAACCCGTCTGACCAGCGTGGAAAGAGTAGGCCAAATCCTCTGACTCCTCCGGATATATGGTCTGATAATACAGAGAGGGTTGTGCTCCTGCAGTGGAGACTAAAAAAGACCTGATGATGCAGTTGACGCGATCGTGATGTGTCTCAATTTGTTTCCAGCGTCAAGGGACCTGAGACGCCGGGGGCCCGGGCCCCGTACAAGCGGGCCTCGGCGCCGCCCTGTGGCACTCCGCCCGCGGACGAAGAGCCCTCGCCGCCGTCTGAAGGAGACGCCACGCCCGTAAGTTTTTTTTATACTTTTGTTACGTACCTTAGCAGTGGTGTTTTTACCTGACTGGCTGAAGGAGAGTAATGTTTTTGGCGAGTATGTATTACGACCGAAAGTTCGGTTCGGTTTCGGCCGAGTTTTGGCCTAAAATCAAGTTTCGGTGGCAGTTTCGGTTTCGGCCCAAAGTTGGCCCAAACTTTTGCCGAAACCGAAACTGATTTCGGAAGTGGTGCACGCTTGCCTAACTTCGTGTCACGCGGACGCATTGGCGGACGCTGGCGACCCTGTTCGAGAATTATAAATAAATATTATAAATAACTGATAAACATTTTGCTATTTTATTATCAATGTGAAAAAATAATAAAAATATATTAAGGTTCTCTTATAGTAACACTAGCGCCACCCAGCAATTAAATTCTTTAAATCCTAAATTACATCGAATTTTAAAAATCTAACAAGTACAAAACTAGGAAATTACTTGTAGTATTTTGGTATTCATTTTCACTAATATTCGTTTGACGAACATTCGGTTTCGGCCGGAAAACTAGTTTCGGTTGTACTTTAATGTATATGTGTAAGTATGTCTGGTCCATTGTTGCCTCCTGTATTCTATACGTCTTGACCGAATTTGAAGTGTGACGTGTCATTTGATTCTTATTCTTCCCCGGAGTGTCTTAGGCTATGTAACGACAGAAAAAATCAATATGGCGGACGTAAGCTGTCCAAAGCGGCAGTCGCGTTGTATTGTGTAAATAATACGACTGGTTCTTTTCGAATTACTGTGGTTGGGTTCGATTCCGGACCATGTAAGAACAGTGTTTTTTTAAACAACATAAGTTGCAAAAATCACAAATACTTTATTTTGTTTTTGGGCAGTCGCGTAAAAGACTGCCCAAAAAAAGTATTTTTTTTTTAGAGTTTATGTATATCATTCTTTATTCCACGATAAATTCTAAATGCCTTTTTACGATTAGATTAGTCGTGTACAGTATTGATAGAATTCTTATCGTTATCGTGAGGGGCCTAGGCTTAGACTATAATTTTCTTGGCAGAGCCGTCTTTTGTTATTTTTTATTTGTCTGTAGTATTCAGATGCTTCTTTGAAAAAATGGCTGTTAGCTCGGGTTGTCATAGCCCGTCTGAAGGGCCTTTGTCCAGTGTCTTTGTGATTTGACTAACTTTTTAACTCAAGGAGCTTCAACTCGTCTAGCACGCTATATTAAACGCTTTGAGACGCAGACAATTAAATTGCAAAGCCAGACTTTGATAAGTGCATACTTTTCTATTCTAACGAAACTTGATCAGACTAGATTAGCTTTAAGAATTTTAATTTTGACACGGCATTGCCTGTTCGCGTTTTCACCTTCTTACGACTGGTATGAAAACAAAAAAAAAACTTACAGTCTTGAAATCCAAAGTAGGGATTTAAATGATTTAGTTGCAGCACTAGGACGCATAAAGGGCCTTTGTCGAATGTGTACACGGTTCCGTTCCACCGCACACTACAACTCGTATTGTTTCCACGCATTCGAAAGCCTGATGGTTTTCCTGTTTTAATATTAAGATGTGTACAATGTTCATTTACTTAGGTACAACAAATGCATTTTTTTAACACATAACTAATCATGTTTCTATAGCAAGTCACTTTTGTCTTATACCAGCAGTACTTCAATCGAGAATCGATTGTTCTATATACTTGACACCATATCAGAAATGTACTTGACACATAGATTAAAATGACGACATAAAAAGAGAGACAAATAAAATTGATCAGATGAGTAGGCGACCCAATAATGTTGAAAATAATTTATTTCGGCTTTTCATCTCGGCAGTAGTCGGTCACTGAATGTGAGTGCTTTTACACATGAATCGATAGTATAAATTACATACGTGGCGAAATTTTGATCGTTTTCGACCCTTAAGAGTCCCACGTGAAGTTGATGAAGTTTCGTATCGAAAACTTGTACTCGCTGTAATTTTGTATAGGTATTGTTTTTATAATTGAAATCTGATTATAAACATCACTATGCCTTATTCGGTCATATGTACGAAATTTGGTTGAGATTGGCTTAACTGTTGTAAAACTAAAACCAAACTACGTTTGTATGGGATTGCGGCTTTACGTGGGACTCTTAAAGGGTTGATTTAGCCCGTCGATATGAACACATTTTCCTATGGAAACAATACTGGGATATCATTTTTTTTTTGTATTTCCATACAAAATATATTAAACCGCCCGGTCAATTTGTATGGAAATGTCAATATTTTTTTCTAGTTTCCAGCATTTTCCATAGTAAAAGTTGTCACATCGACGGGCTTAAGGGTCCCAAACTATCATAAATTTAAATAACCTTATTATGAATTCCAGACGGGCCTGGGGCCAGAGTCGGCCACGACGCCGACCGGCGGCAGCGCGCCGACCACGCCGCTCGAGCCCCGCATGGACGTCCCGCAGCCGCGCCCCCTGCCCATGCCTGAGTACGGTGGCTTCTTCGCCTTGCTGACGGAGTACCTGCCCGATAGCAGCCAGCCCATTTCTGGCTTCCACAGGTGTGTATGTTGGCCATATCTAGCTTTCATACGTGTATATGACTGTCAATATAGCTTCTATAGTATTACCACCGCTAGAGCATGGACCTGCCGTAGCCGCGCCCCCTGCCGATGCCCTGAGTACGGTGTCTTCTTCGCCTTACAGACGGAGTGCCTGCCCGATAGCAGCCAGCCCATTTCTGGCTTTCACAGGTGTGTATGACTGTCATATATGGCTTCCATAGGTGAGTGTGACTTTAAGCGCCGCTCGAGCCCTGCATAGACGTGCCACAGCCGCGCCCCCTGCCCATGCCTGAGTACGGCGGCTTCTTCGCCTTGCTCACGGAGTACCTGCCCGATAGCAGCCAGCCCTTATCTGGCTTTCACATGTGTGTATGTGCCATATATGGCTTCTATAGGTGTCTAGAGCATGGACGTGCCGCAGCCGCGCCCCCTGCCCATGCCTGAGTACGGCGGCTTCTTCGCCTTGCTAACGGAATATGTGATAATTTGTCTAAAATAAATAAGAATCTAAAATAAAACTTAATTATAAATAGCTATAAAATATCTTTATATATTATATTATCAATTTAAAATTATTTAATTCAATACGTATCGTTGTCATTACTTTTGCAGAGACAGAGAGATTACTTTTGCACCTAACCTGTTTTTTTGTTAATAATCTCCTGTTCACTTCAGTTGCCTGGAAGAGATTGCAGTAGCGATAAGGCCGCCTTTTGTGCATCATTCGTAAATTTCACTGTTATTTTTAAGGATTGTGTGGTGCAATAAAGAGTTTACTAACTATATGGCTCGTGTTAGGGGCACGACCCTCTGTACTAGTTAGTACAGAGAGGTTGAAAAGTCTTTACTGCATCAAAAAATCCTTAAAAATAATAGATTAAAGCAAAAGCAACGATACGTAGTGGAGACTAAAAAGACCTGATGATGATGATGATGATTGACAGATGCAACGTGGCGGTGATGCTGCTCTGCGACGTGGTGTTGGAGGGCGGCGAGCTGGACTGGTCCATACACGTGCCGCTCATGCTGCACATCGTCTTCCTCGGCATGGACCACACCAGGTAGATACTATCATAGTGCTGAATGTTTTTAAGACAAGAGAACAACACTATTTACTGTTACTACTTTATGTCCTTAAATAGATTTACATTTGTTTGACGAGCTCCGTGGCGCAGCGGTCAACACGCTGGCCTGTGACACGGATGGTCCCGGGTTCGATCTCCGGACAGGTCAAGATGAAAAATTATCTTTTTCAGATTGACCTGGGTCTTGGATGTTTATCTACATATGTTTTTTTAAATATAGTGTCGTTGAGTTAGTATCCCATAACAAAAGACTTACTTAAGAACTTACTTTGGGGCTAGCTCAATCTGTGTGATTTGTCCATATATTTATTTATTCATTAAAAGGTAAAGTTTTATTGATTTAGATTTTAACATTGATCAAATCGGAATGAGCGTGGTATATTAACCTCAATTGACAACATTTCATTTTCACTAAGGACACAAAATAAAAAAACCATTTGGAGATCTTAGCGTTCAAAATTATATATATTTTTTTCTGAATTTCTAGAACACTATTTACTGAAATAATAAATAATTTCTAAAATATATGCAAAAAATGGAAGCTCAGGCCAACATAATTTCGTTCCTGTTGCCTGGGGATCTAATAAAAAAGAAATAATTTTTTGTCAATGAATTATTGACATTGACAGTGACATGGACATTTAAGTTTGTTGATTTCTAAGAATATGAATTCTCATAGAAGGAGCTTCGATGGAACAAAACGTACACGGTCGTAGACAATAGAGTTTTTACTGTGTGTAATAAAGTCAGCTTCTGATATGAATATGATGTCTGACAAAAACAATCAATTAATTCATATCTATATGATAATAGGCTATTTTCCTGCGTCAAAATATTAATAATAAAATTAGACCATCAGTTAGACAATCAAAAAATATTGGACTCGTATTTTTTCTTTCGCTAATTATACAATAAATTGATTTATTCAAGTAAAAAAATAATTTTACTTCATCACCTCCAACGCAGACAAGCCAGCGTTTTATACGAACGATTTAAGATGAATATAGCAATTGACAATTACCCTTTCAAAACTGTCTTTTCAAATTGGTCGCATAAAGATATCAAGGTATCAAAAATGACATTTGTCAAGTGTGTATTAGTACTTATTGATAAACCTTTATTTATTTCTTTCTTACATACTTTAAAAAGAAAGAGATGAATATATAGCTGAGAACTAGGCGATCTCTATTCTATTTTATACTCTAAGATTTAAAACACCAAGCGAAGCAAATGAACTGCTCACGTATTATGCCTAGCTTTGCACTTACGCCCTTTTGTAATGAGCAGCTTTTAATTATTAAAATTCCTGGCTAAATAATTTTTTAAAAATTAAAAGGAAAAATACGTGTCCCCTATTTTTGTATCTATTTTCAATCTAACTTAATATTTAGAGGGGTTCAAAAAATGAAATGTTGTCAATTGCGAGAAACGGTCAGTACCTACGCGTAGACTGGGTATTTTTATGGCTAAGTACGCTAGGTATCATTATTATTCAATCTTTGATCAAAGTTCTTGAATTTTATATAAGTATAAATTCCAATCACTGCTTATAAGCAAAGCAGCTTGAAAAATCTGACACCAGTGTTGGCCACTTACACATACGAAAAACAAAACAAGCAACAATGTTTATGAACTTGTTTAATATAATAAAGTTAATTCAAACATCTTTATCTAGAGGTAAGCCCTTGTCGATATTAAATGAAGAGCACGCAATAAACTGGGCATCGATGAGCAATAAGCCATTGACTTCTCCAAACACCTATTCTACATCTTTTACTAGAAAGCGTAGCTTTAGTAAAAAACGCCGACTATTTTGCGATGTCATTTCGTCATCAACCAAATTGTGTTGTCATTAAAACGTTTGAAGAGTATAATAATGTACAACTGTTTATACGTTCATGTGTTTACTGGAACCCAAACAGATGGATCGTGCACCAACACTGCCGGCAGCTGCTGCTAAACCTGCTGGTGGCTGTGGCTGCCCACCACGACCATCTGACGGTGGCCAGAGTTTTGCTGGCCAGCCGCTCCGCTCAGCTTGGCTTGGGCATGGCACCACCGTCGCTGCCACTCGTCCCGCACAACTTCACTGGTAAGATACGATCGTGTGTTTAATGGAATCCAAACGATGGGTCCACCAACCTACTGGCACCACGACCATCTGACGGTGGCCAGAGTTTTGCTGGCCAGCCGCTCGGCGCAGCTTGGCTTGGGCATGGCGCCACCATCGTTGCAACTCGTCCCGCACAACTTCACTGGTAAGATACCTTCACGTGTTTACTGGAACCCAAAGAGATGGGTCCACCAACACTGCCCTTTGCTGCTCAACGGTGGCCAGAATGTTGCAGGCCAGCCGCCATATTGACATTTTCTAGTTCGTCATCACCTTCATCTCATCCGCAAAAATCCAAAGCCGGACATGGGCAAGGATTACCAGCTTTTACCTTAGGTAGCTTATACCACTGGTTAGAAGTGGCCTGCGTTTGTTTTTTTTATATTATAACCGACCAATTGCTATAATACCATATAAAAATTATTACTTTGTACTAATTAAGCTAGGACAGAGACAAAAGGTGGAGAAAACCAAAGTCAACAAGTAGGAGATGTGTATATTACGGACGGAATATATTCATAGGCAGTGACACTTACAAAAAAAATTCTCTAAAGACCCTTCATCCAATCCACATTCACAGAGGATCTGTCTTTTAATCTTTGTTTTAGCAAAAAAGGCTGGAGAGCAAACATGGCCTTCAATGCAAAGAGAATGACAGCTTCATTACATATTCATTCAGACATATCATACTCGTACTAAGTACGTAAGAAGAGAATAAATAAGATTAAAATTTTATCTAAAAATATAGCAATATACATACATACTTTCACGTCTTTTTCCTTTGCGGGGTAGACAGAGCCCAGGTAAGTTATAAAACCTTAAGGGTGCGCTAGTCAGGTGTTTCGCCATACAAATTCTGTAGGGTGATGACTCCGTTGTTCGGCATCGTCTGTTTAAAGTTTTTAATTCTATCGATTTGTTTTGTCGTTATCTATGCTTGTATGGAATCATAATTATAAAATTATAAGTACTTTAAAAGTTATGAGTCTCAAAACATTCCGTTTTAACACGTAATTTTAACGCAACTTTGGGCACAATTAAATACCGGAAGGAGTATAAAATCTCTAAAACAAAATTCATACAAGCTTAGTTTGGTTATTAAAAAATATAAATTATTTTACTTTTAATAAAAACATTCAGCTGTTTTATCACAAGAACACTTCTCCCAAACGCATGCTCGCGAATTTTTAGACGACGAAGATTTAGATTTTCAACAATATTTGTGTTTGCACACACTAGACTGTAGTTCCGATGTGCTTATACATCAGTGTAAATAGTTCCGCACTGTTCAAAACCAAGTCTATCCCTGTCTCAGCGAAATAGCACGCATTTTAGCCACGTGCGCTGACGAGTTCGAGTTCCCGACTAGCGCATCCTTAACGCCACGCTTAGAATGTTGACGAAATTGTAGGTGGCGAATGGAATCAAAATATGGTACTATTAATCGCAATACAATACCTAATATCTTTTTCGTAAACATTTCCGTCAAACTACAAAGGGTTTAACTTAATAAATAAAAAATTAATAAAAAGATACTGCCACAAAATCTAAGAAAGCATTGGGGTAGGTTACAGTCTTTGCTTTTCGAACTGCTAGCGACATCTATTAATGCAAGAATGAAACAAAATCCAAGGTTACGACGAATGAACGGTTATGCTTTTGATACCATACAGATATGATATGAGAACCTTTTTTAGAATTCCGATGTATTTTTGGTATCGAAAAATGAAACTATTACTTACTTATATTAAGTGTTTAAGATCAGGCTAAATCATTTTTATCATAGAAGCTAAAAACCAATTCGAAAATTGATTTTCATCTGTTAATGAAATCATTGTAATTGATAATTTACCATCGAATATGATATGCGAAAGTGAATTTGTATATTAGTCTGTTACCACTTCACGCTTTATCTACTGAACTTCTTGAAATTTGGCATACACATTGATAATGCTACGGAAAATGACATAGGCTATATAACATGTGGATTATGCCGCGGGCAACCAGCTGATGAAGTATAAAAACAATTATAAGTACTGAATATATTTTTAATAATATAGTGATTTTGTCAATGTGACAATAAATACCAAAGCAGTCAGAGGATTTAGCCTACACTCTTATACAGCCTGACTGCTTTGGCTAATATATGGCTCTGGTAGTTCAGAGAGGGTCGTGCTCCTGCAGTGGAGACTATAAAGACCTGATGATGATGATGATGATAATACAGTACTCATTACTTAACCCAAATCTCAATTTGTTCAGAGCCGGACGCAGCCTTCGACAGCTACCCTCCATGCGGGCATTCTCCGCGCTCGCACGCTCGCTCGCTCAGCTCAGACCCACAAGTCACGCCTGAAGGTATTGTTATTTTGTATACGTCTATGGATTGCAAAACTATAACTAAGCGAATGTTACATATAACAACGGTTCACTCACGTGCTGTTTGTCGGGATTGCCGACTATGGTTTCGGACTCGTCAGGAGCCTATTTTCAAGGCGAGTGTGGTTAGCGAATGTTGTATATGCCATGATATAGTATATATCGTATAACCATGTATGTTATGTATATTTAACGCTGTAAAACGCAAAGTAATCATTTTACTGCGTTTATTTGTGTCGTGACACTGTTCAACAGTGACGTGTTATTTTCAATCGTTCTAAACACTTTCTGGGACCATCGTACCCTGTAGATGTAATTCAATTGGTAATCTATAATATAAAAATGAATTGCTGAATGTGTTGCTAAGCGCAAATCTTGAGAGCAGCTGAACCGATTTCGCCAATTATTTTTAGAATATTCCTTGAAGTACGAGGATGGTTCTTACGGAGAGAAAAATGTATACGTACTACGGGCGAGGCCAGGGCGAACTGCTAGTAATAAATAGGATTACGTACTTCGTGCCTGGTTCAGTGTGATATATTTTATCAGTGGACTCGGGTACCAAAGCATGGGAACGCGCTGAAATGGGAGAGAAATACTACGAAATCCTATCCTTATCCCAATTTCCTAACTAATATTATAAATGCGAAAGTGAATTTGTTTATTCGTTTGTTTGTTACGCTTTTACGCCCTATCTACTGAACAATCATCATGAAATTTTGCATACACATAGGATAGGGTACTGAAAAGGACATAGGCACGCGAAACCGCGGGTAACAGCTAATAAATCAGAAAACACGCTTTATGTAAGTTTATTAATTAAGAGCCGCCGACTTGTTTCGACCGGTAGCGAATGCTATAATTGAGCATGCAAACTTTTTTGAAGGCCATGATTCTATCTTTTCATGTGATAGAAAAAAATATTCGAAGAACTTATTTCGATATTTCTGCTATTTATGCGGTATTTTAGCGAGAGAATAGGAAGCGGCAATTAAAAACGTCATTTTAATTTTGCTTTTGATTTTTTTGGAATAAGGGAGAATATCATTATTCTTAGTCACATAATATGATGTACGACATCTATTATTAAAAAAATCTTGCAAGAAATCTTTATAAACAGGGTTAAATAGGGGTTAGAAAAAATGCGTTCGCGAATGACATAACAAAATGCGAAATTTATTTCTTGAAACCTCAGTAATCCATTGTTTTTAAAATCTGTTAGATCGAAACGATAGTTATTTCAGCGTTTATCTCAAGGAAGTCGTCAAAAGTAAAATTTAGCTAAGCGAATTAAATACCAACAAAACAAAGGTGAGCTAAACCGTGATTGTATTATAAATTTGTATCAAGTAATTTGTATGCCGTGTGGTTCCCAGCAGAGTAGAATAGGACCACTCCAAGTCTTCCCGTGGATGTCGTAGACGGTGACTTAGGAAACACAAGCTTAACAAAGCTTATAAACATCAGAGAGTCAAACCCGTCTGGCCAGCGTGGAGAGTGTAGGCCAAATCCTCTGACTGCTCTGGCTAATATATGGCTCTGGTAGTACAAAGAGGGCCGGGTTATCAGTTTCGCTAACACCAGTTTCTCTTACTCGACATTTCCCTCAACATTGACAGATTCTGTCAATGTTGCAAAATTCGTTAGCTGGTCAGTTTTGTCATACGTAATTTAGTCATTTTCCTTAATTTGTCATTTTGCCTTTCTTGTCAGTCTATGCAATTCGTCATTTCAGTACAATCTTCTAGTTATTCGGTAGAGACGCGGGCTAGGGTGGTACTCTTGCAATGAAGACTAAAAAAAGATGATGACACTTCCTTGCTGGACTGGGAGAAAAAAAAACGTAGAATATGTTAGCTGCTTGTCTTCCCGCGCAGACCGTTAAAGCCGGTTAAAGGGATGTGCCAAAATCTAAGAATTCATATTACAGGCGATGCGGCTAGCAACCCATCACTATTTCACCTATACGTCCGTTTCGTTTTCCACCTATACATCCATCCATGTGCTAAACGAGGCCTTTGGACATTACGACCTTAGGCTCTGTCTACCCCGTAAGGGATAAAGACACAATACTACTCGTATGTATGTATGTATGACGATGATGAAGAATTTTTAACAGTATGTTCTTCAAAATATTTGCAGGTGAAGCGGACAACTTCCCGTCCCTGCCGGTGATCGTGACCGGCGAGGCCGAGCCGGAAGCGCCGGAGCCGGCGCCGGAGGCCGAACCGGCGGAACTGCCGGTCGCCGACGTCATCAAATCGCTGGTGCACTTCCTGGCTAACAGGCCCACGCACATGCCGCTGTGGCAGTACGAGGATATCACTGCTAAAGGTATACTTGATAAGTTTGCTTGTCTTTAAGAGTCTCACGTAAAGGCGCAATCCCATACAAACGTAGTTTCGTTTTAGTTTTACAACAGTTAAGCCAATCTCAACCAAATTTCGTACATACGACCGGATAAGGCATATTGATGTTTATAATCAGATTTCAATTTTAAAAACAATACCTATACAAAATTACAGCGAGTTGAAGTTTTGTATCGAAAACTTGTACTCGCTGTAATTTCGTTTCTGTTCTTCCAAAACAAAACTAAATTCCTGCTTATTCGGGGTGCCTGAAAAACAGCGTTTACTTGGAACATGCTCCGCGCTAACACGAGCTGTCTTAATCAATATTTCAACATGCATTTTCTTAACACGCTTTTATTAGCTTCACTTGTAACTATGTATGTAAGAAATCTTGGAATCTTAATTTGACCCACTTCCCGGTCTTCGATTAGGATGAAATTTTGCACACGCTCTGAGTTCTGATGACAATAAATGACTAGCTAAGAAACGTCATTATAAAGCGTGTTTTTTAGTTTTTTAAACTATTGTTATTTATTTTAATTAAAAAGGTACATGTAAACCTTAGCTTTAATTTTGGCAATAAATGACAGGGATTCTCCTTTAGTATCAGTAGTTCGATGACGTGGTCCGTCTACAAAGTCCGATTATCTATGTACTTTTTATCAGCGTATGCACCAGATGGATGTGCATCAGTTTAGTTCATCTCAATATCAGTATACTTTGTAGCAGTTGGTATTATCAACTCTATATAGTAGTTAATGAAAATAAGCTCTTGATTATCCGATCACTAGTTTTGACTAACAGACAATTTCATTGACTCAAGTATTATAACAACTTAAGTATTATATATAATATACAATTGGTAAACATCGACACGCTAAGAAGATGATTGACTTAAGTTAATCTTATACCTGTTTTTGTAGCTCAAGGGTAAACTATTGTTTATTTATTTGCAGTATGGACGCTACGGAGCTGCCAACAGATGTCGACGCTGTTACGACACGTGTTACGCGTATTCCGCGAGTCTCTACCGCACGCTCTGGTGTCGGAGCGTTGGGCTCAAACCGCACTGCAACTCGGCTTGTCGTGTCCGTCGCGACACTATGCCGGGCGCTCGCTACAGGTAACTGCAATAACAACAATAAGAGACAGTGTCGACGTTGTCACGACACTTGTTATGAGTGTCGTAATAAAGTCGCACTGGTATCGAAGCGTTGGGCTCAAACCGCTCTGCAGCTCAGCTTGTCGTGTCCATCGCGACACTGTGCCGAGCGCTCGCTGCAAATAACTTTACTTAAACAACCATAGTGACAATATCGACGTTGTTACGACACTCATTACGTATGCTTCTCGAATCAGCTCGGCTTGTCGTATTCGTCGCGAAAATACGCCGGGTCTTTGTTGCAGGTACTAACTACGAAAAGGTAGCCGGGTTGGTTCGGGGCTTTTAATTGAACCTATATAGTCCCACTGCTAGGAATAATGTCCTCCAATTTTCTTGTACTAACTTCTTCTCGATGTAGGCGTAGGTCACAGCGATATATCAAATGTTATGTAACATTGAACTCAATTCCGCACATACTATGTTTACAGTTCGAAAAATTCAACTTGTGAGTCAAATTAAAATAAATTTCTTTCCTCTCAGATTATCCATCTACGTGACAAGTGTCACACTACCCACACGCAAAAAATCGGCCTATGACAAGACTCATGTTTTGTTATTATGAGATAGTGCAGTTCACTCTTTCACTTTTATTTTCTATCTTTCCAGGTGTTCAGATTCATAGGAGTGGCGATGACGGGCCGCATGGTGTCAGACATCCTCTCCCGCCTGGTCGAGACCGTGGCCGAGCAGGGCGAGGACATGCAAGGCTACGTCACAGAGCTGCTGCTAACTCTGGAAGCAGCTGTGGACTCGCTCGAGTCCAACTTCCGACCGCTGGATTACATGCGAGATATATTCAAGTCGACCCCCAACTTGAACAACAAAGACGGTGGATCTCAGCCTAACGGCCCCGCTTACTCTGGTGGTAAGTTTTTTTTTTTTATTATAGCTATGCAAGGCTACGTCTCAGAGTTGCTGCTAACTTTGGAAGCAACTGTGGACTCGCTCAAGTCCAAGTTCTGACCGCTGGATTATATGCGAGATATATTCAAATCGACCTCCAATTTGAATAACAAAGACGGTGGATCTCAGCCTAACGGCCCGCTTACTCTGGTGGTAAGTTGTTTGTTGAATTACAGCTAGTGGCTGTTCTGCAAGGCTACTTCACAAAATTGCTAGTGACTTAAAAAGTCGCCTTGGACTTGCTCGAGTCCAACTTCAGACCGCTGGATTATATGCGAGATATATTCAAGTCGACCCCAATTTGAATAACAACGACGGTGGATCTCAGCCCAACGGCCCTGCTTACTCTGGTGGAAAGTTGTTTGTTATCTGATTGTAGAACCAGGCAGAGATAAGCAAATTTTAAAATGTCAGTTTTCAATATTGTACGTTTTTACAAAGATCTATGTTAGTACCTGATTCCGTATTTTTTTATATTTAGAGTGTTTTGTGTATGTATTGAATCATTTTTCAGTGAGGTAACTAGATTTGAGACGTCTTTCCTAAAACACCGAGAATAATGATGGAAACGACCGAATCAAAAACTTGTCTAATTTTGCTTTGGTATTTTATGAGAAAAAAAAAACTTAATGAACTGTATCGTCCTTATGTTTCTCCTGCGGACTGTTGATGCCCATAGGGTTGGGTTGGGCAAAAATCTGAGAAATCGAGTTGATGCGACTAGCATTGCTATTTTGTTTACGATTTTCGTCAAACGCTCACCAAAAAGGCAAAGGGGCTGTCCACAAGCATGATAATCGCGACGATTTTATCGCCTTGGCACGTATATCTATACACTCTCATAGAATTTGTGTACGGGTGATGTTATTGCAGCGATCCGGAGATGTAAAAATGCGAGCGAAAGTCAATTGTAGCAATATACGATAGAAGCGCTTAAAAGCGCCTACGTGGCTTTTTGGTTTTATGGCCTTAAGCACTTTTTTTAACTCCCTGACTACAGAGACACTTATTGAAATCACCTCATGTCAGGCGGGTGATTTTAACAAATTTGTTTCTAAAATTACTTCTTCTTCTTCTGTTTTATATTATGGCTTTCATCGAAATTTCAGTGATTCTGCCAATGTCCAGTATTGTGAGATACTAAGTATCGGTGGTAGCATCAAAGATGGCGTATGTTCTTTGACGCCTCGTGGGAGATTCTGGCGGCAAATCTATCCGAGTCCATTTATCAGTCCACTTTAACTATCTCACAAATTGTTCATGAGCACGAGCATTTATAACACTAAACTACACCAATATCATACTATAAAGTCCACTAAAATCAATTTGCAAAAATGTCTAAGGCAAACTTCAACTGTACCCCTTGACTTCTCACCACAAACTCCTCTAAAATTACTTTTTTTGTATTATATTATTGAGTGTCAATAAATGATTATTATGTGTGTCAGCAGGCAAGCGCTCGCCGGGCGTGTGCGTGGGCTGTGTGAGCAATCACACTCGTAGCACCAGCTACTCCGTGTCCTACTGCATGCGCAAGAGCAACGCGCCGCCCGCCTCCGCTGAGAAACACCACGGTACGTACCACAACACGTTGCATTTTTTTACCGTACACTATCCGAAAATAAAGGTATGTTACGCATTTAATTTGTAAGGAAAATTTATGCGTAACATACCTTTATGCGAAATATTTTTATGCGAAACAACTTTTATGCTAAAAAAAGTTTTGCGTTTGGATAGTGAACCATTTATAACATCTAAGTGTTAATTCATTGCATCCGCGTGACCGAGTGGCTGGCCTAGTTCCGATTTCTGGTGACCCTCCTGTGGTCCCGGGTGTTTTGCACCGAGGATAGGCCCTACTAGCAACGTAGCTTTTGGCCCTTACGGCAAACGTGAGAGTTATAGTTCTCCAAAGGCTTTGCCATTGTTTCTCAATTCGGCCTATCAGGCTATACATGCAAATTGCGACCCATCAGGCATATGAGAGTTTGCTATCTCTCCAAGCCTTAGACACATAGACAACGCCCCAGTCCTGGATTTATAAATAGGTCGTATAGGCCGCATCCTAGGGGCGGCAGCGTCCTAGAGGCGGTAGATTTCAGAGGAAGTTCACTTGATTTCAGAGGAAAAAAGTCAAACACGTCCACTTGTTTCCTCATGGTTTAGTGGCCTACACTCATAAAAAATATAAATCCGGCACTGCAACGCCCAAAGCCGAGGTCCGTCCCTCCTTAAGAATGGGTTGCACGTAGTTTTAAGGGAGCGCTGCCGCGCCGCTTTTCGATTTATAAGAAGCGACTCTGACTGCTACGCTGTCTACACATTTTCTTGTGTTTGAGATGAATAATGATCGCGCCAAAAAAAATAAATCAATACATTGCTGTGTCTTAAACGTCAGAAATAAAATAAAACGCTCGCTTTTCAAATAATTTGTTGCATACAGTTACTTAAATATCACGGTATAGTGGCCCAGCCGCTCAGTCGCGTGAACGCAAATAAATCGACCCTAACGTTTGGAAAACTTTACAATGTTCACGTATGCAGACTTGTGACATTTTGAAAATTTAAAATGGTGAAAATGTAAACATTTGTTTTCTGTTTGTTTTTCGTGTGTGTAAGTGGCAACAGTAGACACTTGAACGCTTTCGAAACGTTACGTGGATAAATAACGTAATAAACGAAAGTAATTTTATTTAAATGTGTAACATAAACAGCGGAAATATTAGAAATAATTCTTGAGCAATCTTCATAACCATCATCGTAAAATTAATTTTCAAGCGTTACGAATAGAGTTTCATTTGAACTGAATTGATCGAGTGCCGTACTTTGTGTTCCAGAACGCACGAGGCCGTGCAACGAGGCGGCGAAGGGCATTTGCCCCAACCTCTGCCGGTCGAGATCTGCGCAGTCCCTCAAGCTCCTAGGGGACACCGCCACGCAGGTACTTTAAACTACAGTTACAGAAGAAGTAATTAAATAAACATATATACAAGACGAAATTTTAAATGCCTTGGATGGGCGGGCAATTCGGCCCGTCGATATGAACAACTTTTCCTAGTGCTGGAAACTAAAAGAAATTACTTTTTCATATACACATACCTATTTAAGAAAATTGCGTCATGGAGCTGTGTAGAGCAAATCGACGATTTTGGAAAACACGCAGGGCGAAACTTGTTTCGTTCATAAGTTCGTGGCACAAGACCGAAACGGATGGCATGCATTGAGAGAGGCCCTATACCCTTCCTAAATTTCTTGTCAATCACACAAATTGTTAAGTTATAAACTCGTGTCGTAGAATATAACTCAACGACAGTAAATTACATAAAAAAAACTTATTTACATAAACATTCAAGACCCAGGCCAATTTGATCGTTTTCCGTCACGACCTGACCGGGGATTAAAATCGCTGTCGCAGGCTGCCGGCGTGTTGACCACTGCGCCGTTGAGGGAGGAGGAATGCCTAGAACATATTAACCGTAATTTTAAAATGACTGAATAAAGGATTCTTGTTTGAAATTTTTTAAAAATCCATAGATTTCATATTGTTTGCCCAGCCGGCTGAACACTAAAATCAAAATCAAAACGTTTATTTAGAAAATAGGCCTTTGCAGGCACTTTTTCACGTCATATCATATTTAAAATTATCTTATTAGATAATATGTATTTATAAATTTTATTGTTCAAAAGCTACAGACTACTAAATATGGAAATGTCAATTTTTGTTTGAATTTCCAGCATTAGTCCCATAAAAGTTGTTCATATAGACAGGCTCAGACGCGTCTTTAAGAATCGGACAGGGTAATATTTACATAAGGACTAATGTCTAACATAGAACTAGTTGTATGAAAAAATTTAAGTAGGTCACGCTTTTATTCTCCTCCTATATAGATTATTTCGCAAGCATTGCAGAACCAATTTAGAAGTGGCGCATTGCAGATGTGCAATGGAATTTGCCATCTACGCATTTAGAAATGTAGGCTCGCGATTGGCTGAGACCCCTCTAGCCCCCCACTGAGGTCCTGCTGCGAAATCAATACGCGGTTTCCAGGCGACCTATCTCCCAACTGGGGCGCCCTTAATTCAGGCCTGAAAAGGGGGCAAAGGGAGCACGGAAATGGGACGATCGGGTGACCTATTTCTCCTAAATTGCAATAAATCAATAAAGATCTGGAATGGGTAGGTAGCTACCTATCAGCGTGTGCAACCCACCCCTTGCATTTCTGGAACCGAGGCTTTCGGAATACAAAGTGCGTGTATGTGTGTAAAATTCGCATTGGAGCAGTGCGCGTTTACAGGAGCATCTGTCAATGTGTTCAACTCCAGCACTTCTATTCTGACGTTAGCTTAAGTGCACACTAGCGCCATCTGCATTGCAGCGTGGGCGCCCCACTATTCATGTTTCGCAGAATTGAAATATATGTAAATAATTCACGTGACGTTGTGTGCGTGACTAGACTTGATTACACTGTAGCGATATTTGTTGTTGGAAATGTGCACGCATTTTATGTCAATGTTGAAATGGAACATATTAAGCGATGTTCTCCCACACACTAGCGTCAGTCAGGTCACGAAACTATGTCAGGCTTATGATGAAAATGTTACTAAATTAAAACGCGTGATTATAAAACAATTACCTTATATACCTTATCCCACTTTAAGCGATATTCGCTAATAATATTGAACAAAAATATTGATAATTCTGTCTTAGTTGTTACGTAATGTAGGTTCACTTTAATTTATCGATTTCGTTTGTGTGCAACGTTCTTAGGTTAAACGAACTACAACCGCACCATGACAGTCTATTTTGGTTATTCCACGCTTTTGTTCATAGACAGGAGCATTTATAGCAGCGTTTTACCTACCAATAAAACGCTTATTAAGCGATAACCTTATTTGAAACCTAATTAAACAACAATTGAGAGTAGCGAGCTTGACTTCCGGTAGCAGGTCGGCTATTCTACCGATTTTCCCTTACGACGTCGGCTAACTTCCGGTGGCCAGGAGGGGGGCACGTGGCGCCGCGCCACTGCTCTGAGCCTCATTGGATCTCGAAATTGATTCGCATAAGAAACACCTGGCAGTGATTGTGTATTAGGTTTCAAATAAGGTTATCGCTTAATAAGCGTTTTATTGGTAGGTAAAACGCTGCTATTAAGCTTATGAACCGTTATTTGAAACCTAATTAAACAACAATTGAGAGATTGTCTGTTATCGCCTGGTGTACCGGTTTTAGCCAATAACATGATGGATATGATATCATGTGAAACTGAATAGTTAAATAAATCAGATGTGAAAATAAAATGCATGACAAGACTGAGTTACAAGAAAGAATAATAAAAAAAACGTTATTTTACCAAAGGTAAGATCGGACTTTATAAACCAAAAAATTATCATAAAAAATAAAAATTATTTGAATGATAATAAAGTAAACAAAGACTGAATTAATAAACACTTGTTTAAGTGTCAAATTCATTAACAACACAGATGGTATAGGTAAAGCTTAAATATCAAATTTACAATAATATAAATGGTAATGAGTACGAATAACTCGTACTATACCTGGCCAAAAATAAATGACGAAATTGAATATAAATTACATTCAGAACCATTATTATTTTTATAATAAAAATATTGTAAAACAGGATTTGCATCAGAACATCAAATAACCATCATATGACGTAGGTACTTTTCCTTATTTCATCGAAGATCAATAATAACCGGACTACTTTCAATAGTAAAAAACAAAAGAAATCACCTGGAGGAAAGAACTTCAAAAACTCACTTAACAAATTGCAAGGTTTACCTTGCGAAAAATATTAATTTTTATATAACCTTTTTATCATACAGTCTTGTTGTCACGTGCAATAAGTTTCAGTATCCATGGTATAAAACCATTTGAATTGCATGTTCAAGTCCTATTACGTAGATATGGAAACAAATAGAATAATTTGTTAAAATTAGCCATGAGTAATTCTGTTCCATTTTCAAAATATATGACATATATGTACATTGGTTAGAATAAAGCCAAAAAGGTAATTTTAAAGTAAGGAAAATTGAGATGAACTTTGACCGTTTTAATCTTTATAAAGTAAAATATGCTTGTGCACCGCACTTAGCAAGATGATAGCCGTAATTAGGACAAAACAACTTCTTTCTGGCTAAAATATACCCAGAAGATTTGTAATACAAAGGCTATATGGTAGATACAAACAGCTCTCGCAACTGTATTGTCTTTGAGATGATAAAATGCAGAGGAATGACAAACAATTTATTTTTACACAAGAAAAAGTAAAACTAAACCTCAAGTAGTAAGTAAACTAAGAAAGTAATAAATTGAATTTTGACTACAAATATCTTGCTTTTCTGTTGCTAGGCTGGAATATTACTAGTCAACTTTACAGAGGCACAAACGGGAGACCGTTCATTAGTAAGATGAATAAATAGTCTTATCATTATTGATATTAAAAACAATCAAACCTGGTATTTCAAATACTTCGAATTTTGAAACAGGCAAAAAATATCACATAATTAATATACCTTGTTAAAGCAATATGATCTGGATTTCCATCCTAGTATAGGATTAAAGTTCGGATTTGAAAATCTAATTCGGATTGTTCCTATATTTAAACAAACATAAAAGTTAGTGCGATATTATCATTTTAAGTGATAAATAGTGTCAAACACACCTGTTAATACCATTTTTGGTAAGACTAAGGCCAGCTAAGAGTTCCTTTATAAATTATTCAGTGAAGATTAGTAGAACCGTTTCAATTAAAGAAGCAAAAGAAAGCAAGTTTAATAAGATTGTTATACGAATATTTTTTTTTATTATTTATTTTTTTTTTTTTTTTATTGTAGTTTCTTTACGTATATTAAATAATTCAATAAACTCCAAATACTGAGATTGCAATGAGATTTGCATTCACTGCTCAAATATATGTGGTCCAATAAAATATTTTATGTTGTCCAATAAATAAACTAATTAAAAAAAAAAATTAATAAATTACAAAATGTCAAATGCTGTTGTAAGCCTTAAACCGTGATAAAGCCTCAAAACTGAAACAGATTTAGACTAAAAGAAAATCGAAGATATGTATGTCTGCAGGCCCCGGGCCATGGGTGTCCAAAGCACTCCCGCTGAGAATGCAACCGGAAAAACGCTCAGATGAGAGAGGAGTCGGGCAAACGATACAGGACAAACCAATCATCCATCACTCAGCGAAGGGCCTGGATTAGATGTTAAGAAGCTAGTAGCTAAAGAAAACACCGAGAATTATTGCTCAACATGCATGTCTTTTAAATTTTATTCAACTTTTAAAAACATGGTAAACTGAATTTTTTAAATATATTTTTCAATAAACTGATACCAAACATTTTTGTAAGAAATATTACAACATAAAACCGACTTTGCCTTGTGAAATTAGAGCGCATCTTTAACCTGCCAAGCCAAAAATATAGCCTTTTGATATGACGAGGAGGCTAATCTACGACGAAAAGCTGCTAAAGTTTTCTTTAAAATATTAAAAATAATTTGACGAACCGTTATAATCACCGCCTGAGGTCGGTAAATAAAATAAGCAAGGTCAAAAGACGAACTCTCTTTGTCGACTTGAAGTATATTCTAATCTTTTTACTATTGTTGCACATTATGAAATTAGGCAAAATGCTAGGAAATGCTAGATTCTAAAGATAGAAAGGAGGCTTATAGTATGCAGTGGGCGTAGAAAGCTGATGATGATTATGTGTTATACGTTTGCATTAAATACTAGTGTAGCACATACCGTGCATTCCACTTATTCATACATTACGGTAAAGTGACCATAAAAAAAAAAAAATCGATAGTCAATTTTCATAGCTAGTGTCATAGTTTGAACATGAAAAATATCTGCGACATTACATTATAGTGTAATCAGATAAACTTGCCTGGCCGGTTTGACTTTGCAATGAAAGTTGGTAAAAGTCTTTCTTAGATCAAGACAATTATTTTTATACGATATTAATATAAAAATATTTCATTATCAATGAGATGGTGAAGGATAACTAAAAACAAGTTTGGTGCAAACTACGAGTACTTTCTGTTTATTTCTGTTTATTATAATTCAATATAAATACTTTCGTAGAACACTTTATTGTGAAACTCCGGCAGTGAATGTGTTAACCAGAGACTGCGCCTCTTCGGCAAAGTTTGCGATGTAGCTTTTATTTAAGTTCGTAACTGATTCAAGTGGCTAACTTAAACATTAATTTTATAATTTCTTGGGATACAGTTCAATTTACTGTGAAAGTTAATAACTAGCTAATACCGCAACAGGTCTGATCTGAGCCTGTGTGTTCAATTTAACGTTAGCATTATTCATAAGGAGCCAAATCTAGATCATACACATTTGGCTTCAAGTATAGCCCAAACGACTCTAAAATTCATAATTGACAATATTTTCAGCATTGGAAATACTGCTTGACCTGAGCCCATGAATTAAACTGAGCTTTCACATTAGTTTTATGATAAAAAAGCCCAAGTAAATAAACATGAAAAATGTAGTTACTTTAATAACTTCATGAATATATTTAAAGAGATCATTATTCGCGACGCAAAATGTAGCTCCACTTATTATAAAAAAAAAAAAATAATGTTATGGCATGACTAGGCTTGCCCTGAGCCTGCGCATTAAGCTGAGCATACGCAACAGCTAATCAATTGCACTTAAATAAAATTGTTATACAACCAGAATGTAACTCCTCTTGATTCATCGCGATTGGCGAGTTTATTTGAGCTTTTGCTGCAGTTTTACTCATCATTAAATAGTTCTATTTACGTCATTCATAAAATAATCCGAAATTGCGTCATGGCTTGGCTTGGCCTGAGCTCAAGCGTTCAGGTGTGCTTACGTAGCAGCTTTGTTTCAGCAAAATAAAAGTTAATATTAAGAACCAAAATGTATTTTATTTTACTTCATGTATTGCATGTCTATAATTAAAATAGACGCAATAGGCAGCATGACTAGGCTTGAGCCTGAGCCTGCACGTTCAGCTGACCTTGTGCAGCAGCTTTATTTATTCGCACTATGAATAATACAATGTTTTAGCTTGACTGGGCATGACCCGAGCCTGCACGCTCAGCTGAGCTTGCACAGCAGCTTTATTTATTTGCACTATCAACAATACGATGTTCTGGCATGACTGGGCTTGACCCGAGCCTGCACGTTCAGCTGAGCTTGCGCAGCAGCTTTATAAATAATTCAATGTTCCAGCATGACTGGGCGTGACCCGAGTCTGCACGTTAAGCATAGCTAAGCTAACAGCATTATTTCGATAAGGTGGTCAAGGTATCACCCTATTATATAAAATTCACTTATGTATCAATTCTCTATTCCATACAAAGATTTTGTTCCTACAAAGAAATTAGTAAAAAGAAATAAACAAAATTGTCCACCGTAATCGACAATTGAATAAACTAGCAATTCAATGATAAGTTCACACTTCAACTTTTTAATGAATACTATCTTTTAATATACTTAATGAAATGTTTCGTTACCCCTAGAAACAAAATTAATATACGGAATTGATCTTCATATCCTCATCTCCTTGAGGGTAAGTGATATGAAAACAAAACAAAAAATCTTCGCAATCGAAAAGGATTTTCCGTTAATTTAAACGTTTTATTGAGTAGCTCAATAGCTAGTTATATTATTCATTATGCAGCAAAGAACCAGTTTCATGAAGTGATATAAATCATTCATATCTATATTAAGTTTTATCGTTTAATCGCTTATTAACGTAAAATATTACGCAGTCTATGGCTGCACATTTTCTTGACATATAGTTAATCTTTATAAAGGCAACGGCCTTAACTTCAAAAAGGCTTAATAAGCAACGCCAACGTGTTAATATAATCTTGAATATCACTTACATGCTCTGCATAGCAACACTACATTCCTTGGTCTGGATAGTTTCTCAATTTATTCACTGACACAGTCACTTTAAATTATATAGGAATATAACAACTTAAGAATTCAACATTTAAATAGTACTGTTTGTTAATCAGATGGACTGTTAAATAACCAATATATAAGTAACGAACGATTTGCATCGTTAAAATCCTTTAAAAAATCCGTTATTATATTGAATTTTTGAATTCAAATAATAACATGTTTCAGGGAAAATCAGTAATCTGAAAAATAAAAAGCTGAAAAGCGAAAATATAAGTAATAAAAATGTAAGTACGTGCACTTACCAATACAACCGACTGCTACGATAGTCAAGACGCTAATGAGGCTCAGAGCAGTGGCGCGGCGCCACGTGCCCCCCTCCTGGCCACCGGAAGTTAGCCGACGTCGTAAGGGAAAATCGGTAGAATAGCCGACCTGCTACCGGAAGTCAAGCTCGCTACTCTCAATTGTTGTTTAATTAGGTTTCAAATAACGGTTCATAAGCTTAATAACACCGATTTCACATTATAAAGTCCATCAAAATTAATTTGCAATACAATCTAAAACAAATTGCGTGTATTCCGCTAAAATTTCCGCTGAGAACCTAAAGCTATTTTAATAATTATCAGTACGGAACTAACCGCAATTATTTTTGAGAGTTGTCGATTTATCAGACAAATCTCAAAAAGAATTGTGGTAAGTCCCGTAGTGATACTAATAGTTAACTGATCACAGAAGCTTAAAATCGTATATTTTAAGGCTTACATCAGCGTATCCGGCGACATGCGTAATTTTATTCTTGTACTCCGTAATAAGATCCAATTGAAAAAAATCCACGACAGTACTTCGGTATAAGTATTTAACTTTTCCTCAATAGCATAATTTTGTATTAAGAGCCATTATCGTCAAAGTGGCCGCTTTTGGCAGTATTGAGTCGTTCTCTTAATTTATCAAATAATACCAAAAATACTACAAGTAATTTACTACCGAAGTGCATTCGAAGATTTTTTCAATTTATACCTTGTCCTACGTCAAAAGAAATAAAATGAGGGGTGGCGCTAGTTGGCTGGTCTAAGCCCTTTCATCGTCATCATCGTCAGGACTTTTTTGATCTCCACTGCAGAAGGACTAAGCCCCTTTATCTTTTTTAATAATGTTTGATTTTTTTTCTGTAGGACGACAAGTTGACGATCCTAGCGACCCTGTTCTGGGTGGGTGGCGCCCTTCTGGAATCTGACTACGAGCACGAGTTCCTACTAGGCGTGAGACTGCTATCCAGGGTCATGGCCAGACTGCCCCTAGACCGGCCTGATGCGAGAGACCGGCTGGACCGGACGCAAGCCCACTCCTCGCCTTCACTGCACGCCCTGCTACTCAAGGTAACTGCTACTAATGAATGTCCTACTAGGAGTGAGACTGCCGTCCAGAGTCATGACTCGGCTGCCCCTAGACCGGCCTGACGCGAGGGACTGGCTGGACAGGACGCAAGCCCACTCCTCGCCTTCACTGCACGCCCTGCTGCTCAAGGTAACCAAAGCTTTACTTGGCGTGAGACTAACGTCCAGGGTCATGGCTCGGCTGCCCCTAGACCGGCCTGACGCGAGAGACCGGCTGGACAGGACGCAAGCCCACTCCTCGCCTTCACTGCACGCCCTGCTGCTCAAGGTAACCAAAGCTTTACTTGGCGTGAGACTAACGTCCAGGGTCATGGCTCGGCTGCCCCTAGACCGGCCTGACGCGAGAGACCGGCTGGACAGGACGCAAGCCCACTCCTCGCCTTCACTGCACGCCCTGCTGCTCAAGGTAACCAAAGCTTTACTTGGCGTGAGACTAACGTCCAGGGTCATGGCTCGGCTGCCCCTAGACCGGCCTGACGCGAGAGACCGGCTGGACAGGACGCAAGCCCACTCCTCGCCTTCACTGCACGCCCTGCTGCTCAAGGTAACCAAAGCTTTACTTGGCGTGAGACTAACGTCCAGGGTCATGGCTCGGCTGCCCCTAGACCGGCCTGACGCGAGAGACCGGCTGGACAGGACGCAAGCCCACTCCTCGCCTTCACTGCACGCCCTGCTGCTCAAGGTAACCAAAGCTTTACTTGGCGTGAGACTAACGTCCAGGGTCATGGCTCGGCTGCCCCTAGACCGGCCTGACGCGAGAGACCGGCTGGACAGGACGCAAGCCCACTCCTCGCCTTCACTGCACGCCCTGCTGCTCAAGGTAACCAAAGCTTTACTTGGCGTGAGACTAACGTCCAGGGTCATGGCTCGGCTGCCCCTAGACCGGCCTGACGCGAGAGACCGGCTGGACAGGACGCAAGCCCACTCCTCGCCTTCACTGCACGCCCTGCTGCTCAAGGTAACCAAAGCTTTACTTGGCGTGAGACTAACGTCCAGGGTCATGGCTCGGCTGCCCCTAGACCGGCCTGACGCGAGAGACCGGCTGGACAGGACGCAAGCCCACTCCTCGCCTTCACTGCACGCCCTGCTGCTCAAGGTAACCAAAGCTTTACTTGGCGTGAGACTAACGTCCAGGGTCATGGCTCGGCTGCCCCTAGACCGGCCTGACGCGAGAGACCGGCTGGACAGGACGCAAGCCCACTCCTCGCCTTCACTGCACGCCCTGCTGCTCAAGGTAACCAAAGCTTTACTTGGCGTGAGACTAACGTCCAGGGTCATGGCTCGGCTGCCCCTAGACCGGCCTGACGCGAGAGACCGGCTGGACAGGACGCAAGCCCACTCCTCGCCTTCACTGCACGCCCTGCTGCTCAAGGTAACCACTTAATAGTATTGGGTTCAGATTACTGTTAAATACAGCGATACAGCCGTTTGTTCCGAGGTTATCTCTAGATAGCAGTCAACAAGCTATGTCAGAATTTGAAAAATCTGACAGCAGTGTTAGACACGTACACACACAAAAACAAGCAACTGTCTATATATAGGTATAATCTTCGAGCAACACGGCCTTCCGTACCGGAAGGGAGTAGTCAAACGCTGCGTTCCCCTCCGTCAAGGTACAAGCCAAATTAGGCATATGCATGTCTATGTGTTAGTTGTGTGTGACACATCTGTACACAAATTATTGTTTCTTTTTATGTCACTTTTTTGTGACAATGTCATAATTACTATCAAGTGACAGTTTAAGTTTTGTATGTAGGTGTGCGGAACTAAACTTGTGTGCACATTTACCCCCGCAAAAAACGCCAGAAAATTTGTAATAGTAAACTGTCGCTTTGCCCACTCCCTCCGTCCGGTACAGAGGCCGTGTTGCTCGAAGGGTATAATATACTTTTCTTCCAACTACGCTGCAATTCTATCATAACTGCACTATATATCCAGCACAAAGCGGAACTTTGCTGCACTAGAAGTAAAAAAAAAACTAAACAGTGCAGTAAAGGATTTCCATACATTTTTGCTGCTCTAGTGCAGCAAAAATGTATGGAAATCCTTTACTGCACTGTTTAGTTTTTTTTGATCGAGGACAATAGTTGTCACCTGTCATAAAGAAGGTTGGCCAACCTAACGGCCGTATGGAGTTAACAAAGGGACGTGTGTTTGCCTTGCCTAAAAAAAATACTGGCCGTAAAGAAAAAAAGCGGGAATGTGAACAACAAATTTTTAACTATTGTAATTTGTCTTCAGTTTTATTTTTCAACTACTTTTATTGCAGTAGTTGAAAGAAAAGCAGATTATGCACCTCGCATTAAGTAAGTTAAATTGCACTCGTGCTTTTTAGAGCCCTCGCTATCTCGGGCTCCAAATAAACACTCGTGCAGCAATAACTTATTTCTTCCAACTACGCTGCAATTCTATCATAACTGCACTACATATCCAGCACAAAGCGGAACTTTGCTGCACTTAAAGTAAAAAAAAACTAAACAGTGCAGTAAAGGATTTCCATACATTTTTGCTGCTCTAGTGCAGCAAAAATGTATGGAAATCCTTTACTGCACTGTTTACTTTTTTAAATCGTGGACAATAGTTGTCACCTGTCATAAAGAAGGTAAGCCAACCTAACGGCCGTATGGACTTAACAAAGGGACGTGTGTATTGCCTTGCCTAAAAAAAATACTGGCCATAAAGAAAAAAAGCGGGAATGTGAACAACACATTTTTAACTATTGTAATTTGTCTTCAGTTTTATTTTTCAACTACTTTTATTGCAGTAGTTGAAAGAAAAGCAGATTATGCACCTCGCATTAAGTAAGTTAAATTGCACTCGTGCTTTTTAGAGCCCTCGCTAGCGCTCGGGCTCCAAATAAACACTCGTGCAGCAATAACTTACTTTCTGCTCAGTGCAACAATCTACTAATATCTACCACTGGAATGGAAAAAGCTCCACCGACAAGAGCCCAGCTCTTTAATTGATGATGTTGATGATCTCTACCAATGTTATTTTAAACCCAGCAATCTAATAATTAAAGTCTTGCTTGAGGTTGCTGAATGCCAATGAGTACAATGAAAACTTGCACTAATTTTTTTCGTTGTGCTATGACAAGGGCTCTCAAAAATAACAACATCATGAAAAAATATCTTGCTAACTAAAAAGACTTTAAGATATACAGCTTACAAAGTCACATAATTTTTCTCTCGGCGTGAAAGTCGCTAACAAAAAGCATTAGACAAGTGACGTCATTTCTTTAGCATAATGTATGGGTGTTGTGAGGACTTAGGTCGGCAGCTATGTAAAATATTGCATTTATGGAAATGCCTTCATAATAAAAGTTACTATGAATTTAAAAGGCTATCTTATGGTAAAACTACTTCTCACATTTGAAACTGTTTTTTTTTCAGCTGATATAAAATTCCTAGATTGATTTCAATTTTTATATATTTTTTCTCTGTCTGCTCTGGCTGATATATGGTTCTGGTAGTAAAGAGAGGGTCGTGGTCCTGCAGTGGAGACTAAAAAAGACCATGACTGAATTTATATTTAAGAAATACATTTTTCAAGCCGGTTTTTTTCTAAATTAAATGTGGCCTTTAAACTATTTGCCAGCTAAAAGCTTACATTTTTCAGAAAAAAATTCGTCGTGCATTTAGCGTTCATACTGCAAATAGCGATCCATCCATCCATCAGGTCTTTTTTTAGTCTCCACTGCAGGAGCACGACCCTCTCTGTACTACCACTGACAAATACTCTGGCAAATAGCGATATGAACCGCTAATTCCTTTTCCAATAGTAGGCCAGGGCAATGACGCGTGCTCTAAGGGAATACTTCGACCTTATCATAAGGCTTTTTGGCGACTGTTTCAGCGAGATTTACTGAGATAAATTTAATGATATTAAACACATTTTTTTACATTTTTAATGTTACAGACTCCATTTTAATTGATATTTGTGATTCTGCTGCATTGTGTAAAAAAGTTATAAATATAATTATGACTAACAGTTTTCACGCGACTTGCTACGTGTAAATTAGCCAATGGTAACAAAAAAAATGCCGATGATACCCGCTGATAAATTTTCTTTGGTCTGTCTGAGCTTTCTAATTGTAAAACAGTTCGTTCTTTTGAGTTTATCCATTACGAACAAACGCACAATCTTTTATTATAATTTTTTTTCAGGCGTTCTAAATTGATGCCTGTATAATTAAAAGGAAAATACAGTACACAACTTTTTTTTCTTCTGTACAAAGCTTGTACTTTCTAAGGAAATTTAATACAAACCTTGAATATAAAACAATTACAAATATTACATAATCAGAGTTTTTACTTACTTTAGGAAAACGCCAGCATATTAAAAAAAATATATTTAGTTGTTATTAACAACAACATTTTTTTTATATTTATTTCTCGCATAACCCGATCATGGTTTCTTCTTTTCTATTATTATTTAGGATGCCGACGATAAGATGTTCAAAAAAAGCAGTCCTGAATTGATGTGAATTCTGCACATTATGCCTCCTGGCCCTTGGCCTATAGCGTAACAGCATTATTCAAAGTGCCCTCCGGCCATTCAGATCGACGGGAACGCAATGAACGTTGATTATGTTTTGATAAACCTATTTAATTTGTTTATTATATTCCTTTATTCAATTCGAAAAACGACTACACCTTTAAGCGCATCTTCGTGTTATACATAAATACTTCGTCAGGTCGATTTCTGAATATGATATCGCATTTATCTTGTAAATATTAATAAACTAGCAATTCGCCGGTGGTACATATAATTTTTCCTCTCCGTAAGAACCATCCTCGGACTTCAAGGAATATTCTAAAAAAGGAATTAGGGAAATCGGTTCAGCTGCTCTCGATTTGCGCTTAGCAACACATTCAGCGATTCATTTTTGTATTATACACAACCAATAATAAAAAAAAAAAATCGCCGCGACAATCTCACTATATCAATAAAATAATGCAATCTATAAAATAATGCTTGTCAGGAAATTTACATCATCAATAACAAGTCATCAGGTAGATGCGACGTTGTCTGGTATTATGAAATACAGTACCCATAGTAGCTTTTGGCATAAAAAGAAAAATAAATACTACAGGTTTGTGTCCCGTTAGCACATTTGCAATTGTATAAAAACTATGATTATAGTTAAGAGTATTATATATTCGATTGCGTTTGTGCGTGGGACACCAGTCTGCAGTATTTCTGTCTTACGGTCAATCTTTGCACACAATGATGCTCTCTCTTACAAGAAAAATAGGGGTAAATATCGTATATTAAAAATTTTAACAGTTATATCGGCGTACTAAGTACGATGATGCTTACTATATAGGTCTGTATTATTATATTAACAGTGTATATTATTAGTGGCTGAAAATTAGACCTCTCCACTGTGGAAGTGCTTAGTGAGAAGAGTAATTTAATTAATAATTGTATTATATTTATAAGATAATTATGTTTCAAATTATTCTTCCATATTATCATTCAATCTTTCTATTATATTAATTTTATGAAAATTGCATGGATTTTAAGTATCTGAAATTTATTCACCCAAAATAACTTCACCGTTGTCGTTTAACAGGGTTGCACACATCCCAACACCTACGAGCCGGTGGTGGGGGTGTTGGCCGACATGATCCCCTTGCTGGAGCTCCCGGTCATCGACCCCACGCAGTCGCTGGCCTTCCCGATGACAGTGGTGGCACTACTGCCCTACATGCTCCTGCATTATGAGGACGCCAACGAGCTGTGCGTGCGCGCCGCGTGCCACATCGCTCAGGTAACATCACGCATATTTCAAAAAGTATAACTTAGATGAAAATAATAATATTTTTAGTTGAACTTGGTATAGTTACTCTTAGGGAACTTTAACACACCCAATGTTAAATTATATAGAATCAACTACTAATTGATTGTAAAACATGTAAATGTTAGCGAGCGAGCAACAAGTGTAGACCATTACCTTATTTAACCTTGTTTGACAATGTCTTAAGAGTTAGAGTTAGTCATGCTCACTAAAATGTTCAACCTGGTGGCGGCGTTGTGTGTCGGGTCGTTGAGTTCCCTCTAATATGGTTGAGTTCAGCGATGGCTGATCCACACGTCAACTCGTGAACGGGTGCTGTCAGGGGGGACTGGTCTGCTCGGCCTCTTTGAGACTACTTTAAGTATCATATGTTGTTTATTATCTTTGCACACTCGATCGTTAACATAAACATGTACCAAAAATAGCAGCGTTTTACCTACCAATAAAACGCTTATTAAGCGATAACCTTATTTGAAACCTAATTAAACAACAATTGAGAGTAGCGAGCTTGACTTCCGGTAGCAGGTCGGCTATTTTACCGATTTTCCCTTACGACGTTGGCTAACTTCCGGTGGCCAGGAGGGGGGGCACGTGGCGCCGCGCCACTGCTCTGAGCCTCATTGGATCTCGAAATTGATTCGCATAAGAAACACCTGGCAGTGATTGTGTATTGGGTTTCAAATAAGGTTATCGCTTAATAAGCGTTTTATTGGTAGGTAAAACGCTGCTATTAAGCTTATGAACCGTTATTTGAAACCTAATTAAACAACAATTGAGAGATTGTCTGTTATCGCCTGGTGTACCGGTTATAGCCAATAACATGATGGATATGATATCATGTGAAACTGAATAGTTAAATAAATCAGATGTGAAAATAAAATGCATGACAAGACTGAGTTACAAGAAAGAAGAATAAAAAACGTTATTCTACCAAAGGATAGATCGGACTTTATAAACAAAAAAAATATCATATAAAAAATAAAAATTATTTGAATGATAATAAAGTAAACAAAGACTGAATTAATAAACACTTGTTTAAGTGTCAAATTCATTAACAACACAGATGGTATAGGTGAAGCTTAAATATCAAATTTACAATTATATAAATGGTAATGAGTACGAATAACTCGTACTATACCTGGCCAAAAATAAATGACGAAATTGAGTATAAATTACATTCAGAACCATTATTATTTTTATAATAAAAATATTGTAAAACAGGATTTGCATCAGAACATCAAATAACCATCATATGACGTAGGTACTTTTCCTTTTTTCATCGAAGATCAATAATAACCGGTCTACTTTCAATAGTAAAAAACAAAAGAAATCACCTGGAGGAAAGAACTTCAAAAACTCACTTAACAAATTGCAATGTTTACCTTGCGGAAAATATTTATTTCTCTATAACCTTTTTATCATACAGTCTTGTTGTCACGTGCAATAAGTTTCAGTATCCATGGTATAAAACCATTTGAATTGCATGTTTAAGCCCTATTACGTAGATATGGAAACAAATAGAATAATTTGTTAAAATTAGCCATGAGTAATTCTGTTCCATTTTCAAAATATATGACATATGTACATTGGTTAGAATAAAGCCAAAAAGGTAATTTTAAAGTAAGGAAAATTGAGATGAACTTTGACCGTTTTAATCTTTATAAAGTAAAATATGCTTGTGCACCGCACTCAGCAAGATGATAGCCGTAATTAGGACAAAACAACTTCTTTCTGGCTAAAATATACCCAGAAGATTTGTAATACAAAGGCTATATGGTAGATACAAACAGCTCTCGCAACTGTATTGTCTTTGAGATGATAAAATGCAAAGGAATGACAAACATTTTACTTTTACACAAGAAAAAGTAAAACTAAACCTCAAGTAGTAAGTAAACTAAGAAAGTAATAAATTGAATTTTGACTACAAATATCTTGCTTTTCTGTTGCTAGGCTGGAATAGTACTAGTCAACTTTACAGAGGCACAAACGGGAGACCGTTCATTAGTAAGATGAATAAATAGTCTTATCATTATTGATATTAAAAACAATCAAACCTGGTATTTCAAATACTTCGAATTTTGAAACAGGCAAAAAATATCACATAAACAATATACCTTGTTAAAGCAATATGATCTGGATTTCCATCCTAGTATAGGATTAAAGTTCGGATTTGAAAATCTAATTCGGATTGTTCCTATGTTTAAACAAAAATAAAAGTTAGTGCGATATTATCATTTTAAGTGATAAATAGTGTCAAACACACCTTTTAATACCATTTTTGGTAAGACTAAGGCCAGCTAAGAGTTCCTTTATAAATTATTCAGTGAAGATTAGTAGAACCGTTTCAATTAAAGAAGCAAAAGAAAGCAAGTTTAATAAGATTGTTATACGAAATTTTTTATTTATTGTAGTTTCTTTACGTACATTAAATAATTCAATAAACTCCAAATACTGAGATTGCAATCAGATTTGCATTCACTGCTCAAATATATGTGTCCAATAAAATATTTTATGTTGTCCAATAAATAAACTAATTAAAAAAAAATAAATTATAAATTACAAAATGTCAAATGCTGTTGTAAGCCTTAAACCGTGATAAAGTCTCAAAACTGAAACAGATTTAGACTAAAAGAAAATCGAAGATATGTATGTCTGCAGGCCCCGGGCCATGGGTGTCCAAAGCACTCCAGCTGAGAATGCAACCGGAAAAACGCTCACATGAGAGAGGAGTCGGGCAAATGATACAGGACAAACCAATCATCCATCACTCAGCGAAGGGCCTGGATGAGATGTTAAGAAGCTAGTAGCTAAAGAAAACATCGAGAATTATTGCTTAACATGCATGTCTTTTAAATTTTATTCAACTTTTAAAAATATGGTAAACTGAATTTTTTAAATATATTTTTCAATAAACTGATACCAAACATTTTTGTAAGAAATATTACAACATAAAACCGACTTTGCCTTGTGAAATTAGAGCGCATCTTTAACCTGTCAAGCCCAAAAATAGCCTTTTGATATGACGAGGAGGCTAATCTACGACGAAAAGCTGCTAAAGTTTTCTTTAAAATATTAAAAATAATTCGACGAACCGTTATAATCACCGCCTGAGGTCGGTAAATAAAATAAGCAAGGTCAAAAGACGAACTCTCTTTGTCGACTTGAAGTATATTCTAATCTTTTTACTATTGTTGCACATTATGAAATTAGGCAAAATGCTAGGAAATGCTAGATTCTAAAGATAGAAAGGAGGCTTATAGTATGCAGTGGTCGTAGAAAGCTGATGATGATTATGTGTTATACGTTTGCATTAAACACTAGTGTAGCACATACCGTGCATTCCACTTATTCATACATTACGGTAAAGTGACCATAAAAAAATCGATAGTCAATTTTCATAGCTAGTGTCATAGTTTGAACATGAAAAATATCTGCGACATTCCATTATAGTGTAATCAGAAAAACTCGCCTGGCCGGTTCGACTTTGCAATGAAAGTTGGTAAAAGTCTTTCTTAGATCAAGACAATTATTTTTATACGATATTAATATAAAAAATATTTCATTATCAATGAGATGGTGAAGGATAACTAAAAACAAGTTCGGTGCAAACTACGAGTACTTTCGTAGAACACTTTATTGTGAAACTCCGGCAGTGAATGTGTTAACCAGAGACTGCGCCTCTTCGGCAAAGTTTGAGATGTAGCTTTTATTTAAGTTCGTAACTGATTCAAGTGGCTAACTTAAACATTAATTTTATAATTTCTTGGGATACAGTTCAATTTACTGTGAAAGTTAATAACTAGCTAATACCGCAACAGGTCTGATCTGAGCCTGTGTGTTCAATTTAACGTTAGCATTATTCATAAGGAGCCAAATCTAGATCATACACATTTGGCTTCAAGTATAGCCCAAACGACTCTAAAATTCATAATTGACAATATTTTCAGCATTGGAAATACTGCTTGACCCGAGCCCATGAATTAAACTGAGCTTTCACATTAGTTTTATGATAAAAAAGCCCAAGTAAATAAACATGAAAAATGTAGTTACTTTAATAACTTCATGAATATATTTAAAGAGATCATTATTCGCGACGCAAAATGTCGCTCCACTTATTATAAAAAAAAAAATATATATATATTTAATGTTATGGTATGACTAGGCTTGCCCTGAGCCTGCGCATTAAGCTGAGCATACGCAACAGCTAATCAATTGCACTTAAATAAAATTGTTATACAACCAGAATGTAACTCCTCTTGATTCATCGCGATTGGCGAGTTTATTTGAGCTTTTGCTGCAGTTTTACTCATCATGAAATAGTTCTATTTACGTCATTCATAAAATAATCCGAAATTGCGACATGGCTTGGCTTGGCCTGAACTCAAGCGTTCAGGTGTGCTTACGTAGCAGCTTTGTTTCAGCAAAATAAAAGTTAATATTTAGAACCAAAATGTATTTTATTTTACTTCATGTATTGCATGTCTATAATTAAAATAGACGCAATAGGCAGCATGACTAGGCTTGAGCCTGAGCCTGCACGTTCAGCTGAGCTTGTGCAGCAGCTTTATTTATTCGCACTATGAATAATACAATGTTTTAGCATGACTGGGCATGACCCGAGCCTGCACGCTCAGCTGAGCTTGCACAGCAGCTTTATTTATTTGCACTATCAACAATACGATGTTCTGGCATGACTGGGCTTGACCCGAGCCTGCACGTTCAGCTGAGCTTGCGCAGCAGCTTTATAAATAATCCAAAGTTCCAGCATGACTGGGCTTGACCCGAGTCTGCACGTTAAGCATAGCTAAGCTAACAGCATTATTTCGATAAGGTGGTCAAGGTATCACCCTATTATATAAAATTCACTTATGTATCAATTCTCTATTCCATACAAAGATTTTGTTCCTACAAAGAAATTAGTAAAAAGAAATAAACTAAATTGTCCACCGTAATCGACAATTGAATAAACTAGCAATTCAATGATAAGTTCACTTCAACTTTTTAATGAATACTATCTTTTAATATACTTAATGAAATGTTTAGTTACCTTTAGGAACAAAATTAATATACGGAATTGATCTTCATATCCTCATCTCCTTGAGGGTAAGTGATATGAAAACAAAACAAAAAATCTTCGCAATCGAAAAGGATTTTCCGTTAATCCTTAAATGTTTTATTGAGTAGCTAAATAGCTAGTTATATTATTCATTATGCAGCAAAGAACCAGTTTCATGAAGTGATATAAATGAAAATCATTCATATCTATATTAAGTTTTATTGTTAATCTGGTCAATCGCTTATTAACGTAAAATATTACGCAGTCTATGGCTGCACATTTTCTTGACATATAGTTAATCTTTATAAAGGCAACGGCCTTAACTTCAAAAAGGCTTTATAAGCAACGCCAACGTGTTAATATAATCTTGAATATCACTTACATGCTCTGCATAGCAACACTACATTCCTTGGTCTGGATAGTTTCTCAATTTATTCACTGCCCTCTTTCACTTTAAATTATATAGGAATATAACAACTTAAGAATTCAACATTTAAATAGTACTGTTTGTTAATCAGATGGACTGTTAAATAACCAATATATAAGTAACGAACGATTTGCATCGTTAAAATCCTTTAAAAAATCCGTTATTATATTGAATTTTGGAATTCAAATAATAACATGTTTCAGGGAAAATCAGTAATCTGAAAAATAAAAAGCTGAAAAGCGAAAATATAAGTAACAAAAATGTAAGTGCGTGCACTTACCAATACAACCGACTGCTACGATAGTCAAGACGCCAATGAGGCTCAGAGCAGTGGCGCGGCGCCACGTGCCCCCCCTCCTGGCCACCGGAAGTTAGCCAACGTCGTAAGGGAAAATCGGTAAAATAGCCGACCTGCTACCGGAAGTCAAGCTCGCTACTCTCAATTGTTGTTTAATTAGGTTTCAAATAACGGTTCATAAGCTTAATAATAAATCTATGTATATTGAAATTGTAACATGAAAACAGAAAAAAATGAAAGAAAAAAGAAAAGAAAGAAAAAGACAATAAGGAATAAATATTCGTAATCATATAAAGCCCTTCAGGCGAGTAGGCGACCAAAACTGTTGATAAGAGTTTCTTTCGGCGTTTCTTCTCTGCAGTGGTCGGTTCCGAAACGCTAGTAGTCTGTAGCTTTTGAACAATTAATAAATACATATTATCTAATAAGATAATTTTAAATATGATATGACGTGAAAAAGTGCCTGCAAAGGCCTATTTTCTGAATAAACGTTTTGATTTTGATTTTGATTTGGGAGAACAGAGTTAATTTTTAAATAAAATTATTTCAATACGGTTTTAATCGCGTTTTATTACATTATTTATACTTAGCACTTTACAGTGTTCGTGGTCGCAGGCAGACTGCCTGCGACCACGAACACTGTAAAGTGCTCGAAACGTTAGGTGTATAAATAATGTAATTAAACGCGATAAAAACCGTATTAAAATAATTTTATTTAAATGTGTAACAATCGCGAAAACATAAGAAAACATAGAGTTAATTTTATCGAAATCTGTCTAGTAGCCTTTGAGATTTAAGTGTGTTTCATAATAAGGAAAAATATATGTCGGTTCATTTTTTTTATTTCTCACTTTTATTTTATACCCGGCAATCAAGCAAGTGGTGTAGAGAATGTGAGGTGTAATGCAAAACAAACAAAACATTAAATAGGGTTGGAAGTCCAAAAAAAAAGACGCCCTTCCATGGAAAGATGTTGCCATACTCACCCACCACGCTTGGCATGCGGGTTGGCGAGTGCAGTTTTTTGGCTTTTCATGCTTCTGATGCTGCTGTTCATCGAAAGCATTTTTAAGGCGCTCTTATAGTAACACTAGCGCCGCCCAGCAATTAATTCTTTCAATCCTAAATTATATCGATTTTTAAAAATCTAACAAGTACATAACTACTCAATCACTTGAAGTATTTTGTTATTCATTATCACTCATATTTGTTTGATAAATTAAGAGAGAAACAGGTTTAACTGATTTTTCTCTTTAAATATGGCACTAATCAATTACATGTAATAAATAAAAGATACTAAAAGTGATTTACAAGTTTTGTACTTGTTAGATTTTTTGAATTCGATATAATTTAGTATTTAAAGAATTAATTGCTGGGCCGCGCTAGTGTTACGATAAGAGCGCCTTAAGCTGGGGAAGGGTGATTTGCTAGATTTGGGAACGGAATAAAGGTATAGGGATAGAACTCCCTTGTATAAATGGGGGAAAAGCAATTAGTAGCTCGGGAGGCTGGACACGCGTACCCGATGGTATTAAATTATAATAATCTTGTCTTTTCTAATAATAATAGTTCACCGCCGAGAAGAGCAAGAAATTGGAGAACCTCGGCACCGTGATGACGCTGTACTCGCGGCGCACCTTCAGCAAGGAGAGCTTCCAGTGGACCAAGTGCGTCGTCAAGTATCTGTGGGACACCTACTCGCACCTGTCACTACAAATGTTGGCCTTCCTCGTCGAGGTGCTGGAGAAGGTATGTGCTGCAGCACTAGATATTCCGCAGGAGAGCTCTAAAGGAACAAGTGTGTCGTCAAGTACCTGTGGGACACGTACTCGCACTTGTCGCTGCAGATGCTGGCCTTCCTCGTCAAGGTGCTGAAAAAAGGTATGAGCTGCAGCACTAGATATCAAAGGAGAGCTCTAGTGGACCAAGTGCGTCGTCAAGTACCTGTGGGACTCGTACTTTCATCTGTCGCTACAAATGCTGGCCTTCCTCGTCGAGGTGCTGGAGAAGGTATCTGTTTCAGCATGAGATATCTCGCAGGAGAGCTCTTAAGGAACAGGTGCGTCGTCAAGTACCTTTGGAACACGTACTCGCACCTGTCACTACAGATGCTGGCCTTCCTCGTCGAGGTGCTGGAGAAGATATGAGCTGCAGCACTAGATATCCCGCAGGAGAGCTCCAGTGGACCAAGTGCGTCGTCGAGTGTCTGTGGGACAAGTGCTCTCGCCTTCTTCGATAGATTTTCCAATTAGAATTAAAGGTTGCTATTCTAAAGTCCCTTTCATAAGAAGCTATAGGTTATGTAAACAAATGTTCAGGGGTTCGCAACATTTGAATGAAATAAAAATAAAATTATTGATTTTTGTGTAAAAAAATAAACCAAAGAAGAGACGGTTAGAAATATTTTTCCATAAAGAATGGAGGGAGTTTGCAGGTGAAGTGATTATTTGGCAACGTAAAAAATCTTTTGCCCTGCAGTGAGACTCAATAGCTAATAAAAAAGAAACAATTTATAGCAAAAACTGTTACAGAAACTTTATTATACATCAGTAAGACTCAATAGCTAATAAAAAAACAACTTATAGCAAAAACTGCTACAGAAACTTTATTATATCTCAGAAATGCGCCAAATGTTTACATTCACGGAGTCGGACTCGTTCCTGTACCAATAAACATTGAGCGACAGCGTTTTGTTTCGTTAAAATATAACCCGACTAATTAGAATTGGTCTTTAGTTTCGTATTACCCGTATAGCAATTTAAGACAATTGTATTTGGTCAACTCATAATATTGTCGCCAGGTAACTCTAACTCAGTAGAAGTTTATTGACGTACTTAATTTATAGCTTCTCGTGGCGGGGAGTTAAAGTAGTGCAAATTTAGTATTTTGCGATAAATTCGCAATTAATAAAGTACGTGATCCACAGGCCATATCACCTTTGGGTCTTCTCCGTAAGAGATAAAGACGAGATAATTTACGTAGTGACTGGTTATGTTCAGGGATCCATTTTCCTTACAGTCTTATACGTATTGTAATCGTTGAAATGTCATACGTATTGTAGCCGTATAGTTCCCGGCAGAGTAGAATAGGACCACTTCGATGTCTTCCCGTGGATGTCGTAGAAGGCGACTTAGGAAACACAAGCTAAACACAGCCTATAAACATCAAAATCACTTGTCCAACCTGGTGTAATTTAATATAAGATTTATATATGTCGCAATCATCTGGTTGAATCTGCTATTTGATTGAATGGCTAGCGCGTTCATTGAATGGTGACATTAAATTGAATGACTAGGCAGAACTTTGATTGAACAAGCGTCATTCAACGTCCAACTAGCGGATTGTAACATAGCCCTTTGAACAGAGCGGACATAAAATCAGTCAGGTGATTCAAATTTAGTTCATTTTTTCCCACTGCGGCGCTAGAAGTCACCAAAACAAATATGGTATCAAACAATTGGCACACACAGATAGCACTGTGATATTTATTCGATTAAATTTACTTTAATGTGCGTTATTTGTAATAAAATAGTATGACAGCATGGATTTACCTATTATTACGCCGCAGCCGGCTATTTTTAAATTAAGAAAAGTTTGCTAAAAGTATGACATTAAGTTAAGCTTTGGAAATCATGCTACCACCAAACATTACAAAGTCGACTATATCCCATTCATCGACTTCGCTAAATGACATTCAGTCAAGACGTTGAACGTTACATTCAACGACTTGACGAGTTGTCCTTAGGTAATTTAATGAAACGTCGTCATTCAATGAACGCGCTAAGTCCATCAATCAAATATCAGATTCAACCAGATGACTGCGACATATATATAAGCCTTTTTAACTCGAAAAGAAGAAAAAGTGGTGACTGAAAAATAGGCCTGATGATGATGATGAAACGTTGTAACTTCTGTCCGCAGGGGTCGGTGAACCTGCAGCTGCCGGTGTTGTGCATCCTGCACTGCATGCTGTACCACGTGGAGTTGAACGCGCCGGCCGCGCAGCCGGTCAACGCCGACCTGCTGCGAGCCGTCGCCAAATTCATCGACGTGAGTGTTATGCTCCTTTTTAACCCCCGACGCAGAAAGAGAGGGGTGTTCGCGCCTATCTACCATCTACTATCCACGAACGATGAGGGCTCCACCGAAGACACCCGAAAGCTGACGAAAGCTAAACGCGAAAAATGCGCCCACCAACTGATACGATACTATAACAACGTAATGATCGGAAAAAGACGCTATAGTTACATAACTCAAATTGTCTTCATAATCACGCTAATTTGAACTCGGAATCTTTGGCATCGCTTCCACGAGCAAGAGAATCGCGACGAGTCCGCGCTAATATCGTATACTATAATATATCCTATTGCTAAAGGGGTTACGTTTGACTTTCGCTCGTCATCTGCCACTCACCGCATCGCGGTATATCATCGCCATCATCGCATGAAAATAAATGGCACGAAGATAAAATTGTCGCGATTCTCTCGCTCGTGGAGGCGAAGCCTTTGAGTTATAAGCCATGATTGGATAATTGAGTATTTATTTACCTAAACTACTTTAAAAAAAAAATATGTGGATATCACTACATATTATAAAACAAAGTCGTCCGCCGGGTCTATCCGTTCGCGATAATTTTAGAAACTACTGCACGGATTTTCATATGGTTGTCACTAATAGATAGAGTGATTCATGAGGAAGGTTTATAGGTATAATACATGCCTGAGCGCAGCCGGGGAGGGCTGCTAGTTCTTTATATAGTATGGTATTCTTTATATTGTGATGTACGAGAATGTCAGCATTATTCAATGAAAATAAATCATTTTCACAATGAGTTCTAACTATATCTTGTATGCAGGTAACATTTGAAAAGTATGTCCGTATTATTCTTTCGTAAGAATAAAAGCATATGAGGACTTCGCCTTATAGATAAAGTGCCGGAATACCGAACTGCGTTCCAAGACGCTCATTGCAGGTGTGGGTGCAAAAGCTGCCAGACTTAAATGGAACTGGGCGGGACATGTCTGGCGAATGCATCCAGACAGGTGGGCAAAATTAACATCCGTTTGGCAACCCAATGGCCGCCGTAGTAGGGGTGGACCCAGAACAAGATGGCAGATGGATGGACGATCTGGACAAGTTCTTGTCTGGCTGGCAAATGATAGCAGCGGACAGAGACGTGTGGAAAAATAAGGGGGAGGCCTTTGCCCAGCAGTGGGACATAGTAACAATAAGCTAAGAGAAGTCATAAAAAGGTGAAGTTTAGGTATATTAGCTCCCTATTATCCGATCACTGGTTATAAGTCCTGCTAATTGAGTTTTTCATCATTCAAAGCGTACAATAATCTAATTTAAAACTATTTTTTACCTTTTAACGTTACAGCAAGACGGCAACAACTACAAGGAGGCGATGAAGATCCTCAAGCTGGTGGTGACGCGCTGCTCGACGCTCGTGGTGCCGCCCTACTGGGACACGCACGCCTCCTCCATACTCGACACCGAGCTGCATGGGAAGAAGGTGAAATTTACCGTTTTACCTTGTTCATAAGACTGCTTTTAGATTGTACTAGGATGAATAATATCATCCTATTATTGGCTCAGACATCTCCATACGAAGAAGGTGAAATTTACCTTCTTTTCTTTGTACATAAGACTGCTTTTAGGTTGTACTAGGATGAATAATATCATCCTATTATTGGATCCGACATCTCCATGGGAAGGTGAAATTTACCTTTTTTATTTGCATATAAGGTTGCTTTTAGATTGTAGTCGGATAAAGTTATTGGCTCAAAGATCTCCATGGGAAGAAGGTGAAAATTACCTTTTGACCTTGCATACAAGATTACTTTTGGATTGTAGTAGGATGAGGTTGATGGCTCAGATATCTCCATGGGAAGAAGGTAAAATTTACCTTTTTACCTTGCGTTTAATACTTTTTTTTCGCACATAAGCGTTTCCTTTTATTCTTATTTGATTACAAATAAGCAGAATTATTTAAAAAATTAAGAAACCTGACCGCCCCTTTTGTGCTTCTTCTTTTCACTTTACGTCCGCCATATTGGCATTTTGCTGACGTTACATATCTTATGACAATACGGGGAAGAATACAAATTTTACTTTTGACACTCACACTTCAAAATCGGTCAAACTATGGCTTGACGGAAGTGACAATGGAATAGACATATTTACATATATACGCGCGAAAGACGGTACCGTCTTTCTGGATCACTCGGGTAAAAATATAACATCGCGAAAATACGAATAAGCGTTATTTTAGGAATCTATTAAATATTAACATGTAACAAATATACTTTCGTTCAAAAGAAAGAATAATAATAATTAAAACTACTTAAAATTAATTAAAATATTTACAAATTATATAGTCCCTGCAAACCATCACCTCTCGGTAACGTGCCCAAAAGGCTGGCAGCATTGCCACGTTGGATAGCAATGCTTATCCTTTGTACTATGTTATTAACATGTAACATGCGTGAATAACAGTAGCTCAACTTAAGTTACTGTGATTTATAATGAGTTACTCAAGTATTATTTGTGAATATGCACAAGATTTTTGTGAATAATTATTTATTGGATAACTAGCGTTCGCCCGCAGCTCACGTCAATGTAACATTTCTCCAGAATTTTCCAGGATAATAATAATTATAATAAATAATAAATCTTTATTCAAATAATTAAGAGCTAAACATTTTACAATACATTGTTAATAAATAAAAGGAAATATGAAAGAATGGTGCCTGAACTAGGATGATAATCATCCTGTATTTCGGATTATTTCGGTATTAGGATAAATGATATCTGTTTCTCCATAACTTTGACAACGTATATGCAGTAAAACCATGAATGATTAAGTCATCATGGCGTGACAGCATTACAATCACACTGTAAATAGGATTAGTTTGGACTATTACTATTCCTAGTATTTAACCGTGGCTTCGCTAGCTGTTAATTTTGCCGTATAAATTTGCCTTTATTTCAAATCCCACGGGAACAGTACTTATTCCGGGATAAACGGTACCCTGTCCTTCTCAGCACTAACTGATGTATTTGCCAAATTTTAAGAAAATTGGTTAAGTTGATAAAACGTGAAAAGGTAACAAACAAATATACAAACTCACTTTCGCATTTATAATATTAGGTGGCATGGGATATAGTTGGGATATGTTGTGAATATTTCTTTCCGGAATAATGTGGTTTATGCACACCATACATTATTACGTACCTGATTATGTAATAAGCCTAAATTGCATTCCTTGTCAGTTAAATTACACGTGCAGGCAATGTTGCGCGTTTATTCATAATTTCAATTCCGGGAATGTCATCCCGCGCCCGGGCGTCCTCGTGACCTATTTCTGACTGGAGACTCGATCGATATTACTGATACCTTACTAGTTTACCTTCATATATTTTAAACAACAGCAAATATAAAGATATTAAACCATGTACTCAATACCTTTTCTAAGGACATTAGGTGTGCAGGCAATATTGCGCGTCTGTTCATAATTTTAATTCCCGGAACGTGCTCGCGTCAACCCGCGCCCGGGCGACCTCGTGATCTATTTTTGACTGGAGCTACGATCGATATAAGTTTTACCTAGTTTACTTATATATATGATTTTTATACAACAGCAGATATAAATTTGACTATCAAACGAGATACTCTATATTTTATCGGCTTCGTGATTTTCAGCCTATGTCCTTTTCCGTCGCATTATCAACGTGTATGACAAATTTTAAGAAGATTGGTTCAGTAGATAAAGCGTTAAGAGGTAACAAACAAAGAAATATACAAACTCACTTTCGCGTTTATAATATTAGTTGGGATAGTTGGGATTGGGCTCGGATTAGGTGTGCAGGCAATATTGCACTTCTATTCATACTCAAAGTTCTGGGAACGTATTCGTACCTCTAAGCCGCGCCCAGACGAGCTCATAACCTATTTCTGGCTGGAGCTCCGATCGATATAACTTATACCTTGTTTACAACAGCAACTATAAATTTGGTTATTAAACAAAATATTCTTTACTTTTTATGGATATTGTATGACTTCTATTCACACTCGTAGTTCCGGGAACGTTCTCGCCTCAATCTGCGTCCGAGTGACCCCATCACCTATTTTCTGATTGTAGCTGCAAATCATTTATCTGGTAACTAGTTAACCTGTATAAATGTTTATAGAACAGCAAATTTAAAGTTAGTAAACGAAGTACTCTGTACTTTTTCTAAAGATATAAGGTGTTAGACTTCATTCATAATTTTAAATCCGAGAACGTGGTCGCGTCAACCCGCGCCGCGTCGTGACCTATTCCTGACTGGAGCTAAGATCGATATTACTGATACCTAGTTTATTGTTACTACAGCAAATACAAATTTAGTTATTAAATGAAGTACTCTTTAATTTTCTAAGGATATTGTGTGCAGGCAATATCGCACTTCTATTCAAATTCGTAGTTCAGGGAACGTTCTCGCGGCAACCCGCGCCCGGGCGACTTCGTGACCTATTTCTGACTGGAGCTGCGATCGATATTACTGATACCTTATTTACTGTTACAACAGCAAATATTATTTGGTTATTAAACGAAATATTCTTTACTGTATAAGGACATTAGTTGTGCCGGCAATATTGCACTTCTATTCACACTCGTAGTCCCGGGACCGTACTCGCGTCAAAAAAGACGTTATATTAATTCCAAAAATTTCTGACCCGTAGCACAAGGTCATAGTCCAGTAGTACGTAGGTCATAGTAAAATCCCAATGAACGTCGGCGTTCTGAAAGACCACGGCATAGCAAGCGGCGGCCTTGTATCTTAAGGTAATCCTAAGAAGGCCCTTAATAGAGAAGTTTAGAACTTGAGAAGCCTGAAGCCTACTGGGATGCCTTTGTCCAGTGGGATCTTGTATTACAAAAGTTATGTAACAACACTCTAGTACCAGTGATTGCAATGACGTCAACACTGACCTATATCGCTAGGGCTCCGCCCCGGGCCTGATCGATACATCGGGTGCCCCCACGCGCACTGCCTGTGTGTGTTAGGCTGCCTCGCTCTAGCAATCAAAAGGACCTCCAACACTAGTGCACGGTGGGGTAGGGCGGTATACTTATCCGCCACCCTACACTCACTGAAATAACTGCAATATAACAACCTAAACATAAAATTTATAGCTGTATCGAGATGTTACTTTTATTTGTATGGTGAAAAGGCAAAAATCCTTAAAAAAATTGGATCTGATGTATGTATGATGATCTAAGAGCACGACAAACGTCAAGGGCTCGACATTCCATTAATGGGGTTCCTAAGGGCCTAATGACGGGAGCTCAAAGAAAATTACCTTTTTAATGCGGTGTTTGGCCGGACCACCGATTCACATGACAATTGAAAAGAAATCCGGTGTTGGTCCCTTTGGAAATGCTGTTAATATATAGGCTGAGACACCCCTTTGAGGTTTACATGCTGTATATTAACCTAACTGACCAATGAAATTCTAAAAGTTTTTGTTTTTTTTTTGAGTTCACAATTTTAACCGACTTCAAAAAAAGGAGGAAGTTTTCAATTCGTCGGAATCTTTTTTTTTATGTATTTCCCCGATTTCTCGAAGACGCCTGGACCGATTTAAGAAATTCTTTTTTGTTCGATAGGTAATATTTTTTATACATTATTTCTTCGATGGGTGGACGATATTGTCAAGGTTGTAGGTTGTACCTGGATAAGATGTGCACAGGATCGGAACGGATGGCGGAAACGAAGAGGCCTATGCTCAGCAGTGGGCGGACGATGGGCTGAGATAATGATGATGATGAAGGTAATATTTACAGATGGTCCATTGAATTTTTTTCAAAATGTATCGAGCGCTTTTTTAAAAAATACACAAAAACCAAAAAAAATATACAAGGATGCCGTTCGGTTTACACTTATTTCCATTTTATTTTTATGCTTATTCAGACAAATTGATAGGGTTAAAGTCGGTTTTTATTGTTATTAAAATTATCTTAAATTATTAATCCCTTACTCTGTTTTACCAACGGATGCCTGTTGAATGTTGCGCAGGAGCTGCCGGGGCGCACGATGGACTTCACGTTCGACCTATCGCAGACGCCGGTGATCGGGCGCAAGTACCTGCCCAAGACGGGCAGCCAGCCCCCCACCGGGCCAAGCTCGCTCTCCAACGCTTCCTCCGCCACGCCCGACAAAGGTACACACCATCTCTACTATTAACTCTGGTGTTGCGGCAAGATAGCGGAAATTTGAAAATTTGGATTTGTGGAAAAATTCGAAATTCGACAGTGTAGACCTTATTTCATATTATTTTAATAGCAAACTTTTAAAAATCGCGCTCCTGAGAATTAGGCGATAGAGCACTAATCAGTGCTTACACAACAAAGGGGTTGATGTGTAAATATGCTCTAATGACCTGGGACTTTATCCCAATAATACGTAACCCCTCTCGCTCTGATTCGTTTATCATCACACTTACATTTGCGGAACATTATGGGATTCGCACACAAATGCGCGTGACCTGCGATGTCAATTCCTCCCTACAATTCCACCCATCTCCTGTTAACAGCAAGGACTTCTATATAAACTGAGGTAGACGAGCCCTCTGCTTCTTATTTAAGAGCTTTGTAGCTCTTGTCGATGGAGTATGCGCCAAACTTCTCTATCCTCTGCTTTAGACTTAAGTTCTTGATACGATATTCTTCCTTAGTTGGTCAACGAAACTTTCCCTTGGTCTCGCTGGACCTTTCTTTCCTTTTTTTACCATCTAGTATGTTTGTTAAAGAAGGCATCATGTTGTATCAAGCGACCAATCATCCTACCCCTGCTATTCTCTATTTCGTTTATAAGTCTTCTTTTTTCTTCTACAAATTCCACGTAGAAAGCCGTACGTACCAAATTCTGAAGCGTTTAAAGGCGCTAATTAACACCGTAGCGCTTAGCTCACACCTAAACTCTGTACCGTGAAGAGGCCGTCTACGTCACGTGGCATGATTGCTTTTTTATGGTTGTTTTTTGGAGTACCTTGCAAGTCTACCTCAGTTTATATAGAAGTCTATGGTTTGTTTGTTTTTTGTTTTTCGTATGTGTAAGTGGCCAACACTGGTGTCAAAATTTTCAAGCTGCCTTAAGGCATCTGACATAGCTTAACGACTGCCATCAACGATGACAGACTCGAGATATTTTTATGCCACATGCGGTCACCCATCCAAGTAGGGACTGCACCAGGGGTTGCTTAACATACGTAAGCGCTCATAGAGCTCACACCCACTGGATCATCGGGCTCCTAGTAGTCTCTGGTTAAAAGCATATTACATTAACGCACACACGTACGTACGCAGCGCATGACCTTTGAACTACATAGTTTACAGGAGTTGGGTGGTGTGGCCCTGTTAGTAGGCATCAATACTCCGACAGATGCAGCGCCCTGATTTAGCTGTAAGTCCGTGACCTCTGACATTTGCTGCACCACGCACCCGGCGCAGGGCGCTACTATCCTTGAAATGCCATATCCTGCTCACACGTATTTCTTTTTTTTTAATTTAAATCCTTACATTACTTACTTACTCCCTTTATCCCTACATTACTTACATAGTGAATATTGCTTTCCATCTTGACCTGTCCGGGGATCGAACCCGGCCCCCCCGTATCGCAGGCTAGCGTGTTGACCGCTGCGCCACGGAGCTCGACATATATTATTTTCAATTTAATGAGATTAAGGAGTAAAAGAATAAAACGACGGGTGGCGCTAGTTTCGCTGATGTAAGCCTGGGCGTGTGGTCGCGACACACACATCCTGCACCCTTACTTATGGCAGAATCTACGTCTGTCAGGCGCTCTGTTAACGTTTGCTGTGTGCAAGGGTTACCGGGGGTCGTCGGCCAGGCCGCCGCTAGGCATCGAAGTTGTTGCAATAACTAGGCCCTCCGGGAGCCCTACGGCGCAGCATCCGGGGGTGCAAGCTACGCTGGTTTGCAAACTGTGTCAGCAGTTGGCTTGGAATGCTATAAACGCTGATTGCGGGCAGGGTCTCCATTACGGTAGTGGCAGGCTAGCGCGGTGTTCGTGTCGGAGTCTTCCAGCTTTAAGATGCTGGGGTGTGGTTTCGCCTGCTTTGGTACGGCTGTTTGTTCGTCATTTTTTGCATAAATCAGTTCGTTTATTTGATGCGTTAATGTGATGAATTGTGACTGTTAGTGTTTTTTTTTCTCGTGTGTGGCCAACACTGTTGTCAGATTTTTGAAGCTTAAGGCAGCTCCAAAAATCTGACAACAGTGTTGGTTGGTTGGACAGAAATCTGTTATAGCTAAACGGAGCACGAGATATTTTTATGCCAATTGCGATCACCTATCCAAGTGGGGACTCCGCCCGAGGTTGCTTAACATGCGGAAGCGCTAATAATGTTCACGCCAATTAGTAAGGTGAACGTGTCTTGAGCCAGTGACAGTCACACAGAGCATAGAATGTCGCTCGCGTCCTACTAAAGACGAAAGTAATGCCGCGTGTCAACCCGCACCCAGATAGTAGGCGAAAGTCCCATACTCGGCCTGACAGTTCGTGCTCAAAAAAACGAGAAAATGTCCCAATGTACTGTTATATGGTATTATAATTATAGTAAAGTGTTTAAGAAATAAAATTCTGATTTTACCTAAATCACAAGTAAGTATTAAATAACAGATTTTTGCATTTCTAAAATTATCTTGAAACCTCAATAAACGATACCGCCCCCTGACACGCTTGTTTTGTATGAATTGTGTTGAAAAGGCGTCGCCAGTATCGCGCGAGCGACCGTTACATTGCTTGCTCTGTGCTCAGTTCCTTACTCGCCGTTTACGTATTTGTGAAGCAATATTTGAACAATAATGCGAGTTGTTGGATCTAATCTAATGTGTTTTTACATATAATATGCCAAGTATTTAAATACAAAAACTACTTTTGGAACCTCTATAAAAAATATCTAATCTGAACCTGCTTGCGTCCTCAGCTTTGAAACGTTGGCGCCCTTGTTCCACTATTTGACAGTATTCATGCTGTGAATGATTTCGCCAAAGTTTTTACGTCCGGTTGCCTTCCTGGCGCCAACCTTCCTTGGATATCTCCAGAATGACAGACAAATTTCCGTAAAAATTAACAATCTTTTTTACCCTCCGCCGGTGCGCTCCCTTCGTGCAGGCTGGCGTGTTAACCACTACGCCGCGACGCGAAAACCGTCCGTTTCTATAAAATAACAATATCACGCGTGTTACTGTCAGTACATTTGAAATTAACCGAAATAAGAATGTCGAGTATTTACCGTAGTTGAATATTAATTATTGTTCGCATGGCTGGTATGCGCCCGTTTGCAACCAATGATATTATTTCGCGGAATCTCCGTCGGTATCAATAGCGCTTTGATGAATCAAGTTGCAACGTAAATCCTACCATTTCCGAGTATTGAATTGTATAATGTTCTTTTTTATAAAATAAAGATTTACTTGTGCTGATAAATATTCGAGATAATTGGGCTGAAACCCGGGGTCCCAAACCATCTCAGGTAAGGATGCAACCGGAATATGCTTAGATAACAGAGAGATTAAATACCGTCTACAATATGTTTGGTATTAACTAGCGATAATTTAAATTCACGTTCTCAACACTCCTGAATCTATACGTACGTTCAAAAAACAAGCCTATGTTTTCTTGAAGGGCCGGCAACGCTTTTGGAACACCCCTGGTGTTGCAGTTGTCCATGGTCAGTCAGTGGTGATCACTTACCATCAGGTGACCGTTTGTCGTTTGTTACTCGTTTGCAGCCCAATATCATAAAAAAATTTTTCTTTGTCATTATCTTTTTCAGTTTGTAACCACTAGTTTTATTTTTTTTTAATTAATAACTTTTCTTATCAAGACAAAAGAGATATTATTCGGAAATATAATAAAAAATGTTATTTTTAACTATTTAGTCGTTGGTATTGATTTTTATCAAATGTTATTTACAAAACAGCATACGACGCATTCTCATGTTGATGACCTCATTGCTCAAAACCTCTGCTTAGCGCCGCGCACGCATTTTTGATACCATCGAGCATTTCGCCTCAATCAGCAATGTGGTTAACAAAGGCGGATCCAGCTTACACTTCAAGGATGTGCAAACATCATCGAGTATTTAAGTTAGGTGTTAGACTTAGGAGTCTTAACAGGGATGTCACCTAGGGGGGCGGTATATTTGTTTAAGTTACAACATTTAATTAATAAAAATCGTTTGCATTTTGCCTTATTCGCTTTTGCCTGGACCTATTAAGTCGCATGACTCGTCGACGTAAGGGGGGCAGTATGCAGTCATACCCCCATGATCTTCTGCCCTGGATCCGCCTTTAATATTTCATCATTTCGATAGGGCTATTGCAATACTAAGTTAGGTTCAGTAGTTCAGTGGACCACCGGCCGCGACGAATCAACTATGAAGCTGTTTAAATTACGTAATATACATTGTTATTATTTCTTTTTAATACTAAACTCTTTGCATTAAGTGGTTTCTCAAATTTTTTGTTAATATCTATACTATTGCAAACTTTACAAACATAGTAATAAGGTCATAATCTTGTTTTTTTTAAAAAAAAAACAGCATTTTGACGGCTATTTTAAAAAGTTCAATAATAACAGTTTATTTTGTAATCGTTTTAAAAAATAAGGAATTCCCTGTATATATCAAAGCGCGAATGACCTTTTATTGAACAATACCTTCGTTAGTCGTTTTTAAAACCTGTGAAACTGAAAAGTATTTTTAACGTATGCTTCGCGAAATAGTTTTTGTGTGTAGCGATTAAGGTGAGTTATTGGATTAGTAAGTCACAGCGAATTTTACTATAATCCATACTACTGTATTTATTAGGGGCTAATAGGCTATTATATCGCTCCAGTATGTTTTAACACCGAATAAATCAGTTTTGAACAAAAATATTAAGAAATAATAATACATATTGGTATACAAACAAATTAAGAAATAGTATAAAACTAGCTCTTACCTACGGCTTTTCCCGCGTGATATATAGCCTATGTCCTTCTTAGTACCCTAACCTATGTGTATGCAAAATTTCATTTCAGTTCAGTAGATAGGGCGTGATAGCGTAATAAACAAACAAACAAACTCACTTTCGCATTTATAATATTAGTTAGGATAGGATTAGAATTAGAATATGTTTTTATGCTATAGGCGACTTTTGCCTTGTCCTCTTTATTTCTTTTATGAATTCTGTCATTGGCTTGCCTTTCCTTCCCAAACTTCCATTTCCCTAGTAAGTTCATGACGAAGTATGCGGATTAAACTAAAATCTCGTATTATGTTGTCTTTTAAATTGGTGTCAGAAGCACAAGCAAATTTCGATCGTGAGATATAATATACCTACGTATGTGTTCAAGTGATATTCTTATGATTTTCTAATAAATTTAGTCTATGATGCTTTTCTTTTTCAAAACCTGTAACTTTATGACGGCCAACAAATTGAAATCGGTCGCTACCACTTGAGGCTTAAGCGATTTTTGTTAAAGTAAAATCTTTTACAGGCATTTAAGTATAAGCATTTCTAATCTGTCAATTATTACGTAAACTCTATACATAAATAAAAAAATAGTACATTGTGTAGCAAGGGCGGTATAAAAGACATTACGTCAAACGAGCGAGTTTGTAATGTCTAATACCGGCCGTAATACACACAATGTTTTCATCTCACCGAGTAAATAGTTGAGTAAAAAAAGTATTTTTCATATTATATTGGTTGAAATTGTAGGTATAGTATGAATAATAGTTTACCTTGAAAATTAATATTTCTGCGTCTGCAAGCTGGCTGATTATATTACCTATATCAACTATTGACCATCTATTAATTTATCATAGGGAATGTATTTCATGCAAATTAATGAAGAATACGATTAAGTACTTATAAATATTTAGCCTAAAAATAAATAGCGGCAAACTGCAGTGAGCAGATAATGTATCCGAGGATTCCACAGATAATGAAAATGTTTTATCCAAAAAGTGGAAGTCAAAGATCGATAAATATAAACAGCCAGCCACCACAGCCATTAACAATTCCAAATTTGAATTAAGGACAAAAATCTCGCAGTATAGTTTAAATGTTTTTTATCGGGTCCACTAGCAATTCCAAATTTGAATATTCGACTAGAAAACTTTTTGGATGTAGAAGATTTGACACTTTAGCGTGGTATAGTGGCCTATTAAATTTAAAAAAATACTTTACGCGCTCTTGGGCTTAATGGAATTTGTATGAAATCTTATAGCCCCCGGTCGTAATAGCGACCATCCAGCCCACTTTGCTTGCATTTAATGACACTGTTTAAGGATAGGTGAGATGAAAAATATGTAACGGTTATCGTTAGTCGGTCGACCGCTTCAAATCCTGCCCGCATGGAATTTATTCCCATATCTTATTTCTTATTTTAATAAGATTATAACCAAAATAGCATTGTGAATGCATACGACCTCCGTGTTGTAGCGGTCAACACGTTAGCCTACGACACGGGTGGTTCAGGGGTCGATCCCCGTTCAAGTCATGATGGAAAACGATCTTTTTCAGATTGGCCTTGGTCTTGGATGTTTATCTATATGTCTATTATAAATATAGTATCGTTGAGTTAGTATCCTTACGACACAAGTTCGCACTTACTGTGGGGCTAGTTCAATTTTGTGATTTTCCCTTTATATGTATTTATATTGAATGCATAAAAACACCATTATAATATTTTTTTGTCGCAGGCGGGTCCTCGACCTCGGGCTCCGGCTCGGGGACGGCCTCCACAGTGATGTGTCAGGACAGTGGACAGCCCAACAGCAGCCAGCCGCAGAGCGCGGCGTCCCCGCGTCGCTCGCTGTCGCTGTCGCCGGCCGACGCGCTCGCCTCCGGCTGGAAACGGCCCTGGATGTCGCAGGTACAGCAGACTATAGCTCAAAGACTTCTATATAAACTTAGGTGGACGAGCCACTAATACCAAATTCTGAAGCGTTCAAAGGGAGCAAATTAACATCTTTACCCTTAGCTCCTAATTAATTGAATTAATCCTAAATCAAATCAAATTAAAAAAATCTAATATCTGAATGCCCTAGTAAATTACTTGTAGTAGTTTTGATACTGGTGATACTGGATTTACTAGGGAATTCAGGTATTACATTTTTTAAACTTGATATGTTTTAGGATTAATAGAATTAATTGCTGGGTGTGTTTATGGTATTAGCAAATTTATTGAAAAACGTCGTATGATGCTGGTACTCAGTAAGCTAGTTATTACACTCATATAATACGCACTCTACTTCGCCTCGTGTATATATCTAGAAGAGAATATCCAGCTTACCATGATAAAAGGACCTCCCCTGGGTTCCTCAAAATATTGTGTATCACACCTTTTCTTGATAAATTCCTAACTCAGACCTTTCTCCAACAGAGCCGTGTCCGCGAATGCTTGGTCAACTTGCTCACTACCTGCGGCCAGCGGGTTGGGCTGCCCAAAAGCCCCTCAGTAAGTACACTTAGTATTAATAATTTGTACATGTTTATTTTCAACTATATATACTCTAGACGAAGCCAAATGGGGTAAATAGTTGACATTTGTTAATTTTGGTACTTCATTGTGCTGCTAATTCATTGTGGAAGTGATCACGTTGAACCTGGAATCGTATATCCTGGACCTTGGACATAAGATCTTGGTCCCTGGACCTTAGACCTTGAAACTTGGACCGTCGACCTTTACTTTGATCCTTTTTCCTTGGGCCTTGGGCCTTGGACCTTGGACCTTGGACCTTGGACCTTGGACCTTGGACCTTGGGTCTTGGACCTTGGACCCTGGACCTTGGACCTTGGACTTTGGACCTTCGACCTTGCACTTGGCTTTTCTTACTCAATTCCGTTATGATAAGCTATTTAAACCATTTGGCTGTTGCAATATTTTGCTATAGGAATAAAGCTAGGCGATATAATAATTAAAATAAAATAAAAATGTAAATATAATATTTATTATTTCTTCGCTGCGTTTAGGACGATTTAATTACTACTTTATGTTCGAAGGTAATTTAATTTAAAAGTACATATATTCACACTGCTATGTGTTCCCACCGACCGCACCACAAAGTCGCTTTTTCAATATTTTTTCTATACTTTTAACTCATCCCTAATAAACCAGTTGCCAGAAGTACTATTTATTTATATGTCAAACTCGATTGAGCAACTCTCGCAGTGCACAGTGCATCCACTTTTGATGTAATTAATGTTAGCTTGCAATTTACAGCTAGAGCTTAATTTATTCATGTACTGTTATGTTCCGTGATGTTACAAAATGTCAATGGGTTTGGGAAAGGTATTTATACGTGTTAATGAATAAGCGCAAAACCTCTTAGGTGGTGATTGTGCTTATGAATATGAACAATTTTTACTATTCCAGCACGCAACAGCTATTCCATATATTCTGGTCGAGTCGAGATTGACAATTTGTATGAAACAGCAGATTTTTTTGTCGAGTTGCAGTGTCGGACCCATATTAAAAAATATATATATATATATATATAAGCACAATCACCACCTAAGACGATTTGGGCTTATTCATTAACACGTTGCATATTATTGCAATATATACATACTTGTTTTAACTCAAAATATGACAAACTTCTTTCTGTTACTATGAGAGAAACGAATCCGATAACGTCACGAAGCGGCTTCGTCGCGCATTGTGACTTTCACAAAAATAATAGCGCGTGGTAGTTCATTGTGATAATTCGGTATTTGCCTAATGTTAAGATTATATAAAATTTGTTTCTAATGATACTTATTTCTATCTAAAAACACTATAAAGATCACTTTTAATTTGATATCGATTCGTTAAGTGTTCTTAAAGCTTCTTTAAAGTTGGGTGAATAGGACCATTTTTATATTTCGTATAGCTACCAAACAAAGTTCTCACGCCGCCCATACAAAATACAATGTTGTGACGTCACAAATATGTAGGCATTTCAGCAGTGCGTTTCCACGTCTAAAAACTAACGTCTAAAAATATGTCTTTAAAACTTCTATATCTGAAAAAGTTTTTTTTTAGAAATTAATTTCTGTCACTATCGTGTTTATTTTTGGCAGGTCTTTACATAGCGACACGAAAAATTTTTTAGTCAAGTAGCCAATTTTAAAGCGAACCCCTACGCTAAATCGAATACCGTGTAATCGATGATAAGTATTTGTTTCACTTAGATACGGTAAGTATATATTTACAAAGTTTTTGGTTGCAATTACATATTGTAATTTTTTAAGTTTTCTTTTTGGTCGTCTAACCGTTTGGAAGATACGAGGTGATAAAGTTACATAAAATACAAGATACGCGTAAGCCCATAAACCTTCTTGGCAGTTATTTATGTAAATATATATATATATATATATATGGTAAATAATAATTCAAATTATATCTGTAATATATAGTAATGCTGTTTAAAAAAATACAAAGAAGTAATGGAAAATGCGACTTTGTGATTACTATTCACGCAGGATCGACGTGGAACGGCAAATTGAATTATTGCAAACAACCGAGGTGGCGAGTGGTGGGACTATTACTGGCGAAACCTATTTTCACCGCAGACTTGACACGATCTGTAGTAAAGTTCTTATTTAGATCTGTTACTCAAGCACATTTCCACGGATATACTAGGAAGGTCGCCGTGTGGTTCCCGGCAGAGTAGAATAGGACCACTCCAAGTCATCTTGTGGATGTCGTAAAAAGCGACTAAGGAAAAACAAGCTAAACAAAGCTTCTAAACATCAAAGAGACCTCTCCAACCCGTCTGGCCAGCGTGGAGAGTGTAGGCCAAATCCTCTGACTACTCAAGCTAATATATGGCTCTGGTAGTACAGAGAGGGTCGTGCTCCTGCAGTGGAGACTAGAAAGACCTGATGATGATTATGACTAGGAAGGTATTTACTATTTTATTAGGTACGGGTTAACACCGTTGTCCCTCAACTATTTAAAAGCCCATCAAAATAAACAACTTTTCCTATCAACTAACGCTGGAAACTCGAAAAATAAAGTACTTTTTCACACAAAAGTGTTTGGCCGGCCGAGCAATTTGTATGAAAAATGACTTTTTTTTATGTTCCCATAGAAGAAGTTGTTCACTTTGCTTTGATGGTTTGTGGGACAATGGTGTTAACCCCAATACCTAGTATATCCGTGAAAATATGTTACCGCTATTGATATTTAAATATCGACTTCTATCATTTAAAACGTTAGAAAGTTGGGAAAAAGTTGTTCATTTTGATGGATTTATTTGATGGTTTGTGGGACAACGGTGTTCACCCTAACACCTTGTATTCAGAGTCAGATCAAAATCATGGTACGGCATACATGACGCCTCCTCGGCCGCGGCTTGTAACGATATGGAAGGGGACTCGATTGGGGCAGGACTTAACACAGTATCTAGACAAAAGACGAGTCTTAGAGGAAGTCTGGCCCTGGATTCGACATGGGAATCCACCTGTTTCTAACTGTTCTGTCACCAACTTGCCTACCTACTAAAATAATATTTACTACATCCGCCTTTCCATCTTACTCTGTGTGATCAGAGCTGGTCTATATAGACGTGACTCCATTTAAGTGCTAAATTGCATTTTGATGTAACAAACCTTATGCGAGAATTTTGAGACTTCTTGGGCCTCCGAAGACCGCCTACTTTTGAGTGGTATTTTTAAGAGGCTTAGATCAATAGTTTATATGGGAATTATTTTGCATTCACAATGCTATTTTACCTTATATATTAAATATAGAAACTATTATATGGCTTCTAACTATTGTATGGCTTCCTACACATTAGTTGATTTTCAAATTCATTGCAAAATGAGTTGAAATCAAATACCGCACTTGTAAAAGTGGGGTAGTTGTGTGGGGTGACGCAAGCCTAGATGCCATGCGTGTAAGGGGCATAGGATATGGTGGAGAAATTCGGCGCCGGGGCTTGAAGCGCGGTGGCGTAATTGGCAACGCATAGATCGTACTGAGATCTAGACGCAGGTTCAAGTCCTGCCCGCGTGGAATTTTTTCACCATTTCTTATTTTCTATATTTAATATATAAGGCTTAGACCAGTGAAACTACCGCCACCCGCAATTTTATTCTTGTACCTAAAACAGATTGAAAAAGTCTACTTCATTACTTCGGTAGTAAATTACTTTAAATATTATTGGTTTTTCTAATGATGAAATGCAAAATGTATTTGGTATTAGTGGTAACGTGTAGTTCCCTTAATGATAAATGAGTTTAATTTACTACCGAAGATCTGAATTAGATTTTTCAATGTGATCTGATTAAGTGGTAAAAGAAATGAAATGAGGGGTGGCGTTATTTGGCTGATGTAAGCTAGCCCCGTATTAAACAGTCCGAATCTGAGTTGTTGCCAAAAACATTATATTGAATATGAACCTGAGCTAGCTTGCGGTTGCTGTGTCAAAAGGGGTGAAACCGACCAAGTTGGGCGATTTCTGACATTGTGAAATACATTGCAATTTAGCAATTAATATGGAGTGACGTCATGTAGACTCAGACGACGCTTGGGCGGTGGGACATACAGCCACAACCTGGACTCACGCATTCAGACGGGCGGTCAGGCTGTGGGAACTGCAACCATCTACACGCTATGTATCTATGCTGTACTACGCTTTACTTGTCATGGTCCCCTATAAGGCTACACAGTTACTTTAAAATAAGCCAATGTATAAGCTATTGTTTTTACGTCTGGCAAAAAAGATTTTGCTTTCAACAAGTGAATATATTGTGTGTGCTGTGTGTAGGTGTCACTCACATAGAAACATTAAGCTTACAAGACACTAGTTTTTTACCTAAAAACACTTAATTTAGGCACATATTTGATTGTTTATATTTTCACGCGACCCTCTCACAGAGAAGGTCGTTCTCCTGCAATGGACATTAAAAAAAAGACCTGATGATGATGATGATCTTTATGCGTCGGATTAGCGCCTTGTAGCGAAATAAGGAAACATATTGTTATTTAATTTCATAAATTTACTCATTGATTCGATGATGATTATTGCAATATTCAACAATGCATGGGCTTGTTTTAACAGTAAATGGTTCACACGCATTATTTCTAACAAGTCTCACACAACACATTCCAACACAGGATACGAGCAATACTTAGAAAAAGTCGCAAACGAATATCTTGCGACGTGCATTCGTATTTGTTGACATAGGCACTGGTACATCGACTTGTAAGTTGTACTACTCGAGCTAGTTTTTAACGGCACAAAGCATCAAGTTTGTATTTAAACGAAGCAAGTTTTAGAGCACATTTTGGAGAATCGCTTTTTCTAGAATGGCATCACAACAAGATTGGGAATTATTTAAGTACGAAATGTTTGGAAGTGTGAACGGCGCCACTCATGTAGGCCTGTCTTGACTGAAAAATTAGCGTTAGGTATTGGCATGGAGGAACGATTTTTAACAAACAGGGTCCCGCCCGGATTCTTAAAAGCATCTTAACTAAAAACCTTCCCACATCTCGTTCTATCACTGTGTAGATAAAGACAGCCCGAGATGATTCTTTTGAGTATTCAGGGGTAAAAATATTAGACAGTCGGAGGCAGAATAACCTGACACCCGTGCAATTTGACATCTCTTTGTAGGAGAGTCAGATTAATCTGCCCTCGACTGTACTTATCCCTCGTTAGTTTCAATGATTTATAAATGTTAATTGCAGTAGACGCACATTCACACTACTGAATAATACCACGTGCTAAACTATTAGTTACCTATTTACTAAAATAGGTAACCAAAATAAGAATAAAACAATATACCACAACTACCTATTTTATATTTTATTCAATATACTACAATTACCTATTTTAGTAAATAGGTAACCAAAATAAGAATAAAACAATATCAAACTTTTTCGTCAATCTGTTGCCTCCCATTATAAATACAGGAAATTATGTTTCTAAACATAAAAATGTGTACACCTAAATGTTTGTGTGGTAATATCAAAATGTTTATGAATGTATCTAGTAGGTGTTGCATATGCGTGTGTTTAATCACGTCGCTGCTTTCCAGGTTATCTTTAGCCAGAGCTCCGAGCTGCTGGAGCGCGAGTCCTCCATGGCGTCCTCGCTGGAGGAGGTCTCCGGGACCCCCGGCAACGAGCCCGCGGGCAACGCGCCGCCCGACCACTTCGGCGTGTTCAAGGATTTCGATTTTTTGGAGTATGAGTCAGAGTCTATCGAGGTGAGTGGAGTTGCTGATTATTTTATTTACCTGACCTTAAAAAAAATTACTACGCGCTACTACTATTTGAAATTTCTTAGTTTTTGAATAAATATATAGGGACATATCATACTAACTCAACGATACTATATTGTATAACATATATAGATAACTATCCAAGACCCAGCTCAATCTGAAAGAGATCGTTTTCCATCATGACCTGACCGGGGATCGAACGCGGCATCCCCGTGTCGCAGGCTGGCGTGTTGACCGCTGCGCCACGGAGCTCAACGCCAATATCAAACGCTCGATAGTTTATTTTTTTTATATTTATTAGCACACAAAACAGATAACAATCATTGCAAACTATTATTAAAAATTTACAAAAGTGTTGACCCAGATTGCAAAATGCAAATGCATGCCTAACATGTTTGAGACTTTATCAGTCACAAAAATATTCGCTAGATCGACAATATTGACTAACATTAAAAATAAACAATGTGCAAAAATAAAAAGAATAGTATAAGAAAGAAGTACTGCTCAGTTTAAATTATTATTTTTTTATTATTTTATCAATTTGGTTATTCCTCAAAAAGGGAAAGACTCACTTTAATTTAAACATGAATATACTAAAAGGCCCACACTAGGCACACTAGCGACGCCAATAATTTTATTCCTAATACTTAACAAATAGAAAGAAATTCAAGAATGTAAATCATATATAAGCCTTAGTAAATAACCTAAAGTATTTTTGGAATCATGTTTTAATATTATGAGAATACTTAAAATACTTCAAGTTAATTACTAAGGCTTATGTGATTTACATTCTTAAATTTCTTTCTATTTGTAAAGATTTTTAGGAATAAAATTATTGGCGTCGCTAGTGTGCCTAGTGTGGGGCCTTAAAAATATGATTTGTTTCATAAAAATCATTTGTTTTGTTATTACTGACTTACGCTTATTTTCACAAACAATTACATAAGTAATCATGTTACACTATCTTTGTAATGTGTTCCTAATCTATTAAATAAAGTTATAGAAAAAGTTTCCCCTCACCTATTTTCCAAATATTAATAACTTATAAATTCACGCTATGAATTTATGGTGTTGCTTGCCATTATACTCGTAGATACGAGTATTTTTTGGTTGGAGTTTTCTTGGTAGATACCAAGAAAACATACCGAAGCCGGCAAACTATTTAACAACATAGAAGTCTCGTTAAATGTTTTTATTAAATATAAATACATAGGGACAACGCACACAACTTAAACTGCAGTGTGAACTTATGCATAATTGAATAACTAAACGATACTATTTTTTATAAAATATACTTGATTAACATCCAAAACCCAGGCCAATCTTAAAAAGATCATTTTTCATCATGACCTGACCGGGGATCGAACCCGGGACTCCTTTTATTTTAATAAAATGATAATTAACATAAATTAATGTTGACTTACATGAAATAGTTTTAAATTCCAACATTTAACTAGTATGGTCTTGTCGCGTTTCTTTTTTAGCTTAGTATTTTGCTTATGATATTGATCGCGCGGGCTGTGTGCAGCGGCGGACCTCTATGACGTCACCTTGCAAAGAGCTACGTTAGCTGTGGGAAGTGCATCGGAGGACCTCTATGACGTCACCTTGCAAAGAGCTAGGTTAGCTGTGGGAAGTGCATCGGAACGCACTTTTTGATTTGCAATTATTCAGACAGATGACGCTTTTAGTATTTTTTTTTATTTAAAATGATTCACTATTACTATGAGTATGGGATTTTCTTATAAAAAACGATCGCACGAAAATTAAAGCTATCATCAATAAGTTAAATATTTTATTTGAACCTGTTGTGAGAAGAAGTACATTTTTATACTTTATTAAAAGATTAATTATATGATAAATTAAGGTTCAATATTATACGGAAAATACAGATCCTTCGGTTTTCCTTATTAAATGTGTTGAAATCAAAACTTGTAAAACTGTTTAACGTATTTATAACTGAATCAGGTCATTAACTGTGTCTTACAGCTGTTACCTTGTTAATTTCAAACTCGAAGGACTTTTAAAATATTACGAAGCGAAATCGAGAGTTTGATATATCATATGGCTCTATTTTTTTTTAAAGAAAATATGTGAAAGTTCAAATTATTGAGTAATAATCAATTATTTCTTATTAACTGCTTTTTTTAATGATATCAAAAGTTTAAATGTTACTTTAGATTTATATGTACATAAATCTTTTGAATTAATTATTAGTCTTTCGGAAGAATTCTGTATCTATGGGTGGCAATAAAAACCCTGTTGCCCTGTGAATAATTCCAGAGACATGGAAAAACTTAAAATTTCTTAGATCATTACTGCTGATTGAATAGTTTGAGGATTGTGTCATCACCTAATTTAATTCTCAATCCCATCTTTAAGACTCCTTTATAACTCACTGTGGGATGTGAAAATAAGATTTTGTCTCTTTATAGGGGGAGAGTTCAGACAACTTTAATTGGGGCGTGCGGAGGCGCCCCCTGAGCGAAGAGAGAGAAGACGCGGGCGGCCCCGAACGCAGCCCCCCACCAGCGGCGCCCCGGGCTCCCGACACGCCGCACCCGCTCAAGATGGTAACTATCATCATCATCATCAGGTCGTTTTTAGTCTCCACTGCAGAAGCACAACCCTCTGTATACTACCAGAGCCATATATTAGCCAGAGCAGTCAGAGGATTTGGCCTACACTCTCTACGCTGGCCAGACGGGTTGTAGAGGTCAGTGTCATGTTTATTAGTCGTCTTCTACGACATCCATGGGAAGACTTGGAGTAGTCCTACTCTGCTGGGAACCACACGGCAGGTAACTATAAATAATATTTTTTATCGATAAAGACTGTAGTCAGAGTAGTCTCGGCAAGTTTTGATCGCCACCGGTCGTATGATTCACGAGCATGACTAAATTGCAACTATCCCTTCTATTATCTACCGCAAAGACCGCAAAGACGCGACTAGTTCTGATTGCCGCTAGCTTCCTTAAAACGTCTTACACACGATTCAATATGTCGTTTAACAGAGCGGGATGTACCTATGTCATAGAGAGGGAATCCTTTACAACTTATCTTTCATGGCCTATATTATAAGGCCCATGTTTAAGAGAATAATACCTTATTGGCGACTTGGTAGGAAGAAGATCTTTACTGTCATCTTTCAGTTGTCAGATTGGAAAAATACTATGAATAAATATGGCTAAGTTGAGAAAAGTATAGTAGTTTATAACTTTCAAAACAATATACAGTCCACGTTTAAACACCCATTTTCTATAAATGTTTTGATTATACGTATACAATGTGTCTGGTACGTAGCGATAATTTACATTCGCGTTCTTAGCATGCAAACGAAATTATTTGTTCTTCGAACAAGTCTGCAATCGACAGGCGTCCAAAGAAAAGTGCAGAAGAAGCGGCAACAACAGACCGTTTTGTTTATGCTTTTTTGTTTCCAATGAGGGTTTTGAGAATTGATTTTCCCCCAGGTGGCGACACTGTGTCGAGAGGTATTTTTGACCCGAGCTGTCAAATCCACCAATCAGAAAATTGATAATTAAACATGATTGTTGGATTTTGACAGCAGCTGTAAAAATACCTCTCGATAAAGTGTCGCCACCTTTGGGGCAAAATCATATTTTCGGCCCTGGTTACAAGTCCCTGAAAACCACATTAAGTAGAAATGTGACGTTATTTTTTTTTTCGTAGTATCGGGTATCCTGGCAGACCCACGACGACTCTTCGGACGAGGAGGGGGGATGGGAGGAGGGCGCGGGCAGCGGGCGCGGGGAGGGCGACGCGGCCGCCAGTAGCGAGATCGCGCTGCGCCCGCGCACGCACTCTTTCTCCAGCGCCTCCAGCGGGGAGCCTGACGGTGAGTCACTGGACATTTTCGATTCTTTGACTTATAGCACTGCAGCAAACTCTACTATTGCTACTGTACCAGACTGTACTCTTGACGTCCCTCAACCTGTAAGGCGAAATGGTGTTATGGTGGACAGAACACCGTGTAAATGTATTTTCTGTGTGCAGGTGACCGCGGCGACGTGACGCCCGTTCCGGGCGCCGCGCCCGCGCTACGCGACGCGTGGCGCGCGTCAGTGTCCGCGCTGTTGCGACACGGCGCGCACATGCCCCCCATGTCCATCGTGCATCGCCTGCACACCGTGCTCAAGGTACAGGTCGCGAGGCCTAAGCTGATCTTTGCATTTGTGTGAGTGCACATAGATAGTGTAGGTGTGACGACCAAAAGCGCGGCGCATCTCCGCCGCGCACCTGTCTCACTTCACTCTTGTACTGGTAGCAGCGTGACGTATTTCATTCTTAATATTTTGTGCTTGTGTTTGATTTATTAGTTAAATGCAAAAATACGAAAACCTTAAAAAAAATATAGCCAAGTAAAAGAAATATTATGTAATTTAGATAGTTATTTTAAACACAATAACAAAATTTATTTTATTAGTTTTTTTGTCTGAATACTTTTGGTGATTACTCACACAAATGCAAAGCTCAACTTACGCCTTCCGGATTATACGCCTTCATTTTTTTATAATATTGGACGGCAAACGAACAAATGGGTCACCTGATGGTAAGTGATCACCGGTGTCCATATAGTAATGATCGTGCTAAACGCGAAAGTTCAAAAACAGAAATCTATAAAAAATGTTACGGCCAGTTACAGTTAAAGATCAAAATTATCCTTTCCAAATTGACCTGTGTACTGGCAAAGAGTCGCTGTTAGATTTACCATTATCTCAAAAGCATTACTCGTTAAAAATACCATAATAATATAACTTATTGTGTACACAGGAAGTGACATGCAAAACAGTGAGCCTATGCGCGGAGGGCGCGGGCTCAGCCATGGGCGGTGCGGTGGAGCTAGCGGCGGTGCTCGAGCGGCTGAGCGCAGAGGAGCCCCCCCTGCTGTGGGTGGGAGCGGCCGCGGCCGACTGCCCGCGCGTGCGGGACGCCGTTAGATACGCCGCGCTCGAGATCAACGAGCATCTCGAGACTTACTTTGACAGGAGGGAACATACATTGGAGGTGAGCAGATTGTCGCCACGAAGCAAATAAATGCAGATGATTTAGTAAAATAACAGGCATTTGTGTAATATTTATTACATTTTTAGTGGTTCGAACGTATCTCGTGAGGATATCCGAATATTTTCAATCAAATAATGTTTTTCAACCTACCACATCGAAGCAACGTTCTAAGAATAAAAGCAGCGTTTCCCCGCCGAATACTGATACGCTGCGCGAAGTAAAATCGCCCGTAACCTCAGAAGAGACGAGTTAAGGAGGCTTAGATCGGCCAACTAGCGTCCCCATTATATTATTTATTTTACTACTAACTCAGATCAAATTGCAAATATCTAATTCAGTACTTCGGGAGTAAATTACTTATTTTTGATGTTACTTTTCATTATTTTGCATTTGGTAAAATAAGTTGCCACTTTTGGCGGTATTACGAGTATATGATCTGATTTTTATAATGTCAGCATCATCATCAGGTCTTTTTTAAACTCCACTGCAGGAACATGACCCTTTCTGTACTACTAGGGCCACATATTAGTCTGTGCAGTCAGAGGAATTATATTTTAATTTATTACGCCTGTAGCACACAGCCGCGAATGCGGACCGGAAACGTTCCGGAACGGAACATTGGCGAATCGCGAAACGCTGTCTAATATGATTTTGTTTGGTGCGTCTCACACCGCAAGCGAAACGAAACCGGAACGGAATCATACAACAGTGTTTTGCGGTTCCGCCAATAATCCGTTCCGGAACGCTTCCGGTCCGCATTCGCGGATGTGTGCTACAGGCGTTAAGATCTAACTTTGATTACATACGGTTGCTTCCCACCAGACGCTGGAATGGCGCGGCGGGGCAGAGGGGCGCAACGCGGGCGAGGAGACGGCGCGATGCCTGTACAAACTCATCTTCCAGCTGCTGCTGCTGCTGGAGACTAACAACAAGATGGTGGTGGCCGTGTACCACGCCGCGCTCGACAACAGGGTACGTCACTAGCACACACTAATAATAATAAATAAATATACGGACAAATCACACAGATTGAGCTAGCCCCAAAGAAAGTTCGAGACTTGTGTTATGGGATACTAATTCAACGATACTATATTTTATAATAGATACTTATATAGATAATCATCCAAGACCCAGGTCAATCTGAAAAAGATCATTTTCCATCTTGACCTGACCGGGGATCGAACCCGGGACCATCCGTGTCGCAGGCAGGCGTTTTGATCGCTGCGCCACGGAGCTCGTCACTACAAAAAGAACACACTAGAAAAAGATACTATTGCTAGTATATAAAGACTGGCTGCCCTAATGTTTTCTCTATACAATAGAGACCATAGACGTATATTGAAGTGATGATAAGTAAAGAAACACGTATTTTTAATCATCTTCTCTCAAATAAAAGAAGTGAGTTTGAATTTGTAGCCCGCACCGCATGTTCTATGCTCCAATATCTATAAAGCCAGTTTATCGGCAGTAGTCACTAAGGGTAGTCTGATAATCGTACACAGAAGCGGTTGCTTCGTCACGGGAACGTAGCCTTTTATAATATCATATCAATATTTGAGTGAGATGCATGTTGTTTTAAGTTAAATGTGTGTGACAAGTAAATAAAATCCTTTATATGCAAATTAAAGAAAAATCGACATGGGTGTCAATTCATTGATTTTTGGGAAATATATGTCCAAATAGACATCCGTTTTGGAATTCAAGATTGCGGACGCACTTTTAATGAAAAATTGCCAAAGGTGTCGTTTTATTTATCATGTATGTTGGCCGCCAGGGCAAGGAGATGAGCACGACGGTATGCAGCGTGCGCAACGCCCTGCTCGCCGCCACGCAGGACTCGTGGGGCGAGACGTCACCCGCGCCGCACGACGACGCGCGCCTGCTGCAGCTCATGCAGCGACAGAAGTTAGTCTCTTTCTCTCACTCTCTCTTTTTGTATATCCCTTTCTTTATCACTCTCTCAATATCATTCAGGCAAGTTTGTTTGGCATATATTAACGCATTTAAGTTTTTAGATTTTTTTTCAATGTATAGTTTTCTTAAAAATGTAGTTTTAAATTACTTTGAATTCTTGGGTACAGATTAAATATATTTTGTCAATGAATTCAAAAACATCATGTATTTATACATGTTTAGCCATAATTCTTGCATATTTTGTTAGATCTCTTAAATTTTGGCAGACACTTGATGAAAGCAAAAAATAAACCAAAAAAAAGATTACTACGGAAAACAATGTTTTAATGTACATTATGATACAAGTACGGTAAGCTGGATATTATAGTCGAGGTGTTTATAGGCACGAAGCGAAGCCGAGTGCTTATAATAAACCGACGTCTATATTAAACAGCTTACCGTACGAGTATCATACGATGTTTTTCAATACATTGGCGATTACCATAAACAAAAACAAGATTGCAGTTCAGCAAATAAGAAATTTATAAAAGTTAAGAATTAAAGCAGCTTGTAAAAATACATTTATAATAATCAGGTACATTTACTCAGGTTTATTTTTTCCAAAAAAGTACATTGATAACCTTCTCTTTATAAAATCCTTACGATACAGATTTCGATGTACTAAGAAGCGTATTATTAGCAAATGTATTGAAAAATTTGTTTTTATAGTTACCTGAATATTATCTTTATAGGATGTATGTATGTGGGTAGGTATGTCTGTACCTTAGAATAATATTGTTTGAACGTTAAAATAAAATAAAAATATTAATGATGTAACATAAAATCAACAGCAACATACGTGCGCAACTCCTTCTGGGTGGGTCAGTCTGGTAAAAATATGGAGGACATAAAATCACGATAACTTCAAAGCGTTTCTAACATCAGAAGAGAGTCCAGAATAATATTATCTCCAACGTTGTGTCAGATGGGGCGCAGCGCTGTCTCTGGTGCGCGAGCGCAACGCCGAGCGCATCCTGGAACGCGGGGAGCTGCCCGAGGACGACGTGACCAGCCTGCTGCACGTGTACTGCAAGGGCCTGGCGCAGGCCAATCCTGGTACGTGCCTCATCATAATCATTCATCATCCGAACCGCGAAGCAATGGAATTCCCTCCCCGCGGCACTGTGTCCCGACTCGTTCAATTTAAGAATGTTCAAGGTTACACAAACACAAATAAGGATGGGCCCCAAAGTTTTGATTGGCCTGTAACTATGAGTCAAATATTGCTACTACAATTTAACCGATATCCAGTAAAATAATTTCTTCTTATATTTTATAATTTTTATTATTTGAGAGCTTTGTAGCTCCTGTTGACGGAGTATGCACCAAAATTCAAATATATTTGTTGTACACATGTAAATCTTATAGTAATGCAATATACCACTTTATGTCAACGAGCTTCAGTATGCAGTCATATGATAGTTTGCTTAAAAATAATACTTTTTTTACTGTGATATGATTGCCAAATATTTAATGTACCTAATACTAGCAATTTCATCCGCGTAAATTGTAGCCTATGTCACCCGCAGATAAATTAGCTTTCTATAGGTGAAGGAATTTTTACAATCCAGTAGTTTCGGAGCCTATTCCATGCAAACAAACTCCGTGGTCCAGTGGTTAAGGCGTTTGCCTTGTTGACCCGGGGGTCGTGGGTTCGATTCCCGCGGGAAGCATACTTTGTTAAGTTGTTTCCAGTTTGGTTAGGACATTGCAGGCATGAATCACCTGATTGTCTGATAAGAAAGATGAATACGTGCTTCGGAAGGCAAATAAAGCCGGTGGTCCCGGCTGCCATCTGGTAGTCGTTAAAGGAACCACGTCAGAAGCCGAGAGGCGGTTCCGAAGAACTCTGACGCCAGGGTGTGCATGGTCGACTGACCGTGTCACCTACACGAAATGATGATGATGATGAATCAAATATTTCCTCTTTATAATATTAGTGTATTGTTTGCAGACATGGTAGCCATCACGCGGCAAGTGACGGAGCTCAGCAGCAATTTATCCTTCATGATGGAGAGCCTTTACAAGGTAACGTCTGCTTTTTTTTACGTGTTATTCTAATTAGAAACAGGTCATACGTGATCAGGAACACTTACACACTCCAACAATTATTATTCAATTGTTTTTGCCGCTGGCACTTCTACCCGCCTTTTATAAAAATAATGTTTCTTACTGATGTTGTTGAACAAAATCATTCAATTATCATACTAATTATTTAACATCTGAAACTTGTTTTATACTGGATTTACCCACTCATTATTATAAACTAGTTGTCACCCGCGGCTTCGCCAAAATTTCATGATTATCGGTTCAGTAGATACGGCGTGAAAGCGCAAACAAACAAATAAACAAACAAAACTCACTTTTGCATTTATAATATTAGTTGGGATGATTCTAATTTGATGTAGGTAAGCATAGAAAGGTATTATAAAAGTGCTTGTTTTGTCGCCAGCGTTGCTGCTGATATGTCTGAGATATTGGCAAATATACAGGATATAAGGGTAAACACCATTGTTTCTCAAACCATCAAATCAGGTCATCAAAATTAACAATTTTTTCTGTAGGACCAACTCAAGTCAAAATATTTCGACATTTTCAAACAAATTGCCGCGTCCGTCAATTACCTTTTGTATGAAAACGACGTTTGTCCAAGTTCCTCACATTAGTCCCATAGGAATAGTACATTACTGCAGAGGCCGGGAAGTAAGGGATTGCCGGACGAGTATAGTTTTCAAGGCCGAGCGTCAGCGAGGCCTTGACAATAGTTACGAGTCCGGCAATCCCTTTCCCGCCGAGGAAAGTATAGAGATTTTCTCAATAAATGTGAGGAAATTTAACTTAAAGTTACACATAAACTTACATGCCTTAAATATTTCCCCTTACTAGGTATTTGCCTGTAGTAATTTTTCCACTTTCAAGTTTCAAATTAGGCGAAGTAGGTACTTAAAATCCATTGCAGTGTTGCTTTCATCACTAAAACTCATTTTGAACCGTTTCAATTCGAATAAATAACCAACTTTGCACATATTTACCGAAAACAATCAATGTCAATCAATTACTGCAAAGCGTTAATCACAAACTACGAAGAAGATACTATTACTAGTATCAGACGACCGACTGCCATATGTTTTCTCTAGGCAATAAGGATCATAGACAAATAATGGAGTGAGGGTGAAAATGAAAAAAATGCCATACAATTCCTTTTGAGTTTCTATGGGGGGCCATAAATTCAAAGTCAATTGACGTGTGTTCTATGCCCTAAAATCCGTAAAGGCAGTTTTTCGGCAGTGGCGTTAATCACTACGGGTATAGTGAAAATAACAGATCTCCCGAGTTTTTAATTTTTTTATTTTCAGTTGTCAATTCCAGCAAAGGAAACAATGCCCATAGAGCCCAGTCATATTTTTCACAAAAAATTTAATAGATCATAGATTATTGTTTTCTTCTCTCGCAACGAAAATTAAGCATATTTTCGTATGATCACATATAGATATTTTAATGAAATTGTAGTTATATTCACGTATTATATGCATTTTTTAAAAATGCAGTGGTAGTAAACTGGCTGTATGACAAGTGACATAATTTACGTTACATAGATTAATTAAAAAGTTTTGAGCAGCGGCCGGGAAGTAATTTTCATACTTATTTCCTGGCCTAGGCCGGCAATGCGATGAATGAGCCAAGAATTACAAACTTCCGGTCTTCTTTTTACTACAGTAATGCCTACATTTCCGAGCATGTTTGAGAAAAAATACTTATTGTTATTAGATTGGCGGTCCTAAGACTGTAAAGTACGAAGGGAAATCAATTTATTTTGCCTAAGATTGAATTAAACCTACAGACAGTGATCCCGGTACTTGTTTCATATATTCTGTATCGAAACCAGAATGGACACGGACTACTGTACTGTGAGCGGGAGCCGATAAAAGAGTCGGAATCATTAAGAGGAGTCGGTACCGGATGCGGATTAAGATTCAGAGAGCCGAAACACGCCGCGGAATCGAGATTACTCATGTCTGCCTGTTGTTTGAGGGGTAACAGTGTTGTCTGTTGTTGAGGGGTAACAGTAGATAACAAAAGGGTAACAGTGTTTACCGTAACATCTTGTAGTGTGAACTAATGACTATTTTTACCGTTGCTGCAGGTGTCCGTGGTCCTGCAGCGCCAGGAGTTCGGCTGATGCTTGCCCCACGCGGCTCCGTACCAGCCGCGCCTGCCCCGCCCGCCCACGCCCTTCCTCAACCGCAGCCGCCCGCCCGCCCCCATCATCCGCAAGCCCTTCAACCGCCGCCACCGGCGCAAACTGACGCCCCCCAAAGAGAAGGAACAAGAGCTAGCTTCCCCCAAACCGCAGCCGCAGCAAAGCGATACAAACCTACCTACCCAATAGACGTGCGTTCCCATTATCTAGTAATATATCAAGAGTGTGGGCTATAAATTCAAAATGTATTATTAATTTCTTCAAATTTACTTATAAGGATTCTGTCTGTATCTTTCTTGATCAAGGCTCATAAAGCTTATAAAGCTGCCTGAAGACAGTTGACAAATCTGTTCGACACGTTAAAAATAACCGTGTAAATGTTGTATTTATGGGAGGGTCCCATACTGCTTGCACCATCTTAGCGAAATATAAAACAAAACATCGATTTATTATAGCTACACTCTATCTCTACTGGTCGCATCCTCATCCAAGATGCTTCGGGGCCCGGGGTTTGCTTACTATAGCTTCACTGTTTCACTCAAAACGCGTCTGGAACGCAGTAAAAACTTATTTAACAGTATGGACAAAGCAGAGATTGTCGAACTGGCCTCAAAGTAATTTGTAAACTTTCGTATTTTGGACACGACACTGTTTGAGAAATACCGTTTTCTCATCTCGGCTCTTATGAAGTTTCATCCCCAGGCCAATATATTATGAGTTCCAATGGTAGCTATATTCCAAATTATTTCGAATCAATAAATCAATGTTTATTTACATCCTTGCCTGTTTAAAGAGAAACGCATCCAAAACATGGTTATTAGTTTATAAAATGTTGCTGTACAAAGTGACACTTAGTGTGATCTATACAAAATGGTGTATACATATAAACGTTTTGTTCATAGTTCATATTGCAATCTTCACTTCCGATTCGTTCTGATTTAGTGATAACTTGACAAGATTGTAATAAGAGGACTAAAAGGGGGATAGATACGTCGGTCATAAAAACGCGTCGGGCTCTCTTCTTATATTGAAGCGACAGTGGCGCGCATTTTGTATAAATTACAGCGACACCTGTCGCGTGATTCCGTGTCGGACCCTTGCCGCTATACTTTTAAGTTTACCTACTTCCCTTGAAATTGTGTTAATAGATACTCGCGCAGAGAGGGTCGTGCTCCTGCAGTGGAGACCAAAATAGACCTGATGATGATGATGATGATGATACTCGCGCAATGCCGTGCCGTCGCGTTGTGCTATACAAATCACTGTCAAATCGTTGTGACAAATCAACATAATAGGTGTCCTTAGACTTAATCTAGAATAAGGTAAAATGACGGCATTTTTATCGCTCTTTTAGTCCGAATATACTCTGTGCGTAAAAGGATAAATTTTGGCGTAAAAAGAACGAATCAACGAACACTATGATAACGGAATTTAGATCCTGACATCAATTTAACCCGAATTTTAGAAGCAATCATCTAAAAACTTTTTAGCTGGTTTGCTGTTTTTTGGTTCAAAATAACTTCGAAAAATGTAATCATTATGGACTTCTTCGATAGAAACAGCAGCGCCCTCAAGTTCTACGACCCTTTACGCACCGAGTCTAGTTGTGTTTTATACTTATTACCATACAAACATATACTAGAAATATTGTATACGAACTGTCAAAATATTTAAATAAAATGTTTCTACCGATAAGTAACTTACCACTATATTATAGATGCGCATTGCATTGATATTTCTCACGAAATCCTTCTATTTATTTATATACGCTCTGATTATTCAAGCTGTCTAAAGGCATCTGACATAGCTGAACGACTGTTGTCAATGATGGCAGCCGGGACCAACGGGTTAGCTTGCCTTCCGAAGCATCGAGGAGCTTGACATTTTTGCCACTTGCGGCCACTCTTCCCATGGAGACCATTTGCTTAACATGTTTACGCTTATAATGCTCTCGTTCACTCTGACATGTGTACATGTGAAAATTTGGTGCGTTAAATCGCAATGTGCGGAACGACTCCCAATCATATATAGTTGAAACTTTGGCGGGGGCGGTTGAATATGTTAATTTTAAAAGTTTTTTTTGTGTTATTTAAGCATTTCACGTCGAATAGATGTCTCACGCTAACCAAAATAACTCTAATCACTTCAGAATTAAACTCTGTCAAAATGTTAATTAGTTAACACTTCAGTTGACTACAGTAACGGGCAGGAGCTTTTAGGGAGAATTAAGTTACTAATAAGTTGATAGTTTAGTCGAAACCAATATACTAAAACATAAAGATCTCATGTCAGATAGGATATTGAATAATGCTTTGACGGTATCCCGCAGAACACCGGTACCGCGCAGTCAGTACCTACTGATGTCTCTCTTGTCGAACAAAATAAACTAAGATTTAACTCGTTTGATGATTATAAATATAATGACGTCAACGAGAACACTGTTAAATTGAACTGAGTTAGCTTAAGGGGGATCCAATGCCTTCAAATTTGAAAATCAATCATTTTAAAGAAAACACGGAAATCATTTGGAATTTTGTTCGAGGGCATAAATGACCCTTCAAACTAGTTTGTGAACTATACTGTTTACAGTTTATAGTGTGACCGTGAAGTTTTAAATCGCCATTTTTGACAAAACCGCTAAGAAGTGTCATTATATTTTCAAAGTATGGGTTATAGGGCCTCGCAAGACAAAATTTCATTCCTCTGTTTTCTTTCAAATGATTTATTAAAGATAGCGGCGGCACTGGACTCATGTATAACCTTAACGACGCGACGAAATTATTAAAAATATGTACGTAGTATGAATTGTGGATAATTAAAAAAAAACATCCATCCATAATTATTATACCCGCTACCACGACACCGACTCTAATTTGCCTAGGCTTATTTTCTGCAAATACGTTACATTGCAGAGACACATCCAGCAGTTACTTTTTGTACAAGCGTCGTATTGTAACAAAGTTTTGTTTTTCTTATATCTACTCAACTATTGTATGTGATATTATGTTCTTTTTGTAGTTATGATATGACAATATTTATTTTTAGTTTAATTTTTGACTCGTTATTGCATACCTAATAATGTACTACATTGTGACCACATAAATAATTATATGTACCAATATGATTGTAATCATTGATATTTTTAATAATGGCAATTGTAACTAGGGAATATTTTCTAATTGTCTCGACAGCTCGAAGCTTAACCGCTTTCGTGTTGGTCGAGCGAGCGAGCAGCCGTGGGGCTGCTCGCTCGCCCATCCCCGGTGCAGCGGCCTGGTCCGCTAGGGCAGCCTTCTACCTTCGCCGGTCGTACATTTATTTTGCCGCAGAGAGGCTCACATTATATTTTTAATAAAAAGGCAGGCGAACTTTCCATTCAATGTAAAAACAGTTGAAGCGCTCTCTAGCACATCAGGCCCATAGTGAATTACTAATGTTTATAATCCGGTGTACTGACTGTAATATGTATTTAACAACAATAAATGATCATTAATTAAACACTTGCTTTAATTTTAATGTCCTTCGACCCGCAGGGAGAACAATAAAATACAATTTTCTTCGTATATGTTTATTTTCATTCACTATAATATCGTCTAAACTGAAATATATGTGAGATGGAAGTACATCAAGAACTGAAATTTATTAAATAGAAGAATGCCTTTATAATTTTTCATAGATCACAGTTATTTTACAAAAGTCACTCTGAATAAGCGAGACAGAGTAACTGCAAGATAAATAATATTGAATAACAGAATACACACAGCTAGAATTGTGATTTCACTCGGAACGCGTTTGCGAACATGTTGTCTGAAAAATGGTGATAATTATTTAAATTTATTGCACATATCAGATAGTGATTCGATTAATATGTAAATTGTTTTAAAAAACGTGGCCTTTGCGTCGGAACACGCGGCCCACAGTGTATACGACAAAATGTAAATCTATTTACAAATACTTAAATGTAACAATTTTATATTCTCAGTCCATTTTATAAAAATACATCGATAAGTATAATAGTAACATTCATCCACAATGAGAAAAAAACAACGAATGGACAAGAGTTGTGTGCAATGTAAGTTATCACTCCGTCGACTGTATCAAAAACTGTGTCAAATGTATCAAAAATCCTAGCTCGGTGATAAAACAGTGTCTATGTGTCAGGTGATTTCGGTCAACCACCGATTTGACATTTATTGCAAAGCTGAATAATTGAAAAATTCATAGTATTGATTCGCATAAATTCCTTATTTAATTAGCTAGCTTGCAAGGTGGTCACGCGCAATTTATTAACTTATTACTAGTTGACAGGGAGCAAATAAAATGAGGGATGTTATAAAATGTATGTATCTAAAAATAAATCGTGTTTTTGTCAGTTCAAATTTTTCCTTGATGTTAAGACCTATGCACTTATGCCAGCGTTGGTAACTAGCCAAGAAATCAATTGTTACCACCGACTCGTAACACGCAAGAAAACTCCGAGTAGTTTGAAAATTATTATTAGAATCAACCACAATCTCAGTTGTGGTCAATATCAATCTAGGTACTGTTTATCCGTACTTTTAATTAATAAATCATTAAAGTAGTATATATCTCATGATAGTTATTTACAATATATACATCTCATTAATATCTGATATACACATTGATTAAAAACACGCTTAAGTAGGCTAACATTTGTATGTAAAATGAAAATTGCTTCTCTTATAATTGCTCTTAACTCGATATTGAAACGACGGCTCGCGGCCGACGTCTGCAGCAAACGTGACTCAACACAGAAATATACAAGACAACGTTCTCAATTTGTGTACACAAAATACATCAAAAATAAATTATCGTTATAAATAACACATAAACGGCAATCCAAAATATTTAAAACACTAATTTACAATCACTAGCAAAACATAACTCTATATTTAAAAATTCCGTTTTAAAAAGTATAAATAAGCAAAACCCGTAAAATAAATAAAAACTTGATTTCATTATTAAGTTACTATAAAAATATTTGATTGTGATTGAACTTGTAATACATTCACGTAGTGTAAAAGTAAAAATAACATTTTGGAACGCCAAAAGGCCTAAAAGCTACGTAAAATGAGATATCAATATAAAATAATTATGCACATACAGGATCTCATGCACGTGATGGCGCGTCGCTGCAACTGACTTCACACTTAGCGCTACGATATAATACTCTAGATAAATAACCTCCTGATTCCTACACATGTAACAATATTGTAAATATTAAACATCGTTTACTTACATCTTTGTTCATAAATTATAAACACATATAATATAACATTCAACTTGCTGGAATATAAGGTACCTGGATAGAGGGATAGCGAGCTTGTTTCGTTCTTAAGATCGGAGTGTATAAGTTTGGACGTCAAGGGTTGTCACCCAAAACGTAAAGGGCAGGCCACGCGAGCGAGCTGCAGGCGAAGCGAGGCGAACGAAACTATGAGCTAAGCGATGTGGATCACACCGCGACAGAGCTAGCTAACGAGTGACCGAGGCGACCGACTGTCGGTCTATTTGCATACTTTGGTTCACATAGCGAGGTGACAGGATAGCTGGCATCGTCTGAAATCTTCGGCCGCATCGCTCATGGCTTATCGCTGTAGTTTGCTGTCTGAACCAAAGTATGAAAAGTGGTGAAAAGCCCGCGTCCCTCGCTCGCTCTCTAGCTGGCGGTGTGGCCTGAGCTTAAAGCGAATTATCGAAGCGAAAAATTAAATTATACGAGTCTATAAACACTATATAGGTCACTCCGCCACTGCGTAGCGCCGATTCAGCTTGATATACAAGAAAGCGGTATCATGCGGCTTTCGGAATACACCCCTAGTTTTAAGTAGACAGTTATAAAGAAACAAAATATATTCGGCATCGAGTTACACAACCGACATTTGGGAAATTTGTTTATTTTTACATCCATACACACTGTCTATAGCCAAAATATAACTGACGCCGAGATACCCTTTCTTAACGACCAAAGAAATTCTTTTTTAATAACATAGTTTCATGCTTAGAAATATAACATTAAAAATAGAAAATGAATGACAGAAGCTGACGAATAGTGACAAAACATAGTTTATCTATCTGTATAAATTATTTACTAGAAGGCTGCTTTTGCGTAGCTCCATAAATAACAATAATTGGCTCAATACAACATGTACATAATTATCCTACGACGCGTCGAATACTACGAGTCTTCCGCTTGCTATACAGCCAAGTTTAAATTCATCACTAGAGGGCGTCTCCACTGCGCCGTACCAAGATCATATCGTAGTAATCAAATAGAAAACAACTAATATTTAGATATTTAAAAAACATGATAAACACGAAGTTTAGGCCACCATATAATAAATAGATCATGCTATACAAATACTTCCTTGTATCTTGCCTGCAATGCAATAATCTCATAAATAAATTCTCACTTTTCTTCACTCAGTTCAGTAAGTGAGACGTAATGATAGGTAAGCAATAAGTTTTTAAGTTATACTTTACTATCGACCACTGCTCGGTACGGCACAGAGAAAGCCCTGTGTTCCGGCGACATTGAGCGCGAGCAATGTATCCTTAAGCTAATACCATGGTCTATCAATAACGCGCTTGCATTCGCGCTGGCTCACAAAAACTGCTGTTGAACGAGTCGAAGCGAATGTCATTCAACTTTACTACTAAACGGCCTGCACACTATTCAATTTGATGTGACAGAGCGATTCAACTTCTCTTTTACGTATATAGGTCTGTCCTGCACTGTTCATGTGACAAATTGCATCGTGTTTACGAAGACACTCATACAAAGGGATAAAAAACAATCATAATCCCTAAACTAGGATAAGCGTCGAGCGCCCTTGTTGCCGCGCTTGTAGACGAGAATACCGTCACGAGTTTTTCTATGTATACATACCGATTCCTTACTTAATGTGATAAGATCTGAAATTGTAAGAGCTCGTGACTGCACTTTACTGTAACTATAGTTAAATACACGTATGTTTATAAAATCTGCTATAAATAATTTCCATTTTGAACGCGTGTAAACGTGAAAATAGAGAAAATGTCTCTTTCCAATTACTTATGTCTCTCTCTCTCTCATCTTAGCGTTATCCCAGTTGCAATCTCAGCTGGGGTGCTTCGGAGCCCGGGGTCCGCTTTCAGGCTTTTTAATCCCCACTTCGCACGGTCTTTAGCATCCTTGCTTGTGAGAGCATTGGCACGCATATTATCCTTAACGACATCAAGCCAACACTTCTTGGGTTTCTCCCTTCTGCCGGGGCCCGGGGGAGGTGGCATGGCCAGACATATGTTCCCTACGTAATTTGGGACATGACCTTTATACCGCGGTAATTGCTGCACTCTTGCACCGATCCCTTTCCCTCGAAGACTGGTGTATTACCGGTGATGAGTGCGCATGAGAAGTGTGATGAGTTCGAGCGTGTTCATGGAGGCTACGGGTGCGGTGGCCGCAATACAGAGGGAGAAACCATGCTATTAAAATGTGCGGCTGCGGACGTGGCCATCGTTAATACGTTCTTTAAGAAGAGACCCGAGCATCCACCTACAAGAGCGGGGGGCGCGCTACCTAAATCGATTACCTGCTAACTAGAAGACACCACATAAGCAAGGTAGCCAACTGCAAGGTCACGGTGAGAGTCTTACTGCACAACACCGTCTTCTTGTCTTTGACCTCCGCGTAAGACCAAGTGACAAGCACTATGAGCGCTGTTGACGCCAAATCAAGTGGTGGCGGCTTACCCAGTCGCAGGGGTTGGCATCGGAGTTCGCATCGCAGATTGGTGATAAATGCACTGTGGCCGATAGCGAACCGATCCAGCTACATTGGGACAGGATTCAGGCCGCTGTCACGGGTGCGGCGAAAGCAGTGCTTGGCATGTCGAAGGGTGGACGCAAATGTGACAAGGAGACCTGGTGGTGGAACGGCAAAGTCCAGAGGGACGTTAGTGTGAAAAAGGACCTCTTCAAAACGTGCAAGCGTCTAACTCACCTGAAGACCGCGATGCATATAGGGTTGCAAAACGTTTACATTTGCGTCCACCCTTCGACATGCCAAGCACTGCTTTCGCCGCACCCGTGACAGCGGCCTGAATCCTGTCCCAATGTAGCTGGATCGGTTAGCTATCGGCCACAGTGCATTTATCACCAATCTGCGATGCGAACTCCGATGCCAACCCCTGCGACTGGGTAAGCCGCCACCACTTGATTTGGCGTCAACAGCGCTCATAGTGCTTGTCACTTGGTCTTACGCGGAGGTCAAAGACAAGAAGACGGTGTTGTGCAGTAAGACTCTCACCGTGACCTTGCAGTTGGCTACCTTGCTTATGTGGTGTCTTCTAGTTAGCAGGTAATCGATTTAGGTAGCGCGCCCCCCGCTCTTGTAGGTGGATGCTCGGGTCTCTTCTTAAAGAACGTATTAACGATGGCCACGTCCGCAGCCGCACATTTTAATAGCATGGTTTCTCCCTCTGTATTGCGGCCACCGCACCCGTAGCCTCCATGAACACGCTCGAACTCCTCACACTTCTCATCCACATTACCGTTGAGATCACCGCCCATAACGATCGCCTGTGACAAAGGCCACCCCGTTCTCACCTCCAGGCGCACCGGTGTAGATCAACTTATAGCCATTCCCAATGGACCGGGATCTGCGGCTTTTCCACCGAGTCTCCTGCAGGAACGCCACGGCCACGCCTGCCGAGTACATCGGCTAGCTCCCTCGCGCGTCCGGTCACCGTGCCAATGTTCCAAGTTGCGAAGCGAAGCATCTGGGTTGGGGCGTTCGTCGTTAGCCGTGTCCGCCCTGCAGGCCTATTTGCTAACTTTTGACAACTACGGTGTACATCATTTTCATGGTAACTTCAATATTCATTACGGCTTCGGTATGAATGACTATTTTTATTTAAGATAAGAAAACAATCAAATCGTTGTACACCGAGTTAGCAAATCGGCCTGCTGAACACGGTAGCCCTAGCCCACTTATCACAGGAGTCGGGCGAAGCTCCTGCGCGCCGTTTTGTGGCGCCGCCCTAGCATATGACCGTATATGACCTAAAGTTTTTCGACCGGCCGCCTGCCTGACGTCAACCCACCTCGGTAATTTACTGTTTTGAAGGAAAGGAGAACGGGATAGGAGGAACGATGGAATGTATTAAGATTTGGGGTAGGATGTGGTTTAAAGATACTACGGACTCGGAAGACATAGGCGTGAGCCCGTAGCAGCTCGGGAGGCCGGGCGCGCGTACTCGATACCAAACCGTCAACCACCGGGCAGGCAGTTGAGGGTGGCACCCCTGACCCCGACCCAATTACTTTTGTCATTAGGGTTTAAAAAATTTAAAACATAAGTTCAAAAAATGAAATTTAAAATAGGAACGCAAAAATGGAACAGTACTAAAATTGGTATATTCGTACCCTCAAACGCCACAGTCTGGTTCAAGCGATTTATGCCAGACAGATTTAAAATCAGACATGCAGCTCGCATTTCTTCTATTTACAATAAAATATATAAATATATAGGGATGTATCACACAAATTGAGCTAGCCCCACAGTAAGTTGTGAACTTGTGTCGCAGGATACTAACTCAACGATACTATATTTTATAACATATACTTATATAGATAAACATCCAAGACCCAGGTCATTTTGAAAAAGGTCGTTCTCCATCATGACCTGACCGGGGATCGAACCCAGGACCCCCGTGTCGCAGGCTGGCGCGTTGACCGCTGCGCCACGGAGCTCGTCAATACAAAGAAACAATACAAAGAAACTTTCCCTCAATTTCATATTTATTGAGATTCAATCGAACTCTTCGTTTTATATGAAGAAAGATAGTATCATAAAAAAATACGCGCCTCACTAAAATATATATACGTTATAGTGTGAGGAATGGTAGACGACACTGCGGTCTTTGATCAAAAGTAGTGAGGTGCATCTTCGTGTACTTATATGTTACTCTGAACAGTATATTTTCCGAGCAGCACCGTTTGGAGACATCGCTTCGACCATCACAGCAGCCTTTTGCAACAACGCGTAGGTACGACTATACAACGTGATCTTGAACCTCTGAGCTATATTGGAATTCACGAAATCCGAATCCTCCATTCCGTTTAAATAAAATCGACCAGCCCCACAGGAACTTGTAAACTTGTGTCGTTGGATACCAACTCATCATCATCATCATCAGGTCTTTCTGCTCTCCAGTGCACGAGCACGACCCAACTCAATGATATTATATTTTATAACAAACATTCAAGACCCAGGCTAATCTTGAAAATATATTTTTCCATCATGATCTAGCCGGGGATCGAACATGGTATCGTAGACTGTCGTATTAACCACTGCGCCTCGTAGGTAGTCAAATTATTTATAAGACTATACAGATCTGTGTATTTATTTGTATTCCATTAGGTCCGTTTGCCTGTTTACCAACTTATAAACAAAATATGCTGATTCTGATCCTAACTTATATTAATGCAAAAGTGAGTTTGATTGTTTGTTACGCTTTCACGCCGTATCTACTAAACCGATCATCATGAAATTTTCCATACACATAGATAAAGGTACTGAGAAGGATATAGGCTATAAATCACGCGGGCGGAATCGCGGGTAACAGCTAGTACTTCAATATAGGCAAAGACAATATAATACTATCATATAGACTGCCAACCTCATAATAAAACATTGGACCAAATTAATGCCTGTTGCAAATTAGGAGACATTGCTGCGGAGTTGTTTTCCAATCGTTGCTAGATGGCGCTAATCCACGTTAGCCTAAACTTGCTAAAACTGCAATATAATTTATAAATATTATGCGAAATATATTATTCCAATTTGTGATAAGATATATTTTGTGAATAATGCTTATATTTTCTAATATGGTAGAAACAAAGTTGCGATTCTACCATTGGCGACATCTATGAACAATTGCCACAAAAATCGCACGATTCACAGGATCTACATGATACGGGTCAGAGGGGACATTATATACTTTTGCAATGCTATTGATAACGCTGTGTCAGTGCAAAGTTTTTATTAACACAATAGTAGATTGTTGCACTGAGCAGAAAGTAAGTTATTGCTGCACAAGTGTTTATTTGGAGCCCGAGCGCTAGCGAGGGCTCTAAAAAGCACGAGTGCAATTTAACTTACTTAATGCGAGGTGCATAATCTGCTTTTCTTTCAACTACTGCAATAAAAGTAGTTGAAAAATAAAACTGAAGACAAATTACAATAGTTAAAAATTTGTTGTTCACATTCCCGCTTTTTTTCTTTATGACCAGTATTTTTTTTTAGGCAAGGCAATACACACGTCCCTTTGTTAACTCCATACGGCCGTTAGGTTGGCCCACCTTCTTTATGACAGGTGACAACTATTATCCACGATTTAAAAAAACTAAACAGTGCAGTAAAGGATTTCCATACATTTTTGCTGCACTAGAGCAGCAAAAATGTATGGAAATCCTTTACTGCACTGTTTAGTTTTTTTTTTAACTTTTAGTGCAGCAAAATTCCTCTTTCTGCTGGATATGTAGTGCAGTTATGATAGAATTGCAGCGTAGTTGGAAGAAAATATAATTGGCCGAGTCGACATGCTTAGAAAAATGTCAGAGGTTCAAAATCCGCTATATTTTTGTAGCATGCAATACCCAAAAACTTCTATATAAACTGAGGTAGGTGCCCTACTCCAAGAAACAGACATTTAAAAGCAATCTGCCGTAGACGTACGTCTTGACGGTACAGAATGGGAGATAATACTGCAATGTTCTCCCGCCAGAGGGCAGCATTAGCAGAGACAGTAAACAAATGTTTGACATTGACAAGTATGTCAAACTTGCAATAAATTGCCTTTATTTTACATCCGAATACGCAGATTAATTGCATTTTTATATTTTAATACTTATAGGAGTATTTTAAAATCAAATTAATAAAGGATTAATGTATAATTTCACAAATTAATTGCGACTTTGACACTGACATGTACATACTTGTCAGTGTCAAACCTGTTTTACTGTATGTGCTAGTGGCGCACTCTGGCGGCACAGCTTTCAGTAATATCTCCTATTTAGGTGTGAGCTAAGTGCAACGGTGTTAATTAGCTGCCTTTGAACGCTTCAGAATTTGGTACGTACGGACCCTACCTCAGTTTATATAGAAGTATTTGGCAATACGACGTACGTACTACCCGCTGTAATGGGACCATGGCGAGCCGTGGGTCGAGTCGCCCGCGCCGGCGGCGTCGCCGCGGTATCAGTTGAACAGCACGGAGCTGGGGTCCTCGTTGTCCATCTGCTTAACGTGCCGCAGCACGTCCTTCTTCGTGATCACGCCAAGTAGTCGCCTGTTGGGAAATTGAATACTCTGATTAATATACATAACTCACGTCTTTATTTGATAATTATGCATTTCGTACAATAATCAGTCAATGAAAACAATTTACAGTCCGAGTCAGTCTAGACGAGCTCCGTGGCGCAGCGGTCAACACGCCGGCCTGTGACACGGATGGTCCCGGGTTCGATCCCCGGTCAGGTCAAGATGAAAAATGATCTTTTTCAGATTGACCTGGTTCTTGGATGTTTATCTATATATGTATTTGTTATAAAATATAGTATCGTTGAGTTAGTATCCCATAACACAAGTCTTATTTAAGAACTTACTTTGGGGCTAGCTCAATCTGTGTGATTTCTCCGTATATTATTTTATTTATATTTATTTATATTACAGTCCGCCCCGGCTTTGCTCGTGGTATATACATGGTCTATGGCACTCAGGGATAAGGAACCTCTTCCAAGATGAAAGGATTATTGAAATCGGTCCAGTAGTTCCTGAGATTAGTGCGTTCAACCATATAAACAAACTCTCGCGTTTTAATATTGGTATGGAATCTACAAATTCGGCATACAAAGTCAAGATCTGAAAATTTCGATACTGTACTTTAAAACACAAAGTCATCATCATCATCAACATTTCAGCCGCAAGAAGTCCACTGCTGGACATAGGCCTCTCCCAATGATTTCCAAAATGACCGGTTGTAAGCGGCCTGCATCCAGCGCCTTCCTGCGACCTTGTTCAGGTCGTCTGACCACCTAGTCGGTGGGTGCCCGACGCTGCGCTTGCCGGTACGTGGTCGCCATTCGAGAACCCTTCTGCCCCATCGGCCATCGGTTTTTCGCGCTATGTGCCCCGCACACAAAGTAAATTTATATTATTTTCTATTATATAATATATACAGCGTGTAAATTGACCCTCGACATTCCCTTGAAGGGGACTTACCCTGTCTCTCATTTCTCTATGTAACCAATAAAGCTGGCAATTCAAAGATAACGTCGACATTTGGTACAAAATGTCAAAAAAAACGAGTTACTAGCATTGGTCCTAAAGGAAATTTCTGTTGTTCATGTTGATGAGCTGAGTCACCCCTTTCAGGGATCGTCAAATAAATATATAAAAAATATTTTTTTTTTGTGATATGCGGTGCACTCACCCGTTATGCGTGACGAGCGTCTGCCGCAGGCCAAGCTTGCGGAACATGTCGACGACCGTCTCCATGGGCGTTTGGTCCGTGACGGTGATGGGCGCCATGTCGAGGATGCGGTTGAGCGGCAGGTAGGGCGGCGGGCCGGGCGGCGGGTTGCCTGTGCCGGCAAAGATCACCACCGATTGGCCGGTAATGCCTTCCATGGTGCGGCGCGCGTTGGCTACGAACAACAGTCGTATATTTTAGTGTTTACTTTTTTTCTAGCTGTTTGGATCCCACTGGTGGACAAAGAGGGACATTTTCCCGTTTTTCATCTAGTCCTATCCAATGTCAAATATTGCTATTTCTCATCAAGAGCAGTGATACTCTTACATTAAAAAACGCGCACAAAAGTAAGTGGAAACCGTCGAATTTTATTACTAACTTTAATTTTTTTATAATAGAAATACATACTAATTGCCAGGCCTTTATTGCTTTCAAAGAGCCAAAAGCCTGAGGCCATAACACTGTTTATCGTTTTGGTAGACGTATATAGGTAGGTGAAAAACGGAATGAAAATACGACAGCGCCTGGTCGATCAGATATATGTGAAGCTCTAAGAAAGTGTGTCGCCGGCGGTAGAGCCGGCACGGCATAACCCACACCCCCACAGAGTACACGCTCTTAACACCACATACAGCTTGCGCGGGAAGACAGGCAGCGCACATTCTACGCTTTTTTATAGCTGCTCTATTCGGAAGCTACCGGAAGTCTATCTCCTACTTAATTAATTCTAATAAGTTAAATTGAAATTGATTTATATAAATTATTTAATACTAATAAATTTAAAAGAAATTGTTTCATAGGTATAATTTACTTACTAGTCTACTACATTTGCAATAGTCGCTGAGTTGCTATGATTAGAACCATAATTATACATAACACCTGTATTATATGTATGACTCATAGTTGGCAAATAAATGTTTGAATCTTACTATTGGGAGTTCTGGGCTTGGCTTATTATAACGTCATACTTGGATTGTAGTCTTCGGCAAGCGTCACCTACCTATGGCCAGGTTAAGATCGCGTCTCAGCACGAAGCCGACCAGGTACTGCGGCTCCTTGGAGACCACCACGGGGTACCCGTTGTGCTCGGTCTCCTTCAGCAGTATCTACACGTCGACAGCCGTCATGGGAAGCATCACCTACCTATGGCCAGGTTGAGATCGCGTCTCAGCACGAAGCCGACCAGGTACTGCGGCTCCTTGGAGACCACCACGGGGTACCCGTTGTGCTCGGTCTCCTTCAGCAGTATCTACACGTCGACAGCCGTCATGGGAAGCATCACCTACCTATGGCCAGGTTGAGATCGCGTCTCAGCACGAAGCCGACCAGGTACTGCGGCTCCTTGGAGACCACCACGGGGTACCCGTTGTGCTCGGTCTCCTTCAGCAGTATCTACACGTCGACAGCCGTCATGGGAAGCATCACCTACCTATGGCCAGGTTGAGATCGCGTCTCAGCACGAAGCCGACCAGGTACTGCGACTCCTTGGAGACCACCACGGGGTACCCATTGTGCTCGGTCTCCTTCAGCAACGTCTCCACGTCGTCCACCGTCATGGAGTCTTGTGTGATAACCGACAGGGTCTCATTGCGTCTGGAAACGAACGACATTTGGTCAGTCAGAAAAACCTTTATATTATAAATGTTGCCTGGATCGATTTAGAATAGTAAATGTAGTCGACATAAATTTATATGAGTTTTCCTAGTTTGATATCTTGTCATAGCCGTCTGTACTAAATAGAACATGGGCCACTTGGTTTGTATCTCCAATAACCATATCTCTTGAAATGGTTTTTATTTAAACATTCAAACAACATAACAAATAATTCAAAACAACAAATAATTCGCAACAAAGCTAAAAAAATAAACATAGCTATGCAAACCAATTATAATGTATTCATTACCATTTCGCTTCAAATGCATGTGTATTAAAGCATATCGCAATAAATGTAAAGGAAAACAAATTTTAAATAAAAACCTCAGCTTTGATGCTGCAAAACTATTTATTTTTCCCATTGTCATATTAGTTTGTCCTACTGATGATGAGCACAAGGATATTATGTCTTTGTAGTCATACTACTATATGTTAAAAAAAACCCTTCCGACCATTAAAGCAAGGGACAGAAAGGTATGGCGCAGACAAAGGGAGGCTTATGTCCAGCAGTGGACCGCGAAAATCTGACGATGATGATGATGACCATTAAAGGGGCGACCCAGCCCGTAAATATATGGACAACTATTTTTATGCTGACTTGACTGGAAGATCGATGATAAAAACTGTACATTTCAAATGTGCAGTCGGCCAATTTGTATGAATATGTTGATTATTTTTCTTACTTCCAGCATAAGTCCATAGGAAAAGGTGTTCATATTAACAAGCTCGCCCCTTTAAAAATCAGACAGCGTTTTATTAACATATTCTTAACCCTGTGGGATTGCCATGTAGTAATTTAGCTCAAAGTGCATAACATAAAAGTCGCAAGGCAATGAAATACGAGAAACATAAAAGTTAATAGCAAGCCTAGCACGTGAGTCTCTTATCAGTGTCATACATCAGTTGCATCAATTTTAGATCAAATGAATAATGTTAATAGACCGTAAACTACTGAAATGAAATGTCGGTATTCCCTTAATAGATGCATTCGCATAGAAGCAAAATAAAAAGGTGCAGTGCAATGTGCATTCCAGTAACATGCAAACGAAATCAACAATTTAACAAATAAGTGCAAGCTATGTACAATTTTTTAATAACTTATTTTTATATATTTCTAAGCCTAAGCCGTCTAGTTCTCTTCCCAGTCGAAGAATGGGACTAATTCCCACCATTTTGTACATCTTACTTTTCAATAGGTACCATTTCAATTCCATCAGAATCGGTTAAAGTAGAGTTTTTATTTTATTTGAAAGATACTTAAAAGAGCTGAGCAATCGTCTGTTGCCTGTTGCGCGTGAATAGGAGATATTACTGAAAGCTGTGCCGCCAGAGTGCGCCACTAGCACATACAGTAAAACAGGTTTGACACTGACAAGTATGTACATGTCAGTGTCAAAGTCACAATTAATTTGTGAAATTATACATTAATCCTTTATTAATTTGATTTTAAAATACTCCTATAAATATTAAAATATAAAAATGCAATTAATCTGCGTATTCGGATGTAAAATAAAGGCAATTTATTGCAAGTTTGACATACTTGTCAATGTCAAACATTTGTTTACTGTCTCTGCTAATGCTGCCCTCTGGCGGGAAAACATTGCAGTATTATCTCCCATTGAAAATGAAAACGAAGTGAAAATGACACAGCCGTCTGACCATTTCAAGTCTCCCCGTAGATGTCGTAGAAGGCGACTTAGGAAAGACAAGCTAAATAAAGCTTATAAATATCAAAGAGACCCCTCCAACCCATCTGGCTAGCGTGGTGAGTGTAGGCCAAATCCTCTGACTGCTCTGGCTAATATATGGCTCTGTTAATGCAGAGAGAGTCATGCTACAGTGACGACTGAAAGAACTGATGACGATGATTCTGATCTAATTTTGATTTGATAAAATAGCTGCGCGCGAACGGGCGAACGCTTTTAGGCACTCGAGTTACTCATCTGTCCTCGTACTATTTTAAGGCGTCACGTTCTTAATAAAATTAATGGAGTAATGCGAGTGTATAGTGAAGTGGAGGAATGTTCGCGTTGCAATTACTTCGCTGCGGCAAATATGATAAGTGCTCGCGTTTGCTCCCTTATCAGATAAAACGCCAGCTAATTTTCTATGCTGATATGCTTTCACGTGAACGAGTTTTAACATTATTAGAGCACCTACATATAGCATTGGAGTCATGGTCATGCATGACCTTTCAGAGAAATTAAACAAGTAAAAACATTTTCTCGATATCTTTTCACCGTTTTATTGTCATTTAATATATCAGATAAATAATTTAAGATATTTTTAGCAAAAAACAAAAAGCTACTTCAACCCTATCAATTTATTTAAATAAGCGTAAGAATAAATTTTCAAAAAGTGTAAACCGAACGGCATACTTGTAAAAAAATTTTTGGTTATTGTGTATTTTTTCAAAAAGCGCTCGTCATATTTCGGTAAAAATTTAATGGGACCATCTGTAAAGTATTACCTATCGAACAAAAAAAAGAATTTCTTAAATCGGTCCAGGCGTCTTCGAGAAATCGGGGAACATACATAAAAAAAAGATTATGACGACGAACGAAACGAAAAAAGGAAACGACGAAAAAAAATTTAAGTCGGTTAAAAAACATTGAGTTCATAAAACAGTTTGAAAGATTAAGATATTTTGTTATTTTTTTACAAATGTACTCTTTTGATTGACTATTTTTTAAATAATTTATTTCAAATGAGGGCAGCATAGGACTCCTTTATATTTGGAGATAAACTGGATACTATTTGGAATACAAATAGGACCTAATGACATAGAAAGAGATGTCAAATTTCAAAATTATCTATCCTAGGGTAACTAACTAAAATTACAGTTTTTATACAATTGCATAAGTGCGAGCGGGACACCAGCCTGTAGTATATCCTTCTCACTATCTACCATAAATCTTTACACACAATTATGTCTAATATTAGCAAATAAGAGTTAATATCGTATGTACAGTTATATCAGGTACTAAGCAGAAAACACTTACTCATGGCAACAATAGAAAGGCATGATATAAGATTGTATGAATGCAATTAAACAATGAAGAAACAGACCTAAGTGACAACGAAAAAACCCCACGTATAATTGAAGAGGAAATAATTCCTGATATAAATTATATAAACGCGATAAAGCACTCGGTCAAGATAATATTTTCGATAGCAGGTAGTACAGAGAGGGTCGTGCTCCTGTAGTGGACCTACCACCCACTTGAAGGCCATGGAAAGCGGATGATGATGATGATAATAGATGGAGACACTCACTTGGGCTGCATGACGTCGGCTGCCAATGAGGTGTGCTGGAACTCGTCCTTGCTGTCGAGGAAGGGGTAGCCGTTGAGCGCGATGTGCGCGTCGTAGATGCCCTGCCGGCCGAGCGCGTCGCCCACCCACTTGGAGGCCATGGCGGCGGCCATCAGCGGCACGATGTAGCGCACGCCGCCAGTCAGCTCGAACATTATCACCACCAGGGACACTACGACACCAGGCAATTATTATTATACATAGTGTTACATGACCCTCGATATAGGGGTGGCTCAATCCGGCAATATGAAAAACTTTTGCTACGGGATCAATGTCAGAAACTCAAAAACAGTTCGATCTTTTCATACAAAAGTGTTTGTTTATCCGCCTGGGCAAAATGTATAGGAAAGTAAAATCGAGTTCCAAACGTTGATCCCAAAGCGAAAGTTGTTCATATTGAGGGGCCGAGTTACCCCTTTAAGGGTGTGTCGAGGGTAATTTTACACTCTATTGACTCTTATAAACTGAGGTAGACGTGCCCTACTCCAAGAAACAGACATTTAAAAGCAATCGTTTCACGTGACGTGGTCTTCACGGAACTGAGTTTAGGTATGAGCCCGTCAGCTCGAACATTATCACCACCAGCGACACTACGACACCACGATAAATAAGGTTTAGAACACGAGGGTAGCTCAAAGTTAGATAGGAAACTTCATAATGTGATGGCATTGAAGACCCAACATGTATCTGACCGTCACGATTTTTCACGGCAAAGCGCTGTATCTATTAGATATTTTACAACAACTAATAAGTAACGTGATTCCAGTAAAATTTACGGTTAAATCTAGAACACACCTATCTTATTACCTATAAACACATGAAAAAAACCCATGCGGGCTGGATTTGAACCGCGTCTTAGTCTTTAAACTTTATAGTTGTATAAAGATTAAGACGCAGGTTCAAATTCTGCTCATGTGAATTTTTTTCCCAAATCTTATTTCTTAAATAAGAATAGGTCGAAACCAGCCGGCTGACCGGCTACCGTACCCGTCATCCTGGTCACGCCGCCGAGCACGGCCGCGGCGCCCACCATGGCGTACAGCCCCGGCGTGATGCAATCGTCGCTGGACGAGCACTCGCCCGAGAACAGCCAGTTGTTGGGGTCGGCCGCCAGCTGCTCCACACCTGACACAATATGCAACATTCACTTGTTTTTCTATACATCCAAATTTGATCGTAATTAAGTATTTGCTTAGTCCAGACACCCATCTCTCACATTCTTATTATAAGTATACATTTTACAAATTTTTGTTCCAAAATTTGTATTTGTGGATATTGTAAAGATATATATATATATAGGAGAGAAAAATAAAGCATTTTTAATTTGTATTTTGTAAAAAACGTCGTATGATGCTCGTACTCAGTAAGCTGGCAATTATAATCATTAATCATACATTAATTTATTATAATACGTCAACTATTAAATGAAAATATGTGATGAATAAGAACTCGCCACGGTAAGACTCGGACCCACGTCTCTTCTAATATTGTAAATGTAAAATTTTGTATGATGTTAAGTTGTTTTGAGATTTCTTATGGCTTTTACAGTTGTTTGAATTTATTGGTGACTTGGTTCATGTTTGTTAGTGGACGTTGACGTACCTTCAGAGTTGTTTGAGTTGTTGTTTTAGGTAGTCAAGAACTACCTAAAACAAAAACTCATACATATATATTATCACATGTTACATACAAACTACTATATGGATATTGATAAAACTTGACAATGCCATAGCTGACACCTCAGAACAGCACATAGCCTTTAAACTACGTAGACTACGTCGCGAGGTTCCCGTGTGGTCCCCAGCAGAGTAGAAGACCACTCCAAGTCTTCTCGTGGATATCGTAGAAGGCGACTTAGGAAACACAAGCTTATAAACATTACTCTAACCCGTGTAGCGGTTTTCCAGCGTGAAATCCATCCATCCATCCATCCATCAGGTCTTTTTTTTTAGTCTCCACTGCAGGAGCACGACCCTCTCTGTACTACCACAGCAATATATTAGTCAGAGGATTTGGCCTACACTCTCCGCGCTGGCCAGACGGGTTGGAGAGGTCTTTTTGATGTTAGTATAAGCTTTGTTTAGCTTGTGTTTCCTAAGTCGCCTTATACGACATCCACGGGAAGACTTTGAGTGGTCCTATTCTACTCAGCCGGGAACCACACGGCGTGAAAAGTGTAGGCAAAATCCTCAGACTGCTCGGGCTAATGGGTCTGGTAGTACAAAGAGGGCCACGCACGCGCCTGCAGTAGAGACTCTAAAAGACCTGATGATGATGACGTCGCGAGAACAGGCTGGTACATACCGATGCCCACGATGCGGCCGGCGATGGCGCCGAGCGCCAGGCTGGGGATGAACAGGCCGCACGGCACCTTGATGCCGAACGTGAACACGGTCATCACCAGCTTCACGACCAAAGCCAGCACAAGCTGCCACATGGCTCTGTACACGCCGTCGCCCGCCACCTTGTTCACGGCCGACGACGCGCCCTTGAACGTGCGGCTGTAGTCACTGTTAACAACAATGCATTACTGTACCTCTACCATGAGTTTGTGTAGTAAACTATCAAAACGTAACTACAGTAGTAACGGTGAAAACGCATACTCCATAGTTTGCGTTAAATAGGTACCATGAGTTAAATTTAACGTAACTACAAACGCTATCGAGTACACTATTCTCACTCTGGTAAACGAATAGTGCGTTACTAACCTAGATTGTCAAATTAAAAAAAAACCTGTCGATTAAGCCAAAAACCTATCTTCCCGAAGCGTTTATGAAATTTTAAAATGTTAATTGTCATTGCCAGAGTATAATACGGAAAAATTAAAAAGCTATCACAACTATGTCTATTGTAAAACTTTATTCGTATTCATAACTTTGCAGTGTTATTTTGTTTCGAAAGAAAAATTATTTATTTAATTGATTTTGTTTGCTTCATGTTTTATTTTTGTATGGAGATTATTTAGTATATAGCGCAAAAGAAGCTTTTATCTAAACAAAATGCGACGAAATACGTCTTCGTTTGATGTGAAAGTCGTATAGGTACTTGATTCATTGGTATCCATGATGATAACAAGACAATGAAAAAGGACAAGGTAAGTTAAATGAAGAATGTTGTTTACTAATTATTATTGTGATGCATGGATTAAAGTAGACGTATTGTAAGATCGTCAGCGATGTTACATTGTGTCGACTTTCTCTGAAGATGGGACATTTGTGGGTTTCATACAGTCATCAAAATGTTAAAATCTTTCATAGAAACGCTTGTAAGATTTTATGCGTTGTACTGTATGGTTTGCATATTATATTAAATTGTTAAAATAACTAGGTATTACTTATGTTTCAGACATGGTGACATGAGCCAGAGGTATGACTTCGAACTAGTCAAGCAGGCTGCTAGAAATGAATATCAAAAATAAAAAGTATTGGGAAACCAGCAAACCATGCCAATCGCCAACTATCTACACTATTTGTCAAAAGCCTTTCCTCCGGGATAACAGAGTTGGTGGGCCTTCTCCGAAGACTGTTAGTGGAAGATAAACAAAGTTGAAAAGGAGCGAGCAATTTATGATGATTAAGGAGTGAATGTTATTCTTATTCTAAATAATATGTTAGTATATAATAAGATGCCTAGTTTTATTTATTTAATTTAATTAAATATAATACAAGTACCACAATCTCTATTTACCCGTATGTTAGTCATAAACTGGAAATCCAATCCCGGGCTCCAATTCATCTCGGCTGAAGGTGAAACTAGATATGCATTCAGGGGAGAGAAAGAGACATGCAGCCAGATTTAGAGACCCAAAGCATGTTCACCGCATGACATGCTATACCTACACAAATTATAAACCGGTAGAGTTGTTTCTTTGGTTGAGAGCGTTGATCTCAGGAACTACTGGACTGATTTAAAAAATTCTTTCACTGTTCATAGGGACGGCAGACAATACTTTGTATTATATATAATAGGTAATGTTATCCATGAGTGCCATAGGCTAGGTTTATGTATACCACGGACGAAGCCAGGGTGGACTGATTGTATAATAACATATACCTATACATATATAAAATCTTCCTGTGTAAGTGTGTAAGTAATAAACAATCCGGAATGGTAAGGGTATTTGTGTCCGTTAGTATAGTTACCATCTTTACAAGTCTTGTGTGTAAGTTTGCATCTTCTGTTGGATGGGTCTTCTTCAAAGACTGAAGGCATACAAAGAGAATGAGCAAATAAATGATGACTGGACTTATTATAATAATAAAAAAAAACAGTGGGTTAGGTTTTTATTTATTTCAATTAAAACACATATAGTAGTTCTTGGATCACAATCTTCTCTATTCACTCCCACAAGGCACACACAACCGAAAAACCCGACCCCAGGAAGATTTTCATACTTTAACTTGCTTGTACACAGTTTTATGTCAATCCGCCTGTTTACACCCACTTTCCTATGGTTTTCACAAAATCTTTATACTTTAGCCCCTATTTCGTCTTGTACGCCATTCGTTGGAAGATACGAAATAATCATTATATACAGCCCCCGCCATGAAGCTAAATTATCAAAATGCCTTCAAATTATAGAAATACAAACAAAGTAATTGCAAACTCAACGAAACTATTACGATCTCACGTTGAAAATGTTAGGTGACTCACGTAACTACTGTAGTTATAGTAAATTACGATAGCAACTGTCAAAAAAGTAACTCATGGTACCGAAACTGTAGTTAACTGATAGTTAACTACAGTGTGTGTAGTGTAGTTGCGTAAACGTTACTATTGTAGTTAAGTTCACGTTAACTATGCGACTCATGGTACGTATTTTAGTGCCTTGACTATCCGCTAGGGGCGCTGTTCAAAATTTCATACAATTTGTTTACTACAGTCGCTAGCGATTATAGTTTGACAAAACTCATGGTAGAGGTACTGGATGTTTTTCTAACAGTATCAAAATCTTCACAGCAGGTTCAGTAACTGAACGTATTTCTCAATTTTTATTCTGTTTTCACTGTTAGAACTTTATTTTTAATGCAATATGGATATATTGGTTAGATAACACATTTTTTTCCATGCATATTCCTATTAGCTTTGCGTTAACATCCATATTGTAAAGTTCTGTGGAAGTTCGTCACCTATGATGCTAAAGATTCTCTTCAAATATTTCTCGCCTTGGCCAGCGATCAGCAAGGCTTGTCTAGTTCATAACGCTTCGTCGCAAAATGTCCCCTGGTTGCAAAATGCCTTACGCAAAATGACCCCTGGTAACAAATGTCCTTTTTGCACAATTTCCCCTGGAAGCAAAATGCCTTACGCAAAATGTTCCTTAGTTGCAAAATGTTCCTATCTCAAAATGTCTCTTTCGCAAAATGTATCCTAGTTGCAGAATGTGCTGATCTCAAAATGTCTCTTTGGCAAAGTGTTACTCGCGCAAAATGACCCTTTCCCAAAATTTTGCATAAAGGACATTTTGCGACGTATCCGTTCATGATCACTCACCACAGCGGGTCGGTGTTGGAGATGCCGCACTGGTTGAACAGCAGGTAGATGAGCTGGCTGGTGTTCATACGCGTATAGGGGTTGGGGTAGGCGATGACGGCCGTCACCAACGTCACCACCAATACCTCCGTCACGGGGTACTGGCCCAGCTTCGAGTATTTGCGGTAGCGGCACCAGTAGATGTTGGCCTTGATGAAGATCGTCGCTATGCAACCCTGCACACAAGCGGACATTAAGAGGATACTTACATTTTTTCTATTGTCAATCACACAAAAATTTATAAAGATATAGCCCGTTGAGGTTCCGCGTGACGTCACTGACCGATACACGTTTTACCGGCCTTGCTATGAGCCTCCACACCTTCACTTTGATGCGCTTTATCTCTATGATCTTTTGTTTGATTGAAATTGTATCCAATATCTTTCGATAATCTACCAGATGGGCTAATTATTAAAAAAAAAAACTAATTTATTTAGGATACAAGCCTAAATAAATTCTTTCCTCTCCCCTGTAGGAGGGCGAAGATTACGACCTCCGTGGCGCAGCGGTCAACACGCCTGCCTGCGACACGGATGGTCCCGAGTTCGATCCCTGGTCAAGTTAAGATGGAAAATGATCTTTTTCAGATTGACCTGGGTCTTGGATGTTTATCTATATAAGTATCTATTATAAAATATAGTATCGTTGAGTTAGTAACCCATAACACAAGTCTTGAACTTACTTTGGGGCTAACTCGATCTGTGTGATTTGTCCGTATATATGTTTGTATATGTAAAAATAAGAGACCGGCAACGCTCTCACACCGCTAGTGTTGCATTTGTCCATAGGCAGCGGTGATCACTTACCATCATCATTCATCACTTACTATCTTATACATAACATAGCTTGCTCGTTTGCCGTCCTGTCATAAAAAAGGCTATCTTACCCCAATAATACCCAGGCCGATGAAGGGGATGAGCTCGAAGAAGATCCAGGGCTTGTTGTACTCGACGAAGAAGAGCACCGAGTGCTCGTTGCCGAACGGGTTGATGGAGCGCAGGATGAAGGCCGCGATCAGCGCGCAAAAGAACGACCGCCAGAGCGTCTTCAGCGGAAAGTAGTACGAAACCTGCGCGGCATGACACAAAAAAATTACTACCAGGTATTTTATAGATGTGTTTGGATTGGCTATGTGCTGGATATTTCAATTGAAAGGCGCGTGGAACGGGCCGTCGCCGACTGTCTTGTTCGGTGGCTGTGTGTTGTGTTTACGTTTCTCTCACGACTCGCAATGCAGGCACGAAGTGAGTATCAACCTTAGCGCTTACACTCCCCGGCTCTAGGTCACCGGAGCCCGAACTCAACGTACAGTAAGTGTCGCCACTGTGATGCAAGTGGGCATGAGCGCTCGCGTCCGCTCTTGTGAACATCTGGTTTGCGAGACGGGCAATAAAGGTCTTCCATTTTCAGATCCCTGAAGATCTTCGCATTGCTCACGCAGTGAGCAATGACGGCTACTCGGAGACTGAGGTTTTATTGTGAGCGGAACCTCTCCGTTTTGTGTAGAATTGTGTATTGACTAAAGAGTCATTTGACATTGTCGTGTGGATTGCCACGTGGTATTTAGTCTGTTACGCGTCAATTCCGTGATGGGCACGGGCGAGTGCGCACTCCGCAACTCTGTCAAAAAACTGCCTTTACGGATATAAGGCCATTAGATTTTGGTCTAGAGACAGCTTACCTCCTCCAGACTGAAGAGCACGCCTCCGATGGGCGCGCCGAAGGCCACGGAGACGCCGGCCGCCGCCGCCGCCGACAGGATCTCGCGCTTCTTGGCCTCGTTGCGCCCGTACTTAGGGAACAGGTACGACAGGATGTTCCCTGTCCACAACACAATCAATAATCACTTCCAGAGTGAATGACAGGGCCGTATTAAACCTATTGGAGGCCCTGGGCACAAAGATAATGGGGGAAAATAAACTTGTCATAGCACTATTTCAAAAAAGTATTGTATGAACTATGAACATAGTTAAAAAAAATTACATAATAAAGTATTTTTTTTTTTCGTTTTATATTTTTGTTCTTTACCACTTAAATTGGTCGATTCCAATAACAGTAGCAGGTCCGCGCACGGAAAGCTAACACTTATGCGTATAGGTATACCTTATATTATAGTCAATCAAATATTAGCGCTTGATTATATTTTATTGTAAGAAAGTACCTTTTTGTTAATAAATATAGGTTACTGTTCTGTTCTGTGGGTTATCTCATGATATGATGCAGTAGTAACTGAGCCCCTTATTGTAGCGGAGCCCTGGGCATGTGCCCAGAGTGCCAGTGGGTAAAAGGGGCCTGGTGAATGAAAATAAGCAATACAAAATTTTCACCAAATACTCAAACAAGAACGAAATATAAGAAATATAACACAAGTCGGATTTGATCTGATCTCCACATAACCCCATTTAAACTCTTCACCAAATATTTAGCTGCAAAATGTAAACTAAAGAAAACCTACACTTTGAGTGATAAATATTAAGTGAAATCGGCCGTAAGCGCTTGCTCGTAGTAACAAATCGCACAAATTAGAGACAGGGGCCACTACAGGCACGCGTACTTCTAAAAACACGTTACCTGCAATAATCTAAAAAGATATTTTTAACATAAAAAAAAACCGACTTCAACCCAATCAATTTGTTTGAATAAGCATAAAAATAAAATGGAAATAAGTGTAAACCGAACGGCATCCTTGTATATTTTTTTTGGTCTTTGTGTATTTTTTCAAAAAGCGCTCGACCCATTTCGATAAAAAACGGGACCATCTGTAAAGTATTAACTATCGAACAAAAAAGAATTTCTAAAAATCGGTCCAGGTGTATTCGAGAAATCGGGGAACATACAAAAAAAAATTATGACGAATTGAGAACCTCCTTTTTTTGAAGTCGGTTAAAAAGTAAAGGCGACTTACCGAGACAACTAGCGATGTGCACCATAGGGCCCTCCTTCCCCAGCGAGAGGCCGGAGGACACCGAGAGGATGAGGCCGACGACCTTGATGACGAGCGTCCACTTGCCCAGGTAACCGCGGATGATGAACCCGCTGAGGATGGTCTTGATCTCGGGGATACCTGGAATATACTGTAAATAAGTCTACACATAAATAAGAAATATATACGGACAAATCACACAGATTGAGCCAGCCCCAAAGTAAGTTCGAGACTTGTGTTATGGGATACTAACTCAACGATACTATATTTTATTACAAATACGTATATAGATAAACATCCAAGACCCAGGTCAATTTGAAAAAGATCATTTTCCATCTTGACCTGACCGGGGATCGAACCCGGGACCATCCGTGTCGTGGGCCGGCGTGTTGACCGCTGCGCCACGGAGCTCGTCGCCATACTGTCACGTCTTCTACCTTTGCGCGGAAGACAGAGCCCTGGTATTTAGGACGGGCGTGTAGATGGAAAACTGAAACGAAATAATGATAGGTTGCTAGAAGCATTGCCTATTACAATGATTCCTTGAGAGAGCATGCGGGTGTTTCTCAATTTGATATTAATTTGTCAAGTCGAATTAAATAAATGAAGCTTGATTTTTTTACTATTATAGCTGTCATCAATAAAGATAAATAATCTCATTTAATTATATTGGTAGCCATACGCCTCAAAGAATATTCTGTACCATCTGTCAATAAGTATCAAAAAATCGATTACCAAGACAATTCCGGACTCGCAGGAGCGCCCTCACGATCTAGAACAAGTGATGTCAGCAAAGGTATCCGGGTATGTGCGGCCATATTGAACTTTAAATCACAGTCGTAAGGTCCATTTTGAAAAGCTTTTGGAGGCACATACCGGACCCGCAGGCGTAGGGCGCGAACACCCGCACAAGCGAAGCCGACAGTGCGGCGAATATGAGCGCCCAAACGACGTGGAACAGGTAGCTGATGACGTAGGCACGACGCCCCAATCAGGTACAGCCAAATTTAACCTTATAACAAGGCCATAAGGTCCATTCTGAAAAGCTTTTGGAAGCACATACCGGACCCGCAGGCGTAGGGTGCGAACATCCGCACAAGTGAAGCCGACAGCGCGGCGAATATGAGCGCCCACACGATGTAGAACAGGTAGCTGATGACGTAGGCGCCGGCGCCCCCGCGCGTCTCCCCGAACACTTGCGGCCATGTTTTCCACTGAAACGAAACTGACATTTACGGATGGTACCATTACAAAGAGCATGCCTCTTCAAAGACCCATCAGTAAGAGTTGGCGGGTCATTAAAGAAAAGCAGTAGTTCGATTAAGGACGATAGACTTCTTTTTTAAATACTTATTTCATGTTTGAACGGAGCCTGCACTCGCTTATAATTATCAGGAGTAGGAATGTATCTTCAAAACTGAGGAAAATCACCAACTAATGTGTACATACAACTCATACTTTACTTCAAAAGTTGCGAACAGTTGCCGTGGTCGAAGGTGGAGTCATTACTGGACCAGCAACACTGCTCCCGGTTGAACCAGAAGTCTTGCGGACAGATGCCTAACTTCAGGTTTATCATTTAGAACACTCTGATATCAGATACATAGCAATACCTGCGAGCAGTTGCCGTGGTCGAAGGTGGTGTCGTTACTGGACCAGCAACACTGTTCCCGGTTGAACCAGAAGGCTTGCGGGCAGATGCCGAACTTCAGGTCGGTCATCCAAGACGCGCCGATGTCGATGACACCCGCCACCACTCCCGTACACACGCCGACTAGTAGCACGCACACCCAGCCCGACCACGCGTCGTGCGCGCCCTGCAACGTGCTACGATGTCAATATACAACGTAAATTGGTAAGAGTATATTCCAAGTGGGATTTAAAAAGTAAGGATGCTGTCTTGTCAGTAACAATGTAAATAGTTTTCCATATTTTACCGGTCATTTCATTTTGAACGTTATAATAACAAATTTTACTCGGTTTTAACTTATTACTAATCTGCCCTTGTTGTACTTTTGTTTTCGGAAACCCACTACTATTAGTCCCGGCCATTTTTTTTTTTATGTATGCGTGCGTAGCATTTGACATAGCATAACGACATAGCATCTGAAGTACGGAGGAACTTGAGATATTTATATGCCATTTGCGGTCACCCATCCATGTGAGGACTATGCCCGTTTCTTAACATGCGTAAGCGTTAATAAAGCTCAAACCCACTGGGTCATCTGGCTCCTCCGGATCGGGGTGGGTATAACAAGTCGAAAGGAAATCTCAACAGTCACACACGAACATGCTTCAAATGCATGAAATAGCATGTTCTTTAACTTCCTTTAAACTGGTTATACATTTTCTGAATTATGTCAACATAAAAAACTAAGCGAAAATCAAAATCAATTTGAATTGTCAAGATTATTATTAAATTATGTTACTAAGATAATCGTTAACTCTCTTTAAACTGGATAACTATACATTTTCTGAATTGCGTTACAAAAATAGCTAAGCAAAAATCAAGATCAATTTATATTGTCAATTGTGATAATATAATCTTGTTCTTCTATGATTTATTAGCCATAAAGTATTCTTCCTATTTTTTCTAATAAATATAACGGCATCCACAATCAAAGCTTCAAACATTGAAGGAACGAGAAGTAACTTATCCTTATTGCATAGCTTAGTTTCAAGGTTTACTGTAAAACCGACTGGTGCAAAAACAAATGAACACTTCAATTGAAAAGATTTTATAATTGATTGTATCTGCGAGTTTAACATTTCTTGCCAGCTACAATCAGTAGGCCAGCGGTGCGCTACAAGCTGACCGCAAAGGTCATACTTTGGAACTCTGAATATTGTTTAACATTTGTTTTGCTTTTTTTGGGTGATATGTTAATTTCTTAATAAACATTCCCAAGAATTCTCCGCGCATTTTCTGTTCCCCTTTGGAACCAAACTAGAAAATATAAGAAGTAATTTATTGTACTGCTTATTAAAAGTACATATATATGAGCATAAAATAGTACTTAATTATTATCAGTCTATTTTGAACACCGTATCTGAACCCCAGTTAATAATATTTTAAAATATTTGCCGAGGTCTGCTCTAGCCACTAAGTAGGCTTTGTGTCGGACACCTATTGAGGTAAATTTAATACATTGAGCAGGGACCGGAAAACCTGTTTCGGGCCTAATATGATTAATAAAGAAACCCTATGATATGGTTAACCCCTTCATTGGGTTAACCCTATCATTTGGTCAATCCTATCATTGAGTTAACCCTATCATTGGGTTAACCATATCATTGGGTTAACCTTATCATTGGGCTACCTCTATCATTAGGTTAACCCTTTCATGGGGTTAACCCTATTATTAGGTTTACCCTATCAGTGTATTAACCCCATCATTGGGTTAAGTTAGTTAGTTAACCGTATCAATCGGTTTAAAAAAGGTTTCTATCAACTGTGTTGCCTGTCTTTTTTGCGCATTTCAATGGTTTTATTCAAAGCTCCGGCATTTGTCATAAATGTTCGGAATTGAAAACACGCGGACGGCTTCGCTTAGGTATACTCTGTCGATTGTTGAAAATTAAACAGTTTTTCGTTTAAAAGTTTTAAGTTTATGGAATTCGATTTGTGTTTCTAAATAATTAGTACTTATTACACACTAGCTGAAGCCCGCGACTTCTTTCGCGTGGACTTTATGACGACTGAACTAATGTCGATACATAAGAAAATACTTGCAGCAGTGTTGTATGTTTAATATAAAAAGTTAATAAATATCAACGTATTTCGCAAAAAAATTATCTTGGAAGTATCCTTTGGGTTAGTTTATTTTGGCGCCTGATTTCAGCAATGATGGTTTCCATTTCACTTCGCACCAACAAATCAATTCAAATATTTCCATTTGTTCCGCTGTAAATTTGACCTGCTGACATGCTGCTCCGCTCAACCTACAAAGCGCACATCTCTAAAGGGCCTTCGGGAGAGACGGACCTCGGCTTCGGGTGGGCTTGGAGAGACAGCAACTCTCACGTTTTGCCGTACATGCTGAAAGCTACGTTGCCAAAAGGGCATATCCTAGTTGGGAGTGACCTGGGACCGCTGGGCGGTCACCAGAAATATGAGCTAATCGTACTCTTCGCACTCTATCCCCGTGGAGAGCGTGATTCTGTAAAATTGTCCATATAAAATTTGACATGGTTCTGTATCGGATGTTCTAAATCTTCGATTTTTATACCTCTACAAAAATACTAATCAGGCTGAACAACTTTTGCTACAGTGTAATTTTTAGGGTTCCGTAGTAAACAAGGAACCCTTATAGTTTCGCCATGTCTGTCTGTCTGTCTGTCCGTCCGCGATTTTCCTCAGAGACTATAAGTACTAGAAAGCTGTAATTTGGTATAGGTATGTATTTTTATCATGGCAAAAGAGTGGTAGAAAAAAATCTAGAAATTTTTTTTTAGGATGAGAGATAGTGACAGATGTAATTTGGAAGAGATCAGAAGGTGGGAATGAAAGTCTTTTTATGTCAACAGGCAATTCATTCTAGATTCCAGAGTCGTGAAGTTAGGGGGGTAAATAAATTTGACATAAAATTGGTCCAAAAAAGGGGTATGAGGGTATGAGAGTGTCTATTCTCCATAACCCTTTTTTGGACAAGAACGCGGCTGCCAGTCATGTTTTTTTTTTATGTCATAGGGCGGCAAACGAGCAAGCGGGTCACGTGATGGTAAGTGATCACCGCTGCCCATGGACTAATGTAACACCAGGGGTATTACAAAACCGTTGCCGGCCTTTTATTTCCCCTCTCCAGAGGGGAGGGGGGATAGGCCTCCGGCGCTCTCACTCACCGAACGAAGCATAGAAGCTGTAAAGCTACTACTCAAACGTCGATTTTCTGTGAGAGTGTGGTACTTCCCCGGAGAGCCGGGCCATTCATGCTACCCGCAAAAGTGATTTTCGCCGGTAGCCTGGCTCTACCACAACTAAACATGTCAATCATGTGTCAGAGAGAAATTTAAATTTAGATTTTAAGTAATCGGGAGAGTGAGTTCAGTTCAATTCAGAATAGAAAATAAAGTACAAAGAAGTCGTAGGTGCCTACGTTGACGAATTGGAAGCCATTTTAACTCAGAACGATATGCAGAAACGATAGTACTTACGAAGGCAGAAAATGAAACGGATATAATTGTTGACGAGACGATCAAACTTATTGAGAAGATGTTCGTTAACATCGGGGCAACACACATCAACATAATCCATACAAGGAAAAATTAAAGTTTTTACAAGTAAGATCTTCGTCTATAAAGGCATAAAGTTCCTGAGACGGTTGAGTTGTTGGAGAGTGGCTGTAACAGAACGATTGCTTTCTGTTATATGAGTGACCCAGCTAAGTGTGGAGTCAATGAGCAAGCCAAGGTTCTTCACGGATTTACAAAAGGGGATAGCGTTATTATCAAACTTTACCGGTGAGAGAGCATCAAAGTTAATTTTATTTACTTGTCTTATGCTTCCCACAATTTAGCCTGGCACTTTGAGGGGTTGACTTGTATGCCATAATAATTTCACCAAGATAATATCGATGAAAAGGCTGTAAACAATAAATATATTCGATTCCAAGTCCTCGACTGACGACTGTGCATAGATTTGAAGATCGTCTGCGTAGAAATGATAAGAGCAACCAATTGAAGAAGACAAGAGATTAATAAAAAGACAGAAGAACAATGGTGGTAAGATTCCACCTTGAGGTACGCCAGTAGACAAATCTCCATGCCGACGGATCACGATCCACACGAACCGCTTGCTGTCGGTCTCGGAAGTACGCTGAAAACCAATCCACCACTGAGGACGACAATTGCAGATGATGGAGAATGGCAAGGAGAATATCATAATCAACCATATTGAAGGTGTTAAAGAAATCGATTAGAACAAGAGTGGTAACCAAGGTATTCCAATAACCAAGCGGATGTCTTCAGAAATTTTGAGAAGTGCAGTACTGGTCATGCACGACTGCCTCGAGGATTTTGGAGAGGAAGGGAAGGATTGAAATAGGTCTGAAATTATTTAAAACTTGAGGAGAGGAAACTTTGGGCAGAGGTATTATGTAAGCCTTTCGCCATAAAGACGGCAAAGTCCCAGTGGCTAAAGAAAAATTAATAATGTGAGCTAAAATAGGTATAACTAAATGCAGTATGTTATTTATCATGTGCCGACTCACATCGTCACACCCAACTGCTTTGGATTTAATTGACATGACAATTTTACAAATCTCATCCTCAGTAGCTGGAGGAAAAGAGAAAAGTCCTATCGAAGATTTGGCCATGGAAGAAATTTTAGAAATGATAGAAAATTTGATAATATGGTCGAGGAAACTTGATGAAGAGAAGTGATTGTTGAAATCATTAGGAGAGAAATTAAAAGAGGAGCAAGAAGCATTTTTTTTTTTAGCTAGACTCTGCGAACGTAGAAACTTCCAAATTTCGGTCGAAGAAGATTCAGTCAGATAGACTTTCACAAAAATGTTTTCGCTTGGCTGCTCTTACCATACTATTAAAACGATTACGCGCAACCTTGCATACAACCCAGCCCTCGTCCGTTCTGTCCCTCTTAAAAGTCCTAAACGCCCTATCCCTCCGTGACCTGGCTATACGAACGCCCCTGGTAATCCAACGAGAGGGTGGACGCTAGATTTTGATGGCTTTCAATGGAGCATGAACATCATAAAGACTAGTTATGGTGGAATAAAATTTTTCAACTTTATCATCTATGGTTGTTGTCTCGATAACTTCTGAAAAGTCCAACTTAGCTGCATCACTTAACTTTTCATGATCAATATTTGTCATGTTACGCATCCATGATTCGTATATGAGAACTAGCCAAGTCAGACCTTAGGCTACAATATATTATCCTAAGTTATAAGAAGAAATGATATTTTATGTTGTAAATAAATAAATTTCAGGACTGACCATTGAACTTGGCACCCATTTAGATCTCACTTCATTTGTCGTTGAAGTTAGCAACCAAGGCATAAGTATATCATAATATTGAACTATGTGGTGCTGGCGACGGCTTCTCAGAATAAGTTGGACAGCCCACCGCAGTAACATCTCCATATCGAAAGAATTACGAATAAAGAAAAGGCTCTCGTCGATTGTGCAGTTACGAATCCTTAACTTCTTCGGTCGTGTCACCCTCAAAGAAAACTCTATGGAGCGTTTAGTGTTTCAGGGTCGTAATGAGGGCAAACGTTCACGTGGTCGGTCTCCAACGAGGTGGCTAGATCTTGTCAAGCTGTAACAAAGTACCAGCAACGGAATGCACCAAGACGGCTGCAGATAGAGACATGTGAAGAAAAATCGCAAGAGCAGCGGCCATGGACCAACAACCCAATCCATATAATCTGGCTAATGAAAGCTGAACCTCGTCATTTTTTGAGTTGCAACACTGATACAGATGACTTTGACATTACAGTTGTCAATGCCTGATTTTATTAATTCATTCACCCATGTGTTTTTGATTCACCCATGTGTTTTTGATACTCATAAACAAGGCTTTGAATAAAGAAGAAAAAAAGTAAAGGAATCTAAAATAAATACACTGTTCTTTTATATATTTTTGATCTTTCCGTAGAAAAATTGTACGTATCGATGAATTGGTAAATCACTTTTTTGATGTAACGTTTTAGCATGTCTTCAATTATGATTTATGAATTACTACTAAATGTTTATAGTATTTATTGCTTACTTTTAAACAAACAAACCTTGCTTAATTTCGGAATACAGTGAAGGTAGGTATTTAGCATGGGCTACGGCCGCAGTGGCATCATCACGAATATCCCAAATACCATATATTAAAAGTGTATGGTATTTATATAATTATATTGAATTGAGTCCTTAGAAGTTAGTATAAAACAAATTAACTTACATGTTTTGGGCAGTCATGTAATAAGTATCAAAAATATTTTTCCTACTATAGACTGTATGGCTCGCCCGTGAATTTTTAAACTTCCCGCGTTTTGTGAGGTTCAGCTTTTGTTGGTCAGACTTTAGTCACGCACGACCACTCTGTCTAGAGCGTACCTACGACTAAGAAGAAGAAGAATATTGAACTTGGCTCTCATTTCACATTTATGTTTTTGATTGGATATTGCCTACCTACGTAGTCATATTGTGACTGTATAATAAATCATATATTTTTTTATCTTTACTAATATTTTAAAGAGAAAAACTTTGATAGTTTGTTTGCATTGAATAGGCTCCGAAACTACACGAATGATTTTCAATTGCAAGTTAGTGACATTGGCTTTAATTTACGCGGACGACGTCGCGGTAAAATTGTAAAAAAATACAGTTTGGTACCAAAATAATATTTGAATTATTATACAAAGTGGAAGAGACACACCCGTAATAAACCGAACCACGGGATAAACTAGATCACTTTTTAGGGTTCCGTAGTAAACAAGGAACCCTTATAGTTTCGCCATGTCTGTCTGTCTGTCTGTCTGTCTGTCTGTCCGTCCGCGGTTTTACGCAGAGACTATAAGTACTAGAAAGCTGTAATTTGGTATGGGTATGTATATTAATCATGGCAAAAAAGTGGTAGAATAAAAACTTGAATAATTTTTTTTTTAAGGGTAGCTCCTATACAAGTAAAGTGGGGGAGAATTTTTTTTTCTCTGTTTACCCATCGTGTGGGGTATCGTTAAATAGGTCTTTTAAAAATATTGTGACATTGAGACCACCATTTTTCGATTTAGGGATCCGTTTCTGAAATATTTGGTTTTAAAGTGCGAATTTTTGTTAGAGGTAAGTGTCCCCCCCCTCTATCTGCTAAACGGTTATATATAGATACGTGAAAAAAATTACAGCAATAGTATATATACTGAAGTTTAAAGGAAAACTATCAGAGCTGAGTACTAAGTATAAACTAAAAAGTTATAGGCAACCAACATATAAACTGTAAAATTTCATACTATTTTCATTGTTAGATGTTTTTGGTCGTTAAACTGTAAGGTGCAAGTGTGAATAGTATGAACTCAAAGTTGTCATTCGCAACTACGGAACCCTACACTGCGCGTGGCCCGACACGCACTTGGCCGGTTTTTTCATTATATGAGCGGCGGTTGTTCTCGGTGGTGCCATTTATTACACAAATTAATTAACACTTAGTTAAGTTTGTTTAAAAGAAGCGCACTACACTCAAGGTTCGCATGCATAAAAACAACACAAAGTGTTAAACACTGCGCACCCGAACCTTCCGCACGCGCCAGATGCCGAAACGATTTCGCGAATCTAAACAAAGTTTTTGTATTTTGAACATAATCCAAATCAATAAAAGGTCCATTATTGTCTGAACTCATGCAGCGTGGGGCCCTACTTAATCCCCCCCCCCCCTCCCCGCGCCGCGTGTGCTGTCTTGCTAGGTCTTGCAATAGGCTGAATGCCTTTGTCAATAAAGATCGAGATGGCTCGATAGTGTTCCAAAACCCCTTGATAGGGTTTTTAGTATCGGGTAAGCGCGTACCATTCAATAACCGTATTCTTTTGGTTAGCCTTTCATCAAGTTAACCCAATGAAATGTTTACCGTATTAATGAGGTTTTGTTTTGATACGGTTACAACATTGTTAATACTAACCCTGTGTGCTAACCGTATCGATGGGGTTTCTTTCATCAAGTTAACCCGATGATATGCTCACCGTATTGATAGGGTTACCGTATCGATAGGGTTACAATATTAATACGCTTACCATATCGATGGGGTTTTAGAAAACAATTCAATGAAAAACCCTATCAGAAACCGCGGTTAAGGTAAGCGGTTCCGGTCCCTGACATTGAGTTCTATAGAGAATATGCACATAATTTTTTTAACCACTGTATAATAACCACAGTAAGAAAATATGAAAGAACTTTTAAAATATCCTAGCGGCGAAGATGTGATACTTTAAAGTTTAAATAAGAAAGAGAAGTCCGATATGGACTAGTGACGTCAATGTCTATATAATGTATACATTCTCGTTCGTTTTTCAATCAAATTTTATTCTGTTTTCAGTACGAAACTGTTGGATATTTTTGGATAAACTGGTAAGATAAAACATATTTTTTTCATGCATATTCCCTATTGGTCACAGACAGATTGGGCTTGAATTACACCAGAGGCACTTAAACTAGAGGCTTGTAGACAATACATACTTTTATTAGATCCCATATTGAGTCTTGCCGCTTCTTCACGATGTACCTGTGCCGCATGCGGTCCCTGGCGATGTCCCGCTGCCAGTCGATTGTGTGGAAGTCATCATACTGACCAATTCCGGGGATGTCATCATCTCCTGTACACAAATCAGCTTTTAGTCCCAAAATAACCAATAAGGATATTTACCTGAATGCCAAAAAAAGTTTATATGAGAAGGTGAATATAAAAGAAAACAGGGAATAGTCTTTTTTGAATAACATATTTGAATAACATTTAGTAATTAGTATATATGACAGCATATTAAATCTCTATTTAATGCCTAAACATAATGTATATTTTTTAATCCTATTTTGGACAAGTGAAATGAAATTGACACGGAGGGTATATATTTAATATTTTCCAATAAAAACTTGTTTTCAATCGGCATCTATAACTATTGTGATAATGATGATTAAACTGATGAATTACTATACAGGATGTTTCACTTGAGCCAGCATGTATGTTCATATTCTTATCGACATTACATAAACTTTTATTGCAAGACCAAGCTTGAATATATAAAAAAGTACTATACTTAAGAACTATCTCACAAGCTTATTTTATAAATTATAACTTTAAAATTACTATTTTGCATAAAGTTTAATTTGTGATTTTACTCCACCGCTACATTTGTGCATATTCATAATTATTTCATTAGTAACTTTTATCTCACATAACCCTCTAGTAAGCTACTGATTAAATAACATGTAGATAATAAAACTGTGGATACAACTATGTTATCCAAACAACAAAATAAGGTATGTTTATTTATTCACTTCATTTTAATTTGTCATACAAATTGCTATAAACTGCTCAAACAAACACATAATTACATCTCATTTATATATAAAGTAAATTAAACAAACATAACTAAAATAATTAAAAAACCTGAATGCCGCTTTTCTGTAATAATTTAATCTGCCATATTATTTTTTTTTACTGTGACACACCAGGGGAGAATTCTAATTGAATGATACTATACTAGTCTACTGAAGGCGACAAAGAAACATATTACCTTTCATCTGAGTCACTCAGATGGGTAAAAAATATAATAAATTAAGTGAAAGGAATGTTTTCTGAGGAACATAAAAATAATGCCGAGGTTGCCTGAGTTATATTTACACAATGCTGATCAAAAAATTTAAGTAAGATATCCAAACTTACAAATAAACCCACTGCTGTACATTATAACAATTTCTCAATGTGAGAAATATCCTCCACTGCTATTTAATTAACCCTTTCACCAGAAACATCAGATCAATATGATAAACATTAACGCAACAATCATTGTCAAATCAATCTAACATTTACTGTGAAAGGGTTAATGACTTTTCATCATCAAACTGTTAATATGAATATGACAAGTGTCTTATTTTGTAGTTTATGTTCAATGACGTATGAAATACATACTATAAACTGGATAAAAATTGATTTACTTAGTCAACATGAAAGATTTAATAAATAGTAGTAATGCTGTTGTACAACTAATAAGGATAATGTATGACTTCTTTGAGCTATATTAAAGATGTCGGCTTGGATTTAGAATCGTGTGCCCCGATTTTTTTTATGGTCAACCGGAGCGACTGAGGGTAGAAATGAAGTTAGGTTCAGGTTATTTTTTATGACCACCCGGAACGACTTAGGGCAGAAAAGGAATTAGGTTCAGGTTATTTTTTTATGACCACCCGGAACGACTTAGGGTAGAAAAGAAGTTAGGTTCAGGTAATTTTTTTTATGACCACCCAGAACGACTGAGGGCAGAAAAGCACATGAGCGCACGATTCTAAATTTCAACCAAGATGTCTACTAAAAGAGTATTGAGATGAAAAGCATCAAAGTAGTTTCTTTCAAAGACGAATACATAGCAGCATCAAGATTCCAAGACAAAGATAAATATTCTATCTATCTATTCATAATGATGGTTGAGAGAAATTGTGGAATAAGACATACATGTTTCAAACTTGTTTAATAATAAGAAAATCTTACCTTGCATCCCGGAGAATATAATTGCGTCCCCTGTAACAATATTTTGCATTTATGTCACTGAATTTACCAAAAAACATACGACATAGTCACCCAAAGAAACATCGCTTTTCGTCAACACCCGCACGAAATATTATTTTGCAGCACAAAATTTTAATTTTTTTAAATAATACTTTTAAAAAGTATGTTAGTATTAAGTTAAATGGAAAACAAAGGAATAAATAACAAATTTTAAGGAAAGAATTAGGTGACGCAAAGATAGATTGTGATGTGACGTGCAATGTCAAAATTAGGGTTGCCATATCTAGATATCGCCTCCGTGAATAGGGTAAAATAAAACTGTTGATCCACTCACCTGTTTTGGTACCTATGTATGCATACTTTGTAAATTACTTAGTGGGGATTTCGAGAGCAGGACACAGTTTAACAATATTAATGTAGAATACGAAATGCTAGTAATGGTATAAAAATAACACAGTTTTCTCAATAATAAAGTGCCGCGTTGTTAAAATTTTCAAAGTATACATAAAATAAAAGAATACTAGTATAACACGGATGAATGGTAATATGAGAATCCATAATAATAACTAGTTGTTAGTCTAACGAGCCCTTTTTACGATTTAACCACTATGGTAAAAATAATGGGATGGTTAAAAATTATAAAACCACTATTAATTTATTATTAAATAATAAATTGAGATAGAACTGAAGTTTTTTATAAAATAGAACCATGTAAAGATTTAATTAATTATGTCTTGATATCTATTTTTTTTTATTAATCTTATTTTATTTATTTTATTAGCAAAGACATTTACTGCTAACGTAGAAAAATAAATGAAATAGTATTAATAAATACATATAAATGCATTTATTATTAAGTGCTAGAATCTCTGATACCATAAGTCACATGATTGAATTTCTTAGATAAAAAGGTTAAGCACTTGTAACAATTTCGATAGGATTAACGAAACTGATAAAAAAACCAATGACTCAATTTCATTGCAACTATTACCTTTCCCTTTATCCGATAATTTTTCGGACTCGACGCTGCCATGCATTTTTGAAATGCTCTAAGGAACGTTAGAAGTACGGAGCTATAACCGGTGATTTAATAGTTTTTAAATTACACTATCCATAATAAGTTTTAATGTTAAATGGCTTTTGAAAAAAAAAGGTAGTAGTTTAAGCAATATCAACAAAAAATAATCGTCAGTATGTCATGTTTTTAGTAGACAGTTTTTTAGAGATGGAGAGCGATCTTAACTAATATTTAATAGACGACTGCTAGAAATTAACATATTATATTGAAAATTAGCCTGTTTTTTAAGTCATGCGTTTAAGGATTGTTCTCCTGACTTTGGTAATAAGTTTATTTTGAGTTCAACGACGACATTAGCATAAAAGTAACCACGTTTTATGTCCTTTCATTAAAATTATTTGAGAACAAAATCGTTAAAAGAAATAAATCAGTTTCCTTTCACACTCCCCTTCATAATATTTATACTAATTTTAAAACTGAATAGTTTAATAGTTTCGCGAGTATAACAGCCTTAGCGCATACTGAAGAAATACTAAAGATAATTTTACTAGCCAAGGATATTTGTGAAGAAGAACTGTAATTATATCTCACCTTGGGGTTTGATTTTTTGCACAGTTTTCTTGCAATCGTGCAACTAAACATTCAATAAATGTTTACCCGGTAGTAATATCACGTGATGGGATTGTTTTATATTTATTTGACAACACTATCGATCGTTCACCTCTGTGTACGTGAATCACGTGATTCGCCGTTCACCGGCCAGGTTAGATAGACCCAAAGAATAAATTTATTTTAGAACCTTATTTTTATACTATTAAGGTGCAAATTTAACATACATGACATTAGGAGTATTTTTGCTTGCATATTTCACATTCCAGCAGTAAATATAACAACACTTTTTTGTTTTACCTACTTCAAAACGAAAGTAACCTATTTCATTGTTTAAGTTTCGTGTGTTATTAAATAGCAAGCAATTACAGGGTTATTAAATTATGTACCTCCTTTGCTGTCATACATTAATTAGTAGGAGACACGTTTGTAATCAATATCAATTTATAGGCTACCTCCATGATAATCCATTACATTTTCGGTTGCGACTGTCGAGCTACTATATCTCTATACTTCATCTATAATTCATTTTTATTCGATAAATTTTCCATGGGAGTGGGACCCATTTTTATTTAGTGTTGTATTAGTTTATATACCAATGAATCGCTAAACCACGTCAATACAAAAAAAACTTAACTAATTGAAAATAAAACAGCACACTAATACTATAACCCAACCAAATTGTAGTTATTACAGTTTCATATTGTATTCCACCCTTTTTTTGCAATTGATAGATAATCGTGCCAACGACAGCACATTGTGAACACCTTTTTTACCTACATAGCCGACGAGAGGTTCTGTGTCATCAGATGTACTGGATGTCTCCATATTGTTTATTTTATTACACAAACACCCATTGACATTGAATATCGAACGGATACTAAAAATAATTCAATATGGTAACTATCTAATCTGTTATGTGCTACGTATGTATTGATATTTATGTCGCAGTCATTGTTATAAATTGTAACTTTTAAAAAGGTCGACGACATAACATCAAATTTAGTTAGAGACCTATGTACAAAAACTTAACTTTTAATTAAAATTGTTATCTTTTCAATAAGCAAAACCATTTTACCAAGCCATTATATTTAATTATGTACAAAATATCAATTAATAAATAATGTCAGAACGAATTTATTATGTTATATTTCCCTTCTACTTGATGTATTATTCAGAATTGCCTGCAACATTACTATCACAAGCATAAAATATGATGCAGCAAATAATGTATTCTACGCACAGATAGTTGTCTGTGATTCTACGTGACATCGACTGTTATTTCTAAATTACTTTATTCATATTTTCTATCATTAACAAAGAAGAAAAAAATGAGAAAGCTGATTTATATACTCGTATGTACCACTTTAACTATTGCAATGGGTCCCTTCATCATCATCAGGTCTTATTTAGTCTCCACTGCTGGAGCATGACCTTCTCTGTACTACCAGAGCCATGTATTAGCTAGAACAGTCAGAGGATTGGGTGCCTTTATATATATTTAATTGTTTTAAACCCCAACACAACACAACAATATAAAGCTGCTGCGGCTACGTTTTGGAATAAATATATTTTTTTTTTTTTTTCATTTCAAAGCATACCTTATAATAATTCAGCCTGATATTCCTAGCTCCCAAAACATGTCTGTGTAATGAGACATGAATAAAACACCACAATTAGTCACAAAAAGCACAATGCAAATATCCCAGATTTTTGCATAGGCAGAGTTGATAAAGATAGGTGACAAAGCTCTATTTAGTCATAAAGTAAGTTAAAAAAATAGTATAGAGATAAGGCTGAGATTTTAGAAGACTAAAGGCAGAATCAAACAATAATAATAGTACGTACGTGCTGTCGATAAAATATTATCCATTGCCACTGTACTATGGCCACTGTGTGCTTAAAAATATTAAATCGTTATTAAGTGCCTTTAAACAAAAAATAATATAACAATTTTTTTATTTTATCATGATGTATATAATCATATATGAATATGTATGATAACATTTTACTCAAAAATATACACTCATACGTATAGTAATAGCACAGTTGTAGTAGCTTGTGGTGATAACTTTTCGATGATTCTAAGTGCTATTGAGCTCATATCCAAAATATCTACTCTGTCTTAGCTTAACTGTCAAAGCAAACGCAACGATTCCCAAGTATGATTTTTATGGAAGCATTACCAAACTAACAATGGCGGAATTCTGACTAGATGCGTTAAAAGCCCGCTAGACGGACGCTTGTCGCCTAGTATGAACATAACATGACACACACGCTTACCGGCTGAAGAACTGAAGTACTGAGCGATGTACGCTTGAAAAAAAAGAAAGAGGTATTACTTATATAGAATGAAATATTATGAATATTGCCTCCATTGACCCAAAGCTGGGAAAGGGCTGCGCGAACTCATTGCACGCCTCTAAATTTAGTGCTTTGACCACCAGTCACTGCGCCAATGTATTATATATGTAATATTTGATGATGATGAATAAAATTTTTACAGTCCACACTGTTTAAAAAACAGCAATCGAGATTCACAAGAAGACTTCGGGATAAACGAGGTATATAACTAGACAATGTTTTGAGCAGAGCTTCTTTCATGTAAATAAAAAAATCTTTCCTTGCACTTACGTATATGAAATAATGTCATATACACCTCATACAAAGATGAATATTGTTGAGGGTAACAGTAAACGTACTAGGTACTAGCCCATCAACATTCGAGGCGTAGAATGAAGGTCAGTAAGTGATCGTACTTGAACTTCTTATTGATCGACGCCAATAACAAGTAAATATAGAAAGTTATAAATAGATCAAACTATCAAACATTCAAAATGGTGGCGCTGTCAGATAGCCTAATTATTACAGATAAGGTGCTTACTAAGTAATTTGAATCTCAATTCAAACATAAATCACCACCAAATTCAAACAAGCTCTGGTCCAACAACATTAACTGAAACGATTTAAAAACGCGTAAGTCGAATTTTTTTTACTTATCATAAATGACAAAAAGACTAGACGTCTCATATAATGAAGATAGTTTTTAGTTAGGGAGGCGAATAGGGGAATTTTCGGCAATACTCGAGCGCGGCAGTTTAAGATATGAGAGATACCTTAGACCTAATAGAACAGCCTTGTAAAGTATTTAGCTCTATATGTAGTGACGCGCGCCTAGGATAGACGATCAGATTAGTAAAAAAAAATGGATAGTCTGAAATACTCGAGCGCGTCAGATTAAGATATTGGGGGTTGATTTTAGTGTTTAAAGACTAAATTTAACTAATCTGACGATAAGTCCTTGACGCCGCCCAGTTATAGGGTCGCGAACTTGTAAAAAAAAAACGTTAATCCGGCATTCTCGAGCGCGATTTTTTATTTTGAAGAATATAATCTAAAATTTACTAAAAATACAAAATCTGCCGGTTTCCGCATGACCGGAAGTGTGGAGGAGCCATTTCGTCTTCGTAAGAACGCGTTGCGGCATATAAGTCGCGAACGATACATTTTACAAAAAAAAGTTTAAATAAACAAAAAAGGTAATTTTTTTTTACACAAAAAAGGTCTCTTTACATTTTTGTAAGAATAAAGAAATGAAAGTTCCAGTGAAGAAGAAGATGAATTGTATTGAGCAAAAATGTAAAGATCATACATAACAATATAACAATACAATTATCATCCAATTTTTATATCATTTCATTTTTTTATACAATAAATAATACACTTCGTACTACATTTCATCTACATTTACGTTGGTTGTATGTATCGCTTTATTGTCTTTCTTAAATTCCCCGTTTTATCAAGGAGAAAGATAGTAAAAAAAAAGAAACCAAAAAACCTTTTTCGGTCAGATTAAGAGAACCCACCAACATTTTTGTCAGATTAAAAAAATATACTTTCAGGATACCGAGATAAACCTCCCCTATGAAAATGTGACGCGCTCGAGTATTGCAAAAAAACTTTTTTTTTTTGCATTTTTAAAAATTCATCGTAACTTATCGTCACGCCGAAATCGTCAGTTTTTTTAAAGGGAGCTTCCTTGGGGCCTACTTAACACCCCTTCCGAAAATCTGACGCACTCGAGTAAATTTTTTTTTGCATTTTTGACTACCTACTTTATATGCCTACCCCCACCACGTAAACCGGCAGATTAGTATACCGTTGTTATCAGAGGCACTTGGGGCATACGTAGTATGAATATCTGACGCGCTCGAGAATGCCCAAGTAACTGTTTTTTTTTAACATTTTTGAAAAACCGTAACCGCCAAACCCACCGCTAAAATGGTTTTTGCCATACGAGCTTTTCTTTTCGAAATTATTTTATCTTTCGATTTTGATAGGTCTCGACAGCGCCGTTGAATTACGCCATTTAGCTACCTCGCCTCCCTAACTATTTAGAATTTTACTTTTAGATATACTTGTCAAAAACTACCAATAATTGTTCAGTTGACAAGAGTAGGCTGTATTGATAAACCTATTTATAGTAAAATGTGACCATTTTTGTAAGCTTTTTGACTTTAATTTATCGTTAAGTATTACATATACATTTTGAATAAAAACCATTTCTTTCGATCATCCATCGTAACAAAGTTTGAAGTTTACAACTTCTACTTGATGCAAAAGAAACTTACTCTGTACTCTTATATCTGTTACCTTTTTACGGTTAAACCATTATTCTAATTTTGATTGTTTTCGGTATGGAGATACATGGAACCTTGGATAAGAACATGGGCAACGTTTGGTCCAGCCTCTGTTTGTACTTCACGCACGGTATCCAATAAATAATAATATAACTCTGATAATAATGACATTTAGCGAGTTCCTCTGCCGTGATTAATTTTGTATAGTCATTATGGCAGGTGTCCGCCCCTTGGCAATAAACCCATTTCAAGGCCGCCAAAATTTCATCTATAACCCTATAACAATAGAATATATAGAGTCATAAACATATTGAATATGTAGAGAAGTATGCATGGAGAAATAAAGAGATTCCCGATGGTTTTGACCTGTATATATCCACCACATTGATAAGTTTATGATACATCCACCACCGCCATAGTAAAGATATGTAGAAAAAATGAAATAAGAGATCTGGAGAACTAATGAGTTTTATGATTCATATCCGAGAGTCGATTGGAGTCGATTTTCATCAAAGCGACCAACGAACGACATTGCAGATCGCTGCATAGAATTGTATATCATTCTGATGGGGTTTTTGCGCGTGCTTCTATCGTCGCGTACGTGGTCCAGTGGTTAAGGCGTTTGCCTTGTTGACCCGGGGGTCGTGGGTTCGATTCCCACGGGAAGCATACTTTGTTAAGTTGTTTCCAGTTTGGCTAAGACATTGCAGGCATGAATCACCTGATTGTCTGATAAGAAAGATGATTCCGTGCTTCGGAAGGCACGTTTAGCCGGTGGTCCCGGCTGCCATCTGGTAGTCGTTAAAGGATCCACGTCAGAGGCCGAGAGGCGGTTCCGAAGAACTCTGACACCAGGGTGTGCATGGTCGACTGACCGTGTCACCTACTCGAAATGATGATGATGAGGACTATTATGCACAACAATAGATCACTGCGTGTGCAATATTAGCTCATCCTTCCATCCGCGCCTTCATTTTATCTTTTTAGTTACTATTTTTTAAACAGGATCTTACTGAAGCCCCTGACAATATTTTAATCTCGAAATCAGAATCCCTCATGAATAAAAAATCGAAAGAAGAAATAGATAGGCATAATGAAAAATCACTTGCCATATTATAATTAGATTTCGACTAGCCGATGGCTGAATTTGTATGGGAGGGGTTTATTTTGTTACTTAAGGGGGAACAGTAGGCACAGTAGCGACGCCAATCATTTTATTCCTAATACTTTACAAACAGAAAGAAATTCAAGAATATAAACAATACAAGCCTTAGTAAATAACTTGAAGTATTTTTGGAATCATGTTTTGATATTATGAGAATCAGTCATTGAGAGAAAAAGTGATAACCGCCAAAAACGGCCGTTTTTGGCGGTAATCAGATTCTCATAATTCCCACTGATTCCGATAGTAATAAACATGATTCAAAAAATACTTCAGGTTATATACTAAGGCTTGTATTGTTTATATTCTTGAATTCCTTTCTATTTGTAAAGTATTAGGAATAAAATGATTGGCGTCGCTACTGTGCCTACTGTTCCCCCTTAAGATTTTGGGTTCTTTTTTCGATCCAGATTCCAAGATTGCTGGAGTTATATTACTGAGGGTCGAAAGTAAGCTTGTATCATGTTATAAATAAATACATATGCAGGTTTATTTTAGAAGTAAGTTTTGTAATGATACTTACAGTTTGCACTTGCAGCAGAGTTTCTACCACTATGTTCGTACAACTGGAAGGTGCCGTGATTCGTGGGAGTCGTGTCGGCAGCCTGTTGGAGCCCGGGCGTGATGTCTACCATGTCATCCTCGCTTGGAGAGTGCGGACCTCGGCCATTTGTGGTAGTTGCGCCCTGAAAAGCATTTATTATGTATATAGGGTGATTCTAAACAACCTAGCAATATTTTAATGTCAGAATCAGTCGAAACAGAATATGCGAGAAAGGATAATAACGTTGGACCTCCCATTTAAATCTACAAATCAGCTGGTCTAACTTTGGAATTTTTTTCTTTAATTTGATTTCTTTTTTCTTGCGTATACATACTTAGGTATACATTCTGTAAGGGATTCTGATTCCATCAATAAAATATTGCCAGGTTATTCAGAATCACCTCTATAATGTCCATTTCTAAAGAAGCTTGCTAAAAAGATTTGCGACCTAAGCAGAGATAATGTTGGCCTACAATAGAACTCTGTTCCTTCATATGACTGTCAAATGTCGAAACAACTATAAGGCAACATATTTAACACGTCGTTCAGAATCATAAATACCCAAAGAGCCGTCCAAATATCAAGGAGGCAGCCGACCAGAAAACCTTTTAATTTCAAATAATTTAATCATATTTATAGTGTTACGTCAAAATCGTGGCTCAACAACGGATCCCGGGCTCCGAGACTCCACAACTAGGACAAAGCAACAAAAAAAGCAACTGGTTCCAGGCCGGAATGATTGAGATTCGAAATTCAACAATAATAAGAAAAACCCATTAAAAAAAATACAGTGGCTCTCCCGCTGTGCGGATAGAAGCGAAAACATAAACAATTGTGTGTTTAAACATAAACAATTTTTAAATAATATTTTCTAGGAGATTCATGTGGGAGTTTTAAGACTAAGGACAGGCAATATTTTTTTTCGCGAGATATTTCGACAATAAAGCGTGATTATACGTTAATTAGATTAAAAAATACAATCGATCTCATTTCTATTTCTATGGTAGGTAGGAGGGGTAAATATATTAGTTGACGTTGCCAAAATTGACGCAACTCTACTCTTCCCTGTGTTGTGATAAAGTAGGTACCTACCTAAAGTCTTAGTATGCTCAAAATTTACTACTACTTCAAACCGGACCATTGTTAATCCACATTCATTTAAGTAACATTATAAGAAGCCAATCATAAAAACTAACAACGTTTATTATCTGGTTAAAACCGGGTCTACCAGACACAACACAACTTAGATTACAATAACGAGTTTGACCCGATTTTTAGAGATAATCATATTAAGTGTAAGCTAAAACATCGAACTAGCGAATTTAGTGCCTACACTCAATATAGTACCCAAAACAAGATAAGATACAGACTTAATTCGCCTTATCTTTAATTGTTTGTGTGCATTAGATAAGCGTCAGTCTCATTCTATGCACTTTTGGTATAAAGCTGGTAAGGACGAGTAACTCGGTATCCTAGCATTCAGCCTTCTCCTTCTAATTAAGCTAAGTTACTTTCTATGAAGTAACATGTTGATGTCCGATGATGAATGGAGGTCTTTCATCATCATCAGGTCTTTTGTAGTCTTCACACTGCAGGAGCACGACCCTCTCTGTACTACCAGAGCAATATTAGCCAGAGCAGTCAGAGGCTGTGGCCTACACTCTCCACCCTGGCCTTTCCAATAAAAAAGAATTATACAAAATAAGACTTCTCTATTTTCTCTCTTTAAGTCTATGGTACCATCATCATTCATTTCGTGTAGGTGACACGGTCAATCGACCATACACACCCTGGTGACAGAGTTCTTCGGAACCGCCTCTCGGCCTCTCACGTGGTTCCTTTAACGACTACCAGATGGCAGCCGGGACCAACGGCTTAACGTGCCTTCCGAAGCACGGAATCATCTTTCTTATCAGACAATCGGGTGATTCATGCCTGCAATGTCCTAACTTAACTGGAAACAACGTGTGAATCGAACCACGACCCTCGGGTCAACTAGGCAAACGCCTTAACCACTGGACCACGGAGGCTCTTACCATAATATTGCATTTTCATTCGACTTAGTATTTAGACATATTTTCAGCTAGATCTATTATGGATAAGAGTTCTTCAATTCAAAATTGAGTTGCTAGATTTGATCCTCATAGACAAACTTATAAAAACAACAAATAAAATTGTGCGCTGACGTCGCTTGGAGAAAATGCGCTGTGCAGTTTGTTGCCGCTTCTTCTGCAGTCCGCTTTGGAAGCGGCCTATGCTTAGCCAAGTAAATTATTGACGTCAACAATCTTTATTGTTTTAAAAGTTGTTTAGTCAAAAATGTGTCAATAATAAGTGTTCAAAGAAACCTATATCAAATAAACATTTAGAGTTTCAACACTGACTGACCGAATTCGGGAAGATAACATTAGATTGGACCTGGCAATGAACTATTTATGCACCAGTGGTCACTCAAGCAAATAATTTAGAGCTGAATGAACCGATAACGGACGACAATGGACGGAGGGATAAACATTGACATGTAATTCCAGTTGGAGTTATGATAAAATGATTCATTCAGCAGTTAAAGATCGTGATTCACCACTGTAATTCGAAACAGAAGGCATAATTGATACCTTTACCTTAGCTATAGATGATTTTGTACGTATCGTACGTAAGTAATCCGTAATTCAATTATTAATAATGTTAATATCTCGCATAAGTTTTAATCACAAAGTGGTTTAGCCTATCAAGCAGCTATACGAACTACAGTATTGTTCTTATAAGAATATTATACAGTTGAAACTCAAGAACATTGTGTAAGGCAACGTAGTTGCTGCGAATCAAAACAGAATTCGCCACGCGCCGGTCGTGCCGTTGTTTATATTATACAGTTGTAACAATTTTTGTAAATTATGATTTTTTGGGAGTCTCTTTTGACATTTCAAAAACCGAGTCATGAATCGACAAATACATGTGTGCACACATGAACATGATACACACGACTTAACTGTCTGTCAATTAAAGATCCATACTACTCTCAGATACTACTCGACATTGCGTGAGCTGTCATTTGCCAGACCAATCAGACCGACTGTCAGATTCAGATTCAGAGATATACTATTGGTTCTGTAAGCTGTAATTTGCCAGACCGATCAGACCGACTGTTAGATTCAGATTCATAGATATACAATTGGTTCTGTGAGCTGTAATTTGCCAGACCGATCAGACCGACTGTTAGATTCAGATTCATAGATATACTATTGGTTCTGTGAGCTGTAATTTGCCAGACCGATCAGACCGACTGTCAGATTCAGATTCATAGATATACTATTGGTTCTGTGAGCTGTAATTTGCCAGACCGATCAGACCGACTGTCAGATTCAGATTCATAGATATACTATTGGTTCTGTGAGCTGTAATTTGCCAGACCGATCAGACCGACAATCTCATTCAGATCCATAAATATACTAGTGGTTCTGTGAGTTAGAAACAAAAGTAGATGTGGTAACTGAGATTTTACTTGGTAGACTTTTACCTTGCACTATTATATTATGCCCTTACTACTACATTAATTAAGCAAACTTTTAGTCGCATCTAATAATTTTAGGCGTTTTTAAATCAGAAGTTGTTTATGACGTTGGCGAAATTTTCAACTGTATGTTTTAAAGTATTTAGGCACTTAGCCAGTTGGTTGAACATACTTATCAAGGAATTAAGCAATTATTTCACTTGCATTTTTATTTTTACTATTTTTTTTTTTACTTTTATCTTACTTTTAGCACGCGCACTCTCTCACTCTCAAATATGATCTTAATGATTTCAGTGATAAGCGCTTAATATATTTTAAATCGCTTGTTTCACGCAAAGCTCTTTCACAATTTGTTTAATTTTAATTAATTACGTGTTTATTTGAACATTTCTACAAAATATATAAATTATGTAGTTCTGAAGTAGTGCAAGGTTGCACCTTATTTTGAATGGCCTAAAAATTATATGTTTTTAATGTATTATTTATATAATTTTCGATCACCAGACAAATCATGATGGAATATGATCTTTTTCAGACTGGCTGGGGTATTGTATGTTTATTAATGTAAGTATTTAGTATAAAATATAGTATCGTTGCATTAGTATCCTACGATACAAGTTCACAACTTTCTATGGGGCTTGCTCAATCAATGTGAGTTGTCCCTATATATTTATATCATATTATTTTACACACAATTTCACGAGAATCGTGTGAGATGTGTGGAATGGAGAGGAGAACAGCCAGACTGTGGGACAGATGGACATATAAAACAATTTTGCCCCAGCCATCACGCAAACCTTTCGCGCTCAGTCGGTCAAGTTATTGATGTAAACAACAGCCTCATAGATCAAAATTTTAATAGATCTCTGCGATTCTATCAAATAATTTATTTCAAATGTATGTTTTTCGTGTGTGTCAACCAACACTGGTGTCAGATTTTTCAAGCTGCCTAAAGGCATCTGACTTATGTTAACGACTTATTTCAAATGGGGGCAGCATTAGACCCCGAAAGATTCATGTGAGGCCCGTTCACCTTTCAGTACGTACCCTTCTCATCTGAGTGTTTACACAAAAAAACATGTATGGCCTTAATTTGGTTGGTTCACGTAAAATTATAACTTGTATGCTAAACAAGACTTATTACAATAGCCACAATCTTTACCCAACTATGAACAACATACACAATCTATAGAATTAAGTGATCAGCTGATCGGACTTTATATCGCAGGCAGAAATTGCTTTTGATTAATAGAAGTCACGTGGTTCTTTGGGAGAAACTCACAATACTAATAAACTGAAATGTTTCTGAAATCTCCACTATCGAGTTATTGAATTAATATTTGTATACTAAAATATTAAAACACACTATCGCAATAACAATAAATTTTTGAGTCCATACCTGATACATCGTAAAACAATTATGTGTCCAACATAATTAATAGCTCACATACAACCACACAATAAGACATACGTACAACTTGTGTCAAATGTTCTCAAGTTCACTTACTCGTAAGATGTCATGGCGGAAAATCAACACAAAACAGTTTTATTGATAGACGTCATATGCGTGGGCAATCCAACGGCGCGGATACGGCACGTACCGCCCGCACGACGGGCGCTCGAGCAAGAGCGAAAATCAATACATCCACTTCGCTCTCGACGACATACGACACTCTGTCACGAAGAGACAGCCATCTCTCGCTACTCCGACTAGGAAGTCAGGATGCAATCGAAGAACGGCGTAACTAACGCAGCACGCTGCCGAATTACGGAGACGCCTCTGCTGTTAGGGGATAGAAGTGCGCGGGATCTTTTTAATTGGGTTGCGTAATGCGCGGACTGCATTTATGGACTGTATGGAGGACAATAGGACGCATAATGCAACTAAAGCCGGATTCAGACCTAGGGTTGACAACCATAGTGTTAAAAACAGTATTATACTGTTTTGTTTGTTAATACTTTTTATTGCTTTATGAAAAAAAATATACGAAGTATGTACAGTTTTAATGCAAGCGGGATTACAAAAATATAGCTTCAATTTTATGTAATAACAATAAGCACCTCGTTCATTTTAATATTTACTGTAATTGTTTTTTCCCTCGGATATTTAAAAATATATAATACATTTTTAAACTGTGCAAGGTGTTCTTAAATATGTATCTTAAAATTCTAAAGATATTAAACACTGCTTAGTTTTCTCCTTAGAGCATTAAACCAACCACCATTAAGTTGGTCTAATGCTCTAAGGTTTTCTCAAATCCAGTTCTTTCAATTTCTCCAGCAATTTACAAGAAAAAAGGATATGTTTTATCTCGTAAAAACAAGTCGGCAACCCTATTAAGACCTATTGTGCTACTCTTATAACGCTGTACCACGATTGTCCTGTGCTACTGAAGCATATTACTATTGTGATTATCGAACTGAAGGATTATACGCTATACTGTTTTAATAAAAGCATGTATTTTAGACATTAATAAATAAAAAGTAGAAAATTAAAAAATTAAACAGACTTAATTTTTTCTAGTGGCCTATACACACTTAACTCTCTATCGCAAAAACTACTGAACCGATTCTGATGAAATTAGCTCTGTACCCTAAGTTGGTCTATCCTAAGTTCAACTAAAAACGATTACATGCAATCTGACTTATAGTTTTTGAGATATACGCGGCAAGAATGCAAAAACGCACACTTATGAAATTTGGCATATGTTTCTAGAAGCTGGTATAGACTAAAATATACAAACTATAAGGACAGCTCTATAAATCCATCATTAGAACTGTCCTCCTATATGGGAGTGAAGCGTGGCCTGTGCTCGAGCGGCACAAGAGCGCGCTTCGTGCCACGGAGATGACGGAGATGAATATGTTGCGCTGGATGTGCGGAGTCTCTCGAAGAGATGGAGTGAGAATCTCCCGCATCCGCGGCAGCCTTCATGTCCGTGACATAGCAGACAAGTTACAGGAGAGCCGCTTACGCTGGTACGGTCACGTTTTGCGAAAACCGACAAATTACGTAGGGAAAATATATCTGGCCATGCCACATCCCCCGGGCCCCGTCGTGGCTTGACGTCGTTAAGGATGATATGCGTGCCAATGCTCTCACAAGCAAGGATGCTAAAGACCGTGCGAAGTGAAGAAGAAAAAGCCGGAAAGCGGACCCCGGGCTCCGAAGCCCAAGCCAAAGACAATATAATACTAACGTACCCAAGCGGAGGATGCAACTGGGATAGCGGTCAGATGAGAGAGCGATAGACTTAAATATACAAAAACTAGGTAATCCTGATAATATACATATAAACGGGTCAAATTGATAACCGCCTTTATTGAGTCAGGTCGTTACAAAATTTAGACGTGCACACAGTGGGTCTCCTACGCCAAATCGAATATCAATACCATTTAATCGATGATTAAATGACCGACAACCAAATATAGAAGCTTTAAATAATTGAACGTTTATGTAATCGAACGCTTTATACATCGAGCACTCAGTCGATCGCCGATTCATCTAATAGAACGAACAAAAAAAATTAATGCTGAGGTGAGTGACGAACGTTAAAAACATCTGATGAACGTTTATTACATTACGAAAAAAAGTAATTTCATAATAACTGCGTGAATTAAAAAACACATTAGCAGGTGCATTGATTTATTCAAGGATGTAACTTATATTGAAACAAAGTTCAAATTATTTCTAACAAAAATTAATTTAATATTTCTAGTACGCAAATAATCTCATCACAGCGAAGATTCAATGAAATGAATATGCGATAAAATGAACCTTCGATCATCCCGGCATTAAATGTTTTGAAATGTGGGTAATAGAATAGGCGATCGTTTAAGAGGCCGCTGTTAACCGACCTCAAAAAAGGAGGAGGTTCTCAATTCGTCGAAATCTTTTTGATAGAAAAGCTTCACGTTCTCACTTTAAATCTATTATGTGAAAGAAAACATTATTCTAAGAAACTAATTTCGGTATTTCTGTGATTCAATAAAGATTTCATACATAAACTTGATATTTAAATTTTCTCTAAATTAACGTCATTTTCACTGCCACTTTTTATTTTTTCGAATAGGAAGAAAACCATTATTTTTAGTAACATAATATCATGAAAAATGTCTATTATGAAGAAAAACTATATTTTTCGTACGAACAGATAAATAAGCTTTCTACTGGTGAAAAGAATTTTGAAAACCAGTCCAGTAGTTTCGGAGCCTTAGGCTGCAAACGAACAAACAGTCAAATCTTTCCTCTTTATTATATTCGTATAGGAGTAAAGAATAATTGGCTTTTAAAAAGCAATACACACAATGCACGTAAATTATTAAAATTATGTGGCGAAAATGAGATGAGGGAAGCCAAAAATGAGATGGAAAGACGAGTTGTGAGCATTTAATAAGGAATGGCAAGGGCACTGCATAGAACTAGGTGGAGAACGGAAGGGGAGGCTTTTGCCCAGCAGTGGGACCTAAAGAGCTAGTAAAAAAATGTGGCGCAAAAGGTTGTAAGCCGTGGTTGTGAGTCAAAAGCAAGCAAATAAGGCCGCTGGCCGATAATCGATCCCGCGACCCTACAAAACAAAGGCACTTACGGAACCACTGAGCTACAGAGGCTTTCTATCGGAAAAGAAAGATAAAGACGGAAAGGACAGAAGATAGTACGGTAGGTTGAATTTTGTGAAACAAGGTTGTTCAATGTTCGCCTCGCATCCGCATCGATTTGGACATCACTGCACCCGCATCCGCAATAACAAACGCGGATATTTGCCGGTACGTGGTCGGACACCCACCGACCAGGTGGTCGGACGACCTGACTTAGGTAGCAGGGAAACTCTGGATGCAGGCCGCTTCCAACCGGTCATTTTGGAAATCCTTAGGAGAGGCCTATGTCCAGCAGTGGACTTCTTGCGGCTGCAATGATGATGAATATTACGCAAATTCATTTTTTGTTAATAGGTAAATCCATCCATTTACTAGCCTACTCTAGGTTTCACTGAAAATCAGTGAGTCATACATAACTGTTATGTTATAGGTATGACAAATATGTTTAAATGGATTATTTTATTATATATATGTTATGTGAATATTTAATGTGATAGAATGACCTGACCAAGGTCAAATTTTATGGAGGCTAGGAACATCGCGCGAGTTGATGCGCAGTACACAATATTAGGATCAGCGATCCCAGCGCAGGGAGGCGGGGCGCGTACTACGCAGCTAATATCCGGATACCAACCAACCAATCATTTTGGACCAACCAACCAATCATTTTGGGAATCCTTAGGAGGGGCCTATGTCCAGCAGTGAAATTCTTATTTAAGTAATTTTCTTTTTTTCATGTATGACATAAAGAGATGTAGGTCAGTGACGATTTTTACAGGAATGAATTACTATGTATGAAAATGACATACTGGTCTATATTCGTTTAATCTATAATAGCGTGTTTTATATTTTATTATGCTAATGTTTTTCTCAACCTTGCTTGCGAGTTGCTATTTATAGAGCCAACTTTATCTTAGTGATCCAGACCACTTAGTAGGTGAGTTGACCTCTTCGGTCTCAGTATTGAGTTTACAATAATAATAAAATGTTGCATTCTTTGTAGAATTTAGGAGATAGACAAATATACCTAATGCCTAACTAAATTATACTCTGCTTTTAGGCCAAATCCTCTTACTGCTCTTACAATTTATACTTTAAAATTAAAATCAATATGAAAAGTTGGTTCAAAATAGTGTCAAAAGGCGGATCAGAGAAATAAAGGTCATTGCTTAGATGGGACGACAACATAATCCAGGTGGGAAGAAAGTCTTTGTTTCTACAGAGTAGCATGTGACAGAAATGAGTGAAAGAGGCTGGAGGAAGCCTTTTATGAAAAAGAATCACTCTTACAGACGAAAAGCAAGGTACAAATAAGTTATTTGTCCCACTATAATTCTCCAACCGGTGCCTCAAATGAAATGAAATTTAAAATGTATGTAAATACTACTAGTAAATATTTTCATGTTCATTGGGCATCAAAATCGTGAAGTCCATGTTCACAACAAACTACTGGTTTAACTAAAAGTTTAATTTTTGTGCTAATAATACAATGATCTGGTTAGATCATATTATCATCCTAATTCATATATTTAATTTTCCATTTCATGAAATACACTGGGAGTCAATTTTTGAACTAATAGAATCAATCCACCACTCGTTGTGACGTCAGCACTCGGTTCGTATTCACATATGAATAAAATAAACGGGTGGTCCTGTTTTTACTTATTTTTGAACCATGCGAATTTATTTTTTGATTTTTCTTAGAATAGTATCTTTGGTAGTTCTTGGTGTTCTTGGCGTGGTGGATGGTACTACCAATGGTTCCCCATGGGACCAATGGGACCCTTGGCACCCAATGGGACCCTGGGACCCAACGGGACCCTTGGGACCAATGGAACCCTTGGGACCCAATGGGACCCTTAGGATCTAATGGGACCTTTTGGGTACCATTGGGATCCTATGGGACACTTGGGACCCTTTGGGACCGATTGGACCTAATTGGACCCATTGGGACCTTATGATACTTATGGGACCCATTAGGATTATAAGAAGTCAAGTCAAATTTCATATTTTATTGTACACGTCTTTGAATCCAAGTGCTCTTGTGCAACCATTCGAATAAAGTTTCAAAAATAGAGCCAATTAAGATTCACCATGCGACAGCTTAACAACGAGTGGTGGTTCGATTCTACTGGTTCAAAAATTGAGCCCCTGATATGAAATAGTTGGTCACATCATGAAGTAATTATTTCTAAGTTCTGGCCATAGTCATGGTTCAGTAGTCATAATATAATCTTCTAGGTACAAAAGAATTGCACAGATTGAGCTGTCATCTGATGAAGGATATCAACTGCCATCTAACTGTACACAATTTCACATGTTTAATATATAATATATGTCTGGTTTCCGGCAGAGAAGAATAGGACCACTCCAAATCTTCCCGTGGATGTCGTAAAAGGCGACTTAGGAAACTCAAGCTAAACAAAGCTTATAAACATCTAAGAGACCTCTCCAACCCGTCTGGCCAGCGTGGAGAGTGTAGGCCGGATCCTCTGACTGCTCTGGCAGTACAGAGAGGGTCGTGCTCCTGCAGTGGAGACTAATAAAGACCTGATGATGATGATGATTAATATATAATATCACATCATTATACCTTACTCTGCCTAAGGCCATGAGACCAAGGGTCATGTTAAAAGGAAAATTTAATCAAATTAGCGATGAATTGCTAGCATCATTGCCTATTGATATGATTCTCTAGATTTACACATTCCCTTGGATAGCTTCTATTGTTTGTATTTCGTGTTTTAAGTGGCCAATGCTGTTGTCAGAATTTTCAAGCTGCCTAAAGGCATCTGGCATAGCTTAACCACGGCGACCAATGAGACAGCGAGAACCAATTTCTTTTCTCCCAGACAAGCATGGAAGATATCTAAGTCTATTTACTTACCTTCTTATAAACAGACTGGTATGTGCTACCCATCTTAGGCACGGAAGATTTCAGGGGAAACCGTTCCATGACACTTTACCTGGAAACAAACAGTGTTGTCGAATTCAAATAGGTGTGTCGTCATTTGGAGAAAATGCTCTGTGCAGTTTGTTGCTGCTTCTTCTGCACTCCGTCTTGGAAGCGGTGTAAACTTAGCCGTAAGTAAATTATTGACATCAACAATAATAAATTTTTGTAAACTAATTGTAATTATGAAAAAAAATACGTTATCTAAATGATATTGAAATATCTTACGATGAATAAAATGATTGAGTTTGACTTTGACTAGGCTAAAATAATATTTTGAGGAGGTCTTTTGATTGAACTTTAACTACCTAAGATTTCTGTGTTGGTGGTAATATTTTAAACTATGATTCAATATTTTCTAAAGTTTGTGATTTCTTTGAAGTCAGCAAAATTTTGATCAATTTTTGCACAAAATAGTAGTTGTAGTAAAATTACTTAAATATTAGAAAAAATTAGTAGGTAGGTTCTTAAAGCAAGACAAGAGATAATCCCGGGTATTTCTCACTGTTAAAATAATGTCACTAAGTACATAGCTTTTACTTTTCATCTATAATAGACTGTTTAATAACAAAACAGTCTATAATCCAGATAAACAATAATACTGTACACTACTTGTGATAAGTAGTACCAAATGTTAAAAAGTTTATTTTGGGTACATAGAATATGTTCAAACAGCTTCATATAACATGTTACAAACTCAGTTGAGTAGAATAATTTAAATGTAACAAAATGCACAGATAGACGCCCCCTCCTAACTAAAACTAGAACCAGTATGTAAATTACATTAGACAAAAAATTGTAGCATGTTACGAAATTGCTAGATTCATTTCACAACTAAATCCTGTGACTTAAAATAGATTATTTTAGATTAATGTTCCTAGACCATGCATGTTCACGTGTAAAAATTATGAATGATTACTTCTACGAACATAAATAGAAAATTATACACAACGTACTCACAATTACCATTAACCGATTTGTATTTACCAACCTATTACTATTAACACATTTTTCACACATAAAAGCTAATTTTACGAATTTAAATTAGTAGATTTTTTGTAAAATAAACACTTGCTGTTACAAATAAATATATAGGGCACGACTCAAATCGGGGAAATCAAACAAGTTCTCATCTTTTCATCACTAGAGGTGTTACTGATATATCAGAACCGATACCGCGAACATAATATGAGCGCTGCAGAACATAATACAAATATATTAGGTTATGTGATATCCGAAGAACGCGTTCCCGAAGAACCGTCAAGAACAGTTAATATCCAAAGTATCGTATTGGTGAACCGGCTGCGTTACTGCGTTCCGCGTCTGTTCGCGTTCCGCATCCGTTCGCGTCCTAACTACGACGATACGAAACGAAATTCACTAAACGTTGATGTAAAATGCCTCAAAAAATAATATCGCCTGCAAAATCCCAGCCTGTTCTTCACCGTTCTTGGAGAACGTTTAACGGAACATAATATCGGTAAACTAATATATTCGATAACATGGTTCTTGATATTTGACCCTAATATAACACCTCTACATCACATTTACAAAAAAAAACTAAACTCAATCAAATTGCGTTCGGATTCGGATATTCACGGATATGTCATATCGGGGAAGTAAATCAATGATAGCGGCAACACTATAGACACTTCCCCACCAAGATGTTGCTAGATGTAGGTGTGTGCATTTCCCCAGCGGAAAAGTGTTGAATAATAAATGTTGAATATACTATACTAGTTCGTTTAGTTCAAAGCTGCCTTCGAATGTTTATCGATGAATGAAATTCGTGTATTCAATAATATTTGAGAAATCCGTCAAAAACATATTACGCCAGGGAAACGTTTCCCTGGCGGAATTTTGTCTGGGATCCAAAATTTAATTAGTAGAGTAATTAGTTAATCATAAGAGATAAATGTTTATGCATAAATGGACTTTGTGTGTCATAGGCCTCCGAAGTTATTCAAAATGCCGCTGGGGAAATGTTCGGCCTTTTGCTGGATCTCATAAACGGTTTGGAATACGGTCTTGGATTTTTTTACACACATTGCTATTGATTTGTTTATAACGCCTATAAAAACAGAATCCAAAAAAACACAGCCACTTATGGTTAATAAATATATACATAAAAGTAGGTATTTTGGTTCTAGTAGCTGAACTAAAGGACCTAATGGAAAGGTTTAAACGTCTATTTATATATTCATCTATACGCATTCTAATAATTAGCATTCCAATTAGTAATAAAAGTAATATCGTAAAAAAACCAGTGACACTTAAAACTTGGTTATAAACCGACCAATTTCGGATGGCTATAAAAAATCGACCATTTCAAATAAAATGCTGTCATTTTTAACATTACATATAATGTACCACTATAAATGAGGTACAGGCGCGGACACAAGTCTTATTTACAGTATTAATCTATAAATTGTTTGTAGTTATTTGTGTTATTTCTGAGTAGATGGGAGACTGTATATCCCTCACTTTAACTTTCAATAATGATACAAATTTAAAACGTCAATCTGTTATGTATACTATTACTATAATACTGTAAAGAGGAAAGATTTGATTGTTTTTATGTATGCATACAATTGACTTTAACACTGGACCGATTTTCAAAGTTCTTTCATTTATATAAAGCTAATTTAGCTGCGGGTCACATAGGCCATAAAATACGAGCACAAAGTTCCGGGAAATTTGCTAATATGAAAAGCTAAGGTCTGTAAGACAGTCAATATATTCTTTTATAAGTACTTGAAGATGATAAATGCAGGATTTGTCTACCATACAGAAATAACCTTCTGGTAAAAATTGTTTTTTTACAGCTCAGTAATATTTTACACGTTTACCGGTTACTCGGTATCAGTAGTAATAGAAATATACAAAATAGGTACCACAAGAACTTACATACAAACTAGAATGCTTACAAATGATAGAAACCGGCAAAGAGCTAGTTGTACTCGCGTACGGTGTGTTCCGTACCATTATTATAAAATATCAGGCAAAAAAGCGACAAAAATCATGTTTCTGGCATTGGAGCCCTTCCTTAAATAATTACTTTATTCCGTTTTTAGTAAATGTTGTTTGCGACAACAGATATAGGTGCCTACATCATCTGTGAAAATTTCAACAGCCTAGTTATAACGGTTCATAAAAAACAGCCTGGTGAAAAACAGGCAAACGGATGGAAGACAGTGGAGTCTTAGTAATAGAGTACTGTTTTACCCTATATGCATGAATATTTATTAACTAAATACTTATTTTAAAAGAGTAAATCTAAATAATAAGCAATATGTATTTAAGCATCTATTTTAACTAAACGCTTATGTATTGAGTATGCGTCTGTACCAAATAACGTCAGCAATATTGCAAAATTCAGAAGTAAGATACTTGTACTGAGCGGTCGCTTTTTCATAGCCATCCGAAATTGGTCGGTTTATAACTAAGTTCTAAGTGCCACTGGTATTTTTACGATATTACTTTTATTACTTATTGGATTAAGCTAATTATTAGAATGCGTATAGATGAATAAATAAACAAACCATTGAAATTAGTTACAACTTGCCACATAATATAAAACTCCTACAATAGACGGATTCAAAATCATGATGTCCGTGAGACATTATTTTTGTTGTATCTTTTTTTATACTTAATCTGTTATTAACATACTTTCGCAGATGTTGGAGGCAGTTCTAATATATAAATAGACGTTTAAACCTTTCCATTAGGTCCTTTAGTTCAGCTACTAGAACCAAAATACCTACTTTTATGTATATATTTATTAACCATAAGTGGCTGTGTTTTGTTGGATTCTGTTTTTATAGGCGTTATAAACAAATCAATAGCAATGTGTGTAAAAAAATCCAAGACCGTATTCCAAACCGTTTATGAGATCCAGCAAAAGGCCGAACATTTCCCCAGCGGCATTTTGAATAACTTCGGAGGCCTATGACACACAAAGTCCATTTATGCATAAACATTTATCTCTTATGATTAACTAATTGCTCTACTAATTAAATTTTGGATCCCAGACAAAATTCCGCCAGGGAAACGTTTCCCTGGCGTAATATGTTTTTGACGGATTTCTCAAATATTATTGAATACACGAATTTCATTCATCGATAAACATTCGAAGGCAGCTTTGAACTAACGAACTAGTATTTTCAACATTTATTATTCAACACTTTTCCGCTGGGGAAATGCACACGATGTAGTGGACCCTCAGATTAATAACCAGTGGACCTGCCACTGTTGCCATTTTGTGGTTACCATATTAACATTTAACAGTGAACTATTATCTAAAGCATATTATTAACACCTTAGAGTATCAATAAGATTAACACGTATTAAAAATCATTGATTCAACCAACATGTTGTTATACATGTAAATGACTGAATGAAGATTTTTCTATTCTATTCTCAAACGATATTATCAATTCCACTAGCGTGGGAAAAAAGATACACCGTTGATCACCTAGGTGATATGATTCCGAGGTGAACAAAGTGGACTAAAAGAGTGTACTTTGTTCACCCAGGTGATATCACTTAGGTGATCAAAGTGGAATTAACCTTTTGTTAGTGGTTAAGGCGTTTGCCTTGTTGACCCGGGGGTCGTGGGTTCGATTCCCACGGAAAGCATACTTTGTTAAGTTGTTTCCAGTTTGGTTAGGACATTGCAGGCATGAAACACATGATTGTCTGATAAGAAAGATGATTCCGTGCTTCGGAAGGCTCGTTAAGCCGGTGTTCCTGGCTGCCATCTGGTAGTCGTTAAAGGAACCACGACAGAGGCCGAAACGCGGTTCCGAAAAACTCTGACACCAGGGTGTGCATGGTCCACTGACCGTGTCATCTATACGAAATGATGATGATGATGATGATGATGACCCTAACGCAACTTGAAGACCTTGCTCTCTTCACTCGCTCAGTCAAAAGATATAATCACTTTTAATGTAAAGAACGGCTGACAAGAAATAAAAATAAATTTGTATTTGAAGTGGACGAAATAACTTATTCATGTTGTAACTGAAAACAGTGTTTCATTGTGTCTGATAAGCCGTTAGTTCGAATTTTACGAACGTAACACATTGGTGATTTAATGCCTAGACTTCTAAGATTCAGATTCAGTTAATGAAATATTCATGTGAAGTTGTCTATGTTCCAGAATAATCGGCCAAGTGTGAGTCAAACTCGCGCAATGAGGGTTCCGTACAATATGCTTCGTGTACACACACACAATGTGCAAAAATGTTTTATTCAATTGACTAGCGCTATCTAGTGGTGTTTTAGTGAACTATTTCTCTAGATGAACTTATTATAGTGAGTTTACCACTTTATTTTCAAGTGATAGAATTCTTATTATTTTTCCTGTAATCTTCAAGGAATGAACTACATTTTGTAATTTTTTCAAAATTTTCGGCTCAGTAGTGCCGTCTTTCGTGAATAAAATCAAAAGTATTGATTTTACCCGAACAAAAAAAAATATTTTTGTGATCCTCATAATGAGCCCTTTCATTTGATATATGACACAGTAAGGTATGCAAAACTTTTTTTTTAAATTTTGTATTTGGGCCCCTGAAAATGACACTTATTTCAAAAAAATCTTTATTTACTTTGCACATCTGTGTTTGGGTCATAGGATTACACCATCTTACCAAATTTCACGTAATTTGGTTCAGTAGATTCGGAGAAAATCGGCTGTGACAGACGGACGGACGGACAGACAGACGCACGAGTGATCCTATAAGGGTTCCGTTTTTCAATTTTTGTACGGAACCCTAAAAAGAATTAGTTATTAAACTACGTAACAATCGGGTTACTCGGCCACGTCAGAGGCCGAGAGGCGATTCCGAAGAACTCTGACGCCAGGGTGTGCATGGTCGATTGATCGTGTCACCTACACGAAAATGATGATGATGACGGTTTACTCGCGTGAATAGTCAACTACTAGCCGAAATTTTTCGACTTCATCGACATATGGACAGAGAAGTCTCGTTACTAAATTCCTGTATTATAAATTGATGTCCACCATCTAAGATTCCAAAGCTGAGGTCGATTTAAAATCTAAAAACGACACCCTTGTCGACTTTTTATGAAAACTCACTTTCAATATCTTGTATTCCAAAACTGGCTCCATTTTTGTGACCTAGACTAGACCACAACAACTCAGAAAATTACACCCATGGTTAAAATTTTCATGAAAATCGCGTCATCTCTTTTTTTTGCATCAAATATGATGATAATGAGATAGAAAAGACTTTTTTAGCATAAAACTAGCTGTTACCCGCGACTTCACCCGCATGTGCATGCAAAATTTCATGATGATCAGTTCAGTGGCGTGAATGCGTAACAAACAAATAAACAAACAAACTCACTTTCGCATTTATAATATTAGTTAAGATAAGATAATATTAGTTAAGATTACGATAACTTTTACCGACGTTTTACTATCGGTATACTTAAGTATATGTTTAGCCAGTGCCAGTGAATTACAGATCCATCAAAGAAAATTTCCGATCTGTGAATTATGTTCCATTACATAACGTTGTACAATTTTTGTCTAATCTAGGGCAGAGCCATTAGTATTGACCTCAAAATGTTTAAATCATACCTTACAAATATAGCACAGTTAAAATTGAAGAAACCCAAAGCTATGTCAAATACATTATCCTGGTGTCCCACAAGGTTTCATATTAGGACCACTTCTATTCCTCAATGTACCAGAGTTGGGTCCTCGTCGTGATTATGTATCCGTGTACGCGGACGATACGTGTCTATTATATTTTGGAAATAGTTTTAATAAATCACCACACAAGCTTGACAAGTTGTTCGAATGGTTTCAGTGTAATTTGTTAACTAAGTAGTAATATTTCTAATAAAAGCTTCATTATCTACAAGACTAAAAATAAAATTATTCCTCTCATGACTCGTTAAAGATTAATGAAAATGATACACCTCTTGAACATAAAACATGCGAAAAATATCTTGGTCTAAGAATGGACAATTATTTAAGATGGGAGAAACAAATTGAATACATAACAAATAAACTAGGGTCACTCACTGGTTCATACTGCACAGTATATATCATATCATAATCTACAACTCGCTGGTAAAGACTTATTTATTATAATTTATAGAAATACGTAGTAGTGCCGCAAAGAAAAAATTACAAAATTAATTACAAAGAGCCCAAAACCGTGCTACCAAAAATACGTACCGAGCTTGCAAAAAAAAAACACAAAACCTTTTAATTAGAACACTTGTACAACAAGTTCTAGTATCAAAAGCGCGGAGTCCTTACACAGTTTCAAGTCCTAGCTGCGTGATTATATTATTGAAAACTAATCACTCTCCCAATAATAAAACAGCAGAATGCTTAGTTTGGGTACTTATCTATGGAATTTTTGAAATAGCTACATTTTCTATGTTCAAATATGGTGACAATTTTTTTAGTTTCTTCTTATTTAAGTGGATTTATTGTAATCTTTTATAAGAATAAATTCTATACACCTAAATACATTTATAAGACCAACGACACCGCAAGATTCATAGGTTTGAAATAATAATTCGTTTAGCAGATAGCTGCGGAGCTCTTGGCAAAATAATGACAACTACAATGTACAACTTTTGGCACTTCATCATCTATTACAGTCATTTGTCGTAGTACATACATATATCTCCATGTTTACGGTACTTTAGCAAGCCAGCGTTTTGGTGTCACTCACGCACGTCACACGTCTCGCTCACACACCAATCACGCTGCTAGGCAGCATAACACCACCCAGCCCAGGATAAATTCCTCTGTTATTTTTACAATTTTACCAATTTTACACATAATATGGCAACACTATTTTCCCACCAGAAACGTCAGTCGCTGAACTGAAACGTTGTCAAAATCACATAAAAAGTTTTTTTTTTAATAGTGTTGTCCCAGTGTTCCTTCCTCTCCTATCAAACCTATCAGTGATTGACTGCCTTTTTTGATTATATGACCAATTTTGACACAAAGTAATGGGTGTTCTGATTTCAATCATTAATTCTTTCATGTTGTCGTTGTATTTTCAAAATTTCAACCCACTAAATTACGAAATAATTTTATATCAATTTCCACAAAAATTTGTCCATTAATACCGATTTTAGCCATCCTTGCCGATATCCGGTGATTAAGAGAAAATGGCGTCAGCCGAGTTTTTAGAGCAAGCTTTGTCTACAGACGTTGATGAGAATGCAGTGAACGCTATCGTAGGATCACTTGAAAACCAATTAGTGACGTCCGTATCGCCAGGCGCGTTAAAAAATAACTTAGTGAATGTGCTTCCGAGTCAGCTTTGTAATATAACGTCCAGTGCAAATTCTAATATTGGTGTACAAAAATACAGCACAGAGCAACTAAGTAACAGTGGACTAGTGTCTGGTATTGCATCGTCAGCGATTCCTAACAGTGTGTCATTCAATAATATATTCGTATCAGCTCCATCAACTTTTGGGTCCCAGAGTTTTACCGGGGCTGTGCCTAATTGCGGTGAAAATATAAAAGTGATTTATAGTTCGTCGCCCAACTTGCCTAACAATCGCGTGACGTTTCAAGCACCATCGTTGGTTAACGGCTGCATCACAGTCCCCGGCAGCGCTGGGGTACCTCAAACTGTGAACAAGGCTATTACTATGCAGCCTCCATTAGTGATAAAGCAGGGTACTACAACTGGCCAAGTGGGCATGCAGTCTGGTTTAGTGACAGTGCCTCTAACTGTGAGCTCGAGCATGCCTAATTCCATGTCAAATGTTATGTTGAATAAGCCCGGAGGACAGAATGTTGTTGTGACGTCACAGAACCTTGGTTCAGCTCAGCAAACTATACTTCCTAATGTTCAGATCCTCAATATGAGACCGGGTGCTCCAGCTGTCACAGCACAGAAGTCTGTTGCAACAGTCTCGCCTAGAGTTGTAATTGGCACACCTCAAGTGGTTGGCGCTAGAGCTGCTGCTCCTGGAGTAAGTATTTTGATGTTGTGTTATTTAGCATTGTGAAAGTTTGGTCACTAATATCAATCAATCATTGTAATTATTCACCTATGGCATTTGAGGGGACCTTTCTGGAGAATGTATTACTTAATTATAATACTATTACAATCATTACAAGTTACCTGACAATGAGTTATTTTTTTGTATGCTTTAGAATAGCTTAGCACTATTGTAATTTCTGAGCATTGGATCTAAAACAACTTTCTTTGCTCTTCTGCACAATACCATTTCTGATGTGTGCTAAAATGCTAACTTTCGTATTGGTTACATGTAACCGAACACTCAGAGGCCAAGATGTTGTTTTTGTTGGGATTTGCCCTTAGTTGGGACACTCATTCGATTTTTTTCTCTTATTTTAGTCACAAATCTATATTTATTCTGGGTCGTTCATTTATAAGAATAAATAAATATATAGGGACATATCACACAAATTGAGCTAGCCCCACAGTAAGTTGTGAACTTGTGAATAAGAATCTTTATTCAGTGATTTACAAATGGTACAGTACAACGATAGTTAACACAAAGCTAGTACAGTTCACCATTTTGTAAAAATAAAAATAAACAATTATATTATTTAAACCATAATTATATAAGCTTTGCCCCTGGTAGACAATTTGAAATTAATATGGTATCAATTTAAAAACAACACAACTCAGCTCTACAAATGGTGTCATAATTAAAAGAAAAGTAAACTTTAATGTTTACAATCTCCAGAATATTTATATTTATGCCATGGACCTAGGAATAATATGGACCCGCCATTAGACACATCAAAAGTGAAGCATAACTTACGTCACATCAAGTCACATGTGTGCAGCATGTATTTGACATTTCGTTCGACCGGGGAAAAGTGTAGGGATTTTTGTGCCAATGTGTGCGTGCGCTAGTGTCGCGACACGAGTGTAGGGATTTTTATGTGCGTCACTGTTACATTTTCCAAGGGCATATCCTGATTATTCTTAGATACATGATTAATGCTAAGCTATTCTAAAGCTGACCTAATTTGTTTCATTAAGTAATTGCATTAAACTTAACTTGCATATTAGTTCTGGAAAAAAGTTTTTTCACTTTTTGAATATTTAAAGTTGTTAAAAATATATTTGGTTATGCTGTTTTTCTGGTCTTATCAATCTTAAAAAAATTAGGTATGTAAAAGTAAAATAATTATTTCTGTTATTTTTCAACTGCTTTATTAAGTACTATGTTAGAAAAGGTATTAGATTTACAAAAAAATTCAGTAGATAGTCAGGTATTTTTAAAAAAAGGAAAAATGGCCTATAATTCACTAATATAATTATGATGTTAATATGAAATAATTTTGATATGAAAGTTACAGCTCTTTTGTATGAATAGATAAAATTTCCATACAAAATATGAAAAGACTTTTCCCCAAGCTAATATAACTTTTATGTCTTCATAATGCCTTCATATACTTCTCTATATACATTGTAAACTTGTGTTCTCGAGTTGAGAGTCCCCATTCACTAATTTCGTTTAGAACACATGCTTTTGTACAAATGCCAATCTGATTTTGATGTACATTCGTAGACCTCAAGACACCTGTGGTCCTTTATTATTGTTGTGGTCATGTCCAGGGCTCTAAGATTTAACACTGAACAGTGGTCATCACCCATGCATGTACGGAACATTTTGATTTGGCTCTCATTGGTTGTATCATTCGAAATTCAATCATAAGAAAATAGTTTCATGGTGTATGTAATTAATCAACATCGCACACATAACTAAATTCCAAAATTTACTGTAAATAGTACCAATATATGTTGTGTAAGTTGATTTTGATTGTGTCATGATGTAACTTTGATTATTTTATTATATGTAAATCACACTAATATAAATAATATTGAAGGACGACAGTACAGAACTGATTAACACTTTAGCCACTCAAGTTGTCAGGGTTCCACAAACACGCTGGCTTCTACTATGTTACAACCTGTTGAGTTAACTTGAGACTTGTAGCAATTGTAACAATTACCTTTGAGCATTGATTGAGTATAAGGGACATATCACACAGATTTAGCTAGCCCCACCATAAGTTGTGAAGTAGTGCATCCTTGTGGTCAATATTCCTGCTCATTGCATATGTGGATTCGCCTTGTCATTCATTATGTGAACTGTGAAGGACTGGTATTTCCTCCACGCACTGGTTATGTCCCGACTCTTTCAATTAAGGAATTTATATATAAGAACAGATCACACAAGAGTGAATAGTCATAATTTGAGTTTGCATGTACAACCCTAGACCTCATCATGCTTTCCATGAGGATGAGGCAACATAGAGTTCATATGCACTCAAACAATTCATAAAAAAATCTGATCTACATACTACCTATATTTTATATAGGTACCTATGAAGTACCAAAGTTACTTAACATATATATTGCTTATTGAAAGTATAACCAGTAGGCTATACTTTGGGTTAAAATTTTGGAGGCCTTAGTACCTGAAATGGGAAGTCGGATTCGCCGTCTTGTTTCGGTCTGCTTCGAAGACCATCATTGGAGCAAAGGATTGGAGGAGTGGTAGCGACACGACGGTTACGCTTTCGTCAAAGCACTCCTTTTTTATATTTTTAAATGAAAAATTTTCTTTATGGTCAGATTGGACAAAATTAATGCTGGAAGGTATAAAACTGCTACAACTGCTACATACTTCAAGTTGACTTCACAGTGATCACCTACAGAGTGTAGGTGACCACTAGAGTTCACGACACGCTACAGAGAGCACTCCCATCTATAAATAATCAAAATCATTGAGTGTGTTGAATCTAACAAATGACCTGCTTTAGAATCATTCGGACTTTTTTTTAAAACCATACTGTAATCATATTTTTTTTTGCTAAGGTCCATTCAATTCTCACGTCCAATATCTCCAAAACTCTACTTTAATAAAGCCCATGTTGTGTGAAAATGTATGGTGTGTACTCTATTTTTTAGTAAGGTAGCCAATACTAAAATGTCAGCCAACATAATTAATTTTAGGGGACTGTTTTACTCTATTTTTGTCGAGTATTCTCGTAAAACAAATTTTGCAGTATTTAATTTATCTTAAATCTACTGGACCACATTTGGTGAAAATTGGTAGGATAGTGTAATCCTATGACAAATAGAAAATTTATAAAAATTGTTTTGCAAACCTTACTGTGTATACCAATTAAGAGCTTGTGAGGATCTTAAATATTAGTGTTATTATTGTAAAATAAATAGTTTAAATATTATTTACGAAAGAAGATGAACATTGACCATTCCGCACCCTGCTCTCTGAAACTACTGAGCCTAAAATGTTTTAGATATATAAATTACAGTTCATTGCTTGTAGATTACAGGACATCCCATAAGAATTCTATGAATTGAAAATAAAGGGATTAACTCAATATAATACATTCACTTATAATAGTCCACTTAACCCCCTCCATGCGAGTTCAACTCGCACTTGGCCGGTTATTTATCATAGAATGGTTTGGTCAATTAACCAATTATGTTAGCCAATATAGGTTATTTTTATTCGCCTTGAGTAAATCTATGTATAAATCCCGCCTTGGGCCACCTACCTATAAAGCCTAGCCATAAACTTTCCTATTAAGTTCGACTGTTAACAATGAGAAGACAAGTTCTTAAAAATCTCGCCTAAAATCCTCAATACCACATCCCTAAATGGGATTCAAGAGTGAATACACTGCTTTAAATCTACATTAATATGCTTTTAATTTTAGTGGTCTAAATGTCTATCGCTTGTAGTAATAATAGGTGCTTCAATCAAATAGAATAGGTGTATCAATTCCGCTCTACATATATGATGCTTCATATTATATTCTTGTAGTTTAGCTCTATGCATCATAAATTTCATGACATGGGCCTTATCTGTTAAAGAGCTTTGGAGAATAGGTGCCGTGTCTGCATGGACCTTTACTTTGCAAATTTATCGGTACAATGAAATTGAATTGAGGCGTTCATTTTTAGATAACGCTGCAAACCCTGCAAAGTCTACAACCGGGACAGCCTGGTCATTTGTTGTTAAAGACTGAAAATGGTCAATACCAGCTGCTGAGGGTCGGGCCAGCGCCCGCGGCCAGCACCCTTACCGCGCCCCAGACTCAGACCATCCGGCTCTCGACCGTGCCGGCAGTAAGTAGGCACAGCTACTCCGCTAGTCCACTCCTCACCCGCAAACACAAGTCCGAGGCCCTGCTGCACTATTTCTTAGTCTGAATACAATTCTTTCATTGGAATGTTTGTCTTGTTGATATTTATTTTGGGTTGTCAGGTTTATGTTACTTTGGAGAACAGCAACAACGTTTGGTTTTAAGTAATGTACAAAAGCGAAATAGCGATAGTTTAAAGAGTTATATTCACATCGTCGCCTTATTAATACAGGAGAAGTTATATATGCCTGCATTTACAATGCTGACTGCATTGGTTTAAAGTTGTTATTTATGGCAATATATGGCTTTTTTTATTATTATTAGAATACAACAAAAGATTAGCCCTACAACTCTTTTGCTCTACTCTACATGTCGTTGCAAACATTCTTCTGAAGAAATAGGGCTGTAGAAATAATGCAGTGAGATCTTAGACTAGCTGGAATTGGACACTTACCTCTCTTTCGCTCGAGTTACCCTCACCTGTAAACATATTGGGGGCTAGTGACGTATCCAATATTGAAACAATAATTGAAATGATGATCTATGAAAATTGACAATGTGTAAGTCAATAAACGGAAAAGGTTTTATTAGTATTTAAAAACCATTAGGTTACTGAATGGAAAATTACTAACTACAAAAATAATTTTCTTCAGGTCACTTTTTCAGTTTCTGTTTCAATGTAAGATATTTATAAAACCCCACTGAGCTCCAATAGCTTGTCCAATCAAGTCATGCATGTATGGTGGAGGTGAATGCTGCAAGGTAATTAACAAGGTAAGAGTCTAATGGGACGACAGTGCCATGTACTCATGATTAATAGGTACTAACTTAATGCACTCTTTTGTGTTAGGTGCAATTCTGCAGCTTTCTCATATTTAATCGGTTATGGAATCACAAAACCTACTTACGCATTGATCGTATAATAAACCTCATAAATAAATTATTTTATACTAGTAAGAATTGCTTTATATCTAATACTGTCAAAGCGTAAGTCAGAGATTGCACCTGACATGGTAATCATGTCGAAATCAAACTTAATATTCCAGAGTAAGCTTGTATGCTTGATAATACAATTGTTATGATATAGGAAGAACAAGCTGCATTTGGTAGTTATCACGTTTTGCGCAGCACCCGGGCGTGGCGACGGTGTCGACGAGCATGGCGAACCCGGGACAGATGCCGGGGCCCATGCCACCGGGCCCGGTGGCTGCGCCCGTGGTAGCGCCCGCCCCTGCCACCGTAGCCCCCGCCACACCCCCGCCTCAACCGCCCACCGTCACCACGCAAGTAAGTTACTTTTTTGAGGGCGGACCAAAGGGCGCCAGCACAACTCTATTACTAAGTTTTCTACCTTCAAGGCACATTAAATACTGTGCCTCGGTCGGTGGTAGAAGGTCCATGCGTCCGTCAGTCACAGAGTAGTATCTATCGAACCGTAATAGGTGGAGAATTGAATCTTTCACAGAATATTAAACTGCTAAAATGTTTAAAAAAATCTGCTCTACTGACATTACAATAGAGACAAAAATAAGACAATGCTAGCGATCCATTATCACCAATATGCCTAAGCATCAGTCCCACTCAACCTTTTGGTGACCCATCACAGTAGGGATCACCCACGGAGTTACTTTACAATCGTCAGTGCTTAAAATGCACTACGCCAAAGAGGTCATCAATCTTCTCAATGTATGGCAGTGAAATTAAAATAATCGGAATTGGAAGGGATGACTCGTAATTGGTTTCAACTGTGTCTTGTCCCCCGGCCTACGAATAAGAATATCAGGAAGCGTAACTATGAACAAAACTGTCGCGTTATCTTGTCCCATCCTTCAATAGAACAAAACATATAAAGAAGGCCAATAAGCTGCGGTCGTGTAACGTGTTGCATTGCGGCAAGCTTTTTGATTGGTTATGAGCAAGAACAACATCCGTTATTCGTTTGCGCACTTGCTGCAATGTACAACAGCAACTGCGCCAACTGCGCGGCATTTGACGTTGACAGATGTTTGAAAGATACGGGGATGGGTTTATCTAGAAATTCAAATAATAAATGAAAATAACAAATATTGTATTTTTAAGACAAAAAATTTAAAGTTATAAAATAAAATTTGTATTTTGCTCCAACATTTCAATGTTTTATGGTATTGTCTTTACGTATAGAGTTATTTTAATAAAATATCATAATACGTTAGGCACTATAATATAGTAATGCGAAAAGTTTCACCTTAATTGGTAGGTATTGGATAAGCGGTTTAAAATTCAGTTGCAAGATTTGGCCCAACTAAACGTATTGTAAATAACTAAAATTTAAGTTACAATTGGTTGCAAACTTATTAGTGCCTCAATTGTAATTCAGTACATTTTCCTCTAGTTTTAGTCCATTTCGTGAAATTGTCCTCATTGAAAAGTGATAGGTACGTAACGTAATACTTTCGCGTGATTAACAAAACTTAAAATGATAAATGGTTTTGTTTCTTATTTGATACATAATCATTAGTTTTTAACTAATAAAGACTTAGTTATTGCTGCATAACATTGTCCATACGAATTAGAATATTTATTAGATTTCTAGGTAAATATCTTCAATTATTCACCTGTAAAAGGGATTTTAGACTTTCTGTTGTGCAAGAAGCCCTAACACTACTTCACTACCATGGGAAGACAATTTTTCGGTGATAAAATTAATTTAAATCGCAGAGAAGTTGTTTCGTCGAAGTGACAGCGATGACTGAAAGCGGCCGTGGTTCCCTTTTTAAGCCCCGCCCTACGTGGTTCCCATTCAGTGGGGTCACTTTTGAAGTTCAGTTATGCTTCCTGATATTACTTATTCGTAGCCCCCGGCATTTCCTTAGTTGGCTTGTGGTGGCATCTAATTAACGGCCTTTTAATTTTAACCATTTTCGACACTCTTAATAATCTGAGCTATGAAATTCTAAATCTCAGACAGTCTTCGCTAGGTAATTTTTTAGACAGTGACAGAACGAGATTTGACTCAGTTTTTAGGGTGTCGTAGTAAACTAGGAACCCTTATAGTTTCGCCATGTCTGTCTGTCCGTCCGCGGTTTTACTCAGAGACTATAAGTACTAGAAAGCTGTAATTTGGTATGGGTATGTATATTAATCATGGAAAAAAAGTGGTAGAAAAAAATCTTGAAAAAATTTTTTTTTAGTATAGCTCCCGTACAAGTAAAGTGGTGGAGTATTTTATTTTCTCTACTTACCCATCGTGTGGGGTATCGTTAAAAAGGTAACTAAATTATAACAATCACTGCAGGATGCATTCATTGTAGCTGAGTTTCGACCCCGTTACATGGCAATCATTGCATTGTACACATATTGGTATTCAAAATTTGCTATTGTCGCAGCACAAAAAGATATAATCTGTTCTCTAAAGACTTATATTTACCACCTTTCAAACGCAAATAAGGTATTCTTGTCTTCAATATCATAATGCTGCCAATAGGATATAAAATCTTGCAGTTAGAGATGAATGCAAGAGTTTGGTTGCGTCTTCAGCACAGCCTGCACTAATAGTGTCTTTTTTGTTTTAATTTTTAAAGTTTTATTAAGTGTCTCTAGTCAAAATTCAGTTTTTGAAGGTCACTTGGTTTGCCTTTATTTAGTCTTGTTTTTTTTTTATAGATTTAAAAGGAGTTATAGGTTTGCTCATTAATCCTTGCCTTCTGGTTTCTCTGATTGACCAATGGTTTGGTAAGCCATGTCCTACGAGGACATTATTTACGTGCTTACTTTGAAGTTTCGATCGTACACCGTTTCAATAAAATATGAATACTATGCGAGGAAAATTGAGGTGTATGTACGAACTTACGAGTATTTTAATTGGGGTTAGTATTTGTGTTTTACTGTTTATGTTAATATTTTTATTATTAAAATACCAGCAAATTTTCCAAACACGCTAACATAAAGTGATATAAACATGAGCTTAGGGTACACAGGCAAATAAAATGAACAGTTTTAAGAAAAGTAAACGATATTATATTTCTCCTTTAAGAGGGCCCTTCCCCGATCGACTATCGTCAACGCGAGTATGGTCGAAAAGCTTGTTCCGTCCAGCGTAATGTCAGATAAAGAGGCAAAGCAAAAAGAGCCCCTTGCCCTCGTCTCCCGCACACCTCTTGCTGCCACATGGTAACAAGCTAGTGAGTACGCGAAGACATTGAACGAAAAATAGTGTGCGGAAATTTCATTTAACTTGTCTCAAGAAATACGTGTTTATTAGTAAGCCTTACAAGTTTATGAAAAAAACATTGTACAACCAGGATCTCCATTACATTTGCACGGTTTCTAAATAAATATTTTCTTTACTGTTACAATTAATGAGTACATTATAAACGCCCAAAGTTCACATAAAAATTGGTGCAAAAAAGCGGATTTTTGGAGGCTAAAACTGAAGTTGTTTCTCCAAATTATGATTTTTCGTTTCGGAAGAAACCTAGATATAGTGCACAAGATACCTATTAGTCGAAAAGCTTCAAAGAAAGTTTTGTTACATCGCCATAATCACGTACGAGCGTTTGTATGAAAAGAAATACGGGTTGGCCGCCCTTAACGCTTCTGGGCCTCATTCGCGGCTGTGTGCTACAGGCGTTAGTTTTAGATAGTTTACAGTGTTCGAAACGATAGGTAATGTAATTAACGCGATAAAACCGTATCGACAAGAGATGCGCACTCATAAAAAAAATGTACATCAGTACATTATAGCTAGCTTAAATCTTATGGATAAAGGTAACTGAACCTGAGCATATTCGACTAAATTTCAAGGAAGCAGATAATAACAGTGCCGATGATAGGGCCACGTTTTCGGTGGTGTTATTCACACGAATGGTTCTCGGCAGAGTAGAGTAGGACCACACCAAGTCTTCCCGTTGATGTCGTAGAAGGCGACCTCAAAGAGACCTCTCCAACCCGTCTGGCCAGCGTGGGCCAAATCCTCTGACCGGTGTGGCTAATATATGGCTCTGGTAGTACAGAGAGGGTCGTGATTCTGCAGTGGAGACTAACAGAGGCCTGATGATGATAATTCACATGAAGTATATGCAAATATTCTCGTCCAGTTCCGACCATTGATTTCTAGTTTTAGTCTTATTATAAGTGTTTCTTTTTTCCTTTACCAGAAACCGTCCGACAACACGAAGGAGAAATGTCGCAATTTCTTAGCGAACCTGCTCGACCTGTCCAGCAAGGAGCCCAAATCTGTGGAGATGAACGTCAGGAATCTCATCCAGGAGCTGATCGACGCACAGGTGGAGCCCGAGGAGTTCTGTGACCGCCTTGAGAAGCTGCTTAACGCGAGCCCGCAGCCCTGCCTCATTGGCTTTCTGAAGGTCAGTCTAAGACTTCTTCTCTTCCATGCTGGGAGAAAAGAAAACACCTAGAATGTACCAGCTGTTTCTCTTCTCGCGTAGACTGTGAAAGCTGAGTGAATAGGCGAATCTAAGGAATTATGCGATGCGGTTAGCAACCCATCAGTAGTTGGATTCCGTTTTCCAACTACAGCCCAACCAACACGTTAAAAGTGGCCTTTGATCTTATGCTATGAGGTTATGTCTATCGCGTTAGGGAAAAGACGTGATAATACGTATGTAGTGAAAGACGTTACACCGAAATCTTGTCGCCATTTTATACCGTTTATGGGTGCGAGGTACACCTCTTTGCGGCGTGCATATAGGTGTACCTATATTAGAGATGTTCGCAACGGCTATAAAATAAAAGCGCGCTATGGACTAAATGCTATTATTTTATAGCACGCTATTTAATACGCTATGTTACAGCGCGCTATTTGATATAAAGCGTGTGGCCGGTCAGCAGTCTCGTTAAATCTAGCACCTCGCTATATCTCGTAGCACGTTACATTACCAACCGCTAAGCTATTCAATATTATTTTTTATATCCATCGCATTTTAGTCTAAAAATAAAGCAGTGAAAGAAAATCAATGAAAAGTTCATACTTACCTTCATACTTTTCAGGCTAAGAACTGTCTATAATTGATTGTTTCGTTATTTTAACATTACTGTAAATTGTAACACAATTACAGGCGTATTTAAAAGTTCATTAATTTTATGTACAAACATCATCAACAATCAAATAACGAACACGCAGAGAAATCAAAGTCGTTAAAAAATTGCTAAGATCGCGCGCGATACGAAATATAGCGTGCGTGTTGCGAGAAACAAAACGCGCCACAGCCGCGATGCCCGCGATCCGCGATCCCCGCGGTCCGCGATCGCGCTATATATTCATAGCGCCATAGCGTCTATTTCAACAGCACGCGATATGCGCTATGTAAAAATAGCACGCTAGATTTAGGCGCTATGCGTTATATTAACCACCTCTAACCTATATGCTCACTATCGCGCTTAATGTAGGTCTTAGGTTCTGTCTTCTACTCTGGTTACAAAGCGAGTATGACACAGATTGTGCTAAAAATAGCCGCGGATCGAAACCCGGGCTCTGAAGCTTCCTCATCGATGCAGCCGGGAAAAACAATTGACACGGTCATATGAGACAGATAGAATATCTAATCCAAAGCGGTGTTTTTACTTGAATTGATAGTTTTGTATACGTGGGTCACACTGACTAGATTTAGGATAAGCTAGAAAAAAATGTACTGAAAAAATTGTATCTTTTTCTAGAACTCGTTAAACATATTGCTAACTACAAAGATTTTGACTATGACTATAAACTAACATCCTCTATATGAGATTTCACAATTTGTATATCATTTAAATAGTTCTTGTTGCGCGTCAAAATTAATTGCAGGCGAGACATCCTTTAGGCTGGTTTCAGAGTGATGCGTTTGACCAGCGCGGGCGACACGCGCGCGCTTGTAATTACACTAGAAAAGTAGCAGCGTTTCAAAGTCACGCAGTTCACACGCGCCGTTCGTGAGACGCGCGCTGTCAGCGCTGGCGAAGCACGCGCGGTCCGAGTTCGTCTACTGGCAGTTAGCGTTTCAGAGTGACGCCGGTCAGACGCGCGCTGTTGAGACGCTCTGGCAACCGGCGCGTGCCGCCAGCGTCATTCTGAAACCAGCCTTAAAGCATGTTTTATTTGACTTTTCTTTATGATTGTATAAGGCAAAAGCACTAATTATGCCCGCCATTGAAGTAAACTATGAAAGTCTTGAAAACTCTTAATAAAAAGATATCTTCATTGTTGTAATATACACCTATAAAGCTACAGATACACATGCTAGTTTTAAGCACACGACCTGCACACACGTGCTTAAAATAAGCATGCTTGGCGGTATACTGAATGAATGCCTTTTCCTGTTCCACTCGCGTCTCAGGTAGCTCAGGTGCTTGAAATCGATCCGCGATTGACTTTTCAGGCATGCTACTAGCTCCGTGGCGCAGCGGTCAACACGCCGGTCTGCGACACGGATGGTCCCGGGTTCGATCCCCGGTCAGGTCAAGATGGAAAATGATCTTTTTCAGATTGACCTGGGTCTTGGATGTTTATCTATATATGTATTTGTAATAAAATATAGTATCGTTGAGTTAGTATCCCATATCACAAGTTTCGAACTTACTTTGGGGCTAGCTCAATCTGTATGATTTGTCCGTATATATTTATTTATTATTTATTTATTATTTACTACAGCATGCTTATTTTAATCCACGGCTGTTTACACGTGTGGTGTGCTACTAAGTATAGCACGTGATCAAAACTAGCACGGGAGCATGCTTACTTAAATAAATAAATAAAATAAATAAATATATAGGGACATATCACACAAATTGAGCTAGCCCCACAGTAAGTTGTGAACTTGTGTCGCAGGATACTAACTCAACGATACTATATTTTATAATATATACTTATATAGATAAACATCCAAGACCCAGGTCAATATGAAAAAGATCTTTTTCCATCTTGACCTGACCGGGGATCGAACCCGGGACCCCCGTGTCGCAGGCTAGCGTGTTGACCGCTGCGCCACGGAGCTCGACAAAATTACCTTAACACTATATCTATAATCGTAAACAAAAACTTTTTAAATCAAATTTGAAAATGGCGTCTATTGTATATTAACCGTGTGAGCAGATGGGTGTGTAGTGCAGCAGTGATTCTTAAGATTTTTTAAGGTTATTTGTTCAACATATTAATGATTATTATTGTTCGTTTTGATAAATGCTTAGAATGATTGACATACTATGATCATTCCGTCCCTAATTCATTAAATGATTTCAAGTGGTGTCTGCTGTTATTACAGAAAAATAATAAAAAAACTAAATGATGACATGTGTCATACATAAGTTGGGGTTACGCCAAATTAAATTGATTATTTTATTTTTATGCAAATAAAGCCTCTCAATTTATAAAGTTGATATCTATGTAGGTTTTATTTGTTTATCAAATCCATCGAAAAACTGTCTACTATTACGGTGTAAACATGTCGACTATTATGTTGCAGTGTCAATTATGTGTCAGTCAAAAAAATACCAAAAATAAAAATCTGCTTTCTGCATTTTGTTATGAAGATAAAAAAAATATAAATAATCCGGGCTTGCTGTTAATAAAAAAGTCTTTTTGTGTAAAATGCTAAAAGTTTACTTTTATGATTTATGAAATTTTATTTCCTTTAAGTATTTGTTAAAATTATGTTCTAAAGTTGTGCAATGATTTTACATCTAATTTATGTATATTATTCATGAAATTATGTTTTTAAGAATGTTTATGTTTTTATATTGTCATCTATTATTGATTACATCAAAGCCTACAAAATATTATTGGAAGATAATATAGATAATTCAAAGAGTTTATAAGGTGTACAAAAGGTTGCTGCAATAGTAAATAAATAATATCTGACATTCACCCAAAAACATTTAAGAGCAGTTCGATTTCTTGTTTACCTTACAAAAATAAACTTATAATTTGTCTTTGACTTGCAATTTATTAAATAACCCAATCCCTTAACATTTTTTGCAAATAACTATTTGACAGTTTAAGTATTTTCATAGATGTTTTTCATGTTTGGCGGCGCTAAGCGGGGACAGCAGAATTATTACCCACTAGCAATTATCCCGCGACTTCGTCTGCGTAAATTATATCTTACCACCCGCAGATAAATTAGGTGAAAGAATTTGGAAAACCGGTTTTTGGAGCCTATTCATTCAATGCAAACAGTCAAATCTTTTTTTTTGTGTTTCTATTGAAAGACCTTCAAAAAATAAACACATTAGTAAAAAAAAATACATTCCTAAACAAACAATTATTTCAGTAAAAGTATCACATGGATGTAAAGGAATCACATGTTTTAGACGTTAATTTTCTGACGTTAAAACTCATTGCCGAAATGCCCATACATTCCAGACGCCATAAGACGTCATAATTTTACACATTCTGTATGAGTTCCGTGAAAACTCTGTTTGGTAGCTATATTAAATATTTAGTTACGGTTATGGCTTCATAATTAAAGGTGCTACAAATTTAGAGTAATATATTAAGGTAAAACTGTATTTTAAGATTATAAGTTTATAATACAATTTCTGACGTCTAGAACGAAAATCCTAACAAATATAATAAATGCAGAGTGAGTTTGTGTATTTGTTTGTTACCTCTTCACGCTTTAGCTACTGAACCAATCTTCTTGAAATTTGGCATACACACAGGTTAGATACTGAGAACACAAGGTATCTTTCATCCCGAAAGACAGTACTGATCCGTGGGATTTGTAATAAACGAGTCGGCAAATATACGCGAGCGACGCGGGTAAAAGCTAGTAACAAATAAAAAGTAAAATTTGGTCGCCTCTATCTTTAGAATTACATCACTTAGCATTAATTACACGAGAAATTAATGTATTAGTTAATGAAATAATACCTACCTAATATAAAGCTAATACCTTGCCAGAAGTTTAAGAAAAAACCGTTCCTACGAAGCCGGTAATAATTGTAAGTTGACGCAGATTGGAGAAAATGCGCTGTGCAGTTTGTTGCCGCCTCTTCTGCACTCCGCTTTGGAAGCGGCGTTAAGCTTAGCCATAAGTAATTACTGATGTCAACAAATTTCCAGTTGTAAAAAATTATATGTATGACAATTAATAAATGTTCCGAGCAACCTATCTATATTAAATAACATTTGAATTTTTTAATTTTGCCGAGTACTCGTTCTCCGTCACAATGCGTCAGATACGGACGCCGCGCAATAGACTTTTGAAAATTTCTCTATGGTAAATATTGAGATATTGCAGCGTCTTCTACCATAGATTTGTATTTACTAGAAACCAGTGGCGGCTCCCCCTTGAGTGCACTCGTGCGCCGCACTACCAGTTTAAGCTTAAATATATACTAAAAAATAACATTGATATTAAGAATAAATAAGCAGTTTTACGTAAAAATAAATTTATTTTTGTGTAAAATGAGAATCAGTCATGTGTTTAACAAAATAAGTACTATTTTCGCTTGACAAAATATTGTGCCGTGCGCCCGCTTCTAGTGCACGCAGCGCGCCTATACAGCTACTATGGAAAAGGCGACAAAACGCCTGGCGCGTGAGACGGAAGATTAGTATGGAAGTTTAGCGAAATCCCGTGCGCCGCACGGGGCCCGACGTGGGACGAACGCCGACGTTCGGAAATGTTCGGATTAGGTATTTTTCGTATAAATTGTCTTACGTTTGTATTTGTGCGTGTTTTACTTTCGCAGTTTTTGTTTTATTTCACTTATTGATCTTATTAAAGTACCTACCTAAATAAAAAATGCTTTATCTAAATAAGAGAATTACTTATTTCTGCGCTTAGAAATTATCCATATTGCTTAGGCATGTTTTATGATGTGCACCACCAGGTCTTTGAGTCACGAGCCGCCACTGCTAGAAACCATTTGAGGTAAGTTTTAGCCATGTGGTTCCCGGTAGAATAGAAGGCGTCGTAGGAAACACAAGCTAAACAAAGCTTATAAACATCAAAGAGACCTCTCCAACCCGTCTTGCCAGCGTGGAGAGTGTAGGCCAAATCCTCTGACTGTTCTGGCGTATAGCTAGCTGGTAGTACAGAGGGGGTCGTGCTCCTGCAGTGGAGACTAAAAAGACCTGATGATGATGATTTGAGGTTTGCGTTGACTGAAAAACGTGCCAGTTTTTTCCCATTAAAATTACAAAACACGAGCTTATTACTAAGTAAACATGTAATTTTTGGCAATCACAACCTCCGTATGTTTTTTACTAATCGATTTGGTAACTCGCGAATAATCGATTTAATAACTTACGACCAAAATAAATTTTTGTTGTAAACCTTGACTATAATGGACTCGAGGAAAAATAAAATATTATTTTTTACCCTGCCTACCCATGAAAAAAGCCGTTACTACAAAACCACAGTAGTTTCGTCGCCTTCAAGCTCGTGAAATGGGATGGACTTGGCATTGACATCAATGGTAAGAATATCACTTACCTTCGATTCGCTGATGACATCGTCATTGCGGGGGTATTCGTTTTAGCGCAACCATTTTGAAACGCACCTAATGAAGCGCAACTAAATTATTCCTCGGAGCGCACCTTTTAGTTGCGCGCACGGTAGCAATTTTAAAAAATTACAAGGATTACCCCTCATTACGGAATCGTCGGAGGATTTAAGTATTATCCCGGAATATTCAAATTAAATTTAAAATTCAAAATAATCTTAACTAATGACAATGTTAACTTAGGCTGTCTTTCTTTCTTTCTTTGTTTAGGTTTACGGCTCCATCGTTTTTAGCCTAAACGATGATTTTGCCAATGTCAAAGTTAACAATAACACGCACGCAATTAACAATATCAAAGTAGGAACATAAAAAAAAAATCGGAATTAATAGTAATGGGTTTCCCAAAACAAAATAAAGTTAAAACCGAGTATTTGTTATAATAACAATAGAAATTAAATGACCGGTAAAATATGGAAATACATGGTATGGTATGGTATGATAGGTATGGAACAAAAGTGGGCAGAAAATAATCGGTAAAACCTAATTGTTTTGTACGGTTATCTAGACAGTGACAGAACGAGATTTGATCGATTTTAGTTAAGACATTTAAGATGCCTTTGAATATTCGGGCGTTTTCCCAACAAGTAGGCCTCGAAATTGTCGTGGACAAGACGAAAATAATTTCGCATGGCCATATTGTGCCGTCAACGGTTACTGTTGGGAATTTCATCTTTGAAGCTGAGACGATTTGTCTACCTAGATCATCAATAGACCCAAGCTGGAAGGGTGCAGCATCGAAGACGAAGTGTTTTGACATATCCGACTCGGTTGGGCAACGTTCGGGAAGCTCCGCAATGTCTTCTTTCTCGTCCAAAATAAAAGTGATCCGAAAGGTGGTCGTTAACTATGGGCCTCATACAAAGAGGTCTATGCATGGTGTTTCTCTGCGAAATCGAATCAGAAACGAGAAGATTCTTAGAAGAACAGAGATCACCTACATAGCTCAGCGGATTGGCTCTTTGAAGTGGCAGTGGGCGGGGCAGATAACGCGTAGAACTGATGGCCGTCTGAACAGAAATGTTCTTAAATGGTGACCACGTTCCGGCAAGCTTAGCGTCGGACACCCAATGACCAGTTGGTCGAACCAAGGTTGCAGGAAGATGCTGGATCCAAGCTGCTTCCAACCGGTTGTATTGGAAATCCTTGTCGGAGGCCTATGACCAGCAGTGCACTTCTTACAGCTGATATGATGATGGTGTCTCTGCTTCTCATTCTGTAATTGATACTTTGCTTCTATTATAGAAATAGATAATGTTTATTTGGTGCATATAAAAATACAATACAATTAAAGCAATGAAACCGTGACGGAATATGTCACCAAAATGGTTTACCTCAGCTGTGATGCCATGGCGGGTATGCCATCATGACGCTGGTTTTGAGGAGCCAGTTGGGCGGGAGATTTGACACTGCGTCACATGAACATTTCTACAATTGGGTAATCAAGTGATAAACTTCATGGTATTTGTTTATATTGAATCTGAAGTTCAGGAAGCGCTCCAAAAAATGCCGTAAAAGGCCCTGAATGAATGTTGATGATGTTGTTCTTTTGCTAGGTGTGATATTAATCTCAATTTTATGTCTAGGATAGTCATGTGAACAATAAATAAAGAATTAAAAACTTACTGCCCTCAGTTTTTTCCAACCTACATAATTTCAGTGTGACCCTTGTAAAATTGATTTTATATCATCCATCACACATTTACGGGGGTAATTGCATATGATATCTAATTGACTTTTGTTGAATAATAGTGCTATTTATTAGATACTAATTTATCTTGAATAAAATAGCGAGAAATCACACATATTGAGCTAGCCTCACATTCAGTTGTGAAATTGTTGCGTATACTACATTTTATAATAGATAAACATAAAAGACCCAGACCAATCAGAAAAAAATCCAATATGACCAGCAGGCCGATTTGCTAACTCGGTGTACAACGATTTGATTGTCACTTCAGCATTCATTACGGTTTTCATATCTTAAATAAAAATAGACATTCATACCGAAGCCGTAATGAATATTGAAGTTGCCATGAAAATGATGTACACCGTAGCTGTCAAAAGTTAGCAAATAATCCTGCTGGACGGATCGTACCCGGGAACACCCGTGACGCAGGCTAGCGTGTTAACACAGGTCGTCAAGTGTGTGAGATGCGTTGACTAATCTGTTTTCTTATAAGCCAGTGGGCAAGAGATCTAAATCAAAGTACTATAGCAGTGCTTCTTAAATCGTTTATTCAAACGGACTGCCACTATAGCGATAATTTGAATATTGTGTCAGTGACTTGATGATCGCCAGTTTGTATTGGCTACCGGAGACGCGTCAACATCTCGTGCAACTTTTACTAAAATTATTATTCGTTTTCAGCGAAGTCTGCCTTTACTTCGGCAGTCGCTAGTGACGAAAGAGCTAGTGATAGAGGGTATCAACCCTCCTGCGCCACACGTAGCTTTCTCCACGGTCCCTGCGCCCGCGCAACAACCCGTTGTCGCCGCCCCATCGAACGTGCAACTGGTAAGTTTCAAAACTCATTTTAACCTATTTGAAGTCAAATTTTACATTGTAATTAACAAAACTGTCCATTAAATTACATTTTAAAAGCGTGCGCACACCGTGTGTATGACGTTTAGCACTCATAATATTGTATATGAAACTCTATGAACTTTGTCACACATGTCACAGTCTCCCGATGTGCACGAGCTTTGAGACATTAATTTTCCTGAATCTATAATTTAACACTAGAATTGAATGTTAGTTCATATCGAGTATATTAGTTTCAGCATCGTTAGCAGCTAATAAGCAAGGAGCTTGAGCACTCAACTATAAGGTGCTTAAGTATTTTTCAGTTCGCTGGCGAGGCCACCGCTAACGTTTTTATGCATTCAGCCTCCCGATGAGGACGTTTTGACGCCTCTTCCGCTGCAGGCAATGCCCGTCGCAATAGACTCGCTCCCCATATCGACTTCCTTGCCTATATCGGTACAGGCCACGAACCAGGTTGGTCTACCGAATGACTCGTACGCATGAGGCAATATTAACCCTCATTTAACTGTCGACAGCCTGAGATTTCAATGTCTTCTTTTATTTTCAAGTCTGTTCTTTCGTTTCTCTGTACTATACGGTCAACTATAATTACGTCGCGTGTCAGTTAGTAGTCATTTAGATATATTGAAATGCGTCTTTTAAGTTTCTCTAGCGCAGATATGTATATACGCACGCACTGAGCTTAACATCTGTCCGTTTGGAAAGTAATGGTATCGAGGGACTAAGAAAAATTTGTTCACGTACCCAAATATACCTATATCAAAAAAAAATGACTAACCTCACAGACTAACTGGCGCTAGATGTAGTCACCTTGTTTGTATGCGTTAACTGTAGTAAAATCGATCTTAATTATTATGATATTAAGAGTCGCCTGGAAGCGCATGTCTCCATACAAACGGAAAAAGGGAATTCTGGCAATATTTGATAATTTTAGGGCAAAATTATGCATCCAATCAATTAATCTCATTATAATCTACGTACGTTCCTGTACAGTTTAGTTAAATTATCAAATGTTTGAGAATTATACGCCTCTCAAGATTTCCATACAAATTTGAAAAGGCTTGTAATTCTCAAACCATTGGTATTTTAACCAAGTTGTATAGGAACGTACGTAGATTATAATGAGATTAATTGATTAAATGCTTAATTTAACTCCAAAATTTTCAAATATTGCCACAATTCCCTTTTCCCGTTTGTATGGAGACATGCGGTTCCAGGCGACTCTTAAGATGGATTTTTCAAGGTTTAACATACTAACAAGATGTCAAGTTGTCGGATAGTAGTTTCTCTTCATTTTATTGCTTTATTGAGCATTTATACGTTATTTTTAGCTGCAAGTCGGCCTGTGATTTGTTATTTTATTTTACCTTTTTGACGTCGAATGAAGCTTATCTGGTCTTCATCCCGCTACTGTTGGATGTATTCAGTTTCCTTTATTTATAGTTTATTTCGATTGTTGTATACGAAGATGGCATTTGTACATGTTGAATTGACTGCGCCGGTCCGGTGTTACCGTGGCTCTCAATATTTGTTGGCATTTAGTACTATGACTTCGATAGTCGACCGCCATATTGAAGAGATGCAGGTCGATAATAAAAGTTGATAAAATGTTGCCAGTAGTAAAGTAACTTATCTGTCGGTGATACTAACAAGAAATGTTGTACATAAAATTAGTCGAGCCCGATTGTAGTGTTACCGATACTAAAATTTCAAAGATTATTCATTAATTTATTACCTTGAATAGATTTGGGACTTGGTATTGTTGAAATTGTCTTCTATTTGTTTCCTTTCGATAATTTTGGTGCTAGGTATACCTTGCAAGCTTTAGGGTTTTACAAGATGTTACTACTAAACATATCTTGTTTGTATCAAACTATATGTTTTAATAAGAGTGATATCACACTAATGTGCGAGTCTGTTTAAGAGCTATTCATAGGTTTTTGACTGGGCTACCTCTTCATTCGTATAAGACTTAGGTATTCGGTTTAGGTGAAAATCAAGGACCTTATATATTAGTAGAAGGCATATAAGGCCCATAGTAACTTTTAGCATAGAAATAGACGGAAGTACTACAAGTTAGTGTCCCGCTCGCAACATATGCCATTGTATAAAAACTATAGTTATAGTAACGAATATATTATATACAATTGCACATGTGGGTGTAGTATTTCTATCTCACGGTCAACCATACATCTTGGCACAGAAATATGTTCACCACAGAACAAATGGGCAAATATCGTATCAAAAAAATTCTAACAGTTCTATCAGGGTACTAAGGAGAAAGACGCTTACTATACAGTGTGTAATTTGACTTTCGACGTTCCCTGTCAATACTAACAACTTTTCCAATGGGAAACTCGAAATTTTATTCACTGTTTCATACTAATTTCCCGGGCGGCTTAACACTTTTGTATGAAAATGACTATATTTTTAGTTTCAAGCATTTATCCTTTAAGAACAGTTGTTCATATTGACGGGCTGAGTCACTCCAATAAGGATATAGATGTCAAAATTTAACTGGCCCAATAGTGTGATATCACCATGACAGCATCTCTTAACTAAAAGTGGCAGTCGACGAGCATAGCCAAAGTTACGTCAGTAGTCTGACGTTGGTTGCATTTTGACTGAGCTCCCGTTGCCAGCTGGCCGACGAGGAGGCGTCGAGTCCCACGCTCACGCCCCTCCTGCCGCCGGTGCTCCCCGTAACGCTCGCGCCCCCACTAGTGCAATCGCCAAAGCCCATAAACATAGTGTCGGTGCAGACTACCAGCCCACAGGTTTGTTCCACTCCATCACAACTATACGTGGACGCTTCCTGTTTGTTTCGTTCTACTAATACCGCTAAGACAAGTTTTTTTTGCTAGCTGTACCTATTTTTTTTTTTGCTAGCTGTATCTTAACATTTTTTTTTCTTAGATTCATGAATTAATAATCATTAAGTATCTTAGGTATTTTGCGTGCGCCTCTGAGGCGCAGATCTATCTAGGCTTAATATTCCAACAGTCAAGTCAAACAGCAGAGTAATTCTCGATCTTTCAATCGAGCAGAGCTCTTAGCAATACGTCTCTATTTAAATCTGTTTTCCAAGTTATTGTGTCAGTCGAAATACAACTTGTAAAACCCTCTCCAGCAGTTTTTCTTATTCAGGAGCTGGGGAGCATTTATGTCATAAATTGGCACCAAAAACATCAAAAGACATCAACGAGCACAATCGATACTATTTTTGATATGTTAGGTAGGATACATTTTCAATTACATTCAAATCAAAATTTTATGTTAATGACATACTAACTTGTTATGCCTATTTTAACCCCCTTGGGTGATATGTTTACATAATCCTTTCTTAGTTCAAACTTACATTATGAAAGGAAGTAGTACAACCACTTCAGATTCTATAGTCTTTATTGGTTTATTATAACAACCTGAAAAAAGTCCCATTTCGTAAAACCTGAATAAGCCCCATATTTTCGGCCCCTCCCAGGAGTAGCACAGGGTTATACTTGTTCCAATCGTTTATTTTCTCGATGACAGATCAAGTTTGATAGTTATAGTGTTGTGACCAAATATGCAATCAGTAGATACGATAAATATTACGTTTGATTTTAGTTAAAACTAATAAATAAAATTATTTGTTTTTATAATTATTTAAAAATAAATATATACGGCCAAATCACACAGATTGAGCAAGTCCCAAAGTAAGCTCTTAAGTAAGACTTGAGTTATGGGATACTAACTCAACGATACAATATTTTATAACAAATACATATATAGATAAACATCCAAGACGCAGGTCAATCTGAAAAAGATCATTTTTCATCTTGACCTGACCGGGGATCGAACCCGGGACCATCCGTGTCGCAGGCAGGCGTGTTGACCGCTGCGCCACTATCAATTACTTTTCTATACTTATATTGTAAACTGGAAAAATTTGTATGTTTGCACTGAATTAACTAAAGACTAATGGACAAACAAAAATATTTCACTATTATAAAACTACATTATTCTTTATAAGCTATATTTTTATCTCATGAAAAAAGTTACAACGCGTTGCAAGTCACGGGAACACATCTAGTTAAATATATGTAAAGCCGATACAATATTGATACTTCAATCATAACATGACTATTTTCATTGCCATAGGATGTAACTGTATGAAAACGTTAATTATTTATCGCACTTTAAAATAGAAATACTGCATATATGAACTCAATTTGTTGCAGTTAAATATTATATTGGATCAAGGAACAAAATTAGGCAGTAGTCGTATTTTTTATAACTCGCATTTCAAAGTTAATTTTGCGTAACCATGCGCAGTTACGTTCTACGGGAGCTGTCATCGAGAAAATAAATGATTGGAAATACTATAAGAAAGTTGCAAATTTGGGTGCAGGCTATTCTTAGTGGTCTCTACAATATATTAAAAAATCGACGATACATGCGAGTTTGCATTGTTTGCGATATTGACAGGTCATTTCAAACAAAGAGTTTTTATAAAATCATACGTTTATGTATGGTCGCCCGTTCACAAACAATATAACAGTGGTCAATTAATGAACGCCACGAAACATTTTACCTAAACTTTTAGTGACAAATCGCAATCCAACTAAAATATTAGGAAAGAGGGTATTATTCGGGCTGTTACTATCCGCTTTCTTGAAGTTTGGTAAATATGCGCCTAGCATTCCGATTATTGCTTATATTTTTTTTCTTTTTTTATTGATTAGTCTCTGCGGTTACTCTCGGTCGCGACCATAGGCTTTAGCGCAGGTAATTACTAGCAAGTGTTTACGAGTAGTTAAGTATACACGGCAGTTGATACGGGATGTCAGATAGGCAGCTTGAGACTAACGCCTAACATACCTCATAGATAGAATTATGTATAAACGAACCTTTTATTTATTTGTTCGCAACGAGACTTAGGCTCTATACAGATGGACCGCATTTCAACTGCAATCCAAACGCAAATTGCAGTTCAAGTGCAGTTGACACAACTGCAATAGAACTGCAAACCAAACACGCAGTCCTATTGCAGTTCAATTGCAGTCGTGTAAACTGCACACCGACTGCATCCGAACTTCACTATACGCACCCCTTGTTTCTGCTACTGATTCCATGCGCGGGAGGGCGGATAATCACCGATATTCATAAATAAATGTTCTGCACAGCGGCGTTTCGTACACATCTTGAGTGGCAGATTACTACTGGACAATCGAGGTCTTACACATAAGTGGAAACCCTGAAACATCCTAGAAAACCAAGGGTTTTATGAATTATGAGGTAAAACCGGGATAACATCAGGTTCTATGAATGGTATGTAGGTATGTGGTTGAAAGACAAACTATCGGTAAAATAAGCCGTCTTCTTTACTTCATTTGACAGTTTCACTAATGTCAAATTATAATTCTTTTTTTTAAATTTTCATTCAGCGGAAAGCGTTTCGAAATACCCTCATTATTCCAAAAGTTCCGCTTGTACCGTTAACCGTTGTTTTATTCAAATCGAGAGCCGCTGCGGTCGGGAATTAATATCACCGACACTTCAGGTTTGGTAGTCGTGGGGAACACTTCTGACACTATTGAAAGTTCGTTGCTCCGTGATGTAAGATCTTTTTAACCTTTTACCTTTTCTAAAATCAATTGGTAATTTATTTCATAAAATATATGGTGATAAATATTTAATGCCAGCGCACGTTATAGTAATCGTGACGATTTCATATTCCAATGAGCTTTTATTTGCCCGACTAAAGAAATTATGTATACGAAAACTGCATTGGGTGGAAAATTGTGTTTGCAGCTGTAACGTTGCACGTCCTGAATTTGAAAAAGGGTTAACGATCGAGATTATTTGCGCATACGCGTTATGGTCGTGAAGTACTTAATGTTATCATGAAATGCGTGGAAAGTGGAAAATTTTAACGATTATGTTTTCTTAGGAGGGCAGTTATTAAATTGAGAATGGTTTTCGTTGGTTAAAGTAGTTTGGGAAATTGCCTATTTAGGAATATATGTAGGATAATATAACTATGTAGTCTATAGGTGTAATTGTAAAATATTCTTTGGTACGTTGTAACAGACTGTAACGCCTGAATACTCAAATACTCTTAGATGCATCTTAACTAAAATCGTTCTCATATCTCGCTCTTTCACTGTTTAGATAACCTAGCAAGACAAAGACATCCAGAGATTTAAAAACTATCATTAGTTTAAGATTATTTGAATAGTTGGGGGTAGGAGACATTTAAAGTACATAACGATATCAGACACTTTTCAAATTGTACTTATAATTATATCTAAGAACGGTCTCTAACTTGCTTTGAAAATGGACTCCTGACGAGTCCGTAACTTGTCGGCGATCCCGACGGTACATCACGTGAGTGAACCGTTGCCAAATAAAACTTATCGGCAGTTTCCATTATGAAATTGCTATAATTTAACAGTATATTATTCCTCAATTCTCAAAATATATAGGTACAGACGAAACAAAATATAGAACATAGATGTAGAACGATGTCTAAATTGCGATTAATCAGCATCATTCATGCATGAGTAGTTGCATGATTGTAAGTGTCCTCGTGATGTCCGCTACCTCTAGTTTAAAAACAACGATTTAATACAATTCAATTTTTCTAGCAACAGAAGCCCGCCGTAAAACCAGGCGGCTCCATAGCGGTGCTGCAAAACATACCTCTCCACACGAAGATCAACGTCAACAAAGTTTCGAATAAATCTATGACAGTGAATAACAAGAACTTCTCGAGAACTGCTGTACCTTCGTCTGGGCTGTCCACTGTTCTTACGCCGGGGAAATCGCTGCTGAAGGAGAAAGAGAAGAAGTCGACGATGCAGTTCACGCAGCCGTTCGGTGACGACAAAATGGCGGGCGACGACGACATCAACGACGTTGCTGCGATGGGAGGCGTCAATCTGGCCGAGGAGACACAGCGGATATTGGGCTCCACTGAACTCATCGGCACTCAGATCAGGTAAGAGTATGGCAACTTCTGTAGCTCAGTGGTTTTGCAACCTTTGAATTGTAGAGTCTAGCCTTGAAAACTTTATATATCCAGGTGCTGTATGTATTTGCAGCCTTATTTTAATGCTTCGAGGTTCAATTTAAAGTTGCCTCGCTATAATCTGATGATTTTAATAGATCTACTGATTGCCAAAATAGAGGTTTCCCTTAAGGACATAGGTCTTGAACTCCAATAGAAATTCGATAAATTGTCCGTTAATTGGAAGTTTCAGTTTCTTTTTAATATCGCTTTCCAAATCATTACGATGGTACGTCATGTTATACGTCACGTTTATTTCCTATAATGATATGTGAAATACAGGTCATTCACGTATAAAGTCTGCTACAGGTTGACATGTTTCGACCTCATCCTGAGGTATTCCTCGGGGCGAATGTGTAGCTGACTTAATACGTGAGTGACCCGCATTTAATTATTAGCAGTCCGCCTCGATTTTGACTGTGATACCTAGCCTACCTAGCCTATGGCTCAGGGATAATGTATCTATCTAACGGTGAAAGAATTTTCGAAATCGATGCAGTAGTTTCTGAGATAAGCTGGTTCAACCAAACATACTCTTCAGCTTTATAATATAAGTTTAAATGTTAGTATCTCACTTTAATTTTAATCAACTATTTGTATTTTTTTCTCCCAGGTCATGCAAGGACGAGTACCTAGTGCCGATGGGCGTGATGCAGGCGCGGCTGAAGGGCGTGGCGATGCGGCACGGCCTTGATGAACCATCGCCGGAAGTGGCCGGCCTGGTCAGCCACGCGGTGCACGAGAGGCTGAAGAATCTGGTGGAGAAGCTGGCCATCATCGCACAGCATAGGATTGACCTTATAAAGGTAAGGTTCTATCTTCGTACACGACTAGTATTTTACAGTTAGTAACATCAAAGAGACCTCTCCAACCCTTGGAGAGTGTACGACAAACCATGTGACTGCTCTGGCTAATATATGGCTCTGATAGTACAGAGAGGGTTATGCTCCTGCAGTAGTGACTAAAAAACCTGATAATGATGAGAGAGTATTTTAGTGAGTCAGCGTGTCCGAACACTTTTTTTTTTTTTTTCTATAGGGACATATCACACAAATTGAGCTAGCCCCACAGTAAGTTGTGAACTTGTGTCGCTGGATACTAACTCAACGATACTATATTTTATAATATATATAGATAAACATCCAAGACCCAGGTCAATATGAAAAAGATCTTTTTCCATCTTGACCTGACCGGGGATCGAACCCGGGACCCCCGTGTCGCAGGCTAGCGTGTTAACCGTTGCGCCACGGAGCTCAACACTAACATTTTAGTCAAGTAGCTTAGTAAAAAATTTGGTTGTTCCGAAAACCCTGGTTTGTACCCGCGTAGTAATTTTTTGAGTAGTGATTATTTTAGTGACACCGTGTCTAAACACATACATTTTAGTCAAATATGGAATTTTGTCGAGCCGCAAAGACGTGTTCGCACACCGCTGGTATTTTAGTTGAGCAAGTCTATCTCTCATACGCTCAGGTAAGAGGGACTTGCAACTAAGGGTTCAGGATATCATGCGAAGTGGAGAAGAAAAAGCCGGAAAGTGGACCCTGGGCTCCGAAGCGCTCCAGCTCCTCGGAGCCCAGGGCCCCGGTTGCATCTTCATGCGACCGGGAAAAACGCTCAGATGAAGACGAATTCGAATTGTTACATTATAATGTTTCCGTTTTCTGCTCGGCGAATTGATACCATTTCTATCAAGCCAAATTTTATCTTACGATGCTAAATTACATTCCACCTGTACGTTTCCTGAAATGCTCACCATCACATGGCAGTACTGAGTCGTAGGGTTCGTTAAGCCGCTGTATTTGTACAATAATTGACAAGCAGCATTCAACACATTGTTGCCCAATAACAGCTTACCGAACCCAACGACACAGTGCTGGCGCCGCTTTTTTAGAATAGCCTAATATAAGACCTATTGTCGACAATTAATGAAATTATTAAGGTACTGATAATAACTGCGCAAAATGCATACTTATTCAAACTTATAAATGCGAAAGTAATTCTGTATGTTTTTTTTTTTGTTTTCCGCGTGTCTAATTGGCTAACACTGATGTCAGATTTCTCAAACTGCCTATAGGCATCTGATAGCTTAGCGACTATCAATGGTGACAGCCGGGATTAACGGCCTCCGAAGCATGGAATTTAAATACTGTGTGTCTGTTACCTTTTCACAATACTCATTGAACCGATCGGCATGAAATTTAGCATCAAGGGTACATATAGTTCATTTCGTATTCTTCATCCTAGTAATTTTCAAGATGGATGTGCATTTTTAGAAAACGATGAGAGACATCTTAAAATGCACACAATTTTGCTGTAGATGGGATGCCAATTATGATACCCCAACACGGATAGGGTCGAAATGACCGGGTACCCGTAAAAGAATATGTAAAACACATATCCTAGTACTCGTAAAAAATATTTAAAACACATCTAGCTCGGTAAAAAGAGATTTAGATGTATTGTAAAGCGACTGTATTGTGCTAAATGCCACCGCCAAAGCTGCTTAGTTATATTTATTAAGAAATTCTAGGTGCGATGGTAATCTTGTTGAAATCCATATTGCTTTTACCTTGGCTTTTACAAAGGCGAATGTCAAGTCAAAACCAAGCAATTTCCAAATTTATTCAGCTACATATATAAAAAATCCATATCCATTACTAATATTATTTGTCGAGCTCCGTGACGCAGCGGGCAACACGCCAGCCTACGACACGGGGGTCCCGGGTTCGATCCCCGGTCAGGTCATGATGGAAAACGATATTTTTCAGAATGACCTGGGTCTTGGATGCTTATCTATATATGTTATAAAATATAGTATCGTTGAGTTAGTATCCTGCGACACAAGTTCACAACTTAATGTGGGGCTAGCTCAATTTGTGTGATATGTCCCTATATAAAACAAAAAAAAAAGAAAACATTATAAACGCGAAAGTAACTCTGTCTCTCTGTCTCGCTTTGAAGCCAAAACTACTGAAACGATTCATATGAAAAACGATGTTTTAATTGTGAAAGTAAATCTGTCTGTCTATGTGTTACCTCTTCACCCTTTAACGACTGAACCGATGTACATAAAATATGCTTATCTTTCATCTTTATAACCTAGAGCTGAATTTTTGAACTAGTAGAAGAACCGAGTGCTGACGTCACGAGTGGCGGATCGGCCACTCGTTGTGACGTCAGCATTTCGTATTCACATATGAATAAAATCGACGAGTGGTCCTGTTCTGACGTATTTTTGCGAATATATTTTTTAATCTTCATAGAATAGTACCTTTGGTAGTTCTTGGCTTGGTGCCTGTGGGACCCATGGATCCTATAGGACCCTTGGGATCCATGGGACTCTTGGGACCCAATGGGACCCTTAGGACCCAATGGGACCCAACGGTACACTTGGGATCCTTTGGGCCGATGGGACTTAATGAACCCATTGGGATCTTATGATACTTATGGGACCCATTAGGATTGTAAGGAGTTAAGTCAAATTTCATTTTTATTCTACACGTCTTCGAATCCGACCGAATTAGTTCAGAGAGCGTCTTGCTCCTGCAGTGGAGATCAAAAATAGACATGATTATGATATCATATGTTTTATTATGGTTTAGCTGGCTGTGTAATGTCCAATATACATTGAACTCATACTCAGCAAATGCTGCTGTGCTAATTTTTTGTTACACAACATTGCAATTATTTCGTAGAATAGTACAGTAATATGGGCCTTGAACTCTTATGGCCTTAGGCTCTGTCTACCATGTAAGACGTGAAAATCCATCCATACTAATATAATAAATGCGAAGGTAAACTGTCAGTCTGTTCTGCATTCACGTCAACTGTTTTTCTGGGTAAATTTATAAGAAGCTTAGATGAGAAGTTTGTACTCATATTCTCATCTAATTAATATTATAAATGTAAAAGTGAGTTTGTTAGTTTGTTTGTAACGCTTTCATGCTCTATCTACTGAACCGATTATCATGAAATTTTGCATACACATGAGTTAGGGCACTGAGAAGGACATAGATTATATATCACGTATGCAAGCCGCGAGTAACAGCCAGTACTCAATAAAATGAATATGCATGTGGCGAATTTTATTTTTCAATTTGAGACAGGCATATTAAATCCCTAGCGAATTTTCGGTAAAGCGAATGAAACGAACACAGCATAGTTTTGATGAAGTATTTTAAGTTACAGAAAAAAAAATTCTTTTCGTCTACTGAATGGACAAAATATACTGGATATTTTGTCCATTCAGTAGACGAAAAAAATTTTTTTTTTTCTGTAACTGATAAAAATAAATAATTTTTTAATCTGATGATGATTGAAATTATTTGTAGTATATATATTTTTTGTGTAACATCCTAAATAGAATTAACTTCAAAGCGAAAATCTTACATGTGTTTCTTATTATTCGTTAGTTTATCACTACATATGTACGAGCGAGCTCCTACATTTGCATTTATTTATAGTTATGCTGACAACAGCTAATTGTATACTCAAACAGTGACAATAAATCAGTCTTACGACATACACGCGTCGCTCATTTCTTTTAACATTCCTTAAACATTTTCAACATTTTAACATCTTTAACGTAGCTTCAGACTCAAACATCAAATGTGTGGTCAGTGACCTCACAACATATTATAAAACTAAGTCGTCCGGCGCGTCTGTCCGCAAAAAACTCAAAAACTACTGCACCGATAGCCAATGTTGCCGTTTACAATTTTCGAAAGTTTTACGTAGACAATCGCCTGGCTTATTGCTACTGGCTAAATGGCCTGCAGGCCGATTTACTAACTTTGTGTACAACGATTTGATTGTCACTTTAGCATCCATGGCGGTTTTCGTATCTTAAATAAAAATAGTCATTCATACCGAAGCCGTAATGAATATTAAAGTTACCATGAAAATGATGTACACCGTAGCTGTCAAAAGTTAGCAAATAGGCCTGCTGGGCTTATTGGCAACATGCCACCGTAGCCGCTCTGGATGGGATTGAAACTAGGTAGGAAGATACAAGACGCATAAGTCCAAATGAGGAATATAATGTAAGTTTTGCTGGACAACGATACTCCGGGATTGTCCTGCAAAACCGCGGGATATTTGGCCGCCTTAATCACGTTTATTAATGTTTGCTATATCTAACCGTAACCAAATAAATAATAATAATAAATATATACGGACAAATCACACAAATTTATAACAAATACATATAAAGATAAACATCCGAGACCTAGGTCAATCTGAAAAATATCATTTTTCATCTTGACCTGACCGGGGATCGAACCCGGGACTGTCCGTGTCACAGGCCTACCTGTTGACTGCTGCGCCACGGAGCTTGTCAATGAACATAACCAAAGAACTTTGCTATATCTTTTAAACTGTTCAACTTGTCCCCAGACTGACTCGCGTTACGAAGTGACGCAAGATGTAAAGGGACAACTCAAGTTCCTGGAAGAGCTGGACCGAGTTGACAAGAAGCGGAGAGAGGACTCCGAGCGGGAGATGCTGCTCAGAGCCGCCAAGTCGCGCTCCAAGAACGAAGACCCTGAGCAGGCCAAACTCAAGGCGAAGGTAAGGACCCCTCAGCTTCTAGAACACACAAATGTGGTAACGTCGTATCAGGTCCCTAGCCAGTCGAACTGGCAAGCCAAATTAGGTCCTAACTGTCTAAAAAGACTGCTAAAAGTCCTACTACATTTGGACAGCCGTGTGGTTTCCGGCAGAGAAGAATAGGACCACTCCCAATCTTCCCGTGGATGTCGTAAAAGGCGACTTAGGAAACTCAAGCTTAACAAAGCTTATAAACATCAAAGAGACCCCTCCAACCCGTCTGGCCAGCGTGAAGAGTGTAGGCCAAATCCTCTGACTGCTCTGGCAGAACAGAGAGGGTCGTGCTCCTGCAGTGGAGACTAAAAGAGACCTGATGATGATGATGATTTGGACTGAGCTGACAAGAAGCGGAGAGAGGACTCCGAGCGGGAGATGCTGCTCAGAGCCGCCAAGTCTCGCTCCAAGAACGAGGACCTGGAGCAGGCCAAACTCAACGCGAAGGTAAGGTCCCCTCAGCTTCTAGGACCTACAAATGTGGAAAAGTCATATCAGCTCTTCAGACAACGGTGAACAGGCCAAATTATATCCTTAGGTGTAAAAGAAAGACTGCTTAAAGTCCTATAACATTTGGACCGAATTGACAAGAAGCAAAGAAGATTCTGAGTGGAAGTTAGAATCTTCTCTTTGCTTCTTATATGGGCCTCTACGAGTTTATCTACCTATATATCCTCAGAACAAAATTTATTTATAAATATTATTATAATATAAGTTATTTGTTCACACAGGCAAAGGAGATGCAGCGCGCTGAACTGGAGGAGCTGCGGCAGCGTGAGGCCAACCTTACGGCCCTGCAGGCCATCGGGCCGCGCAAGAAGCCCCGGCTCGACGGGCCCGGTGGCTCCGGCGACTCGGCCGCCAACGGCGGCGGGCACAGCGCTAGCGGTTTTGTGAGTATATTGACGAAGATAATTTTCTTAGTTGATTTTAGGAAGCTTGAAAATCATACAAGATACTTAAAAGTAGCTAATTCCTTTTCTAAAGTAAGTGAAAACCTACATTAGTTTCAGATGCGGCGTGTGTAGTAATAATAATAAATACATACGAACAAATCACACAGATTGAGCTAGCCCCAAAGTAAGTTCGAGACTTGTGTTATGGGATGCTAAACTCAACAATACTATATTTTATAATAGATACATAAATAAACATCCAAGACCCAGGTCAATCTGAAAAAGATCATTTTCCATCTTGACCTGACCGGGGATCGAACCCCCGATGGTCCCCATCTGTTTCGCAGGAAGGCGTTGTTGACCGCTGCGCCACGGAGGTCGTAGTTCATCTATGTTACAGTCATTTGGACTATGAATACTTGTGGATGCCTTTGCCTCGGTTCACCTGGTTCCATGGGCATTCATATATTCTCCACGACGAGGCCTCTTGTCTGGGCCCCTTGGGCAGATGACTACTTGTCTGTTGGCCTTCTGCGTTGACGAGACTTCACTCTCCTTCCTTTGAATTTTGGGTGGTCGTGTGATGTTACTCAAGCCTACCCAGTCAAGAGAGAGTAGGACTGCAGAGGGTGTGTGCAACTATGAGCGAAGCCTGCAGCCTCGCTCATAGTTGCTGGATGTCCCAGGAATTCTTCTCTTGTAAATGCTATGCTAGGGCATTAGCTATTGGGACATAAAAGTTAAGAGAAGGGAAGGAAAAGGTTAAAGAAATGAAACTGACATGTATCTTTAATTTTCAGGCCAGCCGTAGCCATTTGGCTCTACGCACGCGACTGAAGCGAATCAACCAGCGGGATATGGTATTCCTCCTGGAGCAAGAAAAGGAAACGGCACACTCCCCACTACTCTACCGCAGCTATCTTAAGTGACCCTACCGGTCCGAAGTAGCACCCGTGCGGGTGCGCCCAACGGATTCAAGCAATCCCTCATCCGATGAAGAGCAAGATTAGAGTGGACGATCAATCCTGATTGCTTTATGTGATAGTGTGCAAGTGTATGAACGAACAAGTACCATTTGGTTTTCTTGTGAACAAAGAACGTGTGGACGATCTTTTGTCATCAAATTGTGATGAATGTGTGTAAATAGGGGTAGTAAATGTTGGCTTGACCGAAATTGTAGAATTGTGATGACTTATATATCGATTGGTATACATATCTTTATGTATTGTGTCCAGTGTAAAGTACAATCCCCTTACAGAATAGGTTGACATGAATACAGAAGCACATTTATTGCATCTTGAGGTAAGTAAATGTAATTCTGTGTTCAATCATGGGGGTAATCAAGTTTATACCCATGAATCTTTCCTTAAATGTCCCGAGCAAAACTAAATCCTAGTAGGCCTATGCCATGCTAGTGTATACTGTGGTTCCACATGTCTATATCACTCTGTTTAGCCAAGTCAGCGATATAGGAAGAACATAGGAATACTGCATATAGTATAGGAACCTTCTCATATGTGAACCGTACTCAAGCTCTAGCCTAGTAATGACAAAGTTGCCTGTAAATGGTGGCACAATCCCCCAATACTTGAAGCAAATCAGTCTTCATTAAAATATAGTCTCACATGCTGTCAAATAGAGCCTGCACACATATCTCAACCGCGCCCTCACTGTGATAATTGACAATCATGTTAAAGCCATCATTGGGAAAAATTTAATTGAGACTTCAGGTCTGCGCCCCGTGAGTTTAAACTGAAACCCAATACTTTACAAGTGACCTCTGTTTTACCGTGAACCCCGAAATGATCTAAATCTGTAATTGCATTTGATAGAAATGGAGACGACACAAAAGAGTTTGGTATGGTTACATTACAACTAATATCCTGATTCTTTGGTCCTCTCATTATCGTGACCTTGAAAATTGGATCACCTCTGCTATATTAGTTCCTTCCTTGCCTATAAAAATTGGCGTTTTCTACAGACACTTTCGAGGAAAGTTAATTTTTCATATAACGTTTTTAGTATTGTTTCAGGTTTGATAATTTCAACAAAGTGAAATTTTGCATGTAGTTACGAACAACAGTAAACCTAATCAAGACGTTCTAAAATTTACAAAAAGTTAGAAAAATAATAGAAATATGGCTACATTTTTGATTAAAACAAACAAACCTGAAAGGAGTTCTTTACATGAGCGTTTTCCAATAATTAAATTCACAAAAACAAAAATTTTAATGCATGTAGAATATTAATAATAAGGGCCACTTTCAAGTTTAAATAAAAAACATATGTGTTTACCTAAAAATTATTGTCATTAGGAACAAAATGGCAATCGAGGAAAAAAAACGATTTCATAGGTAAGGACCTAAAATAATTGATCTTCCTCTAGGATATGCTGGAACTCCCATTTATCATGCAAAGCTCCGTATCAAGGAAAGTTCCCTCTATGAATTTGTGCTTGATGAAGTAACTGCAAAATATGCTGTTTAATTGCAAAAGTTGATGATCCATCTTCATGACTTTTTACCCAAAAGTTATCTTCTAAATATTTAAATTTTTCCTTATGCTGTATTTCTTTATTCTTAATTTCTGTTTAAACACATTGAAAATTTGAATGTTTAATATATTTTAAACTTTAATTATATTTTATATTTATTTGTAATAATAACCATAATTTTAATTTAACCATAACATTGCGATAAATTATTTATATTCAGTCATACTAATACTGTCATCCCATGTTAGCAAGGACTTAAATACTGACCAATAGAAAAACTTTGTGTCTCTTCAACCATGACGTTGGCAAAATCACCAGACCTTGGTGGTAGCCATAACATAAAAGAATTTATTAAAAGTTCTCGGATTTCAGAGATTTATTAATAATTTAATGTGAATGTCTTGATGTGTAAAGGCAACTATTTTCCACAGTGCAGGCATGGCAGGACGAGAATGTCAGTGACATTTTGTACATAACGCGTGACAGGGTTGAGTGCGTTATATTTGGGTGCAATGCAACAATTTATTTTTTTTCTTGGGATATTGTTGTGATTCTAGTATTCACTAGATATCTCATAGAAAAAGTAAAATATCTGCCATCACCAATTTTAGATTGTACAGTATGTGACAATGTAAGAGTAGTTTGCGTTGCCATGTCGGTGTCACCTACTTACAGTACTACCACTTTTATAAGTTACACCGATGTACTTGCGCAGAAATCAAATTTTTCAACAATGCCGATGTAACTTATAATGTGGTAGTACTGTACGACAAACCGAATTTTCTCTTTCTCTCATCCAAACATGTTCCTGGGTACTTCAGAGTTCGGGGCCTACTTATTTTTTTTTTATTATTGCAATCACATAAACAGACAGTTTTAGCACCAAAGTCATCTGTATGTTAATGATGAAATCTTCAAGTTATTAAAATGTTTTATACTTTAATGATGCATTACAAAACTATCTTTGAAGTTCAACTATAGTTGACTTCCTCTGAACCAGTTCCATACAAGAATACTGAAACTTTGCAATTAAACAGTTGCGAGTGCGCAACAATGTGCGAGCAAGTAGTCTTTCTTTACCTATAATGAATCTTCAGTTACGAAAGGTAACTTTTAACCTGACCCCTCTACAATTTTAAATCCGTTCGCAGGGGGTTCAGATTTATCTGCCCGCCATTGTATATGGCCGAAAAGAGTCTGAAAAAAATGAACACCTGATATCTTGAAATCAGCATAATATAAGATTTGTATACAAAATGTTGAGCACCAAAATTAAAACAGGTCACAGTTTGTGATTGCTAAGACTGGAAGTTTGATTTTCAATCTTTGGAGTGTTAGAAAACAAACAACGGGACAGCAGCCGCTGCTGTCCAAAACGGTGTTAGAGTAATTAGTTTGAAAGCAGGTCTTTAAACTACACAGTGAGGGTTTTCCGAAATGCTCTATTCACCATAATGTGGACTAGTTCAATGAGCAATTACTGGTAACTGTTTCCGTGGGCTAATTTCCACATTTAGACCTAATAGGGCCCATTGTGTGTGAATAGAAGTTGTCCATTGTTCGGTCTTCTGTTGACTGGAGATCTCAAATCTTCCTTTTTTCAATGGGCTTTTAATAAAATTCATTGACAATACCTCATCGACCGAATATTATTGTGCTTCGATCTTTTGTAGAACCTTCATTGATGTAGTAGATGTAAATGAGTAATTTGATATAATATTTTTAGTAGATGTATAATTATAAAATCAAGATGGCAACATGAGTTGTCCGTTTGTGTTTGGAATGTAATATATTAGATAAGCAAAACAGTGTAAATACTAGTTTAAATGTTATTTTTTATTGTTAGCCAAGGCTAACGCTGCTTTTTATTAATGTTATCATACTATTTAAACAATACCATTGTTAAATCTACATGTTATATCTAATCAATAAATGATTTTGAACCAAAGTCGTGTTGTGTGCGTATGACAAGCTCCAATACATTCCCTAACAACTAGGACAGTTGAACTGTATTTTTATTGCATTATATTGTGCACATACTGCTGTTATAAAGAGTTATTCAACAAATAAAAAATAGCTTTTATAATATTTGTATACTTCACCCATGCAACTAAGAATAATCCGGATAGGCCTTTAAAAAATGTGTAAGTGACGCTAATAACAAAGAAATCAAACGTGTCATTTTGAAAAAACATTCGACACGACAAAGGTGCAATTTTACAGCTCATTTAAGGTTCACCACTGGCGACAGCAGCAAGGGTCGCGCATTTTATATAAAATGCGCGACACTAGCCACTGTAGACACTTAATTTTTAAATGGCAAATTACTTACTACTTTCGCTGCACACGTGACAAGTTGGCGTCACTTTTGACATCCTCTGCAGCCGTTCCAAATTATTCTTAGGTCCGAGAAATTGGGATCGCCTCCACGAGCGACGACTCCGCACTCTTATATTATTATATCTTCTATTCAGTAGGCCATACGATTGACATTCGTTCGCACTCTACCACTCGTCGCAGCGCAGCGATAACATCGCCGTGTGTAGTCACATGCTAAGGGAATGTATATAAATACGTGGCACGACGTCAAAATAGTCGCGATTCAAATTCTCGCTCGTGGAGGCGATGCCTTTACCTTGATCACCTATATGCTTAGTGTGGGATGTGTTCTGATCATCTAACAAAATGTAGGCATTGTTATTGAACATTACCAATTAACATTATTATCCACTTTATTTATTTACAATCTTAGGTATTAGGATTTTATAAAATTGATATAAAAAGTAAAATACAAAAATATAATACAAAACATAAAAACTTTATAAAAACCTAAACCTAGTTCGCCGCCAGCAGCGGGGCTGGGCTCATGCTACCGGCGGTTAAGGCTGCAGAGAGAGGAACCTTCTGACAATGCGTGCCGTGTCTAGAAGTACCGCCTTCTGTATCTGGCCCTTGATCCATCCATCCAGCGAGAGTCTCTTGAGATGTTGGTCGAGACTCTTCGCTATAAGACTGTTCACTGAAACGACTATTAACATTATTATTATTACAGTTTTAGATAATATTCAATAATGCACATAACAGCAGTATTGATGCACCAAGGTATGTGTATATGCATAGTTGAAATTTTAAATAACACTGAGAAGAACAATGTGGCATTAGATGATGTTTGGATTAAAGGTTTCCTCAATAAAACTATTGTCAAAAGGAAACTTAATTGTAAGATAATATATTTTTATAATACTATGTTTGCAGCTTCATGGACATTTTGTAGTGGTAAAATTGTTCCATATACATACCTATGATGCGAAATATATCTTTCCACATGCTCATTTGGTGTTGTGCACTAATTTGTTCTAGATTAGTAAAACTAGGAATTAAGCTTTTCCTTAACAAAAAAACTACAAATTTCCATCAAGTTAAGAACCTGGAAATATATCTTGGCATTTGTAAATATAGAGAAATTAAGAGCACCTAGTTTTGAATTGTTGCATGAATATTACATTAGCATGAAACGAAGCATAACTTATCATGGTGAAACTAGGAGTTAAGCTTTTCTTAAACAAAAAACTACAAATTTCCATGAAGTTGAGAACCTGGAAATATATCTTGGCAATTGTAAATATAGAGAAATTAAGAGAACCTAGTTTTGAATTGTTGCATGAATATTACATTACACTGTCATATTTTAAAGCTTGAGAACCACTGACGTATGGATTTCATGAATGTAACTCAACTTGTAAAACATTATTCACCTCTTGCCTCGAGGGTAAGTTCAGTCCATGATATTAACCAACATTCTCAAAAAACATGTAGTGTGGAATAAATGAATATAAACAGACCTTTTTTAAAACAGTCAAATCAACTTATCACTTATTTCTACTAATGTTCAATAGTATTAGTTTTTCAATTATAACATTTTCTGCTATATTGCTATACTTTCCCATTAGTCACAAAGTATCATGGACAAAAGTTTCCCTTAAGGTTATTAATGTGTCCCAAGTTACCCTGTAGAAGATTTGTTATAAATAATTAATACCAGTGATCGGAGCGAGTAGAGTACATTTACCTAATATTTTAGTAATAAATCGCAATCAATAGAGTAAATAATACTATCACCGAAAAGCACATGCTCTTCGTAATATGCTCCATGGGCAAAAGTTGAAAAAGGCAAACACTTGCTCGTTTGCTGTTCTATATCATAAAATAAGTATTCTGATTGTTCCGACCACTGCTTATTACGAATGCTGGCTTATAATCATAACATTGAATCGTATCGGTCGAAATATTTTTATTTTTAAATTTTATTTATATAACTATGTAACAAATATTTCATTAACAAGTTATGACCATTTTATTTTTGATGATTGGTGGAACCAATAAATATTTCATTATTTTAATAAAAAAACGTTCAAATCAAACTTGATCCAACCAAATTCACAATATTTTGGTGTTGAGAATAATATTTATATGAAATAAGAAATAATAATATTGTACTGAGAGATGGCTACATTAGTATTTTTTTTAATGTTGACATGAACTATACAAGCTGATTTATTTTTAAAATATTAATTATATATATGAAAACTTGAAATAGCTTTTTATATTCTTTTCTTTTGATCCGGTGAACTAGCAAATCAAGTTTCATCAACCATATCCTGCAGTTGAATCCTTATTTTAATTTTAATTAACTTAAATATATAAAACAATTTTCTTTTTAGTTAAATTAAAGTCAAATCTATAGCCACGTGTCTAATGGTTATGATATTAGTCCAAGACTGTAATTTAAACTCTTTTAGGAATTTGTTTCAATAAATACGATCTGTACTTGAATGTGTTATTTTATTCTAAAATTCCCTACGTATTTAGCTTTAAGAAAATCATTACATTTTATTAATAAGAAATGTAGGTGCTCTTACAATAGTCCCAGGGAACAAGAGGGATATCATGTAAAAATATGTTAGTGTCAGTTGTCCTATGTAGGCAGAAAATCATCTGACTTATCCCATCGTGGGATTGGGTCAATGAGACTAGTGGACATATTCGTCTTCGTACGACTCTCGAAAAAATCTAAATTTACTATTCGTCCTAATAACGAGTGCATGATGACCTTACCGGTGGTTCCCGGTAGATTAGAACCACTCGTCTTCCCGTGGATGTCGTAGAAGGCGAATTAGGAAACAACGAACAAAGCTGATCGAAGGAATGGGCGAAGACCGAAGAATCATGGTAATAGGCGATGCGGCTATAAACTCATCACTATTTGGATTCAGTTTGACATCTCCACGCCCACTCACAATGAATGCTAAACGTGGCTTTAGGTCTTGTCTAGACTAGCCCTCTCCTCTCTGATCAACCCAAAGGGTCGACTATTAGAGAATGCTGTTTAGCATTAAGTCCACCTTTTTGTACTGTTATATTTTTGTATGTGTACAATAAAGCGTATATAAATAGCCCTGTCTACCCCGCTAGGGAAAAAGAGTGACAGTATGTAAGTTAAACTAAAGGTGCTTCTAAACGGGCCATGTTTTACTGCAATTTGTGGCTGCTCTATTGGCCATTAATTGCCCAGCCATCACAAAAATATTTTATCGCAACTGATGGCCGAGCAATCTATGGCTGGGCCATGTATTGCAATATGTCTGTGATAGTCTGGCCCATCATGCAGACTTCTAAACAGGCTACACAATGGGGCAACAATGGCTGATGAAACCAAACACGAAACAAAGCTAAAAACATCAAAGACTGCAACCCGTCTGGCCAGCGGGGAATGTGTAGGACAAATCCTCTGACTGTTACAGTAGAGACTAAAAAACCTGATGTATTTTGTTTTTCGTGTATGTACGTGGCCAACACTGGTGTCAGATTTTTCAAGCTGGCTAAAGGTCCACGCATGGCATTATACATACTTTATTGGCATATTGGCTTCGATCACGTATTAAACGTGATCGAAGCATATAGGCAAAGGGTAGGTGGTCAGCCGTTTGCTCTGGGAAAGAATCCTAGTGGATTGGAATTACAGAAATTCTAGGATATAATACGAAAGACAATTTGTCTCTAAATCTTCGTTGTGACGTAAAGCGCGAAGCTTGAATGTTTCTCGATTTACTGGTTATAATATATATTAAAGAAATATACATAACTAAAAATATAACATGTTTATGGCATCTCTCCTTAGGTTTAAGATTATCTAGGGAAATATAAAAGTTTGAGAGCCACTGCCACTGACCCAAATCTCTGACGGCCGTCCCCTGACCCTGACCCGACTCTTCTGACCTAATGCCTGATGGAAATATTTTGCCATATCAGACTGATAGATCTTTACCCTTTCACATACATAAAATAAATTATTTTTATAACAAATAGGGCATCTAAAATTTAACTTCATTACATATATACAAATGAATTAAATTAATGCCTATGTCCAGCTGTGAACGGGTATAGGCTGATGATGATGATGAAGAATTAATTTAAGTAGTTAGAGGGTTAAATCTGCTATTTCTATTTATTACTTATTGTACTTACATTTTAATACGAAAATAATAATAAAATATTAATAATAAATAAAGAACCGGTATTTACCGGTAATTTTATTCTACTTCAGTGTGAATCCGAACGCAATTAAAGTAAAAAAATTACAGTGACACGTCCACCCACCCTGTCAAACATCCACGGTTCTACTGTTTCTGCATGACAATTTTTCATGTTTTAACAATTAAAAATGGTAAGAATTATTATGAATCTTCATAAATATTCCCAACAAAGTGAATTTGAACGCTTCTAAATATGTGTAGAGTCGTAGCCACGTAGTAAATCGTTGGGCAGTAGTGTGTCATCATTCTTATGTCGGCGTTCCGTCGATGTAATTTTTACACGTCTCACATTATTTGTGTGCTGTTTGGTGTTTGTAACGCATTGTGTTATCATGTTTCCGAAGCCGTTGAGACTGGACACCAAGAGGAAGTTGACCGCGAGGTCTGATCGAGTCAAGTGCGTGGACCAGCATCCAACCGAGACATGGGTTCTTTGCTCGCTGTACAACGGAGACGTGAACATATGGAACTACGAGACCCACACACAGATCAAAAGATTCGAGGTGAGTTTATATCGTATCTAGAAACGGTCGAAATTATTTATTCATAAACTGCATTCACCACTTTGCCACTATTGAATCCACTTGGTGGTATAAACTTAGTTTTATATCTTTATTTAGTAGTTTCGCTCGGCGTCTAGTTAGCTCTCGGTATTGCGCGAGTCAAGTAATAAAAATTAGCAAAAATGAGCTATGTTGGATCAAGTACGGAGAATAATTGTAATAATGAGATTATGGACTATACGGAAAAATAAATTAGTTGTGAGAGTAAATACAGGATATGATGAAATCCAAAAGAGACCAAGTAAAAGTTCAACAAATAAATAAATGTATATGGATAAATCACACTGATTAAGCTCACTTGAGCTTGTGTTATAATATACTTACCCAACAATAGTACATTTCACAATAAATACGAATATTGATAAACATCCAAAACCCAAAACTAATAATGAAAACAAACACTCATCCAAAAATTTAACATTAATGAGAGATTAGGTGATTTTAAGTATATTCTCAGAATTTTTCTGATAGGGGCAAATTTTTATAAACATTTTATTATTGACTAGTTAATTATATTATTGTAGCTGTTTCATTTTTTTTTATTTAAGCAGATTCAAATAAAGCCTAAGCCACCATTTACAAGGGAATGCAAAGTCTAAAGTTGTTAATCTTTTCTTTCTCAACATAACATAATATTGCACATTTGTTTCTGTATTGCATTGTTGTGAACATATTTCACAATAATAAATCATCAACAACTGTTTTAATAAAAGTATAGCAATACTTGCGACTAACAATTATTTTTATTACCAAAATATTTCTTAATTGGTAACATTTGAAGTTATAAACATTGGATCTAATAATTTTGCAATCCATGTAATTATAAAATGAACTTTTCTAAGTTATTTCCTATAAATAGGAATATTAAGGACAAATTGAGAGAATTTATAAAGATTGAGAGAATCTATAAAGATAAATATTATTGTTCTGTGAAATAAGCAAATCATTGTGATTGAGATGTCTTTTGTAAACAATGAACACATATTCAAACCAATTCCAGTACTTAAGCAAAAATCTTTTGATTGTGTAGCTCTAAGATACGCCAGAGGCTATCTAAAGTATGCCAGTTTAATAACTGACCCTCTAAATGATGGATGGAAAACTTACAAAATTTGGAGAGTAAACCAACAATGTACAGTGAATCAATGTGATGTTGGCTGAGCATTAAGTTGGCCTGTTACATAAGCATTGACCACTAAATTAGTACACAAAAGTATTATAGTAGCAGCCTTTTTAAGAAGATATAAGTTAATTTGCATTTATTTTTGAAATTTTAGAAAAATACATATTGTATACTTTCTGACATTAAAGTTGATTCAACCAGTCAGAGGTTCATTATTTGACCTGCTTAGTTGACCTAGGTGGAACATCTGTATGGGAGAAACATTTATATTTTCTATTCTTTCCTCTGTCTTGTATTATTTCCTTTTTGTTATCTATTAAAGACTAAAGTGTGTAAAATGTAAACGTACATGTGTATTATAAATTATGATCACTTAATTTCTTACTTTCCAGAAAGTTGGTAATCAGTGTACATTTTTATAAATTTTATGGACATTTTAAAGCGTTTAGATAATGTAATTTGTAATACAATAAAGCAAGTTGAATTGATCCAGAAATCCTTTCAACTTTGTGTGGTTGTGCTTTTAATGGTAGATTAACATATTTTGGAAGTTTCGATTCCTGATGCAAAGTCACATATAGATAAATTGTATGAAAACATTCAGTTTGGTTAACAATAATCCACATAGTTTTTTCATAACATTATTTTGAATCTCTACAATGTGACACGATGTGACCAGGCACTATTGAGAGTCTGTAAAAACTGAGGGTTGTCAATAATTTTGGCAAATATTATCGACTTACCAGGTGGAACCTTGGTGGAGATTTTCATGGGAAGTCAAGGGGTTCAGTTCAGGTTTGCCGAGAGATGACTTTGCAAATTGAATTTAGTGGATTTATATGAAATTGTAAAATAGTAGACTGTCATTAAGGATCTGTATAAATTTGCTAACAGAAGCTCCCACAAAGCAATCAAAGGACCTGCCTCACCTTTGATTGCCACCTACTTGCTAAACCTGTATACTATACAACACCGATACATTGTATCTCTTTAAACTAGACATTGTCAGAATCACAGAAACATTGGTAAAGGGCATAAAAAAAAAATAGAATACGTATTTGGTGTAATGCTGACCGCCTTTGCTTAGGTATGCGACTTACCAGTGAGAGCGGCCAAGTTTGTGCCGAGGAAGAACTGGGTGATCACCGGCTCAGATGACATGCAGATCCGCGTCTTCAACTACAACACTCTGGAGCGGGTGCACTCGTTCGAGGCCCACTCTGACTACGTGCGCAGCATCGCCGTGCACCCTACGCAGCCCTACATTCTCACCAGCAGTGGTAAGTCTTCCAAAATTGACATTTTATTATTGCATCAGATAAGTCATGTGATTTGACAACTGTTTCTTTCAATGTCACGAGCCCATTATCGATATGATTTTGAATTAAAATCACAAAAAAGCTACATTAGAGTGTAACGAATTCAACATGAAATTGTAGTAAATTAGAAGTTTTACGATTAATTGTTTAATTATGACGAGTTGCTTATACCAACAAGAATATTCTTGTAAATGTGTGAAACAGGGAATTGTAACTAACTCAACTCTATCGTGCGGCGGCACCCGAAGCGGCATATTCCCGCGGTCGCGCGTAATTACCATAGACTTTTTGATTGGCAAAGAGAACAAAAAAAAAACAAAAAAAGCCACTATTATCGTAAAAAATCCGCCAAAATAAAATTTAATAATTTATATATGTAATTCTTTTGTAATAAAAATATGTTGTCTGAGGTTTTGCGCTTATTCATTAATACGTTGTATGTTCATATGTATGATATATGTATGTTTCTGTCCAGACGACCTGCTGATAAAGCTGTGGAACTGGGACCGCAACTGGGCGTGCCAGCAGGTGTTCGAGGGCCACACGCACTACGTCATGCAGATCGTCATCAACCCGAAAGACAACAACACCTTCGCCAGCGCCAGTCTCGACACCACCGTCAAGGTAAGTCCATGTCTGAGGAATAGTAAGGCCCTTACCCTGAATATCTATATTCTAACTAACATTCCCTCTCTCCTCTGGAAAGGAAAAAATAAAAGGCCGGCAACGCTCCTGTGACACCCCTGGTGTTGCAGTTATCCCTGGGCATCGGTGATCACTTACCATCAGGTGACTCGCTTGCTCGTTTGCCGTCCTATGACATAAAATAAAATATTATAAATTTCACGGCCTATTTACTAAACCAATCATCATGATGAATTTTACATACACGTCTGGAGTACATCTTAATCCATTTCGAACGAATCATCAACGCACAGCAAGGCGAAAATTTCTTAACACTTTCCATACATCGGTTTGACTCACTTTGCAACTGTTCCTAAAAATGCTGTGATACAATTAATAAATTTCAAGACTGAGACAAATTACCGAACTATACAGATTTCTCTGCGTGTTTAGGTGTGGCAGCTGGGCTCTTCAATCTCAAACTTCACTCTGGAAGGGCACGAGAAGGGTGTCAACTGCGTGGACTATTACCACGGCGGGGACAAGCCCTACCTCATCAGCGGTGCCGACGACCGCCTTGTCAAGATCTGGGACTACCAGAACAAGACTTGTGTCCAGACTTTGGAAGGTAATTATTGTTTGCGTGGACTATTACCATAGCGGGGACAAGCCCTACCTCATCAGCGGCGCTGATGATCGTCTGGTCAATATCTGGGACTACCAGAACAAGACTTGTGTCCAGACTTTGGAAGGTAATGACTGCTTGCGTGGGTAGGACAAGCCCTACCTCATCAGCGGCGCTGACGAAGTCTCCTCAAGATCTGGGACTACCAGAACAAGATCTGTGTCCAGACTTTGGATGGTAACTATCTGGCCGGACATGACCCGGGTAAAGGTCGGAAAGGTTGAATATTAATCCCTTTCCCTGCTGTAACTATAGAGTTGAGGAGAGAGTGAGGAGCCCGATGGTCCAGTGGGTGTGAGCTCTATGAGCGCTTACGTATGTTAAGCAACCCCTGGTGCAGTCCCTACTTGGATGGGTGACCGCAAGTGGCATAAAAATATCTCGAGCTCCTCCGTGCTTCGGACGGCACGTTAAGCCGTTACAACGGCTTAACGTGCCTTCCGAAGCAAGTCATCGTTGATGGCATTCGTTAATCTATGTCAGATGCCTTAAGGCAGCTTGAAAAATCTGACACCAGTGTTGGCCACTTACACACATACGAAAAACAAAAAACAAACTATAGAGTTCAGAGGATGAAAGTCGTGTAGTTGATATTATATGTGACTGCGATATCAGTCAGTAATAGGTCCTACCGTTTTTTATTTTATAAATATCTTACTACTTCTACGAAGTCAAAGATTGTCAACAATAAGTCTATGAGTGTGGTCAAATGTTACCTATTTTAACGTGGACTCGACAAGAAAGATCCACGCATATAAACATATAAACTTTCACACACACACAACTCTGTGTCAAAAATCTCCTTTTAGTGCTTCTATTCTGCCATAAAATAAATAAATCATTTTATTTCCGACCAACTAAAGATTATTTATTGTTAGTAACACACAAATCTTAACAAAAACTAATGTTATTACACAAAAATAAAACACAAGGAATGGTAGAATAACTTATATTTGTAAGCTTTCTATGTCAAAAATCTCATTTGATGATGTATCGTAATAATGGTAGAAATGAAATGTGAAATGAAATGAAATGTATTTATTCACATGAAATACTCGTATGGTACAAATAGGTGTTAAAGTTAGAAAACAAAAGTTGAATGTCACTGTAATTTCTTGTACCTTCCAGGGCACAACCAAAATGTGTCAGCGGTGTCCTTCCACCCTGAACTGCCCATCCTGCTGACGGGGTCAGAGGATGGCACTATCCGGATATGGCATGCTGGCACGTACAGACTGGAGTCTTCCCTCAACTATGGCTTTGAGAGGGTGTGGACCATCTCCTCGCAGCACGGCTCAAACAACGTAGCTATAGGGTAAGTTCTTGAGGAACTTTGGACTGTCCATCCTGCTGACGGGGTCAGAGGACGGCACCATACAGATATGGCATGCTGGCACGTACAGACTGGAGTCTTCCTTCAACAACAGCTTCGAGAGGGTGTGGACCATCTCCTCGCAGCACGGGTCCAACAACGTGGCTATAGGGTAAGCTCTTGTGGGACTTCGGACTGCCCCTCCTGCTGACAGGGTCAGAGCACCATCAGGACATAAATAAATAAATAAATATATACGGACAAATCACACAGATTGAGCTAGCCCCAAAGTAAGTTCTAATGAAAGACTTGTGTTATGGGATACTAACTCAACGATACTATATTTTATAACAAATACATATATAGATAAACATCCAAGACCCAGGTCAATCTGAAAAAGATCGTTTTCCATCTTGACCTGACCGGGGATCGAACCCGGGACCATCCGTGTCGCAGGCAGGCGTGATGACCGCTGCGCCACGGAGCTCGTCAAACATGGACAAAAAATAAAAATAAATATACAGCGTGTAAATTGACCTTTGAAGTAAGGGAATGTCCTTAAAGGGGTGGCTCAGACCGTTAGTATGAACAACTTTTTATATGGGACCACAACTGGGAACTCGTTTTGTTTTTTTTAGTCTTCTAAACTGAACCTCGGTCTAAACCTTGAACACTGTTGTATGAAAATGTCGTTCTTTTTGAGTTTCTTTTGAGTTCCCAGCGTTGATCCCATAGAAAAAATTGTTCATATTGTCGGTCTTGAGTCACACTTTAAAGGTTGTCGAAGGCCAATTTATTAGGCCTGTTAAGGCCCTTGCTTTCGGATAAGTTACATAGAAATTGACATATAAATTTGTCCACAGCTACGACGAAGGGACAATAATGATCAAAGTGGGCCGAGAAGAGCCTGCAATATCGATGGACGTGAACGGCGGCAAGATCATCTGGGCCAAGCATTCCGAGATGCAGCAAGTGAACCTCAAGGCGTTGCCAGAGGGTAAGCACTTACACATATGTTTTATACAAAGATATGAAAAAAATATATATTTTCGGCTGATTCTAAGTTATAAACATTATTAAGTTACTCAAAACCTTGGTGTTGTGTCAGGATTATTTGACATTTTAAGTAGCTCGACTTATCGAAGTTTAAATAAAATTATTTTAATACGGTTTTTATCGCGTTTATTACATTATTTATACACCTAACGTTTCGAGCACTTTACAGTGTTCGTGGTCCCAATAAAACCGCCGCACGCACTTAAAGTGTTGTAATATGTTTGATTTGTTCTTCCTAGTTCTAAACATCTACATTCAAATAATCATTATTGATCCCTCGCTACAATTATACACAGATGACGCTACCTACAAATAAATTTTTATTAAAAAAGAACAAAATTGCAGTCATCATCAGGTCTTTCTAGTCTCCACTGCAGGAGCACGACCCTCTCTGTACTGTCAGAGCCATGTATACTAGCCTGAGTAGTCAGAGGATTTGGCCTACACTCTCCACGCTGGCCAGACGGGTTGGAGAGGGCTAAAAACTATTGATCAAATTACATTTTTATTTTTAGAAAAAATTCGTACAATTTTTTTTTAAGCAAAGTCTAGTTAACTTACAGTACTACTACTGCAATCTAACGGTGACATCTTGAAACTTAGCTTCCTAGAGCGTTTCCCGCGCTTGGTTTCGAATGAGACGTCTATTTCTCTAAAATTATAATATTCATAGCACATCATCATCATCATCTGATCTTTTCTAGTCTCCACTGCAGGACCACGACCCTCTCTGTACAACCAGAGCCATATATTAGCCAGAACTGTCAGAGGATTAGGCCTCAACTCTTCACGCTAGCCAGACGGGATGAAGATTGACTTTGAAGTTAAAAACCTTTTTTTTTTTAAATAAATAAATTAAAAACCTTTGTTTAGCCTGTGTTTCCTAAGTCCACGGGAAGACTTGGAGTATTCGTATCCGGGAACCACACGGCTATCTATGTCACATACTGATTTGTAACTTCTTCTACAGGTACTGAGATAAAAGACGGCGAGCGAGTGCCGGTGGTCGCCAAAGACATGGGCTCGTGCGAGATCTACCCGCAGACGATCGCACACAACCCCAACGGCCGCTTCGTGGTAGTCTGCGGAGACGGCGAGTACATCATATACACCGCCATGGCGCTGAGGAATAAGGTATGAAATACATCAAGTATAGGCGTAGTACAGTCTCTTAATAAAATTGAATAAAATAAACATTTGACACGTATTTTTTCTACTGTCGATCAAAAAAAAATAACAAAGACTGTACATATAGCCTGTTAAAATTCCGTGTGTTCATTTACTGTCCGGTATTACACGCGGCGTATAAGTTGAACTAAGTGTGAGCGAGACACACCTATATTAATCAGTAGCAATGTATTGCGGTGTCCTACTCACACTTAGTTCAACTTATTTGCCGGGCACTGTACACTCTTTAGCGAACTGTCATGTCATGAGCCACTTATGAACTGTGACGCGCTTTATCTTTATCATTTATTGTATAAATTAACGAACGATATTTTTTGATTATCTACCTGACGGACTAATTTTAGCACCAATTATTTTGACCCAGGCAACTAGCCTTTCCAACCCGTCTGGCCAGCGTGGAGAGTGCAGGCTATATCCTCTGACTGCTCTGGCTAATATATGGCTATAGTGAGAGAGGTTCGTGCTCCTGCAGTGGAGACTAAAACAGCATGATAATGATGAAAGTTTTGGAGCTTAGTCTTTAAAAAATGTTGCACGTTGTCAGGCGTTCGGGACCGCGCAAGAGTTCGTGTGGGCGTTCGACAGCTCGGAGTACGCCACGCTGGAGAACTCCAGCGCCGTCAAAGTGTTCAAAAACTTCAAGGAGAGAAAGAGTTTCAAGCCGGAGTATGGTGCTGAAGGTAAGCATCCGCCATCTTATTTATTTATTTATTTATTTATTATTATTTACATTGTTCAGCATTACAGTTTACACTAATGCGCTGGACAACTTAAAATATGGACAACAAATTCATACCTCCCTTTCACAAAATAATAAAAATTCATTCTTCAATCGTGCAAACCCATCACCAAACAGATCACAGTCACTGCCACGCTCTGATGCCACAAAAGCATTGAGTTCTGCCAGTCCGCGTAAAAGGGGCGACTGTTTGTGAGATTTGGTTCGCGCCTCTGGTACCGCAAGCAACTTATGACGCCGACTACGCAAATAATTATTGGGAACAAAAAGTTTACACAGTCGGGAGACTAGTTCGATACAGTCAGAGTCACCGCGAAGGCAACGACTGACAAATTGCATGAGCTGCCAATTACGTCGCGTACTTAAATAATTGTAACCCAAAGTACCCAAAAGAAATTTAGTTGGGTATAAATATGGGTAATACCCATAACTTTTTTTATAAAGAAATCTCAAAAAAGCTTTTTGAACTTTTTCAACTTGTAGAGTATATTTTGCCTCATGCGGATTCCAAACTTTTGAACTAGTTTCTAGTTTGCTTCTAACAAATGCGGAGTACAACATCTTTACTACATGCAAGTTATCGAAATCTTTACAATTTCGTATGACAAAAGCTAATTGTTTAAAACTACTGGTGGTTAATTTTTGGATATGATCATGAAAATTCAGTTTTGGATCAAAATGGACACCAAGGTCCTTTACTGTGAATACTCTAGTTATATTCTTATTATCTAAAGTGTACTGAAATAATGAAGGATGTTTAGACCGAGTAAAAGACATAACACAGCATTTAGCATCATTGAAAAGTAGCTTATTGGTTTGACTCCAGCCTTGAATTGCATCAATATCAGCTTGCAAGAGTGCGTGATCAGACTCTTCGCTGATTTCCAAAATGATTTTTAGATCATCAGCAAAGAGAAGGCATGTAGCATGGCTGAGAACCTGTGGGAGATCATTGATCATAAGCAGAAACAGGAGAGGACCGAGAATGGAACCCTGGCTTACTCCAGAACGGGTGTGATATACGCCAGATTCATAACAACCATGTCGCACGAACTGTTTCCTATCACGCAAATAATCTGCGAAGAACTCAAGAAGATTAGGAGTAAAACCCATGGAAGAAAGTTTAACTAACAGTATATCGTTATCAACACGGTCAAAGGCCCCTTTAAAATCAAAATAGATAACATCAACCTGTGAGCCTTCATCCATGCGCGTGGAGACAATGTCTACAAGGGTTAGTAAGTTAGAGTCAACTGATCGGTCGCTTCTAAACCCGTGTTGAGCGTCTGTTAGAAAAGGGTTAACTTGTTGGCTGATCTTTTTGCGTAAAATAGATTCCATCAGTTTAGGGAGTGCAGACTGGATGGCTATAGGTCTGTGTTCCTCCACTTCCAAAGTATTACTAGTTTTGGGGATAGGCGTAACACGAGACAATTTCCACAATGAAGGGTAGACGCCAACCCTCAAAGACATGTTAAACACAAAGTAAATTGGCTCTAGCAAGAAATCACCACAAGCCTTTAAAATGAACGCTGGAACGTTATCAGGGCCAATTCCTGAGGGTTTGAGGATTTTTAAACCAGTAAGGATATCTTCATGAGATATATAGTCTATATCTATCTGAGTGGAACTAGTTGAGCCCCCTAGAGCCTGCGCTCGTTTATGATCTAGCGTGGGGGGATCAAAGAGGAATACACTTGAAAAGAAAAGTGCAAAAGCATTTGCCGCCTCTTGACCTTCTCGCTTAGTTCCGCCGTAAGTCACACTCGGTTCAAATCCCCCTTTTGACTTTAAGTTAGATATGTGCCGCCAAAACAAACGAGGATTACTTTTGATGTTGGCCTCAACTCTGAGTTTGTATGTCTTATAAGCCTCTGAGATACGCAATTTTAAATTAGCGCGAAGATCACTAAAGCTACGATATGCAAATTGGTTATTAGTGGCTTTCCACTTGCGATGATAGTAAGCTTTTTGTTGGAGATCCTTTATTATATCTCCAGTAAACCACACCGGATAGCGCCTTACAGCTTTCAGAGACCTAATTTTTTTGGGAATGCAATTATCAAATATATTATAAATTATCTCATACATTGACTCAACAGCATCATCAACTGTTTGAGCCATATAAACTGGTGACCAAGACACGTTTGACATTTGCTCATAGAGTAGATCGTAATTACCCTTTTCGAAGTTCCAATCACGTTTAGAGTCTATGTTACTTGGAGCTATCTTATGCAGACCTGGGGTAGCTGTATTAGAGGCTGCTAGTTCGAAAAATAAAGGAGGGTGATAAAGGTCGGCCATGGCAACCAAGCCTTCTTTCAATTCACCGACAGAAGCAGAAGATTCAAAACATTCGGGCACCAGAACGACATCTAATTTTCCCCCATACGAGTTAAAAACATTATTCATCTCTTTCAGACCACAAACAGTTAAAAAGTAACAATAGTAGTTATTAATACTAAGAGAAGCACTATTAAGATTCAAATCACCAGCAATGATGATCAAACCTTTCAGATCATTTATCTTATTTTCTACAGAGTGGAACCATGCCATATATTCGTCGTCTTTTGCTCGAGGATTAATATAGATAACACATAAATAAACGTTCATATCTAAAAGTCTGAAAAATACCCAAAGGTCTTCGCCATCTTTGGTTTCTAGATCTTTTCTTCGGTATAAACCTATCCCTGGTCGTACAAGGGCCATGACACCACCGCCAGACGTTGAACGATCACGGCGTAACATACTCCACCCTCCAGAGGTGACTTCGGCATCTTCTACACTGGAGTCTAGGTTTGTCTCAGTGACCACTACAAGGTCCTGGTCCAATAGGAATAAATTCTCTCGAAAGAACTGCAACTTAGTTTTTAGGCCGCGAACGTTCTGGTAAACCATTTGAAGCACAATTTTGGCGGGAAGAGAGCTGGGTTGTGCTTGGCCGTCAGTGAAAGTTCTGCCGGTCGCTCTGCCTCGAGTTACGTGAGGCACGAAAATTCACCCAGGGTTTGAGCTTAGCATTAACAGGCCATAAATCGGGAGAGAAGCATTTCTCATAACAATCCTCTATAACACCAATCTTGTACGACTTATAGTCTCCCTTTGCAGCTAATTCTAAAACGGTACAGGCTCCTGGACATAAGTTGTTGAGGTAGTTGCGAACCTCTTCAGCATCCGACGCCATATTCCAAACGTGAAAGTACTTTTTACTTTCTACAGCTTTTAATGATGTGACGTTTGGTCCCGCTGTGCCTACCAGCGATCGGCGTATTTTACCACGTTTTTCCGTCCATCCACCTTCCTCCCGATCAAAGACATCTACGTTGTTCTTACCCTCTTCCTGTTCCACAACACACACGCTAGCCAGGCCAGGCTTAGAGCTGGTGGCTACCGAACTCGTATTAGGAACGCTGACCTTGGCATCACGGCTCTGACGTGATTGTGCATGAGGACCATGATTTTTAGAAGCCTTGCTATTGCCTTTCGTAGTGCGTGGTTTTATTAAGTTGCCATTATTAGAAGCAGCGTTCACTTGCTGAACTGGTTGAGATAGAAAAGACAGTGAACCCGCAGACGGATCTTTAAGTTGCGGCAGAATTGGATTATCAGATATCTGTGGAATTTCCTGACGTAAATTTGACGCTTGTAGTTCAGCGTTCAAAAGGCGCGAAACGCATTCATCCAATTTCGTCTGACATAAATGAACCGCGGCGACTGCTTCTTGTAACCGGCTGGTCAACACGGACACATTTTCACGTAGAAGTTGCACCTCCAGCATAACATCAGTAATCGAGTAAATTTCACTCGCATTAAGGTCCACGGCGGGCAACTTTCTTCTCATTGTGATGTTAATGTCACCACTCTTCTTGGCTGCACTCACCGGAGTACTATCATTGTTACCGCCCCTCTTACTTGAAAGCTGACATTCGGGACAAGTCCAATTTACCCGCTGTGTGATCTCAATATGTGAAGTATTTGTACATTGACAATGGTAGTACTTACGACAATACTCATTTACGCATTTAAGGTGTGGTTCACCCACTTCTATTGGCGCGCAACACGCCGAGCAATCCATTACAATAACTCCGCGCCAAGCAACGTCGCAGACGCAGATGTAATACTGTACGGTACGGCGCGCTATGTCTTAGAAAAACCCAGGATGATGGGCGGGCAGGGCAAGCTGGTCGCGCGATGACGCAGTGACGTCGACTCGGAGAGGGGCAGTACGGCTATACGACGGCGCAGGCGCACGCACGCAGTCTCCTGTGGTTGGCTGAGCGATGAACAAGGCGCATGCGCAGTGAGCTCTTTTGATGAGTCACCGGCAACGGCGACGTCGCAGCTTGTTTTATGATGGAATTCTATCGATGTTGATTACAATTATTATGCAAATAACTCACGCCTCCTTGAGAAGTGATGATCAATTTTTCCTCTCCAGTTAGGGTCTTGAGTTCACTTCCGAATTATGTATATTTAAAGTCGATACGATGAGTTATTGCGACACAATAAAAATAAAATTTAGCAGCGTAGTCCTATGTAACAATCACCAACGGAGGCGGAACGCGTAATGAACGCGTAATAATCTTATCTTATCAATAGCAAAAAAACGATGATATTTCGTTCTTTATGGACGAATACTCCAGTATACATATACACGGTGAAATATTGATCGTTTTGGACCCTGTAAGGGGTGATTCGTTGATATGAACAAATTTTTCCAAAAAACTATTCCTGTAAAATTTACTAGGAGACTGAATATTTTTGTACGGAAATATCAAAACAAAAATTGATTTCCCAGCATTGGTCTAATAAGAGAAGTTGTTCATCGGGTTGAATCACTCCTAAAAGGGTTCAAACGATCAATATTTCAGCGGGTATAGGTATCTTTTATATAATGTGAAGTATCTATTCTTCAATATACATCTATATGTGTACAGGTATTTGCTATAAAATGTAGTATCGTTGAGAGAATATCTCATAACTAAAGCCTCGAACTTACTATTGGGCTAGCTTATTCTGTGTGAGTTGTCCATATATGTTTAAGGCGCTGTAACACCTAGTAATAATAGTACGTGATGGTAATCGCGCGATAATAGTACATACTGGTAATGAAATAAGGTTAAAAGTGGCGATACGGTAGGCGATCTCAGTTCGAACCCGTATCTGTCATTTCAGCCGCTTTTTGTCGGTTTTAATTTAATAATTCCTGAATTATAACCAAATATTGTAATATTTTTAGGTATCCATTTAGCTCAGTAAGTTTTACCTTTTATAGATGTAAAAAAAATGGTAGTTATCGCTGAAAATATCAAGTCATTCGACGAAACCTTTTCTGGATGTAGCTTTATGCCATTTTATTTTCCTAGGTGTTAAATATTTTTTTGAAAATATTTTGATGTAATCATTTATTATGATCTTAGAACTGTACTTCATATTTTTTTCATGCTAGTATTCCATGAAAAATAAGGCTAACTGCGCGACGAAAAAAATAGACGTTTTACGGCAGTGCGTGAATTACAGCGCCTTAATGATTTAAACCTCTAAATCAGAATCCTAAAGCGATATACATATAGTTAGAACGTGTAAACTTGATAGTTGTCATTATTAGTTGACATACTTTATACAGGTTGGTTTTGAATCTATGAACTATATCTCTACTACTAATCTCGGGATCAGAATCCTTAATGGAATACAGAATTGTAAGAAAAATAAGGACAGTCGCAGATCTGCTGGGCGAATTTATATGGGAAGTCTGATATTATATTTCGATCTTCACCTTCTTTTCTTTCGGTCCTGTATTCCATTAGGGATTCTGATTCCGAGATTTCAATATAGTTTATAGGTTCAAAATCATCTTGTATATATTTATTTGGAACATAAATTGTGTTCTTTCGGTAAAATATTTACGCATTTTGGTTTTTCCGCAGGGATTTTTGGGGGTTTCATGCTTGGAGTGAAATCTATCAGTGGCGTCGCCTTCTCCTTCTACGACTGGGAGCACTTAGAACTCATCAGACGGTAAATATTTAAATACAATACTTTTTGATTCAATACGGTCCTTATGACGGCGAAATTTGGATTGTATTTTACGGCCTTTTTCTATACATTTATCACATTTGCTCAATTTATTTTATGGTAATCGCGAATGTATTTAAAAACGTCGTATGGTGCTCGTACTCAGTAAGCTGGCTGTTACACTTGTCAGTTTATTATAAGCTCGGCATCGCCTCGTGCCTATAAACATCTTTAATATCCAGGTTCCCGTACTTGCATCATAATGTACTATTAATTGAAACTTCATGTGCTTGGCTCATTTATTTTGGTTGAGATATCACTTGTTTTTAATGAACGTTGTTTGGGTCATGTGATACTATACGGTAGCGTCAACTTTGCCTAGTAACTAGGCGACCGCGGGTCGCGAGGTGCGGAGGTTTGAATAATCCGGGTAATAAAAGCTTTTAAAAAATTACGCACCCTAATTAGTCAAGGTCAGGTGGTAAATAATAGTAAAATGTGTAACATTCGACTTGCATATTTTTTTTTTGTTTCTTTTGTCTCTTTTAGGGCTTGAAAACGTGCCATCACAATTCTTAGTGACTCTGCCAAATGTATAATACTGAAAGTTTATGTAATGCTTGCAGCGAGTTTATTTACAATTGATAAAGCGAAAGCTGTTGGTTTTTGTCCTACGACCCTATAAATGAAAAAAATAGTGAACCCCGGGCTTCAAAGCATTCCAGCTGAGGATGCAACCGGGAACACGCATAGATGAGAGAGAGCGGGAATACGAGAGAAAAATATTGAGTCAATAAATGATATTCTTGCCCATGTTACTAAAAGAACTGTTAGAAACTGTGTTTGTGTTCATAAATGAGAGTAAAGCAAGATAAATATAGCACTAAACTTAAGAATGTCAGCAGTTTAGATTAATTTAAGTATACGCGGGTAAGTTAGACAATAGTTGCACTTTTTGGACAGCCTCTAATTGAATGATTAGGTGTTTTACATACCTCGCCAGTCGCCACGAATGGCGTAATCTATACTAATATTATAAAGAGAACAGACTTTATGTTTTGTCAAAATTCTTTCATCGATAAAAGGTAATTTATGTGCGGGTGACATCCTAATCCTAACTTAATATTATAAATGCGAAAGTGAGTTTGTTTGTTACGCTTTCACTCTCTATCTACTGAACCGATCATCATGAAGTTTTGCAAACACATAGGTTAGGGTACTGAGAAGGACAAAGGTTATATATCACGCGGGCGAAGCCGCGTGTAACAGCTAGTAGAATATAGTTTAAAAGAATGAAGGCGCGGAAAAATTGCTAGTATTCAATGTAATTCTATGTACACACGGTACCGCTATGCATGAATAGTATTTGATAAGAATGTTATAAATATGACGCTTGAGCGATTGGTCAATTTTACGGTTTATATTGCATGTTATTACTTCATAGTATGTTGTCGTGTTCGAGAGAAAAAATATTATGACGCATCGACTGTTTCTGCTCGGAAACGCATTTTGTAAACATTGCCTCTTGGCAGCAAAGACGTAGTGTGTAAAAATTTATGTGTAAAATATTCTCAGTCCTACCTCGCAAGTAACGAAACCCTACATCAATAATGGTAATTATAAAGCAATTTACTCTTCTGTGCCTCTTCCAACCGGACGTATTGGAAAACCTTAGGGGAGGCCTGTGTCCAGCAGTGGACTTGCGGCTGATATGATGATAAATGTACTCTTCCGTGCTGGATTGGGTGAAATAAAATAATCAACATAACAACTGCTTTTCTTCCCGTGCGGGCTGCGTGGTAAAAGCCGGTCAAGGTTTTGGGCGAAATTTTATGGAATCGCACGTCAATAGGACGCTTTCCACCGCAACGCCCAACACGCTGAACGCCTTTGGGTCTAATGACTTTGGGCTCTGTATACCCCGCAAAGGATTAAGACGGATAGTTTGTATGTAAAAATGTATGCAAACAATGTACATGGAGCTAATAGAAATATTTTTCGCTAGCGTTAGAAGATAAAATTGGTGTCTAGATTTTTCGAGGTGTCTAAAAGGCATCTGTCTGTTATGTATGAGTGGTGCAAAATGCTTTAGCGAATTCATGATTGGTGCTTTGCAAAATTTGTCATTTCGCAAGTTTATTAGCGTACGTGTTTTTTATTAAATTCAGTTAAAGGTTCATTTTTGAAGCGAAAGACTAACGTTTTAGTTAATATTACACCACGTTGATTTCATAGACTATTTCTTTGTGATAAGTTCAGCATATACTTGATCTGTTTCATATGATGCATCTCTGCGAATATACTAAATATGTTGAATGCAAAATATTCAAATATTTAAATCAGGTATAACATCTTGTAACTTTGTATAGAACAACCCTGACGCTCGCTTTTACGTGTCTATAAATAGACAAAACGAACTTCCTTTTTTGCAATGCATTTCAATACTTCATACCCTATCGAAATTTTCGTCAAAATGTACAAATATTTGACTTATAACCGCACAAAAATAAATAAAGTACCTTGGTCTAAAAAATATAAGTTTCGCTGTCTAAGAAATCCTGTCGAACGTCTTTGCGTCAATCATTATATTTCAATAGCGAAATCGTTTAAGATACCTTCTTCGTTTGCCTCTGACGCTTTCCTCACTTCCAGCATCGAGATACAGCCGCGACACGTCTACTGGTCAGAGAGCGGCAACCTGGTGTGCTTGGCGACGGACGATGCGTACTACGTGCTCAAGTACAACCCGGCTGTGGTCACTCGCGCCAGGGAGACCAACTCCAACATCACAGAGGACGGCATAGAGGATGCTTTCGAGGTATGTGTACAACCTTATCCCCTCCCCTTTGAGATCTAGCTTATACTGGTCAGAGAATGATGACCTGGTGTGTTTGGCGACAGACGATGCGTTCGACGTGCTCAAGTATAACCCGGCTGTGGTCACTCGCGCTAGGGAGACCAACTCCAACATTACAGAGGATGTTTGGTTTTCGTATGTGTTAGTGGATGGATTTTTTGTATTACAGAGGATGGCATAGAGGATGTTTTCGAGGTATGTGACAAACTTATCCCCATCCCTTTGAGATACATTGCGCTAATTATACTGGTCGGAGAGTGGCGACTAGCAGGCCGATTTGCTAGCTCGGTGTACAACGATTTGATTGACGCTAAAGTGTCAATCAAATCGTAAATCCATTACGGTTTTCATATCTTAAATAAAAAAAGTCATTCATACCGAAGCTGTAATGAATATTGAAGTTACCATGAAAAAGATGTACACCGTAGCTGTCAAAAGTTGGCAAATAGGCCTGCTGGTGTGCTAGCGACGGATGACGCTTACTACGCAACTCTCGTGCATTCCGTTATCGCCTCCAAACGTTACCCTGAGAAAGCCATCCCTATTTCTTAGTGGTGCAAGCAGCTAACTACTCGTCCACCCTTCATGACTCTATAACCTTAAATCGTAGACATCCACGGGGACATACTTACTGACATAGATGATCTCGCTCAGGCCCAATTCGATCACTCTCCGGCTCCGAGCAGCCAGAGGAATCCCACTCTCTGACCCCGTCGTACTCGCCACCGGAATAGAGTACGTAGAGTATTAGCTCCGATTACGGGTGACTTGCACCCAGGATACTGGCAACTTAGCTTTCGGCCCATACAGCAAAAAGACTTGCTGCTCTCCAAAGGCTTTGCCATTGTTTTTCAATCGGCTATGCATGCAAATCTACTACGGCTACATGCATTGACAATATCTGGAACTATTAGTTGTCGTTTCAGTGTGCGAATGAAATTCACAGTCATCCTCATTTCGTACGGCAGGGTGCTAGCGTCTAATTTTAAGTTCGCTCAGCTCCCCGGGAAGCGAAGTAGTGGGCACTCTTCGTCAATGTTGTATTGAAGTGAAAACTTCTTTACGTTGTTAATGTCGTTGTGCATTTTTGGAATGGGAAGAATATGAATTTGCGCCGCCGTTATAAAAAAAGGAAGCAACTAGTGGCCAATGAAAATCTTACTAAATTATTGGAAAAGATTGTGTTGAAGTTGAAAATCTTACTAAATTGTTTGGCAAAGATTTGTTTTTTTTGGCATTGAATAAGCTCTGAAAGTACTGGATTGATTTTCTAAATTTTTTCACCTATAGAAAGCCTATTTATCTGCGGGTGACATAGGCTATAATTAACGCGGCCAAGTCGCGGGAAAATTGCTCGTTGTCAATACAGTGACAGTACAAGATTAAGAACGAATATTAGTTAAAATGTCTTTGAGTATTCCGGCGAAGTTAAGGTTATTACTTATTATTGACTGAACTCTAGATATAATACTACATTTTAAGATTAGCCTTTTCAAATTACTGTTGATTATTACAAAGCTATGAAACCATATTAAATTGTTCGATAATGGACCTTGTAATGGAGGCGATAAAAGTTAAATTTGTTTATATTTACTTTGCTGATAACAGTGCTGATAAGCCAAAGGAAATTGTTATCTTTCTAATTTTAACTACGGTTTTGGCAGTCAATAGATTAAATAGCAGCAACAATATTATAAATGCTTACTTTACGAAAGAAATAAAGAAAGGAAAATGTTTTATTTTAAGCCACTTAAAAAGAAAATATATTTATTTAGAGTTGTACATTTTTATCTATATCCTAAAGAGTGTCCCTTAGGTCTATCCTTACACATCCGGGTCATGTGTAGGGTAAGGATAGACCTAAGGTACGTGGCACGAGCTTCACCGAGCAGGGGCTATCTGTTCACACGCATCAGTGATGTGACCGGGCTGTGGATAGACCAAGGCCTCGCTTATGCTCTACTGTTAATTTAATATTTTAGTAATGTGACTAATAGAGAACATCCACGCTACTATGCTTACATTTATTGACACTCTGTAAGAGTAGGGTGTTATGAAAATATCAATAAACTCATAAAATTCAGGGTACGGCCTGGACACCGAAGTTCCGCTGCCAGCACGGGCACGCAAATGTGTGATCCAATCCACAGAAAACGTATGTAACGATATACCTGTACACGTTGCAGGGTGGCAACTGATGAGAGTGGCGTTATTTACGTATTATTCTGAAACAAATTGACAAATATATTGACATTTGGTTGGATTTTTTTCCAAATTTATATGGGACCTACTTCGGGGTCATCCCTTTCCAATAAAAAAAGAATAATCAAAAGTGGACTACTCTGTAAAAAGATAACATAAAATATATACTTGTCGATCTCCGTGGCGCAGCGGTCAACACGCTAGCCTGCGACACGGAGGTCCCGGGTTCGATCCCCGGTCAGGTCAAGATGGAAAAAGATCTTTTTCATATTGACCTGGGTCTTGGATGTTTATCTATATAAGTATATATTATAAAATATAGTATCGTTGAGTTAGTATCCTGCGACACAAGTTCACAACTTACTGTGGGGCTAGCTCAATTTGTGTGATATGTCCCTATATTTATTTATTTATACAAACCGACGGTTGAAAATTTTTTTTTTCTTTGCAAAATAATTAAATCTCGAGAGATAAATCATTTCAATATTGTAAAAACGTAAGTAAAGCCGGGTTCATTATGAATTTATCTCGCGTAAGTTTAAGTATTATTATATATTTAATTATTATATATCATATTTAATTTGAAGCAATCGTATGCAGCGACATTTACAATTAGCTTTGCTATGCCACCCCTAATTTAAAATGTGTTAGTTTGTTTAGTATGGAAACCCGCCTTTACTCACGTTTTATGTCGTTGGATTCGCCGACTAGTCTCGTTCTGTTACGAAGACCGAAACTAGTCATCTTCATGTCATCGGGGCGAGAGATAGCGGTAGGTAAAGCCGGATTTCCATAGTCAATTTATCTCGCGAAATTATGTGTTAGTGTGTACAATACTGTACAACGGCTAATATTACAAGTGCAACAATGTTGCATACAATACGAGTTAATCGGTGGAAATCTCGGCATTCAACCTCGGCGTCATTTCGTGCCAATGTGCCACAATGGCGAAGGTCGAGGGGGACGAGTATTGCGATTTCAATGAGCTGAGAAATAGTTCAGATCAATACTATGGGAGCTCGATAGCGCTTTCATATTTGGAGCCACCATAGATATGCTAGTTGTACTACTAAACATCCCTATACCGATTATGATTTATAGGCTGGTTTCCAGGGTCAAAATACTAGCAGAAAAATTAATCGTTTGATAATCAAAAAATATTGGATACGTATTTTTTCTTCTGTCAATATACTAAACCTAAAAAATATCATAAATGTAAAAGTGAGTTATATCTGTTTGTTACCTCTTTACGCTTTACTAAATTTGGCACACACGTTGATAATGCTACGAAGAAGGTATGTATGGCATATGTCCTTCTCCGTAGCAATATCATATATCACGTGGGCGAAGTCGCGGGCAACAGCTAGTTTAACAATAAATAATAAGGCGCATCAAAGTGGGGGCTCGTGACATATTTTTCGAAAAAGTGTAAAAATTTGTGTCGTCACTCGGAATTTTAACGGCTATATTTTTTTGTTCAATTAGGAAAAGAAAAGTACGTGTCTCATATTTTTTGAGAATCTAAACCGGCAGACTAATTACATATATAGTTTTTTATGAATCTAGCCTATTTAGTGTATGAAAGGATATGTGGGCTTCTCCCACCTGCATCACATATACTAATTTAATAATTTAAATATCACCTAAAACTACCATTATAATTTTAGCCTAAAACTACTTGTGCAACTATAACCTAAAATATTTCTATAACTATAATTTAAATATAACTTACTTACTATTTTCTATAGCTTGCATAAATCATACACAACATAATTAGTAAGAAACAAGTACATCTCCCTGACTAAAGGATCGCCGGCCAGCCGCATACCTGCATTAAGGTAAGGATCACATAATCGTAACTAGCCGCGAGCTGGCCGATCTTATCTCACGGTATTTTAACTTATAATAAGTAAATATACAATAAATACTTATGTACATAACTTCTATATTCATAAATACATAAAATAAAATATAGTGGATACTCAGATCATAGTTTATTCACAAGATAAAATGTATTAGGTAGGCATGATCATTACGTTTAGCTTTACGGACCTCATGCAACGTTACCTGCGCCAGCTTCGACGCGAGTTTGCCGGGGATCGTGAGTCAGTCTTGAATGTCGCTCGGGCGCGAAACCTGCGTCACCCGTCGCCGGCGCATCTCGCAAATTTCTATTGTTTGGCTGTTATTAGAGCTTGTGGATTTCACGAATAAGTATCTGCCTTGCTATCCGCTATACCTAAGTACTTTCTAAGACTTTCGCTTAAACTGTGCACCTTCCTTATAACCTGTGTGGTAGTGTTAAGTGTTGTGTAATAAATCGGTATCTTTCACCTGCTGCCTTTACATCTGCACCCTGCTTACCCATCACCAGGCAAACCAACGCTAAGTACTTCTGGATAAATAGTCCAGGAACTACCATACTTACACAAGCTACGGAGGACAGCGGTAAGACCTTTGCTTTCTATTAACTACATCGAGGCGGGAGCACACCGCCCCAGGAGTATTAACATAAGAGCTCCATGTCTATGGAGCACCCCATAACTGGTGACCCAACAGAAAAGGACACAATGAGCGAGGATAGCAGCGATTCAGCTCCAACAGCGACATCGCGTAATGGCGGCGCTTCCAACGTAACGGCGCGCCGCAAAAAGCATCACGTTGCTGCCGGCGACACACCGCACGCCCGGAAATGTAACCTTAAGGTACCAGCCTTTTCTCCGGACGATCCAGAAATATGGTTCGCTCTTCTTGAAGGTCAGTTTGAGAATTTTGGAATTACTGAAGACAATATCAAATTTAACAACGTCATCAGCAATTTAGACATCGTGCATGCCAAGGCTGTCAAGGACCTGATTGTCAATCCCCCGGCTAAGAAGCGTTACGAGAAGATCAAGAGTGAGCTGATCAAACGTCTTTCCGCTTCGCACGAAAGAAAGGTAAAGCAATTACTTACTCATGAAGAGCTCGGAGACAGGAAGCCTTCTCAATTTCTGAGACACTTGCAGGATTTAGCCGGGCCAGACGTTCCTGAAGAATTCATCCGGACAATTTGGAGCAATCGTCTGCCGAGTAATATTCAGACAGTCCTAGCATCACAGCTTTCGCATACTCTGGACCAGTTAGCTGACCTGGCGGACAGAATACAGGAAATAACGTCACCCTGCAACGTAGCTGCGACTTCTACGCGCACAGGTAGCGATTACAACCATTCTAGCGAGATCGCTGAACTGAAGTTGATGGTCGAACGCCTTGCAATGAAGCTCGACAAACATACACGTGCGTCCCAGGACACAGGTCGACGCTCGCGAGCCCCGCAACGCCGTTCATCTTCTCGTACCAGAACTCGATCGAACTCCAGTTATCGCAAGTTCCCTGTTTGTTGGTATCACCACAAATTTGGTCCGAAAGCTGCAATCTGCATCAAGCCCTGCGACTACCACATGGCGGGAAACACCACGGGCAGTCGCTGATGGCGACTGACGATTGCCCAGCCGCAGCAAGTCGCCTTTTCGTCGCCGACCGTGGTTCTAATACGAAATTCCTGATAGATACTGGAAGTGATTTGTGCGTGTACCCTAGGTCAGTGCTCCGTGAAAGTCGTACTAAAACAAATTATCAGTTATGTGCAGCCAATGGAACGAACATAGACACTTTTGGTTTCATAGATTTAAATTTAAATTTAGGCCTAAGACGTAATTTTCCTTGGCGTTTTGTGGTCCCTAATGTTACTAAACCTATTATAGGTGTGGATTTCCTTTGTCATTATAATTTAATTGTAGACGTTCGTAACAAAAGATTAATTGACAACACTACAACTTTGACTTCAAATGTTTGTTCCGCTAAAGTTGATGTCCACTCTGTAAAAATTGCGACGGGCGACACGCGGTATCACAAAATTTTAGACAAATTTCCTGAAATCACTCGCCCTTCAGGCAAGCCATTAACCCCGAAGCACGAGACGGTACATTATATTAGGACCACCCCTGGCCCTCCCGTATCTTGCACTCCCCGGAGACTCGCACCTGATAAGCTTAAAATTGCTAGGGCAGAATTTGAACTTATGCTCAACAATGGAACAGCCCGTCCCTCCCAAAGCTCTTGGGCCTCGCCTTTACATCTGGCTCCTAAGAAGGATAACAGTTGGCGGCCCTGTGGCGATTATAGGATGCTTAATGCACGAACCATCCCAGACCGTTACCCAATTAGGCACATCCACGACTTCGCTCATTCTATCGCTGGATGCAAAGTGTTTTCAACCATCGATCTGGTTAAAGCCTATAATCAGATTCCTGTTAGCGCGGAGGATATACCGAAGACGGCTATCACCACGCCATTCGGTCTGTTTGAATTCCCAGTTATGAACTTTGGATTAAGAAACGCCGGGCAAACTTTCCAGCGTTTTGTTGATGAAATGGTAAGAGGCCTGGATTTCGTCTACGATTATTTAGATGACTTTTTAGTGTTTTCGCGCAGCGAAGTGGAGCACGAGCATCACCTACATCAACTTTTTACTAGGATGGCGGAATATGGCGTCCTTATTAACGTCCCTAAGTGTGTTTTTGGCGCAAAAGAAGTCGCGTTTCTAGGTTATAGCATTTCTGAGACTGGCACTAAGCCTTTGAAAGCCAAAGTACAAGCCATTCTCGATTTTCCACCACCTAAAACTATCAGACAACTCAGGCGTTTCTTAGGCATGGTAAACTTTTACCGGCGATTTCTGCCCAATGCTGCTGTTATTCAGGCCCCTTTAAACGCATTGTTGTCTGGTTCAGTAAAAGCATCACATCCCGTCAATCTGACTGACGACACTCTTACCGCCTTTGAAAAGTGTAAGGATCTTCTTTCTAATGCCGCATTACTCGCACACCCAGACTGCGATGCCAAACTCGCCCTGGTAACAGATGCGTCTGATTTGGCTTTGGGTGCAGTTTTGCAGCAATGGCATGACGGTGCCTGGCAACCTCTCGCGTTTTTCTCGCGAAAACTAAGCCCGTCACAACAAAAGTACTCGCCATATGACCGCGAGTTACTGGCCATATACGAAAGCATAAAATACTTTCGCCATATATTGGAGGCGAGGCATTTTGTGGTCTATACGGACCACAAACCCCTTAGTTATGCCTTTAGTGAGCGAAAAGCTAACTGTTCGCCTCGTCAATACCGTCATTTAGATTTCATTGCGCAGTTCACGACCGATATCAGGCACATTTCAGGCAAAGACAACGTTGTCGCCGATACATTGTCCCGAGTCGACGAACTGCGAATGAGCATTGACCTGGATGTACTTGCTCAGCATCAAACTCTCGATCAAGAATTGTTGCAGTATCTTGACGGTGAATTTTCACTCCGTCTCAAGAAGGTTAAAGTCGCGAACTGTAGTACGGAGATATATTGTGATTTAAGTACTCCATCGCCTAGACCTTTTGTACCACAACCTCTGCGTAGACAAATTTTCGACAGCCTTCATAGTTTTAGCCACCCGGGCGCAGATGCAACTACTAAACTTGTAGCCGAACGCTTTGTCTGGCCCGGAATGCGCAAAGACTGTCGAGAATGGTCACGTCAATGTCTTGCATGTCAACGAGCGAAAGTAAATCGTCATGTGTCTTCTCCTTTGGGCACATATGATCTCCCTCGCGCTCGTTTTGCTTTCATACATGCTGACATCGTGGGTCCCCTTCCACCATCTCAGGGCTACAAGTACTGTCTGACAGTTGTAGACCGCTTTACACGTTGGCCCGAAGTTACACCAATGGCAGATATAACAGCCGAAACCGTTGGAAGGTCATTAATATCGTGGATATCCAGATTTGGATGTCCCACTGATATAGTCACCGATCGCGGTAGACAGTTTGAATCCACGCTCTTTCAGTACTTGGCAAGAATGATTGGATTCAAACATCGTAAAACGACCGCCTACCATCCAGCGTGTAACGGGTTGGTGGAACGCTTCCACCGTCAACTGAAGGCAGCCATCATGTGCCATGCGGACTGCAACTGGGTAGACACACTGCCCTTGATACTTCTAGGTATCAGGTCTTCCTACCGAGACAGCTTGAAAGCTTCTTCTGCTGAGCTAGTGTATGGAGAGCCCTTACGCCTTCCAGGTGAATTTTTCCATACATCAGCACCAGACTCCTTGGATGTGACTGAATTTACATGTCGCTTGCGACAGTTCGTAGGTAAACTACGACCGTCGCCAGCCACGCGACATGCAAAGGATAAAATTTTTGTTTACAAGGATTTGTCCACCTCGAGCCACGTCTTTCTCAGGACCGATGCTTTGCGTGGCGCGTTACAGCCACCTTACACTGGTCCCTACGAAGTGCTCGAAAGAGGAGACAAAACTTATACAATCCTTTTTAAGGGTAAAAGAGTCACAGTATCAATAGACCGCCTAAAGCCGGCCTATGTACTAGTTGATCCCTCCCCTGCCCCGGTCGTCACTCCTAATATTCAAAATGAACCTCCTCCCTCAAATAACCCTACAGCCGATCCCATCCCAAAATCTACGGATAGCCCGCTGCAGGATCAAGTAAAGAAGACGCGATCTGGACGTATAGTTCGTTTCCCTAATTTCTTTCGCCCGTAGTAACGGTCTCCGGGGGGGAGTGATGTGGGCTTCTCCCACCTGCATCACATATACTAATTTAATAATTTAAATATCACCTAAAACTACCATTATAATTTTAGCCTAAAACTACTTGTGCAACTATAACCTAAAATATTTCTATAACTATAATTTAAATATAACTTACTTACTATTTTCTATAGCTTGCATAAATCATACACAACATAATTAGTAAGAAACAAGTACATCTCCCTGACTAAAGGATCGCCGGCCAGCCGCATACCTGCATTAAGGTAAGGATCACATAATCGTAACTAGCCGCGAGCTGGCCGATCTTATCTCACGGTATTTTAACTTATAATAAGTAAATATACAATAAATACTTATGTACATAACTTCTATATTCATAAATACATAAAATAAAATATAGTGGATACTCAGATCATAGTTTATTCACAAGATAAAATGTATTAGGTAGGCATGATCATTACGTGGGTCCCTAGCTTTACGGACCTCATGCAACGTTACCTGCGCCAGCTTCGACGCGAGTTTGCCGGGGATCGTGAGTCAGTCTTGAATGTCGCTCGGGCGCGAAACCTGCGTCGCCCGTCGCCGGCGCATCTCGCAAATTTCTATTGTTTGGCTGTTATTAGAGCTTGTGGATTTCACGAATAAGTATCTGCCTTGCTATCCGCTATACCTAAGTACTTTCTAAGACTTTCGCTTAAACTGTGCACCTTCCTTATAACCTGTGTGGTAGTGTTAAGTGTTGTGTAATAAATCGGTATCTTTCACCTGCTGCCTTTACATCTGCACCCTGCTTACCCATCACCAGGCAAACCAACGCTAAGTACTTCTGGATAAATAGTCCAGGAACTACCATACTTACACAAGCTACGGAGGACAGCGGTAAGACCTTTGCTTTCTATTAACTACATCGAGGCGGGAGCACACCGCCCCAGGAGTATTAACATAAGAGCTCCATGTCTATGGAGCACCCCATAGATACATACATACATACTATCACGTCTTTATCCCTTGCGGGGTAGACAGAGTCCAAGGTCATGGAATGGAAAGCGGAATCAAAATAGTGATGGGTTGCTAGCCGCATCGCCTATCAATGTGATTTCTAGATTTTCGCCCAATCCCTTGACCGGCTTTTACGGTCTGCGCGGAAAGAAAAGCAGCTGGTATATTCTATGTTTTTTCTTTTCTCCCAAATCAGCATGGAATAGTATGAAAAGATAGTATTTTTTTTTATTTGCATGTATGCGTAAGGCGTTTTTGTTGTAAATTCTTATTAGTTAACAAAATAATGCCAACCAGCCATATCAACCTAGGTTTTTTCAACTAGGCGGCATTCGCGTCCATAGTATGAGATAATACGTTCACAATCATACTTTTGTGTCATTAATGCACAAGTCAATCAATAAGTCCAGCTTGGGAAGGCTGATGGCGCTATACAATTCTGAAAGGCGCTTTCTTCGATCCGACGAATAAATACAAGCTGCGACAGAACGGTTGAAGCCGTACGGGTCCCGCGTAGCACACCTTGTCTGGCCGGAAGATCTTCCCTTTGTGATGCTCGAGCCTTCTACCTCGCACCCGCTACATGGTATTTAGAACGCGGTCTAGCTACTTGATGCTGAACAATGTCAGTTGATAAACTAAACTATAAGATATGTCAGCAAGCCTATGTGCTCACTTGTGACAACTACGACGTATATCATTTTTATGGCTACTTCAATATTCAAAACGGCTTCCGTATGAATGACTATTTTTATTTAAGATATGAAAACCGTAATGGATGTTAAACTGACAATAAAAACGTACACCGAGTTAGACCGTTAGTTCACTTAAACCGTTTGGTGGCTCTGGGCATATAAGGATAGTGGTGGAATATTACCTTGATAAACTAAACTATAAGATATGTATATGTTCGGTGGGTTACCGTATAGTGATGTTTAAGTAACTGGGGGCCCTTATCGATTGGGGGTCGTGGGCATGTGCCCAGAGTGCCTTGTGACAAAGAAGGGGCTGAGCAGGGCTCACTCGCTTTAAAATTATCACATTTAAAAAGTGTTTGTCTTAACTTTCACAGTTATTGCTACCTTTTGAAGGTTTTCCAACACCATATGTCAACAAAGATTTTCAATAGCATCTGAATTGTATTAATTTTAATATTCCTTGCAGGTGGTTGGAGAAGTAAACGAAACAGTGAAGACCGGCCTGTGGGTCGGCGACTGTTTCATCTACACAAACTCGCTGAACAGAATAAACTACTACGTCGGCGGCGAAATCGTCACCATATCTCACTTGGACCACACCATGTATATCCTGGGATACGTTGCTAAGGAAAACAGGTATGTACCATCACTGTTGGACGTGAACATCCACTAAGTTTGTGGTTCCTGGCAGAGTGGAATTGGATTACTTTAAGTCTTCGCGTGAATGTCGTAGAAGCTTCGAGCAACATGGCCTCCGTACCGGACGGAGGGAGTGGGCAAAGCGACAATTTACTATGACAATTTTTCTGGCGTTTTTTGCGGGGGGAAATGTGCACACAAGTTTAGTTTCGCACACCTACATACAAAACTTAAACTGTCACTTGATAGTAATTATGACATTGTCACAAAAAATGACATAAAAAAGAAAAAATAATTTGTGTACAGATGAGTCACACACAACTAACACATAGACATGCATATGCCTAATTTTGCTTGTACCTTGACAGAGGGGAATGCAGCGTATGGCTACTCCCTTCCGTGTTGCTCGAAGCGTAGAAGGCGGCTTAGAGAAACCACAAGCTAAACAAAGCTTATAAATATCAATAAGACCTATCCAACCCCCTTCTGGCCAGCGTAGAGAGTGTAGGCCAAATCCTCTGACTGCTTTATAATAGACGGCTAATATATGGCTCTGGTAGTACAGAGCGAATACTTTTATATAAACTGAGATAGACGAGCCGTACTTACCAAATTCTAATGCGTTCAAAGGGAGCTAATTAACACCGTAGCGCTGAGCTCACACCGATAATCTGTATCGTGAAGACGCCGTTCCACGTCGCGTAACACGATTGCTTTTAAATGTCTGTTTCTTGGACTAGGGCAAGTCTACCTCAGACTATGTACAAGTCTTTGGTACAGAGAAAGTTGTGCTCCTACAGTGGAGAATGAAAAAAAGGACCCAAAAAGCAGTCTGCATCGAGCGTTAGACTGTGAAGGTATCATTTCTAGAACTTTCACATATACTTGATATTTATTTTTTATAACCTGTTTGTCGTTTCCAGACTTTACCTAAATGACAAAGAGCTGAACATAGTGTCGTACTCGCTGCTGCTCTCAGTGCTGGAGTACCAGACCGCAGTCATGCGAGGCGACTTCGAGACCGCAGACCGCGTGCTGCCCACCATTCCCCACGACCACCGCACCAGAGTCGCGCACTTCTTAGAGAAGCAGGTATATATTTAAAGAAGTTATAGTACGTTTTGCACTGCGTGTAGAATAAGAATGAACCAGGAGTTAGCAGCCAATAGCCTTATACGCCTTACATGGCGGCCCTGCCAGTCGCGTTCGCTCTGCAAATCATTAATGTTAAGAAGAAAATAATAAATAAAAACGTTTATTTTATCTCTGTTACAAAGGTGACTTATGACTAAGGTTTAAAATATGGTGCTACGTTCAACATATTGTAACAAGACGCTTGTCTCATTTACATGCCTAACAGTAACTGTTAGCCCTTTCGTTCCTTTGTCTGCTCTCAAAACTCTCAAATTGACAATAACTCTTCTCTTCTTGGAAAATTTTCAATACCGGTTCTATGTCGCTTAAGACTATTGTTTAAAGATTCGCCAAGTCTGCCGATATATTGCTATTGTGAACACATGTGATAATGTTTGATCAGCTGCCTATAAGTTTGTTTACATGAGACCAGTTTGTTATATAATTTATTACCCAGCAGTCTTGTTTGTACAAAACAATGTTCTTTGTCAACATGTGATCGTGAATTTGATAATAAGGAATAAACAATAAATTAAAATTAAATAAATAAATATAAATAGCCGGTTTGACCGCTGCGTCACGGAGCTGGTCAAAATTCAATTTACGTTTTTTGTATTTCATAACATTTATTTTTAGAGTTCATTTCGGCTTGTCACGACGTTTTGAGAAAAAGTTTGGAGGTATTAAATTTAAAAATTATTAATCAACGAGTACAAGAAATATAGGATAATATTATGTATTTTTAAATGTTTGCTCAATCTCATGGTAGGTAATATTAGATTTATATGGTATTTTCGGTTCTACAAAATAGTAGTACTAGCTACATAATTGTATGGCAATGAATAAGGTATTTTATCTAAAATGGGGCCGATGAAACATTGGAAACTCATTTTATCTTTGGGTTATTTTGTACTCACGCCATATATTACAGCGGTGCCTAAGAGTTAGACCTCAACAAATTAACGTCGTTCCTCAGGGCTTCAAACAGCAAGCGCTAGCAGTATCCACAGAGCCAGAGCACCAATTCGAGTTAGCATTATCCCTGGGCGAGTTGCGGCGCGCCAAACAGCTGGCTGAGGAGGCCGAGCGGGCGGAGGGCGCGCCCTCGCGATCCTCGGCGGCGCGCTGGTCGCGGCTGGGCGCGGCGGCGGCGGCCGCGGCCGACACCGACCTCACTAAGATATGCTACCAGAGCGCGCAGGACTACAGCGCGCTTTTGCTGTTTGCGGCGAGCACTTGTGAGTTGGAATAGACTAAGTTCGATCTAAGACATCTCGTTAGTACCTTGATACAATTGTTTATTGTATACGATATTAGCTCTTATTTAGCGTGTATTACAAAAGATGATTCTGTGAAAAAATAATGATTGACTATAAAACGGAAATACAGGTTGCTGTCTCGCCAGCACATATACTCGTCCAATTGTATAAAAACTATAAATATAAATAAATCTCTCGTTACCTAAATGTCGTTAGTCCGCTATACCCTTAACTTGCTAAAACTGGGCATAAATTTATAAATGTATACCAAAAATATTTAAGCTAACGCATCGGCTTGCGACACGAAACCACCGGGTTTGATTCCCGACGCAGGTAAACACTTATTCTTCCTTTTGCATAAGTAATTATATGCGAAGAAAGGTTGGCATCAGACATGCAACTAGCCGTATAAACACAACTTACTCACAGGCTAGCTCAGTCTGTGTGATTTTACCCTCTTCATCATCATCTTCAAGCCTCAAGACGTTCACTGCTGGATCTAGCCCTCCTCAAAAATTTCCAATACATCTGGTTATAAGAGGCCTACGTCAGCACCTTACTGCAATTTGATCGGGTCGTCCGACTAGTCGGTGGATATCCAACGCCGGCCTTACCGGTACAGGGTCGCAATTCGAGAGTCTTTCTGCCCTATTGGTTGTCTGTTTTACGCGCTATGTGCTTCGTCCATTGCCACTTCAAATAGCTACTCCGTCAAAAAATATCGGTATTTTTAATGATATAAGAACGCAACCAAGCAATCGGATCACCAGATGGTGATCACCGCTGCCCATAGACAACTGCATCACCACGAGTGTGTCAAGAGCGTTGTAGATTCGACCCTATCCTATTCGTTTATTTATTGATTTTATCGTGTACGCAGGTGACAAACAGCTATTACAAGACGTGGCGCGATTGTCGGCGGAGCAGGGCGACGACAACGTCGCGTTCCTGGCGTACTTCACCCTGAACGAGTTAGAGCAGTGCCTGCAGCTGCTCATTAAAAGGGAGAAACTGCCCGAGGCCGCATTCTTTGCCAGGTAAACCTCCCTTCATCTCAACTGTATGAAGACGTGGCGTAGTTGAGGAGCAGGGCGACGACAACGTCGCGTTCCTGGCTTTCTTCACCCTGAACGAGCTGGAGCAGTGCCTGCAGCTGCTCATCGAGAGGGAAAATCTGCCCGAGGCCGCGTTCTTTGCCAGGTATACCTCCCCTCATCATCATCATCATCAGATCTTTTTTAGTCTCCACTGTAGGAGTATGGTCCTCGCTGTAGTACTAGAGCCATAATATTAGCCAAAGCAGTTACTGGATTTGGCTTACTTACCACGCTTTGCAAATGGGTTGGTGACCGCAGTCTGTACAACTTATCTTTTATTGTTACCACGGGCAAATCCGGGGCGGACTGCTAGTGTAAGATATAATATATCAATATGACTCCCATCAATGTCATTAATCTTGCAACGTTTGTCCTCAGATCATACATTCCTTCTAAGATGTGCGACGTAGTGAAACTATGGCGGCAGGCGGTGAGCGCCACCAACAGCAAATCTGGCCAGTCGCTGGCCGACCCCCAGCAGTACGAGAACCTGTTCCCCGAGTACACGGTGAGTACATACATACATACATACTGTGGCAAAGTGCGAGACGGACTCGCCCATGAAGGGGACCACAAACCCAAGGTATTGCAGTTTATGAAAATGTGCTATACGAGAATCTCAAAAATATCTCGGTGATTTTTTAAGACTTTTCTACAGACATACCGAACGTATAGGTTTGATGATATTTTTTAGTTACCGTTCGTCATGTTTAGGGATCTCCCCCATAATCTTTTATATTTTGTCTAACAATCGTAAAGTGATTCAAAGAATATATCTGCCTATCAAGTTTGGAGGGACAGACAGAAAGACACGATGGATCTATAGGGGTTCGGTTTTTGGCCATTCGGCTACGGAATCCTAAAAAGTAACTTCGTTACAGGCTAGAGTCTCCCGACACCACTATCCCAATCCCAACAAATATTATAAATGCGAAACTGAGTTTGTTTGTTTATTATGCTTTCACGCCCTATTTACTGAACCTTCCATTATGAAATTTTGCATACGCGTTTTCTGTACTGAGAATACGGAGTACGGAGAAGAACTTAAGTACGGAGAGGCTACCTTTCAGCCTGGAGAAAAGTACTGTGTCCGAGGAATCGACACTAACGCATGCGGGGCCGCGAACGAAGGCTAATTTACTATATTTTATTGATTTTGTTGTATATTTCAGGAATCCTTGGAGCTAGAGAGGTTTCAGCGTGAATTCGGCTTTAAACACATGTCCCAACTGGAGAAGCTGCCCACGGACTCCAAGACCTGCAACATTGAGAGGGACCTCGCGGAGGAGATGGCCAACGCCATCAAACAAGGACTGTACACACCCGGCACCGCGCCTTTACAAAATGGCGAAAGGTATGCACTAAATGATCATCATCATCATTTCGTGTAGGTGACACGGTCAGTCGACCATGCACACCCTGGTGTCAGAGTTCTTCGGAACCGCCTCTGGGCCTCTGACGTGGTTCCTTTAAAGACTACCAGATGGCAGCCGGGACCAACGGCTTAACGTGCCTTCCGAAGCACGGAATCATCTTTCTTTATCAGACAATCAGGTGATTCATGCCTGCAATGTCTTAACCAAACTGGAAACACCTTAACAAAGTATGCTTCCCGTGGGAATCGTACCACGATCCCCGGGTCAATAAGGCAAACGCCTTAACCACTGGATCACAGAGGCTGTTAAATGATAATAAGCTGCGACAATGCAAAAAAGGAAACTGGCATTTTTTTAACATCATTTAAGTTCCATATTTGGATGAAATAAGCAAAAAAACAGTATGAAGTAATTTCTATAGGAATTCTCGGTGGCAGCCCCAACGCCATTTAAATATGTGATTAATCTCCTATAAATAAGGTCGAATTTCCTTTATTACCGACAGTAAAAATCATTTTTGAAGTAAGAAACTGTTATAGGCTCATTGAGCATTTTTGAGATGGGAAAATAACCTTTGAAATCGCGACACCGTTACCAAAAAATCGACATCTCTGCATATATTTTTTTAAGTTTTCACTAAATTTTTTATTTTATTTTGAAGGAACGATTATAGGAACATGTAAATTAAAAAAAACCTCAGAGTGATCGTACTTTAATATGCTCTAAGCTTATGCCACACATTTTAGGCATTAAGGTAATCATCAGTCCTATAATCGTATGAGCTAAACTATTTTCTCACATTTCATGATACATTGATCAATTACAATTTCAGCTCATCACAATCAGAGGAAGACAGCACGCAAGCGAAAGCGGGCAAGGATCAGAAACCGAACCGCAATGACGCGCTGGATATACTGGACGAAATAGAACGGGAGATAGACGGCATGGAGCTAGAGGCATCAATTGATAGTGTGGTACGTTGACGATTATATATATTTATTTAAATGTATTTGAACATAGCACACAAATTGAGCTAGCCCCACAGTGGGATGTCTAACTTTTGTCGTAGGATACTAACTCAACGATACTATATCTGAAAATGATCTTATTGAAATTTTTTTTTAGTTTCTATCATTGATCCCATAGCACAAGTTATTTGTATTGACGGGATGAGTCACCCCTTAAGAGTATGTCGAAGGTCATACAGCGTGTAACATGACCTTCGACATCGACATATTCTATACATTATAAAATATAGTATCGTTGAATCCGTATCTCGCGATACAAGCAACTATGGGGGGGTGGCTCAATCTGTGTGATTTACGCTCGAATACTCAAAGGCATCTTAACTATAATCATTCTCAAGTCTCGTTCTGTCACAGTCTGGATAACCTAGCAAAACAAAGACAGTCTGACATTTAAGAATGTCAATAGGTGCGAGAGAGACAGTAAAAAGATATAGACTGCCTAACTATTAGGCCTACTACAAGGTAGGCGTCACAGATGACGGTGCTGCAAAGTTGTTTGCCATTCGACACTAGATGGCGTAAATCCGTGTAAGCCTAAACTTTTTGAGCTATAATTTACGCCAAAAATATTGCTTTAAATTTTAAATAAGATGTATTTTGAATACTATGGTATTATATTTCATTATTTGGTAAATACAAAGTTGTATGTGACGACCAATGGTGCGATCTATGTGAAGCTGTCAGAAAAATCGTTCGAATCAGAGGTTGGGACCAAATGGTTAAGATTTTTTTAATATTCGGGGGTTCGTTCTCTATATATTTTATAGGTTAAAGTTTTCTAGTTAACAAATACTTTGATTGCTCCGCTTCAAAAAAGTTTAGTTGTCATCAGTCACGCATGCATACTAAATCAATCATGCACGCAATGCGGCATAGTTGCCCATATTAATCGAATAATGTAAATCATCATCATCATCATTTCGTTTAGGTGACACGGTCAGTCGACCATGCACACCCTGGTGTCAGAGTTCTACGGAACCGCCTCTCGGCCTCTGACGTGGTTTCTTTAACGACTACCAGATGGCAGCCGGGACCAACGGCTTAACGTGCCTTCCGAAGCACGGAATCATCTTCCTTTATCAGACAATCAGGTGATTCATGCCTGCAATGTCCTAACCAAACTGGAAACAACTTAACAAAGTATGCTTTCCGTGGGAATCGAACCCACGACCCCCGGGTCAATAAGGCAAACGCCTTAACCACTGGACCACGGAGGCTGTTAATAATGTTAATAATAAAATGGAATACTACAATTTGATTTCTTTTCTTTTTTCCCTTACAAAGGAAAGAGAAATAGAAGGTAACTGCCGTGTTTAGAAGTAGATGATGTGGCTTAGTGTACACGACGCAACTACTGAAATTAGTCCTCTATAAAAAAAATAGAAGTGTGCTCTTGATATTAATACTATGCTCTTCATTGCACATAAAAATAACATTAATATAAAACATACAACTAAACAGATATACAAAAAGGAGGACTTATCGCAATAGCAACCTCTCCAGCCGTATTTACTAACTTGGATGACAGGTGTCGATGCCTATCAATCTAAAAACCGCGTTGTAACAGCAAATCCTAGATTGATAGGCATCGACACCTGTCATCCGAGTTAGTAAATAGGCCGGCAGGTAACCTTAGAGTAATCCTAACTAATATTATAAATGCGAAAGTGAGTTTGTTTGTTTGTTTGTTACGCTTTCGCGCCGTATCTACTGAACTGATCATCATGAAATTTTGCATACAAATAGGTTAGGGTACCGAGAAGGACATAGGCTATTCAGTAGGCAGGCAAAGCCGCGGGTAACAGCTAGTTGGAAATAAAAAGGTAAAAATCAAGGACTAATTACATGGAAAGCAGAATAATGTTAGTGATATTGGATAGGCATGTAACATCCTCGTCTTCATCGTCACTTACCATCAGGTGAGATGAAAGAGATTTTTTTTAAAATAAATATATTGTGAATGCTTAAAAACACATATAAACTACTAGCTGTTACCCGCGGCCTCGCCCGCGTAATTTATAGCCTATGTCCTTCTCGGTACCCTAACCTATGTGCATGCAAAATTTCACGATGATCGGTTCAGTAGATACGGCGTGAAAGCGTAACAAACAAACAAATTAACAAACAAACTCACTTTCGCATTTATAATATTAGTTAGGATTAGGATTTTATTTTTATTGAAATGCCTAAACACAATGATAATGAAAAAAAGTTGTAATTTATCTATCTGCAGGCCTATTTGGTAACTTTTGACAGCTACGGTGTCCATCATTTTCATAGTAACTTCAATATTCATTACGGCTTCGGTATGAATGACTATTTTTAATTAAGATATGTAAACCGTAATGGATGCTAAAGTGACAATCAAATCGTTGTACACCGAGTTAGCAAATCGGCCTGCTGGACGATATACGAAAGTAGAGGAATTACAAGTCTTCTTCCTTGCCTTTTTCCCTATTTGGGGTCGGCTCTGTATGTCAATTCTCTCCAAAGTTTCCTGTTACCAACCATATCGGCACTTGCTCCCCGTTCCTTCATATCATTCCTCACACATTCCCTCCACGACTTTCTCGGCCTTCCCTTTCCTTTTTGTCCTGGCACATTTAAGTGCAGCATCCTCCATCCTTCAGTAGAGGAATTACAAGTAAGAATAAAAATATGTGGTTTTTTATTAGATTAGGTTTAGTACAAATAAGCAAATCTTTTCTCTTTATAATATTAGTATAGATAGACGTTTCTCTCAATGCCTCTCCAGCCAGCCACGCTGGATTCAAATTTAATTGTCGAGCTCCGTGGCGCAGCGGTCAACACGCCTGCCTGCGACACGAAAGTCCCGGGTTCGATCCCCGGACAGGTCAAGATGGAAAATGATCTTTTTCAGATTGACCTGGGTCTTGGATGTTTATCTATATAAGCAATCTATTATAAAATATAGTATCGTTGAGTTAGTATCCCATAACACAAGTCTCGAACTTACTTTGGGGCTAGCTCAATCTGTGTGATTTGTCCGTATATATTTATATTTATTATTTATTTATTTATAATTCCTAAAATATGGCGTTGGATTGAAATATATTAAATTAAAAACGTATTGGAAGCCAGTTTCGGTTCAAAGATTCTGTAGGTGTGTCTGTACACTAAGCTGCGTGTAGAACGCTTGCGTAGGAAAGTGTGTCCCTATGTAATAGAATCGTCACTAGAGAAACCAAAGTAGATTTTGTCGATCATATGTAATAAATGATTAGGTTTGTGTAGAAGTAGATTAAGAGCGTCTCCACGAGCGAGAGAATCGCGAGGAGTACGTTTCTATTTTACATTATTACTAGCAGTTGATCGCCGTGTGGTTCCCGGCAGAGTAGAATAGGACCACTCCAAGTCATCCTGTGGATGTCGTAAAAGGCGACTAAAAAACACAAGCTAAACAAAGCTTAAAACATCAATAAGACCTCTCCAACCCGTCTGGCCAGCGTGGAGAGTGTAGGCCAAATCCTCTGACTACTCAAGCTATTATATGGCTCTGGTAGTACAGAGAGGGTCGTGCTTCTGCAGTGGAGACTAGAAAGACCTGATGATGATGATGACTAGCAGTTACCCGCGGTTTTGCCCGCGTGATATATCTATCGCCTATGTCCTTCTCAGTACCCTTACCTATATGTATGTAAAATTTCATGATGATCGGTCAGTAGATAGGGCGTGAAAGCGTAACAAACAATTTTAAGTTTAAGTAAGTTTGTACTCACTTTCGCATTTATAATATTAATTAGGATTAGGATATATTCTATTAGTATGTCGACACATCCTAAGATATTGTATGTAAATACATGGCACGGTGATCTGGTGAATTCGCCGCAATTCGCTCGCTCGTGAAGACTGCCCCTTAGTTGTGAGTATGCAGTGCACCGCCGTACAGTGCATAGTTAAAACTAAAATATACCTTATTACTAAGTATATTTTCCCTTATTTATCGGGTCATCAACACTTTTTATTTATGAAATTAGATTTTTTCATAGCCGTAGCCTTTTTCGACGATTTTTATTATGGATAAGTATTCGATAAGCTATAAGGCGTTCAAGTTATATAAAACCGATACCATGTTCAAACTATGTATATGTTTATAAACTGTAAAGATAAGATGTTTGAACCACCGATAGTCTTGCCCATTGTATTTACTCCTGCTTGCAATTCTCATACTCATCTCATTTCGTGTAGGTTACACTGTCAGTCGACCATGCACACCCTGGTGTCAGAGTTCTTCGGAACCGCCTCTCGGCCTCTGACGTGGTTCCTTTAACGACTACCAGATGGCAGCCGGGACCACCGGCTTAACGTGCCTTCCGAAGCACGTTATTCTCATACTAACCGTTCTTTTCCTTTTTCAGGATTTGTCGGATGAAGAAGATTTAATGGACTAACGTCTTTAAGTGTATTTAGATTTTTTACTTTATATTATTATGTTATGATCGTAAAAACTATGTATTTCCTAAAGTGCTAATACGTTTTAAGATTAAAGTATTATACATATTTCTTCGCCGAAGTTTCTTTTCCTTAAATATGTATCTCTGTACAAATCACATTTGTGTAAAGGTCTTAGCTCATTTACATGACATCGCAACCGCACAGCGGTATAATATCATTCAAATATGAATTTAGCGTCTTCTGCTGTAGATATATTTTACAGTGACATGATATAAACACTGAAAAGGCCAATAGAGGTTTGGGGCAACGCAAATTTGACTGCATGTATACTTCTGGGTTTATATTATATTTAAAGCGTCATTGTTAATTGTCCCACTAACGTAAAGCACATAGAAGTAAGACGCTAAAGTGTTCACTTCAATTTACCTACTAACGTAAAAGCACATAGACGTAAGCTAATAGCATGATCACTCGAAAAATCTTGACATGTACATGTATGTATGTACGCATTGAAATTTCAAACCGCGTAACCAGTTTTGTGCTCGACTCATTGCAGCCATCTTAGGAGCCGTCTCCACGAGCGAGAGAATCGCGGCGATTTTATCGCTGTGCTAATTCTATACACTCTCTTAGAAAGTGTCTGTGTCTACACACGGTGATGTTATCGCAGCGATACGTCGAGTGGCATAGTGCGAATGTTAACCGTATCGCGTATAAAATAGAATATTTAATAATATAAGATAGAAGCGCAGACTCGTTGCGATTCTCTCGCTCGTATATGGTCTGTTCTTTTAGTGCATCAATAAAGGTCTCATATTTGTATGAATATTATTGTTCCGCGCGGGTGTGTCCTGTAGTTGAGTTAGTTAATACTTTATTGTATTCTAAATGTTTATAGTTGTAAGCCCCACTTATCAATTGTATAAAGCAAACGCGTTCGCTAGGAAGCAAAGTTTGAATGAGCGCAGATCTACTATGCTAGATGTAAGAAGATATATTTAATGTTTATTTGGTCAATGATATTTTGTTACAAGACAATTTACTATAGCAAATAATTTAATATACGAGATGGCTGCCCGTCAGCTGAATAAATAGTGTGAACCGAGCGTTTGTTTCCTTTGCCAGACCTCGTAAACTTTCAGATGATTCCATTCTTCAACAAAGCTAAAACAATAACGAAGCGTCCGATCATACATACTCAATCATAGATTTAAAAAAAAATCATGTACTCAATACTCTCAATACTTCAGCACTATATTTGCTACCATCACGCACGGAAAAGCCGTGTTGCTCGAAGCATCACGCCTTTCCATAGTAACATGTCAACATAATGCAAAATATTGATGTTCTTTTTGGAAAAAAATAAATTAGTTTTCTGATGAAAATTTATTCCTTTGCACTGTGCAGTGCTCGATAAGTTATTATATTACTGCAATAAATCAATACACACCAAAGCATTTTTTTATGTTTTTCACCATGTTTTTGTTTATTAATTGTGGGAAGTAGTACCTACCTCAAGCAAAAGAGCTAAGAAAGGACTGTGTGAGTTGCGGCCCGATCACCGCAGTTGAACGGGACAAAGTAAGGATTTGCGGTGTCTTCTCTACTAGTTATATCTTGATGCCAGCAGGCCTATTTGTTAACTTTTGATAACTATGGTGTACACTACGAATAAGTGCAGGGCTCAGAATAATAATTAGGGTGTACATCGCGGGCGTAGCCAGGTTTTAGTGTCGGGGAGGGTTCAATATAATAAAAAGAATAAAAGTGCATGAAATTACTGATATTTATGAGATCCAAGCCGTTCAGTCTGAATGCGACTCGATAATCGACGGGAGAGTGCGAATTCAAAAGACAATAGTGTAATATAATAAGTTATGGTGCTTGCCTTTTTATATCATTACTTATACTTACTGACGAGCTCCGTGGCGCAGCGGTCAACACCCGGCCTGTGACACGGATGGTCCCGGGTTCGATCCTACGATTGTTCGATTACGATCGATCCTAAATGAAAAATGATCTTTTTAGATTGACCTGGGTCTTGGATGTTGATCTATATATGTATTTGTTAAAAAAATATAGTATCGCTGTGTTCATGTTTTTTTTTAAATCTATGGTTGAGTTAGTATCCCATAACACAAGTCTTACTAAAGAACTTACTTTGGGGCTAGTTCAATCTGTGTGATACTTTTCGGTGAGGGTTTCGTGGAGATGAACAGTGCGAAAATGCTTAACACACACAGAGAACGTACACCAGCTGCTCAACCCAGCAGGCAGAGGAGTACTAATGAGGAAGTTTACTAACACTTACACAAGTTAATACGTGTGCGTTCCGAAACCAATGTATCTTGGTGTAGGTATTATATAATTTGCTCCAATGGACTACCTGCTTTTCACAATTGCTGCTCCTATTCTATTGAGTAGTGGTAGAACTGGTAGAAAGGCAAGATTTTTTACACACCAAAGTAGGCAAACAGGAGGACGGTCCACCTGATGGAAAGTGGTTACTGTAGCCTATATATATCTTGGGCAAGAAGTCTCTTTTTACCGCAGGTTTAAAAGTGCTCGGAAAAGTTTCCGATCGATGAAGTAACTCATCATCTTCAGGTCTTTCTAGTCTCCACTGCAGGAGCACGACCCTCTCTGTACTACCAGAGCCATATACTAGCCTGAGTAGTCTGAGGATTTGGCCTACACTCTCCACGCTGGCCAGACTGGTTGGAGAGGAAATAACTACTCAAAGGAAATCTACCTGCTTGGTGCCTCGAGAAAAAAACTCGTCGATAGGCTCTCAGATTAATATTGAGTTGTAGTTCTGTGGATAGACTAGTCAAGTCTGCAGCAAGCATTCGGCAAGGGGGGTACATTATGTCAGTGACTGGTCCCATCCGATGATATAGAAAAAGAGGAAGACACAAATAAGGTGGTCATATGATAAGGACAATTGATTCCACGAAGAATCGAGAAAAATGGAAGGGAAGTGCTTTTGCCCAGCAGTAGATATATAAAGCTCATTTTTATTGCGAACTATGTGTACCTACTATTTATAAGAATTAAATATGTATATTTATAAATATTATAAGGCTTCACGTAAATTAAGAGTATATTTGCACACTATTGCATCTACTTCCAAAATATTCCTTTCTTGGCACCAAAAGTGCGGCAAGTCCACTATTTTGAAATATTAGATTGTGGGTCACCATTTTGACCGCATAATGAGAGCCATTGAGAACTTTTTGTAGTTTCTTTTTGGTCCCAATGTCACCATTAGGACAAAATTGTAAACGCACTCTTTATAAAAATATTTGTAAGTGCTAATTTCTGACAATTTAGATTTGTGTCATCTCTTTAATTGACTTTTTATTCTTGCATAACCTTTGTTGTGAGTTTTATAAATAGTTTCTGTTCTCGTCGTTGATTATATTATTTAGTAAACTTGTTTTAGTTCATAGATCCACTGTCATAAAAAAGTATTTTGAATGTGTTTAAATTTCCATATTTCTTTGACCATGATAATTGAAGCTTCATTTTATTTCATTAATTATAGTACTCGATTTAATATTTATTTATTGATTCATACCATTCAATTAGAGAATCAAATTATTTGACTCTCCCAATGCTGAGCAATGGTCTCCTTCCAATTTTTCCACTCGGTCCGGTCTAGAGCTATGTATTTCCAGTTTTTGTTGAATTTGTCGATTTAATATCTCTCTCCCCTCTGGGGAGGGAAAAATATAAGGTCGGCAACGCTCCTGTGACACCCCTGGTATTGCAGTTGTCCATGGGCTGGGCTGCGGTGATCTCTTACCATCAGGTGAACCGCTTGCTCGTTTGCTTCCTATGACATATGTGAAAAACAAAATATTTGTATAAAAATAGCCAAGTCCGTACTTGATTCGCACATAATCTAAGGTTCCGTGCCACTTTTATACATACAACATTATAAAATATAAGATATCAAACACTTTTTTTATCTCCCCTTCAATGTTATTTCGTTTTTATATTTTAATTCTATTAATAAAAATATTTCTGTGCGCATTTATATAAGTACACTCAAAACAACCTATATACTCGTATAGCCCCGTGGCATACGGCTGGACGGATGAATAGAAATCGGAGGCTTACCTTTTAACCACCCTTTAGATACGGAACCCCAAAAAAAGATTTCCTATGTACCTACTCTACATAACCACGTAAGTATTTAAAATACAGAAAATATCTTAGTTTCTCGGAAGGCGTGTCTATAATTAACTAATCACATAACACATTTTGTCACGTTTATCTTTTGTGCATAAAAATGCACAACGTCACGTTACTATACTTCTTCAAATTATACTCAATACTTTTTGTATCTTTGTTAACAATTGTTCTTCCAGTTTGGAAAGGGAATTAAATTTTCGTCCTTTCCTGCTGGAAAGGACGAAAATTTACTTCCCTCCCCATAATTCTCGGTGCCCAGGTGCGCCGCGCCCCTGCGCCCACAAGAGGGTTAAATGTACATCCGGTATAAGTAAATTAAAATTGTACATTAAGATGCAAGAACGGTAAGTTGGATATTATTGTCGAGGTGGTCATATACTTAATAGGCACGAGGTGAAGCCGAGTGTTCATAATAAACAGATTACTATAATAGCCAACTTACTGAGCTCGAGCATCATACGACGACGGTGTTCAATACGTCTGTAATTACAGTCATAAAAGCAGATCCCAGAGCCTGGAATTTGCTATTATGACAGCATTCTGTTCATTCATATGGCGGTGATATGATTTGGCGAAAGTTTTAACGCTCGCTTAATATCAAATTTGAAGACAAACCAGAATTGAAGACAAATACAGTACAAACCTGTGAAAATAAAGTACAAATCATTGTCCGCAATGTGACGGACCATACAGCTATGGTAATAGGTATGTTTAAAGCAATCGTAAGTACAACTTTGGCTGGTAAGTACCTGGCTTCACTCTCGGAGAACAATCATGCTGATTTCTCACGCTGTTATAATACGACGCGCATTTTTTACAGCGTAATTGAATGTAGGTTATCTTATCTGTATAGCGTTAGCGAAGTGTTTGACGTAAAGCCATGAAATAATTTATGGCTAAAAGCCATTATATTTTTTACGGTGCCGAAATAAAGTGTGTAATGATTTCAAGGTTCATGCATGTTAGTATTTAGGTATGGTTCATTATTCCATTATATATATAGGTATAACATCATCGCCTGATCTGATCTTCGTGAGAATTCAAAGTTCCCTATTTATAAAGTGAGACTGATTATATTGTTTTAAATAAAAACAGGAGGTCTTCTTGTCTAGCTTAACCGAGTTCAGAAAAGAGGATGTTTTCAGATTGACCGTATGTTTTTTAGGGTTCCGTAGTAAACTATAGTTTCGCCATGTCTGTCTGTCTGTCTGTCCGTCCGCGGTTTTACTCACAGACTATAAGTACTAGAAAGCTGTTATTTGGTATGGGTAAGTATATTAATCATGGCAAAAAAGTGGTAGAAAAAAATCTTGAAAAATTTTTTTTTTACCGTAACTCCCATACAAGTACAGTGGGGGAGTAATTTTTTTTCCTCTACTTACCTATTGTGTAGGGTATCGTTAAAAAGGTCTTTGAAAAATATTGTGAGGTTGAGAACACCATTTTTCGATTTAGGGATCCGTTTCCGAAATATTTGGTTTTAAATTGAAAATTTTTGTTAGACGTAAGTGTCCCCCCCCCCTCTATCTGCTAAACGGTTATATATGGATTCGTGAAAAAAATTACAGCAGTAGTATATATACTGAAGTTGAAAGGAAAACTATCAGAGCTGAGTACTAAGTGCAAACTAAAAAGTTACAGGCAACCAACTTATAAAATGTACTGGAAAATGTAAAATTTCATACAATTTTCATTGTTAGATGTTTTTGGTCGTTAAACTGTGAGGTGCGAGTGTGAAAGTGTGAACTCAAAGTTGTTATTCGCAACTACGGAACCTTACACTGCGCATGGCCCGACACGCACTTGGCCGGTTTTTTTGTTTATGTTTGTTTTTCTATCATTTGAAATTCTTCTTTCATTTAAAAGCATACACCTTCAAATTTCATCAAAATCGGTTCAATTTTGTTCAAAGTTTGATTTTTACCTAAAAGATTAGCATAGCATAGCAACATGTTTTTCCAATGAATAATTGCTAATATTTTAGGTAAAAATCAAACTTTGAACAAAATTGACTAAAGTGTTAACGCCTGCCATCCAAAAATAGCAACGAATTAACAACAGGTTGTCATGCGGTTCCGGCCACACCCTTTTCTTTACGCACTTTTCTTAGTCTGTATTTAAGGTTTAAGGCAACATAATAGCACAGAGGAAAAATATGCCAGTGACTAGTGAGTTCATGATGTGAAGCTGAGACTTTGTCTTGATGGCTCAGCACACACACGCATCGGCTTGGTGACCGCGAATGGCACTTTATAAACCTAGATACATCGGAAGGTACGTTAATCCTTGTAATAATTACTGCAGAGTCGACCAGAAAAAAACCTGGGTCCAGTATTGGCCACCCGCACGCACAAAAAAAAAGAGTTGTTGATGGCAAACCGTAAGAATTTCTTCCTTAGAATTAAACAGAAAGGTGTTGCTGATGGCAAACCGTAAGTTTCTTCCTTAGGACAGAAATCCTAATGACATGCTTATGTGAACGTCCGCTAAGGCCGTTAATGACTTAACATTGATTGGCCGAGCTTGTCCGTGAACACGGAACAATTTAGCGAACGCGAGCACCAAGGCCCGGCGAGTGTGGCGCTGCCAGTGAATAGTGCCAGTACTGCCAGTAGCGCGCGAGAGTCGAACGCTGCGACGTGCGCGCGCGCATCCCCGCCAGTATTGCGAGACATATATCGAGAAGAGTAATTTCAACATTGTAAGTTTTTAAATATTTTATGCCCTTTCCTGCTCGGCGACTGATTTTTTGCGAGAGTCAAACTGGTTTCTTTAGGTATAGCAACTGTTTTTTTGGTGCCAATTTGTTAATATCTTTGTTTTTCTTTATTTATTCCTTAAAATAATTTTGCTAATGGTTATTTATCTAGTCTAGTAGGATAATGTATTTATTAGATTTGAAGCAATTTTGTATACCATGTTTAATTGATTATATATTAACATTTCCTTTGTAAATTAAGTTATTTAAACGTATTTGGGATAAGTAGACTTTACGTTGATACTTAGTGAAATTTGTGATTTAAGTAGGTTCTATCAATTAGGTATCTAATCCTTTTAAGACTCTCATGAAATGGTCTTATTTATAGATAAAGGCTGGTATTTATATATTATAATATGTTATGAATGTTCGAGTTTCTATCCATAAATACATTGCCCAAAAAAGATATGTCCTTACAAAAATACTTTGAAAACATCTAGGGAAAATACACAATTTCCAAATGAGTTAGTTTGTTTTTATAAAGGCGCAACGGTATTATTTATTTTTATTTAGAAACTACTTAAGAACTTCATCTTAAAATGTTTCACTAGGTAATAAAATTAAAGATACCTACATTGTCAACTATCTATGTATATAAGCCACACCTATTACTATAGGCTATAGACTACTCATCCGCGCATATTATACGTATAATAAACGCGGATGAAGCCGCGGGAACATCTAATACCTATTATAGAAATATATATAGAAAGGAACTTTGGTACACACGTAAGTGGAATTTTAATAAAATATACTTGAAATAGACCGTGAAATGTTGATACAAAAACCGGTTACACTTCTGAGTGTAGTCGATAGCAGTGGTTCCGGTTTGCAATTTATTATTTGTTTAATATATATGTATGTAGGTAATAAAATTGCTTTGAATACTCGTAGGAGCAGTAAAAGTTTAATAATTATTTGTGACAAGCTTTTGTTATGAGAAAATTCACTGTGGAAATCAAATTAGATCAAGTAAGATTAGGGTGCGACAGTTAAGCCGGGCATGAGGGTATAAAGGCCGGCCCCTTAATTCAGCATTATCATCAGGTTTTGCTAAGAAACCTTAAGTAGATATCTTACTAGATGGCTAATATTTCGATGTACATAGATAAAGGAAAATCGAATAGGATGTCCAAAGATTTTTCCTTTTTTGTTTGCTCACGTCAGTTACTCTTTTCTGCAACTACGATATAAGTAGTCAAAGGATATAAGTTAGGGCAGCAAACCGAATTTATAAATTACAGGTTTCTTTTATTCAGCTATGCGAGTGTCTGTCTAGCTGGATTAAACGTTTGTCAAACCAAACTCGAACTTCGGCTATGGATCTAACCATTCAGCAGACTTCTTAATACATATTTAAATTTTGTAATTATGCTGCATATTGCCAGCACCGATTTTAAATATTTAATCTTAAAAACTCGACAACTTTTATGTTTATAATCTGTGTTTGTGTTTCCTTACTGTGAATGAAAATTCTTGTTTTTGTATTTGGAACGTCCAAATTGGTTCCAGTTTTAGAACAATAATAACAAAGTCCAAGTCACTAAAGTATTCGTACCTACTTAGTATCTAATATCTCTCCTTTGTCCCAGTAATACGGCTCATTGAAGTATGATTAAATCATCATCATCATCCATACATACATGGCGAAATTTTGATCGTTCTGGACCCTTAATGGGTGATTCAGCCCGTCGATATGAACCATTTTTCCTATGGGACATTATTCTGAGTATGGGACCAATGCTGGAAACTCAAATTTTATTTCGACATTTTCATACAAAAGTGTTCAGCCGCCCGGGCTATTTGTATAGGAATGTCGAAATTTTTTTCGAGTTTACAGCATTTGTCCCATAGGAAAAGTTGTTTATATTGACAGGCTGAATCACCCCTTTTATGGTCCGGAACGATCAAAATTTCGCCACGTATAATAAATAAAACAGTAAATAATTATTTTTAACAAAAAAGTAAAACCGACTTCAACACAAAAAAAAATGTTTCATGTCTGTGACTTCAACCCTATACGTAAATGTACAAACTGGATCTTAAAATTAGGTTTTAGTGGGTGTGGTAGTTCAATCAAAATAGAGTAACAACGTCGTCATCAATTTGTCTTAATTCGCGAAAAATTAAACCAAACGGCATACTTGTATAATTTTTTTTGGTTTTTGTTGATTTTTTCAAAAAGTGCTCGATAAATTGCGATAAAGGGAACCTCCTCCTTTTTTGAAGTCGGTTTAATGTGTCTGTACATTAAATATATAAAAAAAAAATTTTTTTTTTGTGTTGTGTTATGGCTTTCACGCATTACGTATTTAGCTAGTATCAAGTAAAAAAATTCCCGCGCTTTTTCGAGTTTTCTTGTTATTAACGAAATGATGGTGTAAATTCATTTCGTTGATTCTATGGAGCCCCTGACGACAATTCTTGACGAACCCACTGGTTCAATCATAGCCAACGCAGCAAGGCGGACAACCACCAGCCCGCTATGTAAATCTCACTACAGCTGCATAATGACTGTTTATTTTAGTTATCCCACACATTGTTCCTTGACATGGGCTTTTATAACACTAAATTACACCGATTTCACATTATAAAGTCCACTAGAAACAATTTGCACAACAATCAAAAACAAACACCGTGTATATAGTCCGCTCAAATTCCCGCCACGAACTCCAAAAAATGGGTTAATGGAGACATAGAGTAAGTTGTTTTTATTTGTCTCTAAATATGTATGTTTATGTATACCTGTGGTCACGTGTGCCGTGATTTCAAAATTAATGCATGGAAAAATATCGGAATGTTGCCTTCACATACATCGCACAGCCTTCGTGCTCGAGCGTAAATTTATCGCATGTCATATCAATCGGTCTGTGCAGTCAGCCACTTAGTTTGACCGATTATCCTCGGATGATAAATAAAATCAGAAACCTTGTAACTATCAACCTGTCACAATATTGACTCTACTTTTCCAACTAGTCCTCACTACCTTCACGGTAGAGGATAAAATGTTTTACTATGTAACTACATATTAGGACCTTTTACCTATGAAATTGGCGTTTCTATAGAGAATTTCCAGCAAAGTGAATTTTTCATACTAACGTTTTTTGTATTATATCGGGTTTGATAAATTCAACTAAAGTGAAATTCTGCATGTAGCCACGGACAACAGTAAGCCTTATTTCGACATTCTAAAATTTACGAATAATAGAAATATGGCTACATTTTTCATTAAAACGGACAAACTTGAAACGAGTTCTTTCCATGAGCATTTTCCAGTAATTAAAGTCACAAAAACAAAAAATGTTATGCACGCAGAATGTTAGTAATATAGGCCACTTTCAAGTTCAAATAAAAAATGTGTTTACCTGAAAATTATTGTCTTTAGGAATTAAATGGCAAGCGGGAAAAAAAACGCCAATTTCATAGGTAAGGACCTAATGCATGTGTGTGTATATCATAAGGTACATAATATTTTCTTATATACAGCGTGTAAATATTAAAAAAAACCCTCTACATTCCGTTAAAGGGCTGACTAAGACCATCAATATGAACAATTTGGTTTCATTCAAAAGTGTTTAGCTGCCTGGGTAATAAGTACCTACGGGAAAGCCAAAAATAACGAGATCCCACATCACGCAGCTATGTTTCATGTTTCATATGCCTGCCTGATGGGCCGCGATTTGTATAATAGCCTGAACTAAGAAACAATGGCAAAGTCTTTGTAGGCCAGCCAACAGTTTTGGTCGCCTACTTGAACACCTTTAAAGTTAACACCTGCCTATGGATTCTTATTTTTGTTGTCGTGTCGATTGGCTCAAATAACCAATGGATTAAAATCGTTCAATGACAGCAGCATTCGCAGTACGTTTTTATTAACGTATTGTATCGATGCGCCGCCGTGACATAGTCACTGGTGTCAATTTAAAATGAATAGTGCAAAATTGACTTCTTTTGTGCTATTGGCCGTGTGATTCCCGGCAGAGTAAAAAGGATCTCAAGTCTTCCCGTGGATGTCGTAGAAGGCGACATTAAAACACAAGCACAAACAAATCTTATAAACATCAAGGAGACCTCTCCAACCCGTCTGGCCAGCGTGGAGAGTGTAGGCCAAATCCTCTGACTGCTCTGACTAATATTTGGCTCTGGTAGTACAAAGAGGGTCTTGCTCCTGCAGTGGAGACTTAAAAAGACCTGATGATGTCCTATTGCGTAGCGTAGGTACAGCAGCAGGCGTAAGTATGATTAGGAATGACCATGCAAGCTTTTTATTAAAGTAAATATTCTGTTGTTTGTTTTTCATGCGTGGAAGTGGCCAACACTGGTGTCGGTTTATCTGGCCGTAGGCATCTGACGTAGCTTGCCGATTGCAGCCGGGATTGGTCCCGGCTGTAATCAATGTTGTCAGTCGGCTTAACGTGCCTTACGAAGCACGGAACTTAAAAGTAACTATAGAAAAGTGGCCATCGAGCCTCTTGGGCCACTCAGCCCAAGAGGCTCGATGGCCTTATAGCCAGATAGGGTTTTTAACACCACTGACACAAAAACAGACAAACAACCGACTACAGAGCTCTCCGTGCTTCGGAAGGCACGGTAAGCCGCTGGTACCGGTCGTCATTTGTCCCTACTGTCGCCAACTAATGAGTTGGCGATAGTAGGAATAAAATAAGTTCTTGTTTAAAAAAACGCTTGTGACATTTTTAAATTACCCATGAAACAGCGTGTAAATTGTCCCTCGACATACCCTGAAGGTACCGTCCGTATGAACAACTTTTTCAATGGGATCAATGCAAGGAACACTTGAAACATTTAAGACCAGGCCTTCCAACATTGAGAACATCTTATGACTGAACCAATGATGGCAATGATGGCAGAACCAATGTAAGATCTATTATATTATGTGTTCTGCATTGGCCATAACTAACTATGTATAACTACGCAAATTTTCTGCTTTACTGAAGCATCCGCTAAGTTAAAAACTTGCATTTCAAATAGTTACAAGTATCATAACATCTGCTTAAAATGCAGTTGCCGTGAATTATTCTATAGGTATATACCTACCTGCATATGTTTATAAATATGTAGGTACGTGTTTTGCCAATGAAATAAAACAATGGGGAATAGATTCTGAAAACTGTGCCTGATTATTAAAGCATCCGACTGTAAAAGATTGTTAAGGATACTTATAGTCTTTTATCGATACATTAAGTTTGGTCAAAATCGGTTGAAAAAATCCATTACAAAAGTTTGAAAATTAAAAAAAAAAAACTAATAAGTATTTCTTTATGTTATGATAGCTTTTAAACTTTTGTTATGAAGCCTTATTACTATTACCATAAACGCCAGCTGAACTCTCTCTGAATGTGAATTAAGTTCTAACATAATCTCTAAACAATGCTCTCGAAGTGACGTCGCTTATTTTTGTTACCAGCATTTACGCAGAGAGGAAAAATTTTAACTTATATCTTGAAGAGTTTATTTTTTTTACTGATTCTTCTATATTTGAGAGCTCTTTTCATTGCACAACAAGTTAAGATGTGTGCCAGGTGCCCATTGTAAAATATCTTTGAGTCCATCCGAAAACTAGATGGCTCGACGATATTAATAAAATCACGTGTTGAAACTGGTTGCGAAATGCATTAGATCTCGATGAATGGCATTCATAGATAAAGGCCTATATATACACCCAGCAGTGGCTGTAGATAAAGGATCATCATCATCATCTTTGTCAGTCTCCACTGCCGGAACACGACTCTCCCAGTACTACTTGAGCCATATATTGGCCAGAGCAGTCAGAGGATTTGGCCTACACTCTCCACGCTGCCCAGACGAGTTGGAGACGTTTCTTTGATGTTCATACCTAGGCTTGTGTTTCTTAAGTCGCTTTCTACGACATCCACGGGAAGACTAGGAGTGGTCCTATTCTACTCCGCCGGGAACCACACGGCGCCCGGAAACCACATGGCGCGTAGATAAGGATGAAAAACATACTTGGCGATATTTTGATCGTTCCGGACCATTAACGGGGTGATTCAGCCTGTCAATATAAACAACTTTTCCTATGGGACAAATGCTGTAAACTCGAAAAAAAATTCGACATTCCTATACAAATTGCCCGGGCGGCTGAACACTTTTGTATGAAAATGTCGAAATAAAATTTGAGTTTCCAGCATTGGTCGCATAGGACAAATGGTTCATATCGACGGGCTGAATCACCCCTTTAAGGGTCCAGAACGATCAAAATTTCGCCATGTATATTACGGTCACGAAGTTGGATTTTCTCGGCACGCGAATTCACGGTCAGTGGACAGGCAAGTGTAAACTTGTTTACATACTAGAGCAGGCAGCTAAATGTGGCCTTCTACTTCTTAGGGTCACGGAATGCAGAGAGTATTCGGGTTTCGATTGAGGAGCTCGACGGCCCAGCAGCCAAACCTTAGTCTAGTAGTAACTAATTGTGATTAACGTTTGTGTTTGCATTCTTGACGAGTAAAACAAGTTGCTTAATTGTGGCGTTCCGCGCAAGAAGGTACCAGATGTCGGCATTTAGTTTCCGAGTTATGTGCATTTGGTGATTTTTTCTGATTATTATTCTACAACAAATTTGCTACCATTTGACGCAAAAAACGTCGTACAACATTTCTAAGCACATTTTTTTTAATGGAAATGTTTAGTGAAAAGGTACCAGATGTCGGTAGGTTTTAATAGACGGCCTCCGTGGTCCTGTGGTTAAGGCGTTTGCCTTGTTGACCCGGGGCTCGTGGGTTCGATTCCCACGGGAAGCATACATACTTTGTTAAGTGTTTCCAGTTTGGTTAGGACATTGCAGGCATGAATCACCTGATTGTCTGATAAGAAAGATGATTCCGTGCTTCGGAAGGCACGTTAAGCCGGTGGTCCCGTCTGCCATCTGGTAGTCGTTAAAGGAACCACGTCAGAGGCCGAGAGGCGGTTCCGAAGAACTCTGACACCAGGGTGTGCATGGTCGATTGACCGTGTCACCTACACGAAATGATGTCGATATTTTCATACTATGTTCGTAATTATGTTCAGATTTTGAATTTTATGCTATTTGTATATTGGCAGTACAGTATCGGCTATGTTAGTGATACATTGATGCATATAATATGTTGGGTGTTACCCAGGAACTGCCGAGAAGTGGGGAATCACCAACTGAGAGATATTAATAGCGATAATTTTATCATAATTTACATAATATTCTCTTTTGCCATTGACGCAATACTGTGAGACAACTTCAGACGGGAACGACGCTTTTTTCTACCCTTTACTTTCCCTGCTGTTCCATGTAGTTTGCCTTATATTACGCCTGTCACAACCGTACCCTGACACAACCGTTCCCAGTCTACCCTACCTATAAAACTCCGGGGAAGAAAACAAATCTAATGACACCTCACACTTCATATTCGGTCAATAATTACAACAAATAGGACAGGAGGTCGGGAGAGGAGAGTCGGGATTTTAATTAATGCAACTTTGTTACCCAAGCCATGTGGTTCCCGGCAGAGTAGAATAGACTTAGGAAGGAAACGTAAGCTAAACAAAGCTTATAAACATCAAAGAGACCTCTCCAACCCCTCTGGCCAGCGTGATGAGTGTAGCCTCTGTCTGCTCTGGCTACAGAGAGGGTCGTGCTCCTGCAGTGGAGAGTAAACAAGACCTGATGACAGATGTCGAATGTTACCCAAGTGACCGGTTTTAGATTTTAAGATTTGGCAACCCTATGTAAAAGTAATGTGACAAGGATAATTTAAGGGTGCTCCTTGGTCATTTCGACTATGTTTAACCTCTATAAAAATGGTCAAACATAAAGCACAATACCCAAAAAAAAAAAAATATTGTAGAATGGTTTTTAATCTTTACTTGCTGAGGAGGACATTTTTCTAAAGTTTTTCTGAAGTCGATTTTTATTGCAAATATTTATTAACTACGTAACTCCTTGTCTTAGAGTCACGCAATTTTTATGTTAAATACAATACCAATCAACCTACAAACACTCCCGAGGAATTTTTATTTTACAGATTATTCTTCTTTTTAATATTAAGTTTGCAGAGAAGGAGGCTTTGCCCAGCAGTGGGACTTAACAGGCTAGCAAAAAAAAAATATTAAATTTATTAGCGCGCGGGCGACGGGCGCCAGTCGACCGCTGACTTTCTGACGGGGAACTAAGGTTCAAAACTCGGCCCATATCCTGAAGGTCATTAGCGCATGTACCAGCCTTAAGAGTGGTCTGGAAGCGCATAGTCTCCATAAAAACGGAAAAAGGGAATTGTGGCAATATTTGATCATTTTAGGGCAAAATGAAGCATCCAATCAATTAATCTCATTATAATGTACGTATATACGGCCCTATACAGTTTGGTTAAATTATCAAATGTTTGAGAGTTATACGCCTCTCAAGAATTCCATACAAATTTGAAAATGCTTGTAATTCTCAAACTATTGGTATTTTAACCAAGCTGTATAGGAACGTACGTAGATTATAATGAGATTAACTGATTAAATGCCTAATTTTACTCCAAAATTATCAAATATTGCCACAATTCCCTTTTTCCGTTTGTATGGAGACATGCGCTTCCAGGCGACTCTTAACGTTGATATTTATCTAATTGACGTGTTTCCCACTGTCCGAGCAGAGAATCCACAGTCAACCGTGTTGTGATTAATGAATTCCCAAAATAACATCGACATTCGTTTCGCTTGGAACTGCTTTAAAGATTTATCTGTGTTAAACCAAATAATGATATCTTATATAGCTTGTTTTCTACGACATAACTATGTGATAAAGATCTCGACCTTTCTATTTCTTCTGTCAATAAAAAGTGGCAGTGTATTTTTTTATTTCGCTTCTGTTTTCATTTCTAGAAATTCTAGATATTGTATGTTTATAAACACTCGCCTGCGACTTGGGGCGAATACGTTACGTACATTACATTATCACATTCCGATTGCGATTTAATAACCATGATTTGCGATAAAGTTTAGGGGTTCCATACGATCAATTGACAAAACGGGACCTTTATACTCGTGTTTGTTTGTCCGTTTGTCATGGTCATGATTTCATAAATGACTCTACGCGCTTTAAAAACTTTGCTGTTTAGGAATATACTCAAAAAATACTTAAATATTTTAATAATTTGCAAATATTTAATTACATGTATAAGCGGATACTGGAGTTAGATTTGGACTTAAATAATTCAATGTATCTTATTTAAAAACTTTAATATGATTTCTGTGAACATTACATAAGGTGCTTCAATTTAAACTTACGAAAACACGGAGGGCCACACATAACGTACTACCACACACCATAACTTTTTAGAGGTCCGATTTTGATAATACTTTCTGTAAATAGGTATAAACATTCAAAATATAAAAATAGTAGCCCACCGGTATCGGGAACAGGGTCCAAGCTACCGGCGGTCAGGACTCCAGGAAAAGGAACCTCCTAACAATACAAGCCATGTCCAAGAGTACCGCCTTCTGAATCAAGCCCTTGATCCAGCTGTCTAACGAGAGCCTCTTTAGTGTAGATCGAGGTTCTTGGCAATTAAGCTATGGGCTGTTACTACCTATCGGCACAATGATCGCTGAGTCAACATCCCACATATTGACAACCTCGCGAGCCAAGTCAAGATATTTAATTTGCTTATCTTTCTCGGCTTTCACGAGGTTCTCTTCATGCGAGATCGTTATATCAACAATCATTGCGCGCCGCTCTGATCGATCCACCACCACCTATATCAGGTTTATTGGCTACAATAGTCCCATCAGTGATAATTGATTGATCCCAGTACAATGTGGTCTATATATTTTTTTCGCTATGATATGGAAAGTACGCCCAAAAAAAGACACATCCGCGAAAAAAACGCCATGCTTAACCAAAAACTCTCTAAGATATTACAGTTTTAATAGCACATTTTTTGGGCGATACCAATATGTTCCCCAGAAAATGCTACTCTATCGTGACGTCACGTTTTAGTAAAATGTATGGGACGTATGAGTAACTTGTTCGAGAGTCTTTAATATTGCGTTTATTGTAATGGTCTTGTAATAAAAGTTGCTTTATAGTTAGAGGCATATATAATGGTAATATTTATTTTTACTTTTTTCATACTTTTAAAATGGACTTGCCCAACCAACTTTAAAACGTTATTTAGCATGGTAAACGAATAGTTATCAAATTGAAAGTCTACTTTTATAGTCTTTTAAAACACATTTTGATATATTAGGAAACATTTTTAAGATTCTGAAGACCCAGTCATCATGCCTATTATTCTCTTCTTCTTCTGTTTTATATTATGGCTTCCACCGAAATTTCAGTGATTCTGCCAATGTCCAGTATAATGAGATACTAAGTATCGGTGTTGTACGGTAAAGTTTTTCCAAGTAGCATCAAAGATGGCGTATGTTCTTTGATGCCCCGTGGGAGTTTCTGGCGGCAAATCTATATGAGTCCATTTATCAGTCCACTTTAACTATTTCACAAATTGTTCATGAGCACGAGCATTTATAACACCAAACTACACCAATTTTATATTATAAAGTCCGCTAAAATCAATTTGCAAAATTGTCTACGGCAAACTTCAACTGTACCCCTTGACTTCCCACCACAAAAAACTCGTGCCTATTATTATACATATTGGCATAATAGATACTTATACACTGATTATACGATATCTAGTGACGAGTGGAGAACAACTCTGCAGTACCAGCGTCTAACTATGACATCCTACCTTGTGGCAGGCCTTATTTGGTCCAATATTTTGTTACGAAGTTGGCATGGCAGACATTGTCTTTGATTGTAGTTAAGAGGATCGACTACCTGTTAATTTCATACAAAAAGCGATAACTCTTCCACCCCCCTTAACCATTACGAAATGAGGAAATTTTAGTGTCATTCGATTTAGCACACCTTAATCAAGGGCTAACCATTTTTCTTTTTTATTGATTCGGTTTAGATTAATTTAAATAAATTATAAATAAGGATATTGGTCGCAATTTCTTCCTGTACCTTCTGGGGTACCACAGGGTTCTCATATTGGTCCCTTGCTATTCACTTTATTTATAAATAACATGGGTGATTGTTTAAAAAACAGCCATCACCGTTTGTACGCCGATGATAACAAAATTTACAAGATTGTTAGGTCTGTAGATGACTGTGCAAAGTTGCAAGAGGACTTGCGTGCTTTACAAGAATACTGCTTGTCTAATCAATTGTTTCTTAACACCGATAAATGTAATGTCCTAACTTACACTCGTAAAAAAAACATTATTATATATAATTATGAAATTTATGGTAAAATTCTTAAGAGAGTCAATAATATAAGAGATTTAGGTGTTATTATGGACTCTGAATTATCATTTAAAAAACACATTGATCACATCGTTAAAAAAGCCTTTCAAAGATTAGGATTTATATTAAGAATTAGTAAGCCATTCAAACAAACTATAACTCTGAACATTCTTTATTTTGCTTTTATTCGCTCAATTTTAGACTTTGCTAGTGTGGTATGGAATCCCGGTTATAAATTGCATATAGATAGAATAGAAAAAGTAAAAAAAAAGTTTTTAAAATCACTAAACTATCGTGAGCAGCTCTCAGTTGAATCCTACAATGAGGCCAAAAGTACACATAAAATACTATCTTTGAGTGACAGCCGTAGAATGTTTGATATTGTATTTCTCTTCAAAATTCTTAATAATTATATTGACTGTCCAACACTTCTCAGTAAGGTTTCCTTGTTAGCACCAAACCGCCTACCCGTACGCCCCTCACGTAAAATTCCTCTGTTTCATCCTCCACGTTTACAGAATAATTATACTCGTAATACATTTATACTCGTACATCGTTCCACCTCCTCTTATAACAAAGATTTTGTAAACATTGATGTTTTTCTTGAGTCGATTAATAGTATAAAACGAAAATTAACAACTCATTGTCTAACCAATACAAAACCAATTCAAGTTAATTTATTTACCTACTTACCAGGCTGAAGGTTTTTGTTTATTCCTTTTTCCATTTTTATGTAAATGTTCTAACGCTAAAAGGTTATAAGAAGTGAATCTGCCATGTTTCGAACCGCTCTGTATTTTTTTTGTTATGTAAACAATTTTCGGCACTGTTGGTCTTTTTTAGAAAATAAGTTTTATATTGTTATTTTGTTTGAATGACTGACAGCCGTGTGGTTCCCGGCAGAGAAGAATAGGACCACTCCAAATCTTCCCATGGATGTCGTAAAAGGCGACTTAGGAAACTCAAGCTAAACAAAGCTTATAAACATCAAAGACACCTCTCCAACCCATCTGGCCAGCGTGGAGAGTGTAGGCCAAATCCTCTGACTGCTCTGGCATTACAGAGAGGGTCGTGCTCCTGCAGTGGAGACTAATAAAGACCTGATGATGATGATGATGTTGAATGACTGTTTGTTGCCATAAAATAAATAAAAAAAAAATTAAAATGACCGGTTATTTTTTTTTTGTAAGAAATGTGGATATTTACTTCGATGCTACTTACTTACTTACCCTACTTCTGCAATTTGTCAATATTATGAAAAAAAAGCGTTATCGCTTTTTGTAAAATTTACAGGTCTTCTTCTTAAAACGTGGTCGCCTGAGGCTCCTGCCTGCCTGAGCTCTGAATTACGCTCATTTACACATTGACGGAATTCTGCGGCGGATTGGGGAAATTACGCCTCATTGTCGAGGTTATCACGCTACCTGCCTTGAGGTCTACAAGTATGAATAATAGTCGTCTCTTAAGGTGACGAATCCAAACAGGATAAATAATGTATTATGCGACGTTACCTCCTTTTTCCTGTGTTTGGGCTGCCTTCTTTCCTCTTGTTTTTTTCTCGTCCCAGCGTGATCCTTTCAGGGTTCGTATCCAAAGGGTAAAAACTGGACCCTATGAGTTACGAGCTCCAGAGGGGTCTATATTGGTTCCCCTATTTTTTTATATTCCTAATATAGACTGGCGCACAAACTTTTCGTACAAATTTCTTTAGAACATTTTAATTAATCCTAATTTAGTATAGTCTACTAAGTAAGTACTACTAAGTCTAATTAAGTACACTTTTCGCTTATTTTTTTACGCCGAATATTTTATTGCCCAAAATTATTAATTATTTGTAACACTTAATAACGTCTCATATTCTCAATACATACATATTATCACGCCTCTTTCCCATAGGGGTAGGCAGAGACTATTACTTTATATTCTCAATGTAGGTATACCTAATTAATATTTCGCAGAAAATGAAAACGCACAAAACTCTTCTGCTCTCACTCGTTACATGGTCATAAAAAAAACTAACTCGAACCGGACTCTAACTTATTTCTATAACTTATTTAGTGTTGATAAAAAAATCACTCTAACCTAAAATATTTTCTGCCCTCAGTCGTTTCGGGTGGTCATAAAAAATAACTAACTCAACCTAACTTCTTTTCTGCCCTCAGTCGCTCTGGGTGGTCATAAAAAATCCTCTCTCCAAGTTCTCGGTCCGGCTCTGTATATGCTTGTTAAATCGCTAAACGTATCCTTTGGGTCTCATACCGAGTAAGTATATATAGCTCAGCCCTTTCTGTCTACGCCATAAAGGATGAAGACGACATAAATATAAATACTTACAGTCCGCCCCTGCTTCGCCCGTGGTACATACCTAGCGTATGGTACTCGTTATATCTTCTAACAGTGAAAGAATTTTTGAAATATGGGTTGTCCAGTGGTTCTTGACCTTTATAATATTAGATAATTATTACTAGTTTAGACATATTTAGCTTTTAGCATTTTTTACATATTATTTCAGCAATTACTTTTGTTTGTTTAGTACCAGTCTTTTTTGTCCTATTACTTCACGTATACACTTAGGTGCCTATCTTCATATATATATTGTGAATACAGTGTAAAATTCCTTAAAAACTAGTAAAAACAAGCGATTTGGAAGGCACTATAACAACAAAATTAGTACGTCACCATACCATTGAAAAATAATGCAAAATGTTTATGGGAAAATAATAACCAAAATGGTTTGCATCCGGTACAGCAGCGTATTGCTATTATCAAGTATACTTATAGTAGATCATAGTAATGATACTATATATTTACTCGTATTGTAATACGTATAAAAAGAAAAAAGTCTTACAAAATAGCAAGAAGTATTTGTTTAGACCAGTGGTTCTCAAACATTTTCACGGCGGGCCCCTTTTATAAAGCAGAAGATCAATCGGAGCCTTAAAATATACAAAAAGCGATTTATTGTTTTCTGAATTGTCTGGCCCCACCACTCATGCAAATTAATGCCGCTATGACTTAAAATGAATATTATTGTGTTCTGCCCCATTTTCTTTCTATGATGTCCAAATTTCTCGCGAAGGTATTGCCAAGGCTTCGTGGAATGCCTCGCGGGGCACAATTAATTAAGTATTTCATCAGTTCCATTTCAGGTCCAATCAGTAACATTTATCTTGTGATGCTTACTGTCACACAGTGCCATCGTATTTAAAGAACTTTTTATTTTTATCTGTAGGTACTTTTAAAGGAGTTCTTAATTATATTAGTTTTAATTTAAATGCTTTTAATGGCGTCCGCGGAAGATTAGCGCAGTTTAATATCTAAGATCTATATTTGTGTTCATATTGTTTTTAGTTAAGTACCTATTATTCTTGTTTGATACCAACTAAACTATTTTTCTTTCCTTCTGTCACCACATTAAACAATAGATGATAAAGATAAAGCGCATGGGAGCTCATGACATCACAGTTTTCCAAAAAAATACAAACTGTGACGTCACACATTTGAATGATTATCTATTATCTCATGCAGGTCGTATCGATACCAATAACAGTCTATCAACAGAGGTGCTCATCTCACACAAACAATAATGGGCATGTTGACTAAAATTTTTTTCATGTTGCTATGTAAAGACCTGCCAAAAATAAACACAATAGTGACAGAAATACATTTTTAAGCAAAAAACTCTTTCAGTTATAAGAGTTTTAAAGACACATGTTTTTAGACGTGAAAACGCGCCGCTGAAATGCCTACATATTTGTGACGTCACAAGCTTGTATTTTAATGTATGGGTGGCGTGAGAACTTTGTTTGGTAGCTATACGAAATATTTCGTTTATGGTAATGGTTTCATAATAAAAGTTGCTATAAATTTAGCAGACTAAAATACAATATAATTGTAATTAAAGATTTTCATACTTTAAAAAATGTTCCTATTCACCCAACTTTGAAGAAGCTTTAAGATCACTTAACGAATCGATATCAAATTAAAAGTGTTCTTTATAGTGTTTTTAGATAGAAATTAGTCTCATTAGAAACAAATTTTATATAATCTTAACGTTAGGCAACTACCGTATTATGACAGCATCGTGAAGTAGGTGATGGCCACTAACGCTATCACGCAACAAGGTGGTGTCTTACTACCGGCCGATAAAGGCGCGGGCTGATGTCCTCCGGATTATACAAATAAATATATAGAGAAAAATCACACAGATTGAGCTAGCCGACAGTAAGTACGTAACTTGTGTCGTAAGATAACAAATCAACGATACTATATTTATATTAGATATAAACATCCAAGACCCAGGCCAAACTGAAAAAGATCGTTTTCTCATGACCTGGCCGGGGATTGAATCCGGGCCATTTGTGTCGCAGGCTGGCGTATTACAACTCTTAGTATTACAACCACTGCGCCACGGAGGCTGCCAACGGAACATGTCATCAATATTGTCTTAAAATTTTCTTAAGTAAAGATTTACTAAAACCGGGTGTCACATCTACTTATGAGTTGACTTTGCAATTAAAGCCGGTCAAGTGCGAGTCAGAACCGCCAACGAAAGGTACCGTAGGTACCACTTTACGAATTTACGAGTATAAATTTAACGGCAACAGCGCTCAAATGACCACACAACATGTTTCCTGTTTGGCACCGCCTTACAACTCATTTTTTATTATTTGTTTTTATCGTGGCAATAGATATTTCTTATATCTATTGCCACGATTTTGTGAAAATTTCAAGTCTTTGCCTATTACGGTTCAGTAAATACAGCTCTATCAATAGACGGACGGCCATCGGAGGTCTAGTATTAGGGACGCATTTTTACCGTTGGGGCACGCAAACATTTTTTTTGTTTGAATTGGGTACTCGTTATGAACTTATGAAGACGTAGAAATCGAGAATCTGGCTCAGACAATCGATATGACCACTTCGCCTATATGGGACTTGCGCTGAGATCTAAAATATGATATCTTTTTTATAACTATACACCTAAAGGTTATCTAATTCTAACTAACTATGCTCGTGTAAAAATAATTAAAATTTCGATTTTGTAAAAAATAAATATTTCGTTTGTTTTTACCCGACAGACCCACCTAAAAGGATGGTAATGTTTTTCGAACGTATGTATGTAGGTAATAATGTTCGTTGATAGAGAGAGGGAGGCGGTATAAGATTCGTATTCGTCCCCAGAGTTTCAGATATGTGACGTCACAAAATTCAATATGGTGGATGATTTACTTCAAAAAAGGCAGCAATATTAAAATAATGCAACTTGCCTTAAATATTACAACTTGTTCACGTTAGTCACGTCAGTTTAGTGTTTTGGAAACACTGCAGAGAAACTGATATTTAGATACTTGAAAAAGTTTCCCACCTACGTCGGATACAAAGATATCTAAATAAGACTGCCAGACAACATTTCCGTTAGCCGAAATATACATGACGCAGTTGAGGTCAAATTTATTTCGTTTTGAACAAGCCAGCGAGTCTGACTATGGTACTAATACAATAAATCTGTAGAGTTTGTTGGTTTGTTTGAACGCGCTAATCTCAGGGCTTACTGCACCTATTTTAAAAATTCTTTCAGCGATTGATAGGAAATGAAATGAATAGTTTTTATTCAAATTTTGGATCTCATGTATCGCTTTTTGAACGTCATTTATCTTTCTTGTTTTTTTTTTTTTGCAAAATCGAAAAACTACTGGCTTTTCGCTAGGTTCATTTTTTCTAAGTGCCATAGGCTAGGCATGTACAACGGGCGAAGCTGGGGCAATCCGCCCTAGCTTCGCCCGTAGTACAAGTTTATTTCTATGCGGTTGGTCTGGTATAAAACACGTTAGCAGCTAGGCATCATGCGGAAAGTAATGGATAAATACAACGAGGAGAGGTGATTTGGAGCACAGTCACACACATGATATGACGAATTGTGTGAGGACCTGAAATAAGCAACACTTAGTCAAAAGTTATAAAAGTTATTATCGCAAAGATTAAATCGCCGATAAGCAAAAACAATCAATCATGTCCTGCTTTTCTACTCTTTCTATAAATCCATTTCAATTAAAAAGCACGTCATGCTAGCCTTAATAACATTATCCTCCGCGCTCTTGTCTCCATTCAGATGCCGGCCATTTTGGAACCAATGGGTTTGGCTCGGGAGGATGGCAAGAGACCGGACGGTATGACACTCGTGCCTTGGAGATTGGGAAGGCCGTTGGTGTGGGATGCAACCTGCGTCGACACTCTCGCACATTCCCATCTCCATGGCACTAGTTGTAAGGCTGGCATGGCTGCAGCTACCGCCGAGTCCTCCAAACGGCGCAAATATATATGCCTTGGTAACGCATATATTTTTGAGCCGTTTGGGGTGGAGACACTGGGTTCGTGGGGTCCATCGGCTCATAAACTTTTCAAGCTCATAAGCAAAAGGCTGGTCGAGGTGTCCAAAGACCAGAGGGCTGGTAGCTATTTCGCACAAAGAATAAGCATTGCTATTCAGCGTGGCAATGCTGCCAGTCTTCTGGGCACATTACCGCAGGGCAATGACCTGCGGGACATTTTTTATTTATAAGTAGGTTTTTGTTTTTATAGGTAAGTTTTGTTTTAGATAGGAATATTTTTTTTTAGGTTAATTTAGTTTTAATCAATTATGTTTAATTTTAATTTAGTTGTTAATATTTTAGTCTTAATAAATTAAAAAGGAATTATCAAAAACGGACTACTCTGTAAAAGATATACGTGGTAATACATAAAATTGAAAAATATACGTCTTGACCTGATATCCTGGTTATTTCCTCATTGAAAACTATAATTTACTTATTAAAAAATAAAAACAGGGTTAGCTCTGCCGGCCGGTCCAGCCAGGTCCAGGGTCCAGTCCAGCGCTTTAGAGTGGAGTTGCCGGCGGCCAGATAGTATGGGCTGTCAACGATTCTGTTGTAACATAGGAAATTTGTATATAAATAACCATTTACTGTATAGAAATTAGAATCGAAGAAACGATACGAAGTTTGGGCTGCCGGCGATAAGATAATTGTAGATGTAGCTGCATACGATCTGTCTTATCAAAAATATCTTTATTTTTAGACTTTTTGCAAATAATAGTGCATAAGAATTGTGATAAATCATTTAAAAAAAGATTTGAAATAATAATTCAATGTCTACTTTTCTTGCAACATGTCATCAATATTTAATTAAAGAAATCTAAATACTTAAAATTTTCCTATGTAAAGATTTACAAGAACCGGGTGTCACTGTCACATCTACTTATGAGTTGACTTTGCAAATAAAGCCGGTCAAGTGCGAGTCAGAATCGCAAACGAAAGTACCGTAGGTACCACTTTACGAGTACAATATTTAACGGCAACAGCGCTCAAATGACCACACAACATGTTTCTTGTTTGGCACCGCCTTACAATTCATTCATTTTTTATTATTGTTTTTATCGTGGCTATAGATATAAACATTTTGTGAAAATTTCAAGTCTTTACCTATTACGGTTCAGTAAATACAGCTCTATCAATAGACGGACGGTCATCGGAGGCTTAGTATTAGGGACCCATTTTCACCGTTTGGGCACGCAACCCTAATTTTTTTTGTTTGAATTCTCTTTATGAACTGATGAAGACGTAGTAATCGAAAATCTGGCTCAGTCAATCGATATGATCACTTCGCCACTTTGCCTATGTGGGACTAGCGCTGACATCTTAAATCTGATATATTTTTTATAACTTAACTATACACCTAAAATGTTATCTAATTCCAACTATGCTCGTGTAAAAATAATCCAAATAGTCAACTGCCCATCGATGGTACTGCAAAAACTAAAATAAAGTTTTGAATATCAACCGTACTTGCTTCCTTTTATATAGATACTTATATGTATATTGGTAAGAATCGCATAATGTATGTGATGTATACGGGAGCTATAACAAATATTCTACAGTTTGATCAAAATCCATAAAAGTTTTTGTGTGAAGAAACATCTTCACATCCATACAAATTACATCTTTACTACATAGCTATCTACTTATTTGTCGGGTATGATATAATAATTTACTAGCGGCTCTGTGTATAGACCTCGCGGGCCTTATGACACTTGAAGAATCCGAATCATGTGTTGCGCACCCCATTAGGGATATGAGAGTTTGTTGTCTCTCCAAATCGTGCGTAGGTATAATAATAAATAAAATAAATAAATATATAGGGACATATCACACAAATTGAGCTAGCCCCACAGTAAGTTGTGAACTTGTGTCGCAGAATACTAACTCAACGAAACTATATTTTATGACATAAACTTATATAGATAAACATCCAAGACCCAGATAATTCTGAAAAAGATCGTTTTCCATCATGACTCGACCGGGGATCGAACCCTTGACCCCCGTGTCGCAGGCTGGCGTGTTGACCGCTGCGCCACGGAGCTCGTCTAGGTACACAGGTAATGTCTTTGGGACGAGGACCGGTCCTCCTGGTCCTCCTTTGGTGATGTTCGCCTTACGGATTAAGGGCACTCTGCACTCACCTCAAAAATCCGGTGAAGTAGTAAAAGCTTATTTGGAACTACCTATCACAGTCCTTAGCACCCAAAAAAGCAAATAAGTAGGTTGCTGCTTAAAGATGGATAAATTATTAAACTCACAAATGATGGAAAATTTGGAGTGGGTTTTGTACAGGTCATATATTTGTATTTGCACAGTCAAAAGCAGTGATTTTTGACGGCTGCGGTCGAAGGCAAATATTTGTGATTAACGTCCACAAATCGAAAGAGCGACCTTGAGTAACTAATATGATCTTTATACGTCGTACGAGTATTTACCAAAACTGTATCTTGGTTATGGAAAAATATTGACTGGATAAGTTTTATGTGTACCTACCTACATAAATACACAATGGTTACCTTTACGCACTGTTTCTGAAGTCAATATTAATAATTCTCATACATTTAGGCCTGAAATGGCATATAATTTTATATATTTTATATCCTCATTTTATATTTTGTCTGATAGTGAACATTAACCCCCTTATTCATAAAAATTAACAAACGCCTATTATACCTATTTTAGTTAAAATATGTTTTGTAATGTAAGAATCTGCTTCGATTATTTCTGCGATTAAATTACCTAAGTATATGAGAATCAGGCATAAATTCAATATTCTAATTTATAAACCTAACATAATACAGAATTTATCTATAATTTTTACAAAATAATAGTTCGAAAGCAATGACTATATAAATGGGTTGGATCGTGGCTAGAAAAGTACGTCCAATAATAACGTCACAAAATACGGATTTATTATTATTATTTTGAAAATATTGTTATTTGACCGTACCCGTACACAAGTAACTTCGCAATAGTTTTGGATTCAGTCAGTCAAGGAAAAGTAAGTTAAGTTAATCGGCCGGCTTATTTATTTAGGTTCACGGAACTCGTTTATTAAAAGGGCTACTGGCTGGCTTGTAGTAACAGCAATACAGCCTGTGAGTCGAGCAGGTGCAAAGCGGTAGCAACCAGATGTAAATATTTAGGTGAATAGAAATCACATTCACTTATTGCTACTTCAACAAGCTTAGTTTCTTAAAGTTACACTATTTTGGGACAACACATTTTATTTTACATGCGAAAGCGCTATTAGGCTGACGCCCACTAGGCCATAGGGCTCCTCACCATCACATTTTATTAACAAGGGTTACAGAATATGTTTAATTAAAATTTATCTCACGCTTTGCGAATGTATTTTTGGAACATACTTCCTAGCTTCCGTACCGTAGAAAAAGTTCGGATTAGAGGGCTGAGTCTCACTTTTTAAGTTAGATCAGGAAAGATATTGTGTAAATTAAATGGGGGAAAATAATCCAAATTTAATTAAAATAGAGCAAAACCACACTTAGATATTAAGCCTCCGGTAAACGCGGAGAGTAAACGGTAGAGTCGGTAGTAGAGTAGTTATAGATATCGCATCCGGAGGCTCGCGCTCTGTAAGCTACGTGTCCAAAAGTCACAGTTATATGGCAGAAGGTTCCGTGCTAGTTATCTAGTCTATGTTAAAGCGTAAAGTGTGATAGTACGCATTTATTTGAAAGACAAAAATGTAAACTGAACAAATGCAATAATTGGAAATGCTTTTTGTAGTTAGTTGTAATATCTGTTCATGATAGTTGTTACTGTGAATATCGTATATCACTGGCTGTTGTGTTCTTGCTTCTATTTCTTTTGTATTTTATTTCTACATGTGGAGACTTCTCTTCATTTCTTATTATTTTTTTCTAATATGTATTTATAGCTGTAAGTCTTCCTAAAATGTAATAAATAAAATAAAATAAAAATGAATATCTTTTTAAATGTAGCACGTAGCGCCCTCTGAGTATAGTTGAAAGGCAACAAATAAAAATAAAAATTGATTATTTAATTTATGATTTCTTATAAACATCATACATAAGTATTTTAAGATAAAGTGTGATTAAAAAAAAATTAAAACAATATTGTCTAACAACGTTTGATTTATACTTTCATCGTTGGATATTGCCTATTGTGGAACCTGCCAGTCCTCATGAGGTTATTACGAGTCTTCTTCTTCTGCAGGTCTTCTTTCGCAGTGGAGATTAAAGACAGGACAGAGAGGGTCATCCCTCTCTGTACTACCAGAGCCATATATTAGCCAGAGCAGTCAGAGGATATGGCCTACACTCTGCACGCTGGCCACTACTGGCCAGACAGACGTGTTAGAGGGGTCTCTTTGATGTTAATAAACTTTGTTTAGCTCGTGTTTCCTGAGTCCCCTTCTATGACATCCACAGTTAGACTTGGAGTGGTCCTATTCTCCTCTGCCGGGAACCACACGGCTAAATTATATTGTTACGAGTTCTGGAGCGTAAACACCGATTGCCTTATGTTTATTGTATTGTTGACAAACTTTTTTGTATAGTTGTTATTACGATCTATTGTACGATGACAGAATGATATAGCATTGTAACAATGATCGCTAACAAGATGATTATTTGATGTATTTGTTCCACGCCATGTGGGTTATGAATGGTACCTCATTAATATTATTAAATTATCACAACGAAGTAGGCATTAGGTACCGTACGGAAAATTTTCTGAATCTAATATATTAAACAATAGATCATCGATTTTTATTTTTTATGGTCAACATGCCTGCCTGCGACACGGATGGTCCCGGGTTCGATCCCCGGAGTAGGTCAAGATGGAAAATAATCTTTTCAGATTGACCTGGGTCTTGGATGTTTATCTATATAAGTAATCTATTATAAAATATAGTATCGTTGAGTTAGTATCCCATAACACAAGTCTCGAACTTACTTTGGGGCTAGCTCAATCTGTGTTTTGTCCATAATTATTATCCTTTGTCTTTGCTTATAAACTGGAAAGATTCGATTGTTTCTTAGTTTTCATTGAATAAGGTTTAAAACGGATGGATCTATTTTCAAAATACTTTCACTTATTGAAATCTAATTTACATGTAACATTTATGCGGACGAAGTAGCGGGTAAATGAACTAGCAATTTCCCCGCAATTCGACCGCATAAATGCTTATAAAAATTTTCCATTGTGCTTATTACTAAGACAATTCTTATCACAGAGGAAAACATACTACATACAAATACTAAGTAGGTTGAATGTGTTTCTCTTTTATGTTTTCACGCGCTAATATTCTGATATCTATGCGCGCTACTCATTGACAAGGGTGCTAAGAAGGCCATATCAGCCAATAATGCTTATAAAATTTTTCCATTGTGGTTATCATCATAATGATAATGATGATGATGATAATATTATAAATGCAAAAGTGAGTTTGTTTGTCTGTTTCGCTTTCACGCCCTGTCTACTGAACCGATCATAATGAAATTTGCATACATATAGGTTACGGTATTGAGAAGGACATAGGCTATATATCACGGGGGCGAAGCGCGGGTAACAGCAAGTACTACATACAAATACTAACTAAGTAGGTTTAATGTGTTTCTCTTTTATGTTTTCACGCGCTACTCATTGTCAAGGGTGCGAAGAAGTCCACATAGCCTTTAACCATAGATATCAGAATATTTACTCCTTTAACCCAGAAAAAGAGTACTTTTGCCGATGCATTTGTTTGTAGTTATGCAAACGGAGCCGCGGACGGTAAATAGTATTTAGTAGTTAAATCGTTTGGTTTTTTTTTATTTTTACCCGACTGACCCACCCAGAAGGAGGGTAATGTTTTTCGAGCCTATGTATGTATGTATGTATATATCTATGTATGTATGTATGTAAATATGTCTGTTCCATTGTTGCATCCTGTAGCTTAAACGGCTGGACCGATTTTGAAGTGTGAGGTGTCATTAGATTCGCATTCTTCCCCGGAGTGTCATAGGCTATGTTACGTCAAAAAAACTAATATACAGCGGATGTTAACTGGTAAAAACTGGCAAAAAGTTAGCCCTTCTTGTAGCCATAATGCATTGACCAATTTTGGAAAATGAGGTCTGTTTAGATTTGTGTTCTTCCCAGGAGTGTTGTGAATTATATAACGTCAGTTGAAATATATATTTTTGGGTACAAATGCAACAATTTTGCAGGAATAAATACTAAGTTCTTGTAAAGCGAGCTAGATGGCGCTGGGTCAATTTTAAAACGCGCTATTGTTGATTTTTTGCATTTAATTATAAGCGCGGAGAACTCCTTGCTAAATTTTGCGATTTCAAGCCCAAAAAACACCCGGCTCTGACGGAGTCTCAAACGGAATGCTCAAATGCGATCCATATTCCTTCCTCCTTCTCCTTTTTAGCATCTTCTATGCGTGTCTTGTTAATTGCAACCTTCCAGCTGCCTCGAAGGAAGCACTCGTGATCGGCATTCCCAAGCTAGGCAAAGACTTGAAAAACCCCACATTATACCGATCTATTAGCCTATTGAGTTCTTTGGGAAAGATCTATGAGCGGATTTTCATAAAAAAACTCAAGGACTATCTATGTAAGCCTAGGCTCATTTCCGACTAGCAGTTTGAATACCGGGCCAAACATACGTGTCAATATCAATTGCACCGCCTCACGGAGCATATCCTCAGATTCCGAACCAGGGATCATCCCACAGGAGTACTCTTTTTCGGAATAGCGCAATTCTTCGATAAAGTCATCTTCATATCGTTCGAGACTTCTGGTCGAATAGGACCTTTCGCAACAGAGTTAAAGGATGTCTCCAAGACCCCGTCCAATTTGAGCCCGCGTTCTTCAAGACGCTGTTTTTTCACCCTTTCTGTATTCGTTTTACACATACGATATCCCTAAGACCCTTTCGTAGAGTTGGATCTATTCGCTAACGATACGGGGTCCCTATACGTCCCACCAAATGAAATTAGTCATTGTGAGCGTCTCCAATCCGCAGTCGACTTTAGGCTTGTGGTTTAGGGTGATCGAGGTTAATCTGGTGTAGTCAAACCCTCATTAGGATCAGTCTTCCTGTACGACAAGTCCATTCCCTGGGCTAAAAAAGATAAATACCTTGCTGTTGTACTCGACAGTCTTATGACTTTCGGTCTCCAAATTTCCAAAGCCCGCAACCATGTAGCCTTTGTATCAGGCTAGGCCATCTCAATCCTTGGATGCAATGCTAGAATGTCACTTATAAATAAGTTGAGTTGAGTTGTTAATAATTAAGCTTTGCATACGCCTGATCATGACCTACGACAGCGTAGTATTCTGCCATATTACTTCATCATTTCATTCACTACGCTACCGGTAATCACAAGTAGTTACGAATGAGAGAACTACTTAATAATATATGGATTAGATGAAGGAGAGTAAGTAGGATTAGCTCCGATTATTGGTGACCGCCCAGCGGTCCTGGGTGCGTTGCACCTTGAATAGGGGCCTATTCAAGGTGCAATGCACCCAGGACCGCTGGGCGGTCACCCCCTTCTGGCAACCTAGGTTTCGCCAATTTGCATGCATAACCTTCAGGTTATGCATGCAAATCGCGGCTTATCAGGCAAGAAAGTTTGCTTCTCTCCAAACTTTGCGTTCGCAAGCAACGCCTAAAGCCGAGGTTCGTCCCTCCTGGAGCCCTTAAGTGATATTTGCCTTACAGGTTGAAGGTACACCTTAAAAGTCTGGTGAAGTGGCAAAAGCTCACTTGGAGCTAGCTAGTATTATCAAACGTATATAGTGAAAAGTAATGCCAAAATACTAATAACCAGTAATTATAATGAATATATAATAATACAACAAAGTAATGAAGGTACCTGATAGATTTATTTAAATTTTATATGATTTAGATTTAAAAAAATAAAATGCTGGGTGGTGCTAGTGTCGCATATTACAGTGCCTTAAGAAATCTAAACTCAATCGCAGAATACATAATAGTACAAAGCGCAACAAACATGCAAACAACAATCCCTAAGCGTGACAAAATTGATACAAGATGGTTCCGAAATAAAGATTCTCAATTTTCATATCATTTGAGATGGATTGATTTAAAAGGCTATGGTTCCACAGATCACATCCATACGCTGCGGCAGGTTATACAGAAAACCAAAGAGCCGGCCACTATATTTAGCGTTTATGGACTATGTAATGCCTTCGATTCGATTGGCCATGGGCTATTAGCGAAACATGGGCCATGCTTCGGTCCCTCCGGTGATGCCGTATTGACCATAGCTGTATCGAAGTGCTGAGGTGCTTATATGCAGCAACGCCACAACGACACCCCGAGTACAGGAGCAAAATACGAGGGCACAGCAGATAGGGCTTTGAAAGGGAGACGTACTTCATTTCTCTGAAACAGGCGGAGTCGCTTCAGGGCCATGCTCAATGACCTCAATGAAGTTTCCCAACAAGTGGGCCTTATATTGAACATGGACAATACGAAAATAATGTCGAATGTTCATGTTGCACCTTCACCAGTGATTGTTGGAAACTTAACCCTTGAACCTGTAGAGTAGTACATTTACTTGGGTCAATTGATCCAGGTAGGAAGCTCCAATTTTAAGGACAATGTTTTTCAGTGATACCGACTTGGCTGGGCAGCGTTCAGGAAGCCTCACAGTGTCTTCCCGTCAAAAATACCTCAGTGGCTAAAGTCAAAAGTCTACGGCCAATATGTGTTATCAGTGATAATTTACGGGTCCCTTATTATGGGTCTCATAAGAAAGCTCTAGGTTGCTCAATCAAAGAGCTATGGAGAGGGCTATGCTCGGAGTTTCTCTGCAAGATTGATCAGAAACGGAGAGATCCGTAGAGAAACAAAGGTCATCGTATGTCGATGATGCTCTGCAGATTAGCTATTTGAAGTGGCAGTAGGTGGAGCTCACATCACGAAGAATCGATGGCCAATGGGGTAGAGGTCTTCCCAACACTAAATTCTTCTGGCAACACCCATAGCCCGATTGATATTACCTACTCATAAAGATCCAGGCACATTTTTGGTTATGTTAAGAATGTCACCTACTATTAGCAAAAAGCATTTTTGTGCAAAATATCTTGGTTTGTTGGAGAACATTTTGAACCCCTTCTTTATCAGCAAATTTACCATCTTGTGAACCCAAATGGAGAGCCGAATCTCTAGTACCTACATTATTTCAAAATGTTTTATTGTAAAATTCCAGACGTAAATATCGCTAATGGTCAGTCGGGTTCTTTAGATTTTTTTAAATGAAATTACTTGTTAACTCAGATTTTTAATTAATATGACGAGCTCCGTGGCGCAGCGGTCAACATGCCGGCCTGCGACACGGATGGTCCCGGGTTCGATCCCCGGTCAGGTCAAGATGAAAAATGATCTTTTTCAGATTGACCTGGGTCTTGGATGTTTATCTATATATGTATTTGTTATAAAATATAGTATCGTTGGGTTAGTATCCCGTAACACAAGTCTTACTTAAGAACTTACTTTGGGACTGCCTCAATCTGTGTGATTTGTCCGTATATATTTATTTTATTTTTATTTTATTTTAATAAATAGGTATTTTGAAGAGTCATTTTGTGTCATGGGCTGATGTTAAAGTTGCCTTTAATTTGTATTATAAAGTTTACGCTATCTGATAATTTTGTCAGTTTCTAGCTGTTACACTTCCAATGAGAGAAACTTAGATTAACTGTTATATGATGCAAATCTTCTATAATATAAAAATGAATCGCTGAATGTGTCGCTCAAAGCAAATCTCGGGAGCAGCTGAACCGATTACGCTAATTATTTTAAAATAAAATAGCCATTTATTGCCATACATTACAAGGTACTAGTAATATTACATTCATTAAGAATATGTACGCAGGCAAAGGAATGCCTCAGCTTCTGTTGCTTCAGACAGGCGTCTTAGGTAGCGCTGATTTTCAGGCACCCCTTCTCCCTAAGATGTTATGCGGGAGACATTGATATGAGGGCTAAGACTCTACAGTTATAAGAAAAATTAATTCAAATTAAAGAATATTCCTTGAAGCAAGAGGTTCTTACGGAGAGAAAAAATTATATGTACCACGAGCGAAGCCGGGACGAACTGCTAGTTATACACAGTACTTATTTAGTACATCTTCGACAAAGTTTTGTTGACCCGGACAAAATCAAAGTCGATACGTTTTATATTGCCTTTGACTTGACCTAATCAAATGTATTGTTGTTCCAGGTGCCTCAATGACAAAAGTGGATCTTAACAAATGTGGGAGCGTGGTGTCAATGGGCACCGAGGGAAGGTGAGTGGTCTCCGAGACACAATCACGATGCTGTGTGACAACAGGCGCAATCTATTCTAGAACTTCAGCTCGAACTAGAATGCTTCATAGCTGATAGAATGCTTTATAACTTTAACTTCTGAAGCAAAATCAAACAATGCAACCCAACGCCTACTGTCTGACTTTCAGTTGACCCAGTTGTGGGTGGGTAATCGCCAGCGTTGGGCTCCATCGGTGGCCCGAGTGCAACCGATCTTGTCCCTTTAACTTGTTGCCCGGGGCAGAGCTTTTTGCCCTCCGTCTGCCTTTAAGATTTAAAGCTGCAATAGTTGCGCAATTATTTTTTTGATAAGGAAGAAATACATGATTGGCTTTTTGGCAATACCTGCTGACTGACTGTAGTGCAAAAATAATTTGTCAAAGGTACGATTTAGACCGACCGACTTGCATAGGTCCGGGCCAGATGGCATTTTACAACGCGGTAAAGAAGAAAAATTACAATCGATAGAACTTTCTTACTTAACTTTTACTTTTACTACTCTCTAAGTCAGGATCTCTGATATCGTTATGCTTGAGATTACCACAACATTGCGATAGGCCGGCGACATACGCAGCGCTATCAGATCGACGCAATGGAATATAACCTTGCAAATAAGTAATATTAGCTCCATCTTCGACTCTGCATCTGCGCGGACTGCGTCACTCACTCATCAAACCCGCAGCTAGAAACTTTTGGAAATGGGACTTTTGAAAAAGCCTCCCCTGTGTGTGAACGAGGGGTCCGAATAAAATCCTGAATTGCGCCCACTATCTCAGTTTCTGCCAGCTCTATTATGGGTACTCTTCACCATTGCCACCCTCTGTGGCGCCTTAAATCAGCGCCTAGAATAACCAACCAGGCGAAACATGCGCCCATAGAGGCCCGTAGTTTGACATTCCAGCGTTCAGCTTTCTGCAGTGAGCGCGCCAACGTTGAAGCATTCAATATTTGGGTACTTTAGGGCCCCTGCTTCCAATTATTTTTAAAGTAAATTACATAAGTGAGTTAGCCGCCCCTTGAACCAACCGCCCGGGGAGTAGGCCACGGGTAGCCCGGCCCTAGATCCGGAACTGTCACGCTCCAGATATTTATCTTTCAGTGTTTTATCTTTTCAATTTGATAAGAAATAAGACGAATTTAAAGAGGACTTACTTACATACTAACTTCTTGGCCGTGTTTTCGGATACGCTGACGCGCGAAAATTCATCATTAGCGTAAAAGTACGGATAATGCTAAACCAAATAACTCTTCACACAAAATTATGAATAATTTTCATAGCGTTATTATAAAAAACGGCAAATTTGGTGAAAATGCTAACTAAAGCTTCATGTTCACATTTTATAGCGATGTTTTTTTATTTCTTATATAAGGCACACCAAGAATATAAACACATAACATCGTAAAAATACATGAACAAAGTTATGTACTAGTGTTTACATCAATAATAGCTGTGCAGAGCATTTAATTTATAGCTTGTTACATAGTAGCTGAAGTAACTGATTACAGTTTTTCATAAAAAAGCTAGATAGATTTGTAATCTAGGTTCTCGCAGGACATAATTTTATATGATCTCCCCGCTTCTAAATAGTTTTATGGGCAGCAATGGACCCGAAGAAAATCATGTTTCCGCTTTATATTGGTATGGATAACGAAACGTTTAGAAAACGGCAGTTAATCGAATTGACTTCGATATTTTTTACTTGTTCAAGCTCCTCGCAATATAATTGCACCAGATTTTCCGCTTTGGCCTGTGCAGCTAGCGCCAAGTGGGCTTTAGCTACTTTACCGGACTTTTTGAAGTTAGAGGAAGAGTGCCCTCAACATGTACGCCAAACATCACCAAAGGGTCCCCAGGAAGGACGGAACTCGGCTTTGGGCGTTGCCTGTGTGCGCGAGGCTTAGAGAGATAGCAAACTCTCATATGCCTGACGGGCCGCGATTTGCGTACATAGCTAACAATGGCAATACCTTGGGAGATCAGCAACTCTCATGTTTTGCCGTATGGGTCGAAAACTACGTTGCCAGAAGGGCCTATCCTGGGTGCATGCAAGTCACCCGGGACCGCCGGGTCACCAGTAATCGGAGTTAAACTTGTTCAAGTCCCGCGCAGAAGAATTGCACCAGGTTTTTGGCCGCCTATTCTACACCGCCGTGTGCTTCCCGGCAGAGTAGAATAGGATCACTCCAAGTCTTCCCGTGAATGTCGTAGGTGACTTAGGAAGCACAAGCTAAACAAAGCTTATAAATCAAAGGGACTTCTCCAACCCTTCTGGCCAGCGTCGAGAGTGTAGGCCAAATCCTCTGCTCAGGCTAATATATGGCTCTGGTAATACAAAGAGGATTGCTCCTGTAGTGGTGACTAAAAAAGACCTGATGATGATGATGAGGTTTTTGGCACATCAATGTCCGATGTTGTGTCGCAGGCCTTAGGTTCTGAGTCAAGGTCGCGGCGTGAGAACGCAGCTGCAACGCGGCGGCGCGGCGCGTGGGTGCGTTGCGTGTAGGGTTTCCAGGTCTTTAAAGCGAATAGCCGGACAGAGCCGCCAGTTATGCCGGACATTTGGGTTAAAAGGCCGGACTCCCTTTATTTTAGTCGTAGTCTACCCATAACACATTATTTATATAAATCAGGCAGGGGTTTGTTGCCATAAAATCTTCTTAAATTCTATCAATCTTCATAAAAATGGCCAATTATAAAAAGCCTCACTAAATCCGGATAGGCCAGACTCCGATTAATATGGCCAGACACGCAACAAAAAAGCCTAACTGTGTCCGGCTTTACCCGGACGCCTGGCGACCCTGGTTGCGAGTGTTGCGATACCGCCGTAGAAGGCACGTGTTACAAAACCACGTGTTTCCCCAAAAACCAAAGTTGCCCAAGTTTCTCATCCATTCGCACCATTCAATTCTACAAAAATAGAAAAAGTTGCACCATGATACTCATGCGTCTATTATCTGCTTCAACTATCTACAACAAAAGTTATGGTTAAGTAACTAACTAACATTTAATAAAAAATATTATTTTCATAGAATTTTGTTGACCGGTGTTAGAATGATGACTTTTATTTAAAGAAAAACATTTAGTCTAAGAAGACGAAACGTTTTTCTTTAAATAAAAGTCAATAACAAAAGCTATGTTTAAAAAAGTTCAGATTATGGCTGATCGAGAGAATTTTTTCATGTCCGTGGATGCGTTGTATTCTACGAACATATATAAAAGAAAAATTGCGTCGTGTATTTCTACTTCTATGGCTACGAATAAGGATGTATGATTTTATTTCGTATTAAATCATGCCGTAAGAGGGTTGGTTGCTGTATGAATTTTAACAAATTATTTTACTGTTGCATGCTGTGATAATTTCGGACCCGGACGCGAATAAATGATGATGATATATCTATAACAATTGAAAGTGTCTCCATACTCATGATATTTTGGACTAAGTACACAATTTTTCGAACTGTTTCAAGACCTCACACGATCTATTAGCTGCGTCTACGCTTATCTTGATTTAAGATTAAGTTCATCGACCAGTCAGCAAGCGGAGCTGCTTAGGGTTGCCCAATCAAGCTGCTCCCATACTTATTCGGAGTTGCGATATTATTGTTACCGTAGGATCCGTAACATACTTTCACTTTCGACATCGGAAACCCCCGAGTCGGAGCCAGTTGACTTTGGGGCGGCCGGAGAGGCAGGTGACTCCTGGACTACACATTTTGACAATATGGTAAGTAATTTTAAGATTATTATTGTGACTTGACTGTGTGCTCTGCGCTATGTGAAACTGATGATGCAAATCAGCGAATTATAATACCATTCTATTTGTTTTATAGCTATGTGATATTTTGCAATAGATACTTATATTCTTGGAACTAACGTTTAAGTACGTAGTTAATTTATCTTCTTATTATTTCTTTATTGCTACTACTTTGCTAGCTAGACTGCATATTGTTTCTTTATTATTTTAATAATGTATTTACACAACACAAATTGAAATAATATACCATGTCAATGATTTTAAAGAATTTTCACCAAGGAACAATATCAAAAATGTTTTTCTAGATAGTCTGACGAGTTTCGGATTGTAACCATGTTTTCGCGAGTTTATTGGTTATCAATTCTAAATATGTTTACAGAGAACAGTCGTAATCTTCCTTCTTCTGCATTGCATCGCAGTGCTGGTCGCAGCCGAGGAGGCGGCCACCAAAGACCTGGATATAGAAGACAGCGAGGACCTGGAGAGGAAGCACCGCAAACGCAAGAAACATGGCCAGAACGGCGGCTGCGGTTATGGCCGGAGCTTCGGGGAGAAATTCTTCGGGCTCCAGGACTATACCTACATATCTGCGCCTGTCATGAACTACTTCTTTGGATGTGGTGTCGCGGCATTGCCAGTAGCAGCGCCGGCTCCAATTGCTCCTATAGCACCGATCGCACCAATACAACCCTTCCCAGCATATCCCATCGCCATTAGCCAAAGCCAGAGCGGCGGCCATCACCACCATCACCACGGACATCACGGAAACGGAGGGTTCGGAGGAGCAGGCTTTGGTGGCAACTACGGCGGCTACAACCCCGGTTTTAATCAAGGCTACAACCCTAGTTTTAACCAGAACTTCCAGCGGCCTGGCTATGGCTACCAACCGAACCGCCCCTTCCAAGGGGCTGTCTCTGCAGCAGCGTCGGGCTTCGGGAACGCCCTGGCAGACTACATCTCCAGACCTCGAACACAGAAACAGATCAACAGACAAGTGAATCAGTTTTTGAAGCCATTGTACAAATTATTTCGATAGTGATTCTAAAGCCAGTTCACTTAGATAGTGTTGCTAAGTGTTTTTTTTTATTGCAAAAGGAACCTTGTCTTCACAATGGATGCGATGACAACAAAGGAAATAATAAAAAGGTAAATATTATGATAGTTTTATTCGTGATCATTGCCGTGAAGACAATAACTTGTTTGTTTGTTGCAAATGTATCTGAGCGAATGATTATTATATAATGTAGCATTAGCAAAGAGATTCTATTTGTCCATACTCAGATACATAGTTTGAGCATTAGCAATGAGTTTAGCTTAATGAAAATTTACAGGTTAACTGGTAAATGCTTTAAATCAGATATTGACAAACTTGACTTCTAACCCAATAAAAATCTTTTGGTCCAAAAATATGTCGGGCTTATGCTTGGTTGATAGTTGAGTTGCATAAGAGATAACAATCAAAAAATACCTATAGTTTGTTGTTACGAAGGAGCGATGTACCAGACAACCTTTATACCGGGTGATTCTGAAGTCTAGCAATATATTAGGTAGGCGAGCCCTGGGTTACGAAGGCTTAACATTTTGTGACTGAAACTGCTATGCAGGTATATCGCATAGCAGTTATATATACATACGTAGAAATATATAATAACAAACAGCGAGAAAGTGTCACACAACACACATTAAAAAAAAGAAATAGCGTAACTGGCTTATAATTTGATGTTATTGATTATATATTTATAGCGACGATTGCAAAACTCATTGGACATGTAGAATTTATGTAATACAATTATTTTTATTTGAAAAAAAAATCTTATTTTTGAAGCCGGTTCTTTGCTTAAATTTGTAAAATGACATGAATATTTTATTTCTTAACTTATTTACATGTATCATATATACATGTATATTTATATATACTGTACATTTGCATGCTGAAAACAGAAAAGTGTATGATAGAAATTTTGATAAGCCATTTGTAACCAAAAGAAACTTGAATTTTGAAGCATACCACTGTGGGTGGATATAATTGGGAACACGCATTGAATGAGCGATTGAGCTTACCAAATTTCTCAATATTCTTTTTAGTTTTATAATTACTAAAGATTTTGATGTCGAGAATAAAATATTGCCAGAGGCTTTAGAATCAGCCTGTATATGGTGTTATGATATATAAGTACTTATGAAACCTGTTCAATTAGATTGTAATTATAGTGTAGTTTTGTGGTTAAGACGTGGTAATACAGTGAATTGTGTACTTAACAGTATTTCCTTGTACTTATGTAGGTAAAGCTAAGTATTTTTATTTTGACTGTTTTCTATTTTCAAGTACAATTTTTATTTAATTTTATACTGTATTATTTTCGGTGTCCCTCCTAAATTTTCCCTTTTAAGTTTGTTCATAAGATATTGTTTAATAAGACTCAATAGTGTGATCGTGAAAGGTACGCTAATTAAAAAAGTGCAACATCGAGAATTTGGTGTTATGCCGTAATCAAATAACCGGTTTTGGGCGGCATTCACTATCATACTTTATTTGTAATAGGTAGGCAATAGACAGCATTACGATAAAATTTAATGATCCCAATTAAATTTAAGTCCTTCTATACACTACTAGCTATTCCCGGTAGATTTGTCTATGTATAAGTGCTTACGTTACTCACTCGTTACTCGTTAATGTTCCACCTTCATATGGCAAGTGTTTAAAAAAAATTCTTTTCCACATGCCCACGTACACGCTAAATGTCTGGGTCTTGTGGCTTATACAAATAGGCTCTGTCTACCCCATAAAGGATAGAGACGAGATAATATGTAAAGTAAAAAACATCCAAACTTGCCATATAAATAAATAAATATAAACGGACAAATCATACAGATTGAGCTAGCCCCAACATAAGTTCTTAAGTAAGATTTGTGTTATGAGATACTAACTCAACGATATACATTTTATAACAAATACATATGTAGATAAACACCCAAGACCCAGGCCAATCTGAAAAAAATATTTTTCATGTTGACCGTAGAATATTCAAAGGTTGTTTAACATCTAGTCGGATAGGCTTTGATTATATATGGTCAGTTAAAATAAGTAGGTTGAGTTTTATCAACTAGTTGTCGACCGAATAAAGAAAAACAAGTGTGATGCAAGCGTTACGAGAATAGCCGCCCCATTCAATACATGACCTATCAAATGAGGTGCTCTATTCTGGTCGCAGACTCGCATAGTGTCGACGTGGCTAAGATTGGATGCACTGTGGATGCACCTCTGTTCTGTATGAGATTTGGGACCAAGATATGCATTTTGGACAGACGATGCTATGCCGTGCATCTCTGCTATATCGTTTTCGGCAGAATAGAACCACTCCAAGTCTTCCCGTAGGTGTCGTTGAAGGGACTTACATAAGACAAGCTAAACAAAGCTTATAAACATCAAATAGACTTCTTCAACCCTTCTGGCCAGTGTGGAGTGTGTAGACCAAATCCTCTGACTGCTCTGGTTAATATACCTATGACTCTGCTAGTACAGAGAGGGTCATGCTCATAGATATCAGAATATTTACTGTCCTGCTCCTGCAGTAGCGACTAAACAAGACCTGATAACGTGATCAGACGTTCTACATTATTAGAAAGAGCACGATTAATTCAATCAAACGAAAGCTGTATGATCAATTAATAATTTGATGACGCGAATTCTTATAAGCTTATGCGCTTGGCTTTGCCGGCGTTAGATGAAAATATTCTTTTCTATTTTTTTATTTCATTGTTTCCACAATCTCACTTTCGCATTTATAATAATAGTTGGGATTGAGATTGCTGTAGTTCAAAGGTTCGTGCTTATGGACAATGTGTAAAATAGTTAGGGTGTCATAAACCGTCTTCTTTCTTTCTTTCTTCTTTTTAATTATGGCTTCCACCGAGATTTCAGAGATTCTGCCAATGTCTAGTTTAAAGAGATACAATAGTATTAGTGGTTTTACGCTCTCAGTACATTTAACAAGTAACAATCAAAGATAGCGTATATAAGTCCTTTGATTGCTTTATGGGAGCCTCTGTGACAAATCTATACGAGTGTTTATGAGAGTTTTTGGTGGGAAGTCAAGGGGTTCAGTTGTCGTTTGCCTTATACAATTTTGCGAATTGATTTAAGTGGACTTTATAATATGAAATTGGTGTAGTTTGGTGTTATAAATGCTCGTGCTCGAGAACAATTTGTGAAATAGTTAAAGTAGACTGTTAAATGGACTCGTATAGATTTGTCGCCAAAATCTCCCACGAGGCTGCCAAAGAACATACGCCATCTTTGATGCCACATACCGTACAACACCGATACTTAGTATCTCATTATACTGGACATTGGCAGAATCACTGAAATCTCGGTGGAAGCCATAATTAAAAAGAAGAAAGAAAGAAGAGTGTTTATGACACCCTAACTATTTTACACATTGTTCATAAGCACGAGCCTTTGAACTACAGCAATCTCAATCCCAACTATTATTATAAATGCGAAAGTGAGATTGTTTGTTTATTTATTTGTTTGTTTGTTACGCTTTCACGCCGTATCTACTAAACCGATCATCTTGAAATTTTGTATACATAGGCTAGGTTAGGGTACTGAGAAAGACATAGGCTATAATTTACGCGGGCGAAGCCGCGGGTAACAGCTAGTTTCATATTATAAAGCCTACTGAAATCAATTTGCAAAATCATTTAAGGCAAATACAACTGAACCCAGACTTCCCAGTTTGCCACCAAAAAAACGTACACTAGTCAAGATCATCATCATCATCATCAGGTCTTGTTTAGTCTCCACTGCAGGAGCACGACCCTCTCTGCACTACCAGAGCCATATGTTAGCCAGAGCAGTCAGAGGATTTGGCCTACACTCTCCACGCTGGCCAGACGGGTTGGAGAAGTCTTTTTGATGTTTATAAGCTTTGTTTAGCTTGACACTAATCAAGATACTTTTATTTATTTGGTACCTACACTACACTGACATATGCTCATTTTTTCAACCTCTCCAATGGGCATGTTGACTAAAATTTTTTTCATGTTGCTATGTAAAGACCTGCCAAAAATAAACACAATAGTGACAGAAATACATTTCTAAACAAAACACTCTTTCAGTTATAAAAGTTTTAAAATCACATGTTTTTAGACGTAAATTTTAGACGTGAAAACGCGCCGCTGAAATGCTTACATATTTGTGACGTCACAAGCTTGTATTTTGTATGGGTGGCGTGAGAACTTTGTTTGGCTACCAAACATACAAAATATTTCGTTTATGGTTTCATAATAAAAGATGCTATAAATTTTGCAGACTAAAATACAGTATAATTGTAATTAAAGATTTTCATACTTTAAAAAATGGTCCTATTCACCCAACTTTAAAGAAGCTTTAAGATCACTTAACGAATCGATATCAAATTAAAAGTGTTCTTTATAGTGTTTTTAGATAGAAATTAGTCTCATTAGAAACAAATTTTATATAATCTTAACATTAGGCAACTGCCGTATTCAGACATTATTTATAACACGCTTTTATTAGCTTCACTTGTAACTATGTATGTATAACAATAAGAAAATCTTGGAATCTTAATTTGACCCACTTCCCGGTCTTCGATTAGGATGAAATTTTGCACACGCTCTGAGTTCTGATGACAATACATGACTAGCGTGCTAAAAGCGTGTTTTTTTTTTTTAGTTTTTAAACGAATTATAAATTATTTATGATAGAGCGTAACAAAAAAGGGTAACAACTAAAGAAATACAATGAACAAAAAATAAATTACTTCCGTACTTACTGTCGTATTTACTACTTATTTGTAACGATACCTATTTATAGTGGTAGAGATTGTTTTATATAAAACTGGACGCCCCTGTATTGACGCTCACATTATAAATAGACTGATATCTTAAACCATCTCCAACCAAGACTCTTACATACATATTACCACGTCTGTATCCTTTGCGGGGTGGACAGAGCCCAAGGTCATAAAACCTTAAGGCCACGTTTAGCGTGATAGTGGGCCTTAAGGTGGAAAGCGGAAAAATAGTGATAGGTTGCTAGCCGCATCGCTGACTACGCAGTTCCTTAGATTTCCAACCAATCCCCTGACCGGCTTTTACGGTCTGCGCGGGAAGAAAAGCAGCTGGTATATTCTATGCTTTTCCTTTTTTTGTAAACTAGCCTGAAAGAGTAAAGCACATAGAAGTAGAAATTTTAGTATATTAGCTACCTATACAGCGGCCGATTTTTTGTGTAATATACATTTCTCTAATGGTATGTAAAAACTTTGTAAAAATTGCAAATGTTCGGTATGTTGATCAATTCAAGATCCAAAAGTTTATAAGGTTTTCTAAGAACACTTATTATTGTCATATTTGATTTCACAACTAAAAATTGCTGACGTCACTAATTTATTTATGGCTAAGTTTAGTGCCACTTTCAAAGCGAAGTGCAGAAGAAGCGGCAACCAACTGCACTGCATTTTCTCCAAGCGACGTCAACTCACATTTTTGTGTTACTAATATCCTTAGAAACTACATAAACCTTAAGTGTGGACTGAGATACATTGTCAATAATTTTTACCCAACTGTCTAGAAGGAGGTCAATGTTAATGCAACTTGTTAGACGAGACAATCTACACTTTTCTTCTTCTTCTTCTTCTTCGTGTCGTAAAATGGCAATATTTGTACATATTAAATATGTTTTAACCAGCGCTTTGCAACTATGATTGCCCGTTCGTTTGCCTCATTGAGATCCTGCATAGTGCAAGAGTTTGGTTTTCTGGGCACACCAAAAGGTGATCCATAGACTGGACAGCACCGCAGTCGCATTCAGTATTGCTGGAGAAACCCCATTTTACTCTATTTTCGTTACATCTGCCAACACTAGCCCGCAGTCTAGTTATACAAAAGTCCCTTTCATAAAAAGCTTTAAAAATGTACAGGGGTTCGCAACATTTGGATGAAATAAAAATAATATTGTTGATTTTTGTGTAAAAAAATAAACCAAGGAAGGGATGGTTAGAAATATTTTTCCATAAAGAATGGAGGGAGTTTGCAGGTGAAGTGATTATTTGGCAACGTAAAACATCTTTTGCCCTGCATCGAGACTCAATAGCTAATAATAAAAAAAAAAAATTATAGCAAAAACTCTTACAGAAACTTATTTATATCTCAGAAATGCGCAAAATGTTTTCATTCACGGAGTCGGACCCGTTTCCGCTACCAAAAAACATTGAGCGACAGCGTTTTGTATCGTTAAAATATAACCCGACTAATTAGGATTGGTCTTTAGTTTCGTATTACCCGTATAGCAATTTAAGTCAATTGTATTTGGTCAACTCATAATATTGTCGCTAGGTAACTCTAACTCAGTAGAAGTTCATTGACGTACATAATTTATATCTTTTCGTGACGGGGAGTTTAACTTCGACAGAATCAGATGAAAGAAACTTGAATGTAGAATTTGAAAACGCGAGTATCTAAAACAGATAGAGGTCAAAATCCGATTGATCCTATTATTCAATCAGACATATGAATGCACTAACACTCCCTTGATGGATAATCTTTTTTTTTGGCTCTAACCGCCATTCATTGGTCACATGATTGATTTGTTTATCTTTTCGCGCTGACCGTAAAATCCGAGCGAAAAAGTGGGAGAAATGGTTAGGAATCATGCTAATAGGTTAGTAGCTCGGGAACCAATCACTATAACACCATTTTATACCTACACGTCCACCATCTGGCTTAACGTAGCCAATGAAGGTTTCCTGAAATACTCACCACCAGATTGCAGCGCTGAGGTGGCGAGTTCGTAAAGCCGCTGTCATTGGATTATTGACAACACCCATCTCTTGTTTTTGGGTTCCCGGCAGAGAAGAATAGGACCTCTCCAAATCTTCCCGTGGATGTCGTAAAAGGCGACTTAGGAAACTCAAGCTACAACTCGTCTGGCCAGCGTAGAGAGTGTAGGCCAAATCCTCTGAATGCTCTGGCAGCACAGAGAGGGTCGTGCTCCTGCAGTAAAGATTAATAAAGACCTGATGATGATGATGATCACACATACTATGTGATTTGTCCGTATGCTATAGGTACCTCCATCCTTATTTTTATAGTCACCACTGTTGTCCGTATATATTTATTTATACTCAGCTAGCCCCACAGTAACTTCTAAAGATACTAACTCAGTAAATAAAATAAATAAATAAATATATACGGAAATATATTAATATAATTAGTAGTCAGTAATACTTAATATATTTTAATCGATATTAATATTATAAAGAGGAAAGATTTGGTTGTTTTATTGTTTGTTTGCATAGGCTCCGAAACTATTGGACCGATTTTCAAAATTATTTTACCTTTACAAAGCTAATTTATCCGCTGGTAACATAGGCTATAATTTACGCGGCTGGAGTCGCGGGTATATTGCTAGTGTTAGATACTTATATCGATAAACATCCAAAACCCAGGCAAATTAATCGTCATCCAAAATTTACCAAAGGAGCAATCAACACCCCCACTCTCCCACATCATAATGTTAGTAGGATGTATGAATGACTAATAATAGCAGGGAGTCACTTAAGTATACTTAAGAGGGTATACTAGCAGTGCGTTTTCCATACAAATGTATTTCTCTATTTTCTCGCTGAAAACTGCATCTAGAGGCACAATTCTTTTTACATACAATCTATTACTAAAATAGGTTGTCGCTATGTTGTATTTTTTTCTATGAACCTGTTAAAAAGAAAAAAAAAATTACAAAATCAGATTTTTTGGAAAAAATAAAAAATAGGGCATTCCTATTTTAGTACTAGATTTTATGAAAAAAGAATTGTGGCTCTAGAATCAGTTTTCAGCGAGAAAATAGAGAAATACATTGGTATGGAAACCATATTGAAAAAATACTGCTAGTATACGCTCTTAAGTGTGAAATTCAAAAGAAACAAAAGGGTATATTGTAGTTAAGATGCAGTCATTAAAGCAACAGGAAAACGTAAGCAGTTGCCACGAACATAACATCAGTCTCTACGTGTAGAGATTTTAGGGTTCCCCACGATCGATACCAAAAAGGACGTTGATGATTGCCGCGATATCGTGGAAAAAGCGGGAAAATTCCCCGTTTTTTTCAAAGTCCTTCGTTTTTTTCCAAGCTACATTCGAAAGTTTCAAGAAAAATATATATGGAATTTTTCATGTTTTTTTTATTAATAAAACGGAAAAAAACGGGAAACTTTGAAAGAGACTGAAAAGTATTGATGTTTTTGATGATGGTCCAACGACATAATTTGGTAACCAGTAAACAATTCACACCCCCAAGACAGGTGGAAAGGATTTTGTCGTTTGACCATCATCAAAAACATCAATGCATTTCCGTTTCTTTTAAAGTTTCCCGTTTTTTCCCGTTTTATTAATAAAAAACATGAAAAATTTCGATGGTATTTTCCCGGAATTTTTTGCAACAAACGAATAAAACGGTAAAAAACAAATATGGTTTCTTTCCCTGAAAATAAAAACAATTTGTTTCTTTAGGAATTTTCAACGCTGCCCTGACATCATTTGATGGCTCAAATATATTAAAGTCAAAGATAACTGTAATCTTTGACTTTAATATAAAGATTACGTACAAAATGCGCGACACTTGCCGCTGCTATCGAAGGTCAAAAACCATTAAACTTGCCTTTTCAATTTTCAAGACAGAGTTCCTAATATCTTGTCCTCTTCAAGAACAAACGAAGGTTTATGATGTTGAAAAGTATTCCTGATGAGAATTCGGGCCAGGCATTTGACAAGGGCACATGATGGCCATAAGAGATAAAATACACTGAGCGGTTCGAGGCGACGCGCAGTCACGTGCAACAAAGGACATTGCACTTTTTACTTTGCACTTTCTAAGCAACATGTAAATTCGACATATGTTGCTTAGAAAGTTCATAATTAATTCAAATAAGGAAAACAAAGAAGACTGCCGGCGGCTTAGGGCTACTCCAAATATGAAATATATCTCAAATACATAAGGTCCAATTTTCTTCGTAATATGTGACGCACGCCGGTCGGTGTAAAATATCCTTTATTTATATGAATTTTTTGGGGTTCAGTAATTCCCCCATTAAAAATAAATCATTAAAAAGAATCTTTATTAAGTGTCAACATTTTCTTAGATGTTTTCTTCTCTGATATTATCAATTTGATCTTGGCTCGTAACCACCAATTTTGTCCCACGATTACTCGAGACTTCAACAAAATGAAGACAACGTTTTTGACCTTGAAGACGACTCGCATACCCTCTGTCTCTTTCCGTACCGTTTGTATGAAAGAGAAAGATAGTGTTCCTGTCCTTATCATGCACACTGCACGGCAAGAGACAGAGGACATACGAGTCCCCTTCAAGGTCAAAATCGTTGTATTCACTTTGTTGTATGAAGGTGAGATCACCAATAAGGGTATTATTTATTTATTTGATGGTAGATTATCTTACCTCTATTACTTATATATATACAGCCAATGTTTGTCTATAACACACTAAAACAATGAGAGAGGTCTGAAATAAGCAGCAGCAGCTCTGAGGCCTATTATCCAATGGCAGCGGCTTATCAAGCTCAACGCCTCAGTACTACCATCTGGTGGTGAGCATTTAAAAAAAACCCTCATTGCTGAGTTCACTTCGCGTTTTATACTGCCTACACTTACAAGTCATAAAGCTGATATCTGAGACGTCGCTACAGAATTCGCGTTATAGCTTTCGAACGTATAAGGCAGTGAAAAAAAATTATTTCGCTACAACATGGCAGGGTCCACAACTGGAAAATTTTCATTCGCAAGTATTCGTTCTTATGTGACAGTGGAACAAAATCGCACCAACGCGACGAAACCACTAAGATACCCAGACTGACAAAGAGTATTGAAGTGTAGTAGTTTTTTTTTTTGGGGAAATTGAGTTTTGAATTTAAGACGAGAGATAGGGCGGTACGGAATCCTTAGCCCGCGAGCCGTCGCACTTGGCAAGTTTTTATGCAAATATGTACAATTTATTAGCGCGGCCGGCCATAAAAACGTTTACTGTGTAGTGGCACCACGCAGGGCGCCCGTGGCAGTGCCATATTAATGCGGTGTTCGTGGCTAGTTCCACTCAGACCACGCAGTTTGCGCGTGCGAACGAGGCAAAACAAATACCAGGAGGAAAAAAATAAACGATCTGTTAATTCGAGAAGTTCACTTAGAGAAGTTATAAAAAAAAGTTTACTGGCAAGAACTGTTGTTTATTTCATTTTCTACTTTATATATAACTTACGCACTATGATGCCACCACAATACTTAATTAACTTGATTAAACTTAGAGCATCGCTGTGGACCCTGAATGGCTCTTCGGTACTAGTTACCTAAATCCCTAGCGAGGGAGTTAGCCGGGTCCTAAGTTGAGCAGAATGACGATTGGTTAATTTTGAGATTTTTCGTCTTTTTATAGCAGTATTTTGCTGACTTTTCATACAATTTTGGCAATACTGCAAATCAGCAATATACCGTCATAGGTAAAACATATAACATTTCGCACGCTAATTCGAAATGAAGTAAGTAAGTGAAGAGAGCTCTCAGCATCCCAACCTACAGATTAAAATAACTACGCACCTTTAGATCTTATGTAAACTTAATTTAAATTCATGACTAACTGTTTATTATCCGTATAAAAATGGCAAGGTAAGGCGAATATGTTGTCCAATATCTCGCAATCTATTGCGAAATATTGGACTACATATTCGCATATTAAGAGCGTATACTAGCAGTATTTTTTCAATATGGTTTCCATACAAATGTATTTATCTATTTTCTCGCTGAAAACTGATTCTAGAGCCACAATTCTTTTTTCATAAAATCTAGTACCTACTAAAATAGGAATGCCTCTATTTTTTATTTTTTCAAAAAACACTGTTATTGTACATTTTTTTTCTTTTAAAGAGGTTTTTAGAAAAAAATAAAACATAGGGACATACCTATTTTAGTAATAGATTGTATGTAAAAAGAATTGTGCCTCTAGAAGCAGTTTTCAGCGAGAAATAGAGAAATACTTTTGTATGGAAAACGCACTGCTAGTATTATATATTTAGTTGTATATTCACTTTTAAAATATGTAATTGAAAGAAATAGAAATAATTATTATCTCATATAGCAAATGTGGATTTTTCAGCCGTTTTATAAAAAAAAAAACATGTAAAATAACAGTAAGGAACCCTTTTGTGCGCGAGTCCGACACGCACTTGGCCGATTTATTATTGAACTTGCCAATGTCCAAACGTAGGGATAGTGCAAGATCAGTATTTTTTTAGATAGAGAGTTACGTGAGTATATCACTAGAATAATTTTGAAGTCATCACTACGACGAACTCCGTGGCGCAGTGGTCACCACGCCAGCCTGCGACACGGGGGTTCGATCCCCGGTCAGGTCATGATGGGAAACGAACTTTTTCAGATTGACCTGGGTCTTGGATGTTTATCTATATAAGTATATATTATAAAATATAGTATCGTTGAGTTAGTATCCTGCGACACAAGTTCACAACTTACTGTAGGGCTAGCTCACTTTGTGTGATATGTCCATATATATTTATTTATTTATATCACTTCTTGGGTACAGTTTTGGCCCCCCGCCATACACCCGATATTAGCCCAAAAAAATCTGATTTAGATGTTAAATAGTCTGAATAACATATAAATTGTACCGATATAAGTGTGAGTCGGACTCGCGCACGAACCACCATCTACACAACATTAGTCTATCGAGGAAAACGGCAAAAAATCATGTTTGTTGTATGGGACTCAAAAAATATTTATTATTGTATGTAAATAATTATATTATTAAGACTTGACTAACTGTTTATTTTGTAAGTGAATATACCTACACCTTAGATTATATAAAACCTACCACTAAATATTCTGTGAATATATTTTTGAGTGTCTACCTGTTGAAGCAAAAAACGGCTAAAACCACGATTGTTGTATGGGAGGAGACCCTTAAATATTTATTTAATTCTGTATTGGTTTTTATAAGCGGCTACAGGAAAACATCATCTGTGAAAATTTCAACTATTTATAGCTATAACAGTTTATAAGATACAGCCTGGTGACAGACAGATAGACATACAGACATCGAAGTCTAAGTAATAGGGTCCCACTTTTATACTTAGGGTGCGGAACCGTAAAAACAATGTCTGTGCTAAGTTTGTCATTGACAATGACAATTTGTCATTTTATTTGATGCTTTTTTGCTTAATTTTTTAGATTTTTATTAAAAATATACTGTAGAGTCAACACAGTGGTTCCATAAAGTAACTATTGGATTAACTCTACAAGTCTCACTCTCTATTATAACATTAGAGATTATGAACAGGCGGAGGTATTATATATCGGAAATCTCCAGTCCGTGTGGTGCTACTCCTTAGACCATGGCACACCTGTCTTGACCTGCGTGTCCTACACACGCGAGGATCTTTGCAATGCTACTGATAACGCTGTGTTAGTGGCAAAGTTGCGGTCTACACAATAATTCGCTCGATTTGACACGCAGAAGAAGAGAATATTTAAGTGAACATGCCAACAAGTCCTGCATATCTGAGGACTTGCCGAAAGTCATGATACGGGACCCTAAAACGCTTGTTAAACCTAATGTAATCAGTGCTTTATTTGTACACAGCAATTTCATTCAAATGTCAATTTAATGACGGCTAACCACCGTCATTATTATTATACTTAGTGCGGAGTAGATTACGCTGGACCAAGGGTTGCCAACATCTTTAAAAGTAAAAAGACCCTATTTTTTCAAAAGAATCATAAGTCCAATTAAATTGACCGCATACAAAACCAAAATGCCTGTGTCCAGCTATATCCTTACGCTAGGCAATCCTACAGAAATGTACATAGATCCTCGGCAAATAAAAAAAAAACTTATGGAAATCTTATGGAAGACCTAATGTTTTAATACGGAAAATTAAAAAATAGACTATAGTTATATATTTTTTGTCTTCAATCAAACTGGTATACGCTCTTTATCGCAGTCAATTTTTAACTTAATCTCATTCGGTGACTCGCACACGCACATTAAGTCTGTCGAACGAAAGGCGCGTTCAAAAATTGCGGCACCAGTTTTTCATTTTATTATATTAGTTTTAGTTTTGCATTTTGCAACATGTAAACATTGGTCTATTATACTATATTTAATAATAGACCAATGTTTATTAAATATTAAATACAGTATTTTCGCGTAATACATATTTATTAAGCAGTATATAGTACAGAGCCCCAAAATATAGTACGATAACATATAGTATGGTTGGCAACCCTGGCTGGACCACACATAATAACCGTTGAAAAACGGACTACACTGTGTAAACACGATACTTAAATAGATGTAGACAGTTAAAAGACACGTCGTGTTTTATCAATTCACGTGTTTAATTAGGAGTCAATTTACAAATAGGAATTGATACATCAGGAGTAAATATTCAACGCATTAACTATTGGTATATTATGGACTCCCGCGGAGAAACATAAAAAGAAACAAACGTTAATGACGATACATGAATTTCACAGGGTTCAGCCATTTTAAATAAATCATTTATAAGAAAACAGAGATATCATTAAAAAAATGTTCTTCAAGGACATAGACAACCATTCAAAATATTTTTTGAACTACTGTTTACAATTTAAAGTGTGAATGAAGCTTCACTTAGCTTTTTCGCTAAAAGTGACCGTTTTTAACAAAAACGCTAAAAAAAGCTTCACGTCCTCCTTAGCCTTAACAGTAGTACAAAAACTTGATGAGGTCAGCCAGAGCTTCATAGAAAAAAAAACAAATGATATAGTTTCTCTTCAAATGATTTAAAACAGAATAAAATAGATTCGAAACCCCCTTTTATATTTATTTAACACCACAGAACACAGATAAACGCTTGAAATATTCACAGAATGTTTATTTGTATAGTATATTAAAATAAATAATTTTATCGTTCCTTACCATTATCTATACAAAATTGTTGTATATTCATTTAAAAATAAAAAATTAAATCTTTCCTTAACATTATCTACACAACATTCTTTCACTCATAAAATGCTTAATTATTTGTGGGCATAGGCAATGATTTACGAGCACGACGTCGCGGAAAAAGTACTAGGGAAAAAATAAAAAATATACATTTTTTTTATTTCCAGCATTGGCTTGGATGGCTACGGGATGTTCCAGTCCCGGGAACAGATCCTCCCCATGGAGAAGAGGGGACACAGCGTTGAGAGCGGGAAGGAGAAGGAGGCTGCGTCTCCGGAGTACCAGGTCACACATCCTACCTCGTGAGTACCATTTGAATAGAGAACTTCCAGGAAAGTTTTAATTATAAGGAATCATTTATTTGCAGTAATGAAATTCATTGAAGAATAAGATTAGTACAACATAAAAACAAAGTTCTTGTAAACATTACTTAAATTCATGAAACAAGAATGGGAACTAGATATTTCGGACTGGCAGTACGCCTAAAATTCACGTGGTTGACACTTGAATTAGGCATCCTTCAGGGATTTAATGATTAAGTACAGAATTGTTATAGATCAAGAAGGAAAGTTCATCATTAATATAGTTTTTATTTACTTCCGCTCACGTTTTTATGGAGTCACATTACAACCAACGTGGTCGCAGCAGACTCGTTTTCTAAATCCGTGCTTAGTCCCGTTAATATTTATGAGTACCTATTTAATTTTGTGTTTAAAGCGCAATAGTTTAAAAATAACTAATAAGGCAAATTGTTTTGTAATTTAGTAATAAATCTCTACTTTTCTATGAGTAAATGTCAGATGGTCTAGTGGGCCTGAGGCTTAAGTATTATGAGCGCTTAACTATGGACAGCAAACCCGGGAGTTGTCTTTACTGGGATGGGTGACCTCAAGTAGCATAAATGTATCTCGAGCTCCTTCATGTAGCGAAATGCACGTTAAGCCATTGGGCACGGCTGACAGAATTAATGGCAGTCCTTAAGCTATATCAGCGCCACTATGTAGCATGATAACGACACCAGTGTTGGCCATGTTCACACACGAAAAACAAACATACTGTCAGATGATCTGACAGTCCTGCTTACTCGCGACTTAGGACATGTTCAATCTCTAGTGCGATTGAGGAGAAACTACTCAAAAACTTTTTTTTCATGCAGGTACATGGACACGCTGCTACACATCTTCCGAGGCAACATAGGCAGTGGTCTGTTGGCTATGGGGGACGCCTTCAAAAATGGCGGCCTGGTGTTTGCTTCCATAATGACTGCCGTTCTAGGAGTCATATGTGTTCATGCACAGCATCTCTTGGTAATTGAAAGGAACCTATACCTATATCGGCCTAGCACTAAACTCCGTTTCATGAATATGGAAGCGGCAATGGAGAAAAATAATATGGGCGTCAAATGATGCGTTGCATGAGGTCAAATTGGAAAACGATCTTTTTCAGATGGACCTGAGTCTTGGATGTTTATCTGTATTTATTTTTATAGGTATCACAATTATAAAAGCGAAAGTGAGTTTGTATATTTGTTACTTCGATCCCTCTTCATGCTTTATCTACTGAACTATCTTCTTGAAATTTGGCATTCACGTTGATAATGCTTCGGAGAAGGATATAGGCTATATATCACGCGGACAAAGCAGCGGGCAACAGCCAGTCTGTTATAAAATATAGTATCGTTGAGTTAGTATCCTACAGGTTCGCAAAAACATGGGGCTGGCAATGTGTGTGATTTTTTCTTATACATTAATTATTTATGAATAAACGTTTTGCTTTCCAGTTGGACTGTTCCGAAGAGATGCACCGGCAAACCAAACGCGATAAGCCTCCGAACTTTCCGGACACAGTGTATCTAGTGTTCGCACACGGGCCCCCTCGTTTGCGGCCCCTAGCCACCACCATGCGGATCTTGGTGAACATGTTCCTGTGCATCACGCAGCTGGGCTTCTGCTGTGTGTACATTGTCTTCATCGCCAATAACGTCAAAATGGTAAGCTATAGGAACACGGCTTAAAATCTCTGACCTAACGGGCCCCCTCGGTTGCGGCCCCTAGCCACCACCATGCAAATCTTGGTGAACATGTTCCTGTGCCACACCCAGCTGGGCTTCTGCTGTGTGTATATTGTCTTCATCGCCAATAATGTCAAAATGGTAAGCTATAGAAACTCGCCATTGTATATCAATGATTAGAATCTCTAATTCCTTGTGATACAATATGCTTAGTACTTGCTCATGTGCCTCTAGGTTGCGGTCCCTCGTTACTAGCGAACTTTCTTCAACTTGTTCTTATTCATCACGCAGTTGGGCTTCTGAAGTGAATATATCACCTTCATTTACCAATAACGTCAAAATTGTAAGCTTCAGAAAACCAGCATTATATACTACACACTAACCTACCGAAGCCGCATGGTTTCCAGCAGAGTAAAATAGGACCACGCCAAGTCTTCCCGTGAATGGAGGCCAAATCCTCTGACTACTTTGGCTAATATCAGAGAGGGTCATGCTCCGGTAGTGAAGACTAACAAAGACCTGACGATGACTAACCTATCATATTCTACAAATGTTTCTAGTTTTCTAACGCACTATGTATATCTCGGTAAATGTGATTCTGAAAACAATTTTCCGATCCGCTTGTAACCACCATGCGAATCTTGGTCAATAGGATCTTTTGTATAAAGGAGTTAGGGTTTTGCTGCGTGTAAGTACTTACATGTATATCGTCTTCCTCGTCAATAATGTAAAATTCAAAGTAATACCAGTGGTATTCGTTTGTGGTATTGGATTGGAATAAATCTGTCTAAATGGTAGGTTAGTTTCATAAAGATCAAATGGGTACGTTTCGTAAATACGGAATAAGAAGGCAATCCATCTATTAATCTTCCTTTCCCTTTATATCAGCCGTAAAGGTAGTGGTGGTGGACCAGTCCATTGATTTTTATTTCTTGGGATATAAATCCATTCTTCTCTTTCCAGATCTGCGACCAATACGGCTTCGAGCTGGAGCTGTCGATACACATGATAATCGTGGTGATCCCCGTACTGCTATCCTGCATGGTGCGCAACCTGAAGTACCTGACGCCATTCTCCACCATCGCCAACATTCTCATGGCGCTGGGCGTCAGTACTGTCATCTATGAAGCTGCGCAGGACCTGCCTGCAGTGCACGAGAGGGACTACATGGCTTCATGGCAGCAGATACCGCTATACTTCGGCACTGCGATATACGCCTTTGAGGGGATCGGACTGGTGAGTACTTCTCTCTATGATGTGACTAGGAAGAGAAGACAGTTTTGTTTGTTTTTCGTGTGGTAAACACACGTGTGGTAGATTTTTAAAGGCATCTGATAAAGCTCAGCGACCATCATGTTGTGATGACAGTTCCTGATTGTTGGATTCAGGCATTGCACGTTGGGTTGCTTTGTGTGCTAAACTATTGCTGTCCAGCAGGGCTAACATGCGCGCCACGACAAAATTTTGTCGCGGCATTTTCTCGATTTGTGACGACATATCTCTATATGTCGACAGTCGGTAACATGGCAGCACACTTAAATCATGTCCTTTTGTCAAATGAAGACTTGACCACGACTTGACGACATTATGTCGACGGTCTCTAACATGCACTTCAAATTTTATCGATTTTTTACATTTGGATTCGATAAGATTGTCGTCGAATTTTTCTTCGACGACAAACGACGAGAAAATATAACACTCGAATTTGTGCCTGCAAAAATGTTCAAACTGCTCAAATGAAAGACTGAGGTATTCGTATTTTTTTTGGATACCTATAATCTATATGTTTCAGGCAAAACCCTATTTCAGGATGAACTAGTTTGGCCTAGGCCGAACTGAACTTGCATATTATTCAAACCTTTTTAAAGGCTTAAAGGGTGCATAGATACACACAATTGATTACCAAAGTTACATCATTTCTGGAATTGTGTTTTCCAGGGTGAAGATTTCGAAAATAACGTCAGTTTTGAAATCCAAGATGGCGGACGCGAATTCTCATGAAAAATTGTCATGGTTGTCATCTTGTTGGTTTTCCGTGGCGTAGATTTCGAAAATGACGTCGGTTTTGAAATCTAAAACGAACTTCACTTCGAAAACCCCATAAAACGATACACATGTCGATTTTTAATGAAAAAGTCACGTTCTTCGTTTTGGATTCCAAAACTGACGTCATTTTCAAAATCTACATCCCTAAAAACCCACATAACGATACCCATGTCGATATTTTATAAAAAGTCGTGTCCGCCATCTTGGATTTTAAAATTGACGTCATTTTCGAAATCTACACCCCAAAAAACCTATATAATGACACCCATGATAATTTGTCACAAAAAATCGCTTCCGCCATCTTGGCTTTATAACTGACGTCATTTTTGAAATCTATATCCTGAAAAACGCATATAACTACACCCATGTCAATTTTCATGAAAAGTCATGTCCGCCATCTTACAACGACATTTGATATCATAATTGTAAGATTTAACAATAGTTTCATCTTTATCTTTATTCTTGTTTAAAAAAAATCTTTTCATTATTATTTTCCGCGCCTGGGTAACCATGGTTACGCTGTAAAAAACACACTGAATATCGGTGTTGCAATTTTAAAATAAAACTTGACGTTTCGAGAAGTGATAGCCAAGTCACGACGAGATACTTCTCTTTCATGGCGCGCATGTTAGGGTATTCGACATAATTGTCGAATTCGACAAGATATGTCATGTCGTCTAAGAGATATGTCGTGGCGCGCATGTTAGCCCTGCAGGTCACTACTGCTCGCTTCATGCCGCCACCGTTAGTACTATTATAACTCTGTGCCGCCACCATCAGTTGATGCATGCAGCCCATGCCGATATTGCTGCATCGGTGGAAGCAATAAATATAACCATTCAAACTCTTAGACAAAAAGTCGTTAGGATCAAGGATTTACAGTGACCTTTCAGTACCCAGTACTTTCATAAGCTCAAGATATTATTGGGGGTTAAATACATACATACATGCTATCACATCTTTTTCCCTTGCGGGTTAAATAATAACACAATAGGCATAAGTTTCATGTACTCAAAGTAAAAGAAATCTCGACACGCTTGATAGGCAACAACAGTTATCTAACCTTTATAGAAATCTGTATGCCCGCTTGTTGCATTCATTAGGGCAATTGCCAACACATTAAGTCGATTAGGCTTTCCGCCCGCTAACTTTATTGGCGACAGTTCTTCATAAAGCTAAAAGGACTTTCTTTCAATAACAAGTCAGCATAATGTTCAGACAGAGATCTTTTCCAATAATAAATGATACAAATGTTCATTTTCAACATTATAAAGCAATGTTTTATAAACGTTCATTCTAAGTAAAAATATTAACAATACAAGGACTTCGTTGTTAGTATTATATCTATGGCATTACTGATCATTAATTCTGATCATTAATTAACTTCCAGGTAACTTATAAGCCTTTGCGCTCAGATCCTAACAAGATTTAAGCGCACTAGATATATCCAAATCACTTTCACAAACACAAGCTAAGTTCCACACACTTTCAATACTGTAAATTCTAAGAAATTTTTATTTCGCTATTATTGCTCACTGTTTGGCATTATTGTTACACTCAGTTGGCAACTCTCCCAACATCTTCCACTTATACCTGTCCCATCCTTCTTCTGACAAATTTCTGAAAAGCCTCTAGATTGTCTCTTCGATCTCCCTTCATTCTTCCTCAGCCTTTGCAATCCCGATCATTAACAGATGACCATTCTGTTGCTATCCTATTGTCTCGCGAAATGGGCTGACATGACCCACCAATACATTTTAACCCAGCAGTTTTGTGGCGCACAGTGATTCCTATTTTTGAGCGGTGATTACTCGTAGCATCTACCTTATTTCCTCCTAGCACACTTCGCTCTATGTCTCCTTGATTAAAACTTAAGCTTGGATTCAACTCCTGAGTAATCAACGATGCCTGGGCACCGTTCGTTTAAAGGGGACGAGATTCTATGACATAATATTTTTCAGGTCTTACCACTGAAGCACGAGATGCGCCGACCGGAAACTTTTCAGAAGCCTTTCGGGGTGCTCAACGTCGGAATGGTTGTGGTGGGGTGCATCTTCATCTCCGTGGGCTTCCTCGGGTATCTTAAATGGGGGGATGCAGTTGAGGGCAGCCTTACACTCAATCTGGAACCGGGGAAAGTGTAAGTACAACTCATAAACAAGCTACGGTGGTATATGGACTTACCGCTCTGTGTCATACTCTACTAAACGGCAACGCTCTTGTCACAACCCTGCTGTTACAGCTATCCATGGGCAGCGGTGATCATTTACCATCAGATGACCCACTTGTTCGATTGCCGTTCGTTCATAGAAAAATCGACTACGTGCGTGTCGGGCCACGTGCTATATGGGGCTCCGGCTAAAATTTGAGACTATGGTTTTACTTTTAAATACAAGCTAACATAGAACGCTCACGTAACTAACTATTTTATTTTACTAATTTTTATTGGAACTTGTACGAAAATTGACAGGGCAGTCGTGTTTAATAGTTAATTTTTACTGAAAATCTTGTCTCCTTTCAGCTTGAGCAACGTGGTGCAAGGTCTGATCGCTCTAGCTATCCTGTTCACGTATCCGCTCCAGTTCTACGTGCCCATAGACATCACCTGGCCGTACCTTCAAACCAAGCTGGGAGACAAGTCACCCGTAGCCAAGGAGCTGGGGTACCGAGCGATACTTGTTGTCCTCACTTGTAAGTCTTTGTGTATTAATATATAAAGGAGGAGAGGAGCCCGATGGTCCAGAGGGTGTGAGCTCTATGAGCGCTTACGTATGTTAAGCAACCCCTGGTGCAGTCCCTACTTGGATGGGTGACCGCAAGTGGCATAAAGATATCTCGAGCTCCTCCGTGCTTCGGAAGGCACGTTAAGCCGTTGGTCCCGGCTGTCATCGTTGATGGCAGTCGTTAAGCTATGTCAGATGCCTTAAGGCACCTTGAAAAATCTGACACCAGTGCTGGCCACTTACACATACGAAAAACAAAAACAAACAAACAAATATATAAACACTGCAGTTCTTCCATCGACATCATCTAGCCTTAACGGCAGCTCAAGCTAGAAGGCAAGTCACCTGTTGCCACGGGTCTGGGGTATCTACGGAACGATACCAGTTGCACTTACTTGTAAGTCTTTGTGTACTGTACAAAGACCTCAGATCGACGATTCTCAGCATGTCCGCGTGGTTTTTTTAACCATATCTTTTTCTTTATAATAAAAAATCTTTAATAAATAACTTTTGAATAATACGAAAATATATTTTGCCATAAGTTTGCTGATAACTGCAGAAACAAATAAACAGGGGATTTATTTGCTTGGCAGACTAACCTTACGCTAAATTACTGTCTTTTCAGTTATCCTGGCTGAGTCCATCCCTCAGTTGGGCCTGTTCATATCCCTGGTCGGAGCCGTGAGCAGCACTGCCCTGGCACTCGTGTTCCCGCCGGCCATCGAGATGGTGATGACGTCACAGAACCGAGGCGGTGTCCCCTGGCTCATGCTCATCAAAAACACTATCATCATAGTCCTTGGAGTCTTCGTCTTCTTCACGGGGACTTACGAGAGCATAGCGTCGATTATCAGGGCGTTTAAATAATAATGTTTTGTAGAAAGTAAGATATTTATGTAAATAGTTAACTATATTGTACCTACATGGTTTGACACAACCTTTTAATTTGTGAATTCGGATTAGACCGCAAACTAAAAGACCAATCATGCGTATCAAACGTATGAAGTATCATTTACACACAGGTCGATTAACAAATCCAGCTGTTTGAGAATTTGAAATACCACTCACTGGTGAAGATGTCCGTAAATTCATTGGAGAGGATTCCGGTTTTTGATAAGACAATCTCAGGCATGTTAAGAATTTGCGGTTTCGTAGGATTGTGTATCATGGGGATGATCGATCATCATCAATTCGACATCACTGTTGGTTATGAAGTGGTTGCTATGATAAAGTCAAGACAAGGTTGGTTAGGACGATGACATCTACAAAGTGTTTGATAGTTTTGGTTTTTTACAAATTTATATCTGTAAGTATTTTTACTAATTAAGAATAATATAGGTAGTTTTAAGATAAAGTTCGAATATAATTCTGTGATTCGTTACGATATATCGATCGAAATAATGTTAAGTATAATAATCGAAGATCGAATTTACCTTACTTCAGTGGGGCTCTCTTTCTTACTTTCTTCTCTTGTTACTTACTTTCTGGTCCATTCTGCTGTGTATTTTCTTCTCCATGATCTCTAAGTTGATTTTTTTCTTCAAGATTTTTTACGTCGCAAAGTAACTTCAGTTCTGCACCCATTTAAAATCTATCATTTGTAAAAAATTAAGAAATCATTTGATATTTTGTTCTGCGAGGCGGTTTAATATTTTGTTGTAAACGGCAAGTAAGCTTCACGGTCACACTTAACACTATAAATAGTAGTTCATATTTATCAAATCACAAGTATAAAATTTCTTTGAAGGATTACTGCGGCCTCGCCGAACAAACTATCAAATGATTTCTCCGTTTTTATTCATCATCATCATCATCAGGTCTTTCTAGTCTCCACTGCAGGAGCACGACCCTCTCTGCACTACCAGAGCCATATACTAGCCCGAGTAGTCAGAGGATTTATTGGCCGTGTAGGCCGTTTTTATTACAAATATTTAATTTTAAATGGGGCAGCACCTAGGGTTGCCAACATTTTTTTGTCAGAATATAGTATTTTTATAAAAAAATAAAGTACGCTTCAAAAATATATAGTGTTTCAGTAGGGAAGAATAAAAAATTGACGAAGTTACATTTTTTTCTCAATTATTTTCGGTTACACGTAAACGCACGCACATTACGTCTGTCGTACGAAAGGCGCGTTCAACAATTACGGGACCTGTTTTTTTTTACTTCATTGGTTTTTGTTTAGCAAAATATAAACATTGATCTATTGTACTGAAATAATTATAGTCTTTTCGCGTACTATATATTTTTTCAACAGTATATAGTACGGAGTCCCGAAATATAGTACAATACTATATATTATAGTACGGTTGGCAACCCTAGCAGCATCGGACTCAGGTAGGTACGTTCTGTTGGACATTACAAAAAGACTGGACTGTCCCTTACCTCACCCTTTCTGAGACAAATAATGATTACTCGTGAGAATTTGAGGACTTGTACTGTGAACGATGGTATTTGGACCTGTTATTGTCTTCTGTTAGTAAGATTGTGAGTAGCTTGTAAGGTCGTTGTGACGTACCTATGTGATAAGACACTCAAAGTGTCTCATAGTTTATGTTATTATTTATAAATTAAAATATGAATTTATAGTTTGGCCGCTTAACGTAAACTTTAGCCAGGAATGCGATGCAAAGTTTGTCGTGTTTGCCTCTCCCCCGTTTTCCTCGGAATACCATGGTAAAGTCTGCGTTAGATGGCTTGGATTTATAAGGAACGCGAGTCTTTGTTATAGCGATTTGTCGAGGAGAACAATAAATACAGTTGTACATGAAGATTTTAATAAAGAGATTTAATGACGATTGTTATTTTGGAATTTTTACCTACACACAGTACCTCTACTAACAATTTACCAATCGAAATGTCTCCACTTCATACCAGACAAATTTCTAGGCTACAAATAAACTAGTTATTTAATTATCTCAACAAGTTCTACTTAATTATATACTCAGGGCAAACACTCCACCAGAACAAAAACAACTTGGCAACAGAGGGTAGGTCAGTCAGAAGGAAACACGAAAGATGCGGAGGGCTGCGCCCGTCCGTCCTCTTAGGGTGATAAATGTGGGTAATGAAGTAATAGTGTCTTCTTTTTCTTCCTTGCCTTTTTCCCTATTTGGGGTCGGCTCTGTATGTCAACTCTCTCCAAAGTTTCTTGTTACCAACCATATCGGCACTTGCTCCCCGTTCCTTCATATCATTCCTCACACATTCCCTCCACGACTTTCTCGGCCTTCCCTTTCCTTTTTGTCCTGACACATTTAAGTGCAGCATCCTTTTAGCCAGGTGATCGGCATCCCTTCTCTCGATATGGCCATACCAGGTTAAACGATGGCTCTTTATTTTTTCCACTATTGGTGCGACTTTCAAACTTCCTCTTATATATTCATTTCGGATCTTGTCCATCTTTGTTACTCCACACATCCATCTCAGCATCCTCATCTCCGCCACATGCATCTTATGTTCTTCCTTCTTTTTGGTTGCCCAACATTCCGCTCCATACAATAAAGCTGGTCTTATGACAGTCTTATAAATCTTGCCCTTCAGCTTACACGGAATACGCTTATCGCACGTCACACCTGTCACCTGTTTCCACTTAAGCCATCCAGTATTGATTCTTTTTGCGATGTCCCGATCCACATTGCCATCGCTCTGTAAAAGTGATCCCAGGTACTTGAACTCAGTGCAAACTGGCAAACTAAAAAGTTTAAGAAGAAGAGTTTCTATAAAGTAGGTTGAAAAATATTTTGTTACCAGATTTACTTTCAAGATAATATTTAATCATTGATCCCTTCATGTAATGTCGAGGATAAGGGTAAATTCAAACTATCGAAGCGAAGCGTAACGATGGCAATCGATCCTTTAACTCAAGATCTTTCTTAGAAATTCAGAAGCGCGAAATTAGCGTGCAGTCTTGAGTATTTACGCGTCATTATTTCGATCTCAGAAGGAATATGTGCATCACGCTGTGAAGTTAAAAGTCAGTTTGCCATATTAAGGCCCCACACTAGGCACACTAGAATTAGAGAATTTCTGCACACCGCCAAAAACCGCCGTTTTAGGCGGTAATCACTAATTCTCTTAATGACTGATTCTCTTATTATTAAAACATGATTCCAAAAATACTTCAGGTTATTTACTAAGGCTTATATGATTAACATTCTTGAATTTCTTTCTATTTGTAAAGTATTAAGAATTAAAATAATTGGCGTCGCTAGTGTGCCTAGTGTGGGGCCTTAACATCCTTTCGTTTGGAGAGATTATAACTATTATTATAAATAAAACAAGTCCAAAATCATTTCGAGGAAATTTATTTTCACTAGGTACATTACCGGCCACATATGAATATTTTGTATGTTAACAAAGTTGAGGTTACAATGACTTATGGCAGAATTTATTTCTATGACATCCATATTTTACTTACTTAGATAAAACCGTATGTGTGTGTACAGTAGGCGTAAGACCTCAATGACAATGGGAAATGTATACTTTCGTATATATTTATTACTATTTATTATATAGAAAAAGAAACCACTAACAAGCTCCACAAATTATTGTCTGTGGAGTCCGCAGAAATCGCGTGTAGTTGTACTCTGGATGGTTTTTTCCGGACAGCAATAATCTAATAGTTATATGCTATTATGCTACTTTATGTTTTCGACCTAGCTTTAATTACCTGTAAAGAACCACGGATAAAAATAAACATGCTACATAGTATCATGCTCAAAAATCGATAGCGGTCGATTTTAAGCACACTACCTGAGACAGGGATAAATAATAATAATAAACAAATATATACGGACAAATCACACAGATTGAGCTAGCCCCAAAGTAAGTTCGAGACTTGTGTTATGGAATACTAACTCAACGATACTATATTTTATAATAGATACTTATTTAAATAAACATTCACGACCTAGGTCAATCTGAAAATGATCATTTTCCATCTTGACCTGACCGGGGATCGAACCCGGGACCATCCCGTGTTACAGGCAGGCGTGTTGACCGCTGCGCCACGGAGCAATTATTGAGTATACCGCATACAAGCATGCCTATTTTAAGCGTGCAGGTCGTGTGCAGGATATAAGCATGCTTATAATATAAAGGTTCTCTCTCTCTCGCACTTTTGCCACAGATATACATGCTTATAAGTTATAAGCATGTATATCTGTGGCAAAAGTGCGAGAGAGAGAGAGAACCTTTATATTAGGATAATTACCCCAATTGCATTGAGATCTTCCGTTTACTGTACAGTCTATAATTAATTGTATACAAACTACAGGTTGATACGACAATACTGGGTAACACATATGGAACTAGCATACGCAATGTGTTTGTTTCATCAAGTGTGTCCGTCCGTTAAACTACAACCCAAAGCTTTGTGATGCTTTTTTATACCTATATCTTTTAAAATACTCTTCCAACTAAACAATTTAATATACGATAAGACTTTGCTACATATGTATAAGCCTTCTTTTCAGCCCTATTAGGCTTAAAACAAACAAATAAAGCGCGGCGCAGATTACGGTGTAAACGTGGGCATGATAGGATTCTAAGCTTATAGTCATACTCTAAACGACCAGCATCGCGAATAAAATCTTCGTCACTAGCTACCGACGTAACGACGTGACGACAATTTTTTAAGGAGTTACTGGTCATTTTAAGTGTGTAGATAAGGCTAAAGAGCGTATACTAACAGTATTTTTTCAGTATGGTTTCCATACAAATGTATTTCTCTATTTTCTCACTGAAAACTGATTCTAGAGGCACAATTCTTTTTTCATAAAATCTAGTACTAAAATAGGTATACCCCTATTTTTTATTTTTCCTAAAAACTGCTTTTGTAAAAAAAATCTTTTAAACAGTTATAAAAAAACATAGGGACATAGCTATTTTAGAAATATGTTTTATGAAAAAAGAATTGTGCCTCTAGAAGCAGTTATCAGCGAGAAAATAGATAAATACATTTGTATGCTAGGATACCCTCTTAACAGCCTACCACAATGTAACTGCTCGCCGCGTCGCCGCGGTTTCTGTATAATTGACGTCTTAGGCATAAAACACACAGAAAAGGCGTATGGCAAAGGCACGGCACAAATACGGCGCAGGCGTGGGACACTATGATAGGAAATTAAGCCTTGTTAAAACGATCAATATCGCAAGAAAAATTGACGCCTCCTTTGTCCGCACGTGGCATCTTGCGTAGCGTTTTTCGAGTGCTGGTCGTTTTAAGTATGACATTATGGTTTAAAAAAATTTCAGTGTTCCATGTCTGTGCCACTGCGCCGTGTGCCTCTGTTGGTTTTACGCCTTAGAGGCTTCGGAGTTAACACCTTGTTGTTTGTTTTCCATAGCATGAATTTTAGAACATAAATACATTTTTAAATAATAATTAACGATATTTAAAACAAATCAAATTGTGTATGCTACGTTCTTTTATCCATGAAACTCAAGCTTTAAAACCTATAAGTACTTGAGATTCATAAACACAAACCTAAGCATAATAAGGCGAAAACTAAAGGAAAATATTGTGAAAGGAATGTGACAACATTACAGTTCTTCCAATTTATCTACAGCTTGGCGAAAAAGAGTTTGACTTGGCTGGCTCAGAAAACTTAATATACGGTACGGAAATATACAATATTAGTCCACTGGCGGATAGTATGAAGGGCGAATCTAAGGCATATTAGTGCAAAATCAGATATAAGTTATGGTCCTCGCCCCTCCTTATTTTATTACTTTAAATATCCTACAATTTGGATGTTGCTCACCTTTACTTGGAAAAAGGAAAGCCCGATAACTTAAATAACAGAGTGTTAATGGTAAAAAAAAGCAAACGACTGAACACACAAAACCCGAGTATTTTTTAATTAAAAAGGAGCCAGCCTGTGTTCAAACTCCCCTTCGCCAGCACTTTGTATATTTCGTATAGTGACACACAATCGCGTTAACTTTAACTATGCTTTGTACTAAAATAAATACTAAATTTAAATAAGTACTTCCATCCAACCCTAATTAATACTGTTTAGAATGCTCTCCGATTCAGTTTTCACTAAAACAATAAGCGCTTAAGAATATTTGCTCGGAATTGTCCAATTCACTTGCGTAGATATAAAATTATAATAATTTATTTATTTACATACCTGTAATTCATGGTATACACGTCGCCAGATTACGTGGAATTGCAAATATTGTTACTTTGTTGAACCCAATCAAGTCCAAAAATGTCTTAAGTGAAGTGTAGGTCCTTAGGTACAGGGCAAAAGCAGATGTACAATATAAGCGTCATTTCGGATACTATTGATAAAATTTCGCACCTTTTAGGATACCTTTCTAAAAGATTTTTAAAGTAACAATGTACCTTTTTGCAACCATCCTGCACTCGTAGCATACCGCCCACAGCTCCGTTTATATCGCGCGATAAACTATCCCCATCTCGCTCTTAAATATTACTGAAAAGAAGATGACGATAGTCCATAAACGCTGTGACGCGTGCCATGCTACGGGAGCTGGTGCCTCGTATGTCCCTCGCATATATTTGTAGCTCAAGCTACTATCACAATAAACTAGTGCTAGAGAATACAAATACATGGCGAAATATTTATCGTTTAGGACCCTTACAGAGGTGATTCAGCCCGTCAATATGAACAAGTTTTCGTATGGGACCAGCCAAGTAGACCAGGGATAGCCAAAAAAATTACAATACTATACAAATTGACCGAGGTTCTGAATATTTTTGTAAGGAAATGTTTTTTTTGAGGTTCCGCATTGGTTCCATATGAGAAGGTGTTCATATTGACGGGCTAAATCACCCCTTTAATGGTCCTAAACGATAAAAAATTCACCATGTTTCTGTAAGGAACATAGCAAGCTCGACAAGGTCAATGTCCGCCGATGACACGCTATCTGGCAACTAGTATACGTTTCCAAATTATTTCATGCTTAAATAATAAAAACCCAATTCACAGCTCTACTCTCACTTATTTACGCAGAAACATCTTGTGGACATACCAGTCGAATATTCTAGCTCGATATACAGAACAGATATCAATTGATTTTGCTTTAATTCATAAAAACATCTTAGAATGTATTTAAAATCTTGTATCGGATTTATAGAGGTTTACATTACAGTGGTGACTGTGAGATAGGTTGTATCGATTTAAATGACAATTTAATTTCTAAAAAAATAACGATTTTAAAGTAACAATGTACCTTATTTTACAATTTGAGACTCTACCGGACCAGATAATAAAAAAAATCTGTTTAAATTGAAACTAGCCACTTTCAAACAAAATACCGGTTGGGTTAAAAATTATTGACTGTTACATTTGAGTGTGAGACTTTATCACATTTATATGGCGCGACGCGATACACACGATCTCACTTTGAAATTACCAGTAATAAATAATAATTTTGTGCTGCGTATATTTAACATTAAACGGCAGCTATACAAAAAATAAGTACATACATTTCATTCAAGTAATTATGCTATACGCATTATAGTGTAGAATAAAAAAAATACTTATCAAAACATAATTATCAATTGACATCAGTCACATTTTTCGTTTGCCAACCTATTTGTCACATTTTTATCGAGGAAATCTTAAGGGTGAGCCAAACGGCCGCGTTTTTGGAAACTGTGATTAATGTTATTAACTCTTTATTGGACAGTGAAACGCTATAGCATTTTAAGCAATAACACTTGTATAGTGTCTCGTTAAGTGCCCAGCGATGTGTTAAGTTAAATTCGGACTCATACCAATATCCTTTTTGTGACACATGGTGACTGACCGACCTGACCGTTCCTATTTATACGTGGTGAAATTGTTATAGTTTAGGACCTTTAAAGGGGTGATTCAGTCCGTCAATATGAACAACTATTCCTAGGGGAGAAATGCTGAAAACTAAAAAAAATGATCTCTTCATATAAAAACATTCAGCTAGGCAAATTTCTATGGGAATATTAAATATTTTCTTGAGATTTTGAATTAACAGGCTGAATCACTCTTTAAGGGTCCTAAACGAAAAAAATTTCACGGTGTAATTATACATTACCTGCGGCGGGTGACCTGGAGGCCTAAAATACAGGTTTTTCTAGTTTAGGCTCCAGTCCACCTCCTCAGTTTCACATATTTTATATTTCGTAAGCAGTTGTGGAAAAATAAGTATATTTTCATTTCATTTCATTAGGCGACTTATTTTACGCGACTCACAATTTAATAAAACCCGTCCGTTTGTCTCAGCCCTGCAATAAGAATGTTATAATAAATATAACCCACAACTCTCAAGCAAAGTAAAAATAAAAGACGTTCGTTAAATAGTCTCACTAACACAGAATAGAGATGGAATAAATATTTTAATAATACGTTAAAATTGTGAATAAATGTAACACATCAGCAGTGCGAGTAAAATAAATGCCTTAAGTGGCAGTGGATTATGTTAAACTATTCTTCTTTTCTTCGAACCTATCACACTGCAAAGCGATGTCTACAGTGAAACGCTTTCTTAGGTACATTTCTAAAATTCAAATGACGTTCATGGTTGGCGAGAGCCTACACACATCTGGAGTGGACCAGGGCAAGCGTAAAGTAGGCCATCCCAAGCAGATATGGCAACGCACAGTTGCAGCGGAGATGAAGACATTCGGGCTAACCTGGCCCAAAGCAAAGCACGTTGCCAAAGACCGTTTGCGATGGGGAAAGACTGTTGAAGCCCTCTACCCCCCTTAGGCCTTAGGATCTTAAGTCAAGTAAGTCATGGTTGGCAGCAATAAAACTTCAAGAATAAGGGCAAATTCATACGAGAATGGCAGCGGCTACCAGCGGTGACGCGAGGCAGCGTGCTACCTCGGGGTGAAATGGCAACAAAACTGATCTATAGGAGACTATTTATTAAATAAAGAAAATAAGAAATGGTGAAAAAATTCCACGCGGGCAGGACTTGAACCTGCGTCTAGATGTCAGTACGATCTATGCGTTGCCAATTACGCCACCGCACTTCAAGCCCCGGCGCCGAATTTCTCCACCATATCCCATTCCTCTTACATGCATCTAGGCTTGCGTCTTATTTTCTTTATCAATAAATAAGGTAAAATAGTCTTGTGAATGCAAAATTAATCCCATATAAACTATAGGAGACTATGCTGTCATAGACAGATCTAAAGTTGGAATACTGCCCTATAATAAAAGCAGGCTAAAAGCAAAAGAGTGGTTAGTAATGAGCTAAGCAAGAGTTTGACTGTAGACATTGTTTTGTAGTTAGACGGTAATTGCAATCTTATTCTAGAAAGCACGTGAATGCCCTACACAGCTTCTGTAACTTCTTACTATAAAATACAATGAACCATATACCTACAGCATATCTATGCATACAGCATGATTTTAAATCCTGTATTCGATTAGGGATTCCAAGATTTCAATATAGCTCAGAGGTTCAAAATTACGCTCTATATAGAAACAAGTCTTATCCCTTATGACAGAGCCTAGGGCCTAAGGCCATAAGACCAAAAAGCTACGATTAGCGTGTGGATTTAACGTTAGCAAATAAAAGTCAAAATTGTAGCGAGGTCAGTGAGCTTTGCTAAATCTACTTTATATTATATTAAATACACAGTAGACATTTCTGATAATAGGACAAGACAGAAGATGCCTTACCCCCGAATAATCAAAATAACCTTAACTAAATACAATCTTAAACCTCAAACTGTCTTTCTCTTGCTAGGTTGTATAGACAGAGACAGAACGAGACTTGAGAAAGATTTTAGTTAAGATGCCTTTGAGTATGCGGGCGTTACTTTGTTATTGTCAAACACTTTCATAGTTAGCTTCTCAAAGATGTTCAAGGTTCTCCTAAGTAGAATGGACCTTTTGGGTGTTGCTAATAGGCTTTGAGCAAGTAGGAAAATCACAATGTAGGCTTAAGAGTCGCCTGTACGCACATGTATCCATACAAACGGAAAAAAGGAACTGTGGCAATATTTGTAAATTTTAGGGCAAAATTAAGCATCCAATCAATTAATGTCATTATAATCTACGTACGTTCCTATACAGTTTGGTTAAATTATCAATAGTTTGAGAATTATACGCCTCTCAAGATTTCCATACAAATTGGAAAAGGCTTGTAATTCTCAAACCATTGGTATTTTAACCAAGCTGTATAGGAACGTACGTAGATTATAATGAGGTTAATTGATTAAATGCCTATTTTTTCTCCAAAATTATCAAATATTGCCACAATTCCCTTTTTCCGTTTGTATGGAGACATGCGCGTCCAGGCGACTCTTAAGACCATAGATTAAAATCTCGACGGTGCAGTGTTGCCCTCAAATGAAGTAAATTAAAAGAAAACGAACAAAACATTTGAAATTTTGTTCAGTAAGTACTCAGATAACGCTTCAAATTTTTTAATGAGCTACTGATTACAGTTTAAAGTTAACGTGAAACTTTTCTTAGCAGTTTGCCAAAAACGGCTAACTTTTGTCACTGCCTCACAAAACAAGATTTTAAATGATATTTCCGTTTTCCCTTGTTTTGAAGCTCTGGACCCAGAAAAATTAATGTAAAGACGACGCAAGTTGGAGCACCCGATCACAAATGTGTGGCTTCATTCTAGCAGGGCGTTACTGATATGTATAGAATAATACTTTCTCTTTTTCATAGTCATCATCTATCTATAGAAAATTAATTCCTTCACAAAATCATGATGCATTAATATTATGCTACTTATTCAAATATAAGAACATATATAATAATAAGCATCATTCATCGGATCTTATTATTCTTATTAATCATCAAGAAAAAACTGGAATGATTGACCATTTTCGAAAAAAAGAAACTTATTTTACCTGACCCATTAACCAAAATCTGATCTTGATTTTATCTGACTAGTTTCGGTTTACTACACTGATAGCTTTCATTCCGGGTATTACAAATTCTTTTACCACGAGGTGAAATGCGTGATCACTACTACTACTTCTTCTTTTTTCCCGGTTGCGTCCTCAGCTGATGCGGGGCAGCCCGGGGTCCGCTATTAGGACAGCATTCATGCTGTGATACGTGCGAGATTTATCGCCGCCTGCCTGCTTGACGCAAACGCTCGTCGTTCATGTTATTGTATTTATTTATGGCGATGGAGGTGTAGTCGATATATAAATAGAAGGATTTAATACTTATCTATACTAATATTATAGTTTCAATGCAAACAAAAAAAAACAAATCTCTCAATCATCAAGGCCCGAAACTACAGGGCCGATTTTCAAAATTCTCTAGAAAGCTAATTTATCTAAGGGTGACGTAAGCCGTAATTTACGCAGGAATATTGGTAGTTATTTATAATTATTAATTACTGTCGATTTTAATGAACTATATACTATGGAAAAGGATTATATATGGATTTAAGAACAACAAAGTTGACATTTTCTTATAGGATAAGACGCCAAATGTCGTATCTTATCCTGACGATATACAGCGTTACGCATAGACAGAGAATCGTCTGCCACTCTCCTATACTAATACTAGTCTACTCGCTGGACTAGGGGTACTATTCTTGAACGAAACGATTGTATATGGAAAATACGCTCGTTTTGTGACAACGTAAGATCAGCAAATTTAGCGCCAACCATCATTTAATTCACGTACTCCTTAAATAAGATCAAAGTGAAATGATCTACGTCAGTACTTCGGCATTAAATTACTTGTAGTATTATTAGTATTAGTTTTTAATAATTTTTAATTTGCTAAATTAGGATAACTATTCATTACCGCTAAAAGTGTCCCCTTTTGGGGGGTAATGAGTAGTTATCTTAACTCGAAATGATGATATTAAAACCAAAAATACTACAAGTAATTTCCTACCGGAGTACTGAATTAGATTTTTTTTAATTGATCTGATGAAATAGTAAAAAAATAAAATGAGTGGTGGCACTAGTTGACAGATCAAAGCCCCTTAATCTGAAATAGTGCCTCTAGGTGTGCGCAAGCGGTCAGTACGATTCATCACTGATCGTCAACATAATACCACATACTATCAAGTACAACTACAAAACATAGTATAGTATGAGATATGACTACAAGTTGGGTGTCGACACTGGCTTAGTAATTTATTTTGTACTACTATCATCGGCTATTGATATCTATGGATTATATTATACTACATATTACCTCGTATGGGGGATATTTAGGTACAATTTTAAATACTGACAGTCACAAAACTGGAGTAGCTATAATATAGTGTACACACAATTATTTAATACTGGTACAAACAACTTTACTCATTGTTTATGTGAAATTCTATGTTTTATAAGTATTATTTTAACGAGTATATTTTTATAACACTTATTTTGGGAAATTTTTATACATGGGAACTATTCATAATATGATTAAGGGGTATTATACAAAGGGTGATAATTTGGCGAAGCCGCTGTTTTGATTTATCCGATCAGAATAGACCAGCCGGCCTATTTACTAACTCGGATGACAGGTGTCGATGCCTATCAATCAAGAATTTAGTGTTACAATGCGGTTTTTGTATTTCAAATAAAAAGTTCGACAAGCAAAACCCGCATTGTAACAGTAAATTCTAGATTGATAGGCATCGACACAGATTGATAGGCATCGACACCTGTCATCCGAGTTAGTAAATAGGAGGGCAGATTATCCTTAACTAATTGGTAACAAGGGACTTTAAGAAAGATCTTGCGAATAACTGGTATATATGCCCGTGGGATTATTTCTACATGAGTGTTTTATTAATTTATTAAAATACTCTTCACAATTCTTTTTTTCAAAAGACTAAAAACAAATACTTTGAAATTTTAATAAGACGTTTCTTGCGATGTTTTGTGTCTCTATCCAGTAGAAACAATATTAGCTGATATTGTGCTTGGGTAGTTCTTAGCCCTATAGGGGTACGGTAGGCAACAGTCGGACCACGGTCCATATCCTTATCCAGACAGCGGAAGGTCCTATCCTGGACCAAATATTTTGAATATTCCTTTTTATTTTATTGAATTTTCTCCGGCTTGGATTTAAGTATACGAGTGTGAATTTTTGAATTATATTATATTTAGTTTTTTTAAATGTATAAATTGAGTGCGTTTGATTCTTGCCTGATGGAAAGCAACGATGACGTGTGACAATATGTCTTGATTATTCGGGGAAACGCGATGTAAGCGATGTAAGCTCAAAATACAGAAATCTTAGAAATCAGCATTGGCGTATACAATAGGGAATATGCATGAAAAAAATATCTGTTATCTTACAAGTTTATCCAAAAATATTCAATAGTAGAGTATTGAAGGTGAAAACAGAATAAAATTTGGTTGAAAAACGAACGAGATAAAATGATGTTACGAAAATATGTCTATCTCAATCGCGAAAACACTATTTTATATGGCAAATGTATGCATGACATAGACTATGACGTCACTAGTCCATATCGGACTTCTCTTTCTAATTTAAACTTTAAAGTTTCACATCTTCGTCGCTAATTAAGATATTTTTAAAGTTCTTTCATATTTTTTTACTGTGGTTATTAAGGATTATACTAAGCAAATAAAAAAATTACGTGCATACCCCTATTATGGCATAAAAAGGTAACCTTCGTACGTCAAGCCGACGGAATGTCAATTGACAGTTGTCAAGGCGGCCTGCGTATGAGTAGACTGTCGACACGACAATTTTAATTTAATTATGAAAATTTAAAGCATAAGAAAAAATATTTGTAAAGCAATGCTCTATTGGATAGTAACACTGCTACGCATACTAAAACGATTGATTGCAGATTCTGAAGAATTATTTTCTGTGTAACGCATTCTTTCTTGTTGCGGAAAGTGACGGAAATTTAGAATTTGCGAAAAAATTCCCAAATTGAAATTATAATCATAAATCATTATTTATAGTAAACTTTTAAAATTCGCCTGCCTGACAATTGGGCGATTTCATAGGGCACTGATCAGTGCTTAAGAAAGTAAGAGGTTAAGTCATCTAAAGCCATATATAAGTCTTATTTAGCATAGCAGTTGATACCATACGCTTAATATACTCTCTGAAGGATAAATGAGCTCGACATAATATTACATTACAAATAAGTATTTCCAAGCTAACGATATGTGATTTATATAAAAACCCGCATTCCTCACGCAAGATCCGAGTTAAGGTCACAACACACTTATCAATTCGTACACGGAACGTAAACTTATCAACGCGCGCAGTTATATTCTCAGTATGAATCTCCCTACTGCAACGCACGTTCATTCTCACCACAGTACTACTGCAATCGATGTTGTTTGTTTTTCGTATGTGTAAGTGGCCAACACTGGTGTCAGATTTTTCAAGCTGCCTTAAGGCATCTGACATAGCTTAACATCTCCCACCCTCTTTAATTTATATATTAATGAGTTGATCATTGAGCTCAGTAGCCAGCCGGTTGGCTGTCACGTTGATGGAGTGAGCGTTAACAATTTAAGTTATGCGGACGATATGGCGCTGCTGAGTGCATCGGTCTGCGGCCTGAGAAAACTGGTAGGGATTTGCGAGAAGTACGCGGGTGGCCACGGACTTTTATACAATGTTAAGAAAAGTCAATGCATGGTCTTTAAGGCAGGTACTAAGTGTCCTAAGAATGTACCACCAGTAAGAATAAATGGTATACCTCTGGAGTGGGTCTGTCAATTTAAGTACTTGGGTCACATTATAACTGCCGACCTTAAGGATAATGCTGACATTGACAGGGAGCGGAGGGCATTGTCAACTAGAGCCAATATGATTGCCCGCAGGTTTGCGCGATGTTCACAACAGGTCAAAATTGCGCTGTTCAGGGCTTACTGTACATCGATGTATACCTGCAGCCTGTGGGCAGACTATACTAAGAGGAGTTTCGATGACCTCCGCGTCCTTTACAATAACGCGTTCAGGGTGATAGTGGGGCTGCCCCGATTCTGTAGCGCTTCGGGTATGTTTGCGGAGGCGCGAACGGATTGTTTTCATGCAACCATGCGTAAGCGGAGTGCGTCTCTAGTGCGCAGAGTACGGGCCAGCTCCAATGTCATTTTAAAAATGATTGCTGAGCGACTGGATTGTCCATACACTCAGCGTTGTTGTGGCAGACATGTCGCGGTGTCTGTCCCGCTGAGGAGGTATTGACATCCAAACTTCGCCTTAAATTACATTAAGTTGACTTTTATTTAATCTTATTTTTATTTATTACATTGCAATTTTTTAATAATTTTATTTTTATTTAATATTATTTTTAATTTAATTTTATTTTTATTAATGACATTATTGCATTTTAATAATTTAAATGACATTTATTATTATTATTTATTTATTAATTTTTATTTTTTTCTTCGCAATATAAAATGTGTAGTGTAAAATGTAACAGTGAATATGGATCTTTGTTATCCGAAATAAATGCAATTTTATTTTATTTTATTTATTTAACGACTGCCATCAACGATGACAGCCGGGACCAACGGCTTAACGTGCCTTCCGAAGCACGGAGGAGCGCGAGATATTTTTTATGCCACTTGCGGTCACCCATCCAAGTAGGGACTGCACCAGGGGTTGCTTAACATACGTAAGCGCTCATAGAGCTCACTGAAGTCGCATGGCAAGCTCGATGAAGTCGCATTTTATCATTACATTTATTGATGAACAGTAGTCTCCGAGCTTACGGCCACGCGATTACGTCTCTCCGTAACTCAATGAAGAGAAAATATTTCCGGAAAAGAGCCGTAAGCGTAGCGTCGCTTAGCCGTAGCCGAGTCGAAGTACCGAAGCTGATCCGGTTTGGTTACGTAGTTACGTTAGGTTGATGCCTAGTTGACGGCGAGGCGACAGGTAATACGGTGTTGATCCCTAACCGAGTTGACAAGTATGCTGTGACGTTCAAATGTTCTAGCTTAGGCATACCTACAAAACTAGCCTCGGCTCAGTACAAATTCAACCTCCATTAAGTCGAAAATAGATTTAGAAAAAAATTTCGTTTAAAATGCGATCCAATTTCATGGAAGCGTTGGCATCTAATATCATTATCATATAAGTTGATTACATCCCTAGCTGTGCCATATCGGAGCCCGGGCTACGCTATAATAATGTAATATGATTTGTCAGATTTTACGGCCTGCCGCCTGCCTGACACCAACCCTCCCTGGCTAGCACCAGACCTGCAGACTAATACTTGTGTAAATTAAGACGTATTTGGCTAGCAAGTTAGCCACTGCGCCACGAAGGCTTTTATCTGATAGACAGACTGATTTTAAACATATGAAGCTTTATTGAAATCTCGGCATCAGAACTCTTAATGGAATGCAGAATTGAAAGAAAAAAGGTAACAAATAGATCATTTCAAAATATTAAAATCCGACTACCTTTTCGACAGTTTAGGTCCGCCATATAGAAAATATCGCTGACGCCACATAGCCTATGACCCTCCGGGGAAGAAAACGAACCTAAAGACACCTCACACTTTTAAATCAGTCAAGTCGTTCAGGCTTCACGATGATACACGCGCAAAAAACATTATTTTCCTTTTGGGTGGGACAGTAGAGTAAAATACAAAAAAGACTTTCCATAGAAATAAGCCGAGCTGAACGGTGACTTAGTATAGGAAGTCTAATTTATTTTCGTTATTTTTCACCTTTTTTCTTGCAATTCTGAATTCAGGATTCCGATTCCAAGATTTCAATATAGCTCGGAAGTTCAAAGTCAGTCTGTATATAGAAAATACTGATTAGACGAAACGCTACAATAAAAATTGACTTCGACTACGCTACAACAAAACTTGAATATCAAAAACTCGAAATGGAAGTACTATTTCAAGGATTTTGAAATTCGTTTGACGCTATCCCGAAATCTGATGTCTGATGCTGATGGGTCTACCCTGACTCAAACGATTTCAAACTCGAAACAGAAATATTTCGAGGAGTTTGAGAATCATTTGACGTGTCCCGATCTCCATATTTGTCTGTTGCTGATGGGTCTACACTGACTCAAACGAATTTCAAACACCTCGAAATAGAAGTACTTCGAGGAATTTGAGATTCGATTGACGCATCCCAAACTCCATATGGGCTGATGCTGATGGGTCTACCCTGACTCAAACGAATTTCAAACTCGAAACAGAAATATTTCGAGGAGTTTGAGAATTATTTGACGTGTCCCGATCTCCATATTTGTCTGTTGCTGATGGGTCTACACTGACTCAAACGAATTTCAAACACCTCGAAATAGAAGTATTTCGAGGAATTTGAGATTCGATTGACGCATCCCAAACTCCATATGGGCTGATGCTGATGGGTCTACCCTGACTCAAACGAATTTCAAACTCGAAACAGAAATATTTCGAGGAGTTTGAGAATTATTTGACGTGTCCCGATCTCCATATTTGTCTGTTGCTGATGGGTCTACACTGACTCAAACGAATTTCAAACACCTCAAAATAGAAGTATTTCGAGGAATTTGAGATTCGATTGACGCATCCCAAACTCCATATGGGCTGATGCTGATGGGTCTACCCTGACTCAAACGAATTTCAAACTCCTCGTTTGTCGCATCCCAAACTCCATATTTGTTTGCCGCTGATGGGTCTACCCTGACTTGAGTCAAACAAATCTACACACTCCATATTTGTCTGATGCTGATGAGTCTACCCTGACTCAAACGAATTTCAAACTCCTCGAAATAGAAGAATTTCGCGGAGTTTGAAATTCGTTTGAGTCAGGGTAGACTCATCAGCATCAGACAAATATGGAGTGTGTAGATTTGTTTGACTCAAATAGTACTTCTATTTGAAGAGTTATTTTGAAGAGTTTGTATCCCGAACTCTGATGCTGATGGCTACCCATACTCAAATAGTACTTCTATTTCAAGGAGTTTGAAGTTCATTTGCCGCATCCCGAACTCCATATTAATCTGAGGGTCTACCTCCAGATGACGGCGACGTTGGGGTCGTCTTCAATGATCTGGTCGAGGGAGGTCTGGTCGATGCGCGCTAGGCAGCAGATCTCATCCGTGCAGTGCCGGCCCGTGAACAGCCGCCGGATGCCCAGCGTCGCGTCGATCCGGTTGTTGAAGCCGTTCGGCCGCGGCGGGTGCCGGATGTAAACCGGGTATCTGGGAAGATTTATTTATTTTACGATTTTAGCATGAATGTCTATGTTATACGCGGATACATTTTTCTATAGGTGAAAGAATTTCGAAAATAGGTTCAGTTAGTTTCCTATTCAATTCAAACAAATAATTAAATCTTTTCTCTTTTGATATTAGTATAGATTAGTAGTTTTCTCCGGTTGCGCCCGGCAAGCAATAAGTATTGTCAAGCAATAAGTAATTTTGGTCGGATAGAGGATTAGTTAGAACAGAAAATTCTCGAAGGATATAAAGAAGTGAAATCCTTCGAGAATTTTCTGTTCTAAACAAGCACGTACCTGTGTGAGCACCACCAGCTGACGAATATCAAAAGTGGCCGGGAAAGTTACCAAAGCGTTCAAAAGCTGCCTTACTTATGACCTATGCCAGGCTGGGCTAGAACAGATAATTCCTGAAAGATCTCACCTCTTGAGGCACTTGATAAGACCATATAGCTGCGCGGATGTTGCGAGCCGCTCGCTGGTACACTGGCTTACTTAAAACCTATGCCAGGCTTGAATGGAACAGATAATTCTCGAAGGGTATCACCTCTTGAGGCACTTGATAAGGTCACGTAGCTGCGCGAACACCACGAGCCGACGGATATCAAAAGTGGCCGGGGATGTCTTGTACGCTGGCTTACTCAAGACTCATGCCAGGCTTAGAGAACCAATAATTCTCCAATCTTGAGGCACTTGATAAGGCCATGTAGCTGCGCGAACACTACCAGTCGACGGATATCAAAAGTGGCCGGGGATGTTGCGAGACGCTAGTACGCTGGCTTACTCAAGACTTATGCCAGGCTTAGCTAGAATCGATAATTCTCCAAGGATCTCACCTCTTGAGGCACTTGATAAGGCCATGTAACTGCGCGAACACCACCAGCCGAGGAATATCAAAAGTGGCCGTGGCCGTGGATGTTACGAGCCGCTCGAACACTGGCTTAGTAAAGATCTATGCCAAGCTGGGTTAGAACAGATAATTCTCGAAGGATCTCACCTCTTTAGGCACTTGATAAGGCCATGTAGCTGCGCGAACACTACCAGCCGACGGATGTCAAAAGTGGCCGGGGAAGTAGCGAAGCGCTCGCATACTGCTTGCAGCGTCGTTCCTTGCTGCAGCGCGCATAACACCTCTAGGACATCTGAGAGGCTTGGCTGAAAAAAAAAATAGTTTGTCGATATATTTTTACTAGCTATTTCATGCGGCTTCTGTGGCCTGTGTGGTGTGGATTTCGATTTTATTGCGTTATTGTTTATGCCGTGTGGTTCCCGGCAGAATATAATGTGATCACTCTGAGTCTTCTCGTGGACGTTGTAGAGGGCGACTTAGGAAACGCAAGCTAAACAAAGCTTATAAACATCAAAGATACCTCTCCAATCCAAGGCCAAATTTTCTGACTGCTCTGGCTAATATGTATCGAGTAGCGCTCTGGCTAATATAAGCCACTGTGTACTACTCTGGTAGTACACAGTGGGTCGTGCTCCTGCAGTAAAGACTGAAAAAACCTGACGATTGATTGTTATGTCTATGGGTCTTGGATGTTTATCTATATATGTATTTGTTATAAAATATAGCATCGTTGAGTTAGTATCCCATAACACAAGTCTTTCATAAGAACTTACTTTGGGGCTAGCTCAATCTGTGTAATTTGTCCGTATATATTTATTTATTTATTTATATTGTCTGTAATTTTGATTTCTAGATATGAACAAAATAAGTTATTTTAGTCTATACTCTATATTCAGGTAACGGAAGCTAACTCACATTCTCTTTGGGGTCGCACCCCTTCGTGATAAATGCAAGGCAAGATTTCTGCAGTTCCTGGTCGCTAAAAAGTCGGCTGAGGTTGGTGGTCGCGCGGTACATGTTGCTGAACTTCAACACTGGGATTAACGTCACCTGGAATATATTTATTATTATATACCTTTGGCGATTTACTCTCGAGGCTCCGTCATGCCTTTATTTCAATGTTAAAAAAAACTGGCCAATTTTCCAATGTTTGTGTGCGCGACTGCATTGTGTAAGCACATGCGTCATTTCAACTTATGCCATCAAATCGGTAGCTATGTGTTAGTGTCTATGCGTTTGGACACAATTTTTTGGCTAAAAGAATCTTAATACACCATAAACCTTATAATCTAAGTTAGACATATATTTAGAGAACTTTCACGCTTTACAAGCCGAGAATCAATGGTGCTACCAATGACGGCCATCCACAGAGATAAGAAAATGGGGCCATCGCGTGTGATTTTTCCGCTAGAGGCGCTAGTGTAGCGTGACATTTTCAAATGAAATTTGAATGAAACCAAGATAGTAAAACGTGTTTTTCCACACATGCTACATAAATTCTTCGCCCCTATAACTCTCTATATACAAATTTTCATCTAAATATATTAAACCATTTTATAGATAATTTTTTATATTTACATATAAGTAACATAGGTTTAGTAATGTTTGCAGCAATTTTAAATACAATAATTTTATGTGCTTTATTTTTTTGTTTGCCATAATTTTTGTTTCTAATAAATTAATTAATCCAATTATATTTTTAATACATACATAAGTTTATTTGCCATTATTTATTTCATTCGCTCGCTCACTTTCATTAAGAAACTGTCAACACCTTCTGTGGCCAAGTTTTATTTGTTGCACTTCCGCACTGAACTTGAGGTCGCTTGGTCACTCTTACTTACTTGGTCACAAGGAAACCTATAGAACCTTATTTACCACCAAATATTATAAAATAATCTTAACTAACGACATTTTTAAATCTCAGACTGTCTTTGTTTATTTATGTAGATAGCGTCAAAACGAGTACCTATGGAGAACGTTTTTAGTTAAGATGCATCTAATATGCCATTGAATTTTCGGGCGATACTCTATATTTATTATACATTCTTATTTTTAATCAGTACACAAACTTTAAAGGGTGGCTCAGCCCATTAAAATGAAAAATTTTTGGTATAGGAACTCAAAAAAAAAAGACATCCCCGTACAAAAGTATCCAGCTGATCGGACCAATATTGAATTTTCAGCATTGGTCCCATAACAAAAGTTGTTCATGTTGATGGGCTGAGTCACCTCTATTCAATATTATTTTTACCTTTTCCATACATTTGGTCCGATCTGCTGGACACTTTTGTATGGGTAAGTAAATTTTTTTTAATTCCCTTCCCAGCATTTGTCCCATATCAAAAGTTGTTAATGTTAATGGGCTGAGTAACCTTTTATAGTTTCTGTTCTAAATTTAAAATAAGGGTGTATATAAGATATGAACATTTTGTCAAGAATCGATTATGTGGAAAATATAATGGCAAATGGCAGTTATGACTAAGAAATTAATATAAATGATAATAGTGCAAACAAAAAGTACCCAGAATCATTATGGCAAATAAAAATTATACAATATTATAAAAGACAATATAATATGTACCTATGTATATACAATAATCGCTTGTTTAAAGCAATAAGGTTATAGAGTTTATGTAGAGAAAGGCATTAAATTGTAAATTTTGCTTCCATGCGTGTAATAACAATCTTTTTCTGGACCTTACTCAAAAGTGCGCAAAAAAGCCCTCATTAAATTAATCATCAATAATTATATCAAATAAGATTTTGTTTTAAGACCTTAATTATCATCATGATCATCTTAGGCACTATAGCGGCAAGTAGGCCTTGGCCTTGTCAAGTAAATGTTGCCTGCCGCTACTGTTTCTGGGTTTTCTTCCATCTCGACATTGTCAGTACTTTCAGGTCTTGTTGTACTCCATCCAGCCGTCGAAGTTTAAGTCTTCCGGGGAGGCTGTCAGGTTTACCATTCAGGACGCGCTTAGGAACTCTTTCATCTTCTATTCACTCAACGCGGCAAGCCAATGACAGCCCTTGTTGCAGTTCACAGTGTTTGGCTTTTTGTAAATGTCATAAAGCTCCTAGTTGTAACGCGATCGTCAATTTTCACCATTCAGCGCCAAAAATGCGTCTTAGGATTTTCTTTTCAAACACCAATCGGTTCTTGTCCTTTCTGCTCAGTACTAAGGATTGCGAACCATACATTAGAACAGGGGTTATGAGTGCCGTGTGGTTCCCGGCAGAGTAGAATAGGTCTACTCCATATCTTCCCGTGGATGTCGTAAAAGGCGACTTAGGGATCCAAGCTAAAAAGGTTTTAAACATCAAAGAGACCTTTCCAACCCGTCTGGCTAGCGTGGAGAGCGTAGGCCAAATCCTCTGACTGCTCTGGCTATTGTGTGGGTCTGGTGGTCAGAGAGGGTCATGCTCCTGCAGTGGAGACTAAGAAAGACCTGAGGATGATGATGACTATTTATGAACGTGTGACCACTCGTCTTCGAACGATTTTTGTATGGAAAAAGCGCTCGCTTGCAAACGGCGATATTTAAAAAATCGTAACCCAGGCCTTAGAGGGTTAAATAGATAATAAATGTTTGTTTTCCTGGACAGAAGTTTTGTATTAAAGTATTCGAGCAAGCCGAAATAACACTTGTAAGCAATGCAGATACAAATACATTACAAAATATCTATTTTTTTCCTACACAGGTATAAGAGATGATAATAACATATAGTGAGTCACTGTGTGGCTTATCTGTATTAGACGTACAATATTAAATTTATTTATTTGAAATAAAAATCAAAGAGCACATTTTTTAAATAAATTAAAAACGCTACAGAGGTTATTCGTCCACATAATTAATTCCAGTCCATGAAATTGTCATTTACTTAGTGAAATATTGATCATTTTGGACCCTTTAAATAGGTAGCGAATCAGCCCGTCGATTTGAACAATTTTTCTTACGGAACCAGTGCTGGAAACTCACTTCTTTTGTTATTTTTACCCACGTGGGAACGGAGCAGGTGTATATGCGTTTAGGGTGAGAGATGTTTGTTTGTGTGTGCGTTTGTGCAAAGTAATGTAATGCAATTTTTCTTCTTCTACGGAACCAGTGCTGGAAACTCACTTTTTTTGTTATTTTCTTACAATTTATATTCAGTCGCCCGAACAATTTATAAGGGAATGTAAAAAAAAGTCAATGATTATCAAAGAAAAGTTGTACAAATTGACGGTGTGAATCACCGTTTAAAGGGGCCAAAAGGACCAATATTTCACCGTGTAAGGAGAAGGAACTATATCCTCTTTGGGTTCTTAAACGGTTAGTATTTACAAAAATCCCTAGCCAGGAATCACGACATAGTGTCTTGAAATTTCAAATTATGTTTTGATATAAATAAATACATACGGACAAATCACACAGATATCATACCTGTTTTTAACCCCCGACGCCAAAAGAGAGAAGTGTTATAAGTTGAACTTGTCGTCTGTGTATCTGTCTGAGGTATCGTAGCTTCCAAACAGATGAACCAATTTTCGTTTAGTGTTTTGTGTCATAGATAATGTTATCCCGAGTGTTCTTAGCCACGTTTCATGAAAATCTGTGGCGGGGGTTTTTAAATTTTACTTTTATTTCGATCGTTTGTCATTGGTTGTGAATACTCACCACTCCGTAGTAAACCAGGTTCTGTATGCAGGACTTGACGAGCGTTTTCTCGACTTGCGTGTCAGCGGCGATCTTGGACACGTGGTTGTAGCCGTTGATGTATGGGAGAAGCTAAAACAACAATCAAGGGGTTAATATCGTCTATGTCGTAGGATAGTAATAGTAATTTCATCAATTGAATAGGGTAGATAAAGCGGGGGTCATTTCAAGGATTAATTTATGAGACCAACAAAAAAGTAATACGGACAACTTATATGTACTTCATAATAATTTTTTTTGACATCGCCGGTCATTGAAATCCATAATCGATACTTAAAGTTGCAATAGGTTATTCAAATATCTTTGGTCATGGTTAAATTAAGTGGTTAAATTGTCAACAACCGTAGCTTAGACCCGAGCTCGCTAAGTCTAATGCGCTACCTAAAAAAGCCTTTATGAAAATTAGGACGTAGAACACCGACAGTGAGTTTGAATTTGTGGCCCCCAATAGAAGTTCAAACATAATTGTATTGTATTTAATCATCTTTACCCTCACTCCAATATTTATCTATGAAAAAAACATAAGGCAGTCATCTGATACTAGCAATAGTATCATCTTCGTAGTTTGTGGTCTAATCAGCGCGGGCTAGACCAGTCCTCCACCACTTTAGACTAGACTTATTGTGACTTCAAACCAAAGACTTTCAATATAAACTGAGATAGCCGAGCCGTTCTTACCAAATTTTGAGGCGTTTAAAAGGCGCTAATTAACATCGTTGCGCTTAGCTCATAGCACACCTAAACTCTGTACCGTGAAAACGCCGTCCGTTACGTGACACGATTGCTTTTAAATGTCTGTTTCTTGAAGTAGGGCACGTCTACCTCAGTTTATATAGAAGTATTTGCTTCAAACCTGTCTGGTGGTGAGGTCTCAGTCCGCATCCATATCGATGTCAAAAAGCACGTCATCCTCCACATCCAAGTGGCTTTCTTGCCTTCCTCGGCGGTCACGGGGCGCTGCGGCCGACGGGGCGGGGCAGTCCTACCGACGTTACAAAACCGGCACGATGAGAGTAATTTTGGTTTAATACCCGTCTGGTAGTGAGGTCTCAGTCCACATCCATATCGATCTCAAAGAGATCGTCATCCTCCACATCCAAACGCTCCTGGCTTTGCGCGGCTTCCTTGCCTATCTCGGCGGGCGCGGGGCGCTGCGGCCGCCCGGGGCGGGGCAGCCCTACCGATGTTACAAAACCGGCAAGATGAGAGTTTTTGTGGATTCATACCTGTCTGGTAGTGAGGTCCCAGTCCGCATCCATATCGATCTCGAACAGCTCGTCATCTTCAACATCCAAATGCTCCTGGCTTTGCGCCTGTTCCTTGCCTTCCTCGGTGGGCGCGGGGCGCTGCGGCCGCCCGGGGCGGGGCAGCCCCACCGACGCCACCAGAACCGGCACGTCGTGGTCATGAACCGGTGCTGGGTCTTTGCGGACTTCCAGCACTTTCAGGTGCATCACTGTGTCGCCCTCTGGTGACAACAGTCAATACTTTTTACTTTCGAATAGATACATTTCGATGTAATATAGGTAATATAGGACATTGGTTGATCCCTCTGGTGACAAGAAGCAATACTTTTTACTTTCGATTAGATAGATAGATTTCGATAAAATATAGATGACATAATATGGACACGGAGAGGTTTAAAAAGAAAGTGACCGAGCAAAGCAGCTGATATGAACGTTTCAGCTTGGGTAAAAATTCTAGTATGTCTGTTTGTCCCGCTGTCTGACTATTTCACTTTGCAGTGTCGCATTTCTCAACAGATTCTTTTGAAATTTTTAGAGCAGGTTCGATAATTACATTAATTTATTAGTCGATTCAGTATTAAAGAATTTTTAAAATAACGGAATTTGATTCAATTTGTAACCTAATGCCCGTTAGGGCCATTGTTAAGGGCCCACACTAGGCGCACTTGCGACGCCAATAATTTTATTCCTAATACTTTACAAATAGAAAGAAATTCAAGAAATTCTCCTTACATTCTCGCAAAAGGAGATGTAAGGAGTACCCGAAACCGGCGAGCATGTATGAAAAGAGTGATGAATGTAGATGAAGCGAAAGAGGTTTGTAAGGATCGTAGCAAGTGGAAGTCCATAGTTTCTGCCTACCCCTATGGGAAAGAGGCGTGATAATATGTATGTATGTATGTATTCAAGAATGTAAATCATATAAGCCTTATAATAAATAACCTAAAGTATTTTTGGAATCATGTTTTATGTCGAGCTCCGTGGCGCAGCGGTCAACACGCCTGCCTGCGACACGGAGGTCCCGGGTTCGATCCCCGGTCAGGTCAAGATGGAAAATGATCTTTTTCAGATTGACCTGGGTCTTGGATGTTTATCTATATATGTATTTGTTATAAAATATAGTATCGTTGAGTTAGTATCCCATAATACAAGTCTTACTAAGAACTTACTTTGGGGCTAGCTCAATCTGTGTGATTTGTCCGTATATATATTTATTTATGTTTTAATATTATGAGAATCAGTCATTAAGAGAACTAGTGATTACCGCCAAAAATGGCCGTTTATGGTGGTAATCTGATTCTCACTGATTCTAAAAGATTAAAACATGATTCCAAAAATACTTCTGGTTATTTACTATAAGGCTTATATGATTTACATTCTGGAATTTCTTTCTATTTGTAAAGTATTAGGAATAAACTATTGGCGTCGCTAGTGTGCCTAGTGTGGGGCCTTAAGTCACAGATTTAATAGATATTGCTATATTGTATTGTAAGTAATACCATAGATATTAAAATTCGATGGTATACATTCTTTTAGTATAACGGATGTATTTGCCTGGGGAAAAGTTTACTGTTTTTTTTACTGTTACCTTTGGCAACAGAACAACAAATTCGCGTAAGCGTATAATTATTGATGTTTGTGAGACTCTCTTACTATACTTTATTGAAAGGACTTTTGCATCGCCCAGGTCATGATGGAAAATGATCTTTTTTAGTTTGGCCTGGGTCTTTGATGTTAATCTATAAGCAGGTATCTATTATATAATATAGTTTTTTAGAGTATCCTGTGCGACAGAAGTTCACAACTCACTGTGGGGCTAGCTCAATTTATTTGTCTATTTATATTTATTAATTTATCGTACTTCGCCAGGCAAAAGTGAGTTGCATGAGAAACTGGAGTATAGCATCCAATATTTCGCAATTTTTTGCAAGACAAACGACAATTTGCGATTTATCATTAAATGTCCTACAAGGATATTACACGGAAACTACGAGAGTATCCACATATCACTTATATGATGGATGCCCGATGGTCCAGTGGGTGTGAGCTCTATGAGCGCTTACGTATGTTAAGCAACCCCTGGTGCAGTCTCTTCTTGGATGGGTGACCGCAAGTGGCATAAAAATATCTCGACGTCCTCCGTGCTTCGGAAGGCACGTTAAGCCGTTGGTCCCGGCTGTCGTCATTGATGTCAGTCGTTAAGCTATGTCAGATGCCTAAAGGCAGCTTGAAAAAATCTGACACCTGTGTTGGCCACTTAAACATACGAAAAACAAACAACAAACAAACAAACAATTTTCTAGTTCGGTGTCAAACAGTTATTCGATTTCAAGATGAGTGTAATGTTTGTTTTTAAGTACATACTTCTTCTTCTTCTGTTTTATATTATGGCTTCCACCGAAATTTCAGTGATTCTGCCAATGTCCAGTATAATGAAATACTAAGTATCGGTGTTGTACGGTAAAGTTTTTCCAAGTAGCATCAAAGATGGCGTATGTTCTTTGATGCCTCGTGGGAGCTTCTGGCGGCAAATCTATACGAGTCCATTTATCAGTCCACTTTAACTATTTCACAAATTGTTCATGAGCACGAGCATTTATAACACCAAACTACATCAATTTCATATTATAAAGTTCACTAAAATCAATTTGCAAAAATGTCTAAGGCAAACTTCAACTGTATCCCTTGACTTCCCACCACAAACCCCCTTGTACATACTTGACATCCTATGTTTATTACGGATTTCTTTTATGACATAGGACAGCAAACTAGCAAGCGGCTCGCCTGATGGTAAGCGACCACCGCTGCCCAAGGACAACTGCAACACCAGGAGTGTGATAGGAACGTTGTTGTTTATGATTCCTCGAAGAACTAACATAAACAATCGCAAGCAGGCAATTAGCGGGCAAGAAAACACAGTTTTACATAATTTGCTTAGTGCATTAGTAATAAATAATCAATGTATATTACAATCGCAGAGCAAAAGGTAAGTATATGTAATTATATTTATATTATCTGCAGAACATACTCGCTCTCATCATTATGCGACTACAGGCATTATGCGTTTCTGACAATTTACTAGTGTACCATTTTGCGTCTTCGGCATGCCTATTTGCCAACTACGTCTCTAATGTTTTGATGGTCGCTACAATGTCCACTAGGTACAGCTTTCGTACGATTGACTACTTGATATTAAATATTTATTTCAGAAATATAAACCATTATTGTACCTAACCTAACCTAACCAAACCACAAATAGCTGAAGATACTGCGGGTTTTGTCATACATGGACAGAAAGTAATATAATCAAATTAATTCGTTTTTTGCATTTCATATTGCACATTACATCAGCTCTTACAGTTATGCATTGCAGTTACAGTAGGAACAATATATACCAGACATGCGGGTTTATTATGTTAGTAAAATATTAAAAATAGAGGCAAGTTTGTAGTGTGAAATTAGCTTGTAGTACATATTACATAAGTACTTATACTGTACTTTTCATAATTGTGGCAGTCTGAATACATCTTTTACATCGGACACTCGCGTCTTTGATTCCTCCCCCCTCTACCCGCACACTTGATGGCGACCCTGCCATTGATCATAGTGCGTTTTTACAATGTAGTGTAAGTATTCCTTTGTCATCATTGAGAGCCTTCTGGGTATCGGTCTCTCTCAAAACCATCCATTTCGGTCTTCTACCTTACAAAACCAGTTCCTTCCACCATTTTTTCTACTATTCGATAATAATAACTTATTTTCGGACGCCCTACGCTTTGCTTGCCATTTATGGGTCACCATTCTGTCAGCATCCTACTCCACTTACATATCATCATCTCGTCTTGCCAAGGGTCTTGTCCAAATTCACTTGTGCTTTAAAATGTTTTCCAGCATCTTAAAACTTTCGTTCTTTGTCAGATAACGATGTTAGGAACTCAGTCTAGAAGTTTGAAGTACACCTTCATCATCATCATCAGCCTATACTCGTCCACTGCTAATCATCATTATCTAATCCTAATTTCTTCCCACTGCTGAGCATCGGGCTCCCTTTGTTTCCACCATCCATCATTGGCACCTTGCTAGACGCATTGATGGTAGGTGGAGCAAGGATATAACTAAATGGCTGTCTAGAATAGGTGGAACAAGTGTTGGAGGTTTTCCTATGAGATAAATATATGTATAAAATAAGGATTATATGTAAATAATAATGCAAGATGTTTACTCACCAACCAAAGTGGCTTTGCGGTGAGTGTTGAGATCATGGAGCAGGTGGGCAAGCAGCGTGGGGAGCTTGGTGCATCCATTGGAGACAAATCGGGTTTCCTCTTCCATTATTGTCTGAAAGATACAACAGTAAATTTAGAAGGACATTCAGGTCATTTCTGGGTCATTCCATTGTGACTGGTAAACATGTGGAGATGGTACTCCAAAATTTGATACATTATACTTTTATAAGTGGAATAATTTTTGAATCCTCACTTAAAAACTGCTGTTATTTAGTTCTCTGTTTAGTTTTTCTATTAGTTTAGAAAAACTTACATAAACTTTTTATGAAAACAAATATTGAATGAGTGAAACTGGTGGGACTTCAAAAAAGCTGTTTGATTGTGTCAGAATTCTTTATCAGCACAATCGGCAGTATTGTTCTGAGTATTTTAGACCCACTTCTGCCATGGTTTTGGAGCCATTGGTCCAAACTTGGTCTTACTTGCCTGCCAAAAGTCAAAAATTTCGTATATGATAGAATTATGTGACATAATTTCAGTCTCCCTAAATTATTTTATACATCAGAAAATAGCATTGGAACGATGATAAATGAAGTATAGAGTTTTAGCTTTAAAACAATGCTATTTGATTTTTAAAAAGTATAAATTTATTTATTTAGTAGTTTTCCCTTTTTGATGAGGAATTCCCCTATGCTATGCTATGAGTCAATATTAGTCTTACATAATTTGATGATTTTTACTCAAGTACAAGCACTATTCTTCAATTACTATGATTCTGAAATTAATGAAAAATTTAAATGTATAAAAAATTTACACAGTGTCCATGAATCTTTTAAAATTTACCAATTCATCACATTACAAATTAAAAAAATAAATTGAATACACATTAAATGTTTGTTTGTTTCAGTGTTATTTATTACACTGCTGACACTGGTGTCAGTTCAGCAATACCATGATCGGCAAATGCCAAGGTCCACAGCACTCCAGCTGAGGATTTGGAAACACAATCATGTTAGAGACTGGTGTCAAATTGGTTAAAAACATATTTTTTTTATTTTTATTTATTCATATATTAATTGTATCTACATAACATAATCATTTTTATTTCAAATCATCATAAAATTGGGGACCTGCTAGGGTTTTTTTGATACAGATAATAAAATTACACCGACTTACCAAGTGTTCACCCAGTTTTTTGACGACGGGCTCATACTGTACAGTTTTAGACCAGCTGTCGCACACAAAGCATAGGTTGAAAAGGTACACGTTCCGCTCGTACCGCGAGTTGTCTATGCGGATCGGATAACCTACTATTTTGTGACCCAAAGCATTTCTGGAATGTCATGTAATATGAATATCATTATTATTGGTCAAATTTTAAATAAGACAACTAAGATTGCATAACCGATACCATTTTTAAGGATAAGGGAGGTAAGAAAAGGATGCTTGATAAATTGTAACATTCTGTTAAAGCGAGTCATTGAAAAAACACAACGTTTAAGTAATTTTGTAGAGAACTGTACATAATTTACTAGACTAAATAAATACATATTATCATATTATTAATTTGAAAAGTATTTAACAAGTAAACTTACATAGTCATCGTGCACTTCTGTATCTGTGGTTTTGGAATGATGTAGGCACTGATTGAATCAAATACCTCTTTCGAGATATAATCTTCAGGAAACTGCAACAGAACAGTAAATAAGTAACGATTTCAAGAGTCAGCAAAGCGTGGCACGCGAAGTCCTTCAAAAATCTAGAACAGCAATTAAAAGTGCAGGGTGCAGTGCTAACCTGACATGCTATTTTAGGCCCGGCGACGGGATGGAACTCGCCAAGGAATATACAACGGATCGGACCCTCCCGGCCGCATCCCTCGTAGTAGCGAGTCTCCATCATTTTCGGAGACATCAAGCTAAACTTGGTGTCCACGCCGTCCTCATATTCGAGACCATTGAAACGTTGCTGCACTTGCATTGGACGTGTTTTACCGGCGCATCGTCTAATGAAAACAAAAATAAAAGCAGTCGATCTTACGCGCCGACTGTTACAAATGATTTTATGGAAATAAATGAATATCCAACGTTGTGTGACATTTGTTTTTTATCGTGACGGTGGATTTCTAAGAATTCGCGTAAAAACCAAATGACATGACATGTTTGTTTGCACTTCAGCCATAGCTGTCATTGTCAAATTGGATCTGTCAATGTCAAATAAAAAAGAAGATATCTTTTTTATAGGCAAGGGGATACAATTAGTTCAGCCACATCGTAATCAATAAAACTTTTTCGAATAGATTCTAACATAAAAAATTTCAAGAAATAACGTTTGATCGTAACTTGTTTGTCGCCAAAACTAGTCCGGTACGGAGGCCGTGTTGCTCGAAGCCAAAACTAAGACAAATGAGCATTACATAGATACTTTTTATATAATCGAGTTATTTATTTTTTTGTATATATCTTACAAATCACTTCAGAATAACGCGGCAATTTCATTTCTGGCGCTTCGGCGGCCGCTGCCGCGGCACGCTCGCTTCGCTCGCTCGCCTCGCGCATGCCTTTCATACGCCATTCACAATATTTTTCTATGAGGTTGGCAGTCACTTTTATAATTCAACTTCGTGAACTCTCATTAAGCACCTCTCTTGGCTAGTGTTTAATCATTTTAATTAGTGGTCGTCATAGGTCCTGGTCCCAGAAATAATAAGACTTCTTTGTTAAAACTAGTAGTTGTGTGAGCTAATAGCCCTCGCTACTCTGTCTTTGAATAGGTACACACGCTACTTAGTGGCATGCTCAAATTCTCTATCGCGGGTAGGAGAAGGGTATTCATTGAGTACAGATACTGCTGCTCATCGCAAACAAGCATGCTTCTTTTAAGCACGTGTGTGTAGGTCATGTGCGGTACACAAGCATGCTCATTAGAAGCATGCACAAAACTAGCATGCTACTAAGTAGGTAACCACGTGCTCAAAACTAGGACGGAAGCATGTTATTAATAAATGTTCATGACGCACCTTAAGGGCGGCCAACCCGTATCTTTTCATAAGTACAATCAAATTCTTTTAAAACGCGAAATCAAAATTTGGAGTTTTTGCCTCCAAAAATCCGCGTTTTAGCACAAATTTTATCTGAACTTTGAGCGATTATAATGTACTTATTAATTGTCAGTAAAGAAAATATTCATTTAGAAACCTTGCAAATTTAATGAAGATTCTACATGTAAAACATTTTTTTTCATAAACTTGTAAGGCTTCCTAATAAACACGTATTTCTTGATCCAAGTTTAATGAAATTTCCGCGCACTATTTTTCGTTCAATGTCTTCGCGTACCTACTCACTAGCTTGTTACTATGAGGCAGTGTGCGGGGGACGAGGGCAAGGGGCTCATTTCGCTTTGCCTTTATCATTGCGCGACATTGCACTAGACGACACAAGCTTTTCGACCATGCTCGCGTTGACGATAGTCGGTCGGGGAAGGGCCCTCTTAAAACGAAAACCTTAGAGTAGAGACATTTGAAAGCATAAAGACCATACAAATAGACACGAAGAGAGGGCTATGCTCAGCAGTAGGGGGAAGATAAACCAAGATAATGGTACAATCCTCTGCATTTACATTTACAACCACTTAAAGTAACAAAAAGCTTGTTGTTACTAATTTTAAAAAGAACCCTAAAACATCGATCCTATCCGCCTAGATTCGAACGCAATACCTTAGCTGTTCTGCCGTTTAAGATGTCAGTGAAATTATCCGTGTTTTCGATGAGGAAGTAAAAAAATATCCAGTTGTTTTTTATCATCAAACGAACAAAGGTCATAAGCGCCGCTAACCTAAGTGGCGCAGGCCTTTTGTACCATTTTAGGCTTTTGAAACATTTTTAGGAATTGAATTGTTGTTGTTTTTAATGTAGTTTTTCGAACCCAAAAATTTGAATTCGAAACAATTTCACGAGAATCAGTTGAGGAATGTAACATGTCCTTTAGTTACGACGTTTGAGTAGAAGTAGCTTTACAGCTTCTATGCTTCGTTCGGTAAGTTTTTGTTGTTTTTCGTATGTGTAAGTGGCCAACACTGGTGTCAGATTTTTCAAGCGACATAGCTTAACGACTGCCATCAACGATGACAGCCGGGACCAACGGCTTAACGTGCCTTCCGAAGCACGGAGGATCTCGAGATATTTTTATGCTAGTTATCAAGTAGGGACTGCACCAGGGGTTGCTTAACATACGTAAGCGCTCATAGAGCTCACACCCACTGGACCATCGGGCTCCTCGGTTCGGTAAGTGATAGAGACGGAGGCCCATGGGAAAAATAAAAGGCTGGCAACGCTCTTGTCACACCCCTGGTGTTGGATTAGTCCATGGGTAGCGGTGATCACTTACCATCAGGTGACTCGCTTGCTCTTTCGCCGTCTTATGACATAAAAAAAGTTATACAGTACAGATATACCAGATACATTTTGACCAATCTGAAACACAGACGCTTCGCTCGCACTACGCACTTCTTCTGACAAAAAATTATGCGTATTGTTTGTTGACCAAACTTCTCTACCCTCTGCTATATTCTTTAGTTCTTGATACGACGTGACACGCCATCTGCTTAGCTCCAGAAAAAACAAAGCAGAGGGTAGCGCATACTTTATCGACAATAGCTCAAAAGCTCTGAAATAAAAAGAAAAATGACCACAACAGGAGAGCTTTTATCGCGTCGCATCTTCGAGTCGTTTTAGGCGCAGTACATATGTAGATCCGAATTTCATAAGAGGGCCCTGATCGCACATGTCTCCATACAAACGGACAAAGGGAAATGTGGCAATATTTGATAATTTTTGTGTGAAATAAAGCTTTGAAACAATTATTTCTCATTATAATTTACAAACGTTTTTATACAACTTGGTAAAATTATCATCATCATCATCATTTCAGCCGCAAGAAGTCCACTGCTGGACATAGGCCTCCCCCAAGGATTTCCAATATGACCGGTTGGAAGCGGCCTGCATCCAGCGTCAAAATGCAAACAAACAAAATTATCAATGGTCTGAGAATTATAAGCCTCTCAACATTTCTATACAAATTTTAATAGGCTTATAATTCTTAAACCATTGATATTTCAACTAAACTGTATAGGAACGTACGCAGATTATAATGAGAAGAATTGATTGAATGCTTAATTTTACACAAAAAATATCAAATATTGCCACAATTCACATTGTCCGTTTGTATGCAGACATATTATGCGCGTTCCCGGCCCTCTGAAAAGTTGTAAATAAATAGGTAACGGTGACAGTCATAACTAACTTAGCATAGCAACAAAGAAGCAGAAATCTCTCAGTAGGAATATATATGTACCTATGTACTTATATTTTATGTCTCTTCCACTCATAGCAACAACGTCAGAGTTCCATTATTTGTAACTAATTAAGGTAAGTCAAAGATAATTTTTATTTACTTAACCTTTGAGATTTAAGTAGGATAAAGCCCCGAAGCTTGGATGTCCGAAATTAATCCGCAGAAAAGCTTGCTTAAAAAAAACATTTTGTTTCTTGTTATTCTTACGCGAATACGTAGGTTGGACAATGTTGTATTTAATTAGTACAAGAACTCCGGATGGCAACAGACGGATAACAGGATGTTATCCGGTAATATCCATCCGAGACTCGGCATTAATTAATTAATCATTACTGACGTCTGATTGGTTCTGAGAACAGAATTAAGTAACTGTCCATTATAAAAGCATTTCTCTTTTTGTAGGAACAGATGAAAGATTTGTTTGTTTGCATTGAATAAGTTCCGAAACTACTAGATCAATTTACAAAATTCTTTCTACTATAGAAAGGTAATTTATCTGCGGGTGACATAGGCTATAATTTACGCGGACAAAGTTGCGGGAAAATTGATATATGATAATAAGTATAATCTATAATTTCTTTGTAAATTGACATCGCTTTTTTCGCGTCGTCGTTCAAATCTACGCCGCTCGCCGAACTCGAAGCTTTGTACATAAACGGCGCGAAAATTAATTCTCGACATTACGGTGTGACTTAAACCGTCGATATAAACAATTTTACTTAAGGGACCAATCCTATAGGTAAAGTTGTTCATATTGTCGACCCAAGCGAATGAACATTCTGCAAATCGAGTGAAAAAGGCATTTCTTATAATATTACTAGTAGGCTTTCCTGGCTGCGCCCCGTCATATTTATACTGTTTCAAGAAAGACCTCTCCAACCCGTCTGGCCAGCGTGGAGAGTGTAGGCCAAATCTTCTGATTGCTCTGGCTAATTATAATGGCTCTGGTGATCAGAGAGGGTCGTGCTCCTGCAGTGGAGAATGAAAAAGACCTATGATGATGAAGGAAAGCCTACCCAGAAAGATGCTCAACATTTTAGTGAAAACCCTATCAAAACCTCAGTAGTTTCTGTAGACTGTACAGAATGTATAGAAAAGTACTTAAAGTACTGTGTAGTAGGTATAGGTATACCTAGTTATGTTTATTAATATTGATGAATAAAATTGGGAAACGACATGGAAACGTCACAGACCCAAAATCTTGGAGCGATTGTTAGAGTAGCTTAATCAATTCAAAGAGCTTTACATATAAAATATATGAAAAAAAGGTACAATATTTTGTCTTATTAATAATTTATACAGGCATATCAAGTTCACTGAGAAGATGTACATTTTGTAAATCACTTCTGATTATTCGTTAACTTTTTTATTTGTTAAAGCAAATCTAAACATGTAAATTATGATCGATGTCCTTAGACAATACTTATAGTCAAAGCTAATAGTCATCAATATTTATTTTCTAGTAAAAATCATTAAGTTTACGAGAAAAAGCCTTTTTCCCAAACAAATTTCAGGAGAAGAGTGGTTCCTACATCACAAATAAGCGACAAGTGTGACGATATGTAAATTTGAGTTCCCAGCATTAGCGCTGTAACGATGCGGTCCACTTTTATTTCGAAATTTAATTCATTTTAAATTCCAAATTCCATTTTCAAATCTTCTTCTCAGTCCTTCCTCATTAGTCACTCATTCCATTCGATTCTTTTTACCAGTTTGGTCGTGATCACTCGACCCTCGTTTTTAGGTTCTCGCCTACAATATTGTTTTACTAATTGTTTTTTAAACTACTAACAGTGTAAAAGTATTTGTGAAGCATATTAAAATATCATCCGTTATCTGTGTTGTGTTGTGTTCTTTCGCCCTGAACTCTCTCTCTCCGCTGAGCACCTAATACATCTACCACACCTATTATTTCATGTTGGGCCTACTCTAAACTAGAGCTGGGTAAGAGGACCCGACCCGACAGCCCTAAAGAAAAAAAAATCACTTAGACATACTGCTTTGATAGTTTGAGGGATAGCAGTATTTACCCTAATATCTTGTATTATGGTATTTTTTTCAATAATATTCCTATTTTTGGGAGGTCTTTCCAAGTGGAACAAAAAAAATTATAATATGCATGTTATTCATGGTAGCGCCGTCGTAGGTACAGTGCTACACTGCTACGAAACAACGCTACGCCGCTACGAAAGCATCGCTCATCTTTCGCAAATTTATGAGCCTACATGAGTATATTACATGAGTTTGTGATAATTCAGTGCTGTAGAACACTAAATCAGTATAATTACAACTTTTGAAAATTACTGACCTCATTTACAGTAAATATTTTAGTTTAAATAAAATATAGTAAGTACTGTACTAAGTGTTGCATGCCAAAATTATGTACATTACAACAAATGCAAGGGGTATTCTCACCTCCATGGGTGTGCTTATGTATGCAAATTATGCACATAATTTCAGAGTAAAGTATCTAAATAAACCATACGATCACTCAGTTTAGAGTATAACTCTATCGTCGATCATCGTAGGTATGCGATTAAAATAAATGATATTAATACCTACTACACACTATAAACAATTTATAACACGCTTATTATGTAAGTACCTATCTGTTCCAAGTTTCAAATGCCGTGTGGTTCCCAACAGAGTAGAATATGACAACTCCAAGTCTTATGTCTTAGAAGGCGACTTAGAAAACACAAGCTGAACAAAGCTTATAAACATCAAAGAGCCTCTCTTAGCCGTCTGGTCAGCATGGAGAGTGCAGGTCAAATCCTCTGACCACTCCGGCTAATATATGGCTCTGGTAGAAAAGAGAGAGTGTTGCGGTGGAGATTAAATAAAGACCTGATGATGATAATGATGTAAGTATCTACACGAAGTTTATAAGCTGTGGCGTGGCTCTATGAGCTGTAGACTACGGGAGTCTGACTTGGCTATAATCCTACAAATATAACTCTCCACACAACCTAACGACCAATAGGCCGAGAGACATTGATTTTTATAAAGCGTATCGTCACATACTTATAATACGTGCTATACACATTGACCTAGAAGGCAGGTGACAGCGGCTCTGCCCGTGAACCGGGAAGTGCTTTCAAGGTCAAAGCGACGCATGCGTGGTACTCACCCTCCGAGGGACGATGTGACTTTGTACGAGCGGCCTTTGTGAACAAATGTGGTAGATGTTGGTGTGTCGCGTCAATTATGCCGTCGAAGTCGGAAGAAAATTAATTGAGCGTTCGCGTATAAGTAGGAACTAGAAAAATGCGGGACGTGGTCTGCGGTGGCAGAAAGAGTGATCACCGGAAAAGTTGACACAACTGCGTTAGTGGTTAGTTGCATCTCAAGTTAAATCTTTCTCAAGTCTTGTTCTGTCACTGTCTAAGATAACCTAAACCAGCCAGAGATTTAAGATTATCATTAGTTATTCGTTGATTGCACAGAGTTCCCTAATAGAGTTCCTAGCAGAAGTTGTAATAAAGTAAAGAGACATCAGTATTATTTTATAATTGTGAGGGACAATACTTATCAAAAACCTAAAGTGGCAAATTGTACGAATATCAATTAATATTCATATTCTTTGGACTAAATGTAAAAGTGGTTTCAGACGTTTGTTTTTTTTTTATTTTAATAAGTAAGCAATTGTTATCTAGATTTGAAGATAAGTACATAAAAAATGTAATTATTTAATGGTTCATGTTTATAAACAATAATAAACGCACTTAAGATTCAAAAACCATCATGCTAAAGTTCAAACGTCAAGAAATGAGCTCATTTCCTCAAAAAAGAAGAAAATTTCCCACTTACAAGGTTAGTGCGCCAAACATTGCCCTTCCCGAGCCTTCAGAGATTTCCCTCCCGTTAGCGACAACCTACTCCGAATAGTACTTTCCAAACTGTTTCCGTATCCAACATGCGGCATTCCATGGCGCTATCACACCGGCATTCGCTATCCAACTCCCACAGAAAGACAACGTCACAGTGAAAAATTTTCTTCGGACCAAAGTTGTCTATACAATCCTATGAGGTTCCTTGACCGGCTTTCCCTATTTTATCACACCATGTGACTGCTTTCTCAACTTCGACAATGAAACCCCCAGGTTCCGTGGTGCTTGTCACCACGGCGTGAACAAACGTAAACAAGAGAAACTGTAGTGATGGGACAGTAAATATCTAGTGATGAGCGGTTCCGTGTTGATGGAAGCCACGAGTTCTTCGAACGTCGAAGAAGACTGCTATACGTAAGTTTTTATAAATTATTTTTTGCCGGTTTTTTTCCTTATCTGTATCTTATATTTTTTGTGCTGTCAGTCTTTTTTTGTGAATGTATACTTACGTGTTACCTGTATTTATATATGTATATGTATGTATATTCCTTAGTAGCTACATGAAAATTTTTTTTTAATACATATATCATGAAGAAGAGTATGTTGGCTGTGTTTTCAGAACAGAAGTTAGCTATCTACACTACTATAAATTACTCGACCTTGACAAATTAATCAAAACCGTTAATTCATTAATTATAAAACAATTTAAAGGATTTAGTAAAATAAATTGTTTACAAAATGATGTTAAATGTAAAATCGATAATCATATCAGCTGGTGGCCTTGAGAGCGGCCTTGGGCGTCCGCAGCTATTTGTCGTTTCAGCACAAAACACTGGGAGGACAGAAAAAACTTTGGTTTCGTCTACAGCACATCGTCGGTTACCTTGATGAAGATTTTAGAAAAAAGCTAATGGATAGCGCCACCAAGACGTTGGACTAACTTATGATAATGGGTACAATTGCAAGTTTCGGCTCGAAGGACCAGAAAGAATATCTTGAAAATGGTTCTTCGAGCCTGATCACACTTACGTCTAACAAAAATTTGCAACCAAAATTTCGGAAACGGATCCCTAAATCGAAAAATGGTGTTCTAAACCGCACAATATTTTTAAAGACCTATCTAACAATACCCAACACGATGGGTTTGTATAGAAAAAAAAAATTACTCCCTCTTTACTTGTATGGGAGCATAAGCAGCAATCTCGCCCAAAGGACGGGCAGTAAAGAAGATCCCGCACCAGAACAATTTACACCAACATGACCACTCTGTCAAGAAGGGTAGACTAAGAAGAAGACGATACTACCTATACATTTAGGGTTTTAAGTATGGCTGTACTTCTATACCGGGCGTATTTTATACAGACTTTTGGCATTTAGGCGTTCGCTCACCGAATCACTTTCCTTCTACCTTCTTTTTATTTTCATCTATCTTTTTCTATATAAAAGTCACGGTCATAAAATATAATTATAAAATCGATCGCCCTTGGTCGTGGCCGTGGGAGCTTGAAGGCCTCTTGAAAATTTAATCACGCTTACCTAGGTATCATTGGATACAAACAAAATGGCGTTTTAGTTCGTTACGTGTTTTAGTCAGACATTATAAAAAGAAATCGCAAGGTTTCATCGATTGATGTAGTCCAACAGTCAGTAAAGGTCATACTTAATGATGTGGGATGGGAGACTAACTTAGTGAAATGTCATACCAAAAACAACTACCAAAATACAGCTATTAATGTATATTTTTCAAACCTCATACAAAAATATTGGCCCTACCACAAAGCACAAAATGTCGCTCGTGCCTTCTAGAGACGAAATTTATGATAATACCGCGTGTCAGCCCGCGCCCGGCGATTAAGGCGAAAGTCGCGAATTCGGCCTGTCAGATCATGCTCAAAATAACGCCAAAATGCCCTAATGTGCTGTGATATGATATCGTACAGTAAGAAGATTAATAAACGAAATTCTGATGTAACTATCACAAGTAAGGTCGAAAGGCGTCTCTAGTAGTGTGCGAGCGACCGTTAAATTCCCTGCTCTGTGGGCTCGACTAAGGCCTGCAGTAACCTTTTATATTCTTGAATTTCTTTATATTAGGATTAAAACCATTGACGTCGCTAGTGTGCCTAGTGTGGGGGTTCTACAAAATCCCACGGGTGCGGCGACGATAACGGCGCTTCAGTGCATAGTGGCAGTCTTTTCAACCCGTCACTAGATGGCGTTAGTAAAGACTAAGATTGGAACTTAGAACAAGAGGAATAAACGTCTTTGAGCTTTTTATTAAGTATTTTATGAATTCTATCTTCTAATTATACAAATTAAGGATTACGATATAGGAAAAAAATCACGCGGGCAGGAATCGAATCTAGCGTCTTTGGTCTTTATATGACTAACGCTTCAACCGACCGTCTTTATATGACAACCGAGCTTCGATCCTACTGCCATATTTCATTACCATAAAGAATATTGAATGTTGTGTTGTAGACACAGAACTAGAACTACAGTTAGTATTATATTGTCTTTGACTACAGTAAGTTATAGATTGTGTTACCCGTAGAGGTATTCGAAGAGAGGAATAAATACGAGATATATGTTAAGTTTATGGTGCTACCACTATTATAATTACCCTTATAATAGTGGTAACACCACAGATTTTAGATTTGTTATACAGATCTGTGGGTAACACCATAAACTTAATATATCTCGGAGATAATACCTCTCTTAGAATACCTGTATGGGTAACACAATCTCATTGATGCACATTATTGCATGAATTTCATGGCGGGAGCATTGCGCTTCCGCATGCTAAGCGATCCCGGGCGCAGTCGCCAAATGGATGGGTGACCGCAAGTGGCATAAAAATATCTCGAGCTCCTCCGTGCTTCGGAAGGAGCACGTTAAGCCGTTGGTTCGAGCTGCTATCATTAATGGCAGTCGTGAGGCTATGTCAGATGCCTTTAGGCAGCTTGAAAAATCTGAGACCAATGTTGGCCACTTACACGAAAACAAACAAACATGTCATTAGCCGTCGTAATGCATGGACGCTGCTTCCGATAGCTATAGGTTTATAACGAACACCGCAAAACTCTCGAGCTAGCTTCACGCGCCCAATTAATGGAAGCTCTCATAGAGCTTATGAGCTTTAGCTTCTCAGTTCTGTTGCCAGCCACTCGAGACAGCGACGGGAATCTGTAAGCCTTTTTAATATTCGCAAACAATGATTATGTACGTACAACTTCAGCTTATCGATAAGACTTTAAGTGTTTCCAAAAAGCTTGTACCTTGAGAAGGGTGCCTTGGAAACAGTGATACGAAAAGCTGCCCAATATTTTTTATGAATAATCCATAAAGTATAAAGCGGTCTATATTTGTCACCGGAGAGTAACGAAAGTCGTAATTTGATAAATCTTTGAGGTACCTCTTAGTTACTTAACTTTTGGAAAACCATAATGTATGTATTTCAGTAAATTGATTAATAACGGCTTAACTGCGTCTTCTGACAAAGGCGAGGTGTACACGTGGTTGCTAAAAGTGGTCTTTGGGATGACGTTTAGAGTGTTACTGAGTTTCCAGCGTTGGATCTATAGGAAAAGTTGTTCATATTGACGAGCTGAATCACTCCCACAATTTCGCCATGTATATTATTAAGTTGTGGTTCCCGGCAGAGTAGGAGAGGACCACTTCAAGTCTTCCTTTGGATGTCGTAGAAGGCAACTTAGGAAACACAAGCTAAACAAAGATTATAAACATCAAAGCGACCTCTCCAACCCGTCTAGCCAGCGTGGAGAGTGTTGGCCAAATCATCTGACTGCTCTGGCTAATATAAAACTCTGGTAGTTCAGAGAGGGCCGTGCTCCTGCAGTGGAGACAAAAGAAGACCTGATGATGAAGATGATGATATTATTAATGTAATAGTGGAAGCAATACTCACAGTGTTATTGTTTTAGGCAAGGCACCTAAAAAAAATCAATACGATTGTTCGATGCAAATCCTGGGAGAGCCTGGCTAGAGAGTTTTTTATACACCTAATTGTGCAAACAGGCATACGGCCCACCTGATGGAAAGCGGTTACCGTAGCCCATAAAGATCTACAACACCAGCCCCTGTAGCTAGGCACGCGCGACAACGTTTTTCGACTATCGCCATCTCATATTCCGTAATATTAAAGAGCGGAATGTGAATAGTTTATCGCGCGATATGCCACTAGCGCGTTGCCGACCCTGAAAAAATACTTTTCACGCCCTTTTTGAAGAACCCTATGCTGTAGTCTATCGGGAAAACTATGACTGGAAGTTCATTCCATAACTTCATCGTAGGTACGTGAAAGAAAGTTCAACCTGTCTTGATTTTTTATAAAAAATATAACATATAGGTGGCAACATAGATTAAAACAGAAATATTGGCAAGTTAATATACAAATTAAACTAAGTTAAATGTAAGGCAATAAGAAATACGTTAAGTATTTAGGAGGGCCTCGCTAGAACGAGGTATTTAAAGTATCTTATTTACTTTAAAATTATCGAGGTACAATGATTTCAATAAACGTTAAGACACTTTCTACAAGGGTCTCTTACAAAACGATCTACACTAACCATTTTCCTCTAAGGCCCCGTAAGGTACGCATATTTACCGAAAGTAAATATAATTAGGAACTTTACATAAAATATATCGTGATGAGTATCACAAAAGGGAGATAAAAGCTGCTATTTCGATTATTAGGTATTGAATGAAATGTCCCTTCACTTTTTCGTTGGGAAATAATAATTAACGTCAAAGACAAATAATTTACTCATCGTAAGATATTTTATATATCATTTGGTAAGCGTTAACTTTCATTACACATGATTGTTTACTATCAATATATTATTGTTGACGTTAATATATGCTGTGAGCCACGTTCATTGTGTTCAGTGAGCTGTAATTTGTCTTTGCATAGCTTAAAATTTAATAAATATCATAAGACAAGAGGAGACGGTTGAAAATATAAAGAAATCTACAAATATACACAAAGGCAGGTTTCCTGCAATCTGATAGTTAGTATGAAACTAATCGTAAGCGATAAGAATTGGGGCACAGATCTATTTAAGAAATCTGTGTTTTGACCACATCCTTGGAGGTAAGTCCCCACGAACCAGGGGCTCAAAATTTCTCGAGCTCCTCCGTGCTTCAGAAGGCACGTTAAGCCGTTGGTTCCAGCTGTCATCATTGATGGCAGTCGTTAAGTTATGTCAGATGCCTAAAGGCAGCTTGAAAAATCTGACACCAGTGTGACTGACATACAAGAGAACAAAGAAATCTGGCATTTTGGAGATTAGCTCTGTCTACTTCGTTAGCAATTATGACGTAGTATTTAATTTATGTATGTGAAGGCAACACTACTAAAAGCCGTATCATATGTAAACGGGGTCACTGCTTAACTGTACAGTAAAAATAATTTCGCGAACAGTCACAACGTCGAGGGTATTCTCCCGAGGGCGGCCCAATTCTCCAGCCGAGCGGCAAAGTGTGTGGAGGTGGAGGCTGTCTTCCACATCAAGTAGGCGTGTAGGGAAGTATATTGCTTGAACCAAAGAGCAAGCAATGTCACTCTTCTATTTATCAGCTAAAGACCATTTACCAGTGCTGGACAAGGCTTCCCCCATAGATCGCCACAAATTGCGGTCTTGTGCGTGCCGAGTCCACCGACTCTCGGCGACCCTGATGAGGTCGTCCGTCCATCTGGTCGGGTCGGGGGTCGTCCCACGCTGCGCTTCTAGGACTTTAATGCTCCAACGGCCATCCATCCTCCGAGCTTTGTGTCTGGCCCATTGCCACTTTAAACGTGACGTTCTAACGCTCACCTTACTCGAGGCAAAACTAATAATACCGCGTGTCAACCCGCTCCCGAATAATATGCGAAAGTCGCATAGGTACTCAGCGTGTCAGTAAGTGCTAAAAAAAACCGTAAGAATGCCCCAATGTGCTGTGATATGGTAGCAGTAAAAAAGTTAATAAACAAAATTCTGATGTAACGTTTACCACGAGCAAGTATACAATTTCCTTGAAACCCAATCCTAACCTAACCTACCCTAAACTACCCTTTGTTTGTTTATTTGTTACGCTTTCACGGCGTATTTACTGAACATATCACCATGAAATTTTGTAAACACATAAGTTAGGGTATTGAGAAGGACGTAGGCTATATATCACGAGGGCAAAGCCGAAGGCAACAGTTAGTCGTAGCTATAAACGGTACCCCTGACACGCTTGTTTAAAAGGGCGTCTCTAGCGGCGCGCGAGTGACAGTCACATTCCTGCTCTGTGGCTAGAATGATTTAAGAAATTCTTTTTTTGTTTGATAGGTAATACTTTACAGATGGTCCCATTAAATTTTTATCGAAATCTGTGGAGCGCTTTTTGAAAAAATACACATAAACAAAAAAAAATGTTTACAGGTATGCCGTTCGGATTACACTTAGTCTCATTTTTTTTTCTTATGCTTGTTAAAAAAATTGATAGGGTTGAAGTCGAAGTTTGTTTTTTTGTTAAAAATATCTTAAATTACTACCCATTTGTTTTCGCTTGGAAATCTTCACTATAGGTTCTCTATCTATGCTAAAGAACGCCATAGGTATTATGCTATAATGGTTCTTATAGTCGTTATGGTAGTCGACGAACTCTGACACCAGGGTGTGCATGTGATGATAAGTCGTTTACATCTCAAGCTACCGAGGAGCTCTAGGTTCGATTCGTGAGTCAATAATTGTTATTTATTTTTATAAGTACCTATTTCGGCTCTCGAGCTACCCATAGAAGGTGCCGTCAGATAGGCGGACGGTTGGTAGAAATTGCCAAATTATATTACAGCAAGAATGCGGTTAATCGTATCGATGTAGAAGAAGAATGAGATTGCTGTCCGGAAATTAGCTCAGGAACATTAGCGTTGAAAAAAATTTAGTTAGTTGTTCTTCGGCATTTTGCCAGTACCGTAGGCTATATAATTAAGTATTTGTAGAAGGAGCGAGGTAGTATGCTTGACCGTCACAAAGGGAAGGTCTTCCCGATTGGCAAGTTGTGCGCTCAGGAAGCTTTATACGGCTCCAACTAAGTTCTGTCGGAGGTTTTACTTATGTGCCAGAAATCCAAAATCGAAGAAACTCTGTTTGCGCGTTTTAGAGTCGTTCAGCGCCATCTTGTGAGAAAACTTGTAGTTATTGTTGTGTCGTCATATACACCGTTATTATTTTCGTGTTACATCTTGTGGCGAATATAGAGGACGCCACATTCAATGGAGTAAAATTCAAATATTAATTGTAAAAAAATTATGAATTTGGGTAACAAAAGTACAAGTCGAGTGGCTAACTAGTGACAGAATTCGAAATTACCCCCTGAGTCCAAGTCGTTTTGTTATATTGGGGGTAATGGGGGTTTAACCATAAGTTGGGAACGCGCGCTCCTGTTATGGCCACAAGCAATCCTAAAGAACCTAACGTACCATCATAGAGGGATGTGCTAAATAGTTTTATTTTATTAAGTAGTGGGTTTGCCCAAAGTCGCCATCTTTGCATTTCTAGTCACTCACTATAGTCGCACGCCTAAAATCATGAGACGAATTTTTTTTTAAATCTAGCCTAAAATTGTTTTCGCCCGTTTAATTTTTGTGCCTAACATCACCACGAGCGGGCGTCGTAACCTAAGGTCGTAACCTACAAATAACTTAAATACAAATTTTAAAACTTGTTTTTAAAATTACTAAATAAAAAATAAGAAACTAGGTAACCCTAATCCATCTCACGTGTCTAGTTTGCCTTAGGGATGCGCAACTGCGTGGAGGTGATATGTTACGAGAAAATTAAGAACTTCTTATTCTTCGTCGAAAAGTTCTCTATGCTGAACAGCTCGATCACAATCATACGAACTTTAACTTAATTTGAGATTCAGAGAATCCAAAATGTAAAAGCATTTTGGATTTGTGACGGTTATTCATTATCATCATCATCATCTCAGCCGCAACAAGTCCACTGCTGGACAAAGGCCTCCCCAAGGATTTCCATCATTGCATGGTGCGACTGTATTTAGATTTACTTAGCGGTGGTTAACAGTCTTGCTCCATCATAAGTGATCGGAACAGTGGCTTTGTGAAGAATTGTCGCCAGGGGCTCCGTCGTATCAACGAAAGGACTTTCACCATCATTTTGTTGATAAACAAACGAATCAGCAACGACACTTCATCATCGTCTTCGTCATCAGGTCTTAAGTCTCCACTGCTGGAGCACGACCCTCTCTGTACTACCAGAGCCATATATTAGCCAGAGCAGTCAGAGGATACTACTGGCTAAATATCTAGCAAAAAATAAAATTAAACAGCACATTTGACAGACCATCGTCAGCGCACACAAAAAGAAGTCAACAATTTCCTTGTATGGATGCCCTCTTCATTATTACTTCAATCATAATATTTGTTGTTATAGAAATATTTAACAGCATTCTCTTATTACAGTTTAGTAGAGCTCGCTGTGTTACGGAAGGACATCGGACTCTGAGTCATAAAGTCTTGTTATCGAAAAGGTTAAATACGGAACCTTAAAATCAAGCAAACAGACAAAGCCTTTAGCGATCTAAAGACCATTGTATAACATTTATATTTTAATTTCATAAAATTCACTCATACATATATTGATATTCTTATTTTTTATCTGCCCCAGCTGGATTTGTTAATATAATTGGGACCACAGCCCGTGGTATCGCCTTACACACATAATTCATAAGTGATTTTCGTCAGTCCATTTTACAATTCTAATCGGCTGTTCTCGTTGCCCTCCCTATCCGGAACAGAAAAGGAGGAATTTATACTTGAGTTTGTCCTTGACGACACTGAGTCCCCAGTAACCCACTGGCCAAGTTTATGTAAGGTCTAACTCTGAAACTATTTAAAGGCCAAGTCATGACACGAATTTGAAATGAGTTACCAGAAAAAAATCAGAATAAATCTTTTTTACCCGACTGACTCACCCAGAAAGAGAGTAATGTTTTTCACGCGTATGTAGGTGTATTTATGTATGTAAGTAAGTATGTCGTTCCAGTGTTGCCTCATGTAGCCTTCGGCTTGACCGATTATGGAGTGTGAGGTGTCATTAATATCCTATTTTTTCCCGGAGTGTCTTAGGCTTTTTATGTAACGACATCAAAAAAATCAATATGGCGGTCGGGTTCTTTTTTAAATAATGCAACTTCTTATTTCTGCATGCCATTTTTGAACAGGAGTTTTCACTAGAAGTGCGATTTTTCTGTTCTTCTGTTAATTTTTGTATTAAAATCATAAGGCGGTTCACAGAATACATCTACCTAGAGTTACAACAGTGTAGTCCACTTAGTTTCGGAATAAAGTGGCTGTGACATACGGACAGACAGATAGCGAAACCTTATCCCTTTTATTGCCAGTCAGCTACAGAACCCTGAAAGAAGTTACTCACGAATCTTAGTTTCGTTTTCGGAGATCGGCACCCTCCCTCGCGCATCCCGCACTCGTCCCTGACGAATCCGAAGTTATAGAGCGAAATCATGACGAAATAGCACTTGAGTGATTCGTTTTTATATAACACTAGCAGTCCACCCCGGCTTCGCTCGTGGTATATACCTAGCATAAGGCACTCAGGGAACGACCTACCGAACGGCGAAAGAATTTTTGAAATCAGTCTAATAGTTTTAGAGTTTAGCGCGTTCATCCAAACAAACAAATAAAAAAAACCTCTTCAGCTTTATAATATTAGTATAGATAACAAGCAACATTTTTTGACTGCGCCTGGTAATGTATCCGAATCCCATCCTAACTAATATTATAAATGCGAAAATGAGTTTGTTTGTTTGTTACCTTTTCACGCCGTACACTGAAAAAAATATCTCGTACAGATAACCAGAATCTCGTAATGCTTACAATACATTCTTGTTCTATATGTGACGACAGTACGCTTTGTGAACACTACCAAACAGTTCTAGTTAAATCAAATTTGTAACTGTAAAATTGCGTATTGTAACGGGTACGATACAGAAATGTTTTCATTACGATACGAATGCTTATGCTTATCGAGTTGTATGTTAATCATGACTAAAGATTCTAGTTATAAGCAGGGACCGGAACCGCTTACCTTAACCGCGGTTTCTGATAGGGTTTTTCATTGAATTGTTTTCTAAAACCCCATCGATATGGTAAGCGTATTAATATTGTAACCCTATCGATACGGTAACCCTATCAATACGGTGAGCATATCATCGGGTTAACTTGATGAAAGAAACCCCATCGATACGGTTAGCACACAGGGTTAGTATTAACAATGTTGTAACCCTATCAAAACAATAACCTCATTAATACGGTAAATATTTCATTGGGTTAACTTGATGAAAGGAAACCCTATCAAGGGGTTTTGGAACACTATCGAGCCATCTCGATCTTTATTGACAAAGGCATTCAGCCTATTGCAAGACCTAGCAAGACAGCACACGCGGCGCGGGGAGGGGGGGGGGGATTAGGTAGGGCCCCACGCTGCATGAGTTCAGACAATATAGACCTTTTAATGATTTGGATTATGCACAAAATACAAAAACTTTGTTTAGATTCGCGAAATCGTTTCGGCATCTGGCGCGTGCGGAAGGTTCGGGTGCGGAGTGTTGAACACTTTATGTGTTGTTTTTATGCATGCGAACCTTGAGTGTAGTGCGCTTCTTTTAAACAAACTTAACTAAGTGTTAATTAATTTGTGTAATAAGTGGCACCACCGAGAACAACCGCCGCTCATATAATGAAAAAAGTGATCTAGTTTATCCCGTGGTTCGGTTTATTACGGGTGTGTCTCTTCCACTTTGTATAGTAATTAAAATATTATTTTGGTACCAAACTGTATTTTTTTACAATTTTACCGCGACGTCGTCCGCGTATATTAAAGCCAATGTCACTCACTTGCAATTGAAAATCATTCGTGTAGTTTCGGAGCCTATTCAATGCAAACAAACTATCAAAGTTTTTCTCTTTATAACATTAGTAAAGATAAAAAACATATGATTTATTATACAGTCGTTGTCGAGCTCCGTGGCGCAGCGGTCAACACGCCAGCCTGCGACACGGGGGTCCCGGGTTCGATCCCCGGTCAGGTCATGATGGAAAACGATCTTTTTCTGAATGACCTGGGTCTTGGATGTTTATCTATATAAGTATATGTTATAAAATATAGTATCGTTGAGTTAGTATCCTGCGACACAAGTTCACAACTTAATGTGGGGCTAGCTCAATTTGTGTGATATGTCCCTATATATAAAAAAAAAAAAAACAGTCACAATATGACTACGTAGGTAGGCAATATCCAATCAAAAACATAAATGTGAAATGAGAGCCAAGTTCAATATTCTTCTTCTTCTTAGTCGTAGGTACGCTCTAGACAGAGTGGTCGTGCGTGACTAAAGTCTGACCAACAAAAGCTGAACCTCACAAAAAGCGGGAAGTTTAAAAATTCATGGGCGAGCCATACAGTCTATAGTAGGAAAAATATTTTTGATACTTATTACATGACTGCCCAAAACATGTAAGTTAATTTGTTTCATACTAACTTCTAAGGACTCCATTCAATATAATTATATAAATACCATACACTTTTAATATATGGTATTTGGGATATTCGTGATGATGCCACTGCGGCCGTAGCCCATGCTAAATACCTACCTTCACTGTATTCCGAAATTAAGCAAGGTTTGTTTGTTTAAAAGTAAGCAATAAATACTATAAACATTTAGTAGTAATTCATAAATCATAATTGAAGACATGCTAAAATGTTACATCAAAAAAGTGATTTACCAACATTTACCAATTCATCGATACGTACAATTTTTCTACGGAAAGATCAAAAATATATAAAAGAACAGTGCCCAGTGCCGGTAAATTTATTTATTTTAGATTCCTTTACTTTTTTCTTCTTTATTCAAAGCCTTGTTTATGAGTATCAAAAACACATGGGTGAATCAAAAACACATGGGTGAATGAATGAATAAAATCAGGCATTGACAACTGTAATGTCAAAGTCATCTGTATCAGTGTTGCAACTCAAAAAATGACGAGGTTCAGCTTTCATTAGCCAGACTATATGGATTGGGTTGTTGGTCCATGGCCGCTGCTCTTGCGATTTTTCTTCACATGTCTCTATCTGCAGCCGTCTTGGTGCATTCCTTTGCTGGTACTTTGTTACAGCTTGACAAGATCTAGCCACCTCGTTGGAGACCGACCACGTGCACGTTTGCCCTCATTACGACCCTGAAACACTAAACGCTCCATAGAGTTTTCTTTGAGGGTGACACGACCGAAGAAGTTAAGGATTCGTAACTGCACAATCGACGAGAGCCTTTTCTTTATTCGTAATTCTTTCGATATGGAGATGTTACTGCGGTGGGCTGTCCAACTTATTCTGAGAAGCCGTCGCCAGCACCACATAGTTCAATATTATGATATACTTATGCCTTGGTTGCTAACTTCGACGACAAATGAAGTGAGATCTAAATGGGTGCCAAGTTCAATGGTCAGTCCTGAAATTTATTTATTTACAACATAAAATATCATTTCTTCTTATAACTTAGGATAATATATTGTAGCCTAAGGTCTGACTTGGCTAGTTCTCATATACGAATCATGGATGCGTAACATGACAAATATTGATCATGAAAAGTTAAGTGATGCAGCTAAGTTGGACTTTTCAGAAGTTATCGAGACAACAACCATAGATGATAAAGTTGAAAAATTTTATTCCACCATAACTAGTCTTTATGATGTTCATGCTCCATTGAAAGCCATCAAAATCTAGCGTCCACCCTCTCGTTGGATTACCAGGGGCGTTCGTATAGCCAGGTCACGGAGGGATAGGGCGTTTAGGACTTTTAAGAGGGACAGAACGGACGAGGATTGGGTTGTATGCAAGGTTGCGCGTAATCTTTTCAATAGTATCGTAAGAGCAGCCAAGCGAAAACATTTTTGTGAAAGTCTGTCTGACTGAATCTTCTTCGACCGAAATTTGGAAGTTTCTACGTTCGCAGAGTCTAGCAAAAAAAATGCTTCTTGCTCATCTTTTCATTTCTCTCCTAATGATTTCAACAATCACTTCTCTTCATCAAGTTTCCTCGATCATATTATCAAATTTTCTATCATTTCTAAAATTTCTTCCATGGCTAAACCTTCGATAGGACTTTTCTCTTTTCCTCCAGCTACTGAGGATGAGATTTGTAAAATTTTCATGTCAATTAAATCCAAAGCAGTTGGGTTTGACGATGTGAGTCGGCACATGATAAATAACATACTGCATTTAGTTATACCTATTTTAGCTCACATTATTAAGTTTTCTTTAGCCACTGGGACTTTGCCGTCTTTATGGCGAAAGGCTTACATAATACCTCTGCCCAAAGTTTTCTCTCCTCAAGTTTTAAATAATTTCAGACCTATTTCAATCCTTCCCTTCCTCTCCAAAATCCTCGAGGCAGTCGTGCATGACCAGTACTGCACTTCTCAAAATTTCTGAAGACATCCGCTTGGTTATTGGAATACCTTGGTAACCACTCTTGTTCTAATCGATTTCTCTAACACCTTCAATATGGTTGATTATGATATTCTCCTTGCCATTCTCCATCATCTGCAATTGTCGTCCTCAGTGGTGGATTGGTTTTCAGCGTACCTCCGAGACCGACAGCAAGCGGTTCGTGTGGATCGTGATCCGTCGACATAGAGATTTGTCTACTGGCGTACCTCAAGGTGGAATCTTACCACCATTGTTCTTCTGTCTTTTTATTAATCTCTTGTCTTCTTCAATTGGTTGCTCTTATCATTTCTACGCAGACGATCTTCAAATCTATGCACAGTCGTCAGTCGAGGACTTGGAATCGAATATATTTATTGTTTACAGCCTTTTCATCGATATTATCTTGGTGAAATTATTATGGCATACAAGTCAACCCCTCAAAGTGCCAGGCTAAATTGTGGGAAGCATAAGACAAGTAAATAAAATTAACTTTGATGCTCTCTCACCGGTAAAGTTTGATAATAACGCTATCCCCTTTTGTAAATCCGTGAAGAACCTTGGCTTGCTCATTGACTCCACACTTAGCTGGGTCACTCATATAACAGAAAGCAATCGTTCTGTTACAGCCACTCTCCAACAACTCAACCGTCTCAGGAACTTTATGCCTTTATAGACGAAGATCTTACTTGTGAAAACTTTAATTTTTCCTATTATGGATTATGCTGATGTGTGTTGCCCGGATGTTAACGAACATCTTCTCAATAAGTTTGATCGTCTCGTCAACAATTATATCCGTTTCATTTTCTGCCTTCGTGAGTACTATCGTTTCTGCATATCGTTCTAAGTTAAAATGGCTTCCAATTCGTCAACGTAGGCACCTACGACTTCTTTGTACTTTATTTTCTATTCTGAATTGAACTGAACTCACTCTCCCGATTACTTAAAATCTAAATTTAAATTTCTCTCTGACACATGATTGACATGTTTAGTTGTGGTAGAGCCAGGCTACCGGCGAAAATCACTTTTGCGGGTAGCATGAATGGCCCGGCTCTCCGGGGAAGTACCACACTCTCACAGAAAATCAACGTTTGAGTAGTAGCTTTACAGCTTCTATGCTTCGTTCGGTGAGTGAGAGCGCCGGAGGCCTATCCCCCCTCCCCTCTAGAGAGGGGAAATAAAAGGCCGGCAACGGTTTTGTAATACCCCTGGTGTTACATTAGTCCATGGGCAGCGGTGATCACTTACCATCAGGTGACCCGCTTGCTCGTTTGCCGCCCTATGACATAAAAAAAAACATGACTGGCAGCCGCGTTCTTGTCCAAAAAATGGTTATGGAGAGTAGACGCTCTCATACCCTCATACCCCTTTTTTGGACCAATTTTATGTCAAATTTATTTACCCCCCTAACTTCACGACTCTGGAATCTAGAATGAATTGCCTGTTGACATAAAAAGACTTTCATTCCCACCTTCTGATCTCTTCCAAATTCCATCTGTCACTATCTCTCATCCTAAAAAACATTTCTAGATTTTTTTCTACCACTCTTTTGCCATGATAAAAATACATACATATACCAAATTACAGCTTTCTAGTACTTATAGTCTCTGAGGAAAATCGCGGATGGACAGACAGACAGACAGACATGGCGGCAGGGTTCCGTAGTAAACAAGGAACCCTTATAGGGTTCCTTGTTTACTACCCTAAAAATTACACTGTAGCAAAAGTTGTTCAGCCTGATTAGTATTTTTGTAGAGGTATAAAAATCGAAGATTAAGAACATCCGATACAGAACCATGTCAAATTTTATATGGACAATTTTACAGAATCACGCTCTCCACGGGGATAGAGTGCGAAGAGTACGATTAGCTCATATTTCTGGTGACCGCCCAGCGGTCCCAGGTCACTCGCAACTAGGATATGCCCTTTTGGCAACGTAGCTTTCAGCATGTACGGCAAAACGTGAGAGTTGCTGTCTCTCCAAGCCCACCCGAAGCCGAGGTCCGTCTCTCCCGAAGGCCCTTTAGAGATGTGCGCTTTGTAGGTTGAGCGGAGCAGCATGTCAGCAGGTCAAATTTACAGCGGAAAAAATGGAAATATTTAATTTGATTTGTTGGTGCGAAGTGAAATGGAATGAAAACCATCATTGCTGAAATCAGGCGCCAAAATAAACTAACCCAAAGGATACTTCCAAGATAATTTTTTTGCGAAATACGTTGATATTTATTAACTTTTTATATTAAACATACAACACTGCTGCAAGTATTTTCTTATGTATCGACATTAGTTCGTATTGAGGTATATTAATGCTCCGGAGTCATAAAGTCCACGCGAAAGAAGTCACGGGCTTCAGCTAGTGTGTAATAAGTACTAATTATTTAGAAACACAAATCGAATTCCAATAAACTTAAAACTTTTAAACGAAAAACTGTTAAATTTTCAACAATCGACAGAGTATACCTAAGCGAAGCCGTCCGCGTGTTTTCAATTCCGAACATTTATGACAAATGCCGGAGCTTTGAATAAAACCATTGAAATGCGCAAAAAAGACAGGCAACACAGTCGATAGAAACCTTTTTTAAACCGATTGATACGGTTAACTAACTAACTTAACCCAATGATGGGGTTAATACACTGATAGGGTAAACCTAATAATAGGGTTAACCCCATGAAAGGGTTAACCTAATGATAGAGTTAGCCCAATGATAAGGTTAACCCAATGATATGGTTAACCCAATGATAGGGTTAACTCAATGATAGGATTGACCAAATGATAGGGTTAACCCAATGAAGGGGTTAACCATATCATAGGGTTTCTTTATTAATCATATTAGGCCCGAAACAGGTTTTCCGGTCCCTGGTTATAAGTACAGCTTACGTCTTAGGGGTAACGAGATATTTAGTGAGCTTAACTGTTTAATTCTGTTTCTGTAACTGACTAGTATTGTGCACAGAACAATAATTATTTGTAACAACTGCAGTACTTTTTGTACCGGGGATTAGTTGTACTGTAGGTAGATAGGTAGGTACTTTTAGTTATACAACTTGTAAAAAAAAGAGTAATAATATTTTAAGATGTAATTCTACTCAACAACACGAACAAAATTGACTGTAAGATCAACATCGAAATCTTAAAAAAAAGATGTCTTGTTTTACGCGATCAGTTGATCCATTTCGTATGAAGAGTTCAAAAGATTTTGAACGATTTTGAAGTTGTTCTCATAGTAAGTTGTTCATATTGATGAATAGAATCACGCCATAAAATATTATCACTTATTTTTTAACACGTTGTAAATATAAACTATAAATAATAAAAAGAATTGGACTATTCTGTATACGTTTATTATTATTTTAGTGTTCTTAAAAACTATGGTAATTGCACAGTAGTTAACTACAGTCTAAATTAACTTATAAAGGAGATCTTACAGTGACATAAATTATAATATTACCATCACGGTTGTAAGAAAGATTATTTGGCACAAAGCTAAAAAGTTTATCGTACGAACATGTAGAGTTTTAAGACATTTTCTCTTTCGGTAACAATATAACAAAATATTCTTTACAAAATATACTTAATTCCAAAATGATGTCACGTTTCTTACTTAAAAAAATGTTTTCTATCATACCAAATACTGGAATTGCATTATTAAGTATATCTGTAGTTGATATTAAGTAATGATTACATCGCGTTCCATTAATTTCTTCTGTAATTCATCGCCAACATCATCTATTAGTCCCGAGGTCTGTAACAATAAAGCTAAATTTAGAAGATTTAAAAGAATTAGCTGCAAATGTGTGAAGGGGACTATGGTTCTAGTCTACCCTTGGGTTGCGGAGGTCAGACAGCAGTCTCTGTGTGTAAAAACCTGTTACCTCGTCAAATCACCTAGGATAGGTAAGCGGACCCCGGGCTCTGAAGCGTTACCGCTGAGGATGCAACCGGGAATACACTCAGATGATGATGATGATGATTTGAAGAGGACAATGTACTCATGAAAACAAACAACTTTACCCAATATGTCACGCTTGATGTAGGTACGTAAATTTACTTTATAAAATCCTAAATGCTATTATGTAATTGTGCTCGTACTCACCTGCTAATTTTTATTAGTGATGGACTTGCAATTTTCAAGATTCTTCGTAAAAATCGCCGTCTCCTATAAGTGGTATCATTGCCTTGGTCATGTGTTGATCTAGTACACCCAAGCCTTGTGAAGTTATTTTGTTTTCTGAAAAGTTCAAAGGCAAACAATTAAAAACACGTCGAGCTAGTCAGTCAAGGCACGACTAATTTATACAGTAGTTTCAAAATATCTATGTGAGTACCTCACTGCTACTACGACTTGTTATGGGGGATTTAATCTATCTGCTGGAAAAGGGCCTCTCCCAGATACTATAAAGCATTTGGAAGGTATGGTTGGATATACTTATTGTTTAATGAGAAATTAGATAGATAAAAAAAATATAGTAGCGTAAAGGTTATGTTTTATAACTTTCAAGTAACTTACTTTCAAATACATCAATGTAGGTACTCTTGCAGATTCCATGCTGATAACAATTGACGTATGTCTTCATCCATATTGGTCAGTCACAGCCTGGCGATGACTCTGATCCAATATTTATCAAATTAAATCACAAACAACACTTTCAAATATACATATTAACCGGCCGGCCGACACGCGGGAATGAAAAATTAAGCAAACGGGAAGTACAAGTCGCCCCCTCCCCCTCTCCTCAACGCATTCCCTTTCGTCGCCCGCTATTACTAAACCGTTGTATATGTAGCACAACGAATTGTAAACATTACAATCACATCGTAATAAGCACAATCACATAGTAAATAAAACAATAAGATTGTAATCTGTAGAAAATCTTCTTTAACTAAAATCAGAAAGTTACAGTTACTGATCGATTTGTAAATGATACAATATTTTTGTTTCTCAGTACTATTTTTTGGTAAACAGAACAAGAATTTTCACAACTATACGTTCTGGTTGTATTGTAGAAATGTATTTCTTTCAGTGTATCTATTGAACCGATGATCATGAAATTTTGCATGCACATAGGCTACAGCTAGTAAAACTTTTATACCTTGCTCATGATGAATCAATCTATCTATTGCTAAAACTGTATTAAAATCCGTTGAGTAGTTTAAAAGATCCGAACAGACACTGGAAGCGACTTCATTTTATACTAAGTATGTAAGAATAAGGAAGGAAGAAGGACGATAAGAAGGAAGTTAAAAAAATCTATCTTTATCTCCTACGAGGTTGACAGAGTCAAGATTCGCAATGTTGATGATGTAAACAATACATTTGATGTAATAGATTAAGTAATAATTAGGTAATACTTCGATACATATTGGCAGCCATATCTCACGTCGCCATTACGTGCTAAAGTGATATAACGAGAAGAAATATTCGACGCCGCGATGTTTTTATTGCAGTTCTTTTATTTTAAAGCTGGTTACAGCTACAAATCGTGTTGCCTGTGCATTTTTCTTGGGAGATAACAAACATAATAGTAACACAGAAATAAGGCTTTATACCAAAATTTAAAAAAAAAATCGACGTTTTTACACAATGAGAGCTCTGACGTTGCCTTAGCTTAGACTAAAGAGGGAAAAAAATAAAATAAAAATAAAAGACGTGTACTTATTATGTAATGCATTCAACGATTTCAAATTGCTCCTATCAATTATTCTTTTCAAATTCAGCAGGAAAGGTTTAGTGAAGATCAAAAGCATGAATATAGTAATCATCATCATCATCAGGTCTTTCTAGTCTCCACTGCAGGAGCACAACCCTCTCTGTGCTACCAGAGCCATATACTAGCCTGAGTAGTCAGAGGATTTGGCCCACACTTTCCACGCTGGCCAGACGGGTTGGAGAGGTCTCTTTGATGTTAATAAGCTTTGTTTAGCTTGTGTTTCCTTAGCCGCCTTTTACGACATCCACGTATGTAAATTTAATTTTTGCCCAATTTAAACGAGAATATTCATATCCTTTTTTCGTTGTGCTATGTACCTACTGTTTAATGAACTAAAATATCAGGGGAAAAATATTATGTTGGTCCAAAACCAATTTCTTATTAGTAAATTATTATTATTATTTATTTATTTAATAGCCATGACTGTCTCAATGTTGGGCAAAGGCCTCTCTTTCACTCCTCCAAGATTCTCTAGATTGTGCTAGTGCGTGCCAGTTCTTATTAAATTTGTTCAATTCGTCCCACCAGCGAATTAGACTATTTAAATAAACTTCTAAACAGCTTGCCAAGGCTCCCAAAGGCCACGTTAAGGTGGAAAGCGGAATCAAAATTAGGTAGGTGCATTGTTGTTTTCTCTAACTACTCAGGCTAGTATATAGCTCTCGTAGTACAGAGAGGTTCGTGCTCCTGCAGTGGAGACTAGAATGGCCTGATGATGATGAATATCGGTCGAGCCAGACACATACGTTACGTTTACAACTGTTGATTATACTTTCTGAGTGAAATGTCACATTTCCATTAAAACCTTGATAGCACGACCCTCTCTGTACTCCCAGAGCAGTCAGAGACTTGGCCTACAAAATTACGACTGATATTATGTCTTGTCAAATCCATTTATGGATTATACGACTTTTGTCCAGAATTTCAAAATGACCAACTATAATAATGTCCAATACGAGCAATTTAGACGAGCTCCGTGGCGCAGCGGTCATCACGCCTGCCTGCGACACGGATGGTCCCGGGTTCGATCCCCGGTCAGGTCAAGATGGAAAATGATCTATTTCAGATTGACCTGGGTCTTGGATGTTTATCTATATATGTATTTGTTATAAAATATAGTATCGTTGAGTTAGTATCCCATAACACAAGTCTTTCATTAGAACTTACTTTGGGGCTAGCTCAATCTGTGTGATTCGTCCGTATATATTTATTTATTATTTATTTATTTAATACGAGAAACGTCCAATCAGAAAATTGTCCGATATGAAAAATGCGCAGTTAGAAAAGTGTCCAATACGTTAAATGACTAGTCAGAAAATTGTCCGATATGAAAATCTTTAAATAAACTTCTTAACCTATTACATTGTACGTACATACATACATATTATCACGCCTTTGTCCCTTGCTGAGTACCCAAAGACCACGTTAAAGTGGAAAATTAAATCAAAATTAGGTAGGTACATTGTTGTTTTACAATTTAACATTCGAATGAAGTTTACTTCCAAGCTCAGGTTGTTTCATGGAAATATTGTTTAGTGTTGTGCAGAAGTTTACATTGTGGCGTGATGTGCATGTGAACGATCTCAAACGAACCAAGGTTTTAATGGAAATGTGACATTTCACTCAGAAAGTATAATCAACAGTTGTCAACGTAACGTATGTGTCTGGCTCAGTCGATATTACGTTTTGACAAAATAATATGGATTACGCTACTTTTGTTCAGAATTTTAAAATAACCAACTGAAATAATAATAATGTCCAATACGAGAAATGTCCGATTCGAGAAATTTCAAGTTCGAAAAATGTCCAATTAGTGAAATGTAAAATCTGAAAATTGTCCGATATGAAAAATGTGCTGTCAGAAAAATGACCAATACGAGAACAGTACAGTCAGAAAACTGTTCAAGCGAGCAAGTCGTATCGGAGCCCGGGTCCACTAGCATGCTAGTTTAAACCCTAGATCATACTATAACTACTTAGTTTGGGAATAAAGCGGATGTAGTGATATACGGACGGACAGATGATCTATGAAGATTTCGTTTTGTTACCATTTAGCCAAACGCTACGGTACCCTAAAAACTGCATCCAAATCGGTTCAATCAATTTAATAGCGTTTATACTTATCACACTTCTATTTTGCTTTGGGGGTTTAAATAGTTAAGCTTATAAAGCTTTATGACGTAAACTAGCTGTAATATATAGCCTATGTCCTTCTCGGTACCCTAACCTATGTGTATGCAAAATTTCATGATGATCGGTTCATTAGATTCGGCGTGAAAGCGTAACAAACAAACAAACAAACAAACAAACTCACTTTCGCATTTATAATATTAGTTGGGATAGTAATCAAAACCTTCGCTCCACTTCAATCTCCTATTTCAACAGAAATCTAGCAGCTTATAAAGTCAGAAGCTCTCAAGCTAGTTCCGTGTCGCGGGGTTCTCTATCAAAGTGAAATTGTAGGCGAAGCTTTGAAGCTTTGATATGACGGCACCCAGCTGATATTGCAGTAAGCCTAGGCCACTCAGAGATTTTTGCGAGATTCCAGCTCGAAATTGGTTTATGTTACTTCCCAATGACATTTTATACCAAACAGAGCAGACGCTTTTCAATAAGTAGTATTTCATTAACATCAACATCATCATAATCAGGTCTTTATTATTCTCCATTGCAGGAGTACGACCCTCTCTGTACTGCCAGAGCAGTCAGAGGATTTAGCCTACACTCTCCACGCTGGCCAGACGGGTTGGAGAGGTCTCTAATAGTAGTAGTATTTATTTGTCTTTAATACTAAAAAAGAAATATATGTATAAGTTATATAGTCCCTGCAAACCGTGACCTGGTGGCAGTCATACACGTTTTTTCGATTAAGTTAATGACTTTAAAATATCTAATATCTAGAAATCTTGTTCAAATAATTATAATAACGAAACTACGCCTTTGTGGCAAGGGCAGGGGTGCACTGTACCTAACACGCATCCTTGACATGAATAATTTATTGCCACCAATGAGCATATAATCACTACGTTTTAGCTGCCACTGCGAAGTAGATAGATCTATGTGTAATTAAAAGTTTCCGGTACGGAGGCCGTGTTGCTCGAAGTTAAAAGTAAATGATAGCTAAAAAGTTATGTACACAACCTAGAATTCTCTACGTGGCTGCAAATATAATCAAAGATTTGTTGCCAGATAAGTCGAGAGTGTGGTATGATAAAGTTTATAGTACAGTTTATGAAACATTATTGACGCTTGATAGTGTGTGTGTAAAGTATTGTATGCAACCGCTCTTAAGAGTCCCACGTAAGGCCGCAATCCCATACAAACGTAGTTTCGTTTTAGTTTTACAACAGTTAAGCCAATTTCAACCGAATTTCGTACATACGACCGGATAAGGCATATTGATGTTTATAATCAGATTTCAATTTTAAAAACAATACCTATACAAAATTTTGTTTGTTACTACTACGTTTGTAAGGGATTGCGGCTTTACGTGGGACTCTTAAGTAGGCCTTAAAGTACTCATGAGATTTTGTTATGAAATGCACCTGCGCCTTGTTTCATAAACCTACATTCGTATTTCAAGGGCCCTTATTATTTAACAGTTACATAATACTATTTATTTTTATTATTTTAATGTCTGTTCTATTTATACTGGACATTAAACTCTTTGCACGTTATCGCTGGCATCCGGATTTTATTGCACTGGGAAGTTTGGTACACTTTGTGCGAGATTCTAGCAAAACTTTATTTTTAAGACTTTTAGGGCTTATTGTTTTATTAGGAACTGTAACGACAATGTAAATTTTCTTAGCTAAACTATCTCCACCATTTTGCTCTTAAATCTGAGTAAATTGTAAAAATCTACACATAGCATTGTTTAGCCAAAGCACTTTTGTATCGATTGTCCTGGGATATTTTTTTTAAATTTATATATTATATAAGGCACACCAATAATATAAACACATAACAAAGCTATGTACTAGTGTTTACATCAATTGCAGATGTGCACAACATTCAATTTATAGCTTGTTTTATAGTAGCTTAAGTAATCTTAGAACATACAAAAGTTTAAACAAACATGATATTCAGATCAATAAATACTCTGATAATAATACAGACTATGTTGTTTAATAATCTTGGACTGATCATGCTCCTTAAATATTATTTTTACATTTTGTTACTTACCTTAAGGTTTCAGATTGCGTTCTTTGACCAATTACTCACTACCTCTTCCTATTTGAAATAAATGCATGGAAGTGAATATCGCCAGTATATTTCCATCAGTAGCCGCAGCATTTCACTCACCACTTCAATTTCATTTCAGATTCAAAGAGGAACCGAGTTCGCCTTCCGGATCTTCTGGTGAGTGCACTTTATCTGTTTTATTGCATTCGCCGTCGTCTTTACGATGTTAAACCTTCTCTACACAATCGCCCACGGCCAAATATCATCACGACGGTTCACTATACATTGCTGTTTAACTCAAGATAAACATACACTTTAAATACACTATACATTGCTGCGTTGGATAGAAACTCTCAAAAGAGTTTTCTATCCAACGCAGCAATGTGCAGTGTATTGTCGCGATGAGAGCTAATCATCGGTGAATGTGTAGAGAAGGCATTAGGTTTTTCATGGATTAACCTTAACCCATCAGGTGGCAAAGGATTTTATTTTTTTGATGATATTTTAATATAGAAACATAGTTAAAAGATATGTGATTGAAGCAAAAAGTAAAAAAAAAACAATTTAAAATCGTGCTTCTACGTTCAAAATTCTGAAATGAGATGAGACAGTACGGTTGTCCCATATTAAAACACAATAAAGGACGGAAGGTAGGGAGGAAGGAAGATATCCCTCTTGTCTTGGGATAAGTCCACCATTTTTACGGAATCCAAATCTAGTTTTTGTTATTTGAATTTTGTACAATAAAGATTTTAAATAAATAAAGGATTGGAACCAATTTTACAGGAGAGTAAAAATCGTGATTTACTTTAGCTTTACCCAACTATGAACATAAAGAGAACTTTAAAAGAGATGGTAGTTATGATTATTATATTCTGTTTTGTAAAGTTTAAACGTACGTAACGAGGTAACATGTTGGCTCGCAGATTCTCTCGCTGTAGCGAGGAGGTCAAGGTGACCCTTTTTAAAGCTTATTGCCAAAATATGTACACGGGAAATCTGTGGGTCAGCTACATCAAGAAGTCGCTTGACACCCTACGAGTCCAATATATTTAACGTGTTCAGGATGTTGTTGGGACTGCCTCGTTTCTGTAGTGCATCGACGATGTTCGCTGAATATCAAGTTGATGGCTTTGCAGCCGTTATTCGCAAAAAAACTACATCACTGATATTTAGAGTGCGAGGTAGTTCTAACAGTATTCTGCAGACACTGGCTGATAGGTATACGTCTCCGCTTTGGATTTATTTTGTTAGAAGGGTGATTTTAGAAACCCACTCTAAAATGAAGTAATTTAAGTTCGGACTGTTTTTATTTTATTTTTGACATATTTATTTTTTGTTTGATTTTGATTGTGATTTATTTGATTTTAATTTTATTTATTTATGACTTATTTTTAATTTTTGTCTGATTTTTAATGATTTTAATTCTGATTTATTTGACTTTTGTTTGATTATTTCTATTTTATTTTTATGATTTTAATTCTGATTTTGTGATTTTATTATGAGCTCAATTTATTTTAATTTTATTCTTATGTTTTCATTATTATGGATCTTTGATATCTGAAAATAAACGAATTATTATTATAATTATAAAATCATGGTTAGGTGCACGATTTATATTTGTTGTTCTATGTTTATGTTACAAACATTCATGTTAGGTATCCATTACCAACATTTTAGCAATTCTTTGAAATAGGAAACCGACTCGGCGGGAATTAGGTCAGAATGTGGGTGTCATTTTCGATGATAACATAAAATTATCCCACTAGTAGCAGTATTTCGGCTGACCAAACTTACCGACTTAGCTAATTATACTTTGTGAATTGTAATTTTAAACTGAATTGAATTAATAATTAGATTAATTACACACGAAAATGGTCGAATTTCTGTTATTAAAAATTTTCACCATTTTACTCCCGTAATTTTGGATAATATGAACAGACTGAACTTACCTACTAAATTCTCATATCCTATACTTAGTTTAATTATTAAAAAGAACAAGAACTCGTAGGGTGGTTCAGAACAAAATAATAATAAGTACTAAAATTAATCTATGACAATTAAACACTAATTGATAAAGATAAAGCGCCTCAAGTTCAAAGATGACTTTAAAGGTGACTTTAAAGTTCGTTAAAAAGTGTACTGGACAGTGACGTCACACGGGATTTTAATGTAACGGGATATATCTTCGTAATTTCTTGTTTGATTACCAAAAAAAAAAATAGTGTATACCTATACACTATTTTTGGTAAAAGTATCTTAAAATGTTTAATAAGGATTTTATCCATTGTAGTATCAAAAATGGAATTTTAAAGTTTCGGTATTTCCTACCACTACATTGATATAATTTTCACCTCATTCAGGTCACGTTAATAAGCATTAATCTCCTTACCTGAAGTGCCTTAATGAGCCCACCCTCAAAATAAGAGAATATTCACTAATACGTTACACGTGTATCGTGGAATCATGTTTTGATTAATAACCCTATTAAAAAAACTAGCTGTTGCCCGCGGCTGCGCTCGCATGATTTATAGTCTATTTTCTTCTCTGTACTATTACAGACGTGTATATAAAATTTCATGATGATCGGTTCAGTAGGTACGGCGTGAAACCGTAACAAACAAACTCCCTTTCGCATTTATAATAATAGTTGTGATAAGAAGCTGTTTTCGAAGGTGATCACGCATCTTCTTGCGAATAGGCTTGATGCCTTTCAGCGTCCTGAATAAGCAAGTTTTCGAAGAAGCTGTACCATAGGCCACATCAATGCTGCAGCAGGTTGTAGAGAAGACCAAGGAGTATACCTAATCGGCTATTATGCTTAGCGATTGTGGACTATGAGAAAGCCTTGATTTGATCCAAACATGGGCCGTGCTTCAGTCTCTCCGGCGGTCACACATTGACCATTGGTATGTTGAAGTCTGTACCTGTCTTCAACGTCATCATCTTCATCATCACGTCTTTTTATTCTCCATTGCAGGACCACGACTTTCTCAGTACTACTAGAGACATATATTAGCCAGAGCAGTCAGAGGATTAGCCTGACGGATTCTAGAGGTCTTTGATGTTTAAAACCTTTGTTTAGCTTGTGTTTCCTATGTCACCTCCTACGACATCTACGGGAAGGCTTGGAGTGGTCCTTTTCTACTCGGCCGGGAACCAAACGGTAAACAACATAAATACCTATGCTAAAAGGTGGGAAAATGTTCAACAAAATTGTCCCTTTTTAACCGACCTCAAAAGGAGGAGGTTTACAATTCGTCGTAATCTGTTTTTTTTTAATGTATGTTACCCGATTTCTCGAAGACGCCTGGACCGATTTAAGAATTTTTTTTTGTTCGATAGGTAATACTTTACAGATGGTCCCATTAAATTTTTATCGAAATATGACGAGCGCTTTTTGAAAAAATACACAAAAACCTAAAAAAAATTTTACAGGTGGCATACCTGTAAAAATTTTTTTACACTTTATTTTACACTTACTTCCATTTATTTCTTATGCTTATTAAAAAAATTGATTGGGTTGAAGCCGGTTTTTGTTTTATGTTAAAAATGTCTTAAATTATAATGGTATCAAATCAACCAGGTACAAACAAAATAACCGAGGTCATTTATTACAATTTTACACATACAAAATTACTTATTCTTCCCCGACCTTATTACATATTAGTGCATGACGTGTGTGTTCGAAGGATAGTCACATGTCACATGAGTAATGCATGTTTTTATTTAGGACGAGGAGAGCTGAATGATAATACCCGTAAGTACCAATGCGCAAAATATCAGGTGCCGTTTCACAGTTAGGTATTTGGTTCAGGATTGGGTTAGGTCCCATTTTTTAAAGGACTATGGAACTAGCTCTATTTAAGTATTCGCTAATAACTTTTGAGGAGGGCAGAGTGCCCTCAACCTGTAAGATAAACATCACCAAAGGGCCGCCAGGAGGGACGAAAATTGGCTTTGGGCGTTGCTTGTGTGCGCGAGGCTTGGATGGACAGCAAACTCTCATATGCCTGATGGACCGCAATTTGCATGCATAACTACCTCTTTGGCTGATACTCTTTAGACTCCGTCATCCCTCATTTTAATGATAAAAAAACTGGCTAAATCCGCTAAAACCTGATTTTGTTTTTATTTGGACCAACAAAAAGTTACATTAGGTAAGTATATTTTTATACAAGGAACAAAGGCGATGCTAGCCACATCATTGTTTGACAATTTTTTGATAAAAAATGAAAATCTTATTACTATCTGATGAAACATTAAGAATTTTTTTATTCATAGAAAACGAGCTTTTAAATAAATAAAACACTCAACAAAAATAAAAAATTCAACAGCTACGGCGTCACAGACAGACACACATCCACACACAGCGGTCAAACTAACAACAAACCTCTTTTTTCGTTGGGGGTTAAAATAAAATCTGCCAAGTGCGAGTAGGACTCACAAGGGTTCCGTACCATTATTGTACAACATTAGAGACTATCGATCAAAAACGGCAAAAAACATGTTTGTTGTATGGGCCCTTAAATATTTATTTTATTTAATAACTAATTTTTAAAGTGAATATACCACTAAATATTCGGTGAATATTTCAAGCCTACCTGTAACAGTTATTAATGTTGAGCATAAAACGACAAAAATAATCACGTTTGTGCGTCAGTGTGTCAGCGGCAACGGAAATACATCTTTTGTGAAAATTTCAACTGTCTAGCTATCACGGTTTATGAGATACAGCCTGTTGACAGATAGACATCGAAGTCTCGTGAATAGGGTCCCGTTTTTACCATTTGAACCTTTGGATGCGGAACCCTAAAAAGCATTAGTATTTCGTCTGACACAAGGAAGGTCACATACTAAATTGTAGAAAGAATTAGCTAGCAAGGTTCCCGTTTTTACCCTTTGGGCACGAAACCCTAAAAAGCATTAGTATTTCGTCTTAAAACAGGAAGGTCCCATACAAATTGGATTCTTCTTCTTCTTATCGAGTCAAAATGGTTGCGTACTATTAATTAAATATCTTTTGACCAGTACTTGGCAACGCTAATTGCCCTATCGTTGGCCTTATTAAAGTCCTGTACGGTGCAAATAGTGGGGCAGTTTGGGCACGACAAAAGGTGCGACATTGTTTGATCGGCACCGCAGTCACACAAATTGGATAAAGGATTGAATAGCAATTTTTTGCGAATGGGGTCCCGTTTTTACCCTTTGGACCTTTGGATGCGGAACCCTAAAAAGCATTAGTATTTCGTCTGACACAAGGAAGGTCACATACTAATTGGATAAAGGATTGGATAGCAAGGGCCCCGAGGGGAGATGATGCATGCACAATGCACTTGTGTGTATTTGTATGTCCATTTGATTGCAGCTGATTGACACTGTGCCGAAGATTTACTGGGAGCGAACCGAACCGATAACTGCTAAAATTCCTGTAAGTACCATTTTACTTTATTTTATCGAATGTTTTCTAAAGTTTGTTAAGCGATTGTTAGAGATTTAAATAAAATTATTTTTAACTGCGGTTTTATCGCGTTTCTTACATTATTTATACCCATTCGTGGTCGCAGGTAGTGTTCCAAACGTTTTTTGTGTAAATATTGTAGTAAACGCGGCTAAACCATATTTAAAATTTATTTTATGAAGTTCCGTGATTTGAAATTGAGAAATGTTTGTTTTTTGTTTTATACTTAAGAGTGGTTTATTTTATTTCATATGTTATGTTATTTAAGTTAGTACATCAACAAAATAAACATAGATATTGCTTACATTTGATTATTGATTGTTGAAACACCATTAAAATTTGGAACAAAAGACCGTCAAAGCGCTATCACAAAACTGTTTAATAAAACAATTTTATTTCATATTGTTTATATATATAATAGGTGGCTTTAAAATTTGATGATTAGATGCATAAGGAATTGAAAAATATATCGATTTAAATTTATTTACGGCAATTAATTAATTCAGCATTCCATACTATATAATCAGAAAATAATCTAAATATTAAAAGTCATAACATGTACTCGTAAGTTTAAGTAGGTCGGGTATCGCAAAATTGGAATGGCAAGCGGATAAACTTAAAAAGAAATAAAATTTAGTTGTGAATATACTCAAATTAGTTGTGAAAAAATTTAGTTGTGAAAAAATTAATACGAGTGCCCGAAAAATCTTGCCAGCGATAGGCTCTGTAAGCTTTTAACGTCGCGGCACATATATCACTAATACGCCATTTCGAAATCTTTCTATAAACTCAATCAATAAAAAAAACAACATTTTTTTACGAGAATCACTTTGGAAATGCAACTTGTAGAGGAGAATAGTTATCACTATATCACCGTGTGTGCTATGATATTATCTAACTATATTTTTATATGAGTTTGTTGGTTAATTGATGAGCGCAGGTTACTGGCAGTTGTGATAAGAAAAATTAAAACAATCTTCCGTCTTCATATTCTATCGACTTTATACTTTCGATTGGATAAAGTTAAAATGATTGAAGGTCGATCATTATAATTATTCAATATAATTAACGGGAAGCATGTAATTTTAGGTGTACAGTTCACCCAATTTAAATTCATTAATTGAACGAAAATGAAGATATAATTAAAAATTTTCATCTGCGAAGCTAGATAGCCCTTCAAACAATTTTTTTGACTATTGTTTCTACTTTAAAGTAAGAACCTAAAACTTTTCTTACCGTTTTTGTCATAAATGGCCACTTTTGGCTAAAACCATTACTCCGCTTCTAGGTGGGTCATTCGGTAAAACTCACTCGCGTTGTAAAGTTGCCCATTCAAAAATAGTAGTTGCGGCAACTACTGACTTTTGTGGTTGCAAGTAAATGTGCAATCTGATCATGGCACAGTCGCCTAGACTGGCTTGGTTAATTCTTCTAGAAACATCTTCCTAATACTTCTTGACATCTACATTACAATATCATTCCTAATCACGCCAATAAATGAAATAAATCGTCCCCTTTTAATCTCTGTAGAGTGAAAATGAATGTTATTATAGTGACCTAATATCTACTACGACCTAATATCCTCTCCAACCCGTCTGGCCAGCGTGGAGAGTGTAGGCCAAATCCTCTGACTGCTCTGGCTAATATAGCTTTGGTAGTACAGAGAGGATCGTGCTCCAGCAGTGGAGACATTAAAAGATCTGATGATGATAATGAATATCTACTAACCGCTAAAAGTATACTTCTTTGACGGGTTAGAAGGTATAAGGTTATCACAGTGATAGTATCAAATGGTCGCAAACGCAAATCGTATACAGTAGCAACTCGTCTACGAGTAAATCATATATGGGCTAAAATTTAAATAGTCGCAGTCTTAATTTCGAGTTGTTTGCACTTTGCAGTAGCAACTCTGCTAAAACTCTCATGGTCTGTCTGTAGTTAAAATTCTTATAAAAGAATCCTTTTTACACCATATCTATATATAGTCGAGCTCCGTGGCGCAGCGGTCAACACGCTAGCCTGTGACACGGGGGTCCCGGGTTCGATCCCCGGTCAGGTCAAGATGGAAAAAGATCTTTTTCATATTGACCTGGGTATTGGATGTTTATCTATAAAAGCATATATTATAAAATTAGTATCGTTGAGTTAGTATCCTGCGACACAAGTTCACAACTTACTGTGGCGCTAGCTCAATCTGTGTGATATGTCCCTATATATTTATTTATATACGAGTAGCTACTTGTCTAAAAATCAAATGGACACAATTGTAAGTCGTTTACAGTACCAACTCGTCTAAAATGTTCATGGGCTATAATTATTAATATCGTCATAAAAGAACCCTTATTAGACTATGTACGATGTAGACGAGTTGCTACTGCTGACTAATAAGGTTTTATACACTGCGTGCAACTAGTATAATGACGTTCAAAAAGAGATACACGTATCCAATTTTGATTAAAAATCTTTGATTTTTTAACAATATGTCTAAAAATCAAATGGCAATCGTAAGTGATATAAAACACTCAACTGTATGGAGTTAGTCAACAGCGTGTGAAACGGACGAACAAACAAATTTGTTAGGTATTGATTAACCGACAATTCACATGCACGCATTTAACATTAACAAACAACTTCTGTTTTGTGATTAGAGGCCCCTTTTTTTCGGTTTTCAGGACCTTTCCATGCTGTAACTCGCTTCGTCTATCTGTCATTTAATGCCCGTGCAGCGTGGCCCGCCCACTTCCACTTCAAGTGCTTGGAGTGCTGGAGAGTATCTATACTATTATATACGCATTTATATACCACAAATGACACCAGTCACCTCTAGCCACTTAGTTAGTCTCCACTGCAGGAGCACAACTCTCTGTACTACCACAGCCATATATTAGCCATCAGAGCAGTCAGAGGATTTGGCCTACACTCTCAACGCTAGCCAGACGGGTTGGAGAGAAAATTACATACTGGTTCAAAATGTATGGCTCTGTTAATTTTTTCCCAATTTTAGGTTTAGTCTAAGAGCAAAAGTTGTTCGTATTGATGTTGAGAACGTGACTCATCAGTATATCATACAAAACATTGTGTACACTGCGCGTTACGCAGTATTGCAATTACGGCAAAAACAAGCCGTCTCTACGATATGTGCACTACCGTGAAAGAATAACTTATGTCGACGCGTGCTGGTGCATACTACATGCTATGCTATAAATTATAAAAAAAAAACCGACAAACAAGAAGGAAGTTCTTGTTTTAACTGTATGTTTGTCACCCACTGACCTTGCAAGATTATAATGTTTCTCGCGTGTATTTATTTAAGGATGTCTGTTCCGATAAACGTCCTGTAGCCTATATTGTTTGATCGATATTGAAGTGTGAGGTGAATTCGATGAAAAAAATAGAATATGATAACACATATCTCCATGAATAATACTATAGTATATCATGCTCCTTTTTTAACAAAAACATATCGACTTCAATATTAAAAAACAAAAAACTACTATTGTATATCATATTCTTTTTTAAACTATGTAGAAATGTAACATTAATCTTTCCGCTGTCAGATAAATAATACTTAATGCAAAATGTATCGTAACTACACGTTCGCGTACATATAAAGAAAGATAATTCCACTACAAAAATAAAAATGTAATTTAAGCAAATCAAAGTAGGAAGTATAGCTTGATGAGGAAATAAAGCTTGCTACGTAGGTGCAATGCACCACGGAGATCGCTCTAATCATTGCGCCTAAATTAACGAAAGTACAGAATGTATTTTTTACATAGTGCGTTTATCTTATTTTGCTTTCTTATGCTACTGCCTGTGTCTGTATGTATCAAAACACAGCTCAAACTACTTAACGGACTGCACTAAAATTTAACAAACTAAAAATCTCATATTATTATAAATTGAATATTTTTATATATTTGCATACAGGGAAATGATGGGAAACTTTCTAATTATATTTTGAGCGATTCTACTGATTTTCAGCGTGTTGTAAATGTATGTACCTTCAAATGGTTTATATTGACCGGACTAAATTCGAGCATCTTCTTTTGATTTGTAAAAACAACACCACCACAATCCTCGTTGGACTTATAACTAAATTATTTATTTTGATTAGATAAAAATGCTATAATTTCTACTATTTCCTATAAACTATTAGATTTAACTAACTTTAAGCCCCTGCCAGATTGGCCAGGGCAAATCGTGGCCAGGATCAATGACAATATACTAATGAGTATAACATATTTAGTATGCATAGACTATCTTTTCCACTTTCGATAGTTTGCGCATCGCGTGATCGGCTCACTACCCATCTTACTTGTGCGCAACGCAATCTCGTAAGCTTCCTCGGTGGGAAAAAGCTTTCCTGCGTGGCCACTTTATATGGTACACTTTATAAGCGAGACTACTTTATTTTAATTGGAATACTATTTTTGTATTTGTTAACTAACTTACATTTACAAAATAAAAATATACAAAACAATATAGATAAGTAAAATAAGTTTAGCATTGCCATACAACGCGGTAATGCTGCCAGCCTTCTGGCACGCTACCACGGCAACGAGCTGCCGGGCCTGTCTTATTTGTGAATAATAGTTTTAGTTTCCTTTTTTTACCATAAGATAGAGTTATTTTGTTTTCATTTATTAATTTAAATTAAATAACAGGTACGTTATGAAATAGAAACACATATATTTCTGTCTTTTATCCAAGCGTGAACGAATTTCGATTCGTTCACGCTTGGATAAAAGAAAGAAAGGATTCCGCGTAAGGCGGAACGTAATTAGAAATATATTTTGCAGCAGTTTTAGTAATAAGTAAACAAGATATCAACTATGTTATATTATAGGTTATGTTTTATTATTTTTGATGACAAGAAAGAGAAGAAGAATAACCCGCTTCTCTTTCTTGTCATCAAAAATAATAAAACCTCTCCCCAAGCTTACGTAAACAGTACTTAATCACGTTTCATAAAATATGGTCGATATTTCTAGAAATGTTGCTGAAAATTTACAACGCAAGTATATAAAATTATGATTTGATTATGCTTTCAAAGACCCTGTAGTAGCAATTGCTTTAGTGCTGTGAGTCAACAAAGTAGCAACATTACTGTCTAAAAACTTTGACGTTTGATTCGGTGTATACGGGTATGTTGTTCCTGCAGTGGAGAATAAAAAAGACCTGATGATGATGAGTATGTTATGGACAAGTGAACCTATTTTTGAACTCCTCTTTGCGGAAGTTTGATTTAAATTCGTTGCGTAAAGAATGTCTTAGAAATACCACCCCAGACTCCAGACCAGCAAGCCTACTTACTAATTTCAGACTACTGCAGTGAACAACGTATAATTGGTCACTTTAACTTTAATTATGGCTTATAAATGAATGACAATTTTAATATAAGATATATTAACCGGAATGAAAGTTAAAGTGACTATCGATACTTTGTACACCTTAGTCGTCAAATATTTGCAAATAAAATAAATAAATAAATATATACGAACAAATCACACAGATTGAGCTAGCCCCAAAGTAAGTTCGAGACTTGTGTTATGGGATACTAACTCAACGATACTATATTTTATAATAGATACTTATTATAGATAAACATCCAAATAGGCCTGCTGATCCCATCCGTCGCAATTTGGTATTGTTACGTACGAAAGTTATTGAGAAAAAACACCTATTTACAAGGTAGATATTATTAAATAGAAGCTTGTGTGTCTATTTCAACTCTTAATATAATTTATTTGCTGGGGAATTGCAACGGAAATTTCCAGGCAAATTATAATCTCTGCAGATACAATTTCCTTTGAATAACTTGTCTGATTGAATAGCGATATTATTTTACAAAGAATTCCTAGGGTTCAGGATGATTTCATGTAATAGAGAGTAGGATAACAGTATGAATCATTTATAAAGTGGAAAGAATTGATGTATAAACTAAAGTGAAAATCTTTTAAAACATACTAGGCTTAAATTTTCCTCTACAAGGATAATGTTGCAGATAAATAGCGGTATTCTTTTAGGGTCCGATATCGATAACAGTGTTGTTAAATATAGCTAATATTACTTATGTTATTTATTAATCTAAGATCTAAGACGCAGTTTCGAGTCCCGCCCGCATGAAATTTTTTCACCATTTCTTATTTTCTGTACTTAATTAATAAGAAAAAATAGCATTGTGAATGCAAAATAAATCCCATATAAACTAATATTATGTTGTCTTAATTGTTACCAAGTAACATGTAATAATATCAGTTAACAAGTCAGTTAATTTTGCTTACAAATACATAAGTAGAAAACTGCACATCCATGCTCTTACTGTTGATAACATGATGGTACTGTGAAGGGCCTGAGTTCGATGCTATAGACGTTACCCGGTAACATATATAATACTGAATAAACTAGTATATTCGCATTTTGTTCTTTAGTGCTAATACTATTTTATCGATACCGTTTCTGATATATTCTTAACGCTGCTACATCAGGAAAAGCTAGGTATGATATTATCTTAGATGAAATAGACGATCTCCGTGGCGCAGCGGTCAACACGCCAGCCTGCGACACGGATGGTCCCAGGTCCCGGGTTCGATCCCCGGTCAGGTCAAGACGGAAAATGATCTTTTTCCAGATTGACTTGGGTCCTAGATGATTATCTATATATGTATTTGTTATCAAATATAGTATCGTTGAGTTAGTATCCCATAACACAAGTCCTACTTAAGAACTTACTTTGGGGCTAGCTCAATATGTGTGATTTGTCCGTATATAATAAATAAATAAATATATACGGACAAATCACACAGATTGAGCTAGTCCCAAAGTAAGTTCAATTCAACGATACTATATTTTATATTAGATACATATATAGATAAACATCCAAGACCCAGGTCAATCTGAAAAAGATCATTTTCCGTCTTGACCTGACCGGATATATAACCCGGGAACATCCGTGTTGCAGGCAGGCGTGTTGACCGCTGCGCCACGCCTACGCTTATTTATTTTATAATTATAACTAATTTCTATAATTCTGACATGTTGAAAATTTTAACATAAGCTTTTGAGCAGTTAAGACGTGAAAGCACAATAAATAAACACACATCCGTAAATAATATCAATAACAGGACTGATCGCGTGCTTTATTCAATAAAATAAACCGCTAGTGTCTTTGCTCATTTATATTCAGTTTATGAAAGCTCCGAAGCTTTTAATTTCCGGAGTAACTTATATTTTACTATGACACTCCCTGCCGGGTAAAATATAGTCTATGATGTTTCCTTGTTCATCAAATATCCAGAGAGTAAGGTACCCAAAAAGTTGACAGTGAGTGCTGGTCAACTTTTTGGGTACCTATTTTATACAGCAGATTAATATTACCATCATCATTCTTGTCATCTTATCATCAGATATTGGATATTCTCCACTGCAGGAGCACGACCCTCTCTGTACTACCAAGCCATATATGCCAGAGCAGTCAGAGGAATTGTCCTAAAATCTCCATGCTGGCCAGACGGGTTGGAGAGGTGTAAACAAAGCTTTTAAACATCAGATTAATATTAAGTAAATAAATATAGAAATATACAGGGTGTTAGTATAATACTCTTATCCTTCAAACCATAGAAACAGCCCATCAAAATGAACAACTTTTCCTATGTGACCCACTCCGGAAACTCGGAAAAATATAGATATTTTCATACAAAAGTGTTCGGCTGGCACAGCCCCCTAAACCCTCCCCTTGGCTACGGTCTTGATCGGGACCCTGACTTATAAGTACTTATTCACAAACTCACAAGTCGCCTGAAAAGAAGCAAACCCGTTCTTGCTTGAAGTCTATTTGTATCACTAAGTTTATTATTACTAGCGGGTTTCACGCGACTTCATCCGCGAAAATTATAAATTACATACACCACCCGCAGATTAATTAACTTTCTATATATGGAAGAATTTCGGAAATGGTCAAGTAGTTTCGGAGATTATTCATGCAAACAAACAAACAAACAAATACTTACACTTTCCTCTTATATTAGTATAGATAAACATTTGTCCATGCGCTGTACAAACACTTTTGACAGAAAAAAGATTGGACACAGAAAAAAATGCCTTTATAGAGCCTCATAACTCATAATTCAAGCCATACATAAAACATTTTCGATATTTACGGCACATGAAATTGAAAGCCTAGGGAAAGCATCTCTCATGCGCTGCTAATTCTGAACCTAATCTTAGTTATCAGCAAATCTTATGAGACAGCTCGTCCTCGCCACTAATGGTACTGCTTTGCAAAACCTTCCCAGCCTCATAACAAACCAAAAGTAACTCTATTTTCCTAGTATTAAGCTGTAATTTCGAACGCAGGTGAGAGGAAACACGTTTGATTAGATGCTAACATTCGCACGTTTTGCGCGGTACTCGATTTTGCTCCGTAGTAGTAATGATTTAGGGTACTCAATTGTATGATTGCTGGTTTCTAACAGCTATGCCGGGTTCGGTGACCCGCGCAAAGGTTTGCTTCCTGCGTCGACGCCATACATCCAACACGGGTTTTTGTACGGCGTGCATCCATAAATTAATGAGACTGCAGAATTGATACCTATAGAATGGGATCTCAAGTTACTCTTATCAACACAAAACTCAAGTTTTAGTACGTTCTTACTCTACTAAGATAAATAAATAAATATATACGGACAAATCACACAGATTGAGCTAGCCCCAAAGTAAATTCGAGACTTGTGTTATGGGATACCAACTCAACGATACTATATTTTATTACAAATACATATAAAGATAAACATCCAAGACCCAGGTCAATCTGAAAACGATCTTTTTCCATCTTGACCTGACCGGGGATCGAACCCGGGACTATCCGTATCGCAGGTCTATTCCGAAATACGATCATCCACGCAGTAAATAAACCTATGTAAATATATCAGTGCCATACCATAACCTACAGATTTGTGCTACAATATAACCTATAGCAAGCCCAACTAACTACTGATACTAGAGGTCAAATATACATTTTTGCTATTATCAGTAGGTGACCTACGACCACGTGACCAGATTATCTATGTATCGGCCAACCTAAACCAGGTTGGCCGATACAATGATAATCTGGCCATGTGCTAATGAGGCTAAGGCGGATAAGCCCCTGCCAGATTGACCACGGCAAATCGTGGCCATGATTTAACTTTTCTGCTGGTGGTACAAATAAATAAATATAAATAAATAAATATATACGGACAAATCACACAGATTGAGCTAGCCCCAAAGTAAGTTCTTAGTAAGACTTGTATTATGGGATACTAACTCAACGATACTATATTTTATAACAAATACATATATAGATAAACATCCAAGACCCAGGTCAATCTGAAAAAGATCATTTTCCATCTTGACCTGACCGGGGATCGAACCCGGGACCTCCGTGTTGCAGGCAGGCGTGTTGACCGCTGCGCCACGGAGCTCGGATTCGGAAGTGCATCTCTCCAGCCAAATTGGAACTATTGACGTGATCGAGTTTTGGAATGAAGCAAACTTTGCCTCCTCTTCAGTCTAGTGGGGTTTTTGGATGAACGTCGTGGTTAAAGAATTGGTCAGTTTAGATACTGCGTTACCGTGTCTAGCTGCATCCAGGGTGTGCATGGTAACATCAGTTTAAAAAAAAATAATCTAAAAAGATTGTATCTATACCTCAAATTGTATTGCGCTTGCGCCAGTGCTCGTTCTATACTTTTATACTTGGCACGGCGTGCATGTACTCGTAGTTGCGCGCGCACAATCCCCTCTATTAGATTTTACGACAGCAATCCCGAGATTTGCGATTAACTAAGCTAAAAGCCGGAAACTTTCGCGTCCCTTTCTCAGGCGTCGTCTACAGAGAGAAAGGCGGCGCGTGGCGCGGCGCGTATAGCGGCGTCGAACCATTTCAAATGTATAGGGATGTATAAGACGGTTCACGGAGAAGCGTTTACTAGATGGCGTTCGCGTCCGCTTATTCCACGCCGTAGTGGAAATGCACGCTTAACAAGACAACGCTCCACGCGCCGCTCATCACAAAACAAACATAATCCCATCAATCCCATATAGCAGTAAATAAATCAAATCCAATATACATTAACAGCTCTAAGTCTCAGCCTAATGCCATTTGACTTAAAAAGGTCACATTTAGCGCGTTAGTAATAGGTGCAAAAGGACATACCTTAATTTATTCGTTGTTTATTTATTCAGTATCATACACAACACTACGATATTTTATAGTCGGTCTGTAAAATCGAAATTATTATAAATATTTAGAGAAATAGATATCTATCTATTTATAAATAATTTATTTCGTTCAACTGTTGTCAAAGCAGCACGAAACCTACACACACGAAAAACAAACAAGTCGCAACAATAAAAATCTCACTGGTGTTAATTATACAACTATTGCTATGCATATGTGTGCTATAGAAGCACAAATAATCGTAAAAAACGAAAGCTGATTCATTCAGCTGCCACACAATTTGAATGAAAAGAACAGAAAAGAACGAGCATTTAAATCTTCTTTTTCACTTTGACCGGATACCTTTGTGTTTTAGGTCAATGTGGAAAAAGAAATTTAAATATTGGCGTCCACAGAGCACAGAATATCACTCGTCGCGTCCTACTTATAGATGAATATACAGGGTGATTTTAAAACTATGAGACTTATGAAAATTTCCGAATTAGAATTCCATTTTATATATATTTTTCCTGCAATTCTGTATTTCATTATGGATTCTGATACCAAGATTTCAATTTTAAAATTATTTTATTTCTATTTTAAAATCAGCCTATAAAGGGACAAATTACGCAAATTGAGCTAGCCCCAAAGTAAGTTCAAGATTTGTGTTATGGGATACTAATTCAACGATACTATATCTTATTACAAATACATGTATAGATAAACATCCACCACCCAGGTCAGTCTGAAAAAGATATTTTTTCATCTTGACTTGACTGGGAATTAAACCCGGGACCATCCGTGTTGCAGACCGGCCTGTTGACCGCTGCGCCAAGGAGCTAGTCATACTAGAGACACAAATTATAATAATACCACCTCGCAGTCAGCCCGCATCGGGAAATAGGCGAAAGTCGCATACTGGGCCTGTAAGTTCTTGCTTAAAAAAAGTCTCTCTCTCTCTCATCTGAGCGTTGTCCCAGTTGCATCCTCAGCTGGGGTGCTTCGGAGCCCGGGATCCGCTTTCCGGCTTTTGCTTCTTCACTTCGCACGGTCTTTAGCATCCTTGCTTGTGAGACCATTGGCACGCATATCACCTTAACGACATCAAGCCAACATTTCTTGGGTTTCCCCCTTCTGCCGGGGCCCGGGTATTGCTTAAAAAAAGTAAAGATATGCTAATTTGCTGTGTTATGGTATCATAATTAGTAAAAAGGTTATAAACAAAATTCTGATATAATCTTTCATCACAAGTAATTAGATTTTTGAATTTCTACAATTACCTTGAAGCCCTTAACCTCAGTAAACGGTACCGCCCCCTGACTCGCTAGATTCATGATGGCGTCCGCTGTGACCGGAAAGGATGTCAACGCCGTATCAGCAAACCGAATTTACTTTCATTTCAGTGCATAACGACCGATGCATGCGACCTAAGGTACTATTATCGAACGTGTGACACTCGAACTCGAACGATTTTCGTAAGGAATAATCGTTCGAAGACGAGTGTCACGTGTTCAAAAATAGTACCCCTGTTGCACACGTAAGATTATTCTAACGTGGCCTCAAAACTGGGAGAAAGTGTTATGCGAGGGCAAAAACTGCATGATGTATTAGACTCGACATTGTATCGATTGTATTAAAAGCTTCACGCTTTGCTTACTTCCTTCTTCTATAGAAAGAGTGTTGGGCAACTTCTAGTCTCTCATTTGATTTTGGATATACGGGAAGTTCCTATGATTGTTTAATAAGGGCAAGCTACCGGCAAAGATTACTTTAGCTGGTAGCATGAATGGGCCGGCGCGTCCGGGGAAGTACCACACTCTCACAGAAAATCGACGTTTGCGTAGTAGCTTTACAGCTTCTATGCTTCGTTCGGTGAGTGAGAGAGCCGGAGGCCCATCCCCCCTCCCTCTGGGAAAAATAAATGACAGGCAATGCTCTTGTCATACCCCTGGTGTTACATTAGTCCATGGGCAGCGGTGATCACTTACCATCAGGTGACCCGCTTGCTCGTTTGTCGTCTTAGGACATAAAAACAAAAATTTCACTCCAGCCCCAACTAGAAAGAAAACGAAGATATCATTAAAATTTTGTGTTGCGAGTTGCGAAGCTCTTGATAACTCTTCAAACCATTTATTAACGACTCTTTACTCTTTAAAATGAGAGAGTGCAGCTTTTCTTAGCTTTCTTCTATTCTTAAGAAATAAGTTACGGAAAAAAAATCAGTAAATGGAATATTCCACGCGAGCAGGAATTTTTCCCAGAATATATCAGAATAGGATTGTGAATGCATAGAAACACATATAAAACAATATATTTCATAGTCAAGTCCGGACGTCGTCTTCCGATATTCCATACTAATACACTTCGACATATTGTCGTACTAATTGTGCAAAGCCCTGTGATAAAGCTCACTCATATGAAAAACCTGTGTGGAAGCTTCGCGGGTTCTTGTGTAACGAAGGTTACACTAAGGGAGGATTTCATTATGTAATACTTACTGTGCCATAAACAGTTAATATCATTATGAGTAATAATTATGTTGTAATTCTATTATTCTATTGGTGTTTTTCTTATTCAACTAAAGGAGGGTTAGATAATGTGTCACGTAGGTGCCTATGTTTTAATAAATAAATAAATAGGGGCATCTCACACAAACTGAGCTAGCCCTACAATAAGTTGTAAAATATGGTCGTAGGTTACCTCCACGATACCTTTGTATACGAACATTTCAGACCCAGGTCAATCTGAAAAAGATCGTTTTTCATCATGACCTGGCGGGGGATCGAACACGGGACCGGTGTGTTAACCGCTGCGCTACGAATACTGTAATACATTTTTATATGTGATTTTAATATACCTACTTCGTAGCATCCAATCGACTTAATGGAATTCAGCTATGATCAACAAAATATATTGGAGTCGTTCTTTGTATCAAAATAAAGGGATAATAAAGAAATGTTTCTTTGTATCAAAATAAAGGGATAAAGGTCCCTACAATAATGTATTCAAAGTATCTGATAAGCAGTTGGGTTTTTAGGCTTGTAAATGAAATTTCTTACTAAGAAGGTATTAAAATCTTGGCTGTCTGTCCGCGACTCCGCTCGCGCGAATGTAGATCCTGTGACAGCCTCCATGGCGCAGTGATTAACACGCCAGCACAGCCTGCGATACGAGTGGCTCGGGTTTGATCTCCGGCCAGGTCACGATAGAATGCAACATTTTTTAGATTGGCATGGGTCTTGGATGAATCTATTAAAAATATAGTGTCATTGAGTTAGTATTCTTCTATGACACACGTTAACAACTTAATATGGGGCTAGCTAAATCTGTGTGGTATGTCGAGGAATAAAGATTCTAACGGAACTCTGCATTTTTTCGGGATAAAAGAAGGACCCTTTAAGGAAGGACTCGGGCCTAATACTATCTCCATACAAAATTTTAATGAAGCGTGAAGAGATTATGTCAGTTAGAGCAATAATAATTATGTGACTGTAGAGGCGAAATTATTTTTCCCTATTATTTTAATTTCCATTATTAATGGAATGGACCGATCGATCGGCCACATCGACCGAAGCGGCCCTTCCATAATTTAGTAGGCAGACGTAACTGCGCTTTAACAAACTATTGATTATGCCAAGTCAATGATACTGTAAAATGCAAAGCTAATAGAACAAAAATATTTGAAGTAGGACACAACAGCCGTGTAGTTCCCAGCAGAATAGAATGACCATGACTTGAAGAACCACTTCAAGTCTTCCTGTGGATGTCGTAGAGGGTGATTTAGAGAACACAAGCTTAACAAAGCTTATAAACATCAAAGAGACCCGTCTAGCCAGCGTGCAGAGTGTAGGCCAAATCCGTTGACTGCTCTGGCAATATATGGCTCTGGTTGCACAGAGAAGGTCGGGCTCCTGCAGTGGAGACTGAAATAGATCTAATGATTATGATGACACAACAACGACGAATTTCGTTATTTCGCCGATGATGATAAATTTATTTAACGCTTTGGCTTCACCCAGTAGAGCCGTCGGTTGCGCGTGGTTGGGCAACCGCCCAGGGCGCTAGATCTGGGGGGCGAATCAAAATCAGGTTGGGGGCGCAGGCAACGTGATGAGACTTTTTATTATTCCTTCGTTTTATTATTCCTTTATTTAAGTTTCGTAATGGAAAGACGTTTCCAACATAACCCATCAGCAAAAAAGGACATGTAAACCTAAATAAACTTTTTCGGATATAACAGAAGCACATTTTTGTGCGCTACCAAACTGTGCCCTAGTAAGTGTTGCCAGGTGTCCCGACTTGCGCGGGATCTCCCAATTTTTAGAGGTCTGAAAACTTGTCCCTATTCACACCTCATTCAAATAAATAAAGGCGTTGGGGAGCCAAGGCTTGGCTTATTTTTGTTGACATGGGGGACGGTGGAGTTGACGTGGTGATGACATAAGCAATATTTCGCAATTTTCTGGTTACGTAATACATGAATGGCCCCTAATATGTACGATAAATGTCCCGATAAATTAATAAATACATAAGCCATTATTATTAGCAAAATTCGAAATATTAATTTACTATGTCGCTGTAATTTCTACTACTTCAGCAATCAGCGTACTATTGTACAATTTAATTAAGATTTACTCATGATATCAGTTGCATATTAGAAGTATTTATTTCTCCCAAAATAACCCTAAACCCTGATTGGTTTTTTATACCTGCTGCCCCGATTTCAATCCAATCGAACCTGACAAAACTAGTCCGATATCTACGCTTATAAGCTTGCTTCAGTTATACTAAACTCGCAAGTGTATCGTTAGCTTTACACAATTTTAAGTGATCCTGAGACAACTGGGACTTCCTTGGCGCAGTGGCTTACAGGCAGGTGGCCGTAAAAGCAATGCTTAATTATGTTTATTTGTAAAATTCGTTTCTATTAGTTGACGAGCTCCGCGGCGCAGCGGTCAACACGTCTGCCTGCAACACGGATGGTTCCGGGTTCGATTCCCGGTCAGGTCAAGATGGAAAATGATCTTCAGATTGACCTGGGTCTTGGATGTTTATCTATATACGTATCTTTATAATATAGTATCGTTGCGTTAGTATCCCATAACATAAGTGTCGAAATTTGGGGCCAGCTCAATCTGTGTGATTTGTCCGTACATATTTATTTATTTACTTAATTATATTTATTCTAAATAACTAAACCATCTAAATAAAACGTTTCTATTGGTAGACAGCGACACATCAGATGTTCCAGAAATCCAACATTTCACGTTTCACCCTCATTTTCTGAACATATATTATTGAATCACACAATATACTAATTACTATAAACTTAAACTAATCTCAAACTACATTTAACTAGAAAAAAAAACATATGTACACATTTCAGTTTTCTGTAGTCCATTTGATTCGCTGTCTCTGGCACCCACTGCGCTTTGTGACAGAAATAAGTCGGGCAGTATTGATCTCACTAATAAAATATTACATGACGGACGTGACTGCAACAGCTAACCTTTATAGTTCATTTTATAAATACTATAAGGTAGATGATGAAATGAAATAACATTTATTGTAGCGCACAAACATACAAAAATTGGAAAAGATCGATCCCCGCCCGGTCACAACCAGGTCAGGTAAAAATTAAAAATCTTTCCCAGATTGACCTCGGTCTTGGATGTTCAACTCCACGATACTAACTTCATAATAGATACCTATCAATTATGAAGTTAGTATCGTGGAGTTAGTATCCCGTAACACAAGTCTAGAACTTACTTCGGGGCTAGCTCAAACTGTGAAATGTCCATATGTATTTATTTATTATACATAGGCATGTACTTATTAATAATAAATACATATGGACACGTGACGCACATTAAAGTCGACATATGTTTGTCTATACAGGTCAATTTTTTAAAATAAGTACGGGGTGTTTGCAGATTACTTAAAAATCTTTTGTTAAAGGAACAAATGTAAGTTTTATACATTTTTTACGAAAGGTAACATGTTTTAACGCTCACTGGGCTATCAAGCTCTATATGCATCCATTAATATACAGAAAATGCCAATGGTAGATAGTAAGTAGACCTCCAGCGGTGATCGAATTCCATGTAATTTGAAATTCATGCTGCGATGACGAGCGCTAACGCTCACTGGGCTATCAAGCTCTGTATGCATCCATTAATATACAGAAAGTGCCAACGGTAGCATACAAACCGTAGGTAGACCTTCAGAGCTGATCGAATTTCATCTGATTTGAAATTCATGCTGCGATGACGCAGCTCCGAAACGTGCCGATTTGTTTTTTCATTCTGCCCATTTCATTTGTGAAATTGAAATATTTATATGAGCTAGTTTCCGACATATTGATTTATTTATTGAAAATATAAAACAAAATATTTATGCAGAGTATAACATGACCCTAGACATACTCTTAAAGGGGTGACTCAGCCCATATATGAATAACTTTTGCTGTGGGCTAAATGCTGGGAACACCAAAAATCCACATTTTCATACTTATATTTTTATTTCGTATGGGAAAGTCAAAATGTTTTTCGAATTCCCAGCATTGACTCCATAGAAAAACCGGCCAAGTGCGTGTTGGGCCACACGCAGTGTAGAGTTCCGTAGTTGCGAATGACAACTTTGAGTTTACACTGTTCACACTCGCACCTTACAGTTTAACGACCAAAAACATCTAAAAATGAAAATTGTGTGAAATTTTACATTTTCGAGTACATTTTATAAATTGGTTGCCTATAACTTTTTAGTTTGTACTTAGTACTCAGCTCGGATAGTTTTCCTTTCAACTTCAGTATAAATACTACTGTTGTAATTTTTTTCACGTTTCCATATATAGCCGTTTAGCAGATATAGCGGGAGGGGGGACACTTACCTCTACCAAAAATTTGCACTTTAAAACCAAATATTTCGGAAACGGATTCCTAAATCGAAAATTCTGTTCTCAACATCACAATATTTATTAAAAGACATATTTAACAATACCCAATACGATGGGTTTCTATAGAAAATAAAATATTACTCCCTCTTTACATGTATGGAAGCTACGCTAAAAAAAATTATTTTCAAGATTTTTCTCTACTAATTTTTTGTGATTAATATACATACCTATACCAAATTACAGCTTTCTAGTACTTATAGTCCTGAGCAAAACCGCGGACGGACAGATATACAGACAGACAGACATGGCGAAACTATAAGGGTTCCTAGTTTACTACGGAACCCTAAAAAGTTGCTTATATTTACTCTCTGAGTCACCCCTTTGGGTTTGTCGAGGGTTATGTAACACCCTGTTTAGGTTATGTTTGATTCTTAGATATACACTATACGTAAGTTTTGTAAACAAAAATTATTAAAAATAACTTATACATATTGCAACTTAAACAATCCATCCATCCATCAGGTCTTTTTTAGTCTCCACTGCAGGAGAACGACCCTCTCTGTACTACCACAGCAATATATTAGCCAGAGTAGTCAGAGGATTTGGCCTACACTCTCCACGCTGGCCAGACGGGTTGGAGAGGTCTTTTTGATGTTTGTAAGCTTTGTTTAGCTTGTGTTTCCTAAGTCGCCTTTTACGACATCCACGGGAAGACTTGGAATGGTCCAATTCTACTCTGCCGGGAACCACACGGGAACCACCACTTAAACAATAACCAGGAGGAATTATGTGTATCTTTATTTTCATTTTCATGAAACACATATTAAGCTAACAACTATAAACTAAAACTAATCTAAAATTTAGGTCAGATTTAATTTACGATTTGCAACAAGCTCTCAGTCCGATCCTGCGCCATGCTTTGGTGAAATTCGGGGACACCTTTTTTTGGAAATTATTATTATAATTATTAAGTACATATATCGAAACATTTGAATTTTTTTTTTTTGTATACTTATGGACCTAAAAAACAAAGGAATCTCCTTATGAACTCTGTATTGAGCATGGAGATTTAAGATTCAAGATTCAATCGTTTATTTAATATAGGTTTCTTTGAACACTTATTAATTGTCATATTTGTGTTTACAATTTTTACAACAAAAAATTTTTGTTGACGTCAATAATTACTTATGGCTAAGTTTAGGCCGAGGAGAGGATAGGTTATTCTATTATTTTATTCGTTAGTAGTTGAGGGTTGTAAGGGAGTCGTGAATACTGCAGCATACCTAATTGTCGAAAGGATAAAGAGCTGCCGCACTGTTAGTACCTGGCAATATCTTTATAGGTCTGATGTAGGGTACCTATATGGTTTGAAAGTGCATACTTTTAAGATGGCTCTTTGTGCCCTTTCAGCAATGAGCAAATGTGATTTTGATGCACCACCGCAAGATGTTATGCAATAGGTGATGATCGATTGACATATAGCAAAGTATATCATTCGGAGAATATTAATAAATAAATAAATATATACGGACAAATCACACAGATTGAGCTAGCCCCAAAGTAAGTTCTTAAATAAGACTTGACAGCGATACTATATTTTATAACAAATAAATATATAGATAAACATCCAAGACTCAGGTCAATCTGAAAAAGATCATTTTCCATCTTGAACTGACCGGGGATCGAACCCGGGACCATCCGTGTCACAGGCCGGCGTGTTGACCGCTGCGCCACGGAGCTCGTCAAATTAATGTGTGCTATGTAGCGTAATTTTTTAAAATGTATAGATCTTTTTAAATTCGTACTGAAAGTTGAATAATATGTGGGGAGAAATTAAGGTTTGAGTCAATTACATAACATATATATTTATTTAAATTATAAGACTATACGCAACATGCCTAGTTCTGGTATTATATATAGATAAGTACATAAATGTAAAATTCGGTCCCGAAGCTGGTTTCATACCTACCCATTAGTATGTACAGATATAATGAAACAGTGTCGACAATATTATTATGTAAGATATTCCAGAATACGCGAGCGGAAATCCAAATAAAAATTCAGTCGATTTCTGGACAAAAAATGTAACTACTGAATAATAAATGAAGTTTCGGACGGGGCGACTGTTTTGGAAATCGGTCAGTTCTCAAATGTTTGGGATCGGAAATTATAGCGCAGCTAATTACCACCGTTTGCCGTGTGGTTCCCGGTAGAGTAGAATAGGACCACTCCAAGTCTTCCCGTGGATGTTGTAGAAGGCGACTTCACTTTTTAAGTTCCCAGTGTTGACACCATACCAAAAGTTGTTCATATTGATGGGCTGAGTCACCTCTTTAAAACGGTATGTTGAGTGTTAAGTTACACGCTGTATATGTATACAGCGTGATAATCTACGCGCGAAAAACATTACCCTCTTCCTGCCTTTTGGGTGGGTCAGTCGGGTAAAAATGTACGTAGACTGTTTTTCACCTCGAAATTGGTTTTCTAAGGTACATTCACATCATCATTATCATCTAAGCCTCAAGAAAGAAGCCCTTTGGGATATAGGCTTTTTCGTAGTATTTTCAATACGACCGGTTTACATAATAACATATAAGGTAAACGCTCTTATTACGGAGTTAAATGACAACATTTGAAAATAAGGCAGTAAATTATGCATTTGTGAGCATCAAAACTGACATTATTTGTTTTTTAGTGTAATAATATACATTCTATTTTATATTTCTAAAGACACATTGTTTAATATTAAAGGAATTATAGTTCAAAAAAAATATTTTAACACTCATGTAGATTTTCCCTATTACGGATCTACGATGAATGGTAAATCCTAATACGGCGCTAGTCGACTCCTAATACGGAGTGCTGGCTACTTCAATGTATAGTGGTTCCTTACAATATTCTAAGAAAGTATATATAAGCGAAAATTAATGTGTATCAAATTTAAAATCGTAACTTTAAGATCGATTTTAATTAAATTTTTTGAAAATCGATATAGCAAAATGAAATTACATACAATATAAAAAAAAGATTTTGAGTATTATGTATATGTATATATTATATTGTTATAGGAAGAAATAATACTGCCTAAAATCTTTAAAAAAAACACTTTATTATATTTATTATACATACAAAATTCCAACAATTAAGAGTGAAAAATAAAATTGAAATTAACGTGCATTTCTTATCCTTAGAATTAAATATTTCGGGATATTTACCGTTACTACGTATTCTGAATATGTAAAATACGGGTCAGTCACGTATGAAGTCAGCTACAGGCCGACATGCCGACAGTCTTTGGCACATTATATTGTTTTGAGGCTTGATAAATACTCATCCCTTGTCTAATTGATGACAGTGCTTCAGCCACCTGGGCATCTGTAGGTATAACATTTGCGTTTTTTTGTATCCATATTTTCTGAAACATATTGAAAAAATTACCGTATTCATAATCATAACTTTCCCTATCTCAAAAATTACTGAACCGCTTGTGAAGACACTTATAGTATATCCTAAGTTGAATATTACGTAGTTCAAGTAAAAAGAAGTTATTTAAATCAAACTTATAGTTCTGGAAATATGCGAGGACAATATTACATATACTTTTGAAATTTGGCACACTTGTTCAGAAGTTTATATAGACTAGCAAATACGAAAACTGGCAGTTATGGAAAAATTATCTACATAAATACGGAACCAATTGATAACCTCCTGTTTTTGAAGTCGGTTAATGAAAAATGAACTTTGGTCGCGATAAGCGACATATACTGACCAAGCCGTGAGCGGAAACTAAGTAGCGCTTTGTAACCTAATTCTTGCATTTTAGCAGCCTGCTAACGTGGGTACTTTACAGTACGTCTTAACTATTTTCACGACTACACCAAAATACGGGACCCTAAAAGCAAATAGAAATCACTCCGTAATGGGTACTATGGAGTTTGTATTACAGAGCCATAGACACCGATTTAGGAGCTCGTAGAGCCTGTTACGGAGCGACCTAAAAATCCTAGATCAGTAATAGGAGTACAGATCGTGTTTTAATTATCCTTATTCTGACCCATGAAATTGTTGATACATGAGTACTGTGGACAACTTAATCAAACAAGAACGATATTCTCGTTCAAATATATATTACTTACGTCAACAGCTATATAATATGATTGATTTTTGATGAACTAAAATATACATACATTTTTATGCTCTTCTAAGAAACTGTCATTTTTGTATCAACAATTTTGGTATTAAAATAAGATTCCTAGGTAATATTTTATAGCACAGAAATAGGTAACCAGCTTTTAATATTAATAATTATTTTAAATCCACTAAGAACATACTTTTTTAGTGATTATACTGAAATGTATAAGCAAATAAACATGACTAAGTATTTCTCTTATTACGGACTCTAGCGCCATATAAGGAGCAACCTATAAATTTCGAAGCCTTATACGGATCTATTTTGTTTTTTAATTTAAATATATAAAAACTCTTATAAATAGAATAAAACACAAATCTATGGAAACTATAATGACATAAAAAACTAAGTATTACATTTTTACGAAGTTAAACGACACATAAATATTAAAAATCTTAGATATTAAATATGACTACACCTACCTGAGCCGTTCCGTGTTTGTATGAAAAACTCAGCCGCGACGCCGTCTCGGCACTGACTGGTGATTTTTAGTAACTTGCGTCTATGTCATACATGTAAACTTTCGGCAGGTGTTGTAGTAATAGACTATAAATGAGTAAATTTAATTTAATTGTATATAATTATACTGTAACGAGAAATAAACACGAAAATAAAAATAGGACCGTAATTGGAGCCGATTTTGACTAGGTCTGTAATAGGGTACTTTACCTTAGTTTTATGTGCGATGGTTTATCAATTCGATGAAACGGCGACCAAAGTTAACGGTACCTCGCATTTACGTATTTCTAAGAATATATTCTGAAAACGTGACTAAAAGAAACGAATCCATAATCCTTCAAGTTACTGCGAATAGCAAGGCAATTGGCATCGGTACGCAAAATGTATGTTCAGCAAAATATTTTGTACATCTCTACTTTGATACAGTGGGTCCGTTGCGCATCAGCACAGCACCATGCATAAAAACCTACTTAATTAGACAAAAAAGCCTATACTGAATCCAAAAACTCTCACTGGTTGGCAAAGCGGCTAGGGTTGCCAGCCATATTGATAATAAAAATAGTAAGTTATTTTATTTTCGCTCATATTTTTTTTACTGTTCTTTAAAAAAAATACGTGAATTGTTTTTATGGTCTTTGCTGGTACCTGCAGGCCCTATGTAAACTGATGGGTTAACAAATATACAGATTTTTTTAAAAATAAAAATGAGCTCATCTTTCATTTTTTAATTAATTTAAACTGTGCTTCATAAATATATGTCATTTAAAAAATAAAAATAATTTGCGTAAGAATTTCTAAAATACCACATTTTAAAACGTCAAAAGTAATAACATATTGTAATTTGCTTAAATAGGATTTTATTATTCCACCTTAATTTCGTAACTTGCATTATAAAAATAAAGAAAAACCCATCTCCCGTTTTTACAGCTTACGTCCACCATATTGGTTTTGTTTCTGCCTTTTCACAATTTACTGAAGAGCTAGCTTATACGTGAATAACAACAAAACATAAAAATAAAAAAGACTGGCTTTTTGATAGCTTACGTCCGCTATATTATTTTTCTGTTGATGCTAGACACACTCACGGGGAAGAACACGGATCTAATGACAGCTCGAACTTCACAAACGGTCAAGCCATTAAGTCTGCAAGAGGCAACAATAGAACAGAGATACCTACATACATACATAGATACGTATTAACATACATTCAGGCAAAAAACATTACCCTCCTCGGGTCAGTCGGGTAAAAAATAAGTTGGCAGCCCTAAGCGGCGCGGTGCGCGGGCGCCGGTAGTGATTTTCGGAGGCTAAGCTCCGAGAGAAAAGCTCAGTGCCCGGTTCGTGGCGACGGCAGCCGGTCGGGCGACGCGACGCACCTCGGCGGCTATGTGCGGAATATGGACGTGTGGAGCCGCCCGCCCGCTTCGTGCGTACGCGCAGCGCAACCGCTGACTATCGAGCCCGAAGATTTCGCGCTAACGTTCTTTGAGAGCAAGGAAGCGCCGGCGCCGCCAAAACAAGGTGTGTTCAGTGCGACTCCTACTAATGTGCAGGAATAGCCCGTTTGATTCATGAAATTCAATAAATAAAATTTCTTTTAATACGGTTTTATCGCGTTTATTATATTATTTATACATCTGTTTTGAACACTGTAAGGTACCGTGCCGTGTGGAAGTAGTAAGACTAAGTTGACATTAGTCTAGTATTTTATAAGAACTATGCAAAACTACCGCCTAAAATATTTATTGATAACGTTCCGGATGTACGCAGTATTGGCTTAAGGTGTCTGAACGTCTTGCAGTCTTCTGCTTAGCATGAGATTTAATCAAATTAATGACTGGATCCCAAGCTACTTGCGACCATGAACACTGAAAAGTGATCGAAACCTTAGGTGTATAAATAAGGTAATAAACTCGTATTCAAATTAATTTTATTTAAATGTGTAGTAATCGCGGAAACATAAGAAAATATCATGAAACTCGAGTTTTTTTTTTATATATAAAACTAAGTGGGCAAACAAGCATACGGCCCACCTGATGGAAAACGATTACCGTAGCCTATGGACGCCTGAAACACCAAGGGTGCCACTCACCGTTGCGGACCACATTGACGAGCTATTGTGACGTAAAATCAAAGCAACCCTTGAGTTTAAGGCTTATCAGTGTTGACGTCACCACGTCGTCACCATGCACTGTGATGACTCATGACGTAACAAAGTAGAGCAACAGCTGATGCGATACTATTCGCCAGCAAAGCTATGCAGCTTCATTCAGTGAACTGGCCGTTGAATACGGCCCATACGGCAAAACATGAGAGTTGCTTCTCTCCAAAGGCTTTGCCATTGTTTCTCAGTTCGGCCCTTCAGGCTGTGGCCCATCAGGCATCAGAGTTTGCTGTCTCTTCAAGTTCTGCGCACGCAGACCACGCTCAAAGCCGAGGTCCGTCCCTCCCGGGGGCCCTTTGGTGATGTTCATCTTACAGGTTGAGGGCACTTTGCCTTCACCTCAAAAAGTCTGGTAAAGTAGCAGAAATAGCTAATAGTCAATTTAAAAAAAAACTGGCTTTTGAATGCACTTTAATACGAGTCACGAATGTTATTGTTATGTTAGCTGTCGTAACAAATGCAAATCCTACTGCGGCAGGTGCCATTTTCAGAACAATGGCGGGCGATGAAGGAAATGCTTTCAGGCGTTTACAGTATTTGCTTATTTTGCCATGGTAATGCATTTTTTGCCGGACATTCTTGAAACCCTTCGTCAATGTCTGCATAAATGACTTCGTTGACTTTTGATATCTACCTAAGAATTCGCATCTTACTGAAAAACAATGCGAGTTAATAAATATTTAAGATGTCGTTGCTTAACAGACATAATCAGCCTTGGCTTTATTTTTAGTTTGTGTGTTTGTTTGCATTGTATAGGCTCCTAAACTGAACCGATATTCATAATTCTTTTACCTTAAAAGAGATCTTATTTATCTGCGGAAGACATAGGCTATAATTTACGGGAAAATTGCTAGTATATTATAAAAACATGCATTTAAGTTAGTTCTCGGTTTAAACCATAAGCCTGCAATAACGATAGACAATGATGAATGAGAAAACAGCCAAAAGTATTGTGTTGACTCAATTTAATGGTTTGGACTTGCTTTTTCAATCACAGAGAAAAAGCAGGTACAGAAAAGTGCTGTTTTAAACCAATTTCAGTCCATAAATATCCAGTTTTTGGTAAAGACTCTACTATCAAATGATTCCTAATTTGATTCTACCTACTGATATTGACGTATCATTAAAATTTGACTAACAAAATAAACCCAGTATATTATTTGTGTGCAATGCTGCCAGAATACCGTTGTATTAGAAATATTAGGTAACTTGTCTCGATTGCAACTGTTTGCAGGCGATTTGGAACGACTTAGGGTAACAAATTGCTATGAAATCGCTCAGGCGATCCGTTTTGCCTGGCTTGATGCGATATAACGTGGATATAGTCAATTCGGTACTTCAGTGTTCGAGATGTTCTAAGACTAATAAATGCATCTGACAAAATAATTCTACTGCTTATAAATATTATATATATATACGGAAAAATCACACAGATTGAGCTAGCCCCAAAGTAAGTTCGAGACTTGTGTTATGGGATACTAACTCAACGATACTATATTTTATAAAGACACTTACATAGATAAACATCCAAGACCCAGGTCAATCTGAAAAAGATCATTTTCCATCTTGACCTGACCGGGGATCGAACCCGGGACCATCCGTGTCGCAGACAGACGGAGCTCGTCAACACAATCTGATCTATACTGCTTATAGATCAGATTGGGTTGATGATAATCTTTCTTTCACTTTCAAGCGTGCTCCCGATTGCGTCTTCAGCAGTGGTGTGTTCGAACCCACAATAATAATAAAATTAACATCAAAGAAAGAGCAAAGCCTTTGCTGTTGGAGCTCCCTCCATCGTCTATACATACATATTATCACGTCTTTATCCCTTGCGGGGTAGACAGAGCCTATAAAGTCATGAAACTCAAAGGCCACGTTTAATTAGTGGGCGTTAAGGTGGAAAGCGGAATCAAATAGTGATGGGTTGCTAGCCGCATCGCCTATTACGTGATTCCTTAGATGTTCGCCCTATCCCTTGACCGGCTTTAACGGTCTGCGCGGGAAGAAAAGCAGCTGGTATATTCTATGTTTTTTTTCTCCCAAAACCAGCATGTAAAGCATCAGTCTATATCCTCTGCCAATTTTGTAACACCCTGGTATGAACCAATTCTCACTGTAGTCCCTTATTTCTTTGAAAAAACTGTGCCTGGGCTTTCCTCTCCCCCTTCTCACTTCTCAAATAATAATAAATATACAGCGTCTTAATTGACCCTGGACAATCTCTTCATTTGACTCAAAGCGTCAATATGATCAATTTTTCTTATGGGGCCAATGCTGGGAACTCGAAAAACTGTTTTACTTTCCCATACTATTAATGCATGGCCGGCTATACACTATTGTATGAAAATGACGAAATTTTTTTTTATTCCCAGCTTTAATCTCATAGGAATAGTTGTCGGGCTGAGCCACCCCTTCAAGGGTATGTCTAGGGTCAATTAACACGCTGTATAGGGACATCATACAATTGAGTTAGCCCCACAAATTGTGAACTTGTGTCGTAGGTTTCTAACTCAAAAGGTACTTTATTTTATCAAGATTGTTATGCATATAGATTAAGATCCCAGATCCAGGCCAATTTGTAAAAATTTCCTTTTCCATGATGATCTGCCTGTGGATCGAACCTGAACCCCTCGTAATCCACTGCACTACTGAGACCGTCAGTAAAACATCATGCTTTTTAACAGCTACTTTATACTGTTTATGATGTAAAAATTGACTAAAACCAGCGGGCTACCAGACATCTACCGCCCTTAGAGATGCTTTTGCATGAGTTGATAACACCTTATTCCTTTCTTCGCCTGACTCTGATATTTAAGAGCTCTACTCATGCCTCTTGTCTGCAGATTGCCTCACGATGTTTTCCTTATCCGGAAGCAGGTAGCGGTCTCTGAAAATGACCCTACTTGGGTCAGATTATTGCACTAAGCTTAAATGGACAAGTTCAGCGGGGCAGGGTATAAACCCGGGACCTTTAGCTTCCCAGACTGCCATAGGCTATGAAACGTCAGCAAAAAAACAATATGGCGGACGTAAATAACTCAAAAAGGTAGTCGGGCTTTTATTTTTTAAATAATGCAATTTGCTATTTTTTATAAGTCTTTAACTATATTTGATACTTATCATTTTTTTTATTTTAGGAATTTTAGTATGTAAAAAATAAAGGGTTAACTAAAACTACTACATATTTACAAATAAAACAGGCCTGGCAGCTCGTTGCCCCGTGGTAGCGTGCCCAAAAGGCTGTCAGCATTGCCACGCTTTATGGCAATGCTAAACTTTGATTTTGATTACTGTAGGTACTGTCTGTGAAAAAAGAAAAAAACATATCATGCCGTTTATCTAAATCTCTATAATTTACTACGCAACACGCTAATTGAAAGCTTTTCACTTTTATACGTCCATGCTTGTCACCGAAATTAAAGAGTGAGTTAATTACATTCAGGTTTAGTAACAAGCCACCACTCGTGAACATAAAAAGATGGATGAACATAAAAATTCCCTTTTCTTCCAACTACGCTGCAATTCTATTATAACTGCACTACATATCCAGCACAAAGCGCAACTTTGCTGCACTAGGAGTAAAAAAAATACTAAACAGTGCAGTAAAGGATTTCCATACATTTTTGCTGCTCTAGTGCAGCAAAAGCGTATGAAAATCCTTTACTGCACTGTTTAGTTCTTTTTTTTAAATTGCGGGACAATAGTTGTCACATAGTCATAAAGAAGGTTGGCCAATCTAACGGCCATATGGAGTTTACAAAGGGACGTGTGTATTGCCTAAAAAAAATACTGGCCATAAAGAAAAAAGGTGGGAATGTAAACAACAAATTTTTAACTTTTGTAATTTGTCTTCAGTTTTATTTTTCACTTACTTTTATTGCATTAGTTGAAAGAAAAGCAGATTATGCACCTCGCATTAAGTAAGTTATATTGCACTCGTGCTTTTTAGAGCCCTCGCTGGCGCTGCGGGCTCCAAATAATCACTCGTGCAGCAATAACTTACTTTCTGCTCAGTGCAACAATCTACTATTAAGAAAAGTCTGCTGTGGCATACCATTTGTCGGGCAGGACTTCTATATTTTTTCCAATCAGTCCTGCAAAAATGGTGTCCGGACTATTCAACGTTGATGAATTTTCTATAACCAAATCTGTTCTCTCTCAAATCCGCCATCGACCTATTTACGTAAGTACGTAAGTCAATTTTCAGCTCACTGAACAGTGGGAAGGCAGTCACAATTCATTTGCTTAATATGTTTACAAGTTCCGATACTTACAGGCAGATTCCAGGGTTAGGAAGATACTAAATAAAACCTTGTTATACCTGGTGGAATGTTGATCATTTTGGACTTTTTTAGGAGTGATTCAGCCCGTCATTTTGAACAACTTTATATGTGGGACCAATACAGGGACCTGATTTTTTTGATGTTCTTTTAATTCTTTAGGTACCTGGTGACTGAATATTATTCGAATTAATATTATAGAGAAAAGATTAGGGTTTTGTGTCAAAAACTAACAAACTATTTAGCAAAAAATATTACAACAAAAGAAAGCTTCATTATTAGTGCACAACATAGGATACTTTAATATTCAAAATAATTAGAAATACGTCATAATTGTGCGTGCGTTGCGATGGAGCCACAGAAAAGAGAGTTCGTACTTATGTCCTAAAAGAATGAAAGTATGCGTGTTCCCGTTCCAGTTCAGTTTCACCTGAGAGGCTTCATAATCCAGAGGCTTTTGCGTGGACAAAGTCCCGGGTTTGTTTTGTATTAACTCAATTATTAATCAAATAATTGTGGATGTGTAGGTAGTATCAGTAATTGTAGAGGTTCCGTAAATAACAATCTATTATTATCTCTATTATAAGGTACTGAATACAAATAAGGCCTACTTAATTTCAAACCACTTTATATCGTTTTGCTTTGAAAAAAACAATATTTTGAGATCTGTTTGTAATGCTCCCTGTAAATTTAAACATGCTTATAAATAAAATACATGAGTTCATGCGTCATAATTTTTACTACAAATTAAACAAAAATCACGTACATGGTAGTCTAATAAGGCCCGGGTACTTTATTAAAGCCCTATCCATTTTCGTGTTTTCGAAAAAGTGTCAAACCATTAGTAATTATTTACTAATTGTATTTAAACTAAAAGCTTTCATCGTTGTTTACTTAAGTTACATATTATTATTTATGTATGAACAACATTTTCAGCAAAATCGGGTTCTGTTAATGGAATAGGGTTTATTGCGCGTTGCACATAGGTCTTATTAACCGCATTTTTTTCCTTTTTCACATAAATATATAATTTTTATATATGAGTAGGTAGAGAAGTGGTGTCAGCTTTTCATTATCATTTTGTATGTTCTTTTTATTAACCAAGACGTTTACACTGTTGCAAGTCCATTATTTTTCAGGCAGGCTTTTTTACATTTCAGGCCTTATTTGTACCTAGTACCTTAGATATAAACAGGAAGATTCAGGTGTCCTTCAAAAATAATGATCCAAGTTTTCCTGCTGCCTTAGAACCTACTCTAATTTTGTATCAGTCATGGTGATATATGTTCTCTATGCTTTCGTGTTATCAGCTCTCCAACTATTTCTATTAATCACCGAGTTATCAGTTATCATCATCACTATAGTAGGTATAGTCAAAGGATGGCGCGTATTGGGCTTCGAGCAACACGCCTTCCGTACTGGAACAGAAGCCGTGTTGCTCGAAGGTATTGGGTCATGTCATGACGCCGCTGAAAAGTTTTTAATCTGTCTGAGCTATGACTTGACCGACGTAATGCAGTATTTTTATTACGAACTTTTATTTCACTTGAATTGTTTGTTCAACAGTCTGTGACGATCAAACCTTTGCTACTCAATTTGAGGCTTACATCAGCGAAAATGTGTGTGTCATTGTCACACATTGTCATTGTTATCACATGTCATTTAATTCTTGTATTGTCATAAATTTGAGGAGCCCGATGGTCCAGTGGGTGTAGGCTCTGCTATGAGCGCTTACGTATGTTAAGCAACCCCTGGTGCAGACCCTACTTGGATGGGTGACCGCAAGTGGCATAAAAATATCTCGAGCTCCTCCGTGCTTCGGAAGGCACGTTAAGCCAATGGTCCCGGATGTCATCGTTGATGCCAGTCGTTAAGCTATGCCAGATGCCTTAAGGCAGCTTGAAAAATCTGACAATAGTGTTGGCCACTTACACATACGAAAAACAAACAAACAAACATTTAATTCTTGTACCCCTATCTATAGTAATCCTATAAAGAATCGTTTAAAAAAGGAAACCTTAGGATTCCGTACCTCAAAAGATATTCCCAAAAAAATTTAACCTTTGATATCATCATTATAATTATTAGGTCGTCTTTTTTAGTCTCCATTCCAGGAGCATGACTCTCTCTATACTACCAGAGCCATACATTACCCAGAGCAGCCAGAGGCCTACACTCTCCACGCTGGCAGGACGTGTTGAAAATGTCTCTTTGATGTTTATAAACTTTGTTCAGCTTCCCTAAGTCGCCTTCTACGACATCCAAGGGAAGTCTAGGATTTGTCTTATTCAACTCCACCGGGAACTACACGGCTAGAACCTTTGATAAATTTTGTCTTGGATGTTCATCTATATGTGTGACGAGACGAGCGCCGTGGCGCAGGTCAACACGCCGGCCTGTGACACGGATGGTCCCGGATTCGATCCTCGGTCAGGTCAAGATGAAAAATGATCTTTTTCAAATTGACCTGGGTCTTGGATGTTTATCTATATATGTATTTGTTATCAATATAGTGTCGTTGAGTTAGTATCCCATAACACAATTCTTACTTAAGAACTTACTTTGGGGCTAGCTCAATCTGTGTTATTTGTTCGTATTTATTTATTTATTATTTATATGTATTTGGAATAAAATATAGTATCATCATTATTTCGTGTAGGTGACACGGTCAGTCGACCATGGACACCCTGGTGTCAGAGTTCTTCGGAACCGCCTCTCGGCCTCTGACGTGCTTCCTTTAACGACTACCAGATGGCAGCCGGGACCAACGGCTTAACGTGCCTTCCGTTATTTTTGAGTTAGTATCCCATAACACAAGTTTCGAACTTACTTTGGGGCTAGCTCAATTTGTTTGTCCGTATATATTTATTTATTTAAAGATACTTATTAAATACTTAATTTGTTCATGTCGTAACTGTTGGTCAGCTGGTCATGCCGGAGGAAGCGCCGGTTCCGGCCGGTAGTCACAGAGCAGCCAACGCGAGAACCTTTCACCGACACTTTTTGTCATCGGTCGTGTTTTCCGCATTCTCACTGAGAATATTTTGCACCGAGTTACGAGACTTGGTAAAAACATTAGCGTAACTTTTTAATATTGTATCGTCGAAATAATAAAAAGATTACAAACTATACGTTCTTACATAGATTGATTACTCCAGTAAGTAAAAAACAACTACAGCAACAGTATTAAGTATGGAATGCGAACTCAAAATACACTATCTGTTTTGCACGGTTATTATCACTTAATCTGTCCGGGTCCCTGGGTCGACTCAGGGCTGGATCCCGGGTCCCAAACCTACTCAGGTACTCAACATGTATATTAACTATTCTGTGACAAAGTTTGAAATCGAGTAAAATAGATATATTTTTTTTATTAAATATCCCAGACATTCGCTGATAATGTAGTTTCAATGGTGTGATATTTTTTTAATCGGTCGAATAATATTTAAGTTAGTACAAACACACACAAATGTTTTCTTTTTATAATATTAGCCAAGATTAGTGTCCAGTTGAGAGCTACAAAATGTGCATTATATATTTGACCGAGCGAGCGAAGCGATCAAGGTCTTCAAGTCCATTTTTATATGTATGTATGTATGTAAGTCGATATGTTCGTTCAATTCTCAAACCGGTGCTCCAAATACGATTTTCAAATTCAATGGGCATCAGAATTGGTTCAGTAGTTAACGAGATATTTAAATATATGTTCACGAGGCCAAAGTTCGCGGCGAACTAGTTATTATGTATCTACGTACTAGATCCTGCTACGGCCTACTTTACTTCTCCCGTGACAATCTGTTATTTATACTAATATTGTAAGGAGGACAAATTCGATTGTTTGTTTGTATGTTTGCATTGAATAGGCTCCAAAACTACTTGAACAGTTTTCAAAATTCTTTCATCTAAGCTTAGTTATCTGCGGGTGACAGATAGTTTTGTAAAATATTTAGACTAAGAGATTTTCAAAAAGTCACCCCTTAGGGGGTGAAAGGGGAGTACGAAGTGAAATGGCAGCAAATATAAATCAGAATTTAAAAAAAAAATATAGATTTTATTCATCATCATCATCATCATGATCATCTCAGCCACAAGAAGTCCACTGCTGGACCTGACGCGATATATAGAGATATTAACAACTACAAATGGAACAACAAAACTAAAGATATATTTTATCAGATTAATTTTATGTTCAATATTTTCCTTTTTGCTATAATAATTTACTTAATGACCATTCCCGTCGACCAGCGAATATCGAATGGCGAGTCCATCTCGAATCAGTTATAGTTAACCCCCGCTGCTGGCTTTCACTGGCAGCTGTGACTCAAAGCCAAATAAAATCAAATATTCTGTACGTTATAGTCAAAATCTATTACGATAATATGTAAGTTAAACAAACTTTGTTATTTAAAGTGATGCCTCGTAAGGTGACGGCTAAAAATCAGTGCTGCACCAGGGTCCCCTAGTCCAGCGTAACACTGAGCCGTCACCTTTTGTGACACTGTGGGCACATGTTTTATCTGTATTGTTTTGTGTTGTTGTTGTGTCACAAAAAATATTTTTCATTTCGTTTTTTATTAACGCGAGCGAAGAATTGTAAATAAACAAATAATAAATAATAAGTAGCAGGCAAAGGATAGTTGGAGATTATGCAACACCTTCATGTTAAAAACCAGCCAAGTGCGTGTCGGGCCACGCGCAGTAACAGTAGGGTTCCGGAGTTGCGAATGACAACTTTGAGTTCACACTGTTCACACTCGCACATCACTGTTTAACGACCAAAAACATGTAACAATGAAAATGTATGAAATTTTACATTTTCGAGTACATTTTATAAGTTGGTTGCCTATAACTTTTTAGTTTGTACTTAGTACTCAGCTCTGATAGTTTTCCTTTCAACTTCAGTATTATATACTACTGCTGTAATTTTTTTCACGTATCCATATATAACCGTTTAGTAGATAGAGGGGGGGACACTTACGTCTATCAAAAATTTGCACCTTAAAACCAAATATTTCTGAAACGGACCCCTCAATCGAAAAATGCTGGTCTCAACCTCACAATATTTTTTAAAGACCTATCTAACAATACCCAGCACGATGGGTTTGTATAGAAAAAAATAAATTACTCTCTCTTTACTTGTATGGGAGCTACCCTAAGAAAAATTTTTTTTCAATATTTTCTTCTACCACTTTTTTCACATGATTAATATACATACCCATACCAAATTTCAGCTTTCTAGTACTTATAGTCTCTGAGCAAAACCACGGACGGATAGACAGACAGACAGACAGACATGGTGAAACTATAAGGGTTCCTAGTTTACTACGGAACCCTAAAAAATTACAATTTATGGCTTTGTTTCGATGTGAATGAATAATAAACGAAACAGGCATATGATAGACGACTGGCGATCTGTGGCGCAGCGGTCAACACGCAATCCCGCGACACTGGGTTTGATCTCCGGTCAGGTCATGATGGTAAACGATCTTTTTCAGATGATTCAAAGATTTATTCAGAAAATAGGCATATATAGGCAGTTTTTAGCGTCATTTTTAATTTTAAGTAATTCTAATTTACTAGCTTATGATTAAATTATTAAATACTTAGTGTTCAGAGTTACAGACTATTAACGTTTCGGAACCGAACACTGCAGATGGCCTGGATCTTGGATGTTCATCTATATAAGTATCTATTATAAAATATAGTATCGGTGAGCTAAGTAGTATCCTACGACACAAGTCTACAACATACAGGGGAGCTAGCTCAATTTGTTTATTAAATTTTTAGTGAGTAGTTACTTAATTTTCACAATGCAAAATAATGGAAAGAAAAAGTCCTTCTATATCCTTATCTTTTTCCTTACATATCTAGTATACAATGAAGTCGCTTCCGCTGTTTGGTCTCATAGATCTTCCAAACAATTCAAAGGACTTTAATGCAATTTTCAGCAATAGACAAGTGACTCATGAAGGTTTATAAGTATTATTCTGGGCGCCGCCGGGGATGGCTTCTAGTTATTTATACTGTAAAAGCAAGGAGTACTTACAAAAGAAAACACAAACCCCTTCGATAGCATTACCCGTAAACAATACATTTTACTTGAGTAGCCTTAACGTTGAAGAGTATTGTTTCGAGGACAGCCAGACTGAAAATCCCCTACATGATAACAATGGTCCTAGGCTTTCAGCGCCCGCTTACTGGGAATACGTGGGCACGGTGAGTGGGAGTCATCAATGTCATCGATATTGCAACTAGGGCTGCGTCTAGTCTTGAATTTCCCAGAAATTTTCTTTTCTTTATTTATTTATATTTAAAAACTTCAGTAGGTGGACTTTATTCTAAGAGCATGCTCTCCCAGTCAACCTCGAGAAAAGTAAACGGATAAAAAAAATGGTGGCAAAATGTAAATACATAAATATGATATAGTGAAATTTTAAGGAAGAAATTCTAGATATATATACTTATAAATAGATATAACCTTACATATATATATATACATATACAATATAAATCCATACACAAATTAGTTAGAAATTATGAATTAATCCGCTTACTAGAGTTCCGAAAAAATAGCATGCAACTTTTCTTGAAAATAAATTTATTAGGAACCTCTCGGATGTCTTCGGGCATAATTTATCTGCCATTTGTGTCCCACTGCTAGGTAAAGGCCTGTTTTCTTTCCTTCCAATAATCTCTATCCTTGGTCAATTCCATCCAATGCTTGTTAAGTGCTTGCGAGTCGTCTGACCGTCTCGTTCTCAATCTTTACCAACCGACAATATTATACAGCGTGTAAATTTGTACCTAGCCATATTTTAAAAAGTACCTTTAGTGATCATTCTTAACAAGAAGTTTATATTTCTAGCGAGTATTTTCTGCTAGGCCTTAGAAAAACCTTGCTATTTTATTAACTAGGTATTTAAACGTGAAGCTTTTTTAACACTATAGAAAAAAGGCCATTTTTGGTGTTAACGCTAAATAAATCTAGTTTCCACTTTAAATTGTAAGCAGAACAAATTCTTACATAACATTTCCGTCTCCCTTAAAATTATTTATTTCAAATGGTAGCAGCACCCCGTAGAATTCTATCATCCACTTATTTTTATCAATTTTGCGACAAGCTTTTGTCATAAGCGGATTAGAGCGACTGTAATACATTTTGCGACGTATGATTTCGTTTTATAGGGGGTCATTTTGTGATCAGGGGCTTAGACTAGGTCGTTAAACGTGAGAGTTAAGTGCTTCAAGTCGACATTTCATATGTGTTGGTACATAATTGAACTTAGCTTGGTTGTTGTTATTTTCTCAGCAGTTGCTTATTTACTCACGTCGTCTGTTGGTACATAAGTGTCTAAGCTTGTGTGTGACAGAAGAGTTCAATTTTTGAATATTGCCAGACTCACCCTACAATTTGGGCAATACTCCACTTGTTATTTAAAATGTCAACCTATGTCGGTGTATTTTATACTTTTAAATTCATAGACCTATTTTTTTATAATTGGTGTAGCTTCTACCTTTAATAGTTTAACCAAACCTATTACGATTGTTTGTAGTTTTATTAAATTTTAATATAATATGTAACACATTCTGTAACATTAGGTATACCTAGTACATAGTTAGAAATGTATCAATCTTTTTAGAAGGAGCCTGACCCTATTACCACAGAGAAACCTACCATGGGAGTCAGAGCGACAAAAACTGTTGTGACAACTATTTGCTAATAAAGAAATTTTTATTTTCAAATTTTCATTTTCTTTATCTATTTAGTAAAACTCGCGTGAAACACTAATTCGTATTGTTCTTCAAATTATCTGAATATCCACTTATAAGTATTATCCACGTGAAATTAAGGACTGAATAAAGAATACAGCCAAACTAGAATTTTTCCTAAAAAGGCATTGAACCAGCATCTTAAACTTACCAAAATATAAACGTAAATTTTTTATATACCAACCTAATTTAAAAAAAAAATTGTTATTGACGGCTGGCTGACTTGTTTAATTTGTGTGTTGTGTGTAATTTGTGATATTTATTTATTAATGCAGCCTAAGCTTAGTCAACATCGCACATAGGGGTTAAATACAATAGCTGTTTAATTTAATTACATAAAGCACTAATAACATGTTTTATTGTTTATTGTATGTAAGCTGCTAAGCTTCCCCCTCATTGCGAAACTCTCTCATCTGTAACGCGCTGACGCTTCGAAAGGTTATGCTCAGTAACTCTATGTCTCATCCGAGCATATTCACGGTTGAATACTCAGCTAGAGTTCTTCGGAGTCCGGGGACCACCTTCCGACTTTTTCTCCTCCACTTCGCATGGTCGTCGGGTTCCATGAGTATGAGGCCATTGCCACGCAATACTTTCTTTTACAACATAAACCCTTTGCTTAGGCTTTCCTTCTGGAAGCCAGAAAGGTAAGCCTTCCAGCCACGAGCTACCTGGCGGAGGCTGTAAAGACAAACGTTCCCTATGCAATTTGCCGATTTTCGGAAGAACTAACAGTACCAGCGTATGTGGTTCTCATACAGTTTGTCTTCTCTGTCACAGACATGGAGGCTGTAGCAAATGCGGAAGTGGCTTGCGTGGTTTTTAAGCGAGATTCCACTCATCCAGATCTTCATCTCTGTGCCGCTTAAGCACTGTCATCATCAACATCATCTGCGATAAATACACTGATGGACATGGGCCTCCCCCAAGGATTTCCATAAGGGCGGCTCGGCAAACGTTCGCAACCACCGGACAGGCAGTTGACCATAAGCAAGCACTGTCTTATGATGGATTCATAGACCTTTCAATCCAATCGTCGTTTATGGGTCACAAATAAAAAAACCGAAGTTCCATGTTTATAATTCAATTTCTGTGGCAAACCGTACGCGCCATCCCTTTTTAGGTAACACTACTCGTACTTACTTAGCGTTCTAAGGAGCTACTAAAAAATAATATCCCCCCTTGTAGTTCCAAATTTAAATTTAATCATATTAACCCCAGTGACATAATCGATGCATTCAAACAGCTAAACTCAAAAAAATCTGAAGATTACTGGGGTATGTCTGTTACTGTAGTGAGTCATATTATAAATGTCATTGCCGCTGATTTGGCTTTTATATTTAATGAATGCATTGATGAAGGCATATTTCCTAATTTAATGAAAGTTAGTAAGCTAATACCATTATTTAAGAAAGGAGAAAAAACAGACCCTGGAAATTATAGGCCTATTTCTATACTGCCAGTTTTGAGCAAAGTGTTTGAAAAGATAATGCTCAACCAAATGCAACTTTACTTTAAAACTAACAACCTTTTCCATAGCCAACAATTCGGGTTCACTGGCGGAAAATCGACCACCGATGCAGGAGTAGCACTGATTACTCATATTTACGATGCATGGGAGGGTTCACAAGATGCTATTGGAGTATTTTGTGATCTGTCTAAAGCATTCGATTGCGTTGATCATCAAACACTTTTGCTCAAACTCAGTCAGTACGGGTTTGAAAATAAATCTTTAGATTTGATTGAATCGTATTTAAAAAATAGGCCTCAGACTGTAGAAATTAACGGTGTCAAGTCAAAAGGTACTAATTTAAAAATTGGCGTGCCCCAAGGATCGATCTTAGGACCATTTCTTTTTCTAGCTTATATCAATGACCTGCCTTACATGGTTGAGAATGAAGCGGGCATTGTGTTGTTTGCTGATGACACGTCTCTTATATTCAAGTTGGATCGACAAAGCGAAGACGCTGTCGCAGCAAATAACATTTTGACTAAAATTTCTTACTGGTTTTCAGCCAATAATCTATTGCTAAATGCTCTTAAAACCCAATGCATTAAATTTACTCTCCCGAACGTGAGGCAGACCAACGTTGATATTCTAGTAGACGGTCAAAAACTAGGTTTTGTAAATGATACTACCTTCCTAGGGATCACAATCGACACTAAACTACAATGGGGTGCCCATATTTCTAAACTTTCCAATAGGCTTAGTTCTGCAGCATATGCTGTGAGGAGGATAAGACAATTGACAGATGAGGCAACTGCTAGGCTCGTATACTTTAGTTATTTTCATAGCTTAATGTCATATGGATTACTTCTGTGGGGAAAGGCAGCCGACATTAAAACTATTTTTATTTTACAAAAAAGGGCAATTCGTGCCATTTACGGCTTAGGCTCGAGGGACTCACTCAGAGAGTTGTTTAAGGACATAAATATTTTAACTGTAGCCTCACAGTATATATTTGACAATATAATGTACGCAAGAAAAAATATTTCTAAGTTTAAGAAAGTAAGTGATTTAATTGATAGACCCTTGCGTAACAATCATAGATTATTTCTTCCGCGGTTTCGGCTAAGCAGAGTTAGTGATTCGTTCATGGGGAACTGTATACGCTACTATAACAAATTGCCAAAGTCAGTCCTTGATATGCCTGATAGTAAATTCAAAAGTTATGTGAAACGATTATTATGTAAAAAGGCATATTACAGGACTGAAGATTACCTTACTGATAGCAATATTTGGCTTGAGCTTGGCGCAGACGCCTCGTAATTCTGTATGCACAGAAATATTACGTTTGGTACGTTCGGTACATAATATTTTATAATATGACATTTTTATTTAATTTTCAATAATTTGACATTTTGCTATTTAAATTTTACCTATTTAACATTTCAATGATGACATAATTTTTTTCCAATTCAATTTTTATCAAGACATTTAATTAAAACAATGCACACTCAGTCCACATATATATATAAGTAGTTTATAAGGTCTAACTAGAAATGTGAGTTGACGTCGCTTGGAGAAAATGCGCTGTGCAGTTTGTTGCCGCTTCTTCTGCACTCCGCTTTGGAAGCGGCCTAAACTTAGCCATAAGTAATTATTGACGTCAACAAAATTTTTTTGTTGTAAAAATTGTAAACACAAATATGACAATTAATAAGTGTTCAAAGAAACCTATATTAAATAAACGATTGAATCTTGAATCTTGAATCTTAGCCTTAGTAATGCAAATACGTCTTAGAATTTACCTATGTTCCGGCTGTATAATAATCTAGATCTTGATAACCCTAAGTGCATTGCTAAAAGGACTGTTGACGTCTCGCGAGTCGAGATTGCTGCACAAAGGGTTTGTAATGGGGGGTATTGTTTACAAAAATAACGCTATGAGCCGCGTTCACTGTCAAGATCAGATGCAGCAGATTCCTCGTCCGTGGACGACGTGCGGTCTCCTCTCCAGCATGTAAGTTTTTCTAATAGTTTTTCATTAATATGTTGATGATATTTTAATTAAATATTATGACCGGGACTTTGTGTAATAGTAATGAATGCGACCCTTAAGTTTTAAAACAATACTTACTAACATAGTTGCACAAGCCTTTGTATTACTAACATACTGAGGATCTTTGAAATCTGAATTAATAAATACTATTTTATTATTATTATTAAATTAAACATAAATGAACAAATAGCTTGAAGTTCTTGCTATCGTATTATTCCTCCTTTAGTGACACCTTGAAGGTTCTTCTGCTTTGCCCAGTGCTGTTAAATTATAACGTTAAATTCTTAAGGCACTAACCCTTTTTTATAGGAATATAAATGTTAACAATAAAATAAACCTATAATTGACTTTGTTATGACAATTGCTAAAACTCCACTGCAAGTGATAAACGCTGGCTAATTTTTGGCCCAACGCATTAGCATAGCTATCCAACGGGGACCGTAGTCAGCGTTCTTGCCACCATGCCACATGGGCAGAATTTATTCAAATTTTAACTATTTTTACTTACCTACCTCTTGATTATGTCTGTTTTCTCATGTAGACACAAAAGTTACAATTAAATTATTTATAACTTTTATCCAACTCATATACTATGATGCTAACACATACCAATTTGAAGAATTTTTTTTAAACTGTTCATAATTACTGCCCAGCCAGCGAAACTCTTTGGAATGGGAATGTCATTTTTTCGAATTTATATAAGTATTATTATCCTATATCTATATACATTTTATCACGTCTTGGTCTCTTGCGGAGTAGACGGGTTTTTTAGTTATCAGTAGTAGAAGTATAGTAGTCCCTCCCCCTATATCTGCCAAACGGTTATATATGGATACGTGAAAAAAATTAAAGCAGTAGTACATATAACGAAGTTGAAAGGAAACTATCAGAGCTAACTTTTTCATAAACCACAAAAATAACTTTGCCATTCATACAGACACTATGTAAAACAAAGTTATCTCTTTGCTGGCGAAAAATTATAGAGGTTTTTTGCTAATCTAAGCTTGCTTCTACGGAACCCTTCATGGGGGAGCTTAACTCGCACGTGGCGAATTTTTGTATTAAAAAGTAAGACCACTTTTTAATTCAAATATTCGCCACGACCTTTCTCAAGCTCTAGTCTATACGAGTACCAAATTTCAATTCAATTGGTTCAGTGGTTTTGGCGTGAAAGCGAGACAGACAGACAGAGTTACTTTTGCATTTATAATATTATATAATATAGTATGGAAGTATAAACTGACTTCTTTACAAAAGTAAATGCCGGTCTTCAATCCAAAGGCTATATTTACCAGTCAACCTCACGTGGTGCTGAAAAAAAAGAATCACGATTGTTGTAAAGGAGCCGTCTTTAAATATTTGTTTTATTTTATTTTTGTATTTGTAATTAATTCTATCTATCTATAATTTAAGAACTGTTTTCTTGTCGGTGGAGTACTCTCCATGTCTCTCAGTTCTCAGATTCATTCTTTTTTTTAATTTATTTATTTATTGTGATAAAAACGACCTAAGTCTATTACATTTAACACATTTGATCTCCTTATACGACACAACTCCTGCCTTTTCCTTTATTTCATCCAAATATGTTCTTCGGGGTCTTCCTTTCCCTCTCTTTGCGGCGATTTTTCCTTCCATAATATTTTTATTAAATTGATCGTGTCGTATCAGGTGGCCAAACATCCTACTTCTTTTTATTTCGATCGTTTTCAATAGTTTTCTTACCTAACTTCCTCGTTCGTCTTTTTCTGTGTCCAACTTATACACTCCATACGCCTCCAGCACCACATTTCAAAAGCTTCCAAGCTAATTATAGAGGCATTAAAAATACATCGCTACAAGTTCATAAGATAAAACCCGGGGACTCACTTTCTCACCCTTTGAGTTAGGAACCCTAAAACTACGTCTGTTACTTAGCCTTTGTTACCTCTAAAACAATACTTATGACCTCCTCGAGACAGCCTGGTGACAGTCAGACTTTATCACCCTTTGAGTAAGGAACCCTAAAAATACGTCTGTTACTTAGCCTCTGTTACCTAACCTCTAAAACAATATATATGACCTCCTCGAGTAAGTATTTACTTCTCTACTCGTACGAGAAGGTAAGTGTGTGTTTATGTAAAGCACGGCGCTCGATGTCCCGTTAGGAATTTATTTATATGGTGTCCCGCCATTTAATGGGTTCCTGGACACCGCTATTACATCAGACACGCGAATTAATGTTTTGAATTACTTTTTGGATTATTCTCATCTATGCCGGTTTGGGAGGAAGGAAAAAGCAACGAATATTTACCAGTTGCTTTTCTTCCCGTGGAGACCGTATAGGCTGGTCAAGGGGTTGGCCAAAAATCGAAGGAATCACATCAATAGGCGATGCGGCTAGCAACCCTTCACTATTTTCATTCCGCTTTCCAGCTTTACGCCCACTACGATGCTAAATGTGGCCAGGTTCTATGACTTTCGGCTCTGTCCACCCCACTAGGGATAAAGACGTGATAATACGTATGTATGTATGTTTGTTGATTATTAGACGATTATTAAATCTAAGAAATCATAGGCGGTGCCGCCAACAACCCATCAAAATTTAAAGCACTAAAAAGTTTCTGCTATCCACTAAAAAGGCCTTGGGTTCTGTCTACCCCGTAAGAGGTAAAGATGTGTTAATATGTATGTATATATTTATAAGCTTCATGTCTCCATAATCTTTTCTAGGGTTCCGTTGTAAACAAAGGTATTGATCGTCATGTACGTCTGTATGCGGTGTAGCTCAGATACTATAAATAGAAAGCTAGACGTTGGCAGGGATATATTTTCTAAATAAATAAAATTAACCCTACACTGCAAGTGTCAAATCAAGAATCAATTTTTTACAACCACATTATATAATGATATGGGTTAAAAATATACACAACACGCCTTTTAATGATAAGGGCTAAAATTATACGTAGTTATTTTTGTTCCTATGCTTACGGAAACATGAAATTTGCCATTTAAAGGCCCATCACTAAGTGATCTTCCGCACGGGGACAAATGGTAGAAGGGGCAACAAATAAATAAACAAAATTCGGGGTTTTTTGGTGGGAAGTCAATGGGTACAGTTGTCGTAAGACGATTTTGCAAATTAATTTTAGTGGACTTTATAATATGAAATTGGTGTAGTTTGGTGTTATAAATGCTCATGCTCGAGAACAATTTGTGAAATAGTTAAAGTAGACTGTTATATGGACTCGTATAGATTTTTCACCAGAAGCTCCTACGATGCTACCAAAGAATATACGCCATCTTTGATGCCACATACTGTACAACACCGATACTTAGTATCTCATTTTACTGGACATTGGCAGAATCACTGAAATCTCGGTGGAAGCCATAATCTAAAAGAAGAAAGAAAAAAACAAAATTCACAAATACCAAGTTTCAGTACTTTTCATTTTAATTATGGGAGGTGATGGTGGTGGAGTTTAAGGTGGTCGTTTTAAATAATTCAATAATGTTTTATTAACAACAGTATTTAATTTACCATCTAGACAAATATTAACGAGACTCAATTAAACTACACTAGACTATCTAGGCGAATATTATAAAAGAAAGGAAAGAATAGTATGTTTGTAATGGATAAAGTCAAGAACTATTAAATAGATATTTTTGCATGCCTACTGTGAAAGGCGGGAATTTATATGAAGACCCTAGCAAATAAACATTTCATTTCATCAATTTTTTTTTGCCGATAGGAAGCCATATCACGCAGGTGGCTGTAGAAAGGGTGCCAAATCATTTTACAGCGTCAATATTTACATAATTGTGAATCCCGGGCTCTGGCACTTATTAGCTGCTGAGAATGCAACTAGCAAAATTCAAGAGAAAGAGAGACTCCATAGTATAAAACAAAGTCGCTTTCATCTTTAAAACTACGCAATGGATTATGATGTTTTTTTTTTCATAGATAGAGTGATTCAAGAAGAAGGTTCCTACGTATAATATCTTTAACACATAAAATAATTTCATTTCGGTGTGCGACAAGGGGGCGGCATACTCATCTAGCCCATGGTTGTTTTAAAAGCTAGATGCGGGCCTGCCAATTTGATCCTTACTAATTATTTTTACGCAACAACCTACGGCATTGCACCTCATTGCAAGTTTATTTTACAACCGCAGTATGAAAAAAGTAATTAATAATCGAAATCCGATCGGGGTACAATTTCTTTAGCCGGAATCACTGACGCGAAGAAATATAATATCAGTTGTTGAAATCTAGTCATGCTGTGCAGTTACACTATTCCTGTCAAACGGAAGGAATAGACATCTGTTTGGGCTAGGAAGTGTTACAGTTGTTAAAATAGGCGGCAAGAAAACGAAACGTGTGCGTAAACGTGTTAAGAAAGGAGCTTTCGGTAAGTGTCTCTTTTTTCTAGTTTAAATAGAATGCTACACTTACTAATTGTTTATTGGTCGCAGATGTAATGTTAAAACGTGGTTCTTAAAGTGGGTACACTTTGCTCTGAGTTTAAATCTTTCTGAATGCATTCAAAGCGTTTAATCGTATAAATAGTTTATTAATCAATTTAACTTAAACTCGTATTGCGTATACATAGCATATAAGTTATAATCATACAAAGCCCTTCAGGCGAGTAGGCGACCTATACTGTTGAAAAGAGTTTCTTTCGGCATTTCTTCTCTGCAGTGGTCGGTTCCGAAATGCTAGTAGTCTATAGCTTTTGAACAATAATGAGTAAATAAGATAATTTTAAATGTGATTTGACGTGAATAGCCTGCAAGGGCCTATTTTCTGAATAAACGTTTTGAATTTTGAATTTTGTTGATTTTTTTAATAAATTGGCTACTTTCCTAATGAGTGATTTTCTTCTCGAAATCTTTACAGAGGTTCTGATAGTTATTAATTTTATCAAAGGAGTCTAAAGGACGTCGTATTAATGATGTATTGAAACAGATAATTCATCATCTCGATTTCCGTTCATAAGCACACGTGGTGTGGTGATGCAATTCTAGTAAGCAACAATAAGCTTCAGTTTCTTGTTGATTATGTACATCCCGCCAGGGCAAAAGACGTTTATATATACAGGTTTTTCTATATCTCGGAGAATCGATAATCGTGTTTTTTCTAAATCGTTTTTTATCTAATTTATTTAGACGTTTTTCAAACTTCGTATAGTTTAAGCGTTTTTTATAGTTTCTTACTTTTTTCTGTATTATACGGAAAGTAACGCAAGCCTATATGCGTTTGAGAGGAATGAGATTTGGTGATCACAAGTCTTTTGATATTGTAAACCAATATAATGAAATGAACTAAACATTCTCTACCTAAGATATGTGTCGCACACACACTATGTAATAGGGAATATTAGAAATATGTCCATTTACATGCGAAAACAAATAAATAAAGACAAATCACACAGATTGAGCTAGCCCCAAAGTAAGTTTCAGACCTGTGTTATATTTTATAACAAATACAAATGTAGATAAACATCTAAGACCTAGGTCAATCTGAAAAAGATCATTTTCCATCTTGACCTGACCGGGGATCGAATCCGGGACCATCCGTATCGCGCGTGTTGATCCCTGCGCCACGGAGCTCGTCAGGGGGGGAGCAACAAAGGGCAATAGAATCATAAAATTTATGTAACACAGTAACACTACATTTTTCCGCACCTCCAGTTCATTTAAAATTGCGTAACTAAAAATAATTTTAGTATATTTTCCTCTGTGCTATAATAAGTGAAAGAATATTTAAAGTGAGTTATTTACTTTTTCAGTTAAGTCACTACAAACAAACAAATACACAGTGAATGAATGAATGTTTATTAGTATAAATAGGTAATTTATGCATGGTGCAATGTTTAAACCCAAGATTTATCTTAAAGATTTTTATTCAAAATTGGATACATCTCTTTTCGAACGTCATATTCTTCTTTATATTGCATTTCCATAGAGGGGGTTTTGCCATACTCACCACGCTTGGCAGACGGGTTGGTGAGCGCAGTTTATTTGGCTTATCTCTGTTCCGATGCTGCTGCCCATCGAAACCGTTTTAAGCGAGGGAAGGGTAGGAGTTTATTGGGCTGGGGGGGCGGGATAGAGGGAAATGGGATGCTACTTGCTCGGAAGAATTAGGAATAAGAAAGTAGCACCCACCGACCAGGTGGTCGGACGACCTGATAAAGGTCGCAGGAAGACGCTGGATGCAGGCCGCTTCCAACCGGTCATATTGGAAATCCTTGGGGGAGGCCTATGTCCAGCAGTGGACTTCTCGCGGCTGAAATGATGATGATGATGATTTTCTTTATATTTATAGATCTTGATAGGTATGCAAAATCAAATAACTTCTATCATCTTAGTTCGACTACTGGTGAGGATAAGAGCTCGTCCAGTAGCATATGCAGTTTGTTATCTGATTAGCCATCTCTGAAACAAATAAATAAAGACAAATCACACAGATTGAGCTAGCCTCAAAGTAAGTTTCAGACCTGTGTTATATTTTATAACAAATACAAATGTAGATAAACATCTAAGACCTAGGTCAATCTGAAAAAGATCATTTTCCATCTTGACCTGACCGGGGATCGAATCCGGGACCATCCGTATCGCGCGTGTTGATCCCTGCGCCACGGAGCTCGTCAGGGGGGGAGCAACAAAGGGGAATAGAATCATAAAATTTATGTAACACAGTAACACTACATTTTTCCGCACCTCCAGTTCATTTAAATTGCGTAACTAAAAATAAATTTTAGTATATTTTCCTCTATGCTATAATAAGTGAAAGAATATTTAAGTGTGTTATTTATTTTTTGGGTTTAGTCACTACAAACAAACAAATACACACAGTGAATGAATGAATATTTATTAGTATAACTAGGTAATTTATGCATGGTGCAATGTTTAAACCCAAGATTTATCTTAAAGATTTTTATTCAATATTGGATCCATCTCTTTTCGAACGTCATATTCTTCTTTATATTGCATTTCCATAGAGGGGGTTTTGCCATACTCACCACGCTTGGCAGACGGGTTGGTGAGCGCAGTTTATTTGGCTTATCTCTGTTCCGATGCTGCTGCCCATCGAAACCGTTTTAAGCGAGGGAAGGGTAGGAGTATATTGGGCTGGGGGGGCGGGATAGAGGGAAATGGGATGCTACTTGCTCGGAAGAATTAGGAATAAGAAAGTAGCACCCACCGACCAGGTGGTCGGACGACCTGATAAAGGTCGCAGGAAGACGCTGGATGCAGGCCGCTTCCAACCGGTCATATTGGAAATCCTTGGGGGAGGCCTATGTCCAGCAGTGGACTTCTCGCGGCTGAAATGATGATGATGATGAGTCTTCTTTATATTTATAGATCTTGATAGGTATGCAAAATCAAATAACTTCTATCATCTTAGTTCGACTACTGGTGAGGATAATAGCTCGTCCAGGAGCATATGCAGTTTGTTATCTGATTAGCCATCTCTGAAACGCGACAGATTCAGGTCAAGTCCGCATCTGTAAGCGGGAAGAGGGAGGGCGGGGGGTGACTCCTCGCTGTAACTTGCTTGTAGTATATAAATTTGTTTCAGACTAGAGTTTCCCGCGCTGTGCCGTTCTCGCAATTTCCGAGAACAGTTAGGAAAATTTTCCCCATTGCTTTTTTTAGGCGCTAACTCAAAAGCTCCTCCGTGCTTTGGAAGGCACGTTAAGCCGTTGGTCCTGGCTGTCATCGTTGATGGCAGTCGTTAAACTATGTCAGATGCCTTTAGCCAGTTTGAAAATCTGACTCTAGTGTTGGCCACTTACTCACACGAAAAACAAACAAACCCAAAAGGTAAAAAAAACCCTTTCACTAAGCCTAGGTGTCATACAAGCAAAGTGTTTTTTTAGCAGACTCGCATTTGGCCGGTATGTCCCTTGTGCGCGAATTATGTTTTTTTTTTATTATTTTGAAAATTATAGCCTAGACTTCAGATGAAAAAATTGTAAACTTAAATTAATTTATGAACCAAATACTTGTGACAGCATAGGTGAAATTTTATCGTCAGTGTGTAGGCAAACCTTGTACTTAATTTTCATATTCATATTTTGCGACGCTATTAGTACTTATGTACGAAATCACATGTAAGTATACCTAATTTGAATGTATGTTTATGTTATCGAAACATACAAAAAATATATACTCTGTTTATGTGTGCAAACAATTGTATGCGAAAAATGTGTCTCACAAAAGAAGTATACCTACAAAGATTTTGCCGTGTCGGGGCTCGAATAAAAGCCTTGAGATAGCTCACTTAATCTCCTGTCACTAAGCTTCGATAAAAAGTAATTATACTGAGAGAATGTCCTTAGATTCCTGTCTCAAAGAGTTGGCGCGGTGTAGACTTCACGAAGTTGCACCGGGACACCACAAGTTCTTCAATTAGTTAGAGCGGCATTTTCCCCGACAAATATTATAAAAACCGGCCAAGTGCGTGTCGGGCCACGCGCAGTGTAGGGTTCCGTAGTTGCGAATGATAACTTTGAGTTCACACTGTTTACACTCGCACCTCACAGTTTAACGACCAAAAACATCTAACAATGAAGCTTGTATGAAATTTTACATTTTCCAGTACATTTTATAAGTTGGTTGCCTATAACTTTTTAGTTTGCACTTAGTACCTAGCTCTGATTGTTTTCCTTTCAACTTCAGTATATATACTACTGCTGTAATTTTTTTCACGTATCCATATATAACCGTTTAGCAGATAGAGGGTACCTCTAACAAAATTTTGCACTTTAAAACCAAATATTTCGGAAACGGATCCCTAAATCGAAAAATGGTGTTCTCAACCTCACAATATTTTTCAAAGACCTTTTTAACGATACCCCACACGATGGGTAAATAGAGAAAAAAAAAATACTCCTCCACTTTACTTGTATGGGAGCTACGCAAAAAAAAATTTTTTTTCAAGATTTTATTCTACGACTTTTTTGCCATGATTAATATACACACTCATACCAAATTACAGCTTTCTAGTACTTATAGTCTCTGAGTAAAACCGCGGACGGACAGACAGACAGACAGACAGACAGACATGGCGAAACTATAAGGGTTCCTAGTTTACTACGGAACCCTAAAAAGCGAGGTATTGTTTTGTGCCGCACTGGGATTTACTGGGAGTGGATTTGGGAGTACATACTTGTGTTAATGATTTGATTACGCGTCTATTCTTAAAATTTTGTGATGAATGCATTACGTGCTAATAAATGTCAAAGGCAAATAATACTACTCATCATCATCATCATCAGGTCTTTCTAGTCTCCACTGCAGGAGCACGACCCTCTCTGTACTACCAGAGCTATATACTAGCCTGAGTAGTCAGAGGATTTCCCCTACACTCTCCACGCTGGCCAGATGGGTTGGAGAGGTCTCTTTGATGTTAATAAGCTTTGTTTAGCTTGTGTTTCTTTAGTCGTGCCCCGTTTCCCCGTCAAGATATTTCGATTTAAAAATTACAAATGGGGCTAACACTAAACCAAGTTCATTTTAAAACAGTTTGTAGGAGCCATATTTAATTCATAACATTCATCATATTTGCCACCATAATATAAGTATATTAAACAATAACAGATACAATAAGACATAATACTCGTACATGTAATGTAATCTTAAAAACCTTTGTATTGGCACACTACAACTCACTACGTGCCTACATTTAAGCGCAATAATATGCCACTGCTAACACGTAAACAACTAAATACGATTAACCTATAAACCCACAAATAGGGTGTTAATAGAGTTTCATGAAAATGCTGGATATTTTCTGCTAACCAACCCGGCAGGTGCCCGACGAAAACTGTTTGCCGTTGAAAACTAATTATGCCACGTACGAGCTAAATGGATTATTATGACCTGATCGGTGATATTTTGCTCGAAAATAACACGACTTTATGCAACTCACTGCTCAAAACAGAACAGATTTCAGAGAAGAAAATGTAGCTATAACCTTATTCTTAACTTTCTTAGGCCACAAGTAACTAAAAACCTTTTTTTGTGCAAAGATACATACATTAAATAAAAACAATATTTTAAAAAAATATGGCACACCTATATCTTAATTTGAATTTAAGCATGTATATTTTTCGGTATTTTAATGGATATATGTTTACATAATTGGGGTTTTAGACAATGCACAGTCAAAGTGCCTAAGGCCACAAGTAACTAAAAACCTTTTTTTGTGCAAAGATACATACATTAAATAAAAACAATATTTAAAAGAAATATGGCACACCAATATCTTAATTTCAATTTAAGCATGTATATTTTTCGGTATTTTAATGGATGTATGTTTACATAATTGGGGTTTTAGACAATGCACAGTCTAAGGGCCTAAGGGCATATGACGTTTTATTATTAAACCAGATACGCAAGTCGACAGACAAACAGGGCGCAATTTCATCCTACAGAGAAAATTGCATCGATGACAGCTTGAAAAATCTGGCACCAGTGTTGACCACTTACAAACACAAAAAACAACACAACAAACTCGTATTCCATGTTGATTGCTCTATTTTCCTCCACTCAAACTCATGAAAGGAGTACGTGAGTTGACAGTTGCTATGCATCACAACACAAGTGACTGAATTTCGTGATGTTTGAGTGGACTCGAGTTTTTTTTTTATATTTTTTTTATATATACGGACAAATCACACAGATTGAGCTAGCCCCAAAGTAAGTTCTAAAGAAAGACTTGTGTTATGGGATACTAACTCAACGATAGTTGAGAAAACCTTGAAAAAAGATTTATATTAGTAGAGGAACGAAGGAACTTTTTTTTTTCTCCGAACATTGCTCAAAGTATTTTATTCCCTCATGGGTCGAATAGAATTTCCTGCGGTATTTTGCTTACCAATCCTATTAATAGGAATGTGCCAGGTATGTCTCCCGCGTCGCCCGAACATAACCCATTTAGCTCTGTGCAGCGGAAGCAACGGCAAAAGGATATTTAATTTCTAAACTTGCTTTTACCGAGATCTAGTATTTTTACTTTTTAAAGATGTATAGAGGTGTAAATAATATTACAAATTCATGGCTATCTTTCATCATCATCAGGTCTGTTTTAGTCTCCACTGCAGCAACACGACCCTCTCTGTACTTCCAGATTCATAAATTACTTCCTCTGAATCTTTTTGAATTGTAATTCGTTGATAAACATAAACAGTTCTGCTTGCTAGGAAGTATTCTTTCCAGCAGGCTATTAAAAATCTCCAAAACTAAAAGTGTACATATTTTACGGAACAACGGAGAAATCTTGAAATTCTGTTTGGCGAGGCCCTAGATAACCCTTGTTCACAATTAAAAGTGAGAAATTGAAGCTTTTTTTAGAGTTTTTGTCAAAAACAGCCTAATATGGCGAAAACGCTACGTATTATAAAATTTCACGTTCACACTTTAAGCTGTAAACAGTAGTTCATTAAGTAGTTTGAAGAATCATCTAGCTAGGGCTTCGCAGAACAAAATTACAATTGAGTACTCTGTTTTTTTTTCATTTGGGGGTAGCACTGGACTCGTGTATCCCATAAAATTAACTTGCCTTTAAACTCTACTAGCATTTGTGTGATGCATTTTCATGAGGCGCACTCATTGTGCTGTGTGCATCATCTGGCTAGTCCATTTACGGTATTGACTACATTTTCTAGTCGGAAGTATTGCAAATCTCGGCTTGACCTGGTCTATACAAGCCGAGTTCCCGGGCGAGTCAAAAGGCAAATTACGATAACAACTTATTACGCTATATTGAATGATTTTATAGACAAAATCCAGGAATATTCAATATGTAATGTATAGCTCGAAGTATACTTTCCCTTCTGCGATAAAAATAAGTAAACTTTAAAGTTTTCGTAAGTAGTAAATACTACAAAATTATGTTTCAATACCTATAGATAATTTTCCCTGCAATAACTTAAAATTCCTTTCGAGTAAACACATAATATGATGAGTATAAGCAATACATAGCTATTCTTGCCTTCACAATTTTAACAAATTCAATTTTCTGTTATACCTACGATATTTTGATCGCTTTGGACTCTTGAAGGGGTGATTCATCCCGTCGATAAAAACAAGTTTTGCTATAGGACCAATGCAAATGCATTTCCATAAAAAAATATTCGTTCGCCCGGTCTATTTGTATGGTCCGAATGTCATAGTATGCTATCGTAAATAGAGACTTCATTTGACTTCAAGAGAAGTAATTCTAGACTCTCACATTGATGCCTAGTGAACTCGCCCACTCTGATCAGTGATAACTGCTTGGTGAAGGCATGGGATCAGGCGGCGAGGCGCGGGGGGCCGGGTGACTGACCGCGCGTTATGCAATGTTAGACTGATAAAGCCATAGTTGCGCCTCCTCTCTCTCGCGGTTACGATAGGTTAGGGATTGTTTCGTGGTAGTGGCCACTACATTAACTAAACCATTATAGAAGTCGTACGGAAACTTAGCGGCCTTAATTTAAAAATTAATAGGCCTTATTTGCAAATGTTTGTCGGAGACAGTGTACATCTTGATGGTCACTTCAAAATCCATTACGGTTTATATATCTTAAATAGAAAAAATATTAATCATACGAAAGCATTATTAGATTTTGAAGTGAGCATCAAAATGTTGTACACCGCAGCTGTCAAAAGTTAACAAATAGGCCTGCTTGTAAAAGCTTTATCGCTCATAGGAGCTGTGTATTTCAAGTCATCTCTCGCAGTGACAATAGTAGTGGTCACTTCACTACACCAACTAAACCATTAGGTATTAATAGGTAGGTGGAAATCCTAAACGATTTATACTCGTATGTATATAAGGTCTGTTTATATTTTATTATATTTCAAGTCATCAGTGTACTCCGCTTTCTCTCGGTTTTGATATGTTAGGAATTGTTTCGTAGTCACTACGCTGGTTTAGGTACAGCAGTTGTATTATACAAGGTGTAATCTAATTCATTGACATCAAAGATCGTTTCTATCAAATCATCAAAGATCTGACCTATGAAATGTTTTTACGTGTAAGGAAAAAAATTACTTACATGTAAATACATTTCTTAGTCAACACTACATTTTTCGTTATGTACCTGCCTATAATCAATCACACGTTTTATTTCGCTTATTTATGGTGATTTAGTCCTGTCTTAAGTTTTCGGTTTTCATTCAAAGTTTTATAGGGGAATATGATATCTATAAATATATAAGGTCGTACGCTTTGCTTTAGAACTCTTTCAATAAATAACATTAAGTTTTCATTACATCGCAATATTTCTTACGTTTTCACGACTTTACTACTTTTTACACGTTATCTGAGCTATCAAACCAAATATTTTCAATCCGGAAAAAGTTACGTGCCCGAATGAATGATAATTAACGCGAGCAAAACCGCGGGCGATAGTTAGTAATATATTTTTGTTATTTGCGTAAAGTTGAAAATACTTTTGTTGCAAAAATACTTATCAACATCATATACTTTCAAGGCGCGTCACCCCGCCATCGACACCTAACATACATATATGTCGCAATACTCAATATCAAGTTCAATACCGAACTAACTCAGCTCATTTGTTAGGTATGAATTACTGCTGAGTGCGGGCCATGTGATAGTTCCGGCCCAGATACGTACCACCACTCCGTTGTTCTATCTTCCGACTTCAACCTTTTTTTTTTGGTCTCTTAGAAAAAGGAACTTATTTATTGACATACAATATGAAAATACATATGATAAATATTATTCTAACTATCAACTAATTATTAAAATACGTAACAACGGGTTACTCACGTAAATAGTCAGCTATCGCTAACATCAGTGCGAATAGGGACGACACCGTGCGAGGGTCTCAATTCACATTCGCCCTGAGGAAGACCTCCGGATGAGATTGAAACATGTTGGCCAGTAGCTGACTATTTACGTGAGTAACCCATTGTTACGTATTTTAATAATGTCTTTATCTCACGTTAGTTTTAATCAAAAAATCAACTAATTATTTTAACTATCTTCCTAGATAGACTATTAGCCTGAAGCGCAGAAAAATTGTATCCAACCCATAGTCTATCATGCAATTAAAATAAAGGCAGGGTGGGAGACGAAATTTTTTTTTTAATCTATGCATGGCGGTGTCTAAAGAGTATATAGTCAAAGATCTAATGAAAGAAAAAATTATATCTCAGAAACAATAACCTTCCAACTTTGCTCTTGAGATCTTTGACTCTTTCTTTGTTTCAAGACGAAATAATATAATGTGTATAATGCACAGAACTATAGTATTGTTCTGAGGTATACCTCAGAACAATATTATAGTTCTGTGAATTTCTTTTTTAATCTGATTTCTTTTAGGCATGGCATTAGGTATACCTAATGCCATAGATTTAAAAAAAAATCGCCTAATGCTATGCATTTTGTCGGGTTTTGATGGCATTCATTGACAGGACACGCGTGCTTACACAAAGCTATCATGCGCACAAGTACTAAAAAATTTGGCAGTTTTTTAGTCATTAAAATAAAGGCATGGCGGACATGGCGGTGTCTAGAGAGTATATAGTCAAAGAACTACTGAAAGAAAAAAAAAATCTTAGAACAAATAACATACCAAGTTTGCTCTTGCGATCTTTGACACTTTCTTTGTTTTAAGACGAAATAATAAGGTACTGGAGACAAATAAGGCCTACTTAACTTCGAACCACTTTATATCATTATTGCTTGAAAAAGCAATATTTTGAGATCAGCTTGTAATGCTTCCTGTAAATTTAAACATGCATATAAATAAAATACATGAGTTCATGCGTTATAATTTTTAATACAAATTAAACAATAATCACGTACAAGGCAGTCTAATAAGGCTACTTTATTAAAGCCCTATCCATTTTTGTGTTTTCGTTAAAGTGTCAAAACATTAGAAATTATTTAATAATTATATTTAAACTGAAAGCTTTCGTCGTTGTTTACTTACGTAAATTAGGTATTATTATTTATGTATGAACAACTTTGGCAGATTTTTTTAGTCATTAAAATAAAGGCATGGCGGTGTCTAGAGAGTATATAGTCAGAGATCTACAGAAAAAAATATATCTCAGAATAAATAACCTACCAACTTTGCTCTTGCGATCATTGACACTTTCTTTGTTTTAAAACGAAATAATATAATGCTATACTATTGAGATTAACCCGCATTTAACAGTTTATGCGTTATTCTAAAGTACAAACATTCTATAATGTTTCTCTAAAAGTAGTACAGTAGTCGTCAAAAACATTCACAGTTATAGGTAAATATTAATATGAGTAAGTAGTTACTTGAAAGGAAGTTATTTCTTGTTTTTCCGTCCAATTAATGGAAGGAAAATATGATAGAGATACCGAACACAAGTCTAAATATTATTCGAAATATTGGTTATTGAACGCTAGGAACGCCGGAAATGGATTTTCTTATTACCAGTTGCTAGGCAACGGCTGAGTGGAACCATGTCCAGCCTAATGAAGGCAAGTAAAATGTTTCTTTCTTTTTAAAGATTTATTGGAATAACTATAACGATTTGTAAGCCAATAATAATAGAAAATACCTTATAATGATGATAATGATGAATAATGGAAACTTGAACACATTTTTTTCCTTAGACAATGGAAAGAGGTTTCAAAAAGATAAATAATAGTGAAAAATATTACTTTGATAACCTAAAAAGGCAAACATAGATGCCACAGGCAGACAGACTGAGTAACGCGTGAAAATTTAACCCCTGTTGAAAACTCTACATCATTTTATAGGTGTTTTGTTATGCATCACAACGCTACTTTTAACCCCTCTTTTTGTGGAAAGTTGAAAACTCTTCGTATTTTATTATGAGACATGGGAAAAATCCTTGTATTTCTTATAAAAAACTTTTACCGCTCTCTTTGGTAATAATTGAAAACTCTGCGTAATTTTAATACTAATGAAGACATACAAAAATCCTTGTTTTTCTTATAAAAAAAAAACTTTTAACCGCTCTTTTCTGGTGAAAGTTGAAAACTTTACGTAATTTATTAGGAGACATGGGAAAAATCCTTGTTTCTCTTATAAAAAACTTTTAACCCCTCTTTTTGTGGAAGGTTGAAAACTACGTAATTTATAAGATTGAAAATTACGTAGAGTTTTCAGGTATCCACAAAAAAGAGGGGTTAAGGATATAACTACGATCGTATTTCTTCGTTTTTAGATCTTATTTCCTTATTTAATATGAGTACCTCTACATAACCGGAATGTTCCATCAAAATAGTGCGGTCGGGTCGAGTCAGTCAGACAAATAGGTTAATTAGAAGCAAATTAGCGAGAACGTGCGGGTAATTAGCTGTGATTAACTTTGGGAATGTTGTCCGCACCCGTTGTTCATACAACATTCATGTTTCCATATTGTTAGAAATTCAGGACCTACCTAGAATACCTTTCACGCGTTAGTCTAACTTTATCTGTCTTATTATAAAATTTATCCGTCTTATTATAAAACGAGGGCTGCCATCGTTGATGGCAGTCGTTAAGCTATGTCAGATGACTTAAGGCAGCTTAAAAAATCTGACACCAGTGTTGGCCACTTACACATACGAAAAACAAACAACAATACAGTACCGTTCGAATCAAACTATATAAAACTAAACTCAGAACATCGCGCGAGTCGATACGCAGTGCACAATATTAGGTTCAGCGGGGCGCGCGGGGAGGCGGGGCGCGTGCTGCGCAGCTCGCAGCTAATATCCGAGCTGCCATAAAGTTTGGTTCGGGCTGTACTTGGTTTAAACTATTATCCGACCAAAATAAGTCAACGCTAATCTGAGCTGTCTTTATCAATTCATGTGAGTTAGATAAAGGTACTATATACTTACTAAAGTAAGTCCTCCACTGAAGCTAGTTGTCGTATATTTTCATGTAAAATTTTCAATATTGTCGTATAAAATTGTGCAATCTACCATATAAAGTGAATATCTACAAACTTTTACCTGAGAATTTCCTCTCGTATAAGGAAATTTGATCAGTAGCGAGAAATTGGATTTCCAGGCTTGAGCTTCACTAGTTTATAACTCTATAAATTTATAAATACCTGGCCTAGCGTGACCAGCCAGGAATATTTTAAGCATTTGTATTCTACCTATAGCTTTCTTTTTGATCAGACAAAAATAGAACCGTTTGTCTCTATAACTTTAATTGACCCCACAATCGCACACAATCCTTGCGCCCATTTTTCAAAAAGGGCTTTTGGGCGATTCGTACCGCGGTCCGAATCGCTTGTGGTGCGCAACGACTAAAGACCCCATTTCTTACTGGACAAGACTCATGAATGAACAATACTAAACGAGGAATTATAGTTCCGTGATGTCCAGTTGTCCTCAGTTTAACTCCGAGACAATGTACTAAAAAGCTGTAATTTGGCAGAGATATTATTGGTCACGCAAAAAAAGTTGTGATATAAAATGATAGTAGGTAGTATTGTTTTATTAATCCTCCGCTTGCTTTGGCTAATATCCGATTCTGGCACTCCAGAGAAGGTCGTGCTCACAGTGGAGACTAAAAAAAAAGCCCTGATGATGACTGTTTTTTCGGGAGTTTTTTTTTCTCATTAACCCCTAGTTGTAAGGTGTCGTTGAAAAGGTCTTTCAAATAAAATTATTTTAATACGGTTTTTATCGCGTTTATTACATTATTTACTGCGTACATCCGGAACGTTATCAATAAATATTTTAGGTGATAGATTTTGCAGTTCTTATAAAATACTAGACAAATGTCAACTTAGTCTACCTGCGACCACGAACACTGTAAAGTGCTCGAAACGTTAGGTGTATAAATAATGTAATAAACGCGACAAAAACCATATTTAAATAATTTTTGTTTAAATGTGTAAAAATCACGAAAACATAAGAAAACATTGAATAATAAAAAATTGAACTTCCAAAAATATTGTCAATGTCTGAAGTCGAACACCATTTTTCAATTTAAAAATCCGTTTGAGATTTTTAGCCTTAAAGTGCAAATTTTGCTGGAGTCAAGTATTCCCACCAATCTGTAAGCTAAATGGTTGTTTATACATTCAAGAAAAATTCAGGATAGTAGCATATATAACGAAATTACAAGGAAACCTATCACAACTAACTTGGGTTTACAAGTCGACTAACTGATAAAATGACATCTATGGAAACTTACGCTGCGCGTAGCCCAACATGCACTTGTCTACTTTTTTTAATTGTTTTGACTGAGTTTTGCGTATTGAATTTAATGAAAAAATTTTTTTGTTTGATCGGAGTGGAAATCTTACTATTCGGTACTTGGTCTAATTACGAGTACATTACATTATTTTGTTTACAGTTTTCTCATTCTTACAGCGAAGATTGGAAATTCTTTTTGTTTTCCTTTGCTTTTATATATTTTTTTTGTTTACCCTGTTTTAGTTTGACCTACTAAGGGTTTGACCTTTTATTTTTCTCCGAGTAGTCTCCTTCGTTCCATGATAAGAAATACCTTTATAGGTTTTAAAACTGGTATAAATTCCAAGGAATTCAATAAGAGGCGATATTGGATTCCACCCCGTATCCGAGGCCAGGAAGCTGGCCTCGTAATGGTTCGTCGACAAACACAACACACTCCTTGGGCTAAAATAGCTTGGAGCAGACAGAACCCCGAATGGTCCCAACCTCTATAAAGTAAAGTCAATATAATCTTAAAGACTGCCACCCCCATACAAGAATAATGGACCAAATTTAGGCTTACTACAAGGTTGATCTCATAGTTAGCAGACGACGGTGCTGCAGAGTTATTTTCCATTCGTCACCAGATGTCATTAAACCGCGTTAGCATGAACTTGCTAAAACTGAGATATTTTAATTTTAAATAAGATATAATATAACTATTTCACAAATAATGCTGTTATTCTCGCAATATGGTGGATACACGTAGAAAATTGTGACGCTTACAGTGATGCCATCTATTTGCAGCTCTGTCAGAAAAAAAACGTACATTTCTTTATCATCATTTATTACTTAGATTATTAGCCGCCCCGCCTATAAGTACTTTGGGTAGTAAGCAAGTAACTGCTCTTGAAGCCGCTACCCGAGGCATGGGCTCCACCTAGATACAGGATCCCCCCCATCCCCCCTGGATCCAGGACTGATTAAGACATGTAACCATATCGCACGTTCACTGAATTTGTCCGTTCTTGCTTTTTGTCGCACTTCTCAGTTAAAGTTCTGACTATATAGATATTTTCAATGTCCTAATATATTTTAAACAAGAAAAACAATTTGGCTCTTTACACAAAGCCGTCTATTATTAGACTTTTTAAACACTGCTCCGCGTATGCTGGAGACGAGCGGGGGTGGCCTAAAAGACAATTTGTGAGCATGAAGTGGGACACTGCCTACTCAGCGGCGCAAAATATAAAAACTAACAGAAGTATACACAAAAAGTGTGGAAACATTTTGTCGGCTTGGATCTTAACGTTAACTCGATGTGTATTTTTTTAAAGTATTTTTACAGAGTAGTCCGATTTTCATAATATTTTTTTTTATTGGAAAGGGTATACCTCGAAGTTGGTCACATATAAATTTGGAAATAAAAATCCAACTCTGGGTTAGAAAATAGGGGACTATTTTTTTTCTTCTCTCCTTCTCATTCGAACATTTTTTCGGTTAAGTCTTTAGCTTTGATGCATCGGACACCGGGCTTTGATATCATGACAGCATTTGTGCTGCTATATTATTTGGCGGCTTAAGCTTTTTACGGCCGATTGCCTGCCAACCCTCGTTGGATATCTTCAGAGCCGCAGACAAATATCTGTGAAAATTAAGTACAAGTATTGTATTTTTCCCGCATAGATAATCGAATACGGTGCCCCTCGTATTTTTTTTTATTTGCTCCCCCAATAACATGATCGGAGATTATGTCACAGGCTGACGTGTTAACCAAAGTGTCACATCTCTGTAGTGCTATTTGTGGCGCGGGTGAAGGTGGCCGGAACATTCCAGTTAGCCCCGTTTGCCTCCCTGACGAGCTACGGAAATACGTGTGCCAATTTCTCTAGCGTTTTGAATTTTTTGCATAGCGAGACCTAATTACAACTTTTATCGGAGAGAATTGAATAGAAATATATTCTGGGTTATGGTAACTCTGATTTCTTATTTATTAATATAGGCAATTGCAGCTTTTCCCGTGTGATATATAGCCTATGTCCTTCTCTGTACCCTAACTTATATGTATGCAAAATTTCATGATCAGTTCAGGGCGTGAAAGCTAACAAACAAACAAACTCACTTTCGGATGTATAATCTATTGTTTTTAGGTTACGCTCTCTTTATGAAAAGGAAATTCGTCAATTCTAGCGTTTAGGCGAAGTAGTTTGCCTTCTCTGATCCAAAACAGCATTATAATGTTAATCACTTAAATATAGAAAGTAATGACTTTCTCAGTGATCGCTAATACGGCCGGGGACGATTACCTGGTGACCTTCCATGTATGTCACGCACGTTGGGGAGAGGCCATTGAAAAACACGGCGAGACTCTTACAGTGTTACGCGACATCTCGAAGACCTATGATATTTAATTAAAATTAATTTCTCGTACGGTTTTATCGCGTTATTACATCGTGTCTACGCTCGTTTTTATAAATTATATTATATATATATATATATATTTATAAATTTTCCGAGTCGTTATCGCAAATCCCACGGGAATAGTACTTTATTCCAAGATGAACGCTACCCCACGTCTTTTTCAGTGCTTTAATCTATGTGTATGCCAAATTTCAATAAGATTGGTTCAGAAGATAAAGCGTGAAGAGGTAACAAACAAATATAAAACACACTTCCGCATTAATAATATTAGTTGGGAAGTTGGGATTGGGATATATAAACGTAACGTTTTGAAAACTTTACAGTTATCATGTTCGCAAGTAGACTTAGTTGACATATGTCTTGAATTTTATGTGAACTACGCAAAACTACCTCCTAAAATATTTGTTTTAAAAGGTTCTATTCTGTGAATATAGTTAAAACAATATGAAAGCAATCCGTTGTAATCTTGAGAGCTTACAACGAGGAGCTTAAGAGCTTTCCTTAATTTAAACTAATTCCTGAGGGAACGAGCGCGCTGTCGGCTGCTAAAGCTAATACGCTTTCACGCCTTCAGTGAACACTAGAGCACTAATAGAAATGGATAGATCCATTACTTAATCTAGAGAGGGAGGTAATGCTGCCAGCCTACTGGGTACCCTGCCTCGTGGCGACGCGTAGGAGTCTCTTTTTTATTAGTAATTTTTATTTTATTATTATCAGTAATTATGATAAAGTCTTATATAAATACAAATTATAATACTTAATTACGACTTTAAGAATTATTTACATCCTTTCTTTGTCATTTTTGCATACTTTATACATAGTGGTATCATCTTTGACGTATCCATGAAGTTTTAAACAAACTAGAGTTGAGCTCCAAGTATATTACAAGTTGGAGCTACGTTCTATATTTAATAGATATTCATATTACAACTAACTTTATAATAAGCAATTTTCGATTATTATAGTTATTTCTTTGGATTATTTTTTTTACTTTCAAAGAATGCGTACTTTATTTTTACGCTCAAGAAATGATTAGTCTAGTAAACCAGCCCCCGTAGCATGGCACGCGTGACAACTTTTATCGACTATCGCCATCTTGTTTTTCGCAATACTGAAGAGCGAGAAGTAGATAGTTTATCGCGCGATATAAACGGCGTCGCGGGAGCCATGCTACGGGGGCTGCAGTCAATCTTCTGCCGCCTATCGATAATTTTTAAAACTTAGCTTGCCAGAGCGGTTGCCAGTGTACGCGTCTCTGGATGATATAATATCTATGCTCCTGATTATATTTTCAGCTTTGATTATTTATTACAGTCAAACATTTTCCCTGGAACTGCGTTATAAGATAATGTTACTGCTAGATAGCTCTTCAATACAGTTAAAAGTGTTCACGTGAAACTTTACTTAGCTTAGTTTTTGCCGAAAGTAGCCGTTTTTGACAAAAACGATAAGGAAGGAAGTAAGAACGTGAAGGTACCTTCTTACTTTTAATGTGTGTAGAAGGCCTTAATTTTTATTTGGTCCAATATTTTTGATGAGTTTGGCTATACGATAGTATTATATTGTCTTTGACGGTGATCAGTATTAACGTCTAAAGTCTACTAAGCATAGATCATCATCAAAGGGTCCGCTATTTTGTCAGCATTTATGCTGTAGTATGATTTGGCAAAGTTTTTAAGCCTGCCTGCCTGACAGTATCATGGACAAGACATAAAATACAAGTAATACGGAACTTGCACAATATTTTTTGTGGTACTTTGAAAAGAGCTCTAAAACTTAAAATGTCAGTAAAAAAATTACCTTTTTAACCCAAAAACTCTTCAAGATATAAAGGTACAAAGTCACAATTTTTCCTCTCGGCGTAAACGTCTCTTACAAAAATCGACAAACAAATGACGTCATTTCGTTAGCATGTTGTGTAAGTTAAAGTGACAACTTTGATCAGTAGCTTTGTTTAATATAGTTATATATCTCAAAGGCAATCTTATGATAAAATTAGATATTTGAATTCTTTAATATTATATTAAAATATTTAGTCTTCCAAATTCTCTTTCAAAGATAATTTATTATTAAAAACAAATAACTAAACTAACATTTAAACGCTAACTAAGATTAAAAACTAAAACTAATTCAAAAACAAAAACTAACCTACAAAAAATAACATAAAAAATAAACATCAAGATAAATAAAATATTGAAGCCAAATCGCTGTGGTCAGCGGGCAGGGTGCCCAAAAGGCTGGTGGCATTTCCTCGCTGGATTGCCAAACTCAGCCTTGGCCATAAGACGCGCCTGCCCGTAGATCACCGGACGCGTCGATTAGGCGTGCGGATATCTCTTTGAACATCTGTCGGGCTTCGGCACCCGCGAAGGCCCTAAGGTCTCCAAGGCGAAGGGCACAAATATGTAAAATTGACTTCTTGAACCAATTTTTAACACACTTAAAGTTAATAATATTAAAACTTACGCGAGATAAATTCATTATGAAAACACGGCTTTACTCACGTTTTATTACGTCGGATCCGCCGACTAGTTTCGGTCTGTTACGAAGATCGCGACGCGCGAGGCGGCCCTCAGTGTTTTGAGGGAAGCGTAACCGTCGTGACGCCACCCCTTTCACTCACACTTAATGTTTATAAAACTAAAGTGTTCACAGTCTTTTGGACCTAGATGCTTACTTAAAGTAGCTCCATTGAGCTACTTATTTGCCATTGTATGGTAAAGTAGTTCTTGGTTGTTGTGGTGATTGGCTTGTTACCTTTACTCGTTAAAATGTACTAAATGTTTTTGTAAATACTTTTTACAATAAGAGAATTTTCTTTGTAGAATTCTTATGAGAATAAAGTTGATTTTAAACCGTAAACCGTCTATTAAGAAGTTGTGGTACACAATGATCTTGCTGTTTCCTTATTGATAAATTGCAATGCGATTTCTACTGCCCAGCGATTTGCTCCGCGAATGAATTCACAGCACATCTATCTATTTCTGCTCAGCTGGCCGCCGCTGCACCGTTTATCCTATCCTAAAATTAAGCATCCAATCAATTAATCTCATTATAATTTACGTACGTTCCTATACAGTTTGGTTAAATTATCAATAGTTTGAGAATTATACGCCTCTTAAGATTTCCAGACAAATTTGAAAAGGCTTGTAATTCTCAAATTCTTATTGGTATTTTAACCAAGCTGCATAGGAACATACGTAGATTATAATGAGATTAATTGGTTAAATGCTTAATTTTTGTCCAAAATTATCAAATATTGCCACAATTCCCTTTTTCCGTTTGTATGGAGATATGCGCGTCCAGGCGACTCTTAAGAGGGTATACTAGCAGTGCGTTTTCCATACAAATGTATTTCTCTATTTTCTCGCTGAAAACTGCTTTTAGAGGCACAATTCTTTTTACATACAATCTATTACTAAAAAAGCTATGTCCCTATGTTTCATTTTTTTGTAAAAACCTGTTTAAAAGATAAAAAAATTGTACAAAAACAGTTTTTTTGGAAAAAGTAAAAAATAGAGGCATTCCTATTTTAGTACTAGATTTTATGAAAAAAGAATTGTGGCTCTAGAATCAGTTTTCAGCGAGAAAATAGAGAAATACATTTGCATGGAAACCATATTGAAAAAATACTGCTAGTATACGCTCTTAATGAAGCAGTTCTCTACAAAGACCCGCCTGTAAATTCGTATATGTGTGTGACATATACGAAGTTAATGATAGGCTAACATTGCTCCACTAATCCGTATTTCCCAACATCAATACTGTTGTCAATCGCTGAAATAGGTTGAATAACAAGCAGCAGAAGTGGGTTGGCATGACACCTGACCTAGAAACTCGCGGAATTCTCGACCACCGCTGAATATAATGTTTCATTGATTTCCAATGAAAGGGTTTTAACAATCTTCTGCCTATATCGTAAAGTTCCGATTAAGGGAAAAGATGTGAATGTGAATGGAGGCAAAAACAATATTAACGTGGTAACTATGTAACGAGCATTAATTGTTTATTTATTTGTATACTAGTGATTATCGGCAGCTACGCCCGCGTGATATATACCCTATGTCCTTCTCAGTGCCCCTGACAGTACTATACCTAATTCTGTGGCTCTGGGATACTATTTTTGAACGCGTGCCACTCGTCTTCGAACGATTTCTCCATACAAAAATCGCTCGAAGACGAGTGGCCCGCGTTCAAAAATAGCACTCCTGATCTATGTGTATGCCAAATTTCATGATGATCGGTTCAGTAGATAGGGCGTGGCGTATAATATTAGTAAGGATTTATAACTAGAAATTTTGCCGAGACGGGAATGTTAGTAATATTTAAAACTAATAATAAGTGGTTTGCAAAAAAATCGAAAATATGTTTTCAAAACTTTGAAAGAGATTAATTACTGTGTACTTTTCTTGAATACTGCTCATTTTATTTCTTCTTCTTCTTCATCATCAGGTCTTTTTCGTCTCCAGTGCAGGAGCACTGCACTCATTTTATTTCTCCAGCCCTAATACACATTTTTCTCGTAAAAAAGTTGGCAACACTATACTCAGTATCTGTAACGAGTACCAGAAATGGGTTAACACCTGACCCCTTAACCTCACGGATTTTCCTTCCACCGTTTATTACGGGGTCCGTTGCGGGAATTTTCATATTCAAACTATTCGTAAATCATAACATTCATAACCTATAACAAATATATGTAGAATTATCTTTTTTGGCATATAGAATTAGTTAATAATTTGAACTAATTTTTGAAATTGTATTTAGAGAACTCGCTGATCCATTAAGAGATGTAAAATCAGAAATTTAATTTTGCGTCTATGTTGGCAATTTTGCTTTGGTTCTGTAGAGTTTTAGAACGCACAAAATTTTAAGTAAAGAATTTTTATAAAAACACAGTAGACCTCCTCTTTTTAAGGCTCTTTTTAAAAAATGTTTTCTCCGCTTTGCACGTGTGGGACGTGGGAACCCTAAAAAATAACATGAAAAATGGTGAAAAAAAAAAACACTAAAAATATAAGTTTTTTTGATTATTTTTTTGTTTATGTATTAAGAATAATAAACACAAGATTACATTTGAATGTCATCCAAAAACCACAAGGGTTTTTTGGATGCATTGTGAGTTGCTTGCTAAGTTTCTTCTAGGATGATTCTTCGACGAGCTCCGTGGCGCAGCGGTCAACACGCCTGCCTGTGACACGGAAGGTCCCGGGTTCGATCCCCGGTCAGGTCAAGATGGAAAATGATCTTTTTCAGATTGACCTGGGTCTTGGATGTTTATCTATATTATGTATTTGTAATAAAATATTGTATCGTTGAGTTAGTATCCCATAACACAAGTCTCGAACTTACTTTTACTTGTTTATATATATAAAAAATATACAATATTCTTGGATAATTAATCAGTATAACTGAAGTTAATTAAAGTTAAAGTTTCCATGTAGAATAGTACTGGAATAAGACATTCTTGTTCGGTAATTATAGGCAAGCAATAAAGTGGTTACTACAGCCAAAATCGATTGATTCCTAAATCCATCAGTGTTGATGTAATGAATGCCTCGCAGAGCTTTAAAACCTGAATTTGTTTGCAGACGCATCGCTCTATTAAACATGCACTTAACTTCTTTCTTTTCTGATCAAAAATAATTGAATTTAAACGTTTTTATTTATATTATTTGTACGCAAAATGATGAAGTCGAATGCGCGTAAGTATTGTGTGATTGTGGAGTTATTTGCCCCAAACGATGCCGAGAAGATTTATTTTTGTTTATTTTTATCTGAATTCGGGCGACCTAGATTTACTTAAAATAAATCCGTTTTCCAAGATATGTTACTGATCGATTTGTTGTTATCAAAACTCCCTATACACTAAATTCATCGAAATCTTTTGACGTGGCTCGTCGTCACAGTTTTTATGTAGAATTTTTACACTGAAGAAGAAAAATACATTTCCTTCCATTTTCGTCGTTTTTTTGAATCTATTATCGTTCATGTAAATTTAAATGCCTAGCTTATAATTTTGTATTTTAAGTGACATTGCATGTCTGTGTTAAATGAAATTAATTGAAAAAATATTCATTGTAGTAATACAAAAAAGAATATATATAAATACATTTTAAAATATTAAATTATGTATATTATCTATTGTGTAACAAGTACATATCTACAATAGGTGGCGACTGCGCGTTGCCGTAGTATATTTTTGGTCTGTAATGTTACACTGGAAAGATTAGCCCGCACCTTTTGCGACACTAAATTAATTAATAAACACAAACTAAAAAAGAAACATCAATATAAAACTTAGAAATATAAACATACTACATAGGACATAACATTATATTAACAACCACTATATCGCACTTATAGGATATCTCAAATCTCGACTAAAGAGCATTAAGGCGAAGTGGTTCAGACAGACGATGCGACACACTAGCGCCACCCAGCAATTAATTCTATAAGTCCTAAATCATATCAAGATTCAATCGTTTACTTAATATAGGTTTCTTTGAACACTTATTAATTGTCATATTTGTTGTAAACACAAATATGACAATTAATTTTTACAACCAAAAATTTTTGTTCATGTCAATAATTACTCATGGCTAAGTTTGGGCCGCTTCCAAAGCGGAGTGCAGAAGAAGCGGCAACAAACTGCACAGCGCCTTTTCTCCAAGCGACGTCAACTCACAATTTTAGTTAGATCTTATAAACTTCCTACTTATAATATATGTGGACTGAGTGTGCATTGTTTTAATTAAATGTCATGATAAAAATTTAATTGGAAAAAAATTATGTCATCCATCATCTAATAGTTGAATGCCCTAGTAAATTACTTGTAGTATTATTGGTACAAGTTGTCATTATTTTTAATTTGATCATCATCATCAATTCGTGTAGGTGACACGGTCAGTCGACCATGCACACCCTGTTGTCAGAGTTCTTCGGAATTGAATTTGATGAATTAAGAGAACGAATTATTACCGCCAAAAATGGCCACTTCTGGCGGTAATATTTCGTTCTCTTAAACTTAGATTATAATATCTATGAAAAGTAATAAAAACAATACTACAAGTAATTGACTAAGTCAATCAGCTATTAGATTTTTTGAATTTGATTTGATTAAGGAGTAAAAGAATTAATTACTGGGTGGCGGTAGTGTCGCGTATCGTCTGAACTCACAGCACCTTAAGGCGCTCTTATAGTAACACTAGCGCCACCTAGCAATTAAATCATAAATTGTATCGAATTTTTAAAATCTAACAAGTATAAAACTACTAAATTACCTTGTAGTATTTTTGTATATTACAAGCAAAAGTGGCCACTTTTGCCGTTAATCTGTTTTTCTCTTATTTTATCAAGCGAATATTAGTGAAAATGAATACAAAAATACGACAAGTAATTTACTATTATGTACTTGTTAGATTTTTAAAATTCGATATAAGTTAGGATAAAAAGAATTAATTGCTGGGATTGCGCCTTAAATCAGATCCCATTCCAACCGTCACTCTACCCTCTGATTAATTTAGCCACTCGCAATCCGATTGTATGCAGTCCGACGCCATTACTAGCCATTACGTGATCCTGCCATAAACTACGATTTAGAAACATGTGTAACAAGGATTCAGAGTTTTTAATTTTCTACTCACAAGTTGGGGAGTTTGAGGGGTCAAACCCTTATTTGAGCAAATAATATGGGTATTTAACTTATTTTTATTCCAATAAATAGCGTCGTTTGGTTAAATTGATGTCCATGTAACTAAACAGTAGTCTGTCTACTTTATATGGGATTTTATTTTGCATTCACAATGCTATTTTACCTTATTTATTAAATAAAGAAAATAAGAAATGGTGAAAAAATTCCACGCGGGATTAGTTGATTTCCAAATTCATTGCAAAATGAGTTGAAATCAAATACCGCACTTGTAAAAGTGGGGTAGTTGTGTTGGGTGACGCAAGCCTAGATGCGTGTAAGAGGAATGGGATATGGTGGAGAAATTCGGCGCCGGGGCTTGAAGCGCGGTAGCGTAATTGGCAACGCATAGATCGTACTGAGATCTAGACGCAGGTTCAAGTCCTGCCCGCGTGGAATTTTTTCACCATTTCTTATTTTCTTTATTTAATAAATAAAGTAGTCTGTCTAATTTTAAAATGAGCCTTGAATGAGGGAACGCGCAGATATGTGCGTTCCCCATACAAACGGAAAAAGAGAGTTGAGAATAATAGGCCTCTCTACATTTCTACACAAATGTTGAGGCTTATCATTCTCAAACCATTAATATTTTAACCAAGCTGTATAAGAACGTATACGTAGATTATAATGACATTGATTAAATGCTTAATTTTTATACCAAAATTATCAAATATTGCTGTTTGTATGGAGATACATGTGATTGCAGGGACCTGTTAAGAAACGGTGAGTTAGCCACTTTTCGGAATCGATTTCAGCTGCGGTAGATTGAATAGATTCGCACCGCCTGAAATACCCAGACAAACAATTTCTGTCGACTACACTTTATTGTATTTCGGCCTTTATTGAACAAGTCATCAATGCTGTCAATACTTGAAATTCCGTCGACTTTATAGCACTGGAGATCATAAAGTAGTTATTACCATTCAGGCGCGTTTTAATGGATTCAAAACGTTTCCAATCAGTCTTCAAGAAATAGTGTGGGAATCCGCTACATCTAAAGTTGTAAAATGTCAATTGTGCTATTTGTAAACGAACGACTTCTAATTAAACGTATAATTTTTGTAGAGAAATTGCTTGTCTCGTGAAGTCCTTCCTCTTATCCATACTTCCATACTAACTAATATTAAAATGCAAAGGTAACTCTGTCTATCTGTATAGCTATGCTGTCTAGCTTTCACGCCAAACACCAAATTTCATTCAAATCAGTTTAGTAATTTTACTAAACTGATTTGAATGAAATTTGGTACACAATTAGTCTAGAGCCTGAGAAAGGACATAGGCTATTTTTTCCACGCGGAGGAAGTCACGGGCACAGCTAATTTTATAAACCTCTAAAAGCACCTCTACTAGAAGCGGCCCGTCTGCGGCAACCATTCATTATCGATGCAAGAACATCTTCGATCTGCAAACAATTTCGAACTCATGCAGTGTGAACAACTTAGATTGAAAGCACATAAGTGATGTTTGAAGCGTTATGAATATTTTAAGGGAGACATGAATTTTATGAGGCAAAGTGTTAAAGTCAATGTGAAGTCCTACTTACAATAGATAAATCATAAAATTTTATTGAGCTTATCTAAGCGTTTGGCCAAAAGTCGCCGTTTTTCGCAAAAAAGGAAACGTGAAGTAAAGCTTCACGGTCTTTGGACTGTAAACAGTAGTTTTTAATAAAATAGTTGTAAGGGATATCAAGAGCCTTACATGACATTTTTTTAATAAGATCTTAATGCTTCTTCAAATAATTGGTGGACCCCTTAAGGGGAAGCATGAATTTGAGGGGTCCAATGCTGCCCCCATTTTAAATAAACCATAAAGTCAAAGTTAAAGATTTTTATTCAAATTTGGATAATTTTATCTCTTTTTGAACGTCATATTTTTTACTTTCTCATTATTTTTAATTTTAATATGCAAAATCGAAAAACTACTAGCGTTTCATGTAATCATGTTTTAATATAATGAGATTAATCATTAAGAGAATTGATTCTCATGATTCCCACTGACTCTGATAATATTAAACATGATTCCAAAAATACTTCAGGTTATTTACTAAGGCTTATATGATTTACATTCTTAAATTTCTTTCTATTTGTAAAGTATTCGGAATAAAACAATTGGCATCGCTAGTGTGCCTAGTGTGGGCCCTTAAATGATTTATTTGAAATTGGGAATGCACGGGATCTCGAAAAGTTCAGATATCCCCTTAACTAGTTAGTTCTTGCCCCCGAAGCACGGCTGACACGACGCTGCTTATGTCACGCGAGAGGCGACAGACTGTCTTCATCCCACCTTTTATTATTAGGTCCTATTACAAAGCAGTGGTAATCTTTATACGATGTGGTGCGAGTCTTGACTGCTGGGGGACGAGTTTTTCAAGATGAGGCCTAACTAGATTGATATTTCAATTCAGAAAATCTCTCCTCTTTTAAACACGTGCTATGACACACATACCGTTAAAGGGAACTAACACTATCACTTATATTTTTATACAACGTATGACCTGTTACATTGCCTGAAAGGGGTGACTCAGACCGTCAATATGCGTTATTTTTCCTATCAAACCGATGCTGGGATTTTTTTTACTTTCCCATACTTATTGCCAGGGCGGCTGAACACTTGTACAAACAGGTTGAAATTTTTGAGATTTTTTTTGTGTTTCCACATTTGTCGTAAGAAAAGTTCATCATATTGACGGGCTTTAAGACTACGTTGAGGGTCAATTTACACGCCCTATGATTGTACATCTTTTGTACAATCATACAGCGTTGTACCAACCGCTGACCTATCAACGACATAATCCGACATTACAAATATCTAACAATCACGTTTAACATTTGGCCGAGCCAAAAGAAAATTACCCGAAACATAAAAACAGCGCACAAAACAGAAGAAAATCGCAAGGGTTAGTATTTCTTGTACCTAATTTTAATTCGAAATCATGTTCAAAAGAAATAACTTTGTATTCGGTTCTACGCGAGAAACAGCAGTTCCCCAAATTCTGAATAAGCCTATCTATCAGCCAGGGACGTCCACCGCTGGACATAGGCCTTCCCCATAGATCGCCACAAATTGCAGTCTTGTGCATGCTGAGACCACCGACTCCCGGCGATTATCAGGGTCGCCGGCATAAGCGTATTTCTTATTTATTTACAGATTCATATTCTAAATACTTATCACAAATAATACGGATAGTCTGATGCGCACATTACATAATATTTTCCCTCTTATGTCTGCGTTTGTACCTAGTAGCTCCTGAACGAGTCAAGAGATTTGTCTGCGGTTTATTTCTGCCAAGCAGCTTATGTCGTCTAGCGTACGTATTACGCCAAGTTCATTTATTTAATTTGAAAAAACGAACTCCTTTCTTTCCTTATCTACGTTTGGACAAATCAATCGCAATAATTATAAAAAAAATACATTTAAATAAAACCATTAAAACTCTTCTCTTTCTAATGTTTAGTCGTTAGTCTGGTTGTCAGCTGTCACGATTGTTTGATAGTAAATTAGGCTATATAAAAAACACACAAAAGAATATCAATTTTATTCTAAACGTGCCTCCGGTAGGTACTCTTGTTAAATTCATGTCCCTAAAAATTATTTATTTTCTACTAAAAACGTTAGTTACAATTTATTAGTTAGGATGGTGTTGTACGTCGAAATGAGCTGTAACCAATACTGTTGCCGCAAGCTCGTAGTACATACACATCAGTTTCCGTAGGCTTTGTGTCTATCTCGTTTCTAATAATCCAACACAAGCTCTGTTGTAGTCAGACGTTAGTCGATACTTCCCAAAGCTTTGTATTCGACGTTGTTACACTTCAAACGTCGAATCAAACAGTTTCTGAATCAGATTTCAATTCCAGAATTCTCCCGGAGTTCTCTAACGAACCACGCATCCATCAGTAGGTATATATTCTGGCTCTACGACCGTATCGACAGATACACGCTTCCTAGTTTAACCACGTCGTTATTTGTTTCGTACATTCGTTCGACGTACAATGCAGCTGGAAAACATTACATACTGTCGTTATTTTTCCTTGCGAGGTAGGCAGAGATATTCTGATATCTATGGCAGAGCCCAAGCCTATAAAATCAAGGCTACATTTAAATCTGGAAAATTTAACGTTAATTTTGTTATTTTAATTGGCACATAGGCAATTATATAAAAATGTTTCCGTTTTATAAGACGAGCAATGGAAAGCCTTTTAAAACATTCATATAAATAGGTTCTTAAATTTTATAGCTTGTTCATTTTTCGGGTGAGTTAGTCTACTGTATCATAATGTCCAAGCTACTTTATCTAAAGGCATCAGACATTAGCTGTATAACGATCGCAATCTAATAATACGATGGGTGAAGGGAAATGAAGAGGCTTAGGCTCAGATGGGCAGAAGAAGGGATGGGGGGAAACAGGATAAAAGACAATAATGGTATATAGTGTTAAAAATATGATGATTTATTTAAATAAATAAAATAAAAATAAAAAGTCTAGTAAATAAGAAAAATTACATTTATTTAATAAATAAAATATGAACTATAATATATGTATAAATAAAAATAGAATAATACAAAAACAATAACCTTGAAAAAATATTATTTTGTTAATATTCTTTTAATTAATGATTTATTTACTTTTAGACAATTATTATTATTTCTAAACTTAGAAACAAAATAAACTAGGTATTTCTCTAGACGAACCTATTTCTAGACGTGACTTAAGTTCTCATTTTCTTAGAGCATATTTTCACGGGCAAATACTTTACTGCATTTCTTTTAACGCGGTAGGTACGACGTTAGAAAGGAAAAAAGAACATGCCATTAAGTGCTTAACTAGCTCTTGATAATACAGCGCAGTAAAATAACGAGTAGGTATTGTCCAATTAGCTTACGAATCTTTTGATTTTGTTGAAACTTAATCTACTTTGTGTGAAAAGTAAATTGAAAGTAAAAATAGTTTCGTAAATATAAAGATTATTTGAAAGAAGAAAAAGAAAAATTGTTTACTGGATTTAATGCAAACACAACTAAAATAATAATAATATAATTTAATTAATTCTTCCGATTTTTACTTAATTTTTGTGCTTATTTCACTAAAATATATAAAAACCTAAAATCTTAAGTATTTTGGTTTGCTATTATGGTCATTAAGAGTAGGTATGTTCATAACAAAATAAAAACTTATAGACACACATACAGTTCCTCAAGTTAAGAGAGGACTTTATCTACATACTGACATATAATATAGTATATATATATATATATATATATATATATATATATATATATATATATGTCTCACTCAATATAGAGCATATTATATGTCAGTCGGACAAAGTCCTATATCTATAGTTCTCTGGAAAATAGTTCCAGTCCAGTTAAACTAAGTGCGGTAGGTTACCAACCTTAGTATAAGTACATTCCATTCAGCCAGGGTGGAACGCGACTAGAAGTGTAATAGTTTTGCTCTAAACATCGACTCGCCATGCTATACGCCTTTTCCCATAGAACCATAACTTCAATAGAAAAAGGAGGAGGTATATTATGTTTAGAAAGGGACGGGGAATGAAGAGAGTGGGCGCGAGCGAGGGAGACGCAGTAACGGTTAGTGCAGGTTCAACGATCGACTCGTGCGCAGTTTGTTGAACTGCAATCATGGCTTTGGGAAACTAATAGGGTTGCCGGCGCCAATTAATTGATTTTTAAGATAAATTACTTAGAAATGTTACAGAAAAACGTCTGACTTAATCTTATGTGCAAAACCCAATTATGGCGTGCTGCTGGTAGAGAATGCTGATAATTTAACTGAATGTTAAGATGGAAACTTTTAGGGTTCCGCTGCTGAATAGCAAAAAACCGAACCTTATGGATTTTTCATGTTTGTCTGTCCATCTGTCATAACCATTTCGTCCCGAAACTATTAAGCCTAGTCAGTTAAAACTTGAAGATGTGACCTGGTTTACGATTTTAATACAAAATTATTTCGTGAAAAGTTAGGATGAAAAAGAGCTTTGTTTTAAAATAAAACAGTATGAGATCAATGTTGAAATTAAAACTTACAAAGTAATGTGAAACGTCCTACGCTCAGAACTTTGATCTAAACTTAAAGTTTAACGCGATCAACTAAGTACTTTTATGAAGATTTAAAATTTTAATAATTTCATAATCCACTTTGACGTAAAGATACTTACCTCGATTGACCTTGCACCACAGGGATTCGGGATAAATGTTTTCACTGCCATGTCAAGGTGATTTTTTAAATGATGTTTTTTTTAAATTGACGAGGTTATGGCGAAAAAATATCTCATTTATTGAAGTCGCCGGTCCGAAATAGTTACCATTCGTCTACTTGCATTGCATGAGACAATTTACTTATTTAATTATTTTGTTTACATCTATCTTTATCATAAAGTGTAAAAGTGTATCGGTCTGTGGCGTCACGCAAATCTTTAACGGTCTATGGCCCAAAAGTTGATACAGAATATTTGAATATTTTTTGTTGTTTGATTGAAAAAATAAAAATATTTATCTTATATTTTTCGATAATCTTTTAGACAGACTAATTATATTAAAAATATTGTTTTTAGATTATTTTATTAAGCGATAGCCCTAGCGGTTGTCTCCGGGAGCGCCCTGTCTCTCTCTGCGCCAGCCACCAGAGCAGGACGCAACATTCGCGGAAGAAAGCGAGCGGTTACGTAAAGTATCTGCAATCGCGACTGGGCCCCATTACTTACGATACCTGTCCACGTGAGACCATTGGGCCCTTTACAAATAGCTAGGGATGTAAACAAAGGGAATATACTTTTGACGATTTAGTTCGTCAAACGCAAAGAGAGTTTCAATTGGTCAAGCGTGTTTTTACCGCACATTTTGGTACTATTTGTCAAGCAATGCAAAAGTAACTAATAAGTCTAGTCTCAATTTTGTTTCAGTTTGCCAAGCCTCATTTTGTTTCCACTGGTCAAGCTGATAATTTGATACTTACTACTTAAATGCTTTGAAAGATCCCGATGATCCGGTAGGCGTGTGCACTATTAGCGCTTCCACATGTTAAGCATCCCTGGGCGCAGTCCTCACTTGGATGGGTAACCGCAAGTGGCATAAAACCCTCGAGCTGTTCCGAGCTTCAGAAGGAATGTTAAGCCGTTGGCCGTTGTTTAGCCGCTTAACGTCTGCCATCAACGAGGACAGCTAGGAAGCTGTCCTCGTTGATGGCAGACGTTAAGCTATGGCTAAACGCAGCTTGAATACTTAATCAGACATCATTGTTGGCCACTCACACACACAAAAAACAAAACAACTTTAATGTGTGTCGCGTGATTTCCCAATATAGGTATATATAGGCCTTTATACAATTGCAAAAATCTTTCAAATAAATACAAATATCTTTATTTTGCTCAAATGTGGTTTACATACAAGATCTTATCATTATAAGAAGAAGTTAACCAGACACTAGCATGCAATATTTTCTAAAGTTATGCGAAAAAAAAATATAATTAAAAAATGAATTCCTTAAATGTCATACTCTATTCAATAATGCTATAGTACTTGTCATGTCATGTCATGCCATATAATAATGGGGAACTTGCATGAAGAGTACATTTTGAAAACTATTTCTGATTATATAAGAATCTAGCTGGAAAAATCTGTTAAGGACGCTTTCAGTCCGATATCTATACATTAACTTTGGTTAAGATTGGTTAGAAAAGTCCGTTTCAAAAATATGAAAATTTCAAAAATCTTATGTTACTATAAATAGCTCTTTAAATTTATAGCAATTATTGTTATGAAACCATTTCCCTAAACGCAATATTTAACATAGCTGACAAACAAAGTCCTCACAATACGCATACAAATTGCTAAAGGAGTGACGTCACTAGTCAGTTGTTTTTTCTTAGGGACGTTTAGGCCGAGACGAAAAATTTGAATTTTCAAACCCTTATATTTCAAAGAGTTTTTGGGTTATCAAGATGATTTTTTCACTGTTATTTCTATTTTTGAGAGCTCTTTTTATAGGACAATGAAAAAAATAGTGTGCAAGTTCCGCATTAGATTTTACAAATTAATTAAAAAATAATAATTAACTAAACAAATCAAAATACTCGTCAATAGAATAAAATGTATTGCTGATCAGCCAGTTTTTCAAGTTTCTCTTAAATGAGTTTAGAGGCAAAGACTTTATATATCCTCATTAATAATAATAATAATAATTGTTTATTTGCACAAAACAGGGTACATGAGATGTTCATTAAGAAAAGAACAGCCTATTTTGCTATATTGTAACAGCATGCAAATATTAAAACATAGAATATAGTCACAAAGTCAATTACATTAAAATTTTCAAATTAGATATGAAATATTTGTTACCTAAATTATTTGTTAAAATGTCATAATATTATTTATTTTCATTTAAAAATTCATTTATTGAATAAAAACATTTGTCCTGAAGCCATTTATTTAATTGTCTTTTAAAATTGTTAAATGTCAGTTCACGAATGGATTTAGGTATTTTATTAAATAATTTAATTACCATAAAATAGCAATTTTTCTGACACAGAGTCGTACGCGATAAAGGCATATGTAGCTTAGAAGGATCTCTGGACAAATGTCTTTTAAATTCATTGGTTTTCTTAAAAAGTTCAGGGTGCTTTTTCACAAATAGACCTGCTTCTAAGATGTATAAAGAGGGCAGTGTCAAAAGTTGAAGCTTTTTGAATAAAGGTCTGCACGAGTCTAATGGAAAGGCCTTGCATATGGCTCGTATGCATTTTTTTTGTGCAATGAAAGCTTTATTAATTGATGTTGAATTGCCCCATAGTAACACTCCATATCGTAAGATCGAGCAGACATACCCATAGTAGGCCGTCAGAGCCGTTTTAACACCTGCGGTTTCGCGTAATTTTCTCAGGGCAAAGACAAATTTATTTATTTTTTTGCACAAATTATTTATATGCGCTTTCCAGTTACAATTTTTGTCTAAAATTATACCTAAAAATTTTACTTCGTCAATGTCTTCTACTCTATTGTTTTGATGTAGTATATTAAGTTTTGGCAATGATGTAGCATAATTTGCAAATTGTACTATTTTAGTTTTTGTTATGTTAACTGTAAGATTATTTTCATTTAGCCATTTTGTAAATAAGTCAATTGTTTCCGTCAGTAAAATGTCATAATTATCACTCTTACGATCGTCAGGTACGACTACTGATATGTCGTCAGCGAATAGTGTACATTTATGTTTTGTTATATTGGGTATGTCATTTATATATAAAAGGAAGAGCAGTGGTCCTAGCACACTCCCTTGTGGTACACCGTAATTGTTAAGTTTGTATATAGATTGGTGCGAAGTCAGCTCTTGGTGCTCGTTAAGTTCTGATATTTCTACACATTGCCAGCGATTTTTCAAATAACTAGTAATCCAATACAGTGCTTTACCCCTGATTCCATATTGTTCACATTTGCTTAATAGAATGTCGTGATCAACGAAATCAAATGCCCTAGTCATGTCGAAAAATATTGTTGAAACACGTTTTTTATTGTCTATGTTTTCCGTAATATTTTGAATTAGTCGAAATGCAGCAAGTGTAGTAGATTTGTTCTTTTGGAACCCGTTTTGCTCTTCTTTTATGACGTTGAATTTCTGTAGAAAAGCAAATAGGCGCGTGTACATAATTTTTTCATAAATTTTCGATAATATTGGGATTAATGCTATAGGTCTATAATTTCCTAGTTCTTTCTCGTCCCCCTTTTTATACAAAGGTTTTAGGACAGAGTATTTTAGGCTATCATTGAGTCTGTTATTTTTTTTACAGCCATTTGGTAGCTGTTGTTGCTAAATTTATACGGCTGTCGTTGTTTATTGTAGGTTCCTCTTGATCTAGTAAAATTATTTTGCTCTTAGTGTACACGAGGCGTGCTACTTTGTCATTATTTTTGGAACAAACTAAGTTATGTAATTTTTTTGTTCCAAAGTGGGACGAAGGAGTCTAGCATAAAAGTAGATTCCCTACTTGAAGTGATGGATTCAAAGTATGTTGCCCGAAGTTAACTATTATGTTTCTCGAGAAGATTCACTCAGGCTTTTTATCTCATTGTATGACATAAAAAATCAAATAGTAGTACTTTATGTATGCCAAGTGGGCTAAGTTGATCATTACAACACGACTTGTTTTCTTAGGCTTGAGTAAAACTATGAGTGTTGTTATGATTGATATGTTTACTTAGCTTACGAGAATCATATATTTTTTAACATACCTGGTAGTAGAAATATATTAAAATAGGTAAAATTTACCTTGACTCGTAATTCCACAGATCATAAGAATCCGAGCAGAAAGTTTTCATGTTCAGCATGAAAACTTTTTGCTTGGATTCTATGTAAAAGTTTCAATTGTGCATCTGTACCATTTGCATTTGCAAGCTTTGATCAGCAGGCCGATTTGCTAACTCGGTGTACAATGATTTGATTGTCACTTTAGCATCCATTACGGTTTTCATTTCTTAAATAAAAATAGTCATTCATACTGAAGCCGGAATGAATATTGAAGTTACCATGAAAATGATGTACACCGTAGCTGTCAAAAGTTACCAAATAGGCCTGCAGTTGTGATTGATGTAAAGTAAAAGGCCCTAGTCCGTATTAACGTATTATTATTAACATTAGGATCCAAATTTCGATATCATAAGGACTGTATTAATAACAAATGTATTGAAAAAGATATTAAGTTACATATTTAAAATATTGAATTATTTCAACAGAAAAAGTTACTTAAGTACTTATAATGTATAAACGCTATTAGGTTAACTTATAATTTGATATTGGTACTTTAAGTTTGTTTTTTTAAGTTGGTTAGGCAAGTCCGTTTTAAAAGTATGAATAAACAAAACAATTATATTACTGAAGCTATCCTTTAATAGACGAGTAAATAACTATAAGTAGGTACCTAGGTACTCTTTTGTGAGTTAACACTGTTTTATTTACCTACCGGCGAGCTCCGTGGGGCAGCGGTCAACACGCCGGCCTGCGACCTGCGACACGGATGGGGACCATCCGTGTCGCAGGTCGCAGGCCGGTTAAATCCCCGGTTAGGTCAACATGATCTTTTTCAGATTGACCTGAGTCTTGGATGTTAATCTATATATGTATTTGTAATAAAATATAGTATCGTTGAGTTAGTATCCGATAACACAAGTCTCAAACTTACTTTTGGGGCTAGCTCAATCTGTATGATTTGTCCGTATATTTATATTTACCTATTTATTTTCACCAGACAAAAACCAAGATTTAACAAAAAAAGCTCATTCCAGGTAAATACAGACTTTTGAAGAAAGCCTAGGAGAAAAGTCTGAGGACAATAAATATACAACAAATCAGATATTTCTAAGCCCATCATTACTGCTCGAGTTCGTAAGGGGTTTGAGGTCTCTTTTGTGTAAAACATGAAAATAATGAAGGTTTTGCTACTACAAATCTCAGAATAAAAAATAGCAACGATAAAATTTACATCATCTACAATTTTTTCTAACAATGTAATAATACTTGTAAAAAATAAAATTCTTTCTTTTATTATACAGGATGTTAGGGTGAACATCATAACCTTGGAACAATCATAGCAATCAAAATGAACAACTTTTCCTACGGGACAAAAGTCTGGTAAAACAAGAAATTCGACATTTTCATACGATGGTGTTCGGCCGAGTTTGTGATGGGAAGTCAAGGGGTGCATTTGGGGTTTGCCTTAAATGATTTTGTAAATTGATATTAGTGGACTTTATAATATGAAATTAGTGTAGTTTGGTGTTATAAATGCTCGTGCTCATGAACAATGTGTGAAATAGTTAGACTATTAAATATGGACTCGTATAGATTTGTCACCAGAAGCTCCCACGAGGCTTCAAAGAACATACGCCATCTTTGATGCTACTTGTTAAAACATTACCGTACAACACCGATACTTAGTATCTTAATTGGCAAAATCACTGAAATCTCGGTGGAAGCCATATTATAAAAGATGAAGGTGTTCGGCCGGCTTGGCAATTAGTATGAACAAGTCGATTTTTTTTATTTCTTAGCATTGGTCTTATAAGAACAGTTGTTCAGTTTGTTGGGCTGTATTGGTGGTTGTTTGAAGTATAAGATTATAACTAAGAATGTTGCCGACAGACAGACACGGCAGTAAAACCTTTCGCCCTATCATATCGCAGCATGAATGCTGTCATAATTGCGGACCCCGGGTTCTCACGCAACAAAGCTAAGAATGCAACCGAGGAAACACTCATAAGGTGATGATGATACTAGCTTTTCTCAATCCCTCGGGAACATTTATTTTCCGTTATATAAGTATATTGTATTTGTCTGTCTGTCTGTGTCATCATCATCATCATCATCAGGTCTTTATTACTCTCCACTGCAGGAGCACGACCCTCTCTGTACTGCCAGAGCAGTAAGAGGATTTGGCCTACACTCTCCACGCTGGCCAGACGGGTTGGAGAGGTCTCTTTGATGTTTATAAGCTTTGTTTCGCTTTAGTTTCCTAGGTCGCCTTTTACGACATCCACGGGAAGATTTGGAGTGGTCCTATTCTTCTCTGCCGGGAACCACACGGCCTGTCTGTCTGTGTATGTTCTTATAAATGTGATTACTAACTTTAATTTTAAGGTCAATTGTTACTAACCCCTATGGATCCTCTTATCCGAAATAAACAATTATTATTATTATTATGAGGGACAGTCCTCCGTACTCCAGACATAGTGTATTTTTAATTTTCAGTTTTCCGTAGCTGGATTGCAAAAACGATATCCTTTTAATTTCGTCATGTCCGTCTGTCTATTTTTAAGTGGCGTAGCAATGAGAGGCAATTGCCAAAAGAAATTTAATTTTTTTGAGCCAATCAAACCAACCTTATACAGTAAGATGTTTCACGCCCCTTACCCGACACTGTTACCGTCATAGTGTCCGGCCAAACTGGTGAGTCAGTCTGGCTTTTGTACCCAAGTGTCCGGCCACATGGGTGCGTACTGTCCTATTTTTATATGTTTTAACCTGGTAAACCTTTCATATATTGAGTCCGGGTGACCTCTATTTGTAATACCTTTTATAGTAGTATATTCAGTACCTTTTTTAGATATACAAATTACTCTTCAAAACCTGTGAGCTGTGTAAAGAGGGCGGATGGGGTAAGGTAGGATCGTAAACAAAGTGGACGGGGGTACGCAAATTGCGTCGGCAAAAACGGTCGTCTTTTGTTTTGTATTGTGTTGGATTTCCATCGGATGTACGTAATCGAAATACCTTTAAGAAAAAAGAATATGGCGAAGCTCAAATAATAGTATCTCAAATAAAAAAATAAAACAATAATTTTCATTTAAACATCAATTAATAAGAGCACAGATGATTGCCTATTTAAATTCTTTATCGTAATTTAGCCATTAAATGACTGCTATAAGTAAACTACCTATTTCTTTTAAAATTCATTTGCTATTATTTAATTCTTATCATAATAAAAATGAAAAGACATTTACCTATATTAATTTATTTTTATATCGATCTCTCGAATACAAAACTTTCCTGGATTAAATACAGCCTAAGTTAGTACTGCTTAGTGCTGTCGCCAACCAACTGAACAAACTTACATATTGATTATGCAATTTTTTCAATAGCATATTATAAGTTATAATACTTCACTAATTTTGGGTTTATAAATTCGAATCTTACAGGTTAATGTTAGTAAGTGCGAGTATAATCAATCACATGAAAATAAAGAGAATAAATCTATTAATTAAAATTATTTACTATTATTAATTTTGCTGCTATGCCAGGAATCACGCGATACTTGCCACTGAAATTTAAACGTACCTCATTTTATTTTACTTCTAAATAAGATGAAATTGAAAAATCTACGAATGTACTTCGGTAGTAAATTACTTATAGTATTTTTAGTAATACTTTTCATTATTTTGTTTTAGGGAACTACTCATTAACATCAAGTTTTTTTTTTGTACAGGACCCTCTCTGTACTCCCAGAACCATATATTAGACAGATCACTCAGAGGATTTGGCCTACACTCTCGACGCTAGCCAGACGGGTTGGAAAGGTTGACCTTCTACGATATCCATGGGAAGACTTGGAGTGGTCCTATTCTACTCTGCCAGGAACCACACCATCTTATTTTGGAGTTCAAGAATAAAAGTCGCTAGTTTCACTGGTGTAAGCCTCTTAATACCAAGTCGGTCTGCTAGTCAGTGCCATTTTTGGATTTTCACGGTTAAAAATATCAGGTGTCGTTTTTGCTACATCGGCGGGCACTATTTAATTAAATACTCATCCGCACACTCTTTAATTTGAAGTAGAGTACTGTACAATTTTGATAAATGTCAATATCCAATTTCAAACAGGAAAATAAACGATAATTGAAACCAACAGCGCAGTGTTCCAGAAAAAGATTTTTGCACATGTCAGGAAAATTTAAGTTCATTTTACAAATAAATCATGCAAATGTTTTGCTGGAATCGAACCTGGACTTGAAGGTCGAAAAACATCACAAACGAAGGTCCAACCGAGAAATTACTCAGACTTTTGTCACCTTAATATCACAGTTATATGATAAGTAAGCAGATACGTTATTTATGAGGGTTATGACATGCCAAAATCTCCAAGTCTCAAATAACAAACTTCTAAACATTATGAAATGTCAAATGCCGATTTAGTGAGTACAAAAAGGGGGCACACTAGGCACAGTAGCGACCCCAATTATTTTATCCCTAATACTTTACAAATAGAAAGAAATTCAAGAATATAAACAATATAAGCCTTAGTAAATAACCTGAAGTATTTTTGGAATCATGTTTTAATATTATGAGAATCAGTCATTGAGAGAAAAAGTGATAACCGCCGAAAACGGTCGTTTTTGGCGGTAATCAGATTCTCATAATTCTCACTGATTCCGATATACACCTACCAAGCACATAATCCTTTTACTCACAATTCAACGTTCTGTGAGTATTGGTAGGTATTTAAAATACAAACCTATAGTAACTAAATAAATTCTATCAGTGAAATAATATAAGGTAGGCAAATAATAACAAACAATGACATTTTTCACGTAATAAGACATTTGACGACGACATTGACGAGCTCCGTGGCGCAGCGGTCAACACGCCTGCCTGCGACACGGATGGTCCCGGGTCATGTCAAGGTGGAAAATGATCTTTTCCAGATTGACCTGGGTCTTGGATGTTTATCTATATAAGTATCTTTTATAAAATATAGTATCGTTCTTTTTATTTATTTTTTTATTATAAAAGCTCATTCTGTGTGATTTGTCCGTATATATTTATTTATTTATAATTTTTCTTTGTTTTTAACTATAGTTTTTATGTAAATTAATGTTTATGTTCAGTTTGTTTACAGAAAAATCATTCTTTTATATTTGTGGTTAATATAGCATTATAATATCTATGATGCTTATAATAGCGTCAAAACCAGTTAAAACAATAAATACTACCCCGCAAGGGAAAAAGACGCGATAGAATGTATGTATGTTATCTATCATTGCCAGCGACTTCATCCGAGTGGGGTGACGGTTTTATAATATTACAACTTGACTGAAAACTCCGCGCGCTTTCTAGCATGTTTTATTGCGCTTAATTTCATACTAACTATTGCGAAAGTGAAATAGTTTATATTTGTTTGTTACACCTTAAGGCGCTTACAGCAGCCAACTAGCGCCACCTTTGGTTTTATTTCTTTTATTACTAAATAAGATCAAATTGACAAAATCGACGTAAGTACTTCACTAGTAAATGACTTGCAGTATTTTTTGTATTGCTTTTCATTATTTTGCATTTGATAATTCAAGAGACGAAGAGACGATTCTACACATTACCGCCAAAAGCGGCCCCTTTTGGCGGTAATGAATAGTTCTCTTAATCTGAAATGCTGATGTCGATGAAAAGTTCTACTAAAAATATTACAAGTAATATACTGAGGAAGTACTTACGTAGATTTTTTCAATTTGTTCTTATTTCGGAGAACAAGAATTAAATAACGGGTGTCGCTAGTTTCGGTGGTGTGAGCCTCTTAACTACTGGACCGATCATCATGAAGTTAAGCATACCTTCATATTATTTTCCAGGGAAACCTCGGGCGAAAGTTAGTACTTATATAACCAAGAATTTTAAGGCGATTCAAATATTCGACTGACATCTAATGCCAACTAGTCTTATTTATTTAAGTGGCTTACATCAGCGAAACTAGCGACACCCGATATTTAATTCTTGCCATTCGAAATAGGAACAAATTTAAAAAATCTACTTAAGTATCTCCTTAGTAAATTACTTGTAGTATTTTTTGTTAAACTTTTCATCAATATTATCATTTCCGATTGAGAGAATTACTCATTATCGCCAAAAGTGACCGTTTTTGGCGTTAATAAGTAGTTCTCTTGATTTACGAAATGTAAAATAATGAAAAGCAATACAAAAAATACTACAAATCATTTACTAGTGAGGTACTTACGTAGATTTTTTCAATTTGATCTTATTTAGTAATAAAAGAAATAAAACCAGCGGTGGCGTTAGTTGGCTGGTGTAAGCGCCAATCAAATTGAATTTTGACAAAAATTGAAATTTTCTATTGCGTTTGGATTCCTATTTCAATTATTTTATGTCCTTAATTAGAACTAAATTGCATTTTTGAAAAGCTTTCAACATCTATGACAGGTAAACTAACAAGTTATAGGCCATTAATGGCCCTAGTCTTGCTCTTCATAGCGCGATGATAGGTACTGTACAAAAGATTTTTTTTAAACACTGTATATCCCAACTATTTATAGAGTTGCTTGTGGTTGTTACCCAACGATGATATATTTTTTTCTAAACCTTTACTGTCCCACAGCTGGGCAAAGCTCCCTCATCTCTTCCTACGTGTCGCGGTCTGATGTAAAATTATACAAGTTAAATGAATGTAATTTATTGAAGTTATTTATAATTTAATATACAAAAAAAGAGCAATAATCCTAGAATCCAAGTAAGATTTGTTGTAATAGGCAATAATTTTAATTATTTCGGCTTAAATTCTTATTTCTCAGCATAAGAAAGTAACTTATGTTTTGTCCTTTTCATCATATTTTTCTCTCGATTGGCTCAAAACTTATCCATGATAATTAAATTAACTAAACACTCCACTTTTCATAAACCAATGCAAAAATAAATTGCCGCACGGCTGCAAACTGCAGGTATCACGTAACATTTTGTTAGAAATCCGACGCGCAAGGCTCTAAGTTCTCTGCAAGTTAATTGCAACTTAATATCTACGCGGCGGCGATACAGTTGCCCATAAATTCATCAAAATCACAGCAATATCGCTGTTATCGCCGGTATACAAGGTCTGTAGGACGGTACCGTCGACGACTGTTGGCCGAACTTCTTCGTGGCCCAACCTCCTCTCCTCGCGTCGGCGCCGTGTCGGCTGCCGTGCACCGGACTCGCAGCGCCTACCGCATCTGCCGCTGCCGTGCGACCGTGCATTCCACGCTCAGTTCTCTCGCTGCATCCAACCCAGCACATCGTGTCCGGTAAACCTTAACATTCTTAGCATCCCCTATATACATATCTATCTATATATAGTTTTAATTAAATATTTAGTATTACTTTGTCTTGTTAAATATATAGTATTATTTTGTGGAAGTTTGGTAGCATTTTTAGTGTTATTTTTGTTTTGTTTTGTAATTTATGTTATATCAGCATTTATCAATAATTAATGTGTAATAATATTATTTCATTTTATTACATATTTTTATAAAATGGTTTGTCATTTATTTCGACCTGTTGATATATCCTTAAAAAATATAATGTGTTTTATTTTTATTATTATTGGATGTCGTTTTGCTTTTGATGTTAATTGTAAATTTCGTATACTTCTTCTTAGCGTGTCGACTCGGGCGAATTATACTGATGATACTATATTTCGTATACTGATGCGTGATTTTTTTACAAATTGTTTGTGTAATTAAAAGTGTCATAATACAATTTTATTTCATAGAGAAAATAAATTCTTTAGTAACAGTTGATTGTCTAATCAATTTTTAATAGTCAAGATATTTAAGTAATATACAAAAATAAACAAATTAATGTTGATTTAATGATTCAATCTTGCAAAAATTAATATGAAAAAGATTTTTAATATTGGGAGAGTACTTTGTCAAACAATGGAACAGCACAGATTAACAAAATCTTATAATATATCATATTGCAAATTGCAATTGAAAACAGCATTGAGGTGCTCAACTTACGTATTTTTATGTTAAACTTTTATCTAATTTTCTAACTTTATAACCTAAAAGTTAAAATGAAATCGATTGATAACTATTTTCTTATAAATCAAGTTATTAATAACTACAAAATTAAGAAAATAATTAAAATAAATGCATTATCGAAGTACATAAAATTATCCAAAAATAGTCAACAAATAATAAAATTAATTAACCTAACTATATAATAATTAATCGACAAAGAAGACTAATTTACTAAATTTAAACTAAGTATAAGTTATAATTTATTTTTAATATTAACATTGTAGATTTCAAGGTTTTTAACCTTCAAATCTACAATGTTAATATTAAAAAAGAAAATAATGAGACGAAAATATCCAAGTTCTAAACACAACTGAATTAAAACTCAATATTTTTTCTGTCAAAAAAGTAAAAGTACTAACTTAATTTCTCGCGAAAATTGAACTAATGGACTCTTTTTAAGAAGTCCAAAGAAAGATTATGGCTCTTTGTTAGTTAGCCTAGTCCAGAGTCATTGTCAACAGTTCATAAAACTAAATGCAGGTTTATTAATAAAATGCAAAATTTATTAATAAACCTGCAATTAATCTTCTATCTACAAAATTAAGCCAACTACAGATACAAAAGAAACAAATTAAGTGCCTCTAAATCATACATTTTATAATTACGTATTTAATATCTAAAACCTTACGTACGATGTTACGTAAACCTAAAACGTTTAAATCAGTGTAAATTAGAATGAGATTGTTCTGTGATTAACCCTCAACGCAGCCAATTATATACTACTAGCTGTTACCCGCGGCTCCGCCCGCGTGATATATAGTCTATGTCCTTCTCAGTACCCTAACCTATGTCTATGCAAAATTTCATGAAGATCGGTTTAGTAGATATGGCGTGAAAGCGTAACAAACAAACAAATAAACAAACAAACTCACTTTCGCATTTATAATATTAGTTAGGATGTTACTCGGCTCGTCAAACGATAACTTTATTGTTTATGTGACGCCCTCCGTAGCAGCCTTTGACACGAGGGGTTCGATCCCCGGTCAGGTAATAATGAAAAACGATCTTTTTCAGATGGGGATGGGCAATCTGGTAAAAATAAAACTAATTAACAAATTTTTAAAATAAGTAAACCCCTTGAAAGCTGTAATTTAATATTAAAAAATAAAAAATTATGAGACGAAAATCTCCAACTTCTAAATATGACCAAAAAGGTCTATATTTTTTCTGAGAAAAAACGTTTAAGCCAAATACTAATTAAATTTTTCGCGAGAATTTAACTAATGGACCCTTTTTAAGAAGTCTAAAGAAAGATTATGGCTCAATGTTAGCTAGCTTAGTTCAGAGTCATTGTCACAGTTCATAAAACTAAATGTAGGTTTATTAGTAAAATGTAAAAATAATTTTCCATCTAGAAAATTAAGCCAACTACAGCTACAAAAGAAACAAATTGAGTGCCTCTTTGTCATACATCTTATAATTACGTTACCAAAACAATACGTACGTTATTACGTAAACCTAAAACGTTAAAATCAGTGTAAATTAGAATGAGATTGTTCTGTGATTAACCCTCAACGCAGCCAATTATATACCTATGTGACTCGGCTCGTCAAACGATAACTTTATTGTTTATGTGACGCCCTCCGTAGCAGCCTTTGACACGAGGGGTTCGATCCCCGGTCAGGTTATAATGAAAAACGATCTTTTTCAGATGGGGATGGGCTATCTGGTAAAAATAAAACTAATTAACAAATTTTAAATATAAGTAAACACCTTGAAAGCTGTAATTTAATATTAAAAAATAAAAAATCTCCAAGTTCTAAATATGACCAGAAAACGTCTATATTTTTTTCTGGGAAAAAACGTTTAAGCCAAATACTAATTAAATTTCTCGCGAGAATTAAACTAATGGAGGGTCCATAAGAAGTACAAAGAAAGATTTTGGCTCAATGTTAGTTAGCCTAGTATTAAATTACCAAAACATTCAAAACATTACGTACGTTATTACGTAAACTTAATGCGCTTAAATCAGTGAAAATTTGAATAAGGTTGTTCTGTGATTAACGCAGCCATATATATATATACATACATATACCTATGCGACTCAGCTCGTCAAACGATACGATAACTTATTGTTTATGTGACGCCCACCGTATCAGCCTGTGACACGAGGGGTTCGATCCCCGGTTAGGTTATAATGAAAAACGATCTTTTACAGAGTGACCTGGGTTATCCGGTAATATTAAAACTATTTAACTAAACTTAAATATAAGGAAAACAACTTGAAAGCTTTAATGTTACTTTAAAAAAATTATGAGACTAAAATCTGCAAGTTCTTAATATAACTATATAAAAAGTTAATATTTTTTTCTGTCAAAAAAGTTTCAGCCGAATGCTAACTTAATATCTCGCGAGAATTGAGATAAAGGACCGCTTTTAAGAAATCCAAAGAAAGATTATGGCTTCATGTGAGTTAGCCTAAATTAGAGTCATTGTCACAGTTCTCTAAACTAAAGGTAGGTTCATTAGCAAAACGCAAAATTAATTTTCCATCTACAAAATTAAGCCAACTACAGATACAAAAGAAATTAATTGCCTTTTTATCATAGATTCTATAATAACGTATTTAATTACTAAAAGCTTACGTATGTTCACGTAAACCTAAAGTATTTAAATCAGTGTAAATTAACCCTTTAGAATAGGATTGTTCTATGATTAACCCTCAACGCACCCATAACACAAGTCTCGAACTTACTTTGGGGCTTGCTCAATCTCAATTATTAAATTGATGTTATAGAATCACAGATTTTATTACTACGTATTTAATTACTAAAACGTTACGTTCGTAATAACGTAACCATAAAGCGGTTAAATCAGCGTAAATTAACCCCTTCAAATAAGATTGTTCTGTGATTAACCCTCAATGCAGCCATATATAAGCTCGTCAAAACAATAACTTTACTAAGCTTCGATCACGTTTTATATTTGATCGAAGTTACTGTGTGTGTTGGCCTCCGTGGCCCAGTGGTTAAGGCACCACCCTACGACACGAGGAGTTCGATCCCGAGTCAAGTCATAATGAAAACCTATCTTTTTCAGATTGGTCTGGGTTATCTTTATACAATACTAGCTGTTACCTGCGGCTTCACCCGCGTAAAATATAGCCTATGTCTTTCTTGGTAGCCTCACCTATATCTATGCCAAATTTTATGATGATCGGTTCAGTAGATACGGCGTGAAAGCGTAACAAACAAATAAACAAACAAACTCACTTTCGCATTTATAATATTAGTTAGGATTAGGATAGGATGTTAAACCTTGTCCGATCCTTATAGAGGCGACTCAGCCTGTCAATATGGACACTATTCTTATGGAACTAATGCTAGAAAAAATAAAAAAAGCAAAGCAATATTTTCATACAAATTACCCTACTGAACACTTGTATGGAAATGTTTTTTTTTTCGAACTTCTAACAGTAGTCCCATAGGAAAAAATGTTCGTGTATTGAAGGGTTGAGTCTACTATCGCGACGCAATACGCCTTCAAGGCTAAGTCAATATTGAATTTATACGCAGTATTATTTATTTGCAGAAAAGTTGAGCACAAATATTGGTTTTTATAAAGCATTCTGGACATTAATGTTTGATATTTGTAGGCTTTCACTTTAGTTCCCTTGGGGCACTTCATGTTTAGTTAGTCACGTTGTGTCAATTCTTATTATACACAATTATTGTTAAATTCATGTCGAAAATTAAATTTATTAATCTTGGATAAAATTTTGAATTTCATGTTCAGTTTTCAATTTGATGTAATTAGTAGCCTTTAAGCGATTCTGATAAGTCAGCCATAACATTGCAAAGTTTAGTAAAAATCCATACAATCGTTTTTGCGTGATAAAGTAACACACGTCTAAACATGCTCATAATTACCTTAACTAATCGGCCTAACTAAACCTCATTCTATAAAGAACTGATTGGAAAAGCATATTTTTTCTTAATGCTTTGGAAAAACCCAAAAATAGGCACATCAGTGAAAAAATTGCTATAGTCCAAAGACTTAGAATTATTAACGTTACGAAACCACATTTTTTTTAATCAATTCCACCTCTGTCCGCCTTGATTTACTGACGTCACATAGCCTATGATATTCCGGAGAAGATGACTAATCTAATGACACACCTTACTCTTGCTTTTTTGCTACTTACAAAACTGGTCAAGCCGTTTAGGCCTCAGGAGGCAACAATGGAACAGACATACTTTCATACATAAATACGCGCAAATAACATGGCTAATGTTACTAACATTTTTCTGGGTCGGGTAAAAAATACTCAGTTCAAACCAATCAGGTGAAATGAAAGGCTTTGCAAAATAAGCTTTATTGTGCTCGCAAAAGTTTTCCCAACCTATATTTATTCACATTTTCTTTTTATCTATTTCGTTTGATGTACAGATTTATGTATCAATGATTATTTTCTATTCATAAAATATTGGTAATATTTTTATGAACTTTACAGATAGATAAAGCCTATTGTCCGATTGCCCATAAAATTATTTCAAAGAACCGCTGTCACCCATTGTGAGTGGTCTCTGTTCCAAAATGGTTCCAAAAACAAATAGTTGATTGAATTCGCAATGATTTTAACTCGTTTTAGTACTAGTTTTTTACCCGAAAAGCACTAGTTAAAATTATGTAGCCCTCAGTTATAAAAAAATGAACTTTAATAACTTAACTATTCTGCCGTTTTTGGGGTTCCGTAGTAAACAAGGAACCCTTATAGTTTCGCCATGTCTGTCTGTCTGTCTGTCCGTCCGTGGTTTTACTCAGAGACTATAAGTACTAGAAAGCTTTAATTTGGTATGGGGATGTATATTAATCATGGCAAAAAAGTGGTAGAAGAAAATCTTGAAAAAAAAATTTTTTAGTGTTGCTCCTATACAAGTAAAGCGGGGGAGTATTTTTTTTCTCTTTTTACCCATCGTGGGGGGTATCCTCAAATAGGTCTTTAAAAAATATTGTGAGTTTGAGAACACCATTTTTCGATTTAGGGATCCGTCTCCGAAATATTTGGTTTTAAAGTGCAAATTTTTGGTAAAGGTAGGTGTCCCCCCCTCTATCTGCTAAACGGTTATATATGGATACGTGAAAAAAATTACAGCAGTAGTATATATACTGAAGTTGAAAGGAAAACTATCAGAACTGAGTACTAAGTGCAAACTATAAAGTTATAGGCAACCAACTCATAAAATGTATTGGAAAATGTAAAATTTCATACAATTTTCATTGTTAGATGTTTTTGGTCGTTAAACTGTGAGGTGTGAGTGTGAACAGTGTGAACTCAAAGTTGTCATTCGCAACTACGGAACCCTACACTGCGCGTGGCCCGACACGCACTTGGCCGGTTTTTACTATATACGTCCGCCATATTGATTTTTACTGACGTTACACTCCGGGTTATGAATAAAAATCTAATGACACCTCACAATTTTGAATCGGTCAGGCTGTTTAGGCTACGGGAGGCAAGAATGGAACAAACATACTAACATACATAGATAGACGCAAAAAACATTACCTTCCCCTTTTGGGTGAGTCAGTTGGATAAAAGAAATTCCAATTAAATGAGGATGAATTCATTTTATTAATTATTTTAGAAAGGGGTAATTGCAAAGCCATTCTAATGAAACCGAGCGCACATCAGTCGATTGGTTACGACGATAGAGATCAAATCGATCGTTAGAGGTGTAACTTTTTTAGATTTGTTTTCGAGGCGCCCGGTTCGGCACCTCTTCAGTAGCACTCGTGTCTCAGAGCAGCGAATGTGACTCTCTCTCGCGCTAATAGAGCCTTTTCGACACATTCCATATAAACAAACGTGTCAGGGGCTGTACCGTTTATTGAGGTTTTGGGTTTTATACTAATTGTAGAATAGTAATAATCTGCTATTTTCTACTTTCTTGTGATAAAGATTACAAGAATTTTGTTTAAGTATTCACCTATTTACTGTAATTATGATACCACATCACAGCACATTGGAGTATTTTTACATTTTTTTGAACACGAACAGACAGGCTGAGTATGCAACTTTCGTGTACAAACCTGGCGCGGACTGACACGCGGTGTTATAATTACTTTCGTCTCTAGGTACGAGCGAAATTCCATGCTCTGTGACTCGTTAGAATTAAACATTTCGGGATATTTACCGTGATTATTGTTCCTTCCTTCCTTCCTTCGTGATCATGGTCCATGTAACTGGACTGAAATATCAAAAACTCAAAGAAACCACAATAATCACGGTAAATATCCCGAAATGTTTAATTCTGTGACTCGTGTCTATAATCTTTTTAACGGACCATCCGGAGGGCATAATATTTCTTACAATAAAAATTGGTAGACTCTCCCATGTTGGTTTGGGTGAAAAAGAAAAACATAGAATTTATCAGCTGCTTGCCTTCCCACGCAGACCGTAATTATTAGTAAAACCCAAGGGATAGCACCCAATAGGCGATGCGGCTAGCAACCCATCACTATTTTGGTTCCTTTCCACCTTAACACTTACTACACGCTTAACCTGACCTTTATGACAAGGTTTTACGACCTTGGGTACTGTCTGCCCCGCAAGGGATAAAGACGTGATAATATGTTTGTATAAAAATAGATACATAACATAGCTGGTGCATCAATGCGCCGATAAACTTTTTTTTTGCCGATGCTCTAATACTGCATTTTTACCGCCCCGGGTGCCACCCACGCTGGCTCCGATGAAATAAATAATAAAGAACGCGAAATAAACTTTTTGTTGATATAAATGTGATTGGTATCGAACAAGTAAGTACTAGGTATATAATAGAATTTTAAAACGATACACGGTTGCTGTTCTTGTTATTGTAACCTTTTTTTACTTGATCTACCTTGCAAAGTATAAGTATCTTGTATGTTTGTTTAGGTCAAATACAGCAATTCAATCTTGAGGCATTTATTCTTAACTAATGAAGCTGAATTTTGTGTACTTATGTAAGTCAGATGACGATGCAATATTATAGGACCATAACCTGAACCTGGTTTGATGTTTCGGTATAAAAAGGGTATAGGAACTTCCAAACTAAAGGTGATAAACCCAGTGATTGGGCTCATTTGTTTTCTTGGAAACCAATATAATGTATTAATCACCCATAATAATAATTTTGAAGAAAGATTTAAATAAATAATTATTGAAACTGAAAATATTAATCTCTCGGTAGAACCAGACCATTATTATTTTACACCGATCAACATCTTCATCATCATCAGGTCTTTTTTAGCCTTTCCAAGGCCGCGCGCGCGCGCTCGCTATCGCCTTGAAACCCGACACCAGTACGTTTTTTGCTGACGCGCGCGTTATCGCTTTGTTTATTTAAGTGTAAACAGATGTGAGCACTTATGAACAATACAGCGACTGTTCTGAGAAGCCATTGAAATAAACTAACTACTTAAGTACGTTGGACAGCTTTATGATGTTTACAGTATTTTTTGTCGGCACTTAAAGTGGCCATAGTGATAAGAAGATTGTTAGTTCGAAATTATATTGTGTAAAAAATATTTATAAGAACATAAAGTATAAACTTTTTATTTATTTATATTCTACAGTACGTAAGCTTTCTTATAAAGATAAAATATAAGTATAGGCCCATAATAAAAAACTGAAAATAGTTGGTCTGAATGTTACGTATTTTTTTTTCCAAATTACGCTCTACGAGATAATAAAAAAAAAATTTTTTTCGTCTTCCTACAATTATTTTAATTAATTACCGTCAAAACTAAACAAAAACGACAACTGAGTGCATAAATGGATTTATACATAACTTATCATTGAAATAATAAGAAATTTTTGTAATTTGCATTGCTGCAATTTTAGGTTATTGCGCACGTCATAATAAAAGTGAATTATTACAAAAAATATACAACGAAATACAATTATTGACACTTGTTGTAACAAAAGAAATGATAATTTAATATTTTTTACCTTTAATTTTCCTTCAAACACGATATTTCCTGCAAAAATCCACATTTTACGGCACTTTACCACACACACAACACACACTAATGGCCGACGACAGCGCGAACGACAGACTGATTTTCAAAATTTTTTTTTTCGTTCGCTACGTAAGGAATTGTCTCATTCACTTTACTCCTATTGGTGCACATATTATAGGACTTTGTCTAAAAATAATCCGGACAAACTAAGCCTTAGTTATTAAGTAATAAGGATTTAAACCCGTCAAGACCCGATGTCACGATATCGTGTCCTTGGTCTTTTGCGGTAAAACGGTTATGTCACGATATCGTGACAGTGGTCGCAGAGGGGTTAGTCTTCATTGCAAGAGAACGACCCTCTCAGTACTAGCAGAGCCATATATCTATTAGCCAGAGCAGGGGATTTTACCTACACTCTCCACGCTGATCAGATGGGTTGGAGAGGTCTCTTTGATATTTAGTAACTCGCCTTCTACGACATCAACGGGAAGACTTGCAGTGGCCCTATTCTACTTTGCCGGGAACCTTTACACTGGTATCAAGAACAAAAAAAAAACTCAGTACGTCTTTTTTGCTATTGTCTATTGTTTGAACATTTTAAGTAGGTATACCTACACAAACAACTAACACCTTGCATCATTATTGATTTCACATTTTAAATTACATATATAAATTGATATTCACATAAAATTGTCATCTTAACTTTTCCTTCTTTTTATTAATGTATGATATTGGACAATTCCTGCTCCAATAAATATATAGGGCATATCACACAATTCGATACCAAATGATATTCGGGGTTTTAATTACATCAGCCAACACTTTAATAATATATATTCATTCTCTTACTTATTTAGAACATAATGAAATTAAAAACGCTAACTAAACTAAAAATATTCAGAACGATTGAATTAATACTTACCTAAATAAATAAAACACAACTTCTATTAACTTGCAAAATTTGCATTTCTTAAATTCTAGTTTAAAACCACATAAAAAGTTATTTTTCGTTTCCCGTCAACCAAAAATGTAAATGTAGTATAGTTGGCTCGTTGATGTCTTTTGTAAGAAAGCCAATTATTTGATCAACGGTGGTTCTATCGCGTAAATATTCTAGTAGTTAACACGAAGGCTGTATGTAGGTCAGAGATGTCGTTCTATCATACGCTCGACACTGTCCTATTACTCCGCACTCGATGCTTCGGCACTTAATTACATCAGTACGCATTTGAATATTCAGGAAATTGTTACATACAATACAAGGGTAAATTGCCCGGGACATACACTTATTGGGGTGACTCATCCTGCCAATATTATATAATTTATTTCCCCGTTCATTTAAAGAGACGATTCAGACACTCGATACGTACAACTTTTCCTATGGGACACATGATGGAAATTCGATTTTTTTTTAAGTATCCTGAGCTCCTGAACACATTTATATGAATTTTATTTTTAGTCCTCTTCATTTGGTCCCGTAGGAAAAGTTGTTCATACTGACGGAGTGAATCATCCCCATGAGGAAATATCGAGAATTAGTTTACACGCTGTATATAAATAAAATAAATATATACAGACAAATCACACTGATTGAGCTAGCCCCAAAGTAAGTTCTGTAAGACTTGTGTTATGGGATACTCACTCAACAATAGTATAATTTATAACATATACTTATATAGATAAATATCCAAGACCCAGGACGATCTGAAAAAGATCATTTTCTATTTTGACCTGACCGGGGATCGAACCCGGGACCATCCGTGCCACAGGCCGTGTTTATAGTTTGGAGTATTCGAGTTTATTTATTTTACTGAGATAATATCTATGTCATACCCATGAAGGGGTGACTGGGCCCGCTTATATTAATAATTTACTATGAACTCTGCAAAGTCAAAAAGATCATTGTTCTCATTTGAATGAGATTATTTGTAACGGATAATTTGTAAGGAAAAATATTTTTTTAAATCCCAATTTTGTCCCATGGTAAAAACCGCAAAATTCAATTAACATAATGTCAAGTAAGGGGTTTGTAGTATCAAATGGGCGCATACGTAAGAAGTCTACATTAGCAAACTCGTCTAAACAGAACTCGAAGCTTGTGTCCTGTGCAATTCATACTTAATACAAACTATCTCTTATATACCTATCTCCACAAAACTTTTTTATTTTTTGAAACCACTGCTGTAGTATTATTAAACTTTTTATTCTTATTGCGGCTATGGAATAAAGTTTTCTCTTGTTGTACACACATTCTGTCATGAATAGTGTTTTAATTTGATGCAACGTTAGTCAATGTGATATTTTTTCTTTTTAAATATACAAATTCGATCTAAATAAATAGTCGTCATCTCTATTATGACGCAATATACGGATATTGCGTCATTTACATTGGTTTTCCAATAAACAATTGTTTACTCGGTTCATAATTAAAACAGTTTAATCGGAAATCCATCGGCAAATGTTTGCAAAGCTTGCACCGCAACCAGATTCCGTGTGCGGCGCCGTGGGGGTTTAACGCACAGAGAGCTTTATTATATGTACACTCAAATAAAGTGTGATTCACAATAAAAATATTCAATGCAAACAACCAAACAAACAATAAAAAAATCACAATTAATTGGTAAACTTCTTCATTACGGGCTTTTGTTATTAAAATTAAAAAACATTATTTTAGATGGCTTGTTCATTTCAAATTCTAATGATAATTATTTTTTAAGTCTTAAATAACACTAATTGTGATTTTATTTTTGAAAATTATAAAGTACTCACATATATTTCTTTTGTAGAGAAAATTTTCCAAAGTTTTCATTTTATATGTCCATTCATAACCCGGGATCGAGATAAATGCGACTAATTTTGTTTAAGGAGTAGCGAAGGTTTCGATATTCTGTGTGTAACCCTATATATTAGTAGTTTTATGACTGAAATTAGGTATATAATGTATATGATATACCTAATTTCAGTTTCTTTGTAAAATATTTTCGATAAGATTATAATCCTCCACTTGTATTTGATGGCATTCACAATAGAATGATGTAAGACACTTAGCATACACTCTTTAAATCTTAGAAACGTATAATATAATATGCAACCTAAAAAGACAGTTAAGCATACCTTAACCTTAATTTTTTTAAACTGACGTGCCTTTTTTTGACGTCATTCCACAGTCTAAAAAAATAAAAACATGCGTGTTCTCTTTTACAGCAACATTATGTATAGTATTTAAAACTTTTGAGTGTTTGATGGTGGAATAAGTCCATTTGACCCATTTCCTTTTGAGCAATTTTCCCTGAGAGTCGTTTTTATCTCAATATTTTTAAAACAGAACGTTTGTGATTGTTATTAGGGTCAAAGTTCATTTTCTATTGTTTCAAAAACACTTGACAATGTTTCATACGGTAATAATACAAAAATAAAACAATTCATGAGAATGCTTATGAATATAATTATATAGGTAAGTACATATGTCTAAAAATAAAAAAATAAACATTTTAATTTTAGAGGCACTACGGACAAATTCTCTATTCGCCCACTGAATGTAATGAATACATGTCTAACTAGTTATCCTTCTCTGCTTCTCTTAATTTTGTAGTAGAGTATGTTTACGGCGTTATTATTGCCAGTGGTGAATATTAATGAGAGACCGATGAACTGAAATTGACACTTTGATTACACGCAGTGATTAAACGGGTATATATAAATATTTCTATAACTTAGCCTTCGTCAGGTCTCTTTTTAGTCTCCACTGCTGGAGCACGACTGTCTGACTATCCTCTCTGTACTACTAGGTCCATACATTAGCCAAAGCAGTCAGAGGATTTGGCCTACACTCTCCACGCTAGCCAGACTGGTTGGAGTGGTCTCTTTGATGTAAGCTTTCCTTGGCTTGTGGTTCCTAAATCACCTTCTAAGACATCCACTTGAAGACTTGGAGTAATTCTACTCTACTCTGCCGGGAACCACACGATTTGTTACAATTATTGTTCTTATTCTGACAATCAAATTATTGACAAGTTATTTATTTTCTTGGCTATAAAGTTTTTAGTAAATCACATACAATACTACGAGACAAAGCCTGGGCGAGCTTTCAGTCGAAAGTGCACACGATTTACAAGCAAGCCACTTTTTATATTTTTATTATTTAAACGTACATTTACAAAGAAGAGCTCTTTGTTTTTTTGTATTGTGTAGTTATGTTTTGTCCGCGATAACTCCCAAACCAATGTACTAATTTTGACAGAAATTAAAATATTCGTAGGTAATATACATGTATATTGATGTTCGTTGGACATGAAAATCGGTTCAGTAATTTATGAGATATATGTTCGCAAGGACAACATATAAAAAAATGTATTTTTGGAAATATACGTCTAGCTCAGAACAAGCTGGCGATGCTCTTACTACAGTAACCTGTCGATGGAGCATTTTCGATACGACGACGTGTTTTTTATTTTATGTCATAGGACGGCTAACAAGCAAGCGGGTCGCCTAATAGTAAGTGATCACCGCTGCCCATGGACAACTGCAACATCAGAAGTGTGCCAAGAGCGTTGCCGGCCTTATATTTTTCCCTCCCCCCTCCCCTCCCAGAGGCGAGGAGGGATGAACTGGCGATTCTTTGAACTAGACCCGATGCGTCGATTATTCACAATCGATAATTTAATGAATTACGACTTTGTTAAGTATTGATTGACGCCGTGGTAATGCAGTTGCAGTGCGCATCGCGATCCGTCAGTGTTTACACGTCTCCTTAACATACCTATATACATAACGTACATACTACATCATCATCACCAGGTCTTTTTTTAGCCTCCACTGCTGGTAAACGACCCTCTCTGTACTACTATATTTTTACTCTTCGTTTGCCAGACGGGTTGGATGGTTTTATACATAAATATGTAGGCTTTATCCTTATTGACCTGCATCAGTATCGCATTTTGCAAACTACTGTAAGAGGGTTGGCATCGCTTAGCCATATATTAATTTGGATTAAATAAAGGACAATTTACGTCTAGTTAATGATCTGTGTTAAAAAGTCTTAAAAAGTATTACCTGTAATAGCAATTTTATTTTTTCAAAAAAACAGTTTTATAAAAAAAATTAAACTGTTTTTTCGAAACATAGGGCCATACCTATTTGACTACTAGATTTTATGAAAAAAGAATTGTGCATCTAGAAGTAGTTTTCAGCGAGAAAATAGAGGAATACATTTGTGTGATAAACATACTGCTAGGACACGCTCTTAATAACGGCAAAAAGTAAGTGGACGCGTAATATTATATACTAATTATTATGTAATTGAACTGAATTATAATATGATCGTTCGTAAGGAGTAAACTCCCGTCGTGCATCGTCAATTAAATATTGTGTTACATTTGAAGTTCTTTATTAAATTATTATTGATATGTTTTTAACAACGGTTTTCAATTTATAAATAGCCAAATTATATGCCGTGCCATTTCCAAATTTAAATATTCTAAAGAATAATACACTCGTAATAAGAGTTTCATTCCAATGTCCTTGAATTATCCCCTGAAATTCCGACAATTCATTAATTAAAGCGACTGATTCGTCTAACTTGAAATGGCTTATGCTGCCGAAATGAAACTCGATGATCCAGACTATTTTTAATAATGAACCAGATAAAAATTTACCTAAGCTAGTAAAACTTTACTAATATTATGAAGCTGAACAGTTTGTGTCTATAGTTGAACGCGATAACCTCAGGAACTATTGGATCGATTTCAAAAATTCTTTACATCATTCAAGCTCTGAAAGGAGGTTGTATTTACATCAAAATCCGGGTTGTAAGATCGATTTACATCCTGAAGGAGGTAAATAAATTTGAAAATCGAAGACGGCTACGCGCCACGCATCGGTTCCTTTAATACTCATTTTTTTAAAACAAGCGCACTGACCACCACACGTGTCTGAGCGCAACGCCATATAAAAAAACGGTTTGGCGTATGTTTGGCGCGTATTTTCTTGTTTTATTGTTTGTTGCAAATTACATATATTTTTCCCCGCATTCATGTAAAATAGAGTGTTGAAATCAATCACACCCTCGAACTATAAGCGCCCTCGCTCGCTTCGCTCGTGCGTCTAAATATCTCGGGTACAATTATTGATCACTTACAACCCTTGTATAACAATCTACTATTACCGTTTGTACATACATAATCTATGGCACTCAGGAATGCGGTATCTATATACCTCATCTCTGAGTGCCATACGTTCTGTATTTACCACGGGATACGCCGGGGCGAAATGCTAGTGTCTAAGGAGGCTCTAGAAATTTCACTCCAGGGCTACGAGTTGCAGCACATTGTCCACGTAATCAGACGATAATTATTTTAAATAACTTGCCAAGTGATCTGAAAACGGAACGTTATCATTCCAAATTTTTTCTTTCTTCTAAAAATAGTAAAAAGTGTCTAGTGTGTCAGTGTTTTCTGTAAGTCTTTCTTCTAAAAATAATAAAAGTATAGATTTTATAGGGTAATAGGCGAGAGAAAATAAAAATAGATTAAATAAATACGTTAGAACGTATATTCAAAATTATAACAAGGATGGTATAACGTCTGTCTCCTAACACAGCGTAAATCGAAATGAGAGAGAGAGTGGGGATGACGATTGTATTTATACCGAGAATATTGAGGGTGGCCATAATAATAATATTACCATCAATAATTATTAATTAATTTTTGTTATTTAAATTATAAAAATGTCAACACGCCCCCTCAAAAATTAATCACTAATTATTTACAATCATAATTTTGACTAACCAGAACATTAAAACCATCCAAGTATTGCTGGGAAATCACAATGTAATATGGTCCAACATTTGTTGCAAGGATTAGGGAAACCCAGTAAAACCTAATCAGACCAATAAATAAGCAAATCTTAAACTATGCACTTAAGTATAAATTATGCATTTATCAATTGATATAAACAAATAAATCAACAAAATGTAGTTACAAACATAAGTTCATCTCATCTCTGAACTGTCTAAATGAGACGACAGGTAACGGCTTGGTTAACGCATCCGCAATCTGTTTACCTGTGTGGAGATACAACAATTAAATAACATTGTTTTCTACTTGTTCTCTAGAGAAGTGGTATTTATGTCTATATGTTTAGACCTTTTATGACTCGTAGGATTATTGGCTATACTTATACAGCCATTATTGTCTTCAAAAATAGATATCGGATTATTAATATTTAAATGTACACTTATAATTAAAGACTTTAACCATAACGCCTCTTTCACAGCTTCAAACAAAGCCATGTACTCAGCTTCGTCGAAGAAACTGCTACAGAAGTTTGTCTTTTAGTATTCCAAGTTATAGTACAACTGTTAAACAATTTAAACAAACAACCTGAGGTACAAGATATCTTCAAAATTATTACACCTTTCATATTTCAGTTTTAACTCTATAGTACCTTCTAAATACCTAAGTACTCTTTTGAGACTTTTCCATAGCTCTTTATTATTTTTGTTTGTATACTTGCTCAAGATATTGACACTTACGCTTAAATCAGGGCGCGTACACAACATAACATACATTAAGCAACCTATAAGGCTACGACAAGGCGCACTATATTCACTATCTAAATTTAGAGCTTCATAATTAGGCTTATTCTCTAAAGAAGTACTTATTGGATGACAGTCAGTCATACTGAATTTATCCAAAATAGTTTTAATATATGAACTTTGATCGACAAACATAATTTTCCTTATTAACTATACCATCTGGCACTTTCATATAAATTTCTTCCTTTAAAGTGCCATTTAAAAATGCGTTTTTTTTTACATCCATATGATGTACCAATAAATTAAATTAATTTGCAAAACTAATTATGAATCGAAAACTTGCTATACGAGCAACTGGGGCAAAAGTCTCATTATAATCTGTCAAATACTCCTGACTAAAGCCTCTGGCAACTAGACGTGCCTTATATCGAGATGGATTACCAAACTGATCATTTTTAATACTAAAAACCCATTTACAGTCGACTATATTTTGATTGTCAGGTCTAGGCACTAACGTCCAAGTATTATTTGCTAAAAGTGAATGTTATTCTTTCTTAATTGCACCTTCCCAAAGATCTCTATCGTTTCGGTTATTAATCTCATTAAAAGATGTAGGTATTACGCAATTAATTGACTGAGCACACAAAAGAACTTCATCAAGTTCCTTATAAGATATTGGTGTACGACCTTTTACTTGAGCCTAGCACTCCTCAATTGACAAGAATCATCGATATTTTGATCAAAACAACCAGTTGATTTATAACCAACCAGTACGTCTACATTTACCTCTGGCATTTCATATGACTCGTTTAGCTTACGAATCTTTCTACTAGAAACAGATTCATCAGATTTTAAACTATCTGATTTTTGCTCAACTGATTTAACAATATCCGATTTCGTACTAACTGATTTCATACTATCAGATTTCGTACTATCAGATTTTGTACTAACTGATTTCATACTATCAGATTTCGTACTATCCGATTTCGTACTAACTGATTTCATACTATCAGATTTCGTACTATCAGATTTTGTACTATCAGATTTTGTACTATCCGATTTCATACTAACTGATTTCATACTATCAGATTTCGTACTATCAGATTTTGTACTATCCGATTTCGTACTATCAGATTTAGTACTATCAGCTTTAGACATATCAAATTTAGGACTGTCACAGCATTGAGGTTTTATTTACTCTGACTTAGGTGTCAGTTCAGTATTTTGGAAATGTTCGATGACATCTCCTTCAAATCGCAACTTAGGCCTTGACTGCAGAAAATTAACCTCATCTACTATGACATCCCGAACCGTTTCATATTTTTCACGTTCTATGTTCCATACCTTATATTATAGCCATTCGGTACATATCCTACAAGTATACCCTTCCATGATTTTTCATCAAACTTAGTTAGTAGCAAAAAAACCTTTTAATATTTAATTGTAGGTTTTTTATCATGCCACATTTCGAACGGGGTTTTATTTTGTGTCAAAACGCGGGTAGGAGAAAAATTAATCAAATAAACTGCAGTTAATACTGCATCTCCCCAGAAACATTTCGGTAATTTAGCACCACTAACCATCGCACATGTTTTTCTGTTATTGTCCTGACCATGCGTTCGCTAACCGCATTCTGCTGCGGTGTCCTAGGAATAGTTAAATGGTATGAAATCCCTCGGGATCACACAGTACTCTTTCATCTCATTAGATAAATACTCCCGTCCATTATTACAGTATAAATTAACCAATTTTAAATTGAATTGTGCTTCACTTTTGGCTACAAAATCTTTAAAAGCTGAAAATACATCTGATTTATAGGCTATCAGGTACGTAACACAGTAATGGGTATATTGATCCACAAACAACACAAAGTAATTCTTGTTATCGATTGAGGTAGGAGTGATCGGCCCACACACGTCAGTATGTACAACAAATAATGGTCGTTTAATATGGCTTTTATCCTTAGATATATTAAATGGCAATCGATTTTGTTTCCCATTTGTGTATGCTTCGCACAGTTTTTCATCAGGCGTTATTAAATCAATTAAACCAATGTCATCAATCATAGAATTTCTTTTTAAATCCAAAAACTTTTGTTTACTAATGTGTCCTAATCTCTGATGCCACAAGTCGTAATTATTTTTATTATTAATGCACAACTGAGAAACAGATCGATTAACACACACTTCTAAATCTATTGAAATTAAATTATTAATTGACTTTACCTCGCATCAGTACTGTACCGTCCTTACTGATATAAGTTCCGTGTTGATCGAAGGTGACGGTCGACCCGGCGCGCTGCATCCTCTATACGGTTGTACGGCACCTCCGGACAATAGTACATCCTCCAGAGTTTCTTGGATGCCAGAGTCGCTAATTACTTGCAGTGTTCCACGTTTGGTGGCTGAAACAAATTCACCGTTCTTAGCTACTGAAATTCTAAAAGGTTTATGTAAAATTGTATAGGTACTGAAAATATCTTCCCTGTTAACAATGTGGTCGGAAGCTCCGGAATCCAACAGGAATGTTATTTGTTTCCTGTTTTCGCCAAATTGGTAATCACCAGCCATGAATGCAAACCCGGGGACTGGAAACCATTGCCTCCTCAGTCAATTCCACTGCTTGAACAATTCGAGGTCGTTCAGCCGGTTTCTTCGAGCTTCGCTCCAGCAGCCAAAAGTTCCGTCATCAAATCATCAAAAACCGTGAAGTGTTTGACTAGTAGAGTATCTCCTTGTAGTTTCAAACCCAACAGCTTCTTTCGTATAGCCAACTGCGTTGCTAAGCTTTTCCTTTCGTACAAGGCATCCAGGCTTCTAAATATGTCTTTTGCGGTCAGTTCTTCTTTGGCAAAACTAAGAAAGGAGTCCGACAAGTACTCGACAATAACGCTTTTAGCAATACGATTATTCTTCTGCCATACCTCGAACTGTAACTCGGGTTCTTCATCGATGACCTTGATGACCTCCAATTCAGTTAATAGCGAGCGGATACGAAACTTCCAGATGCTATATTTTTCGCCGTTAAAAGGTTGGATGTTTCGCTTAGTTTTCAGGTTATCCATAACGAAAATGGTTTTGGTTAAAGTTGATTGGAGGACACGTGTGTTTTTAGAAAACAAAAAGAAATGAATTTAAGGAACTACAGCACAATACTAAAGGTAGTATGGCTGGGCCCATAACCTATAGATTTTATAGGGTAATAGGCGAGAGAAAATAAAAATAGATTAAATAAATACGTTAGAACGTATATTCAAAATTATAACAAGGATGGTATAACGTCTGTCTCCTAACACAGCGTAAATCGAAATGAGAGAGAGAGTGGGGATGACGATTGTATTTATACCGAGAATATTGAGGGTGGCCATAATAATAATATTACCATCAATAATTATTAATTAATTTTTGTTATTTAAATTATAAAAATGTCAACAAAAAGTGTAAAAAGTGAACGAAAGAGACTGGGTATCCACAACACACAGGGAATCCTAGTGTGGAGCCCAGAGATTTTTTGTAAACTGTACTGTTTTTTGAGTGAATAAAAAAATATTATTATTATTCTTCTAAAAAATAAGATGTATAGGTAATACAATGAGAATCACTATTTATCATCTAAATTATTTTGAATTTATGGCTCCTATATTGTAAGTTCAATTTAGGCAGGTCACGACTATAATCAACATATAGCCATATAAAGATACTTGATGGGTTAACTGGATTTAGACTCGGTTTTTTTTTTCACATACTTTCTTAACATACATTCGCAGAAATTTCTTAAAAACAATGTTCACTGATAAAGGGATTGTAAAATAAGATGTTTTAAAAAGTTTTAAATATAAAAGGGTAAACGAAATTAGGTAATAATAAAAAGCTTTCCATTTTAAAGTTAAAAGCTTTTTCATGCGCTAATCAATTTCATTAAAATTCAAAACAATGTGATTATAATCTCTAAAATAAAATAAAACCTTTTAAATTTTTTACCCGATATTTGCAAAAAGGTTTCTCATACCGTTGTATCGATTTCTGTAAAATTGAATTTGATTCAATCAATCGGAAACTTTGTTTTGGTTCTCTGCTTCAATATTTGAATTTAATAAATCGCTATAAAGTTAAGGACTAATGGCCCAGATGGTGTGAGGGTTATTAGGTCTTCCGCTTATTAAGGAACCCCGGGGGCATTCCCCACTTGTATGGGTGACCGCAAGTGGCATAATAAAATATCTCGAGCTCCTCTGAGGTTCGGAAGGCCCGTAAAGCCTTTCTACCCGGCTGTCATTATTGATGGCGGTCGTTAAGCAATATCAGATGCCCTCAGGCAGCTAGAAAAATCAGACACCAGTTTTGGCTACTACACTCGCGAAAAACAACAAATTGCTGCAAACTTGCAGAAAAGCTCTACAAGTGGACATACGTAGGATAAATAATGACCCACACAACATTTGAACCATTTTTAACATTGGTAAACAATGCAACTTCGCGCGAGCTTTTGAATACGTCATCATGTATGACACAAAATCATAAGTATTGGCTTCACTTATTACTAATGTATTTATCATCAGCATGATCTCTGTCGGAGGAAGTCTACTGCTGGTCAAAGGCCTCACCCAAACCGAACCATCAGATTTCCTTACAAAATGTAAAAATTGCTTATATTCTGTTTCTTTTCACAGAACAACAGTTCCCGGCCGACAGTGCGAGTTCGGGTAGCGGCAAGGCGGCGCCGTGCAAAGTTTGCGGTGATAAAGCTTCAGGATACCACTACGGAGTAACATCTTGTGAAGGCTGCAAGGTCAGTACGGTTCCCACAGGTTATGGACAGGCACACACAGGTCCGGCTAGGGCGCCACTTGTCCGGCAAGGTAGCGTGCAAAGTGTGCGGTGACAAGGCTCCGGGGTACCGGGGGAGTCACCTCCTGCTGTAAGGTAAGTAAGCTGTCACAGCAACTGCCGAACAACCACAGGTTAGGAATTCGGTTTAGATTAATTTAAATAGATTAAAATGCCCCGGGTTTATTTTATAAAAAATATGGATATTTACTTAGATGCTCATTACTTTTGTTGTAAGCAATATATCTTAAATATCAAAACGTACAGTCCTACTTCGCCAATTTATTAATAATGTGTAAAAAAAATATTGAAATGGGACTATGTTTAAGGGGTGGGAAGCGTTATCGCTTTTTGTATGAAAATTTACAGGTAGTCTATGTTCTTAAGACATAAAATCTACCTAAAACTTCCGGATTTTTTTTTACCAGTGATAACTTTGGTGCGATTTTACTCACGAGTAACTTGTCATGCATAATTAAAGCACTGAATTTCAATACATTTGAAATTGTTTAATAGTTATTTATAATAACATAAAGCGAATTTGACGAGCTCCCTGGCGCAGCGGTCAACACGCCTGCCTGCGACACGGATAGTCCCGGGTTCGATCCCCGGTCAGGTCAAGATGAAAGATGATCTTTTTCAGATTGACCTGGGTCTTGGATGTTTATCTATATAAGTATCTATTATAAAATATAGTATCGTTGAGTTAGTATCCCATAACACAAGTCACGAACTTACTTTGGGGCTAGCTCAATCTGTGTGATTTGTAAAAAATAAAAGCCCATAGATATCAGGATAAAGCCTTATCACCGCACAATCTAATTTTTTGTATGTTATATATGTTCGACTCAATATGTATCGGTCAGTGGCTATAACGGGCTATATCTTATCAATTTTTGTTTGATTGAAAGAAAAAGGAATTGTCCAATACTTTTTTAATAATCTACCAGACAGACTAATTATTTTGAAAAGGATTTATTTAGGAAAGAAGCCTAATCAAATTTTCAAATAATGCGAAAGAGATGAATCGTATCTTTTAATCAATGCCCGGAGCTTATCAGCCACCCGAACTCCTGGGGCCCAGCCCGACTCTTATCTATAGATAATATAAAAGGCAAACCTGACTGACTGACTCACTGACTTATAAATCAACACCCAACCGAAAATACTGTAGATACCAAGAAACTTGAAATTTGGTACAGAAAGGGATACCTTTCTTGATTTAATGTAAGTCAGCACTAAGAAAGGATTTTTAGAAATTCAGCCCCAGAAATTCAGGGGTGAAATAGGGAGTGAAGTAACACGCGGCAACTATTCTATTCGATCGATATAGAAGAAGAACTAGAGATAGCGATTTAGAATTCGCGAGATAGTTGCTAGCCTTTGATATAAATATTGATGATCTCCGTGGCGCAGTGGTATACAAGCAATCCTGTAACACGAGTGGCCCTAGGTTCGATCCCCGGTCAGGACTTAACAGAAAACGATCTTTTTTAGAATGACCTGGGTCTGGGATGTATAACTATATTCGTATCTAATCAAAAATAAAGTATCAAAGAGTAAAAAAAGTCAAAAAAGAAAAAATCAGAAATCTATTCTGCTATTCTCGTCTACAGTCGCATTTCTCAATCGATTTTCGTGAAATTTTGTTAGTAAGTATAATTTTATTAGCGATACATATTCAAAAATGCTTACACACGATCATCATATTTTTTGATTGAATAGGAAATAAAACAAATCATTATTTATATGGGATTTATTTTGCATTCACAATGCTATTTTACCTTATTTATTAAATAAAGAAAAAAAGAAATGGTGAACGCAAGCCTAGATGCGTGTAAGAGGAATGGGATATGGTGGAGAAATTCGGCGCCGGGGCTTGAAGCGCGGTGGCGTAATTGGCAACGCATAGATCGTACTGAGATCTAGACGCAGGTTCAAGTCGCGTGGAATTTTTTCACCCTTTCTTATTTTCTTTATTTAATAAAAAAACAAATCATTAATTTGATTTGAAGATTTGAAGTGTTTACTTGCATTGAATAGGCTCGGAAACCACTAGACCGATTTCCAAAATTCTTTAACCTATAATAAGCTAATTTATCTGCGGGTGAAATAGGGTCTAATTTACGCGGACGGCGTCGCGAGAACATTGCTAGTAATAAAAGGAACTTAATACTACTTTTTTTTTAAAGGCAAGTCATTTGAAACGATAAACAAAAATGTTTGTATTCGCACTTAGGTATACCTACGTGTAAATTATTCTGAAATACACTTCTCTTTCCCGTTGCCCTTTTCACCGCAAACATATCAATTTTGTAGAAAAGCCAATATTAATTACATATACAATTTCAATATTTTCAATTAAACAGATATTTCGCCTCCGGCCATGAATGGACGAGACAGGCTTGATTAAAACTATTTTCCAGTATTCCGACCAACGAAATGATTTTCATTTTACATAAATGGTAATATTTTGAATATTTGCGAATGAAATGGCTTCGGCATTTAGTTAGTAAAAAAAAAAGTAAAAAAAGTTAGTAATGAGTATGTTTATTGTTGTAGTATTTCGTGTGTGTAAGTGGCCAACACTAGAGTTAGATTATTCAAGCTGCCTAGAGGCATCTGTCATAGCGCCATCAATGTATGTTAAACTTGTCTAAAATCGTTTGTGAAATAATCCTAATGGGCATTGATAATAATCCGCATGGGCTAATGTTGCATGGAATAATTAATAAAAATAAAATAAAATTCATAAACTATTTTTAATGCCACATATAAATTATCTATACTAATCTAAACCAATATTATAAATAGGAAACATTTCATTGTTTGTTTGCAATGAATAGGCTCTGAAAGATAATTTACCTGTGGGTGACATGGGCTATAATTCACGCGAACGAAGTCGCAGCAAATCATAACTACTACTGTTTGTGTGCAATCATGCCCAGTCCCATTTGAGTTTGGCCGACTTGACGCCTACATCGACAACCCTAGCATAGAGTGACCATGTGGGTTCCTGATGGACCTAGGCGTAGGGGTAGACGGAAAACGAGATAGCATCAAGACATCGATGCGTTCTTGAGAGGTTGGCAGCAAGCTGCATTGGATAGGGATCAGTGCACAGTGCAGTTGCACAGAAAGATAGCAATGTAACTTTACTTATTTTATCTGAAAAATATAAATTTAAGATCCACTGCAGGAGCACGACCCTCTCTGTACTACTAGAGCCATACCTATATTCGCTATATCAGTAAGAGGATTTGGCCTACACTCTCCACGCTGGCCAGACACTGGTATTAGAAAGCTCTCTTGGATGTTCAGAAGCTTTGTTTATAACTTGTGTTTCCTAAGTCGCCTTCTACGACTTCCACGGGAATACGTAGAGCGGTCCTATTCTTCTCACTACTAAAGCTACCTACTTACAGCGACTACAAGGAGCGAATGATGAACGAATTTATTATCAGGACAACAAGCGTGGTTCCACTTGGATGGGTAACCGCAAGTGGAATAAAAATATCTCGGGCTCCTCCGTGCTTCGGAAGGCACGTTAAGCCGTTGGTCCCAGCTGTTATTATTGATGATAGTCGTTAAGCTATGTCAGATGTCTTGATGCAGCTTAAAAAATCGTGCCACTTACACACATGAAAAACGAAATCAGGATAGCGAGAGAGCATACAGTCAAAGGATACCGACAATGTATGGAGAACGTTTACTCCTGACAAACTTGAAGAGCAATGTAACTTTTCGCTAATTCTTCTCTGGTGTATTTGAAGGGCGTATAGGCCATCATTTCATAATATAAAATGCGCGATACTTACCTCTGCGGCCAAACTTCTAAGTCAACCTTTACGATTGCACACTCACTCTGCGTGAAATTGAAAGCGAGTGTCATTAGCATATTCAAATTCAATTCAAAAAGTTTATTCAATATAGGTTTCTTAGAAGACTTTATAATTGTCTTACCTACATAATTTATTATTCAACCGAAAAATTGCTGTCGTCAGTAATTATTAATATTTTCTAGTTCTTACTAGTGATTTCCTAAACCCTAGAGCTCTAGCCCTAGATAGCACGAAGTGCCCTTTTTTATAGTATAAAAATAGTTTGGATGTCTTGTGCATTTCTCCATAGATGTAGCCCATATGACACTAAACTATTATATTTAAAAAATACTCATTGCGCTATCACTCTTATATATTTCTTACTATATTCAATTGGTTAGTCTACATTGCTAACAAAATGAGAGTCATAGTTATGATACCTAATATATTTTTAGACATATTATAATAAAAAAAAGTATATTACCTGGTATAATGTTTATACTGACAGGGCGCGAACTGTCGCCCAGTTAGTGTAATCGCCAAAATCGCTAAATTATATAATCAAGACATGTTCCTCGGTCTACAAATTTTTGCAAAAAGTATTTAAATGTATTAAAATAACAATTTCAGGAAAATACCGAATAACATTATATTCCCTTGCAAATATGCGAAAATATGCGATATAATAGGTTACATCGTTTCAATATTGCCTTTGTTAAGTTTAATTTTTGTACACCTGTAAGGGATCGGAGATGTCGTTATATTTATACGACCAATTTCAACTTGATAGGTTCACGCGTTTTCTAGAAAAAGGATCTTGACTAACAGACAGAGAACTGGTTACACTTTATGTGTTCCTTTTTACCTATTGAGGTGCGGAACCCTAAACACGTGATATGGTCACTGATGTTCAGAAAACTAGGTATTACACCAAAAACTGAAAAACTACTTTTGATTATGGTGTAATGGGTACCAAAAGTGTATGTTTCATACATTTTCATTGTAATTATTTATAAAAATATTATTTGTCCCAGATAGATTTAAAAGTTTTGATTTGATTTGAGTTTTCAAATAACCTCCAGACATCTGAAATCGCTGAGTAGTGCCCGCCTGCCGTTTTGACCCAAATATTTCTCGTTTGAATTTGAAACATTTTTTTCTTAACGTTTCCGTTTCGTTCCTATTGCCAACTGAATATTTGAGGTATCTTTTCTTCAACTTTTCTTTTGATGTTGGCTCCTATTGTTTTGTCCCGAGAGGGTTACTGGGGCAAATTCTTTAACATTCAATGTCACGTGGTCTTTTGAAGGTTGTAGGTAGGACAAATGAAATACAGTGTGGTAAACAGTAGCAGTGATATTTTATGTTTTACTGTAATTAATTGTATTTATTAGTGGGCCCCAGACTCCGAAGCGTTTTAGCAGGGGATGCAACCACGCCCGAATCTCTAACTAAAAGGCTCCGTGTTACAATCCTAGTGCGGGCTAATACTTGTATTTTTTTACACTATCAACTTTCCCCCGACTTCATCCGCGTAAATTATAGCCAATGCTACCCGCAGATAAATAATCTTGAAAATCGGTTCTGTAGTCTCGGAGCCTATTCAATACTAAAAAACAGTCGATCAAATCTTTACTCTATGTAATATTAATGTAGATGTTTTTGTTATGTGTTCTTTCAAGTCGTGTCGATAATGTTAACTAAGTAAAATTGGGACACAAGCAGGGAGCGGCTGTGCTTTAGAATAGCTTAGCACGTACCCAAATATTTTGCGGATTTGAAGCGATTGAAGTCACTTTCCTCTTCGTTCAAACACCATTTTTAAAACGTGGAGACACGCCGATTTCTAATAATAAGCTCTTTAACTTGTGTAACTAACCGATTACAAAATTACAATTAATGTTTTCTAGTTGTTGTTTTACGGTAAAAAGAGGGTAAATACGACATTTGGCAGCCCTATACAAAGGGGCCCGGGGGCGAAGCTCGTCACATAAAGTAACTTAGGTTTGTGAGGTTTCCTTGTGAACAAAACAAAGCGAGCCAGCGAAAAGAACGAGCGTCCCCAACTTAGGAAACTTTAGCCGTGTGGTTCCCGGCAGAGTAGAAGAGGACCACTCCAAGTCTTCCCGTGGATGTCGTAGAAGGCGACTTAGGACATCAAGCTAAACTAAGCTTATAAACATCAAAATGACCTCTCCAACCCGTCTGGCCAGCGTGGAGATTGAAGGCTAAATCCTCTGACTGCCTTGGCTAATATATAGGTCTGGTGGTACAGAGAGGGTCGTGCTCCTGCAGTGGAGAGTAAAAAAGACCCGTATGATGATGACGTATGATGAAAACTTTAATTATATCCCCGTGCATTTAAAATCTAACTGTGGAGAAAAACAGAGCCCTATTTTACCTTTTGCGATATAAATAACCCGACTTTGTTTATTCAGAAAGTAAAATAAACATGTCACTTATATATAGTATGGCGCGTTGTGAAGCAAATTTTGACATTATGGAGTGGCATACAAATGTTCAAGTAAATATTGAATGTTGCGCTAAAACAACAATCATTGATTAAAATGATAAAAAACAAATTTTAAGCGAGAGAAACAGCCGAAAGTCGTTTTGTATCGTCGCAATATTTATAATAATGTAAATAATAAAAAACAAATACTTAAATAACACTAACAGATTTTCAGCTGTATTAAATATTATAACAGTTTAAGAACTATCAACTAAAACTACCTATAATAAATTAGAAGAAAAAATTAACCATATCTCTGCGGTCAGCGGACAGGTTGCCAAGAAGGCTGGCAGCATTACCTCGCTAAATGGCCAAACTCAAACTTTGGCTAAAATGCGCACCAGCCCTTAGGTCACCAGAAACGTCGATTAGGCGCGTGGAGATCTTTTTGAAGATTTTTGTTACTTTTCAGATTTTCAGCTGCATTTTTCTAACGGCTATTATATACCTTTATACGTGATAAGGCAGCATTTATTTAAAAAGTTATGTAAGAGAGTTACGTGCAGCTGTGTTAGTTCCGTTTTATTATTAAATGTTTATTGCTAATTTAGCAGTCGATAACGAGTGAAAGTAAGTCAGGAAACGGCGTGAAATTTGAAAGGCCACTATTCAGCTAAGTAATGGACCATGTAGTCCCAACCTCTTATGAATACGATTTTTTCTGACAGTAAATAAAAAATAGGAAAAAATCACACGAATTGAGCTAGCCCTACAGTAAGTTGTGGACTTGTGTCGTAGGATTCTAACTCAACGATACTATATTTTATTTAGGATACTTATATACTTAGATAAACATCCAAGACCCCGGCCATTCTGAAAACTATCAGCGGAGGCTTCGTAATAGGGTTCTTTTTTGACACCTTTCTATCTTTTCCTGAAATTAGCGCGTTCTACCAAACAAACAAACTCTTCAGTTTGATTAAATTAGTACAGATAAATACGTGATAATATGGATAGGAAATATCGAAATTAAATTAAGTCCCAAGGAGTTCGGAACTCAAACTATTTTTTCTTAGTCAAAATACATTTTATAATTTATACTAACAGTTCGCCCCGGCTTCGTCCGAGTACATATATTTTTTTCTCTCCGTAAGAACTATCCTCGTACTTCTAGGATTATATTAATATAGAATTAGCGAAATCGGTTCAGCTGCTCGATTAGCGTAGATTTCCTTTTAGTTGGTAAGCGCACATTCAGCGATTCATTTTTATATTATATAGAGAAGAAATAGACAACCTTGGGATACGTGTCGTGGGCTGCATATTTTTTTATTTTATATATATTTGTCCGTATATATTTATTTATTTATTTCTTGTACTATTTATAGCCATGGAGACGTACTTGAACGGCTGCCGTCCCCCAAGACAAGGGGTCGGCCGCGTGACACTGTCATCACAGACAAAGCTAAAAAAAGTTGCCTGATTTTGACGGGATTCTATTTCATAAGGTTTAGCAGTGTTTTCAAGAAGCCTACACACAGACCACGAAATGTCGCTCGCAATCTAGCGACAGTCACCTGTTCACAGTTCACTGCTCTGTGGGCTTACATGAGCGAAACTCGCGCCACCCATCATACGAATTAATTATAACAAAAATAACGAGTGACGAATTTCCACAAAGATTTTAGGTGACGGATTTACAATAAACAGACATACTCACATTCATATATATATATATATATATATATATAACAAAAAAAAAGTTCACACTAAATGACGTCACTTGTCTGTTGTTTTTGCTAGTGACGTTTTGTTCCCTTTTGGCGTAGGGAAGATTACTTTGTTCTTACCTTTATATAGTTTAAGTTGGTTTAATATTCCTATCAAAGACTCTTTTCATAGCACATCGACAAGAAATGTGTGATCGATTGGTTAGATTTGGTGTCTGAAATTTGAAATAAACTGTTATCAGATTTTTCCAAACTGATAATGGCATAAACTTACTACTGCCACTAAAACAACAGCCGCAACCAATGGCTTAACGTACCATCTGAAACACGGAGGAGCTTGGAATATTTTATGCCACTTGGGGTAAGTACCCATCAAATTGGTGACCCCGTCCGTGGTTGCCTAACATGCGTAACCGACACGTTGTTAGTCGCTGATAGATAATATAGTTTTCTATAATTATGCTCTCTCGATTACCCTGTGGCTCACTGGTACCGCAAAAGTACCTTTGAATCGCAGTGTTCGATTCCCGGCCAGACCATGATGGAAAACGTTATTTTTCAGATAGCCTTGCATAGATCTTGGATGTTCATCTATATAAGTATATAAACACTGGCGTTGTAAGCGAAAATAACATTTATTGGAAAAAAACATAAGTTTTGCACTTTACAACGCGCAGAGTTACATTTCACGTTACACAGTTCATAACATGGAAAAAAGTATGGCGGCCGCATGGACCTAGGAATAATAGGCGGCCGTCGCTCGCGGCGGGCGAGGCGAGAGCGGGGGATCGCGCGAGCTGAGGCGCGCTGATTGGTCGACCGCGCGGCTCCATAGAGCTAGCCAACTTTCAAATTATGAGTTGCGCGCTCTTTTGTTTTGCCGCGTTACAAGTATCTTTTATAAAATTTGAAATCGTTGAGTTAGTATCCTACGGTACAAGTGCTGTTGAGCTTGCTCAAACTGTGATTGGACCGTATTTAAAAATATTAATAGAAGGATTTTTAAATCGGTCTAGTGATTTGAGTGAGTCGATAACTAGCAATTTTTGCTGGGCTTCGTTCGCGTTAATTATAGCCTATGTCCCTCACGGATAAATTAGATTTTTATAGGTGAAATAATTTTAAGAATCGCTTCAGTCGTATCGGATGCTAACAATCAAATATTTCCTCTTTATTTATTTATCTAATAAATAATAGGTCCTTACCTATGATATTGGCGTTTTCTATAGAGAATTTCGAGGAAAGTGAATTTTTCATACTAACGTTTTTTTTTATTATTTCGGGTTTGGTAAATTCAACAAAATTGAAATTTTGCATGTACTTACGGACAACAGTAAGCCTAATTTAGGGATTCTAAAATTTACAAAAAATTAGAAAATTAATATGAATATGGCTACAGTTTTGATTAAAACAAACCTGAAACGAGTTATTTCCATGACCATTTTCCAATAATTAAACTCACAAAACCAAAAAATTTTGTGCTTGCACAATGTTTACAATATAGGCCACTTTCAAGTTTAAATGAAAAATAATGTGTTTACCTGAAAATTAATGTCTTTAGGAACAAAATGGCAATCGGGAAAAAATGCCAATTTTATAGGTAAGCCAATATTACACAATTGCTTCCCCTTAAAATATTAGTCTAGAGTCCAGACAAAATTACTTCCAAAGCGTTTTGGGTAATTTATCCTTAAAAAATTGTTACGTCCATCAAGAAAAGATTACGATGAATAGGTAATGTCTTTCACGTAGGTCGTCGTTTAAATTTAGCCAATGTGATTTGATACTGTCTCGCCGGGTCTTGATCAGACTGTAATCAGGGGCTAAGTGGGCCCAAGGGGTAGGATGGCCCTGCACTTGATATCGCGAGTCGTGGGCGTACAGACGTGCGGGACCGCATTTTCAGTGTAATATATAGGGACAAGTCGCACATATTGAGCCTCACAGTAAGTTGTGAACTTGTGTGCTGTATCGTGTCGTGGGATACTAACTTGTCGATTTATAATTTATTAAGAGCTTAGCGGTAGTTCAGGTTGCAGCGTAGGCTTCACATATCGAGGTGCAAACATTACTTAAAATAGGGTTTCTTCTTTTTGATTACTCATGTCTTCTTTTTGATAGCTTAAACAAACTTCCCACACGCGTAAACGTTACTGTTTGGCCGTAGCTTTTAAAAGTGTGATCGGATTAAGCTGCGATTTTTAATTTTATTTATAAGCAGGTATTCTTACGATTGTTCTTTACAAATCCAGGTGTTTACGGATACAAACAAAGTTTTATTACTTAGTGTTTGTTTTAGTTGACTGTGCAAATATTTTCACTTAGAATTTATTTTTATTAAACTAAAGGAGAATAATTTAAGATATTTTTTAACAAAAAACAAAAACCGACTTCAACCCTATCAATTTATTTAAATAAGCGTAAGAATAAAATTTTAAAAGTGTATACCGAACGGCATGCTTGTAAAATTTTTTATGGTTTTTGTGTATTTTTTCAAAAAGCGCTTGTCATATTTCGGTAAAAATTTAATGGGACCATCTGTAAAGTATAACCTATAGAACAAAAAAAAGAATTTCTTAAATCGGTGTAGGCGTCTTCGAGAAATCGGCGAACATACATTAAAAAAGTAAAGATTATGACGAATTGAGAACCTTTGAAGTCGGTTAAAAAGAGTTGCCATTTTTTTCCATTTCTAGTAAAGTTTAGTTGTTATTCTAATATTGCTTTTCCCATATCATCAATAACCCTTACATCAATAAAGTGTTGGCAACTAAAAACTTTTGACGATCCCAATGGCGCAGCAGAGGTCGCACTGGTCCGCGACACGAGTTATCCCGGGTTCGGTCCCCGGCTAGGACATGATAAAAAAGGATACATCAATATCGTTGACTTAGTGTCCTACGACACAAGTTCACAACTTACTGTAGGACTAGAAAAAATTGTGTGATCTTGTCTCAAAAAAATTACCTTCTATTTTTTTTCACAGGGCTTCTTCAGGCGAAGCATCCAAAAACAAATCGAATACCGCTGTCTTCGTGACGGCAAGTGTCTTGTGATCCGGTTGAACAGAAATCGTTGCCAATACTGCAGGTTCAAAAAGTGTCTTGCGGTTGGCATGAGCCGCGACTGTGAGTATTCTTTTATTTTATTCTATTGATTTCGCGATTTTTGCACAATTAAATAATACATACATACATCACGTCTTTGTCTCTTACGGGGTAGACAGAGCTTAAGGCTATAAGACCGAAAGCTCACGCTTAGCATCTTAATGGGTTTAAAAATGGAATACGGAATCAAAATAGTGATGGGTTGCTAGCCGCACAACCTATTTATATGATTCCTTAGACTTGCGCCGAATGGGAAAGAGAAAGATGACGGGCTGAGATGATGTGGATGATTTTATCGTATGACACTTCCTAAAAGAATATGATTCGAATGACACGTCAAACTTTAGAATCTATACTACAGGAGGTCACAGTGGGGATACATACCTACATTTACACACGTTCGAAAAACATTACACTCCTCCTGGGTGGGACAGTCGAGCAAAAGGGGAAGTGCGACAACTAATATATTTTTAAGTAAAATTACTTTTATCATCGTTTTAACTTGTTTATTACATTATTTATACACCTAACGTTTCAAACACTTCAGTGTTCATGTTCGCAGGTAGACTAAGTTGACATCTAATATTTCACTTATTATTAGACAAATGTCAACTTAGTCATAGGCTCCAAGACTTTATAAGTAACTTATGTTACAGTATTTGTTAAACTGTTATTTCATATCAATACTTCGAGAACATTTTACCCAATTATTACCGGTTTTTTAAGTAAATCATTTGAGACCTTTATGAGAAAACACTAACCTATTACTAATTTTATAATTTTTATATAATGCTAAAGATCAGTCAACATTTATACGAGTATATTAGGTAAACTTAAAACTTCGTGATGATCTCGAGTTATTATGCGTTGTATAAGAATGCAAAATCCACAAAAAAATTACTTATCAAGCTTTAAAACAAAGTCTCCGCCTCGTCTGTCTGTCTATTCGCAATAAACTCAAAAACTACTGCACGTATTTTAATTCGGATTTCACCAATAGATAGGGTGATTCATAAGGAAAGTGTTAGGTACATAATTAGACAAAAATAGTAAAAATTAAGCTATAATTGTCGAATGTCATAAAAAGTCAAGTCGACTGGGAGCTTTTATCAAAAACGCTGCCTAATCCCTCTTATTGATACTTATGATCTAATCCCTCTTGTTTACTGCAGAACCCTAAAAACCGAATTATTACGTCTGGGTGACATGAGAATAATGCTGGCAATATTTGCACATTGTATTTTCTAAATTTGTGATAAGAATTTTTATTTTTACACTTAGTACTCATTTTATTTCTCTAATTGGCTTTAAGCTAAGAACCTATATTATTAAAACAAAAAAAAACTAAAACTTAAATTAAATATTTACACAATGAATAATTAAATTTGCTATAAATAAAATAAACTGAACAATCCTACAGATTGATCAGTCTGTAAAATAATTGAAAATTAGTAATACTTTTTCCTAGCCCGTTTATGTAACGTCGCACTGCTGGGCAAAGCCTCAGTGGTCTATTGCATCTGCCCATCGCAATATCTGCCCGTCCACATAAACTTGTTGTGATCATCTCGCCACCTCCTTCTTGTTCCACCTTGAAGATCATTCAGTACCTAAAAAGAAAGCCAACTTAGCTCGCCAACCTGAACGCCTACGCCAAAACTTGTTCCACCTAGTTTCAAAAGTCTGACAATCTTTACACCTACATTTTAAGTTGTTTGATATTCGGTGACAAATAATAAGTTCATAAATTTAAAGATGCTCCTTCGCTTTAATCGCGTTACTTCTTTCGACTTGACCGAACCCGAGACCTCTAAGATATGAGGCAACCACAGCGTCAATGCGTCGAGTGCATGATCTATTTCGCTACGCAGTTACGCACTAATGATACGCGATATAGATCAACGCCCGAATGTAACGTACCGTCACACCTATTTTCCAATTGAATCGGCAAGCCCTGTTCGATTGATGCACTCAGTTTGTCACTTGCATCGACCCAATTCGTTTGTGCATTGCCAATTGTACCCGAAGTTAGTTACCGCTATATTGAAGCCGCCGACGAGCGCGTAAGTCTAGTTCGCAGGAGTAATATTTTTTGAAAAGGTGAACCGATAGAAGAACTTTTATTTACACAAAAAAATCTCTTGTCGAATTCCTGGTTTTAAAATAGAACCCTACACCAATGAATTTTCTCAAATTTTCTGTCATTGTGAAATCGGCGCACGTTCACTCATTTTTCAGCGATGTTAGAGTTACTGAAAATACCTGAAGTGCGTTTTTTTAGCCATTAGGCACAAGGTGTATGAATTTTTTATAAATCGTTGATCGGATACTGTACAAAGTTGAAAAATAAAAGTAGGATAAGTAGATGCATATAATAGTTTTATTTAATTTTATAATTTATTATTTCCAAAAAAAAGCTAGTATAAAAACTTCCTTTTCTAATCTTATTTAAAATATCTCAAAGAGCATATAATCACTTAATATATCTTGTCGAAAATGTAATCGAAGTTCGATATTATGCGTGATTTTTACACATTTATGCTCGTACTTACTGCATTTCTCCGGTACTTTATTTACTATGCATGCACAATATTGCATGTAATTAAATCAACTGCTTTCTTCCTTTTCCGGTGTGCGGGTTGATGAAAATAACAATTTAAAACACGTTTTCTTTAATATGAACTTTTATAAAACTGTATTTTCTTTGATTTATTTTGTTTTAATTTATGCACGACTGTTTTTGTTCTTCATTTCAGACTTATTGAGAAATTGTGTATCTCTATAAAGGTCATCGAAAATTTTGGATATTCCTCAATCACGATCCTATTTTACTGTCGTCCAGTCATCGTTGTCAAAAACTTTATTACCACATAACTTAATTTCTATTTTGAATCTAGGGAGTAAATATTATTGCTAGAAAGATGTTTTTATCTTTTCAATCATCCGACATTTTGTCTTTTCTTGTATGGACAAAATAATTACGAAATGTTGGATGGCTTTTACTTTAGCCAGAATTTCAAGTACGCAGCTATAAAAAAAAAAATATTTATACAGGACAAGCCAAACAAATTTAACTAGCTCCACATTAAGATGTGAGTTTGTGTTGTAGCTTCTTGTATTCGAACACAAATACTATATTTAAAAATATATACTTAAACATCCAAGACTCAGGCCAATCTGAAAAAGATCTTTTTCCATCGTGACCTGGCCGGGGATCAGACCTGGAACGCTTCGTGTGGCAAGCATACGTATTAACCACGTCGCCACGGAGGACGTACTTAGTTTCGACTGAAACTGTCCAGTCCCAAATTAGCAATAGTGTAGTTCGTTTCATCACATCATCAGTTATAAACTAAATGTATCTTTCATAAAAACACCATTGACGGTAATAGGTTATATAATATTTATTGCTTTTTTCACCGTTCTTAAACTTTCGCGCTTATAAAATATAATAGAACGCTTACGTCCATATGAAGTTATTTTATCTTTAATGGGTTAATTATATTTTATCTATTATATCGATTGAAGACCGAAAGCACGTCTAACCTTCGAGTTATTTTGTACTTACCCCGTACTTACTCACCCAAACGGTGATTCCTGAAGAAAGAGGGCGTTAGCTTCACATTATCACCTGGAGCGTGCCTGTAGTCCTCCAGATCGGGAAACGCCGATCCGAAGAGGTCCAACCGCTAACAAGCAAACGAGTCACAGCGACACAAAATATGTCTCATTGTCTCCTCCGATTCCTGTTAGATATAGAAGGCTTTCGACAATATTCAACTGTCAAAATTCAATAAAGTTACATCCATCGTCGCAGCGAGAATCGCGATAACAAATAAATAAAAAGTTCGCTTAGTCTCAAAAAGTATTTAACCACTAGGCTAAGTCCTGATAATATACATAATTATAAATTTTTCACCCTCTTCAAGAGCAAATAATCTTACTTTATTCTTTGAATTTGCGCTTGCCTTGCGTTTTTTCGTTATAAGTTTGACCCATTCTCTCAGATCGATTTCTTTGTCTGGATCAAAGCCTACTTGAGTTCCGCAGAATCGTAAGTGGGACAAAAGTTATCTGTAATACTTCTCCATCGAAATCTTGGGCTAAGTAAGTACTTCACGTCAGATCAAATTAATCCGTTCTTTATTAGGGTTCTGTAGTAAATATATACATATACCCATATTAGTTTTACCATGTCCGTCTATATCTGTCTGTCCACGGTTTAGCTCAGAGACTATTAGTATTAGAAAGCTGTAATTTGGCATGGGTATATGAATCATACTGACAAAGTAGTGAAATAAATTTTTAAAATATTCATTTGCGGGTTCCTTCCATACATTGTAAAGATGGGGTAAATTTTTTGTTACTTACACAAATTACAATGACCTAATGTATGACGTCGGCAAAATTTTCATCGGATAGATTCACTTGGTATAGATGTATCTTAGATAAACCTGAGCTGATTTCTCCCCCCAGGGGGTAGCGGGGTGTGGCATTCAAAGTTACAGGCCGCGCTTCGGATAAAAAAATATATCGGCTTCAATTTACTATTACGTCAAGTTTGGTGTCATTTTCTGATAAATTGGATATAAGGGAATCATTTATGAGACACTTAACGTACAATTTTATAGAAAAAAGTCGTGGAAAATGCGTGGATATTTTTCCAATATCATATCTTTCTTAATTTCATAACAATATATCAGAATGCATTATAATAATAATAATAAATAGTTTATTTATCTCTTCACAATACAAGCAAAATGATACATTGTATGCTTATTACTAGTGTATAAATAGGTGTTTCGCTTATCCAATTGTGAAGAGGCTAGCTCCTGAAATAGGTTCCTGAGGAACCTGTGCCACAGGTAGCTAGGCCGCTCCCGCCAATGAGATGATAAGGGATATACCTACTAGTGTTTAATGTGAAACATATCTATCAAATATTGTGAGATAAAATGCTTAATATTTAATGACTACCAAAGAAATAGGTTATAAAAGTTAACTAGAAGTAAAAAGAAGTAAAAAGAAGATTATTAATGCATAAAACACATATATATTGTTTTATAGCTTCCGACATAGTTATTCATTTTCAACTTCATTGTAAAACGAGTTTAATCAAATACCACACTTGTAATGGTGAGGTAGTAAGGTTACTTATAAGAGAAATGGGATATTGTGGAGAAATTCGACGTCTAGGATCGTAGCCTAATTGGTAAGGCGTTATAAAAAAGGCATAAGAGGGTGACGTTTCAGCTTCGGATGAATTTTTTCGGATAAAATGTCACATAACCCTGTTGATTGGTACAAATTAATATTCAGGAATCACGTGTTTTTTCATCAAATAATTACTATTTTACAATTTAAAACGCCGTTAGAATAAGCCATAGAGGAATAAGCCAAATATTTTTTCACTTAATTGAACTCGGTACCTACAGTTCAACTTATATTAATGCAAATCCAAATAGTGCGAGTTTTATAAATATCGGTTCAATATTTTTGAGATAAATACAAAATTTGAAGTCGGATAAATTTTAAAGGGCTGACCCACCCAGAAGGAGTAATGTTCTTCAGCTAAATATGTATTCCAGTCCATGATTCCAGTATGTCTGCTCTGTTCCAATGTTTCCTTCTAGAGCTTTAACCAAAGTTTAATCTCTTATGGCTTTAACGGTTTGACCAATTTTGAAGTGCTAGGTGTCATTAGATTCGTATTTTTCCCCGAAGTGTCATAAGCTATGAAGTCAGCCAAAACTTCTTCTTCTTCTGTTTTATAAAATAGTTTCCACCGAGATTTCAGTGATTCTGCCAATGTCCAGTAAATTGAGATACTAAGTATCGGTGTTGTACGGTATAGTTGTAACAAGTAGCATCAAAGATGGCGTATGTTCTTTGATGCCTCGTGGTCGGGAGGTTATGGTGACAAGTCTTTACGAGTCCATATAACAGTCCACTTTAACTATTTCATAAATTGTTTACGACCACGAGCATTTATAACACCAAACTAATCAATTTCATATTATACAGTCCACCAAAATCAATTTGCAAAATCGTCCAAGGTAGACCCCAACTGTACCCCTTGACTTCCGACTACAAACTCCAGCCAAAACTTAATATGGTGAATGTAATTTGTAATTATTTTGTAAAATAATCGATTTGTTTGGAATTCCTTCTTGTATTAATGTTGTCTCCTTTCCGCAGCTGTCCGATACGGCCGTGTCCCCAAACGACGTGAACCTGTAAATGTGAATCAAGATACTATGCAAGATCTCGCCAGGAATTCAACTGTAGCGCCCGTAGTGCCCCTTGGAACTGACAACGAGACGTTTCGCTCCGGAATGGCCAGAGAGCTGGTGAAGATGTTGACCGTCGCCCACCGCACCAACTGCACTTACACCGACGAGCTGCGAGCCACGCTGCAGCTCCAAGCCATCATGCTCAAAGTCGACACTGATAGCGACAACGAAGGTATGATGAATCTTTATACTCTTTTATGTACCTAGATTTCCTTGGCGTCATCATCATCATCATTTCAGCCGCAAGAAGTCCAGTGTTGGACACAGGCCTCTCCCAAGGATTTCTAATACGACCGGTTGGAAGCGGCCTACATTTTGGAATTTCTTGGTGTATTTATCTTCAACTTAAGCCGGCTTCTTTATCTCAGCCGAAAATGTCCAGTGATGAAGGTCTCCCCCAATTATTTACATTTAGGGGGAATTAGCCATAATCACCACGCTTTGAAAACGAGTTGGTGAGGAAAAATTATTTGGCTTATATCAGTTCCGACGCTGCTGCATATCAAAAGCCATTGTTAAGCGAGGGAAGGGTAGGAGTTTATTGGACTGGGGGAACGGGATAAAGGTATTTGGGGATGGCACTAGCCTGTCTCCATTCTTATGTCTTTCGTATTTCGGCGTCCATCCTGTCCGTTAAAATAACAATAATTCAAACTATGTGTATTTAATCTACCAATACCGCTAAAAACCTACCTATATATAGTGCTTAACATACTAAGAGATCGCGACGTCAGATTGCAAAAGGCACACTCTATTATGAGGGAAGGTCACGGCGCCAGACACCCCAGTTTTGGAGCTGCATCCGGCAGACATGTCCGCTCTATTCTATTTCAGGTCAGGTGCTATTAATAAGAAGATTCGATGGATATTGTGTGAAAAAGACGATATGAATTTAAAAGATGATTTTTTTAATATTTATCTATTATAATTCTCATTCATCTTCGAACTTTCATACTTTCCGTGAATGTATTTTGCTGCCTGTTATGAAAATTTTATAGGCAAGTAGTGGTGAAGGAACAGTTTCAGATCAAGTCCATTCTCAACAGTTTCATCGACATTGACGATTAAAAAGTAGGTCAATTTAAATGAAGCGCAAGTATTTTAAGGGTAGGTACTTAGAGGTCAAAAAATGCCTTTAAAGAAAATTTAAGAAAATTGACTCTCTTTTTTTACTTTGTCATAATTTTTTTTTTTGTATCAATACCTTCTGTGCATGCCACGTTAGTGACTCATTTATTGAAACTAACCTAACTCCAATTAACTAACCTAAACCTAATAAACTAACTCTCATGAAGCCATCATTTTTAACCGACTTCAAAAAAAGGAGGAGGTTCTCAATTCGTCATAATCTTTATTTTTTTGCCTGCCTGGACCGATTTAAGAATTTTTTTTTTTGGTCGATAGGTAATACTTTCAAGATGGTCCCATTAAATTTTTACCGAAATATGACGAGCGTTTTTGAAAAATACACAAAAACCAAAATTTTTTTACAAGTATGCCGTTCGGTTTACACTTTTTTAAATTTTATTCTTACGCTTATTTACATAAATTGATAGGGATGAAGTCGGTTTTTGTTTTTTGTTAAAAATATCTTTAATTATTGCTCTGAGTAAGTAACGAAAAGCAGAATTTCGTAAAAGGGTGCTACTTCTAGTATTATTTTTTTCTTGTATTCAATTTTCTTTTCCAGTTCAAAGTCAATCTTCTTGAATTTTGTATCAAAGCATTTCATAATGGCCTCTAGGTAGTTGCCCTTAAAATATTTGCGCTTAATAAAAATGGACTTACATAGTGTGATAACCTGACAACCTAGGTAGTCAATTGAAATGTAATGAACACTCGACCCACTTCTCGTAGGCTCCAAGTGGTAATTGGCTATTATCCAGTGTTGTCGGCGAGATCAAACGTATAAGTCGGTGGGCCTAAGGCAGGTTCCCGACTGGCTATGTACTAGTTAGGGAGTGTACATGTGTTTATTCTTCATAAATCATACCACTTTAGTAGATAGAATTAAACATTGCAAAATAAGCTCAATTCTGACATTTAGGTTATATTAAATTTGGTTTATGGTGGTTGTGAGCATTTTCATATACCTAATCCCAAAAAAAATATGGGATTGAATGTATGTAGGGATTATTTTTTTGAAATTTCAAATTTGTTCCTCTATTTTGATCTTGGAGAAAATATAAATCAACTATAAAGATAGAATAAAAATTTGAGTAGTCATATATCCTTGGGTGTTTGGGCAAGCATCCCGTCACTGATTCGATTCCCGTTGAGTCTGATAGACGTACGTTCTGCGGGCCACTATGCAAAACGGATTAGTATGCATTCCATTCCACATATACTGTGTGACCCTAAGTTCTATCACCGGCCACGTCACATAAAACAATCTTTTTCAAATTGGCCTGTGTCTTAGATATTTTAATATGGAGATAAATATATATTATCAAATATATACAGGTAGTATCGTTAAGGTAGAGTTCGACGACACATTTGCCTTACATTAAGTTTACAACTTAATGTAAGGCATATTGTGTGATTTGATTTGATCCTATATATTTACTTATTTACTAATGAACTGAAAAAGATAATTAACCACCTTTTAAATCTACAGACCATCATGCCAAATGCATGCATTTTTGGCCCTGACTGGTAAACATAGCTTTTGACTATGCTAGACTCCGTTATGCCTGTTATGGTTTTTAAAAACTGACCAATTTTTCAATGCCTGTGTGCTTGACAGCTTTGTTTCTTATTTATTTATTATTATCACAATCACACACAGACTTATAGTAATAACACCAAGTCATACGAATGTTACAAGAAACAATTTACTAAACTATACATTCGATTATCAATTTACATGTTTTAAATCATTAAAGAACAAGTGATACAATTTCAGGTCAAATTAAACTAAAATCATGTCAAAGTTAACTTAAATAAAAAAAACCGGCCAAGTGCGTGTCGGGCCACGCGCAGTATAGGGTTCCGTAGTTGCGAATGACAACTTTGAGTACACACTGTTTACACTCGCACCTCACAGTTTAACGACCAAAAAGTCTAACAATAAAGATTGTATGAAATTTTACATTTTATAAGTTGGTTGCCTATAACTTTTTAGTTTGTACTTAGTACCCAGCTCTAATAGTTTTCCTTTCAACTTCAGTATATATACTATTGCTGTAATTTTTTTCACGTATCTATATATAACCGTTTAGGAGATAGAGGGGGGGGACACGTACCTCTAACAAAAATTTGCACTTTAAAACCAAATATTTCGGAAACGGATCCCTAAATCGAAAAATGGTGTTCTCAACCTCACAATATTTTTCAAAGACCTTTTTAACGATACCCCACACGATGGGTAAGTAGAGAAAAAAAAATTACTCCCCATCTTTACTTGTATGGGAGCTACCCAAAAAAAAATTTTTTTTCAAGATTTTTTTCTACGACTTTTTTGCCATGATTAATATACATACTCATTCCAAATTACAGCTTTCTAGTACTTATAGTCTCTGAGTAAAACCGCGGACGGACAGACAGACAGACAGACAGACAGACAGACAGACATGGCGAAACTATAAGGGTTCCTAGTTTACTACGGAACCCTAAAAAGACTGAAGTGTTAGTACGAATAAAGAAAAAAATATTAGTATTCAAATTAATTAAACAATAAAATCAATAGAATTCAGATAAATCATAACATTATTTATAAACTTAATTGCATTATATTTATTTATTTATATATCGTTAAAAATGTCTATTTCAATTTGTTGTTTGAGCATTTGTGCCATTATCATAATATGTCATCAAATGGGTACTACCGCTAGTACGTAGTACATATATCTCCATGGTACTACCCACGGAAGTATAATTTAGTACATATATCTCCATGGTACTACCACGAAAGTATTACATATATCTCCATGGGTACTACTATGTGTTTGCACCTGTATGAGTTTCTTCAATTTTGAAATGAAAATTTCTTTAGCGGCTCTGTCCACTTTTTGTGATGGGGCAAAATGTAAAACTCGCGACAGGTCACGTGACCGACAGATTAGTAAGATTAAAAATTCGTAAAACGGACACGTGACCTGATCGAAAGACAACGTTAATATTCAAGTTTTCACTTTTAGCGGCACTCCCGTAGTGCAACAAGTTGTTTTTTTTTTCGCTTTTAGGCTAATAGAGTCAATCTAGACTTTATATAATCTGAGGTAGGTATCGCATGCAACTACCTTGCATAGTAACCTAGGTACCTTACTTCATTTGAATAGAAGTGTTATGACGATGTGACCCACTTCTTGTAGGGTCCGAGTGGGTAATTGTATCACTTTGTCCATTATACAGGGTGATTGCTAAAGTCGATCCATTCTGTGCTGGAGGTCGTTTGAATTGCAGCAGATTACACCGACTGAGGCTTGAGTGCATTGTGTGAAAAGAATTTACTCAGTTCACACATGTACTCACTCGTTGGTAGTACCAACTGAAAAACACTGCAGAAAGGTTTTTCTTAACTACTTACAATTTTGATGTTTTGTCATACCAGTGATTTTAAATAGGTATGTCGTAGATTGTAAGTTGACGTCATTTGGAGAAAATGCGCTGTGCAGTTTGTTGCCGCTTCTTCTGCACTCCGCCTTGGAAGCGGTGTAAACTTAGCCGTAAGTAAATTATTGACGTCAACAATAATATATTTTTGTAAACTAATTGTAATTATGAAAAAAATGACGTTCACTAAATGATATTGAAATATCTTACGATGAATAAAATGATTGACTTTGACTTTGAATACTGTAATAGATTGCATTGATTTTCGATTTTATTTCCTGCGTCACTCGAATACAGAGTTTTTTCTAGATGGAAATTGTTCGTAATTGTTGGAAAGTTGAAAATTTAGAGAATCTTTTTCCCTATTTTTTGGTAAAACAAAGTATTTTATATTTCTAGGTTTTTCCAATTTCTAAACTCATCTTAAAAACAGTTTCCATTAACCAGAAAAAGTTGTAATTTTGGTAAACATTTTTACACCAATAATTATTCATTGAAGCTTAGAGCGACAGAGCTTTGGACTTTGAACTTCTTCAATACTTTCTTCATCATAACTTGTGAATTTCAATATTATTTGCATATAAATCTTTCTTAATTCGTTCAGGTGCAATATACCACACCTCCAAACGCGTCTTCTGTAAAATTTTGCTGAATACGTCTTTTCTCCGTACTAATATGCGGAATGAAAAAAAAAACCTAAAAATGCTCACTTCTGGAAACCCCTCATTTTCTTCCCTTGACGAACAATGTACTATTAAGAACCTATCCCAAGCTGGCGTGTTATTAATATTTATCCGTCGTTATAAAATGAGTAACTGAATTGACACTTTTTAATTTTAATATTTATTCACAATAACGTCAAACGATCGTAGTAATAAAAAATGCAATGTTGGAAAAGCGCAATCCATAACCGCAACGTGCCGAGTTCGATTCCAACCCCGCCCAATTGCTCTTCTTCATCATAATCATAAACTAAGTTATGATATTTTTAATAAACGATGGCGGCGGAGAAGCCCAACCTCCTCTACTGAAATATTCGCTTTGGAATACTAAGGGCCCGCGCGCCGGATGACTTGATTGTTCTGTGACTGTTTCAGCATTCTGTCAAATGTAAGAAGACGACAAAGTTGTTACACGCATCTAAATACGTATACATAAAAAGTTTTAACAAAAAAAACCGCTGAAATGTACTGTAAAGCAAAAGCTAAAACCACCAATCCCCTGATTTAGGGTTGGATTATTTTTCCTTTTTACCTTTCTAATAAAAAGAAACAACTATCACCATCGGACTACTCTGTAAAAAGTTATATACACTGCAGCGGAGACTAAAACAGATCTGGTGCTGCTGTGCTGTAAAAAAGCAACATGTAATAAAATATATATGCGTCAACTTGAGAAACTCTTCTGCTTTTCCGTCGGTTGAAAAGTCACCACTGCGCGCGGGCCCTAACTTAGCTTATGTCGTCCATTGTCTTTTATCACATGTATAATGTGATCGAAGTCCATAGTTTAAAACTTAACGATTTTTTTATTATTGCCCCCAAAGGAAGCGGCGGCGAGGAAGCCGCTAGCTCCACTACTGATCGTTGGACCGACATCCGCTCCCTGCTCTGGCACAACGTGGCCCAGCGCATTACTCCCTCCGTGCAACAGGTCGTGGAGTTCGCCAAACGCCTGCCAGGATTCCACGCCCTACCGCAAGATGACCAGCTGATCATCATCAAGGTAAGTGCCATCAAAGAGACGGACTTTGGATTTGAAGATAAATATTTTAGCATTAAGGCTAGCGCAAATGTTGATTGTAAATATTCGAATCGTTTTAATTAGACTATTTAATGAAAACTGTAGAATATTTTTTTAGGTTTTTTTTTACCTAATTCAGGGTGAAGTGACCGCTTTAATAAGTTGTAAATGATAGCTTTTCTTAGAGCCACGATCTTTAGATTTACTGAACTCAAATATTAATTTACGCGCTCAATAATTGCCAACTGACGCAAAATAGTAGACCATCAAATTTGGGTACATTTAACATGAAACGTTTATCAAATACAAGTTGATTGTGAAATACCGCTATGCGGTCAATTCGTTAATTACTAACACTGATGTATAAACAAATGGAGTCATATGAATTGATATTTATGAACAGAATCTACAATTGCTTTGCGAGATCATTTGCTAATGATTGCAACAAGCGAACGACAACATCATTCATCCCCATCATACCATATATGCTAGCGTGGTTTGTACGCTCTGTGGCAATAAGAGCGATCTCATGTAGAGACCTAGAATTTTCTCCTGAAATGATGTATTAAAGGCCCCTAAGAATCTTGGAAATTCAATGATGTTCAGACTAGTACTTGAGACGTTGTTCTGCCACAGAGTTCATTTTCCTCACACTTACGGTTCAACAGAAGACTACATACGACCGCGCGTTTAATATTAAATAAAAACGCGCGGTTATCGCAAAGCAAACTGCCTTATCTGTGGGGGCTTTTATTTTTTTGTGCTTAACCACAGCCTGTGAGATCCCTTTGTGTTCGCAGCTTGGCTTTTTCGAAGTGTTCCTGACCAGGGCATCCAAGCTCTCCACCAACGACACCCTGGTCTTTGATGATGGCACCGCTTTCTCGGAGGCCCAGCTCGGGATCGTCTATGACGTAAGTAACTTCTTTTTCTTTCTTTTCTTCTTTTTCTTCTTCTCTCAGGTACAGTTCCCGGTTACGATATTTTGAAGCAACAGGTTTGGCAGAGAGATAAAACCTAACGGCCACGTTTAGCGTGTTAGTGGGCGTTAAGTTGGAAAACGGATTCAAAATAATGATGGGTTGGGCCGTGTGGTTCCCGGCAGAGTAGAATAGGACCACTCCAAGTCTCCCCGTGGATGTCGTAGAAGTCGACTAAGGAAAGACAAGCTACACAAAGCTATAATCATCTAAGAGACCTCTCCAACCCGTCTGGCTAGCGTGGAGAGTGTAGGCCAAATCCTCTGACTGCCCTGCCTAATACATGGCTCTGGTAGTACAGAGAGGGTCGTGCTCCTGCAGTGGAGACTAACAAAGACCTGTTGATGGATGATGATGGATGATTGCCGCGTCACCTATTATCGTGATTCCATAGCCCATGTAGCAGAGACGTAGCCTTGAAATAGGAAGTATTTCACTTCACATAGGTACCATGTACGTACCTATGTGAAGTGAAATACTTCCTATTTGTCTTTTCTTAATTTTCTCTTTCATTTTACATATTCATTTTTATTATTAATTGTGTCAAATCTTACATCACAGAGATCTATAATTTGCAAAAACCTGCTGCTTGAATGCACCGGGTTTTTGCAAAAAGAATAAAGTTTGTTGACATTTATCGCACAGACTAAGCAATTTTACAAATACACATTTTAAATATTGATCCCGGCTATAATAAGACGTAGATACTAATACACCAACACCAGCTCTCCTGGGAATTCAGCACATGAAAGTAATTACTAAATGGAGAAAGCAATAAGTTAGCTCCCAAGTAATATTTACTCTTTGCAAGCTGGCCGCAATAACTCAAACGAGGGAACTCGGAGCTTAACGTTTCCTGCTAGCTAGTGCTGTTTTATAGCGACAATAAGAAAATACTGTAAAAATCCTATTCAACGAACAATCAACAACTAAACTGTTCACTGTGTTTGCTAAACTTAGTTAACCGACTTGAATGTACTTTCAACTAAATAACCTATTATAATATAAAGTCCTCCGCCGCCTCTGTCTGTGTTACTGCACGGATTTACTTGTTGTTTTTACCAATAGATAGAGTGATTCATGACGAAGGTTTATAGATACACTTCATATTATAAAGCAAAGTCCTCCGCCGCGTCTGTCTATCTGTCTGTTCGCAGTAAACTCAAAAACTACTGCACAGATTTTCATGTTGTTTATACCAATAGATAGATTTATGAGGAAGGTTATAAAACATTCTAAGGCGCAGCCGAGGGGGGCTGCTAGTTTTTAAGGCTTACATCACTCTACAACTAGCGAGACCCATTATTTTATTCTTATACTCCGAAATAAGAACAAAGTGAAAAAATCTACGTAAGTACTTCCTTAGTAAATTACTTGTAGTTTTTTTAAGTAGAACTTTTCATCAATATCAGCATTTCAGATTGAAGTATCTACTTATTATCACCATCCATCATCGGCGGCAATGAGTAGTTCTCTTGATTTACCAAATGCAAAACAATGAATTTTGCAAAGCAATACAAAAAATACTACAAGTCATTTACTAGTGAAGTACTTACGTAGGTTTATTTAACTTGATCTTATTTTGTAAAGAAATAAATAAAACCGGGGGTGGCGCTAGTTGGCTGGTGTAAGCGCCCTAAATGTTAGGTGTGCATGGTCGACTGACCGTGTCACCTACACGAAATGATGATGATGAGCGCCCTAAATAAAACCGGAAAAGTGCGAGCTGGAATCGCACACGAAGGGTACCGTGCCGCCATAAGTACAATATTTAACTACAAGAATTGCTCAAGAAGTTAAAATTTTCTTAAATTTACACAACTCACAAGACACAATAAGACCTCTTCCAATCCGACCAAATTTGTGAGTTTCATTAACCAAACTCTTCCCTGCTTAGACACTAACATTAATGTTCTTAATGAAATGATGTGACCATGGATGGAGATATATGTTGTGACTAAAATTCAGAACAATAATTGCATATTGTTCTGAGGACTAAAGACTTGTGTAACCCTAAAACCTGTTGATATCAAGGTAAAGACGCTTATAATAGCAAATACGAAATACGAAAAAATATTAATTGCCTAAAGTGACGTCTCTGTATTAAAAAATAAAACGTCTATTTAAAGCAAGAAATAAAACAAAAATTTCTTTGGAGCCTAAAGAAAGAAAGAACCAATTTCTTGTATGGAGTTTGTAACTTTTTATTTTATTTTATTTTATTATTTTTTGTTATAACGGCAACATAACTAAACATTGTACGGAATTTCCAAGTCTACGTATAGTCCAACAGGTTCAGTAGATACAGCTATGTGACAGGCCAACATCGTAGGCTTAATATAAGGTTTTAATTTTTACTCAATGGACCCTAAAAATATATATTAAACTAGATCTGGGCCCCTTACGAACGATGCTCTTTTTTGGGATAAAGGTTGGGACCATATCAAATTTTATTTAAATTATTTCAACGGTTAAAGCGTGTACAGGTAACAGTTAGAGTTACTGTCGCATACATAAAATATTAGTTGGAAATAATGTAACGATTACATTCCAAGATCTTCCCAAGGAGGGTTGACATCGGGCAGACTGCCGCGCGGCCGTAAAAATTTTCACTAAATCATCAAAAATGAATGTTGTTGTGACAGCGTAATCTAGACTAAGTATATAGCTAAGGATGCAACCATGATAATGTTTAATATTAGGAGGAATGTACTCGTTATCAAACCATTTGTAAAGTTTAAGTTTTTATGCTTCATTGATCTAATTTATATTATATCGCGAATTTGATAGATAGTTAAATAATTTATAATATTGTTCAACAGTCACACAGATTAAACACAAAATAGGAATTAACGACAAAAACCTTAAAAAAATGGTACGTATTGTACGTTCGTAGCATTTCGTAGCTGCTCGTAGCGCACCGTAGATCGTCGTAGCTAGTGTGATACGGTACGAGAAAGTCTCTGTTCCCTGCTTATTTCGGTTAATGGGATAATTTCCAATATTTCTCGTAATTTTCCCAATAATTCTTACAACTGAGAAAGAGAAGATATTTTCGGGTATAAAATCCGTATCGTTTTCACAAAATTCCGAGAATTGCACGTCACTAAGTACAATTTTACTTACTACCGCGACACATTGTTTTGTTGTTTACTGGATTGCTGAAATGCGTTAAGCATTCGTAGCACGACTAAATACATATTCGTGATGTCATAGCTATGTATTGTGAACGAGAGACGTGAGAACTTTGTTTGGTAACTATATTTAATATTTCATTTCTGATCATGGTTTCTATAAAAAAATATATATATTTTATTGTTGGTTTTTATTCAGTTTTTGCGTTAAATATTAACAAGCGGCCATACTATCATTTACATTTATAGTATTAATCAGATACGTAGATGTCGTAGAAGGCTTAGGAGACACAAGCTAAACAAAGCTTATAAACATCAAAGATACCTCTCGAGCTGTCCGTCTGGCCAGCCTGGAGAGTGTAGGAAAAATCCTCTGACTGCTCTGGCTAATATATGGCTCTGGTAGTACAGAGAGGGTAATGCTCTTGTAGTGGAGACTAAAAAAGAACTGATGATGATGATTAAAAATATATATAAGAAAAAAATTGGCCAAGTCCGAGTCGGGCTCGTCCATAAAGGGTTCTGTAGAAGCAAGCTTAAATTAGCAAAAAACCTCTATAATTTTTTCCAGATAATTTTGTTTTAAAGTGTTTGTCCAAATGACAAAGTTAACTTTGCGGTTTATGAAAAAGAATAAACTTAAAATGAAATTAAAAAGAAAAATATGCACAACGGCGGATGCTGTATCTCTTCCAGTAAACCAATGTCTGAAATATTGTAACAAGGTCGTCAATAATCAGTTGTGTAGTCAATTTTTCAAGTAAGCAACCTATAACTACAGTGGAAACTTAATAAAAAAAAACATTTTACAGTGTAAAATTAAGAACCTAACATCAGCGAAACTAACGCCACCCGTAATTTTGTACTCCTAGGTAAATAAGGTCAAATTGAAAAAATCTATATCTATGCTTCGGTAGTAAATTTCTTGTATTAGTAGTTTTAGTATAACTTTTCATGAATATTATCACTTCAAATTAAGCGAACCGAAAGTGTCAGCTCTTGGCGGTAATGGGTAGTTTTCTTAATATAACCAAATACAAAATAATTAAAAGCAATACCTAAAAATACTACTAGTAATTTACTACCGAGATATTACCGTAGATTTTTTCAATTTGATATTGAATAGTATTAAAAAATAAAATGAGTGGTGGCGCTTGTGAGCTGGGTCTAAGCCCCATAAGTTGTACAATAATTTGATATCAACAACTTGTCGTATAAAGAGGAAGACGCAGGTTTGAGTCCTCTCCGCGTGGATTTTCCCATATCTTAGGTATTTCTAAATTTAATAAAAATACAACAACTTGTTATCCCACAGCCGCCATTCGCCCACGCCATGATGCGCTACCTGAGCCTTTTGATAAAGCTGAAGCCCACAGACGAGGAGATGGCCTTGTTCACGGCCTCGCTGCTCACCTGCGCCCAGCGGCCGGGCCTCAACGACGCCGACCTTATCGCCGCAATGTATCGGACCTTGGCCGAAAGTCTCCAACACGTGGTACGTACATACGTATACTTATTAGCTTTTTCTCGCAGCTCCGCTCACGTCAAATTGCAATACCACCTTCGGAACTGGCCGTGTGGTTTCAGGCTGAGTAGAATAGGACCTCGCCAAGTCTAACTGTGGATGTCGTAGAAAGCAACTTAGGAAACACGAGCTAGACTAAGCTTATAAAGAGCAAAGACACCTCTCCAGGTCCAAGAGGTCCAGCAATATAGGGCTAAAATAGGTCTACAGAAACTATGTACTTGGCTTGATGACAACCTCCTTACTTTGAACACCTTTAAGATACATTACCTTTGCTTTCACAAAACTGCAGCATCTGAACCCCCTGACAATTTTAATGTCCAGTAAATTGAGATACTAAGTATCGGTGTTGTACGGTAAGTGGCATCAATGAATGCGTATGTTCTTTGGCAGCCTCGTGGGAGCTTTGGGCGACAAATCTATACGAGTCCATTTAACAGTCTACTTTAACTATTTCACAAATTGTTCTCGAGCACGAGCATTTATAACACCAAACTACACCAATTTCATATCATAAAGTCCACTTAAATCAATTTTCAAAATTGTATAAGGCAAACGACAACTGAACCCCTTGACTTCCCACTTATATAAAGTATTGTCAAAATTCGACTTAGAAATAGATAAGAATTATATATCTACCTACTTACTATTTGCCTTTTAATACTCATAAATACAGTACAAAATTTGTCAAATATGTTTATTTTTTCCTAAATATTGCTTCTTCATCAGGTGGCCGCTGGCTTCCCCAACGAAGCCTACACCCGCATCAACGCGTTTGCTGTAGCGTATCAAGAGGCGCGCATGCTTGGCGTCCGCCACCACGACCTGCTGCGATGGTGCCGCGAGCACTGGCCGCGTCTAGTGCTCCCCGCATTGTTTTCGGAAATCTTCGACATCCCCAAAAATGAAGAAGATGCTGAAAACGAACTAGGTGTAGTTGCGAGCGGCTCTGGTGTCGCTGGCCCGTCGGGTGTCGCAGGCCCGTCGGGTGTCGCTGGTGTGTCGGGTGTCGGCGGCGTGTCGGTTATTGCCGGCGTGTCGGGTGTCATCGACTTGTCAGCTGTCGCCGGGCCGTCCGGAATGCAGGCTGTTGCAGGCCCCTCTAGGATTGCCGGGCCCTCTGGCACTGCTGGCCCCTCAAGCTCCTCGTCCGGCCCAGATGAGCCAGTCGCTAGCACCAGCGCCTCAGCCAATTAAACTTCATGTGTTCGTAAACTCTTTCTTAGGTGCTTCAAGTACCTATACACCTATACCGGATTACTAAAATTAAGATTTTTCATATAATGAAATATTCCTATCGTAGAAATATAAAAAATAAATTAAATTAAAAAGATATATTGGTGGACAGAAGACAGAATTTTGAGTAAAGACATGAATTGGACAATAATATGAAACTAATTGGCTACCGAATTACGAAGGACGGAGGGTCTTTACCCGTATGAGAAGGACTGGCCGGGAGTGGCAAATTGTGATAAAAACTGTGCGTGTAACTGTGCTATCTCTGAACTTGTGATATTGGATAAGGATTGGGCTGGTGAATGATTGATAATAGTAGTCATATTCGTAGGGTTGTGTATACCGAACCTGTTTAATCAGCATAATGTAATAATGTTTATGTGTGTCAAATTGTAAACAATATATAAATGTGCCCTATATCTCATCTAGTTGATTTAAAATCATCTTCCTTCAGTTGGTGAACCCACTTCGGTTTCAAGTAAACTTATTACACAATCTTTGTTGATCCCAGATTGTATTTCAATTCTCTAGTAGGATTTGTGTCTAGAAATACTCTTGTAGATCCTAGAACTGTAAACTGTGGTCAAATAAAGAAAAATCAACACTTTGTCTTTTAAAACCAGCTACTAATTTGATTGAGAGAACTTCTGTTTGAATAGAAGAACCAACATCTGTCGTATACGCTAAACTCTGCCACATTTATACTTTTGGCACTAATTAAATAATTTCACTTTGTAATGGTAAGTTAAAGTAAGATGATAGTATGTATTAAAAATGTAATCGTCATATCCAATATAACCCAATTAATGGTATATTTTATTATATATTATCTAAATGTCTGTCTCAAAAAATCATAGTTTAAGTAAGTATAGGTACATGTAGCTCAAAAAGACAGTTATACATTGATGTTGTGTTAATAATTAAATTGTCTGTAAACTGTAATTGTTACATGTTTATTTGTAAGTCTATTGTTATTATAATCATATGTTTATCTGATAATTTCAGCATTTATATTTCGTATTATTATTTGTAAGACTAGATGCAGACTGATGTATGATTAATTTGACGGAGCATAATAACAATTTTGACTGTGAAAACGAATAAGAATAAATTAATAATTTTGTATAGACTGAATCCCGTTAGAGCGATGCCTAGGTAACTTTTTAAATGTGTATCGACTAATAATACAGATGTCTACTGAAATTTGATTTTCTATAATAAACACGCGCCAGCCTAAGAGGTTTAAACGAACGAGAAGTTGGCATAAGCCTCTTCAAAGCTCTCAGTAACAACGCAAAACATAATAATATTTTTTTTCGTATTAGCTTTAAGGTTTATGTTTGCTCAACTTTGGCAGTGACGGGACTAATTTTTGGAGCTTAGTAATTTTTGTAAAAATACATTTTAGAGGCTCATTATTTTATCAAAACGCCTACCGATAGCAAGCGCCTAATAGGTAGGGAACTAACCGAATTTTGTCAGATCTCAGTAAACTAAAACAATACTAAAAATATTTTTAGTTAGTAGTTATGACCAGCGGGGCATCTGGGTAATTTTCAGAAAAAGTCAATTAAACCCCAATGGAGACACAGGGCGATGGCAACTGGGGAAAAGGCTAAATATGGACCAATTATTGAACTATAACTGATTACTGCCTTTCTAACGTCAGGCTGCAAAACGACTAAAAGTAGGCCACTAAGCTAATTCTCGAGTCGATGAATCACCAAAGCGAGTGTTGCTGGGCTCGAACACAAATAATTTCAAGTTATTTGGCCTTTAAGACGAAACGCCCAGTTGTATCGCGATTGCATTTACTCAGCATATGCGTGAGCCTTCAAAGTTTTAGCGTAGTTGTAAGGCCGGGCCGCGCCGGCGCAGTAAGGTGGCAAGGGATAGTGTGGCGAGCGCGTTAGGTACTTGGTGTAATTTAGGTAGGAGCAAAAGGACAGAATAACTTAGGAGTAGGGTAGCTATTCCAGCTCAGGCATCCGGCAATCCAGGCGTAAGAGAAACTCTTCTGCCGCAAACAGTTTGATGTGTACATCTGCCGGGTGTCACGGCGTGGCAGCATAAGGCCACCTGTCCACCGGAGCGTAGTGAGTTGACGGAGCAGTGCGCGAGGTAAAAATCCACCAATTGTATTGCGGCGCGGGAAACTTCGAGCAGTACTATTCGTGTATTTTACCTCACTCCGGTGAACAGGCAGCCTTACTCTGGGTTATAAAGGTATATTGTAAATTGTGAATTCGGTGCTACAAAGTCATGAAAGTCAGAGTAATATGTTCGTGGAACAAATCCTGAATTTGGCTGGGCGGTGCCAGCCAATGTCAATTGTATAAGCCAGAATTATAGATACCTGGGAGGCCATCTACGTTGATTCATAATTCTAGGCAAGCGTTTTTCTTAATACTTGTTGTTTCATAACGAATCAAATTAATATGCCAAGAATTCGCTGGCCGCGTTCAAGTAGCGGAATAGTGGTCTGGACCCGTATTTGTTCAAAGAAACAATCGATTGATTTGTGAGTACCGTTAAGCAAAACGTAGAAGGGAGCCTGTTCTTCATCCGTTCAGTTTTGTACGTGGCACGGCGAATCATGCGCACAGCGCACACTTAGTGTGACCATTTCCCGGGATCTCTGAAATAACTTAGTTAAAGGCATTTGAAATATCCTAGATAAAGGCATTTATTCTTTCTGTGATCGGAGTTAGATTTCATCGATCCTTTAGAGATGAGGCAAGTCTTAGTGATACGTAAGACTTTATTCTTGTTTTAATTTTTATACTATTATAGTTATTTAGAGTTAATTCTGTTATCGAGTCTATTTTGTTCTGATTCTTTGTTTTTATTTTTCGTTATTTTAATTTAACTATACGCATAATTTTGAAAGAAATATGTATGATTTGAATTGTCATAGATAACTATTGTATGGAATAAACGAATAAAAAAATATTGGTATTTTATTTATAGCTTAAAATGACCCTAACTTATATTATAAATTCGAAAGAGTTTTAGAGTACTGTTGTATGTTACACTTTAACTACTGAACGGATCATAAAGTTTTGACAAAATGTTGTCTGAGACTTTGGACGAGCCATGTGTCGCATACACGAGTGGTCCCGGGTTCGATCTCCAACCAGGTCACGATGGAATCCCTGTGGGTTGGCCATTACGGAGTGACGTGCTCCAGAAGTGCCAGCCACTTAGGGCGACATGCCGCCCTGAATAATATAATCTATCATGCTCTTGCCAGAGGCCACATTCCTTTTTCAAAGGCTTAAGCCGTGTGGTTCCCGGCACAGTAGAATAGAACCACTACAAGTCGTAGATGTCGTTGAAGGCAAACTTAAGAAACACAAGCTAAAAAAAGCTTATAAACCTCTTCAATCCATTTGGCGTGGAGAGTGTAGTCCAAATCCTCTGACTGCTCAGGCTAATATATGGCTTTGGTAGTACAGACAGGGTCGTACTCCTACAATGAATACTAAAAAGGCCTGATGATGTATGTATGGCTAAAAAGCTTATTGAAATGTCCCGGCGTAACCAAAGGGCTGGAAATTATCCAGCTCAACGTATCAGTATTGCCATTCAACTCGGCAATGCGATGTCCAGGAGCGAGCATCTAGAGGGATTCTACGGTTTGTAAATATTATATTTTAGGTATAGGTATATATTTATTTTTTGCTATGTTTACTTATAAGTAGTTTTTTACTTGTTTTTATTAAATTGATTGAGCAATAAATTCCCCATGTGAACATTTATTTCCTAAATTATTACTTGATTTCGTTAAAAAATTTAGAGCACACAATCCATACGCACATCCCTCTATTTGATTGGATAATAAGTTTCTAGTTTTTTAATCAAAATTAATATAAAATATTGTACCTAAAGAAATTTGTTTTTATTTTTTATGCTATCTTCTAATCTCGTTCATTAATATATTTCAATACATGTAAAAAAATACCTTTTGGGGTAGACCACAGTTCAGAGTAGAACAAGCGGATCGGATCAGTTTTTCCACCCAGTAATTAATTCTTTAACTCCTAAAATATATCCAATTTTAGAAACCTAACATGTACATAACTAGTGAATTACTTGTAGTATTTTGGTATTCATTATCACTAATATTCGTTTGATAAATTAAGAGAAAACCGTTTATGCCAAAAGGGGGCACTTTTTCTCTAAATAATGCACTAGTAAATTAATTGTAGTAATACTGCAATACTGCAATACTGCAAGTAATAAACTAGTTATGTACATGTTAGATTTATTAAATTCGATTTAATTTAGGATTTAAAGAATTTATAAGGTGGCGCTAGTGTTACTATAAGAGCGCCTTATATATTTAACTTAACAGATTCCGGACAGGATACGGACGGTCCAACCACCATCTATACAAATGGGGACTTAGGGACTCTCCTAGGTGCGACTGTGGGATAGCAGACCAAACTTTGAGGCATATTGCCGAAGAGTGCCCACTATATCGTTTCCCCGGAGGACTCAGCGAACTTCACTCTCTGACTCCGAAAGCTAAAGAATGGCTGAAAAATTTAAAATTAAGCATATAGAATTCTTGCAGTTACCTGCTATACGAAATGATGATATATTTGATATCTAATTCTTAACAATAAGGGTAATAAATAAAACCGCCAACTCGCTTAATGCTTATTTGTATTGCCACTTTCTTAAATCACATGGAAGAAACAATAAGTATTAAACAAAATACTTCAAAAACTTACAATTAAAGAAATTAAATAATTTTCATTTTATCTTCAATAACAATAACAAAGCAAATAGCTGATAATCATTGAGACGAGCGCCTTCAAGCTAAGCAGTTCATTGTCCACGTCAAAACACTATTACAACAAGTGAATATAATTATGAATTCATTTAACTAAGCATACGGGATACTTTTAGCGAGGACGACCAGCTATCTTAACTCTTTACAAACGCTAAAGTACCAAGAAAAACAGGCGCACTTTTTTTAATTTGTCGTATTCTTCTTTAAATGACAATACTTGTAATAATCAATATGCGTAACGAAAAAAAATTGGGCCCGTTTGGCTCGGCACTAAACGTAACACCGCGCTTTATACAATAATAGTCGCAAAGCAGTTGATCTCTGGTCGCCGATTCTAAAAATGTCACGTACGCTTAGGCCCGAACTTTGAACAGAAACACACAAACAACTGGATTTAGAAATAACGGCAATAATTTCACAAAAAGTTGCAACTTTATATGCGTGTAAAATAGGCACAGAAAAGATCGTCAATATTAGCCCAGAACTTGATATGGTATTTAAAAAAATATTCGAATCAAAAATTTATGAAATTTTTTAACGTTTTAATGATATAAAATGTACTAACACGTACTGTGTATATATGCTTTTCGCGCTGTTTTTCTCCAGTCACAAGCATGTCTAGAATCACCCATAAAATCGTTATAGTTCATGGAGTGAAATAACTTCCGCTATTTCTAAATTCATTCGTAAAATGGCTATGTTTCCGTGATATGTCTGCGAGGGTCTGGATTGCATGAGACAGCCGAGTACCGCGAGTAATCCAAAGTATACATTAAATACTACATCACTAAAGGACTGCGGGCGAGCGGCGGCAGGCAGTATTATACAGCGAACTATTCAGAGTATATCTTACAAAGCAGGAGACAGATGTGTGAAACCGGTAGAAACGGTGTTAGTTAGCGAGTGAATAGCGTACGTTTACTTGTTACGTTTTAGCCACTCGCGCAATATTTTTAGTACTTGCTCGCGCAGTTAAATAATGTGTGATGTATTAGGAGCGTGATTTAAAAAGCGCGAACGACATTTAAGAAACAGATGAGGTCAATGACTATTATTGACTCATTAAGTGGCGCTCGGTGTAGTTTATTTCTTATCATATCTTATCTTATATATCTCAGAGCGAATCGCATATCGCCGCTTTAAGCTCGCCGCGCAGCCCGCAATAATTTACCTAAGTTAACAATTAGTAACTTAACGGAGTGAAACATAATACATTATTAAATGTAGAAACTATCAAAAATTATACAACACGAAAATGATTTATTAGTAAGTATACTAAGCACGAGTTGGTACAACTAAAACTGTACTGTTTCGTAAATAGGAAAAGAGCTCTCGATTTGTACAAGTTCATAAATTACGTAATGAGATATAGTGTGTATCATAGAACGGCCTCCGCACGCCACATGTACCCTGCTCTGGACAGATTCAAAGCGAAGCATTGAAAAGTGAGTTATATTTTATATAACTTAGAATATATTTTTGCCTATTTTTAACTAAAATATTATGAAGGACTTAATTGCCTTCGTGTCATTCAATTTAAAATATTATTATAACATTCAATGGTTGACTTAAATCTTAAACGGAAAAGTGGTACACGTGTCGTAAGAAAACCTATAGTAGTGCAAAAATATTACTAGGACTTTCTCATATCTTAGCTCTAACTGCAGTGTAGCTTAATATTTCTTTTGTGATTACGTATGTTAGAAATGAGACCGTATGGAAACGAGTTAAGGTTCTATGTTGCCTACACGAAAGTTCTGGGACCACCACCGCACTACACTATATCTTTGTACTTAAGCTACCGGCAAGAACTACCGCTGAGGGATCAATTTGGACCGGACACGAGACGACTCACGGGAATCAGCTAGTTCGATTCGAAATCAATGTATGTATATAAGAAATCTACAAAATCAAGCGTTTCTTTGAAGTGTTAGCCTAAAGTGGCTTTTATTTCTAGTTTTTATGTGATGCCAAAATAAATCGAAACGTATAAAGGTAAAAGCAGTAATTGCCATCCACAACGCTAGATTCTATAAAAGTCATTTATGTAAGGAAAATTTGATGTATACTAATAGACCCATTACTTTTTACAAGTAAAAGATCTGCTTGTTGAATCCCATCGTTTAGAAAATAAAGAAACATTTTTTGTGAACTATGGACGTCTCGTGTCGGTCCATGAAGAGAATAAAAGCAAAACTTTAATAATTACATTGTTAAATTGAAAATATTTCATCCTAAATGTGGTGCAGTAAACGAGAGTTGATCACTTTGGCACCTTTAGTCGTCAACTAGTCGAATACGAACAAATGTTAATCAGAAATGCTTGTTTTCTTTCTAATTTATTTCAGGACACAAGTCCCTTCATGACTTCATTTAAAACTCTTTATTGCTAACCAAATATTAGTCAAGTCATTTGATTGCTCCGAATGAGCTTCTGGCGCCATATCTGTGAGAATTAGCACTGATCAGTGCTCTATGAAATCGCCTAATTGTCAGACGGAAGTTTGCCATACACATATTCAGAAATAATGTCAAAAATGCGAAAAAAATCGAAATTTGCAAGTTTTCCTCATCTTGCAGCGCCTTAAGAGTTAATACCATATAGACCTTAGAAACCGGCATCACTTCAACAGTACTAACAGTCTTCCAGTTATTCCATACTTCATTGATACACAAATTTTAAATTCAAAATAACAACCTACGATTTTTGGCTAAAAAAAGCTTTAAAAAATGATGCCAAAAGCTTCAAAAGGAGCGGTCTTTACAAAAAGGTAGATAAGTATAGCATAAAGTCATAAATGCCATTCGGCCATAATTCTATGATAGGTGCGATAAATCGAATGTAAATAGTTTCATTTAAAATATGCCCATTTGGAATCAAGATACAACGCTTCCTAGTTGCAGGCGAGTACAAAGCGGTGCCTCGTTTATTATTGCTCGCGTCAAACTTTGTTGCGGATCGAATATTAGCTGCGAGCTGCGAAGTACACGCCCCGCCTCCCCCCGTCAACCTAATATTGTGTACTGCGCATCGACTCGCGCGATGTTCTGAGCCGCAATAAATTTTGGCGTGAGTTGTGCGCGATTATTTTCGTCTATTTCATGCGTCTATGCCAACATTTGCGGTCTGTTTTTAGTCAATCATTATACTGAAACAAAGAGCTCGAGAGAAACCGATCATTTACTTAACTATCAATCACTAACCAAGTATGGCAAAATCTTAGAAAGCTCGATGTTTTGACATTAACTGATCATTAAAATCCCGTCGCACAGTAATCGCCCGCAGTGTGAACGAAGCTTTATTTAAATATATTTCAAAAGCAATACTTTATACGATAGTAACATAATTTGGACGGAATTCTATTGCAATCGAATTGAACGTGCGTGCCCTAAATTTAAGCTATAACGTATGTACACAGAAATATATATTTTATTGATAAACAGCGACTGTTATATTGTTTAGTGTAAAACAAGCATTTCTGATGCGGGTAAAACAATTTAATAGTATTACAACCTGATTTGATGTTCGACTGTTTCTTAAGTTTTTAAGGTGTTTATTCCTTATCACCCTCAATATCCGTGTGTCATCTTACGATGCTCTCTGGTTCTCAAAGACTTTTATGCGTAAATAGGATCTTAAGTTCTTAAAAACTCAATTTATATGCTCTCTTTGACAAACGAAGTATTTTCAGACTACAGACTTATCGATCGATTAGTTTGCCGATATCTTGGTTTTCAAGTTATCGTTGCCACTCCCTGACCGTAGTATAACTCTCCCATATTGAATAGGTACCTCGAGAGCGTTATTCGCACTACAAAAAAGTTGAGCCTCTACCTACGGGGCCACAAATCAATATCTGATGCGGCGTTCGTTCCTTTTATTTATTAAAAAACTTATCGAGCCTATTAAGCTACAGTAGGTGGACTTGATGCTAGGAGCACTCTCTCTCATTAATTTTTTGGAAGATTTCATTTAACTTGCCCTGTTGGTTTGTCTGGGAGGGTCAAATCTCGCAACTCGATTTATTTTAAATTATTAAATGATTGACCTGACATTTTGCGTACCTATCTAAGTTGGATGACAATGTTATATACCATAGACCAGCCCCCCTATGTACTAACTCGGATGACAGGTGTCGATGCCTATCAATCTAGAATTTACAATTACAATGCGGGTTTTGCTTGCTCGAACTTTTTATTTGAAATACAAAAACCGCATTGTAACAGCAAATCCTAGATTGATAGGCATCGACACCTGTCGTCCGAGTTAGTAAATAGGCCGGCTGATCTGATGATGGAGTTGGCAGTTGATCATAGGAACTTCTAATCAGAAGATAAACCAATCTTGTTTGGGCTCATTCGATTTGTCTCAGCAAGGAATTCGAAATCGCTCATAAAAAAAATATTGTCACAAACATGGAAGTGTTGAAAAAGGTTTTTCAATACATTTGCCATTTATCCGGTCCTTTGGTCATCGAAACTTGGACCGTGATGTTGTATATTACGAACTAGGCTCTTTTTCTCCTTATACCAATCACAATTGCACTTTCATTTTATTGTAATCGCAAATGTATTGGAAAAAGTCATATGATCGGTTTTATTCGGTTTTTTTTATACGCTCACCGTATTTGCATCATAATATACTATTACGCATATGAAAGCTGCGTTGTACACCGGAGCGTTTGAATTATTATATGTTATAGTTATAATAAATCTAATTTATTCCTCGAATAAGAGTAGATAAGTCTATAGCCTGCAAGTACGCTTACAGTCGAATCAGTTGTATCCCTAAACAAATCCGATTGAATGCACTCCCTCAGTGTATTCAAACAAATATTGCCCACAAAAAGTATTGCCAGATTGGGCTCTTAACACTTAAACTGCGTAAATGTACTGACACATTTGCAACTCGAATTATAAAATGAGTTAACGTCGCTTATTCAAGAGCACATTTTAGATTAGTTAGGGGTTTTTTTTCGAACCAACCATCTGATATTTAGTTTAGTGGTAGTTTCATGATGTGACTTCAGTGGCTTGATAACGTATGGCTCTAAAAGTCAAACGGCATAACGCCTTGCTTTTTGGAGTTTCATGCCATTACGCCAAATTACAGCGTAATTTTTGAAATGTGTCAGTACACTAACAGATACGCGCAGTTAAGTGCCGAGCAGAGGTAACTCACACAGGTAGAAGATACGCTCTGAACATCAGAGAATAATTAAAGAACTAAAGCTGAGGTTAGGCAAACGTTACCATGCCACCGATAGGCTTCTATTTTATTCTTCCTCTAAACTATCATCGATGATCAGCGATTATCGCAACGATTCACTTTACATTGCTGTCTAACTCACAAAAGCTATTGACTTTTCTATCCAACGCAGCAATGTACAGTGAATCGTTGCGATCATCATGTACAGGGGACATAATATTAGTTACTCATTACGCAAAAATATTAATGTATGAATTCACGCGGCGCAAACAACGTTCGCCTCTCCCCTAACTATGCATCCTCAAGATTCATATAACTTATCAAGCACAATTTCATTGTCAAAATTATAAAGCTACGTAAAACAATAGTACATAATAATAAAACGGCTAAATCAATGCGAAATGCTAACACTAACATTAACTAAACTTGTCACAGTGCACTTCGGGTTCTGAACACTCAGGCACGAGCGTGATGCGGCGTCGGGTGGAACCACTGAATGGATGGTAAATATTGTGTTTATGGGATTGGCGTCATGATAAAAGTAGCTTCAAATTTTAAGGGATACCTTACTTTGAAAATGGACAATTATAAACAAACTAGGCGTACAATATCAACTTAAAAGTATATTTAAGCATTTTAAGTAGTCGCTTTCTTTATTTATTTCGCGAGTTATTCTTGTTAAAAAACGAAATGATGGTGACAAATCTTCGCGAATCTACCCTAAGACGCAGAAAGGGCAGCACTAGCCACCATTTAGCACCACATAGCCTCCGTGGCGCAGTTCCCCGGACGGGCTAAACGGAAAACTAAATTTTACAGATTGGCCTGGGTGTTGGATGTTTATCTACAAGTATCTTATCTATAAGTATCTTATCTATTATAAAAATATAGTATTGTTGAGTTATATCCTACGACACAAGTAGACAACTTACTGTGGGGCTAGCTCAATTTGTGTGATTTGTCCCTATATATTTATTCATGTGATACTTTGCTTGAAGGAGTCTAAATTCAGTAGTTCCACGGTACACAACAGAGCCGCTGGCTCGATGGTTACGCGATATGAGTTTGGTCGTGAGTACTTTACAGACGCAAGCCGATCGTGGTCACTTGCATTAAAGGCAATCATTTATTCTTGGCAAGTAAGCGCTCCGAAGATTCTCCGCTGGGGATGCAACCGGGAAGACGCTCAGATGGGCCAGAGACTAACCCATGGCAAGTATACTATAGGTAAGCTTGTAATTTCATAGATAAGCAACGACTTGACGACTCATTGTGATGTATGGCGGAGGAATATTATCCTCTCGAGTCATAAAGTATTAAACAATCAAATACAATCTTCGACAATTAATTAAATTAACACCAATGAGGGTATTCTGGCATAAGAAGCGGCAGCACTGAGATGTTGTGTCCAGTAAGCTGTGACTGGGCCACAATGTGTCAATTGTTGTTGCATGTCAAATATTATCCAATGACAGCGATTTATCGAGGTCAACGCCTCAGTGCTGCCATCTAGTGATGAGCATTTCAGAAAACGCTCATTAGTAAAGAACAGTCGTACCAGCCCTTGTAGCATGGCACGCGATCGCTATCTTGTTTTTTTATTTAAGAGTGAGACGGGGATAGTTAAACGCGCGATATAAACGGGGTCGCGCAAGCGCCATTCTTCGGGTGCTAGTATTTTTTAAGAGGTATTTTATAACTTTTACGTCTCAACCCACCGCTGGAGTAGCAATGTAACACCGATCGACTGGCGCCCTAGTCGACAGTCGTCGACGTCTAACTATACACATTTTATTGCGTAATAAAATATATATAGCATTATAGTATAACTATGTAAGTGCACGGGAGTCCAACGCGGAACCGACATGGCGACAGCGGCCTTAAATTTATATCTATAGCGTCTAAGTGGCGTCGTTGCCTTCAAAGCTGTTTGAGCGAGCCAGTTTACAAATTTGCCTTTTCAAGTTAAACGTTTACAAGTGTTACATAATCAGAATGGTCGGAACGCAAGGCGTATATTTACCTTAGCTTCAGAAAAAAAGAAAAACAGTGGCGTAGTTATCATCTGCGCTGTTTTTATCCGTAAACTTTCGTGAACTTTGTTCCAACCATTGATAATCAGTGTTCGGATTGGTTGAAATATATTTTGTCACATTTAAAGTAATTTGATAATTCCAGACTGATACCTTCACACGCAGCACGCGCTTAGCGTGCTTTTCGACTACGGTATTATTCACTCATGGAGTTTCACACTCTTAGCTTATCTTAATATGTTGCGCTTGTACCAATCACTACTTACATACTTTACTCTTTGCAACGTAATGAAGGGTTTCTCAAAAATGTAACTCCAGATGGCAGAACTAAAACGTCAAAGGCTTATGGCCAATGAACTCTCACTATACAAAATATAAATAAATGGTTTTATTGTGATGTAATGGCAGTATAATGAAGTTCAGTGTTGCCAACTATTGCAAGTAATTAAAAAAAAACCTCCTAACTACACGGTGATGAAATAGTCATCAGATAGAGTCACAAGAAAATCATACTGGCTCACTCAAAGAGATATTGGCAATGATGAGATTCCCTAGCGGCGACTTATAGAAACTTACGACAGACAATAACAGTATTTTTTAAACTGCCTAACACCAGGCTGCAGCGTTGTTATGAGCTTATCTCAACGGGCTACATAATGTCTGTTCTCAATACTAGCAAATATTGTTCAACAACAAACAAGGAGCCTCGCCTACATACAACAAAATGAAGAACGTTTATGCCCATGACGCCGACCCGTATGTCTTCTATCTCTTTCCGTATTGCATGTATGAAAGAGACAGGAACACTATCTTTCTCTTACATACAAACGGTACGGAAAGACCCAGAGGACATACGAGTCGCTACTTTCTCATCCCTCATCCATCCGAGCTAGTAGCATCCCAAATAGGTACCTTTATCCCGTTCCCGCAGTCCAACAAACTCCTACCCTTCGAACGGTTTCTGTGGGCAGCAGTTCGAACTGAGATAAGCCAAATAAACTGCGCTCACCAACCCGTTTGTCAAGCATGGTGAGTATGTCAAAATCCCTCCAATGATGGACATCCTTGGGGAGGCCCGTGTCCAACAGTGAACTTCATACGGTTGTAATGAATGAATGATTGAAACATAATCGTCTTCAAGGTCAAAATGTCTTCACTTTGTTGTTCTAATGTGAGGTCTTCATTGCTTATAACCTTCTTGATAAAGGCTATGACACCTTGACAGTTTTATGCTGCCGCCTGGTGTAAGGCCTATTGAATTCACATACGCAAGTTTTACAATCCGCTTCCCGGGATCTCCCTGTTAGTCGTGGCGATGAAGAAAAGATTTATAGACGTCAGATAAATAGATGCCTCACTCTTAGTTAAGGGATATATCCTTCGATATCAAATTGAAAGAAAAGATAACCTGTTTATTAAAATGTATATTAATGAGGATTTACGAAAGCGATTTTATTTGCCCCAGGTGGCGACAATGTAACAAGTGATATTTCTGACAGCAGCTGTCAAATTTCCACCAATTATAAAATAAAGAATAAACGTGATTGGTGTATTTCGAAATTTGAAAAATCCATTACGGAAACCCTCATTGTCATATTTATTAAATACAGAGGGTATTTTTCGTTTGTTACATCATTATATTATTATGTCCTTAACTCAAATTCTAATTCAGCAATTCACAGTATGAATTTTGTCGCACGATGCACAATGTCATAAATTCTTATATTAAAAAAAACTATCTATGGTCAATTCTATTGATCGAGTAAGACAGAAATGTGCCTAACATCTCCAAATCGACTCTATACCAACACGAGATTAGAAACCCACACGCCAGCGACCTTGCACTATCCTATTACAGCGATCAGTACTATGCTACACCCAAAGACTTCTATATAAACTGAGGTAGAAGAGCCGTACGCACCAATTCTGAAGCGTTCAAAGGGAGCTAATTAACACCCTTGCGCTTAGCTCGCACCGCTCTGTGCCGTAAAGACGCCGTCCGCGTCACGTGACATGATTGCTTTTAAATATCTGTTTCTAGGAGTAGGGCACGTCTACTTTTAGTTTGTAGTTTATATAGAAATCTTTGGCTACACCTAAAACTAGCGAAGAAATTGCCAGCGTGTTCATTACCTGCGGGGTTAATGTACACATTGGGGCGTCGCTGGCGCGAGGAGCAAGCTACGTCGCTCATGTCGATTTGCACGCGGTTCGTAGGTGATGGTCCTGGCGGCGCGGCGCCGCGGCTCACTTCTTGGTGGGGGTGCCCCGCTGCGTGAGCCCCTCGAAGCGCTTGAACGTGTAGTTGATGAATACCCAGTCCTTGTACGCGACCTCGCCGTCTTGCGTGATGGGTGCTGCGGCTGGAACAAGGTGTTTTCGTTAACACAGGTTTTGACTGAGATATGTTCAAGAGAGAGGCTTATTGTCGTTTTATTGAGAGTATTTTTCTAAATTATCTATGTCGAAATTGGGGTTTGTGCAGTTTTACGTAAGAAACAGCAGCGCCATCAAACCCTACGGCCATTCTTTTTACGCTGTTATAGTTAGTAGACGAGTCCAAATTTTGAAAAACTTTATGGCGGCCGCGACCTTTTCTGTTCTTCCACTTATATCTGAATGTAATTCATATAACATTTTTTCAAACTTACAATCCAAAATCAATGTTTTCTTTTGCAATATTTAGTTTGATGCTTTCCATTTTCCACTAACTACATTTACCCAATTACAATGTAGTCTTTAAGAAATATTTAAGACCGTACAACCTCAATTTATATAGAAGTCTTTGAAAAAGAGTCGTAACTACACTCACGTATCTCGAGCTTGACGTCGGGGAAGTCATCTAAGTTGGAGGTGGTTCTTTACACAGTATTTCCCCATCATTAATGTTTTTGTCGATCACTTATGTATATGCCTTCCATCTTCCACTAACTATAGCTTTTGACCGATTGATGTAATCAGCGGAGGACTATGTTTTATGTAATATACATGGCGAAATTTTGATCGTTCTGGACCCTTAAAGGGTTGATTCAGCCCGTCAAAATGAACCATTTTTCCTATGGGACCAATGCTGGAAACTCAAATTTTATTTCGACATTTTCATACAAAAGTGTTCAGCCGCCCGGGCAATTTGTATAGGAATGTCGAAATTTTTTTCGAGTTTTCAGCATTTGTCCCATAGGAAAAGTTGTTTATATTGACAGGCTGAATCACCCCTTTAATGGTCCGGAACGATCAAAATTTCGCCATGTATACATGAAACATAGTCCTCCGCCGCGTCTATCTGTCTATTCGCGATAAAATCAAGTTCTACTGCACGGATTTTCATGTGGTTTTCATCAATAGATAGAGTGATTCATCAGGAAGCCGGGTAGTGTTGCAAGTTCATATTTTTTTTATTTATCCATCCACCTACTTATAACCAGTTTTCTTAGGAGTGTGGGTTAAAAAGAGTCATAACTACACTCACGTATCTCGAGCTTGACGTCGGGGAAGTCGTCGAAGTTGGAGGTGTCGTCGATGGAGCGCACCTCCACCGAGATGGCGGCGGGGCGCTCGCGCACGTGGCTCCAGTCCACGCCGCGGAAGAACGGCACCGACTTCACGTCCTCGATGCCGCGCTGCGACCCCAATCTGTCACACAAATCACGTAAACGTAGTTTGTTTTTCGAATGTGTAAGTGGCCAACACTGGTGTCAGATTTTTCAAGCTGCCTTAAGGCATCTGACATAGCTTAACGACTGCCATCAACGATGACAGCCGGGACCAACGGCTTAACGTGCCTTCCGAAGCACGGAGCGTAAACGTAGTAGTAAGTACTGTCTAACTTATAAATTTCACGTCGAACAACGTTAAGACAATACACGGAGTCCAGTGCAGTCCCCATTTTAAATAAATAATTTAAAGTAACCGGAGACATAATTTAAATTTTTGACTTACGTGGCTGTAGAGACCCCTTTAAACTATTTTATGAACTACTGTATACAGATTCACGTGTGAACGAGAAGCTTTACTTTGCTTTTTTTCAAAACGGTCCCTTTTGACGATAATGAAAGAGTAACGCTTTAATTTCACAGTTTAAACTGGAAACAGTGGTTCATACAACAGCTTGAAGGGTTTTCTAGGGCCACCTAAGTCAAAATTTTACACGATGTCTCCGTTTTATTTAAAATAGAGGCAGTACTGGACCCAGTGTATCGTTTAAGCGGCGAATAATGTTAATATTATAGCGGACAACACTATTGAACCTGTAAAACCACTGGCTTCTCTGCCTACGCAACGCCACCGGTTTCGTCTACGTGCGCGACGTTTTAGTCTATGATAAAAAGTCTCTAGTTTCCGATTTTGAAAATTGACAGACGCGCGCGGCCGACGGCCGGTGGGTAAATCAAATGCAGGCTGCATTTGATTTTATTTCATTTTCTTTTAATTGTTGTTTAATGAGAGAAAAGTCCTTATACGCACACTTTCTCGGAAATAAATAGTTTCAAGTGTCGTGCCGGATAAATAGGTTCAAGTGTCTAAGCTGCGGTCTGGCTCTGAGCAGAATCGCAGGATGGTGTCCCTGGCCTCCTCACTGATGGGAATCTCGGGCGTGAAGGTCAGGGACTCCCGCCACGACATCACCTTGCGGTACGTCTCCGCAGAAGGGTGGGTAGCCGATCAGCGATTCGCGGTTCCGCCAGTGTTTCTTTCCGGACCGCTTCCGTCTGCATTCGCGGCTGTGTGCTACAGGCGTGAAATCCAGCGACCGGCGACGACGCATTAGCGCGCCTCCTGTAGGACTCAAACGGTACTAACCTGCGGTCTGGCTCTGAGCAGAATCGCAGGATGGTGTCCCTCGCCTCCTCGCTGATGGGTATCTCGGGCGGGAAGGTCAGTGACTCCCGCCACGACATCACCTTGCGGTACGTCTCCTGTGGGGACTCGGAGCAGAAGGGCGGGTAGCCGATCAGCATTTCGTACCTGGAAAGGTGGAAGTTATCATTAACAAACTTTTAGCTAGTCAAAATTTGCGACCGTATCTATTTGCATGTGTATGATAATAATAATGTACGCAATAGGATAAATGAATTTACATTAGAACATTTGGGTCTTCAAATCCTACTATATTATTAACTCTTATTTATGTATAATCTAATTAGATTTTGGATTGTATTATTATAATTATAAAAGTATTATATCAAAATATAAACAAAGAATAATATATTATAAATACTGTAAAAGAAACGTAAAAACGAGAAGAAGGGGTGCCATACAAGAAACGTGTTTTCTTTGTGTTTCTTCTCGATTTTGTCAACATTGTGGCTAATTTATTACTGAGAAAAGATTGGTAAACTTCACTAGAGAGATAACATTGAAGAGGTTCTAATCACCTTATACACCATACCCTACAAGAAACATGTTTTTGTAGTTAAACGAAGGTAGGTAAATCCTAAGTGTGTGCGAATCCTATTCGCAGTTAGATAGTTTTATTTTCTTACAATTTTGTATTCTAATTCTGATGTCCAAACTCCAAGATTTAAATATTGTCAGGTGGTCAAAATAACTGTAGCATGTAAATCTTTAATAAGGTTATGTCCAGCAGTGGACTTCTTACAGCTGGGATGATGATGAAGGGAATATAATTATTCCATCATTTTGATTTTATACTTTCGCTATGCAAATCGTTCAATGCAAGATTCTTTCGCGAAGTGAGTGGCATTAACGAATTAAGGGGGTAAAATTTAACATATGTTGTGTATCACAAAAAACTTTTTCTGTGTGGCATATCACAAATTTTTAACAGGTCGCTTTGCGTGCAAATTCTTCTTCTTCCTTGCCTTTCCTATTTGGGGTCGGCCCTGTATGTCAACTCTCTCCAAAGTTTCCTGTTACCAACCATATCGGCTCTAGCTCCCCGTTCCTTCATACCATTCCTCACACACTCCCTCCACGACTTTCTCGGCCTTCCCTTTCCTTTATGTCCTGACACATTTGTCGCTTTGCGTGCAAATAAAGGAGAAAATTTGGCTTACGTTACTTTATCCTACTAAAGTGTGGTTGACGTCAAGCAGGCGGTTGGCTATAAAAACATACGCCAAATCATCATATACTACGAAATACTGTCATAATAGTAAACCCAGAGCTCCTTAAATAGAGGATTCATAGAGGAATGACGTCTGGTTTATCAACTGTTTATAAACATCTCTGGCAGATTTACAATCGTCATTTACTGGACATATGTAGGACTAATCTTCTTTTTCTTCTTCTCTATATATAAAAGGCAGCCGTTACTGACTGATCTAACAACACACAGCCCAAACCAATTGAAGGTTTGCTTTGACAGATAGGCATTCACTAAGATAGCATTTACCAAAATTCACCCCCTAAAGGGATGAAACGCGGGTCAAAAATTGCTATTTTTAAGTATTGTTGTTTTTGCATTTATCCATGACGAACAAACACACAATTAAATCTTTCCTCTTTAAAATACGAACGAATAAAATACGGCCAAACATGTTTGTAGTTTTTCGAGTTCCCAGCATTCGTCCCATAGGAAAAGTTATTAATTTTAATGGGATGATTTGATTGTTTGAGGGACAACGGTGTTTAACCTACACCCTATATACCACACACACTACACACATACGCTCTTTATATATAGGTTATATAGATATATAAATTATATAAATTACCTAGTTTGCTTATATAAATAAATAAATATATATATATATACGGACGAATCACACAGATTGAGCTAGCCCCGAAGTAAGTTCGAGACTTGTGTTATGGGATACTAACTCAACAATGTTATATTTTTTAATAGATACTTATATAGATATACATCTAAAACCCAGGTCAATCTGAAAAATACCATTTTCCATCTTGACCTGACCGGGGATCGAACCCGGGACCATCCGAGTCGCAGGCAGGCGTGTTGACCGCTGCGCAACGGAGCTAGTCGACTTATATGTAGGTGTAAGCAATTCTAGAAAATTCTTAATGCAATCGCAGTAGCAGTAGCATAAAATAGTAACAAACACACAAGACCTTCGCTTTAGCCATATTTAGTTGACAATTAACAACTTCATACAATCTTTCCTATTTTATTTAGTGATAGAAATAACCAAAAATTAAATACCATGTCTATAAAATTACAACGTAATATATAATACGATGTAGTAATAACAGTGCCAATTGTATCTACAAACAGTAAAGTACTCGAAAAGTTGAAACATATAGAAATACTAGCGATATTCCCGCGAGATTATCCGCGTAAAACTTAACCCCCTATTTCACCTCCTTAGGGGTTGAAATTTCTAAAAATCCTTTCTTTCCCTTGCACCAAATTTTAAGTTTCTAGGTACAGTAGTTTTGACTGTGCGTTGATATACCTATAAGTCAGTGAGTCAGTCAGGTTTGCACAATAACCGCATCTAAATCCGTTGCGTTGTTTTAAAGATCTAAGCATCCATAGGGACAGACAGACATCGGGAAGCGACTTTGTTTTATACTATATAGTAAAGATATAAATATAAATAAATATATACGGACAAATCACACAGATTGAGCTAGCCCCAAAGTAAGTTCTTAAGTAAGACTTGTGTTATGGGATACTAACTCAACGATTCTATATTTTATAACAAATACATATATAGATAAACATCCAAGACCCAGGACAATCTGAAAAAGAAAATTTTTCATCATGATCTGACCGGGGATCGAACCCGGGACCTTCCGTGTCACAGGCCGGCGTGTTGACCGCTGCGCCACGGAGCTCGTCGATATATACATAGATACAGTCCGAATCAAAATTTATGGCGGCTCGGATTGTAGCTACTCACTGCGCAGTACGCGCCCCGCCTCATCGCGCGCGCCCCTCTGAACCTTATGTCGTGTACTGCGCATGTTTGTTTGTTTTTCGTGTGTGTAAGTGGCCAAAACTGGTGTCAGATTTTTCAGGCTGCCCTAAGGCATCTGACATATCTAAACGACTGCATATCTAAACCGACCAACGGCTTAACGTGCCTTCCGAAGCATGGAGGAGCTCGAGAAATTTGTATGCCACTTGCGGCATAAAAAATTCTCGAGCTCCTCCGTGCTGTGTACTGCGCATCGACTCGTGCGATGTTTCGAGTCGCCATAGAGTCTGGTTCGGAGTGTATGAGAGCATACTCACATAATAACACCTAGACTCCACCAGTCGGCCTGCGGGCCGTACCCGGTTTGCAGGAAGACTTCGGGCGCAATGTAGTCGGGCGTGCCCACGGTGGAGTAGGCCAGCGCCCGCCGGTTGCGCTTCCACGACTCCGCGCGCCGCTTCGAGTCCATCGCCGACGACGACGTCGAGACTATCGAACACACTGATCACACTTTATAAAACTGTCTGCTACTTGAAGCATACTTTACAGGCGAATGTCATTTTGAAACTATTTGATGGGACTTTAGATAGTAGTGGCGATGAATATGCCAGTCTAATGAGTTTTTATTAGGCTGTCTTCTACGCACAAAGTACACTATAAGTGAAGAGACTGATAGAAATTGATCCATATTCCCCCCTTTTTTCTAAATTTTAGTTAGACGGTTTTGGAGATAAGTTACTCTTATGGCTGTATGGTAAGGAATGGTCATTTTTCGTCTATACTGTTAATTAACTTAAAAAATACATTCTCAAATTATTATATATAACAAACAAGAAGCTCGCAACAAGCCCTTTCTTTTGATGTTATTGCACAGTCAGCATATTTTTTTTTTAAAGAACAGTTAAAGGGACTAGCCGTTTACCTGATGGTTAGTGACCCCCAAAAGTAATAAAAACTCAAAATACAAGTAATATATACGTTTTTGGATCACTTAAATCTATAAGGGTGCCAAATCACCTTTGTCGGTCAAGTAGAATTAGAAAAAATCAATACTGACAGGCGGACTTACAGATATATGAGTGATCTTACAAGGGTTGCACTCGGTCGTACAAAATTCTACAAATTTGTATCACATAGCGCTACTTACTAAAATCAGAGGGGGTCGCGCGCGACAGGTCCCGGTAGAAGTCTGTGCGATGGCTCTTCTTGAGCCCCGTACAGAGCCCGAAGTCGCTGAGCTTGATGTGGCCGCGGGCGTCCAGCAGCAGGTTGTCTGGCTTTATGTCTCTGCCGAAGACCATATCTCAAATTAAAAAGATGATGATGATGCGTGAAGAGTGTGCGCCAAATCCTCTGACTGCTCTGACTTAACACAAATATGACAATTAATAAGTGTTCAAAGAAATCTATATTAAATAAATGATTGAATCTTGAATCTTGAATCTTAATATATGGCTCGAGTAGTAGTGAGGGTCGTGCTCCGGAGAGTCCGGTCAGTGGAGACTATAAAGATCTGATGATGAAGAAGTTGAGCCAACTAACTCTACCCATTATTTTATTCTTTTACTCTTCAATCTCATCAAATTGAAAAAATCTGAATTTGTAGTTCGCTGGTAAATTAGTAGTATTTTTGGGCTATTTATCAATACCATCATTTCAAATTAAGGAAACTAGACAATACCGCCAAAAGTGGTGAGTCATTACGATTAAGCAAAGTGGTCTAAATGTCCTTCATTACGGCCATCGCTTAAGACCCATCCTACCCTTAAGACCCATCGCATCCGTATCCATAGTCCTAATGATAAGGCTCTTGGGCCTTAAAGTTTATATCGAAAACAGATAAAATATAGATATGAAATAACAAGGATTATGGGAGGTCTTTTCATAACGCAAAAACAAATTATTATCGGGCTTTTTCAACATAAAGACAGTAATTCAATATACGACAAACATATATGTGTACTAAAAAAAGGTTACCAATAGGAATGGTCCTTTCCCAACTCAATATAATCACAAAATGGAAACTGCGATAACAGATTTATATTCCACTATGAATAATTCTAGTAGCTCCCGACCTACTTTCACGCTGTAACGACATACAGGAGAGCGGCTTTGATGACGAAACTTTAAGTGGACCATAAAATATTACGATGTGACAATATAAACTGCATGTACGACATCAACGCGGGATATCGGAAAAGCACTAACTTACTCATTAAAAAAAACTTTTATATGTCACCAACCCTAACATTGCAAGGTCTAATACCTACATATCTAGTTTAGCCGTGTAGTTCCCGGCAGAGTAGAACAGGACCACTCCAAGTCATCCCGTGGATGTCGTAAAAGGCGACTAAGGAAACACAAGCTAAACAAAGCTTATTAACATCAAAGATACCTCTCCAACCCGTCTGGCCAGCGTGGAGAGTGTAGGCCAAATCCTCTGACTACTCAGGCTAGTATATGGCTCTGGTAGTGCAGAGAGGGTCGTGCTCCTGCAGTGGAGACTAGAAAGTCCTGATGATGATATCTAGTTTTAAGCACACATAAATCTTATATTATATAGAGCCTAGATAGTCTCTATTAGCCTAAAAGCGTAGAAAAAACTAGTGCCCAACTCATAGTCGGTCGCGCGCGAACAGCTACCAATTCGGCGGATCCTGTGGACATAAATTAACAGTTGTTTGTTTGTTTGTTGTTTTTCGTATGTGTAAGTGACCAACACTGGTGTCAGATTTTTCAAGCTGCTTTATAAGGCATCTGACATAGCTTAACGACTGCCATCAACGATGACAGCCGGGACCAACGGCTTAACGTGCCTTCCGAAGCACGGAGGAGCTCGAGATATTTTTATGCCACTTGCGGTCACCCATCCAAGTAGGGACTGCACCAGGGGTTGCTTAACATACGTAAGCGCTCATAGAGCTCACACCCACTGGACCATCGGGCTCCTCAATTAACCTATTATCCTCAATTAACAGTAAAATCCTATCAGTGTTCCATGCGTGTCCCGTATCTGCGCCTTATGCCTTCTCCTTCTCAGTGTGTTTTACGCCTTAGAGACCATGTTAAATAAACTCACCTATGAATAAAGCCCAGCTTGTGTATACTGTCGATCGCCAGCGCCGTCTCGGCTACGTAGAACTGCGCGCACTCCTCGCTGAGCGTGTCCTTCTTCATGAGCAACGTCATCATGTCGCCACCGGGCAGGAACTCCATGATGAGGTAGAGGTTCATGGGGTCCTGGAAGCTGTAGTACATCTTCACCACCCATTGGTGGTCGGCTTCCACGAGGATGTCCCGCTCGGCCCGGACGTGTGCCACCTGGAGCAACAAGTGTGTCATGTCATAGAGAGGAGCACAAACTATGAAAAATATACTAATACAAGTATCAGGGGACCGACTGCCTTATATTTTCTCTAGGCAATAGATAACATAACCAATATTGGAGTGAGGGTATAGATGATTGGGGGCTACAAATATAATCTGAATTGACACGTTTTCTATGCCCTAGTATCCATAAAGGTGGTTTTTCGGCAGCGAGGAGAAGCACTCCCAGCGGCACGAAGCGGAGACAATTTTTTGATCGTCTATCGAGTATTAAGCATTGTATAAAGAGTTATTATCGGCCACCACGTGACAATATGTCAAGAGATAAATAACGAGAGCTGTATCTGGATTTAAAAATAAGTTTTGATATATTATAAAGGCCATTACATGCTAATGATTGTCTACTTCAGGAGTCTTTGATTCCCAAAGAGCTCCATTTCTATGACAATTCTTCCAAGTAGGGTTCAATTGTATCTTCTTACCTGTTCTTTTTCCAACATGTCCGCTTTCCTGAGTATCTTCATCGCATACACGTGTCCTGTATCCTTCTTCTGTACCAGCCGGACCTCTCCGAACGCGCCTCTCCCTATCACCTGCACAAACATACAGACATTATAAGTTAATATAACCAACAATATTAGACAAGTATAACAATTTACATTTTAAATAGCGAGCGATGTAATTTATTTTGAATAAATATTATTTGTTTTACATACAAAGGCCTCCCCATAAGATTTTCATCATGGGGATTTGGGTTTTTATTTGGACTAAGTTCTGTCCAACTTAGGGAACGGAGCGATTTTCATCAAAGTCGGTTTAATTCCTCGTCTTAGTCATTTAAGACAAAAGCTATCATCGTAGAAACCCATTTACTAAATTATAGAACCACTGCATAGTGCTTATCAGTGGTCAGTCACTCGTCTCCTCGGCCTGTCCTGACACTCTTGATTTATTAGCTCAATAGGACTAGTGACGACGAACTGTAAGTACTCTCATAGTTTAATCAAAGTGCATTATCTTTCGCACAAAGTCCCGATACTTGCGTACATGCATATATTTTACTAATAATATTATTTCAGAGTAACTTTCATATTTATAATTTAAATTTGTTGGGAAATAACGTTTTCTCAGACATTTCAGTGACATCTAATTTATACTTTTACATGAGGACCCAGGATTCATGTATAGCTAACACTGACAGTGTATCCGATCAATTAAATTTTACTTGCTTCCCCATATCATAAATCGTAGGGACACTCCTAAGTAAACGAAGAGAATAATTTAATGAAAATCTCTTACCTTTAGCGGTTCAAAGTCCTCGACGCCAAGCCTGGACCGCTTGAGCCTGAGGAATTCGGTTTCTTTCTGCGCATGTTGCTGTCGCTTCTCCTGTTTCTGGCTTTCGGTTAAACTTTCGTCTTTAAGCGACTCTTCCAGCTTTTCCAGCCTGAGTAATAAAGATAAATTACATTAGACCTTAATTTTTCTGTCATCGTAATTATATTTCTACGCCCACGAGTATTAATGAGTAGGTCTCATTTACTTGGTTTAACACGCTCAATCGTCAAAATGTACAATACGCTAAAGTCATAATGTTCCTTCGACGTGAATGAGCCTTTTACGGCAAACGAGCAGGCGGGTCACCTGATGGTAAGTGACCATAGCTGCCCTACGGCAGAATACGACAATGCCAAAATGTGCAATAGACCCAACGACTAATGGCCATATCTCCATTACTTAATGACGGTAGCACGTAAGCTTTACGGACAAACTTCTATTCCCACGTCCATTAATGAGCCATATTTGTTTGTTTTTCGTGCGTGTGGCCAATACTGGTGTAAGATTTTTTAAGCTACGAAAGAACATCCGACTAACGGCTGCCATCTAGCAGCTAGCACCAGCGGTTTAGAGGAACTCGAGGTATTTATATGCTAGTTGTGGTGACCCATCCCAATAATGACCACGCCCAGGGTTTGCTTAACATGCGTGAGCACAAACAATTCACTCATTCGAATCATCATCATCATCAACAGGTCTTTGTTAGTCTCCACTGCAGGAGCACGACCCTCTTTATACTACCAGAGCCATATATTAGCCAGGGCAGTCAAGGATTTGGCCTAGCTTTCCACGCTGGCCAGGCGGGTTGAAGAGGTCTCTTTGATGTTTATAGCTTGTGTTTCCTTAGTCGACTTCTACGACATCCACGGGAAGACTTGGAGTGGTCCTATTCTACTCTGCCGGGAACCACACGGCAAATCATTCGAATAAAGCCATGGTATAAGTCACCATCACTGAAAACATTCGATGAAACCATTTGCCTATTATCGAGCACCGATTACGACATAATGCTGTCACCCTGCGGTTTCGACAGCCGCTACGTTTTCTTTACATGGTTGGCTAGTAATGAATACACGACGGATGACTCGCTGTTGGACAAGTAATGCACACGTACGATATCCACGTCATCGCGTAACTAAAATGTCGGGTGATGTCGGCGTCCGATCAGTGCCTAAGTGTTAATTAAAATTGTCATTACAGGTTGAAGTCATATGCAATTCCTACATACATCTATAGCCTACATCACAGCCGAACTGCCACTCAATATTAACAAAGGCGTTTCGGCGAAATCTATTTTTAGTATATTTTTATGAGAACGCGAAAGTCTTAGATAGGAGGCGATAATTGCTTCTTATTCGTATCCTGTTTATGTTTCCTGTACACGGTATAAGTTCGTTTCTTGTTAATCTTTCTTTTGATAGATTAATAAGGAGCAGCCTGGAACAGCTAACATTTCTGTCAAAATGGTATCTGTCGGTTTGAAGGATTGCCGGATGCATCACAAGCAGGCAATCGATTTTAGTTACTAATAGAATCTGACTGAGAATAGAAATTATTTCAATCGGAACTTAGACCTGAACCTCAAGGTTTTACTGCCAGTTACGGGCACTGCATTCTCTGATCACGTGAAAATAACGCTTCGGACCAAATAAAGGGGTACAAAAGTCCTACTACTACGTGGTGGTTGGTGGTATCATCTTTGACGTGCCCTCGACGCTTAAGGCCCCACACTAGGCACACTAGCGACGCCAATAATTTTATGCCTAATACTTTACAAACAGAAGGAAATTCAAGAATGTAAATCATATAAACCATAGTAAATAACCTAATATAGTGTGAATCAGTCATTAACAGAAATACTGATTACCGCCTAAAACAGCCGTTTTTGGCGGTAATCAATAATTCTCTTAATGACTTTTTTTTATTTCAAATGATATCTTCGTTTTCTTCATACAAATAATTTATTAAAAACCGGCCAAGTGCGTGTCGGGCCACGCGCAGTGTAGGGTTCCGTAGTTGCGAATGACAACTTTGAGTTCACGCTATTCACACTCGCACCTTACAGTTTAGCGACCAAAAACATCTAACAATGAAAATAGTATGAAATTTTACAGTTTATAAGTTGGTTGCCTATAACTTTTTAGTTTGTACTTAGTACTCAGCTCTGATAGTTTTCCTTTAAACTTCAGTATATATACTACTGCTGTAATTTTTTTCACGTATCTATATATAACCGTTTAGCAGATAGAGGGGGGGGACACTTACCTCTAACAAAAATTCGCACTTTAAAACCAAATATTTCGGAAACGGATCCCTAAATCGGAAAATGGTGCTCTCAACCTCATAATATTTTTGAAAGACCTATTTAACGATACACCACACGATGGGTAAATAGAGAAAAAAAAATTACTCCCCCAATTTACTTGTATGGGAGCTACCCTAAAAAAAATTTATTTTCATATTTTTATTCTACCACTTTTTTGCCATGATTAATATACATATCCATACCAAATTACAGCTTCCTAGTACTTATAGTCTCTGCGTAAAACCGCGGACGGACAGACAGACAGACAGACAGACAGACAGACAGACAGACAGACAGACAGACATGGCGAAACTATAAGGGTTCCTTGTTTACTACGGAACCCTAAAAATGGGTGTGCACTGGACCCCGAATAATTCATGCTTCCTCTTAAAGAATCATATCAATAGGTGATGCGGATAGCAACACGTCAGTAATTGCGATTCCGTTTTTCCTCATATACACCCAAAATGCTAATTTCGGTCTTTATGTCTTATGGCCACTGGCTCTGTCTATCCGGTAAGGGATAAAGGCGTTATAATGTATGTACGAACATGTTGTTTTATAAAAAATTTAATATTCTTTCCGAAGCAGTAGTTGAAGAATCAATGAGAAAACGTTCAGATGAGAGAAAGCAAATTATACAAAGGTATATATTTGTTATAAAAACAAAACTCGATCCTATTGTATGGTGTGTCCACGGCACGATGTGCTGCCGTCTGTATGCGACACGTCACTAGTTCATCAACTACGATCTAATTCAAACTGTACCGTTGAAGTTTACAAAATATGTCGTAAGAATATTTTAAGAAACGTTAGTTATGTTACAAACACTAGGCTGTTTGTACGGGCGCGATTAAATGAGGCGACAGATGCGACACCAGCTTTTTGGTGTCCTCGTTGTATACTGAATTTAATACACATTGCATACCCAATGAATATTTCCAGAATGCTTACCGGTACAGCAACGTCATACTATTCATGCTGTAAAATTGTGTGAGTTTGGTTGGGCATGTGCCTGACTCTCTCGTGTATATTTTAGCAAGAGATGAAGTGCTTGTTTCCTGTTATCGCGTCGTAAGACATCCATATGAAGAGACGAAATGATCCCAATAACTTTTTTTCAAAAGATAAAAATATATTTGTTAGGTTGGTACAGAAAAAGAAGCTGTTTTTTTTTTGGATTCTTTTTCGGTCGTTTCAAAATGCAATATTAAAAACACCTCCGCTCTATTATTTCAATTAAAGCTAAGCTGCAACTCGTAACGCTTACATAAAAAAGAGTTGCTCTTCTGTAACTTTTTATTTAGCGGTATAGCGAAGCAAAACTCAAGTTTGGCTGAGCGCCAGTAATTTCGGCTACTTTCACCGAACGAGTGAATGGTCCCGTTACTAATCCACGAATTGTCACCGGTCTAGGTCACTGAACAGAAATCTATTGAAAAATACGCATTTTCTACAATTATTTTAGGCACATTGTCGCCTTCTAGGTCACGGTGTACTTGTTCACACTAAGTTTTACCCGCCACTCAATGTCTCTACGTGAATCTCATGATATCTTTATGTTGTCAAAATCAATGAAATTTACATTGTATATATTTTAAAATTTCCGTTTTGTATATCCATCTGCTGTCTGTCGGCTGTCGATCAAAAAAAAGTATTTTGTAGTTAAAGCTGAAGAAGCTGAAAAAAACATTATCGGAAACAAGGGCTTTTCCGGAAAAATACATACAAAACAAAATGCATCTGTTCTTTTACCAAAAATCAAACATCAAAATAAGCTTTTAAGTCATATGATTTTATACAACGTACAAACACAAAATTTACGTTACTCATTCACTTTTTCTTCACCAGTTTAATTCAAAAGCAAAATTTTGTCGGCGAATTCCCCAAGACTCCTGCCTGCCGTCTCAGCCCTGTAGTTATTATCTAGTAGACAGTTACTACGTTTTTAGTAAAAAATGTTTATGAGTACCTAAGTAACAAACTTAAAAAAAAAGGTTGCCCTCACCTCTGCTTCCTCTCATAATGCTGGGTGATGAGATTTGTGTAGAAGTTCTCTAAGGTTACTTTCGCCTTGGTGGCTTTGTCCAGCGTGTGACCGCTGAAGCGTATGTTGTCTGTGCCCGTCATCTCCAGCACCCCTGAAGGAAAAAAAATAACGTAAGATAAAACAATAAATATTTAGAACAGCTTGATCAAATTTTCGGTACAAAACGTATTGAAAATGAAATTTAAAAGGTACTAGGCCCACGGAGAAAATGAATTTCAAAACATTTGCTATTAATACAGTCGTATTGTAGTAAAATATTATTCGGCTGTATGGAGCCCCTCATGTGCAATTCTGACATGCTCTAGGTCGGCTTTCCCATGGGACCTCCATAAAGGCAGAGTCTACGAATCACTACTCCGATCCTTAGTTCTACAACTGTGATGAAAACAACATAGTACTCTTAAATATGAATTCTATATATTTTCCTTTTCTCAAAAGCCAATGAAGGAAACTAATAACAAGGAAATACGTGTTGGAATAAAAAATGAAGTAAAAACCCGTGAAACGAGTCAAATCAAACGTTTAGTCGCGATACCCAACAGATTCCACGACCGAGCCGAACTAATGCCTATAACGAATCATTCAGACGGGTCTATCGGGGCAGCCGCCGATACAGTGCATTCATTTATGTCGAAAACAAGCCTCCATTTTGCATTTCTAAAGCTCTTTCATATCATATAAATAAAGTAAGAAATGTATTACCATTCAAGTAACGGTGGCTCGATATCGACCCATCTTTTTGTTTCTTAAATATAAATAAATATGTTTGCTTCCACGCTGGTCTGGAAGAAAAGAAAAAACGTAGAATGTACCAGCTGCTTCTCTTCCTACGCAGATCGTAAAAGCCGATCGAGGGAATGGGCATAAGGAATCATGCCAATAGGCGATGCGACTAGCTTCCCACTATTTTGTTTCCGATCTTCACCTATAAGACCACCAACATGCCGAACGTGGCCTCTAGGTTTTATAGACCTGGGCTCTGTCTACCCCGCAAGAGAAAAATACGTGATGGATTGTATGCATGTATGTTTGTTTGAACTTTTCGGTCCCAATTGCTGAAAACCTGTGGCACGCAGTGGTTACACACAGGATCTAAATTCAAATCGTCATCTTCATAATACTAATATTATAAAGCGGAAGAAGAGTTTGTTTGTTTGTTTGGTTGGTTGAACGCGCTAATCTCAGAACAGATTTCAAAATTATTTTCACCGCTGGATAGGTCCTACGTTATTCCTGGGTGCGGTAGGCTAGGTATGTACCACGGGCAAAGCCGAGCGGACTGCTAGTATTAGATATGGGTTATTTCTTTAAACGGAGAAATGTCCATATGAAAAGACACATAAACAAATATTAAAGATTTGAATGGACAAACAAAACAATTGTATCACCATACAATTAGAACAATAACCGATTTACGAATGATGCACTCGTTTTGAAACGCAGCGCCCACACAAAAGGTATCGCCAAATATGTTTTTATCCCTAAGAATATTTCTCAGATGCGTCATCTGAAGATATGTATGCTAATGGTTTCTTAACCGAATGGATGTCGGAGCTGTGCGTTGAGAAGAAAATTCTCAAGAAGGTTCCGAAGATAATTCAGATAACGTCGAGAAACTCCACTGGTTATGGGGGGTCCCAAAATTGACGCAGAGTTACAATTTTTTTTACGCACATTATTTCTTTCTGTTTTCCCTACTATGGTTGACTGCGAGAGAATGCTTTAGCCATTAAGTCCGTCTATTGTAACAAATATTAATTTTGAAGGAATAAAGTTTATCAAAATAAAAAATACAAACGATTTTCTACAATATTAGTACTGAAAATCTTGCGTATTTTGGGCCACCTATTTGTTTGCACATCAATTCTAATGTGGAAGTATGTACATAATAATGATATGTAATACAGTAATATCCATCAGTCATTGGTAATTATGTTGAGCAATTACACTATCTTATTGATGTACTAAAAACAAGCAGTTACGACATGTTTGTGTACGTCAATTTACAATGTACAATGAGTCGGATAAGATATATAACATTTAAGCAACCCCCGACACGAAAATCGCTTCACCCTGTTAACAGCTGAACCGATTTAGATAAAGCATGTCTGAGAAACAACGCCAAGAAACCTGCTATCACATTAAAAAACCGTGCTCGGATGAAGATAACATCCACAAACGTTCAAGCTTACTTCTAAATCAGACAGACATGCATAAAAGCTTGAATTCTAATATTTGCTGCTGTGTGGAACCAGCAAGGTATGAGAAGTTGATCATCCTCCAATGGTCAAAAGGGTAAAGAATTTTCAAGGAAACAGGCAGTGACACCAAATGAATATCGCTGTCGTGATTTAACTCATCATCGTCAGGTCTCTTTTTAATCTCCACTGTGTGGGAGCACGACCCTCTCTGTACTACTAGAGCCATAAATTTGCCAGAACAGTCAGAGGATTTTGCCAACATTCTCCACGCTGGCCAGACTGGCTGGTTGGAGAGATCTCTTTGAGGTTGATAAGCTTTGTTAAGCTTGTGTTTCCTAACTCGCCTTTTACGACATCCACGGCAAAACTTGGAGTGGTCCTATTCTAGTCTGCCAGGAACAACACGGCATGTAATTAACCTACTCGTAATCCCACAGAATAAAAAGTCTCCGAAAAGAATACACAACTCTTTAGATAAGACCGTAATCATGGTACCCAAACCAAGGCCGAGAAAGTGCAGCGGCGTCCTTCAATTCATGAAGTTTTGCACCATTGCACTGATGCACTAGCATCATTGTAGGATATCACTGAACGACATCAAAGTGATTTGCCAAAAATAAACTGGATATCTTACCGGCTCGTGTCTATGCAGATTTTCAAGAATACCGTATGTAAACACAAAGATCGATCGATCTAAGATGCGTACTACTCTAATCAGCTTATGTTACAAACTACGAAGAGTCGAGAAGAAGGGCTTTAATAAAATACTGACATGGAACATAATATCAGTATTCTTCGTGACAATTCTGTCTACGTGCCAAATCACCATCTCATTATACATGCATTATACGGGGTCCAGTTTTACCCCATTTTAAATAAATAATTTGAAAAAAAAAGAAGAAACGTATGAAATTTAGTTCTGCGGAGCTCTAAATAAACCCTTCAAACTATTTTTTAAACTAGTGTTTACAGTTCAAAGTACCTTCCCGAAAAAATCAAGCTATTACACGATGCGATATTTAGTGTTTAACGAGAGGGACGTGACTGTGTCGCGGCGTTGTCGTAAGAGACTAAATATCGCGTCGTGTAATACCTGTTTTAGATGAAAACGTACATTCGTGCAGATACAAATTAATTAACAAAATTAATATCGATCTTTTTAAGTGATTTTATCTTGCACCCGTCATAACGTGGATCATTCGAGTTTGTGCATTACTCTTGACTTCTAAAGGTCAACCCTTTTTCAGAACTTGAATTGTCTTTATTGAATTCATTAGCGGTTACCCGTGGCTTCTCCTTCGTGATATATAGTCTATGTCCTTCTCAGCACCCTTACCTATGTGTATGCAAAATTTCATGATAATCGGTTCAGTAGATAGGGCGTGAAAGCGTAACAAACAAACTCACTTTTCATAATATTAGCTAGGATATTCACATCTATACTCATCTTACTTTAAGCTGTGACATCACACCCGTTAACTCTGTACGCGGAGTTACGGAGGGCTACTCCGCCACATCACAACGGCCTTGGAGACGAGAGGCCGGCCCAAAAATTACATTAACTTGATAATTTTAACGTGTCGCTGTAATACTCGATAACACTGACGCAAAGGAGGTAATGACGGCTGTGGTCAGTATCTAGATGGTTTTCACAACTAGTAAAGAAACACGTAAAAACCTCGTAGGTATTTGATATTCTTCGAATAAACCCAAGTTATTAATACTATTGAAAATCCTGAAATCAGTCCCACAGATCTAAGTCAGTCGCATTCTAAAACCGCTTTTCTCCAAATGTCGCTTTTCTTCTTCACATGTGATGCCTCTGTACAGTACACTACATGTAACGGTTATCTATACTAATATTATAAAAAGGATTTGATATTTTGTTTGTTTAAATTGAATAGGCTTCGAAACTACTGGGCCGATTTTAAAAATTCTTTCACCTATAAAATTTTATAGGCGGAGACTAGCATTTTTATTATTTAAGTGTGATTTCATTTATATAAGTATATTATTGCTGTGAGACTCCCTAACATTAAATAAATAAAAAAAAAAAAAAAAAAAAAAGTTTATTTATCTGCGGGTGACATGGGCGCATAATTTCTAGTCTGGGATGTTTATCTTTACCTTTATATGTATATGTTATAAAATAAAGTATCGTTGAGTTAGTATAGTATCCCATAACACAAGTCTCCAACTTACTTTGAAGATAGGTCAATCTTTGTGATTTATGCCGCGACTTCGTTCGCGTAAAACTGCACCGACGGTTTAATTTTTTAAAATCATTTCTTAGTTAAATAATGATAGGAACCCCTGGACCAAATTTCAAGTGTCTAGGTACAGTAGTTTCATCTGTACGTTGATATATGAGTCACGTGTGTCAGTCAGGTTTGCCTTCTATATACATTCAACCCGAAGACAGTCTACGCCTGTTGCAGGGCAGTCCCTGTTTGCAATTTTTATTTTGAGTTTTTTTTTAACTAGCTATTTAGGTCCCACTGCTGGGCAAAAGCCTCCCTTGTGTTCTCCACCTAGTCCTAGCCAGTGCCCTGTCTTGCCATTCCTTATTAAATGCACACAACTCGTCTTTCCATCTCATTTTTGGCTTCCCTCGAGAACGTTTGCCATCAGTAGGAACCCATTTGGTTACTGAACGTGCCCATCTTTCAGGCATCATACGGCATACGTGACCCGCCCATTCCCATTTAAGCCTAGCGGACTTCTTACCCACGTCGACCACTTTATTGAGTATAAATTTATTTATTTAATTACTTAATACTATCAGCAAGCGATTGTAATCTGAAAATAGTCGAAGGAAAATGACGCAAGCGTCGTAGCAATTCCAAGTTTCGTAAAGACCGCGCGAGCTATGACATCATGTGAGCGCAGCATGTCAGTATTGATAGTAAACATGATGTAAACACCAGGTGGAAATAGGTCGGATGTACACACGACCACAAAACACCGTTTTACTCTACATCAAATATGTCCTAACTTATTTGGAGTTATAAAAAAAAAATAAGGGAATATCTTACTTAAATCTTTAAATTGAGCCGTTTGCAACATTATCTTTGACACCATAAGTCCATCAAAAGTTAAAAGTTAGAGAAATATTGTAAAATATTTCAATCTGTGAAAAAGACTTTTTTTTTCATCCATAACCTATCCTTACTTTGCACTCACAAAGCACGTATAGCTTATTGATATTCGTCAGAAATATTTAAAAACGATAGAGGCCTTTTACACGAGGCCAGTAGTAATCCAGGCTTGTAAGCCAGTACTAATAAAACAGTCCAGTGGCTTCTTTTTTTAATGAAGTATTTTTTATGATATAGGAACGCAAACTAATGGCAAGTGATCACCGCTGCCCATGGACAACTGCAACACCAGGTGTAATAACGAGCATTGCCGGCCTTTTAAGAAATCATCCACATTTTTGAAGGTTCCAATGACGACAAACGAGCCAGCGGGTCACCTGATGGTAAGTGATTACACTGATCACCGCCTCCCACGGACAAGTGCTTTGTGCAAAAGAAGACATGAAGCCTGGTCAGTTATTAACCAACCAATAGCCATAACTGACATATGGATTGGCTAACCGGCAGCTTGGCTCGGCCATTAAACGCTCTCGTGAAATAAGCCCATTAATGTAGCCTGAGTAGAGTAGAGCAAGATTGTAGCGTGTTTTCAAACATAACCTCACCAAATAACACTGCCCCAACACGAGTAGACAAATAAACAATACGATAAGGATAAAATTATCATTGTGACAATTGAAGACATTAAGTAACAATAGCCATAACTGACGTATGGATAGATAAACCGGCTTGTCTCGGCCACTAAACTCGCCCTCGTGTAATAAGGCCATTAACATAGCCAAAGTATAGTTGGACAAGATATAGTGAATTCACAACCATAACCTTGCCAAATATCACTGCCGCACTACGCGTGGACAAATAAACAATACGATAAGGATGAAATTATCATTGAGACAATTGAAGACCTACGCCGTGATAGGCATTCGTTTGGAAATGATATTAAATTGATTGCAGTTATCTGTTTCATTGTACATCGCAATGATAAACATCCTGTTGACGGTACATAACGAGAGTACGGAAGTGGCGCGTTGACGAGGTGCGCACTGCGCACTGGCATTGTACCGTAGCAACGAGAAAATTTTCCATTACACTTGTACAGTCCGATGCAAACTTAATGTCGGCTCGGAACATCGCGCGAGTCGATGCGCAGTACATTAGGTTCAGCTAAGCGCGCGCGGCGAGTCGGGGCACGTACTGCGTACCTCGCAGCTAATATCCGAGACGCCATTAAGTTTGCATCGGACTGTAGATTATAATATAAGCACCTTGCTTATTTAAAGATACGAATCTCAAATTATCATATAAAACCAAACATTGATTGGTGATTGATATGTCAATGCACAGCTGAAACTACAAGGACTAGACACCTGACATTTTGCACACATGTTCTTTTTCTAACATTCGGTTGGTGATTTAGGGAGTAAATAATTGAAACAAGTTTGTATGAACGGAAGTTAGTTTTCAAGGTACAAACATGCTTTATAATTTTTTTAGCTAATTTGAATGTTAAAAGCAAATATTTCATGAATGTAATTAGCTATAAAAAAAGTGTGAATTGTAGAGATATTTTTGTTTTGTCTCCATTAGACCGGCCGAGTGCAAGTAAGAAGGGTGCAGTTAAATATTGTTTGATGGTACCTCCGTACCAACAAACAACATTCATTCAACAGTCAAAAACCACGTTTTGTGTATGCTATTAATTTTTATTATTAGTTGATATAACGGCAATAGGACACACATTCTGTGAAAATTTTTAGTCACTCCATATTTATTTCGGATCAATAAATAAATAGGGACAAATCACACAAATTGAGCTAGCCCCACAGTAAGTTGTAAACATGTGTCGTAGGATACTAACTCGACGATACTATATTTTATAGCTATATCCCTGTGACTGTGTAATAGGGTCTCTTTTTAAATGTTGGAATTTCGACCTAGTTTACCTTTCTATCATTTCGTTGTTTTACAAAGTAGGTACTAATTTGGTTGTTTTATCAGTCAAGGCGCAGGGGTTCTCACTTACAACACATTGCATGTAGCGCTCGTGTCTCACACATTGGCGGATAGATAATATGTTCGCTGAGCCATGTGCTCCCAACCTCTAATTCGTACGATTTTTGCTGACAGTTGCACATAGATGGCACCACTGGTAGAGTCACAGCTTTGTATTTACCATGAATAAAAGCATTATTCACGAAAGATATGTTATTTAAAATAAAAATAAAAAACTGCATTCTTAGCATAATATTTATAAACTATATCTCAGTTTTAGCAAGTTTAGGATTAACGCCATCTAGTGACGAGAGGAAAACGACTCTGTAGCAACGTCTAACGTCTGACAATCTTCCTACCTTGTACAAGGCCTTAATTTGATGCAATATTTTTGTATGAGGTTGCTAGTCTATATCTTAATATGATATTATCTTTGGGTAAGCTAAAAACTTGTGCAAAGCATGTCAATAACATGTAGTGTAATTTGGTTAAGCAGGTTGGGTTGATCGATGTCCGGATAATCAACGCTGTGTAGTAACAATTTATTTTTATTATAGCCTATTTTGGGCAAAAACCTCTCCTTTCTGCTTCCACACTTCGCGACCAGAATCAACTGTATTTAAAATATTTACATATATCCGTAACTCATTATTTTTACCCATCTGTTTAAACATGTATGTGAGGTTTTGTATTCTATTATTTAACATTTATTTGATCATTTGGATCTTTGATTAATCGAGAGTGACATAGGCTATAATTTTTGGCATAGTATCTTAGCCTTGTATTTATTTATGTTATACTTAGTTCATTGATAAAGCTTGTTTTTATTTGTTACACACGCAATACGCCTTTCCCACAAGAAAATACTACAGATCACACTTGACACCATCCATACATGGTCTCTCGTTTCACGTTACTAATCATTCATGCTCTCAGGTGTGAGAAACTTATTGCATTATATCGGGATGCAAATAACGCAACGCATCAACATTCGAGAAATGGTGACTCAAAGGCGCGCTTAGTGAGAAATGATAATATTGTGCATCAATGTGGCAAATCCCAACTAATATTATAAATGCGAAAGTGAGTTTGTTTGTTTGCAACGCTTTCACGGCGTGACTAATACTGAACCGATCATCATGAAATTTTGCACACACGTTCTCTGGACTACGGACAAGGTCATCGGCTACCTCTCATCCCAGAAAAACGTACTGTTCCCGAGGGATCGACATTGACGCGAGCGGAGCCGCGGGCGAAACCCAGTACAATATACAGGGTTCCTTCGTAGATTGTTAAAATCTGAGTATACTGTGATTGGTCAACTCTCAAATCATCATAATGAACTATTTCCACACAGCATATCATATTATATATTATTTAATAAAACCACAATATATAATTTACTTAGTAACGTACCTTATTAAAGTTAAAGAAGAGAACATTTTCCACAGTTATTACCTATCTTGTAGAGATAATACTCTGAAGAAACCTGAAATATTCCTGAAGAATCCCTAATAAAATATACTTACGCAAGAAAAAAGGTAAAACATGAAAAAAATATTTGGTTCCCATAGGAATTTGGCCAGCTGACTTGTGAATTTGTATGTCGAATATTTTTTCTACGAGGCACCCCATATTCCCCAGAGTTAACCAATCGCAGTATACTTTGATATTAATAAACTATTTTGAAAGAAAATATTGTGTGTTGTTGACTTGCAGTATTTTTTATTTTTGCCTAATTAAAATAAATATATTGAAGATACCCCATGTCTATTGAGAATTATATCCTATCATAATGTTTGTGAACTAATAAGCTACTGACAAATTATTGTTTTTCAGTAACAGCCTAAGAACAAGGACTGTAAAGACATACAATATTTTTTATTTTTGCCTAATTAAAATCAATATATTTAAGATACCCCACGTTTATTGAGAATTACATCCTATCATAGTGTTTAAGAACTAATAAGCAACTGACAAATTATTGTTTTTCAGTAACAGCCTAAGAACAAGGACTGTCACCGCATAAGAAGTTTCCACACTTTCAATATGTATTTCAAAAACACCTCTCTCTGATATTTAATGGAATAGTTTTCTTTCACCTTTTCCATTTGACACCCACGTCAACAATCGACTAGTGTGCAGGTTTTCTCACTGTTAGTTTCCATAAACAAATGTTGGTAGATGTAAACGACCTTTGAGAACTGTATCTAATGTAACTATCATTTGATTAAAAACACCAGGATATGTGAAACTAAAACGTACACACCATTCAATTTGTCAAATCAATAGAGTAAAAAAGCGCTAATACAGAAAAGAGAATTGTTGAAATGTGTGTAAGCTGTTTAAATAAAAGCTTGTGGTAAGAAGTATTGTTGTCTCACTTACCCGGAGGCTGGGGCGCTGGTGCCGGTGTATCTGGGGCCACCGTAGTGCCCGGGGTGCTTTTCCCCCAAGACACGGCTCACTCTGCGCACCAAAACATTTATATTACTTTCTTTATACTAGAATATCATTTTTAATGGAAGAAGATCAGAAAATACATAAAGGTATATCTACTTTACAGGGTCTAGGGTAAACAGCATTATCCCTCCGTCAAACGATAAGATATCATGTCTCGTCAAAATAAACAACTATTCGTATGGGACTAACGCTAGGAACTCAAAACTTTTCACACAAATTAATTGCTGGGCCAGCCGAACACTTTTGACGAAAATGTCGTTTTTGTTTTTCAAGTTCCCAGCATTGGCACCATAGGAAAGTTGTTCATTATTATGGGCTGATTTAATGGTTTGAGGGACAACGGTGTTTACCCTACGCCCAGTATGTATTTAGTCAGACACTGATGTTGGCCTCAGATGGCAGCTGGCCATAAAAAGTGCCAAATCATAGCTTAAACAACATTAGTAAACCCTGGGCTTCGAGGCCTATCAGCTGAAAATGCAATCGAAAGATGATGATCTGAAGAGATAGTAAAAAGTAACATTTTGAAGGGATTAATGATAACACTCTGTAGCACCACAGCTGTGGATGTAACCTGAGTGATGTTTGGATCATCCATAGGGAAGTCAAACAGGAACCATAAATCAGTAAGGATGTCATGTTAGCCATCAATATTTACTACATATTTTCACATTATAAATTTAATTTTGTATGTTACAAAGCATTATTTTTTAGATCAAAAACAATCTAATGACTGACACTAACTTATCCTTTAGTCTTTAATCTTCCAGACATTTTCACACAAGTGCCAACAAAATAATTTGCATTGCAAGAAGTTAACTTTGATGATGAACTTTCACATTGAAATCCCATTGTTGTACAGAGCCACCATCTACATTATAACTACATTAGCAGTCCGCCCCGGCTTCGCCTGTGGTACATACCTGCCTATGGTATGGTGCCTATGGCAGTGAGTGATAAATTACTTATACGACGGTGAAAGAATTTTTGAAATTGGTCCAGTTTCTGATTACCGTATTCAACCAAATAAAAAACTCTTCAGCTTTACAATATTAGTTAAATGATAATTTAAATATTGTATCACTTATGGACCATGTGAAACATTACATTAACATAATCAATGCGCTAAATCTGTATATAGAATATTGAAACTGCTAATTATATTCAAACTGCTTGACCATTCAGAGTTTCAGTAAATTTTCCTCAAACGACACTTTACTGTGTAAACACAATTTATACTAATTTGCAACTGCTTTGAAAACAATTAAACAAATGGTTGCACATGTTTCTATTTAAAATGGTATTACTATTTCTAATATGACTTAACAAAACTATTTGTACGGAACCCTCTTTGTGCAAGTGTAAGACACTCGACCAGTATATTCTTATAAGAATGAATATATGCATTTGTAAAATGTTATTTTCAGTATTGTGAAAATGGATGAAAGTAGATTAATAGTTTTAAGTCTATATGACTATAATTATTTTAATATTTCGCATAAGAATAGTAACCCTTGCAGTAGCATAATCAGCATCAGATACTTTTCATTCTGTTAAGTTTGCATTTCATTCGTAGCCCTTAATACAATGAGACCATTGTATTGAGGATCACAAAGAGCTAGAAAGCCTTAGCTCATGCAAATGATAAGCATTTCTTTCAATATGTATTATGGCTTCATCTATGAGTACATCTTAAAATATTGTAGTTTATCTTAAACCAATCAGTAGATACAGTCTTACAAACATTTATACATCCATGTTAACATTCCATATATTTTCTGGATATTTAGAAGGATTGATACACATAAATTAACAATCAAGTCGCACATGGGAAACTTTGTAAGGTGTTATGTTGAGATAAGGAACAATTGCATCCATTTATCATAAAATGACTCAATGTGGTGAATTTTGTAGATATCACACTTGCATATTCAGTTTCTTCATTTATACTGTTGTATTTTGCAATACAAAGCTATTGCTTAATTATAAATCTTGAACTAAAGCGGTACTTTGTTTAAATCTATGAATAAGGTTTGGACTATTCATTATTTAAACAAAACAAGCTTACAATCGCCTGTGAGAAATTTTCTGTGAAAGCCTATGGGCATGTTTTAAATTTCTAAATATATTCTTACTAGGCCTACCACTAAGGCCATACCAAATTTTTTTTGAGGTCCAGTCAGTTAAAATAAAATTATGAAGAAAAAGAACAGGAAATGTAAATTGAAATTTTGTCGAGTGGAGCCCAAGATAAATCATTAAATTATTTTATAAATAAAGCATCATATAATTCAACGCATTAGGAAATGGCTATTAAAGCAAAAACAGTTCAGAAATTCATAAACTAATTAGGAGGATTTCTAGGGCATCTCATATCAAAATATTCAATTTCATTGTTTATTTTTCTTCACTCAATTTATTTCAAATGGGGCAGCACTGAACAACTAAAAATTCAGGTATGTGGTCTTATGAACAATACACACAGGAATGAAAAATCTGACACCAGTCTTAGCCACTTACACACATGAAAAACAAACACACTAACACAGGAATACGAAATATACCACACAATGTACTATTATTATGAATATTCATCAAGGAGTCGAGCCCAGGATTTACTATTGTTTTTTTTTTTCAGAATTCTGCCACAGATGTTTTATTTTCTAAATGTGTAATTTTTTGCATACTCAGCAGTGGTACTTCGAGCTACAATACTACAACAACACCAGCATACCAACTCATATATTGTAAATTGATTTGGGGTGTTTTTACAGTCAGCTGCCCGTCTGTTACCAATCCTTGCAGAGTGAAGTGAACCTTTTTAGTAATCAACATTTCACTTAGTTCTTGCTTAAATTCTCAAGCATACAAGAGCATAAATAAATCAATTAAATCAGCTCGCCATAGCTAAAGCTATTACTGTGCAAACCTTCCTGGCAAAGTTTGCTGCATATCAATGGAAACTGAATCAAGATCAGGCAGCCAGATATTTGAATGCAGATTTAAACCATGATATGATATAGTTTGAATTTAGATTTTCTTAGTAAAAATATGTATTTCTTTTCTATAGATATTCTCATCAGTTGTAAAACTAACACCATCATATAGGAACTCGAGACATTCTGCATTTCATAATGTTCTGTGGAGAAAATAGTTCAGCAATTTAGACTAAATTTACTCCTGAAATGGTTTCAACTAGTTTGAAGAGAAATACTGTAAATATTTAAAATCTGTACATTCCATAGTCATTATACCAACATGAGCAAGCACATTATAAACAAGTGATTGTGCAGACAGCCAGCAGGAGACAACAAAGGCAATCAATCATTATCAGTCTGTAATTTATAGCCAAATAAAACTGAGGTCATTTATGTAGGTACTCGAGCAGCTTGGCAGTAATTACATTTTATAGTTGACACACTTATCAGCAGCACACAGCCATATGGCTCTCCTTAGACCAATAACACTGCTCATTCATTGGACACTAAATTGGCCAGTGATTGGTACATAACATTCGAGTGCATCCACGATCGTACTCTCCCGAAGACACAATTAATATCAGCATGACATATTTTATCTCTGACTGAATACCTTCAATCACCGAGAGTAATTGGCGTGCGATATAAATAGACGAGGAAGTAAGTGGCCGATAGCCATCACCACAGACGGCCAGTCGTCGTGAGATGCAGAACTATCCAACTATTTACGTCACAAAGAAGAAGTTCTCACGACGGCCAGCGACTCCCTGCAGCGTCTGCACCACCAGCACTCACCTTGGGTTGGACTGTGGCACGAAAATTTTGCAGCTTGTTTATCAGTCACTCGATCTCACTAATGAATTGGCTTCATAAAAATAATTATCTTCTGCACGTAGTCTAAAATCGATAATATAGAACTACCAAAATAAATGGTATCGTGGCACGGTGTCACTGAACCTGGGGCTTTTGCGGATTTTTACGTGTAACTTCACTAACTGCAACCGACCGTCACAAATAGATAATGCCTTTGTTAAATGAATTACGAAAGCGAAATAACGGGATATTTCATGAGCGACCCGACAGAAATTGCACAAAGAAAGATGTCAGGAAACGGCACAGATGATAAATCGAACTACCATAAAGTTGCCAGCTCTAAAATTCTAGTAGTTAAGAAGTAGTTGTATACTTGTTGTAATCTAAGGTTGTAATCGAGTTAATCGAGAAAACTTTAAAAACGCCAGAAACTCCTTTTTGTGTCATTAGATTTTTGCATAGATATCAGAATATTTACTTAAATTTTTGAGTTTTTTGTAGCAATGGGTGCCATCAGTACCATTGGGACCCAATGGCGCCTAACAGGCATTTAGGGTCCCATTGGTATCTATTGATCCCTTTGGGTCCCATTGGGTATCCAGAGTCCCATTGGGTTTCATAGGTCTCATTGGGTTCCATGAGTCTCATTGGGTCCCATAGAATCACATTAGAATCCGTTGGGTTCCATAGATCTCTTTGGGTACCATCGGTACCATTGGGTTCCGTTTGGCACCATCCACAGAGCCATACCAAATCAGAAATCAGAAAAAATATTCGCGTGGTCAAAATACGTAAAAACAGTGGTCCTGTTTTTACGCATAAACGATTTCTGACGTCATAACAACGAGTGGCGGATCGATTCTACCGGACCGGTTCAAAAATTGAGTTCCACTGCGGTCGGTAACTCTGACTGACGCCGCTTCTGCCTCGCTATTGAGGATTATGCGTGAAAGAAGAAAATATACAATTTTTTAGAAAATTAAGTAGTTACTTATTTTTTATTTAAATCTTTTAACACGCCCAAAAAAATAACATAATGCTTTATGTCAAATTCATTCTCTTCTGCGTAATTTATAGCCTATGTCACTCGCAGATGGTCCGCGCCCGAAAACGGGTCCAGTAGTTTCGAAGCCTATTCATTGCAGACAACCAAGCCAACAATCATATCTTCCCTCTTTAGAATATACTTACTAGCAATTTTCCCGCGACTTCTGCGTAAATTATAACATGTATAACCTAATGTTACCCGCAGATAAAAAGCTTTTTAAATTAAAGAATTTTGAAAATCGTTCCTGTAGTTTTGGAGCCCATTCTATAAAAACATTCAAATCTTTAAGGGTAAGTGCATACATGCCTCAGAAATGAAATATAGAAATAATTGTAAATATACACCGTCTCCGCTCATGATGAGGGGTGACATCTAAGGGTGAGACGGGGGTAATCATTGGCGGGATTTAAAATTTTTTTTGGACTACGTAACTAAGTGAGTGAGAACCAAGTGACCTATTGCTACTTCACCGGACTTTTGAGGCGAGAGCAGAGTCCCTTTTACCTGTAAGGCAAATATCAGCAAAGAGGCCCAGGAGGGGCGGACCTCGGCTTTATGCGTCGCATGTGTGCGCAAGGCTTGAAGAGACAACGAACTCTCATATGCCTGATGAGCCGCGATTTGCATGCATAGCCTGAAGGGCCGAACTGAGGAAACATTGGCAGGCATTACTAGGGCCGGAAGGAACGGACGTGTCCTTGCGGACATGGTGTGTTATCGCCACAGAGATGTAAATATTCTGATATCTATAGTTATCGCCAAGGATCTACTATTGGTTATCACTATCGAGCCAGTGAACTGCCTCCGTGGTCCAGTGGTTAAGGCGTTTGCCTTGTTGACCCCCGGGTTGTGGGTTCGATTCCCACGGGAAGCATACTTTGTTAAGTTGTTCCCAGTTTGGTTAGGACATTGCAGGCATGAATCACCTGATTGTCTGATAAGAAAGATGATTCCGTGCTTCGGAAGGCACGTTAAGCGGGTGGTTCCGGCTGCCATCTGGTAGTCGTTAAAGGAACCACGTCAGAGGCCGAGGGGCGGTTCCGAAGAACTCTGACACCAGGGTGTGCATGATCGACTGACCGAGTCACCTACACGAAATGATGATGATGAGTGAAGTGTGTAAAATAACCGGGATTAGGACAAAGCCTATTATCAAAATAAAACAAAATTAAAAATTGAATAAACTTTATTTGAAATTTATTAGGTAATCTTTAATTCCTTATCCCACTTTATTAGAAATCTGGGAATCGTGTATGAACTTGTTGTAGTTATCCTGTTCTGGGGGTTGTCCTGTGAAAAAAACATTAGAATATTTAGTACCTACTTACTAAACCTGTAAAACTTAAGTATTATCTACAATATTTACTAGTAATACTATAATTAAAAAGAAGTGTTACCATAATACATTTTTTTTCTGGCGCCAATTTAATAATAAAGCATTGGGCTGGTTTTAGCGAAAACAATGTCACCGGTCATTTTTTATGTATTCCAGTTCATTTGCAGAAATATAGGTAGCTTAAATACATCAAAGTCTGCAAATATAAAATGCCATATTTTTCACTTTAGGAATGTTAAGATACATAGGTAGTTATTTTAGTGCCCATAAAAATGAGGTTTTGCTTCCGGAAATCGTATTCTGTTATACTTCGACCGATATAAAATTAAAAAACATATATCGGCATTCAATGTTTCGATTCGAGTGGCCATAAATCCGTCTTTATCGGTTAAGCACGGTATTATACACCCTTATTTTAAATTCAATACACAAAGTTTAAGAGGTAACTCAGCCCTTCAATATGAACAACTTTTGTTATAGGACAAATGCTGAAAATTCAATAATGTTTTTACTTGTAGTTGGTAACACACTTAGGATGCAGAGTGCAGACCTAAGACTCCACGAGTCTTTCGAATCCTACCTGTGGCGAATTCTTTTTCATCACATATTTCCAATTTTAATAATATACCGAGCATTGTAATGCTATTTAAAAACCATTTAAACGAATATTTTACCTGTTCCATACATTTGGTCCGATCAGCTGGCCACTTTTGTATGAATAAGTAAATTTTTTTTGAGTTCCCATCATTGGTCCCATATCAAAAGTTGTTCATTTGATGGGCTGAGTCACGTCTTAAAGTTTGTGAATTGAATTTAAAATAAGGGTGTACAGCTGTAAGTCAGAAGGTGGCCCACCAAAATAAACCAATCGTATCAGAGATCGTTTGATTAGCATGTTAATTTGCTAGAACTTTGCAGTACGAATTCGTTGGTCTAAGCTGGATACAGCAATGAAGTTTTAGAAAAAAAAAACTTGCACTATCCCGCTGTCATATTTTAGGAAAAAATATTACCTGGCCTATCAATGTCTCCAGACAGATGAGCGTTTCCTATTCGTATGTCCTCTCCCGCAGTATCTCTCATGTCTGTTATGAAGTTAGATGGTTGCACCTGTTTTTAAAAGAGATGCTCAGTAAGTTTAGTAAACTTACTTACGCTGCGGTAAATAATACAGACCCTGAAAATGGCGTCCCTGGCGCAATGCGCGCGAGACGTGATGGTGATCATGCTGTCCTTTTTTTATGAATCAATTGCGTTCGACCCCTATCTAGCCTGATGAGGTCTAGGGTGGTAAACGCAAACTCGAATGCCTTAGTAATGCATATTCACTCTTGCCTTGAAACTCCCGGCGCCCACAGAGTGACTTCAGCCACCCCTAATTCGGGTAGTGTGCCGCCCCCTACGCCCCCAACCCTGCCCAAATACATTGTCATCTGGTCGCCCAATGAACTTGCTGCCTCGGGCCGAATTCAGTTGCGCTTCATTAGGAGCGCTTCAAAATGGTTGCGCTAAGAGGAATACCTCGATAGCTATCCAAATTTTATAGCTAAACAATCACTTCTATTACCCTCTTCGAACAAGGATCCTATTCCCATCAGGGCCAGATTTTCCCTTAGGCAAACAAGGCAACTAATGGCTGCCACCGCCATCGTTGGGGGTTCGCAGGCTCTCGTTATAGCTATAAAGTTTCAATAGGTCAACTCGTTTGCACCGGAGAGGCACACAATATTTGTCAAATAGTCAAGAAATATTATTCAAAATCTATTCTTTATGCAAGTTTCCAATTAACCTAAAAATAGGGCTGTCGGGCTTTTATAACAATTTTAAACGTAAAATGTTTTCTGGGAGACAGTCTTTATATTGCTAAGTTTCATACAGCAAAAAAAAATTGGTGATCAGGCGAAATGAAAGGAAAAATACGAGAAGATGTATGTACCTGGCCTTCATTTCTCATGAGGTCTGGGGGAACAGCCTGGCCGGGGTAGCGGTTGAAGATGCCATTCAGGTTGTAGTGCAGGTTCATGTCCGGCCCGATGTTGGCCTTCAGTAGCTGCTCCCATATTCCACCTGAGACATACGATTGGTGTAGCGTAAACAACAACATAATATGCATTACGACTTTTTTTTTTATGTCATATGACGGCAAACGAGCAAGTGGGTCACCTGATGGGAAGTGATCACCGCTGCCCATGGACAACTGCAACACCAGAGGTGTCACAGGAGCGTTGCCGGCCTTTTATTTTTCCCTCCCCAGAGGGGAGAGGGAGCTGGGCCTCCGGCTCTCTCACTCACCGAACGAAGCATAGTAGCGGTAAAGCTATTACTAAAACGTCGATTTTCTGTGAGAGTGTGGTACTTCCCCGGACGAGCCGGCCCATTCATGCTACTAGCAAAAGTGATTTTCGCCGGCAGTATCATCAGATCTTTGTAAGTCTCCATTGCAGGAGCTCGACCCTCTCTGTACTACCAGGGTCATATATTAGCCTGAGCAGTCCGAGGATTTGTACTACACTCTCCACGCCGGCCAGATGGGTTGGAGAGGTCTCTTACTCACAGAAGCTGGAATTATCACGGTCCTGGGGCATAGAGTCATACCTCGAGGGTATACTCTGCTTTACATGCACGATTTACAACTCTAGTATATGTAAATGTAAAAGACGTCTGATTTGACATTAGAATGATATATTTTTTTTCTTTCTTAGCGGACAAAACGGCAGTCGAGTTTTTAATTTTATAAAATTATGCTACCTTTTATTTTAAAACACAAAGTTCTTAAATTCTTACGATGTTATTTGAAGCCTTATATATTTTAAACATAAAATCCTTACCAAATCTTATTACTTTTGTTTATAACAAAATGGATTACCTTTGTCGACCGACAGAATCGGCCTATTGGATTGCCAAGGATATTCGCCGTGCGCTTGGAAGTAGACTGCATATGTTGATAACTGTAAAAATATAATTCAGCAGTCGGAAATTATAATAAGTACATAGGTAGGCATAGATTAAAAAAAAACATTTTCGTTAGGTAGGTGTCTTAATACCTCTTGGCGAAAGATGCACGTTTAGCCCTTTTACGGTCAATGGTTAAGAGGCACTGCCATCATAAGGCTTAAAAACAATACCTAACCTCCAAATATGGCGGATACAAACTTGTGATGCACGCAACCTATGTCTTGAATATTTATAATTTTTCTTTTCTTTTGATAGTCATATTCCCTTTTTTGACCAATACTGGACAACTTTATAGCGTGCGCTGTAGCCTACAAGTCCTCCAGCCTGCAGGTCTCTGGGCACGCTAGGCAAGACAGTAGGCGCGTCATGGTGGAAATGCACCACAAACGCAGATGTTACTACTGGATTTTATTAGCCCCCACCTGACCATTGTCCTTGCATCGGCCGACTTGGGTTCTCATGCGATTAAGCACTTCTATTCTATTATCTTAGTGTCCTACCACCTGTACACGCGAAGACCTATACAATACTACTGATAACGGTAGATCTATCAGTAGCACAGTTTTGGTCAATACATTTATAATTTGCCCTAGTCGTTACGCTAAGAAGAACTACTATTCCAGCCAAGGCAGGTAGCATTTCCACTAGTTCAAAAGGAGATAGAGTACTTAGTCCATCTCTCCAGCCAAAAGTTTAGCTTATCTATCGCTGGATCTGATATTAGATGAATTATCAATAAGAAAACTACGCTGCTCTTTAAGGGGGAACACTAGGCACAGTAGCGACGCCAATCATTTTATTCCTAATACTTTACAAATAGAAAGAAATTCAAGAATATAAACAATATAAGCCTTAGTAAATAACCTGAAGTATTTTTAGAATCATGTTCTAATATTATGAGAATCAGTCATTGAGAGAAAAAGTGATAACCGCCAAAAACGACCGTTTTTGGCGGTAATCAGATTCTCATAATTCTCACTGATTCCGATAATAATAAACATGATTCCAAAAATACTTCAGGTTATTTACTAAGGCTTATATTGTTTATATTCTTGAATTTCTTTCTATTTGTAAAGTATTAGGAATAAACTGATTGGCGTCGCTACTGTGCCTAGTGTGCTCCCTTAATCTGAATGGGGCAGCAACGTCATTGTACATGGGGTGTCTGGGATCGCTTACCATTTTTGATCGTTCCACAGAACTTCCTACACTCTGTAAATATCAGCCGGTGCAATTTATGTTAAACAATTATGTACCTGTTCTGTTTTAAACTTTCGCGCTTTGAACATATTTATTTATATAAACAGGACTAAATAAATATAAGGTTCGTGCCTGTTTATATAAATAGTTATGAATTATGTACCTGCGTGTAATACAAAGCCAGCCAGTATTTCCCACCGTGTCCGACGAAAGCAGTCTCGTTGGCGTCCATCAGACCTGTAGGAAAGTCTTGGTGGATCATGTCTGGGGAGATTCGAAGGTTGCATCCGTACCTGGGAATAACATTAACCAATCATAGTATTTATTTAAAATGATATTCTTAAATACTATTAAGAGTCGCCTGGACGCGCATGTCTCCATACAAACGGAAAAAGGGAATTATGGCCATATTTGATAATTTAGGAGTAAAATTAAGCAATTAATCTCATTATAATCTACGTACGTTCTTATACAGCTTAGTTAATATACCAATGGTTTGAGAATTACAAGCCTTTTGAAATTTGTATGGAAATCTTGAGAGGCGTATAATTCTCAAACTATTGATAATTTAACCAAACTGTATAGACACGTACGTAGATTATAATGAGATTAATTGATTGGATGCTTAATTTTGCCCTAAAATTGACAAATATTGCCACAATTCTCTTTTTCCGTTTGTATGGAGACATGCGCGTCCAGGCGACTCTTAAGAGCGTATACTAGCAGTATTTTTTCAATATGATTTCCATACAAATGTATTTCTCTATTTTCTCGCTGAAAACTGATTCTAGAGCCACAATTCTTTTTTTCATAAAATCTAGTACTAAAATAGGAATGCCCCTATTTATTATTTTTTCAAAAAAAGAAATGTTTTTGTACAATTTTTTTTTCTTTTAAATAGGTTTTTACAAAAAATAAAACATAGGGACATACCTATTTTAGTAATAGATTGTATGTAAAAAGAATTGTGCCGCTAGAAGCAGTTTTCAGCGAGAAAATAGAGAAATACATTTGTTTGGAATACGCACTGCTAGTATACCCTCTTAAGACCTGTCATTCTGCTACGTGGCCTTTGATGTTATTACGTCTGGTTCAGTCTACGCCGTCAGTCACAAAGAAAGAACACAGAATCTACATTCTGTGGTGTGGCAAAAGACATACCAATGAATTTAAGAAAAAGAGGCAAGAGATGTACAGTCCGAATCAAACTTTATGGCTGCTCGGAATATCGCGCGAGTCGATGCGCGGTACATAATATTGGGTTCAGCGGCGCGCGCGCGGGGAGGTGGGGCGCGTACTACACAGCTCGCAGCTAATATCCGAGCCGCCATAAATTTAATTCGGACTGTACCTACTTATTCAACGAGTCTATAAAGCCGGAAAAGAAAAGTGAGAGCAGTGCCAGTGCCCTCGTATTTCATGAAGTTAAAACACTATGTCTTAGGGCATGCCTTCAAGATGTCGTAGGGCGCTCGGTAGTACTCCGCGCGGCGCACCACGGGCATGCGGATGTTGTACCTCTCGTTGGGGTCCGTGAAGTTGACGTACTTGATGGCTTTATGAAGGCAAGGGGCAAAAGAGGTGCGTATTCAAGGAGTCTCTAAATTCGAACAAGGGAAGTGAGCAGCAGTGCTAGGCCTAGTATTTCTTGAAGTTAAAACACATTTTAAATAGTAGGGTCTTACCAATCAGGACACGCCTTCAAGATGTCGTAGGGCGCTCGGTAGTACTCCGCACGGCGCACTACGGGCATGCGGATATTGTACCTCTCGTTGGGGTCCGTGAAGTTGACGTGCTTGATCTTGATGTCTCGCCGCTCGCAGATGTAGTCGTAGTGGAACTTCGGAATAGACTCTCCTCGAGCGCAATATGTTTCTGGAATGTTTTTCAAAATAAGTGAGCACCATAAGGGGTGCTCTCTGTTGCGATTTAAAATTGTTTTTTTGTGTCCATTTTTCCGACTGTCGTAAGACAGTGGAAAAGCTCTCGTTTTATTGAAATTTGAATATTTAAAAATACTTAAGTTTAACGCAACCTGCATAGAGGAAGTAAAACCAAACTGGCACTAAACGTAGACTGGTGGTGATATACTCGGTTAGAATGCGCCATAGCTGCTGAGATGCACTCTATTATCACAGCATGTAATGTTAGTTCATACCAGGGATGTTGCGGATCCCGATGTTTTTTTACATCCACGGATGCGGCGAATATTCTCAACAACCCTGGCGTATACTATTCATAATATTATGTGTTTCGTTTGGAAAAAATATTACAGACGGCCGAATGCCTCCCGCCATTCTCCTTGGCCAACTCAGACTACGCTATAAAAAATTATTGAGCTTCGTATTAGAAGGGTATTAAGCACAAATATACGGACAAATCACACAGGTTGAGCCCCAACGTATGGTTATCTCCATAGTAGGTAATCTTCTCATTAAATTACACGTTTGTGTGCCTATCCTGACTTACTCTTATGAGTCCCATCCACGGTGTTCACAGCTGCATACTTGTCAATGCAGTATCTGTAGCCAATAACTGTCGGGAAGCGAAGGTACGGGACCTGGCAGGAAAATCGACTCTCTTGGTACATAGCACCCTGGTAGATGAAAAAAAGGAATGAATAAGCTCTCGTAGTTGGTACAACCAAAGACAATCAGTATACATAACTCTAACAGTACAACGCAAGGAGTCACTCTTTGGCTATGGGAAAACGACAATAAAATACTCATAGATTAAATAATCATCATCATCAGGTCTTTCCAGTCTCCACTGCAGGAGCACGACCCTCTCTGCACCACCAGAGCCATATACTAGCCTGAGTAGTCAGAGGATTTGGCCTACACTCTCCACGCTGGCCAGACGGGTTGGAGAGGTCTCTTTGATGTTAATAAGCTTTGTTTAGCTACTTAGTCGCCTTTTACGACATGAATTGGAGTGGTCCCATTCTACTCTGCCGGGTACCACACGGCGGATTAAATAATATCCTCTTAAAAAACTCGTGCCAAAACAGTAAGGGACATAATGAGATTATCATCCCATCATCATCCCCCAAGGAATGGGAGGTTTTGCCATATTCAACACTCTTGGGTTGGTGATGCAGTTTGTTTGGTTCATTTCTGCTCCGACGCTGCTGTTCATCGAAAACTTTTCTAAGCAAAGAAAGGGTAGGAGTTTGTAGGACTCGGTAGGAGTTTGTAAGAGCGAGGTAATAGTAGATTGTTGCACTGAGCAGAAAGTAAGTTATTGCAGCACGAGTGTTTATTTGGAGCCCGAGCGCCAGCGAGGGCTCTAAAAAGCACGAGTGCAATATAACTTACTTAATGCGAGGTGCATAATCTGCTTTTCTTTCAACTACTGCAATAAAAGTAGGTGAAAAATTAAACTGAAGACAAATTACAAAAGTAAAAAATTTGTTGTTTACATTCCCGCCTTTTTTCTTTATGGCCAGTATTTTTTTTAAGGCAAGGCAATACACACTTTCCTTTGTAAACTTCATACGGCCGTTAGGTTGGCCGACGTTCTTTATGACATGTGACAACTATTGTCCCGCGTTTAAAAAACAAAATTAAACAGTGCAATATAGGATTTCCATACATTTTTGCTGCACTAGAGCAGCAAAAATGTATGAAAATCCTTTACTGCACTGTTAAGTTTTTTTTACTTTTAGTGCAGCAAAGTTCCGCTTTGTGCAAGATATGTAGTGCAGTTATGATAGAATTGCAGCGCAGTTGGAAGAAAAGGTATTTGGGAGCAAGTAAGGCACTTGCTCGGATAGATTGTGGCTGAGGTTAGCAGCTCGGGAGCCCTAACTGCAACCACCGCAGAGGCAGTTGAAGATGAAACTGAAATTGTAAGGTTTTGAAATAGGTGACTGTAAGTACAGTGTGAGCAGCCACTTGTCAAATGACTTGAAATTAAGGTCATAGCACAAACATAATACGAATGTAGCCTGCTACGGGTATTTTGGAATTCCTGGTTATGCAGCAGTGCCACAAGCGAAATATTAAATACGATAGATCACACTAAGGCGAGCCATATACGGTAACCCTTGCAATTCTTCAAAAAGAGGATTCAAAATGGCGATATTGCTCTTGAATGGAAGAAACATAAATTTTAAGAGCCCGCGAGTCAGAATAAGTACCTAATTACCTTGCAAATAACACTCCTTCTGCCAGGCGGGCGCGACACCCCTCCAAAGCAGTAAGTCCTGGTCCCATTGATCATGATCTCCGTGACTCCGATGTGGGAGATCAGCGTGATGCCGTTGATGCCAGCCAGAGCGAACCTCTGCAGCCCCGCGCGCTTGCGAACCTCGACGTTATTCTTCATACTCATAGTGTTCACTATTGCTTGCCAGCCGTACACGAACTCGTGCATTGGACCTGTTCAAGTAAAGCTTTTAGGGTACTTCCCATTGATCTAAAATTATGTTTGGCAATCATCATCATCATTTCATGTAGGTGACACAATCATTCGACCATGCATACCCTGGTGTCAGAGTTCTTCGGAACCGCCTCTCGGCCTCTGACGTGGTTCCTTTAACGACTACCCGATGGCAGCCGGGACCAACGGCTTAACGTGCCTTCCAAAGCACGGAATCATCTTTCTTATCAGACAATCAGGTGATTCATGCCTGCAATGTCCTAACCAAACTGGAAACAACTTAATAAAGTATGCTTCCCGTGGGAATCGAACCCACGACCCCCGGGTCAACAAGGCAAACGCCTTAACCACTGGACCACGGAGGCAGTTAGTAGCAGGCCAAAGAAAAAAAACTGAAATGCGTAAAAGAAGAGGTCATTTTAGTCAATGGCTTGAAGGAATTAACTTTTATCCTTGTATCCCTCGAATCTATTATGTGACGACTTCAATCTGACACCACTTGCCGATGCAAAGGAGGTAGGTACAGAATTTTGTACAGTCATGAACGAAGATACCAAATTTTATCATATTATTATTCAGCCCATTCGGCTTGCTGGATTGTGTGTCCAGCGTGTAACGCAGCACATAGGCCTCATCTAGTTTTTTTTTTTCATTTCGATTCGATCGGACATAAGGATGTTACTCAGATCCCTCATCAACTAGAAAAGAGCTCATGATCATCAAAAAGCTGACCAGATTTACATGTACAATGGCTAAGAACACTCGGAATAAAATTATCTATGCTACAAAAAAAAATCTAAACGAAAATCGGTTCATCCGTTTAGGAGCTACGATACCACAGACAGATACACAGACCGACACGTTAAACTTATAACACCCCTCTCTTTTTGCGTCGGAAGTTAAAAAGCAAATCGTTCACGAAACCAACCAATCCCGAAGCTGTCTCCGTCCAAAAAGTTGAACATCTCGCCAAAGGAGTCCGGCATGAGCCCTGCAATAACCGTGGTCATCTGGAAGCCCTCGTCAGGCAGCATGGGCACGATCTCGTCCAAGGGCGTGGTGAACTCGTGCGCTGATTGATTGTTGAAGTGCCCGCGACCCTCCATCCCCTGTAGAGAGTCAAAATTGTCAATGAAGCAAACAGTATGGAAAATCGCTCACGCTCTTCTAGAGACGAAAGGAATAATAATACCGCGTGTCAGTCCGCGCGCACCTTGTAAGCGAAAGTCGCATACTCGTCAAAAAACGTCAAAAAAACGATGGGTAAATAGAGAAAAAAAATACTCCCACACTTTACTTGTATGGGAGCTACCCTAAAAAAAATTTTTTTCAAGATTTTTTTCTACCATTTTTTGCCATGATAATACCCGTACCAAATTTCAGCTTTCTAGTACTTATAGTCTCTGAGTAAAACCGCGGACGGACAGACAGACATTGCGAAACTATAAGGGTTCCTAGTTTACTACGGAACCCTAAAAAGGTTAATCTTCTCCTCTGACGCCTGAAGTTCTCCCAATCATAAACTTCCTAATATTTTCTTCTGACCTAACCTTACGCTTTGAAAGGCAGATTGATCCCAGACGGACTACTGGCTGGACCAAACTTACGAAATCAGTAGTCCGCTTGTTCCGGGGTCCACTTTGAATCAGTCATCTACTGTTTCAAAGCGAACCGCCACAGACAAAGATGTAACATGAACAGCTTTAAGATAAGGAAACGCAAAATACATTTTCCGTGACTGTACATCTTTGTTTATTAAAATGTTAATAATGCATTCAAAATACGTAACTAAAACTAGGCCCATATTAGTCTCCACTCTAAGAGCACGACCCTGCCTGTCCCTACTACCTGAGCCATATGTAGCCGGAGCAATCAAAGGATTTGACCTACACTCTCCACGCTGGCCAGACGGGTTGGATGGAGAGGTCCATCTGATGTTTATAAGCTTTGCTTAACTTGTGTTTCCTGAGTCGCCTTCAACGACATCCATGGGAAGACTTGGGAGTGGTCCTATTCTATTCTCCCAGGAACCACTCGGCGGCAAATTAACCTAATAAAATCAAAAACTAAAATTAAACTAAATATTTACCGGTAAAAAGCATAGCGCCAAAAAGGCAGCTACCGTGACGGCCCACATGGTGATCGCGGACGCCCGATCGCCTCTGAAACACTCGTGATGTGAAAAAATCAATAAAACAGTAAATTGGCATATGAAAAAACAGCTTGTTAACTTTTAACAAATTGGTGATTACCAGACTATAAAGATATTGCGCTGGTTAGTTCATACGATATTGTACAGAGGTTTCATATATTTTACTTTTCTCAATTTGAAGGTTTACTGCACTACCACAATGGTGACACTTCCTAGACGAGAGATCGAGCACCGGTGAACTAGCTGAGGCGTGTAGGCGCTAGGGTTGTTACCACTGAAAAACGCAACACGGTCTACGTAAGCCATGCGTGCGAGAGATACAAGCACAGCACACCCAGCCCTGAACCAAGGCAGTCGACGAGAGCCCGTTCCGCGCCTCGCGCGCCTCTCTATGCCCCCGCGCGCCTTTTTATCCCTCCGCGCACATCCAGACACGACACAAAGTTTGCGATTTTACGTGCTCTTTTCGCGTAGTTTAGGTATATTCTTTGGCACTACATTGCCCAAAAAGATAATCAGCCCACTCTACCTAGTTTCTGCCCCCTCTGACTTAAGGCCGGTGACGCCCTTGCGTTTTTGTCCTCGCGCTCTCTTCCTAAGCAGGGTTGAATTTAACTTTTTCATCTCACCTACCCTTAAACAGTGTCATTAAATGCAAGCAAAGTAGGCTGGATGGTAGCTATTACGACCGCGGGCTATAAGATTTCATACAAATTCCATAAAGCCCGAGAGCGCATAAAGTATTTTTTTAAATTTAATAGGGCACTATACAATGCACAAGTGTCAAATCTTCTACATCCAAAAAGTTTTCTAGTCGAATATTCAAGTTTGAAATTGCTAGTGAACCCGATATAAAAAAACATTTGAACTATACTGCGAGATTTTTGTCCTTATTTCAAATTTAGAATTGTTAATGGCCGTGGTGGCTGGCTGTTTGTATTCATCGATCTTTGACTTCCACTTTTTGGATAAAACATTTTCATTATCTGTGGAATCCTCGGATACATTTTCTGCTCACTGCAGTCAGGCCCACGCAGCTCAAAGGAACCAAAAAATGTATGGCGTTTGCTGTAGCAACGATGGCAGCCATATTGCTATCTCTGTCTTTCACTACGTTTCTCTTTCTTTCATTCAGTCAGGGGTACTATTTTTTAACGTGTGACACTCGTATTTGACTGAGAAATCATTCGAATACGAGTGTCATGCGTTCAAAAATAGGACCCCAGTTGTTCTGACACTGCTGTAAAAACTCCCGCCATTTTGAAGTTCTTGAAGTTAACTTTGCAAATTTTATTTTTACTAGTTTAATTATGAATATTAGTGAAAAGTACAACAATTACACTGTGTTTTTGGTTAACTTATTAGTTTTACGACAATTCCGCCTCAAGTATCTTGTATTACTTGTTAAATATGTGGTATTTGTACCAGTGGAGTGACTAACAATAAGAGGCTGGAGAGAGGATGTTTATAGCAAAATTTCCATTATATGAGGCACGGTAAGCATTAATATTATCTTTTTACATATTTTACACAATGCCATTATTACAATAACATAGTGAAAATAAAGATTTTGATGAATATTTTAATTTTACATTGTTCAACTAGTGATGTGCACTTCGACATTCGATACCTTATCGATACGTAACTACCAATCAATACAAAAATCTAGTAGCTAAATTTATTTCATTTATTGCTGTTTTAGATTTTGTAATTAAAGTTAAAATATGTAAATAATTTTCAGGTGTAGGCCAGTGGGCGATGTTTGTGGGCAAAGAAAATTTGATATATGTTCCAATAGAGAAACTATATATATTCCGGAGAGCACTTACGGATATAGGTCACCTCAAGCCCTATGCTGTCCACTCGAAACATTCAAAAGCTTTTCTTCTCCCTGATGAAATGTTGCTCTTTCCTTATCAGTTATCACTTACATGCAAGTAATTATTCTATACCTACAATTAGAAGTAGTCGCTAGACCAAGTAACTAGTTACGTCTGATAAACATAATATGATGGTAAGTTATGTTTTCATGATTCACATACTTAACATATATGTTATGTACATATGTGTGTGTTATTCAACCATAAAATATAAAAATATATTTAGGCGGCTTACCACGTAGGTCATTTCTCTTTTTCTTCCTTAGTTCTTTGTATCATACATATGTCACTAATCTCGTTAAAAGTATATTTTTATGAAGTTATAATCAAATTTTTTAATCCGTCATTTCTCTTGATTTCCTTCAGTTATGTTAACTTTTTAGGTCAAAACAGCTGCTATTTCTGTGTAGATATCATATTACCTGAATGTGTGAGTAGGTATTGAAATAATGAATCAAACTTTTATTTATATTTTTTTGCAGACTTCGTGAGCCAACAACAGGCATTGGTGATGGGGAACAATGAGAAAAACATCGACTTCAAAAAACTTTTTCTTTTTGGAGGGTTGATATTTCCCACACAATCAATCCTATTTTATTAAAATCAATGATTCGAAAATCTATATATTATCCAAATAGACTTATTTTTCTAAACGTTGTTTTGTAAAGGTGCTCCCACACAGCAGTTATATAACGTCATAAAACAATTTGTAACAACGATAACATTCTATAACAACATACATTACGAGCTCCGTGGCGCAGTGGTTACCACGCCAGCCTGCGACACGGAGGTCCCGGGTTCGATCCCCGGTCAGGTCAAGATGGAAAACGATCTTTTACAGATTGACCTGGGTCTTGGATGTTTATCTATATATGTATCTATTATAAAATATAGTATCGTTGAGTTAGTATCCCATAACACAAGTTTCGAACTTACTTTGGGGCTAGCTCAATCTGTGTGATTTGTCCGTATATATTTATTTATTTATTTATTTATTAATGTTATTGTGTGTGGTAGCACCATAACAATGGTAAATTGTGTCCAAAATAAATGATTTGTATTGACAATGAGGACTCGTTTAATTTATAGAAGTTTAGTACATCAAAGAATCTGAAGGGCAACCATGCGCCACCTACCACATTGTATCGATATCGATAAACTAACGTAGTAGGCAAGCTCTAAAATTGGTTAGACTGTTCGGTTGCCAGACTTGCTTGTGACATTAGTGTTGTGAAAGTTTGTATTAGTCCACTTTGTAAATTGACCAAAATCTAGATGGATCATTGGCTAGTATGAAAGTCCCGTCTCTTAAAACGTAGTGATTATATGCTCTTTGACTGCAGTTTGCCGCTATTTATTTTTTAGGCAAAATATTTATAAGTAATCGTAACCTTCATTAATTTGCATGCAATATATTCCTTATGATAAATTAATAGATGGTCTATAATGTTGATATAGGTAATATAATCAGCCAGCTTGCAGACGCATAAATATTAATTTTCAAGGTAAACTATATTCATACTATACAATTTCAACCAATATAATATGAAAAATATTTTTTCTGCTCTACTATTTACTCGGTGAGATGAAAAACATTGTGTGTATCACGGCCGGTATTAGACATTACAAATTCGGACTACTAAAAGCACTCGGCTTCGCCTCGTGCTTGTTAGTAGTCGCTCGTTTGACGTAATATCTTCTATACCGCCCTTGCTACACAATGTACTATTACACCATGCCATCTATAAGCGAAAGGGCCTAAACCGTCCTAACCCCTTCAACGGTAGCCCATCCTGCCCCCCTATTTACTAACTAAGATGACAGGTGTCGATGCCTATCAATCTAGAATTTACTGTTACAATGCGGGTTTTACTTGCTCGAACTTTTTATTTTAGAATACAAAAACCGCATTGTAACAGTAAATTCTTGATTGATAGGCATCGACACCTGTCATCCGAGTTAGTAAATAGGTCAGCTGATTATTCCTAGATCCATGGGTGTAAATGCTTCATGGCAAACATAAAGTTATTAAATGAATCGGCTTCATATTTTAATAATGGCTGATACACATTACTCTCTATCTCAAAAACTACTTAATAGTTGCGATGTTCCTAAGTTAGACTATACCTATTTCAGCAAAAAAATATTTTTTTTGTAATCCAACTAATAGTTTCTGAGTTATGCGCGGACAAACATAGGATCATACACTCATGAGATTTGGCACTTACGTTGAGAAGCTGGTATAAAAAAGTGGCAGTGGCAGTAGTAAACATATATCTGGTATTTTTTGATTTAAACCAACGTGAGATATTAACATTATTAACTTAGATCATATAAAATTATTAATATGTAAAATACGGGTCACTCACGTATGAAGTCAGCTACAGGCCGACATGTTTCAACCTCATCTTCAGGGCGAATGTAAACCGAGACGCGCGCACGAAGTCGTCCCAGTCCGCACCCAGTGCGGGAAGACCTCCGGATGACTTCATACGTGAGTGACCCGTATTTTACATATTAATAATTTATCTGGCGTAGCCAATGGGAGGGCACCGACGCCACTGCGCCTAAAAGCCTTATCTTACTTTACTCAATTTAGTTACTGATGCCATTCGATATATTCGTGTCTGACCTATTGCGGCGTCCGTTTCGTCAGTGACTGAATTCAGTAAATGGTGATTGGGGTTTAACACGACGCTGTATAAGTCACTCAATCAGATGTAATTTTTCGAAAAAATGCCTCTCCGCTCTCCGTAGACCATCTAAAAAGCCTATGTATGAAATTTTGACAGCACGTGCCGCCTGTCCGTTAACGGAATATAAAAAGTAAAGGGTTGCTAGCCGCAATGTCAATTGACATGAATCCTACGTTTTTACCCTTCTCCTAGGCTGGCTTTAACTTCCTTCGCGGGAGAAAACGCAGCTGTTAAAATTCTAAGATTTATTTTTTTCTCCCTCTACGATTTTATCCCTTTTTGATGAGATTTTGATCAAAATCACAAAACAACAATGTAATTTCAAGCGATTTAACATTAAATTATAGGTATATTTAATCTACATACAGGGTGCTTCACGGTACGCCACAACGTTCCTTTTATTCACGAAGATATTTTCCAAATTTTTATTCCATGCTTTTATTATGAGCGATTCATACTGCAAAGTAAAATGCACTTTGCAGTATGAATCGCTCATAATAAAAGCATAGAATAAATTTTTTTTAAGTAATGTCTAGAAATAAAACAAATTTTAGCCTCACCACAGATAAATTTATTTAATGACTCCAAACAAATTAAAGCAAAAACCGACATCACATCAAATACAAGTTTATAATTTTGGTACGTTTATAGCTGATTACACTTGCATTACAAAATGTTACAACAAACAATTAAAATTATAAATAAATTATTACACTTCTGTAACATGCGATTAATTTAGTTAGTTGATTTTTAGTAATTTAATTTAGCCTCTTTATTAATTAAATTGGTCCTTTTTAAAATATTGCAGATGACATACAAAGAATCTGATACTCAATGTGGAGATAGGCCTTATAATTACTAAAAAAACACATTCAATCGAATAAATTGACAGTTATTTTTGCAGAATTGTATCACAGTCTAACAAAAAGGTATAAAAACAGTACAACATAAAAACAGTATAGGAATTTACGAAAAAGCTAATACTCAATTGACTCCATTAAATGAATCTTTATCAGTACATTAATAGGTCAAAATTAATATTAAGTATATAAAAAACGTTTAAGTACACAATCAGGTGACAATAGTAATAAAAAGTCAACAAAAATTATAAAAACAATGTGATGCTATTAGAAGTAAAATATTTTTAAACAAACTATTATTGTAGGTAAAATGTACAACCACAGTATAAAAAACCCTAACCCTGTAAAAAAGTCTAAATTAAAAAATAATAATAAAATATTAATAACTACGAGTAAGTAACTATACAATACTTTAATTATTGAGATTTCAGAGAGCAGAGATTTGTGTTTTTAATACTTAATAGTAGAAAAAGAAATACCTTCACAATAAATCTAATTCAATCGATTTTTACATTATCAACATCAAAAGCCTAAGGGTAAAACGCGATTACAAATATATCAATAAACATTGCTTTTTTAGAATTGGGGTTTAACCTACGTACATAGCGATTCAAGGTCTATATTCAATACCGGACATAAAAAAGCACTTATTAAGTCAGTACTGGTATTTCAGAATACATGGAGACTAGAAAATAATGTGATTGCTGCCACAAACTTTAATAAATCTATTCAAATAAGCTACATTCGACAGTGGTAACAAAAAATGAAAACGAAAAAGCACTTGTTTTCTTTCGTATTACATAGATACACATAAGGGCACTGCAGTGTCCACTGCATTCGAAAATACAAGCGACGTCACATCGATTTGTCTGACAGTTTACGTTATATTGTTGAAATCACGGACCTTATACTTAGTAGAAGGAGTACCCATGGTAACTTTTAGCATAAAAAGAGACGGAAATACTACAGTTAGGTGTCCCGCTCGCACATATGCAATCATCATCATCATCAGCTTTTCGTGGTCCACATATGCAATAGTTTAATACTATACCATAAGAGTCCGTGTGGTTCCCGGCACAGTAGAATAGGAGCACTCCAAGTCTTCCCGTGGATGTCGTAGAAGGCGACTTAGGAGACACAAACTGAACAAAGCTTTTGACATCAAAGGAACCTCTGCAACCTGTCTGGCCAGCGTGGAGAGTATAGAACAAATCTTCTGACTGCTTTACAGTACAGTACATAGTGGGTCGTGCTACTGTAGTGGAGACTAAAAAAGGCTTGATGATGATGATTATGATGATGACAATTCCATATGTTCGAGCGGGATCCTGTAGTATTTCCGTCTCACGAGTGTGGGACGGAAATACTACAGGATGGTTGACTAACCATTAATCTTTGCACATAATTATGCTATCTCATATAAGCTTAATAAGAGTTAATATCGCATATCAAAAATTGAAACAGTTCTATCAGGGTTCTAAGGAAAAGACGCTATAGACCGCCAACCTCGTACAAAAATATTGGACCAAATTAAGGCCAGCTAAAAGGTAGGCGGTCATAGTTAGATGACGGTGCTGCCGGCCTTTTTTCCACTCGTTACTAGATGGCGTATTTCCACGTTAGCCTTTTCTAAAACTAAGCTATAATTTATAAATGTTACGCAAAAAATGGTTTTAATTTAAAATAAGATACCTGTTTTGTGAATAATGGTTTCCTTTTTTTTAAAATATGACAATTGTGATGCTACCAGTAGAAATTTAAGGGCAACTGTCATAAAAAATCCTACGATTATAGGGGTGGGGGATAATCCACATGATTTCAAATCGGTGTTCATACTTAGAACCCCGGAGCTACAAAAAAGACGCTTGGCTATTGTTGTTCAGAGACAGGGGTACGATTTTTGAAATTTTGCCGTTCGCAACCGAGCGGTTTTTCCATACAAAAATCATTCGAAGATGGTCGTTTGGTCGTACGTTCATCGTTCGTAAAAATAGCACCCCTGAATCTGCGACATCATCACATGGCTAGGAATGTGGCGGTCGCTCGCGCGCTACTAGAGACACCTTTTCAACACATTTCATACGAAACAAGCGTGTCAGAGAGCGGTACCGTTTATTGACGTTTTTGGTTTCAAGGTAATTGTGGAAATGCAAATATCTGATATTTCCTGCTTACTTGTGAAATATATTACATCAGAATTTTATCTATTAACCTTTTTACGTTATTACGTTTTTTTGAGCACGAACTGACAGGCCTAGTGCGTAGGACTGACAGCGACTTTCGCCAAGCCGGGTGTTGGCTGACACGCAGTACTATTATTGCTTTCTCCAGTAGGGCGTAAGCTACATTCCGTGCTCTGTGGTTACGATGCCTCACATGCAGGCCATCGCTTTCTCCTTACGCGAGCGAAGTCGTAATTAGCAAATAACTATCTATTAAGGCACCAGTGTGACCTTATATATTTGATTTAATTTCATAAAATTATGCTACATTATTTTCATGTATAAAAACATTATAAATTAATAACGACGTTACATCCCCATACAAAATGCTTTCAGAATTCAAAGCGACACAAAAAGAGTGAGATTTACGACGCACGTAAATTTTATAATTTCGGTTGAAACTGTAACAAACTTATTCAACATTTTTAAAATTTTATTTGTGGTTACTTGAAGTGTTGATTGGCTGCCAATTATAATCATCTTTCCGCTAATTTATACATAATCTTTAAATAAAAGCAATAAAAACACGCTACAGTCGTATGAAAAAATAACAAAATGGTACCGAATACGGAGTTTTACTTACCCTACATATGCCTCATGCAAATATAATTACGTTAAAATATATAATTATTTCGGCACCCATAGCATGGAGCCTGCGACGCCGTTTATATCGCGCGATAAACTATCTACACTACATCCCGGTCTTTAAGAAAAGCAAGATAGCAACAGTCGATAAACGTAGTATGCCATAATACGGTAACTAAATTCAATAATGTAAAATAAGATATGTGATGTATCAAGATTTAAATTTTTTGCGTACTGCTTGCAACATTTTTATTGTACATTCGATATGAATTTCAATAAAAATTGTGTATGTAATACTATAAATAACCAGTATTTAAAAAACATATGAAATATATTATTAGTAATTATGTGATACTCAATGATATTACTATTTACGAGTGAGCATCTGTGCTTTTTCACAATCATGAACTTTCCATCTTTGAATTCGGTTTTTATTTTCGTAAAAACACTTTGAACATTAAAAACTTAAACATACAAAATAGACATTTGCAACTTAGGTCGATGCAAAAAATACCTCGCTAGCTTGGGTATCTAAAACTAAATCAACAAGTGTACACTTAATACTAGGTTCCGATCGCACTAGACGGACTACACTGCCTTAAGGTGACGTCAACATTTCGCGGTTGCACCACCTAAGGGTTATATAACATAGAATAAAAGTGAATTATGATGGATATGTAATCATATTCTTCGGGTTAACAGTTGGTGACAGTCGAGATTTCGCGTATCCTCTAATGGCCTAATTAAATTTTGAGCTGGTCCTTATATTTCATGTGTGTTAGTGGCCAACACTGGTGTCAGATTTTTCGAGCTGCCTAGTTCATCTGATGTAACTTATCGACTGCCACCAATGATGAAAGCCAGGACCAACTGTTTAACGTGCCTTCCTAAGCACGGAGGAGTTCGACATATTTTTATGCCACTTATTGTCACCCATACAGGTGGCGACCGCGCCTGGGGTTGCTTTACGACCACTGGATCATCAAGCTTTTGAGCTATATTTAGTCATGATAGTCGTCTCATATCATGATATTTAAATTTCCCTAATGCTACATATAGTGAAATAACAAATTCATTTCCATACCATCAAAGAAACATCTTTTTTGGTACTTTGTATGAAAAATATACATAAAATGAGTGCAGTAGCCGCCTAGTGCGTGGGGCATTATGATCTGGCACTGAGATTCGGAGATATAGATCAATTTATTTACTAACTTATTCTTCCTTGTCTTCTACCGCCGATAGGAACAGTTTCTGGCATGTGTGCGTGAATTTTACTGAAAATAAGAATAATCTTTTAGTCTTTTTTTTATCTTGTCGTGTTGGTAGCTCAATATTATATTTAAAGTGTTACTATTAGAAGCTATATTCATTCTCTCATTTGGCCTCTTGCATGCATCCACAAGAATAACACTGTTCTTAAATCGACAACATCATACGTTCATACCGGGTGCCTGCCCTTGTGTTTCTCGCTCGGAAGGTCAAATCACCATGCTGGCAATACGTTTGGCGCTAATAATATTAATTAAATTCCTAGAAAATCCAGCCAGCGGTGACAGCTAAGAGCCTACTCATGATCGGCACCACGAGGAAGATTAGAACTACAAGCTACAGGCAAGATACCCTACTCCCAGTTACCTGAGTACTCCCTGATGAACTCTGGCTTATTCTTCACGAACATATAGTACACAGGCACTCTGGAATACTCATCAGTGAGCCAGCGGTTACAGCGACGGGACCGCTCATGATCGGCACCATGAGGCGGATTAGATCTACAAGCTACAGGCAAGATATACTGCTCTTAGTTACCTAATTACTCCCTGGTGAACTCTGGCTTGGTCTTTACGAACATATAGTACACAGGCACTCCGGCAATGGTTATTAACGCGACAGCGATGACAGCGACGGGTTCGCTCAAGATCGGCACCACGAGGAGGATCTGTACCACGAGCTACAGGCAAGATATACTGCTCCTAGTACCTGAGTACTCCCTGATGAACTCGGGCTTGGTCTTCACGAACATATAGTACACATAGGCACTCCGGCAATGGTCATCAGTGCGCCAGCAATGACCGCGACGGGTTCGCTCACAATCGGCACTACGAGGAGGATCTGTACTATGAGCTACAGGCAAGATATACTGCTCCTAGTTACCTGAGTATTCCCTGATGAACTCTGGCTTGGTCTTCACGAACATATAGTACACAGGCACTCCAGCAATGGTCATCAGTGCGCCGGCGATGACCGCGACGGGTTCGCTCACGATCGGCACCACGAGGAGGATCGTGCACACGAACACGAACACTATAGGCATCCATAACTGGACCTGGATGACAAAATAATATAGTTTATGAAAACCATGGGCATTATTATAATTTATTATTAAACTAAACGACACACAAAACTACGATACATAGACCCACGAGACCCATACATTGCTAATCGATAAAGTTGTTGGCTAATCGATAAAGCGTGGTAAGTATGGCCAATAAAGAAAGATGATTTTGTGCTTCGAAGACACGTTAAGGCGCTGTGTTATCAGACGATACGAGACATTAGCGCCACCCAGCAATGAATTATTTTACTCCTAAATCAAATCAAATTTAAAAAATCTAATAGCCGGTTGCCCTAGTAAATTACTTGTAGTATTCTTTTCATTACTTTTCATAGATATTATAATCTCAGTTTAAGAAAACGAATTATTACCACCAAAAGTGGCTACATTTTGCGGTAATAATTTGTTCTCTTAAGGGCCCACACTAGGCACACTAACGACGCCAATAAATATAATATAAATACATACAATACAATAAAAATAATTCCAAAAATACTTCAGGTTATTGACTAAGGCTTATACGATTTACATTCTTGAATTTCTTTCTATTTGTAAAGTATTAGGAATAAAATTATTGGCGTCGCTAGTGTGCCTAGTGTTGGGCCTTAATTTATTAAATTAAACATAGTGAAAACTTATATCTAGAAATCTACAAGTAATTTACTAAGGAATTCAACTATTAGATTTTTTAAATTTGATATTTATTTAGGACTTATCAAATTAATTGCTGGGTGGCGCTAGTGTCTCGTATCGTCTGATACCACAGCGCCTTAAGCTAGTGGGGCCCGAACGCCATCTAGCGGTTGTTTAAACCTATCTTAGGATTGGTCATATAGTCTATCCTTTGCGATGGTCCGGCGGCAGTCGCTCTGTGTAAAACCAACCAAGAAGGCTACCGTCTTTTAAAAAATATTTTATAGTCATTGTGAAGTAAATCATATAAAAAAATAGCCTTTCTCTTTTCTCTCACTTTTAATTAATTTTCTGTTATGTTATCAATTTTATACCAAAATATTTATTTGCAGTGATCCTTCCTTGTTTACAAAATGCGCCGGAAGGCAAAATAAAAATTCCCGTCCGTGTTTCACGTGTGGGTAATTAAAAATAGATTAATATGAACCGTAAAGATAAGACGCATCAAATAGCCGACACACATTTAGAAATTTGGCGGCAGTCCCATATTGTCGTGGGTGACGTGGGTATTTGTCTTCATTAATTGGGAATCTGCTTATACGTAGACATTTTCGGTAAAATCACTGTACAGTATCAACGTAACAACAGATTGAACGCGGATCCTTTGCATTGACCTAAGAATATAGACCCTAAAACATTAACAAATCTATGAAATCGCAAATTTGACATTTATCAATTTTCAACAAGTATTTGAAATGTCAAAAGAAAAGTTACATGAAACTTTGGTGATATCCAGGTGATATCGCTGTTGTCTTCAACCTATATTATTCGGTAGGATGTACGGAGTCTATAATATCCAGTACATTCGAATCCGTTGAGTCATTTAGAAGTTATGGCGGAATAAGAAAACTCAGATCGAAAAACAATAAACAATTTTTTTAAGGTGTAAAATAACTCACCGTTATAAACCAATTCAACTATGGCCGTGTACCACAGCCAAAGAACGGCTCTGCAGCTAAGCGTCGTAATGAAGGACTCCAGCACCGTGTATAAATTGTTGTGCTGTACCATTTGCGAATCACTGAATAAAGATTTTTCTATTCTATTCCACTAGATGAGGGCAGTACCATCATCATCAATACCTTTAAAGGTCTCTTTAGCTCCGGCTTCTTATATCTCAGCCAAAGAACGGCACGCAGCTTAGGGTCGTATGGAAGGTCTTCACCACGATAAATTACTAGATAGAGGTAATACCATCATCATCATTACCTACCGTGATCCAGTGGTTAAGGCGTTTGCCTTGTTGATCCGGGGGTCGAGGTTTCGATTCCCACGGGAAGCATACTTTGTTGTTTTCAGTTTGATTAGGACATTGCAGGCATGAATCACCTGATTGTCTGATAAGAAGAAGACTCCGCGCTTCGAAAGACACGCAAAACCGCTGGTCCTAACTGCCATCTGGTAGTCGTAAAAGGAACCACGTCAGAGGCCAAGAGGCGGTTCCGAAGAACTCTGACACCAGGGTGTGCATGGTCGACTGGCCGTGTCACCTACACGGAATGATGATGATGATTACCTTTATAGGCCTCTTCAATTCCGGCTTCTTGTACCGCAGCCAAAGAACAGCACTGCAGCTCAGCGTTGTAAAAAAGGACTCCACCACAGTGCAGTACGTTATCAGGGACGTCAGGTTATCGGGGATCAGCATTATTATTGACATCAGCATCTGCCATTCAAAAAAAGCACTTTTATTAATGGATACTTTCATTTAGGAAGCGCACCCTGGGCTCCGAAGCGTTCCAGCTGAGGATGCAACCGGGAGCACGCTCAAATGAGAGAGAGGTCTTTCATACAGGAAATAGTTTTGAGTGGGTCGATTGTAAGGCGTTTGCAAAATTAACTGATCTTGCTTGCAAGACCTCATTCTAAGCATTATATGTATAGCAACAGGTTTACTGGGAATGAAGAATTTTCAGGTAGACTTTAAGTTGTTTTCGTTTCAATCTTTTAATTAAGGTGGACCCAATAGCTCGGCCTATACCTCATCAAATACAGGTGCGTACTACTAAACATTTGGAAATAATGAGTTGGTCCCAATATAACACTGGGACCCCTCTAACGCAAAGGAAACCTTCACGGGCTTGGGAAGGCCAGTGAAGGCATTTTGGTTACTTGTAAGCCAAAAGTTAGTGTAAATAAAGTACCAAAGACGAAATACTTTAAGCATGAACAGACATTGACCTAGAAATTAGCGCAGACAGACTGCTAGTTGATCCTTCTCTTCTCTTCTTGGTCAGCTATATATCGAAGGGTGGATGATGCTGAGGTTCTCCTATACGCGTTGGGATTACGGGTGAAAAACCGATTCAAGCGCGTGCGCACCATGAGAGAATTCAGAGACCGAATGAAAAAATATTTTGGTTGGGCACTGACAGACGACAGGTACAGTTGGGATGGCGCGACGTTTTTTCACGCACAGGTCGCAAGGTCTTTACGTCCACACCAAATGTTAAATGCTGAAATGAGAAAAATGATGGAGCGAAAGCACGTTACGGAACAGTCTGTATAGATTATCAACTTACATGAAACACAAGTGAAGGCAGAGGCGACATACATTTAAAGTTGATGTGTGCTAGCAGTTCGGGCATGTGGCCGTTGCGCGCGCCCGCGAAGCACATGCGCGACGCCGCCATTATGTGCACGGAGAGGCCCCCCACCACCGCGATGGCGACCAGCGCGGGCATTATCCACTTCACCCACCCGAGGGTCAGTACCGCGAAATCCTGGAACGGAATTGTCCCTTAAAGATTCAAACGTTTATTTTATATCGGTTTCTTTGAATACTTATTGTCAATTTGATTTCACAAGTGAAAATTATTGGCGTCAGTAATTTACTTAGTTGTGGGCTAAGTTGAGTGCTGTACCTTTTTGCGGACTACGACGAAAAAAATTTAATTTACCTACTTATATTTAGGTAGGTTGGGTCTAATAATATATTATCATAGATATAATAATTAGACAGAAATACATTGCTCATCCGGGGGCACACGCTCTGACAATCGTTCTGCGAAGATTAATTTCCAAAAAGTAAACATTAGATAGCATTAGCTCCACGGCCAAATGCCAAATAGACATTTAAAAAAATCAATCTGCGATCGATGATAACGATCTGCAAAGATCTGGAAGAGAAGCAACTGGTGCATTTTACGTTTTTTGTTTTTCTCGCAGACCAGCGTGGAAGACAATATTGGTTAAAGAAATACTCCCACTCTCTATTGTATAATAGACAAGTTTGTCCATTAGACAATAGAGAGAAAGAAAAAAAAAAAAAAGAGTTTAAAGAGTTAGTTAGTTAGTTTTTTTTTAAAGAGTTCCAGAAATATGGACATTAGAGGAACCGTTTGTTAGTGGTTCTATCCTGGCCGCGACAAGAAGCCACTACCTGTGTTAATTGGACTTAAATGTCAATATATCCACTAAGTTCTATAATAAAAATCTCAAAACTCAAATTATATTATAATAGTAAATTGGAATTAGGATAAGAGGGAGTGTAAGGGATGACATGTGTACTTACGACGGCGATAGTCTCCGTGGCCAACACGCCGAGACGGGGCCAAGCACGGCCATGTAGGCCAAGACGTAGATAAGGTAAGCGAGCGAGGGATGACATCTGTACTTACGACGGCGATTGCCTCCGTGGCCAACACGCCGACGGGGCCAAGCACGGCCAGATAGGCCAAGTTGGCCAACACATAGATACCGGTCACCAGAGGCAGCGAGATGTAGATAGCTCGCGGCAGATTCACGAAGGGATCCTTCAGTTCTTCCGTCATGAAGTTTAAGTAACTCCTGGAAACAAAATAATAATTTAAGCCATGTATGGGGTTATCCATAAATTACACCACACGATAAGTAGAGGGGATGGGGTCAACGAGGTGTGACAACAGAGGTAACTTCACACAAACCAAGCTGGTGACCAGTGTCGCACCAACGTCATACAACTACTTATACATGAACTGTAATAATTTTTACTCAAAAAATTATTAAAACATTATACGCTATTACTATCACTGACTTGCTTTATAACAAGCTTTATTAATTTGGTTTCAAAAAGCAAGTCAAGTTTTTTAAATGCTTTAAAATCAAATATGTGACAACTTTTTCATCGTTCAGTGAGAATGGTGTGTTCGCGTTCCCGAATTTGCATTTTATGACCATACCTATGTGACGTCACGCTAGGGGATGGCTGTCACAGAAATATGACCATCTGTGAGATGGGAATGGGACTTAAACTCATGAAATTGGTGTGACTAAATTTTTGAATGGCTCCTTTCAGGAGGAGACCCTTTCTTTGATCAAAGGCTCAAATACTTTTTCCATCTGAACCTCTGGTTACATTCGGATCACGAGAACTTACCAGCCGGAATATGAGAAGATACCAGAGTAGAACGCAACGGACCAATCGCTGACTGAAGTCTTAGTATTCGCCCACCCATCTTCAAAATGTTCTACGCCACCTGAGAACCAAGTAAAATATATTATACCAACAAGTATCACTACTGCAGCCTTCTTATTAAATATCAATATAATATTTGTATATTATATTGATATTTAATACAATAAGAAGGTAAGGTGTAAATTGACTCTCGACCGTAAGTATCAACAACTTTTCTGGATTTATATTGACGTGCTCAGTCACCCCTTTCTAGGTATGTTGGGGGTCTATAAACACGCTGTATAGAGATTAAATTTAAGAGCGAGGCTCTTCTCAGTGTCAGTGTGCTTTTGAGTATTTAGGAAATATGAAACTAGAAGGTCGAACAAGATTTCATTAGTTACATACACATCCTTTTACAGTTAGACATAAAGAGCAAAAAAAGCTTGTAAAAGCACATACAGCGTAGAACCGATGGCCGATGGAGCAGAAATGTTCTCGAATGGCAACCACATACCGGCAAATGCAGCGTTGGATATCCGTCGACCAGATGGTCGGACGACCAGACCAAGGTCGCAGAAAGGCGCTAGATGCAGGCCACTTCCAACCGGCAAATGTCCTACATTGGACTTCGTGCGGCCAGGATGATGATGACGAATTACCTTGAGACATCCAAACAATCCCACCGATGATGATGACCACCAGCGCCGCAATCTTGGTGAACATGAATACGTTCTGCACGCGCGTCGTGAATTTGACATCGTAGGCGTTTATAAACACGAGGAAACCTGAAAAGTTTATGTTTATTCAAGAACTGTAAAACACTCTCACACTCCATTTTTACATATGTTTGCCTTGCCTACGGTTCTGAAGCTTCATTCTTACAGGTATTTGCCTTTGCCGCGGTTCTGAAGGTCCGGCGTCAGACAGACGGCCGACAGTAAAAAATATGCCCAATCATATTACAGTATAAATGCAGAAATAGTAGCGGAACCGGACTTCAACACATCTTAGGATGCAACCATGAAAACGCTCTGATCAGAAAAAGAGACACTGTAACACACAGAAGGTGTACAATAAATCACATTTATAAAATATGAGCAAAACAAAGTGAATATTTATTAATAACAAGATTTGTTTTGCTCCTCATGGATAAAACCGCACAACTGTCTTCCATGATCACACTAGCCTTATGCAAACATCCCATTTACAGGTGCCTCAACCAAACACAAAACCAAATCAATAGATAAGACTCCAGCATCCGTAGCATGGCGCCTACGACGTCGTTTATATCGCGCGATAAACTATCCACATCTCGCTTTTTAATATTCCCGCAAATGAGATGGCGATAGTCGATAAGTAGTAGTAAGTCGCGCGTGCCATGCTTCGGGGGCTGTACAGGCAACAAATAAAAATAAAAAGTTAAAATATTAGACGGAACTACTTAAATACTTACTTATGGTAACAGCAGCTATCAACTTTCGACTTAGGGGATCTATGGCACAATTTGGAAATATCGGCTGCAGAATATTGTTGGCGAAAGTCAGGGACATAATCGCATTTGTACTGGGTCTGTAACAACAATAAATAATTGCTATTTTGCAGGCTTTCTGAAATATATGTTTTCTCGTGCCTGAGTCGTATTTACCCCCTAAATCCTATTACAGAACATCATCTTCCTGCTTTAAATATTGTTACTTACAGGGCTGGATTAGTCCAAAAGTAAATTAAACACCTGCTTAGAGCATCACGCTTAGGCACAAGAAAATTCAAGATTATTTCATTCAAGGTTATGGTAAAAACACCTTTATATTTCAAACCATCAAATCAACCAGTAAAATGAAATGCCCTTAAAATAGTTATGCTAGCAAATAGGTCCAATGCTAGGAACTAAAAACTTAATTCAACATTTTCATACAAAAGTGTTTAAAATCCTGGCAAATTATATGAAAATATTGAATTGTTTTTTTAGTTTTTACCAATGGTCCCATAGGAAAAGATGTTCATTGTAAGCGGCTGATTCCATGGTTTGAGGGACAATGACGTTTACCCTAACATACTGTATAAATAGTAGTAGAACAATAGAATAAACTTACTGCACTGCCACCCCGTCATTGCCCTAAGAAGTATTTTTTTTTTATTTTTTTTTTTTATTTATTTAGGAGAACCAACAGCTTATAAATATTACAGTAGTATTTAGATAATTAGAAATAGGAAGCCAATGAGAGGTTCCCGCCAATAGTAACAAAAATAGGTTATAAAAACAATTGTATCTAAAAAAAAGTATCTCATTGTATGCCCATGACTAGACAGGGCCTCCGAGATTTAACTGCTTAGGACACCGAGATAGTTTAATCTAGAACTGTGTTACTATTTTTTAATGTGTGACCACTCATTTTTAAACAATTAATGTATGGAAAATCCGCTCGTTAGCAAAGAGAGAAAATTAAAAAATCTTTCCCCTGTTTTATATCAATTACCACCAGCACCATACAATGTTTTCTGAAGCATGGAAATGATTGAGATATACAATGAGTTGTTTTTTAAAGTGACATGTTATTCGTTGTATTGGTGATGCTAAAATGCATTGTAACCGAGTCTGTTTAAAGGAAAATTTCTCAATGCATTTTAAACAATAATGTGATCATAATACTCAGTCAGAAATTATAACACTGGCTTCAAATAACAATGTTATTGATGCTTTTTATTATTTCCATTTACAATCATTCTTTTCCAGTACAGTTTAACATCTGCCACAGAATTAATAATAGACAGAATGGAAACTCGCAGCGTCCCTCGGAATATGGCGTCCCTGCACCTCTCCCCAGTGCTAAGAAGTTCTTAAGGTTTTGAAAATCAGGGTTAGCTGCAACTGTCCTCAGTCGCACGTTACGTTTCGTCTTTTATAAGTACATTAGTACTTGAATTTATTCTGCGGTGTGAACACTGATGTTAACTCACACATAGACATGTGCACGGATGTAAAGTATTTTTATATTGGAATTAATTTGAGGCATAAATATTACACCGCATGTATGGAGTGCCATACTTGTGCTTCTACAAGAAAGAAACAAGTTCTACAGAATCTAACATGCATTCCATGGAATTCTTGCTTTGACATAAATAGTTTTCAAAACGATTAACAAAAGCATATTGTATCAATGCATATGTCATAGTAGATCAAATAGATACTTAATAAGAAAAAAAAACCGGCCAAGTGCGTGTCGGGCCACGCGCAGTATAGGGTTCCGTAGTTGCGAATGACAACTTTGAGTTCACACTGTTTACACTCGCACCTCACAGTTTAACGACCAAAAACATCTAACAATAAAGATTGTATGAAATTTTACATTTTCCAGTACATTTTATAAGTTGGTTGCCTATAACTTTTTAGTTTGTACTTAGTACCCAGCTCTGATAGTTTTCCTTTCAATTTCAGTATATATGCTACTGCTGTAATTTTTTTCACGTATCTATATATAACCGTTTAGCAGATAGAGGGGGGGGACACGTACCTCTAACAAAAATTTGCACTTTAAAACCAAATATTTCGGAAACGGATCCCTAAATCGAAAATTGGTGTTCTCAGCCTCACAATATTTTTCAAAGACCTTTTTAACGATACCCCACACGATGGGTAAGTAGAGAAAAAAAAATTACTCCCCCATTGTACTTGTATGGGAGCTACCCAAAAAAAAATTTTTTTTCAAGATTTTTTTCTACGACTTTTTTGCCATGATTAATATACATACTTATACCAAATTACAGCTTTCTAGTACTTATAGTCTCTGAGTAAAACCGCGGACGGACAGACAGACAGACAGACAGACATGGCGAAACTATAAGGGCTCCTAGTTTACTACGGAACCCTAAAAACCGGCCAAGTGTGAGTCAAACTCGCGCAATGAGGGTTCCGTACAATATGCTTCGTGAACACACACACAATATGCAAAAAATGTTTTATTCAATTGACTAGCGCCATCTAGTGGTGTTTTAGTGAACTATTTCCCTAGATGAACTTATTATTGTGAGTTTACCACTTAATTTTCAAGTGATAGAATTCTTATTATTTTTCCTGTAATCTTCAAGGAATGAACTACATTTTGTAATTTTTTCAAAATTTTCGGCCCAGTAGTTTCGGAGATCAGGGGGGGCAATGGTCAATGTTTGCCTTCTTTCGTGAATAAAATCAAAAGTATTGATTTTACCCAAACAAAAAAATATATTTTTGAAATCCTCATAATGAGCCCTTCATTTGATATATGACACAGTAAGGTTTGCAAAACTTTTTTTTTAATTTTGTAATTGGGCCCCTGACCTGACCTGAAAATGACAATTATTTCAAAAAAATCTTTATTTACTTTGCACATCCGTGTTTGGGTCATAGGATTACACTATCTTACCAAATTTCATCTAATTTGGTTCAGTAGATTCAGAGAAAATCGGCTGTGACAGACGGACGGACGGACAGACAGACGCTCGAGTGATCCTATAAGGGTTCCGTTTTTCAACTTTTGTACGGAACCCTAAAAATGCAGATACGGTCATACCTTCTCAACCTATGAGTTATAATTATTTCATCATCATCATCATCATCATCAGGCTTTTTTCAGACTCCACTGCAGGAGCATGACCCTCTCTGAACCACCTGGTTCACCTGGTTCACCTGGTTCCGTGGGCAGTTTTCCACACTTAGGCCTCTTGTTTGGGCCCATTGTGTGTGAGCAGAGGACTATTCGTCATCTAAGTCCTCTGCATAATGGAGATTTCGTTCTCCGTTTTTTTTTTTTTTTTTTTTCTTTTTTCTTTTGGGTTGCTGATTGGTGTTATGTGAGCCAACCCAGCTCGTCGAGGAAGCGAAGGACTGCAGAGGGTGTGCTGCATGCCTCGCTCATAGTTGCTGGATGTCCCAGGAATTCTTCTCTTGTAGTTGTTATGCTAGGGCATTCTAGTATGACATGCCTTGCAGTTTCTTCAGTCTCTAAGCAGCCTCTGCAAAGGGGACTGTCAGTCAATCCTATAACAAATAGGTGTTTGTTTAACATACAATGACCGGTTATTATACCTATCATGAGTCGTAATTTTACCCTTGGAAGAGCCAGTAGGCGCTTGGAGTATTTGCTGCTCAGGGCAGGCAATGTCTCTTTGGCTTGACGGCATGTGTCCAGGGTAGTCCAGGCGCGTTGATGTTCGGCTGTCACTCGGGTTCTGATCCATGAACGTACCTGTGTAAATGGTATGGGTACCATTGGCAGAGGACCGAATGGAATCATGTCCGATCCCCTTCTCGCCAGTTCGTCCGCTGCATCGTTGCCGAGTGAGTTGCTATGGCCCTTTATCCACTGTATAGTGACTTTGTTATACTTACAGAGGTTGTTTAATGCACTATGACATTCGAGAATAAGTGCAGAGTCGATCATGGGGTTTTTTAGAGCGTGAAGTACAGCTGCACTGTCTGATAGGATGCGTATATTTAATTTTGTTACCTTCATCCTGATGATCTGTGCAGCGGCATGGGCAATGGCTACACATTCTGCCTGAAAAATGGAATTTTCCTTGCCCAATGCCGTTGCATAGTGAATATTGAGGTCATGTGAGAAGACTCCGACTCCAACTCCCTTACTTGTTTTAGAGCCGTCGGTATATATTCTCACCTCTCCGATGCCTGAGCTATCGGATTTTTCCTCATGTAATTGTATTTTGTATTTCTTGTCGAAGATGAATTGTTTCTTAATCCTGTCATTAAAAGCTCCCATTTGTTGGGTTGATTCCAATGCTTGTGACAGGATTTGTGTGTGTGGTGCTTCAGAGTTGCTTTTCCATGTACCCATTGTTTTTAATCTTATGGATGCAATCTCAGCTTCTTGTTTTATGTGTAAGTGGAGTGGTTTTATGTCGAGTATCACTTCTAAGGCTGCCGTTGGTGTTGTGCTCATGCCACCTCCAATGGCAAGGCAGGCTGTCCGTTGGAAGCGTTGTAATTTGTCCTGAACTGTCTTTAGGGTGGTGCGCTTCCACCAGACAATTGCTCCATATGTAAGTGCTGGTCTGATAACCATTGTATACAGCCACTTCATTATTTTGGGGGTAAGACCCCAGTTCTTTCCTACCATTCTACGGCAGTTCCATAATGAAATGCATGACTTTTTTATTTTGTTGTCTAGGTGACTATTCCAACTGAGTTTACTGTCTATGATGACACCCAGGTATTTGACCTCTGATGATAATTTTAGGGTGGTGTCAAAAAGCTTTGGCAATGTATAGTTACCGAGTTGTCTCTTTTTCGTGAACATTACCAGTTCTGTCTTATTGGCGTTTACTGTTAGTTCGTTTTTTTTACACCATTCTTCTACAATACGAAGTGCTCCTCTGGTTAGGTTGCACGCTGTGTCAGCAGATTTACCTGGGATTAGTATCGACAGGTCGTCTGCGTAGCCGATTGTGAAGTAGTTTTTGGCGTTAAGTAAGGCTCTGGTTCCCGGCAGAGTAGAACAGGACCACTCCAAGTCATCCCGTGGATGTCGTAAAAGGCGACTAAGGAAACACAAGCTAACCAAAGCTTATTAACATCAAAGAGACCTCTCCAACCCGTCTGGCCAGCGTGGAGAGTGTAGGCCAAATCCTCTGACTACACAGGCTAGTATGTGGTTCTGGTAGTATAGAGAGGGTCGTGCTCCTGCAGTGGAGACTACAAAGACCTGATGATGATGATATTAAAGTTTACAGAATCTGTGAAGTACTCTCTCAAAGAGGAGAGTACTTCGTACTTGCTGCAGCTTCTCCAACAAGCTAGCATCCCAGGTTTGAGTCTGGTATTGATCAGTCGGCAGTTGTTGTAGTGCCCTGGTCGCATCTTAAGAAATAGAAGAGGTCTTGAACATGGCTTTTATATGCCACAACTTCATTTTGTGTCGAGGAGGATAAAGTATGTTAATGTTAGAAGCACTAAAAAAATTAGGAGAAAAAGAAGACTTACACAAATACTAAGTTGGCATCCCACAAATACAGGAAAGCTGGTAAAGGTCCATATGCCTCATTGATGTAGTGGTAGTCTCCACCACTTTGAGCCAAGGTAGTACCTGCAAAGTTATTACAGTTATCCTGTTTTCTATAATGGGTGTTAGAAAGTGAATAGGGGAGGAAATGGGCTTTAAAATAAGTTTATGGCAAAGTTAAGATTAAAGAAAATTGTACTTCGATTCTGAATATCAAAAGCTTAATCTCTTGTCTGTTATAGCCAAAGCTTTCCATTTCTGGCTTAAATAGACAGAATAAAAAAAAGTATTATTGTTTTGGATTAGATATAGACATAATACTTTAGGATATAGTCAAGCATAGTATAATGTATGTAGAAAAGGCTGGTAACTAAAAGTTGTAATTCAGAAGAAACTATGTACAAATTAAATAATACAATTACATAAATATTTTAAAAGTTGTTTGGCAAGTTTCTCTGCGTTCTTTACGGCCGGAAATCAAACCAGATAGGATTCAGGTGATTATGATCCTGTCAAAACTTTCACTCACCCAACTCGGCATACGACAGCGCTCCGAGGGTCGCCAGCACGCCGCACGCCGCCCATACGGTCAGAGCACCCCACACTGACCCAGTTTTATCTAGGACTTCCTTGGGCGATATAAAAATACCACTGCCAAATATAATCCCCAAAATTATCGCGACTCCTTCCAACAACCCAAGCTGTTTGCGCATTTTCACTCGTTCTTCGCCCATTTTTTAAGTTTGACAATCTGCCTTCAACTGAATTACTATTCCAATGAGCTGTACACAACGAAATAATATATGGTTTAGCTACAAATAGGTTTAGATAAGCTAACCTATAAGGATCCCCGATGTTAATTGACCTTTCACATTTCTATTAACTCGAAGTCCACTTACGGCCTTGTAAAAATTATAAGACTACTCGCACTGTTAATTAACGTGTACCGTCTGCAAGTAAATATGACGAAATGCAAATTAAAAATTACATGTGGTTGGAAATGAAAAGACCGAAATATCGCGCCACTCCACTCCAGTCCAGTGGCAACAATTTTTGCTGGGGATTTTGACTTTGACATTATTTTTTTTCTATGGTTGCTTAGGTTAGAGAGGGAAAAAGTAGTGATTGTTGTGTCAATTCTTAATCGATAGATTTATTTACCCTTTAATCAAGCAATTAGGTAGCTACTAGCTGTACGAATTTTTTAGTGAGGGAGTGGTGGTAGTATGGAGAGAGCTGTATGCTTCAGGTTTTGTTCCATCTACATAATTTCCGAAAGCTTCATCTCCGCACAGGCTTGAAACCAAGGGAAGTGGAGGTGCAATTACCCACTTTTTATAATAAAGGGTAGTATTTAGTAATTTATTTAAATAAAAGGAATTAATAACAACTACTACTAGTGACTATAGTGAGGCATCTGGTACCGATACCGATACCAATAAATCAGCGAAACTTCGGGTTTAAATATTTTTTGGCCGAATTCGCGATACAAGGAAAATTTTAAAATTCGCGCTTTGAAAATAAAATGTAAATGTTGCCTCATCTAACTTTGCACTTTATTATCGTCTTGTATGTCTGTGCCTTAGAGTATCAATATAACTATAGAGCGCTCCTAATGTTTTTCGTCGTTGTGCAGAGCGTAAGCAGATGTTCTATAGACTGTATCTATAGATGTAGCGCGGTCGGTAGTGATGTGCATTGCGTCGTGCGAAACGACGCAAATGAGTTACATCCGAGGGCGTCTTTGGATGTACATCACTTTTAATAAATTTTGGATCTTTGAATCTGTAGTTAGTTTCTAGATATGAAATTAATCATCGTCCTCGTCATCATCGTCATCATCCATGTCATCGTCATCGTCCTCGTCATTGTCAACGTCTTGTTATCGTCACTGTCATCGTCATCATCATCGTCATCGTCATCATCCATGTCATCATCATCGTCCTCGTCATCGTCGTCGTCATCATCCATGTCATCGTCATCATCCATATCATCGTCATTAGTCGTCGTCATCATCGTCCTCGTCATCGTCGTCGTCATCATCCATGTCATCGTCATCATCCATATCATCGTCATCGTCGTCGTCATCATCGTCGTCGTCATCATCCATGTCATCGTCACCGTCGCCGTCATCGTCAACCTCATCGTTATTATTATTATTACCACTGGGAGTGTACCCGGCTGTTTCCAACCGGGTACGGCCAGGGACCACTAGGTACCAATAGGCATGATCAGATACCATCGGGTACCTACAATCGGCTACCATCGACTACAATCGCATGTTCCCATCGAATTCCATTGAGCTATCACTTCCATGTTTCTACTACAAAAAAATATTCCTAACATCCAAACAAAAGTAGTAGGTAAACCAAACAAATGGTAACAAACATACAGTCGAACACAAAACCTCTTTCTTTTTAAAGTCGGTTACAAAATAACAAGAATATAAAAAGTATCAAAAAATCAAATTTCAATTACATTATAAAATAAATATCGTGAAAGAGCCGAAGGTTTCTTCTGATTTTTGCCCTTCGGCTACGGACCCCTAAAAGCATCCAAAGATCGTCTGTTTAACATTAAGGAATTAAAAAATAAAAATGCATATAGAAAATTAATCAATATTTATCATAAATAATCATAATAATTGTAATACATACTTATACGAGTAAACTACAAATATTCGGATCCGATGTGGTACAACACTAAATCTAATGCGGGAAGAAGTAAGGCGGGGGACGTGGAACCATGTGCTGTGTTTACCCGCCCTCGCGTCTCCCGCAACACCCTCTAACCCCCTAGTCAATTACAATAAAATCAGTGTTTTAGAGGCAAAATATTACTCACCGATGAAAAGAAATATCATTCTTCTTTTTATTTTGCTTCTGGGAATCATGTTTACAACTCGGCACTGCTCATTTCACCATAATTATTGAAAAAACGTAAAATAATGGCGGGAGAAACAATCCGTGCGCGTGACCTCGGGTGACTAATCGCGACGTTCGCACTGTTTCAGTGTTGGGAAATAGTTGGTGCGGAATTATGGTGTTGCCGTGCTAGAAAATATTGCATTTTGGGTAGAATTATTGTATGTTTTTACCCGACTACGGCGAATCGAAAAAGAGGGTTATGTTATTCGTCGCTGTGTATTTTCAATAATATTAATTTGTTTACCCGACGTAAAAACGACGGGGTGTTATAAGTTTGACGTTTCTGTGTGTGTGTGTGTGTGTGTCTGTGGAATCGTAGCTCCCGAACGGATGAACCAATGAAGTCTGGACGTTACTCTTCCTCCGTATAAAGTTCACAAAGTGTTTGAATCACGTAAAAAGTTCTAAGTTCGAATCGCTAGCGTTCGCTTCAATGACTTCCTTCGCTCTTTGACGTTGACAGACATACAATTCACATGACATGATGAATGACAATGACAAGTGTGTACTAATTTGACATTGACATTACATTAACAACACTTCTTTTTTTATTTCAAAGAGAAAAGAAATGGAGACCATACATACATCCGAGTGCGGTAAGGAAGTACATTCATTTTAGAGATGCGTGAAAATATTGTACGTTTATTGTAATTTAATCAGAAAATATTGTATAAAAGCGTACAATAATGAGAAAGCTATGTTTTATTGTGCCATTTAGTTTAGTATCTCAAATTATTGTAAGAATCCAATAATTATTGTACGTTTCCCAACCCTGCACTGTTTTGAAGCTGTTCATACCCGTGCTTACGGTTCATACTCGTAGACGCGCGCTCTATAGTTAATATTTATACTCTAAGGTCTGTGCACTCTATTCAGTATATTTTAATCTTAACAATGTCAGTAAAACTATTAATTAACTAATATCAATATCAGTCTATATTTGTGTATTAAGTAGGTAATAAAAAAATAATCTTATTTATGTTTTATTTATTTTAGGTACCTTTATTTTAACCGACTTCAAAAAAAGTAGGACATTCTCATCAATTCGTCGGAACCTTTTTTTGTGAATATTCCCCGATTTCTCGAAGACACCTAGGACCAAAAATGGAAATCAATGTTTTTAATACTTAAATGACTTTGTTAATATTTTTATTATTCCTTTTTAAGCTTCATAGGAACACTTGAATGATTTTTGCTTTTTAGTCCCTAAAAACAACCGACTAGGAACCCTTATAGTTTCATCTTGTCTGTCCGTCCGCGGTTTTACTCAGAGACTATAAGTACTAGAAAGCTGTAATTTGGTATAGGTATGCATATTAATCATGGCAAAAAAGTCGTAGAAAAAAGTTTTTTTTTTTGTGTAGCTCCCATACAACTAAATAGTAAATTTTTTTCTATACAACCTCGTCGAGTTGAGTATTGTTAAATAGGTCTTTAATAGTACATTATGATACAAGTACGGTAAGCTGGATATTAAAGTTGGGGTTTTTTATAGGCACGAGGCAAAGCCGAGTGCTTATAATAAAACGACGACTATAATAGACACCTTACCGTACGAGTATCATACGACGTTTTTCAATACATTTGCGATTACCTTTAAATTAAACAATATTGAAGTTCAGCAAATAAGATATTTATAAAAATCGGGAACTAATGCAGTTTGTAAAAATACATTTATAATAATTAGGTACATTTACTCAGGTTTATTTTCTCCAAAAAAGCACATTGATAACCTTCTCCTTTTCGAAGTCGGTTAAAAATCACATCTCACGAATCAGAAAAAAGTTTCCATGCTGAACTTGAAACTCTTAACTCGGATTTTAAGAAAATGTTTAAATTCTGCATCTGTGGCATTGGGCTATTGAGCGGATGTGATTGGTGTAAAGTAAAAAGCACTAGTACCGTAAAATACATCATTACGATACAGATTTCGAGTTCATAAGAACCGTATTATTAGCAAATGTACTGAAAAAAAATATTGTGAGGTTGAGAACACCATTTTTCGATTTAAGGATCCGTTTCCGACACATTTGGTTTTAAAGTGCAAATTTTTGTTAGAGGTAAGTGTCCCACCTCTATCTGCTAAGCGGTTATATATAGATACGTGAAAAAATTACAGCAGTAGTATATATACTGCTAGGTGGACCGATGACCTAAGAAAGGTCGCTGGTCGTGGCTGGATGAGGAAAGCAGAAGATCGCACAATTTGGCGTGCCCTTGGGGAGGCTTATGTCCAGCAGTGGACTGCAATAGGCTGATAATGATGATGATGATATATACTGAAGTTAAAAGGAAAATTATCAGAACTGAGTACTAAGAATTAACTAAAAAGTTATAGGCAACCAACTTATAAAATGTACCTAAAAATGAAAAATTTCTTATATTTTCATTGTTAGATGTTTTTGGTTGCAAGTGTGAACAGTGTGAACTCAAAGTTGTCATTCGCAACTACGAAACCCTACACTACGCGTGGCTTGACACGCACTTGGTCGGTTTTTCACATAAAATTAATAATTATTGAATTCAATAAGCGCATCGGTATCGGTATCACCGATATTTTTATTAGGGTATCGGTATCAGTACTGTTTCAGCAAAAGGCAGATCGTGGCATCTCCAATACCACTGCTTTGTTTGCAACAGCAGAAAAAGTGAAGCAATGAGCAAACTGTGAGTATCTCGTAGGTGAGTACTGTATGGTTTTTGTCTATGACTGAGGACAATCCTAATCTTATCCTAACTAATATTATAAATGTGAAAGTGAGTTTGTTTATTTATTTGTTTTTTACGCTTTCACGTCGTATCAACAGAATCAATCATCTTAATATTTTGCAAACACATAAGTTGGGGAGTACTGAGAAGGACATGGGCTATATATCACGCGGGCGGAGCCGCGGATTCGAAATAAAACAGTGATCTATTTGATACGCATTAATAACATTTTATTTGTCTGTCAGTACAATACATTAGAATAATTTCGGATTTATTTCAGGATCCGGATCCGGGTAATACTGTAAAAGATCAGCTACTGGTGCTTCTTGATCCTCATAAAATTCACAAGCAAGTAAATATTCTCGCTTGGAATAGTCATCTCCTTTGCAGAAAAATTCACCTGAGACAAGTTATAACACTGTTAGATTATAAACTTCGATGAAGTCGACACAAGTGATCGAATACTAAAAAGTGACAATACCAACTAAAAATGTTTTTTAAGGTTCTGTGTCTCTAAGAGAACCCTAAAATATTTCGTCTGTATATAAAGACATTTCTTCTCTTTTATATAATATAATTTATATTTAGCTTTATTTATATTGCCGCGGAATCGAAGGGAATTTAAAGGGATTTACAGAGTACAACCGCCTCTATTTATATGAACTAAAGTTCAAATTTGTATGAGTCATCATCAAAGTCATAAGATTGAAACAAAATCTTATAGTACAATTGTTTCTCAGTCTAGCCTTTCCAGCTACGTATACAAATTGCAGCCCATCAGGCATATGAGATTTTGCTGTCTCTCCAAACATAGCGCCTACAGGCAACGCCGAAATCCGAGGTCCATCCCTCCTGGGGGCCCTTTACTAATGTTCGCCTTACAGGTTAAGGGCCCTAAACTCCAGTGAAGTAGCAAAAGGTCACATTGAGCTACGTTGTCCAATAAATTTAACATGAGTCACTCATAACTCGTTTATTTTTGATACCTTCTATATCCATGATGTGAACAGCACTTTTTGATTCAAGAGCTCCAACGCAATAATGCTCTTCAGTCAAATCAGGATGCCAATACATAATAGCGTCACGGCATGAAGTACCGGCGATAGGTAACAAAATCCGATCCTATATCAAAATATTTAATTCATTAATGACATTCTAATTCATATTGAAATTATCTTACATTAACGCTTAAAGTTTTTGTATAAGCATTACGTATTAATTATCAATTACCTTACAAATAACTTTGTTGTTTACAATTGGTTCTTTTACTTCTCCAGTACAGAAGAATTTCCTCTTTTTCCTCATCACCACAGTACTAATTTCCAGGACAGTTTTGATACTATTACCTTTAACAAATAAAAAAAAGTATTGTTATTTTTACAAGTTACTTTACTTAATAATAATAAAAAAAAAACCGCTGTCAACTTATGTCTTGTTTATCGTTCATCGTTTTAAGATTTTACATATTTTGATTTTATTACAACAAATTTACAATAGACTAACAATAAAATTACTTTGAAAAGCAGTTGAAATAATAAAATTAATCACAATAATGAATATTTGGAAATTTAAAAGAAAATCCCGTCTACAACACAACTGTCATGTCAGTCATCTCTCATGACTGTCAAGGAAATTAATTGCAAAATGAAAAAATGATAACAAGATCAAGAAAAAGAGCGGATCAAGACGCACGCCCTCCACCTCCACCCGCGTCGTCGTCCAGCTCCTCGCCAACGTCGTCGGGTGACGAGTTCGCCACGGCACCCGGCAGAGAATCAATTTTGTGCTGATTTATCTATGTCTAATTACATAAATTATAAAAGAATTTGCGCTAGGTCTAAAAGATTCCTAGCCAAAAAAAAGAAAGCAGGATGGAAAAAGTTCTGTGAATCATTATCCCCTGGAACTCCCTCTTCGCTGGTTTGGAGGAAAATTAAATCATTTCGAAGAAGCCAAGTAGTCATCAATCCTTCCTCCAATGATTTATCACCATGGCTAGAGCAATTTATTGATAGATTGGCCCCTCCTTCTGTTCCAAATTTTGATTGTGTCCCGTCTTTCTTCTCCATTTCCCCCTCTTCTGATAAAATGAACGAAGAATTCTCCTATGCTGAACTTGCATGTGCTCTTGATCACCTTAAAGACTCTGCCCCTGGTATTGATGGTATTCCATACTCATTCATCTGCAAATCCTCTTTATCATCTAAATTATTCTTCCTCAAAATTATAAATCAAATTTTTCTATCTTGTAATATCCCTGATCCTTGGAAATCGCAAATTATAATTCCTATCTTAAAGCATGGTAAGGATCCTGCCGATCCTGCATCTTATAGACCAATAGCTCTAAGCTCTGTTCTCTTAAAAATATTAGAACACCTTATCAAGAACCGCCTGGAGTGGATTTTAGAAAATAGAAACTTGCTTGCTAATACTCAGTTTGGCTTTCGTAGATCTAAGAGTACAATGGACGGCTTGAGCATTCTCAGCTCTTCTATTCGCCTGGCGTTCTCTAACAATGAAAGCGTTATTGGCGTGTTCTTAGATATTTCTTCTGCATACGACAATGTTCTGCTTCCCCTGCTCAGGCAGAAAATGTTACAGCTGAGCATTCCAGAGAGACTTGTTAATGTCATTTCTAATATTCTCATGTCTCGCTCCATCCGTGTCCGCGTCAATGGATCACTTCTGCCCCCCAGGCAAATTTGGAAAGGTCTTCCTCAAGGGTCGGTTTTAAGTCCGCTCCTTTATAACATATATACTTATGATCTAGAACAGACCGTTTCCAGCTTTTGCGAAATCCTGCAGTACGCAGATGACATTGCTTTATTTGCTCGATCGGATAACTTGTCTGTTTCATCCTCACGTTTAAATTCAGCCCTCTACTATCTACATGATTGGTTAGAAAGACATGGTATGTCCCTCTCTGTTAATAAATGTTCCGCGGTTGTTTTTACTCGTAAGAGAATAGGTCCTCCTATCCAGCTATCCGTCAACTTTGTCCCCATTTCCCTCGCTAATGAAATTAAATTTCTTGGAGTCATTCTTGATTCCAAAATGAGTGGCTTGCAACACCTCAACCATGTATGTCAGAAAGCGCAACTAGGTGTAAATGTTCTCAGAGCGGTTTCAGGCGTTCGTTGGGGTTCCCACCCATACAGCCAACTCTTGTTATATAAGGCTATTGTTCGTAGCCACTTCGATTATGGATCTTTCATACTAGAACCATGTAATAAAATTGCTCTTGCCATGCTAGATAGGATCCAATCAAGATGCCTGCGTATTGTTACGGGTTCCATGAAATCCTCTCCTTGTCTAGCCCTACAGGTTGAGTGTCTGGATCCCCCTCTTCATCTTCGCAGGCAATATTTAGCAGACAGATTCTTTTTTAAAGCTGTTCAAAATTCGTCTCACCCTCTTCATGAAATCTTATATTCACTTTCTCAATCTCTCTCTACTTCTAACTATTGGTCTCACAAAAGCCTTCCTCTTCTCCTTAATAGCTATCATAAATACAAAAGAATAAATTGTCCTACTCAGACATTCGACCGCAATCCTTTATTTTGTACTGAATTTTTAGCTTTGATTTACCAGCCTCAAATTATTTTAGACTTAGGACTAAGTAAATTTTCTCCTCAGGCAAACCTTCAGTTCAATGCCCTCATAACTGAAAATTGGAAGGACTGGCTTCTTCTTTTTACTGATGCTTCTAAAATTTCAGAAGAGGACAATGTCGGTGCAGCTGTGTGGATTCCAAAATATAGCATAATTTTAAATTTTAAATGTCCCTCGCAATCATCAGTTTTCACTGGAGAAGCCATAGCTCTTCTAGAAGCCGTGTCATATGTGGAATCACACCAAATTAAAAAAGCCTTGATTCTTTCAGATTCTAAGAGTTGTCTGCAAGATATTCGAAAACTCCCATTCCATGCTAAGGATAACTTTCCCATCACTCTGATGACAAGACAGTCCCTATTGCAATGTCATCGTGCTAATTTAGATGTGGTCCTAGCATGGATCCCTGGTCATTCTGGTATTAGCGGAAATGAAACCGTTGACATGTTCGCCAAAAATGCCATTCTCTCAGGTACCCAAAAGCATTTTTACTGCCTTTCTCGGGATCTTCGACTGTCGGCTCATCTCTGCTTAAAAAAAAAATGGAATGATTTTTGGAATACATTCGGCAGCACTAGTGCCAAAAACTATTATAGGATTCAGCCTGAGGTCCCAGCAAAACCGTGGTTCTCTAAGTACAGAAATTTTGATAAACACCCTACCTCTGCTATAATTAGACTCCGATTAGGCCATGTCTGCTCTCCAGTCTTTCTTGCTAAAATAAAGATTAAAAACAGCTCCCTTTGCGAGTGTGGATTGGATGAAGGCACTTTAGAGCATATTTTTTTCGATTGTCCCTTACTTCCAATATCTCTGTACGACTCACTGCCCAAGAATATTCCCCGTCCTGTAAATATCTCATTCTTGTTGACTCTAGTTTTTTCCCCCTTTGTTTCTGTCCTAGCTAAATTCATACAATGTAATAATTTGTACCTTTGACCTGTTTTACCTTAGGTTTTACCGATTATTCTCTGCCCACTTTTGTTCCATACCTATCATACCATACCATACCATGTATTTCCATATTTTACCGGTCATTTACTTTCTATTGTTATTATAACAAATACTCGGTTTTAACTTTATTTTGTTTTGGGAAACCCATTACTATTAATTCCGATTTTTTTTTATGTTCCTACTTTGATATTGTTAATTGCGTGCGTGTTATTGTTAACTTTGACATTGGCAAAATCATCGTTTAGGCTAAAAACGATGGAGCCGTAAACCTAAACAAAGAAAGAAAGAAAGATTTTACATATTTTGATTTTATTACAACAAATTTACAATAGACTAACAATAAAATTACTTTGAAAAGCAGTTGAAATAATAAAATTAATCACAATAATGAATATTTGGAAATTTAAAAGAAAATCCCGTCTACAACACAACTGTCATGTCAGTCATCTCTCATGACTGTCAAGGAAATTAATTGCAAAATGAAAAAATGATAACAAGATCAAGAAAAAGAGCGGATCAAGACGCACGCCCTCCACCTCCGCCCGCGTCGTCGTCCAGCTCCTCGCCAACGTCGTCGGGTGACGAGTTCGCCACGGCACCCGGCACCAGCGAGTCGAGCGACGACGAGCGCGGGCCGTCGCCCTCGCCGCCGCCACCACCTGCGCGACGAGGACGACCCCCGCTGCCGGCACGCTTGGGGCCTGCGAGGCAACCTGCCCCACGCCCGGCTCCCGCTACCGGCGGTGTAGTGCGTCGCATGCGATGGACTCAGGAAATAAACGAGAACTGCATGCGCGCCTACTATGGGGCTACAGAGGGAGAAACCAATATGACGGCGTATCGTCCTAGAATGCTGTCTTTGTTTCAGGCCCTTGAACCAGCCATCACCGTATCTGCACAGCGTCTATCGGATCAAGTGCGTGTCATCCAACGTAATAAACGATTGGATGACGCTGTGCTTGATCGGCTTCGCCTGGAGGCGTTACCTGATCGCCCAACTGCCGCTATACCACAGGGGCCATCTATCGTGCCGAGAAATCGGACGCCAGTGCCTACCCAGTCACTGGACGTGGTGCAGTTGGCCCCAGTGTCTGATGAGAGCGACAATGCGATAAGCGTAAGTACCCAGGCCCATGAGCACTTGAGGAGGACTTTGGATGAGACGATCGCTCGGTATCGTGCCACACCTGACTCTAGGCCACGGATACCTCGCCTGCCTACGAATAGGCGTAATTTGGCGCTAATGGGAGTTCTGAATGATCTGCTAGCCCCGTATTTAGAGGCTAGTGTGGATCTTGTTGATACTCACTCAATCTTATACTGTGGGGCCATTGCGGCGTGTCGGGTTGCAGGTGTTAAGTTTCTTGGCACCGACCGTGCATCTCGGCCCGTCGATGGTATACCGGCATGGCAAAAACGGATTGAGCGACGTATCAGCATATTCAGGACTCTCATTGCAAAGTTAATTTGCTTCAGGAGGGGCAACAACCGCCCCCGTGTCATGCGCTTCGTAAACCAGGCCTTCGCGGGTACTGGTGTCAGGCCCGACGACTACATGGCCTGTATTACGGAACGCATTGACTTCCTGAAGCAAAAGGTCTATGCGTGGGCGGGATGTATCCGTCGTTACAGAGAGCGTGTGGAGCGATTCCAGCTAAATCGTCTCTTCCAAAGTGACCAAAGGAAGGTGTATAGGAAGTGGGAGGGAACTGAGCAACGTGTGACCGATGGGCAGCTACCGGATGCTACTGCTATGACTAATTTCTGGCGTAGTATTTGGTCGGTGCCAGTCGAGCACACAGAGGGTGATTGGATGACTGTGGTTGAACGTGAGTGTGAGTCCATCGAATCCATGGGGGCTATAACGATCAGCCCCGATGACATAAGTTGTGCGATCCGTACGACGCAGAACTGGAAAAGCCCTGGGCCGGATGGATTGCACAACTTCTGGATAAAGTGGATTCGGAGCTCACATGAGCGTTTAGCCGCACAGTTTCAACAAGCCCTCGAGCTTGGTTCCTTACCATCTTTTCTTACGACTGGAGTCACCTTCCTGCTCTATAAATCTGGCAGTACCACGGATCCTAAGAACTTTAGACCAATTACGTGCTTGCCAACATTTTACAAGCTCCTTACATCCATTTTGAGAGCAAAAATTAACATGCACATAGTTACAAACAAAATTATGGCTCCCTCTCAAAATGGGTGTAGGGTCGGGTCCCGTGGTACCAAAGAGCTCCTCCTCATGGACATGACCATTTGCAAGCAAGTCCAACGGAACAAGACAGCCCTCTCAACTGCTTGGATTGATTATAAGAAGGCCTATGATTCAGTGCCTCATTCATGGCTGGAAAGGATCTTAGAGTTGTATAAAGTTAATACGACTTTGAGATCCTTTCTTGGCACTTGTATGCGGCAGTGGACCACAGTCCTTCGTCAGCCAGGTGGAGGGGATGGCTCCTCGGATCCGATGGACTTGATAAGGATCGAGCGAGGCATTTTCCAAGGCGACAGTTTGAGTCCCTTGTGGTTTTGCCTAGCTCTGAATCCCCTCAGCACCTTACTGAGGGATTCAGGGCTGGGTTACCGCCTCCGAAGAGATAGAGAGACAATATCTCACCTGTTGTACATGGATGATTTGAAATTATTTGCACCAAAACGTCCTGACCTGGTTGAACTACTGAAAATCACAGAAAATTTCAGTAGCTCTATCAGGATGGCGTTTGGTGTTGATAAATGTGCGGTCATGCATGTCCAACGGGGGAAAGTTGTAAATTCAACAAATTTACAACTTTCTGAGACAATGTCTCTTAGATCTCTCTCGGAGGCAGAAACTTACAAATATCTTGGTATGTCACAGTCATTGAGTATTGCTGATGGGGACATAAAGCAGGCTGTGAAAGAGCGTTTCTTCTATCGTCTGACAAAGGTACTTAAAAGTTTTTTGTCAGGGGGTAATAAGGCGCGCGCTTTCAATGCTTGGGTAATGCCCCTACTCACATACTCCTTTGGCATACTAAGATGGACCCAAACTGAGTTAGAAGCCTTGGATAGAAGAGTCCGTCAACAACTTACAACGCATCGCATGCTTCATCCACGGTCATCTGTTATGAGACTGTACATCCCACGTAAGTGTGGAGGTCGTGGTTTTTTAAACGCCAAAACTCTCCATAACCGTGAGGTGTGCAGTCTAGGGGTTACTTCCTAAACAATGATTGTGGGATGCATCGCGACGTTGTAGTAGTAGATAGGAGCTTCACGCCGCTCTCCTTGGCAAACGAGAATTGGCATAGACCAACGGTGTTAAGCATCGAAGACCGCAGGAGCATATGGAAGAGCAAGGAGCTACATGGGCGGTTCTACCGGGCCTTAACAGGGCCTGATGTAGATCTGCTCGCGTCGGTGAACTGGCTACGTTTTGGTGATCTTTTTGGAGAAACCGAGGGTTTTGTTTGTGCAATTGCAGACGAAGTCATGATGACGAACAACTATCGGAAATATATCCTGAAGGACGGTACGGTCGACATCTGTCGGGCATGCCGCCGTCCCGGTGAGTCACTCAGGCATATTATTTCCGGTTGTTCTCATCTGGCTAACGGAGAGTACTTGCACAGACATAACCTTGTAGCCAGGATCATCCACCAGCAACTTGCTCTTCGATATGGTCTTGTGGAATCTGAGGTGCCGTACTGTAAGTACACACCAACGCCCGTTCTCGAAAATGGTCGTGCCACGCTGTATTGGGATCGATCTGTCATTACGGACAGGACTATTGTTGCCAATAAGCCTGACATCGTTCTGACAGATCGATCAACACGCCAGGCAGTGCTCATTGATATCACCATTCCGCATGATGAAAACCTCGTGAAGGCCGAGAAGGACAAGCTCAGCAAGTACCTCGACTTGGCCCACGAGGTAACCGCCATGTGGGATGTGGATTCAACGATCATTGTCCCGATAGTCGTATCTGCGAATGGTCTTATAGCGAAGAGTCTTGACCAACATCTAAAGAGGCTTTCGCTAGATGGCTGGATCAAGGGACAGATACAGAAGGCAGTACTCTTGGATACGGCACGTATTGTCAGAAGGTTTCTTTCTCTGGTGCCCTGACCGCTGGTAGCTTGAGCCTTGCTCCGCTGCTGGCGGCACTCTAGGTTTAGGTTTTTATAAAGTTTTTATGTTATGTATTATATTTTTATATTTTACTTTTTATGTCAATTTTATAAAAACCTAAATCTAAGACTAAAGAAATAAATAAAGAGAATAAAAGTAACAGTAATAGTTTTTTTAGAAAGCACTAAGTGCAAAAACTTCTCTTCAAGCAAATTAACTGTTATTATATGTAAGTACCTTTTTCTCCATTTATAGCTTCAAGTTCACGCATGCCCCTTGCTTGAGTCTCTCTGCTATTTTGTTGTTTCATATAGTTAGAGAGCCGGTTCATTGCTTGTACAAACTCATCGATCGGACCTAAAATACATTATTCATACGTTTAATAACTATGTATATAAAACCTGCAATTCAAACCTACTTATACTTTGCTTTTGTAGCGCTATCATTTCTCGTTACCAGTTCCAAAACTTCCTCCATCTAGATAGTTTAAAAATTGGTAAAATCTTAGGGCTTCATCAGATTCTACTTCATCCATCACCGGTCTCTGAAATGCACAAAAAGTCAATAATATAGTTTTTTAAAGAAAAAGTTTAAATATATGTGCAAATATATGTAAACAAGCCCTTACACGTGGATCGCATTCGTTAAGATTTTAAAATAAAATCCTTTCTTCGTAAATGTTACTTGAATAAAACAAAAAATGATATCTTACAAATTTACCACTCCATGCTCCGACATCAGAATACAACGAATTGACTCTACTTGGCATCCAATCAAGTGAAGAACGGGCAACTAAAACAGGATGCTGAAAAAGAACATAAATTGATCAAAATAAGAGAAAATTTTTCGAGTAATTACGGTATTAATCGTAAACTATGTATCGCGATTTGCGATTATTGAGTACACTAATCAGTATTAAAGTCAAGAAAAAGTGATTGAACTGTTAAAATATTACCAAAGAAGCCATTTTGCATATAACATTTTTGAAATTAAAAACTAAAACGAAAATAAATGTGAAAACAAAATTCATAGTGATTTTCTTGCGAGGGTTTTTACTAAACTACAAATTTTGATAGTCTTTCTGTACTAGTTTAGCTAACTTGAACCCGATAAGATTAGTAATAAAAAAATTGATTGGGTAGTTAGGACAATTATATTTTACGACTTGAGAGTTGTTACCTTTACCTCTCTACCACGTTAGCTATTTCAAAAGATTCCAACGTTTCCAGTATTCCAAGCCTTTTACATTTATCTGGAAATAATTGGAAAAGACAATGTTATTTTATTTAGATAAATAAGTTGATCAAGATAATGATGATGATGAAATAAGTTACAGAAGTAAGTCATTAAAACTTTTTTTTCGTCACATGGTCACCCCTTTGGATGAAAATGAATGGCATAAGCATTAGTCAGGCAATTAATTAAATATTCTATTCGGCGCATTGGCCTCATACACCTGTATGGTGCCAATGCGCCAATAACAGCTGACTATGCACATAATTACTAACAATTAGATGAAGAAAGAAGCCATAGTACTATTATTTTATTTTAATATTATGAAATTACCTAGGATCAAATTATTAATTATAGATTATTGAATGCCTCCGTGGCGCAGTGGTCAATACGTCAGTATACCCCTCTAAGTTGTGACGAGTTTACTCGTGCTGAATTTTCACAGGTAAGAATTTGATTTGCGATTGATCGTCGTTTTCGTAGTACCATAAGATATTATAATTCAACAGGAAGTAGTACTCTTTATCTCGGTCTAAATCTAAAAACTCCTGCTCGTAAGTCTAACTTCTCCAAGTTTTTAGTTCTAACTGTCATTATCTTTAAACATCTTGTTAAGTCATTGCTATCTCTTCACACTGTCTGAAATTTCCTTGCTGTTAAAATGTGCATTTTTTCTATTTTATTGTATGCTCTTATCTATATTCTTAATATTTTAAATCGCTGCGTCATTCGTGTTTACACCAAGTATGTTTCTTTATGTTTTTAAAGTAATTACTTTGTACTAGTATTGTAGTATTTGGTGTCATAATTAATAAATAAGGTTTATTCTATTCTAATTAATTCGTTCCGTTCCGTTCTGTTCCGTTCCACTGCACTCTATGAATGCTGTCATAATAATGAACCCTGGGCTCGGTATAATAATCAACCCAATCCCAACATTATAAATGCAAAAGCGAGAAGGACATAGGCTATATAATACAAGGGGGCGAACCGCGGGTAACAGCTAGTAGGCCATAATTTACGACCACCTTGGTATCGGGCCCCGCGCAGTGTTGGGTTCCGTAGTTGCACTGCATGTCGTTGTAACAGTGGATTAGTTCCTTGTGTACTACGGAACCCGACAACGAAAACAAAAAATAATAAAGCTAAAATGTATATAATCTGTGGTCGACTGTGACCTGGGATAGGTAAGTTCTATAGAGACATTCGTATCGTATGTATGTTTGAAGTTAATGGACTAGGACCGTTATGAAGAAAGATTCCTGCCTGCCACACTCCGTGTCACGCCACGCTGAGCGCGTATTATTACTAGCAACTCCAGCCTTGGTAGCATAATAGTGGACCCTTGGCCCCAGCGTTCTATAGCAGCATAATGATGATTTTTAATAATGAAAAACTAAGTACTATAACTACTCTAATAACTAATATCAGTATAAAAATCTACCTAGGTACATAAGTGGTATATTGACTTCGAATTGGTTTTCAAAGGTATAACCGCCCCTGATTGTAAAACTCCATTAGCCGATCGTAGGGTACATAGTACACATACAACCTTAATTTAAGATACAAGTCACCGGTAGGCAAGATTTTTAGCGTGTACACTCCATGGATGTGTCGCACGTAAATACTAACATCTTCTGTCTGCCTAACCCAGCACTACCTTGTTCTGTTCCACAGTCTGTTTAATATGGGAACATGCTCGGATGCGATGAGACATTTATATCTTTGAAGTACTTTAAAACTAGTTTTAAAGTACTTAAAAGAAAGATATAAATAAAGATAGACATACTAATTGAAATCATATAGTTCGTTGAGTTTATTCGAGTAAGACTAATGAGAATGAGAGCATATTTTGAGATAAATAAATAAAATCGATCGATTGTTTGTTACAAATCAAATAATAAAGAAGTAGCAATCGATTGATTTGTTAAACTCTATATGTCAAACCATATCGTTCCGTTTTTCGTTTTATGACTGTGGTTTGACAAGACATGATTTTGATAAAATATCCTCAAAATGTACAAAGTCGCAGTGAGGATGCAAGAAGTGCTTCCACTGTGGAACATGAAGTTAAATATTTCGTATATTTCCATAATGCATTATGTATTTTATGTTTAAACAAACCAACAAACTAACTGTCATAGTAACTTCTATTCCTACTGCTTAAAATGGAACGCACTTGAAAAACTTCGCGCTCTTTTTAATGTCATGCCATTCGTGTCGTGTATTTTGTCCGGCATTTGCGAAACGAGATATTTTAATTTTGTTAAGTGTTTCAGTGGATACCTACCATCAGCTTTTATATTTACATAGAACATTGTTATAATAGAACACACTCTCATATGAAAGAAATGTTTTAATGCATTTGAACTTACTAATTATTTGTATCCAAAATGCATGTCCGCGTACGTCTTTTCGGCAAACCCGATACCATCGTTGTTGTGGAATCTAAATTGACGAAGATCGACCAATTTCGACGAATTATTCAAGAGAAATTTGATGTCGATCCTAAGTTGCAAAGATTGTTCTACGGAGGAAAGTTGGTAAGTACATTGGTAAATTGGACAGTACATTTTTATGTTCTAAAGACTGTACCGTATGTGCTGTGCACTTTTGCGCGGGCTCGTCTTATTGTGGCCTGAATGTATAGGGGTGAAATAGTAAAGAGCGCCATATGTTGTGTCTATTATCTGCTTTGCCGGTGATCCCTGGATAACTGAAAGTTAGTGCCTGTTTGTACATTACAGCAGCCATTTATAATATTTATTTATACCGTATATATTTATTTGTACAATGATGCTCCCCAACTTTTTGCAATTTAGCTATTTCCAGATCACATGGTTAAGTTTTGTCTCTCTATGACTCATTGCACTTTTGCCATGCTGTCTTTAAAGTTATGGTCAGCCCCTCTCTAGAACTAGGTGAAAGTAAACAATTTAATGAGTTTGTGGTGGGAAGTCAAGGGGTGCAGTTGGGGTCTACCTTGGACGATTTTGCAAATTGATTTTGGTGGACTTTATAATATGAAATTGGTGTTGTATGGTGTTATAAATGCTCATGCTCATGGAACAATTTGTAAAATAGTTAAAGAGGACTGTTATATGGACTCATATAGACTTGTCACCATAAGCTCCCGACCACGAGGCATCAAAGAACATACACCATCTTTGATGCTACTTGTTACAAATTTACCGTACAACACCGATACTTAGTATCTCAATTTACTGGACATTGGCAAAATCACTGAAATCTCGGTGGAAGCCATTTTATAAAACAGAAGAAGAAGAAGAAACAATTTAATGAACAAAACCTAAAGGTATTTCTTAAATTGAAATCCATTGCTTAGTAAGTCTTACATACTGTTTCATATGGTTTTGTGTCTATATTATTCCTGTCTTAATATAGGCACCTAATTTTTGTTTGTGAACTGGTCATTCCAGCTCGAAAATGGCTATACTTTCCATGACTACAATATCAAGCTCAATGACGTCATACAACTGATGGTCAGGGTGCAGCCTGCGGAAAGCCCAGAGCAGCCCGAGTTGGAAAAAGCTAAAGCTAAGGACGAGAAAGAGGAAGACAGTTCAATAACACAAGACAACACTGTTTACACAGGTTTGAAAGCTTTAGAATTATATTACTTGCCAACTAACTTTTTGTACTCAATGCAAAAAGCTAACATCATGTTCTAACATAAAATAAAGGTACTAAATGCAACTCTAACTACACAATAACTAAATAAAACCTTGCACAATAATAAGCATAGTTTGTCAACGTGTTTTATTTTGATAAACTATGTTATTGATAAGTTATTGATATTAATACTGAGCTTTTTAATTAAAATGTTATTATGACATAATTGGAAGATAAACTATCAATTTTAATGATGTTAACTGATCCGATGTTATTCAACTCTTTCACCACGAATATAGAAGTAATTCAACAATTCAAATCAATTCAGTCAATTTTTGTTGTTGATAAATCCGATGCTAGCTATAAAAGGGTTAAGTTGGATACCCCATTGCAGCTCAGAGGTTGAGATCAAAGAGCATAAACGGGTCAGATTTCAAAGGTTAAAATTAAAACATGTGGCAAATCTTCTTCATTATAATGGAATATTATATAGTTAAATGAGTACATTTTTATTATAAAGCCAAACTTTATTTAGATGCCGAGAGTACTCTGTATGCTGTTGGTGACTTGATCGACATGAGGGATATGGAGCAAGGAGCCTGGTTTGAAGGAAAAATTGTTCGGATAGTCTGGGATCCCAAAGCATCGCCAAAGGAGAATAATATTACTAAAAAAGAAGACACTAGTATAAATAATAGTGAAATAGAAGCCGAAAAGAAAGAAGACTTAGAAAATAAGCCCCCAGCTGAAGCGAGCGAAGAAAGCCCTAAAACAAAAAAGAAAGGCATTGCTAAGTATTTCATGAAATCTCCAAAAAGTAAAAAGAAACCTAATGATAGTGAAAATACCAGTAAAAGTAATAGTAGTACAATAGACAATTCAAATTTATTATTCAAAGTGGAATTAGAGGCAGAGTAAGTATTTTTGTTTTATTCATTGCTTCATGCATGACACAAATTCCATCAAAAGCAGTGGGTTTCTAAACTTTTGTGTCTTCTGGCCATGATGTTTCAGTCCATATGGAAGATTTATAGATCCTCTTGATCCTTCCATTAACCTGTAAATAAATAAACATTCTTTTTCTCAGGGACAGTGGTACAGCCCACTACTGCAAGCTAAAAGATATCAGACCTCGAGCAAGGACTATTATAAAAATAGAAGATTTGAAAGTAGGACAAAAAGTGATGGTCAATCACAACACAGAAGATATATCAGAAAAAGGATATTGGTATGTACCACCAATGATATTATAATTCAATAATTATACATGGCGAAATTTTGATCGTTCTGGACCCTTAAAGGGGTGATTCAGCCCGTCGATATGAACCATTTTTCCTATGGGACCAATGCTTGAAACTCAAATTTTATTTCGACATTTTCATACAAAAGTGTTCAGCCGCCCAGGCAATTTGTATAGGAATGTCGAAATTTTTTTCGAGTTTACAGCATTTGTCCCATAGCAAAAGTTGTTTATATTGACAGGCTGAATCACCCCTTTAACGGTCCGGAACGATCAAAATTTCGCCATGTATATTAAGATTTTTGTTTAGCACCAAATGAAATAATTATTGGTAAATAAGTATTGTTATACAGTTCACTCTTCTTTCCAAATTTTGCACTCAATAGCCATAATTGATAGTATTATGGCCATTGAACAGCTATATAGTAAAGCTGTAACTACAATACGGTAGTTGCCTAATGTTAAGATTATATAAAATTTGTTTCTAATGAGACTAATTTCTATCTAAAAATACTATAAAGAACACTTTTAATTTGATATCGATTTGTTAAGTGATCTTAAAGGTTCTTTAAAGTTAGGTGCATAGGACCATTTTTAGGGTTCCGTAGTAAACTAGGAACCCTTATAGTTTCGCCATGTCTGTCTGTCTGTCTGTCTGTCCGTCCGCGGTTTTACTCAGAGACTATAAGTACTAGAAAGCTGTAATTTGGTATGAGTGTGTATATATCATGGCAAAAAAGTCGTAGAAAAAAACCTTGAAAAAATATTTTTTTTTGGGTAGCTCCCATACAAGTAAAGTGGGGGAGTAATTTTTTTTTCTCTATTTACCCATCGTGTGGGGTATCGTTAAAAAGGTCTTTCAAAAATATTGTGAGGTTAAGAACACCATTTTTCGATTTAGGGATCCGTTTCCGAAATATTTGGTTTTAAAGTGCAAAATTTTGTTAGAGGTACGTGTCCCCCCCCCTCTATCTGCTAAACGGTTATATATGGATACGTGAAAAAAATTACAGCAATAGTATATATACTGAAGTTGAAAGGAAAACTATCAGAGCTGGGTACTAAGTGCAAACTAAAAAGTTATAGGCAACCAACTTATAAAATGTACTGGAAAATGTAAAATTTCATACAATCTTCATTGTTAGATGTTTTTGGTCGTTAGACTGTGAGGTGTGAGTGTAAACAGTGTGAACTCAAAGTTGTCATTCGCAACTACGGAACCCTACACTGCGCGTGGCCCGACACGCACTTGGCCGGTTTTTTTAAAGTATGAAAATCTTTAATTACAATTATACTGTATTTTAGTCTGCAAAATTTATAGCAACTTTTATTATGAAACCATTACCATAAACGAAATATTTCGTATAGCTACCAAACAAAGTACAACTCATACAAAATACAAGCTTGTGACGTCACAAATATGTAGGCATTTCAGCGGCGGGTTTACACGTCTAAAAATTTACGTCTAAAAACATGTGTCTTTAAAACTTTTATATCTGAAAGAGTTTTTTGTTTAGAAAGGTATTTCTGTCACTATTGTGTTTATTTTTGGCAGGTCTTTACATAGCAACATGAAAAAAAATTTAGTCAACATGCCCATTGCAATTGTATTCCAGGTATGACTTTAAGGTGGATGAAATAAAGAAGCAAAGAACAAACTATGAGTTGGTAGGAACAATATATCTCGGCCCTGACGCAGTGCCCCAGAATGACACAAGAGTCCGGGTGCATGACAAGATATTTGCCATTGAAGAAGTTGTGCCCTTGGCGGAAAGGACTGACGAGTATAAGAAATTAATGATTACTCCTCCTGACAAAAGTAAGAATAAAAAAATTCTAATCTATTAAAACAACAACTTACCGCTTACTGCTACTGTGGGCTATTTTCCACACTTAGGCCGCCTATTCGGGCCCATGTGTGACTGATTGAAACAACAAATTTGTTACTATTACTGTGTGAATGCATTTGTACAAGCTATTATTGCTTGCCCTGTTAGTTTCTCTGTGATGGTCAAATCTGGCAACTCAATTTTGAAGAACCTTTTACCACCAATTGAACCAAAAATTTGTTTACATACTTAAGTCGGATGACTTGCGTGTCGATTTAGGTGAATTATATCTGTGTTGACCAAAACTTTGCCACTGACACAGCATTATCAATGGCATTGTAATAGGTCTTCGCGTGTGCAGGTGGTAGGACACGCAGGGCTAGACAGAAGGTGTGCCATCGTCTGACTACATTTACTTTATCTAATATTATTAAAAATCTTCAGTATGAAATCAAGGTTATCATCAGGAAGTTATTCTTCTTTCCTCTAGACCTAATCTCATCTACTTGGGGTCAGCCTTCTTTGTCCTCCTTCTGTACACCATCCTGAGCTGTGCCGGCGTCTAACTGCAGTATCAATAAGGTATTCTGTCGACGAGCTCCGTGGCGCAGCGGTCAACACGCCTGACTGCGACACGGATGGTCCCGGGTTCGATCCCTGGTCAGGTCAAGATGGAAAATGATCTTTTTCAGATTGACCTGGGTCTTGGATGTTTATCTATAAGTATCTATTATAAAATATAGTGTCGTTGAGTTAGTATCCCATAACACAAGTCTCGAACTTACTTTGGGGCTAGCTCAATCTGTGTGATTTGTCCGTATATATTTATTTATTTATTCATTTCTGTTACAATTGCTCATGTTTTAGGAGCCTTGCCTCTGGAATGCTTGACTTGCCGAGACGACGAAGACGCGCCTTGCCGCGACTGCGGCTGCTACCAATGCTCGGGAAAGGAAAACCCTGAAAAAGTGAGCTGTCGTTACTGTTTTTTTACGAAATTTACCATGTTATTTTGAAAAATAATTAATAAATATTATATTGTTATGTTTGACTAGCAATTTTCCCGCGACTTCGTCCGCGTAAATTATAGCCTATATCACCCGCAGATATATTAGCTATCTATAAATAAAAGAAAAAATAAAACTAAACTGATATTTCTTTCAAATTTTATTTTAAACTGATTTGAATTTGAACTGAGTAGAAAAGGACTACCGGTGGATGTCGTGGAAGGCGACTTAAGGAAACACAAGCTAAATAAAGCTTCTAAACATCAAAGAGACCTCTCCAACCCGTCTAGCATGAAGAGTGTAGGCCAATATTCTCTGCTGCTCTGGCTAATCAGCTGCAGTGGATAGTAAAAAAGACTTGATAATGATAAATTTGTACAACAGATAGTACTATGTGACGAGTGCAACCACGGCTACCATATGACCTGCCTGAAGCCCGCCCTCAAGGAGCTGCCCGAGGACGACTGGTACTGCCCGGCCTGCAAGCGGGACACCAAGGAGGTGATTGCGCCTGGCGCCGCCAAACAGACCAAGAAAAGCAACTCCTCCAAGAAGGACTGGGGCCGGGGGATGGCTTGTGTTGGTAAGAATTTTTTTGTTTTTTTTTTGTTAATGACGTTCAATTAGAACAATGCTTACTCTGTCCACATATCTAAATAGTTTCTAAGGTTAACTAAAATTGTGAGTTGATGTCGCTTGGAGAGAATGTGCTGAGCAGTTTGTTGCCGCTTCTTCTGCATTCCGCTTTGGAAGTGGCCTAATCTTAGTCATAAGTAAATTACTGACGTCGACAAATTTTTTTTTTGTTGTTAAAATTGTAAACACAAATATGACAATAATAAGTGTTCAAAGAAACCTATATTAAATAAACTATTGTATCTTGAATCTTAAGATATTCTGACTTACAGTAAAATTAATGCAGAAATGATAACTTTTATAGAATTTCTTATAACAAAAGGTTAAAATCCCATCACTTTATTGTACCATGATGCTATCGCTGAAGTATGCAAGAAGTTTCATATAAACGAGATTTGCACTCCAACTATACACAGACTACGCTAAATGCTATATATTTAATATATATTCATATTACAACTTCCTATAAAAAGCATCAAGCAGCAAATGGGACACGAGATTTCACTGTCCCATCTGCCGGTCTGTCTGTCTGTCTGTCTGTCTGTCCATCTGTCTGTCTGTCTGTCCAACTGTCGGACCATCTGTCTGTCTGTCAACAAACTACTGAATCTCTTGAATCGTGAAAGCTAGGCAGTTGAAAAATTCGCAAGCACCACAACTGACGTAACAAACTTGGATCAGGGGTAATAACAAGAGATATTACAGCTATGTTTAATTTTAATATGTTTTCCTGCTTTTTCGTTGATAATTCCCGCAATGCGAATATACTTTCAGCAATGCATATGTTGATGCGAAATACTAAGATTTGCACATTGCAAATACATATGTTTCAAGAAAAAGGTCTGGTTTTTTCAAACAATCACCATAAACTTCTTTATTGAGTTTGGATAACTAAACAAGAAAGGTCGCATAGAAGAGGCTTCATGCATACTTATACAACGTTTTTGTTTAAACTTTGATTCAAATATTATGCGGTGTTACGCGCTTGGACTTTTTCATTACGCTTGCTTTGTTTATTCAATAAAACATCAGCGAATGTTTTACCTGGTTTAATGAATGCTACACGCGAATTTTTGACCAGAAACGAGATTTTATCCCATTTGGAAACTTAGATTGTTGATTTGACCTGTCCTTATGGAGGGTCAATGTTTTTCGCGCGTATGTACGTATCTATGTATGTATGTTTTACATATGTGTATTCCATTGATGCCTCCTGTAGCTTAAACGGCTTGCTCGATTTTCAAGTGTGAGGTGTTATTAGATTCGTACTCGTCCCCGGTGTGTCATAGGCTATGTAATGTTAGTAAGTAAAAAATGGTAGACGTAAACTGTCAAACACGGATGTCGGATTTTTTTCTAAATAATGCGACTTGTCTACATTATAAATGTTCTTTTAAAACTTCATTACATTTTTTAAAGAAAGGCACACTTCCGTGCATCGCAGTCCATGAGGGTTTTCTGAAATGCTCCAGATTGGGCTTACCGGATTTGACGGTCCAGGCCGCTTATTTCAGCCTCGGAAGTACCGACATTAATTTTCTTAGTCCGAATTGTCGCCTCAGTCGCACATGTTAGTCCTAAGAGATTGATCGCACGCGGCTGCGATTGGCCGCGCCGCGATGCACGGAATAGTACCTTTACGCCCCAATACTCAAAGGTAAAAAAGATACTTAAAAAAAAAAGAAAAGCTTCTTTCAGCGTTTCTTCTCTGCAGTGGTCGGTTCGGAAACTCTAGTAGTCTGTAGCTTTTGAACACTATTAATAATATTAACATATTTCTAAGTAGGTATATCATATTTCTAAGTAAATTAGAATTATTTAAATTATGAAATGACGTGAAAAAGTGCCTGAAAATGCCTATTTTCCGAATAAAATATTTAAATCTTTGGTATTTTAGAAGCATCTTAACTTAAAACGTTCTCAATTCTCGTTCTATCACTGCCTAGTTACAACGACAGCCTGAGAGTTAAGAACGCCGTAAGTAAGGATTATATTGATTATTCCGGGGTGCCCTGAATATTCAAGATAATCTCAACTAATGAGAATCTCAGGCTGTCTCTGTCATGCAAGGCTATCTAGACGGGGACAGAACGAGACTTTTATTGAGAATGATTTTGTTACAATTCATCTAAGATGCCTTTGAGTATTCGGGTATATAAGTTGCAGTTAGGGGAACATACCGTTCTAACCTTTATAGTAACAAAATGTAAATACTGTCCTCAGGTAAAACGAAGACATCCGCCATGCCGTCGAATCATTTCGGCCCGATCCCAGGCATTGAGGTTGGCATGTGCTGGAGGTTCAGGATACAGGTATGTCTACTTATTTTGATTGAGTCGTCCAGCTTGCATCATCAGCTGTGACGCCTCAGATTCCGTTTATAAGACAGCATTAAGGCGCTCTTATAGTAACACTAGCGCCACCCAGCAATTAAATTCCTTAAATCATAAATTGTATCGAATTTTAAAAATCTAACAAGTACAAAACTGCTAAATTACTTTTAGTATTTTTTGTTTATTACAAGTAATTTACTAGTGCCATATCTAAACAGAAAAACAGGTTAACGCCAAAAGTGGCCACTTTTGGCGTATAGATTGAGCTAGCCCCGAAGTAAGTTCTAAAGTAAGACTTGTGTTATGGGAAGTAACTCAAAGATACTATATTTTATAACAAACTAGCTGTTACCCGCGGCTTTGCCCGCGTAATATATAGCCTATGTCCTTCTCGGTACCCTAACCTATGTGTATGCAAAATTTCATGATGATCGTTTCATTAGATACGGCGTGAAAGCGTAACAAACAAACATTAACCTGTTTTTCTCTTATTTTATCAAACGAATATTAGCGAAAATAAATACAAAAATACTACAAGTAATTTACTAGTTATGTACTTGTTAGATTTTTAAAATTCGATATAAGTTAGGATTAAACGAATTAAATGCTGGGTGGCGCTAGTGTTACTATAGGAGCGCCTTAATGTCTTAATTAAATGTTAAGATGGTCAGGGGATGTCATCCTCATTTGCCCGTCCTTTTGATCTGTTACTTTAATATATAAATTCGATTTTATATCATACATATGACTGGTTGGTTTTGCATTGATGTAGTTGAAGAAAGATAGGAGTTTCGTCGAGCTCCGTGGCGCAGTGGTCAACACGCCAGCCTGCGACACGGAGGTCCCGGGTTCGATCCCCGGTCAGGTCAAGATGGAAAATGATCTTTTTCAGATTGACCTGGGTCTTGGATGTTTATCTATATAAGTATATATTATAAAATATAGTATCTCGTTGAGTTAGTATCCCACGACACAAGTTCACAACTTACTGTGGGGCTAGCTCAATTTGTGTGATATGTCCCTATATATTTATTTATTTATTATTTAGTTTATTGGCCTGGATAAACGGGATAAGGGTATTTGGGATACTTTTTGCTCAGATGGATTACAGATGAGAAAGTAGCACCACGGGAGGCGGGGCGCGCGTATTCAATGCCATATCTGCAATCTTTGAACAGGCCGTTGAGGATGACACCGTAACCTGGGTTCTATTAATATTCTCATCAGGTTCTAATTAGTCTCCACTGCAGGAGCACGACCCTCACTGTACTACCAGAGCCATATATTAGCCAGGGCAGTCAGAGGATTTGGCCTACACTCTCCACGCTGGCCAGACGGGTTGAAGAGGTATCTTTGATGTTTATAGCTTTGTTTAGCTTTTGTTTCCTTAGTCGACTTCTACGACATCCACGGGAAGACTTGGAGTGGTCCCATTCTACTTTGCCGGGAACCACACGGCACCTATTAAAATGTGCTTATTTTTCTGATAATCTATCTATATCTGATAATCTATCTAATCTAATATTGTAGCTGTCTGAATTTTTCTGATAATCTATCTATATCTGATAATCTATCTAATCTAATATTGTAGCTGTCTGAATTTTTCTGATAATCTATCTATATCTGATAATCTATCTAATCTAATATTGTAGCTGTCTGAATTTTTCTGATAATCTATCTAATCTAATATTGTAGCTGTCTGAAACTGGAGTTCATCGGCCTCCGGTCTCTGGTATTCACGGCCGCGACGTCGAAGGAGCATACAGCATAGTGCTATCAGGTAGTAACTTTTTATTTTTACTTACTTAAAATAGTAGTAGGTAGTACAAAGTAGAATTTTATTTTATTCATTTTGGAAGATTGACGGCTAAGTAAATACATTTAAGGCGCTCTTATAGTAACACTAGCGCCACCCAACAATTAATTCTTTAAATCCTATATTATATCGAATTTTAAAAAATCTAACGAATACAAAAGTAGTAAATGACTTGTATTTTGGTATTCATTTTCACTAATATTCGTTTGAAAAATTAAGAGATAAACGCGCCAAAAGTGGCCACTTTTGGCGTGGTAACCGATTTTTCTCTTTAAATATAGCACTAGTAAATGACTTGTAATATACAAAAAATACAACAAGAAACTTACTAGTTTCGTACTTGTTAGATTTTTACGATTCGATATATTCTAGGATTTAATGAATTAAATTGCTGGGTGGCGCTAGTGTTACTATAAGAGCGCCTTAACAATCTTATACAAACTATAAACCAATTACAAATCTTCACTTTTTTTTCATTATTACATATTCTTTCCTTTCCATTTTTGTCTGTCTGAACTGAAACTGAAAATGAAGTAACCTGCAGACCACCTTGCCTGGGAAGATCTTTCCTTTGTCGTGGTCGAGCACATCACCTCGCCTCCGCTACAAGCTCATTATAGACAAAAAAAAATAGAATATATATACACTACGCGAAAAGAAACGACACTTAAGCCTATGTGCACGTAAAATCCTTTGCGGCTATGTGTGCGTATCTGGACGTGTGCGGGGGCAAGGAGAGGCGCGTGGGGTGTGGATCGCGCCGTCACCGAATGCCTTGGTCGATGGCTGTGTGTTGTGCTGCGTCTCTCGCAACGCAGGTACGAAGTTAATAGTGAGTGAATACCCTTGCGTTGTCAACCCTAGCACTTATACGTCCCGGTGCTCGAACTCTCACGTATAGAAAGTGTCACCACTCTGTTATAGAGATATCAACACGATGTCATTTTATTCTAGGCGGGTACGAAGATGACGTGGACAACGGCAACGAGTTCACATATACTGGCAGTGGGGGAAGAGACCTGTCCGGCAACAAGCGAACAGCTGAACAGTCTTGCGACCAGACCCTCACCAGGGAGAATAGGTGAGTTTTTGATACATACACAATTCTTTTATTTATTTGAAACATGTTCTTTCCTACGAATTGGTTTCATTTAAATTTATCAAAATCGGTTTAGTATTTTAATTTAATCAGTTATTTATTTGTAAATTATTGTTACATAGAAATCTTCAAATATCGATTTGAATGTTTCTTTGTTGAATGCTTCTTACACATACAATTCTTCTTCTGTTTTTCTTCTCAAGGTTGACTGGGAGAGAATGCTCTTAGCATTAAGTCCACCTACTGTAGCTCTATGGGCTCAATAAGTTTAATAAATAAATAAATAAAAATACAAGAAGTATGTGTAAGCAGCATTCAGCATTGGTGTCAAATTTTTAAGCGTGCAGGCAGGCGTGAGAGACTATGATAGGATTTAAAGCCTTATTATCATATTGAAAAAGAACAATATCGCAAGAAAAAAACATTGACGGCTAGAGTCTCACTCCCACTGTGCCATCAATCTCCTGAGGTTGCATTCAGAAATACTTGAAGAAACGATTTAAAGTATGGGTCTGATTAGGAGTGAATTTGCATTCTGTTGTAGGGCGCTAGCGCGGAACTGCGCAGTGAAACAAATAAGTGAAGAGGGAGGTGACGCTGGAGACAACTGGCGCAGCGGCAAGCCGGTGCGCGTCGTGCGCTCCTATAAGATGTTGAAGCACTTCCCCAAGTACGCGCCCAAGGAGGGCATCCGGTGAGAGCTCTAACCTTTTTACTACACGTGTGGCCGGCAATCATCAAGATGGTGACTGTCATCATCAGGTCTTTTTTTGTCAGGAATAATCATGTCGAAAGTCTCCACTGCAGGAGCACGACCCTCTGTGTAATAATAGAGCCATGTATTAGCAACAGTAGTCAGAGGATTTGGCTTACAGTCTGCACGCTGGCCAGACGGGTTGGAGAGGTCTCTTGAATATTTATAAGCTTTGTTTTACTTGTGTTTCCTAAGTCGCCTTCTACGACATCCACGGGAAGACTTGGAGTGATCCTATTCTACTCTGCCGGGAACCACACGGCTCCATAATGAGGACTACGCTTTATTAAAAATATACCGATAGAAATGTTGCAAATGATTCAACGGATATAAAATAACCACTTCTTTCCCTGTTGGTCTGGGAACATAGAAGAAATGTGCAATAATCTGAAAAAATCATGTCGATAGGCTATATGCGGCTAGCAACCCTTGGCATCCATTATAACGTAATAGTAAAAAGTAGTGCGCCAAAATAGTGTATCATTCTGTACATTTAGTTGTTTTGCGTCAGTTTTACGACATGTTGATTTTTTAAATTGGTTTCTTAAGCATTTTCAGGCGTGTAAGCCGTTTCTTAAAATATTTGCGTTTAATTTTAATGTTCCTATTATGAAAATATACTTAATAACCTAATAAATACAAACTATTGCGAACTCTTTAGATTTAAATTCTTAATTTTAAATTATATTTTTTTAAACCTTTTGTTACTGAAAATATGTCACTCTATATTATTGGTTTTTTCAGTCTAGTAAAATATTCGTGAACTATGCGTATCTCATTTATATTTTTAAAGAACCTTTAGCGTAAATAAATATCGATTGGTAATACAAACATTTAAACGTCCATTGCAATTGGGGAGGCCTATGTCCAGCAGTGAACAAGTATAGGCTAATGATGATGAAACGTCCATTTTGCGATTATTAGCCTATATAATAAGCCATTTCATATAAAAATAAGCCTTATACCTATAAAAATAAGTAATTTCATAAGACCTTAAATCGATCTAGACATTAGCGGATGGCTTACTTAAATACTGACCGAGCTGATGTTTTGACCAGGTACGACGGCATCTACAAAGTAGTGAAGTACTACCCAGAGAAGGGTCTTTCTGGATACCGCGTGTGGAAGTACTTGCTGCGGCGCGACGACCCCAGCCCCGCGCCGTGGGAGGCGGGCGCGAAGGAATACACTATTATTGTGAGTACATCATCATAAATAATAAAATAAATATATACGGATAAATCATACAGACTAAGCTAGTCCCAAAGTAAGTTCAAGATTTGTGTTATGGGATACTAACTCAACGATACTATATTTTATAATAGATACTTATATAGATAAACATCCAAGACCCACGTCAATCTGAAAAACATAATTTTCTATCTTGACCTGACCGGGGATCGAACCCGGGACCATCCGTGTCGCAGGCAGGCGTGTTGACCGCTGCGCCACGGAGCTCGTCATCATCATTATCAGATTTAGTCTCCACTGCAGGAGCACAACCCTCTCTGTACTGCCAGAGTCATATATTATCCAGAGCTGTCAGAGGATTAGGCCTACTCCCTTCACGCTGGCTAGACGAGTTGGAGAAGTCTCTGTGATTTTTATAATCTTTGATCAGCTTGTGTTTCCTAAGTCGTCTTTTACGACATCCACGGGAGGTCTTGGAGTGGTCCTATTCTACTCTGCCGGGAATCACACGGCTCGGATAATTCCATCAATAGATTTGCGGCTTCATCATTACAGATATGAAAAGTCCACTGCTGGACACAGGCCTCCCCAATGATATCGGCGTTTAATATACTCACCACGCTTGGCAAACGAGTGGGTGATAGGAGTGGCAGCTCAAAGCTAATTGTAGATGTCGCTGCATAAGATCTTTCTAAACAAAAATATGATAAACATCCAAGACCCAGGCCAGTCTGAAAAATATCGTTTTCCATCATGACCTGACAAAGGATCGAGCCTGGGATCACTCGTATGGCAGGCTGGCGTGTTAACCGCTGCGCAACAGAGGTCGCCTTCGAACTTCGGCAAAAGAGGGTTTTCAGAATTATTTTTTCCCCAGGTGGCGGCACTGTGCCGAAAGGTATTTTTGTCAGGAACTGTGAAAATCTACCAATCATAAAATCGATGATTGAATATGATTGCTGGGTTTTGACAGCAGCTGTCATAATATCTCTTCACGCAGTGGCGCCACCTGGGGAAAAAACGATTCCGGAAACCCTCATTAATTTTAGTTCTATAACGACTACTCCCCTTCACAGTATCCCGACGGCTACTTAGAAGCAGAGGCAGAGAAGAAAGCGCTCAAGGAGAAGTCCAGCAAGAGTTCCAAGGGCAGCAAGAAGCGAGCGCTGCGAGAGAGCAATCGCTCGGAGTCGGAGAGCGAGACCTCGCCGCCGCCCAAGAAACAGAAGACAGAGGAGAAAAAGAAGAAAGGCAGACGTGAGCACATCCATTTTCTTTTACCCATACTAGAAACGCAGTTCATCATCAGCCACCATCAACGTCCACTTCTGGACATAGGCTTCCCCATTGCCCGCCATCGAGATCTATCTTCGGCTGCTTGCATTCAGCTCCTGCTAGCCATCTTGCGCAAATCATCACTCCACCGTGCCTGACGACGTCTTACACTACCTTTGCCGAGACGCGGTCTCCACTCAAGACCTCGTTTGCCCCAACGGTTATCGGTTCTGCGGCTAATACGGCCAGTCCAACGCCACTTCAGCTTGCTATGACCTTGGTTCTCTGCCGGATCACCTCATTTCTGATTTGATCCCGCCGAGAAACGCCAAGCATAACCCATTCCGTAGCCCGCTGAGCGACCTTCAACTAATAACGTAGTCAATGCCGCGGGGGCCATGCGAGGCAAGTGCTTTGGAGTCCCTAACGTTAAAAAATAACTGTTAACTAACGTGCGTGGTCCAAAAGGCACAAGAATATGTGTGTCTCTGTATTCACTAAATGGACGAAGTATCTAGTCCAATTAAATTAATCATTTAAACATACCCCAACAGTAAGAACCATCTGAAAGTAAAGCTTTGAATACTATATTGAGTTACATTTCAAACAAAAAGTAATTGCATCAAATTAGGGACAGCTATTTGGGATCTACTTTGCCACAGCTCCCTGTGACAACATTGCTGATAGATGTGTCACATACGAAACCTATAACATTCCCCGTTTTTTCTTTGGGGTTCAAAAAGAAAAATATTCTCGCACAAAAAGTTATTCTGGTTTTAATGACTACGCATTTTTTACAGCTTCAAAGAACAAAAGCATAACAGAGAGTCCAAAAGCCAAGATCCCCACCATGTTTACCAAGAGCCCCAAGTCCAAGGCGAAGCCAGCGAAGGAGGTGGATAGCAGCTTGAGCCCCGAGGAGAAGGAAGCTATAAAGGCGGACACCCTCAACAACAAGTTGTGGGGCGAGTGCCTGGAAGTGCTGGAGACCAGCGGAAAACGGGTAAGTAGGATACATTATGTTCTCTATCTTCGAGAGATAGAAGATACGTGATTAGAATTAATCCAGGAGGCTGCGTTTGGAGGAGTGTGTTAAGGAACTGCTGCACAGTTTAATTCCCCCTGCACCATTTTATCGTCGAATGACACGGCGTGGGCAAGAATTCCATCCATTTGTGGTCGATTTGCTTGCTCATTGGACCTCTAGATCAGCCTCGTCCTTCGTTATGCGTCTCGTAAAATTTAAAAATTTTTTGGTGAGATGTACCTGGGGAGACCTGCGGGAAATGGGATAGTGGGATAGTTTTTGTAGTTATCTTCATCAGGCTTATTGATCCATTGGAGAGAGAAGATATTAAAGCAGGCACCCTCAATAACAAGTTATAAGGCGAACGCCTGGAAGTGCTGAAGACCAGCAGGAAACGGGTAAGTAGGTTATTTTCAGGATTCATCTTCATCAGCCTTATTGATCCACTGGAGAAAGAATGAATAAACGCAGACACTCTTAACAATATGATGTGAAGCGAGTGCCTGGAAATGCTGGAGACCAGCGGTAAACGGGTTAGTACGATATGTTTTCTATCTTTATCAGTCTAATTAATCCAGTGAAGAAAAAGGAGCCTATATTTCGGGGAGTGTGTACAGTAACTGCACGATATAATTCCCCCTGCATAATTTCATCTTCGGATGACACGGTGTGGGAGGGACTCTTATCTATTTGTGGTCGATATTCCTGCTCATCGCACTTCCAGATTCGACTCCTCCTTCATTACGCGAACCGCGGAGGAATGGAATTCCCTTACCGCGCCGCTGTTTCCCATCTAGTACAATTTAGAGATTTTCTGGTAAGAAGTGAGAAGTACTTGGAAGTGCTGGAGACCAGCAGTAAACGGGTTAGTAGGATATTTTAGTAGTCATCTTCGTCAGCCTTATTGATCCACTGGAGAGAAATGTTATAAAGGCGGACTCTTTTAACAAAAAGCTGTGGGCGAGTAGCTTGAAGTGCTGGAGACCAGCGGGAAACGAGTGAGTAGGATATGTTCCCTTTCTTCATTAGTATAATTAATCCAATGAAGATAGAGAAGGTTATATTTCGGAGAGTGTGTACAGGAACAGGAACTGCACGATTTAATTCCCCCTGCACCATTCCATCTTCAAATGACACAGCGTGAGCAGGAATTCCATCCAATTGTGGTCGATATTCCTGGTCATCGCACCTGTAAATTCGCCTCCTCTTTCATTAAGCGAACCGCGAAGGAATGGAATTCCCTTCCCGCGTCGCTGTTTCCCGGCTCGTACAATTTAGACTTGTTCTGGTGAGAAGAACGTAGAAGTGCTGGAGACAGGCGGGAAACGGCTTAGTAGGATTTTTTAGTCATCTCTGCGTATTACAGAAGCCAAACCCCAAGCCGATGCCAGCGAAAGAGGATGGTAGCCTAAACCCTGATGATGAAGCTTTAAAGCAGTATTCATTCCCCATATTAACATATCAGATATGTCTATCCTTAATGAGGGCTAAGTATTAAAGCAAAATAAAAGCTTTTCTCACCACATATATTGGGTCCTTACCTGTGAAGGCGTTTTTTATGCGCTTGCCATTTTGTTCGTAGTGACAATAATTTTCAGGTAAACACATTTTTTTATTTAAACTTGAAAGTAGCCTATGTTATTAACATTCTGCATGCATATTTTTTTTGTTTTTGTGTATTTATATATACATGAAAAGGACTCGTTTCCGGTTTGTACGTTTTAATCAAAAATGTATTATTTTTCTAACATTTTGTAAATTTTAGAATGTCTAAATTAAGCTAAATGTTGTCCGTAATTTCGTGCAAAATTTCATTTTTGTTGAATTTATCAAACACGAACAAATACTAATAACGTTAGTATGAAAAATTCACTTAGCTCGAAATTCTCCATAGAAAACGCCAATTTCATAGGTAAGGACATAATATTAGGATTTCATAGTAATCCTTTTGAAGTGCGGTGCCTTATTGCAAATTTTTAATGCAAAGCGACGCATAGCGGATTTCGGCCTCCTGCTTATTGGTTTTAAACTTTGTTCCGTACTAGACCTCGCCACTTAGAAACTGCCAAGCTAAATATTATGTAGCCTGTAGTATATAATTGATTTACAATAAATGAATTGTTGCAGGAGTTCGTGGAGCGCGTGACGCAAGTATTCCTGTGTATCATCTGCCAAGAAGTGGCGGTCATTCCGGTCACCACGCCGTGCCTACACAACTTTTGTTTGGTGAGTATACAAATCTACATCAAACCAGGTCCACGAAGCTCGGCCTGCGTATTAACTAACTCGGATGAGAGGTGGCAATGCCTAATGATGCCTATCAATCTAGGATTTGTGTATTACTATTACAATGCGGTTTTTGTATTTCAAATAAAAACTTCGAGCAAGCAAAACCTGCATTGTAACAGTAAATCCTAGATTGATAGGCATCGACATCTTTTATCATCATCATCATCAGGTCTTTCTAGTCTCCACTGCAGGAGCACAACCCTCTCTGTACTACCAGAGCCATATACTAGCCTGAGCAGTCAGAGGATTTGGCCTACACTCTCCACGCTGCCCAGACGGGTTGGAGAAGTCTCTTTGATATTAATAAGCTTTGTTTAGCTTGTGTTACCTAGTCGCCTTTTACGACATCCACGGCATGACTTGGAGTGGTCCTATTCTACTCTGCCGGGAACCATAACAACACCTGTTATCCGATTTAGTAAATAGGCAGTCAGGCAGGTCTTGGGGTCCGATTATGGGGATCCATTTACATCCACTTATTTCGGCTAAGAATTTACCTGGCCTTTATAAGAAAGTTATTATGTGCGAGTGAGAGGTAATGATCTGAGTCGCCATTTTAGTTTCGTTTCTTTAATGACGAGGCTTATAAGTACTAGAGCTAGAACTAAAGACTAAATCGTTTTTCTATAAACACACTTTTGAAACTGCACCGGCATGCAACCACCAATAAATCCAATCCAATAGATGTTTTCATTTCTTCTAGGCATGCATAAAGCTGGCTTTCAAGTCGACCGGGTCGCAGTGTCCGTGCTGCCGTAACAAGTTTAGTGCCTACGACCCCGAGCCCAACGAGAGTCTGAAGGTGGCGCTGCAGACCGTGTTGCCGGGCTACGACGCTGGCCGGTAACTTCACACCGAACTGTAGGTGGCTTACAAAAAGATTAATCTTATATTAACCGTCTGTAATATCTGTGAAACTATAGCATCGTTTGAGGCAATGGAGCTTGCTTACGTACAACAAAGTGAAGACAACGTATTTGAATCTGAAAAAGGCTCGTATATCCTGTCCCGACAGATCCACCCAGTAAGGTAGTGTTTTTCGAGCGTATACATGTAAGTATGTCTGTTCCATTGTTTCCTCCTGTAGACTAAACGGCTTGACCGATTTTGTGTGAGGTGTCATTAGATTCGTATTCTTCCCAGGAGTGTCATAACGTCAGCAAAAAACCAATAAGGTGGACGTAAACTTTTATTATTATTAAATAATGCAACTTGTTCCGTACTGTGTAAGAACGTAACTTAAAGAGAGAAGCATACTATCTATCTCTTTCATACACGGAAAGGAAGAGACGGAAGACAGACGAAGCGTCATCAAGGTTCAAAATGTTGTCTTCACTTTGTTGTACGTAGGTGAGATCTTGTTGGTTTTTGGCTAAATGACGGAGGCATAAATAAGATTATTTAAAATTGGTGGTGTCAATCTTTAGACATCGTTTCTTAGAACACGTTAGAACGTTTACAGTGGTACCATATATATCCATCCATCTATCCATCCATCAGGTCTTTTTTAGTCTCCACTGCAGGAGCACGACCCTCTCTGTAGTACCATATATATGGATAATTTGTACTTCCTGATTAAAAGTTCCGCAATTATAAGCTAATACAAACGCCCTGTGGTCATTTGGAGTGAACGTAAGAATGTAGACCAAACAACATAGAGTAGATAATACCAAACATTTTTTGCTTCAAAAAGACTTGTGTCCTTTTGACACTCGAAAGCTATAAAGCTCGTGAATTGGTCTACGTAAGTGAGTATTCTCTTTACAAAATAACCAATCCAACTCTCTCTCTACTCATAATCTCATTCACGTGTCACCCAATGGACACGGAAATGAGAAAGCCACACTTCAAATAATGAGGGATTTCAGAGGTCGAGCTGTAAAAATCCATCAATCATAAAATTGATGATTAAACATGATTACAGGATTTTGACAGCAGCTGTCAAAAATACCTCTCAACACAGTGTCCCACCGGGGGAAAAATCAATTCTGAAAACCCTCTTTACTAAGGGCTGTAACAGTCACTGGTAACTTTAGGACCATGTAAGAGAACATTTACTGGAATAAAGAATCAGATGATTGTAATTAGCTGAATTGATTATGCACAGATTTTTACGTAAATAGAGAAGTAGATAAAAAATAAACGCCTTTGTTAGCGATTTGCTGGTATCTATGTTTTTTTTTGTACAATTCCGCTGAGCGATCTGTTGTTTTATTTTATGAAATGCCACGTTTCTGAATCATGTTTTTATTGTAGACAACCATGTTTTAACATTCCGATTGCCACGCTATAAGCTGCGCAACCTTTATATTATAAAGTACAAATAGGTTTTTAGAGCTTTTATTTAGAATTTGTGATTGGATTATCATGAGGATTATAATGGTTGAGGTTATTGGCAAAGGTATGTTTAGTAAATTTTGTGACGATTAGGGTATGAAAATTTGGTTATTAAAAAAATGTGTTTTCTTTATAGAATGTTTTGGAATGTAGCTATAAACGCACCGAAACCGCTTGCCTCGACCCAACAAAAACCGCAAAGAGGCAAGAATTGTTATTTATATTCATGTAGCTGATTGTCAGTGCAAATAATGTTTTTTTTTATTTATAATTTTTTTAATGGGCATCCTTTTGTTTTCTGTTCTCGTGATAATCCGTGTAAGTATTATGTGTGTAAAGTTTTTAAGATTTTAACTAGCATATGTTTGCAGTTCGAATTGTTAGTTCGCCTTGCGATTTTACTCTGTTTTTTATTCAGCTTAGTCATAACGTTATGAGTATGAATCTGAATTTAAGAACAGACAAGCATCAGTTTTGTTGATCCAAAAATACAGAAATAACAATAAGATCTATGTATAAGGATGCAACAATGTTACGGCTCAGGATGGTGGAGGTGATCCCTTAATCCAACCTCATTGCAGTAATATAAGTCCGCCATTGTTCCACGTCTTTGTCGCGCCTTAGATTAATTTCACATTTTAAATAAATAAGTTGTTATATAAGTTGGGAATTAACTTTTCCAGGAATGAAAACTGATGTTCGTTTTGACTCATAGTAAATTGGCTTACAACCGTGTTAAATCTCGACTAGTGTTAATACATGTCTTGTTACCATTGCATAACCTAATTAACTTTAGCCAAATATAGCCTTAGTATTATGAATTGTACTTCAATTAATACTTTTTAAAAGCTAGGTAAACTTAGAAAAGATTAAATAGAAATAATACTTACCTATGTTTTGTAGGCAGAGGCTTGTTTTCAACAGACGCCTGTGCTAGGTTTTTTTATTATTTTTGTATTGTCTGTAAAATGAATCCTATATCTAAGGCAGTCATAATCACGGCAATGCAGTTGAATGCGAGAAACTGGTACAGTTATAGCTAGTGATCGGCGTGGACCGAGTATATTTACCTTGGCTCCAAGGAGTTGGATAATCTCGGCGTGAGTAATATCCAAGAAGAATATTCACTATTTCACGCGCGTCAATCACATGCTTTTCGGTGATGGTATTATTCACACACTCTTGTGATGTATCCCTTGATATAGAGTAGTTTCCTAAATAATATATTTTTCAATACATTTGCTAATAATACGGTTCTTATGACATCGAAATCTGTATCGTAATGATGTATTTACCAAACTAGTGCTTTTTACTTTACACCAATCACAACCGCTCAATAGCCCAATGCCACAGATGCAAAATTTAAACTTCATAGAATCCGAGCAAAGAGTTTCAAGTTCAGCATGAAAACTTTTTCTGATTCGTGAGATGTGATTTTTTAACCGACTTCGGAAAGAAGGTAATCAATGTACTTTTTTGGAGAAAATAAACCTGAGTATATGTAGTTGATTATTATAAATGTATTTTTACAAACTGCTTTAGTTCCTAACTTTCATAAATTCCTTATTTGCTGAAATTCAATCTTGAATTTCTTTTATTTTCAATTGTTTTAGTTTATGGTAATCGCAAATGTATTGAAAAACGTCGTATGATACTCGTACGGTAAGCTGTCTAGTATAGTCGTCGGTTTATTATAAGCACTCGGCTTCGCCTCGTGTCTATAAACACCTCGACTATAATATCCAACTTGCCGTACTTGTATCATAATGTACTATTAGTCCGGGACATAGTTAGATTATAAAAAATCATCTGACCCATTTTTTATCTTTTGTCATTCAAACAAAAAATGATTTAGGCGAACTGTGATGTCACGGGCTCAAGTCCTGAACTTAAACGAGCTTTAACTGTATCCCTTGTTTTTTAATTAACGAAAGAAAAAATACGTTTGTGATATTTTTCTGATTGACTGACGGACTTATTTGGATTTTTAGTTTAATTCTTTTATCCCAGGAAACTAGGCTATTTAGGTAAATACCTGTACTCCGCTCGATCCGTTCACTGGATAACGTGCATCTTCAAAATATTATGGATTTGACTGCTATAGGATGCAAACTGTTTTTTTTTTGTAAAGTACTGAATTACCAAGTTTCAGTTCCAGCAGTCAAGATTACAAATCATGTTCATACTTTTGTTATCTTCTTCGGTAGAAACATTTTGTTAGATTTAATAGTAATAGAGCCGTAAGCCAAGCAATACATGGTGAAACAATAGGTTTTTAGTCTGCTATGGAGTGAATTTTAACGCCTCTTGAAATTGTAAGTGATTTGATTAGTAAAATAAGTTTTACGTGGTAATTATGTTGATTTTTTTTTTATAATAAATAACTTGTTTTAAATTGAATCTTATATTTTTTTTACATCGAACTTAGTCACTCGGAAATTTTAAGTTGCAATGCGAATATATGTAACTAAATTCTCAGAACTTGAATGTTGCATATTACGCCCGTGCCTTTTTAATGTCTTAAATTCCATTTATATGAGCAAAACTTTGATAATAAAAAGTCGAGATGGATTCTATTAGCAAAAAAGCGACTATGATGTAAATACGTAGCTTAGCTACCGATTTGATTTCCCATGCCGCATGTGCTAACACACAGCTGCCATGCAAAGAAGCATTGAAAAATTGGCCAGTTTTTATCACTGGATCAAAGGAATGGTGCATTCAGAGTATATAGTCAAAGGAAATTATTGAGTATTGGGGCAAAAGGACCATATAGGTATGTAATGACCACTGCAACTAAATGTCCACTGTGTGAAAAAGTCCAAAGTATCAGAATGTCCACTCTACAAAAAGTCTTCAGCATCGAAATGTTCACTATTGTTAACTAGTTTTACTGTGTGGAAGCGTAAATTTAATATTACTGTTTTATATATAAAATACTAGCTGTTACCCGCGGCTCCGCCCGCGTGATAAATAGCCTATGTCCTTCTCAGTACCCTAACCTATGTGTATGCAAAATTTCATGAAGATCGGTTCAGTAGATACGGCGTGAAAGCGTAACAAACAAACAAACAAACTCACTTTCGCATTTATAATATTAGTTGGGATCTAACGTATCATTATGGCGACCCTTCAGAAGGGCGACAAAAAAATCCAATGGGCTTTGGAAATAAAAATGAAAAGCGACAAAACAAGTGAATGAATTTTCACATCTGTGAACTTTATAGATAAATTATGAATTTGAATAATTATATAGGGACATATCACAGAAAACAGGCTAGTCTCACAGAGCTGTAAACTTGCGAAGTAGGTAGGTTTGGTACTAACTCAACGATATATATTTCATAACAAATACTTCTGTCGCTAGTTGGGTGTGTTAACCACTGCGCTGCGGAGCTAGTGGAAACGGGAACACAAAGAAAACTACGTGAATATAATTATTATCATTTAATTTATAGGGATTTCGTCCCCTAAATATCGCTCTGAGCACAATATCACTGACGTGTGGGACACATCATACAATAACACAGTTAAAACAAAAATAAGTCCTAATAAATATTTATATTTTATTAACTATCAAACATCACAGATTGCGTCAATAAAAATTATGACCGGATTCGACCAGGTATCCGAAATCGAATAAACGGTACAATATAGGACTAAATAAAGAACTTGAAGGGATAACAAGAGGGAGGAAGGTAGGCAGGCTACTTTTAGCGTTGGAGGCGGGCAAGCTTTGATATGTAGGGCCTTGAAGGGTGCAAATGTGAGGGTGTCATCCGCGCTCATCTCAGCGTTATTATGTGTAAATAAACAGCCCTAGTATCACGAATTGACGCGATGCCTTTAGACTCACGCATTTGTTGTTGGGACCTGAAAACTACCTCAAGGCAAGGTGTATTATTTGTAAGTCTATAGTAATATTTACGCAATGCGACACGTCTTTATATTTAGACATCGGAGGTTGCAAATGCTAAAAGTAACCTGCTGCGACCCTCAACCTGCTACAACATACGGATGATATATACATATATTGTTACGTCACAACGTGGTATCAGCTCATCACAGTTATATAGTCAAGTAGCACCAGTCGACCTGATACGCTATTCTAGGCTTATAAAAATGACTATGCTATTGACTACTCAGGAGATAATATGTTATAGGAAGAATTGAAATAATATTATATGCATAGGTATGAATAAAAGATAAACATTTGAAAATTAACAAAGAAAATAAGTAGGTATATAAAAAATATAAATAAAATATAAATGATAAGAAACTTAGTATTAATAAAATTTGTTCTATCACAATCTATAAATAATCATTAATAATTATTTCATTTGTTTAAAAATATATTTTGTCAATGCATTGTTATTATTTTTTGTATGTTTTTCTTTTTTGTATATTTATGATTTCCGGTCACAACGTATCTAAAAATAATACAATAACAGGCAGGTAACACGATTTCGCGAGGTCAAACTTAAAAAAAAGGTATGTTTTGAAGTAAGCGTTTAAAAATCTTAGAATATCCTGAATAATTTCCCATAATTGAATACCTCACTTAACGTGTATGATTTTTTTTCTTTTTCTGTTCAATATAACTTATTTCTTTGTACTATTTTTAAAACAACTGAGTTTAAACAAAACTATTAACACGAGCCATTTTTCTGATTCATAAATAAAATGTACGGACCAATATATATTAGGATAAGTCGATTTTGAACCAACATTTGTAATCCTACTCTGTTGTACTTACTTAAATCTTAACTAACAAAATGCCATTCTTCACTCGTTATAGAATCTCACTTTCATAGGATATCAAGCTTAACTTGTTCTCTTACATTCTATAGGTACGATGATATGATACAAATGATTGCTTATCGTGAGCGACTGCTGCAGGCCAAGCGAGGCCCGCCCGCGGGTGCGGGCGCGTGCGTCGACTACAAGCGACCGAATAACGTTACTATCTACATCAAATAAGGAGTCAACATTACAACAAACAATTCATATCTTACCCACTATTTGTTAACGGTTGCATGGAAAACGTCTATAAATCATAAACTTACATAAATAAAACAAAAATACCATCTATAACTACAAGTACGTTCGAATCGCCTGCTCCAAGTCAGGCCCGGACGGCTCCGGCAAGATGGCACTTTCACTTATTGCTAATAACATCTTGCTCACTCCTGCTCGATACGAGCATCAGGGTGCAGCGATTGTACTGTTGTGGGCGGCCGAGACTTCGTCGGCGCCCGAGAACTTGGCGACGATTTTTTCGAGCGACGTGAAGGTGCCGACGACGAGGCCGAGCACGCCGAACAGCACCACGAAGGAGTTTTTGGCAATCATGCGGATGCGTTCGGACCGCGACACGTAGTACCAGTAAGTGCAGGTCTGGATGATGGCCGGGAACGCCAGGCCGAGCGCGGATAGGCACAGCGCGCCGAACAGGGAGATGAACAGGTCCAGTTCGGGGACTGCCACCGCTAAACCGACTGCAACCAAATTAAAGCCAATAAGTTATAGTTTTGTTATACACTTGCCTATTATCCCGTTAACACGGGAATATAATCTTGTGAGCCGAGCTACAGCCTTTGAGGTGATAGTTCTGATCAAAACATCCATTTTGTTGGTTAGTTTTAGTCATCATCATTTCGTGTAGGTGACACGGTCAGTCAACCATGCACACCCTGGTGTCAGAGTTCTTCGGAACCGCCTATCGGCCTCTGAAGTGGTTACTTTAACGACTACCAGATGGCAGCCGGGACCACCGGCTTAACGTGCCTTCCAAAGCACGGAATCATCTTATCAGACAATCAGGTCATTCATGCCTGCAAAGTTCTAACCAAACTGGAAACAACAATGTATGCTACCCGTGGGAATCGAACCCACGACCCCCAGGTCAACAAGGCAAACGCCTTAACCACTGGACCACGGAGGCAGTTAGTTAGGTTTAGTTAAAAAACCTTTCTTTTTTGGGGTTGGTTTCGCTATTCGTGTTCCTATTTTTTTATTTCAGCAAATGAACTCTTTTCTTTTTGGTAGTTTTGTATCATTTTTTTTCCAAGACCTGTAAATATGGCCTCATCTCTCTAAAATAATATTTTCAAGTAAGCGTGCAGATAATGTAAAAAACAGCCCTCATAACCAAAACCTACTAGGTTCCATGTCCGTATCGTCTTGAACCTTTTGTCGTACAATCTGACTCGCTTACATGTGTTGAGACTTACATGTGATAAGAGTTTTATGCCATGAGACTTACATGTGATGAGCGTTTTATGCTATGAGACTTACATGTGATAAGAGTTTTATGCCATGAGACTTACATGTGATAAGAGTTTTATGCCATGAGACTTACATGTGATGAGAGTTTTATGCCATGAGACTTACATGTGATAAGAGTTTTATGCTATGAGACTTACATGTGATGAGAGTTTTATGCCATGAGACTTACATGTGATGAGAGTTTTATGCCATGAGACTTACATGTGATAAGAGTTTTATGCTATGAGACTTACATGTGATGAGAACGATGCTGGTCCTGAGCACGTACTCCCAAACGATGCGGCGCTTGTGGACGTGCGAGCCGATGTACTCGTTCCACAGGATGTCGATGGCTACGTAGCAGGCCAGCCCGTGCGTGATGAAGATCGCAAACGCTAGCAGGCACTCCACCACGCTCGCCAATCTGAACAAACAAAATCCTATATTGGAGTGTCTCTCTTCGATTCGAGAGTGTTTCACTTCAATTGAAGAGGCTACAAGTTTTGGGATTTGAGATTTCGAGTTTTGGCACACTTTGGGAAGTACATTGAGCCTTCTGGCCTGATTAACTCTTGTTAAGCAATCCCTTGTGGTGGTCAAGTAACATTGGTTACATTTTGTAGCATCTGTCAGTGGCATAAATCATGACCGTTGTTATCACTAATATTTGGATTAGATGACCTCTTTGGGTCGATCATCATCATCATCTAAGCCGCAAGAAGTCCACTGCTGGACATGTCTCTTCCAAGGAGAAGTTTTTTCGACCGATTGGAAGTTGGTCTCCTTAGGCCGATCAGGCACTTGTAACTTGAATTCTCGTGAACCCCACTAACACAGAAGAAAAGATGGAACTGAGCATGATGGGTTTAAAAATTCAGAAGGCTTGAAACCGTTGCAAATTCATATATTATACAATAAATATATGAAATCTCTGTAGATACATCTTTCATCCATGCATGTTTCGGTTGGTGCTACGGAAATTTGGGAATGCTTTGTACCTTTTTCGTCTACCTCAGCATCCCTAGTTATCATACAAATTCAAAGTTCACCTACAGTTCCAAAACGTAAGAAGCATAACAATCACACGAAGACGTGACTCACACTTCCTCCTTGGTGGTGAGATTGAGCGTGATGGTCCCCTGGACGTCGGCGCCGTACTTCATGTATCCGAGCAGGCCCATGCCCACGTACAGGAAGATGATGGTGGCCATGGCGCGGTTCAGCACGCCGAACTTGCCCACGAACTGCTTGGGCGTCTTCATCTCGTTCTCTAACGGTAATATCTGAAAATTACGAACGAAAGTTCTTAAACTCTGATTTTGGGGAATTGCAAAGTAGGCATATATGGTTCTATCGGACTTCGGCAGCATGGCACGTGCGACAACGTTTATCGATTATCGCCATCTTGTTTTCTGTAATAACAAAGAACGAGATGGAAGCTAGTTTATCACGCGATATAAATGGCTTCGCGGGTGCCAGGCTTCGGATGCAGGATTGGTTTTTAGGTTTGATTTAACGTACAGTCTTAAATATCTTTGCCAACCAAGCTTCATAACTCGTCTAAAAGAGTTTTAAATGTCCTGTGTGGCGGGGATTGGCTCCCTTTTGTCAAGTTTCCCAAATCAATATAAATATTATTTAAATCTAACTTTTGTAAATAAATAAAAAGAGATAAGGTTGAAGCTAAAGATTAAGGTTGACTTTGTAGTTAAGAGACAGCGACACTTGTCGCGTTTACGTATATAGGTGAAAATAAGCAGTACTTACCACACCGATAGCTTCCAAAGCGAACAAGACAGTTCCAAAGAAGAGCGGGAAGTCCTTCAGCTCCCCAACCATGTTCTTCCCTTCGAACGTGGGCGTCTCCCTGAAGACGTAGTAAATGATGATGCTGAAGCTCACGACGGTGATCGCGTTGGCGATGGCCGAGAATGGAGCCAGGTACTTGAGGTCCCGCACCCAGTTGATGAGGATCAACGGGAGCAGGATGATGGCCTGGACATCGATGAGCTTGATGTGCACGTCGAACTGTTTCTCGAGCACGTCTTTTATGTTCTCCGAGACGAACACGACGTACACGCAGCATGTGCCTATCTGGTAGACGAGGAGGAACGCGTTCACCACGTGCCTGGAAGAACGGGGTTTGTTGTTTATACATGTGTAGTTCACAATAAACAGGACTAGTCTCGTAAAACAATGGATAATAACGATATTTTTGTCAAAAGTGGTTCAGGCACTAGAAATTATATATCGAAATAAAGAAACTCACTTTAAAGAATAAGCATTTTTTCAGAGGACTCAAGCTTTGGTTACAGCCATGGTTTGAAAGGATTATATGCGTTTCTTTTTGGAATCTTGTTAATAAGTGTAGCTTCTGCTTTAGTATCTAAATACATAAAATACGATCGAATTTAAACAAGCGTTGATTTTGAATTTTTCTATGCCGGTCAGAGAAAACCACTGAATTTCAAAAGGAATAAAAATAAGAAGAAAGAAAATAGGAACAAGATTATATCAACAGGATTATTATACTTAGGTAAAGCTATGATCATGAAGTACTCACGCAGCATAGGGCGCACAGGCCTTGCACCAGTCAGGGCCCTCAGACATGGCGGCTTCCGCGGCGGCAGTGTACGTCATGGACGGCACTTTCCGCCGCTTGCACAGCGCGTAGCATGCGTCTAACAGGATGTGGATGCAGTACGTGCACAGCACACCGATGAACACGGTGCCGATGATGCCTATGACGTAGCCGGAGTGGTAGAACGCCTTCGGCATCGCTAGGATCCCGGTGCCCAGGCTGCCCTTCAGCAGATGCAGCAGGGTTTCCGTGTTCCTGGAGAATAAGTCAACATATTAGTTTGACATTAAGTTTTGATAACGAGAACGAAGCAAGTGGACTCTCTAGGTCAAGCTATAGATACGTTTGGTGCCACAACCAGTGATGCACAATACTACAGAACAACAAACACATGTGTTGTTCTGTGCACAATACGGTATCGGGCTGAATAAACCTTATAACTATTGTTGCTAATATCAAAGTTATGATTTCAAGTGCAAAAATGGACTCCAAGCGAAGGATGCCGGGAAAACAAGGATGACGAATGTATTACCTAGGTCAAGCTATAGATACATTTGCCGTTTCAAGCAGTCTCAGCGACGCATAATACGGTTTCAGACTGATGTTGAGATATAAAACTTTATGTCAATTTTACAAACAATTTTAATTTGATATCGCTGCTTTAAACTTGTGAAGGCATTTTTAAAAGTAAGTTAATTTTCAAATACTTTATTAACAATATATAATCTACGAAATTTATAGCAATCATGAAGCCATTACTATGAACTAAATATTTAACTAACAAACTCACTTTCTTATTTATAATTTTAGTTCTCTATCTTTTGCCAGCGCCTCCGCTCGCATTAATGGTGACTCCTCGGGAACCAAAAATCCTTTTACGATTTAGAAGGTAGCTTATGTGTTTTTTTTTATACTTAGGTTATATTATTGTAAAGTTTCATCAAAATTCATTCAGTAGTTTTTGCGTGAAACAGTAACAAACATCCATTAATCCCTACATATAAACTTTCGCGTTAATAATTTTTGTAATGAAATAAGGATAAAGAAATAAGGAAGGATTATACTATTAGCCACGATACAGAGATATCCGAACAGGTGACATTATAAAAAGTTAATAAAAAGGATAATGCAAATCAGACGACCTCCAGGCCGCGAAAGGGCTTCCCCTTTAACCGGTGAGAACTGGTTCGTCAAAAGTACCTACCTCTAATAAAATTATACTGGGTCGAAACTGGTTGGATCAGCTCAGGACGTGTTTATCAAATAGGTACCTACCACATCTAGCTGTACTACAGAACGGAAGGTACCTCTTACAGCAGGAACATAACCGTAGGTAAGTATATCATACCCGTACTTAGGTAATGTTATATACCTCCGTAAATACTGACAAGACTCCATCATGGCGCACTGGTTAACAAAACACGCCAGTCTGCGACATGGAGGTAACGGATTCGATTCCCGGTGCGGGGAACGACTTGTGCTCCGTTTCACAGCTCTCAGTTTCTTGAGCTCAATTTTTAAACTCATAGAAGCGATCCACCTCTCGCTGCTTAGCTTCCGCATGGTGAATCTTAATTGGCATTTTTTTGAACCAATATTCGAATGGCGGATTCGGATGGAAAGACGCATACAAAATATCGAATTTGATTCGACTCCCTAGGGTCCCAATGTTACCATAGTGTCCCAAAGCTTCTCAGTTTATAATAAACTGTGCCCCAACTAAGTGTCTATCTGTAAGACTGATATAAATATCTGTAAGACTATACACATTAGATTTTTACGTTGCAAAAAAGGATATATATTGGAAATACAAAGCAGCTGTTTTCGAACTTTTTATTATGCATGCCGTAGAAATTATTATAGATCCATGATTTTTTTACAACTGGTGAATTATTTTGTATGAAAAAGACTGGCTCATTTCGTCTGTGATTTTATTATAATTTTAATATTCTAATAAAGCCCTTGGTTTCATTTATTACACAAGGGTCATTTCCACCCTGCATTAAAGTAATATTTCCACATGTGTTCCAATGCGTTCCACTGTGAGAAAAGTAATATTTCCACATAGGTATATCCTATCTGGACAACATCTTGAGTATTTCCGGCTTGTAAGATGTCCATAGCCTTCAAGGCTCAATACCTGCACCAATACAAATTATGACGACCGCTTTCATTGAGTGTCGCCGTTGGGTGAAGTAGGAAAAAGCCTTGGATGCTTTATGGAAACGGAGTCAGGAAGCGAGCGGTAAAGCTATCAAGAATGCCAAGTATGTGATTCACTGGCGCGCTAATCTGTAGAAGGTCGGCGTGAAATAGAATATCCTAATAAGAGGCGGATATGCGTTGTCCGCACACCTTGGATGCAGCAGGATGAATTAAGCTAAGGATAGGGCACTTGTCTGTGTTGGATGACGGGATTACTGTACTTATATTCCAAGAAGGAAATATTAGATAAGTATATTTATTCTTCAATTACACAACAAATTCTAAATAAAATTAAAAATCAATGTCATCAATCATTATACGATATAAAAATATCATTTGGTGAAGTTAACTTTTTCAGTTTTGGTGGGTTAGGAGCAGAAGGACATAACTTAAATTTTATTATTGTTGACGCCAATTACAGCGTTCTCCCGTATTTATTTATCTATATTTTTGATAGCATGTAGGAGTAAATAAGGTGATAATATGATGTCAGAATCGCCAAAAAAGTATAAATTATTTATTTATGCTATAATACAAGTCGAGAAATCCAAATTCTTGAAGTTGGTTATATTCCAGATGGCAGCAGCTTTCTCAAGAGGTGTTTCAAATATCCTTGACATTTTTTGCATACTTTATGAAATGTGTAGTTTACGTAGTTTATGAATTGTTCGTTTATGTTAAAGTTTTACTTTTGCAACATATAATTCAGTTTTTTTTCTCGCAGTTTCAATTATTTTAATATTATAGAATTTCGTTTTCGTGCAAAGAACGTAGGTAAATAGCAAAAGTCCTTGCTCGAAGAAATGACTTCTACTCTACTGCAAATAGCTGGTACATATTTTTATTTTAACCTGGTTTGGCCAAATGGTTCTCGTAAATAGTACATTTAACACTTCATAAGCGTGATGATGAGATTTAGGGTGCCGTACCCAAAGGGTAAAAGCGGGTCCCTAGTACTATAAGCGTCCGTTGTCTGTTCGCCCGTCACAGGCTGTATCTATCGAATCATAATAGTTAGAACTCGGAAAAACAACGGCTATCATATGAATATCTATCGATCAATGTACCTAAGTCAAATAGCAGCGGTTCACTGAGCTTGGAAAACAAAAATTGTTGCATCCGATCGATGTACCTCTAAGTCAAATACAAGTAGAAGTGGTTCACCGAGCTTGAAAAATCGAATTAACAAAAATGTTGCATTCAATTCGTCCTTGAAAAGTACACGAATGCGGAACTCACGTGGTGGGATGGTCGACGACTCTGTTCTCATAAGGCTCGTACTCCTCAGTCTCCTGGCCGTCCTTGTTCATGCTGATGAGGAAGATGCCCTTGTCGGGGCCCCGCGTCTTGTCGTCCTTGACGGGCGACAGGCTGCAAACAGACAGACAGGTCTTTTAAAAAGTTATCGAGGTACTACTACGCCCTTTACAATTCGAAGCGATATTTAGATTTTCTATAGGAGATAGATTTATTTTGATTTTTCGCCCTTAGTATTTGCATGCCACAATAGAAATCATTAATGGCGTGTATCTTTATGTAAGAATATACAGTTTATATAATGTACACCCGATTTTTAATTTCATTAATATTTTATATCGATGCAGAAATGCTATTGTTAAGGAATAAAAAAAATATCTGTCTTGGAAATTATGAGAAGCTCAAAGATATTAAAGTGAAATTAAACATCGGATTTGATGATTTTACACCATTTTATAAATGTAATATCAAGAAATATATCACAATACTATTAACAATTATGTTGATAAAACAATTTCGTGGTAAAGGACGATGGAAAAAATTTTTGCTAAAAGCCCGAAAGTTTACATAATATTTCAGCTAACCATCTGCTCGCGAGCACTTGACTTTCCCGGGCCTAACATGGTATACTCAACTCAGGTTCACATCAGCAACCGAAACATCCATCACGACAACTTTAAACCTTCCAAAAATCTAATCTAACGCGAAAATTCCTAAATCTATTATTGGCGACCTTGACACGACATCACAGTATTGGCAAAATTTGATTTTATAAAAAGTAATTTTGACTATTTCCAACGTCATTTCGATGTTATCACGCACTGGACTCTACTGCGTTACATCATGGACGGCATTGGTCACTTGATGGAGCTGATAACGAGTGGCCATCGGCTGCACCACTGCACTGTAGTGTGTGCACGACAACGGATTGCTAGGTAACCGACCCCATGGCTGGCAACCCTATCGATTTTAACAATGTTGAACATTTCCTCACCACTAGTCCCTAAGCACTGCATTGACCGACAGATCGGACACATTGTATTAGTTGTTATTAGCTCAATTCATATTGATTTTAATGGTGGTGTAATTACGGCAACGTGTACTTAGTAGGTACTTAACCTACTTCTGATGTGTTAAGTGCCCTAAATAACATCGATTTTCAAATTAAACATGCTTTATAGGACTTCTTCATTTTAAAGCATATAACGCGTGTTGTACTTTTTGATTGCTTTTATTAATTCTTGAATTAAACAAAAAAAGAACTATATAAAACAGTTTTAGTCAATCACAAAAAGAATATCTTTTATTTTATACATTTTGGGAAGACTACTTCGTGTTAATGTGATGGTTAGAAATAATCAAAGATTGCAAGCTAAGTAATTTATTTATGGAAGTGATTTGCTTTGATCAAATATCTGATTTAGGTGCGATTTGATTGTCTGTGATAACAATAAATAAAATACAATAGGTTATTAAGTCATGAGTAATGACGTCAATGGCAGGCGGTGAGGTGGCGTAGCATGCAAGTCAGCAGGTTACCTATGATTCGACCAGTAGGCATAGTTGGACAAATCGCTGTTGTTTTTTTGGGTCAATGTCTAAACATGCAATATTTTTACAAAAAGTGCATCTAAATACTTTTCATTCAAGGCGAGGTCGATTTATTTCCTTTAGGCCAGCTTAATTTGTGTGATTTGTCCCTATATATTCATATATAATTTATTGCAACCTATTTATTTAACGTCAGTAGCTTAAACAATGATATTATGTAAATGAAGTGGCATCCTGTCGGACCGACAAAGGACCGGATCTGACCAGTTGGGCCTCTGATTGTGAACATCTCGAGTATATATGATGAGTTCAAAGGATGAATACGTCGAGATTGAAAGGGATTAATAGACAGTGCGAATTCAATCGAGGAGTAACTACCAAACACAATTTGAGTACAAGTATAATATAGGTTCTATTTTTATTATGTACTTATATTTATTTTACTTCTAATATTTTAAACTTACACATATTTCTTTGTCCTATCCTAACTAATATTATAAATGCGAAAGTGAGTTTGTTTGTTTGTTTCGCTTTCCCGCCGTATCTACTGAACCGATCATCATGAAATTATGCATACACATAGGTTAGGGTACCGAGAAGGACATAGGCTATATTACGCGGGCGAAGCCGCGGGTAACAGCTAGTATTTCATAAATATCTTTTACTTTAATGTCTTAGTTTTTCTTTAAGTAGAATATTATTTTAGTTTGTTATGGCTTTATAGATTAATATTGTTAAAAACACTTAATTGTGTGATTAAAATAATGTTTGCACCAAATTCGTTTTGTCTTGTCATGGATGGAATTACCTTGTTATTTCTTGAGTTCAAATTAAGATGTTTATTTTTTTATGTTTTTTTTTGAGTAAATTTATGAAGTTAAATTTTAAATTATAACTTCAATTTTCTTTATATTTTCATACTTCTCTTAGGTTTTTGTTTAAGTGTGGGTTCGTGATAAACCTTTATTTAATTTTAGCTATTCAAAGACAATGAGGTCCACAGGCTGTAGACTACAGCTCATAGCGGTACTAGTATGATATGAAATGTTAGATCGTTCTCCATCGATATTACCCAAAAACTTCTTGCCACAAATCTCGGGTCAAAGAGGGAGAGACGGGGACTAGCCACCTACCTATCTAACATATAATTTTTATCATCTTAAAATAATAAATAATCAAACTATAAGGGTTCCTTGTTTACTACGGAACCCTAAAAACGAATATGTTTCTTAAAAACTGGCAGCATGACGATTGTATTGAGATGTTTGCTAGTTAAAATTTAACATACCTCTGAGGTGCAAAGTCGTCTGGCTCGAAGGATGGGTTGACCATCGGCCCGCTCTGCCGCCGTTTCCATTCTGCTGATTCCTGTAAATAAATAAATAATAAATAAATATATACGGACAAATCACACAGATTGAGCTAGCTTCAAAGTAAGTTCGAGACTTGTGTTATGGGATACTAACTCAACGATACTATATTTTATAATAGATACATATATAGATAAACATCCAAGACCCAGGTCAATCTGAAAAAGATCATTTTCCATCTTGACCTGACCGGGGATCGAACCCAGGACCTCCGTGTCGCAGGCAGGTGTGTTGACCGCTGCGCCACGGAGCTCGACTTTATTCCCAGAAAGTTAAAATTCCCTTCCGAAATTAAGCAGTTTTATTCCCAGAAATAAAAAGAATACGTTTTAGTTCTGGGAATAAAACTGCTTTGTTATTCTGCCGACATTATGTTCGTTTTATAAGCTGTATTCATTTCGTAAAACATAGGTACATAGCCATTTAGAAGGCGCACTTCTTTGCAAGTATCTTACAAAGCCATTTCTAAAAATGTTTGTTTTCATCCAACTTAAAAAAAGTTTGTCTGCGTATATCTCAAGCTCTTTTAGTTAGATGCCAGTATATCTTTTTAGTTGAATTTGCGAACAGACGCCGCGGAGGACTTTGTCTTTAAATGTAGTAATAGTGATTAGTACCTATGGGATTAGCATTTAGGAAAATCTTTCTATATATAATGTTTTGAAATTGGGCAAATGCTGATCCCACATCATAATATATTTGGTGACCAATGCCGTCCATGATGTAACGCCGTAGAGTCCAGTGCGTGATAACATCGGAATGACGTTGGAAATAGTCAAAATTACTTTTTATAAAATCAAATTTTGCCAATACTGTGATGTTAATATATTTGGCTCGCCCGCCACACCCACAGCAATTACTCTCTAGCATTTAACAACATTGTCTAGATAGTTTTAAGAACTAATGAGCTAAGCGCCGCGGCCCCTGCCAACGGAAATATGGAAAAATACCGAATGTCGCAAATAAATAATTTACTGGCATGCATGACGCCAAGTTGTAGCTAGATAAACGCAGAGATACAATATGGGAAATCGTAAACATTTACAATAATGACTGTAAACAACATAAATTAAGGTAAAGTCGTAGCAAAAGTTATGACTAATCGCTTTCCGGGCTTCATACAAACGTACCTAACTATATTATGTTCGGTCATTAAATATTACTTAAAATACTCAAAAAAATACGAAGTATAGTGTTCAGATTCTATAGTTTCTAGAAAATGTTAAGGCTGGTTCATGGCTCGAAACAAAATGTTTCAAAACACGTTGAGATCGTTTACCATTGGAAATAAAATGAATTTCTTACCAATGAAAATTAATAAAATATTTAGTATCTTGTTGTCTTTTTCATAACAAATGTCAATGGTCGCCTTTTAAGTAACTAATACTTGTGTTAGGACACCCCGCCCGTTTTAAAAGATTTGTTTGAAGATGGTATCTACTTATTTAGTTTTATACCTCTACTCAACACTACAATACATTTCAAAAACCACTAATAAACATAAATTTGCATCAAGAAATAATCTAGAAATAATTATTTAAAATTCTGTTGCATATCGCTCATCGACAATTTGGGCGCCTCTATTCTCTTGTCGAAGAATGCCATATGTCGTCGCGCTTGGGCGGAGTGGGGGCGAGCGCCGGCGCACGTTGGCAATCATAATGTCGGGTGACGGGTGTCACCCACCGAAATATACCGAAACTAGCTTTTCCCGCTGCTTCAATCTGTTGTCAGACAGTCTCTGTAGCTAAGAACTAATATAATTATTAAAAATTTTCACGTCTTGTTATTCAATTGTCACCATCCAGCTGTCAGCTATTTTAGAATCTATAGGTTTGGCTCGAGATGATGTCCAGAAACCGGCCGGAATGACACTGGCGCCTTGGAAGGCCACTGGTGTGGGACGCACCATGTGTCGATCCCCATAGCGCTTTCTCATCTCCATGGCACAAGTTGTAGGGCTGGTATAGCTGAAGCTTCCGCCGAGTCTCTAAAACGGCGCAAATAATATAATACCGCAGCGAAGCATATATTTTTGAACTGTTTGGGGTCGAGACTCTGGGTCCGTGGGGTCCCACAGCTTCAAACTATTTTGTAAAGTTTTTGTGCAAAAGGCTGATAGAGGTGGCGAATGACCGGAGGGCTGGTAACTAATATATATTGCCCAAAGAATAAGCATTGCTATTCAACGTAGCAGTGCTGCCAGTCATTTGGGCAAATTACTGTAATTGTTAGTTTTTAGTTTAGTTTTAATTTATTTTTGTTAATAATGTAAAATAAATAAATAATAACCTCCCAATTGCCAGGCGAGCGAATTTTCAAAGTTGTCTTTAAAATATTATGTAATTAGGTATAAAATTTCGAATTTTCTGCAAGTTCAAATTTTCGCTGTTTTTCCGCAAGCCAAGAGTTAAACATGTGCTGTTTTAATGGTGAACGAAATTTCATTGCTGGTGCTGCTATTGTATTGTTTTTGCCTTTGGTCTACTTTTTTTGGAGTTCAATGGCTACAACAATCCATGGAGTTGATCACCGTAGAAAAGGATGCTCAGACTGATGATCTCGGTGATCACGCTTTGGTCACGCGACAGATTCAGCAGAAAACTAAAGCGATGCCAAGTGCCAATCGCATCGTAGCAGCGCTGTTGCGATGATGATAGGTAAGGGTTGAAGAGAGACACGAATTTACAATACCGATATTTTTAAAAATTAATAATTTTTGCGAAAAAATGATGTCCTTACTTATTTATACTCGTCTACGGAATAAGAATCTTAGACTTCAAGAAAATTAAGAAGGTAGGGATCAAAAATTGATTTAGCTAGGTTTCATCTTTGAAGAAATGCGTCGTTCGCCCATCTAAAGATAAATGTAGTAAGCATGGATGGATCCAAGTCTTAAAAAAAACATTATTCCATATCTATATACGTATAACTGTCAGTAAAGGAATTTTTATAATAGGTCGTTGTTTTGGGTTAATCCATTAGAAACAAAAACAAATACAAAGCTTTCAATTTCGTTCAATCTATAGAAGTCTGGATAGAAGCGGATTTTTTTTTAAATTTTATTTTCCTATATTTGTTACTAGTTAGTATTTTATTTATCACTATTAAATACTTCAAATTCAACGCGTGTTTGTAACCCTACAATATCCTGAAATCATGCCAGCCTTGCCTAATGCATAACACGTCAAAATCTGTTCTCTTCAAATGGACTAATGTAGTATTGTAGGCATAAATAAATTGGCCACGTCTACTCGAAAGTTATTTTCAGCGGTGATGTCTGTTGTTTATTATTATTTTGGTTTATTGTTAGAAGTCTATGATACCCTAGGTCATGAATGATTGATTACATGCGAGTTTTTGGTTTCTTCATTGGGGCCGATTATAAATCGGAAGCACGTCTAACCTTTAGGTTATTTTGTACGTATTTTGAGTTTTTGGTTTAGTTTATATATTTTTCAGGCGTCTTGTTGAGCATTGGATTCTATTTATGATTTGCTCTTATGAAGAATAAGAAATAAGATAAGGGAAGAAATTCTATGCGTGCAGGTTTTGAAACGGGCCGCCTTTGGGACTAGGCTAGACATCCAATCCTTGGAAGTCTGGAACTAGAGATTTTCCTTGATTGACTTTTTTCGCGCAAATTATAGCCTATATCACCCGCTTTCTATAGGTTAAAATTAGTTCAATTGATTCGCAGCCTATTAAATGCAAACAAACTGACAATCTCTCCTCTTTATTTATAATATTAGTATAGAAGAAAAATTTGCGCGTTAAACTATCAAAAAACCTAAAACCTACAAGTCTAGACGGCTTTAAAGGTGTAAATTTAAATCAAGATAAAATTGTAAATAATTTGCTTTTTTTGGGGTTCCTTACCCGAACGGTATATCGGGACCCTACTGAGCGTTTTTTGTCGTTTTATCTGTTGAACCGTGTTAAATGGACATTTGAAATTTATTCAGTTTAATACATCTTACCAAAAGAAAGAAAGTACTTTATTCGGCAAAACACATAATAACAAACAAAAACATTAGCAATAATAATTTACAAATTAAAATAAAATGGTAACTGCCTTATGACTTATGAAGAAAATAATTATATTTTAAGTGAATTTCATGAAATTTGGTTAAGTAAGTATAAAGATTTCGATTTAAAGTGTTAATTTTAATAAAAGACGTATCATTTTCTTTAAAAATGGTAATAAAGTATAATAATAATCAAGATTGTTTTTTTAAGTACTTAAACGAATGGACTATTGTTATTCAATGCAAATATTTAAATGCTACGTATTTTAATCCTACCTATAAATGAAAATAAAATTAAATTACCTTATAAAACGTAAAAAAAACCGACTTCAATTCCTTAGTACTGAACCAATTTTAAAACAATTTAAATAGGACCAATTTTAATGTAAGTATATCATATCGTACAAATAAATTAAAGTTATTAAAATCGGCTTAAATCACTGATTTATGAGGTAAAGAAATTTTTTATTTTATGGGATATAGGTATATATTATAATTATTTACGTTATGTTTATGTGTGAACTTACAGTACGAATAAGAAGATCGCGAATTTTTCAGTAAAAGGTCACCGAGTAAAGATACCTCCAGTCTATTCTGAGCTGGTGTTCCCTGCCGTAACAAGCGGCTTCCTGGCCGCCACGCGACTGCTGCGCTGATTCCTCACATCCTCCTTAAGGAGGCGTGTATCAGTTTGCGAATATTCACCCAGAACCCCCTGGCAATACTGAATCCCTAATAGGCAAGAAATTGTAAGAATAAATGATAAAAAATAAAAACGAAAACAATCCCATTGAAATCGACTTTCTGATCAGACAGTGTTTCAAAATTTCTTTCTTACGATTTTGTGTTATATAAATGATCCTGATGAAGAGATTAAAACAGCACCAAGGGAATATCCAATAACATTTGAAGTGGTAAGAAAAAATGGAAACAACGAAAAACAAAACCCATATAAATTGACTTTTGCCTGATAAGACAATGTAAGGTCGATATTTATTTCTTTTTTTACGATCCTAACGAAGAGATCTAAATCGAAATTAGGGGTTCCGAAATACAACCGCTGGTAACGATGTGTGAAAGTCATTAGGGAGATAATCATCATCAGGTCTTTCTAGTCTCCACTGCACGAGCACGACCCTCTCTGTACTACCAGAGCCATATACCAGCCTGAGTAGTCAGAGGATTTGGCCTACACTCTCCACGCTGGCCAGACGGGTTGAGAGGTCTCTTTGATGTTAATAAGCTTTGTTTAGCTTGTGTTTCCTTAGTCGCCTTTTACGACATCCACGAGATGACTTGGAGTGGTCCTATTCTACTCTGCCGGGAACCACACGGCTACGGGAGATAAAATAAGGAAGAATTCAGCATTGGGAATTTATAATTCGTGAAGCAAAGGTTTCTATATATCTACCGTTTTCTGTTTCGTCTGCCATCACATTTGTCTTACCTATTCCCATTTACAGACTTGACACTTTAAATGAAGAACTTGTATTAAAATTAGTTAAAATTCGAAAAATATTTTAAATTATAATTATTACATCCCTCCGAACAATACTAGGGCACTTTTAATTTGGCACTGATACTAAATTTGGTTTTGAATCATTGGAAAAGTCTTTTTCAAAAGTATGAAAATCTTAAATTTTTTATATTAGGTACTGAAGATAGCCTTCAAAATGTGAAGCAACTTTTAAATTGAGGCCATTTAACATAGCTGCCGAATATCACGTGTACAAAAACGAAACTTGTGACGTCATTTCTTTGTAGTTTCAAAAGAAAGTTTAGGCCGAGACAAAGGATGTGAATTTGTTATAATTTTGGCATTACAAGGTAATTTTTTTATTTTTGGAGCGCACAAGGAAAAAATGTGTGCGAGTTCCCATTTGAACCGAAAATAAACTCGAAAAGGTTAAGCTTTCCTCTACCGGATAGCTAACGGACCATACTGAGCCAAGTCGAAACATTTACGCACACAAGCTAATGACATGTTTAAAATCAAATCAAAACAATTCCTAGAAAGATTGAACTAATTTTTATGTGTTCGCGTGTATGAATAATTCATCGGAACAAGTATCTGTTTGTAATCGGTTGTGCGGCTCCGGCAATAAAAACGGTGGCAATAAAAACTCTTCGTAATGAATGGGGCAAAAAATCCAGTTTCTTTGGTAAGGTCAAACACTTGCTATTCTAGGGCGTGGTGCGAATACCAGCGAGAGACAGTTACTTTTGACCACGGCGAAGCCAAACAAATAAGATATACTTATCTTGCGTTGCCACTTAGTATAGGATTTCTAACCAGAAAATGAAAAGGGCCTCCCATAACTGATGTCGCCAACTAATTGGGCGTAGGGTAAACCCGTATTGGAATGCCCTGGCCCTTGCTGACATGACATGGGAGCTGGTTTACACCAGGCATGAGGCCCTACCGGCGCGAGGCCGATGGCGGTGCCCACGGAACAATGAGGAGGTGCCCGTCTAGAACATAAATTTTCCTAGTAAAGTCCAATACTCGTTTGTTTTGCGCGTGAGAACGTAAACAGAATCTGAGGCATGTAGGATCGTCTCGACACAAACTGAAAAATAAAAGCAATGGGCATGTTGACTAAAATTTTTTTCATGTTGTTATGTAAAGACCTGCCAAAAATAAACACAATAGTGACAGAAATACATTTCTAAACAAAAAACTCTTTCAGTTATAAAAGTTTTAAAGACACATGTTTTTAGACGTAAATTTTTAGACGTGAAAACGCTCTGCTGAAATGCCTACATATTTGTGACGTCACAAGCTTGTATTTTGTATGGGTGGCGTGAGAACTTTGTTTGGTAGCTATACGAAATATTTCGTTTATGGTAATGGTTTCATAATAAAAGTTACTACAAATTTTGCAGACTAAAATACAGTATAATTGTAATTAAAGATTTTCATACTTTAAAAAATGGTCCTATTCACCCAACTTTAAAGAAGCTTTAAGATCACTTAACGAATCGATATCAAATTAAAAGTGTTCTTTATAGTGTTTTAGATAGAAATTAGTCTCATTAGAAACAAATTTTATATAATTTTAACATTAGGCAAATACCGAATTATAATCATGTAGACCATATATTTTGTACTTTGACTATTCGTAATTATCTGCCTCATAATGTTTTATTAAAAACTTTAGCTTTGTATTTCGATCTAATATTTTTTTAAAAAAATTTTATGATTGTAATGATTATTGATATTAATTTTAACCATTAGGTGTACCTATTTATTTCAATTCTATTACAAAATTCAGATTTGAATGCAACTAGAAAGCACGAATTAGAGATGAAATAAATGAAAAAGAACTTTTTAATCTCAACAGGGATTTAGGCCTTTGATGATGTCACGAGCAAGGGATGTCTTGTCTCGCGAGCTACATTAAAATTCCTCTTGCTCTGTGGATGATGTACATTACTTACTAATTTATAGGGATTTATCTTGCGAAACATTAATTTGAGATCATCTGTATGTCGAGCCCCACCCCAACCTAAATTTGGCGAGATAGACTCGAGAACAGCTATACCTTCTGTGGATTGCGTAATTTTCCTTTTCATTAGAGCAGTAAAAAACCTATTAAAATAGTCGTTAACGATCTAATATTCGAAGTTACACAAACACGTCTTGATAAAGAATTAAAATCCCTAAATACAGTTGGGTAGTACCGCGACTTTGTCCGCGTTTACTAAATTTTTCTTTTCATCTGAGCGTGCCTCGGTTGAATCCTCAGATCTGATATGTAGGAGCCGGGGGTCAGCTCTTGTGACAGCATTCACTATTATTTAGTATTCACTAGTTTTCTATGTATACTTTATAAAGTTTTGTTGCTTTTTTCTGGCGATTTCTTATAATAAGACTTGTTTGCTATACTGAAACATAGTAAGTTTCGGCAAAATCCACCCAAGTAAGAGTATTGATACATCCGCCCGAGCTGTCTTCTCTATGTACAGTAGATAGGCACAATATAGGCTAGTAGGAATAGAAAGAATAATTTATTCGGTATTTAAGGTAATTTATTACAAATGTTCACTCAGCATTTGGCTGTGATACGATGCTGCTAGTCTTCCGATAGGTAATATGAAATATAGCTTTGACTAGTATATAACTGCTCTTTGGACTCCGTCATGCCCTTATTTCAATGATTAAGGGCAGCATTGTTTTAGCACCTGCGTATGTGTCAAATTATGCCCTCAAATTTGTACCTAGCTATGTATCTGCATCATAGCCTATGAGTTAGACACAATATTTTCTACGCTTTTAGGCTAATAGAGTCTAAGTATATAGACTTTAAACAATTTAAGATCTATATGTACTTATAGGAAGATAAACAATTTTTTGTTTAAAAATAGTTGTAACATTGTAGTGGTACATACCAGGTGTAAATTTAACTCTCTACGAAGCCTTAAAAGGATTGACTCAGTTCGTCAATATGATCAACTTTTCATATGGGAACAATGTTAGCAAATCAAGGTATACCTTCGAAAAAGTGGTAAAAATGGAAAAAAGAACTCTTAAATGAAATTTTCAACCTCTCATAAAACAATAAAAGGAAAATATCAAACGTAAAAAATAATAGGCTCATCGGTTCTCATAATTAGACAAGAATCTGAGAATAATTAAAATAGGCCCATAACATAACAAGAAAACCCAACAGTGACGAAAATACCAAACCATAAATAATCTAAGATACCAAAACGCAAAACGTGTCGCGCGACAAGCTTCAATAAGCATGATTTTTTCCCTGTTCGAAATTTAAACACTTACACATAATATCATGGACCTAGGAAAGTGACGGTAACCGTAGTACATAATATTTCCATGCGGTAACTATTTACATTACTTGTGTGCAGCATAATGGTAGGTAATGTAAACATTTGGAAGAGCTCAAACGAACAGGAGAAAATCTTTGATTATTTATAGTCAAGGGGGAAAATGTAGGAAAAAGCAGCCTGGATTATGAATGTCGATGTGTGCGTAAGCTTGTGTCGCAACTCGCAACACGTTTGCACGCATTGGTGTTGCCTCACTGTTACCTGTTACGTTTCATATGCCTATCCTGATTAATCTCAGATCCATGCATTGTCTATATTATTCCAAGGTCCATGTACTTAGGCTATAATGATTACCTCAGAGATGAAGATATTACGCACAACAATTTATTACTCAATGTAGTACTTAAGTAGTTATAAAGCCACTAAGTAGTTTCTGAAATTAGCGCAAACAAAAAGCCCGATAGACACGCTATTAGAGAATTCAATTTAAAATGAACTATCTTAGTGATAAGATTGGCTATCATAAAGATAGGAATAGGTGAATTTTGCAGGAATTATGTCACTAGGCAATGTGGCTAGCAACCCACAGCTAACCCCGGGCTTCAAGAATTCCAGCTGATAATGCAACCAGATGCACTCAGATGAAAGATAGAGAGAGATGTGGATAGCAACCCGTCAGATTTTGACCACAATCACGCCAAACGTGCCCTTGCCAATATAATAATAGCTCTAGGTTTGTTTATCACCAGAGATAAAGATAAGTTGACCGCCAGTGATAAAGAAGTTTAATATTATTTATGATTAGTCCAGCCTTTAAACAACAACAATTAAACAAAAACGGTAACAATTGTATTCAATAGCATCAACTTGGTGATTTACTCATGTAAGGGTTACTTGCGCATAAAATTAAACTCAAATTAGGGTAGTAAGAAATTTTTTTAAAAATATAACAAGATAATCATCGGGATCATGGGTGCCGAGTACGAGATTCAAGGACATGGCACGCACTACCAACAAACACTGACCGACTAATTTGATACGATTTTGTATTATTTTGATTTTTGGTTTTTATATAAAGAAATTACCTCACTATGAAAGAGCGTGAGGGATTTTTATTAAATATAAAATGTCTCCAAAAGCTATCTTTAAATATATTTTTTTATCTTTTGAAATTGCATTGAGACCACGGTCTAATGTTTAAGAATTAAAATTGTAATTCGTTGCCTGAAATAAGCGATTTGATTTAAGAGGTCTGTCTTGGTGCAAACTACCTTCCGCCTCCCCAGAGAGCATACTGAACATGAAATTTCCTTACAAATTCAGACCCCTTATTTCATTAAAGCTTAATGATATGATATGATGTAGTGACGAGTAAAGCTGTAAATACCAAATATATTTTAATGATGTCTATTAAATATTTTCCAGTTTTAGCACGCATTGGTGCGTGCTAAAACTACGCCGACTGATCTCTATCTGTTGACAAGACAGTTTTATGATCCATTAAACTAAGTTCAGGAACTTCCTCGAACGTATGTAAAATACCTATTTATATACCTACTACATACATAGTGGCACTATGGCAGAATGGTAATGGCTATTAAAACATTCCATACGGAGTGATAAATACTGTAAATACTTCTTAAGCGGCGGGCAAATACTTGTGTTATTTGTACATGTTGCGTATTGTATGTCCCTACTTATCGAAGAAAAAACTGAACATCGTTTTGTGTCGAAATATTAATAATGTGTAGATATGTTCTTTTTTAAACATTCGCGCTTTGAACACATAATTATTTATATAAACAGGACTTAGCACGAACCTTATATTTATTTGTTTTCGCTGACGTTTCTATGGGGTTAGTCAGTCTCGTCAGTCAGTCTCGCTGCGACCACGATAGGTGTAACCCCATAGAAACAGCGGAAACAAATAAATATAAAGGTTCGTGCTAAGTCCTATTGATATAAATAATTAAATGTGTAGAATTTTTTTAATCCACATACGGCCGAACACTTTTGCGTGAAAATGACGATTCATTTTTCGAGTCTCCAGGGCGGGTCTGATTTTAAAAGTTGTTCATTTTGATGGGCTGGTTTGGTGGTTTGACAAGAGTATTTACCCTAACACCGTGTATTGTCTTAAACGACCGATGATATTAAAGACTCCGTTTCGTGGTTACATCTTAAGCTATGGTCCTACAGAACTTCTGACGTGTAAAATGAAGTTCAAGTATTTTTCAGTGTTGGGAATCGAACCCGCAGTCCCTCGTGTAGTAGAGTGGCGTGTTAACCACAGCGCCATCCATCCATCCATCAGGTCTTTTTTAGTCTCCACTGCAGGAGCACGACCCTTTTTGTACTACCACAGCAATATATAAGCCAGAGTAGGAAGTACCACAGCGCCACCAAGGTGAAAATAAAAGACTGCTCTGACTCTCATCTTCTGGGCGTGTTCCCGGTTGCATCCTTAGCCTGAGTGCAATTTTAAACATAATAAAGCTTGATTGGGCATAGAATTTATTACAGTACTCGAGGTGAAATAAAAGACTGCTATCGATACGTAAAGTTTTGTATTATATTATAATATCTATGGTTTTATGTTGGCCTGATGTGAATAGCCGTATACAGACAAACATTGTTTGTTATCACTGATTGATTGAGATGCATGCACATCACTGTATCATTTTTAGGGTTCCATGCTCCAAATGGTGCTCCCACACTGCTGTAACATGTTTACAAACACTTTCTTACATTCAAATACTAGAATAACTTATTGTTGTAATTTTGTTTTCAAAGGTAATTGTGCATATTTATACTCAATAAATAAAATAAATCAAAATAAATATATAGGGACATATCACACAAATTGAGCTAGCCCCACAGAAAGTTGTGAACTTGTGTCGTGGGATACTAACTCAACAAGATACTATATTTTATAATATATACTTATACAGATAATCCAAGACCCAGGTCAATCTGAAAAAGATCATTTTCCATCTTGACCTGACCGGCGATCGAACCCGGGCCCTCCGTGTCGCAGGCTGGCGTGTTGACCACTTCGCCACGGAGCTCGACGACTTATAATATTAGTTGTAACAGTTTTTTTTTTTAATTTTCATGTTCGTATGCATTTTTATCATGTGAGTAAATGTTTGTAAACATTTTTAACAGCAGTGTGTTAACACCAAAAGAGTACCTAACAAGTGACTTTTAGTGGATATGTTCATTGTTCTTCCGTCTGTCAAGCAAGACAAAACCCTTTTTTAAGGAACACGTTAAAACATTAATTTGTAATAAATATCTAATTCGTAAGTAACTATTTAAGTCTGCAATCTTTTACGGCTGACAAAAAAAATATTTCATTCCCTTAGTAATCTGTTCAGCTGGCCGGGCAATTTGTTTGAAATAGTTGACATTTTTTTCGAATTACCAACATAAGTGCCATAGGAAAAGTTGTTCGACGGGCTGAGTCGCCCCTTTAAGGATCGGACAGGGTTTCATTATTATATTGTAAAACCCATAGAGATATAATATAACCTTAGTTTAAACCAGTCAAATAACTCAGAACCCATCAACGTTGAGTAAAGCAATCACAACTTTACCCAACTGAACCGCAAGAATATAAACTAAACTAAATAGTACAGACAACCACATATCCAGACAACTAAATAATTCGCAATTTCGCTAGTATTCCGCAGTTTAATTTGACTGGCTGTTGCATGTACCTATACGATAGATCTAAAAAAAAAATTCGTCTCTTTCATACTTCTATGACTTATACAGTGTTAGAATATATTTTTTTGAAATTGCAAATTGACTGGTCACGTCCACAATGTTTTCGCGCCTATTTTTTACGAGCACTTAATAAAATAACAAACATACCACGCTATGCGAAAAAGATCGTTTGTACAGCGCAAACATTTAGAATATTAATTTGTGGAAAAAATGTACATACACCGGGTTTGCGGTAAACGCGTGGAAATTTCCTTAGCTTTATCTCTAATAACAAAGCCGTAACAGAGTTGTGTCTTTACATCGGACCAATTGACATGGATTTAACCCCCAACCATAAAAATAGTGTTACTATATAATTTTCACACGTGCGTGACTAACTATATGACCGCCAATCTTGTGGTAGCCTTAATTACGTATACGATAGTTTTATATTGTAACTTTTGATCACTATGGTATACCACGTTTCGATGATCACTTAACATTCATATAAACTTTCGTATTAAGGGCTCACACTAGGCACACTAGCGATGCCAATAATTTTATTCCTAATAATACTTTACAAATAGAAAGAAATTCAAGAATGTAAATCATATAAGCCTTAATAAATAACCTGAAGTATTTTTGGAATCATGTTTAAATAATGACATTATTTATTCAAGATCTACTTAAGTATATATATCAAAGTCAAAGTTAATAATTTTATTCATCATAAGATATTTCAATATCATTTAGTGAACGTCAATTTTTTTCATAATTACAATTAGTTTACAAAAATATATTATTGTGGATGTCACTATCTTGCCAAAAAAATAAGCATTGCCATTCAACGTGGCAATGCTGCCAGTCATTCTGGGCACATTACCGCAGGGTAATGACCTGCGGGACATTTTCTATTTATACTTAGGTTTTATTTACAGGTCTTTTTATTTCATAGGTAGGTTAAATTGTTAGTCTTTAGTTCATATAAGTTAGTTTTAATGTATATAAGTCGTAATGGATGTTAAAGGGACCATCAAAACGTTGTACACCGTTGTTGTAAAGTTAGCAAATACATAAGCCTGCAGCTTTCTGAGAAAACAACTGATTTGACCGATATTTTTGTATATCTGTAAGGTATTTGCGTTGTTCGCGGCAACGCAGTCACCATGTCCAAGCAAACAAAATGCAAAACTGTGTCCGATAGTGGGGTCCGTGGCGCAGAGGTCAAAACGCCGGCCGGCGACACGGATGGTCCCGGGTTCGATCCCCGGTCAGGTCAAGATGAAAATGATCATTATCAAATGGACCTGGGTCTTAGATGTTTATCTATATATGTATTTGTAGTGAAATGTTGTATCGTTGAGTTAGAATCCCATTAGACAAGTCTCAAACTTACTTTGGGGCTAGCTCAATCTGTGTGATTTGTCCGTATATATTTATAAAAAAAAGCTAGCAAATACGTAAGCATGCTGGTTTCTGAGAAAACAACTGATTGACCGATATTTTTGTATATCTGTAAGGTGGGTATTTGCGTTGTTCGCGGCAACCAACGCAGTGACCATGTCCAAGCAAACATAAAGCGAAACCGTGTCAGATAGCGAAGAGTGGTTAACTGCAGTACTATCGCTGATTCACGTGTGTGGTAACTTGTAATCCCTCGCCGATACTTCATATAGAAACAAATAAAACTAACGAAGTTTCAGTAACGAAATATTAGCAATTTTATTTACTTACTAGCTATTTTCTTGCGACTCTTTCTGTGTAAATTATAGACTTCATGTCACCCACAGATATTTTTAGCTTACTAAAGATGAAAGAATAGTGAATATGCATGAAAAAAATATGTGTTATCTTACCAGTTTATCCAAAAATATTCAATAGTAAAGTACTGAAAGTGAAAACAGAATAAAATTTGGTTCAAGAACGAGTTAAAATGATTTTACGAAAATATGTCTATCTCACTCGCGAAAACACTATTTTATATGGCAAATGTATGCATGACATAGACTATGACGTCACTAGTCCATATCGGACTTCTCTTTCATATTTAAACTTTAAAGTTTCACATCTTCGTCGTTAATTAAATTTCTATAGCGGTGCAGAGAGGTAATGCTGCCAGCCTTATGGGTACCCTGCCTCGCGGCGACGCGTTGGAGTCTCTTTTTTATTTGTAATTTTGATTTTATTGTTATTTGTATTTATAATAAATTAGGATAATTAAGATATTTTAAAATTTCTTTCATATTTTTTTACCGTGCTGGTTATTAAGGATTATACGAAGCAAATTAAAAAATTACGTGCATACTCTCTATTTTGAAAACCGGTCCTGTAGTTTCAGAGTCTATTCAACGCAAACAAACAATCAAAGAAGTATAGATACAATTTTTTTGGAAGTTTCGTTTAATTACTAAAATAGTTGCGATTATTTATTTTTTTTGAATGTACTACGTAGCTAGCTCCAAATGAGCTTTCGAAAGCAAACGGGCGGCCCTCTTCTTCCTGTTGAGTCAAAATGGCTATACTTACAGTCTAGACCACAATATGGCTAGACTGAGCTAACTACAGGCACTTTCATGTGTTCGTGCTGTGGTTTGTGTGATCAATATTCGAACTATAAATCAATAATTTAGTGAGCCGGACGTATCGTACATGATAAAAAAGTTTCAATGATGACATGCATACGTAGTTAAGGGCGGCCAACCCGTCTATCTTTTCATACAAACGCTCGTACGTGATTATGTCGGTGTAACAAATCTTTCTTTAAAGATTTTCCACTAATAGGTATCTTGTGCACTATATCTAGGTTTCTATCAAAACGAAAAATCAAAATTTGGAGAAAAAACTTCAGTATTAGCCTCCAAAAATCCGCTTTTTTGCACAAATTTTATGTGAACTTTGGGCGTTTATAATGTACTCATTAAATGTAACAGTAAAGAAAATATTTATTTAGAAACCTTGCAAATGTAATAGAGAGTCTAGATGTACAAGGTTTTTTTCATAAACTTGTAAGGCTTACCAATAAACACGTTTTTCTTGAAACAAGTTTAATGAAATTTCCGCACACTATTTTTCGTTCAATGTCTTAACGTACTCACTAGGTTGTTTCCATGAGGCAGTAAGAGGTGTGCGGGAGACGAGGGCAAGGGTTTCTTTTCGCTTTGCCTCTTTATCTGACATTGCGCTGGACGGAACAAGCTTTTCGACCATGCTCGCGTTGACGATAGTCGGTCGGGGAAGGGCCACCTTAAGTGCCTAGGTAGTTTAATATAAACGATATAAGTACTTCATTTTATAAGTTTTATGAGTATAGGTATTTTATGGATCACATAAATTCTGATTCTGCTTGCCAAACAATACGCTGGTAATTAAATGTACTTAACATCAATGCAAGCAAAAAATTAAATAAGTGTTGAATGAGCCAATGCATACAAAAAGCAGAATTACAAAAAGTAATTATAAAGTGAAGCAAAAAGTCGTGGAGGTCGGCCGTAATCTTTCTCATTCATCAAAAATACGCTATTTTTGGCTCTTTTTATTAAACATGGTATATGTACACTGAAGATCCGAGGTAAAGTAGCTGAGGTGTAAGAGAGCAATCTATAAGCAAGGGTTCCCAGGTTCGAACCCAGTCATTTTAACCGACCTTTACTCATGGACCTAGGAATAATATGAAACGGAGGATGAGAACATAAGCACAAGTGACGCTATTTTTAGGGTTCCGTACCCAAAGGGTATAAACGGAACTCTATAACTGACACTGCAATGACCGTTTGTCTGTCTGTCTCCAGGCTGTATCTCATTACCGTAATAGATAAACAGTTGACATATTTTTATGATATATTTTTGTTGCCGCTATAACAAAAAATAAATACTAAAGACATGCTCTGTTTTCGCTCGACGTTGTTTTAATAATGGTACGCAACCCTTCATGCGCGAATCCGACTCGCACTTGGCCGATTTTAACACGTTAATAACTACTCGGGATAGTATTTCCGATCGTGCTAATACCTACAGAATTTAAATATCCAAAGGCCATAACTTCTATACGCTTCCTATTCGATGCAAGAAATTGGATATTTGTGTTCACTAATGAAATGACCATCCATATATAACAGTCTAACTATCCTATACTTACATGGCAGTTGGTAAACTATGTCAGATGCCTTTAGGCAGCTTGAAAAATCTGATACCAGTGTTGGCCACTTACACACACGAAAAACAAAACAATGTGAAAATCACGTTGAGTCGACGCGTCGGTCTCGGAGTTTTGGATCTCGTAGTCATAAAATTGATTTTTTTTTACAAAACTAAGTAAGGATTAGGTAAATTGGATGCGGCTTTTACCCATGGTCCCACCAACATGTCCCCCTAGCGGGCCACGGTATTTTTTTACCCGGATTAAGTAGTATAGGGTTTTGAGTGGGAGATCTAATTAAACGTCTGCTTAGATGCAAATACGATTTATTACTGTCCAATACATGTGCAATGATTACATATTAAATACACTACTAAACACCTAGTCATTACCTCATATCATCCCCCATAAAGTTAAAAAAAAAAAGAATTTAACATTATTAAATACTTTTTTTTTTACATACGTTACATAGTATTTAAGAATAATATATTTTTGTCCTGTTTTTATGTAAAACTTCTTCCTTACCATTTTTTAAAATTTTAACATTAGGTGACAAATCTTGTAGTACAGGATAAGGTCCTAAATACACATCATCCAACTTATTCCCAGTTTCATTTTTAACTAAAAGATAGTCTCCTTTTTTGTAACATACAGGGTTAGTGTAAACATCATACTTACATTTTCTGATTTCTTTATTTTTTAACAGGTTACATTTGGCATCATATTGTGCTTTTTGCAAACGATATTTGAGTTCAAGAGGGTAACTGTCCGTATTATACAATGGTTCAACAACACCTGACGTTAAATTACTCGGAATGTTACATGTTTTGCCAAAAACTAGCTCAAAAGGTGTATATCTAGTTTCTGAATGTACTGAAGTGTTATGAGAGAAGCACCAATAAGGGAGCCAGTCACTCCAATGCGTAGGGTTATTGTCAGTTTGAATTCTTAGATAAGCATTTAACGATTTGTGCGAATTTTCAACTGAAATCGACTGATGATGATACGCAGTTGATGTTGTTTTTTCTATATTTAAGAGTTTACATACCTCACTCATTACTGAAGATACGAACTCCGTTCCACGGTCCGTAGTGATTTTCTTTGGAATACCATACCTAAGGATGAAGTTTTGCACAAAACTTCTTGCAACACTTACCGTGTCTTTATTCTCTAAAGGATAAGCTTCGACGTATTTACTAAGATTACATTGTAAGGTTAATATATAGTTATAGCCATAATAATCCCTAGGCAAAGGCCCTACTAGGTCTAAAAAAATTTGCTCAAAAGCAGATTCTGCAGTCGTTGTAATGACCATGGGTTCTTTAGTATGTAAGAAATGTTTTTGTTTTTGGCATTTATCACATTTCCTTACGAAATTCTTAATGTCTTCAATCATGTTTGGCCAAAAATAATATTTTTTAATATTATTGTACATGCGCCTCATTCCAGCATGTCCACTGGTGGGCAACATGTGAAAATCATTAATGATAACTTTCTTATTGTCATCATTTGTCACGTGACTTACATTTTTAATTATATATATTCGCGGACCGGTCCATGTATTTCTTTTAACTTCTTCGGTTAACCATTTTATATACTTCATATTTTCTTCTGTTTTCATAATAAAAATTTCATCAATTTTAAGTTTTTTACAGAAAGAACTGAGGTCCCTCACGAATGCGGCTCGCGCGAAACATGATCGAGAAGTCGGTTCTACATAAATAGTATCAAGTTTTTGTATGTATTTAAAACTATCAGTTTTTTCCGTTACATCCTTCAACTGTGTCCTTGTTTTTAAATTTTCCAACTTGACCTCAACACAATTTTTGGGTTTTTTAAGCAACTCAACGATTTTCGGGTGATCAGTCCGTCCGTCGGTAGAGAGCTTATCAACCAAAATATTGTCTCTCTCACTCTCCTCTCTGTCCCTCTTCGCCATACTTCTTGTCACCACATTCACATTCATCCTTTTTAACTGGTCCGATGAGATTACTATGCGTGATAATGCATCTGCAGCCACATTATTGACGCCTTTTTCGTACTCAATCAGATAGTCATATTCTTCCATTAGCAACCTAAACTTCATAAGCCTACTAGAGGGGTTAGTCATACTAAACAAATATACTAATGGTTTATGGTCAGTTTTAATAAGAAATCTTTTTCCGTATAAGTACGGCCTAAAGTATTTTATCGACCACACGATAGCCAAAAGTTCCTTTTCAATAGTGGGATAGTTTAACTCTGATTTATTTAAAGTCCTACTTGCATAAGCAATCGGAAGGTCATTTTTATTACTCAATATAGAGCCTATTGCATATCCAGATGCGTCAGTTCTCAAAATAAATTCGTTCTCTTCCGAAAAATCAGGATATTGTAGTATCGGTGGATTTACAAGAGTCTCTTTCAGTTTTATAAAAGCCCTTTCACACTCATCCGTCCATTCAAATCTCACTCCTTTTCGACAAAGCCTATTAAGAGGTAATGTTATATCCGCAAACCTCGGGATAAACTTCCTGTAGTAATTTGCGAATGCAACATATCTCTTTACCTCATCACTATTCATTGGTCTCGGGTAATTTTGAATGACTCGCGTTTTTTCAGGATCCGGTAACACTCCTTTAGATGACACAACGTGGCCTAGATATAGCAACTCTTTTTTAAGAAATTGGCATTTTTCAGGATTGACTTTTAAGTTAACTTTACGCAACCTCTCAAATATTTCAATTAAATTTTTATTATGTTGAATCAAATTTCTGCCAAAACAAATTAAATCGTCTAAATAAATCAGCATTTTTTCATAATTTAAACCAGACATTGCTACTGTCATAAGTCGGCTGAAAGCGCTGGGACTGATTTTCAGACCCATCGGCAATCTTTTTAGTTGATATTGCCGGTCCGTTGTGAAAGAGGTGTACTTCCTACTTTCATTATCTAGTTGCAATTGATAATAACTTTGGCATAAATCAAGATGTGTAAAATAAACTGCCCCTGATAATGAATCGAGTATTTCACTGATATTTGGTAGTGGGAACTTGTCGTCTTTAATTTTTTCGTTCAATTTCCGGTAATCGATCACCACTCGCCACTTTTTGCCATTCACACCATCACTCTTTTTAGGAACTAAAATAACCGGACTATTCCACTCGCTCTGGCTCTCTTCTATCACATCGTCTTCTAACATTCTTTGAATTTGCTTGTCTATTTCCGCTTTTTGAGATTTGGGAAGGCGGTAGGGTTTTGTATAACAAGGAACTGAATTTTCTTTTAAATAAATTTTTTGCTCATATAAATTTGTTACTCCCAATTTATCCCCAGGTAAAAAAAATACATCACTATATTTTGCACAAATATTTTCAATTGAAACTTGTTCTTCCGAATTAAGGTGATTTAATTTCAATAGCGAAAATAATTTTTTGACTCTACTTGCATCAACTTTTTCTTTACCAAACGCGCAAACGGTGAACTGGTTTAAGTCCAGCAAATCTGTTGAAAAGAAACTTAATTGTATTTCTTCATCTCTGGTATTTAATATCCGAATCGGAATTATACCATTTTTAGGAGATACTATAGTACTTGCCAAAAAAACACCTTCACATAACTGTTTTGAATCTACCACGCCTTCATAAGTTAAGTCAGTCTTTATGTAATGTAAGGACTCGCATCGTGGAGCCAAAGTAATGTAATTATTAAATCCGTATTGACCCATATTAATTGGAATTGTAAACCACTCATTACTCTTTATACTTAAAGTGTTATGTTCAAAATCAAGAACGCATTGAAATTTGTTCAAAAAATCTTGTCCTAAGATACCATCGCTTGTACAAGGCAAATTTTGAAAAATATAAAATCTTTGCTCTAATTCATGATGATTGTAAAAAAGTTTTAAGTCAACATATCCTTCCGAGAATAACTCTCCACCTATACCTCGGATACTGATCCGCTCTTTATGGAATGGAATGTCATGCCTGACCAAAATATCATGCTTGACAACGCTCAAGGAGGCGCCGGAGTCAAGTAACCAACTGCACGACGTATGACCTAATTGAAGCGTGACGGAATTTATGTTACTACAATAACAACTTACATGTTCGAGATCATTACAGAAAAAACCGATTTGTTACATTTTCTTCGCGCGTTTCAAATTTTTCATTTTGTAAATCTGAGCTCGAATCCTCGATCATGAGAAGCTGTGGGCGATTACCTCCACGTCCGCGATAATTATTACGACCGCGCAAGTTTTCTCGCCCGCGAATATATGTGGCACGTCCACGACCATTACCACGACCAGAATCGAACCTTTGACCCCTAGTCGTCGACGTCCAAACTAAAGCTCGACCACGATAACTGTTGTAATTACCGCGACCAGAACGGAGCTGTCGGCCTCTTCCGCGCTGAAAACTCATGACAGTGCCCTCGGGGTACAAGGAAATTTCTTCATCCAGGGCTCCAGTGATGGCTTCACTTAAAGTAGCATAATTTCTAGCGGAAATAATAGTGCTAAGACGGCTATTTCGCAGACCATCGGAAAAACGTTTGATAGCATTTCTCTCATTTATTGGTTTAAGCACATCAAATTTTGATTGGTCTCCGTTGGCCTGAGATATAGTCAAGTTAACAAACAATTCCTCGATTTCCTTACCGTACTCTTCAATGCTTTTCTTGTCCTGCCTGGCTCGTTGCAATTGCTGCTGCAAAGCCGTGTCTGACCTCTTGGGCAAGAGTCGGTCCTGCATGTCCTTGATAAGTCCTGCAACTGTGCTGTAACTCTGACACATACGCAATTTTGCACTTTCAGAAAGCCGCGATTTTAAAATAAACGTTATTAAAGTAGAATGTTCACTCTCATCTATCATTGTGCTATACAACTCTATATTTGCAATTAACTGTTTCGTGATATTTTCGTCACCCGTCATCACAGGCAGCAAGGACAAAGCTGTTTTTAAATTAAACTTAGACATGATGGACTCGTTATCGGTGTTTCTCTCAGACTCAGAATTATTTTCCGACGATTCACAAAGTAATTTAATTTTATCATACAACGCATTAATTTTTACGAAATATTCATTACAATAATCAATCTCTTCTTTACTCAATTTTTGTTCAGAAATAAGCACATTTATGGATTCTAGGATAGAATTCGATTTACTATACAACTTACTAGCTTCTTCTAATTTATTCAATCGTAAACTCTCTGTTCTCCGCTTAGGTCCTACTTTTACAAGATATGTTTTGACTTCATTTAACTCTTGGTATAATTTAAAAATATCTTTCGCCATAGATAACATTAACTAAAACAATTGCATATTATTAAAGTGCACATTATGTTTACAATGAAAATTATTACTTAGTAAGTTTTACTAATTGAAGAATAAACATAATATAGAAGGAGGATGTATTATTAAGGCACAAACGTGCAAAATAGTATTTGATTAAATGCGATTAAAATATTTCCCTAAATGCATCTCTCTACTTCACATTCTTATAAGCAAGAGGCATTAAATGCGAATAAATCAAAAGAGAGAAAAAAAATACATACGATTAGTGTCCTTCATTAAATATGGTGTACCTCATTGCAATTCCGTTCCGTCAAACTTCAGTCCGCACTACACAATTTTAGATTCAGTCCACATATTATTAATTTATTATCACTCGCCGCACATTCTTTTTAACTATTGCCAATTACACGATTGCCGCACTAAGTATACACTGCTCGTAGCTTTCCTTCCCCACTAGATTATACTCAGATACACTTCCTTCCGCATTTCCGCACTACCGGACGAAACGAACTGCTGAAGTTAATAGGTGTCTCATGCGGTCTCTTCATTCTTTTGCTGTAATCGTCTGAAATAACTAGCCGACCGCTGTAATGCGTACTCGCTAACACGCCGTTGTATAAGTTTCTCAATGGACTTCTTATAGTATCGATATATTCCAAAAAGTACGCCCAATATCAAAATAATGCATATTATCAACAGGAACAAGTTAGTGGTACTCGCATGATACTGCAACTGGTCTATTTGAGCATTATTTGCACCACCCACGGCATTTTGGTTGACAATCACTTCTTCTTTTTCTTCTCTAGACTGTTGTGATCCCATTTTGTCGGCCTTCTTCACAATTTAAATTTTCAGTAACAATAGTCCACACGCGATCACAAATAGAACACAAATTATAATAATTGAACATTATTTCAGTTCAATTTGAGAGTCCACGAACAAAGTTCATACAAACACTCGCCGATTAAGGACATCGGAATGCTATCACGCGCCCGGTACTCGACACCGCTACAGGCAAGGTCGCCATATAGGGTTTTGAGTGGGAGATCTAATTAAACGTCTGCTTAGATGCAAATACGATTTATTACTGTCCAATACATGTGCAATGATTACATATTAAATACACTACTAAACACCTAGTCATTACCTCATAGTAGGTAAGGTACGTACAGTTATTTTAATATCTTCTTATATGCTATGCGATTAAGATTAAAGACACGAAATTACATTTATTTATAAAACTAAAAGCACCGTAGACCTAGTAAGTTCCGGTCACTATCGATCATCAAACCCGTCACATCGGAACAAAGAATATTATATTTTTTATATAAACAATTTTATATTTACGATTTCATGACAAATCTGTTAGCACTCTAGCTAATTCAGTGAGGAACTTCTCAGAAATATTGACCAATTAACGTGTTTAGTGAGTTTGGTAAATGTTTTCAACGAGACTGCTTATATCACCGAAGGTAATAAAATATCTTTAGATTCTTATTTACTAGAGCTGACCCGCCCGAGAGACGTTGACCTCTCTTTGCTATGAATATTCAATTCGGACTGCGCGAATCAGTGTTGCCAACAACGCAGAGTCTGATGCTGCCATTAGTTAACCGATATTAAAGAAAAATATCCTATAGACCCACATGGCATTCCAGAATGCCATGTGAATCTTGAGAGGTTAAGTAGCCTAATGTAGCCGAATTTTAGCAGCTGTAACTTTCACCATCATCAACAGGTCTTTGTTAGTCTCCACTGCAGGAGCACGACCCAGAGCTATATAAAAGCTAGAGCAGTCAGAAGATTTGGCCTACACTCTCCACGCTGTAGCCTTATGTAGCCCAAAAGCCAAAATGTCGCCATAACCAATTAAAAATTTAGTAAGTTCACTCATACCTTCCAAAAAAATTAGGTCTCGTCACTTAAAAATTAGTAATCAATATATTTAAATAGTGTAAAATAAATTTGTAAAATACTGCTATAACTTATTCTGCTTTAGCAGCTGCTAAAAACCATCGACAAGATTTACTTCGTCAACGTATTTATTTTACAATAATTTAAATAAATAAATACATTGCAGGTGCCTAAAGACAGTTTCTTGTGGTTTTTAGGGTTAGTTTTTCGGTGATTTATTTGTTTTCTTTTACTTAGAACTAGGTATACTCAACGAACGGAGTACTAAACTACTAAGAGGTGATTGTTAAGAGTTGTGTGGTTTAATATCGCTTATTTATTTATGTGTCATAATGAAGTAACATACATCATCCGAGGAGCCCGATGGTCCAGTGGGTGTGAGCTCTATGAGCGCTTACGTATGTTAAGCAACCCCTGGTGCAGTCCTTTCTTGGATGGGTGACCGCAAGTGGCATAAAAATATCTCGAGCTCCTCCGTGCTTCGGAAGGCACGTTAATCCGTTGGTCCCGGCTGTCATCATTGATGTCAGTCGTTAAGCTATGTCAGATGCCTAAAGGCAGCTTGAAAAAATCTGACACCAGTGTTGGCCACTTACACATACGAAAAACAAACAAACAAACATACATCATCCGTGGCGCCTGTAGTATTACGCTGAAAATTCTTTCCACAACGGCATTTCTCAGAGGTAATGAAAGAAACGGTAAATTCTTCGAACCTGGGATTTCCCAAGCATTTTGCATTTTCAATACTTGTATGTACCCGAAACTTTACATTATGAAACATAAATGTCATGGTTACAACACTGCGTTGCTGAAAGCCAAGGACATTCTGCAGGGATCGGTGCCATGTCAGAGGTGACTGCACCAAAACAAGATAACATTGATTATTTCCTATTAAGTGTCCGTAAATTAAGCTTGAGAACACAGCTCACGGCGAGGAAACCAGACGAAACTCGTTACAACACCGCGATGCTGAGGGCGAGGGACATTCTGCAGCGACCGCACCGTGTCAGAGGTGACTGCACTAAATCAAGAGAATATTAATTATTCATAATAACTTGTCCGTAAATCAAGCGTCAGAACAAGGTTCACGGCGAGGAAACCAGACAAAATTGGTTACAACACTGCGATGCTCAGGGCGAAGGACATTCTGCAGCAATATAGTGCCGTATCAGAGGTGACTGCATTGAATTTAAAAATATATATTATTCATAATAAATTGTCCATAAATCAAGCTTCAGAACAAGGTTCGCATACTTCACGGCGAGGAAACCAGACGAAACTGGTTACAACACTGCGCTGCTGAGGGCGAAGGGACATCAGCGACCGTGCCGTGTCAGAGGTGGCTGCACTAAATCAAGAGATAATATTGATTGCGCGCAGCGTGGGTAGAATAAGGCGCGTCTTCATAGAGTTACGTAAATTTTCACGTAGAAACAAATCAATAGGTATAGTTAATGGTTATTTACTTTATGTAATGTTATCATTATATGAAGGACACAGTTTATTAGTATCCTTGGATAATTTAATCGTTAGACACAAAAACCTAAAACGGATTAGCGTACGGATTTTACAACAATGATCTGTTTATTTAGAAAGAAAATACTCAGTCAGAAATAAAATGCATTAGCAATATTAAAGTTCTTAACAATCTTTGATTCTCGCATGAAATATGTAAGAAAAATATTTTAAGTAAAAATTCATACTCACGCACGACTTAATCTCCTACGGAGTAGAAATAGCTTAGCGTAGTATGTTCCTTGAATTTAGCTGAGTGGGAGTTTTATTCAGCATGTAAAATTACCTTCGACATTCCCTTATAGGGGTGACTCAGACCGTCAATCTTCATCATCATCAGGTCATTTTAGTCTCCACCGCTGGAGCACGACCCTCACTGTACTCGTACTACCAAAGCCATATATTAGCCAAAGCAGTCAGAGGATTTAACAGTCAATAAGAACAACTTTTTTGATTTTCTCGTACTATAATTGCCCAGGCTCCTGCATTCTTTTGTACAAAAATAGTCGATTTTTTTGCATTCCCAGCATTGATCCCTGTGATTGATCTGAACAGATTTGGATGTGTAAAGTATGGTTAGAATCCTTTCATTATCCTATGTGGCATAATATGGTAAATTATTTGCAGGGCAGTCCTTTTTAATTTTTCTTTAAATAAATCTTGTAGTTTAGTGATCCTGCGCACGTGTGGGCAGAATGGCCCTGGTTTCACACAATTTGCCGGTCCGTAATAGTGGTGGTCCACGAAGACAGACGGCAGTCCGCGAGTCGCCTCGTCACAATATACCGGCAGTACAGAAAACCTATACTAAGAGTATTATAATTTTTAATACACGAAAAAGTAATATTTTTTTGCAGAGGCCGCAGAAAGTGTAAGTGCTTTTCTTGTTTAAATAGTCAAAAGGTTGTTTAATTTTTGTATTATGTTAGTAATTCCGAGAATTAAATACTGCCAAATCAAAATGTATCTAAATGACGCTCAGCTGATCGCTTTTTGTATGGAATTTCTAAGTTAAATTTTTTATTGTTTTCCTTTTTCTACCTTCTTAGTAGACATAGTTCATGCACTGTTTTTGCCTTTAGCAGTTATTATTGACATGGAATAATCCTGTGCATGATATGTTTTTCAGGGATGCTCTGTGGCCTAAGACTATACTGAATAGATTTTAAAATATTGTAATATCAATAAATTTGCCTTGGTTGTGGAGGTAATAAAATACCTATATTTTGTAGTTGCATTCATTTTGAGTCGTTCGAAGATTTCCAAAATCATTTTCTCTGTATTCCTGCCGCCCGCTGCGCTGCTTGGTTGGTGGCTAATGTGGGCCTGGGTTTATCCCAGGAGTAAGAATATGGTATAACGAAGCGCCATATCTGTATTACATAATAATTTGTACCAGTACATAGTAATTGCCCGACCGGCCCAGACGCACCGAATTTAATTTCTGCGAACCGGTCTGTACTCGTTTTTTGGTTCGACCGTATGGAACTACTGCACTTGGTGGGAACCTCAGTAACCAGAGGCTTGCATGTTGCCTTTTTGCGTCTGCGGGGCCGAAACTGGAGTCAAATTATTAAATTTGGGGGCGTGGGCGACACTTACAAACGTTAAAGTAACCCTATATATTATAAATATTAATGGGATCAACTTCTATAGATTTTGCAAGACACGCTAAGACATTGATTTTGCCTGTCATTAATCATTATTGATAGCAGTCGGTAACCTATGACAAATTACTTTAGGCAGCTTTAAAAATCAAACACCAGAGTTGTTTATAAGTTTGTATTCTAGAATTTATTTGTCACACACTCAAAATTAGTAAACATTATTTATTTTCAACTTGATTTATTCGCTTCTATTAAAAGTCTAGCATTCTTTAAAACAAAAAAGATTAACGACTTCACCATTATTTTTAATTAGCAAAAAGGATATTAACGCTGTGTGGATCCCGGCAGAGTAGAATAGGAACACTCCAAGTCATCCCGTTGATGTCGTAAAAGGCGACTAAGGAAAAATAAGCTAAACAAAGCTTATAAACATCAAAGAGACCTCTCCAACCCGTCTAGCCAGCGTGGAGAGTGTAGGCCAAATCCTCTGACTACTCAAGCTAATGTATGGCTCTGGTAGTACAAAGAGGGTCGTGCTCCTGCAGTGGAGACTAGAAAGACCTGATGATGATGATGATATTTGTTGAAAAAAAAACGACGAATTGTATGAAATATAAAGTGATTATCAATAAGTTAAAAATATCTTTTGAAACACTTTTACAACGAAGAAGATTTGTACAAGATTTCTTTAACATGTCTTTTATGTAATTTCAATATTTTTAATTATTGCATTATCGGTATTACTATTATTAATTCCGTGGCATAATGTCAATAATTTCGATATTCGACATATATAATCAAAAGCCGTTTGACAGATTTTCAAACCATTTGATATGCGGAATTAACTTTAAAAACAGGCATTGGTTTGGTTGAAACCAAAAGCCCGTTGCTAAGTTTGCCTTTTATCATTAAGATCACCTCAACGCGAGATCACGGTATAATTACAAGTAATTAGTTATATAAGAGCTGTAATAGGTGCATAATGCTAGCCATAAAGCTATTTACACCTTTAATTAGCTTGAAAAATTACAGTCAGTAGTGTTCTCCATAAGCACCCACATAGTCTGAGCACCCACCCAAAGACATTTCGAACAAGCATGCGCTAAGGCGAAGCGTCTCTGGTTGGTTATGTTGTATAATTTTTCCACCACAGTTCGCTCTAATATTCGCACGTTATTTTGTGAGCAGCTTGAAGAAATTTAAAATTATTTTTTTTCAAATCTCTTAATCAATTTTTATATAAAACATGGATATATATGTAACTACTACGTATACTTTCAGGTGTTAAATTATTTAAAAAAGCTGGTCAATTTTACGATGCTTCTGTGCGTGACATCTTTGTGCGTCATGTAAACTGTCATATGATAAGACTCCTGGGCTTCGAGCAACTCGGCTTCCGTACCGTAACTCCTGGGTCTACAGCTCAGGAAGCCACTGATTACCAGCTTCTGCAGTATAAAATTCAGTACCACTTCGAACAAAATTTTCTTTTTTCATTCTTGTACGACCTACATACTATGATTTGTTGTATTTGCTTTTATTTGTCTCGTCATCGATTTAATATTTTTATGTAGTAAAAAACCTAATCAACATTTTATAATTATTGTGGCCCCGAGCAATGTCTTAATATTAATGCATATATATCATGATTAAATCAACACTTGTTATAATGCGATCTTTTTTATTTTCTTTCTATTATTTGATATTCTTACAGAAAGGCATTTATGAATGCAAACACTGTGAACATTCATTACATAAATATTATGGTTTAAAACCTCGATCTCGATTATTAAATTCCGCCTCTTCGTTGTTATATGGTTTGAAATGTCATAGCTCTGTCACAGTGTTAGGAAGAAAATAATTTTTCCTTTATAAGTGAGGTTATGCCACAGGATAATATAATATTACATTTTTCAATTGATTTTATTTTTAAGAAATATACGGTTTGCAATGTTATACTTCTGTCACAGTGGATGAAATAATGTTTCGTTTTTGGCTGAGGTTTATATTAATTTTAAAATTAATATTATTTGTACGAAATAATGTAATGTTAAACACAATCCTTTAAAATTTTAAAGTTATTGTATAAAATCAAAGAGAGGCGGACTGGCAAATAAGTATGTTGATATGGAACTTACTATATGATCTAGGTATACAATTGTTAAAAAACCTAAACATCCGGAAGAAAATTAATAAAAAAAAATTGAAAAATTATAATTATTTTTTTCAAATTCAACTAATTCAAACATAATATAAGTAAAAAAAAGAAAACAATGAAACTTGTCCAAAAATTCAATTTGTTGAGAACTGAACCGACAAAAAAATCAAATTGATTTGGAATTAAACTGATCCAAAATAAAATCCCATATCAAACTTAACTTAAATAAAATTAAATTTAAAAATGAACTGAAACACGATAAAAGGTTAAAAATTAAAAAAAAATATAAGAAAATAAGTAGCCTACTAATTAGTAACCTAAACTTTACCTACTTTTACTATTACTCTACAATTACTAAACTAACCTAAAGTAGGTATGTTTTTGAATCATATTGATTTTAAATACAGCTAAAATGAAACTGATCAAAAATCATTTATTAATTGATTTATTTACATTTAAAATGATCCAATATAAAATTAAAATCGCAATCAAATTAATCCAATATCAAAATCAACTAAAATAAGATTAACAACAGAACTAAGACAAATTAAATGAGTTAAAAATCAAAAAGATCCAAAGTTATATTTTAATCTAATTTAATCTGTATCTGAATCACATTGATTCAAAATACAATAATAATTAAACTAATCTAAAATAAAATCAATTCAAACCTTTCACTAAAATCAATCTAAAACCAAACCTAAAAATAAAATAAATCCAATCCCAAAACTTAAATCGATCTAAAACAAAACCTTAAAATAAAAATCAATCTAAAAACTATAACTAAAATCCATCATAAACAAAATCTTTATAAAAAATCAATCCAAAAACTATAACTAAAATCAACCTTGAACGAAACCCAAAAATAAAATCAATCTAAACCCATAACTAAAATCAATCTAAAACAAATACCCAAAAATAAAATCAATCCAAAAGCTATAACTAAAATCATCCTTGAACGAAACCCAAAAACAAAATCAATCCAAAAGCTATAACTAAAATCATCCTTGAACGAAACCCAAAAATAAAATCAATCCAAACCCATAACTAAAATCAATCTAAAACAAAACCCAAAAATAAAATCAAACCAAACCCAAAACTAAAATCAATCTAAAACAATACCCAAAAAATAAAATTAATCCAAACCGAAAACTTGAATCAATCTAATACAAATCCCAAAAATAAAATCAATCTAGACCCAAAACTTAAATCAATCTAAAACAAAACCCAAATATAAAATCAATCCAAACCCAAAACTTAAATCAATCTAAAACAAAACCTTTAAAATAAAATCAATCATAACCCATAACTAAAATCAATCTTAAATGAAACCCAAAAATAAAATCAATCCAAAATATAACAAAACGAAATTCACTTAAATTAAAACTTCACTTTTTATTCTTTCCCAAACAATTTATTCAATAGTAAAAGTTATCTAATATAATTTGAAATATAATTAAATTATGATATTTTTTAAAAATAAAAAAAAATATAATTATTTTGATATCAAAAATTTTTTTATTTAAATCTACTCTACTAATTTATTTTTTTAGAACTTGTACAGAACAAATACACGTACAAGTCCTTTTATTTAAATATATTTGTTTTTAGCGTAGTCTACCAAAAGGATGTGTAAAGGACTGCTTACACCTCCTCTTGGCAGACCACTGAAGCGAGTCCCGGAGTCCTGGCGCAGCCGGCACGGCGCCTGCGGAGCGGGCGGGGGTGGGGGGGTCTCCCGCTAACTCCCACTCGTTCCCCCTGCGCGGTGCATCCGACGCATCCATTAGTGAGATGCAACACATGTAGTGCTAAGTAAGCGTATGCTCCATTGCGAAATAGCTAGACGTTCTAGCTAGCCCAGACATAGACTTATTATAAAATTTTATGAGATTGTGGTACAATAATGCGTTAATTCTTAAATACTGTTTTGTGATTTCTACCGCGAATACCTATGTCAATATCAGTAAATTGTCATGCACTATGTTGAATAATTTATGGAATGAAACGGAATATCATCGTCAAAATCAAATCTTTCATCCATTTTCATTATTTACAATTTTTATTTCAAATTCTACCTTTATCGGTTTAGTTTCTACGTAACGGGATTTTTATATTTATAGTATATAATATTAGTACATCAATTTTGGGTTGAAATGGTTAGTTCAGACGAGAAAATATAATATTTAGTAGTACAGTGGCCTTAAATAAAATTTTGGACTTACAATATGTTGATTTGAACCCACCGAAGAAAATTTAAATTTACGAATTAAAATCACAAATAGAAAACAAAATCGCCAAAAAAGGAGAACAAAAAACAAAAATACAGTGGCACTCCGGGATTGCCGATAGAAGTGAAAATTAAACAATTACGTGATTATTTTTTAAATTGACTGGAAATATTATATTGCACAGGATATACTCATATTTATTCAGAGGTGTCGGTTTTTTGGTAACGGTTTCACGAGTAAAATGGTTTTTTTTCCATCACAAAAATGCCCAACGCGCCTTAAGCGATTTTCACTTCATAAAACACCTTCGAATTTCTATTAAAGGGCAATTTGTTTCCGTTACATCATAACCCAGCTGCTTTGTTGCTGGCCCAACTCGAGCCGGAAAACACCTCAGCTCCTGTTGTTACGAGGGACGAGAGACCACTGCGCCATGAGGTCGTCAATTGACAGATAAAAGCAACGTGACTTCGGCTCCTCCCTCCGTCTGGGCACGATGATCTCTGAATTGAAATGTCAAATCACTTTGCGGGCGTGGATTGATTACAAGAACTGTAGCTACTGGCGAAAATCAGCCCCTTGTTATGTTATGTCCTCGGAGAAATATTGATCGTTTACCAAAACGATGTACTTACATAACAAGATGGAACAGCTTTTTCTTTGGGGCAAATGCTGAGACCTCATAAATTTTTTTGACATTCTTCTTCAAATTGACTGGGCGATAATTTTTTTTGTATAGAAATAAAAAAAGAGTCTTCAGCATTAGTCCCAAAGTCTTTCCGTTTGTTCAAATCGATGGGCTGAATTGATTATATCTGTAAGGGTCTAAAACGATTTTTACCTGGTATAAACACTCAAACTTCCTATGTGTTGGCAGTTCACCCGCGTCAAAAGGACCTATTGACCTCCTCCGCTAAAGTTCTGCCCAAGTCTAGGTAGCTACAATATAAAGTTGTATAAGATTGTATCGTTTTCGTATAATTTGAGAAAAATGCATTTTTGCTTATGTTACACAACAAAAAATCGAAAAAATTACAAATGTAATGTAATAAGTATTATCGTTTTAGAAAAACTTAGATGTGTTTAATGAGTATGGTAACAATAATAATTTTCATTCTCAATATTTTTGCTTCGCGCGTCAAGGCCATGCATGAGTTTTTCGGGGTCCAGTGTTGCCCCCAGTTTGAAATAAGTTATTTGAAAGAAAACATTCCTAAAAATTTATTTATCTCCGGTAATTAAGCTCAGATTGACCGATGGAAAAATTTTATCAAACGGCGTTGTCCTATATTCTACACAGTTTAGGTAGGGCCCAAGATAAGAAGGCAGAAATCAAGTGCTGATATAGTAATTTTTCAACTAATTATGAACAAAATAAATTCAACCATAAATAAATTCATTCACTGCTTCCAATGAAATATCCAGGCTTCCAACAGATATGAACACAGGCAGACATGTAAAACTTATAACAAGCCCTTTTGGGTCAGGGCTGAGGGGATGAAATAATAATTTACAGAAAATACACAGTCATACGCGTGGTAAAACTTTCCTCATTTTGGTAGTGGTTTGAAGATACACAGTATTTACATTTTGCACGTCTCTGGGTTGCCTAACCTGATAATGATGTGTTTTAAAATTGTAATGAGTTATGTGTAGGCTGCAGGTGACCTTTAAATTTTTAGGCTTTGATGCACTGACAAGGAGATGTTGTTCACATTGGGTAAGTTTAACAAGATTGTTCATTGGCTATTCCACGGCTATTCTATGTTTTGTTTCGTTTGACGTTTTTACACTTAATCACAAAATATTAGAAGTAAGACATCGACTTGAAGATGTGATAGGTATCTAACATATCGCTCTTGTTTCTGGCAGAAATAGAACCATATAAGTACATATTTTGAAAGTCAATTACAATGATTTAACCATTGATATTTCACGTAATTTGACGATAGCAAGTTCGTTTCCTTTATTGTAAAAGGAAAAAATAATACATCTGGCAATCAGTGTCGGATTTATATTTTTTATGAATGTAGGCCACTACACCATGAGAAAACCAGTGGACGTGACCTCTGAAATCAAGCGACCTTCGTCTGAAATTTACTGCCCCTAGGACGCTGCCGCCCCTAGGCCGCGGCCTATACGGCCTATTTATAAATCCAGGACTGCTGGCAATCCATAATTGATAAAAGCACTGTTAATTTTGGAAAAAAAGATTTAAGTTAAGATAACTAGTTACTTAACTAGGAGACGTTTACAATGTGATTACATCATCTTGCTGAGTCTTCTAATTAATTACTTACGATGGAGGAATTAATCGAGATGATTTTGGTAATTGCAGTGAGACACCACCAATACGTGGTAACAACTAATGTCAAGAGTAATACTACATAGAACTACTCAGCTAAAATTTATATTCGCTACTCGACTGATGTAGACAAGCTGCCAGTCCACTCGACCAGTGAGCATCTCATGGTAAGGCCACGGGCCACGGGTCGTTTGCGTAACTTGAACCGCCAACTGTGGCGCGTGGTCGCGGCTTGATTGGACTGTTTACAACAATTACTACCATTTCATTCACGTAAAATCCCTGCGCGCGCGCACTATGAAAACAAAAACAATTTTATTTAGTCAGATTGACTATGACTTCGCGTTACAGTCACATGTTGCATCATACATATTACTTTCCACGTCTTTAGTTTGCTATTTTATATGAAGTTAGAACCTGAAAGCTTGACATGTAATCTTTTTATTTTAAAAATAGCAATTTTCGTCTGCGTAAATTATAGCCTGTGTCACCCGCAGATAAACTAGCTTTCTAAGGTAAAAGAATTTTGAAAATCCGTCCAGTAGCTACGGAGCCTATTCAAATCAAATAAACAATGAAATCTGTCCTCTTCATATTGGTACAGACAGATATAATCAAAGTCTACTGATTTATTGTGAATCTTACAATGTACGCTTATAATATTACTAGCTTTTACCCGCGGCTTCGCTCGCGTTAAATACAAACTTTGGACCCCAGTATCACCCTAAGCTGTATGTTGATAAATATTTTTATGCAAATTATACGTACAAATGATCCCTTGAAGTATAATGGTATTTTATAAGATTCCTTTTACTTTCTTTTGATATAAAATTGTGATTCTAACTTATACAAGGCGCAAGCAACAATTGGGTCATTAGGGAAAGATTTTCCATTAGTACAATTAAGCATATTGTTAATGAAAACTTGGCATTTTATATTATCTTTCTTTTGTTTCATTAATCTTTGTCAATACCATCTGAAGTTGGACTTTTGCCGACCTGCAGGGGCGGCACGTGACGGGGCACGTGGGAGCTTACAGAAGCTTCACATCGGCTTCACACCTAGCTAACTTGTTTCTATTTTGGGATACAAATCGATGTTTGTATCTCAGTGACTCGTAACGAAAATCTATCTATCTTGTAAATGGCAGGACTCATTTTGATAGATTACTTCTAAGAACGATCGCATGTAAATCTGGTTTTAATATAAGAAAAACCGCATCGAAACTAGTTCATCACAGACAGACAAAAACATAGCGGTCTATTTTTTGACACCCGGATCCCAAAAATGACACTTATATTAAAAAAAAAAAATTACGTCTGTGTTTGGGTCCTAAGAATACACCTTCCTACCAAACACCTTATTTAGTTAGCGAAAAAAGATGATATCATTTTACAGATTTTTTTCAACATGTACCTAATCTTATTTGTAGACCCGGGCTGCACCAGGGTGATGTCTGCATCATGGACGTATGTCTGCATGACGAAAATAGTTGGTTGTCATGGGACATATCATGGGGATAGGTGTATCAAAATCTGTTATTGACATTAGGATTGTTATTTCCTATTGCTATTGTATCTATATATAAAAATACATGAATGAGTTAAAAAAGAAATCAAATTTAGTATTTAAGTATAGCTGTTATAAATACTATATTTTTTTATACCCAAATATACTATAGCTTGTGTCATCCGCAAAAAAATTAGCTTTTTTAGGTGAAAGAATTTTGAAAATCGGGCAACACAAAAAATCAATCAAATCTTCCCTTTTTAGGGTTCCGTAGTAAACTAGGAACCCTTTTAGTTTTGCCATGTCTGTCTGTCTGTCCGTCCGCGGTAAAACCGCGGACGGACAGACAGACTTTAGACTCCACTGTAGGAGCATGACCCTCTCTGTACTATATAGTAGAGCCATATATTAGCATTAGCTAGAGCAGTCAGAGGTTATGGCCTACACTCTCCACGCGGGTCTATATCTTTTATTCCATTTTTAGGGTTCCGTAGTAAACAAGGAACCCTCATAGTTTCGCCATGTCTGTCTGTCTGTCTTTCTGTCTGTCTGTCTGTCCGTCCGCGGTTTTATTCAGAGACTATAAGTACTAGAAAGCTGTAATTTACTATGGGTATGTATATTAATCATGCCCAAAAAGTGGTAGATAAAAATCTTGAAAAAAAATTTTTTTAGATTAGCTCCCATACAAGTGAGGAGGGAGTAATATTATTTTCTATACAAACCCATCGTGTTGGGTATCGTTAAATAGGTCTTTGAAAAATATAGTGAAATATAGAACACCATTTTTCAATTTAGGGATCCTTTCCGAAATCTTTGGTTTTAAAGCAATGCAAATTTTTGCTTAACGGTTATGTAATGGATGCATGAAAAAAATTACAGCAGTAGTATAAATACTGAAGTTGAAAGGAAAACTATCAGAGCTGAGTATTTAGTACGGACTAAAAAGTTATAGACAACCAACTTATAAAATGTTACTTGAAAATGTAAAATGTCATAAAATTTTCATTGTTAGATGTTTTTGGTCGTTAAACTGTGAAATGCGAGTGTGGACAGTGTGAACTCAAAGTTGTCATTCGCAACTATGGTACCCTACACTGCGCGTGGCCCGACACGCACTTGGCCAGTTTTTATAATGTTAGTAAAGATAAGTTTGTCCATTCAGTTCATTAAATAAAATCGTAAGAGTTTTTCCCAATTTCCGCTTCAGTTACGCGACGGCGTTCTTAATCAATTATAGACAAAAACCGGTGACCTTACAACGGCGGGCAATAATTACGCAACTTGGCAAAAAGAGTGAATGAAACGAACTTCCCTCGCCGGCCCTCCCGCGACTCTGCCAAAACTTATAAACATTTGTTAATTGCGCGTTATTTGCACATTTGCTGGACTTTCAACGTTTGTTTATCAGCCGACGAAAAAATTGAGGAGGTCGCGCATATGTTTTTTTATGTATAACGACAAACTTTTTACAGAGTAAGTCCAATTTTGAAAAAAAATATATATGGGAAATTGTATGCATCCACTAGGTCCTAAGGCCTTAGATTAATTCTACCTCGCAAGCGATGAAGACCTAAAAAGTATGTAGTGTTAGATAAATATAAATTAAAATAAAGCCCCATAGTTAATTGTCAATGTGTCGTTGGATACTTACTCAATGATACTATATTTTTAGGTACTTAAACATCCAAGACCCAGAGCAATCTAGAAAATATCGTATTTCCATCATTACCGCCAGGGATCGAACCCACCCGGGTTTCAAGTGCCTTGAAATGGCAGGGGTTCCCCTGCGATTCAAAGGCACATAAGGTAGGTACCCCTGAGCCGAATACTCATTAACGAACAAGTTTTTTGTTGTCCCGAGTTAGTTATTTGAATCTTAATCATCATTCATTATCTCAGACTGGGATCCAGCGACGTTCACTGACTTCAATGTATACCTAAATCACTATTGAGGATAATGGAAATCTAAAAGTTTTCCTTGTGCGTTAGCATAACGCTTTATCTCGACAAAATTGTGGACATGACCGGTTTGAGATAATATGTCCCATAAAATAAGTAAAGATATATCATTTGAGTTATTTAGGATTCGTCCAATAATCAGATTCTAGATCTAAATTCAGACCCAATAGAACCAACAGGCACTTACAAAAATGTTTGCAAATTGAAATGATGCAGTAGACAAAAAAATATATAGAGACACATCCCAGAAATTGAGCTATCCCCACAGTAAGCCATGAACTTGTGTCGAAAGACCTTACTCAAAGATAATATTTTAATTATTTTATAATAAATATCTATTTATCTCACTGTGATACAGTAAAAATTAACTGGATAACTCGATATTAGGTTATTTAGATTAACTTACCAAAAGTACGTTTTGTTAAGTTAGTTAAACCTGGTTAAACCACTGTGAATGTAACACATCGATCTTTATATATTAAAGATATGATACTCTGAAATCACTCCTCCATCATACGTATGTAGATAAACATCCAAGACCCAGGTCAATCTGAAAAAGATGGTTTTATCATGACCTGACCGGGTATCGAACCCAGGAGCACTCTTGTCGAAGGCTGGCGTGACCATTGCGCCACGGAGGCTGTCATACATAAAATTATATTGCAATATTATAGGTTTTGATTATATCTACATTCAAAACCTGAATTGAATTCTTTTGCTTTTACTTGGCGCAATGTGAGTTTTAAATTTTAAACAACATAAAAGAAAATTCATACATATAATGAAACATAAGACCTCCTCCTTTTTTTAAGTAGTTTAAAAAAGACAAATTTGCTATGCGCGTTTTGCTGACAACATGCGTTCGCTAGCCTTTATACAAATCTGTGCCTGTGTCTACGGCGTGCTGTGGTTAAATTACACCATGGGCACCGCGGCCGGCGCGGCGCGGCCAGACCGGTCGGCGCAGGGGACCGGTTCAGGCGATGGGAAATTTCCACGCTTTCCTCGTTCACTGTGGCTCGGGGAAGCTGCGTGCACGTTCAGCACGGTACTTATATCATCATTACGAATCTGTATACAAAACTTCTTTCGCCTGCGGCTGCGCTCGCGTCAATGTCGATCCCTCGGCAACAGTACCTACCTTTTTCCAGGATGAAAAGTAGCCTATGCCCGTGTATTCTGTAGTTGTTGTGTCCAGGGAACGTGTGTGGAAAATTTTACGATGATCGGTTCAGTAGTTACGCCGTGAAAGCGTAACAAACAAACTTTTCGCATTCTTTTTTTGTTAAGTATTGTATAGGCATTTGTCTCCCATATCACGTGATGATAATTTAAAGACATGTATAATATTCGTTGGGAAGTTGGAATACAACCGATTTGTGATCATCTCACACAGCTGCACACAGTTAATTTTTAAGCACCCACTTAAAAGATGGATGTTTTAATTTTCACACGTTACGGTAGTCTACCTTGTCTATAATCAAGAAATAATTGCGTTAAACTGACTCGTGTATGTATCAAAAGCAGCATGACGCCACTCCCTAACGGACGGCCTCGTTCATGGCACATCATGGGTGTTGCGTTTAATTTTCCCGACTGTGGCGAAGCCAAAAGGAGAGTTATGGTCTTAGTCGCTATGTATCTACATACTTACATTCGTATGTATGTTCAGTAGTATCTTTATCATCTAAACTATGCAATTAAATTTGGGAAATGACATATCTTTAAACTTCGGGCGGTCACGACCCCGCATAAGGAAGGATAGACGACTGACGACGACTTATAAGCGTCTGGTTTATCTGTTGGTTGTGGGCTATAATGACGTCACACTAAAAACTAATATGTCGCCCGCTAGATAGTGTGAAACGTTTTTAGAAATGTACTGCGTTTGTGCGATTAGTATTAAATGGAATGTATATTTGCATAGTTGTGACGATATGTTTACATAAACTTAACTAAGTATGGTTTTACACTAACTTTGAATAATGATTTACTCCGCATTTTTCTCAATACCAAACTAAACCACATAAGTAGATACGCAGAAGAAATTCTGGAAGCGATACAAAAATATGTCGGTAATGACAGAGAGCGTGTGAATTACTGGCAAGTTTAGAATGCCGGATTTAGACCGCGCTCGGGCCAAGCAAACTAAAAAGCGCATAGAATTGGCACGTGTTTGGGTCTAGTTCAAATTATTGGACATTTAGTTAGCACTCAAGAAATTTGTTTTGTAGTAATACCATTAAGATTTGAACTTACACGTGACTGAAACCGAAGGATTTGTACGAATACAGTACAGTTAGGATAAGTCTTGTTAAACATTCTTAACTGGAATACCAATCCGCTCACTTTCTGTGCAGTTTACTGCTCATTCATATCAATAAAATATATATTCCTCACTGGTCGAATTTTTCGGGCATGTCAGGATTAAATAATCTTTATTTCTTTTTGGCTAAAGGGACGTGGCGATAAATAAACGCTCCGTGTCAGAAGTACTTCCGAAATGTACAACTGGTAGTACAAATGATACAACATTATAAAAGCGAGATTATTTTTTTAAAATTGTTTTTCTAGCTTTACTGTAAGGGCTGCATCTGACTCTTGCAGTTCTCCCAAATGTGACGTTGATGAGGAAGTGATCCTTCCATTAGATTTACTTGACTCCGATAAGTAAGACCAAGGGCGGGTGCCAGCCCTCCGCCGTGTTACTACTGTATACATTATTTTTATAGTCTTATGTCGATTTATCATAGAGGTAAAATACTTTGCAATTTATAGGTTAAAAACCATAGATTAGAAAATAATTATGGAATTCTTGTCTAAAAGGAGATGAATCAACCCAATAGCGACTTTGAATTTGCTTTAACGTCAGGGCTGCATCCGACTCCCGTGGCTCCCCCAAATGTGACCTTGATGCGGACGTGATCCTTCTAGTAGATTTACTTGACTCCACAAAGACCAAGGGCGGCGTGCCAGCGGCCGCGGTGGCGGGTGACGCCGGCGCAGCTGGCGAGACGTGTTACTACTGTTTACATTATTTTTATAGTCTTGTCCATTTATCATAGAGGTAACAATACTTTGCAATTTATAGCTTAAAAACCGTAGATTAGAAAAGCATCATGGCTTTCTTTCTTAAAAGGAGGTGTACCACCCAACAGCAACTTTGACTTTGCTTTAACTTCAGGGCTGCATCGAACTCCCGTGGCTCAAACAAATGTGACCTTGATGAGAAAAGTGATCCTTTTACTATATTTACTTGACTCCAGTAAGACCAAGGGCGGCGTGGCAGCGGCGGCGGCGGCGATGCCGGCGCAGCTGGCACGCCGTGTTACTACTGTTTACATTATTTTTATAGTCAGGTCGATTTATCATAGAAGCAATACTTTGCAATTTATAGCTTAAAAACCATAGATTAGAAAATAATGATGGATTTTTGTCTAAAAGGAAGTGGAAAAACCCAACAGCGACTTTGACTTTGCTCTACCGTCAGGGCTGCATCCCACTCCCGCAGTTCCCCCAAATGTGACCTTTATGAGGACGTGATCCTTCCATTAGATTTACTTGACTCCAGCAAGACCAAGGGCGGGAGCCAGCGAATACGGCAGCGACGCCGGCGCAGCTGGCCGTGTTACTACTGTTTACATTATTTTTATAATCTTGTCGATTTATCATAGAAGTAAAAATACTTTGTAATTTATAGGTTAAAAACTATATATTCGAAATTTGCGGACTACTTTTTGTTTTCCCGCTTCAATATCTATTAACTTGCTATACATACGTAGTGACGTTACATACCTACAAAATCATATGTTTATGAATTATGTTGATCAAGAGATTGTTAAGAAGAGAAGCATATTAGAAATAACTGTGAATCTGCCTGTCAAGTATGTTTGGAAGATTTGAAATATTGCAGAAGTGGCGTTAGTGGTATAGGGGAGGCGTTTGTCGTCATGGTATTGCTGAGGTCGATATATGTAGCTACTAAACCAAAAGAAACCTAATAAAAGTAGATAGGAATAATAATTTATTTCTAAGTAAATTTAGTTTTAATCAAGTTTAGTTATTTTAGTTGTTAATAATTTTGTTATGATAAATTAACTATATTCTGATGTTGTTAAAATGATAAAAGTACAATTTCTTTCAAATGTAACGACTGTTTTAAGAAACTGTCTTGAAACTTATTTATGTTGTCAATTAGATTTATGAACCGCAAGAGTTATGGCAGCCTTTAAACGATTGTAGTTAGTCATGTTCAGGGGTGCAAATATGCTTTGTTATTTAAACCTCTATATCGAGGCCTTTTCTTGCATATAGATTGTGTAGTGTCCGGAGTCTAGACAGATTGGAGCAGTTATACACCTGTGTTTTGCCTAGATATAGGCTTGTCGATGCGGGGGCCAACCCCTCGTTTTACACTGTTTTAGCGTTTTTACACACGTCGTTTACCTTGCTGGGTGTTTGTATATTTTTCCATTAAAATCACTTCACGCAATCTTTAAAGATATAAAAAATATATACAGTACATCAAAAGTGACTCCAAATTGTTCATGTAATATTACACCGGATGCTGCTTGTCTGTTCGCTTAAACTTGGCATGTCTTGATTTGGCGTTTTTATTTTATTTTAGGGGATTTTTAGTTTTTTATAAATGGGTTACAGAACATTTTTATAGAACAATAAAAAATGTGGAAGTAATAAAATAAAGCACGTATGCCAAGTCTGCCGGCAGTAAAGCAATAATTTTACAACATTCGTCGTATCGGTATACCTCCATTGTTCAATATAAAAGAAACAAAGATGGAAAAACAAAAAAAGATAAGTGCGCTTCTAGTAGTTTCCCACTGATGGAATAGTAAAAATATAAACATTATTACTCGTGTATGTTGAATAATATGCTTATTAGGTTGGATAAAGGAATAAATTATAATAGCTAATCGGACAGGTACCTCCGTATATGTACATCTAACACTGACCTACTAACGATATATCAAAGCAAAAAATCTTTGCGAAACACGGCCATGCGAATACATCATCGTTGTAAAGTTTTGCAAAAAATCGAAAACAATTTTCAATAAGTAGTTATAGCTAATTTGTTCTGTTTTGCAATTTCGCCTTAGATACATAGCAAAATTTTGTAATTTTCTGCTATAGTTATACAGGTACTAAGTATCAGCGCAATTTATAGTGTATGGGACCTGTAGAACTTGAACGTTTTGTTCAGAGACTTCCAATTAAGCAGACCCGATTTTTGCAATCGTGTAGAGAAACAATTTATTCTGATAAGATAATGCCCTGTCTCAGAAGATTAATCGCCTTCCATCAATTTGAAAAACGTCGCAATATTTTATTTCGCAATTTTATCTAAAAAGTTATGATTCGACTTTGAATGTTATTTTTTCAATATTCCCTAAGTCGAGTATATTATTTAAAGCATTTTGTTTGCTTTGTGTTAATTTTGTACTTTTTACACAGTTATGTCATATCATATCCCTCGGTTATTAATAATACGACCTAATCTTGCGTTTTTTAATCAGCTATAAATGATAATAATTGAAATTTGAGACGGGGGTTCCTTTCATGATGTAAGTGAGCAATAAGGTTTTTTTTAAAACTTCAACCCCTAAGGGTTTGCAATAGGAGGGTGAAGTATAACGCAGACGAAGCCGCGGGAAAGTTGCTTAGTTCTACATACTTTTTTTCTTTGCTAAATATCTCTTTACGATTTGACAAGGCGCTAGCTGGCAGCGTCCGGTTTTAGTCGGCGTGCACACCAAGGCAGGAAAACTCCTTAACGAGATGGAATTACAAGGATATCATAAATACATCGGCTGCGCAGTAGCCGGCTAATTGTTCCGTGATTGACTAAACACACTTACAAACTCGTACATGAATATGTCATATATAGTTTTTAAAGTTATCTAAATTAGTAAGTTGACGTCGATTGGAGAATGCGCTGTGAAATTTGTTGCTGCTCATTCTGCACTCCGTCTTAGAAAAGACTTTAAATTTGCCACCTATATTAAGAAACAAAGCTGCCAATATTTTGATAACCTTTCCCCAATCAGATAATTGGGACTAGTTATTTCGTTTTTACTTTTAGATTGTATGTACTCTCACTCAATTTGTGTGATTTGTCCGTATATATTTATATTTATTTATTTATATCTAATTCTCTTTATCCACAAACACACACTATAAAGTGTCTTAATAATTTCAGAAACAGCCCATAATAATCATGAAATTACGTCAATTAGATTTATAATAAGGCCATAAGCAAATATTGTTCGCATTTTCAATACGATATCGTTTATAAATTAAATAATCTGTCAGCTGTTCAAATTGCGGACTTTAAACCATCGCTGACTATGCTACTGTGAACATGATTGGCTCAGGATGAGTGATTTTAAATGCTGTCGTATACCAGAATCCAAGGTAGGGTACATACAGCCTGGTAAAAAGGTAAAACATTTGGCGTGTATTACTTTTATAACAGGTTTTAGCACATAAACATAAAGTTGCCATTACATGAAAGTTTAATCACTAAACAAACCGTTCTAATTTGGGTCGAATGTTCATCAAATTCAAATATGAAACAAGCGCAAAATTTCTTGAATTTATTGGCATTTTATTGCATAGAAAAGCCGTTAAAGTTTCTTTGGCATTGGCACTATTCTAGCTTAGTTATAAATGTCTGATAAATATCATAGTAATTCTCTTGATAATACTTTTATATTATACTATCATTTGATAGTACATACCTAAAGTAGTAAGAGGTATAATAAATGTTGTGTTAAAATGCGAAGGTAAGAAAACGTGTTAAGATGATTATTCCATGTATCACGACCGACACAAGTTCACAACTTAATGTGGGGCTAGTGCAATGAGTGCGATTTGTCCGTTTAAATTTATTTATATTAACTAATAAATATATGCAAAGTAAATTTACATATAGATAAACATCCTACGCCCAAATCAATCTGAAAAAGATCATTTTCCTTTTTGACCTAGCGGATAAAACCCGGGACCTCCGGTGTGACATCCTGGCACGATGACCACACCACAGAGGTCGAAATGATTAGTTGGTGGGATGTTATATATTATTGAGATGTTTATATATCCGGCGATGTAGAAGGAATTCGAGAGGCACCGAATACGGTACTTGCCTAATGTTAAGATTAAATAAAATTTGTTTCCAATCATACTAATTTCTATCTAAAAACACTATAAAGAACACTTTTAATTTGATATCGATTCGTTAAGTGATCTTAAAGCTTCTTTAAAGTTCGATGAATAGGACCAGTTTCTAAAGTATGAAAATGTTTAATTGTAATTATACTGTATTGTAGTCCGTTAAATTTCTAGCTACTTTTATTATGAAACCATAACCACAAACGAAATATTTCGTATAGCTACCAAACAGAGTTCTTACGCCACCCATACAAAATACAAGCTTGTGACGTCACAAATATGTAGGCATTTCAGAGGCGCGTTTTCACGTCTAAAAATTAACGTCTAAAAACATGTGTCTTTAAAACTTTTATATCGGAAAATGTGTTTTTTGTTTAGAAATGTATTTCTGACACTATTGTGTTTATTTTTGGCAGGTCTTTACATAGCAACACGAAAAAAATTTTAGTCAACATGCCCATTATGAGAGTACATAGGAAGACATCTCATAAATGATGTAAGATAACATGTACACAGTTCGCCAAAGCTGATCGAAAGAATGGGCGAAAATCTGAGGAATCATGTTAATAGACCATGCGGCTAGCAAGCCATCACTATTTTGATTCCATTTTTCACTTACAAGTCTACTAATGAGGTACTGCCGCCGCCCGCCGCTTCTCGGGGCACTATTTTTGAACCCGTAACCTTCTTTTCATGTTCTCTTAAGAGGGTATACTAGCAGTGCGTTTTCCATTCAAATGTATTTCTCTATTTTCTCGCTGAAAACTGCTTCTAGAGGCACAATTCTTTTTACATACAATCTATTACTAAAATAGGTATGTCCCTATGTTTTATTTTTTCTAAAACCCTCTTTAAAAGAAAAAAAATGTACAAAAACAGTTTTTTTGGAAAAAATAAAAAATATGGGCATTCCTATTGTAGTACTATATTTTATGAAAAAAGAATTGTGGATCTTGAATCAGGTTTCAGCGAGAAAAAAGAGAAATACATCCGTATAGAAACCATATTGAAAAAATACTGCTAGTATACGCTCTTAAAGCTTCAAAGCTTTATTTATTTATATTGCAATATTTAATAAAATCGCTGTTTTATCGTATTAGTTATAAACCGTAGAGGTAAAATTAAACGAGGGTTAAGTAATTAAAAATAAATAATAATAATAAATTACATAGCTCAGGGATTTTCTCGTGGGAAAAGTAGCCGGTGCGGAAAAAAATTGACCTCTAACCTCTCCTTCCACAAACTTTCTATAAATAAATATAAAACTATTTCAAAACGCGCAAATGAAAATGAACAACATCCTGCTGTTAACAGCTATTTAATACTTTTAAATACAGCCATTTCGTGTTGATTCGCCGTTAAACACATCATTATTGCAATCGTCAGTGAGGACGGAAAATGGGAGACAAATATCATTGTGTCATAATGATAGAGATGTGGTCTGGGCAGGATAAAACTTATGTTCTCTTTTCCCGTTGCGGACGTCAATATTCGCTTTAATCATCAGACGAGCTCCGTGGCGCAGCGGTCAACACGCCCGCTGTAGTGGTACGGCCTACTAAGTATGTGATCGTCTATTGTTTAGTGATTCGAGTGTTATGAATCTATTTACAGGAATTAGAATGTTAGGGAGATCTCAGATATTTTCCTGTCATCTTGGTGTGTGAGGTTATTATGGTCGGTTATGTTTCAGTGTTAGGTTGAGGATTGTAAACAAACAATCAGACATTTCGTCGGCTTGCTTATGAGTTTTGTGTCCCAGATCAGTAAATGAGATTTATAGAGTAAGTTTGTATCATAGCTACACAGAATAAGTTAGCTATTTGGATATATTTCTTTTATATCAGGGATACCTGAAGCAAGTGATCGACTGGTGTGAAAGACTGTAGTGGTTACCGAGATACGACCGATTTCACTCTGACACAGGGAATCCCTACATCCTAAAATCCATCATAATCCGTACCACTACACCGCGACACGGATGGTCCCGGTTTCGATCCCCGGTTAGGTCAAGATGAAAAACTATCTTTTTCAGATTGACCTGGGTCTTTTATGTTTATTTATATATATATATATATATTTAATTCCGACATCTAAGTATCCGGTATCGTCCGCGTGCATTGTCCACGTTCCGCCAATTCAGCAGAGTCAGCCTGCATTGCCTATTGCGAAACCTACACTTAGCGCTCTAAATAATTGTTTAACAGAAAATGACGACACTTGTTTTAATTTATGCATCTTATTTTCAGAATCAAATCTTAACACAACTGTACGAGCTAGCGTACAGTCTAAGGTACTTCAGTTTGGTAAAAAATATGGAAAATGAGACAAAACCGGATTTGATCTTTAATTCCGAGAATAAAGAAATAAAAGGTAGACGTATTAAAATAAATAAAAAGAATAATAAATTTAAAATCACGGACATGACAAAAAATAAAATAAATATATTAGGTACTTAAAATAAATTTATATAAAAATAATGAAAGTATAAAGCTCGAGAGAAAATAAAACTAATAAGAAATATTTTGCGCGAAAAGTAAAAAATATTAAAAAGAAGCTACTTAATATATATTATATTACGATAAAGACAAGAACTAAATATATGAAACGTACGAAAAACTTAAAACATGATAAATCTTCTAAAAATATTTATTTTAGTAAACGATTTGAAGCCGTGCCGTGTGGTTCCCGGCAGAGAAGAATAGGACCACTCCAAATCTTCCCGTGGATGTCGTAAAAGGCGACTTAGGAAATAAAGCTAAACAAAGCTTATAAACATCAAAGAGACCTCTCCAATCCGTCTGGCCAGCGTGGAGAGTGTAGGCCAAATCCTCTTACTGCTCTGGCAGTACAGAGAGGGTCGTGCTCCTGCAGTGGAGACTAATAAAGACCTGATGATGATGAAACGATTTGAAGACGTTAGAAAAGATAGACTTTATCATAAAGTTTTTGACTGTAGGTCTGTATGGTAGGCGTTACATAGATCGCCCATTTCGTAGTATGGTCACATTTTTTTGTATTGTTTTCTGTACGTAATATACACCATTGCGTATTTTGAAAAATAAAATTGTAATTCTTTTTGTAATATTTACATAGCAATATGAGTGTATCAATATGATAACAGTCATACATATTATTGTTAAATACATTTTCTTAAAGAAAAATAAAAAATAAAACATAGATTTTAAGAGATATGCATTCATTAATGCGATATGTGTTTTATCTTTAGCATAAGGTGCGCTCTACATTCCTTCCCATATATGCACTCGTTTGAAGCTTCATAAACAGTTGTAATGTTGTAATTTTATACTTTCTGTTTTTTTGTACCGATGCATTTCTTGTTTCTAAAGAACTGTTAATTGAATTGGATTGTTTGTATGACAGAACTTACTTGAAAAAAAAATTATTTTTTTTACAAAGGGCGGAGGTGTAGTGTCGTAGTAGCCTAAGTAGCTTTAAGATATATATGTATGAGAACTTATTGAATAAACGAGTCTAACATCAATCGTCTTTCAACTAAGTCGCCTCCTCTCCCTACATGGCCATATATATATATTGACATTTATATAATTATATATCATCACCAGTAACTAGTATTGCTAGATATATGATCGTCGTACTAAGTAGGTATTGACGACCAAGTTAGGTTTAAAATATAATATATAGTATAATAACTAAAATTAAAAGTCTATAACTAACTTTACAAAATGATTTTTTATAAACTAAATACACTGTCAACCACAAAGGTAATAGAGTGAAAACCAGAGTGGGGTAATAATGAAGTCATTGCTCTTCAGCGACAGTCGAAAGATAATGCGGGCCTGGGAGGTGAACCGGTCGGGGGCGGTCGCCATCACGAGGGTCATTTGTGGCGACGTGCGTCACTGAACGGGTTAATCCGAAAACATCTTTCCTTATAGCGCTAATTAACACGTTTTTTTGCAAACTTTTATTTAGTTTTACTGTCTTATTTGCTTATTTTTTTATTCAGAAGATTAACATCATCAATATGAAATGTATACAAGATACTTTATATCTAAAAGCTTATAAAGCTTCATACATTTATTTAATTTAATAAATATACAAAAGACTTTTGACAACGTTCTGATGGTTTGAACATCCATTACAGCTTTCATCTTTTACGCGTGACGAATTTAGCAAGTATCAAGTACCTAATAAAGTTGAAGTTACCCGCCGCCGCTTTTACGAGTTATTCTTGTTTATCAACAAAATGATGGTGTCATTCATATCTTTGATTCAACAGAGTGATCCAGAAGATAATTCTCCACGAATCCACTGATTTGATCATAGACACAGCAAGGTAGACACACTAGCCCGCCAAGTAAATCACACTGCAGCCACACTATGATATTACAGTTATTATTATAATAGACATACGACAGATACCTCTTGTTATATCGAGCAGTACACACATACACACACATATTTGTGTATCGTTGACAAGACTGAGGACGTTGTACATAGTTGTCATTTATTTTCGTTTTTGTGACGAACGCGGAACCGAAGTGGTTATCCTTCGAGCATTCTTGTCGCGATTGTTGCCACTGCACCTACCGCCACATTGAAACGTACTCGTATTATAGCCATTCTCTGAGTAATCTGTAGTTTTGATTCTACTTAGACATGTTACTTACTTAGACATGTTACATTCTTATGAACATAAAGTTTTATTTATTTGAAATAAGCCGATAGAATCCATTGACGAAATTTTGTTAAATTTTATATCCATAAAATGGGGCACAGTGCAGTATGTGCCATACACTAAACCATAGTAAAAGTCATAATTTAATATATTGACGAAATTATAATTTTGTTTAAATGAGCATTTTAGAAAAACCTATGACGAGATGAAGTTGTGCAGTGGTTTTTTTTATACAAATAAGTAGGCAAACAGGCATACGGTCCATGAATGGAAAGCGGTTACCGTTGCTACAGTACCAGCCGGCCTATTTACTAACTCGGATGACAGGTGTCGATGCCTATTAATCTAGGATTTACTGTTACAATGCGGTTTTTGTATTCCAAATAAAAATTTCAAGCAAGCAAAACCCGCATTGTAACTGTAAATTCTAGATTGATAGGCATCGACACCTGTCATCCGAGTTAGTAAATAAGGGGGCAGGTCGCCGATCATAAAGAAACCTTTCAAGTCCTTTTCGAAGAACCCTAGATTGTAGTCTCTAGGGAAATTCTTTATGAAGTCTTTACCTATGTTATTATTTAGGCACATATTTTGTCCGTATTGTTTATAAGTAGATTTATGTGCCATTTTTCGAACACAATATATAAATAAAATATAATGAACTAATAAAATTCATAGAATTAGTTAGGAAACACAAATGTACAATAAGCCATGTATAGAAACTTATTTCTAGTCGTTATACTCCGAGAAACCGAAGAACTCATCAGCTACAATGGCTCAATAGCTTCCTCAGGAAGTGGCGATTTGCGCAATCCCGCAGCGTTTCGGTTAGAGCTGCGCCTCGATAAAATAGTTTCAGCTGATCGAGGTATTTATTTGCGGCCAGCACGTGCGCCGGCCCACGTGCGAGCCTCATGTACCAACTGTGATGTAGGATGCATTTCATACATTTTTACGCACTGTTTATGCCTTTTTCACATGAACTTAGGGTCAATATAATAAATAATAATAATAAATAAATATATATATACAGACAAATCACACAGATTGAGCTAACCCCAAAGTAAGTTCGGGACTTGTGTTATGGGATACTAACTTAACGATACTATACCTATTTAATAATAGATATATAATTATATAGATAAACATCCAAGACCCAGTGCCCTGGGTCTGATCTAAAGAAGATCATTTCTGACCGGGGATCGAATCCGGGACCATCCGTGTCGCAGGCAGGCGTGTTGACCGCTGCACCACGAAGCTCGTCAATTCTATTATCAAGAACAACCCAAAGACTTGTTGAAAGGTCAATCAAGAGAACAGATAATACTTTAGTGTTTTTGTTTAATTTATATACCTAAGGTACCATCAACATACGCAAGCCTTTTCAAATCGTTCGCAGCGGCGATGCATCAAAATCACGCTGAATAGTCGTAAATTTAATAATGTCTAACTCATACACTATGATACAAACACTTAGTTATCGATTTGATGACATAAGTTGACATGACGCATGTTCTAACACAAAACTGTCACGCGCACATGCATTGACAAGAAAAGTTACAAGATTATTATACAAAGATGCCATATTAAAGCATCCTTTACTCAAAAACAAGATTATTTCATGAAAATATATATTGTTGTAATAACTAACCAGATAAAATAAATGACTGAGGGAGGACTTAGCTACTAATATGGTGAAAACTTATACAAGTGGCGTTGGCTGCTTCATTGTGACGAGTAATATTAAACAGAGCCAGAAAGTCCTTGTTTTAGCAGATAAGCGACTTAGCGTTTAGCTACTAACTCTGTGTAAACTGATGAGATCTTTGAGACGAGGAGAGTGCATTTGTGATTAAAAATCATTGTAAAGCATCCCATACAACGACAGCGTGCTTTTTTTATACCAACAATGAAAAAAAAAATCCGACTAAGCGTTTAGCTACTAACTCTGTGCAAACTGATGAGTTCTTTGAGACGAGTAAAGTGCGTTCGTGATTATAGATCATTGTGCATCATGCAATTCAGTGCGGGCGTGCCCTTGTTTTTATCAATTCTTCAAGTACTCGTACTTCCACAATCTACACTATGTTTGTTATTAGAATATCAACACACTGTGAATAGCTAGTGGTTACCATTGCATCGGTGGGCACCGGCAGATGCAACTTAATAAATTTTATCAATTAAAAATAAACATTTCCATATAAAAATATTGAACCGCCCGGTTTGAATGGGAATATTTTATTTTCAAGTTTCCTGCATTGGTCTTCCGACAGTTTATGAACGAGCCGGCGGGCTACCGATATCTATATTTCGTCATATATTACTTTTCCAGTTTGACTCCGTAAAACATGCGATACGTACGACCTATTGTTATAATAGAACTAAATGTAGTAATTAGTTGCCAATCAGCCTTGGAAGTAACGGCTTCGAGTAGCCAGGTTCGTGCTAAACCTAGTAGCACGGCAAGGCCTGCATAGTCATATTATTTTACTAAAATTAAAATAATAATACGCATCTTATATAAATGACTGATTTGCCTGAAATATTTTGCATTATTATATCCAAACTAGCTTCCTATGTGATAGTTTGTACAGATGTGAAGATAGAGTATCCCCTAGACATCAGAATAATACTAGTATCCCCACATTGACGCAAACTACTGGATGATGATGATGGATGGACTTTGATAACAAAACATAATGTTATATATACAATACGTTAATAAAACGCTATCCAATCCTTAAAGGGGCGATTCAGTCCATCAATATGAACAACTTATCCTGTAAACAAATGCAGAAAATTCGAAAATGAAATTGACATTCGCCAATACTAAAGTGTTCAGCTGGCCGTGGTAATTTGTATGGGAATGTTTAATTTTTCCGATTCCTTAGTAAAAGTTGTTCATATTGACGGGTTGAGCCACCCCTTTAGGGATCAGATAGGGTTTTGTTTACATAATGTATATATTTCTGAACTTAAATGTCGTAAGTCAAAGATCAAAGAATAAGCAGTCGTTTATGTCTTTTCCCTTATGGCCACGCGGTCTACGGGGGTGCTACGGGGTTGCTACAGGGTTGCTACAGGGTGCTACGTTCTACGCTGCAGTAATAAGTTTTTATTCAACTTCAAAAATAAAAATCTTATAATGTGTGTAAATAAATACAACTGAAACATTGGCGAACATAAACTTTGTATCGAAATTACCAATTTATTATCAATAATAGTCAATCTTATAAATAAAAAACCGACTTCAGCCAAACTACTGAACCAATTTTAAAGGTTTGAATGCGGCTATAATTAGAAAATGTATCTGTATAACTGAAAAAAGATTTTTAAACTAGTTCATAAATGACGGATATATAAATATATAGGAAGAAATCACACAGTTTGAGCTAGCCCTACATAAAATTGTGAACTTGAGTCGTAGCAAGTGGAAATCATAGTTTCTGCCAACCCCATACCAGTGATTAACACGGCAGCCTGCGACACGAGGGATCCCGGATTCCATCCCCTGCCAGGTTATGATGGAAAACTATTTTTTTCAGATAGGCATGGGTCTTTGATTTCATCTATTTAGTATTTGTTCTAAAATATAGTATCGTGAAGTAAGTATCCCCTACACAAGTCTCGAACTTACCTAGGACTATTATTAATTCTGTGCTTTAGGGCTAGCTCATATTTAATCCGTATTTATTTATCGATAGCTATTATATAGTTTGTAAAACTACTGTTATGGTTGCAAATATACTATTTAATTTTATTGTTTTCCATTGCAGTAAAGCATAATAACAAAATGCCAGCATGACGAAACTGCCTCCCGACTGGCCCACGCAGCATCATGGTGGAAATTTCTTTGCCTACATTTGCATTGTTACAAAATTGCTAGTTGGAAATAACACTCACTCGTGAAACAGCGGTCTTACATAATTTATGACAATTGGCCTATGTCAATTACCTTGTTCATGCAAATAACTTATTGAATTAAATATATATTTATTTATTAACAGCAGCACTCATAACTTTAAGTTGGAAAACGTTAGTTGACTCCGAAGTTTTTTACATTGTTATCTGCACTATACTTTTTTTTATCAATCAATCAATCAATCAAATTCTTTATTTGCAAAATGTAGGTATACATAATGATCTTAAATATAATACATGTCCCTCGTACATTTTACCTCACTAAGAGGTATGCAAAATTACACATTTTTATATATATTAGTTACATTAATTTAGGTTAGTCAAAATTATTAAAAGATTAGTCAAATATTAATTTCTTAAAATGTATAGTGTCGATTCATTCAAGTAGTCATTTATTGTATAATAACATTTGTCGATTAATAATTCCTTAAGCTGTTTTTTAAATGCATTGAGGTTTAAATTTATAATTTCTTTTGGGATCTTATTATATACTTTTGGAGCCATACCAAAAATACTGCCGCCGAACATAGCTGTCTTATGTGGCATGTGTTTAATTTTAAGCCCGTCGCGGGTTGAATTATGAAATTCAAATCTATGTAAATTGGATTTTACAAATACAGCTAATTCGAAAATGTACAGTGCTGGCAGTGTTAATATTTTGAATTTTTTGAAATGCGGCACACATGATTTTTGTCATTTAATATGTTTATTTGTAATTGTAATGTAATTATTTGTCATTAGATGTTAATTTTTATTAATTTTGTTATGCTGTGTGTGTGTTAATTATATTGATTTTCTTGAACGTTTCCTTTGGGATCAATGCTGGGAGCAAAGGAAAGCCCAGTATAGCAATAATAATATTATATTATACTCGTATATACCCTTAAAAACTTGAAGCTTTTTTAGCTTTTTGTCAAATACGGCAACTTTTGGCGACAACGCTAAATAAAGCTTCAAGTTTATACTTTACTGTAAAAAGTACTTCTTAAAATACTGCTAGGGCTTTACTCAAAATTTTAAGTACCCTTTCGTTTTCTTTCAAATGATTTATTTCAAACTCCGGCTGCGCCCGGGCATGTATATTATATCTATAAACCTTCCTCATAAATCACTCTATCTACTGGTGAAAACCAAATGAAAATCCGCGTAGTAGTTTTTGAGTATATCGCAAACAGACAGACAGACGCGACGGAGGAGTTTGTTTTATAATATGTAGTGATGGGGGCAGCACATGACTACGTAAAATTCATGTAAAGTCGAAAACGATCAATATTTCAACGAGTATAATCAAACAGAAACGATCAATATTTCAACGAGTATAATCAAACAGTATCTCAGCAGAACAAAAAGTGAATATCTTTTCTGTGACTTCGGCGGTATTTCTAGAGAAGTGAGCCTTTTTATAGTTAATGATAATTTACCAGTTTGCTCGGAATACAAATATTTGGGGTCATTACTCCAGGATGACGGAGAGATTGATAGGGAAGTAAAACGCCGTATCAACGCAGGTTGGCAGAAGACTTCTCTCCACTTTTAATTGGGATTTTTGGATCATATATAGATGTGATCCAAAAATCCCAATTAAACTGAAAAGGTAAATTTATAAATCAGTTGTAAGACCAGTCATTTTGTACGGCTCGGAATGTTGGGCAACCAAAGTGCAGGACGAAAAGAGACTCCACTCTACTGAAATGCGGATGTTACGGTGGATGAATGGCATGCCACGTCTAGATAGAGTAAGGCATACGTGTGAGGGGAAGTACCAAGGTGGCGTCTATTACAGAGAAAGGAAGAAGTAATAGACTGGCATAGTTTGGTCATGTGATGAGTAGAGACGATGAACACCTGACTAAAAACGTTCTAACTATGAGGGTTGATGGGTATAGGGGAAGAGGTAGGCCAAAACAAAGATGAATGGATTGTGTTAATAGAGATATGAAGAAGGTAGAGGTGGATGCGGAAATGATAAGGAATAGAAAATTGTGGAGGGAAAAGACATATTGCGCCGACCCCAGATAATGGGATAAGGTAAGGCAGATGCTTTGTTTAGCGAGGAGAGTGTAGGCCAAAATGACTGCTCTGGGTAATATATGGCTCAGGTACAGAGAGGGTCGTGCTCCTGCAGTGGAGACTAAACAAGACCTGATGATGATGAAGGCAGATGATGATGATAATCAAACAGATTCTAAGTATCTACTAATCTCAAACCTGCCATTGTCAGACCACGTCCGATCAAATGCACTTAGCTTATAAGATTCATTATTAAGTCGGTAATAAAATAGTTGAAAGAAGATTACAGCGTAAGCATAACTTAATGATGTTATTATGTTTTCCTCGTTTGATGGTGTTTATCTCACGATGCGTCATAATGGCAAGTTCCATCGCAGATTGACATATTTGGCACTTGTAATAACCTAGTATAGGTATTGTTTTACGGCCATGGATACAAGTCCTTTAGAGCCTTTCTTAATTTATTTCGTCAGTTGGCAAGTTATTCTTGTTTGTTGTCAACGAAATGATGGTGTAATTCATTCATATTATGGTATTGTCAATTGTTAAATACCGATAGAAACGCCCATGGGACGGAGACCGTAAGGCTAAGTGGCACATCCCGCGATTTCGGGCCATCTAACATAGCCCGCTAGTTTTGGATTACTTGAAGAAGAATAGAAATTTACCACCAACCTAAAGGTGTCTTAGTATGTCCGATGGTCCAGTGGGTGTGAGCTCTGTGAGCGCTTACGTATGTTAAGCAACCCCTGGTGCAGTCCCTACTTGGATGTGTGACCGCAAGTGGCATAAAAATATCTCGAGCTCCTCCGTGCTTCGGAAGGCACGTTAAGCCGTTGGTCCCGGCTGTCATCGTTGATGGCAGTCATTAAGCTATATCAGATGCCTTAAAGCAGCTTGAAAAATCTGACACCAGTGTTGGCCACTTACACATACGAAAAACAAACAATCTCTTTTGTTTTTTTAGCTAAATTGTCGGTTAAACACGAAGTAACTATTTAGTAATCTGTGGTTAAACCTAGTAAATATTTGATGTTCGACTAATGTTACTCGATTTCTCAATATTGACTACAAGGAGCTTAAATATGTTTTATAACATTCTTGCAAAGTTTTTGAATGAATTTTACACGTATAAAAACTACGTTCAAAGAGTAATACATGAGATTCAAATTTCAAATTTGAATTAAAAAATATTCATTTCTTTTAGGCAGATACATATAACTTGAATCTCAAAAAATGGAAATTCCTATTAAAAATGCAATGAAAGCTGTGGACAGGACAAATACTGGCTTCAATATTTAGTAATTTCATCTTTAATGGCTTCGATATTCACAAAGTTACGCCAAGTTTCAATTTGATCTCAATTTTATTGTTTCAATCCATGTAATAATGATATAGTTATATTTGAGTTCCCAGCATTGGTCTCATACGAACAGTTGTTCACCCGATTATTAATGTAATCGTTATATTGTCATCATCATCATTTCGTGTAGGTGACACGGTCAATCGACCATGCACACCCTGGTGTCAAAGTTCTTCGGAACCGCCTCTCGGCCTCTGACGTGGTTCCTTGAACGACTACCAAATGGCAACCGGGACTAATGGCTTAACGTGCCTTCCGAAGCACGGAATCATCTTTCTTATCAGACAATCCGGTGTTTCATGCCTGCAATGTCCTAACCAAACTGGAAACCACTTAACAAAGTATGCTTCCCGTGGGAATCGAACCCACGACCCCCGGGTAACAAGGCAAACGCCTTAACCATAATAAACCATAATCAATATATTATTACGATTATCATTACATCAATTAGTGCAGCAGCCAAGTCCCGTCGACAGCCGTGGCCTGACTTAGTAAACAAGCACCAATGAATCCGCGTCACGTGTCGGGACGGTGCGACACGTCACTGGACTTTGAATGACTACAGCCATTACTCCTAGCTTAGTTCAGAAATAACAAAATTAATGATTTTATTTACCTCATCAAAAATTCTTAAGGAGCCAGTGAACGAAAACATTACTTTAAAGAAAAATGAAAGAAAGATCCACTCTATATAGATACTATAAATCTCTCATCATTTTACGTGCAAAAACTTTTTTCGTGATAAATAACTTAACAAAAATATTAAACCACCGAAATAAATTGAAAAGCTTTTCAATTTTTCTTCTTCTTCTTTTGACTCGAAAAGAAGAAGAAGAATTGAAAAGCAAAAAATCTACCATCCCCTGTAATCTCACCCTTAGAATCAGATGTTTTTCCAAATTAAAAAGGTGTCAATCCTACTCTACTATGATACTACGATCTGAAGTAAATGTGTTTGATGCTATTAAACTCAGTCAGACGTTTTCCTTTCTTGCATCAACGAGAATCCTGTCGATTCGAAATCTCAATGGACGGAAAGGTCGCTATTGTGCGCACGCGCACGCACTTGGCGCGATCAAGATCAAGGTCATCGTCGACATTGGCCTAGCGCGGAGTTGGTGGGCTCTGTGGAGATTTGCCGTGTGCCTGCATATACTTTTTGGTGGATGTTAGTTATCAAGCCAAAGCGAGAATATACTTATTGTTGTGATAGCTATGAAGGTGTAGTACGTTTTAATTTTAAACAACTGGTTTCACTTACATATTTTTATACGGAAAATTTGGATGGTTTTAGCTTCTTCAGTAGACTGAGCAGTAGAAACCGCAAAGCTTAATATAAAATAAAAGAAAATTTTGAAATGTTGATAGACAGTTCAGAATATTAATAGTTACAATTTTAGTTATCCTTACCTTTTAACTTTTGCAAATACACGCTTTTTTTAAAAAAATGCTGCCATATAAAAAAAATATAGTTTATGTCACTTATAAGGGTGTAAGGATTCTAACGATGGGATGGTGGAATCAAGAAACTCGCATACATTCATGAACTTGGAAAACAATACACTCCTTTATGGCAGACGAGTAAAAATATTATAAAGTGTAAAATGAAGCGCGAACTGTAACTCTCTTCTAAGCAATAAATATTTTAGTACCCGCTTAATCGGCTCTCAGGATTTTCATTTCAAATGGCTCAGTGTTAATGGACCATAACATGGTGGCAGGTAAAATAGAGAGAGTAAAGCAATAACTCGTCGTTACAATATAGCCCTTTCGCTGACATAATAAACATTACTATGAATTATAAACGGATATACATTTCATGCCATAGTTATAATATTCTACGTGTCATTTCATGCCATAGATATAATCTTCAACGTGTCATACTATCGTTTCTTAAATGAATATATTCGGTACTAAATGATTTTATGTCATACAATCACGTTTTAGTCGGGTTATCGAGTTAAAATAGCTGAATAGTTTATGGCGTATCTCACTCGCCACACTTGGTGATGAATTTAGTATCAGATCGATCACGTTCGCAATTCCAACTCGATAAACGTGATCAAAATCGTGACTCTATGATAGATTGTATCTAATTTTGTTAATTAAATAGGTGATGACAAAACATAACTAGTGCCAAACGCTCAAGCACGTTCCGACATCTGTACTCTCATTATTGGAAACAGAGTCAAAGCGACGCCAGCACACTTTCAAACACCTTCAATGCCACACATTGTTTTGTCATGAATAACGACTTTTTACTACACTTTTTATTTGTCAATCGCAGAGCCTTCGCCTCGCAAACATTCGCCTTGGCTACATCGAGAGAAAATAGGAGGAGCCTTGCGCAACTCTAATAAGTACATACTCACCGACGCCTGGACATGCTAATAACATGTTACATGTACCTAATTGCGAAATGTGGACATTAGAAACAGTAAAATTTCATTTGTGAGTATCGGCCAGTGGTAATATTGCCTGTAAGTTGTAAAGTTTCGGTTTGGGCTACCAACTTTTTTAATTTATACATTATTTGAGGATGAATCCTAAAAACAAATTGTGATGTCTATGATAATAATAAGGAAATAAATTCTTAAGATAGGTTGGTCATTGAAGAACGAAGGGGTTAATTTCATATAATGTTGATCCTGACTATAATTAGCTTAGTTAATTTAGTTATGTTTCTTAAACGATTGAAATTGTTAGCATATTGGATTTGATAATAAAATATCGGTTTCTGTTGAAAATAGAAAATGGGGTTCTTAGCGGTATTGAAGTCTTCAAAAAAATGTATTTGGATTTACTTAACTACACAATTTTATCAACTCTACCTGTATGCAATATAATTCACGATTTCGAGACTTCAAATAAATCAAATAAATAATAAAGGAAATTATTTTTTAAGGACTACAATCCTAATTGGATTGTAATTTGGAAGGGTAGGAGACAAGTTGCTAAGAGTAACGCACGCAATGAGGATCATGAATTGAAACTATGCATAAAAATCCTACTATTACGAAAATGTGCAATGATAAATTAATATAAATAGACCCACTTAAAACTAGAAACAGTATGAAAAGAAAATGTAGGTAAAAGAAGCAAAAGAAGATTGTAAGGATCGTTGCAATTATTGGAGGTTCAAGGTATTTACTCCCACGAAAAGGCGTGGTAGTAGAAATAACAAATGTACCGATCCTTAAATAGTATCAATCAATACGCTTTCATATTTTTTTCTAGCAATAACAAATGTTACGAAAGAAACGATAAAACATCAGTATATTCAGTTGGTAGTTATGCACGGTAAATTTTGAAAACATTATTATATACGTGCAAGCAAAAATGGTTTACTTATACATCTCCTTGCGCAACCATTGTCATCCGCCGCATTCCACGAGATCAAAGAGATCTGCCGGCTAATCGGTTGTGAACTCTAAGTTAAGGATTCCAAGGTCCATTTTAAAGAGAGGTGAGGCAGTAACTTGTTAACTAGCAAATCGCTAGATCGCACCTATGATCAATGTAATCATTGCTTAACATATAAAAGTTCGCGCTCGAGAGCAGTCTTAATAAATCCGCGAAATTCTTAGAAGTTGCATAGGAATCTTGAATATCTTGTCTTGATGTCTTGCTTGGCTAGGCAGATTTTTCTACTTTTGGAGGCGCTATGAAAAACATACAACCCTTTCAGTGCTTTTTATTGTTATTTTTTTATGTTTCATAGGTCATATTCGCCTATTGTTGTTCAAAGATTTATTCATATTCAAGGAGGTTTTCCACTCGTTAATTATTGACCATAGCTGGGCAGGCCATTTCTTGCATGTCAGAGGAATAACGAATGAAAATATATTCGTTAAATACTACTAGAGATTTCAGCGCGCCTCCGCGAAGTCACTGGGGACCCAAGGGCTGGTAGTTACTTTGCACAGAGAATTGCCATCGCTGTGCAGAGGGGTAATGTCGCCAGCCTACTGGGCACCCTTCCTCGCGACGACGGGCTGGAATCTCTTTTTTATTTACAATTTCAATTCTAACTCTATTATTGATTCTCTATTAGTTTTTTTGGAAATACGTTCAATGTACAGACGATTTTTTTTACTGTTTCATCATATGTATGGATTAGATTATATGTTCAATCCTCTGTAAATATATTATAAAAAATGTCCATCCATCCATCCATCCATCCATCCATCCATCAGGTCTTTTTTAGTCTCCACTGCAGGAGCACGACCCTCTATGTACTACCACAGCAATATATTAGCCAGAGTAGTCAGAGGATTTGGCCTACACTCTCCACGCTGGCCAGACGTGTTGGAGAGGTAAAAAAAATGCGTAAATAAATAAATATACTACTATGAATATGAATACTACTTAATCTCCTAGATACCCTCGTGTCGTCGATTACGTATTAATTTATTTTAAAGAATTTACGTGAAGAATATTACATCAAAGGCTTCCCATTAACACGTTGCAGCCTTTGGCGGGAATACTGGTGAATTGCAAATTGATTTAAGTGAAAAGGCTTTGCGGCTGGCAAGCAACCGATTACTATTTTGATTTCGCTTTCCACCTTTGCGCTCTCCTCTCTCCACGCAAAGCGTGGCCATTGGGTTTCATGTCCTCGGGCTCTGTATGCCCCACGAGGGATAAAGACGTGATAATGCATATTTATCAGTGTGCCATGTGGTTCCCGGTAGAGTAAAAAAGGACCAGTTTGTATGTTTGTTACTTTACGCCCTATCTACTGAACCGATCAACATGAAATTTTGCACACACGTTGTCTCGAGTACGAAAAAGGACCATTTATCCTGATACCGTTCCCAAAGGATCGACACTAATGCAAGTGGAGTCGCGTGGGCGAAAGCCATAATAACGCCTTGCAGCTATAAAACATGGAATTAAATATACCTAATTAATATAACAATATAGCATTATTTTCCAACCTTGCGATCAAGGCCCGTCCGAGTGGCTGGTTTGTTGGTTCTGTGTGATTGTGCCCGTCAAGTGACCTGCTCTCCGGCCGTAAGTGGACGTCAAGACCCTCGGACAGAAGCCATGCGTGCGATTACCTACTTGTCGTCGTGTTTCGCGAGATAAAACTAGATTACGAACAGCGATTACCGACATGACGTGCTTGCGTGATTGATTTAGTAAACACTGCTTTTTAGGGTTCCGTACACAAAGGGTCAAAACGGGATCCTATGAGTAAGCTGTCAGTTCGTTCGTCCATCTGTCAAAGGGCTATATCTATTGAAACGTAAATGAAACTGACTTGAAACTTTCACAGAATTTGTAAATCTATTGCTGCTATAACAACATTATAATAGGGCTTACAAGACATTCAATCGTTTTTTTGTATTAAATATCGAATGGTGTAAGTACTCGCTCTTTGCTGGTTTTATGAAAACAGTGCTTATAATGCAATTTTTTGCACAATTTGTAAATGATAAAACAAAATTGATGTAAACTGTTTTTTTATGTTGTGCAATAAGAGATATTGTATAGCACTGGATCCCCAAAAATTCACGCATCTCTTTAATCAAAATTAATAGATATAAAAAACCTGAACGTTGTCCCTCAAAGGGAAAGAAATAGACAAATGCAAAAAAATATATGCTTCGACTTTTACAAATGAGCTTATAACGTAACTTATTTTGATGATTTAAAATGTGAGGCTTAAGATAGGCCTTCTTATTCGAAGCCTTATGTATGGTAGCCTATAAACTTATAAACAAGACAACGTCATTGAACTCTACTAATGAAGAGTCTGAACTCGGAGCGAATAGTAAATAGCTTCGCGTCTGTTTTGTGCCCACCGCACTAATTTGCTCTAATTCGGCCGATTCAGCTCGAAGGCTGTGGGGGCTGTGGAAATCAGAATTTACATATGACTGACTTGATTTAAACGAAGGTTAAACAAAGTTGTTACAGATAGTTCATAAAGATTTGAATCTAGTGACTTTTCCTTCTTACTGTCGACCTCCGTGGCGCAGTGGTTAACACTTCAGCTTACGACACGATTGGTCCTCGGTTCGATCCCGTGCCAGGTCAGGATGAAACCTGGGTCTTTGATGAATATCTATATAAGTATCTATTATTGATATACTATCCTTGAGTTTAGTGCCATAGGCGCGAGTTGGTAGGCATGCATGTCTCTTAAGTATGTCTACGAATACGTATGCTTGTAAGTATGTCTGTTCCATTACTGCCTCCTGTAGCCTAAACGGCTTGACCGATTTAGATGTGCGAGCTGTTGCGTCTAAACTCTTATACCCCGGAGTGTCAAAGTCTATGTGACATCAGCAAAACTCAAAATATGGCGGGCGTAAACTGTCCAAAAGTCTAGTTTTATTTATTGAAATAATGCACTTGTTTAGTAGAACGGTTTACTTCACTATCACTATGTACATGTTATAAAACAAAGTTCTCCGCCGCGTCTGTCTTTCTGTTTGCGATAAACTCAAAAGTTACTGCATGGATTTTCACGTGGTTTTCATCAATAGATAGGGTGATGCATGAGGAAGGTTTATAGGTATGCCCGAGCGCAGCCGCGGAAGGTTAAATTGCTACTATTATATCAATTTCTGATTATTTCGATCGAAGTTAATTTGTTTTTGGAATTACGTTATTTGGAACGTCATTAAAAACTTGATAAATGATGAGATATCAAGTGAGATTTCAGTGATTCAGGGAGGCGTGATGGCGCGCTGGCGTTAGCTGATGATGCTGCGCCTCGTTAGCAGGCAAGCACGAACCTTGCTAATTAACCGCTCCATTGTCAGCCAATTTAAGCTGTATTTCCACCAGTGATTGCTGTTATTTTTGGACTAACAAGGTATCATTTTCTTTGGTGTGCCTTTTCTTGGAAGGTCCTTCCATGTTTAATCGAATGAGTGAAATCCTGCGTTTTGGTAGCCAAATATGATTCATTTATGTTTTATAATATAACTAGCAATTTTCGTGACTTCGTCTGCGTAAATTATAGCCTATGTTACCCGCAGATAAATAAAATTTTGTATAAGTGAAAGTATTTTGAAAATCGTTCCAGTAGTTTCGGAGGCTATCAATGCAAACAAACAAACAATTAAATCCTTCCTTTTTGTTATAGTATATAGAGTATAGATTACGTTAGCCCAAGCTACAGTTTTCATAACTATATAATATGCACTTATTAGAAATTTTATCTAAAAAATAATTATTAAAATATATAATATATTAACGAATATACAAACTATATATATTACTTATATGAATATCAAAATTAAATTTACCGATTATGTATGTAAATGGAACAAAATAGTTTTCTAACTTTGAATATCAACCTAAATGAATAGTTTTGCAAATACTAAAACTTATTAAAAATGCGACTTCGTGACTAGACTGTTTAATAATCGCAAGTTTTATAACAGGTTTATTAGCGAACAAGTACCTGCTATCTCAAGACTACAAGGAAAAGACGCGATTGCTGGTTTTCCTAAACGGCGAGAGGACAGCTTGCATGGTAAGTACTTATTTAGATGTTATTCGATGGGGTTTTACATGGTAAAAAACCTAATAGATCCAGCGAATCGGATATTTCACAAATCACCTCACAAGATCTTCCTTCTTAATAAGGCATTCAATATGTAAAAAAAAACCTGTCCGATTCTTGGAGGGGCGAGTCAGCCCGTTAATATGTATAAGTTCCTATGGGACGAAAGCTGAATATTTGAAATAAAAGAATAATATTCCCATTCAAATGTTTCTGGCCAGCCGGGCAAAATGTATGAAAATGTTGATTTTTTTCGAATTTCCAGCTTCAGTCAAATAGGAAACGTTGTTCGTATTTACGGGCTGAGTCACCCCTTAGGGATCAGACAGGGTAATTGTATGCTTTTGAAGAAATCTGACATGTGTTGGCCACCAATGCAAATTAGTAACTACTAAGTTGTTATCACTCCATGTATGCATAATGTATTTAGCCAGCTCCGTGGCGGGATAGGTCCGTAGAATTACTAATTATTGGTGCTAATGGAGAGAGGCACGCTGGGCGGCCCTGACACAGCCTGCGCCACGGTCTAGCTAGCCTAGTGCACACTGTGTACTGTGCCCTAGTCACTCACACAACATAAGAATAGGACTAAAGTCTTTCTTTTAAATACATGATGAAATAATTGACTGTTTTGCGTTTTTTTTTCCATTCAGAAATATTTAGTCAATTTGTAATTTTTTTTTCAACATTGGTTTCATAGCAGAAGTTGTACATATCGTTGGACAAAGTCACCCCTTTAAGACTCCAAATTGATCAAATTTCGACATGTAATTAACTGTGTACTAAATGTAACATAAGAAGGATCGGCACATACTCAAAGGAGCAACTAAAACGGACAATTAGAAGAACTTTTCTGATTGAACAGAAGCTAAGAGACTGAATTAATTATCAATTTTTAATTCAATTTCTCCGATTGAGTAAGTACTTTTGTATAAAAAAATATTTCGACATCTCAACATGGATCCCGAAAAAATATTTGAAAGAAAACTATTGCAAGGACCTAGGTAACCCTTTAAACTGTTCTATGAACTACTGTTTACAGTTTAAAGCTTAAAAGTGAATGGGCACTGAACCCCGATAAAATATTTCGCTATGCCTCGAAATGTAAAAGGATTCATATGATCAAGACAAGCAGGCTGCCCAACTACGTACACAATACTAACATTACTGTATTGTTTTATTAACACATACATACTATAGTTGATGGGAAAATAAAGCAATAAACCTAAATTATTTGTCAGACGATAATAATTCCGTTTCACGCAATTAGTCATAATAAATATTCCACAGATAAACCAGGAAGTACTAAATTTTATTTCTTGTAGTTGCTGAATTTTAGACATAGAAGTAAGATAATCAATATTAAACTAACATATATTTTACTAACTTTAATTTTAGAGAATTGTTGCCATTAAGATAAATCATTTCAAAGAAAGCGAAGATATCATTTAAAATTCTGTTCTTCGAAGCCTTAAAGAAACCTTCAAACCATTTTTTGAACTACTGCTTACAATCCTGAAGCCTTTCTTACGTTTATGTCGAACGGCCACTTTTATAGTATTAGGAACGGTTAGGCATTTGTGAGTTTCTTTTTTGTATTAATTTATATTTGTATTTATATGTTTTTTATTTACGCTTTACCTCTTCAAGGATTTGAAACGTGTAGGATTTTTTGCCTACTTCTTTTTATGATAATAGCGGCACTGACGATTGAACCAACTTACCTAGTTTTTAGTCCTCTCTATCTACTTATATAGTTCTCGTTCAGTATTTATTGATAAATTACTGCACATATACACATACACACACTAGCCAACTTGAGACTAGTTTATTCTGAGTTATGTATGACTTATGATTATACGTTTTTAATTTGTTGGTACGTATGTTAATTTATGAGCAGGTAACATTTGTGCATACATCAAAGTTATTTACAATATTGTAAGCAAGATAGATCGTACTCAGATACTTTACACAACTGTATTTAATGTTTTTTTTTTATATTTATTTATTTTTTAATACACGTTAATACCTATGAATTCACAAATATCAAAAACAATTACTAGAGCACTACGCCAGAATTATAAAAAAATCTAGTTCGCGCCCGCGACTCCGCTCGCGTTTCTTCATTTTTTATAATTAAGCGTAATAAGTAAGCAAAAAAACTAACTAATATTTGCATTTATTAAAATCAATAACAACATATTGTCTCAAAAATAAAGTTGGTTGGTGGTGTCTCTCTGGCCTCTTAATATCTGAGATTATAGCCGAGGTCCAATGGCTTAACGTGCCTTCCGAGAGACAAACATGGTCACTTTGATTTCTTTTGGACTTAATTTTTCGATATCTAGTCATATGACACATTGAGTTCACATAATTCAACTTAGGAGTTTCTGCGTAATGTACTTAGGTATGTTTATCGGACTATTTGCTGTGTGTTTCACTGAGAAGCGAGGTTGCTATATTCGTTATTTTCAGGCACGTTACTAATTTATCATTTAGGGGATACCTTATTTATTTATTATTTATTTTATTTTATTTTATTTGGAAAACTAAACAGTTCATACAAAATTTCTTAATTAATGATCAATAGCAGGCCCAATTAATACAAATTATATTCCATACAATAAAACATGATTAAAGCTAACGGTCCGCCGTGTAGTTCCCGGCAGAGTAGAATAGGACCACTCCAAGTCTTCCCGTGGATGTCGTAGAAGGCGACTTAGGAAACACAAACTAAACAAAGCTAATAAACATCAAAGAAACCTCTCCAACCCGTCTGGCCAGCGTGGTGAGTGTAGGCCAAATCCTCTGACTGCTCTGGCTAATATATGGATCTGGTAGTACAGAGAGGGTCATGCTCCTGTAGAAGAGACTAAAAATCCTGATGATGATGAAAACAACGGTAGGTTTTATTATATATTTTTAAAATTTATTTATTCAAAAAATTATTACAAATATTGTCCATATTCAAAATTGCCATTGGCAAAAAAAAACAGTAAACAAAAATTATAATATAAGGGCTATACGAATGCTACAAACGAAATCATTTAATCTAAAAGCTACTTTTTGAAGAAACACTATCAGAATTATTGATTATAATTCCGATTTGAGAATATTTATTTTTAATAACTTTGCCATCCGTCTTGTGTTATATCCTCTTAACAAGTTTTCCTTTAATTGTACTAATTGCATCGCATAGCTGTGATTGACTATAGCTAAAAATGACTACTCATGAGAATCTACGTCTTATTTGAAGTAAGTTTTTAAACATGGGCGGATGATTTCATTTCCTCCCGTAAAACTAGTAAGAGAGACATGCGGCCTGACAGCATATCAGGATTACAAGTGCCTTGATGGAAAAAATAATATTTGAAAGTAGAAATTGTTCGTTACAGTTTTAAAAACGTTGAGTGAAGCCATACTCAAAATTAAGTATTATTTCAGAAATCTGCGCGGCAACAAACTAAACAAATCAGTCCGTATTGAATAACACGTACGTACTTACAAAAAATTAGAGAAATACACATTTTTGGCAGCGGTCCAGATAGCGCCAATAGTCTGCGCCCGACCACCTATGATCTTCGCCATCGAATAGTTCCGATAGTGACATTCTGCGTCACTAACTAAATATTCCCTAGTCCCCAACATCCCCCAATCTCGTATCCTCTCCATCCCTCCCGACAGCTCCCCGAGCAGCCCCGCGCTCGCGATATTGACATTGCACATGACGCGGGAGTAGACGGTTATTTTCGTCCGACCATGAGACGGTAGCCATTCAGTTCGCTAGCAGTTTATTTTGATGAATCTCTCGAAATACCGACGTTGCTAGTAACGCAAACGCAACTACCAGGGAAATTGCGTTAATTTCCTACTAGCAATCAAAAGTATTCGCAGAAATCGTAAAATTTTTGTAAAGAATGATATTTTTGCGCACAAGCTTAGCAGTTGGGGGTGCGCATAAAAGTTCGCGCATAGTCGAAACCACCCGCGCAAATTAAGTTTGTTAAAAAAAATTAAAAAACTTACGGTGTTCTTGTTCTGGCGGGCCGGCGTGAGCCCCACCTGGGAGCCCATCTCCGCGAGGATATTCTTCGGCATGGTCACTATGGGATTGTATCAGGGGTCACAAAAGTCCGCGTACACACGTGTCGTGGCCAGGCGACGCGAACTTCGCGTCGGGCGCGCTGTGTACTGAATGAGCGCGCGCGGCCGCACGCGCAGGTTATAACTTTGCTCACGCGTGACGTCATGACGAATCGCTCTAAGCTTGCATCTTGGATGGAACCTGCATGTCCTGAAGCACTCAACGGTCCACCCTCAGTGTAGTATTAGTAGTTATTTACATAAGAGCAACTAAACTTACTTACTACTTTAAATACATTGTTAGAGGTCATATGAAATTTTAGGGCTCCAGTGCTACCACCATTTAAAATAAATTCTTTGAAAGAGATCGGAGATATTATTTAAATGTTGTTCTATTAGGCCCCCTTTTTTAAAACTATGCTTATAATACTATGCTGAAATAAGGTATTGGATTTCATTTTTCCGGTTCCAGTTCTGAAAAAATAAATATGTGGGTACGATGAATTTAAGAAGTTCCTAATAAAAATAAATGCTATTTTCTTGTTACTATTCACACGCTAGTATCATAGATATAAACAATATGACTATACATGCTTAATCAAGTTTTCTAATGAAAAAAATCTTAATGAAATATCAATGAAAGCCTGATAACACCTGCTAAAGTAGCTTGATTATCAAGAGATCTGAGTATCTTCGATAATATAAAGTTTAGATAGACTCTTTAGCCAAAAAACACAGAAATAAAATGCGTCCAACTCATAGACATAAAAACACGTAGATACCGATTTGATGGCATAGATCACATGACGCATGTGTTACCACAAAGTTAAACGCACAGTAAGCATTGAAAAATTGGCCAGTTGTTAATCACTGAAATAAAGGCATGACGGAGTGTAAAGGTATAATATCAAAGCTCAGAATCTTAAACCTCGTCATGGTTAAAAGGAGCAAACCGAAGTCGAGTTATCCTAAGCTTAAGCGGGGATTCTAAAAATTGAGATATGATCTTAAGTAATTTTTTTATTACCGGCCATGTTTTTTCCTATTTAAATGGTAAATCTAATCTTGACGAGGAAAAATTACAAGGGCGGACATTTTTATCCATTAATCCAAACCACTGCTTAACACATTGCTGGACACTAAGCAAGATACAATGTAAGTTTTATTGTTATAAATGCTAGAAAATTAAGCTGTCCAGGGATGAGTACCGTTAATTTGGTGTAATACTCAGTGTATGTTTGTGGTGTTTTTTCGGCGTGTATATTGGTTTTTAACATACATCCTACCTTCATAAAGGAGACAGAGTCTAAAAGGTGAGGGTAGAAACTTCTCTCTAACCTCAACCTGTGTGGCCTAGTGGTCATCATGCTAGGCTGTCGCACTGAAAAGCTCGGGGTCGATCCCCCGTCAGGTCAAGATGGAAAATGATCTTTTTCAGATTGACTTGGGTCTTGAATATTTATCTACATAGGTAGGTATGTTTTTGTATCGTTGAGATGGAATTCTATAACACAAGTCTCGAACTTATTTTGGGGCTAGCATGATCTGTGTATTTATCAATAAAATCACAGGGAAACATCATTTATTCGAGGCTTTATACCACCCGCATTTGAAATAAATTATTTGGCTAAACTTTAAAACTTTGTATGGTGAGGTGAGGAGCATAACCCTTCAAGATATTTTATGACCTACTGCAACAATTTAAAGAAGCATTAACACCAAAAACAGCCACTATTGGCTGGCTAATATTTAAAAATGGATGATCCCTCGATTTTTTTTACATGTAGGAGGAGGAGGATTCCGCGAAAATTATTTTCCCGTCTATCCACGATACGATGTTTTATTCTTTGATTATACAAAGGATTTAGTCTTATAGTCAATGGATTTAGTATACCGAATTTTGAAGTAAGAATACCTAATAATGTTACGTTAGATAATGAAATGGAACAACATTTTGCACATATTTGACACAAGAATATAAAACGTGTAAAATTTCAATGAAAATTTTTATGTCATTTGATACTAATAAAAACCGACCAAGTGCGAGTCGGACTCGCGCTCCAAGGGTTCCGTACCAGAAACATTAATATCAAGCAAAAAACGATAAAAAAATTACTTTTGCTGTATGCCCCCCTTAAATATTATTTTTATTTTATGTTTAGTATTTGTTATTATTGTGACAATAAAAATACATAATCTGTGCAAATTTTAACTGTCTAGCTATTATGGTTCTTGAAAACTAGATCAGCGAGTGGTAGCCACGAAAAAGGGCTAGAATATAACGTTTTTTGTATGGGAGTCCCCCTTAATTATTATTATTTTGTTTTTAGTATTTGTCGTTATAGCGGCAACAGAAATACACAATCTTTGAAAATTTCAACTGTCTAGCAATAGCTAATAACAGTTCTTGAGATACAGCTTGGTGACAGACGGACGGACGGACGAGCGGATAGTGAAGTCTTAGTAATAGGGTCCCGTTTGGTAAAAACGGGGTAAAACTTTGGGTACGGAACCTTATAAAATTACTTAAAAATTTAAAACTTTTGTTTTGTTGCATATAATCTACCTCCAACGTCCAATATATCTAAAATGTTTTTTGCGAAACTGACATTAAAAGACGTAAATATCAATATTTTCCTTTTTCGTTAGCCGTCTTCCTTTGGAAAATATTAACCATGACTTTGCTATTCAGGTTAAATAGAAGTTTCAATTATGTTATTTTGATAGTCGGAATTTGTACTTCAGAGTTTTTGGAGAGGATTTTTTGTGTTCGGTGTATCCAAATAGGGAATATGCATGAAAAAAATATCTGTTATCTTACCAGTTTATCCAAAAATATTCAATAGTAAAGTACTGAAAGAATGAATAGAATACAATTTGGTTGAAAAACGAACGAGATAAAATGATTTTACGAAAATATGTCTATGTCACTCGCGAAAACACTATTTTATATGGCAAAAATGTATGCATGACATAGACTATGACGTCACTAGTCCATATCGGACTTCTCTTACTTTAAAGTTTCACATCTTCGTCGTTAATTAAGATATTTTAAAAGTTATTCCATATTTTCTTACTCTGGTTATTAAGGATGATACTAAGCAAATAAAAAAAAGCGTGTCTAGGTACTCTTTATTCGGAATCATCAAATTCGTATTTTTAAGGCACTGTGGTATTAGACAATACGAGACACTAGCGCCACTAAGCAATTAATTCGATAAGTCCTAAATCATATTAAATTTAAAAAATCTAATAGCTAAATAGTCTAGTAAATTACTTATAGTATTAATGGTACAAGATTTCACTATTTTTAATTTAATGAATTACGAGAACGAATTATTACCGCCAAAAGTGGCCACTTTCGGCGGTAATAATTCGTTCTCTTAAACATAGATTATAATATCTATGTAAAGTAATAAAAAGAATACCTACTACAAGTAATTTACTAGAGCAATCAGATATTAGATTTTTTAAATTTGATTTGATTTAGGAGTAAAAGAATTACGAGTAATTGCTGGGTGGCGTTAGTGTCTCGTATCGTCTGATACCACAGCGCCTTAAAGAGTCCCACGCAAAGCCGCAATCCCTACCTATACAAAATAATAATAATGCCTATACAGAATTACAGCGAGTACAAATTTTCGATACGAAATTTCAAGGCGCTGTAATTTTGTATAGGTATTGTTTCTAAAATTGAAATCTGATTATAAACATCAATATGCCTTATCCGGTCGTATGTACAAAATTTGGTTGAGATTGGCTTAACTGTTGTAAACTAAAGCGAAACTACGTTTGTATGGGATTGCGGCTTTACGTGGGACTCTTAAGGGTCCACTCTAGGCACACTAGCGACGCAAATAATTTTATTCCTAATACTTTACAAATAGAAAGAAATTCAAGAATGTAAATCATATAAGCCTTAGTAAATAACCTGAAGTAAGTATTTTTGGAATCATGTTTTTAATATAATGAGAATCAGTCATTAAAAGAAATTGATTCTCATGATTCCCACTGACTCTGATAATATTAAACATGATTCCAAAAATACTTCAGGTTATTTACTAAGGCTTATATGATTTACATTCTTAAATTTCTTTCTATTTGTAAAGTATTAAGAATAACATTATTGGCGTCGCTAGTGTGCCTAGTGTGGGGCCTTAAGTGTTAAATGATAAACATTTTGTAAATTCAGCATTTTAACAAAAAAATACTTAAAATTTATCGGAATGGTCAAATTTGCCATTATTCATCTTTAGTAATGTTGAAATTAGCATTTAGTAAATTGGCAATAATTTTATTGGAAAACGATCTTTTTCAGATTGACGGTCTTTGATGTTCTTAGGGCCTCACCAAACCAAAATTTAAAAGATTTAATGGAAAACGGGGGCAAATCAGCTCATTTGAGCTCGATCACTAAAAATGTAAAATTCCCAAGTACCAAAGTTGTTCTATTCTAAATCTTTCCATGTTCTGTAGTTTTGAGTTTATTTAAAATTTCTGTCTACAGGATAATATTTTGAAAACAAAACGAATAGGTACGAAAATCCACACATTGTCTAAGTTGAACAACTGTACCATTTAAACATCTATAACTGGTAAAGTTAAAGATATTTTTAATACAACATTTTACTAGATGTCCAATAAATTTTTTATACGTCTAACCTAGTATTAAGTACTTATCCTAAACAAGACACGAAAAGAAAGAATTAAATTAAAATTCTTATACTTAAGTTGACTTGATGCAGTTACGTATGAGAGATCTAGGTATGATATTGGCTATTTAGTTTACACATCTGCCAATAGATGGTAATAAGATAAAGTGAGAGAATACGGTTATTTTGATTAAAAATGTATATTCTATGGTTTTCCAATAGCCCTTAGTGGTAAAATTTCCTAATTAAAAAACCTGCATTATGTTGATCAAATGTTTGAAGTCATAAAATACATGTCTTATCCTTTTAAATTTTAAATGTGCATCAGGTATACAAATAAAAAAAAAAACTTACTAAAAACAGCTATTTCTGTGATGAAATCTAAAAAACATCGATGTTGCACTAAGAAAATTTATCATTTGGCATTAATATGTAGGTATTAATTTTAAAGCATTCCCTTATAATTAAAAATTATGAATAGGTGAAAACTCAAATCTCTTTGAATAATTCATATTGTCTAAATAATACTCAAAAAAGAAAACAAAAGGAGCCCCGGGTACCAGCTCAAGAGGTAGTTCTCGATAAGTCAAGTAACCGAGAAAGCTCCGCTTGATGGTCCGAGGCTCATGGGTTCCAACTAGACAAGGCCTGTCATAAGGTCAACAAGCGAAAAAACTTTACTATCGCGTTTTAGACCTATAATTGTCGGTAGAAGCAACTTTAATTCGGTTACAATCTAAAAACAAGAGACGGTAGCTGGCAAAACACATTTTTTTTACTACCTTTCAATATATGAGAATTTGACATTGATGAACGGACTTTACTACAATTTTTAACGATTGCGTTAATTTTTGAGACATTGATATATTAAATCTAAATCCTTAAATCCAGAAATACTACAGGTTTATAAAAAGTCTATATCATTAATTTTCCCTACAAGGCTCCGACAATAATCCGCCAGGGGCGCCACTGGTGAGAGGCACAAATATTTAGTTTTTTTGGTTTGACACCATTGTTAAATTTCCACGAATATCGTGCATAGTAAGAAGCTAGCTATACTATATGTGGAATTGGTAACAGGGCTTTCGTGTCTAAGGGTTGAGCTACATCTGACAACATGGATAGCCGCATTCCCAGTCTGACACGTATGTTGCCCACTTACACATACAAAGAACAAATAACTGAGAAAATTTAACAACAATATCGTTAAATTTTAGGCAGTTAAAAAAACAGGGTATGCTTCAAAAAATTGCTAAAAACGACATCAGAATTTGCACGGAACTTCAATGATGCATGCAGTAGGTTCTTCATTCCAGGGAGAACGAGAGGTTGCGTCTTATATTAATTTACTAGAACAAAATCAAAAATCAAAATCAAAACGTTTATTCAGAAAATAGGCCTTTGCAGGCACTTTTTCACGTCATATCATATTTAAAATTATCTTATTAGATAATATGTATTTATTAATTGTTCAAAAGCTACAGACTACTAGCGTTTCGGAACCGACCACTGCAGAGAAGAAACGCCGAAAGAAACTCTTATCAACAGTTTTGGTCGCCTACTCGCCTGAAGGGCTTTATATGATTACGAATATTTATTCCTTATTGTCTTTTTCTTTCTTTTCTTTTTTCTTTCTTTTTTTCTGTTTTCATGTTACAATTTCAATATACATAGATTTATTATTTTTGGAACATGTTTATGTTAACGATCGAGTGTGTAAAGATAATAAACAACATATGATACTTAAAGTAGTCTCAAAGAGGCCGAGCAGACCAGTCCCCCCTGACAGCACCCGTTCACGAGTTGACGTGTGGATCAGCCATCGCTGAACTCAACCATATTAGAGGGAACTCAACGACCCGACACACAACGCCGCCACCAGATTGAACTTGTACAAATCGCCCCTAGTTTCCAGATGATCCTGCAAGCACACGTGGGTTAATTTGTACGTGTTTTATGACAGCTGATTTCTCTATGTTGTAAGATTGAATTGAATACAGACGGGTAGCAAGATGCTCATTCAAAAACTTCGTCTTTGGCAATTATTGTCAAAGAGGAGTACATAAGAATATTATGAATTATTTATTTATACTGTTCAATACGTTTTAGGTTTATATTCATACTAGTAATTACCCGTGGCTTTGCCGCGTGGTATATATAAAAGGTTAGGGTACTGAGAAGGTCATAGGCTATAGCCTATGACCTTCTCAGTACCCTAACCTATGTGTATGCAACATTTTATGATGATCAGTTCAGTAGATAGGGCGTGAAAGCATAACAAACAAAAAACAAACTCACTTTCGCATTTATAATATTAAGCTTATGAACCGTTATTTGAAACCTAATTAAACAACAATTGAGAGTAGCGAGCTTGACTTCCGGTAGCAGGTCGGCTATTTTACCGATTTTCCCTTACGACGTCGGCTAACTTCCGGTGGCCAGTAGGGGGGCACGTGGCGCCGCGCCACTGCTCTGAGCCTCATTGGCGTCTTGACTATCGTAGCAGTCGGTTGTATTGGTAAGTGCACGTACTTACATTTTTATTACTTAATTTTCGCTTTTCAGCTTTTTATTTTTCAGATTACTGATTTTCCCTGAAACATGTTATTATTTGAATTCAAAAATTCAATATAATAACGGATTTTTTAAAGGATTTTAACGATGCAAATCGTTCGTTACTTATATATTGGTTATTTAACAGTCCATCTGATTAACAAACAGTACTATTTAAATGTTTAATTCTTAAGTTGTTATATTCCTATATAATTTAAAGTGACTGTGTCAGTGAATAAATTGAGAAACTATCCAGACCAAGGAATGTAGTGTTACTATGCGGAGCATGTAAGTGCTATTCAAGATTATATTAACACGTTGGCGTTGCTTATTAAGCCTTTTTGAAGTTAAGGCCGTTGCCTTTATAAAGATTAACTATATGTCAAGAAAATGTGCAGCCATAGACTGCGTAATATTTTACGTTAATAAGCGATTGACAAGATTAACAATAAAACTTAATATAGATATGAATGATTTTCATTTATATCACTTCATGAAACTGGTTCTTTGCTGCATAATGAATAATATAACTAGCTATTGAGCTACTCAATAAAACATTTAAATTAACGGAAAATCCTTTTCGATTGCGAAGATTTTTTGTTTTGTTTTCATATCACCTACCCTCAAGGAGATGAGGATATGGAGATCAATTCCGTATATTAATTTTGTTTCTAGAGGTAACTAAACATTACATTAAGTATATTAAAAGATAGTATTCATTAAAAAGTTAGTGTGAACTTATCATTGAATTGCTAGTTTATTCAATTGTCGATTACGGTGGACAATTTTGTTTATTTCTTTTTACTAATTTCTTTGTATGAACAAAATCTTTGTATGGAATAGAGAATTGATACATAAGTGAATTTTATATAATAGGGTGATACCTTGACCACCTTATCGAAATAATGCTGTTAGCTTAGCTATGCTTAACGTGCAGACTCGGGTCAAGCCCAGTCATGCTGGAACATTGGATTATTCATAAAGCTGCTGCGCAAGCTCAGCTGAACGTGCAGGCTCGGGTCAAGCCCAGTCATGCCAGAACATCGTATTGTTGATAGTGCAAATAAATAAAGCTGCTGTGCAAGCTCAGCTGAGCGTGCAGGCTCGGGTCATGCCCAGTCATGCTAAAACATTTTATTATTTATAGTGCGAATAAATAAAGCTGCTGCACAAGCTCAGCTGAACGTGCAGGCTCAGGCTCAAGCCTAGTCATGCTGCCTATTGCGTCTATTTTAATTATAGACATGCAATACATGAAGTAAAATAAAATACATTTTGGTTCTTAATATTAACTTTTATTTTGCTGAAACAAAGCTGCTACGTAAGCACACTTGAACGCTTGAGCTCAGGCCAAGCCAAGCCATGTCGCAATTTCGGATTATTTTATGAATGACGTAAATAGAACTATTTAATGATGAGTAAAACTGCAGCAAAAGCTCAAATAAACTCGCCAATCGCGATGAATCAAGAGGAGTTACATTCTTGTTGTATAACAATTTTATTTAAGTGCAATTGATTAGCTGTTGCGTATGCTCAGCTTAATGCGCAGGCTCAGGGCAAGCCAAGTCATGCCATAACATTATTATTATTTTTTTTATAATATGTGGAGCGACATTTTGCGTCGCGAATAATGATCTCTTTAAATATATTCATGAAGTTATTAAAGTAACTACATTTTTCATGTTTATTTACTTGGGCTTTTTTATCATAAAACTAATGTGAAAGCTCAGTTTAATTCATGGGCTCGGGTCAAGCAGTATTTCCAATGCTGAAAATATTGTCAATTATGAATTTTAGAGTCGTTTGGGCTATAATTGAAGCCAAATGTGTATGATCTAGATTTGGCTCCTTATGAATAATGCTAACGTTAAATTGAACACACTGGCTCAGATCAGACCTGTTGCGGTATTAGCTAGTTATTAACTTTCACAGTAAATTGAACTGTATCCCAAGAAATTATAAAATTAATGTTTAAGTTAGCCACTTGAATCAGTTACGAACTTAAATAAAAGCTACATCGCAAACTTTGCCGAAGAGGTGCAGTCTCTGGTTGACACATTCACTGCCGGAGTTTCACAATAAAGTGTTCTACGAAAGTACTCGTAGTTTGCACCGAACTTGTTTTTAGTTATCCTTCACCATCTCATTGATAATGAAATATTTTTATATTAATATCGTATAAAAATAATTGTCTTGATCTAAGAAAGACTTTTACCAACTTTCATTGCAAAGTCGAACCGGCCAGGCGAGTTTTTCTGATTACACTATAATGTAATGTCGCAGATATTTTTCATGTTCAAACTATGACACTAGCTATGAAAATTGACTATCGATTTTTTTTTTATGGTCACTTTACCGTAATGTATGAATAAGTGGAATGCACGGTATGTGCTACACTAGTATTTAATGCAAACGTATAACACATAATCATCATCAGCTTTCTACGCCCACTGCATACTATAAGCCTCCTTTCTATCTTTAGAATCTAGCATTTCCTAGCATTTTGCCTAATGTCATAATGTGCAACAATAGTAAAAAGATTAGAATATACTTCAAGTCGACAAAGAGAGTTCGTCTTTTGACCTTGCTTATTTTATTTACCGACCTCAGGCGGTGATTTTAACGGTTCGTCAAATTATTTTTAATATTTTAAAGAAAACTTTAGCAGCTTTTCGTCGTAGATTAGCCTCCTCGTCATATCAAAAGGCTATTTTTGGGCTTGGCAGGTTAAAGATGCGCTCTAATTTCACAAGGCAAAGTCGGTTTTATGTTGTAATATTTCTTACAAAAATGTTTGGTATCAGTTTATTGAAAAATATATTTAAAAAATTCAGTTTACCATATTTTTAAAAGTTGAATAAAATTTAAAAGACATGCATGTTAAGCAATAATTCTCGGTGTTTTTCTTTAGCTACTAGCTTCTTAACATCTCATCCAGGCCCTTCGCTGAGTGATGGATGATTGGTTTGTCCTGTATCGTTTGCCCGACTCCTCTCTCATCTGAGCGTTTTTCCGGTTGCATTCTCAGCGGGAGTGCTTTGGACACCCATGGCTCGGGGCCTGCAGACATACATATCTTCGATTTTCTTTCAGTCTAAATCTGTTTCAGTTTTGAGGCTTTATCACGGTTTAAGGCTTACAACAGCATTTGACATTTTGTAATTTATTAATTTTTTTTTTAATTAGTTTATTTATTGGACAACATAAAATATTTTATTGGACCACATATATTTGAGCAGTGAATGCAAATCTCATTGCAATCTCAGTATTTGGAGTTTATTGAATTATTTAATGTACGTAAAGAAACTACAATAAATAAAAAAGTTCGTATAACAATCTTATTAAACTTGCTTTCTTCTGCTTCTTTTATTGAAACGGTTCTACTAATCTTCACTGAATAATTTATAAAGGAACTCTTAGCTGGCCCTAGTCTTACCAAAAATGGTATTAAAAGGTGTGTTTGACACTATTTATCACTTAAAATGATAATATCGCACTAACTTTTATGTTTGTTTAAATATAGGAACAATCCGAATTAGATTTTCAAATCCGAACTTTAATCCTATACTAGGATGGAAATCCAGATCATATTGCTTTAACAAGGTATATTGTTTATGTGATATTTTTTGCCTGTTTCAAAATTCGAAGTATTTGAAAAACCAGGTTTGATTGTTTTTAATATCAATAATGATAAGACTATTTATTCATCTTACTAATGAACGGTCTCCCGTTTGTGCCTCTGTAAAGTTGACTAGTACTATTCCAGCCTAGCAACAGAAAAGCAAGATATTTGTAGTCAAAATTCAATGTATTACTTTCTTAGTTTACTTACTACTTGAGGTTTAGTTTTACTTTGTCTTGTGTAAAAATAAAATGTTTGTCATTCCTCTGCATTTTATCATCTCAAAGACAATACAGTTGCGAGAGCTGTTTGTATCTACCATATAGCCTTTGTATTACAAATCTTCTGGGTATATTTTAGCCAGAAAGAAGTTGTTTTGTCCTAATTACGGCTATCATCTTGCTAAGTGCGGTGCACAAGCATATTTTACTTTATAAAGATTAAAACGGTCAAAGTTCATCTCAATTTTCCTTACTTTAAAATTACCTTTTTGGCTTTATTCGAACCAATGTACATATATGTCATATATTTTGAAAATGGAACAGAATTACTCATGGCTAATTTTAACAAATTATTCTATTTGTTTCCATATCTACGTAATAGGACTTGAACATGCAATTCAAATGGTTTTATACCATGGATACTGAATAAATACTTATTGCACGTGACAACAAGACTGTATGATAAAAAGGTTATAGAAAAATATTTTTCGCAAGGTAAACCTTGCAATTTGTTAAGTGAATTTTTGAAGTTCTTTCCTCCAGGTGATTTCTTTTGTTTTTTTTTTTTTTTTTTACTATTGAAAGTAGTCCGGTTATTATTGATCTTCGATGAAATAAGGAAAAGTACCTACATCATATGATGGTTATTTGATGTTCTGATGCAAATCCTGTTTTACAATATTTTTATTATAAAAATAATAATGGTTCTGAATGTAACTTATATTCAATTTCGTCATTTATTTTTGGCCAGGTATAGTACGAGTTATTTGTACTCATTACCATTTATATTATTGTAAATTTGATATTTAAGCTTTACCTATACCATCTGTTTTGTTAATGAATTTGACACTTAAACAAGTGTTTATTAATTCAGTCTTTGTTTACTTTATTATCATTCAAATACTTTTTATTTTTTATATGATAATTTTTTTTTTGTTTATAAAGTCCGATCTAACCTTTGGTAAAATAACGTGTTTTTATTATTCTTTCTTGTAACTCAGTCTTGTCATGCATTTTATTTTCACATCTGATTTATTTAACTATTCAGTTTCACATGATATCATATCCATCATGTTACTGGCTAAAACCGGTACACCAGGCGATAACAGACAATCTCTCAATTGTTGTTTAATTAGGTTTCAAATAACGGTTCATAAGCTTAATAGCAGCGTTTTACCTACCAATGAAACGCTTATTAAGCGATAACCTTATTTGAAACCTAATACACAATCACTGCCAGGTGTTTCTTATGCGAATCAATTTCGAGATCCAATGAGGCTCAGAGCAGTGGCGCGGCGCCACGTGCCCCCCTACTGGCCACCGGAAGTTAGCCGACGTCGTAAGGGAAAATCGGTAAAATAGCCGACCTGCTACCGGAAGTCAAGCTCGCTACTCTCAATTGTTGTTTAATTAGGTTTCAAATAAGGTTATCGCTTAATAAGCGTTTTATTGGTAGGTAAAACGCTGCTATTAGTTAGTAGGATTATGCAGAATATTTGTGAAATACCTAACTAAGGGTATGTAAGTCGGTACATTCATCTTATATTTTAATTCTTTAAGATGAATACAATTTCTAGCGAAGTACCTAGTGTGCCTTTATTTTTTTGCAAGGCAAATTTGCTTAGCGTTTTGTAACTTCAAAGTTCATACTTAGGGGCGTATAGCTTGTATAATAAATTTCCAAGGGATAATATCGGTCCACCGGTAATCAAGCTAACTTGAGGTCTTTATCCACCCATTTGCATAAAGTCAGTTGGAAGAGGGATGTAATCAAGAATAATAAATACATATACCTACGGACAAATCATACGGATTGTGTGATGACTGCTAGACCCTTAGATCATCTAAGGCTAGATCCAACACACCAATTGGCTGGCATGTTTTTTTGAGTGCGTCTGACCTTTTTAGGGTTCCGTAGTAAACAAGGAACCCTTATAGTTTCTCCATGTCTGTCTGTCTGTCTGTCCGTCCGCGGTTTTACTCAGAGACTATAAGTACTAGAACGCTGTAATTTGGCATGGGTATGTATATTAATCATGGCAAAAATAGGTGGAAAATAATCATGAAAAAAATTTTTTTTGCTTAGCTCCCATACAAGTAAAGTGGGAGAGTATTTTTTTTTTCTCTACTTACCCATTGTGTGGGGTATCGTTAAATAGGTCTTTGAAAAATATTGTGAGGTTGAGAACACAATTTTTCGATTTAGGGATCCGTTTCCGAAATATTTGGTTTTAAAGTGCAAATTTTTGTGTCTATCTGCTAAACGGTTATGTAGGTATAGATACGTGGAAAAAAATTACAGCAGTAGTATATATACTGAAGTTCAAAGGAAAATATCTATCAGAGCTCAGTACTAAGTACAAACTCAAAAGTTATAGGCAACAAACTTATAAAATGTACTCGAAAATGTAAAATTTCATCCAAATTTGATTGTTTGATGTTTTTGGTCGGTAAACTGTGAGGTGCGAGTGTGAACAGTGTGAACTCAAAGTTGTCATTCGCAACTACGGAACCCTACACTGCGCGTGGCCCGACACGCACTGATTCTTGCCAAACAGCAACGATAAGGTCTAGGATAATACCTTTGACAATATATTCATGCAAACTCAAATAATGCATCACTCTTGCCTTGAGGAGTCGGGAAACAGCGACGCGGGGAGGTAATGCCATGCCTTCGAGGTTCGCATAATGACCACTATGCCACAGAGGTCGTAAAAAAGTTGAATCGACTTACGAAGGATTGTCGTGATAACTCTTTCAGCCATTGAATCAGAATTCATTTGCTCTAAACATTTTCTCTGGTTATTTACGTTATTTTAGGAAGTTACGGAAATAGGCGGTAAATCATTCCCACATGAGTCACACATAGTACACATACTCCTTTCAGTTTAGCAGTGGCTGAAAATAGAGAACGTACACTAATAGAGCAGGACTTTGATTGTCGTCGGCCAAGGACGCGTGCCGACGCCGCGTATGGCCAGCACATCGGGGCTTCGTCTTGATGAAGCGGTCACACCAAACATCTATCAATTAAAAGAGGAGATCCTGAACTGGCTCACTCACAGCGGAAACGTCACAGACTTTAGGTCACCGTTACCTACGTAGGCAGGGAATATAAACCTGCTATTTTTCCTTACCTAATTCCACATTTCCTTCAGTTAGTGGCATGAGCACAGAACATTTAGGGCGACGCATTCCTTTTTTTTCGCACCGTAGGTATTCCAATTGTTCATGAGCCAGAGCATGTCAATACTTTGTACAGTCGCCTGCAGAGAAATCTAAATGACGAAACATGTCTCAGAACCACGGCGAACAAATCCAGTTTAAAATAAAAATAAAACCGCATCCAAATCGGTTACCCACATTGCACTGAAGTAACTTTGGTACCTAAGTCTAAACTAAGCAGTTTCTCAGAAAAACCGTGTAAGTTTTCAATAGTCTTATGATTTCAAAGGTTTTGACAAAGCGAACTAATCTGCATTTGTTGCTTGTCTACCGCACACGAAGCGCATCTATTGGCGCCATAGAAGTATGATTTTTTTTAAATCTATGATTGGCGCAGTATGACCTAGCTTTATCATGTCTGACATGATCATAAGACTGAAAAATATGTAAGGTCAGTAGGGGCAAGATGAAAAACGGGGTAACACAAAAAAATCATCTGTAACGCCTAAATACTCGCATCTTTGTTTAGATCGCACTTTTGTTACGTCTCGCCCCTTAGTCGGCATTTACTGCCCAGAATACTTACGTTTAATTTTTAATTTGAAATTGTATCCATTAGCGTATATATTGCTATTATTCACATTTTAGCTTATTTTTCGACTTTCCATCTTTACCCAGCAACATTTGGCGGGGAAAGATGAAAATATTAATGTTTCAACAGATTTAAAATTGGAAATAGACCAAAAACCTTCATGTACATGCCACATAGCTTAGTAATTACTTTTTTATAACGATTAAAAAGATTTCGTTTAGAAGGTCCTTTTACTACAATCAATTTGCAGAGTTTGAGAACCTCTGGCCTTATTAGCACGATAAGCACGATGGGGATAAGAGTGAAATACATAGTATAAAAAATAATTCGTATCTCAGTTAATATGAGAAAATTTCACACAAGGCAACCATTTTCTGTTCGAACATTTTTAAGCTATGGTTTATCGATTACCAATGTCATCTAGCATTAATAAAAAATATTTTAGAAACTATTACAATCTTACCCCGCCCCTTTTCTTCTATCGATCTTGCCCCTACTGACCTTACTACATATACCTCTTTCCTAGGTAAATATATTTGTTAGATGTCCTGAATTGACCCGACGCCACTCCGTAGATTTTTCCCTTTAACTGAGTAGGCACGCTCCCGCTGGCAGTGGGCCGCGCATTTCCCACTTGGCCCGGCTGCCCCTGCCATTCGCGCGCCGCGCGCTACCGGTTCGATCCGGCCCAGTTTATTCTCGGCACTATCAACACGCAGGTGTTGCAATCAATATCCTATCAAGATGCTGAACTCGACAGACTGTTTAGTTTTAGTCGAGCTAGAGAAGTATTGCCTACATACGGGTCCAGCCCCCGTATTTACTAACTCGGATGACAGGTGTCGATGCCTATCAATCTAGAATTTACTGTTACAATGAGGGTTTTGCTAGCTGGAACTTTTTATTTGGAATATAAAAACCGCATTGTAAGAGCAAATCCTAGATTGATAGGTATCGACACCTGTCATCCGAGTTAGTAAATAGGGGGCAGGAACGGTTATTACTTCAAAATAATTTATGTCTTTAACAAACAAAGCATTTGACTCTTTTTAAGCAATTGTATGCCTATACCAGCAGGCCGATTTGCTAACGCGGTGTACAACGATTTGATTGTCACTTTAGCATGCATTACTGATTGATCAGTGACTTAGAATTAGCATCAAACTGAAGCACAAGAAATAAATAACTCGAAAATCGCTAATTGGTTGCTACATCATGAAAAAAAAAAGATTTTGTACGTAACCTTCGGTGTTCGAGTGCGAGTCTGGCTCGCACCATACTAATAAAAACCCGGTGGGATGATTATAACAAGCTTTTATGTATAATCTTGCAACTCAATTTTGAAGCATTAGTCAACCGATTGAACTGAAATTTTGAGTATTTAAATAGTCTGAAGGGCACTAAAGAAACTTTTCAAGTAACGAAATAAATTTAACGTGTTTTTTAGGGCTCATTGAAGTTTTGGCTAGCATGTTACAGTGTTTACCACTCATAATAAAAGAAAGGCACAAAAACAAAATATATATCGTTTTTGTTTTGTTTTTAAACAAGAATGTGTACAGTCCAGGACGATACACCTTAGATTTTAGTTATTATGTTGTTTTATAAATAATAGATGTTCGAACTTTACACACGATTTATTTCCGATTTCACAATAGTTGATTTTAATGTATAAATGGGAATGTGTTATACGTTTGAATGCTGATTACGGACTAAATTGAAAATGAAGTCTTTACTTAATTGTCGCGAGTAGGCATGCTGAGTTGGCAGTGTACGTGTCTCGTACATGCTCCCGGGGGAGAAGAGAAAGATCGATAATAAGAAAGAGTTATGACAAATAATGTTAGTAAGTATAAATGAATGAAGATGCTACATAAATGATTGAACAATTGGTTTAATTTTAAATGAAGATGTTAGTTTTTTGTATACAATTGTATATTCAAAGAAGATGGTTTTAATTACTACTTTCGTCTGTTATTATTTGTACAGATCGGAGCACTGGCGATGTGCCTCTGTCTCTTTTAACTTTGCGCGTGTGTACGTTCGGCCGTAAGTTGGAATGTCCACTTTTAATACTGTCGCACTCTTTTAAATGAGACATCACTACACTTTCACTCTGTTCACTTTGTTGATGCGGCTGTGCTGTCGCTGCTGCTCGGCGCTGCACCCTCCTCCAGGCAAAAAATAGTCCTACTGCTGCGATGATACCCACCACCACATAAATGGCTACATAGTGGTGTATGTCGTGATAAGATACAGTTTCGATTAACGGAGTGTTTTCATGTAACATATCTATTTGTTTCTGTATCTTTTCGATTTGTTTGCTCTTTGTTATTTCTTCAAACTCAGACTCCGATGCATTGTAAGTTTGATTTTCATTTGGTAATTCGATATTGAGGATGTGGTTAATAGGAGGTATCTCAATAAAAAAGGAGTCAGGTTTCGATCGTAATTCGCTGGACATCTGTCTGTGAGAATAAACGATAAAATCTTTTGTTTTGATAATACACCCGTGACTCACTATTAGCAATCCGGTGCGTGTAAGTTGCAGTGTTGTCATTTGATCTTCACATAGCAACTTAATAGAACATGCGGTGCAACAAAAGTAAAAATATTTGTTTGGTTCATTTAACTCTTCCCATATGTTAGTGCATGAAGAAATTTTAGTTTTGCAAGTTCTAGAGTTTTCAATCGTCTGACATAAGGTCTCATCGTCTTGAATGTGGTAGATTGGATGTTTTTGTTTACAAAGTTGTGTCTCAGGATTTAAATGCAAGCAAGAAGAAAAATCATTTTCTTTTAATATTAATAAAGAGTCCTTTTTGAGATTGATAGCTGCGTATTCTGTAACAGGTTGAATTGTTATCATGTTGTTATTCGATTTTTTAGGTATGGGCAGTATTCTAAAAATATCGAAGTTATCTCGGCTGACCAATGGTATTTTAATCTCAAATATCATATACTCATCGGAAATTCGTCCATGGATTCTCAGCAGGTTATATAATATCGGTAGGTTAGCAGTATCGACCGGTAAGGACAAATCACTAGGTAGTTTCCCAGATATCATATCCAGTTCACTCCTCAACTGATTTGGTGTTAAAAGATGTGGGTCGAAGTGTCCCTGATAGAGGTTTGTCACGGTGTCCAATATCGTATTTTGTATTTCCTTGAGGTGTGTTAGGATGTTGCTGGACATCAGACTGCACATACTAAAATCACTAATGAAAGTAATTTTTTGAATCTCTGTTGCTAATTTGTTAACTGCTTTCTCCATTTGATTAATCCTGAGGTTAAGTTCTTTGTGTTGTTTCATCATGACGGATTCGATCCTCTTTAAAAAATTAAATTCTGCTTCTACTACTGATGTTTGATTCTTCCATAATTCCGCTAGATGATTTTCGTTAGTCTTAATAAGGTTGATATCTTCTTTATATTTTTCGGCAAATCTACTATCCAAAATTCCAAATAAACTGTTGGCTAAGTATCCAACTCCATCTATTAATCCTCGTTTCTGTCTCGTCTGTTTCCTAAAATGTTGATCTAATATTATTCTGTTGTAATATTCTAATTCCGTTTCGCCGTATCGTAATTGTAATACAATACCGTTGCAAGGTGAATGTTCCTTTATCGTCAAACACATGTTTTCTAGGTATCCCAGTGATCTAGAGAACTCTCTTATTCCGTCCCAATAAGGTTTTAAATCGTAGTATACGACGAGCTTCCATTCTTCTCTTATTAAATACATGTGTGATATTTTATCATAATAAAGGCTTCGATTCGCAGGTAAGCTTGTAATATTATATTTGCAATCAGCTGATGATAACAAGGTCATGAAGAATAGTAAAACGGACGTAAATATTGTAGCCATACAAAATCTTTTTGTTTTGTTTCGGGTTCTATAAGTGTTTTCACTTGTTGTTTTTGTATCTTGTTTCGTGTTTTCGAATTCATGTATACTTTCTTCGAGCTGTTCTTCGTCTGGATTCGTCGGCAAAATTGATAATTTTATGATAGGGCGTTTTAGGAGACCATTTTTTGTTTTAAGGGTGACGACGCGAACCATGCCGTCGCTTCCCGCGTGAAGTTGTACAACCCTCCCCAGCGCCCACTTCCCCGCTGGGAGATTCGCATCGTGTATTATAACTATGTCATCGAGTTTGATGTTTGGTCGAGGGCGGGTCCACTTACTACGTGCTGTTAATTGTGATAAGTATTCGTTTCTCCATCTCTTCCAGATATCTTCAAATAGTTTTTGAGTTAAGTGCCATCTAGTTCTAAGGTCTCTTTCTGTTGCATGAATTGTTAAAGTTGGACCGTTTGTTAAGAAATGGGAGGGTGTTAAGAAGTTAAGATCATCAGGATCCTCAGACAATGGGCAGAGTGGCCTAGAATTGAGAACTGCTTCTAGCTGAGCCAACAAGGTACTATACTCTTCATAAGTTAGATGTTGTTCGCCTATAACTCTCTTCGTGTGATATTTTAGGCTCTTTACAGCCCCTTCCCATAGTCCCCCCGCTGAGGGCCACGAGGGACAGTTGTAGTGCCAAGTAATTCCTATTTCTGTTATTTCCGACATGAACTCTTTATTTTCAATTGTTAATTTGTTGAATTCCTCCTGCAGAATTCTGTTTCCCTTTATAAAATTAGTTCCTTGATCACTGTAAATGTGGCCTGGTGTACCCCGCCTGGCCGCCATTCGTCTCAAAGCAGCTAAAAATGCAGATGTTGTCATGTCTGAAACTAGTTCTAGGTGCACAGCCTTCGTAGCCATGCACACAAAGACTGTAACATAACCTTTGGATGTTTTTATACCACGACCTTTATTGCATTTTACTAAAATATATCCAGTTAAATCTACACCACTGTTAAAAAAAGGACGGGACGGATTACTACGTGAAGACGGCAAGTCGCCCATTAGTTGAGAATTTTTTGAGGGATCCTGTTTTTTACAGGTAACACAACGATGAAGTTGTTTTTTAATTTCTCTATTTCCACCTACGATCCAATATTTTTGACGAATAAATGCAGCTGTTACGCGAGCCCCACCATGGAAGGTAAGTTTGTGCGCGCGCGATATGATCAATGTTGCTAAGCGACTATTTTTATTTATAATAATAGGGTTTCTCATGTCGGGATGGATGTTTGCATGTTTCAGTCTCCCACCTACTCTTAATACGCCATCAGAGTCAAGGTAAGGGTTAAGATTTAGGATTTTACTTTTGTTAGGTATATTTTTGTTAGATTTTAAGTTTATTATTTCTTCCTCATACGCTTCGCTTTGCATGTGCTTTATTACCATTATATTTGCTTGTCTTAATTCGCTTAGTGTTAGAAATTGCTTTTTGTTATCCTTTTTACTAAAAAATCGCTTTATCCATGCTAAAACTCGAATCACACGAGATAACGAGCTGTATTTTTTGAGTAATTCGTTAATGATAGATATATTTTCCTTTGTAGAATTAGTTACAATGTTAACTTGTTTAATTTTAATTTGTTGTTCATTTGTTAAATAATTTTGCATATACCTACTATCTTCTGCTTTGAATTTTGTTAGAAATGCAGGGCCATGCCAATATAAAATGCATTCTTTTAGTTGAGAAGGTAAAATTCCCCTACTTGCTGAATCAGCTGGGTTTTCGCTCGACTTTACGTACCGCCATGATTCCTTCGGAAGGACCTTTAATATTTCCCTAACTCTATTTGCTACAAATACTTTGAAGCGTCCGGGATCGCTTTGTAACCACGCCAAAACAACCATGGAGTCGCTCCAACCAAAAACTTCTAAGTTATGTTGTTTTAAACTTTCTATAACCTTTTTCATCAATTTAGATAACAATTGGGCAGCACAAAGTTCTAATTGAGGGATCGAAAATGTTTTGGATGCTGGAACTAACTTACTTTTAGCTGTAATCATATTTATGTGTTTTGTTTTTTCCAGGCGAGCGTATATAACACAAGCATAAGCGTTTTGCGACGCATCGCAAAAGCCGTGCAGTTGAATGTTATCGGTTTTATTGCACCCGATCCACCTAGGTACTTCATAGTTGTTTATGTTTATCATATCTGCTCGTAACTTGTGCCACTCATTGTTGATGTCGTCAGGTATGACGTCATCCCATGTTAAATGTAATGAGCAAACTTTTTGAAATAATATTTTCAGTTTTGTTGTAAGAGGTGTTAGCCATCCTAACGGATCAAACAATTTCGATATTTCGGACAAAATTTCTCTTTTGGTAAGTTTTCCCGATAAAGGTATAACATCGTATTTAATAATGAAATTATCTGATTTGGGGTTCCAACCAAGGCCTAAAATTTTTGACGTATATTCGGTTTTAAAGTTAAATACATGTTGTTCGTTATTGCCCTGTAAGTCTTCTAATAGTTTAGGTTCGTTACTAGACCATTTACGTAAATTGAAACCTCCAGATGACAAAAGAAGTCGAAGTTGTTTGATCATATGCTTTCCTTCGTGAATTTCTGAACAACCATGGACCAAGTCATCCATGAAAAATGACTCTTCTACGACCTTGGCTGCATCAGGGTAGGAGTTACGTTCATCAGCTGCCAGTTGTCGTAGCGTCATCATTGCTAAAAAAGGTGCCGCTTTTGTTCCATAAGTTACGGTAGTAAGCTGGTATTTTTGGAGAGGTTGATCTTCCTCGTACCTCCAGATGATCTTTTGTAGTGGCTGATGGTCAGCTGATAATAAAATTTGACGATACATCTTTTCAAGGTCACTTACATACCCGTACTTATGCTGCCTCCACTTCAAAATAAGTAATTGGAGGTCTTGTTGGAGATTCGGCCCTTTATGCATCAAATCATTTAAGCTATGACCTGACGTTGATTTAATTGACGCATTAAAAACTGCTCTATACTTTGTGGTGGTACTTTCCGGACGCTCGACGCAATGATGCGGTAATATGAACTCGGGTTTCGCGTTTCCTTTAGATAAAGTCATATGATTTAAATGTTCGTATTCTTGAAAAAATTGTTTATATTCGCGAGCTAAAATTGGTTGTTTTTTGAATTTCTTTTCCAAATTTTTAAACTGTGCAATTGCTATATGTTCGGTAGACCCTAGTTTTGTTTCGATATCCGCGTAAAGTGGAAGTTTCACTTCATAGCGTCCGCTCGAAAGTCGTTTAGTTGTTTGTTTGTAGTAATCAACACACTCTTCCTCATTACTTGTTAAAATTGTTTGTTCATTTGTGTTTTCGATCTCCCAAAATTGTTTGATATCTTCAAGGTTGTTGATTACTACATTGCAATGATAATATGTTTTAACGTTTCCGCACAGCAGCCATCCCAAATGGGTTTGTTGTGCGATCGGCTGTGTGGAATTTTCACCCTTGATAATTCCGCCCATCATGATCGCGGAATAAATATCTGCTCCTAACAGCAAATCTATAGGGCTGCTTAAATAAAATTCAGGGTCTGCTAAATGAATGTTTTGAATATGAGGCCATGATGGTTTTGAAAATGTTTTGTTAGGTAGATTTTTTATTAATTCGTTCATGATTAAAACCTCAGTATCGAACTTATAATCATCATACCAAGACGAACAATTGATTTTGATGGAACCCTTACAATTTTTCTTCATATGCCCTATCCCAAATACGGTTCCACTCAAACGTTCTCTTTTGATACCTAAACGTTGTGCTGCATGTTCACTTATTAGAGATAATTGTGACCCTTGATCGATTAGGGTCTTCAAAACAAGGTAAGTACCGTCCGCCGCCATGACTTTGACCTTTGCTGTTGCCAACAAAATTTCGGAAAAATCATTTTGGGAAATATGTGAGGTGACGGCCACGTGTTCGTTTTGGCGTGAAGAGCCAGGTTTTGATGTGGCAGCATTTGAGTTCGATACATGTGCCGGCTTGGTGCAGGCTTCATGTATCATAGTGTTGTGATTTGATCCGCATACGCGGCACCGCTTTGTGGAAATACACTTATTTCCGCTATGGCTAAATAAACAATTGCGACATACTTGTAAATTACGAATAGTTGTTAATTTTGCTTCATTTGACATGTTAATAAATTGATCGCAATTATAAAGGCCATGATTTTGTTTACACAGAGGGCATGTGAATTTGGAACTTATGTTGTTTTTAGGTTGCTGGCTAGTAACTTTATTTACCGCGTAATAAGGTTTTTTGTTGTTTGTCGCCTGATAGTTAGAATAATTCAAGTTTGACTGATTGCCTTTGGAGTCCTGCTTTCTTCGGGACGATTCTAAAGATGTAAATTTATTTTCTAAGTAGTCTAGGAATTCTCGCAAAATTGGAAGTTCTCGAGGAGCTTTTATGGACTCTATGTATTCGCTATAAGATTCTGAATCCAACTTTTGCGAGAGAATGTGAACTAAAATAGGGTCCCAAGTACTCACATCGGCCCCTAAGTTTTTAATAGCATGCAGGCACTCTATAGTGACGTCATGCATTTTTTTTATTTGACCTAACGATTGTTGCTGTAGTGTAGGTAAACCTAACAAAATGTTCATGTGGGATGTAAATATCAATTTTTTGTTGTTGAAACGATGGTTGAGTATATCCCAGCATGCTTCATAATTTTCAGAAGAGATAGTAAGGTGGTGAATTAATCGTTCGGCCTCTCCCTTGACCTTTCCTTTCAGGAATTGCATTTTCTGCGCTTTTGAGAGAGAGGGGTTGGTATGAATTGCTTCATGAAATAGATCTTTAAAGGAAACCCACTGATTGTATTGCCCATAAAATTCCGGAATATCTAATTTTGGTAAAGTTTTCTCTCTGTGTGAGTTTGCCCATAGTTTCACGTTGATTTCTTTCTTCAGACTGTTGAATTTTCTTTCGCTTCGGGTATACTGCATATCATATTCTTCATCTTCTCCGTTCAGTTCGCTATCCAACTCCCAATGGAGGGTGTCAATAGCAGTCCATCTTGTATGCAAAGTCTTCAAGGCGTCATCGAACTCCCACTTATCAGCCAGAGAATCGACTTGGATGTTTGCCACTGTCCTATTGAATGCCTTAAAGTTTGCCCATTGTTTCCGAAGCATCTCATCGAGTTTGCTGGGAGACCCGTGCGATCTCATACGAACTATGTTTTCTTCGGGCACTTGTCGTTGTGACCGGCTGGTTGTTGCTCCAGGATCCTCACTTCCCCCTTGAGTCTGAGTTGTTGCCTGGGGTTCCTCGTAACCTTGCGAAGTTGTCCCCTGTTGATCTGATACTGCTACCGAGATTGTTTTCAGGTTATGTAGTAGTTCTGTTAAATAATGTTTTGTTAATGTGTAAAGCTCTTTAGTTTTATCAAATTCCGAGTCCGTAAAATACCGATGAGTACGGCTTATTCCCGTCGTCATTCGGTCATGATTATGTTGATATTCTACCCAATACGCTTCTAAATTCTCCAAACGGCGTTTGCAGTAGTCAACGGTCTTACGTTCTTTACTATCTTTTTTGATGTTTATTGTTAGTTTTTCAATTGCTTTGTAGATTTCTACCTGAGACACATATAAATCATCCATGACGAACAAAAAATGTATGCCTGTTGAGTAAGAAAAATGGACAGATCTTACTTGTTGCCAGTGATCACTGTTGTTGATGATGTTGTGACGAACGCGTTCCTGACGTCCCCACTGTTACCGCCAATGCCACGTGTTGGCAGCTGGCGTGATGAGCTGATTGCCCACCGATGTTGCTGAATGTTAGGTATTCCGAGTGCTAGTGTTCTTGATCAACACCAACACCAAATGTTAGTTAACACTGAACAGATATTCCACTATTCACTGGTTTGTCACAGCACCTCACTCGACGGCCACGTGGCCACGTGGTTCTCCGCGCGCGCGAGGTCCCGCAATACTGATACTCGAAGGACCACAAAGATGTACAGTCCAGGACGATACACCTTAGATTTTAGTTATTATGTTGTTTTATAAATAATAGATGTTCGAACTTTACACACGATTTATTTCCGATTTCACAATAGTTGATTTTAATGTATAAATGGGAATGTGTTATACGTTTGAATGCTGATTACGGACTAAATTGAAAATGAAGTCTTTACTTAATTGTCGCGAGTAGGCATGCTGAGTTGGCAGTGTACGTGTCTCGTACAAATGAGATGTTTTTGAAAAAAAAGCTTTTTTTGAAATATACCTAAATCCCTATTTAGCTGACAGTGTGAAAGGATGATATAAACAATGTAGGTAGTCTCGGGAAAAAAAACCCTTGAAATTTTGTAAAAAAAGTATATTTATTATGATTTCCATCAGAAAATCCTGGTACCCATCAACCAGGAATTTTTTATCCTCTGTAACTATAGGTATCAAAACATACTTACTTAAACTTCACTTACTTACATTATAGATTTAATAGAGACTTAACTGCGATTCCATTCACTTGGTATTTCGAGCTCTTGTAGTAGTAGGTACCTAGGTATTTTCTTTACCCAAAAATTATTTTTGCAACGTTTTATTGAGAGAGCGTTTTAGGAAGGGCAAAATGTTTTTGGTATGTCTGCTCTGCTGTTACACTCTGATCTCATTTCTCAACTGATTCTCGGGATGTGAGCAGCTTCAAGTATTATACTCATTTTTGGAAACGGGAAGCAGCTGGTATATAGGTATTCTATATTTTTCTCTTCTTTTCTCCCAAACTAGCATAGAAAATACATTAATTACTAGGCTCTCACCTTTTTAGTGATATAAAGTACTCTTTAGGTAGTCCTCTATGAAATTGAAAAGGAGTAGTTTCCAAAGTCGCAAATATAGTTTTGTTAAATCCTTACTATACTTATATATTTCCCGGGCTGGGAGACCTATTAGAGAACAATGGTTTAGAGTGGCCGATTGGAGCCAAGGTCCAGGATATGGGTCATCAAATATAAAGGAGCAGATTGCAGGCACGAAGGTTAAGAGGCTAATCATCAGACGACACGGATGCCGCGAGGCATTGTCGTTGTCGCATGCACACCGGCCCGCACACACACGAGCTGGGGTACGTATACTTATCTCTGATAAACATATTACCCACTCAAGGACCGAAAAGAAAACTTTCCTCTTCCCACGGCACCAGTTACGCCGTCAGTGGTATTTAGTTTGGGTAGTTTATGCAAAGTGCTTAAAAATAAATATAATATAATGAGAATTTGAAGAAACAATGATGGGCCAATATCGGGTCGCCCAACGGTAAGAGAAAATAAACCATGAGGTAGGTATCTATAGTCAAAGGGATTCCATCACTTATTCATACGAATTAACATACTGTTATAAAACCTAAAATATGTTTGTCTCGTTCTTTTTATGTTAAACATTATCGAGAGTCGTAGTACAATGCATGGAGAAAGTAGAGCGATTTTTATTTATTTAAAGGGATAACGTATATAACCACATAACATATGGAATAACACATTTTTACGCCGATATTTTTAATTTATAGCGAAGCGTAAATTATTGCAAACAACGATGTGTGTGTTTCTGAAAAACCAGTGTGCTGTTGAGCCCATGCAACATGTGTCAGAATTTCAAGATACCTAAAGGCATCTGACGTAACTTGATCATGAGTAGGTTCGCTGTGACGCAATTCGTATTACCTAATTTTACCTATCCACTATAGGTACCTACTTACGATGCTTATTGATAGGACAAAACTTCTTTCGTACATCCCGCTGTCCGTCTCTCTTATCTACAGGTAGTTTCTCAACCGATTCCCGTCAAACTTTTGAGCAGATTTAATAATTACAAAGACTGTCAATTCAGGTATACTAGGATTTTTTATGGTGAAATAGGCACATATGACCTAACGGCCATTGAGGGCCCATGACGCTTAGTACCACTATGAATGAATACACTGTGATAACACTCGCAGGGTCTAAAGCTTAGGTATAAAGTTAACAAAGTCACTTAGGACAGGCAAGTTCGGAGAAAATACGATATAGGTCCTACTATAGGGAAAATTACCACAAAACATGTGTGTTGATACAACTAGAGTCTGTTTTGCATTTAGGAACTGCATTGATTTACGCATTAATGTATAGCGTTTGCAGGTCTCTCCTTGTAATGTTGTCTTCGATACAGGTATCAACCCTAATGTATAATGATCTCATTAATAAGGCAATAAAATCTGCCGTTTTCTTGTAACTAAATTGCAATGCTCTGGAGCTATCATCACCCTCGAGGTATCAAGAAATTATAAGTAAAACGCCAAGTGGAATCAGTACAAATATTTTATTCAATAAAATACATCTAGTTTCAACTGACTCATGTGCGATAAGTCGAACCGTCACATTTTTAAAGGACAAAATAATTTTTAATAAACTCATATATAATAATTATTAACATAACAATAGTAGGTAAGTATAATTACAGGAAAATAATTCATAATTTTATAGTTAAGTAATACATTTTTGTTTTAAGTTAAAAGCAAAAATCTAAACAAGATACATACATCTCAGTACTAAGAAACAAAAACTTTGAAATTACTTTTCTAGGTAAAAGTATATGTGCCTCTTTCATTTAGAAACTGTGATGTTTTAATACTGAAACAACAAAATTGTTTGCCATTTACCGACGGCTATATCAAAAACCTTAAACTTATGTACATAATAATATATTTTTATTTACCAATAGACGAACATTTTCCCATTGCTATGCAAAGGTCTTGCTTTTTAAGGACCAAAGGGTAAAATCGGGACCCTACTACTAAGTCTCCATTTTCCGTCCGTCTGTCACTGGGCTGTATCTGTAGAACAATAAAGAGAACAACGAAAAAATATTCACTCTACAGACAATGTACTAAAACCTGACAATTTCTAAGTAGAATAATTTAATAATTGGAGCCACAGTATTGTTTTGTGCCCATAGCCGTAGAGACCATGGGCAGCTGGGGTTTGGAAGCTAAGGGCCTAATTAGGGAGTTAGATCACCGGATAGGTGAAAGGACTGGCGACCCCCGCTCTGGGCCGTTTCTGGTGCAAAAGATAGCCATAGCTATCCAGCGTGGCAACGCAGCAGTGTTTTAGGCACTTTTGCACCAGAAATGTTAAGGGATGGGTTATAAATGCGCCTGTATAAACTTTTGTTGACTTGTTAGTTTAGTGACAGAACTATGTAAATTTATTTAATTTAATAATTTATGTACAATATATACATTCTCATATTCTCCACAAAATACCTTTCATTCGATTCCTAACACGGTACATTTACAAAAAAATAGTTTCGGTCTATACATCGTATTGCCACCTTAGGAATACGAACGTGATGTACCTGTAGGAAGTGTTTAAATATTGTTAATTTAGCAAGACACGTACATCACGCAAGTTACACGTACTCCTAGATCAGCTATCTCCCCTCCTATTTTATACGTATATTTCCTTAGTATATAAGTTAGTATTTCTAATAAATAAATTACTTCCTTTTGTTTACCAGTAAAAGTGGTTTGATTTTCATACTCGCCATACATCGCAGCCACCATATTTAATTTAGTCTGACGTCACAAGGTATTATTGCAAATAATAACCAGCGGACAATCAAGAAGCTTCTAATGATATATGCCATTTGTCAAATTGTTGGATAGTTTCGGAGAACAGAACCCTCGTGGGTTTTGGGTTGGTGGTAGTCAGATAATATACCCATTAACAAAGTAACACACAGAACCTGCATACAGCCAAATCTAGCGCAACAAGCCGACAATAAGGGATCGTGAGACATCAAACTTAAATCTCCCGGACCAAATTAATAATTTGTTTACCCGTTACATTTTGTTAAGTAAATAATTGTACCAATTTATGTATTCATATGACAATTATAGTAAAATATATCGATCTTAATAAAATATCTCTAGGTTAGGGATGTTTCAGCATAACAAAACCACATATTATTTTGTTTAAATTTCTTTCCGGTCATAATTCGTAATTTTCCCAAGTTACTTGTGTCCAAAGAGAAAAGACATTTTTACAAAAATCTTTTGTACAATTTTATAAGCTAAAGCTCTATTCCCAATATACAGGATATAATGGAATTCATTGGCATCCAGAAAACTACAGGTTTTTTCTTTTTTTTTAGTCCATGCTGATATAACTATATGAATATATAAAGTAGTATATGATTACAATAGTTCTAAATTATAAAAACTATATATAAATATCGGTTATTACCCTCCAAATTATTTTTGTGATACAGTTTACATCTGAATTGAAATGTTCAATTTTTTATTAGAGGAAGAGCATTTTAATATTGCATTCTATTATCAGCATTCTTTAAATAATTTTAATTTTGTATGGCATAGTAAAAGGGATCGTTTCGGTAGTAAAAAAAAAATACTAGCAAAACAATCCCTTTTACTATGCCATACATGAAATTGTGAAGAAGCTTTTCATACGCTTTGCCGTAGTGTGAACTAATTTATCTACCTATCGAAACTGTACCCTGTAGAGTATGATGGCAAGTTCCCGGGAGTTTCATCCACAACCCATTTCACTCAAAAATTTAAAATGTATATAATTTAAAAATTAACTATCGGGGAAAGAATTAAGGACAGCAAACATACATTATTATTTATCGATTAATACACGACTTCCTAAAAAGGAATGCATTGTTTTTAAACGACTTGAATATTTCACAATTACTTCTTAAGACCTCCAGAAGAAATAATTTACCATTACTCCTAAAGACCCCTAAAAGAAATTTAAAACAGATATACCAAGCAGGAGGTCGAATAATTTTAACTATAGTTACCATTCAAAGATAGCTCTACTGTTGACAAAAGAAATACTTCTCAATAAAATGTGCAACAAACATTATTGATCAAACGATATTGTTATTTTCAGATATTATTAGATGTTATTACGAGTAGCAAGCTGTTAGTATCGATATAGTTACCACTGTTAAAACAACACACAGCTCTGTAAAATCACTTATGAAAGTCTCAGCCGTGTTTAGTCCTATTGGAACAAAAGTCTTATTTCCTATTGCATTTTCTCGCTGTTTCACATTGGCTGCTTTCAAATTTTTGATTACATTATTGGAATATTTCTATGTACGGGTCACTCACGTATGAAGTCAGCTACAAGCCGACATGTTTCGACCTTAATCGGAGGTCTTCGTCAGGGCGAATGTGAACAGAGACGCGCGCACGAAGTCGTCCTGGTCCCCACTCCCACGGATAACGTCAAAACATGACGGTCTGTAGCTGACTTCATAATGAGTGACCTGTATTTTACACAAAGTATCTCATATATTTAAAAATTGTCCAAGTGTATGACATCTGTTTATGCAATAATATATTGCTTAAACAGTTAATCTTGTGCTAAATACTACTGTTAAGATGAAGAATAAGGTTCAATTTACAATATGTTGGGAACAATTTTGATATTATTCGTACCATAGGAATTACTTTTTATTTTTACATTTTTATAATTTCTATTTTTACTGTTTTTATTTTTATTTTTAGATTACTATGTCTTATCACAGCCTTACAGGGAAAGGCACTGTCCACACATTTCCGGGTCACAGGACGTCACATACGGGGAAAAATTGTACATATTATACGCCAAAATATGTTATAACTCCAGCACTTTCGACTGCCCGGACGCGCTTTACTGGGAACTCTGTTAATGTGTTAGTGCTTATGTATAATTATAATGTATTCAAAAAAACCCTCTACTGATCACGGCCGAGCTGACTCGGTAATGAGTGGATAGCGCTTAGGCTACTTTTTACTTGAATCCCAGTCGCGAAAGATTTTGGATCACGTTTATTGATAGCAGTGCCTTAATTTCTTGTTTTTAATTAGTTCAGCCTGTAGGACATGTTGAAACAGAATACATTTACCAAGAAATCACAATCGTTACCTTGCTTTACATTTAACCTACTTTAACTCTATCAAACTTTATTATTATTATATCACAAGAAAGAGGAAATTTAAACCTTATGATGGAAAACGTTTATTATTCACCTACATTTCTGCGAAAGAACTGCTAACCACTACGAGATAGAAACGATCGCGTATGTCGGGTGAATATGACCTGCCATCCTGAAATCATCAACTGACACTTATTGGGTATCACATCAGTCAGAAGGGCGTATTGTCAAGATTCAAGGACTTATTCTGAGACGACCTAAGCATATTTAGATCTATTCCGACATGATTCTGGTTTAACAGGTCTCCTTATGCGATATTATAGCTAGCGAGAGTTGTTATTTGTATCTATCTTTACGTACTAGAAGCTGTTCTTACACGTTTCTGTTCTACAGAGGTATTTTGTTTAGCGGGATATCACACTGCTGTGATTAGTAAGAAGTGCCTGTCTTATTTTATTTTCAAACGATTTTAATCTATCTTCGCGTACTTGGAGCTGTTCTTACACGATTCTGTTCCACAAAGGTATCTTTGTCTAGCGGGTATCACAGCAGGGAGAAGTGCGTGTCGGCGTTGTGGTGTATGGCGGCGACGAGCGCGGCGTAGAGCGCGTGCGCGCGCGCCGGCGTGGACATGAACGTGAGCACGCGCGCGTCCGCGCCCGCCGCGCTCTCCGCGCCCGTGTAGCGCGCCACGCGGGCCATCGCCGCCGCGGTTATCTGCCGAAAAATTCAGAATATTGGCGACGCACGTACCACCTTTCTCTACCTCTTTTTTAATAATTAAAACAGCTTGTCAGCTGATCGGCTCTTTTTACTTTTACTGTCAAATCTTATATAGTAGCAAAGTGTCTGTTTTTAATACAAATATTTAGACTTTTCTTTGAGTTTATCTTTGCCTACACACCTCCCGCCTAGCGCCAACACTTCCTTCGAGTCCAAATGTCAACTTGCGGAAAAACAGCAAAAATTTCGAACTTGCGAAAAATTCGAAATTTTATACCTAATGACATAGTATTTTAAATAATACTTTTAAAATCAGCTCGCCTGGCAATTAGGCAAATTTCATAGAGCACTGATCAGTGCTTAAGCAACCAAGGGGTTAACATCAGTTTTCACCTCAACATTCGAATATTAAATAAACGTGAGGCACCAGACGGAGACACAGAGGAAACCGCATGGTTTTGCAATGAAGACGTTCTAAAAAGAGGGCAGGCAGCATTTAGGCGTCGCCTCCGGTAAGCTGTTACAAAGTCAGTTGTTGCCGCTCGTCCAGTATTACCCAATGACAAAAAGGAAGTCAGTTATTTTTTTTTTTGATTCATTCTGTTACAATGATGATAATGGAAATTCATAAAGACAAGAAATATATAAATGAATCTTGAGAAACCAATCGTAATATGCACGTGTTTGTCAAAGTCCAAAGCACAACCTATACAATTACCGATAATTATTAATAATAACTTAATCGTTATGCAGTTACGTATATCAATACATTAAATAAAAGGAAATAATAACGCATTATTATAGTCAAATTAAATGACAAGCGACTCTATGACTAAGCCAGCCTCCATCCGTACTACGTTTGCTTACCAATTGAGTAATAATAAAAGAACTATTTGAGGTTCTTCAACGCTTGGCGCCCTCGTAAGCTTTTTAGAGGTGAAATTGTCTCTTTTATCTTTAATTTCTAATTTATTTATCAATTATAAAAAAAAAAAGGTTAGATTGTTTGTTTGGATTGTCAAGGCTCCGAAACTACTGGAGTGATTTACAAAACTCTTTTTATAGAAAACTAATTTATCTGCGGGTGACATAGGCTATAATTTACGCCGAAGAAATTCGCAGGACAACTACTATTACTATATACTTCTGAATTAGATTTATGCCAACTGCATCTCCCATACCTGATACTCGTCGTCCTCGTCGGGCGCGCGTGGCTCCGTCGCCTTGGCCGTGCGACGCTGCGACACGCTCAGCTGAAACCAGATACACCCCAACTTAATGCCAAACACAATATATTAGGTCCCGTTTAATTAATTTATTTTTTACAAAGGTATAATTTATTCAAACAAATACAAATTACTTACAATAAAATAAGAACATTAAACAATTAAAACTAACTAATATGAACTAAAGACTAACAATCAAACCAACCTATGAAATAAAAAGACCTATAAATAAAACCTTACCTATGAAATTGGCGTTTCTATAGAGAATTTTGAGTAAAGTGAATTTTTCATACTAACGTTTTTAGTATTATTTCGGATTTGATAAATTCAACATAAGTGAACTTTTACATGTTGTTACGGACAATATTAATATTGCCTAATTCAGAAACTATACAATTATCAAAAAGTAAGAAAAATAACAGAAAATGGTTACGTTTTTGATGAAAACGGACAATAGTTAAATTCACTGTAAAATAATGCAGAATCTTAGTAATATAACTTTCAAGTTTAGATAAAATAATACGTGTTTTACTGGAAATTATTCTCATTAGGAACAAAATGACGGGAGAAAAAAACGCCCATTTCATAGGTAAGGACCTAATATTACTAACGTAATATACTGCCAACCTCATACAAAAATATTGGACCAAATTAAGGTAGGCGAATGTATGGCACTGCAGAGTGGCTTTCCATTCGATACTAGATGGCGGTAACCTGCGTTAGCTTAAACTTTCTAAACCACCACTACTACTACTAGGGTGTTATTTTAAAATAGGTATTATGCCAAACATATTGTTCTATATTTTAATAAGATATTTTTTGTGAATAATGCTTTTATTAATAAGAATATAAAAGCCTTTTATATTCTCATATTAGGTAGCTAAAATGTTGTTTAGTAACGAGTGGCGCCATCTATGTGAGTCTGTGAGGACAAATCGTACTATTAAGGGGTTGGGGCCACATGTTAAAATGCTCTGTAACCCAAAAACAATTAAACATATTAACAACTAGCAATTTTCGTAAAACTTCCCCCCCCCCCCCCCTTTCCCTATTTCTTCCCCTTAGGGGCTGACTTTCTAAATATCCTTTCTAGTGCCTATCTATTACTATCCCATGTCTATATATATTTTCCCATACTTTATTTCTTCATTATCAAAAAAGAGTATATCAGAGTATCACTGAGAACGCATAAAAAACAAACAAAATACAGTTTCTCTTCTCGCACAAATCGTAAAAGCCGATCGAGGGAATGGGGTGAGGAATCAATAGTGATGGGTTGCTAGTCGCATAGGCGATGCGACTAGCAACCCATCACTATTTTGATTCCGTTCTCCACCTACAAGCCCATCAACATGCTAAACGTGGTTTTACAGGCCTGGGCTCTGTCTCCCCGCAAGGGAAAAGGCGTGATAGTATGTATGTATAAATAACAATAAAGTTTAATCAAAAAGATGGATTAATAATAATAGTTTAAAAAACTAAAAAACACCCTTTGTAATGACGTTTCTTAGCTAGTCATGTATTGTCATCAGAACTCAGAGCGTGTGCAAAATTTCACCCTAATCGAAGACCGGGAAGTGGGTCAAATTTAGATTCCAAGATTTTCCTACATACATAGTTAGTTACAAGTGAAGCTAATAAAAGCGTGTTAAAAAGATGAAACAATACCTCTACGACGGCTCCTTGATAGGGCCCGACCGAGCAGAACTTGAAGTCGATCATCTCCAAGATGCGCTCCGACTCCGGGTCTGCTACCACCAGGAACTGCACATACAGAAGCATCATCAACATCAGGTCTTTTTCTAGTCTCCACGTGTGGTAGAGCCACGCTACCGGCTTAACTCACTTTTGCTAGTAGCATGAATGGGCCGGCTCGTCCCGGGAAGTACCACACTCTCACAGAAAATCGACGTTCGAGTAGTAGCTTACCGCTTCTATGCTTCATTCGGTCAGTGAGAGCCCAGAGGCTCATCCCCTGGAGGGAAAAATAAAGGCCGGCAACGCTCTTGTAATACCCTGGACTTGCAGTTGTCCATGGGCAGCGGAGATCACTTACCATCAGGTGACCCGCTTGCTCTCTGTACTGCCAGAGCCATATGTTAGTTAGACAAAGCAGTCAGAGGATTTGGCCTACACTCTCCACGCTGGCCACAGCACAAACACAAGCATTCTTTTCAATACATCATCATCAACATCAGGGCCGTGTTGGCCACTTACACATACGAAAAAAAAACCTCTGGGCTTTTTTTAGTCTCCACTGCAGGAGCACGACCCTCTCTGTACTACCAAAGCCATATATTAGGTAGACAGAGCAATCAGAGGATTTGGCTTACACTCTCCAAGCTGGCCAGACGGGTTGGAGAGGTCTCTTTGATATTTATGTTTTGTTTAGCTGGTGATTCCTAAGCACCAGCGCACGCAGTCGCGCCGCCAGCACCCCTGCACGCACTCCTCTCTCTTACTCTCCAATCGCGAGGCTAAAGGAAGTATATATGAAAATGGACCTTGTGCGTGAGCAGCAGCTGCAGCGGCGCGTTGTCCAGCAGCACCTCGAACCCGATGACAGCGGTAAGTTCGCACAGCCGGAAGCACCAGCGCACGCAGTCGCGACGCCAGCACGCCTGCGCGCGCTCCTCTCTCTCACTCTCCAACTCGCGAGGCTGAACACCGGAATACCAAAATCGTGTTAGTTTCTGTTCTACCAAAGTGTGCCATTGCAGTGATATCCAGTGCTAACTTTAAAAGCTGCAAAAATTCGCAAGATTCCAATAGGTATTTTTCCTGAAAATCTTTTTAAATAATAGTCCGTCTTTTAGATGATCGAAAATATTAAACACATATTTTTTTTTTATGACCGATCGCCCGCCTGACATTTAGGCTATTTTAGAAAGCACTGATCAGTGGTTCCACGTTCGAAGGGTTATAGAACCGATTCATTGCATACAAAACAGCTTTGAAAACGCGAATGATATGGCATTTACTGTAGCTGCCGACTACATTCAATTTGTTTTTAATCAACCAAACGAGCGCGAAGCCTGTCCGTTTTGCTCATGGTAAAATACCTTAGATTTTCGTGAATCTTTTAAGTAAATGCAGTAATAAAATAAAAAGGTTTTTTTTTTCGATTTAACGCTTTAGGAATGTACAAAGAACTATGGCGCTTAGGACTATTGTAATTTCACTCTGATAATACTCGCGAGGTTACAGCTTTAAGGACTAGTTATGTAAATGTATATGAAAAAAAATATAAATAAACATTAATGCGACCAGAGCCGCGGGCGATGTCTAGTAAAATATATAAAACACATAATAGGACGCAGCCTCCATGGCCTTCTTGGCCTTGCAACCATACCTAAGAGAACATCGACAAAGTTGTTAAAAATTCTATGGTCTTTAATAACACAATAGGTACTACGTCTATATCACCGACAGTCAAAAGAAAGGCTATCGCGAAAGTGAACTAAGATTCGTCTTCAGAAAATAGGAATAAACGTTGTGTGACCAACACAACATTTATTACTATTTTTACCTGAGGGATGGGGTCCCAGCCAGCCTGCGAGAGCAGGCCGTGGCCGGCGTAGGCCACCAGGTCGGCGGTGGCGCTGAGCGGCTTGGTGAGCGCGCCCACCAGCCCGCGCCGCAACGCCGCCGCGCCGCTCTCCGTCTCCCCCACCGCCACCCCCACTAGCGGGTGGTGGGCTAGCCCTCCCACCGCACCTGAACAAACAAGGCATTTCATTTACTGACATGTATTTTTATTGTTACAAACAGAAAAGGTTTAGTGCTAATAGAACCCAGATCCCAGAGTAAGTTAACATTGGTGGAGTAACTCGTGCCTGTGACATGTATAAGTTACTTGAGCTAGTCAACCAAACTCTACTATATCATTGAGACTATATTTCCGATTACAGTGCTTCCTTCAGATCATTATTGACCAGAAAGTCATTTTCAAAAAGCTTATTTACTTAAATAATGAATACCCCTAGTTATACAAACAAAAGAAAATAGAAGGTTCCAATAAGTTATCTTTCCGATTATGTTTTTTGTGTACGTACTTAATATATTGATAGCGAAGTTGGTGATCCCAACCGCCAAGCCAGCCATGAAAGTCTGTGGAGGCCTCCTCCTCGCCGCAGCAGCCCTCCTCGCATGCTCCTCGTCTGCGGCCAGCAGGTCATCGGGCAGCAGCGCCGCTGCCCGACGCTAGGGCTCCGGGCGCTCCAAGCAGCTCGAGCCCGCTGACTACCTAACCTAAAAAGCTGTCTCTCCACTAACATTTTTATATACGTACCTAGTATGTTTATAGCAAAGTTGGTGATCCCCGCGGCCAAGCCAGCCATAAAAGTCTGCGGCGGCCTCCTCCTTGCCGCAGCAGCTCTTCTCGCATGTTCTTCGTCTCCAGCCAACAGGTCTAAATTCCTGGCCAGCGATCCGGCCCACGCGCTGAGCGAGCGCAGCAGCGCCGCCGCCGTCGCTGACACGAACCCACGCACGCCGCCCGACGCCTCGCCCAGACGGGACGCTAGCGCTCCGGGCGCTCCCAGCAGCTCGAGCCCGCCGACTACCCAACCTGTAGGTAGACCGGGTCAGATTACTATACCCACATAGATCTACTTTACCCTTAAGCCGTCAAACTCTTGCTATGAGACCATAAAAGGATTATTTTCGAAAATTCGTTTCTTAGCGCAGTTAAATAAAGGTTGATAGATAATTAGGAAATGTAATTATTTACCGAGTTATGGCTATCAAGATCAATATAAGTCAAGTTACAAAAAAAATCTAGAAATATCTTAAACGTAAGCCACGAGCTAATAGTAGTAAAAAATAAACTTACCAGCTCCCAGTATAGCCGCAGATAAATAGTGAACCGTGAGAGCGTGCGTGAGTCGTTCCGGTGACGTCATCATATCCTGCAGTTTGAACGCGGTGAGCCGCAGCGGACTTTGGTCCAGAGCTATATACATACGGACCTGCAAAAAATATTATATTAGGTCACCAAATCAATCTTCCCGCCTTACACCCGAATACTCAAAGGCATCTTAGACATAAAATATAAAAAAGGCGTACGGCAAAGGCGCGGAGCAGGTGCGGTGCGTCCGACAGCGGCGCGGCCAGCCGCCAAGGCTTCAGGCTATAACACTCACCGCGGTGTGTAGTGTGAGCGTGAGGTCCAGCGGCCGCAAGTGCAGGGAGCGCAGTCGCAGCGGACACTGCAGGATGCGCTCGTCGGCCAGCGTGCACTCAACGTCGGACAGCGAAGAGCTGGGCGCGGCCAGCCGCCACAGCGACACCAGCGCGCTCACGTACGCGTCCTCCACGTACAACGCCAGCGGACCCAGCGCCATCTCCACTTCTGTCAGCTCTGAGGGAGTAATAAGTCAGTCTTGTCAATACGAAGGCCCTAAGTTTATCAACGTGCAGAACAAACAGTTATATGACTCTGATATCATACAGATCTTCTTCAATCTATAGGCAGTTCACAAGATTTTTCTTCGTGTTTCCTTACCAGTTATAAATGAAAACTTTTCCATTTTATTTATGAGCCCTAAGTAAAACAGTTTCAGCAGCATCATCTAGCATTGCGACGGCCTCCGTAACGCAGTGATTAACACGTTAACTGACTTCACCAGGGGCACCGGCTTCAATTTCCGGCGTGGGAAAATGCGTACCGCCTAGTGTGGTGTGGCAGCCACCCGACCCGCGAAGATTTTCAGCGGTCTACTAGCAGCTACCCGTTGCGAGTCAGGTGCTGCGTCATACAGCACACACTCACCGTCGTACGTACGATTAGCCACGGTCCACTGGTCGTACTGCAGCGTCAGCAGCAGCCGGGCGTCGGTCCGGCGGGATTGGAAGCTGTCCCGGTCCGCGAAGATATTCCACAAGGCCGGCCAGCGGTCCACCGGCAGTCGCTCGTTGCGCGTGCTCGCCACCACGCCAAAGTCGAACTGCCCGCTGTCGTATTGCAGGTTGTCGATTTGGACGTCCGATATTGTTAAAGTTGTTTTTGTTCTCTATGGAAAAGATTGCACGGTGTTTTAGTGGTCTTGCGTTAGTCTGCTAGGCAGCTGTCTGAAAAGGCTTTGCCTAATCATATCTTAATTAGGTACTAACAATGCCGTCATGAAAGGTTGAGATCTGAAAAAAATGCTACGATGAGGAGTATTGTGATTCTGTTTCTTATTTAAAAATAGTATTCATAATATACGGTATGTTATTTTATGTGTACGGCTATATAGTGTCTTATTTTTATTATTCGAAAGGCTAAAAACACCAGAGAGGGAAAGAGAGACAAAATAAACGAGAAGAGTTTTATTAGAGGCCGTATTCTGCTAACAATGTTCATTCCAATCTCAATCTGAAAACAAAGGAGGAGAACGAGTAATATGAGTAATAGGAGGAGTCATAATGACTTTAAGTTCTGAAAATGGGTGGACCTTGAGAAGTCAAGAGTAATGCACAATCTCAAACACTCCGCATTACGAGGGTTGCAATACGGAAACGTAAATTACTGTTTGGTATGTGAAAGGAAGGGACACATCTGTACGGAGCTAAGAAAGGGTATCCACCGCAATTCGGGCCATATAACCCAGAGGTTACTGACAAGGTTGTCGAGCTCCGTGGCGCAGCGGTCAACACGCTAGCCTGCGATACGGGGGTCCCGGGTTCGATCCCCGGTCAGGTCAAGATGGAAAAAGATCTTTTTCATATTGACCTGGGTCTTGGATGTTTATCTATATAAGTATATATTATAAAATATAGTATCGTTGAGTTAGTATCCTGCGACACAAGTTCACAACTTACTGTGGGGCTAGCTCAATTTGTGTGATATGTCCCTATATATTTATTTATTTATTTAAGGTTAGTGAGTATGGTGAGGCCTACCTTGCGATAAGACAGCACATGCAGCGCCACCCTGTCCGCGTGCAGCGCCAGCAGCGGCCGCGCGTCTGCCGTGGCCGCCACCTCCACTGCGAACGCGTCCACCACGCAACGCGCGCGGTCCGTCGGGGGAAAGCTTTCGCCATGATTCCAGTCTAAAAAAAATCCTAATTTTTAGGGTTCCGTAGTAAACAAGGAACCCTTATAGTTTCGCCATGTCTGTCTGTCTGTCTGTCTGTCTGTCTGTCTGTCTGTCTGTCTGTCTGTCTGTCTGTCCGTCCGCGGTTTTACGCAGAGACTATCAGTACTAGAAAGCTGTAATTTGGTCATCAATCCTGGCAAAAAAGTGGTAGAATAAAATCTTGAAAAAAAAATTTTTTTTAGGGTAGCTCCCATACAAGTAAAGTGGGGGAGTAATTTTTTTTCCCTACTTACCCATCGTGTGGGGTATCATTAAATAGGTCTTTAAAAAATATTGTGAGATTGAGAACACCACTTTTCGATTTAGGGATCCGTTTCCGAAATATTTGGTTTTAAAGTGCAAATTTTTGTTAGACGTACGTGTTCCCCCCCTCTATCTGCTAAACGGTTATATATAGACACGTGAAAAAAATTAGAGCAGTAGTATATATACTGAAGTTGAAAGGAAAACTATCAGAGCTGAGTACTAAGTATAAACTAAAAAGTTATAGGCAACCAACTTATAAAATGTACTCGAAAATGTAAAATTTCATACAAAATGCTTTTGGTGGGGTGCGAGTGTGAACAGTGTGAACTCAAAGTTGTCATTTGCAACTACGGAACCCTACACTGCGCGTGGCCCGACACGCACTTGGCCGGTTTTTTTCTTCCTTTTTCAATACAACTAACTTGGGAAACAGGCGTACGGCCTATTACCATCATCGGGTCTTTTTTAGTTTTAAACTACAGGGGAGTATGACCCTCTCTGTACTACCAAAGCTAGCCAGAGCAGTCAGAGGATTTGGCATACCTCTCAACACTGGCCAGACGGATTTTAGAAGTCTTTTTGATGTTTTATATGGTTTGTATAACTTGTGTGCCCTAAGTCGCCTTCAACAACATCCACTAAAAGACTTGGCTTGGTCCTATTCTACTCTGCCGGGAACCACACGGCATCTGAAAATTAAGATCATTAAAAATTTGCTTCACCCGTAGCTACAAGATGAAAGGTCTCTGTGACTATAAATAGTTTTAAGCAAACTGTATTTTTCTCAATATTGAACTGAGTTGCCTGAAGAAAATAAATAAATAATAAGTAACGTCCGGGAAAATCGCATTACTTATACGCATCCTAGCATGATGAGCTACGATGAGTATAAATATAATGATTCTAGCTACGAGTAACTTTGATGTCTATCGACGTTGTTTACCTGAATATTGCAGGTCGTGGAACACAAACGACGAGTCGGAGGAGGTGATGTCGGCCTGCTTTAGATTCTCGCGCGCTTCTTTGGCGTCTATGGACTCCCTTTGTCCTCTGACCTCCTCTGTCTCCAGGATGGGGAGCTCATCGGTGCTTTCTACAGTCTCCAACTACAAAAAATGGCCAAGTGTGAGTCTTCCTCGCACAAGAAAGGTCCATCATATCTTAACTATGCAATTCCGTAGCAATAAAAATAAGGGGCAGCTTTCCTTTGCACTTTGTATGATCATAGGTATATTATTTGATAGACAGTGGTGACAGAAACATATTCTGTAAAATAATACAGAACATCAGCAATTTTTCCGAAAGTCTTCTAGAACTGATTTTGGTAGTCATCACGGATTTCGATATATTTGGTATCAGTGCATTCAGTATTATTCAGGCAGCTGTCTGAAAAGGCTTTTTCTTGTCTATAAAATGACAGTTTTGTGAACCAAATAAAATAAATGTTGAATACAAATAGTTAACCGTAAAACCTCTGTAAATTATTATAGTAGATCAGCAATATGTCCAAAAGTCATCTAGAACTTGATTTTGGTAGTCATCGCAGATATGGATTTATTTGGTATCAAAGCATTCAGTATGATGTCAATAAAATGACAGTTTTGTAAACCAATTTTTTTTTTATGTTGGAAACAAATAGTTAACCGTTAAACCTCTGCCAAAACTTCTAATAAGCCAATTATTAGGCCGTAACGGCTTGCTATGAGGGAACCCAAGCTAGAGATCGAATCTACGTGGGGTATGGGATTTTAAGAGAGTACCGAGTGAGTTCATCCGAATCGATGGCATCACAGAGTGGAAAAGGCTTGATGTAGTCATCTACAGAGACTTTTTTATGAATTGACATAGAACGGCAATCGAGCAAGTCACCTGAAGGTAAGTGATCACCGCAGCCCATGAACAACTGCAACACCCCCTTGTGTTGCAGTTGTTCATGTGAAAGCGTTAAGGGCCTTCCAAGATAAAAAATGACACGTTGTACGTGGCAGGGAGTTTGTTTTAAAACGCACGGATGTGGACTGCCAGTTATCCAGGTGGTAGGGATGAAATTTATGTCAGGTAGAACGGTGGTGAAATTTTGCGGCAGGTATAGGTCGAACAATTCCCAGAGTATTTCCCGTGATAAATACGATAAAGAAAGCACAAAACCCAGAGGATCGAGACAGCCTATGTGAGTGAAAAGAACTAGTCGTCGGCCGGCCCTTTCTCTTGTAAGGATTTATTAGGTGGAAGAAAAAGTATTTACTATGTATACATAGTTGGAATAAAGTATCTTGAGCAAGGCGTATGTAATGGAGCTGATTTTGAAATTATATGAATCTAAATTTTTGTAATATATTGTTACGAGCAAAGACCACATAATCACTATGTGGTTACGTGATAAGTGTTCTGGAATTAGAGTAAAGCACTAAATTCTTATAATTTAAATAACTAAGTTACGTAACTAAGACATTAATTACAAGAATTCAGCGTTTTACTCCAAATCCAGAATATAATTTTGTCCAATGAATACAATTATGAAAGGAAGAAATCACCGTACAAAATACGAAAAAAGTTTTTCCTTGACCTAATATTTAGTATGTATAGCAAGCGAATAGATCAAGGGGATCCACTAGGACCCCTCGTGTTTAGTCTAGCCATACATAAAATAATCTCAGCGTTAAAGTCACAATTGAACTTATGGTACCTAGATGATGGCACACTCGGCGGTGATGCGGAGACAGTCTACCAGGACTTACAGGTTTTGATACCGCAATTAAAGGAGCTGGGACTGGACCTGAATCCTGCCAAGTGCGAGTTTTTTGCTTGCAGCTCAGAAGCCCGATCTCACCTCTTACGATTTGATGAACTTTTACCAGGCCTCCGAGAGCTTGCGCCTACATCTTTTAGCCTCTTAGGCTCACCTGTGTTTCCTGAGGGGGTTCCAGAAGCCATCAACTCGCGTATTAACCTCTTACTTGTCGCCCAAGAACGTCTTCAGGAACTACCGGCACATGTGGCAATCGTTTTGCTGCGAGCTTGTTTTGCGTTGCCGAAAATCAACTTTTTGCTCAGAACGGCGCCCACATGGCTGTGTCCTAACGAGATCTCAGCTTTTGACGGAACCTTAAAATTTACAGTGGAGTCGATACTCAATGTCTCTCTCAATGAGACACAGTGGTGCCAGGCGACTCTTCCAGTGAGGCTGGGGGGCCTCGGGATTCGGTGCGCTCGCGACGTTGGGTTGCCGGCTTTTTTAGCTTCTGCACATGGGGTGGCGGACCTTGTTACTTTCATTCTCTCGTCCAATGGTGACAGGGTTAGCATACCTCATGTAGCCGCGGCAATGTCTACATGGTCGACAATCAATTCGGGCGCTCCGGTTCCGGAGGCCAACCATCTTCAACGGTCTTGGGATGATGAAGCCTTAAAAAAGGCTCACAGTTGTCTGCTGGATGGGGCTTCGGGGGCTGACTTGGCGAGATTGAGAGCGGTATCACAGCCAGAATCAGGTGTGTGGCTGCACGCACTTCCATCGCCTCACCTGGGCACATTACTTGACGATGACTCAATGCGGGTGGCCGTGGCGCTCCGCCTGGGCTGCAGAGTGTGTGAACCACATAGATGCATCTGCGGATCCATGGTGGAGGCCGATGGCCACCACGCGCTGAGTTGTCGTCGCTGCACAGGGAGGTTTCCACGGCACCATGCGCTTAACGACCTGATTCGTAGAGCTTTTGTTTCTGCCGGGGTCCCATGCTTGCTGGAGCCGACGGGCCTTTGTAGGTCTGATGGTAAAAGGCCCGATGGTTTGACTCTCGTGCCGTGGAAGCACGGAAGATGCGTTATATGGGATGCCACTTGCGTCAGTACAGTCGCTGCCAGCCACCTTGCACGTACAGTTAGTATGGCCGCAGCAGCAGCCGAGGACGCAGCGGAGAGGAAGCGACGGAAATACGCGGCTTTGGAGCCACAGTATTGTTTTGTGCCCATAGCCGTAGAGACCATGGGCAGCTGGGGTTTGGAAGCTAAGGGCCTAATTAGGGAGTTATGTCACCGCATAGGTGAAAGGACTGGCGACCCCCGCTCTGGGTCGTTTCTGGTGCAAAAGATAGCCATAGCTATTCAGCGCGGCAACGCAGCTAGTGTTTTAGGCACTTTTGCACCAGAAACGTTAAGAGATGGGTTATAAATCCGCCTGTATAAACTTTTTTTTTTTTGACTTGTTTCTTTTATAACAGAACTATGTACATTAATTTAATTTTAAATAAAATTCTTATAAAAGCGAATAGTTAACAAAGTCATTTAACAACTAACAATTTTTGACACTTTGCTTCCAGATTAAAATTAAGTAACTTTTAAACAGTATTATCGCGTTTATTACATTATTTATACACCTAACGTTAAGAAATGTTCAGCGTTTGAATAATGTAATAAACGCGATTAAACCATGCTATAAATAATGGTATCTAAATATGTGCAATAACAATCGCGAGAAATACCAGAAATCAACATACCTCAATGGTCGATTTGGTCGGCAATTTAATAACTCCCAGTTCGCCCGAAGCGGCGGAAACGGCGAGCGGCAAAGGCTTGATATCGTCGTCTACAGAGCTGATGCTGAGGGCCTGAGGCCGGCCCAGCACCGGGCCAGGAGCAAAGTCGGGATTTATCGATGTCGACGGCTCGGATGCAAGTCGGAGGACTACAACAGAACGTAACGTTACTGTACGATATTGTACTGTGTAGGGTAGGTGAAGAATCGGAGCAGACAATGAGACACATTTTGTGTCACTGTGACTCGTTTGGCTGGTAAGCGTTTGGACCTCTTCGGATCGGCGTATCCTGATCTGGAGGACTACAGGCACTACGCACCAGGTGTTATTCTGAAGCTAATGTAGTCCTTTTTCAGGAATCACCGTGTGGGTGAGTAAGGTATGGGGTAAGTACAAAATAATGTTAGACGTTAGACGTGCTTCCGATCTTAAATCGGCCCCATTAAAAGATAAAATAAGATACTGCACGATGCATACAGCGTACATTTTGCTTGTGTCAGCAATTTACGTGCACCATGCCGCTAATTAATTAGAACACCATTTATCATTTATTGCGTGCACTCATCAACGCATCAAATTAAAATAATCAATAAAATCTATCGTTATCAGTATCAATTATCAAACTATCATTGAAAGTTGTTAGGTTTAGAAAGAGACCCTAGAATTACATTGAGATTTTGATTTATCAATCAATCAATCAATCATTTATTTGTATAAAATAGGGTATGATACTGGTGGAATATTACAAAAATTCTGCCTATCTAACTGTTGAAAAAGTATACAAATATTTCCTCAAAATAAATATAATTAATTTAAAATTGACAAATTCAGAATTTTTAAAACAGAATAATTGATAAAAGCAGAATTATTTACTTTTAAGTTACACATGCATTTATTAGAAATTTACTTATGTCAACATTAATATAAATTAAAAATTACTTTGTCGCAATCTGTCATTCCCTAGTCATTCTCAAACATTTCATATTACCCGTCGGTTGGTACCATAGTTGGCTTCGTGTGGTTCCCGGCAGAGTAGAATAGGACCACTCCAAGTCATCCCGTGGATGTCGTAAAAGGCGACTAAGGAAACACAAGCTAAACAAAGCTTAATTACATCAAAGAAACCTCTCCAACCCGTCTGGCCAGCGTGGAGAGTGTAGGCCAAATCTTCTGACTACTCAGGCTAGTATATGGCTCCGGTAGTGCAGAGAGGGTCGTGCTCCTGCAGTGGAGACTAGAAAGACCTGATGATGATGATGATGGTACCATAGTGAGACTTGGTTGTTTTTATCAAGCTTTATCTGAAGTATCCACTCTTGACGGAGAAAAAAATTGTTTAAGCATGACCTAATAATTTGAAGACGGATCATATCATTTTTATTTTTACGTTATGATATCATCATCAGGACTTTTTTAGTCTCCAGTGCAGGAGCATATCCCTCTTTGTACTACCAGAGCCATATTTTAGCCCGAGCAGTCAGAGGGTTTGGCATCCACTCTCCACGCTGGCCAGACGGGTTGCAGAGGTCTCTTTGATGTGTACAAGCTTTATTTAGCTTGTGTTTCCTAAGACGCTTTCTACGATATCCACGGCAAGACTTGGAGTGGTTCTATTCTACTCTGCTATGAACCACACAGCTTTCGTCATGATATGGAAAGACCTTAGGGAAAGACCTATCAAAAATAGACACAGAGCCATAAGTGAAAGATTTACCATACAGGTCAGTTATCGAAAGCTGGCACGTTCTACACATTTGCACACTGCGCTTGTGTAGTGTCTGTGCATTAGCGCGCGGCGTAACGTCTCACTGCATGCGCATCATGAAAAGTCTGCCCGTCTCTTTCTCGCGCGGTCTATCTTATGAGTGTGAAGGGGATAATTATTGTTTTGCTTTTGCTACTGTTTATATATACAGCATGATCTTTATTTGCCTATTTGGAGATTAGAATAAAATGTCTTATCAAAGAATTAGTTCCGAAAAAACTTTAACAGGACAATCTCGTGAAATATTTTACAAAGCTTTTAACTATTTCATGCATCATAATAAAAAAAAATGATGGTGGAGATTTTGAAACAAAATCATTTATTTTTAAACATACAGTATAGTGAAATTGCATAAGTGTGAGTACTGTGAACGTGCCAGCTTTACTTAACTAACCTGTAAATGTCCATCAATTTTCACGTACAGTGCAAGTCTTACCCGCGTAGAACGTTTGATATGTTTATCTACGATGCATATCGTCGCGTTACCATAATATTATTATCGAAACCACCATCCGAATCGCAATAGATAGACTATTAATGCCGTAGCAGTATTTAACTTACGTTTCTCATCCGCACTAACTCTCTTCAATCTTTTTGTAGAAGAAGGACCAGCGACCGCCAGCTAGAGAAAAAAAATTAAATATGTCATAGACCATTGTTTGACGCGATTTTCCGATTTATAAGATAGTGTTTAGAGATTGATGTATAGGTGCACATGCGCATTTCATTCGTGACCATAGTCTTCGCAGTTTAAACACTCAAGTTTAAAATAAATAATAAACATGTCGGATATTATTAGAATGAGGAGTCAACAATATGTACGGTCACTTGCAAAAGTCCATATAGAATTTGATTAAAAAATCGCTTGTAGCTTCGGAGATTATATAAAAGATAGTAGCAATTTAAACCTTATATATTATACATAATGTTTATGATATTGCTTAATGTAACCAGTCCAATTGATTTTCACCTTTAGGCTATGTATGGACTTTTGCAGGTGACCGTACCTCTTTGGCACGGAGCTACATTCCATTTGAACGTAAACACTAACTTATAATTAGCTGCTAAACCGAGATTTAGGCGAAAAACATTCATCATCATCATCATCATCATCATCAGGTCTCTTATAGTCTCCACTGCAGGAGCTCGACCCTCTCTGTACTACCAGAGCCATAAATTAGCCAGAGTAGTCAGAGGACTTGGCCTACATTCTCCACACTGGCCAGACGGGTTGAAGAGGTCTCTATGATGTTTATAAGCTTCGTTTAGCTTGTGTTCTTAGATTACTTTTTTATATTTACATGTTCATTTACATGTTCATTCGTGGTATGGTCATGTGCAGAGAAGAGATGCCGAACTACTGGCAAAAAGAATGGCTCATTTGGAGGTAGAGGGAAGTAGTGGACGCGGAAGGCCAAGAAAGACGTGGAATGAATGTGTCAGATCGGATATGAGGGAATGTGGGGTGAATATAAATATGGTAAACGACAGAAAATTATGGAGAGAGTCGACATACAAAACCGACCCCAAATAGGGATAAGGCAAGGAAAAAGATGAAGAAGTTCATAAGAATCGATTCTTTTAAGTAATAAGGTTCTACAGTTTATGAAGACAAACTAACAAAGTAATACAGTTGTCGAGCTCCGTGGCGCAGCGGTCAACACGCCTGCCTGCGACACAGAGGTCCCGGGTTCGATCCCCGGTCAGGTCAAGATGGAAAATTATCTTTTTCAGATTGACCTGGATCTTGGATGTTTATCTATTATAAAATATAGTATCGTTGAGGTAGTATCCCATAACACAAGTCTTACTTTAGAACTTACTTTGGGGCTGGCTCAATCTGTGTGATTTGTCCGTATATATTTATTTATTTAATACAGGCATACTCACGCCAGTACACTCAGACTCCGATGGAAAGGGTCCGTATAATCTCCTCCTGATGTCACTCGCCGATATGTCCGTCTGCAAAAAAGAACAAAATTGCTATGATTTCTCTATAGAAAACACTTATGTGTTTTGTTTGCATTTACAATGTTATTCTGATTTATTCTCATTAAATTAAATAAGATATAATAGAAAAAAACCACGCGCATAACGAAGACAAAGAGGCAGATTACAGTCCTTCCCGCGTGGAATTTTTCTTAATTTATTATGAATAAAATTGCTAATAAAGATCTTTTTATCTCTCACGATAAGAAGATTTGTTTCAGGCCACTTGCACTTAATTGTATCAGTGCTGTGTGTGTACCATGTACATGTTTTGTAAGTGGCTGGGCCGCTAAATTGGCTGATCTGCTAGAGTTACTATTTTTAAATCGGCGATTTCAAATCATACTTTAATATAGTATACCTTCAAAACAACGCATTTTTGCTTTCTTTGTTGGAAAAATGGACGCTGACAGATCTTAAGCGAACATACAAAGAAACAATGTCTATAAGCATTAAGCATTCGCTCTGCATGTTTCCCTAGGTAATAGATACCATAGACGAAATTCGAGTGGCGGTAAAAAATATTATTTGAGTTTCTATTCGGGGTCACAAATTCAAGCTCCATTGACGCTTGTTCTATGCCCTAATGTCCATAAAGGCAAAGGCAAAGGTTTTCGGCAGTTATATTTGCTTGCTCAGACTAGTGAGTTTATAGTACACTGTGTAGCAAGGGCGGCATAGAAGACATTACGCCAAACGAGCGTAGTAGTCCGAGTTTGTAATGTCTAATACTGGCCGTGATACACACAAATGTTTTTCATCTCACCGAGTAAATAGTAGGGTAAAAAAAATATTTTTCATACTATATTAGTTGAAATTGTATAGTATGAATATAGTTTACCTTGAAAATTAATATTTATGCGTCTGCAAGCTGGCTGATTATATTACCTATATCAACATTATTGGCCATCTATTGATTTATCATAGGGAATGTATTTCATACATATTACGATTACTTATAATTAATATTTTGCCTAAAAATAAATCGCGGCTAACTGCAGTATGCAGAAACTGTATCTGAGGATTTATCAGCCACAGATTATCGAAAAAGAGGAAGTCAAAGAACGATGAATACAAACCCAAAATTGAATTTGAATTTAATACAAAAATCTCGCAGTATAGTTCATATGTTTTTTTTTATCGGGTTCACTAGCAATTCCAAATTTGAATATTTGACTTGAAAACTCTTTGGATGTAGAAGATTTGACACTTGTGCATGGTAAGTGCCTTAATAAATTAAAAAAAATACTTTACGCGCTCTCGGGCTCAATGGAATTTGTATGAAATCTTATAGCCCGCGGTCGTAATTGCGACCATCCAGCCCACTTTGCTTGCATTTAATGGCACTGTTTAAGGGTAGATGAGATGAAAAAATAGATTCAACAAGGAGAAACAAATCTCACGTGGTCGACGTCTTGCAGCTCGAGCAGCGTGGAGTGCGGGTGTGTGTGCACGCGCAGCTTCACGGTGGCGCCGCCATGCAGCTGCAGCAGCTGCTCGCCGTCCGCGGCCACCACCGCCGGGCACCAGTGGGGCTCGCCCTCATCTGTTGGACATGAATTAGTAAATTCAGCCTGTAAATTGACCCTCAATATAACCCATACTGAAACGCTCCACACGGCCACGCCAACCAAACTATGCTTGTATGAATTTTGTTTAGAGATTTTATACTCCTTTCGGTATTTAATTGTCCCCAAAGTTGCGTTAAAATTACGTGTTGAAACGGAATGTTTTGAGATTCATAACTTTTAAAGTACTTATCATTTTACAATTATGATTACATACAAGCATAGATAACGACAAGAGAAATCCATAGAATTAAAAACTTTAAACAGACGATACCGAACAACGGAGTCATCACCCTACAGAATTTGTATGGCGAAACACCTGACTAGCGTACCCTTAATTGAACGCTCCACACGGCCTAATAAAAATTATTTATTATGCCGTGTGGTTCCCACCACCTCCGGGCACCAGTTGGGTTCACCCTCCTCTGTTGGACATGAATTGATAGATACAGCGTGGAAATTGAACCTCGACAAAACCCTTAATGGAACGCTCCACACGGCATATTAAAAATAATTTAATGTGCCGGCAGAGTAGAATAGGACCACTCCAAGGCTTCCCGTGGATGTCGAAGGAGGCGATTTAGGAAACACAAGCTATACAAACCTTATTAACTCCGACTGCTGTGTCTAATATATGGCTCTGGCAGTGCGGAGAGGGTCATGCTCCTGCAGTGGAGACTGGAATCCCTGATGATGGTGATGTTGATAACTCTTAAAGGGGTGACGCAGACCGGCAATTACAACAGCTTTTCATATGTGACCAATTTTGGAAATTCAAAATTTTTCAAATTGCCGGACAAGACCAACCCTTTTCGAAATGTCAATTTTTTTCGTGTTCCCAGCATTGGTCGCATAAGATTTTTTTTCTTTGTCTATGGTTGCTGTTTTCTTCTGCCGGGCAAAGGCCTCTCCTTTAGTTTTTCACACGTCTCTTTCCGCTGCTATCATTTGCCAACCAGGCAACAACCTATCCAAATCGTCCCGCCATCTTGTTGTGGGTGTAACCCTACTACGGCAGCCTTTGGGTTGCCAAAATGATGTAACACCTTTTTTACCGCAATCGCCAGACATAGCTCAATTCCATTTAAGTCTAACAGTTTTTGTATGCACATCTGCAATAAGCGTCTTGGAATCCAGTGTAGTATTCCGCACTTTATTTATTTAAGAGCGAGCAGCCAAATTTGTGCAAGTCAAACTATGAGCGGGAGTCGATATTAACTCACACAGACGTAAAACTATACAGGATGTCATTGTGTGTGTTAGCGCTAGATTGAGTGTAGTCGGACAAGTAATTTTGATACTCGTAATTAATTTTAAAATTACTCATTATTTTAATACTTGTATAAATATGAATGTTATAAGATACTAGCTGATGCCCGCGACTTCGTTCACGTGGACTTTATAACTCCGGTGAATTAATATACCTTAATATGAACTAAAGTCGATACATAAGCGTAATCTGTAAATTTGACCTGCTGTCATGCTGCAACTTAAAAAGCGCACATATCCAAAGGGCCTTCGAGAGAGACGGACTTCGGCTTTTTGTGTTGCCTAAGTGTGCAAGGCTTAGAGAGAAAGCAAACTCTCATGTTTTGCCGTATGGGCTGAAAGCTACGTTGCCAAAAGGTATGCCTTTTGGCAGCCTTGCACACTTAGGCAACACAAAAAGCCGAAGTCCGTCTCTCTCGAAGGCCCTTTGGATATGTGCGCTTTTTAAGTTGCAGCATGACAGCAGGTCAAATTTACAGATTACGCTTATGTATCGACTTTAGTTCATATTAAGGTATATTAATATATCCTAGTTGCGAGTGGCCCGGGACCGCTGGGCGGTCACCAGTAATATAAGCTAATCTTACTTTATGCACTGTATCCCAGTGGAGAGTGACTCTGTAAAATTGACGATATAAAATTTGACATGGTTCTGTATCAGATGTTCTAAATCTTCAATTTAAATACCTCAACAAAAAATGCTCATCAAGTTGAATAACTTTTGCTAAGGCGTCTTTTATATTTCCTATTTATTACCTAGACTATAATGGTTCTGCGTCAGGTGTTCCAAATCTTCAATTTAAACATCTCAACAAAGAATGTTCCTCAGGTTGAATAACTTTTGCTAAGGCGTCATTTATATATATATTCTTATAGTTCAGCAGGACCATTATGATGCTGCATCAGGTGTTCCATTTTTTGAAATCATTTTCACCATTTATGTTGCCTAGGTTTAGTAGCTATATAGCAAAAAAGTTTCATTCGAATCCGTCCAATATTTCCGGAGATAAACGTGATCATACATACAGACAGACAGGCAGACAGCTTAGAAATTCTAAAAAAAACATTTTTCCTTTCTATTATTCTTTTTTAGTGTCCCTCTATCTATTTCAGTCAAAAATACTAAATGTACAGACAAAATATTTTTACTGTTTTATTATATGTATAGATAAGGTACAAATTATACATATAATATAAGACCTACAAATTAAAGTGTAGAATAAATGTAGGGATAAAATAATTCAACAATTTGAATATTTTTTTAAATTAAAAGCCGGTTTCTTTTATGTTGGTATTGCTGGCTCTAATTGTAATGAAATAAAATAAACTATCAATTCTATTAGTAAAGCTTGGGATATTTGCAATGTACTTATAATCCTTGTAGTTATAAACCAAATCATGCTCTTCAATACTATTCGTTTTTTCCAGGGTACTTATTTGTTCCCCTCCATTTGATTTTTCTACATCGGATATAAGTGCATCATATACTTCCTAAAAGAAATAATAAGTGTATATTATTATTGTAAAGCTTGTATTAATCATTTCTATCTTTTTTATTTTTCCATTTAAATATTAAGCCCTTTTATAGTCCCGAGTTATTCACCTTCAGACAAAATAAAAATAAATCTAAATCTTTTGTCGATTTGGGAGCTATGATCAGACAGATACACACACAAGCTCCTGCCCCTAGTAGTTGTGTTTGTTCGTCTTTCAAGCAAAAACAAACTAAACTGAACTAATCAGATGAAACTTCATACTCGTACTAGATATTGGTAGTGAAGAATTCGGTGAGTAACATAGGCTACATTTTATTTCACAATTTAACCAAAATTCACGCGGGCGATCGATTATCTACGAATTTCAACTGTATTTCTTGCGTTTCTTTTCCAATACTGAAACATAATTAAATTTTACCAGTTTTTTTTTTTCAAATTTCTGTGTAAATTGCTTTCATGTCTTTTGTATATAGGATGACATTAAAAACAACAAGCCTCGAAAACGATAGCTATATCAAAAGTTTAATAATATTAGACATCCGCCATCTTGGATTCCAAAAATGACATCATATCCATTATGAGCACCCCCAAAACCTTCACAAACGATACCCATATCAAAAATTTAATGACATTTGACATCCGCCATCTTAGATTCGGAAAAAGACGCCATATTCATTATATGCACCCCCAAAAACCTCGAAAACGATACCCATATCGAAAATTTCATTCCATTTGACATCCGCCATCTTTGATTGCAAAATAGACGTCATATCATCATTTGCACCCCGAAAAACCTCGATAACGATAGCCATATCAAAAATTTCACAGCATTTAACATCCGCCATCTTGGATTAAGAAAATGTCGTCATATCCATTAGAGCACCCCCAAAAACTACGAAAACGATGCCCTAGAAAATTTCACCAGTTTTAATGTCACCTTGTACATAATAAGGGCGTGCCTTGTCTCACATATTTTTTTAACTCCTATTACCAATAGTCCGAATTTTGTTTTCATACACTTTTACATCCTAATAATAAAAAAAAATAATATGAATAAGATTTTTATGCGAGTCAAAATGGACACATATGATAGTTACTCAAAACAATCGAAAAGTATTAATAAACGATCAACCCGCTCGGGTCGCACTATACGTGTCTACACACAGTAGATCGATGACCTTGTAGACGTCGACTGGCGAGCGACGAGCGATACGTCCACCCGTCAGGAAGGCTTGGCGCGAACTAAATTGTCACTACACGGGCGCTTGGTTTTATAGGCGATTTTAAAAAATTCATATAAAATTATAAACATCGGATATTAATTAAATTAAAAATTAGATCTGCTTGCAAACAGTATGTTTATTAGTAATAAATAGAATATCAAAGAAAAAAATAAGTATTTATCGTGGAAAAGCAGCACTATAAAACGTAAATTATGACATTTTTTAACGAATTTTTATCAGTATATAGATAAATAATTTATCATATTTTCCTCTGAGGTGCACTAAAAGACAATATAATCTGCGTTCTAAAAATATTAAATTAGTTACATTAACATGATTTCATTTTTATTTCATATTTCAAAGTGAGCTTTAACCGGCATTTTTGCAATTCGGCGTTACGAAAACCTCATCGTAATAAAAGTGAACACCTAACGGTAAAACGGTAATTTTACGTTGCAGTGCACTAAAAAAAGAGTTGATCTTTATATAATCACGAATAATTTTATTTTATTTGGTTAATTTACGCGTAAATAAGGCGGTCTAAAACACCAAAAAACTGAAATTTCGCCGTAGATTGAATGCGCGCCCTTAAGGCGGTGGCCTAATATGCCACATTCCATTGCTCGCTGGCAAACCTCGAGTTTGGGAAACGTTGCTCAATTAAACTTTATAGAAGAAGGACTTAATTTTTCAATATTGATGCAATACGGAGGCTTTGACTATATGCTCAGACACCGTCATGCTTTTCTTTCAATGATTAAAAAACTTTAAGATTAAGATCGGAAGCACGTCTAACCTTCGGGTTATTTTGTGCTTACCCGATACCGTACTCACCCACACGTTGATCCCTGAAGAAGGACAAAAGCTTACCCTTGGTCTTGGCGAAGGTGACGAAGGGCAGTTGATGGGGGCGCGGCATGGCGGGCGGCGGGTAGCGCGCGCAGTGCGCCGGCGTCGAGTAGTGCGTGCGCGCGCCCGGCGGCACCGAGCACCACCAGCGCGAGCCCTCGCATTCTCGCTCCGCCTGGGGAGAGTGCTACTTGGTATACACAGCGCCATCTAGCTTTACTAAATGAACTTGTTATAGACTAGCAGTCTGTCCCGGCTTCACCCGTGGTGCATATATAGCCTATGTCACTCAGGGATAAAGTTAGGTACGTTATCCCTATATATACCTAGATCAGGTAGCGCCCTTTCTGATTGACTGTGTCTCGGTTTAAGTAGTATAGAATACACTCACCATGGTCAGAGAGGTAGAGGGCTCGTCATGGTACAGAACGGGCTGCGCGATGGTGAGCGGCGTGCGTGTACGATTGTGCACCACGAACTGCGGGCACGGGTCGCGCGCCACTGAGATTAGGTAGCGCCCGTCCTGCTTCATCTGCGTCACCACTACGGGGATCTGAAAGTTCCACAGAAATAAAAAATACATTAGAAGTTAGGTTTCCTCAAACGAGACAATCGCGGCCATTTATCGTCTTACCACCACATCTACATAAAATGAGGTAGACTTGCCCTACTCCAAGAAACAGACATTAAAAAGCAATTCGGTCACGTGACGAGGAACGGCGTCTTCACGGCACAAAAGAAATAAGCGCAACGGTATTAAGGGGGAACAGTAGGCACAGTAGCGACGCCAATCATTTTATTCCTAATACCTTACAAATAGAAAGAAATTCAAGAATATAAACAATACAAGCCTTAGTAAATAACTTGAAGTATTTTTGGAATCATGTTTTGATATTATGAGAATCAGTCATTGAGAGAAAAAGTGATAACCGCCAAAAACGGCCGTTTTTGGCGGTAATCAGATTCTCATAATTCTCACTGATTCCGATAGTAATAAACATGATTCAAAAAATACTTCAGGTTATTTACTAAGGCTTGTATTGTTTATATTCTTGAATTCCTTTCTATTTGTAAAGTATTAGGAATAAAATGATTGGCGTCGCTACTGTGCCTACTGTTCCCCCTTAATTAGCTCGTTCAACTGTTCAAAGGGTGAACGCTTCAGGCTTTGTTACTTACTTTGCGTGCCACAATGCGATGTTATTGGGGCAAGCCAATGAATGGCAGAGTGCGAGCAAATGTCAATCGTATCGCCTATACCATAGAATATATAACATTAATATAAAATAGAAACTCGGACTCGTCGCGATGCTCTCGCTCGTAGAGACGGCCTCTAAGACTTGCAACACCAGAACGTAGGTACTGTTTTAGGGTATAGTTAATACAAGTTACGGAGTGAATTCTTGATTATGTGATGAAAAAGAAGGGATGCCATGTTACGAGAAGGACATTGGAGATGAGAATGGATGGAATCAGAAGCCGAGAAAGACCTAAAGGATATAGATGGACTGTGTAAAGGAAAATAAGGAAAGAATATACTGTATAAGAGTAGATTGCCTTTGGCACTAAGTTGCTAGCAAAGGTTGATTTCGAACCTCCGGGCAATATTAAAATCTATGAATAAGGAGCACATATAGGACACAAATAAAATAAAAATAGCGATAACCTAATCGAATTTCTATAAAATGTTTAAAATATACTACTGGCAATTTAAGTATTAAAAACTAAATACAAAGACAACAGAAAAAGTTAACTCACGGATTTGTTTTCCCGATCAATGAGGGCAATCGCCCTCCTGGTCATGGCGCCGGTGGCGAGCCTGACAGGCACGGGGTCGTGCGCGGGCGGGGCCAGGAACAAGGCGCCGCTGCGGCAAGGTAGCGCGAGGCAGATGTACGAGCGCAGCTCTAACGGCGAGCTGCCGCGCCAGCGCCCGCGCAGCCAGAAGCGGCAGAGAGGGGTGCCGTGCACGCTGGAATATCATCATCATCATCAATATACTGTACATTGGTTGCTTAAGCACTGATTAGTGCTCTGTGAAATAGCTTAATTGCCAGGCGGGCGAATACTTGTCTACTTTAAAAATTCATGGAATAAGGTATAAAATTTCAAATTTCGAATTTTCCGCGATGTCGGATTTTGCAAATTCCGCCGCTTTACCGCAAGCCAAAAGTTACATTTCCAAATTGTAATTCCCAACTAGGTGTATAACAATATTATGGTTTCGCGTGCATACCCAAAACCTATTGAGATATAAACGATTTACTTCGCGATCAATAAATAATCGGCCAAGTTCAAATCAAACACGCGCACGGAGGGTTCCGTATCATCACAATAAAACATTAGACTATCAAGTAAAAAACACTAACAAAATCACGTGTGTTGTATAGGAGCTTCGCTTAAATAATCATTTTATTGTGTTGTATTGTATTTGCTACAGCGGCAACAGAAATACGTCATATGTGAAAATTTCAACTGTCTAGCTATCACGGTTCTTGAGATACAACCTGGTGACAGCCAGACGGACTGACGGTCAATGAAGTCTTGTGAATAAGGTCCCATTTTTGCCCTTTGGGTATGAGACCCAAAAAAGACACTGAACATCTGTCAAAGTACATGACTCTAGAAAAAAAGCGATCCCATACTTATAAAGGTTTGCGTAATCAGTACATCATCATCAGCGTTCCATAACCCACTGCTGGCACAGACAAAGGGAAGCTTATGCCCAGCAGTGGGTCATCAGTACATGCGAAGGAAAATCTTACCTGTCCGGCTTTGAGGGCGGAATGAGCTTGTACGCCGTGTTGCGAAGCACGACGTTGGACTCCAGGTCGCCGGGCATTGTCACCGCTGACACCTACAGGCAACCCATCATTACAATCATCATCACGACTACATCATCATCGGCCGAGCATATTAACGGTTGCATCCGAAGCAGTAACGCTTCAGAGCCGGGGTCCGCTACTTCATAATCATCATCATCATAATTTTTATTGTCTACTACCAGAGCTATATTTATGCCAGAGCAGTCAGAGAATTTAGTCTTATTAGGTCCGCTACTATGGTACGTGATTTGACAAGCTTCTTTTTACACGGATCGACTGCCGTCTGACCTCCGCAACCCAAAGACCATTCCCAATCCCAGTATAAGTTTCAACAAACGCTAATGGGGTTTGGGAACACGAAATCATCTTTTCTTTTCGGATAATCAGGTGAGAACGAATTTTTACTATTTTCCACAGAGTATGTTACCCCGTGGGGACCTGAATCCACGACCTTCGGTAACTAGGCAAAGCCTTGACTACTGGACCACAGAGACAATCCGACTACTCGCAAGACTACACACTTAATTATTTCCTATACTGATAAACAGGGTCTCCACTGGCATGGCTAGTGGCAAGTTTTTTAAGCAATTGGAGAAAGCAAAACACCATCTGTCTGTGTGATTTGTCCGTATATGTTTATAATTTGTATTTATATATTTATTTATCTATGTCCATTGCACTGCTGAGGTTGAATAACTCCAGTTTCTCTCACACTAAACTTTAAAGCGTGGTAAGCGTTATCGTATCTTCTTAATAGACATTCATTTTACAACAAGGAAAAGCTGTCAATATTAACGTCACTGAAATACATTGTAAAAGGATAAAAAAGATTGATCTGACAAGTAGACCGATTGGAAAGTAGACGTATTGAGAAATTATAATTTGGTAGAACAAACTTATTTTTCAAAAGGACTGATGCGGGACAAAGTCCAGTCGTTTTGCAGGGACACTTACCAGTATGTTCTCATCAAGTCTGTTCAAGATGACGTACGTAGAACTGGTGCCCAGCACGTTGATTTCCTCCTTGATTTCGTAGTACATCGTCAGGAGGGCCACCTAAACATACAAGCGAAAGACGCTAATGAATTCTCTGCTAGAGTACTCATTAGAACAGTATTTCTATTACTACTTATCCCTTAGGTTGAGAATGATAATTTCCTTTTTAGCTTTACCAGTCAAAGCGGCTACATCTGTGTCTTTGAGGAACCAGTATAAGAGATAAGCATTTAATTTTTAATCTTTTTAAAAAAGCTTGCAACATCTCTGCGTCCATAATGTTAAAACTTACGCGAGATAAATTCATTATGGAAGCCCGGCTTTACTCACTTCGTCGGATTCGCCGAATAGTTCGTTCTGTTACGAAGACTATCATCGGGGCGAGTGTTAGGGGTAGCGATATAAATGGTTACGCTTCCGAAAAATATCTGCAACCGTCCGGTGCAGAAATAGCTACAGAATATAGCGTATTGCACGTATAGGGAAGCTAAATTAACAATTTTTCCGCGACTTCTCCGCGTGAATTATAGCCTATGTCACGCGCAGATAAATTAGTTTTCTATAGGTGAAAGAATTTTAAAAGTCGGTCCAGTAATTTTGGAGCCTATTTAAAACAAAGAAACAAACATTGTGTGTTTGTTTCTTTGCATTGAATAGGCTCAAACACATCTCTCCTCTTTATAATATTAGTATAGATTAACTCACCTTTTGGTTGCATAATATCGCGAATTCAGCGGAGTGGTCGACGGCCATTTTGCCGGGGGGCGGGGCGCCGTAGCGGCCCGGCTCGCTGTTGGACAGCTCCAGTTGGCTACTAACGAATGTCTCGCGGCCCATTTCAACGGACATGAAGAATGGTTTCTGCGGAAGATATTGGATTTGGGTAACACTAATGATGCAAAGCATAAGAAAAATAGAATGGAAAAATGCAAGATAAAACTACGGTCATGTGGTCCCAACTTCTAAATCGTAAGATTTTTAGTGCCAGTTGCACATAGATGACACTACTGGTAGCGCAACTTTGAGTCTACAACATTATGAGAAAATAAAAATAAAAGTATAACGGCCTATAGTACAACGCCTGGTTAAAGGACACGCCTAGAAACACGCAAGGTACAACGCCTAGAAGACTACTTAAAATACGGGTGTCAAGCTTTTTTGTTTACTCAGCAATAAGGGTGATCTGATATGAGCGGCAGCAGTTAAAAATTATCCAACGATAGCGAGTGGCTTATCGCCTAGTTTCTCAATCACCATCACCCTGTCCATCTCTTTTTAGACTAAATTATATTTATCTACCTTTCCTCGTAGGCACTCGCCTACTAAATTACTGTATTGCTTTAGTTTAAAATCAGTATCTGTATTTCTATAACAATAAAGTATTTTAAATATATGCTGAGTGGTTTTCTGATGCCGTGTGGTTCCCGGCGGAGTAGAATAGGACCACTCCAAATCTTTCCGTGGATGTCGTACCTGAACAAAGACCTGATGATGATGATGATGATTTTCTGAATGCTACCCTAAACTTTCTCTCTCTCTGCTGAGCAACACTTCTTCACCTATGTTGGGCCCGCTCTTACAGAGTTGGGTGGGCCAGGACCCTTCAGTTTCAGTGCTGCCATCTGGTGGTGAACTTTTTAGAAATAAATTTACAAAGTCGTCGGCGTTGTACAGCAGCATCACGGGGCACAGCTGGAAGCTATATGTACAAGGTGTTGGTCACCTTGAGCACGGCGGAGGGCAGCGAGATGGCAGAGCCGGGCTCCAACTTGCAGAGAGGCGCGGCGTCGTGCGCGCGCAGCGTGAGCGCGATGGGCGCGGCGTTGCACAGCAGCACCACGGGGCACAGCTGGATCTGCAGGCTGCAGCCGCCGCCGGCGCGGACGGCTTGGTATCTTACCTGGAGGGAAAAACCAACCAAGTTAGAGTGGGACTCACACACTGATGATGCCGTAAAAAAAGTTATTTTTAGGGGATCGATAGCCAAAGGGTAAAAAAAGAATCGTATTACTAAACTTCCACTGACCATCGGTCCGTCCATCACAGGAATCATTTAAACCAAACCGTGATACGGTTTACGGGCTCTGCCGTGGTTGAAACTTAATATTTTCACAGAAAAGCCAAACCACACATAGTACAAATAATAGTGTTCGCTAACAGAGCAGTTGTGACGTCCTGGACCCCGCAGCCCACGCTAGCCCCTTCGCCGTCCGTGCTGCTTGCCGTCGATTTTTGCTTGTGAATCCTTACGTAGATCATAGTTACATCGCCAGCTCCATAGTTACATGGCGTTAGTATGTGCGGTGACAATTTATTTATAAGCCTACAATTTTGCTAACTGCGATAATTCTTTTCAATGACCCTTGACTCTGTCTTCCTAGCGATTGTCATAGAGGTGACTCTAGATTTGTATACTCACAGTGACGTCACATCTGGGTTGCAGTAGTGCAGGCTGCCAAGTGCCAGGATAATGCTTGGTCACTAAGGAATATGGCCAGTTGGACTCGGCACTTTTTCTCGAACGATGTAGCCTGCAAATAATCCAAATTATTAGGTACTGCTCGCGCCAAACTTTGTTGCGGATCAGAATGTCGTGCGAGTCGATGCGCAGTACACAATATTGGGAAGCTCGGGGCGCGCGCGGGGAGGCGGGGCACGCACTGCGCAGCTCGCAGCTTGTATCTGATCCGCAATATAGTTTAGCGCGACCTAAAGCTTCTTTTTAAACGCTGTTTTTTCTTTATTGGAAGAATCGGAGGTCAATGATAGTAAGCTTACATACACAGCGTTAGACAGATTGGAACACAAATACGGAAAAGTAAAGTAAGGGCAATATTATTATTTTTAGGGTTCCGTACAAAAAATGAAATCCTTATAGGATCACTCGTGCGTCTGTCTGTCCGTCCGTCTGTCACAGTCGATTTTCTCTGAATCTACTGAACCAAATTAAATGGAATTCGGTAAGATGATGTAAACCTTGTCGGGTCCTACTCACCCACCTCTAGCTCTACGAACTGACAGGCCGAGTATGCGAGTTTCGCGTACCAGCCGGGCAAGAGCTGACACTTGATATTATTACTTTCGTCTCTAGTAAGGCGAGAGCGAGTATGCCGTGTAGTTCCAGGTTGCCGTGTGATACAATCAAAGTCTTCCCGTAAATATCGTAAAAGGCGACTTAGGAAATACAAGATAAACAAAGCTTATAAACATGAAAGAGACCACTCCAACCCGTCTGGCCAGCGTGGAGAGTTTAAGCTATAGTAGTATTCTGGCTAATGCCTCTGGTAGTACAGAGAGGGTCGTGCTCCTACAGTGGAGATTAAAAAAGACCGGATGATGATGAGGGTGGGAGCGACATTTCGTGCGAAACTCACCATTCGTTCACCTCCTGAATGACCTCGTCGATGTTGTTGACGGGCGCGCGCTTGTCGAACACGGAGGAGTCCGTCACGCCGTAATGCATGGGCACCGCTTCGCGGGTCACGGGGCAATCGATGTTTCTGGAATAAAGTGGCCTAAATCAAGTGCCTGTCAGAATCACACGCTAAACGTTCTGTATCAACACACAATATATGTAGAAAACACGTTACTTGTAAAATTTATTGAAATCAAATTTAGTTTTTATTACTTTTTGTTATAGCGGTAATAGTCATACACATTCCTTTGAGCGACTGAAAGGAATAGCAGCGAAATTGCCACAGATCAATCTATAATCAGTGGAAATTGCTGTTCCGTGCTGAGAGACGAGACTTAACCCTTAGGCATCGCCTCCACGAGCGTGAGAATCGCGACGATTTTATCGTCGTGCCACCTATTTTCAAACATTCCCTTAGCATGTGTCAAGATGAGCACAGAGATGTTATTATAACGATGCGACGAGTGGCAGAGTGCGAGCGAATGTCAATCGTATCGCCCACTGATAGAATAAATAATAATATATGATAGGAGCATGGACTCGTCGCAATTCTCTCGCTCGTGGAGGTGAATCCTTACTGTAGCTATCTACCTGTACTGGAATGACAGGCTGTGCCTGGCGGAGGTGGTCCCGGGCGCGACGAGATGCGTGCACGCGCCGCGCCCCGGCGCCGTCTGGATCAACGGCGGCGTCTCCTCGAACGTCAGCTCCGTACTGGACGCGCCCGTTGTGTGTGTTGATATCATCACCTAGCCAGTTAACCTTACATTAGTAGGTCTAATACTTGATTTTTTTCATATAGTCATATTAAAGAAAATTCAGCATTACCATATCTCAATGGCACGGTAGGTACCGTGCAAAGAAGTAAATATACTTTCTCCGAGGCCAGGGTTACATACTGCGGACATAGCGTCCCGGCTACGCCGCTAACAGCCCTCCTTCTCCAGCCCTCGCGCGCCCCTAAGGCAACCGAGGGCTTTAATGTCGACGTAGTCGCCCCGGAGGTTCGATCCCTCGGGATACTACGTCACATTACATATTTCCCTAGATAAATATCGGGAAAATGAAATTAAAATTAAAACGCTTAAAAAATCAGGAGCAGGCATTTGCGATGTTTATCAGCCGAGTTAGTAAATATTCTTTTACAGTTCATGAACTCGGCTGTCGGCTGTTAGTGACCGAAGTACGAAATGTCACGCAAACAAAGCGGAAATAAACGATAACATCGAAAAGCGTTGTGAAGGGTTACCATAACGTACGTCAGTGTCCAGGGGCAGATGTGAGTGTAGCACGTAGAGCGGCCACACTGTCGCCAGCACGCGGCCGTCGCTGCGCGCACGCGTTACGCGACACCACACCGACGTGTACGGAACGTCACCCGAACTTGGAACTGTCAAATCACATCACTTCATAATTTTTGGCTCCTTAAGATAAAATATAAAACAGGATGTTTTTTAATAGGCAGGGGGCTGAGCCCTTCGAACGCTCAACCTTTTTGCTTATGGCTTTCTCTACAACAGGTGCTATCACTGCATATTATGGAGGAGCACGATGGCCCCGTGGTTGTGAGCATTATTAACGCTTACGCATGTAAAGCGACCCCGGGCGCAGTCGCCACTTGGCGACCGCAAGTGGCACAATATAATATCTCGAGCTCCTCCGTGCTTCGGAAGACACGTTAAGACGTTGGTCCCGGCAGTCGTTTAGCTATGTCAGATGCCTTTAGGCAGCTTGAAAAATCTTACACCTGTGTTGGCCACTAATACACATGAAAAACGAATAAATAACAGAATGTTTTTTAATAGGCAGGAGGCTGCGCCCTCCGAACCCTCGTCCTCTTTATGAGCTGACTTTGACTAGCCAGTGCTATCACTACATATTTTAAAACAAAGTCCTCTGCATCTGTGAGTATGTCTATTCACGATGAACTCAAAAACCAGTGCGCAGATTTCCATGTAGTTCTTACCAATAGGTAGAGTGATTCATGAGTAAGGATTTATGTGCATAATAAATACTTGGGCGCAGCCGGGGAGGGCTGCTAGTTTTTATCAAAGAAACCTCTCCAATCCGTCTGGCCAGCGTGGAGAGTGGAGCCCAAGTCCTCTGACTGCTCTGGCTAATATATATAGCTCTGATAGTACAGAGAGGATCATGCTCCTGCAGTGGAGACCAAAAAAGACCTGATTATGATGTGCTATTTCAATATATCAGTCTGTCTGTTTTTGATCGGTGGGAAGCCGCACCCTTTGCTTCTCTTGGGCTTTGAATATGATATATTGAGCTCTGTCAACATATGAGTCTGTCCACTTTTTGATTTGTGTGATCTTCGCCCCTTAAACCCCCTACTTAAACCTTCTAATCTCAAGTTTTTAATAAAATTATAAGCGGGTCCGTAGTAAACAAACTATTTATTTGTGTTAGAATCAAGTATCCCCGCCCCCTGCCAGCTAAATGCTTGTTTATAGATACATAATAGTATACCTATATGTTACAGTCCTGATTTTTTTATGTTGTTATAACAAAGAAAAACTATCATGTCAAAGAGTTAAATTAACCAACGTGTTTGAGTTCTACACATTGCGCGTGCCACGGGCGCGGTCATGAATATAATTACAATCACTGCCTTGTCACTGACAGCATCAAAAAACAGTGCCAAGTATTACAATAACTATTTCCTATCATATATTGAACTATTCGTAATCTTAGTAAGTGGTGGAGAGTTTTATTAAGATCAGACGATCTCAACATATTACAAAGATTTTAGTTTCGTACCTTTAACCAGCCATGGCACATTCTCTTTCGGGCATTCCTTGAGCGGTATGTCTCCGGACCAGCCAGTTTCATGGGCCATGAATTTTATTCTGTAAATAAAACATTAGATATGTAACATAATTAGTGATTTATATGTATTTAAATAAAAACTTGGATGTTATAAACGACCCGAGATGGAAACATGAATCGTTTAAATGAATATAAAACGGCATCGTGTATTGCTGGCGCTAAATAGTATTGCGGTTCTGTAGTGCGATGCGATTGCTTGCGTGCGCAAAGGAATGCAGCACTAAAACTGAAACATACAAGCACGGGGATGCGGCGTGCGAACGGGCGATCCTCCATCTACATATAGTAAGCTTTTTTTCAATACCCGATATAACTATTTATTTTTTAAAATATGGAATTGACCCTTGTAGAGCTTTAATCAGAGATATATTCTGTGCAAAGATTCATGGTTGACCGTGACACGGAAGTACTACAGGTTGCTGTCTCACTCGCACATATGCACTAACACTAATGACTCTAACATGTAGTAATTCCGTCTCTCGCTGTGCCAAGAATAACTATGGGCACTCTTCTTCAGCCCTTCTACGAATATAAGGTCCTTGCCGACACTAAAATTTGGCGCAATACTGCGAGGCGTCTTGCGATCCACAGTAACTCACTTGAGCACCATATCGCAGTCCGCGCCGGCTATCACCGTGGGCCCGACACTCTCCGCCAGCAGCTCGCCCGAGCACACGCGTATTGCCACCAACTTCAGATCCGCAATAAAGTCCGACGCGACCTGAACTGCAACACATCTTGCGACCAAATTCTGATTCGCAATAAAGTTTGGCACGGATTGCACTCACTCATCATTTCGTGTAGATGACACGGTCAGTGGACCATGCCGACCCTGGTGTCAGTTCTTCGGAACCGCCTCTCGGCCTCTGACGTGGTTCCTTTAACGACTACCAGATGGCAGCCGGGACCAACGGCTTTACGTGCCTTTCACTATTGCACTCACTTGAGCACCATATCGCAGTCCGCGCCGGCTATCACCGTGCGCCCGACACTCTCCGCCAGCAGCTCGCCCGAGCACACGCTGCGCCAGTTGTTGGTCAAGCTACATCGAGCGCGGACCTGCAAATCAAAATCACTGATGTAACCCGTTGGAATGGTTATTTACTACAACAAGTGGGGGAAGGGGCAAGAATGACATCAAATAATATAATCCTAACTAATATTATAAATGCGAAAGTGAGTTTGTTTGTTTATTTGTTTGTTTGTTACGCTTTCACGCCGTATCTACTGAACCGATCATCATGAAATTTTGCATACACATAGGTTAGGGTACCGAGAAGGACATAGGCTATATATTACGCGGGCGAAGCCGCGGGTAACAGCTAGTATCCTATAACGGCGGACCATCGGACCGTACTTTTCAGTGCTGCTTTAGTAGTGAGCGTTTCAGATAACCCTATTCATCAAGATTCACCATCACACCGTAAGAACTCTGATTTTGGTGGAAGCGATACAAACTTGGTTGCAGAACAAAAGTTGTTCGTTTTCATGTTGAGAACGTTAATATTTAAATTGTCGCTAGTTCATAACCAAAACATTGTATAATCGGGTTTCATTACATTGACATAACTAAGACTCGACGAAACTACTTAATGGTACAACTGGTCCGGCGGCGAAAAAAATATGTAAAGTGGTTTTGGTACAAAATAGACAAATAACTAACGTGATAGACTCACTATTCTGGAGGAGGTAAATATTTTTTTTTACTAGCTTTCCTTGTCCCACTGCTGGGCAAAAGCCTCCCCTCTTTCCTACCATTCTTCTCGGTTCCCTGTAGTAACCTTCCAGTTGTTATCAAATGTCCTTATATCGTCCGACCACCCAAGTAACATTTTTGGGGAACTGAGGTTTCACAATATGCTTATAAGTCCTAAAATGGTATTTATTTAGTTTTGACGTTATACCTTAGCTCAATATTTAGTTTTTTAAATTGCAAATAGGTCTTAGAACTGAAAAGTAATGACAAAAACTGAATAGGATTCCAAAGGAGGTTAAAATAAAGTAATGCTTGCTTATCAATCTGAGTAAATGGTTCTGAGATCTTCAGGTTCTGAAATGGTTCTACTTGGGTTATTGTTTGGCACTCTACATGCCAAAGCATGACTAAATAGGTCATAAGCGTAACATATATATGGCCTATTCAGAACCAAATTTTGCTTAGTTTTGTATGTCTAACTCAAAACCTTTGCAGGGCTTATTGTGTCTTTTGCTTACCATACGTAGTCCTTGTAGTATAAAAATAAACTAATTCGACTTTTTATATTTCAATTGACATGGTTTCTAGTCCTTTTGTAGTCCTTAAGTTTTATGAAAAATATTGTAGACTATTATTAGGCTTTATGAGTTTTCATAAGTTCAATTTGAAACCTTGTGGACTTCGCGTGTGCTTTATCAAAACCAACGTTATTTTCTAAAGTATACAGGATGTCTTGGCATAAAATGGTCAACAGTGGTAATTTTAAGCGAAAAGTGAAGTATAACATTGACAAAATCAAGAAAAGAAAGGTAGGTATGCCACATTTGATACCAATATTTTCAGACAAAAATAATTGTGTGACAGGGTTTTTCTTAGATACGTAACTACCTGTTTAATTTAACTGACCATGCTGTTTTTAATTACGTAGATATTTAGCGATAACTTTAATTTTCTAATAGTATGGGTGTGAATGGATATGAGGAATTTAAATTCTTATATGACGTTCGATAGAGAGACGTGAAATGAGCAATATGCAAATGAATTGTAATAAGGGTCTTGTCTCTTGTGTTTTCAGATAGAACAGCAGTATCAACAAGTGGATGTAGATATAGTTACAACTGATGTTAAAGTTGTGACAGCTATTGATGAAGCTTCTGTATTTTTACCTTGTAATAGGAATGAATGTCAACCTAGTGAAGAGAGCCCCAGTGTGTCTGATGATAGTAGCATTAGCGTTTTTTATGACGCAGTCGACTTTCAGCGTCTTAAATATTACGAATTTCAAGATCAAAAACTTAGAGAATGGGCGCTGCAGCATAATATCACACATGTGGCTTTAAAAGATCTTTTAAATATTTTAAATGAGGATCCTTTTAGGAATCTTCCTAAAGACCCTAGGATATTTTTGTCTACTCCAGCAAACATAACAATTAATTATGTAACGGTTGGTCAATATTGGCATTGTGGATTGCAAAAATGTATAGAAGGTGTTTTCTATGATACAAAAATGAATTATATTTCGATAAATATCAATATTGATGGATTACTAATATTCAAATCATCAAAAAATGAATTTTGGCTAATTCTTTTTAATATAAATGAAATTCAAGCACATCCTATGGCACATCATATGATCTCATGCTTTCCAGTAGCATATTCGTTACATTTAATTTAATGTCATCAATTCAGGGGTGCCATCATCAACTGCCTGTCGTATTATTGCAAGTATGTCTGCTACTTTCTCATCCCGCATCACCATTAATTATCCCATTTACACAGTCCAACAAAACGTTTTTCTTAAAGTAAGCACCCTGTATGCACTGATATTATTTTTTTTGGTGAATAGTCTTGTGTGGTCTTGACAAGTGTTGGACAGTGATTGAAAGGTCCGCAGAAAGTTGTGTAACAGGTCAATTTAGCTTTCCGCAGACTAACTAGCATCAACACAGAGACATGTAGAATCAAAGAAAACCTATTAAGCTGAGCTCTGACAAAAAAGCCCTCATTTAGCCCTCTAATTTACCGATTAGGCCAATTTTGGAATAAATTAAGTCCTTTAGTACTTAGCTCAGGGCTTATTGGTCTTAAATTGGTTAGATCGGAAACTATCAGGATCTAGTCTAAAGTCAGCCATTTTTGAACTTTAATATCTTATTTTATTGGTTATTATATTATGATTTTCTCACTAAAACTAGGCTTAAAATAGATTTTGGTATTACAGGTTGGTATCTTAAAAATTAATCTGTGATTTTGGGCGTTTTCGAATTAAAATTGAAAATATCATCAATAATTTTTAATACCGAAATAATACCAAATAATGTCTTTTAGCAGGCCCGTGAATTTTACTTAAGTATTATGTCCGATATCATCAAAAAAATGACTGTCTCAATAGTATTGATACCATACAACCAGCAAATCAACAACTCATAACATCAAATATTTTTTTTACGAAACATAAATCATCGCCATTGTAACTATTTAAAAACATGCATTTCATTTATCCAAAACGTAATTTGACTAAACCTAAGAAGGCCTATTTTGTGTTCAGAATATCCTATAAGAACTCAAAATAGCAGCGTTTTACCTACCAATAAAACGCTTATTAAGCGATAACCTTATTTGAAACCTAATTAAACAACAATTGAGAGTAGCGAGCTTGACTTCCGGTAGCAGGTCGGCTATTTTACCGATTTTCCCTTACGACGTTGGCTAACTTCCGGTGGCCAGGAGGGGGGGCACGTGGCGCCGCGCCACTGCTCTGAGCCTCATTGGATCTCGAAATTGATTCGCATAAGAAACACCTGGCAGTGATTGTGTATTAGGTTTCAAATAAGGTTATCGCTTAATAAGCGTTTTATTGGTAGGTAAAACGCTGCTATTAAGCTTATGAACCGTTATTTGAAACCTAATTAAACAACAATTGAGAGATTGTCTGTTATCGCCTGGTGTACCGGTTATAGCCAATAACATGATGGATATGATATCATGTGAAACTGAATAGTTAAATAAATCAGATGTGAAAATAAAATGCATGACAAGACTGAGTTACAAGAAAGAATAATAAAAAACGTTATTCTACCAAAGGATAGATCGGACTTTATAAACAAAAAAAAAAAATTATCATATAAAAAATAAAAATTATTTGAATGATAATAAAGTAAACAAAGACTGAATTAATAAACACTTGTTTAAGTGTCAAATTCATTAACCACACAGATGGTATAGGTAAAGCTTAAATATCAAATTTACAATTATATAAATGGTAATGAGTACGAATAACTCGTACTATATCTGGCCAAAAATAAATGACGAAATTGAGTATAAATTACATTCAGAACCATTATTATTTTTATAATAAAAATATTGTAAAACAGGATTTGCATCAGAACATCAAATAACCATCATATGACGTAGGTACTTTTCCTTTTTTTTTCATCGAAGATCAATAATAACCGGACTACTTTCAATAGTAAAAAACAAAAGAAATCACCTGGAGGAAAGAACTTCAAAAACTCACTTAGCAAATTGCAAGGTTTACCTTGCGGAAAATATTTATTTTTCTATAACCTTTTTATCATACAGTCTTGTTGTCACGTGCAATAAGTTTCAGTATCCATGGTATAAAACCATTTGAATTGCATGTTCAAGTCCTATTACGTAGATATGGAAACAAATAGAATAATTTGTTAAAATTAGCCATGAGTAATTCTGATCCATTTTCAAAATATATGACATATGTACATTGGTTAGAATAAAGCCAAAAAGGTAATTTTAAAGTAAGGAAAATTGAGATGAACTTTGACCGTTTTAATCTTTATAAAGTAAAATATGCTTGTGCACCGCACTCAGCAAGATGATAGCCGTAATTAGGACAAAACAACTTCTTTCTGGCTAAAATATACCCAGAAGATTTGTAATACAAAGGCTATATGGTAGATACAAACAGCTCTCGCAACTGTATTGTCTTTGAGATGATAAAATGCAGAGGAATGACAAACATTTTATTTTTACACAAGAAAAAGTAAAACTAAACCTCAAGTAGTAAGTAAACTAAGAAAGTAATAAATTGAATTTTGACTACAAATATCTTGCTTTTCTGTTGCTAGGCTAGAATAGTACTAGTCAACTTTACAGAGGCACAAACGGGAGACCGTTCATTAGTAAGATGAATAAATAGTCTTATCATTATTGATATTAAAAACAATCAAACCTGGTATTTCAAATACTTCGAATTTTGAAACAGGCAAAAAATATCACATATACAATATACCTTGTTAAAGCAATATGATCTGGATTTCCATCCTAGTATAGGATTAAAGTTCGGATTTGAAAATCTAATTCGGATTGTTCCTATGTTTAAACAAAAATAAAAGTTAGTGCGATATTATCATTTTAAGTGATAAATAGTGTCAAACACACCTTTTAATACCATTTTTGGTAAGACTAAGGCCAGCTAAGAGTTCCTTTATAAATTATTCAGTGAAGATTAGTAGAACCGTTTCAATTAAAGAAGCAAAAGAAAGCAAGTTTAATAAGATTGTTATACGAAATTTTTTATTTATTGTAGTTTCTTTACGTACATTAAATAATTCAATAAACTCCAAATACTGAGATTGCAATCAGATTTGCATTCACTGCTCAAATATATGTGGTCCAATAAAATATTTTATGTTGTCCAATAAATAAACTAATTAAAAAAAAATTAATAAATTACAAAATGTCAAATGCTGTTGTAAGCCTTAAACCGTGATAAAGTCTCAAAACTGAAACAGATTTAGACTAAAAGAAAATCGAAGATATGTATGTCTGCAGGCCCCGGGCCATGGGTGTCCAAAGCACTCCAGCTGAGAATGCAACCGGAAAAACGCTCACATGAGAGAGGAGTCGGGCAAACGATACAGGACAAACCAATCATCCATCACTCAGCGAAGGGCCTGGATGAGATGTTAAGAAGCTAGTAGCTAAAGAAAACACCGAGAATTATTGCTTAACATGCATGTCTTTTAAATTTTATTCAACTTTTAAAAATATGGTAAACTGAATTTTTTAAATATATTTTTCAATAAACTGATACCAAACATTTTTGTAAGAAATATTACAACATAAAACCGACTTTGCCTTGTGAAATTAGAGCGCATCTTTAACCTGTCAAGCCCAAAAATAGCCTTTTGATATGACGAGGAGGCTAATCTATGACGAAAAGCTGCTAAAGTTTTCTTTAAAATATTAAAAATAATTTGACGAACCGTTATAATCACCGCCTGAGGTCGGTAAATAAAATAAGCAAGGTCAAAAGACGAACTCTCTTTGTCGACTTGAAGTATATTCTAATCTTTTTACTATTGTTGCACATTATGAAATTAGGCAAAATGCTAGGAAATGCTAGATTCTAAAGATAGAAAGGAGGCTTATAGTATGTAGTGGTCGTAGAAAGCTGATGATGATTATGTGTTATACGTTTGCATTAAACACTAGTGTAGCACATACCGTGCATTCCACTTATTCATACATTACGGTAAAGTGACCATAAAAAAAAATCGATAGTCAATTTTCATAGCTAGTGTCATAGTTTGAACATGAAAAATATCTGCGACATTCCATTATAGTGTAATCGGAAAAACTCGCCTGGCCGGTTCGACTTTGCAATGAAAGTTGGTAAAAGTCTTTCTTACATCAAGACAATTATTTTTATACGATATTAATATAAAAATATTTCATTATCAATGAGATGGTGAAGGATAACTAAAAACAAGTTCGGTGCAAACTACGAGTACTTTCGTAGAACACTTTATTGTGAAACTCCGGCAGTGAATGTGTTAACCAGAGACTGCGCCTCTTCGGCAAAGTTTGAGATGTAGCTTTTATTTAAGTTCGTAACTGATTCAAGTGGCTAACTTAAACATTAATTTTATAATTTTTTGGGATACGGTTCAATTTACTGTGAAAGTTAATAACTAGCTAATACCGCAACAGGTCTGATCTGAGCCTGTGTGTTCAATTTAACGTTAGCATTATTCATAAGGAGCCAAATCTAGATCATACACATTTGGCTTCAAGTATAGCCCAAACGACTCTAAAATTCATAATTGACAATATTTTCAGCATTGGAAATACTGCTTGACCCGAACCCATGAATTAAACTGAGCTTTCACATTAGTTTTATGATAAAAAAGCCCAAGTAAATAAACATGAAAAATGTAGTTACTTTAATAACTTCATGAATATATTTAAAGAGATCATTATTCGCGACGCAAAATGTCGCTCCACTTATTATAAAAAAAATAATATTTAATGTAATGGCATGACTAGGCTTGCCCTGAGCCTGCGCATTAAGCTGAGCATACGCAACAGCTAATCAATTGCACTTAAATAAAATTGTTATACAACCAGAATGTAACTCCTCTTGATTCATCGCGATTGGCGAGTTTATTTGAGCTTTTGCTGCAGTTTTACTCATCATGATATAGTTCTATTTACGTCATTCATAAAATAATCCGAAATTGCGACATGGCTTGGCTTGGCCTGAGCTCAAGCGTTCAGGTGTGCTTACGTAGCAGCTTTGTTTCAGCAAAATAAAAGTTAATATTAAGAACCAAAATGTATTTTATTTTACTTCATGTATTGCATGTCTATAATTAAAATAGACGCAATAGGCAGCATGACTAGGCTTGAGCCTGAGCCTGCACGTTCAGCTGAGCTTGTGCAGCAGCTTTATTTATTCGCACTATGAATAATACAATGTTTTAGCATGACTGGGCATGACCCGAGCCTGCACGCTCAGCTGAGCTTGCACAGCAGCTTTATTTATTTGCACTATCAACAATACGATGTTCTGGCATGACTGGGCTTGACCCGAGCCTGCACGTTCAGCTGAGCTTGCGCAGCAGCTTTATAAATAATCCAATGTTCCAGCATGACTGGGCTTGACCCGAGTCTGCACGTTAAGCATAGCTAAGCTAACAGCATTATTTCGATAAGGTGGTCAAGGTATCACCCTATTATATAAAATTCACTTATGTATCAATTCTCTATTCCATACAAAGATTTTGTTCGTACAAAGAAATTAGTAAAAAGAAATAAACTAAATTGTCCACCGTAATCGACAATTGAATAAACTAGCAATTCAATGATAAGTTCACACTTCAACTTTTTAATGAATACTATCTTTTAATATACTTAATGAAATGTTTAGTTACCTCTAGAAACAAAATTAATATACGGAATTGATCTCCATATCCTCATCTCCTTGAGGGTAAGTGATATGAAAACAAAACAAAAAATCTTCGCAATCGAAAAGGATTTTCCGTTAATCCTTAAATGTTTTATTGAGTAGCTAAATAGCTAGTTATATTATTCATTATGCAGCAAAGAACCAGTTTCATGAAGTGATATAAATGAAAATCATTCATATCTATATTAAGTTTTATTGTTAATCTTGTCAATCGCTTATTAACGTAAAATATTACGCAGTCTATGGCTGCACATTTTCTTGACATATAGTTAATCTTTATAAAGGCAACGGCCTTAATTTCAAAAAGGCTTAATAAGCAACGCCAACGTGTTAATATAATCTTGAATATCACTTACATGCTCTGCATAGCAACACTACATTCCTTGGTCTGGATAGTTTCTCAATTTATTCACTGACACAGTCACTTTAAATTATATAGGAATATAACAACTTAAGAATTCAACATTTAAATAGTACTGTTTGTTAATCAGATGGACTGTTAAATAACCAATATATAAGTAACGAACGATTTGCATCGTTAAAATCCTTTAAAAAATCCGTTATTATATTGAATTTTTGAATTCAAATAATAACATGTTTCAGGGAAAATCAGTAATCTGAAAAATAAAAAGCTGAAAAGCGAAAATATAAGTAATAAAAATGTAAGTGCGTGCACTTACCAATACAACCGACTGCTACGATAGTCAAGACGCCAATGAGGCTCAGAGCAGTGGCGCGGCGCCACGTGCCCCTCCTCCTGGCCACCGGAAGTTAGCCAACGTCGTAAGGGAAAATCGGTAAAATAGCCGACCTGCTACCGGAAGTCAAGCTCGCTACTCTCAATTGTTGTTTAATTAGGTTTCAAATAACGGTTCATAAGCTTAATAAACTTATTTCTAAGCCTAAATCTGACTAACAAGACTTTCACAGTGCTAAAGCAGAACTACATTTCAAGGCTTGATGTTGACCAAATTTGGTCTTTGCAAAGCCTTGTAGGTACTGAAAAGGTTAAATTTTGTATCTGAGATATTATATTTAATCTCAGAAATTTAAGTCCAGAACGTTATGCGGAGGTTCTGTAGATTGGGCCCTTTTGTTCTACAGAACCTAATAATGAGGTTATTTTAAGGTTGTCAAAACTAGTTGCTCAGAACCTTGCGTTGTCATAGAAAGGTTTTAGGACCTGCTCAAAACCTTTTCAGGACCGTAAAATGTTACTTGGGCACCTTATCTTTGGTCTTCCTCTTTTTCGGAGGAGGTAAATATAAGAAAAGAAAATTGCAAATAGAAAGGGAAAGTAGCTAGACACGTAGTAGTATTGTAAATAGGTGAAAGAGAAAAAGAGAGAGACAGAATACGAGAATAAGATGGAGAAACGTGAAATTCATTCTGAGCCTCCCCCTCATGATTTAAATCCTTGGAGGAGGCGCATGAAGACGTCAGGATGAATCGTTTCATGATCCTCCAACTTATTATCGTATTCTATCTCTCTTTTCCTATTTACATTACAATACTAAGAAAGCAACAATAGTAGATTGTTGCACTGAGCAGAAAGTAAGTTATTGCTGCACGAGTGTTTATTTGGAGCCCGAGTGCTAGCGAGGGCTCTAAAAAGCACGTGTGCAATTTAACTTACTTAATGCGAGGTGCATAATCTGCTTTTCTTTCAACTACTGCAATAAAAGTAGTTGAAAAATAAAACTGAAGACAAATTACAATAGTTAAAAATTTGTTGTTCACATTCCCGCTTTTTTTCTTTATGGCCAGTATTTTTTTTTTAGGCAAGGCAACACACACGTCCCTTTGTTAACTCCATACGGCCGTTAGGTTGGCCAACCTTCTTTATGACAGGTGACAACTATTGTCCACGATTTAAAAAAACTAAACAGTGCAGTAAAGGATTTCCATACATTTTTGCTGCACTAGAGCAGCAAAAATGTATGGAAATCCTTTACTGCACTGTTTAGTTTTTTTTTACTTCTAGTGCAACAAAGTTCCACTTTGTGCTGGATATGTAGTGCAGTTATGATAGAATTGCAGCGTAGTTGGAAGAAAAAAGAATTTATTTGATACTTCAAATAGTACAATCTTTTAAGTACAAGATTAAAAACCACTACTATGTCGAACAGTAGACTTCTTTCGGCTGAGAAGAAGACGAATATTTTCTTACCTTATACAGCAAGTTGTGCCGCAGCATATTGGCCAGCGTGAGTCGGCCGACGAGATGCATACTTTTTGAAGCTCCAGAATCCTCGACTCGCACGTACATGTACACCCCCGCGCCTGGAATCACCTTGCCATCCCCCAGAGTCTCGCTTTCTTCCAAGCGGACGCGGGTTGAGCCAGCGACGAACGGTATACCTACATAACAAGTTTTTTCCTTAACGATGCGCTAATTCGGAACTCGAATTCGTCAGCGCACGTGGCTAATTTGCGTGCTATTTCGCTGAGAAAGGGATAGACTCGGTTACTCATAACGTGCGGAACTATTTATACCGATTTATAAGCACATCGGAACTACAGTCTAGTGTATGCAAACACAAATATTGTTGAAAATCTAAATCATCGTCGTCTAAAATTTCGCGAGTATGCGTTTGGGAGAAGCGTTCTTGTGATAAAACAGCTGAATGTTTTAATTAAAAGTAAACTTATTTCAATTTTTTAATAACCAAACTACGTTTGTACGAATTTAGTTTTACAGATTTTATACTCCTTCCGGTATTTAATTGTACCCAAAATTGCGTTAAAATTACGCGTTGAAACAGAATGTTTTGAGACTCATAACTTTTAAAGTACTTATCATTCTACAATTATGATTCCATACAAGCATAGATAACGACAAGACAAACCGATAGAATTAAAAACTTTAAACAGACGATACCGAACAACGGAGTCACCACACTACAGAATTTGTATGGCGAAACACCTGACTAGCGTACCCTTAAGGATGCGCTAGACCGGAGCTCGAACTCGTCGGCGCACGTGGCTAATTTGCGTGCTATTTCGCTGAGAAAGGGATAGACTTGGTTATGAACAGTGCGGAACTATTTACACAGATTTATAAGCACATCGGAACTACAGTCTAGTGTGTGCAAACACAAATATTGTTGAAAATCTAAATCTTCGTCGTCTAAAACTTCGCGAGTATGCGTTTGGGAGAAGTGTTCTTGTGATAAAGCAGCTGAATGTTCTAATTAAAAGTAAAGTTATTCATTTTTTTTTATAACCAATCTAAGCTTGTATGAATTTTATTTTAGAGATTTTATACTCCTTCCGGTATTTAATTGTCTCCAAAGTTGCGTTAAAATTACGTGTTAAACCGGTGTTAAGTTTTGAGACTCATAACTTTTAAAGTACTTATAATTTTTCAATTATGATTCCATACAAGCATAGATAACGACAAGACAATTCGATAGAATTAAAAACTTTAAACAGACGAAACCGAACAACGGAGTCATCACCCTACGGAATTTGTATGGCGAAACACCTGACTAGCGTACCTTTAAGGTGCTATGCGAATTAATTATTTTAATCCTAAATCAGATCAAATTTAAAAAATCTAATAGCGTAATGCACTAGTAAATGATTTGTAGTATTTTAGTGTTACTTTTCATACATATCATAGTTTAAGTTTCAGAGAATTACTCATTACCGCCAAAAATGGCCACTTTTGGCTGTAATGAGGAAATCAAATTAAAAATAGTGAAAAGTTGTACCAAGAATACTACAACTAATTTACTAGGGCATTATACTATTCGATATTTTGAATTTGATATTTGGGATTAAAAGAGTTAATTGCTGGGTGGCGCTAGTGTCTCGTATCGTCTGATACCAAGGCAATGTCGAGGGCCAATTTACACAATGTATAGCACACTTGTATAGCAATAGGACCGATTAGGAACTTTAATACATACTATTCGACCAGCGCCAGTCAGCCGCCGGTCCCGCCACTGCAAATCTTAGCCTTTTGACCGCAGTCGGATTACGCCACCTAATAATGAAATATTTATTATTTACTTCACAAAACTTACATGACACAATTACGTACATGATTATACACCACAAAACTGGCCACTGGCCATGTGGTTCCCGGCAGAGTAGAATAATACCACTCCAAGTCTTTCCGTGGATGTCGTAGAAGGCGACTGAGGAAACACAAGCTAAACAAAGGCTATAAACATCAAAGATCTACAACCCGTCTGGCCAGCGTGGAGAGTGTTGGTCAAATCCTCTGACGGCCCAGGCTAATATATGGCTCTGGTAGTACAGAGAGGGTCGTGCTCCTGCAATGGACACTAAAAAAGACCTGATGATGATGATGATGACACCACAAAACATGTGAACGTGACAAGTCTTCTTGACGGTTACACACACGCCAGCCTGCGTCACGAGGGGTCCCCGGTTCGATCCCTGGCCAGGTCATGATGGAAGATGATCTTTTTCAGATTTGTCTTGGATGTTTATCTTTTATAAAATGTAGTATCTTCGAGCAACACGGCCTCCATACCGGACGGAGGGAGTGGGCAAAGCGACAATTTACTATGACAATTTTTCTGGCGTTTTTTGCGGGGGGAAATGTGCACACAAGTTTAGTTCCGCACACCTACATACAAAACTTAAACTGTCACTTGATAGTAATTATGACATTGTCACAAAAAATGACATAAAAAAGAAAAAATAATTTGTGTACAGATGAGTCACACACAACTAACACATAGACATGCATATGCCTAATTTTGGCTTGTACCTTGACAGAGGGGAATGCAGCGTATGGCTACTCCCTTCCGTGTTGCTCGAAGTGTAGTATCGTTGAGTTCTAATACGTATCCTTTGACACAAGTTCACAACTTGCTGTGGGGCTAACTCAATTCACGATTTGTCCCTATATATTTCATCATCATCACCAGGTCTTTTTTAATCTCCGCTGCAGAAGCTCCGGTCAGACGGGTAGGAGTGGTCTCTGTTATGTTTTTAAGCTTGTATTTCCTTAGTCGCCTTCAACGTCATACACGGGAAGACTCTGAGTGGACCTTTTCTACTCTGCCGGGAACCACACGGCTTACCCTATATATTTATTCGTTTATAGGTCCTAACCTATGAAATTGGCGTTTTTTTTCCCACTTGCTATTTTTTTCCTAATGGCAATAATTTTCAAGTAAACACTATTTTTTTTATTTAAACTAAAAAGTGGCCTATATTTACATTCTGCATACATTAAAATTTTTGTTCTTGTAAATTTAATTATTGGGAAATGCTCATGGAAAGAACTCGTTTCAGGTTTGTGCGTTTTCATCAAAAATGTAGCCATATTTCTATTATTTTTGTAGCTTTTTGTAAATTTTAGAATGTCTAAATTAGGCTTAATGTTGCCGTAACTAAATGCAAAATTTCACTTTTGTTGAATTTCTCAAACCCGAAATAATGCTAAAAACGTTAGTATGAAAATTTTACTTTGCTTGGAATTATCTATAGATAACGCCAATTTCATAGGTAATATTTATCCTCAAAAGTAGTACCGGTAAGCGAGCCTAGCGCCGGGTCCCATGGGCACCACCTCGTCGGTGCCCTCTTGCCCCACCCGCAAAGCGGCCCCGCAGCTGTTGTGTATCCACAGAGCCACCCTACCCTCCAGGGCCGATTCCGTGGCCTTCGCCAACGCACTCTTCGACACGTAACTTTGGAGCGCTTCTTGATCCAAGTCTTGAAATGCGTCGTTCTGTAAACGACAAGATTTTTTTTCTAATGTTATCGCGATTTTTACACATTTAAATAAAATTAATTTAATACGGTTTTAAAATTAAAAATGATTTAATAAACGCGATAAAGACTGTATTAAATTAAAAGTTTTAACAAGTAGTTTTTTTGCTAAATATATGTATGATCGAAGGTCTAATAGTGGCGCTGTAGTTAAGGTGACCATAAAATCACACAATCCTTGAAGTTAATAGTTTATTAAGTTAAAAGTTAAGGTTAGATGATTGTCCGGCTAGTGATAGAATCGCGCGCGTTTACGAATAAACACATATTTTATATTGTTATAGAAAGTAGGGCGACTACGCAGCAAATTTGTACGATGTGCTCGTACAAAACCGTTACCGATTTAAAACGTATTGACGTAGCGATCCCACAATGTAGTGTTCTTTTCGTAGAAATTGAGTACATATTGTCTGGCTGATCACACATAATCTATTCTTCATGTCGGGATTGCAACTAAATGGAACTTTTATATAACCAATAACAACATATATCCGGTGAAACATTGATCGTTTTGGACCCTTCAATGAGTGATTTAACCCATCGATTTGAACAAATTTAACTAAGGGGCCAATGGTGGGAACTCAACGATTTTTACATTTCCATACAAATTGACCGGGCGACTGAATATTATTGTATGGAAATATCAAAAAAAATTAAGCAGGAGTATGGTAATGTCGATAGAACCGAGAGACATAGAGAGTACTCCACCGACTAGAACACAGTTCTTAAATTATAGATAGATGTTGACAGCTGAATCACTTCGTAAAAGGTCCAAATGATCAATATTTCGCCGTGTTGGGAAACGGACGGCTATCGTAAATCAGTAGACCGCATGTTTTCGTAACGATAACTTCGAGCTTCAATGAGTGATTCATGAGGGTGTTTGGAATCGAGAATTCCTCCAGATGGCGGCACGCCTTGGATAGGTATTTTGACAGCATACAAATGATGGAACATAATTGGTGAATTTTGACAGCTGCTGTCATATATAGCTCTCCACAGACTGCCGCCATCAGGGGAAAAAACGATCCCGCACACATTTATTATGTGCGAGTGATAAGAGTGAGGTTATTTATACGACCTAGCGATAAACCAGGACTACAAGAAAGATAGTCTTCTGCTTTGTAACTTTGGTTGGTGATCTTTATAAATAGGTAGAGTCTAAATCAAACTTTACGCGGATCGGAACTTCGCGCGATGCGATGCGCAGAACACAATAATAGGTACGCGCGGGGAGGCGGGGCACGATCCGCAGCTAATATCCGAGCCGCCATAAAATTTGGTTCAGACTGTATGTTATTATCACGGCTGTGGTCCTCAACTGTCTGTCCGGTGGTAGCAGGTATGACATCGGGTACGCACGCTCGACTTTCCGAGCTGCTACTTTCTCATCTCCAATCTCCATCAAACGAGGGAAACGTAGGACGTTTCCCTCGCTTAAAAACGCTTTCCGTCGGTAGCAGCATCGGGACCGAGATATGCCAAACAAACTGCGCTCACCAACCCGTTTGCCAAGCGTGGTGAGTATGATGGATAGCCTTGGGCGAGGCCCAAATCCAGCTGTGTACTTCGTGCGGCTGTGACGACGATGTTATCATGTTTAAAATTATTAAGTATGCTATGCTCAAAATAAAATGACAAGGTCACACCAGCTGAAATCTTCTCGGTTAAATTGGACCAACCTTCTTGACGACATACAGCCAGTCTCTCGCGAGCGCGTGCAAAGTGCGCACGCGCGGCACGTGCAGGCTCACGTGCACGCGCGACGATCTCACTCGCGCGCGCGGTTTGGACATCATCCCGGTGTCCGCCGGTATGGATACGGCACCCCGTATTGCGAACTGTTCTACCAGCTCTTCGATCGTCCCAGTTGAACTCTCTAAGATGTCCGCCCTGGATAAAAAAGGCGAAAGCATAATTTCTACAAGATAAAAAGTCGTTTCCTACTTGTTGTTGAAAGAAAGAAGAGAATGATTAATGTTACTTTTTGAATCGATTCAGGCGTTACTTTGCGGAAGTCAAAGGCTTGATGATGTCTAGGGTGGTACACACAAGCTATCTTTTCTTACCCAGTTATTAACTTGCTTCCACCACCAGTTAATTTATCACCGGCAGCAACAAGAGTCGTATGCATTAACAATTGGTTGCGGGCATGAAAAAACTGTATGTGAAACAGACAGAAACTGTGTGTGTAATAGTAGAAGGTGGGCGCTGGCCCGCATTAGTTTGGATTAACTAACTGGTGACGGAAGGTACACACATTAATTTAACTCAAAGAACATGTTATTTTACTACATCAAAGAGACCTGTTCAATCCCTCTGGACAGCGTGGAGAGTGTAGGCCAAATCCTCTGACTTCTCTTATATGGCTTTGGTAGTACAGAGGCTCGGGCTCGTGCTGTGTTGACTAAAAAAGACCTGATGATGATCCATGTTATGTTAAAGATTCAAAGATTCAAAACGTTTATTCAGAAAATAGGCCCTTGCAGGCACTTTTTCACGTCAAATCACATTTAAAATTATCTTATTAAGTATTATGCATTTACTCATTATTGTTCAAAAGCTACAGACTACTAGCATTTCGGAACCGACCACTGCAGAGAAGAAATGCCGAAAGAAACTCTTTTCAACAGTATAGGTCGCCTACTCGCCTGAAGGGCTTTGTATGATTAATGATTATATTATATTTCTTTCTTTTTTTTTCATCTGTTTTCATTTTACAATATCATTAAAGGTACATTCATTATTTTTGGAACATGTTTATATGTTACTTACGCTAGCTTCCCGCTGACGAGCACCAGCGCGCCCGCTTGCGAGCCGAGGTGGCAGTTGACTCCCCAGTGACGAGCCAGCAGCGTCAGCACGCGATGACTGCGCATCAGCGGCCGTGACACGTAGTAGCCCTCGAGTTCAGTCGCTTGGCTAAGGAAAATAAAACAAAAAGTTTTATTTTAATAGATGACTATTTAAGCCTTCTAATAATTTTTCATAACAAAATTTAAATTTTCTTGCCCTGTTTGATGCTCATTTATTTATTATCTGGGTCAAATAGTCCAACTTATTGCAAGTGAATTTTAAAGTGATTATTCTTAATGGATGAAGCTGGAATTTTACACACTGGTGTAATAAAAATATATCAAATGGCGCTACTCTGATAATGGAGTCGAAGGACTACAATAACAGCTTATCACCAAAAATGAACGTTTTAGTTATCATATTTCTTTTAACTTCTAGCCCAATCCACAAATAATTAACTAAGCTGAAATTTTGTTTTACCACATCCGTTGAGAATTGAGTCTTTGGGCGCTCGGGGCATGAACGTTAGGCGGCAACCTGAAGTGTTTTGGTAAGTGTCCTTCTGATAAAGTACCTGGAGAGCTCCGGCAGAGAGCACAACTCGTTGATCTCGACACCGGCGACGAGGCAGGTGGACGCGAGGCAACAGCCGAGGCGCAAAGTACGAGTCTACGCGAGGCACGCCTGACAATTCTTCAGCAGTCACAGTGTCTTTGATAAAGTACCTGGAGAGCTCCGGCAGAGAGTTGTGCAAGTTGATCTCGACGCCGGCGACGAGGCAGGCGAGGCGGACCCGAGGCAGCAGTCGAGGCGCAAAGTAAGAGTCTACGCGCAAAACGCCTGACAATTCTTCAGCGGTCACCCCGCTGATGTGTTTCGGCGCTGTGTCATCGTATTCGGGAGCCGTTTCACTAGTCTGAAATGACAAAAGCAATTTTTAAGATGTTTAGTCACGACTGCAAGCAAAATATTTCCCCTAATCTACTGATATTGGCTCTGGGCGAAGTGGGCCAGAGTCGCGTCGTCCTTTTGTAAGAATGAAACATGTGAAGGAGAAATTTCACGACAGGACGTAATTCAAATTAATAATAGTGAAAACTTATACAAAAAATACTACAAGTATAAGTAATTTACTAGGGCATTCGGCTATTAGATTTTTGAAATTTGATATGATTTAGGACTTAAAGAATTAATTGCTGGGTGGCGCTAGTCTGATACTACAGCGCCTTAAAGCACGTTTTATTTATGGGGTCTTTTCGGCACGGACCCCTCAAAGTGTTCAAAACAAAGCTGTATAAATGCTTACAAAGGGGTCTTCTCTCGGCATGTAGTTGAAGCCGTTGAACTCGACGGGGCGCTCCTGTTCTGTCTCCGCGGAATAAGCGCGGAAGCGCCACGTCAGCGCGAACGCCGCCTCTGGAGATCAATACATCATCATCAACATCATCAGGTCTTTATTAGTCTCCACTGCAGGAGCACGACCCTCTCTGTACTACCAGAGCCATATATTAGCCACAGCAGTCGAAGGATTCGGCCTACACTCTCCTTGTCTCTACTGCAGGAGCATGAACCCCTCTGTACTACCAGAGCATTCAAAGGCTTTGGCCTACACTCCTCCGCGCTGGCCAGACGGTTTAGAGGACTCTTTGATGTTTACAATCTTTGTTTAGCTTGTGCTTCCTAAGTCACCTTCTACGACATCCACGGGAAGACTTGGAGTGGGCCCACTATATTCTCCAACCCGTCTGGCTAGCGTGAAAAGTGTAGACCAATTCCTCTTCTCTTTTGGCTAATATATGGCTCTGGTAATACAGAAAGGGTCGTGCTCCTGCAGTGGAGACCCAAAAAAGACCTAATGATGATGAGGGACATTACCGGTATACAAAAAGAGTATATTTCACTTTTGTTTTAAAAGTACAAGTTGGAATATTAAAAATATATAAGAAATAAATATAATAAAAAAATATTTAGACTGCCGTTTTTGACAGTTTAGATCCGCCATCTTTATTTTTTCTGCTTACGTAAGAATCTACTGACACCTCACACTTTTAACTCTTCTGGTGTCAGTAGATTCTTATTCTTCTCCAGAGTGTCAGTCTATGTAACATTAGCAAAAAAAATAAATATAAACTTAGTTTTCTTAAAACCGGTTCATAAGTGTTAATAACTGTCATACAGCATTGGAAAAAAAGCTGCATTAAGTGGTTGTGGTTGGTGACCCGTGTACGGCGACACTTAGGACTGATATTAATTCTTACCTGTGTTTCTTAATTTATCAAACGAATATTAATGAAAATGAATATCAAAATACTACAAGTATGCTATACATACTTGTAGTATTTTGATATTCATTTGATATAGGTAGTACAAGTATGTATTACTAGTTATGTACATGTTACATTTTTAAAATTCGTATTAAATTAGAATTAAAAGAATTGATTGCTGAGCGCCTTAAACCCGTCAGTGACAACGCCACGCAACAAGAGCACTTACCTGGCGGAGTGACATACAACTTGATTTCCCTGGGTTCGCTCACGGGCAGCTTAAAGTACGTGTGGGACATCCACCTGTGCTGTATTGGGCTGTACAGCTCGAGGACACAATCTATTTCTTCGTCCTATAAAAGAAAAAATAGTTTTAAAAATTAGCCAAGTGCGAGTCAGACTCGCGCACGCAGGGTTTCATACCATCTATACAACATTAGACTATCAAGCCAAAAACGGCAAAAAAATCATGTTTGTTGTATGGGAGCCTCCTTTAATATTTATTTTTTTGTTTTTTTAGTATTTCTTGTTATGGCGGCAACAGACATACATCATCTGAGAATGAACTGACTAGCTATTGCAGTTTCTGAGTGCTTGTCGCCGATGATTTCTATCTATCTATAATTTGAGGCCTGCGTTCTGTTCGTTGGAGTACTCTCCATTTTCCATGTCTCACAGTTCTCAGCCATTCCCTTGATCTCTTTATATGACACAACTTCTGGCTTTTCCTTTATTTCATCCAAATTTGCTCTTCCTGGTCTTTCTTTTCATCTCTTCACCATTTTTTTCCTCCATCACACTTTTAATAAATTAATCGTGTCGTGTCGCTTATTTCAGAACACCCTCATTGTTGAAAACAGCGCTCTTCAAGCACTGTCGGGTAAACTATCAAAGGTAATAATATGCAGCTCACCAATCCCGGCAAAGGGAAAGCCACGATCCTCGTGATGGCTCTGGGGTGCGGGTAGCGCCAGGAGACAGCGTTGCCGTGCACCGTCACCTGGTACGCCATGGGAAGCTGACCGCCGCCGACTATCTTGAACGCGCCGCTCCTATTATAGCAACGGACAAAATTAAAGAGAAAGAGTCGTGAAATACCCGTCAAGACCGAAATAGGGTATTTACCAAGTTTTTGAAAATTATGTCACATTGTTCATAATTGCTATCTAAATAACTCTTGTTTCTTTCCTTGCAAATCAGCATTAAAGTTTAAATAACCGCGGAAAGGCTACACACCATCACGTGTTATCACGACGTCACCTGCGTGCAAACCACAAACTAGTATCAGACGACTGACTGCCTTATGTTTTCTCAATAGTGATCAGATCATAGACAAATATTGGGGTGAGGGTAAAGATGATTGACTGTAATACAATTAAGTTCGAGTTTCAATTGGGGGCCACAATTCAAACTCAATTGAGTGTTCTATGCCCTTATACCCATAAAGGCATATTTTCGGTAGTGGTGTAGACTCCTGTCGGAGCTGTCAAATTAAACGGCATTTTCTGTTTACAAGCAGACGACGTTACTTTGGCTTTAGCTAATCCCGTGTGTTTTAAATCAGATGGTCAAACGTAAAATTTAATGATTTTATTTAAGATTTCTTTTTAAAATTAAACAACTTTAAAACAGAGTCTTAGTTACGTAGGTTTAAAACAATTTTTGCTGTAGCTAATTACAGTTTTCATCGTTTGATAATTGTCTCGCTTTTTCTTTAATTCGGAATGTTTTTCAAAGTATTGAGGGTTTTTTATATGTGCTACGAAGTTTGTGTTGTATATCTGCTACGAAAAATAGCAATTAGACGCTAAAATAAGTTTTCACATCAAAACATAAAACAAAGACTATACTGCTACGTGGTTATTTCCTTACCTCAGGTCGTCCTTATAATAGTGGTCGGTGAGGTCGGCGTCGCCGACCGACGCGAACGACGGGGTCCCGGTGAGCGCCGACATGAAGGACTCCTTGCGGCATTGGTACAGCGTTTGACCGCTACTGTCGCGTTTGTGCTCCTGGGAATAGAATTAATAGTACATTAATAGTGCTAATAATAAACCGATAACTATAAAAGACAGTTTACCGTACGAGTACCATACGTCGTTTTTCAATACATTTGCGATTACCATAAACTAAAACAAGATTGCAGTTCAGCAAATAAGGAATTTATAAAAGTTAGGAACTGAACCAGTTTGTAAAAATATATTTATAATAATCAGGTACATTTACTCAGGTTTATTTTTTCCAAAAAAGTACACTGATAACCTTCACCTTTTTGAAGTCTGTTAAAAAATCACATCTCAAGGATCAGAAAAAAGTTTTCATGCTGAACTTAAAACTCTTTGCTCGGATTCTATGAAAAAGTATCAATTTTGCATCTGTGGCATTCAGCTATTGAGCGGTTGTGATTGGTGTAAAGTAAAAAGCACTAGTGCCGTAAATACATCATCACAATACAAGTTTCAATGTCATAAGAACCGTATTATTAGCAAAAGTATTGAAAAAGTATTTATTAATAGCACATGATGCAAATGCACTTCCATGCTGGTCTGGCAGAAAACAAAACACGTTGAATGTACCAGCTGCTTCTCTTCCCGCGCAGGCCGTAGAAACCGACCGAGGGAATGGGCGCAAATCTAAGGAATCATGTGAAGAGACGGTGCGGCTAGCAACCCATCACTATTTTCATTCCGTATTCCATCTTTAAGCCCATCAATATACTAAACGTGGCCTTGCGGTATTATGGCCTTAGGCTCTGTCTACCCCGTAAGGGATAAAGTCATGATAATATGTATGTATTATTAACAGCATTTGCTCCGCTTGCGTTAAAGAAGATCCCATACTAATAACAGGCAACATCATGATTGTTACCACCATGTTCTAAGGAATAAACGATATTCATACCTTAATTCATCAACTCCTGATCTAAACATGTGGGATTTGCCAATCTTTTAATCTTGTCGGCTGAGGGTGGTAGAAGGTCCACCAATACAGCCATGCACCTATCCCACTAAATGTAGTAAGAAAGATACAAAGTACTTTCCTTTATTCGTCATTCAGGGGCTACGCTAAAACCCACATAATTATAGAAACGCGAACGTGTGAAGAGAGCGTCGTTCAAACAAAATGAACTTTAGTTTTGATTGGTTTGAAGGTGTAAGGTGGCTTTCAAAGCGGCATGCGGCAGGTCATCAGTTAGTGCGCGACTCTCTGGTGACATTGAACAAGATTACAGATCAGACTGGTGGATCTGGGCTTTATCTGTTAAACTGAAGGCTGCTTAGAGACTGAAGAAACTGCTAGGCACGTCCTATTGGAATGCCCTTGTATAGCATCTCCAAGAGAAGAATTCCTATATATATAACTATGAGCGAGGCCTGCGGCGAACCCAATGCGGTGCTAAGCTTCCTCGATGCGGCCGTTTTTGGCCCTTGCCCAACCCAGCTCGTTGCTAGCCAGCCACTACCAAAGCAAGCACACGACGACGACGGCGAGGCGATGAGCTCCGTGGCGCAGCGGTCAACACGCCGGCCTGTGACACGGAGGTCCCGGGTTCAATCCCCAGTCAGGTCAAGATGAAAAACGATCTTTTTCAGATTGACCTGGGTCTTGGATGTTTATCTATATATGTATTTGTTATAAAATATAGTATCGTTGAGTTAGTATCCCATAACACAAGTCTTACTTAAGAACTTACTTTGGGGCTAGCTCAATCTGTGTGATTTGTCCGTATAAAAAAAAAAGCACAAGTTACGTGTAACATAGCAAAAAATCACGTGTTACTTGTGACATCACACAGCAACAGAAAAATTCAAAAAAAAGGAGAACGAGACTCCCCACACACAATGGGCCCAGACAAGAGGCCTAAGTGTGGAAACTTACCCACGGAACAAATGAATGGGTACAGATTTGATCGGGGAACTTGAGAACACGACATTTGCCTCTTTAACTCACCTCCGGTTTGATTGTCTTCAGGAGGTCCAAGGTAGCTTTCAAGGTAGCCAGGCCTTCGGGTTATAAGTCCATGGTGACGTTGTCCAAGATGACAGTTCTTATGGTGGGCACATGTAAACAAAACACGGCCTCCTTTAATAACTCACCTCCGGTTGGATTGTCTTCAGGAGTTCCAAGGTGGCTTTCAAGGTGGCCAGGTCTTCGGGTCGTAAGTCCATGGTGACTTGGTCCAAGTTGATGGAAGCTCTGATGGTGGGCACGTGCGATCCCGGCCCGAACTCGGCTCGGCGCCACGCCTCCCATGTTGCATCTAACTCAAATCTGAAATTAAAGTAATGGATTTAGCCTTGATTGTAGTCAGCTATATAGCGTAGAGTCCTGCACATTGTAAAATACAACCGGGACGCAGGAAGAAGGACAGTAGATATTGACCCCAACACTAGCGGATGCAAAAAAACGAGAGACGCAAACACAACACAGACAGCCCTCAACCAACTAAGTATAAGTGTCGTTTCTTTTCCATAGTGTATCCGTTGTTTGGTTCAGACGAGAGAGATTGTATACTGACCCCAGCACGAGCGGATGCAGCAGAACGGGTTTCCTGTCGCCGGGCGGGCCAGCCGCCACCAGCAGTAACGTCACCAGCGCGAGCACCACCATGAGCTACTTACATGCCATTTTAAAAGGCCTAGTCCTACCGTACCTTACAGTGTAAGATACAACCGGGACTCAGAAGAGAGGGATTGCAGATTAGTTGTGGTAGAGCCACAGCTACCGGCGAATTTTTTGCTAGTAGCATGAATGGGCCGGCTCATCCTAGGAAGTACCAACCGCTCACAGCAAATCGACGTTTGAGTAGTAGCTTTACCGCTTCGTTGGGTAAGTGAGAGAGCAAGAGGCCATCTTCTCCTCCCCTCGGGGAAGGGAAAATAAGAGGCCGGCAACGCTAATGTCACAACCCTGGTATTGCAGTTACCCATGGGCCACGGTGATAACTTAACATCAGGCGACCCGCTTGCTCAATTAGCGTCCTATGTCTAAAAAAATACTAACCCCAGTACTAGCGGATGCAGCAAAACGTGTTGCCTGTCGCCGGGCGGGCCGGTGGCCACCAGCAGTGACGTCACGAGCGCGCACCACTATGAACTCCTTAGACGCCTTTTAGAGTCCTGTCTTACCCACAGTAATAAAACCGAGACTCAGATGAGAGAGATTGTATACTGACCCGAGTACTAGCGGATGCAGCAGAACGTGTCGCCTGTCGCCGGGCGGGCCGGCGGCCACCAGCAGTGATGTGACGAGCGCGCGCGCGACCACGCGCTCGGGCCGCATGCCGCTGGCTATCTGGAGAGACGCCGACTCCCACCCGCAGGTGCCTTCCGAGCCCGCCACAGCGATCTGACTCGTTTGGATGGTGACACTCTCCAACGTGTTTTTGCCTACAATGTGAAAGAATTCCTTTGTCACTGCCACTATACCTACCAATTATGTTAAAATCTATCAAACCTATTATTAAATATTCCATTATAGATAAAGCACCAAAGTGTATTAACAAGAATTCTGACTTTATACCAACGAAAGAAGTCAAAGACAAAGATGAGTGGAGAGAAGGAGGGGAGGCCTTTGCCCAGCAGTGGCACACATACGGCTAGGAAAAAATACCAACGAAATCAAAGACACAAAATCTAGCAAGACCTAGGGACAAAATACATTTAAACCAACGGCGTAACCAGATTAGTAGGGGGAGGGTTCAAGAAAATAAAACTAAATAACTGTAGGATTCATAAGAACCAAGCCGTTTAGACTAAGAACGATTGGATAATAAACGGCGTAGGATGGTAGGAGAGAGGGCGAATCCAATATTAGTGTAATAAACAGTAACCGGTTATGGCGCTTGCCTCTCTTTATGTTATTATTATCCTTGTCAATATACAAAATTTTTGAACCCCACAAACCTTCCCCCTGGCTACACCTGTGATTTATACACACGCTTTTTTTAGCTATTCAGGTCCCCCTGCTGGGCAAAAGCCTCCCCGTTTTACACATGCTTAGATTGCATAAATATAGCCAAGGAGTAAAGATGTCATACAGGCAGCCAACCTCTACCCCTCCAATACGACACTCGAGGAAATGACCAAGAAAAGCTGACATGAGTAAAAGACTTTACAGAGCCTTCATATTCACTGTTGTTTAAAACAGACTATCTTAACATAATTCCTACTACTAGACCTAATGGCATGATACTCATACTCTACATACCGCGATATAAGAGGCGGAGAAAACAAAAGTTAAATCATAAAAGAATCTCCTTACCCATAAATCGACGCAATTTGAATAAAATGTGATCTTGAGGTGGACTAGACAAAGATGGCGAACTATCTGACTGAGGTACGCGATCTTGAATCTGTAAAAATAATGGAAACTATATTATTGTACAAGTTTGAAATACGATGATATATGACGTAGGATTTTGCAAAAGTATTACTATTTTTGGTCTTAGCCAGTGAACATTTAAAGAGATTACAAGGTGAGTTGAATAGCACTTTACCAGAGTAATAGAGATTTTACACAGTAATAGAGATTACAAGGTGAGAAGAAACGGTAGTTAACCCAATCCCAATCCTAAAGCGCAATCAATAACCGAAGGTCCCGATTTCGGACTCCGATCCCTTTGAGGCACAGCAGTCGGCCCATGCTCACTTCCAGTTGGATCGGTCGCTTTACATCTAAGCGGATGGTGCCTCGATCACCTTTGATGATGATGATGATGATCGATTTAAATCTAGAGCACTGGCTGTGTCTTACCAGGTCGAGAATCCCCTTGAGCCGCCGCAGCCGGTCCATGCTCACTTCAAGTTAGATCAACCGCTTCACATCCAAGCTGATAGTGCTCCGACCACCTTTGAAGAAGAGCACTGGCAGTTTCTTACCAGGTCCAGGATTCCTTTGAGCCGCCGCAGCCGGTCCATGCTCACTTCCAGTTGGATCGGCCGCTCCACATCCAAGCGGATGGTGCCCTTAGTACTGCCAGGACCGATTGATGACAAACCTGGGAAACATTTCATTACTTTTCAGAGATACTTCTTTATCTTTTATGGGCTAGACAGCGCCTAAGGATGTAAGACAAAAAGGTCACATTTAGCAGTTTGGTAAATAAATAAATAAATAAATATATACGGACAAATCACACAGATTGAGCTAGCCCCAAAGTAAGTTCGAGACTTGTGTTATAGGATACTAAATCAACGATACTATATTTTATAATAGATACATATATAGATAAACATCCAAGACCCAGGTCAATCTGAAAAAGATCATTTTCCATCTTGACCTGACCGGGGATCGAACCCGGACCTTCGTGTCGCAGGCAGGCGTGTTGACCGCTGCGCCACGGAGCTCGACAACACTGTACTGTTGGTAGCTTATATATTAGGTCGGGGAAAAAGTAATTTCGTATTTTTATGTGTAAAGTTGTAATCAAATATTTTTGACCATGTTGAATGTATCTGGCTGAATTAGATACCATCTGAAAGGTACAATTTTCAAGATTTATATAGAAATGTACAAAATATTTTCCCTTAATTTTAACCGTTTCTTTGTTTTGTTATTAAAAATGAATCGGATATACGAAAAAAAAATATTTTAAAAATTTTATTAACAAATAAAGAAATTATGAAAAATACGCAGAAAGTGAATTTTGCTATTTATGAACATACCGCAGTCCCAGTAAGAATAGCACAAAGTTGATTTAAGCGTTTTGTGTCTGAGAATTTTGATGTCAAAGTTACACCTCTTTTGTATGGACGGATAAAATCTTCATACAAAATACGAAATTACTTTCTCCCCGACCTAATAAATGGAAAGAGAACAAAGTAGTGATGGGTTGCTAGTCACATCAGCTCTTAGATTTTTCCCATTCCCCTTTTAGGTACTATGGCCGGCTTATATGTTCTGCAAGAAATGGAATAATTTACGTTTTTTTTTCTTATATCCTAGACTAGCATGAGATAAGATTTGATTTCAGACATTTTCATACGGAATACAAAAGTAGTAATATAACATGCCATCACGCATTAAAAAAACATACTGCTACGATTATCGGTAAATGACTTAGAGCAAAATCGGACACTACAATAAGGTGCTGTCTATAAGTCATAAAAATTTAGGAAAACCGGCCAAGTGCGTGTCGGGCCACGCGCAGTGTAGGGTTCCGTAGTGTCGAATGACAACTTTGAGTTCACACTATTCACACTCGCACCTTACAGTTTAATGACCAAAAACATCTAACAATGAAAATAGTATGAAATTTTACAGTTTATAAGTTGGTGGCCTATAACTTTTTAGTTTGTACTTAGTACTCAGCTCTGATAGTTTTCCTTTCAACTTCAGTATATATACTACTGCTGTAATTTTTTTCACGTATCTATATATAACCGTTTAGCAGATAGATTATTTTTCAAGATTTTCTTCTACCACTTTTTTGCCATGATTAATATACATACCCATACCAAATTACAGCTTTCTAGTACTTATAGTCTCTGCGTAAAACCGCGGACGGACAGACAGACAGACATGGCGAAACTATAAGGGTTCCTTGTTTACTACGGAACCCTAAAAAAAGAAAAAGTACTAATACCACAAAGTGGGAGTCGAACACGTAGTCGCTATTCATGCTCACTTACACCTAGAAATGGCTGTTACGTGACGATTATTGCTACTTCATGCTAGCCGCAACCCGCGATAAGGAGCTTAGTTCCAATATTTTGGGAAGAACATTGTTTATAGGTTTTCAATGATTGCTCATGAGGGAATTCAACATTTAGCGAAAGACTTCTATATGAACTGAGGTAGACGTGCTACTCCAAGAAACAGACATTTGAAAGCAATCGTGTGACGTGACGTGGACTGCGTCTTCACGGTACAGAGTTTCGGTGTGAGCTAAGCACAATGGTGTTAATTAGCTCCCTTTAGGGTGTGCATGGTCGACTGACCGTGTCACCTACACGAAATGATGAAGATGAGCTCCCTTTGAACCCTTCAGAATTCAGTTCGTATGCCTCATTTTCCTCAGTTTATATAGAAGTCTTTGCATTTAGTATGTGCAGGCACCATTAGGTCGGAAAGTAAATGATTGTTAAAAACTTAAATCTTGTTTTTCTTACCATAAGGCGAAACAACTTTCATAGTGGCTAGGGCGGGACGGATGTCCGTGACGGGGTCGGGCACACCTTTGGCGGTGGAGAGCAGCGGCAGATGCCAATGACCTTCTAGCTGGCCGAGTCCGAGACCCATCCATGCGTTGAATAGTGATATCTGTGCAGAAAGTATGGTATAACTACACAACTTTCTTTTATATTTGAATGAAATAGTCCCTAGAATGTGGGATACGGAAGTCAGTTTCGACTCTCTAACACAGTTTTGAACAGATATCAAATGTCATCTATCCTTTAACATCTGAGTTTAAGGGGGTAAGAGCCCGAAAAAGATAATTAAAAAAAAAACTAGTATTTTTTGCGATTATGTACCTACTATTTGGGAATAAGAATATCTCCGTTATAGAATAATATTAGATTTTTTAATGGTAACCTTCGAAAACAGTTCTATAGATACCTGCAAAATCTGCTGATTTTTCTTCCTCCAATAGTATAAGTTTGGCTGGTAGAAAGTGACGTGTATCAGAGGCAAATTTCCTTCGACTCCGCGGGCTCTTGTTAATAGCTGAAATTAAAATCGTATTGATTCGCTTATGTAACATTTGCAACAGACGCACAGCAAGTCACATCAAATTGTTTTTTTTTTTTACTCAGAGGTTAAATTTCCTTTTTGAAAGAACTTTTACTTCTAAGTGACGAGCTCCGTGGCGCAGCGGTCAACACGCCAGGCTGCGACACGGATGGTCCCGGGTTCGATCCCCGGTCAGGTCAAGAAGAAAAACGATCTTTTTCAGATTGACCTGGGTCTTGGATGTTTATCTATATATGTATTTGTTATAAAATATAGTATCGTTGAGTTAGTATCCCATATCACAAGTCTCGAACTTACTTTGGGGCTAGCTCAATCTGTGTGATTTGTCCGTATATATTTATTTATTTATTATTTATTCTATTTTAATCTACTTTTAATTTTATGGTTTACCGAGGTTGCCGTGATTCTGCCAATGTCCATTTTAAAGACTCATCATCATCGTCATCAGGTCTTTTTCAGATCTATCAGAGCCGTATGTTAGCCAGAGCAGTAAGAGATTTTGGCCTACACTCTCCACGCTGGCCTGGCTCCAGGTTGGAGAAATATCTTTGATTTTCTTATGAAAATCTTTATTTAGCTTGTGTTTTCCAAGTCAACCTCTACGATATCCACGGAGAGACCTGCGATTGATCCTATTCTACTCTGCCGGGAACCACATGACTTAGTTGTAAGGTATACAGTTGTAGGTATAAGTAGCAATCAAACATGGCGTAGGTCCGTTGTTAGCTTCATGGGAGTTTCCGGTGACAAATCTATCCGACTCCAAAATCGACTTCCTTTATGGGAATTATGCGACACTGACACCTTTCAAAAAGACGGACATAGACACAATGTATATGTGCGTATACACACACAATATGGAAACTAAAATCCACGTAACTCACCGTGTTATCAAGTGCCTGGTTTTGAATGTCCGCTTGCCTGATATTGTCGGTAATGCTCTGCGTACTCCCAGTTTTCGTGAGTCCTTCTGAACGACGAAGAAAAGAACCATCTTTTTTCGCTGGCATCTTTTCTTCAAATGGCGGTTTCGTCTGAAGAAAAAAGAAGATTTTCAAAACTTCCTCGACGTTTGTTCATTATTTAAAAACATTGAATTTGAGAAGTCCGTGATTCCGACATAAACAAAACGCACAGCGTCTCCAGCAATATGGCGTCCCCATACCTTCTAAAGATAGCTGCGCAAGATGGCTGGCAGGAGCTGGATGCGAGCAGCCGAAGATAGATCTCGATGGCGTGCAATTTGGGAGGCCTATGTCCAGCTGTGGACTTCTCCCCCGTATCGGATATGTTTGAGAGCTTTATAAGGTATTCTACCTTTTTCATTCTTACGCTACACGCCGTCTACGTAGATTAGTACTTGAATTTACTGTGGAGCGGCGCGCGGCTGTATAGCTTCATTTGTAGTAGTATAATATATATAAATAAATATCACTCCGCTTGTACGGGGCGCCACACCTGTGAGGTTCCAGCGTTCTCTCGACTCCCTTACCTGCGCCAAGTCCGGCGCCTGGGTGCTGGTCACCACGTCGACTTCGGGGCTGTCGTCGTCGGCGACATACAGCGACAGCTCTATTGTATGTATGTATGGGGCGCCATACCGGTGACATTACCTGTGCCAAGTTGGGTGGCTCGGTATTGGTCACCTCGTCGCTGGGGCACCGCAGCGCCACGACTTCGGGGCTGTCGTCGTCGGCGACATACAACGACAACTCGATCATCCCCATCGTCACGAACACCTCCAGGTGATCCGAAGCATCCGACCTTATAAGAGGAACAATACAGGTATGTTAACTAAAGCTGGCACGTTCACAGTACTCACACTTATGCAATTTCACTATACAGTATGTTTAAAAATAAATGATTTTGTTTCAAAATCTCCACCATCACTTTTTTACTATGATGCATGAAATTGTTAAAAACATTGTACACTATTTCACGAGATTGTCCTGTTAAAGTTTTTCCGGAACCAATTCTTGCAGAAGACATTTTATTCCAACGTCCAATTATGCAAATAATCATACGCGTCACAAGTCGATCACACGTAACGGACGCTAAAGACCACGCTGTGTATATAAACAGAAGCAAAAGCAAAACAATAACTATCCCTTTCACACTCATAAGATAGACCGCGCGAGAGAGAGACGGGCAGACTTTTCACGATGCGCATGCAGTGCGACGTCACGCCGCGGCTTATGCACAGACACTACACAAGCGCAATGTGTAAATGTGTTGAACGTGCCAGCTTTCGATAACCGACCTGTATCAATAACTAGAAATTTTCTCGCGACTTCCTCGTTGCATGTATTATACATAAAAACCTTCCTCTCGAATAACTCTGTCTATTAAAAAGAAACGCACCAAAACGCGTTGCGTAGTTTCAAAAAGATCTAAGCATACATAGAGACAAACAGACGTCGAAAAGGGACGTAGTTTCATACTATGTAGTACCTGCCATCAGGCAGGTCGAAACCTTTTACGCGACTATGTATTAAATCAAATCAAACCAAATCGTTTGTTCAGAAAAAAGGCCTAAGCAGACACTCTTAATTTTCAATAAATATATTCGGACAAATCACACAGATTGAGCTAGCCCCAAAGTAAGTTCGTAAGATTTGTGTTTTGGGATACTCAACTCAACGATACTATATTTTATTACAAATATATATTTAGATAAACATCCAAGACCCAGGTCAATCTGAAAAAGATCATTATTCATCTTGACCTGACCGGGGATCGAACCCGGGACCATCCCTGTCGCAGGCTGACGCATTGACCGCTGCGCCACGGAGCTCGTTTATTTTATCAATCATTGTTCAAAAGCTACAGACAGACTAATTGCGTTTCAGAAGAGGAAACGCCTAAAGGAGCTCTTAAGAAATAAAAAGTTTTGTTTTGGAATACCACGTGGTCTCGGATGCGAAGGCAACGGACACGGTCTTCTTGACTGTCTGCTCGTCGCGGATCGACTTGTTGGTGGACTGAGAGGTCCCGGTGTCGATTCCCGAGTCGGCCTTTGTGTCTGCAAACATTATTAAGAAAATTATAAGTATTTCAAATCATAATTCGTCCAGATAATATTTAGAAAAATTTCACACGTGAAAATTTTTTGTACTGGAAGCTAATCGCCGGCAAGAAACTAAACGTTTGTGATAAGCTTATATAAACTAGTACCTACGATAAGTTGCCCGTCAAAGACTCTTCGGATTAAACATTTTTATAAACTCAAACGATGAATCCGATCGTCTTCGGTTTATAATAAGGACTCGGCTTTCCCACGTCCTATCCAGCTAGCCATACTCGCATCATAATGTACTATTTCAATACATTTGCTAATAATACGGTTCTTATGACATCGAAATCTGTATCGTAATGATGCATTTACGGGACTAGTGCTTTTTACTTTACACCAATCACAACCGCTCAATAGCCCAATGCTACAGAGGCAAAATTTAAACATTTTCATAGAATCCTAGCAAAGAGTTTCAAGTTCAGTATGAAAACTTTTTTCTGATTCGTGAGATGTGATTTTTTAACAGACTTCAAAAAGGAGAAGGTTATTAATGTACTTTTTTGGAGAAAATAAACCTGAGTAAATGTACTTGATCATTATAAATATATTTTTACAACCTGATTTAGTTCCTTACTTTTATAAATTTCTTATTTGCTGAAATGCAATCTTGTTTAAGTTTATGGTAATCGCAAATGTATTGAAAAACGTCGTATGATACTCGTACGGTAAGCTGTCTATTATAGTCGTCGGCTTATTATAAGCACTCGGCTTCGCCTCATGCCTATAAACGACTCGACTACAATATCCAGCTTACCGTACTTGTATTATAATTTACTATTATCGATTTGAAGATTGACATGTAAAAAATTTATTAGTTAATTTTCTACACTGTGATCGTCAATTTTGACAAATGTTTTCTATCACCGATTTAAGATGATTCACCAAATGTTGGAGCCTGAACTACAGTGAGGGGTTTTGTTACTTGAAATTATAGAAAGTTTGATTGAAAAGAAAATCACTATATTCCGATAAGTTACATGTAATATAAAATGTTATGAAATGTTAGATGAAATTGTTGATGAGCGCATCGCACGACGTCGAATTGTGCACTAAAGTTTTTTGGGTCAAGGCCATGGGTACGTGGTGCGCTTGACGTCAATTTTAGGGTATTACACCGAACACCAATTCTTTGCTTTTCTCCTAGCCTAGCGTGAATAACTACGAGTAAACTATGAAAAAAATTGTCCTACCTGCGTCAACAAAAGCATTCGTACTGAACGTCGACGTGGATTGTTCGACACGGTCCTGGTTGGCAATCAGGTTCGCATACGGACAAATGCCAAATTTCTTCTCCTTCAACAGCCCTGTCATTGATCTGTTAATAAAAAATAATAACTAATGCGGTGCGTATTGCGTATATTTATTTCATAATTTGCAAAGTTATTCCAGACAAAAGAGGGGAGGTCTTTTGAGTTACATGTTAATGACTATCAGTGTATGTTGTCTGTTACCTGCTATTGCTAAAAACCAGTTTATTTAGGAGCGACGAGCTGTATTATTGGTCCATGCTGACCCCAAAGACGCAGTCGTTAGTACTGACTCACCTAGTTTCAGAGAGCGAGTTCTGCATGTCACCGACAATGCGTTGGATCAGTTCCAGTAGCTGTATGCTGACCTTAAAGGCGCAGTCGTTAAGACTCACTTACCTAGTTTCAGAGAGCGAGTTCTGCATGTCACCGACAGACCACTGGATTAGTTGAAGTGCTCTATGCTGACCTCCAAGGCGCAGTCGGTAGTACTGACTCACCTAGTTTCAGAGAGCGAGTTCTGCATGTCACCGACAATGCGTTGGATCAGTTCCAGTAGCTGTATGCTGACCTTAAAGGCGCAATTGTTAAGACTCACTCACCTAGTTTCAGAGAGCGAGTTCTGCATGTCACCGACAAACCACTGGATTAGTTGAAGTGCTCTATGATGACCTCCAAGGCGCAGTCGGTAGTACTGACTCACCTAGTTTCAGAGAGCGAGTTCTGCATGTCACCGACAATGCGATGGATCAGCTCTAGTTGCTCTACGCTGAGCTCCAAGGCGCAGTCGGTGACGAAGTTCAGTTCGACTGCCGGTCCGCACGCTAGTACCCCACCGAGATAGTGAGCGGGCGCAAACACACAGCTGATGTCCATCCTGAAGTAACCATTTCCAAAATTATCATATTTGCGATGAGTAAAATTACATTAAGTAGCTTGCCAAGACCTATTAACCTCAAATACCAGAAAAATAACCTGGCTTGTTCATATAATTGTTTAACCAAGTACTATCTTAACATCGTCTTTGATAAAAAAGATGGTTTGGACGATAATAAAACGGTATTTCTTGTTTATTTTGGAAAAGTTTCTATAAACTTTTTTCTTTACCTTCAACTCGGAAGGTTGTAGTTAGCTAGTTTCGTAAAATTATTAGTCCGTCAGTATTTCGTATATAATTATATTAGTCCGTCAGTACTGCAGTAGAAGTTGTAACTTTGAGGCGCTTTATCTTTATAACTTTTATTGTTTTATTAACAAAAGATAAAATACTTGTCCAATATTTTTTGATCGTCTTACTGACGGACTAATAATTATATATTATTATTTTGACCTAGCAAAGTAGCCTCAATAGATTTAAGTTATTTTTAACCAGATAATTAATGTTCGACTTATTTACAAATTCCACTCATTACTTTATTTATTTTATTCAGAAGATTTACAGCACTATTCTATTTCATACAAAAATCTTATACAGTAATAAGCTAATAACAAATCTTCATGGTATATATACTTATTTGGAATACATTTTTGAATATGTCTGAGAGCTGGAAGATGAGAAAAAAAAATAGATAAATAAATTTCATGACGAAAGAGTCTACATTTACACGACTTGGTAGTACTTACGAGTGCAGGACGGGCGTTAAATTACTTTTTTTTAGTGGTAGAGTCCATTTCACCGCTGGGTTTTCTTGGGCCTTTACCCTTTCAGCAGACTGTGGAAAATAAGGTAAATATACAGTACATCTATTTTTGAGGCATTAGTAATTCAGATTTTCAGATTCAGATAACAAGATGACATATAAACTTAACATTGCTGATCATCACCAGTAGCATGGCGCCCGCGACACTGTTTATATCGCGCGATAGACTATCGCTATCTCGCTCTTTAATACTACAGAGGACAAGATGACGGTAGCCGATAAACGTTATCACGCGTACCATGCTACGGGTGCATTGGAATTATTTTTAACGTGAGAGTCACCATACAGGATAAAGTCGTTTTTAATCTTTTCGTCGTCGTCGTCTTTATCCCTTGCGGGGTAGACAGAACCCATGGTCATAAAACCTACAGGCCACGTTTAGCATCGTAGTGGGCGTAAAGGTGGAAAGCGGAATCAAAATTAGTGATGGGTTGCTAGCCGCATCGCCTATCAATGTGATTCCTTAGATTTTCGCGCAATCCCTTGACCGGCTTATAGGGGTCTGCACGGGAAGAAAAAAAATGGTACCTATATTCTATGTTTTTTATTTTCTACCAAACCAGCGTGGAAGAGAAAGTGAAAGCCATAACACTGACTCATAATAGTAAAAGTAGAGAAGATTAACGCCGAAAAATCGATTAAAGGAATAGCGACTCGTTTAATAAGTAGTAAGTTTAACGCTAATAATCTACAATAATATTCATCTAAACGTTCCATCTCGTTCTATCACGTAGCGCTTACCTATTGCTCGCTCGTTTAGCCCCGTTTGACGGGCCGCCGTACGTACTTGCGTTTTCAATAAAATTAATTAAATTAAGTTGAATTAAATTTTCACTAATCTTAGTGCTACTATTACGTAATTGTACCCTAGGCTAAGAAAATTTAGTAAATAAACGATTGATTGATTGAATACCTACCGCGGAGTGAGTCAAACCTGGCCATAATAAAAAACACCCACCTCTTCGTTGACGATTTGCCTGAACCGCGCGGACTTGACGCACACGTCGCCGATGAGGATCTCGTACTGCCGCCCCTCGTACACCATGTTGTGGGACGACCACGACGGGTCGCTGCCATTTATCGGCCGCCTGAAATAAACATCGAATGGGAGATAATATGGCAATGTTTTCCCGCCAGAGGGCAGCATTAGCAAAGACGGTAAACAAATGATTGACATTGACAAGTATGTCAATGTCAAAATAAATTGTCTTTATTTTACATCCGAATACGCTGCACATATGCATTTTTATATTTTAATACTCAAAGGATGATTTTTAAAATCAAATTAATGAAGAAATAATGTATAATTTCCTAATTAATTGCGACTTTGACATTTTCAAGTACATACTTTTCAGTGTCAAACCTTTTTTACTGTATGTTCTAGTGGTGCACTCTGGCGGCACACAGCTTTCAGTATTTTGACAAAATGCAAGTCAGATTCGCACACAATGGGTTCTGTATTACCGAAGTCCTTCTAATAAATAAAACAAAAAAATAATAAAACGAAAGTTTGTATATTTGAATGTTTGTTACTTTGACTATATACTCTCTAGACACCGTCATGCCTTTATTTCAATGATTAAGAAACTGGCCTATTTTTCAGTGCTTGTGTTATCACACGCGTCTTGTCAATTTATGCCCTCAAAATCCATCAAGGTAGTAGCTGTGTGTGTGCGCGACAGACTATGAGTTGGACACTATATTTTTCTACGCTTTTAGGCTAAAAGAGTCTATATCTAGGCTTTACATAATCTAAGGTTGTCGGGTCCTACTCACTCAGCTCTAGTTTAGAGTAGGCCCAACATGAAATAATAGGTGTGGGTATATTAGGTGCTCAGCGGAGAGAGAGAACTCAGGGCAAAAGAACACAACACAGGTATTAGGATATATTTGATATATTTTGATATTATGCTTCACACATTGTTTTACACTGTTACTAGTTTTAAAATACAATTAATAAAAAACAATATGGTAGGCGAGAGCCTATACAAGGGTCGAGTCATCACGACCAAACTGAGGAAAGGAATCGAATGGAATGGCTGACTGATAAGGAAGATCTGACGAGAAGATATGAAAATTGAATTTGGAATTTAAAATGAAATAAGTTTCGAAATAAAAGTGGACAGGATGATGGTGATTGAGAAATGACATGAAAAGCAAGATGCAGCAGGAAGTGATCATGCGCATTTTTACAAGGTTTGTTACTCAATGACCTAAAACGGCTCATGGAATTTAGATAAAATTTTGCGCACAGTTACTGTTTTTACTATACGTTGTTAAAGCGTTAATAGATATACGCATTCAAATGCCTACCAATTACGATTCAAAAGCTACAGCCTTGCGACAGACTGGACGGACGGCGGAGGCTTAGAAATAGGCTTGGCTGAAACCTGCGACAGCAAGGCGACAGAGAAGATACCTTTATGTGGAACAGTAAAACTCTTTGAAATTACACCAATCATATTATGTTCTTACAATTATTGCATTGATTTGATTTGTGATTTATTTATGTTTGAAATCTTACTCTTCATAAATGCAAGTAAAGTTTACGTTTACATAAATGAACAAATTTACCTGTAAATTGGGTTCTCCGGGTGTGGATTCACCGATATTCTGCCGATCTAGAATATTAACAGAAAACAAGTCTGTTTTAAATCATCAACTCATTACAAACATAATTTTTTGTAGCTATTTTAGTCCTACTGCAGGGCAAAAGTCTCCCCTTCCGTTTTCCAACTAGTCCTTTTCAGTGTATGGTCTTGCCCATAGATATCAGAATATTTACTAGGTTAGATCGGTGCGCGAGCGAAATTAGTTTGAGTTCCGATGTCTCCAGAAAAATTTACACCTACATGTACATAAACATTGGAACACTAGTTTCACGCACACAATGACAAAATATTTTATGCAAACAAATCAAACGGCCAACGGGAGTGACAGGCACACATTCGTGTTTGACGCGTAAATGCGAGCTCACACATTCAACAAGTTCACACCTACGCTAGTGATTGACAATCGATAAACTATTATCGATGTTTCTTGCGCGTAGTACACGTATATGGTTCGTGATTTGTTTTAATATTTAATTATTTATATGCAGCGTCGTTAAATAAATAAAAATAGTTGAATAAATTAATAGATTAATTCATTTATTACGGGGGATGATTCATCGCAAGCGGGAAAGGACAGTGCCGATTCAACTATATGGGAAGTGGCACCTTTTTTCATAACAGGAAGTAGCGTACAAAAACAAAATGTATTATCTATTCTATACATATAATAATAAAACAGTAAAAATATTTTGTCTGTACATTTGGTATTTTTGACTGAAATGGACATTTAAAAATCATAATAGTAAGAAAAACATTTTTTTGGAATTTTGTTGTCTGTCTGTCTGTCTGTATGTATGTATGAATACGTTTATCTCAGGAAATATTGGACGGATTTGAATGAAACTTTTTTGCTATATAGCTATTAAGCCTAGGTAACATATAGGGAAGAAATGATTTCGGAAAATGGAACACCTGATGCAGCATCATAATGGTCCAGCTGAAATATAAGAAATATAAAAATGGAGCCTGAGCAAAAGTTGTTAAGCCTGATGAGCATTTTTGTTGAGGTATTAAAAATCTAAGATTTGGAACACCTCATGCAGAACCATTAAGGTCCAGTTAAACTATAAGAAACTAGCTGTTACCCGCGGCTTCGCCCGCGTAATATATATAGCCTATGTCCTTCTCGGTACCCTTAACTATATGTATGCAAAATTTCATGATGATCGGTTCAGTAGATACGGCGTGAAAGCGTAACAAACAAACTCACTTTCGCATTTATAATATTAGTTAGGATCGGGATATATAAATGACGCCTTAGCAAATTTTATTCAACCTGTTGAGCAGTTTTTGTTGAGGTATTTAAATTGAAGATATGGAACAACTGACGCAGAACCATAATGGTCCAGGAAAACTAAAATGACGCTGTAGCAAAAGTTGTTCAGCTTGATTAGTAGTTTTGTTGAGGTATAAAAATTGAAGATTTAGAACATTTGATATACAGAACCATGTCAAATTTTATATCGATAAGTTTATAGAGTCACACTCTCCACTGGGATAGAGTGCGTAGAGTACGATTAGCTCATATTACTGGTGATCGCCCAGCGGTCCCGGGTCACTCGCAACCAGGATATGCCCTTTTGGCAATAGCTTTTAGCCCATACGGCAGCATAACATGAGAGTTTACTGTTTCTCCAAGCCTTGCACACATAGGCAACACTCAAAGCCGACATCCGTCTCTCCCGAAGGCCCTTTGGAGCCCTTTAGATGGTTGAGCAGCATGACAGCAGGTCAAATCCATAGAGGAACAAAGGGAAATATTTGGTTTGGTAGTGCGAAGTGTTTTGTACAAAGAGAGGAAGCTGTTTTTCTAAGATGCTTCAGAAAGGACTGGAAAAAAAAACCTGATGAAAACTATCCTCGTTGAAATCAGGCGCCAAAACAAACTAACCCAAAGGATAGTTCCAAAATAGTATTAAAGTATTTATTTTTTGCAAAAGACGTTGATATTTATTAACTTTTAACTGGTAAACATACTTTCCTTATGCATCGACATTAGTTCACATTGAGGTATATTAGTTCAGTGAAAATTATCGATAAAAAGATACTGGGGCATCCTTAGTCGCAACGTTAACCAGCCCCCGTACTTCGATATTGGTAAGGTACGACACGTTTGCTTGACGTCACATACATTACGCGGTCAAAACAGTCTTATTACTGCTAATGAAAGACTTTACGCGCAATGTAATACATCCATTCATTTCATTTCATTTTTATAGCAATGTAACCGGCATGACATTCCCGATGACATATTATTTATTGATTTTAAGTTTTTGCTCTAAAATGCATTAAAAACACGAATATTTTGATGCTTTCTTATGGTAGGTGACTCCGAGATGTTTCAGGCTCTTATTGAAACTTCTATTTTTGCACATTATCACTGCACAAGACGGCATTTTCGTAAAAATCGTGACGTACTACGCGAGTGCACATAAACTTCCGACTGACAGCGTGTTCGAGAAATATGCCCATGTTGCTCATATTGCGTTCCCACCTGCCACGCCCCCGAGCCCACTCTATACATCTCTGTGGTCTTGCCATTGTATATATTTTGTAACAACATTACTTATCGCATACTTTACACTGCAAGCATTAAGATATAGTGTATAGCAAAAATATAACAGTACATGCATTTTATGATGGTTACTGACATGACGTTAAACACATTTCAAATACATCTAATTAAAAATGGCTAATGGTTAGTATAATCAAGTCCCATTTAATTCCCATTTCTAGTATGTATATCCTGAGAAGTAAGTAATTAAAACTTTTGTCTTCATCATCATTACAATCTGAAAAGTCTTTTTTAGTCTCCACTGCAGGAGTACGACCCTCTCTGTACTACCATAGCCATATATTAGCCAGAACAGTAATTTCTTAACTACTCGAAAAGATTTTGAACAGATCCAGCCAACGCAGCGCACGATTTCAAACCTTAATGTCTTAACAATAAAGGGCACTTCATTGATAAAGAGTCAACTTACCGAGAACACAAACGTATCATCGCTATCTACTCCCTCTTCATCCCCCGTGACGAGCAGCCGGAGACCGCCAGCGGTCACGAACATGAACGGCCACTGCCAGTGGACAGCACTCGGCCTGTGTCAGGTAAATTGAAACTTTATTTATTAGTCAAAATATATTTTCTATTTATACCAGCAGTTCGCCCGTTCTCTTGCGGAGAGAAAAATCTATATGTACAGATTTTTCTCTCCGCAAGAACCAACCTCGTACTTCAAGGAATATTCTAAAAAAAGAATTAGCGAAATCGGTTTAGCTGTTCTCGAGATTTGCGAGAATGCGCAACACATTCAGCGATTCATTTTTATATTATAGATAAACAGGACTTTGAACGATCCTTTTACTTATTTATTTTCGCTGACGTTTGTATGGAGTTACATCCATCGAGAACGCAGCGAGAATTATAAAAGAACAAATTTGACTTAAATTGTAGGTTATAAAGATCAACCAGTCTGCGAGGGTCTCGGGTTCGAACCCCGGCCAGGTCATGATAGGAAAAATTATTTTTGGGTCTTGGATATTCATCTTTACATGTATCTATTATATAATATAGTATCGTTGAGTTAGTATCCTACGACATAATTTCATAACTTACTATGCCTTCATATTTGTCATATCTGTTTGTCTGTCCACATGTCGTACCCAGTTTGTTCACAATGTCACAGTATTATTTTATTGGGTAATTTATGCTTCAATAATCATCAACTATAATATGCGCGCGCTACTTGCCTTTTCCTAATAAGGGATATATGGTTTTTTCAGTGCTGTCCCGCAAATTGATTAAAATAAAAAAAATTGAGACTTTAGAGAAGCTCCAAACTATTTTATTTACTGCTTACAGTTCGAAGAACGTGAAGCTTTTCTTATCATTTTTGATTAAATTTGCCGTTTTCTTTACGCTGGACGCCAAAAAGTCAATTTATGGCCTTAATACGTTCCTTAATCTCTTCTAGCCCCAACTTACCTTTGATCAGGCTCGACCTGCAGTGGACAGAAAGACTTCGGAGACATTTGCTGCACCAATAACTCTATGTGCTCAAGTATACTGGGCTGGAAGACTGCCTCCAGTGGCGCCAAAGTTGCGTAAATCTCCCACATCGAGTCTGAGCTCTATAACAGATTGTTAAAATCATCATCATCATTTTAGCCGTTAAAGGTCCTCTGCTAGGCCTCCCCAAGGAGGGGGGGGGAGCGCAGTTTGTTTGGCCTATCTGACACCCCTGACCTTTTATTGGTAAAATAACATATATAAAAACCAGCAGCTGCGGGCTCGGTCGCCATGTTGCGAATCAAAACCTTCAATACTACTCATAATTGCCTGAAACCACAGAATTAAGGAAATTGACACTTGAGCAAGGCATAGAGCGACTTAACAAAACTTTTAATACGGAACCCTAAGTGCGTGAGTTCGACTAGCACTTAACTGGTTTATTTTTAAATAATATTTTCGCTCATACCGTTACAAATAAAAAGCAGCTGATACATTCTACGTCTTTTTTTTTTACTAGTCCCATTCAGAAGTGTGCATGAAGCATTACTGACGCATCTAGTCTTTTTTAACAAAGAGTGAAAACAGGAGTAGTTTGCCTTACCGTTCTTCGCTCTAGCATCTTTGGATGCAGTTCATTTTTCCAACTGGCTGGTAGATTTGAAATTCTGTCAAAATAAAAAAGAAGCTTAACTCCATGGATTCGTAAGCGAGAAAAATTAAGACATAAGCGAAACAGAAAGGTACTTCTTAGGATTTTTAGCTCAAGAGGCGAAGCCGAGAGCTTATGGTAAAGCGATGACTGTAATAGCCAGCTTACTGAGTAAGAACATCATACGTCGTTTGACTACCGTAAAATAAATTGGGCGATTGAGATTGATGTATGGAAAAGGGCCTAGTCCGTAAAATATTACATTACGATCAAGATTCGATGTCTCAAAGACCGTATTAGTAACCATTTTATTGAAAAAGAATATGACAGAATTAAAAAGTATAGCGACCATGATGGTCTCCATAGTATATGCATACTTAATATTAAGCGAAAAAGACTGTATGGACAAACTGAAATTAAAGGAAGAAGATAATTTTTATATTCGATTGTTACGCATTATCCTCTGTACCAATTATCAATAAATTTTGCATGCCAAATATAAAGGTCATACTTTACAACAATACAGGTACAGTTCGCGAGGCCTAAGCTGAGCTTTGCATTTGTGTGAGTGCACGTAGATAGTGTAGGTGTGACATCGGCTTATAGCGCGGCGCATCTCCGCCGCGCACCTGTCACACTTCACCCTTGTACTGGTAGCAGTGTGACGTATTTAATTCTTAATATTTTGTTCTTGTGTCAAATTTATTAGTGAAATGGCTGCAAACAAAAGTTAACGAAGAATACGAAACCCTTTAAATAGCCATGTAATAGAAATATTTTGTAATTTAAACAATTATTTTAAAAACATGAACGATAAAGACGTGTCAAGTGTCAAATTTATTTTTAAGAGTTTTTGGTCTGACTCTACTTTTGGTGATTACTCACACAAATGCAGAGCTCAGCTTACGCCTTCCGGACTGTACTTCCTGTTGAGTCAAAATAGTTCTATTTTATTCGATATCTTATAATATAAACATTATTTAGCTACGCTGATAACTTTATCATTGGCCTCATTAAGGTCCTGTACTGTGCAGTTAGGTAACGACTGAAGGTCAAACATAGACTGATGGCATCGAAGTCACACGAATAGGTGCTGTTTTCGTGGTTTTATAGTATAGCGAAGGAGTCACCGGCAATAGTGAATAATGAATAACTTACTGCGCCTGCGTTATGGTGACGGATAGGAAGTGATTTTCTTCTTTCTGGTCGACGGGCTCGCGCGCTTCCAACACACGGCCGCCGAGTACGCCTGGCGACCAGTCTTCACTCTCAGTTCTACACAATAGAGATATTGAACGTAATGTTTATTTCGTCAAACAATTGGTATTTAGTTCTCTAACCTTTGACGAAAACCCTAAAATAGTAAATACAACTTCATTCGCAAAACATTGATTTTGAAAAAAAAAACTGTCCGAATTCCAAAATGTTAACCTACGAATAAGTAATAAGTCTGGAAGTGTAACTCTGAGTAAAAAATGACCCCACGCAAATGTTGCCCGAGTGGGCGGGGCTTACAAATGTTGCCCAACAGGACGTCAGTTTGTAGTTTGCTCTAAGCGGCGTACGTTAAGAACAAAAAAAAATATTTTTCGACATTTAAACACAATGCCATCGTGTGTAGTGAAATGGTGCAGAAACCACACAAAGAACAAATACACAGGGATCAGTTTCCACTCGTAAGTAGCAGCTTTTAGTAATATAAACTGAAAAATAATAAAAACATTATGGCCAATATTATGTCACATGTAGTCAGGCAGTTTAATGACTTTGGTTAAATTCGATATCCATGTAATGTTTTCACATTTAATAATTGATTTGTATAAAAGGGTAAATTTTTAAATAAATTCTAGGAAAACAGGAGGTTCTTAATTTTTCCGTATTTTTATTCCGATGTAACTGATAAAGTGAACTGATTTGTATTGTTTTTCTAATTTGTCCACTTAAAACGTATATGTTAATACCTTTGTTTAAGGAAGGTATAGGTATGGATTTTAATCCACTTATGGTCCCTTGATGATGTGACAAAATAATTTAAGTCACATTTTTGAGTACAAATTACATAAGGTCCTTTCGGTATAAATAAAATGTGTAAATGCCTTTTGTACCAGAAATTGTCCGTATTTAAAGAGATTTTGATGCTCAATGAACTTGAAATTTGTACTGGTAATACCTACATAAATTTTAAATACCATCTCATTTAGATATATGTGTAAATATGTTTACATACAATCAATCATAAGATGTATTTTTGCCCCAAATTGTATTGAAAACCTTGTTCGCTTCACTTGCTAGGTCAATAAAATAGGATTTCATTTCACTTGTTCGTTTATTTTGTTCCTGCTTTCTTTTTGATGAAGTGCGAAAAAGTCAGTGGATAAATGCAGTTAGACTTGAAAGACACGATGACGATTGGATGCCTACAAAATTTAGAATAACTTGACTAATAATTAAATAATAATTTTAAATTATGAAAATGTTAAATTAATAAACTTATAGTGTAACATTCTTATTTTGACTTATCATCTGAATTTATTGCATAAACTCATCCTCGCGTTTTAAAAACATTTGACAGTTGCGCATTGCTGTTGTACATTGCAGCAAGCGTGTGAACCAATGGTGGACGATTGATTTTTATGGAAACCAATCTTCGATCTTGCCGGTATGCCACGCCCTTCAACGCCTGACACAAGTGAAGTTAATTGGCCTTGTTTACATGTGTTGTCCTATTGTTCAAATAGTCAAGATAAAATGTCAATGTAATGAAGTTTGGGGCCAGATTTCTAGACAGTTTTGTTCACAGTTACGCTTCCCGACTTATTACTTATTCGTAGATGTTAACCATCAAATTATTAAGGGTTGAGTTACAACTGGCAACACAAAATTGCACTTTTCAATGCTTTCATCTTTTTATTTCACTCAAAATCAGAACAGCCATTATTACTAGCGAGAACGAGAGGCCAAACGCGGGTCCGCGCATCTGAATCTTGGTTCCTTGCTCAAGTTAATGATGGTTCTGCGATAGAAAAAGATAAAAGGATAGGAAGGTACGATTCTGTGGCTGCAGCTCAATGCTAATGAGTCGTTCGCGCATTGAGCAGACGTAAGGGACCCAAGGATTGTAAGTTTTGGCATAGATAGAGACGGAAATACAACCGGTTGGTGTCCCGCTCGCACATAAGCGAATGTATAAAAAGTTAGTTTTATACAGTTTCATATTTGCGAGCGGAAAAACACACTTTAAGTATTTCCGACTTTTTCTATGCTAAAAAGTGAAATTATACACAGAATTATTATCTCTAATACAAGCTTAATAAGAGTAAAAATCTTATATCAAATCATCAGGGTTCTAAGAATTAAACGCTTACTATATAAATGGTGTGACCAGGTTTACCAAACCTTTGTGTACTCACCGATCGTAATGTTTGACGGAGGCTGAAGCCAGTTTGAGCTTCAATTGATTGTAGTGTTCCTGCAAGTCTATGGTACTGATGATGTCGTCTACGTCTATGGCGAATTTCACTAGCGGCGTGGAGACCACGAGCGTCGCGCGGCTTATCACCCATTGGAACCAGAGCAACTTTTTCATTTTTATTGCGGCTGCAAAGGGAATTATTAAGTCATCAAAAGAGTTATTTTCCAAAGTGACATTAAATTTAATTTAATTTCCATTTCATCATCATGATCATCAGCTCCTTGTAAGTCTTCACTGCAGGAGCACGACCCTCTCTGCACTTCCCAAGCCATATAATATTATATATCATACATATAGCCAGAGCTGTCAGAGGATTTGGCCTACACTCTCCACGCTCGCCAGACGGGTTGGAGAGGTCTCTTTGATGTTTATGCGCTTTGTTTAACTTGTATTTCCTAAGTCGCCTTCTACGACATCCACGGGAAGACTTGGAGTGGTTCTATTCTACTCTGCCGGGAACCACACGGCTCTATTCTATTTATATTCGCTCAATTTCCATTTCGGTTTGGTAAAAAAAAAACTACCAACATGGCGATCCTGCTCGCCTGCCAGTAAGAGGAAGCGCCTTCTTTAAAAGACGATTGATGTTAGACTGATTTATTCATTAATTATTATACACATACCTACAATTTAAAGTGACTAAGTAGTATGTTAATTAATACCTGTACAGTATGAAACAGCAATAAATAAATTTAAATGGAAACATCTTATTCGTAGATACACATACATACCATAAAGCTACACATGCTTATAATCCGTTTTATAATCTCACGGAGTAGTTTGACATTTCGCATGTGAAGAATGTTACCATGTTAATACTTTTAGTGTGGTACGATTACGATTTGCGGATGAATCGTAAAGAGACCAGAATTTCTTAGTGTATTGTATCACTGCTTGATACGAAATTAATCTTATTTGTGAATGAAATATGATTTTTGAAAGAGGGAAGACAAAGAGTTAATTATCTAAATGAAATTCGTGAAAGTCAAATATTATATTTGACACATTTTTCATGGAACAAAAAAAAATACGATAAATCTTACGACAATAACCAGTTACGGCGCATCCCTATTTTGCAATTGTAAAAAACAGGCAACACTCCAAATGTTAGTTTACTTCGTGGGAATATAAAACGGACTTTATACAACTCTACAATATAACAATGTTTATCTGATTAATTCGATATTAGCGGTAAATGACAAGAAAACACTTACATTGGTCGAGGGTGTACGTGGCCTCAAAAATAGAGATCAGTTCCGAGGGATTTTCGCTGATCTCGCTCTCCGACTGGCTGTCGCGGACCTCTTCTACTTCGGAGACAGACCTGAAATATGTGAATAAACACATTCAGAAAAACTTCTACGATATGGACAAAATATATCGTCTAGGGGTTGACTTTGTAGTTCGGCTGGAGCGGCAAATATCGAGCTTTTTATATGAAACTAGCAATTTTTTTCGCGACTTCATCAGCGTAAATTATAGCCTATGCTACCCGCAGATAAGTTAGCTTAGTAAGTTTCGTAGCCTACTCTATGCAAACAAACAATTAATCGATAGAATGAAAGACGCTTGCCGAACTTTCGTCGTCGTCGACCTTAAGTTTTCAATGTCAATTTAGCAAGAAGTAAAGATTTTTTAGAAAATACGAGTATTACTGAAGAGTAATCGAACCATTTGATAATTTTAGGACCTTCTGTAGTCATAAGTCAATACTACTCTTCAAGAAACTTAAGTATAAAAGCGCTAAAGACTGAATGGTTCGTCGATGACGTAATAAGCGGATATAAAAACGTTCCTTAATTTCGCCAAATAGCTTGCTAGCATTGCAATTTCCAAAAATCTTTGAGGGTGCATTTTAGATTAGGACGCTTTTTTCTACTTTTTAATATCAGATAGAAACTAAAAAATAAAAAAAAAACGACATGAAAGCGTAATTTTGATAGCACAGCTAAACATTGTAATGTCGCGCATTGATATATATCTCCATTCATATCTAACGTATTGCTGGGACGTTCTCGTCAGTGACTGAATTCAGTACAATACCGAGGCAGCGAGCAAGTGTTGGTGTTGGTCCTGGCGAGCGAGCAGCGCGTGGACACGACGAACGGCCGCTGCAGCAGCGTCACGATGTGGCGGAAGAAGTGAATGCCATTACATTTTCACATCGCACAGAGAAGGTTAAGAAGAATAAGTGACAATACCGAGGCACGGACACGGAGTAGCGCTGCTGGGTCCCCACGATGGGCTATCGCTGCAGCAGCATCACGATGTGGCGGAAGGAGCGTATCGTGGACACTATAACGTATCGCAGAGAGAATGTAAATAAGAATAAGTAACAATACCGAGGCAGCGAGGAAGTGTTGGTGTTGGTGCGAGCGAGCGAGCAGCGCGTGGACACGGAGTAGCGCTGCCGGGGCCCTGCGATGGGCTGTCGCTGCAGCAGCGTCACGATGTGGCGGAAGGAGTGGATCGTGGACGCCATTACGTGAACCTAACAATGAACAATGTTAGCTTATTTAATATTATGTCGGGGTAAAAAGAATTTCGTATTTTGTAAAGTTATATTATATCTTCGGTCATGTTGTACATATGTACCTTGCCGGATGTTGTATAGTTGGAAAGGTACTATTTTCAAACGTTTGTTTGTTTTTCGTGTGTATAAGTGGCCAACACTAAGATTAAGATAAAATAAGATAAGGTCAGATAAAAACTAATTACGTATCCTTGTATGAAGAATTCATCTGTTCATTCATAAGAGTTGTAACTTGATATCAACATTTTCAGACTGAAAATGCTTAAATTTTTGTGCTATTCTTACGAGGATAGCTCCTTGACAATACGGACATAGTGCGAAAACTTTAAAGGACTAAACCATTTGAATTAGTGTAGTGATAAAAAACAATAAAATAGTGCAGTAAACGTGCGATTAAAGACACATGAACAGAGTGCCTTCCCCTTAATAGAGACAGTAAGAAAAGTGCCGATGGACACATTCTTATTCTATACGTAATAATCTAGGTCAATGTAAAATGACTCATTAGCCAACTAATAGGCTAGATTGTAATAATACTCGCGTATGTATGTATTTAAATACAAACATCGCGAAATAAAAAAAAAAATTACGGGTATAGTAGTACATCCAAAATACGCAATATCAGCCGCGGCATAATTCACGATTCCCATTTTTTTTTTCAATTTATACAATTAGAATCATTACACCTGGAAATGTAGGCCAGAATTTTTTGCCACGGCAATTTTTAATTTTTCTTTTCAATGATCTTGTATAACGCTTTAGTTTTTTTTCAACATTGACAAACTGAAACTCTTAAAGAAAACTCAAGTCATTAGAATTCCTAACATCGTACCTGGTCGTGGTCTATCCTTAGTACCACTGGCGGCGTGTCAGCGTATATGTGAACGCCGAGTGAGATTACCGGCCCCACCATTGTTTGCGTATTTGGGTCGTCTTCCGGTTCTTTTTCCACCTAAAGAAAGATGAAATTACAAGTCTGACATACTTTGATTTTCTTACACAGTATATAGTGACTGTAAATGAAATAAATAAATATATAGGGACCAATCATACAGATTGAGCTAGCCCCACAGTAAGTTATGAACTTGTGTTGTGGTATACTGACTCAACGACACTATATTTTATAATAAAGTGGTTTACTGGAAAAATTTGTTAATTACAGTTAATATTTATTGTTGGAGCCTCCTTTAAAGCAAACATTTGCTTGTTTGTGCCAGGAGACTCCGCTCTTTCTTATATCTAAATTTTATGTAATCCTCATAAACAAATTTTGTAAATAGACTACAGTTGCATACAATAACGGGCACAGTGCTAACAATTAACAAAAACGTCATGTGACATCAAAAATAACGACATAATACTATTGTTATTATTTTATATGTGTGCATGTGATATGTAAGATAACATCAGTGTTTTTATGAATAGGTCTTAGTTATGTATCATCTCAGTTGATGCAAATAAAGTTTTTATCTATCTATCTAACATCCTAAGCCTAAGGCCAATCTTAGAGATCGTTTTCTATCTTGCCCTGACTGGGGATCGTACACTGAGCCACCTCGATCGTATAACTTGCCTTGTAAATCACGTCATAGAACAAACCACGAATTATGGTCAACGGTAATATCTCCAGAACCTATTGATATACGAGCAATTTTTCCGCGACTTCGAAAATCCGTCCAGTAGTTTTAGAGCCTATTCAAACAAACCAACACATCTTTCCCTTTTATAATATTATTATAGATGTTGTACATCAAAAAAACTAATTAATAATATGAAATAAGGAAATATTTTAAAATATACTTATATATACAGAAACTCACCGCCACTTGCGCTTGCTTGCGCCTGTAAAACAAAACATATTGTTAGCAATACATACAGCGTGTAAATTAACTAGGGACCAAGTCTGGATTGAGTTTCCTTCGGCGTATTCTTCTCTTTTTTCGATTTAGCATATTAAAAATTAAAAATAATAAGAAAGTAAAAAAATATGACGTACAAAAGGAGATACAATTATCTAATTTTGAATAAAAATCTTTGACTTTGACTTTATTTTTCCACATTCCCTTAAAGGGGTGACTCAGACCGTTCATATGAACAACTTTTGCTATGGAAGCAATGCTGGGATCTCGAAAATATTTTTGACTTTCCAATACTAATTGCCGGGCAATTGACATTACAAGTTGTGTTATGTTACATGTTAATTTGTTAAGTCGTAATTTACGACTAAACTACTATACTACTAATTATTAAAATTACAATGAAATTTTTTATGAGTTCCCACAGGAAAGTTTTTCATATTAACAGGCTAAGTCACCCTTTTAAGGGAATGTCGGGAGCTAATTAACAAGCTGTATATCTAGTCACGGAAAGTCGGAGTCAGGCCACAGGTCGGGCTTCAAAATGTTGCCAAATCAAATCACTAAGTAGTGTAAGTGTGCAAGCTGTTGTGAAGTTTTGTCTTTACTATAAAATTTGTTGAATAAACATAGGGCAACGAGGTTTGTGGTGGGAAGTCAAGGGGTGCAGTTGGGGTCTACCTTGGACGATTTTGCAAATTGATTTTGGTAGAATTTATAATATGAAATTGGTGAAGTTTGGTGTTATAAATCCTCGTGCTCATGGAACAATTTGTGAAATAGTTAAAGTGGACTGTCACCATAACCTCCCGACCACGAGGCATCGAAGAACATACGCCATCTTTGATGCTACTTGTTACAACTTTACCGTACAACACCGATACTTAGTATCTCAATTTACTGGACATTGGCAGAATCACTGAAATCTCGGTGGAAGCCATTTTATAAAACAGAAGAAGAATAATAGGGCAACGATGTTCTGGAATAAGCAGTGGCAGCACTGAGTCACTGGGTCCAGTCAGCTGTGATTGGGTCACAATATGTCAATTGTTGCTGCTAGTCAAATATTATCCAATGACAGCGGCTTATCCTTGTCAACCCCTCAGTCTACAGTCTTGTGGTGGGCGTTTCAGAAAACCCTCATTTTAACTATGTCAATACATTAAAATCTTACTTAGTAGGTCCACGGACGAATTCTTTTAGTGTCGTAGGTTTGAAGTCCAATCCGCCTTTGAAGTACTTAACCCTCTGTAACAAAAATGAGAATTTGACACATGATTTTTATCCACTGACGATTTTTAAATCGTCAACGATTTTATGTATATGCGTGCGAATGGTATAAGATCAAGGATGCCGAAGACCACGCGAAGTAAAAAAAAGGAGAGAAAGCTGACCACAGTCCCGGATTCCGAAGCATTACAGCGGAGGATCTTACAGGGTTCTTGCTCACATTAAAATAACCTTATCATTTAATTAGACACATGAAAACAGAAAATTTAGTGTCAATCAAAAAAGTTATGGTGAAGAGTAGTGAAGACAGTACTGTTATTCATACAAGCCAAAATAGTATTTTCGGTTGGGTCCGCTAAACTATTATGATTGGGCCACAATGCGTCTATTTTTGCTGCTTGTCAAATATTGTTCAAGGACAGCGGCTTATCGAGGTCGAGTGCTGCCATCTGGTGGTAAGCATTTCTGAAAACCCTCATTGACATGGTATAAATTCGCAGTGTTCTGTCATCGAAGGCGTAAAATAAATATTAAAGTCAGATTGTCGTTAAATTTTGTGAGTAGGTTCAATAATTCACAAATTTTGAAGTCATTTTAGTTCAGGAATTTTTCTCAAAGTAAGTAGTTCTTATCACAAAATGAAACTGTAGCGGCAGAACTTTACTTCTCTTACTGTCCTAGCCCTATGTAACTGAGGAATTAGGAAATAAAAGAAATGAACTATTTCGATAGGTACAATGCTGGTAAAATATGATAAGAAGAGAGTCTATGGGATACGCCCGGTGGCTAGATAGTTGATTGGCGAAGTGAAGGCGACGGCCCGCCTGTTGCCTCGGGCCCCCCGCGCCCCGCACTGCTCGTGTCGCTTTCGCGGAGCGATATAAAGGATCTATACTAAGCGGCTGGGCACTAAGTTTTTTGGCTCAGCAGGTCGAGTTTGCTGACTCACGAGGTCCACATGTCACGGAGCCCATTTGTGATATGTTGTGACATAGTGGATGATATAGGTATCTCCACTCTTTTGGGGTGCTATTTTAGATAAATACCTAGTCGGGTCATAAGTTCTGTCAAAACCTTATTAATTATTTAATTATTTTTAATACTGGCTAGATGAACTACGCCAATTTTAAAAAAAGAACGTTTGCGCTTGCCGAAAATAGAAAAGACATTAATTTTTATTCATTTTCAAATATGGAGTGGTCGAAGAAAGAAGATAGAGTAGCGGTTATCGCGTTACACCGCTGTGGTTACGCGCCAAAAGAAATTTTCAATATTCTACAAAAATTGAAAATAACCCTACGATTTTTGACCGTGGTTCTGCTTAGGCCCATCTGAAGAGCTAAGATTTTTTGTTTACGAACAGGATTTCTTTGGATTCGCGCCTCCACTGCTTTGATGATCGCTGGTGTCCTAACTGTACGAGGTCGGCCGGTCCTCTTACGATCTTTGAAGCTTAAAGCTTCAGTGAATCGTTTGATAGTACGATGTTTATCGTACTATCAAACGATGTTTATCGTCAACGAGGACATTATCCTTCGTCACTCATGGTTTGGCTTGGAGTCTCATATTCAGCCTTAACTGAGGTGTTTTTCTGTGAAAAATGTGTAAAAACCAGTGCCGAGGTGTACCAAAATACCGCCTTAACAAACATAGTGGAACCTCTTTCTCAAACAATGTTCAAAAACAGACATTGGATATTCCAACAGGACTCTGCACCAGCTTATAGAGCACGAAGCACGCAAAACTGGTTGACCGCCCGTGGAATTGACTTTATTGGACATGAAGACTGGCCCCCTTCCAGTCCAGATTTAAACCCACTGGATTACAAGAAATGGCAACATTTGGAGGAGAAAGTCTGCGCTAAACCTCATCAGAGTTAATCTCTACGAGAATCTTTGGCTAAAGCAGCGGCAGAAATAGATATGAATGTGGTGCGTGCTGCGATTGATGATTGGCCGCGTCGATTAAGGGCATGTATTTAAAATAGGGGAGGGCATTTTGAATAATGTAAATAAAATTGTATTCTAAATTAAATTACCTTTAATTTCATATATAATTTCTTTATAATTATCAAAAAGTGTATCATTAATTTTATAAAAAGTTTTTGACAGAACTTATGACCTGACTAAGTATATGTATAAATAAGGACATATCGTACAAACTCAACTAGCCGATCAGTAAGTTGTGATCTTTTGTCGTAGGATACTAACTCAACGATACAATACTTTATAATAGAATAAATAATTATATAGAAACATAAATAATAATCTAAGATCCAGGTCATTCTGAAAAAGATTTTTTTTAATTACTAACTGAACAGGGTTCGTACCCGGGACCAATCAGTCGCTGGCGTGTTAACCACTGCGCCACGGAGCTCGTCTAATACTCCGCTCGTCCCGATCCCTATCGAATACTACGCAGTAGCCAGTCAAAACCTTACCTCTTCCCCCGGCTTTTCTGTCTGTGTGCTCTTCTTCTTATCCGCCTTCACGGGCATCTTGATTAGCATAGATTTGGTGACCACAGACAACGTCACCGTGGTTGTACTCAACTCCAGCACGGTTCTTGGAGTCACTCCTGAAATATTACAAGAAGGAAATAACCCCATCGAAGAGCTTATTTATTAATTTATGTACACAGAAAAACTCGTAAAGACAATAACATAACATACAGAAAATGAAGGACATCCGGCTCGAAGGACCATGAACGATATTGTAAATATGTAAAGTGGACTGTTGTATAGGCTGGTTAAATAAAAATCTGCGAGATATGAAATCAACGTGTCGTTTACTTGGCACACAACGAACAAGAAGGAAAAATACGAGTGTTGCCCTATAAAAATCTTAATTAACTAAATTTTAATGTTGGGTTTCCAACAGTACAAGGGAACTACTTATTCCTAAAGAAATTTCTTCCGAGAGAGGAGAACTTAATAATAAAGGCAAACTGGCGTGTTCTTAAATAATAAGTTTCTTGCTGATTAAAACTAACATGAGATATTACATTATTCATATGTAAAATACGGGTCACTCACGTATGAAGTCAGCTACAGGCCGACATGTTTCGACGTCATCCGGAGGTCTTCTGTACGGACTGGGACGACTTTGTGCGCACGTCTCGTTTCACATTCGCCCTAAAGAAGATCTCCGGATGAGGTGGAAACATGTCGGCCTGTAGCTGACTTCATACTTGAGTGACTCGTATTTTACATATAAATAATCTTTTTGCTGTTTCCATGTGTTTTAATTATTTAAATAGGGTAAGACAATGTTATCTATCTGTAGATAATTGTTAGTGCTTTTAGGTTGTTAGTAGCTGTTGGTGATTATTGAGTAAGTGGTTTCTAGACACTCCTGGAAAACACTTCCTTCCTCGTTCTTGGTGAAGAATGCACTATTTTATCGAAGACAAAGGTCGGTATAAAGACGTCATAGGTAAATTTTTGCTGGCCTTTATTTTGTGACATCCCCGGCCTTCCTTCCGTGGGTGCGAGCCATGAGTACGCTTGTAAAGTTAAGTGTACGGCATCTTAAAAGGGGACCATTGTTCCTATTCCACTATTAAAGCATATGATACAAGGAATAGTAATATTTCACTGTTTTAGCACATCATACAAGAAGATAAAACAACCTTGATATGAGAGCGCATGCCCTTCACCGAGAGTTCAACGCCCCTAGCTCCAAACTAAGAGAGCACGCTTTTAGCGTGTAACACACGACATATCAGTTAACCTTGAGTCTTCCTATTCCACAATTAAAGCATTTCATACAAGGAGATGAAACAAACCTGATTTCTTGATATGAGAGCGCATGCTCTTCGCCGAGAGATCCACGCCCTCTGGCTCCGAGTGAGCATGAGTATACGTTTCTAGCGTGTAGCACGACATGTCAGCTAGTCGCAACTTCCACGGGAACGATTCTTCCTCTTCCGCTGTTTAAAACCAAAAAGACACAACTAAGGCTGAGTCTATGAGATCACGGGTTAAACCGCGATTAAGGCTCGATTTATATGCTTTCGCGCTAATGAGCGGCCTAGCCGCTACACCACGAAATTACAAGCAATTGCATGTAACGAATAATCTCGAGTAGCAGCGCAGCCGCTCGAAGGGTAGGCGAGGTCTACATGGAGCGGCGCTTTCGCACGGCCTGGCACGGCCCTTTAAGTCTCTATATATCGATCCATTTAAAATATTTTCTGCTTATAAATATTAAAAACAAAGCAGTGTAGCTTTTCATTTTTTACTCTCTATTCTCCTTAAACTCTAGAGAACGTGTAGAAGCGGAGGCATCCGAGCCGCTTCATACAAATCAAAAAGCAGCCGCTAGAATATGCGACCAAGCCGCTTGAGTGCTCGGACGCATATAATTCGACTATGATGTTCTTTTTAAATTCGACCATGGTTTGCCATCATAGTAATTATTGAAACACTAACCGTCTTATTATAAAACGAGGACTAACTTTGGTACCTGGTTTAAACCAATATCCAACCAAAATAAATTGACAATGACACTTACTAAATGTCAAATTACTAAATGTTGACTTATTTTGGCCGGATAATGGTTTAAACCAGGTACTAAAGTTAGTCCTTGTTTTATAATAGACAGTAAATATTTAAAAATATTTATTATTAATGCGTTGTGTCATCGTTTTCAAGCAGTTTTTAAGAATCTGACACGTACGTTCTGAAGAACGAAATATTTTAATAGCACTTGTTGTCGCCATTTTAGGTAACCGAGCTTAAGTAAAGGTACTGGCTTAACATACATAAGCGCTAATGCGTGCACTCCTAAACACTCACGGGATTGGAAGGGATTTTTGTAATTTTTTTAAGTAGGATATAACAATATCTCTCTCTTCGATGCGTGCTCTCAGCTGCATTTACAATACTACGCTGTATAAAATCCAGGAAAACGATAACAATAAAAACAAACAGAGGTCGTAATGCAGGGTAGGTACGGAAATACTATAATAGTAAAATGTTACTTACGAGTTAGTTTCTTATCGACAAATGTAGGTCCATCGTGGCGTATAATTGCCCATAGATGCTTTTTAACTGAACTCGAATGCATGGATAGGCGACCAAGTCTGAAAAAAGTAAGAACTGACCTATATTTTATTCCGAATTCACGATAAAATCGACACACGCATTCAAATTAAATGTATACCTTTCACATATTAAAATGAGCCCGATGGTCCAGTGGGTGTGAGCTCTATGAGCGCTTACGTATGCTAAGCAACCCCTGGTGCAGTTCCCACTTGGATGGGTGACCGCAAGTGGCATAAAAATATCTCGAGCTCCTCCGTGCTTCGGAAGGCACGTTAAGCCGTTGGTCCCGGCTGTCATCGTTGATGGCAGTCGTTAAGCTATGTTAGATGCCTTAAGGCAGCTTGAAAAATCTGACACCAGTGTTAGCCACTTACACATACGAAAAACAAACAAACATATTAAAATAATAATAATGAGTGCAGTGTAGTAAACTTTAAGGGTTCATTTAATATTTTAAAACGTGTTCTATTTCTAAGACTCCGGTGGCGTTCGTCTGTCTGTCACAGGGCTGAACTCCTATCTTATTTATCATAATAAGTAGTTTTGAAATTTTGACAAAATGTGTATGTATATCTATTTCCGGTATAACAGTAAATAATAAAAATAAATGGCATAATCTCATTTTGGCTTCACCATAGTCGGTCAGAAATGCAATGGTGATTTCGTGTATTTTGAGGTGTGTTTATTACCTGTCCTCAAATTACACGAGACTACTGACAGAACTAAATTAATTCAAGAAAAGCTAGGCATTGGATATGAAACGAATAGATTTCTATAATGAGGGTGTTCTGCATTAAGCGGCGGCAGCACTGGCGCATCGGGTCTGGTAAGCTGTGATTGGCCCACAAGGTGTCAATTGTTGTTGCTTTTTAAATATTATCCGGGGTTTGTGGTGGGAAGTCAAGGGGTGCAATTGGAGTCTACCTTGGACGATTTTGCAAATTGATTTTGGTGGACTTTATAATATGAAATTGGTGTAGTTTGGTGTTATAAATGCTCGTGCTCGTGAACAATTTGTGAAATAGTTAAAGTGGACTGTTATATGGACTCGTATAGACTTGTCACCATAACCGACCACGAGGCATCAAAGAACATACGCCATCTTTGATGCTACTTGTTACAACTTTATCGTACAACACCGATACTTAGTATCTCAATTTACTGGACATTGGCAGAATCACTGAAATCTCGGTGGAAGCCATTTTATAAAACAGAATAAGAAGAAGAAATATTATCCAATGACAGCGGCTTACCGAGATCGACGCCTAAGTGCGCCATTTAGTGGTTTTAAAAACACTCATTGAACGTGTCAAGGAAAGTCAGACCAAGAAAGTGTTTAAGTGATAATTCTACAAGAAGTGAGATAAGATAAGAAACTAGCTCTATGCTTCAGCCGTAGTCTTCTCATCAGACAAAACGCTATCGCGAGCACACTGATGTACTGTGTCTAACTGACGGACTAATTTAACTATTATAAGTCAAGGAAAGTCGAGCATGAAAATGTGTGAGTGATTGATACATTTTTAGGGTTCCGTAGTAAACTAGGAACCCTTATAGTTTCGCCATGTCTGTCTGTCTGTCTGTCCGTCCGCGGTTTTACTCAGAGACTATAAGTACTAGAAAGCTGTAATTTGGTATGAGTGTGTATATTAATCATGGCAAAAAAGTCGTAGAAAAAAACCTTGAAAAAATATTTTATTTGGGTAGCTCCCATACAAGTAAAGTGGGGGAGTAATTTTTTTTTCTCTATTTACCCATCGTGTGGGGTATCGTTAAAAAGGTCTTTCAAAAATATTGTGAGGTTAAGAACACCATTTTTCGATTTAGGGATCCGTTTCCGAAATATTTGGTTTTAAAGTGCAAAATTTTGTTAGAGGTACGTGTCCGCCCCCTCTATCTGCTAAACGGTTATATATGGATACGTGAAAAAAATTACAGCAATAGTATATATACTGAAGTTGAAAGGAAAACTATCAGAGCTGGGTACTAAGTGCAAACTAAAAAGTTATAGGCAACCAACTTATAAAATGTACTGGAAAATGTAACATTTCATACAATCTTCATTGTTAGATGTTTTTGGTCGTTAGACTGTGAGGTGTGAGTGTAAACAGTGTGAACTCAAAGTTGTCATTCGCAACTACGGAACCCTACACTGCGCGTGGCCCGACACGCACTTGGCCGGTTATTCAGGAATGAGATAAGGTAAGGAAGAATCTCAATGCTTGAGCAAAAGTCCTCTCATCAGTAAGACTTACGCTATCGCGAGCACACTGTTGGTCTGCGCCTGGCGGTCCATGGCTTCGCGAACATATTCGTAGTCGAGGGCCGACGCTGAGCTCGTGGTCACGTACACCAGCACCAGACCCGTCTCGATGTTAAACAGCATGTGAAGGAGACGTGTTTACACACTGAGCAAAGTCCTCTCATCAGAAATACTTACGATATCACGAGCACAGTCATCAGTAAGTCTTACGCTATCACAACCACACTGTTGTACTGTGCGTGGCGGTCCATGGCGTCGCGGAAATTGGCGCAGTCCAAGGCCGACGCCATGCTCGTGGTCCCGAACACCAGCACCAGACCCGTCTCGATGTTTATCAGCATGTGACGTAAACGCTTGTACACACTGAGCAAAGTCTTCTAGACCTACACTATCGCGAGCACACTGTTGGACTGTGCGTGGCGGTCCATGGCGTCGCGAACATTGGCGCAGTCGAGGGCCGACGCCGTGCTCGTGGTCCCGTACACCAGCACCAGACCCGTCTCGATGTTTATCAGCATGTGACGTAAACGCTTGTTCACACTGAGCAAAGTCTTCTAGACTTACGCTATCGCGAGCACACTGTTGGACTGTGCGTGGCGGTCCATGGCGTCGCGAACATTGGCGCAGTCGAGGGCCGTCGCTGAGCTCGTGGTCACGTACACTAGCACCAGACACGTCTCGATGTTAATCAGCAAGTGACGGAGACGTTTTTACACACCAGTACCAGAATCACCAGTACCAGAATCATCAGTAAGACTTACGCTATCGCGAGCACACTGTTGGTCTGTGCGTGGCGGTCCATGGCGTCGCGGACATTGGCGCAGTCGAGGGCCGATGCTGAGCTCGTGGTCACGTACACCAGCACCAGACCCATTTCGACGTTAAGCAGCATGTGACGGAGACGCTCGTATATACTGAGCATCTTTTCTGAGCTTATCATTTGGTCGAGGGATATCGCGTCCTAGAATAGGAATTAATAAGCATGTCAATAATATAAAACCAGCAGAGTGATAGTTAACTCGAACACAGACGTGTGCACGAATGTAAAGTTTTGTTTGTAGTAGTTTTAGGCAAAAATATCACTCCGCATGTACCTTCATGCAAGTGGATGTACGCACGGATGTGCCACTATACCATATTTAGAAGCAACTGCATTAATAACTCGCAATTTTCCCAAGACTTCGTCCGCGTAAATTATAGCCCATCTCACTCTATCTAAAGGTAAAAGAATTTAAAAATCGGTTTCTTAGGTTCGGGGCCTATTCAATGCAAACAAACAAATAAAGAAACAATCAAATCTTTCTTCATATCGTAGATATGACAGATACTATGTTACGTTACCATATTTAAAAGATATAGCACATATTACCAATATAGTTTTAAAGTTATATTCAAGCAAATAACTCGCTTCCGTATATATATGGACCCTGAAAATGCATGTAATAACAGAAGATATTTTTAACAAAAAACAAAAACCGACTTCAACCCTATCAATTTGTTTGAATAAGCATAAAAATAAAGGGAAATAAGTGTTAACCAAACGGCATCCGTGTATACATTTAGTTGTTCTCTGTGTATTTTTCAAAAAGCGCTCGACACAGTTTTTTCGACGATAAAAATTTAATGGAACCATCTGTAAAGTATTACCTGTCGAACAAAAAAAGAATTTCTTAAATCGATCCAGGCGTCTTCGAGAAATCGGGGAATATACGCAAAAAAAAACTTTTTTTGATGTCATAGGACAGCAAACGAGCCAGTGGGTCACCTGATGGTAAGTGATCAGCGCTGCCCATGGACTAATGCAACACCAGGGGTGTGACATGAGCGTTGCCGGTCTTTTGTTTTTTCCTCCCCAGCCTATCTAGGGAAGGGGATGGGCCTCCGACTCTCTCACTCACCGAACGAAGCATAGAAGCGGTAAAGGTTCTACTCAAACGTCGATTTTCTGTGAGAGTGTACTTCCCCGGACGAGCCGGCCCATTCATGCTACTAGCAAAAGTGATTTTCGCCGGTAGCGTGTAAAAACATTCCGACGTCGGCTTAAAAAGAAAGAGTTGCGTCACTCACTGTCGTATGCTGTGAGTCTTTTTTCTCGCTGGGCTCGCTGCCGGAGTAACTCCGCGGCCGCACGTGCACCAGCTCTGCGCCAGCGCGGCCGCTGCGGCTGCCTGACGACTGCCGTCAAATAAATAGATATATATAAGGAAATAAAATGAATTTAAAATAAATTATTTATAATTAGTTTAAAAAAACTAAAAAAAACACGCTTTTAGCAGTCATGTATTGTCATCAGAGCTCAGTACCTCTACCATGAGTTTGTGTAGTAAACTATCAAAACGTAACTACAGTAGTAACGGTGAAAACGCATACTCCATAGTTTGCGTTAAATAGGTACCATGAGTTAAATTTAACGTAACTACAAACGCTATCGAGTACTCTATTCTCACTCTGGTAAACGAATAGTGCGTAACTAACCTAGATTGTCAAATTAAAAAAAAAACCTGTCGATTAAGCCAAAAACCTATCTTCCCGAAGCGTTTATGAAATTTTAAAATGTTAATTGTCATTGCCAGTGTATAATACGGAAAAATTAAAAAGCTATCACAACTATGTCTATTGTAAAACTTTATTCGTATTCATAACTTTGCAGTGTTATTTTGTTTCGAAAGAAAAATTATTTACCTATTTGATTTTGTTTGCTTCATGTTTTATTTTTGTATGGAGATTATTTGGTATAAAGCGCAAAAGAAGCTTTTATCTAAACAAAATGCGATGAAATACGTCTTCGTTTGATGTGAAAGTCGTCTATTTGATTCATTGGTATCCATGATGCTAACAAGACTTTGAAAAAGGACAAGGTAAGTTAAAGCACTTATTACACTATCCAATTTTTAGGAATCCTAATTAGGAAATCGGAAGATGTAATCGCAGTTAGGGTAGATCGGATCCGATTTAGGATGAATAGGACGTCCCGATCGCTCTATTTCCTAAATCGTATACGATTTAGGATAGTGTAATCGCATCGCTACGATTTAGGACGCCAATTTGCCCTCCCGCCAGCGTTGCCGACATCAAAAGTCTGGATTACCCAAAAGCCTAACTGAAAATCCCCAAATTTGGGGCAATTATCGATATTTCCCATATTTTCCTCATAAATTTTCAAAAAAGAAATTAAAGTACTGTTCAGTTATATCAAATATATTTATCACCTACTAACACTTAAGTATGATATTGACGATTACAATCATCGTATTGCAGCTTTTCATTCTTTAGTAAAACTTGTGTCATGGGATACTAACTCAACGATACTATATTTTATAATAGATACTAATAAGACCCAGGTCAATCTGAAAGTTATCATTTTTCATCTTGACCTGACCGGGGATCGAACCCGGGACCATCCGTGTCACAGGCCGGCGTATTGACCGCTGCCCCACGGAGCTCATCATACAACTAATATTATATTCTATCAACTTATAATACCTTTCCAGTAAAAAAATATGAAAGGTTATTTTTTATAAATAATTTAAAAAACAAAAAACCCGCCTGCATGGATAACTACAATTATTTTATATTTCACCTACCTAAGAACACTCGGGCTATTAAGACAAATCTAACGATACCTCAAATGTGAAAATCTATTCAACGGTTCTAGAGATACAAGGTAATAAAGAATATTACATACATACAAGATACGCGCTAAACACATAACCCTCCTGGCAGTCGGGTAAAAAGATTATTTTTTTTTATATTTCAGGTAATTTCTGACATGACCCGACTGGCAACACAACGATTTAGGAACCGATTTAGTGTAGTGTGATCACTAGCTTCCGATTTAGGTTCCTAACACGTTCCTAATTAGGATTCCTAAAAATTGGATAGTGTAATAAGTGCTTAAATGAAGAATGTTGTTTACTAATTATTATTGTGATGCGTGGATTAAAGTAGACGTATTGTAAGATCGTCAGCGATGTTACAGTTGTGTCGACTTTCTCTGAAGATGGGACATTTGTGGGTTTCATACAGTCATCAAAATGTTAAAATCTTTCATAGAAACGCTTGTAAGATTTTATGCGTTGTACTGTATGGTTTGCATATTATATTAAATTGTTAAAATAACTAGGTATTACTTATGTTTCAGACATGGTGACATGAGCCAGAGGTATGACTTCGAGCTAGTCAAGCAGGCTACTAGAAATGAATATCAAAAATAAAAAGTATTGGGAAACCAGCAAACCACGCCAATCACCAACTATCTACACTATTTGTCAAAAGCCTTTCCTCCGGGATAACAGAGTTGGTGGGCCTTCTCCGAAGACTGTTAGTGGAAGATAAACAAAGTTGAAAAGGAGCGAGCAATTTATGATGATTAAGGAGTGAATGTTATTCTTATTCTAAATAATATGTTAGTATATAATAAGATGCCTAGTTTTATTTACTTAATTTAATTAAATATAACTAGTACCACAATCTCTATTTACCCGTATGTTAGTCATAAACTTTAAATCCAATCCCGGGCTCCAATTCATCTCGGCTGAAGGTGAAACTAGGTATGCATTCAGGGGAGAGAAAGAGACATGTAGCCAGATTTAGAGACCCAAAGCATGTTCACCACATGACATGCTATACCTACATAAATTATAAACCGGAAGAGTTTGTTTGTTTGGTTGAGAGCGTTGATCTCAGGAACTACTGGACTGATTTAAAAAATTCTTTCACTGTTCATAAGGACTGCAGAGTCCTTTGTATTATATATGATAGGTAATGTTATCCATGAGTGCCATAGGCTAGGTATATACCTCGGACGAAGCCGGGGTGGACTGATTGTATAATAACATATACCTACATATATAAAATCTTCCTGTGTTGAATTTAAGTAATAAACATGGAATGGTAAGGGCATTTGTGTCCATTAGTATAGTTACCATCTTTACAAGTCTTGTGTGTAAGTTTGCATCTTCTGTTGGATGGGTCTTCTTCAAAGACTGAAGGCATACAAAGAGAATGAGCAAATAAATGATGACTGGACTTATTATAATAAAAAAAAAACAGTGAGTTAGGTTTTTATTTATTTCAATTAAAACACATATAGTAGTTCTTGGATCACAATCTTCTCTATTCACTCCCACAAGGCACACACAACCGAAATAGTTCTTGGATCACAATCTTCTATATTCACTCCCACAAGGCACACACAACCGAAAAACCCGACCCCAGGAAGATTTTCAAACTTTAACTTGCTTGTACACAGTTTTATATCAATCCGCCTGTTTACACCCACTTTCCTATGGTTTTCACAAAATATTTATACTTTAGCCCCTATTTCGTCGTGTACGCCATTCGTTAGAAGATACGAAATGATCATTATAGGCCGACAGCTCCCGCCATGAAGCTAAATTATCAAAATGCCTTCAAATTATAGAAATACAAACAAAGTAATTGCAAACTCAACGAAACTATTACGATCTCACGTTGAAAATGTTAGGTGACTCACGTAACTACTGTAGTTATAGTCAATTACGATAGCAACTGTCAAAAAAGTAACTCATGGTACCGAAACTGTAGTTAACTGATAGTTAACTACAGTGTGTGTAGTGTATTTGCGTAAACGTTACTATTGTAGTTAAGTTCACGTTTACTATGCGACTCATGGTACGTATTTTAGTGCCTTGACTATCCGCTAGGGGCGCTGTTCAAAATCCCATACAATTTGTTTACTACAGTCGCTAGCGAGTATAGTTTGACAAAACTCATGGTAGAGGTACTGAGCGTGTGCAAAATTTCATCCTAATCGAAGACCGGGAAGTGGGTCATATTAAGATTCCAAGATTTTCTCACATACATAGTTACAAGTGAAGCTAATAAAAGCGTGTTAAAAATAAAATCATCTCGTCTTGGTTGATTCGGACATGTAGAGAGAATGGGAGAGGATCGAGCCGTAAAGAGAGCATACTCGGGTAGACCGAATGGCCGTCGACCGGTTGGCCATCCTAGGTACCGCTAGTGTGACGAGATCATGAAGGACCTGCAGAGCATCGGAGTATGCGGCTGGCACATGACCGCAAAAAATGGCGCCTTCTAGTGTCGGAAGCCAAGATCCACTTTAGGTCACTGCGCCATTGTAGTAAGTAAGTATGACACAAATAGACTTGTTTAAAATAATTAGTCCGTCTGGTGGATTATTGAAAAATACCTATTGGATACGTTTTGCCGTGTGGTTCTTGGCTGAGTAGAATAGGAGTACTCCAAGTCTCCCCGTGGATGTCGTAAAAGTCGACTAAGGCAACAAAAGCTAAACAAAGCTGTAAACATCAAAGAGACCTCTCCAACCCGTCTGGCCAGCGTGGAGAGTGTAGGCCAAATCCTCCGACTGCCCTGGCTAATACATGGCTCTGGTAGTAGAGAGAGGGTCGTGCTCCTGCAGTGGAGAATAAAAAGACCTGATGATGATGATGATTGGACACGTATTTTTTCTTTTGACAATCACAAAAAAATTGATAAAGACAAACAGAGAAGCGGCAGGGCCGGATATCTCAGGTTGCCCCCCAAATTCTTGTTTCTGTATGTTTGTTGTGTGAAACAGCTAGAATTAACGGTATCAGCATTATACACAGGTGTACAATTTGCTAGCCCTATCTACTGAACCGGCTAGCGGCGTGACTGTAGCTACTGTTAACATCTAACTTTATGTTACCACCATATTCTAAGGAATAAATTACTATTCTATTTTAGTCATAGTCAGTAAAAGTCATGCTATGCTGTCTGCAGCGCCTACGGCCATAATGTCAAGCCAGCCTAAAGTAAAATTGTTCTACTTACAGGCGGGGTGGGGCGTCGTCTATGGAAGAACTGGGATTTGCCAACGTTCGCGACCGAGGCACTAACAGACTCTGCAAAATATAAAACAAAATTGTTCACAACTAACTCTAAGGCATCGCCTCCACGAGCGAGAGAATCGCGACGATTTTATCGTCGTGCCACACATTTTCATACATTCGCTTAGCATGTGTATTATCTATAATATTATATTTACCTAGACCGAGAACGCGATGGCTTGATGAGCTAGACAAATTTAACAAAGAGTGGAAGGAAATTGAACGGAAGAAGTGGGACACATGATGGCTCGAAATAATAAATATATTTACCTAAGATTTTGACTTGAGGTGAGTAAGCGAGGAACGTGACGAAAAGAGGGTCCACTGCAAAGGCCGTGGGTTCCGTCCATAAGCCCATGTAGTCGAAGGAGTTGGGGACCAGCTTAGTGCACCACTGCGCGGCTAGCCGTAGGTAAGGTCTGTAATAAGTAAACGCTATAATATTTTTCCTTGCGATATTGGTGATTTGAGTATCACAATAATGCTTAAAATCCTCATAGTGACCTACACCTGTACCGTGTCTACAGCGGTCCGTCACCATACGCCTTTTCTGTGGCTGTTTATGCCTAAAGCGGCCTTTATACGACGCAATATTAAGACTCGACGAGAGGGACATGGAGAGTAATCCACCGACAAGAACACAGTTCTTAAATTATAGATAGGCTCTGCCATGCCTTTATTTTACTGATGGAAACCTGGCCAATTTTCAAATGCTTATGTGCGTTACAGCTTTGCGTCAGCGCATGCGTCAAGTCAACTTATGACATCAAATCGATAGTTACATGTTTGCATCATAGTCTATGATTGTTATAATATCAAATACATTTTTTTCTAAGCTATAATACTAATAAAGACAATAACAATATAATCTAAGCTCAAAAATTACTTACACGGTAGTGGGTGTCTCTGGTGCAGAAAATATCCATGCCTGTTTCGTTTCCTCTTCATCTGCAATAAAAATGACTTAGTGATACTATTGTATTAAACAATTGGTAGTGATCGGAATGAGCGGAGTATATTTTTAACTTATAATTCCATTAGCTTGTTCGAAACTTTTCTAGAGGACTAGCAATTATCCCGCGACTACGGCCGCATAAACTTCACCGCCCCTATTTCACCCCCTTAGGGATTGAATGTCTAAAAATACTTCTTTACTGCTTACATCATGAAAGGAACCCCTGTACCGAATTTTAAGCTTCAAGGAACAGTAGTGCCGGCTTTGCGTTGATATACAAGGTGTAACATGACCCTCGACATATCCTTAAAGGGGTGAGTGACACCGTCAATATGAACAACTTTTCCTATGGGGTCAACGCTGGGAACTCGAAAAAAATTTTTGCTTTCCCATACATTTCACCCGGGCGGCAATTTTTTTTTGTATGAAATTGACGATTTTTTTTTTGAGTTCCCAGCATTGATCACATAGCAAAAGTTGTTTATATTGAAGAGCTGGCTCACCCCTTTAAGGGTATGTCGAGGGTCATGTTACACCCTGTATATCAACTCATATGAGTCAGGGGCCAGTCCACACGGCGCGTTGCGTCAGCGTTGCACCGACGCAGCACTGTTGCTCCGTCGTTTTACATATAAAAAGCTGTTCTGTTTACACGGTGCGCTGCGTCTACGCAACCCGCAAACGACGGATAGCAACTTCCGAGACGAAGGGGGAGGGGTAACCACCTGCGACACCGTAGCGTCACAGCTCAGCTATTTTCGCGTTCTTAATGAGGAGACACGCGGAAGCTTTTTTTTGGATTTACATGTATAACTTTATTATATATCTAATATTGTCTTTATTAAATGTTGATCGTTTTGGACCCTTGAAACGGTGATACAGCCCGTCAATATGAACAACTTTATAAGTATGGAACAATGCTGGAAAAACAAAAAAATTACATTCCCATACAAACTGACCGGGCGTGTATGGAATGTCAACAATTTTTTTTGAGTTCCCAGCATTGTTCCCATAGGAAAAGTTGTTCATATTGAAGTGCTTCCCGCCAAAACGATCAAAATTTCGCCATGTAAAACAACAGTTCCGGACACTCACTGGGCGCGTGGATGGCCGTGACCTTCGCCGACTGCACCGACGCGATGTGAGTGTTAATGTTGCGCGTCACATATCCACGGAACGACAGGTCTTCCACCGTCATGTCCAGCGCCACTGCCTCTGCAAAACGTTACAAGTTCATTTAAGAAGACCATAAAAGAACGAAACCAAGTGATTTGTATGCTTTCGAGACTATTTAATCTATATGAGTGTCGAATAACAATTTAGAGTAGTGATGTACTCCCAGATCACACACAGTTGTGGACCGCTGCAGATGTTGTCGCTTGAGCATGTAACTAGTAGGTACATTTATAATGTTCCGTTTTCTTGTGAAGGTAACTTCACAACACTTATGTCATACTCAACTCTATGTACTACGTGTTTAAGGTTGATATTAGAGCATAGGTACCTTCATCATGCATGGCATCGGTGGCTAGCGTGGTGTACTTCAGCTGCGCAGACACGTGCTGTGTTACTAGCGATGAAGGTATGTAGTACGCTGCTTGCAGTCTGTTATGGCATACTCAACTCTATGTACTAGATGTTAAGGTTGGTTTTAGCACATACCTTCATCATGCATGGCATCGGTGGCCAGCGTGGTGTACTTCAGCGGCGCAGAAACGTGTTGTTTTACCAGCGATAAAGGTATGTAGTACGCTGCTTACAGTCTGTTATGTCACACTCAACTCTATTTACTAGATGTTAAGGTTGATTTTAGCACATACCTTCATCATGCATAGCATCGGTGGCCAGCGTGGTGTACTTCAGCTGCGCAGACACGTGCTGTGTTACTAGCGATGAAGGTATGTAGTACGCTGCTTGCAGTCTGTTATGGCATACTCAACTCTATGTACTAGATGTTAAGGTTGGTTTTAGCACATACCTTCATCATGCATGGCATCGGTGGCCAGCGTGGTGTACTTCAGCGGCGCAGAAACGTGTTGTTTTACCAGCGATAAAGGTATGTAGTACGCTGCTTACAGTCTGTTATGTCACACTCAACTCTATTTACTAGATGTTAAGGTTGATTTTAGCACATACCTTCATCATGCATAGCATCGGTGGCCAGCGTGGTGTACTTCAGCTGCGCAGACACGTGCTGTGTTACTAGCGATGAAGGTATGTAGTACGCTGCTTGCAGTCTGTTATGGCATACTCAACTCTATGTACTAGATGTTAAGGTTGGTTTTAGCACATACCTTCATCATGCATGGCATCGGTGGCCAGCGTGGTGTACTTCAGCGGCGCAGAAACGTGTTGTTTTACCAGCGATAAAGGTATGTAGTACGCTGCTTACAGTCTGTTATGTCACACTCAACTCTAGTTACTAGATGTTAAGGTTGATTTTAGCACATACCTTCATCATGCATAGCATCGGTGGCCAGCGTGGTGTACTTCAGCTGCGCAGACACGTGCTGTGTTACTAGCGATGAAGGTATGTAGTACGCTGCTTGCAGTCTGTTATGGCATACTCAACTCTATGTACTAGATGTTAAGGTTGGTTTTAGCACATACCTTCATCATGCATGGCATCGGTGGCCAGCGTGGTGTACTTCAGCGGCGCAGAAACGTGTTGTTTTACCAGCGATAAAGGTATGTAGTACGCTGCTTACAGTCTGTTATGTCACACTCAACTCTAGTTACTAGATGTTAAGGTTGATTTTAGCACATACCTTCATCATGCATAGCATCGGTGGCCAGCGTGGTGTACTTCAGCTGCGCAGACACGTGCTGTGTTACTAGCGATGAAGGTATGTAGTACGCTGCTTGCAGTCTGTTATGGCATACTCAACTCTATGTACTAGATGTTAAGGTTGGTTTTAGCACATACCTTCATCATGCATGGCATCGGTGGCCAGCGTGGTGTACTTCAGCGGCGCAGAAACGTGTTGTTTTACCAGCGATAAAGGTATGTAGTACGCTGCTTACAGTCTGTTATGTCACACTCAACTCTAGTTACTAGATGTTAAGGTTGATTTTAGCACATACCTTCATCATGCATAGCATCGGTGGCCAGCGTGGTGTACTTCAGCTGCGCAGACACGTGCTGTGTTACTAGCGATGAAGGTATGTAGTACGCTGCTTGCAGTCTGTTATGGCATACTCAACTCTATGTACTAGATGTTAAGGTTGGTTTTAGCACATACCTTCATCATGCATGGCATCGGTGGCCAGCGTGGTGTACTTCAGCGGCGCAGAAACGTGTTGTTTTACCAGCGATAAAGGTATGTAGTACGCTGCTTACAGTCTGTTATGTCACACTCAACTCTAGTTACTAGATGTTAAGGTTGATTTTAGCACATACCTTCATCATGCATAGCATCGGTGGCCAGCGTGGTGTACTTCAGCTGCGCAGACACGTGCTGTGTTACTAGCGATGAAGGTATGTAGTACGCTGCTTGCAGTCTGTTATGGCATACTCAACTCTATGTACTAGATGTTAAGGTTGGTTTTAGCACATACCTTCATCATGCATGGCATCGGTGGCCAGCGTGGTGTACTTCAGCGGCGCAGAAACGTGTTGTTTTACCAGCGATAAAGGTATGTAGTACGCTGCTTACAGTCTGTTATGTCACACTCAACTCTAGTTACTAGATGTTAAGGTTGATTTTAGCACATACCTTCATCATGCATAGCATCGGTGGCCAGCGTGGTGTACTTCAGCTGCGCAGACACGTGCTGTGTTACTAGCGATGAAGGTATGTAGTACGCTGCTTACAGTCTGTTATGTCACACTCAACTCTATGTACTAGATGTTAAGGTTGATTTTAGCACAAACCTTCATCATGCATCGCATCGGTGGCCAGCGTGGTGTACTTCAGCGGCGCAGAAACGTGTTGTTTTACCAGCGATAAAGGTATGTAGTACGCTGCTTGCAGTCTCGCCGCAGAGCCGCTGATGTTCAACTCACCTGTAAACATACAATATCATTAACTGACTTTGGCGGCGGTTATTAGTGCTGTATTTAGGACTTTAACTTAATTAATAGTTATATAATTATAATAATAATAATTAGTATACACGAGCTGATTGTTTGATAATGTGGCAGATTTATCTCCAGAGTGGCAGTACAAGTACAAACGTATGGAATGGTAAAACACAGTGGCCCATACGACGTACCTCAACCTAGGTTCATTAGGTGGGGCAATGGCAGTATATGGAAAAGAAAAACGATGTGGGAGTTTTTGGCGGGAATTTTAGCGGACTACACGGTGTCTGTTTTGGATTGTTTGGCAAATTGATTCTAGTGGACTTTATAATGTGAAATTGGTGTTATTTTGTGTTATAAATGCCCATATTTATGAACAATGTGTAGAATAACTAAAATAGACTGTCATTGTGCGGCTGTAGTGAGATTTACATAGAGGGCTGGTGGTTGTCCGCCTTGCTGCGTCGTCAATGATGAAACCAGTGGATTCGCGAAGAGTTGTCGCCAGGGGCTCCGTGAAAATAACGAAATGAATTACACCATCATTTCGTAGACAACCAAGAAGAATAACTCGCCAACTGGCGAAATAAATGAAGAAAGGCTCTAAAGGACTTGTATCCAGGGCCGTAAAACAATACTTTAAAAAACGATGTGTTACTTGAATATCACATCGGTAATAAGTATAAGTATCGTTCTGCTAGTATGAACGGTCAAAACTGTTACAAAAATGCATAGAAAACAAAAATTGTAGCCTACTGTCGGCAAATCCGTAAGTTTTCCACTGAGCTGATGTACTCGTATACAACGTGTTAATGAATAGGCGCAAAACCTCTTAGGTGGTGATTGTGCTTATGAATATGATCAATTTTTACTATGGGGCCGACTCTGCAACTCGACAAAATAAAAGAGCTATTCCATATACTGTGGTCGAGTAGGTATTGACAATGTGTATGAATTTTTGTTTGTTTAGTTTAGTTTGTTCATATTCATAAGCACCATCACCACCTAAGAGGTTTTGCGCTTATTCATTAACACATTGTATGGTAACTTACTATATACATCAGCTCAGTGGGAAACCTTACTTACTTACTAATATTTAAGTCAGTATGATTTTACAGTGTTTGGTAATAGCAATACTCATTTGTTAGACACACAAATGAGTATTGCTATTATATGAGTATACTCACGAATCTTAAAAGAATACGCGAACTCCACGCTCTCTTTCTCTCTCATGTTGAAGTACTGCTTATTAAGCAGTATGTGCATCACCAGTTTGAGGTCCGTGCGTGCACACGGTTTAGGCTGAGTGTCTCTAGGGGAGACGAGGCGAAACTGCAGGGCTGGGATGGCCACCGACACGTTGAGCCGCGCCGCTTGGAACAGCGGGCCGCTGTCTTCTGGAAGCTGGCACGCCGCTATGCATACCCTGTTGGAAGTGTCCACATTAATAGTACAGTAGTCCTTACCTATGAAATTGGCGTTTTTATCCCGCTTACCATTTTGTTCCTAATGATAATAATTTTCAGGTAAACATATTTTTTTATTTAAACCTGAAAGTGGTCTATGTTATCAACATTCTGCGTGCATTAGAAATTTTGTTTTTGAGAGAAAAAAAAAGCTCATGGAAAGACCTCGTTTCAGGTTTGTCCATTTTGATAAAAAAAATTTGCCATATCTATTTTTTTTTATTTTATAATGTCAAAATTGGCCTTACTGTTGTCGGTAACTACATGCAAAATTTCACTTTTGTAGAATTTATCAAACCCAAAATAATACTAAAAACGTTAGTATGAAAAATTCACTTTGCAAGAAATCCCAACTAATATTATAAATGCGAAAGTGAGTTTGTTTGTTTGTTTGTTTGTTACGCTTTCACGTCGAATCTACTGAACCGATCATCATGAAATTTTGCATACACATAGGTTAGGGTACCGAGAAGGACATAGGCTATATATTACGCGGGCGAAGCCGCGGGTAACAGCTAGTTCTCTATAGAAAACGCCAATTTCATAGGTAAGGACCCAAAAGACTGAAAGGTAAGGACTGTATAAAAGACGACGGTATAAAAGTAAGTTGAATACCAACCAATGAATAGACTGTTACTGAGCGGAATAAAGAAGTAATACTAACACGTCAGCTCTAACTTTCACTGGTTTCAAAAGTTTGTATTTGTCGGTAAACAATCGTTGAGTACAATGGTAGCATTCGGAATGTCAATATCTCACATGAGTGACATGTGGCATGTTTCTATAATGATCGTCTTAAAGCGTGATCGAACACTAACCCTTTAGACTTAAAACTTGTAAATGTAATAAAAAGTTTACCTTTGGGGATACAGAGGGCCGTTGAGTACTATCGTAGCATTCGGTAAGTCAATGTCCAATATGAGCGGCGGCTGCGACGACCTGTCGTGGTGATGATGGTGAGTGGTGTGGTCCACCGGATACACGCGGGTGCTTACACCTCGCATCTGTATTATAAGTAAATAGCATAGTATATATGCTTTGTCGAGTCGAAGTCGGCCAGAATTCGGTATTTGCCTAATGTTAAGATTATATAAAATTTGTTTCCAATGATACTAATTTTTATCTAAAAACACTATAAAGAACACTTTTAATTTGATATCGATTCGTTCTTAAAGCTTCTTTAAAGTTGGGTGAATAGGACCATTTTTAAAAGTATGAAAATATTAAATTTCAATTATACTGTATTGTAGTCCACTAAATTTAAAGCAACTTTTATTATGAAACCATTACCACAAACGCAATATTTCGTATAGCTACCAAACAAAGTTCTCACGCCGCCCATACAAAATACAAAGTTGTGACGTCACAAATATGTAGGCATTTCAGCAGTGCGTTTTCACGTCTAAAAATTAACGTCTACAAATATGTGTCTTTAAAACTTCTATATCTGAAAGAGTTTTTTGTTTAGAAATGTATTTCGGTCACTATTGTATTTATTTTTGGCAGGTCTTTACATAGCGACACGAAATTTTTTTTAGTCAAGTAGCCAATTGGTAAGACTAAAATAACCCACGGATGCCAATAAAAATTCTTCTTCTTCTTCCTCACCTTATCCCACTTATGTGGGTTCGGGACAGCATGTAAGCCTTTTCCATTTCGCTCTATCACGAGCCATCTCCTTCGTCACCTTCTTTTTCTCCATATCCTCCTTCACACACTCCATCCATCTTTTCTTTGGCCTTCCTCTATTCTGGTTTCCAGTAACTTTCATTTCCAGTACCAATAAAAATTCTGTTTGGTACAAAAAGCGTTCCACTTCAAAACTGATATCACCAACATTTCGGTTGGGTACAGAAGAAATAGAGACATGGTCATTGTCTTCAAACTGTAACAAGTAGCCGTCGCAGCTGACACAATGGTCAGCCGGCATCATCATCATCTAAGCATATTCTCGATTGCATCCTCAGCGGTAAAACTTTAGAGGCCGAGGTTCGGTTTAAAGAACTTTATTTATTTTTACTCAAAAGCCATAACATAACGTCACTTACATGAGCATATTATATAATATTTAAAAACAGTCATGCAAGACAAACGAAATAATTAATTGAATAGCGGGTGGAATGCTTTGTTGCATTACTTTGCGAACTCGATCCGCAGCTCCTCGCGTAGTGCGAAAACAATGTTATCGTAGGCGATGGTCCAAGTTACAAGATTTGTTCTTATGTATTCCAACAATTTTTTTTTTTTGTATAAATTGAACGAGCTTGCTTCCTTCACGTTTTCAGGAAGTTGATTGTACAACTGTGCTCCCGCAATTGTAATGGTATTTTTACCGTAACTTGTTCTAATACTTGGTAATACCAAGTGGTTCTTACGGCGGCTTGAGTATTTATATGTAGTTCCTTTTGTTGGTTCCTTGAGGTTCCCACCTATCCTAGATGATTTGACGTAGATTATACATTAAAATATCTTACCTCTATGATGATCCTTCGTTGGGGCAGGTTGTCATTCAAAGCATCGTTTTCTTCCACGGTCAAGGTACGCAACACGAGATCTAAACAAAACAATGCTATCATCCAGAAGAACAGAAGACAACATACAGGTACATAGATCTACTATTACATACGGTCATTCGCGCTCCAGGACTTCCAAGTCGTTTTCCTACACTAATCATGGCATACACATAATCACGGGTGACACTAAATGCTCTCGAGCGGACGCACATGGGGACAACAGGGGTATATATGCATACACCCATGTGCGTCTATTATTAGTTCTATTCTCTTATATAATCTTTTTGATTTTTATCTCACTCTCAGATTGAAGAGAATAGAATATTATTTATTGCACCATATAAAACAAAATAATTACTAGAGAAAACGAAAAAAAAAAGTATCATTATACTCTGGTATACATTATACTCTCTCTGAGAAAGGAACACATCTTTCTCTTTCATAAAAACGGTACGGAGAGAGACAGAAGATATACGAGTCTTTAAAAAAATAAACCATTTCTCACCACAAAACAAAAACATGTACAGTAAGAGGGTAGGTACAAAATGGGTATATTTACTAATTAAATGTGTTAAAAAAAAATAGGAGTACTCAAGTTTTGTGGAAGCTGGAGCCTGCACTAGGTATTACCTGTATTACAAGTGTCCAGGCACCGAACGCTAGCAAAAAGGTACGATAAACTGGAGGTATATAAACTAAAAAATAGCTTTCCCAGAAGGTACAAAGAGGTTTCATTGAGAGTTCAAAATAATGACGCCAGTATGGATATAGTGGGAAAAAAATACTTTACTAATATTTACCTGGTTCTTGGACGGCCGGTAAGTCCAGTAGGGCCGACTTCAGCGCTTGCAGCCTGTGGATGAGGCCCATGCAAATCCGCATCTCGATGGGCTCCAGCCTCACCTTCACATTGCACAGTTCCACCCAATCACTGTGGACAAAACATTGTTTTTCGCTCAGTTTCAGCAGTATAACCCCTTTCGATGCAGTAACATGGCGGAAATACGCAACTTCTAAATTTTTTGAGAAATATAATACAAACATCTTATTTGATGATATTTCTGCCGTCAGCTTTAAAAAAATCATCCATTAAACAAGTAGACAATTTTCGCGAGTTGAGAGCTTAAGCAGTCTAGAGGTCCTTCCTAATCCTAGTTAGAACCAAATGGTTAAATCACGGACCTAGGAATAATAGGGACCGGACGCTGAAGATATCACAAGTGAAACCAACTTTTTACGTTACATGTGACCGGCATAAAAAGGTTGAATTTAACATGAGGAAGAGTTTGAATTTCGAAGATCGATGTGTGCGTAAGCTTTTAACGTCACTGTTAAGTTTAACAGTGACGCAAACACACAACAATGCAAACATGTCTCGCAAATAAACACAACCCATGGATTTAAATAGTCTGGATAGGCCCCTTAGAAGATTTTAAGGGGCTTATCCTGACAACTTAAATCCATGGGTTAATACAACGACCGTTTGTAAGTCACCTGTACTCAAAATCCTGCGGCGGTGCGTCGTAGGGGTTGGCAAATCTGTCGGGGTGCGAGCGCTCGTGCGTGTACTCCATGAACAGCACGGGCGACATCAGCTGCCACAACTCGTCGGTGTCCGGCTCCGGGGAGGGAGGGGGCTGCGGCTCCTCCGGCTGCCCGGGGTTGGTCTCTGACGTGTCAATCGATGAGCGATGTTGCGACTGTGCAAACAATTGTTTAACTAGAGATTTGGTTTGAAAAATCTAAAACACCCAGCTGCCACAGCTCTTCGGTCTCCGGCAACGGTGAGGGAGAGGGTGGGGGGACGCGGCTCTTCCGGCTGCCCGGGGTTGGTCTCCGACGTGTCGATCGTCGAGCGATGTTGCGATTATGCAAACAATGGGCATGTTGACTAAAATTTTTTTTTTGTTGCTATGTAAAGACCTGCCAAAAATAAACACAATAGTGACAGAAATACATTTATAAACAAAAAACTCTTTCAGTTATAAAAGTTTTAAAGACACATGTTTTTAGACGTAAATTTTTAGACGTGAAAACGCGCCTCTAAAATGCCTACATATTTGTGACGTCACAAGCTTGTATTCTGTATGGGTGGCGTGAGAACTTTGTTTGGTAGCTATAAGAAATATTTCGTTTATGGTAATGGTTTCATAATAAAAGTTGCTATAAATTTTGCAGACTAAAATAACGTATAATTGTAATTAAAGATTTTCATACTTTAAAAAATGGTCCTATTCACCCAACTTTAAAGAAGCTTTAAGATCACTTAACGAATCGATATCAAATGAAAAGTGTTCTTTTTAGTGTTTTTAGATAGAAATTAGTCTCATTAGAAACAAATTTTATATAATCTTAACATTAGGCAACTACCGTATTATGTAACTAGAGATTTGATTTGAACCATCTAAAACACCCACTGCGATAACTTATATGAAGTTAAGCAAAAGTAACAACTAAGGCGAAGCTGACGGCATCTCTCAAACTTCTTGTCGAGTCGAAATGGTTTCATTAAATTAGATATCTTTTCACCCATATTTGGCTAGGCTGATAACCTTATCGTTGGCCTCATTAAGGTCCCGTACTAGTAATTAGTGGGCAGTTAGGGCAAGACAGAAGGTGAGGCAAAGACATGGAGTCACACGAATTGTTGGTACAGAAACCCCACCTAACACTGTCTACTCAGACTATCCCAACACTAGCTCGGTGTCGGTTAAGGGACTTCCAGACTACTTAGGGGAGGTCTGCTCTGGGTGGCTTCTGAACAGGTTGAATATCTCTCAAATACTCCATCTATGCCTTTTTTATTGTCTGCTTGCTGAAGTCTTCTTCGGGGGGCACACCACTTCTAAAACTCTCCAGTCTATCTATCTCCAGGTCTTTTTTGTCTCCACTGCAGGAGCACGACCTTCTCTGTACTACTAGAGCCATATATGAGCCAGAGCAGTCAGAGGATTTGGCCTATATTCTTCACCCTGGCCAGACAGGTTGGAGACGTCTCTTTCATGTACATAAGCTTTGTTAAGCTTGTGTTCCCTAAGTCGACATCCAAAGAGAGACTTGGAGTGGTCCAAGTCTACTCTGCCGTGAGCCACACATACTTACTTTCTTACTTCGCTGGCTCAGCGGCCCGATTGGATTTTGGCCTCCGACAGAACCACATACATAGCCAAAGTAAAAAAGGGACTTACTTGCTGACTCGCAGGCGTGAGAACAGGCGGCTCAGGCGATTCCCGGTACTCCTCATCCGCCACTTGTGCACTCTCAATCTTCTGCTCGCTTAAGTCTTCTCCGGGCCACACCACTTTCTCCAATTCAATTCTATTCTTAGCTAAAGTGTAAAGAGTCTTACTTGCTGACTCGCAGGCGTGAGGACAGGCGGCTCAGGCGATTCCCGGTACTCCTCATCCGCCACTTGTGCACTTTCAATCTTCTGCTCGCTGAGGTTTTCTTCAGGCCACAGCCACTCTGCTTCTTCTTCTTCTTCCTCTGTTGCTGATGCCTTTTTCATGTAGATTGTCGGTAGGTTTTGGCTCTGCAAATAAAACCAGAGACAAATTAAGATTGCTTCAGGAAATCAATGATTTTCTTCTGTATGATCACAATCCTAATCCTAACTAATATTATAAATGCGAAAATAAGTTTGTTTGTTGATTTGTTTGTTTGCACATACGCATAAAAATAACATACAATATAGAAGAGAACTTTAAACTAAAAGAAAATGTGCACAATGGCGGTCTTATCCCTTATTTGTTTGTTACGCTTTGACGCAGTATCTACTGATCATGAAATTTTGCATACACACAGGTTACGGTACTGAGAAGGACATAGGCTATATATCACGCGGGCGGAGCCGCGGGTAACAGCTAGTAAATAATATGCTATTCAGTCTGAGAAGAGTTTAAGCAAATGCGCGTCAGTACCACAAACTACGAAAAAGATGTACTATTACCAGTATCAGACGAACGACTGCTTTATATATTCTCTATTTTATATTTTTATTTTATTTTTATTTTATTTTATTTATTATGAAAACCAACAGCGTTACAAAAGTCTTATACTATAGTTTATCTAAAAAGTAAGGCCAATTATAGGTTTCCCAGTTTAACAACTAATTAATAAATGGTAGGTTGCAGAAAGTAAACAATAATGAAATTACAAGGCAAAAGTATGATACCCTAAAACAATTCTCTATTTTTACTTACAGCCCGTTTAGATGATGTTATTATTGATTACTTTATCCCCCCTATAACATCGTGCAGATCAATCAATACTTAATGAAACAGAAACTTAATTTAACTAGGTATTTGTCATATTTAATGAAAGTATGACTTGTTTTTTGAAATGGTCTTTGGAACAGATAAACGGGTGTATATGGCTAAATTTCTTATTGTACTCTCTTACCATACGACTTATAACAGAGTTACTAGCGTAATTAGTGTAACGTTGCGGTGCATGGAGCATTGCAGTATGTCTTGTTCTAGAGCGAGGTGTATTAAATAATATTTTTAATAATAACTCAGGGCAGTCTAATCGTCCTCGAATAATATCGTAAAGAAAACTCATACCTAATACTATACGTCTCTTATCTAAGGTTAATAATTTGTGTTCGTCGCAACCATCTTCGTAACAGTTAAAATATTTACGTGTGCGATAATTAAGGTTCCTAATAAACTTTTTTTGTATACTTTCTAACTGATTTTTGTAAATTACATAATGTGGATCCCATATAGGGGAGGCATATTCAAGGACACTTCGCACATAAGAATAATAGACTGACTTAATGGCCTCCATGCTTTGAAAATCTTTACACGTTCGCAGGACAAATCCTAAGTTGCGGTATGCTTTATCCGTGATCATATCTATGTGTTCAGAAAAGGTTAATTTGCAGTCTAAAATAACTCCGAGATCCCTAACTGTTTTACTGCGATTAATTTTTACTCCGTTAAAGTTGTAATCAAATGTTATTGGGCTTTTTTTACATGTAAAACTTATCAGTTCACATTTTTGAGTGTTCACTGTAATGTTATTAAGTTGATAATAATTATATAACCTATTTAAGTCATCTTGAACCAAAAGACAATCCTGAACTGAACGTACCTTAAGAAAAATTTTCTTATCATCAGCATACATAAGATAATTTGAATGATGAAAGCAAGTGTCAATATCCCACAGATAAGAATTATATAACAATGGTCCCAAATGGGAGCCTTGAGGAACTCCTGTAGGAATATTAACAAAATCAGATCTATAGCCCCCTACTACAACTGCCTGAGAACGATTAGAAAGGTATGAACGAACCCAACGCAATAAGTCGCCGCTAGGCAATACAGACCAAAGTCAAATATTGGAGTGGGGGTAAAGATGACTTATATTATGAAAATGATTTATCACTTAAGTTTGAATTTCCATTGGGGCCTAAAAAAACTCAATTAACGTGTGATCTATGCCTAGTATCGATTAAGGAAGGAATGATTTTTCGGCAACGCTGAGCGCATATTGCCATGGCTACCATTTAGTGTCGCTGCACACGGGCCACTAGCCACAGTCACTATCGCCGCCATCTGAAGTAGTGTATCTGTGTGTAGCGTGTGGCGAACACCGGCGTCAGCAGAGTGCGAGTCCATAAAAATGTATATTATGTACGATAGGAAATAGGTTGGTAGCTGCGTTTTGTGGTTGTGGTTGGTGGCCCGTGTGCGGGGACAGCTATGTGGTAACGTGATGATATGAAGATTAATTGTACGTATAAAAATGCACCTACCGGTAAACCTTGGTTTCTTCAGCTATTAACGTCATTATAAGTTAGTATATAAGCCATTGTTTTGTGTTATAGTAGGGTCTTCTGATCAAGGAGTAGAGGAGAGATGATCTCGACAAGTTTTTGCATAGTTGGGCAGAAATTGCAATAGACAGAAGTGAATGGAAAAATAAGGGGGAGGCCTTTGACCAGCAGTGGGACATTACATCGATAGGATAGGTAAAAAAATATATATTTATATATATGTATACACTGATCGTCAAAGTGGAAAGAAAAGTGGCCTTGAAGTGTGCAAGGTGGTTCAAGTACGGCAAATAGGTAATTCACTAACCGTATTATAGTTGACTTGTCCGCAAACACATTTCCCGTGAGAGCACAGCAGCAAGAGCCTCGCCCCGAAGCGCACGCGCAGGGTGGTGGGCGAGCAGATCGTGCTCTTTACCGCTGCGTGAATGGCGGAGAACTCCAGGATACTGCGCGCGCGCTTTCGGCTCGTGGTATCCAGTTCCATTATCTGAAAGTGAAAGTGTTCGTAAGCTATTGAACCAATTGACGAGCTCCATGCCGCAGCGGTCAACACGCCGGCCTGTAACACGGATGGTCCCGGGTTCGAACCCCGGTCAGGTCAAGATGAAAAATTATCTTTTTCGGATTGACCTGGGTCTTGGATGTTTATCTATATAAGTATTTGTAATAAAATATAGTATCATTGAGTAAGTATCCCATAACACAAGTCTTACTTAAGAACTTACTTTGGGGCTAGCTCAATCTGCGTGATTTGTCCGTATATATTTATTTATTTTAACCTTTTTGGATCAATAGTCTTTTACAGAATCAGAATAATTTATTTGTATCAGTTATATAATAATAAAAACGTTTTTAAATCTCGTTCTATCACTGTCATTGGAAAGAACTCGAATGCGAAAGTTACATCGAACGAGTCGAACGGGCCGTCACCGACTGTCTTGCTCGAGGGCTGTGCGAGTTGTGTTTGCGTCTCTCGCACGGCTCGCACCGCAGGCAGAGTTGCGTTGTTCCGTGGTGTCAACCCTAGCGTTTACACGCCCCGTCTCAAGGTCACCGTTGCCTGAACTCTCACGCACAGGCAGTGTCACCACTGTGACCTACGCGTTTCTCGGCAGCTTCCCTATAATGCAATATCGGGAATTAACGCGACTTACCGTTTTTCTCCAGACGTTTCGGCCGGGTTACACCGACCGTGGTGACTGTACGAGTTGAGTAGTTACCAGCCTGTAATCGCTGAGCTTAATAAACTTACCTTATAAACCAGTGAGATGTCATCTAAGTATGCGGTGAAGTAGGCCGGTATAGGCGTAGGGGGGGCCGGCGCCTCCTCCACGCCCCCCTCCTTGTCCATCCACGTGGGCAGCCACGACCAGGCCCACTCCGACCAGCTCTCTTGTCGCGCCGGCTCAGCTGAGTTCGATGTTGATGCATCTGTGAAAATGTTGATTATTTTCACACTATTAATGTTAAACCCCCTTATTCATAAAAATTAAGAATCAGAATCATTTATTCCCAGAAATATGGTGGTTGGCAGGACCAGTTGGCCTTCGGTCACGCCGAAATCTTGTTAAGATGACTGCAGTTCATACATTATCATATACTATAGCAGCCCTCACCACCGAACAACAATTGTTCGGTGGTGAGGGCTGCTCTGCCACCATGCTCTTCTCTCAAAGCAGCCGTATAATCAGGAACAGTTTACTTTTGGTTACACCGAAGTCTAATTTTAATGACTGCATTACATACATTATCATATACTAAAGGGCTAAAGACTAATAGTACTAACGTAAAGGAGTTTCCTTCGCAGTATTAGCATTCTTGTTCGGTGGTGGGGGCTGCTTCTCTGCCACCACGCTTCGCTCGCGAAGCAACCGTATAAGCAGGACCAGTTGGTCGGTGGTGACGCCGAAGGCTAGTTTGGATGACCGGAGCTGTATAGCTAGGCTGCTTGCGCGCCGGGTGTTGGCTGATACTAGTTTCGTCGATACCCTGTCAATGTATAACAAACTTTGTTTAAAGAGATCAAACTCACTTATGACAAATTTTTGAACTGGAACTGGACTATCTATAAATAATAAATATATACGGACAAATCACACAGATTGAGCTAGCCCCAAAGTAAGTTCGAGACTTGTGTTATGGGATACTAACTCAACGATACTATATTTTATAATAGATACATATATAGATAAACATCCAGACCCAGGTCAGTCTGAAAAAGATCATTTTCCATCTTGACCTGACCGGGGATCGAACCCGGGACCTCCGTGTCGCAGGCAGGCGTGTTGACCGCTGCGCCACGGAGCTCACGGAGATATCTATACTAATATTGTAAAGCCCCTCAAACTTACCCCTTTGCCACACAAGTAGGGTAAGTGAAGTAAGTTAAGCTTAAGGTTGTTCGGTTAAGTGGTCTCAGAGTCGGAAGGATTGACTTCCTTCTAAGCGCCAAGAATAATGGCGCTTAACCAATGAAAATTTCCATACAATGAATTGTCAAGAAATTCGATTTAATTATTAAATCTGCTCACGAAATTCTAGGAGAATCCGTTGAGGAGTGCGTCCTATAATTTTTGTCCAAGCCAAAATGGAGACGCGTCTTGCGCTACACACTCCCTAGGTAAAAAGCTAACCGGGTAGCATCTTAAGATGCTCTCAGATTTTGGAGAGTTAAAGGGTTCCAAATCTATCGCCAATTCAAACGCCATCCCCTGCAAGCATACCTGAAGTTGAGTTGACACCGGTAGAGCAGCGGCTCTTGGTAGTATCGTATTTTGCCATCGGAGTCCGCGCGGTCCAGGCATAGCGTCAGGTCATCCAGCCGCACCAGCCGACGGATCACGGGAAGCCCCGAGTCTATGTCTGTTAAAAAAAGAGATCATATATTAAAACTGCACACTCTCAGTAAAGTAAATTTTGTTTAGACTTGGAAGATATAGTGATTTGCCTCATCGTCATCATAAAGTAAATCATCATCGTAAGTAAATTTGAAAATAGAAGGCGACCACGCGCCACGCATCGGCACCTATAATATTCATAAATTTATTTTTAATTTTCAAACAATCGCACTGACCACCACTAGTGACTGAAAGCACTGAATTTTCTTGTTTTATTCTTTGTTGCTAATTGCAAATATTTCCTCGCAATCATGATGAAAATTAGAGCGTCCAACTCGAGTGTAAATAATCAATTACAACCCTTGTATAACAATCTACTATAACATGATGAAGATGATAAACGCTGCTTTTTCTTTTAGTCCCAAAGCAGCACATTTTCATCATTAGAAACGTTCTTTCCACAGGTCTTCTTCTTTATCTTTTTCAGCCCGTGTTGACCCATTGTTGGGTATAGGCATCTTCATGGCGTGATGTACGCATAGTACTTTGTTGATGATAGTTATACATCTATTCTTTATACTGTGAAAAATATAGCTACCAGCGAAAGCGGGCTCCCAGTTGATGCCAGCGCTGTCTACCGCGACGTACTTCCCGTTGAGCGACAGCACGATGTCATTCTGCACCTATTTCACGATAAACTGTTTCACGCGTAGTATGTTCCACGCGTAGTATATTCTGTGTTGGTGGTGCCTATACATTTATTCTTAATGCAGTGAAAAATATAGCTACCAGCGAAGGCGGGCTCCCAGTTGATGCCAGCGCTGTCTACAGCGACGTGCTTCACATTGAGCGACAGCACGATGTCATCCTGCACGTACTTCACGATAAGGTGATGTACGCGTAGTGCGATGTTGCTTACGATGCGCCGGACCAAGGCTTGCATGTATCCGGGCGGCGCTTCCACCACTTGGGCCTTGCGGCTGTAACAAAGCGTAAGATAAGGGAACACCAAGCAAATTGTATCATGTTGAAGCATAACATTCTCTACACTAAAATTTACATGTTTCACGCCTGGCAATATTGCCAGTCGGGCAAAAAGTTTTATAAAACCACCTATTTCTTCTGACTTCATCCGCGTGGATTTTAATTTAATTACACAGTTCATCCGGGCTCAAAGGGTCCAAAGCATCTCAAGTGAGGATGTAACCAGAAAAACACTAAAGATTTGGGTTACATTATTGCAGGATTCGTAAGAATCCACCTTATAAGTCTAGATAAAAAACAAAATTACACAAAACAGCCGTTTGTTATAGCCGTTGTACTCCCAACTCATCTATCAATAGTCTCGTAACTACCACAGACACAGTTGACATTTAAGTTTGCGGATTAATTCGAATTCACAATAAAATCGCCGCAAAGCCGAACCTTGTTGCAACGCAACTTTAAGAATTGAATTTGCCATAATTAAGTATCGCTGTGCGTAATACTTATATACATATTATTGTGTGGAACACATTGAAAAAGTCATAATCGGGGGAGGAGTTAACTCCATTTAAAATTTTGCTTTCAAAAGAGGTCGACTTTAACGTCACATCACTTTTTTTTTAATTAGCCCTTTGAAAATCATTGGGATACTAAATGTTAGGAAAAAAAAAACAAAATTAAGATATCAATCAAATAAAAGATAATTGAACAATCGCATGAAGCCAAAAATCGCATGAAGCACGTGAAAATCGCTCGAGACTACAGCAATATAAGTGATGAAATCGCACGCGAGAAAAAAAATCACATATAAAAAAAATCGCACTGAACAAAAGAAAATTGTATGAAACGCAACGTAAATGAAATCAAATTGGTAATAACACAGTATTTTTCCGTGTCACTAGGGAAATGTAAATCGTACAATAGTAGGTATTCACTCTTAAGTTTTCGCATTATTTCAGATTTCTAGCCTAGACTAAACACCTAAAAATGTCATCATCATCAGGTGTTTATATTCTCCACTGCTGGAGCACGACCCTCTTTGTACTACCAAAGTCATATATGAGCAGCAGTCAGAGCATTTGGCCTACACTCTTCACGCTTTCCACGCGGGTTGTAGAAGTCTCTTTGATGTTTGAAAGCTTTGTTTGGCTTGTGTTTCCTAAGTCGCCTTCTACGACATCCACGGTAAGACTTGGGAGTGGTCCTATTCTACTCTGCCGGGAACCACACGGCTTAAAAATGTGCAAAATAATAATCGTATATACCTCGGTGATTCTGGTTGTTGAGTTCCATCTGCAGGTGCTGGTGGGTTTAAACTCAAAACGCATTCTGTAATAAGAAAAAAAAAACAAATAAACAGCCAGTAAGGTAATTTTTACTCTCTAGCGATTTAAAGTATGCGCATTTTTGTCTGCGCGACATCGTACATAAATGTAATGAACTTCAAGCGATTATTTTCTATGACCCCAGCGTCGTAGAAAATATTAAGGCCTGACAAGTGGCTTATTCTTCCATGCTGGTTTGGGAGAAAAGAAAAAACATAGAATATACCAGCTGCTTTTCTTCCCGCGCAGACCGTAAAAACCGGTCAAGGGATTGGGCGGAAATCTAAGGAATCACATTGATAGGCGATGCGGCTAGCAACCCATCACTATTTTGATTCCGCTTTCCACCTTAACGCTCACTACGATGCTAAACGTGGCCTGTAGGTTTTACGACCTTGGGCTCTGTCTACCCCGCAAGGGATAAAGACCTGATAGTATGTATGTATGTATGTATGTATGTAAGTGGGTTATTTTCTACGACCCCAGCGACTAACCAGGCTAACAATTGCTTTACGTATTGGCTAATCGACGTGTTGTAAGACCAGGCCGTGTCAGTGTTGGGATTCCGTAGTGAATATATTCCCTCAGAAGAATTTGGTATTTTACTCAAAATCCAAAATCTAACCACGTTTGTTACAACATTGAGAATCTTGATAACGATATGGATATCTTGCCCTTTAACTCTTACAAGGTCTTCAGGATTTCTAATCCGATCAGATCACTAATAAACAGTTCTTTATCATTGTATCAGCTCCACAGCACTATAATACAAATAGCATTATGTTATTATACTGACATTATTGACTTACATTACAAAAAAGTGGGAAAAGAAATAGGACACAATAAAGATTCAACTTACATAAGTAGGTATGCAATATTTCAGGTGAATTATAAATAATAATTCTAATAAATATATACAGACAAATCACACAGATTGAGCTAGCCCCAAGGTAAGTTCTTAAGTAAGACATGTGTTATGAGATACTTACTCAACGATACTATATTTTATAACAATATACATATTTATATCATATATATATAATATATATATATATATATATATACAATAAACATCCAAGACCCAGGTTAATCTGAATAAGATCATTTTTCATCTTGACCTGACCGGGGATCGAACCCGGGACCATCCGTGTCACAGGCTGGCGTGTTGACCGCTGCGCCACGGAGCTCAGAGCTCATCAAACATGTTAGTTCTAATTTAGTTTCCAAAGTGATACCCTCATGAATTTACTAACCAACCAAAGAAATTCAAATTCTACGGGAATAGATTATCTCATCCAGAGACATGCGCTGTAGCAAACAACAAATACCCTTTGGGAAGCTTACTTCCAAATGATATCTTTAAATGGCAATAGCTCCACTGCTAGTTAAAAGATATGTATTTAGAATGTCTCAAAAAGTAAAAATAGATATTACTCATTTACTTAAAACATAAAAATTTTATCTTAAAAAATGCAATAATGGGTAAGTGTAGTGTGTGTTTCTTTTAAATGAAGCAAGTAGCACTCTATTTGTACAGTTGCAGCGCAACTCTAATTAGTAAAACGTCATGCAAACGTCAAAGATGATACCACCACGCTAAGACAGCAAGTGTAATGAATGCTTACTTTAACAATAATTCAGTAAACCTCGGCACATAAATTATTCAATGCCATTAAGTTTAATTTTTTTCTTTACATACAAAATAAGTAGGTATTGTTTAATAAAAAATTAAAGTAAACCTTACCAATGGTATCTATAGTGACAACAATGGGCTCTGACATGATCTTGGTCCATGGCACCTGGATGAGAAGCTCGTGGATTCTCCCGGACACCAGGGTGAATGGGAGGGACACCTCTTGCTGGAGGACGTCCGCCTTGAGCACCAGGTTGTGAAGGGCCACTCCTCCACCCCATAGTGATACCTGGGAACATTTATGCCTTACCCCTTTATTCATAACAATTACGAATCGCTTATTAAACCTATTTAGTTAAAATATGTTTTGTCTCCTTTTTACAATGTCACACATTAGAGCATCGGATAAAGACAAAACATATTTTAACTAAAATAGGTTTAATAAGCGTTTGTACATTTTTATGAAAAAGGGGGTTAGAATTTAACAGTAGGGTTCCCGCGCCGATGATTAAGCCTATTGATGGATTGGGCGAGATTCTAATAAATTACGTCTACTGTCTATGCAGCTATAACCCAACACTATTTTAATACCATTTTAACGTAATGTTTTCTTATGTTTTCGCGATTGTTACACATTTAAATAAAATTATTTATATTAAAGTGCTCGAAACGTTAGGTGTATAAATAATGTAATAAACGCGATAAAAACCGTATTAAAATAATTTTATTTAAACCATTTTAACGCCTAAATATGCACCTATTCACAGCTTAGGTCTAGGGTATACATATATTATTCTAAGTAATAAGTCATATTTCATCTCCTTTTTTTGTCATAACCATAGAACTAATATAGTTATAAGAGTCAGTTTATTTTTTTTTTAGTATAAATTTTACCTGAGCATCGGCTGGCTTGAAATCTCGTACATATTTGTCCACATAGCTCAATAAAATCGGAGTCACATATGACTCGATTTTAAACATCTTTTGGTTTAATTATCTTTCCTCTTTACCATTGTGATACAGTGGGATCTGTAATAGAAACAAATAAACATTCATTTTTAAGTTTTGTTGTAAAAGAAACCCTTATACCTGGTTTCCCCAATGCTGCATTAAACAAGTGGAATAATATGTACATGTTTCATCAAACACAAAAATCATTGCATCTCATTTAGCAGAAAATCCCCAATCTAGAAATGTTTGCCCGTTAATCGAGCATAGTACTATTAAAATGAATATGTTTCTCAATAATTTGTTAAATCCATGTTGGCAGTGCTATGAGCTGTTTAGCAAATTAAGTAATTGCTTAGAGCATTGCATCATGGGGTTCACCATATACAAAGCTTACCCCTGCCCCTCTTTACCAGCCCAGAAACCTTGACTAACCACCCGAGATTGATGTGCTAAAAAAAGTCTTATGACTAGCCCACATGGTATTATCTGGCACTGCATTGGCATATGTATATTACAAATTATTGCAAAGATAATTCTGTCTGCCTATTACCTTTTCGAACCTACCACGAAACAATTTTTTATGAATGTTGGTAAAATAATTAATGTAGAAGTAGCTAGTACAGAAAGAGTTTAACCTTAAAACTCTCCGACAAAGTCTCATGGAATAGACAGAACATTATAATCACTACATATTAAAAAACAAAGTCCTCTGCTGCGTCTGTCTATCTGTCTGTTTGCGATAAACTCAAAACTACTGCATGTATTTTCATGGAATTTTCACCAATGGATAGAGTGATTTACAAAGAAGGTTTATAGGTATAAACATGCCCAGGTGGAGCCGTGGAGAAAACGCAGGGCAAATAAATTTTGAAACTATAAGTACCTATATACTGTTTTGGTGTATTTCAATGAAACGAAAAATTGACACAATATAATTTGTAGGTACACACTCTTTGTCCTGAATGAGTCATTCTTATTATCATGTTATAATATTCAATATCATAGTAATGATACTAGGAGGATGGTAGGTACTATGTATGAGTAGTTCCAAGGAAATAGTTACAATCAAGGCTTGATAAGTATTTGAAGCTCTGCTTGTAACTGTAATTTTGTAAAACATTGCAGATAAAAGCAAAACATATGAGGACTTGAATGACTTAATTCATATGATATATACACCAACTAGTTGCATACGAGAAAAATTGAGCAGCTTATGTGCCGTGGAAAAAATATTTCTCCTTGCCTGGGTTGTGAATTATAAAATATATAAATAAAGAGTGGCTAGTTGGAAGTGAATGAGGAAGAGACCCTTTGTATGTATTACGCTAATTTGACAAACAGTTTAGCTAGAATTTTCGCGATATAAGCAATTACCCACTTGAAAAACGCCACAGAATATACTGGTACCTATATACAATATTTGTAGTAAATGATTTATTAGATTTATCACGAAATGTTTGTAGATACGTGGACTTTGTCAGAGCTTAGGCATCTTTAAGCATATTTACCTTTGTTAGATGTAGTTGTGGATATCTAAATCCATGTTACACACATTATACAATAATTTAAAGTTTCTTTGCAGATAAACACAATAAATTGGAAAAATGAAAATAAATAAACATTCACACCACCACCGGCGACAAATAAGGCTGCGTTCCGTTTTGCGTCAATAGTACTGTTGGCGCTGTGAGCGCTAAAAGCCGTCCCGATTTGGTTATCGCGCCCACAGCGCTGTTGACGCGATTTCATTTCGGAACGGTGATCGCGGGCGATTGCTGTTTGTTTTTGTATTGTTAATCTACTAACTGATACAAAAAAGTAAAGAGAATCACAACGTTATGGATTTTCGTCAATTAATTGGTGTATTATTAGAAAGCGATGATGATAGTGACAGTCAGTCATCATCGTCTTCGGGAGAAGATGAAGATTTTACAATACAAATGTATACGCAAAGAGGAAACTTGGAACCAATACCAAGAATAAAAGGGTATGTGGACGATGTTGTGTCTAAGTACAACTCTGAAACATTTAAATTGCATTTCAGGTATGTAGGTATCTTACGATATTTATAATTCATAGTCAAACTTTTATTTTCACAAAACAATTATGTTAGCTAACTCAAAAATATTATTTTGCAGAATGTATCCCGAAACCTTCGAATTCCTCTTAGGCTTGGTGGGAAAAGCCATAATAGAAACTCCATATGTGTCAGGGAGAAAACCAATTGATGCCAAGCACCAACTATTATTGGCTATTTGGATGATGGCTACACCAGATTCATACAGGTATGAAGAAAAAAGAAAAACATACTCATGACAATGCTCTGAAATGGAGTAAACAAACATTGCACAATATCCAAGTAGGCTTTTCACATACTTAAATATGTTTTTACAGATCAGTATGTGAGAAATTTGGGGTGGGAAAAGCAACTGCTCTGAGATGTGTACGCAGAGTTTCTCATGCCCTGCACTCTTTAGCACCACAGTTCATTCAATGGCCTAAAGCTGAAAAAGCTGTGGAGGTAATGGCAGATTTTGAAAGGCATAGTGCCTTTCCAGGAGTCATCGGTTGTATTGATGGCACCCATATTAAAATTGATGCACCTAAACTTGATTCTGATTCTTATATTAATAGAAAAGGAACACATTCTGTGCAAGTACAGGTAACCTTATAAATTTATATTTTTCTCTACTTATGCATAGGGACAAAAATGTTAAATTTATCAATCAATCTGCCATAGACCCTGATGGGCATTTGCATACATGTATTACCAGGCTTGTAAGACCAATTATACTGTCGTTACTTAATTTGATGTTATTACTTACACATATTATGTTAATCAATTGCATCTATTGTTCCAGGCTGTCTGTACAAGAGACTTGTTGTTCACAAGTGTGTATGCTGGTCATGTGGGGAGCGTGCATGATGCAAGGGTGTTCCGACTGTCACCTGTACAAAACTTTGTTGAAGATCCCAATAATTATTTCCCGAATAATTCACACCTCCTTGGTGATGCTGCCTATGGCATTCATCCTCAAATCATGGTTCCATTCAAAGACAATGGCCATTTGTCTAGAAGACAAAAGAATTTTAATTTTTGTTTATCTTCAGCAAGAATGTCTATCGAGAGGGCATTTGGAGTATGGAAAGGGAGATGGCGAAGTATATTGCATTGTTTACCAATGGTTACTATAGAAAAAATCCCTGAGTATATTTTGGCTACAGCAGTACTGCATAATATATGCATAATGAAAAGGGACTTCTTTCGAGAATGTGAGACTCCAACTATAAGAGTGCATCAACGAGGACTCTTGATTGCCAGTGGAAGAGATGCTGGAATATCCAAGAGGGAATCCATAATGAGTAATTTAATAATAAGGAACAATTAGAATTGTGACATAATTCAAATACAATGTATGTTTTTTTTATTAATTGAGGTGTTTTATTTATTGCACATTACTACTAACATACTTCAAAATAGTTCAATCAGTCCATTTTAAAATTTGACTTTATACGAAAAGTTGTAACTCCCTAGTTATACATTTAACAAAGAATCAAACCTAAAAATCAGCACAGTTATAACAAATATTAACATATTTATAACCTATACAGTCTGAATCAAACTTTGTCTGCTCGGAACATCGGGCGAGGCGATGCGCAGAACACAATAATAGGTACAGCGCGGCGCGCAGGGGGAGGGGGGAAACGTTCTGCGCAGCTTGCAGCTAATATCCGAGCCGCCATAAAGTTTGATTCAGACTGTACCTACAAAAAGAAAATTTAAGGAACCATTGGTATTCCAATGATCTTTGGAATCCAACTACCTAGTAGGTTTATAATACTTTAGAAGAGAAATACCTATAAAATTGTAACGTAGAGACTGTAGAGAATTTTTGTAATCACATATTTGTTTTCCAGCAATCTTTGGTATTAGTCTAGTTGGTAAATATTGAGTCAAAGCTTAAAAGTAGAAAAAAGCATGATGTGTCATACATATTACACTAAGAATTAAAATACACAAATTAAATTTGTTTGTTACGCTTTCACGCCGTATCTAGTGAACCGATCATCATGAAATTTTGCATACACATAGGTTAGGGTACTAAGAAGGACATAGGCTATATATCACGCGGGCGGAGCCGCGGGTAACAGCTAGTAGACTATATATTTCGCGGGCGAAGCCGCAGGTAACAGCTAGTTATAAATAAATTTCAAGACTGACCGTTGAACTTGGCACCCTTTTAGATCTCACTTCTTTTGTCTTTGAAGTCAATAACCAAGGTATATGTATATCAGAATATTGAACTTGGCTCTCATTTCACATTTATGATTCTAATAGGATACCAAATATCCATCACGAGTAATTAAAATTAAAGTAAACAAGTCAAAAACATAAAAGAGTGTGTTTTTTATGGTAATTTATTACAGAAGTTTCTAATAGGTAGGTATGTTGGATACCTCATTTATTATTTAACGAGTTGTAAATACTTTTTAACATTTCCATTTTTTCCCTGTGTTGCTCCATCTTTAATTTAATACTCTCTTTTTTGATCTCCAATCTTTCAGACATTATCTTTTTTTTGGTCTTAAAATAATCATCGAATATAAGATCAATTTTTCGTTTCGGCGCTTTTTCTCTCTGATTTGTGGCTGTAGTGTCTGAAGGGCCAGCTTCACTAGCCGTAGCCACCGGATTTGCCCAGCCGGTTTGGCCAAAGATCTCATTCATTCTATTAAAATAAGGCCATGTGACTCGGTCATTTCCTGAACAATTATTATGATCCAAGATTTTTTTATATGTCTTTTTTAAACTGTTAATCTTAGACTGGCACTGATAGCCAGTCATTGTGTAGGCCGAATTGGTTTCATTCATTTTATTTGCTATTTCATTAAATACTTTCTTGTGTCTCTTGATTGCAAAATCTTCTTTTCTTTCTTCATATAAAGCCAGCAATAGTGAAATACATGCCTCACTCCAAATAAATAACGAAGTGGATTGCAAATTCTCATTGATGCTTTCCGGTGATACGTCATTTTCTTCATAAGTGTCAGGGTCCACTGCAGACTGTAAACGAGTATCGACCAAATCATTTTCGGCATCGTAGCTCGTTAATAATTCGTGAACAAATACAGGATCTGAAATTATAGACAAATAACGAAATCAGAATGGTTGAAAATACCTACGTGAAAACTTATTTGTGACTTGACAATAAACTTACCTCGTTGCGCTCTCCCATACTCCTCCATGCTTAAATTGAGTGAGATATCCCTGCCCGTAGTCTCATCTCTGATAACGACTATCATCTTTATATGCAAATAATCAAACTATTGAAAACTCTTCTGTTGTTTTTCCCGCCTCAGTGCGTTCCCGCCAATGTCAATGTGACAGCGCGCTCACAGTGCTAACGCTGGAGAACGTTAATACCGTGAGCACAAGATGGCGACGGCAGTGACGTCATCCGTGACGTAGCTACTGCTATCGTTGGCGCGCTCACACCCAAATCGGAACGGTTTTGAGCGCGATACCAGTGATAATATCGCTGTTGGCTCAAAACGGAACGTAGCCTTAATCTGTGGGCTGTGGGTAGCTTTTTTTTTCACAGCTGCCAGATGCCAGGTGGAATTCGTTCAGAAATCTTCAGAGATGAATAAGATAAAGAAGGTAACATGGTAATAAAATTGGAATAAAATCAAGTACATTTAATATCTCCATGAATAAAACACAGACATGAAAATTTTGCTACGATGCTAAACGTGGCCTGTAGGTATTATAACCTTGGGCTCTGTCTACCCCGCAAGGGATAAAGACGTGATAGTATGTAGGTTAGTAACAGTTTTTTTGCTTATAACAGACCATGCATAAAGTTTTATTTTCATATAAAATGAGAGAATCACGACGAATCCGCGCTTTTATATTTATTATATACTTATTCTATACATTTCGCGATACTGTACTTTACATGTGAACTCTGCAACTCGTCACGGTCTTGAATATCTTTATTTTTAATATTTTATGCAAGTCTCAGTAGTATAAGACTAGTGACAAAACATATGACCTTTCTGGCGACCCTATTGCTACATTGCGTGCGACGTGGCTTTCCCCAAAGCCGTTTTCGAGATAGCAATATGGGTACGACGCAATATGGGTACGACGGGGGCGTCGTACCCATATTGCGTCGTACCCATATTGCTATCTCGAAAAAAAAAACGTCTTTCAGTAATCGAAGACTAAAATTATGGTTCTTCGATATACTTACGAAGTTAGATAAAATGAAAACAGTTAAGAATTAGCATGTAAGACATATCATAACAGCGCGAGTGAATAAAAACAAAATCTGTTCTTGTTTAGTAATTTTTGGCACTCGCTATCACAAAGAAAATCGATATCAAACATCAAGATCGAACCAGTGCCGGATTTATATTGTGAGTGTAGGTCACTTTATTTCTGCCGCCCCATGTAAATACTTTCTAAAATAATAATTTTATATTTAAATAAACAAAAAAATATTATTTAAATAATCAAATGAAAGTTAAATAAACGAATGCATTAGGTTAACAAAAGAAACAAGATATAAATTTTCTTTTTACTTTTATCCTCAAAATCTTCCACCTCTAGGACGCTGCCGCCCCTAGGCCGCGGCCTATACGGCCTATTTATAAATACAGGACTAAATGGAACCCGTCAATAAATATAGCTCAAACTATATAAAGATACTACGTAAATATAGTTCCTGATGTACATTGTTTGTAGGGGTAATAAATTATGATGTTTGACAGCTGATCGAAAACCATACACGGTTCATCTCATTTAATTTTAATATTAGTTTTCCATAAAAACAATGCGTTTCAGTGTGCATTTCCCCAGCGGAAAAGTGTTGAATAATAAATGTTGAATATACTAGATCGTTAGTTCAAAGCTGCCTTCGAATGTTTATCGATGAATGAAATTCGTGTATTCATTAATTTTTGAGAAATTCGTCAAAAACATATTACGCCAGAGAAACGTTTCCCTGGCGGAATTTTGTCAGGGATCCAAAATTTAATTAGTAGAGCAATTAGTTAATCATAAGAGATAAATGTTTATGCATAAATGGACTTTGTGTGTCATAGGCCTCCGAAGTTATTCAAAATGCCGCTGGGGAAATGTTCGGCCTTTTGCTGGATCTCATAAACGGTTTGGAATACGGTCTTGGATTTTTTTACACACATTGCTATTAATTTGTTTATAACGCCTATAAAAACAGAATAAAAAAAAACACAGCCACTTATGATTAAAAAATATATACATAAAAGTTGGTATTTTGGTTCTAGTAGCTGAACTAAAGGACTTAATGGAAAGGTTTAAACGTCTATTTATATATTAGAACTATAAATCAGTTAGATAAAAAGCATACAACTAAAAGCACGAGCATATTAGATGAACATGGAAAAATACTAATAAATAATAAAGACGTAGTTATTAGATGGAAACAATATATAGAAAAATTATATGGAGGTAGGGGTATGTCAGAACAGGATTTAGAAAGCTTTCATGATGTTGAAAAAGATGATATTGGGCCAGATATAATGAGAGAAGAATTTGAAAAAGCTCTGAATAGTTTACAAAACGGTAAATCAGTTGGATATGATCGTATAAGTATAGAATTAATAAAATATGCAGTTTGCGACCCTTTGATTGAAGAAATGTATCAGCTAGTAAGAATTATGTACAACACAGGAAAACTACCCAAAGATTTTAAAATAAGTAAGACTGTTACAATCCCTAAAAAAGTAAATACACTAAAGTGTGAGGAGTATAGGACTCTGAGTCTTATATCCCAAGCATCTAAAATACTAATAAAAATAATCCAAAATCGTATCAGACCACTATCAGAAAAATACATTGGTAAGGATCAATACGGATTCAGACAAAATAGAGGCACTAGAGAAGCAATTTTGGCATTGAAACTTATTATTGATAGACGCTTAGATTTAGGTATTAATACACATATAGGATATATAGATTTAGAAAAAGCTTTTGATAAGGTGGATTGGAAGATGATGATGGATATATTAAAGGAAGCTGGATTAGATTTTAAAGACAGGAGAATTATTTACAAACTCTACAAGGAACAAGAAACCGTAATAGAAGTAGGAGATGAAACACAGCATGCAACAATACAACAAGGAGTAAGACAGGGATGCCCACTATCACCATTAATATTTAATATGTACATAGAAAAAGTAATTAGGAAAATACAGGAGTCAGATATAGGAGGAATTAAAGTTAATGGAGAAAAAATATTTTTTATTCGTTTTGCAGACGATATTGCGGCTCTGGGCGATACAAAACAAGATATTGAACAATTATTGCAACTTATGGACATAACATTTCAAGAATTCGGTCTTAAAATCAATATATCTAAAACTAAAACTATGATCACATATAAAACATTAGAAGTCAGAGATCCTGTATACCTTAATGGAACACCTATTGAGCAGGTCGATAAGTTTAAATATTTAGGAAGTACACTAACAGCAGACTCCAGAAATTCCATTGAAATCAAAACTAGAATCGCAATTGCAAAAAAAGCTTACAATAATAAGAAACAACTATTTACTTCAAAAATATCCAGAAAATTAAGAAAGCGTCTTATAAAAACCTACATCTGGAGCATAGCTTTATATGGATGTGAAACGTGGACACTCACACAGAGGGACAATGAAAGGCTAGCTGCCTTTGAAATGTGGTGCTGGAGAAGGATGGAAAAAATCAGTTGGACAGAACGAAAAAGTAATGAAGAGGTGCTGGAAATTGTAGGAGAGAAAAGAAGACTGATAAACGAAATAGAGAATAGGAGGGGTAGGATGATTGGTCACTTGATACGACATGATACCTTCTTTAAAAACATACTGGAGGGTAAGGTAAAAGGAAGAAAAGGTCCTGGGAGACCAAGGAAAAGTTTTGTTGATCAACTAAAGAAAAAGGCTGGTGTCATGTCGTATCAAGAACTAAAGTCTAAAGCAGAGGATAGAGAAGTTTGGCGCATACTCCATCGACAAGAGCTACAAAGCTCTTAAATAAGAAGAAGAAGAAGTTATTATATTATTTTATAACTTTCGCTCTTCAAACACATAATTATTAAAACTTGTTATGTATAGGTATATTTTAAAGGCTATCTTTTGGTAATATTAGATTTTTTGTTGAGTGACCTCTCCAACTCGTCTGACTAGCTTGGAGAGTATAGGGCAAATCCTTTGACTGTTCTACCCAAAGACTTCTATATAAATTAAGGTGGACGTGCCCTACTCCAAAAAAGAGACATTATTAAAAGCAATCGTGTTACGTGCAAATGGCGTCCTCACCTCACGGCACAGTTTAGGTAGGTATAAGCAAAGACAATATAATACTAACGTAGTATAAGCTAAGCGCAACGGTGTAGATCAGCTCCCCTAGAACGCTTAAGACTTTGGTACGTGCGGCTCGTCTAACTCAGTTTATAAAGTCTATGGCAAATTATGGCTGTGGTTGCGCTAGAAAGAACCGAGGGTCGTGCTCCTGCGGCTCCTGCAGTGGAGACTAACAAAGAACTGATGATGATGAACTTAGATCGGCGGCTATGTTAATTATTATGTTTATGAAAATGGTTTTGTTTAAAAGCTGTTATATTACTTTTGAAACTTTCGCGCTTCATTAAAACTTCACTATCTATTTATATTATAAAACAAAGTCCTCCGTCACACAGCACTGCGTTACTCTCTATCTGTAAGTCTTTTAAGGACTAGTATTTTAGTCTGATCGATACCTTAAAGTTTCCGGGCTGGCTCAGCAACTGGCTTTTGCGTGTAAATGGGCCTCAACTTGGAATTTCTTGCTTCACTTGCTCCCGCTTCCCGATCTTGAGTTATTATTCTGAGCACAAACTATATAGAGCCTCCTTCGAGCAACACGGCCTCCGTACCGGACGGAAGAGAGCCTCCGATAGTTTTTAAACGTAATTTGTAATTTTTCTTACGTTGGTACAATTGCTACAACGTTGGCTCGTCACGCTCGTCATGTCAGTGATTGTGACATTGAGGCTGCGTTCCGTTTTGCGTCAATAGTACTGTTGGCGCTGTGAGCGCTAAAAGCCGTCCCGATTTGGTTATCGCGCCCACAGCGCTGTTGACGCGATTTCATTTCGGAACGGTGATCGCGGGCGATTGCTGTTTGTTTTTGTATTGTTAATCTACTAACTGATACAAAAAAGTAAAGAGAATCACAACGTTATGGATTTTCGTCAATTAATTGGTGTATTATTAGAAAGCGATGATGATAGTGACAGTCAGTCATCATCGTCTTCGGGAGAAGATGAAGATTTTACAATACAAATGTATACGCAAAGAGGAAACTTGGAACCAATACCAAGAATAAAAGGGTATGTGGACGATGTTGTGTCTAAGTACAACTCTGAAACATTTAAATTGCATTTCAGGTATGTAGGTATCTTACGATATTTATAATTCATAGTCAAACTTTTATTTTCACAAAACAATTATGTTAGCTAACTCAAAAATATTATTTTGCAGAATGTATCCCGAAACCTTCGAATTCCTCTTAGGCTTGGTGGGAAAAGCCATAATAGAAACTCCATATGTGTCAGGGAGAAAACCAATTGATGCCAAGCACCAACTATTATTGGCTATTTGGATGATGGCTACACCAGATTCATACAGGTATGAAGAAAAAAGAAAAACATACTCATGACAATGCTCTGAAATGGAGTAAACAAACATTGCACAATATCCAAGTAGGCTTTTCACATACTTAAATATGTTTTTACAGATCAGTATGTGAGAAATTTGGGGTGGGAAAAGCAACTGCTCTGAGATGTGTACGCAGAGTTTCTCATGCCCTGCACTCTTTAGCACCACAGTTCATTCAATGGCCTAAAGCTGAAAAAGCTGTGGAGGTAATGGCAGATTTTGAAAGGCATAGTGCCTTTCCAGGAGTCATCGGTTGTATTGATGGCACCCATATTAAAATTGATGCACCTAAACTTGATTCTGATTCTTATATTAATAGAAAAGGAACACATTCTGTGCAAGTACAGGTAACCTTATAAATTTATATTTTTCTCTACTTATGCATAGGGACAAAAATGTTAAATTTATCAATCAATCTGCCATAGACCCTGATGGGCATTTGCATACATGTATTACCAGGCTTGTAAGACCAATTATACTGTCGTTACTTAATTTGATGTTATTACTTACACATATTATGTTAATCAATTGCATCTATTGTTCCAGGCTGTCTGTACAAGAGACTTGTTGTTCACAAGTGTGTATGCTGGTCATGTGGGGAGCGTGCATGATGCAAGGGTGTTCCGACTGTCACCTGTACAAAACTTTGTTGAAGATCCCAATAATTATTTCCCGAATAATTCACACCTCCTTGGTGATGCTGCCTATGGCATTCATCCTCAAATCATGGTTCCATTCAAAGACAATGGCCATTTGTCTAGAAGACAAAAGAATTTTAATTTTTGTTTATCTTCAGCAAGAATGTCTATCGAGAGGGCATTTGGAGTATGGAAAGGGAGATGGCGAAGTATATTGCATTGTTTACCAATGGTTACTATAGAAAAAATCCCTGAGTATATTTTGGCTACAGCAGTACTGCATAATATATGCATAATGAAAAGGGACTTCTTTCGAGAATGTGAGACTCCAACTATAAGAGTGCATCAACGAGGACTCTTGATTGCCAGTGGAAGAGATGCTGGAATATCCAAGAGGGAATCCATAATGAGTAATTTAATAATAAGGAACAATTAGAATTGTGACATAATTCAAATACAATGTATGTTTTTTTTATTAATTGAGGTGTTTTATTTATTGCACATTACTACTAACATACTTCAAAATAGTTCAATCAGTCCATTTTAAAATTTGACTTTATACGAAAAGTTGTAACTCCCTAGTTATACATTTAACAAAGAATCAAACCTAAAAATCAGCACAGTTATAACAAATATTAACATATTTATAACCTATACAGTCTGAATCAAACTTTGTCTGCTCGGAACATCGGGCGAGGCGATGCGCAGAACACAATAATAGGTACAGCGCGGCGCGCAGGGGGAGGGGGGAAACGTTCTGCGCAGCTTGCAGCTAATATCCGAGCCGCCATAAAGTTTGATTCAGACTGTACCTACAAAAAGAAAATTTAAGGAACCATTGGTATTCCAATGATCTTTGGAATCCAACTACCTAGTAGGTTTATAATACTTTAGAAGAGAAATACCTATAAAATTGTAACGTAGAGACTGTAGAGAATTTTTGTAATCACATATTTGTTTTCCAGCAATCTTTGGTATTAGTCTAGTTGGTAAATATTGAGTCAAAGCTTAAAAGTAGAAAAAAGCATGATGTGTCATACATATTACACTAAGAATTAAAATACACAAATTAAATTTGTTTGTTACGCTTTCACGCCGTATCTAGTGAACCGATCATCATGAAATTTTGCATACACATAGGTTAGGGTACTAAGAAGGACATAGGCTATATATCACGCGGGCGGAGCCGCGGGTAACAGCTAGTAGACTATATATTTCGCGGGCGAAGCCGCAGGTAACAGCTAGTTATAAATAAATTTCAAGACTGACCGTTGAACTTGGCACCCTTTTAGATCTCACTTCTTTTGTCTTTGAAGTCAATAACCAAGGTATATGTATATCAGAATATTGAACTTGGCTCTCATTTCACATTTATGATTCTAATAGGATACCAAATATCCATCACGAGTAATTAAAATTAAAGTAAACAAGTCAAAAACATAAAAGAGTGTGTTTTTTATGGTAATTTATTACAGAAGTTTCTAATAGGTAGGTATGTTGGATACCTCATTTATTATTTAACGAGTTGTAAATACTTTTTAACATTTCCATTTTTTCCCTGTGTTGCTCCATCTTTAATTTAATACTCTCTTTTTTGATCTCCAATCTTTCAGACATTATCTTTTTTTTGGTCTTAAAATAATCATCGAATATAAGATCAATTTTTCGTTTCGGCGCTTTTTCTCTCTGATTTGTGGCTGTAGTGTCTGAAGGGCCAGCTTCACTAGCCGTAGCCACCGGATTTGCCCAGCCGGTTTGGCCAAAGATCTCATTCATTCTATTAAAATAAGGCCATGTGACTCGGTCATTTCCTGAACAATTATTATGATCCAAGATTTTTTTATATGTCTTTTTTAAACTGTTAATCTTAGACTGGCACTGATAGCCAGTCATTGTGTAGGCCGAATTGGTTTCATTCATTTTATTTGCTATTTCATTAAATACTTTCTTGTGTCTCTTGATTGCAAAATCTTCTTTTCTTTCTTCATATAAAGCCAGCAATAGTGAAATACATGCCTCACTCCAAATAAATAACGAAGTGGATTGCAAATTCTCATTGATGCTTTCCGGTGATACGTCATTTTCTTCATAAGTGTCAGGGTCCACTGCAGACTGTAAACGAGTATCGACCAAATCATTTTCGGCATCGTAGCTCGTTAATAATTCGTGAACAAATACAGGATCTGAAATTATAGACAAATAACGAAATCAGAATGGTTGAAAATACCTACGTGAAAACTTATTTGTGACTTGACAATAAACTTACCTCGTTGCGCTCTCCCATACTCCTCCATGCTTAAATTGAGTGAGATATCCCTGCCCGTAGTCTCATCTCTGATAACGACTATCATCTTTATATGCAAATAATCAAACTATTGAAAACTCTTCTGTTGTTTTTCCCGCCTCAGTGCGTTCCCGCCAATGTCAATGTGACAGCGCGCTCACAGTGCTAACGCTGGAGAACGTTAATACCGTGAGCACAAGATGGCGACGGCAGTGACGTCATCCGTGACGTAGCTACTGCTATCGTTGGCGCGCTCACACCCAAATCGGAACGGTTTTGAGCGCGATACCAGTGATAATATCGCTGTTGGCTCAAAACGGAACGTAGCCTGAGTTTGACGGACGGCAGTTGAGTTGACAGCAATGACAAGAGATAGCAGTGATACGAGAGGTCGGTGGGTCAACATAAAAATGTATTTTTACAGTAGTTTTTAGATGCTCGTCATGGTTTTTGCTCTTTATCATTGAAGTTTTTTCAACATGGCTTAGATCACAAGCATGTAAGTTGAACATTATTAATTATTATTTTTAATTTTTTAGGTTACTGCGATTTGTTGTCATGTCATTAGGGTATTTTGTAGTTCTCATTCAAATTGTTTTTGGTCTGACAACAGCGACGGAAAATGTTATATAACAGGGAAAACATGTTATTATTTTTGATGCAGCAGCGTCCCTAGTTTTCCGATAACAATACGCAATGTTGACATGGTGCATATTGTATGCATATTATAAGTTTATAGCATGTGATTTTGTAGTTCGTGAAAGGAGTGTAATATAACTAAACAGAATATTTCTTTCCAGGTTCAAAATTTTGTCTCAGAGCAAATTCCATGTCTGAATAAAATATAATACTATATGGAGACCAGACAATATAATGCATGTCTGTACAGCTATAGTACCTAAGCTAGTCATGTTTTAATTTAATTATATTATATTCTAACACAAATTTATAAGATATGCTGAAACTGACTAACAGTTTTTCCACATACATAGTCACTTGTAAGAATGTAAGTTACAGGACACATGTGAGAAACTACAAACATTTAAGTAGTAGAGGAAAGACATGCAGTTCGGAGTCATATCTGTGTACATCATTCACAAACGTGGTAACGGGACAACCGCTGAGGCTGCTGGCAAATAGAAACAAAAAGATTCGTATCCGAATACCCCCTCTAAAGTCTGATGAGCAGGAAAAATCCAAGCCAATGAGTGAATTCCAGCCAAGTTTGAACCATGTTAGCTATGGAGGACAATTTGAAGTGTAAGCTTAAAATTTTAATCTGTTACTCATTTGCTAGTAGTTCTTTTAAACTTACAGTAAAAAAAAATTTTACAATTGAGATGGGAAGTGTCAAGAAGGGCGTTGGTTTACAATTGTTTCAGAACAAACTGTCTAAGTATAGACTTTAAACTTGAAACATTTGGTCTCTATAAACTCATCAATTTTCATAAAATAAAGTATTGAAATGTTTATACTAGCTAGCTTAACATATTAACACATTCACTGTATTAAAATAAAACCAAAACTATTTATAAATGTTACATTTGGTAAAAATAAAAAAAAACTATTGTTCAGTGAACAAACATGAGCTTTATCCATTTTCTTACAAAAAGGTCAAATGAGTCATCACTATTCTTGCATAAAATGCTTAGAATAAAGATATTTCTATTTTTGTAAGGAACAATTTTACACTTTGTTTTGCATCTCCACCCCTGTTGGTTCCTTATTGATGAAGACTGTGTGTGAAGCCTGATTATATATGATTATATATATTATGAAGTCATTGAGAAGTTACAAAAATAAACAATCTTAATTCATCATTTAGCTTCTTCACCTTTTTTATTTGCTTTCCCTAGGTCACTCATTCAGAAATCTCAAATGATTTACCAATACTAACAGTAACCTTTCCGGGACTTTCCCGATATCGCTCGACCTATTAGTCATTTCAATGGTGTCTGGATTATTATACTCATCCATGAATAATCATGGATGAATTAAACGAATAAAAAGTCAGTAAGTTTCTTGCTTTTCAGGTGGCGCCACTGTCAAAAATACCTATTGACAGTGGCGCCCCCTGAGGGCAATATCAATTCTGAAAACCCTCATCGAGTGAGTACTCTCTTGGTCTGCTACTGTATTTCATCTCATACGGAATCCGGTTTTTAGCTCTGCCACTGAGAATGATTGGCAGGGACAGTTTGAATCAGCGGGCGCTTCAAACTCCTCCAATGTGAAGCCCACAAGCGCGATACCTCCTGATTTCCGAATATGGGAAGATGTGGGTCATAGGAGTGATTGTAATAATGGTATGTATACTACTCTTACTAAGTAATATCATGCATATTTTTAAAAACAATGAAGCACCTTGATAAAATATTTTATAGCCTATAATCAAAAGTATAATTGTGTATTAACACAGTATACAGTTTGTATCAAACTTTATTTTTTTCATAAAGAATCTAATAACTCTTACTTTTAAGAGAACATGTGAGTAGAATACTAAGGCCTGTAGGTGAATATCAATCAGAATTTAAAAGTCTCTGCAAATCGAGAAAAAGAAATAATATTCCTGATAAATCGAAAGTTAGGTTTTGTTTTCAGTATAATATCCTTTTTCGGTCCGTCACTTATATTTCACTAGAATTACTGTAGAATGTCTTCTTTTTTCATTCAAAATGCAATTCTGTATTCGCAAATTTTGTAATATATCTTCGGTTTTGACTACCCCGCAAGGGATAAAGACGTGATTAGATGAACCTAAAAGAAATAACTACAGCAATCGTGAAGATGACACTCAGAGATTTCTGTACTATATTTTTAAGGTAAGTATAAAAGCATATTTTAACTCCCAGATTGTACCAAGCAGTACAGGATATCTTTATGCCAGGGAAAGATGTCTTTTGTCAGGAAAGGATATGTCCTATCAAACCCTGTAGGAGACAGTGTTCTCTGAGGATATTCACAGATATGACGTCATGCATGCATATATTAGTAAGTCGTGTTGTTACTGCTTGGTCTATCTTTTCCAAACTAGTCCCTATTTCCTATTCTTTATGATTCTTCTCTTCATCTATGCGTGTTACATCCTTATAGATTAAGAGCTAGCGAACCATCTGACTAACCCGTCTCCCACAAAGCTAGAAATTTTTTAAATGATATTTTATTGTCTGCTAATTATAAAAGTACCGGTCTGGTAGGTATATCGCGGTTGCGTCATCATCCTTTAAATTTTTAAAAATGCAAAAAAATTTTTTTTCTTAACCTTCTGCCACAAGGCTACAATTTTAATATATTATAATTTAAGTATGTTTAAGTCTAAAAAAAAATCGCCAACCTCTTTTGAGGGTTGCAAGTGTGTGCCAGACGATAGCAAAGTTGTCATTGGGACGGTAATTCATAACCTGCTGCCACAAGGCTACAATTTTGAGAGAACATTCTTTCAATTGTTTAAAAAATATATGTAAACAGCCAGACCATTCTAGCGGTTGCAAGTACCTGCCAGACGACGTGGAAGAGCTCGTGACCCAACTGACTAACCCGTTTCCCACAAGGCTAAAATTTTAATATGTTATAATTTAAGTATGTTTAAGTGTAAAAAAAAATTGCCAACCTATTTTGAGGGTTGCAAGTGTGTGCCAGACGATAGTAAAGTTGTCATTGGGACGGTAATTCATAACTTTCTGCCACAAGGCTACAATTTTAATATGTTATAATTTAAGTATGTCTAAGTCTAAAAAAAAATCGCCAACCTCTTTTGAGGGTTGCAAGTGTGTGCCAGACGATAGCAAAGTTGTCATTGGGACGGTAATTCATAACCTGCTGCCACAAGGCTACAATTTTAATATGTTATAATTTAAGTATGTCTAAGTCTAAAAAAAAATTGCCAACCTCTTTTGAGGGTTGCAAGTGTGTGCCAGACAGTGGCGGCCGCTCCTTCAGTGCACTCGTGCACTGCACTACCAGATTTTTATGTATTTCCCTATTTTTTTTTCGACACAATTATTATTTATCCAAAAGTATGTAACTTTAATTACACACTGAAAAAGAAAATATTTTCAAACAAGCTTGATCTTTATTACCTAAAATTTAAGACTCATTTTAGCTAAACCAAAAATTGGGCGAGCGCTTTCAAAGTGCGCACGAAGCGTCTCCATAGAAACTATATGGAATGAGACAGAAATGCTCCGGCAGGTGAAACGGAAGATGATCCTCAATGTATGAGAAAAATTGAAAAATTGGATCGCCGCACGAGTCCCGAATACTCCCGAACGGGCTCGCTCGGGCGGCATCGGCCGGGGTGTCTCGCTCGCTCGTTGAAGATTTTTGTTGCGACGGCGTGTCCTTGACCTTTACTCAAATCAGTTTGTTTGTTTTATTTCGCACCTGTGACACGGTGTGATAGATAACGCGCGCGAAATTACCCAATAATTATTCATAGTTATGGTTTTCTACTTTGTGTGTGCTTCAAAGTGTAGTGGTTGAAAGTGGCTTCAAAGTGTGTTGTTAATGGGATTATTTGAACAAGAACTAAAAAAGAAAATAGGCTATGGCTTATTTAGGCGGTATGCCGCCTAATCTGTTTTTTGAAACTATCTTCTCGTGCTTTTCAACCTGAATTAGTTAAGTACCTAGGTACCTAGTTATTAGAATATTCATTAGCGCGCAGCTCCTCTCACTAAACCAATGGTAAGTCAAGATGATGAGATATTTCACTGCATGTAGGTACATAAGTAAGTGATACTTTTTATACAGAAATGGTTTTACAATATGCATTAATATTAACAAGAATTGTACCTAGAGTAACTGATTATGTATAAGTACTGTACAAATATTATTAAGTAGGTGGTATAGGGGCAGTCGACTACAAATAATTGACGAACGTACGGCATTTCAATAGGTCGTTTTGCTTTTGAGAGACAGTAGGTAAGCAGGTGAACCACCACTCCTTGAAGTCACGAGCCGCCACTGGTGCCAGACGATAGCAAAGTTGTCATTGGGACGGTAATTCATAACCTGCTGCCACAAGGCTACAATTTGAGGGAACATTCTTTTAATCGTTTAAAAAATATATGTAAACAGCTAGACCATTCTAGCGGTTGCAAGTACCTACCAGACGACTATATAATAGTCATGTCGCTCGACGGGAGTGCGCGCGCATCAGACTTGTAAGAGTTAGAAAGTTATTACAATACAATATTGTAGTGTTCGACGGCCTCCGTGGGGCAGTGGTTAATCTGCGGCAGGGGTGGACCCTAGTTCGATCTCCGGCCAGGTCATGATGAAAAAAGATCTTTTTCAAATTGTCCTGGGTTGTGGATATTTATCTTTATGAGTATCTATTATAAAATATAATATTATTGAGTTAGTATCCTACTAGTTCACAAATACCCTGAGTGGGGCTAGCTCAATCTATGTCATAATTTGTCCCTATAATTACACACTACCGCCCGCGGCTTCACCCGCGTGGATCTCGTTTTTCGCGACCAAAACTTATTTATGTCCTTATGTTTCAAAGTATCTCCATGCCACATTTTAGGCCAGCCGTTTCAGCTTGAAAAGGTAACAGATGGTAGATACAGTTACTATCGAATTTCCCTATATGTTATAAGTATGGATTAAGTTTTCGGCGTAGTTAAGAGTCGTTCACGCGGCAGTAACTATGGGGCTATGTTACGATAGTACCTACATAGAACCTAATAAGTGTTTTAACAGTGAGAAGGTACTTATTACTACGTATTTTAATCGTGTTTTAGGAACCCTGATATCAAAATTTCTGAGAAATCAGAATACCTACATATAAAAAAGATCGTTTTCCATTATGACCTGGCCGGAGATCGAACCAGGGTCCACCCCTGCCGCAGATTAACCACTGCCCCATGGAGGCCGTCAAACACTACAATAGATATATTGTTTCTTTCTAACTTTCTAACTCATACACGTCTGTTGCGCGCGCACTCCCGTCGAGCGACATGACTATTATATAGTCGTCTGGCAGGTACTTGCAACCGCTAGAATGGTCTGGCTGTTTACATATATTTTTTAAACAATTGAAAGAATGTTCCCTCAAAATTGTAGCCTTGTGGCAGCAGGTTATGAATTACCGTCCCAATGACAACTTTGCTATCGTCTGGCACACACTTGCAACCCTCAAAAGAGGTTGGCGATTTTTTTTTAGACTTAGACATACTTAAATTATAACATATTAAAATTGTAGCCTTGTGGCAGCAGGTTATGAATTACCGTCCCAATGACAACTTTGCTATCGTCTGGCACACACTTGCAACCCTCAAAAGAGGTTGGCGATTTTTTTTTAGACTTAGACATACTTAAATTATAACATATTAAAATTGTAGCCTTGTGGCAGAAAGTTATGAATTACCGTCCCAATGACAACTTTACTATCGTCTGGCACACACTTGCAACCCTCAAAATAGGTTGGCAATTTTTTTTTACACTTAAACATACTTAAATTATAACATATTAAAATTTTAGCCTTGTGGGAAACGGGTTAGTCAGGTGGGTCACGAGCTCTTCCACGTCGTCTGGCAGGTACTTGCAACCGCTAGAATGGTCTGGCTGTTTACATATATTTTTTAAACAATTGAAAGAATGTTCTCTCAAAATTGTAGCCTTGTGGCAGCAGGTTATGAATTACCGTCCCAATGACAACTTTGCTATCGTCTGGCACACACTTGCAACCCTCAAAAGAGGTTGGCGATTTTTTTTTAAACTTAAACATACTTAAATTATAATATATTAAAATTGTAGCCTTGTGGCAGAAGGTTACGAAAAAAATTTTTTTTGCATTTTCAAAAATTTTAAGGATGATGACGCAACCGCGATATACCTACCAGACCGGTACTTTTATAATTAGCAGACAATAAAATATCATTTAAAAAATTTCTAGCTTTGTGGGAGACGGGTTAGTCAGATGGTTCACGAGCTCTCCCACTATTAGGTGTGATCTTTCGGGAAGTAAAACAATTGCCACCTAGTGGTAAGCATTTAAAAAAATCCTCATTGAAGCCGAAGCCATACAGCACCTGTTAAAAAGTAACAAACCACCAAGTATTACAAACCACATATTAGTTGTGATGATTCACACATCAGGTCTTTTTTTGCCTCCAGTGCAGAAGGACTCTCTGTACTACCAGAGCCATATATTAGCCAGAGAAATCAGAGGATTTGGCCTACATTCTCCACGTTGGCCTGATGGGTTGGAGTCTTTTTGATGTTTACGTTTAGCTTGGGTTTCCTAAGTCGCCTTCTACGACTTCCACGGAAAGACTTGGAGTAGTATATTCTACTCTGCTGGGAACCACACGGCTGGTTGTGATGATTATAACGTGATATTAAAGTGTATGTTATGTTTCAGGGTCTTCCTTCAAGTTTAAAGTTGTGTCCTACAATGTATTAGCGCAATGTCTATTAGAGTACCACCCATACCTGTACACGGGGTGTTCGCCTCATAATCTGAAATGGAAAGTCAGGGCTCCAAGGCTATTTGAAGAAATAATCAGTTTAGCACCGGATGTAAGATATAATTTTCTTATTTTTTTATTATCAACATTACCATGAGTAAATCATCCACATTAATTCACTAAAATATGACATTAAAATCCGATAATTTTTGATTATCTAACTGACTAGCAGACTAAATAGATATTTTAAGCAATCTAACCTATTCGATTTGTGTGTTTTTTTTTGGTGTTAAAAAGTAACTAACCAAAATTTACCAAAGTATAGTAAATGAGATTCGTTGAAGAAAACGTAAGCCGTTAAACATTTAAGCACGTAAGAACGATAGATGTCTTGACATAAATACATAACTGACGCGATTCTTCCATGTAATGACTTATGACAACTCAGATTGAAATGAGCATACTTAACGATACCTACATGACGCTTAAAGCATTTGCGTTTTAAAAAAAAAAGTTTACACCTTGTATAAATAAACAATTTTGAACTTCCTAATACATAATACTCGCTAAGAACACAATCGAGTAGATCCTTGGCTTAAACCTTGCGGCTCTAAATATTCTCAAGGAGTTATTAAGCCGTAAAATGAATTACTCTTGGCAGCAAAGCGGCGTTTTCCCGAGGCTACTGGCCGTGGAGAATCTTTGAAGTTCACACTCAGAATAAATTCATGGTTATTTTCGTTAGTGGGCCGGTAATCCGTGAACTAAATTTCCTTAATATCTGCCTATATATTAGCCGACTTGCGAAAGAAAAGATGACTGACAGTTAGGTTGAATTCAAATGTACCGTGCTAAAGGATACTTAATTAACTTGGAGAGAAAAACATTCTAATTAATTAAGTAATTTCTAAATTCTTTCACGCTAATTTATCTGCCTCTGACATAGGCTTTAATTTACGGGAACGAAGTCTATGCTTGTGAATGGAAGTACTAGTTTATGCCCGCGGTTCCGCACGCGTTAATGTTGTTCCCTTGGGAATAGCACTTTTCCCTATTTCCATTTCTGCATCCCGTAAATTTAATGAAGACCGGACTAGTAGTTAAAGTGAGAAAGCGTTACAAACGAACGAACTCGCTTCCGCATTTGAAATATTAGTAAGGATTACTTTTTTAATATTTTTACTTATGAAGCGGACTTTTCCGATAAATTTTAATGAATCTCAAAATACCTATCGATATCAAATTAAGCCATTTACAGACAGTAGACGTCCTACGTTAAAGCAGTAAAAATTCTATTGTGTCTGGTTTAGAGTCCGCCAACGAGTTAAAATATTTTTCAACTGGATGCTTGCATACTCAGGAACATTTTAAGAATTAAATAATAATAAATAAATAATAAATATATACGGAAAAATCACACAGATTGAGCTAGCCCCAGAGTAGGTTCGAGACTTGTGTTATGGGATACTAACTCAACGATACTATATTTTATAATAGATACTTATATAGATAAACATCCAAGACCCAGGTCAATCTGGAAAGATCATTTTCCAAAGGCATCTGAAATCTGAAAAAGGCATTTTCCATCTTGACCTGACCGGGGATCGAACCCGGGACCATCCGTGACGCAGGCAGGCGTGTTGACCGCTGCGCCACGGAGCTCGTCAATTCACTTGTTTAAGCAAGTTCCCATTATGAAATCAGCAGATAGTGTGAATCGGAAATAATAAAATTGATATGTTGCAGATAATATGCTTACAAGAAGTGCAAGCGTCGCACCTGCAGAGTTTCTACTCGAAATTCGAGCAGATCGGGTACACCGGGGTCTTCAAGCGGAAGACAGGTCACCGGGAGGACGGCTGCGCCATATACTATAAGCAGGATCTCTTCGAAAAGGCAGACCAGTGCAGCGTAAGTAGTTTTTGCTTTTTATTACAATACATACTATCACGTCTTGTACATATCATCCTTGCGGACTAGACAGATATTATCGTTTATAAATCTATGTCAAATAATATAGTTTTCTTATTTCGTTAAAATATATTTATTTATTTTTTATTTCTTAATAATTCCATAATTTCCTACCGTCCCCGCGCTCTCATCTAAGAAGTCAGTGCGGGGCGGCCGTAGGAGCCTTAATTCAATTAAGTATTTTTAACTCTCGATCAAAAAGAAGATCGTTATAAATTCTGCCTTTGTGTGGGTGTCATAGTAACTGTTCAATTCATAGTAGGCGTTAAACCGGTGGCAGGATTTGCGACAGTTTACCACCGTGCACTTTGTTATTCCTTCCCGTTTGACGAGCTCCGTGGCGCAGCGGTCAACACGCCGGTCTGTGACACGGATGGTCCCGGGTTCGATCCCCGGTCAGGTCAAGATGGTAAATGATCTTTTTCAGATTGACCTGGGTCTTGGATGTTTATCTATATATGTATTTGTTATAAAATATAGTATCGTTGAATTAGTATCCCATAATACAAGTCTTTCTTAAGAACTTACTTTGGGGCTAGCTCAATCTGTGTGATTTGTCCGTATATATTTATTTATATTTATTTATTCCCATCAGGCTCAAAAGTCAAACATTCGTTTTATCATTAATAAGCACAACGAATTGTTCTTTTCATATCATAGAAATGAAGCGTAGCCTAGTTTTTTGACTAAAAACCTAACCCAGGATCATCGGCATATAATTAATAATAATAAATAAATAAATATATACGGACAAATCACACAGATTGAGCTAGCCCCAAAGTAAGTTCTAATGAAAGACTTGTGTTATGGGATACTAACTCAACGATACTATATTTTATAACAAATTCATATATAGATAAACATCCAAGACCCAGGTCAATCTGAAAAAGATCATTTTCCGTCTTGACCTGACCGGGGATCGAACCCGGGTCCATCCGTGTCGCAGGCAGGCGTGATGACTGCTGCGCCACGGAGCTCGTCAATGACCACTAGATTGCTCATTTGGGGCTCAAAGCCTAGGTTCTTATCTAATATCTAAATAAAATTAGTGGAGATGTCATCTAATCAGTCAGGCAGGACCATCGGCATATCTGTAAATTTTGCTGATTAGGGGTCAAAACATAGATATTTTTTAAAAGAAAACTCATTATTCATAATATGTTTTCAGTCATTTGGACTTTGCTAAGTTCAAGTAAGAAATGGAAATATAATGGTAAATTATTGATCTCGTTGTAATTTCGTTTGCTTAGGCGACAGAACACTGGCTAAGTGAGATTTGAAGCGATTGTTTTATTTGATCAGTGATTGGCGTAAGCAGACTGGCCTCAGTCTTGACCTTGCACGCGTGCGTAACTTTTCCATAGGTTTTAGATAAATCAACAATGTACGGACTGGCAACTGTGATCCTGCGTCTGTAAGCGAACTATACGGGTGTAAATTACTAAAATAAATATTTAAATAAAATAATGTAAATGATTTTATGCCGTAAGCAATTATTTTATACTGTAAATCGTTTTCGGCTACCACAGGACAGGCATTGTTGCCTAGCGTGGAGCCAACAGTAACTCTGTTCAAGATATGTACCTATTTATAGTTTGAGCTCTTCAAAAACTGTATAAACTGTTTTGTTTCAATAAAGATATTATTATATTATATTACTTGGCCCTACAAATTCCCTTAAAGGGGTGATTCAGCCCGGCAATAAGAACAAATTTTCTTATGGGATCTTAAAAAAAAACTTTCGACATTTTCATACAAGTGTACAGGTGCAAAGGCAGTTAGTATGGAAAAGTCAAAACAATTTTTCGTGTTCCCAGCATTGGTCCCATAGGAGAGGTTCACATTAACGGTCTGAGTGACCTTGTGTGTACTTCACCGGGTCGGTTTACACGCTGTAAAGTTGAAAAAAGGGTTAGATGCTACTGTTGACAGTCGCACGTTCGTTGCTCTCTTAAACGTACTTTAGAACGTGAATTACTTCTGCCGGCCCTGATTGATTACACACATTGAAGTGTGCACGGATGTAAACTTTTGTTTGTACACGGCATAAATATTAGTTTGCTTGTATGCAGCGCCATACCTGTGGTACTAGTAATAAGTTAAGATCTGTTGCTGGTTTCTTGATATGAATGTTGTTCATTTTCTCTAAAATACTGAATGGATTCAAAAACAGCTTTTCCTGTTGTATGTCTGCGTAATCTACTCCTGTCCCAATATCCTTAATTTAATATTCCAGGATATGAAATTTTTTTTCTGCCTAAAAGTTAATAAAATCACATGAAACATATTATACTCCAAGCTATAAGTTCATAGGTGAATAAAAAAATACGTGCAATGAAACATTGAACCGCCTCCTTTTTTGAAGCCGGTTAATTATAACCATTAAAAGAGTACTATAAACAGTAAGTTATATAATGGTCGCGGAAGGATTCCCAGACAACGGATAGTCTAAAATATTCTAACGTGTTAAATACGCAAACAACCTAAAGTACACAAAACCAGGCGTTTTTGTATACTTGTGAATGAAGGTTAAATATGTACAAAAAAACTAGCATGATATCAAGATCTCCGAAAATAACCTATCAATAGCATTTTGCCACTCTTAAAGTCTTTTGTCGCATACAATACTATTCCAGCGTTCAAACCCACACAATCAATGTACTCTAGGTATGTCTGACATCAAAATTATGTAAATTAGTCTTTTAGAGTATTTTCTGATGTATCTATGAATCGAAGAAAGATTTAAAAAAATATTAGCTCAACTGTGACACACACTCAATCTCTCTCTGTATTTAAAAGCTAGGCTATTTGTCGGTGGAAAGAAACGCACACATACGAGATAAGTAGCATATTAATCTCACTTATATTGATTTATCGATGAGAGATGAGCTAGATAAACATAATAAGAGATAACGCACGCACGTTCTGAATGGAAGAAGTGTAAGGAGGCCTTTGCCCTGCAGTGGAACACACGTTGGCTCGAATCAAAAAAATATATATTCACTTATCATTACATGCAATGTGTTTGCCACAGGACCACGATATACAGGGTGAATTTTAATTCTACAAAATTAAATTCGAAAATGCATCTGTCATAGCTTAACGAATGCCACCAATGTTGAGAGAACAGTTTGACGATCTGAAGTACGGAGGAGCTCGTGATATTTTTATGCCCGTGGTCACCCATGCAAGCGTGGACTGTGTCCAGGGTTGATTTACATGCGTAAGTTTTTACAGTGCTTACGCCCACTGAGTCACCAAGCTTGGAGAAAAACGTATTTTAACTGATTAGTTTTTGGTTTTATCCGCTACAAAGAAATACAACACTTTGTTCTTTATTAAATAAGCCTGGATTATTTTTATTATCTATTTTATTAGGCCTCATATTCAAATAAGATTTCTCTGTGCTACCAAAGTTGTAACAATTAAAATTTTCATGAAATTTATATAATCATTTTTGGGATGGGAAACATTCTTTTATGTTTGGCAACCGCCTACCATCAACGGCTTAGCGAGTAATCCGGAACACGAAACTCAAGCTAATTAGCTACGCCTCCGATTGGTAGATATTGAAATTAAATCAAAATCATAAATATTATACTTCGACAAGAATATCGTCTCATCTCGAGGCACGTGCAAACGATCTAACAAGCTAAGTTTCAATAAGGTCACCGAAAGTGGCAGAAGGTCTACTGCTAGTTAACCAGAATCGGAATGGATAGTACTCGTTTAGTTAAAAGATAAAAATGTTATCTGAGCAAATGCGATAGTCGAAAATGCTTTTAATAGAGGTCTTTTTTAGTCTCCACTGTAGGAGCACGATCTTCTTTGACTACCAGAGCCATATATTAGCCAGATCAGTCAGGATTTACCCTACACTCTCCCAGACGGGTTGAAGAGATATCTTTGATGTTTATAAGCTTTGTTTAGTTGTGTTCCCTTAGTCGCGTTTTACGACATACATGGGAAGACAGCGAGTGATCCGATTCTACTCTGCCAGAAACCACACGGCCATTGCTTTGCCAATATTTAATATTGTACGAAGCGCCATCTGTGGAAAGTTGGAGCGCAACTCTAGTTAGTTTGAAAAATTCGTCACGTCAAAGATGATATTGCCATGATCAAAGTCAAAAGTCCCATATGTTCAGGTTGCTTTGATCATGGCGGAGCAAGGTTGTTGGCATCCTTTGGTTCATATGGCATCGTATCAAAATAAAGTAGAATGATGTTGCATTTCGTGCAGCAGTTTCAGTACCTGTTACTGAACTACTTCCCATTAAAACTTATTCCGTCTTATTATAAAACGAGGACTAACTTTGGTACCTGGTTTAAACCAATATCCAACCAAAATAAATTGACAGTGACACTTACTAAATGTCAAATTAAGAGGCCTATCACATTTTGACCGCGATTTTGGCATTCAAATTCTAAGAAACTGAAAGACTTTGACAACTTAAATCTATTTAACAATGGAGAATAGTTATTAGTAAAGTTCATAGCGGCTTCACTTTTTGCATTTTTATCTAATCAATTAAAATAAAGCCAAAATTCCGAAGCATGTTTTACACAAAAAGAGGGCGAGGCCCTTGTTCGTGCTCAAAACTGAACAACTGTACAGACGGAATTTAAACGAAAAAATTATAATAATATCTCTTTAATAGTGGTAAAGTTCATAGCGGAATCGGAATTTTAAAATATGTATGGAATATTTAGTAAAAAATATCCATTCAAAACCGTAAAACCACGAAATTTCTAAAACATCAACTGCAAATTTCTCCTTACTACAGTAATATTATTACATGAAATATGTACTAGAATAAACGTAAGTTCATAAGGAATTTAAATTTTGTACTTTAAAATAATAATAATTAAAGATATGACTATAAAAAACGTAATTGCAACCTCCAAATTACTATATATTTCGATGCGTCGACCGCTCAAACTCAGTACTGCGCGAGAGCTTGTCGACGGCGGACCTATGCCGAATTTTTCTTCGTCAAACGATTGAGTGCAAAGCGTATAGTGCGACTAACTAAGCCAGATACATGCCACTGAGGCACATAGTATTCCAATTTATTTTTATTAAGTAAAATTGTAATTAATGATTATGACGACGAGCTCCGTGGCGCAGCGGTCAACACCACACGGCCTGTGACACGGATGGTCCCGGGTTCGCTCCGCGGTCACTCTGGTCAGGTCATGATGAAAAATTATCTTTTTCAGATTGACCTAGGACTTGGATGTTTGTCTATATACATATGTAATTATGTATGTGTTATAAAATCTAGCTCAATCTGCGTGTTTTGTCCGTATATATTTATATTTAATTATTTAGGTCAGCCAAAAAACCAATTCCTGCTAGTCAAATAATAAATATCATGTTTGTAAAAATGTCTTATTTGTTTTATTGAATTAATTTGGTCAAATACTTTCCAACTTATTTGTTATATAAATCGTCAACAGACATATGTATACGATTACGATATATTTTTTGTAAATATCTAATTTACCAATAAAGTACATTACTGCAACGGCCGGCAAAAGAGGTATTGATGGACGAACGTGTGAATGTGGGCCGAGGCGGAGCCGAGGCACACATATGTGAGTCCATCAATGCCTGATTGCGGCCAAGGCTTGTGTAGTACTTTTATCAAATATTGCACGGAAATTAAAAAAAATAGTATATAGACAAACAAATATACATATATTATCACGTGTTTACCCTTACAGGTGAGACGGCCCTCAAAAGCCATGTTTAGGGTATTAGTGGAATTTAATGTAGAAAATGCAATTAAAATAGTGATGGGTTGCTAGTCGCATCACCTATTGACATATTCTTCTGCATAGGTTTTCGCCCTCTCCTTCGGCCTGCTTTTACAGACTGTACGGGAAGAGAAGCACCTGGTATATTCTATGATTTTTCTTTTATCCTAGACCATCATGAAATATTGATGTAAATATGTCAATTAACATTCATAAAATGTTCATAAACAACAATATGTAGAAAATATCGCGCCAAAATCTTAAGTTTTTTAATTTCTTTTTTCTTACTAGCCTGGTAAAATTTTAAATTCGAATTTGTAACCTCCATACTTGAATTATTTCGCAGCAAACGCGTCGTTCCATTTTTAAATAACATGACAGATATGAATTTTCATAGTTACTTTAAGACACGACAGATATGGATTTTCTTGGGATTTTCATACATACTTTGCTGCCGTGTATTAGCCAGTACAGCAATATTGATTTATCCCAAACAAGGTTGTCAAAATAATGTGAACATTTCCAAGCATGTTTGAGAAAAATATTATACACGTAATACTCTTTTGATCTCTCATCTTCGGGTTACAGACTTATATAAGTATCGAATTTCAACTTAATCAGTTCAGTAGTTTCGTAGCAAATGGTAATGACAGGGTGACACCAACGTTACGTTTCGTTTTTACGTTTTTAGGTACTAAACCCTAAAATAATATTCCAAAATTACACGCAGGTTGTAAATAAAATGTTGGCAAAAACTTAAAGAGCTTAAGGCGCTTAGACCAGTGAACTAGCGCTATCCCTCATTTTATTTCTTTTACTGCTGCCTCCGTGGTCCAGTGGTTAAGGCGTTCGCCTTGTTGACCGGGTCGTGGTTCGATTCCTACGGGAAGCACAATTTGTTAAGTTGTTTCCAGTTTGGTTAGGACATTGCAGGCATGAATCACCTGATTGTCTGATAAGAAAGATGATTCCGTACTTCGGAAGGCACGTTAAGCCGGTGATCCCGGCTGCCATCTGGTAGTCGTTAAAGAAACCACGTCAGAGGCCGAGAGGCGGTTCCGAAGAACTCTGACACCAGGGTGTGCATGGTCGACTGACCGTGTCACCTACACGAAATGATGATATGACTGCTAAATAGGAGCAAATTGTAAAAATCTACGTAAGTACTTCTTCAGTAAATGACTTGTAGTATTTTTGGTATAACTTTTTATTATTTTTCATTCAGTAAATATAAGATAGTAAATGTAAATACTAGAACTACTAATTACCGCCAAAAGCGGCCACTTTTAGCGGTAATGAGTAGATCTCTCAATCTCAAATGATGATTTTGATGAAAATTTATACTAAAAATACTAAATGTACTTTGCTAGTGAATACTTACATAGATTTTTTCAATGTGTTCTTATTTCAGAGTACAAGAATTTAATAACGGGTATCGCTAGTTTCGCTGATATAAGTATCTTTAGCCAACAAAAATGAACGTATGTGGGAATTTCTTGTCATGATTAACAATATTACAAAATAAAAAAATCCAATATCAAAAAATTAAAGAATATGAAAAGTATCAAAATCGTGCAGTTGTAGCCACAGCATTAGCGTCGTGAACTCGTGACCTCAACCGTGCGGTCGCCGTGCGTAAAAGCCTAATCTTTCAGAGCACTATTTTGTGATAAGCCTCTTAATAAATGTTGACTTATTTTGGTCGGTTAATGGTTTAAGCCAGGTACTAAAGTTAGTCCTTGTTTTATAATAAGACAGATTGGGTATAAATTTTGACTACTGATTAAACAACAAAAAAAATCACCCATTATAAAATGTGTTAATAAGTCTTTCCAAAATACTAACAATACTTTTAATTAATTATCGATTCGTTAAGTTCGCTTAGTGATCCTTCAAAGGTGGGTGGGCAAGCCAAAAATATAAAGATCTGTGGGCAACGAAGGTGGGCAAGCCTTTTTTCGCAGGCAAGAATAAAAATGAAATTGAATTTTAGCGTAACATAAGTCCTCAAAATGTACAACTTTTCCTATGGGAATACGTATAGATGGCACGGACATAATTAGTTTTAATTATATTAATAATTATTTCTAATAATGACCTTTATAAATAAGTTTTGATAACTTGGCAAATTAACCTACTATTCGTACAGAGCGCAAAGTTTTTGAAAATTAAATTTTTACTCATGTTATGTATGTTATGTGTAAAAAGCTGATTACAAATTGCTATTTTTGACAAATTTTTTTTTTTGTTTTTTCAGTTGATTTATTACAATCGTGCAATCAGTAGATCTTTTCTCTCTATAATAATATTATTATTATATGACCTTGTAGATTTAAATATCAGAAAGAGATTTTAATTAACCATGTATTTTTACACTAATGTGAAGTTATGGTCTAATTTTGGAAGGTCTCCACCTAGGACCTATATTTGTTGAAAATTGAGGGTCGTGCACTAAATAGATAAACCATTTTGCTACGCCTTCGTCGTATTATATAGAGTATCGTTGTATTGTTATCACTGCATCTTGTACATGTATTTGTTGTTTGATAAGGATTGTGATAGTACCCTTTGTTCTCACTACTACGTGTTGAGGGACCCGCTAAAATTAATGAATGTGAATAGTTTTCACGAGTCATATATATTAGGTTTATTTAAATGAAATGCAAATATATTATAGAATACAGTATGGCGTTGCTATTTTTTACGATACTAGTGAATTCAACAAAACGTACGATGTTATATAGAAAATGTCAGTTTTGTATAATATAAGACGTCCAACAAGCATGCGGGTCACCTGATGGTTAAGTGATAACCGCTGCTCATGGACAGCGACACCAGGACTGTGACAAGAGCGATGCCGTCCTTTAAGAAAAAAATAGGCTCGTTCAAAATAGCACCGTTGTTACTCAATTATGGAAAAATTTGTTTACCATATTCACTTTCGAACTCAATAAGCCGTTTCCAGTTGAATTTATATCCTGTTGTCCTGAGGCTCAAACTGCAAGGTTTCAATTGCAATTGAATGATTGCTGCGCGATTGAAATTCCACTTGTATGCAATGCGAATGTTATCAATTGATCTAAGTAGAGGTCACTTATGTGACAATGCTTTCTCTGAGAAGTAAACAGAAGGCGGAAGAAGGGTGCTCAGGCTCCAAAGCGTCACAGTTAAAGATGCGTTCTTATGCCTCTAACTATTTATCTGTGACCTTTGAAGTACAAGAGAACATACTCAGGTAAAGAAAGAAAATACTTGAAATGCCTGGATACTGCTTAAACACTTTAACTGCTAGCGACGGATTAATCAGACAAACATTGTCGTGTCCATTACTGGACCGTGGTATCATCATCATCATCTACAGGTATTTTTAGTCTACATTGCCGGGACACGATCCCTGCTCTGGTTAATATATGGCTCTGGTAGTACAGAGAGGGTCGAGCGTGGTATATTGACAACCAAATAATATACAGAGCGTTTCAATTTTTCCCGTTGGGGGCACGATATAAAGTTTGGGGATAATAGGTCGAGTTCCGAAACGGTCTACTTCTTCCATCTTTCGATCTCTTTAGTAGACATGTGCTTAATTTAGACAGCAAACATCCCAGTATGCCGAAGTGCGGCTTTCTCTATTTCATATCCAAGCTTCACTGGGCCTGGGGCCCAGTATTACTAAAGCATTCATAATACGCGTTGGCGAAACTTATAGGGGCCGGATGCCTGCACGACGCCAACCTTGGGTAACACCAGAACCACAGACAAATACTAGCCAAATGCTAGCGGGCGTGTTAACCACTGCGCTGCGAAGGAAAATAGAATACAATATTCTTTGACTGTATACTCTCTAGGCACCGTCATGCCATGCCTTAATTTCAATGATTAAATTTTCAATGCTTGTGTGCGTGACAGTTTTGTGTTAGCGCACGCGTCCTGTCATTAATTGACACGAAATGAAAATCTGTCAAATTGGTAAGGCTCCAAAGGACTTGTATCCAGGGCCGTAAAAATAATTGGAAAAAAAAAAAAAAAATGTCAAATTGGTAGCCATATGTGCATCATAGACTAATGGGTTGCACACTATTTTTTTTTCTACCATTTTGCTAATAGAGTCTATCTAGGCTTTATATAATCTAAGACAATATTATAATAGCGACCTTATATTAGTAATCTATGAATGTCTGGACATTAATTTTCAAATCTTATCGTAATGGTCTCGTTTCCAATACATTGTTGTTAATGCTGTCTGCCGAAATCCTTAACGTTATCTTCGAAGCTGTGATTTATTTGTTGCTCGTCTGCTGAGTGCAAGCTAATTAAAATGTGCAACAGCGAATAACTGCGTCCGCGATCTCTTTGTTGTGCGTTGTAATATTTTAAGCTTTGCTCAAAATTTCATATATATTTTTTGTTTTAGAAAATGATTGTTTATAAAAATGCACAGATCTGTGTTTATAAAGATAAACTGAGAATTACTGTACAGATTTTTCCTATGATCAAGTACCTAATTTCATAAATAAATAAATCATAGGAACAATTCACACAAATTGGAGTAATCCCATTTACACACAGCTAATAGTTTATCAAGAATCATTTTAAGGGTTTCCACCAAAAGGGACCAACAGATATCAATTACTTAGCCTCTGTTTTACGTCCGGTTGTCACATGGCTATATATTTTAGAAACGCATAGGTTGACACTCGAAATAATCGCAGAATGCATTTTTGTAGTCAACAATTTCTTTTTTGTTAACATCCTTTAGTTGACATTCGATTAGAAACAGAGTGTATTTTTTTTTTAACAAAAATTGCTTTTCATACAGCACGTTAAATTTACTAAAAAAAACCGGCCAAGTGTGAGTCAAACTCACGCAATGAGGGTTCCGTACAATATGCTTCGTGAACACACACACAATGTGCAAAAAATGTTTTATTCAATTGACTAGCGCCATCTAGTGGTGTTTTAGTGAACTATTTCCCTAGATGAACTTATTATTGTTAGTTTACCACTTAATTTTCAAGTGATAGAATTCTTATTATTTTTCCTGTAATCTTCAGGGAATGAACTATATTTTGTAATTTTTTCAAAATTTTCGGCCCAGTAGTTTCGGAGATCAGGGGGGGGGGGGGGGGGGAATGGTCAATTTTTGCCTTCTTTCGTGAATAAAATCAAAAGTATTGATTTTACCCGAACAAAAAAAAATATTTTTGAGATCGTCATAATGAGCCCTTTCATTTGATATATGACACAGTAAGGTTTGCAAAACTTTTTTTTTAAATTTTGTAATTGGGCCCCCCAAAATGACCCTTATTTCAAAAAAAATCTTTATTTACTTTGCTCATCCGTGTTTGGGTCATAGAATTACACTATCTTACCAAATTTCATCTAATTTGGTTCAGTAGATTCGGAGAAAATCGGCTGTGACAGACGGACGGACGGACAGACAGACGCTCGAGTGATCCTATAAGGGTTCCGTTTTTCAACTTTTGTACGGAACCCTAAAAATAAAAAGTTTTTTTTTTCAAATGTCTCAATGAGTGTGAAAGGTTTTTTTTTGCAAATATCTCAATGAATTCTCATTATGACAAAAAGAATACCAAAGTTTGAATACATCTAAAAATTTACATTGTTAACCTTTTTGTTAAGGATTTCTCCTTCTTTTCTTTTGGACGGACGATCCCGGGTTCGATCCACGGTCAGGTCAAGATGGAAAATTATCTTTTTCAGATTGACCTGGATCTCGGATGTTTATCTACATAAGTATTTATTATAAAATATAGTATCGCTGAGTTAGTATCCCGTAACACAAGCCTCGAACTTACTTTGGAGCTAGCTCAGTCTGTGATTTGTTCGTACATATTTATTTATTTATTCATAGAGCGATATCCGAAAATTGATAATTTTAGACGCCTAAAAATAAAAAATAAACTGTCTCTTCCAGGTAGAATACTACCAGCCAGGGCTGCCAATCCTGAACCGCGACAACATCGGCATCATGGTGAAGTTGGTGCCGCGCTGCATGCCGTTCGTGCCGATTGTGATTGCCACCACGCATCTGCTGTACAACCCTAAGCGGACCGACGTCAGACTAGCTCAGATACAAGTGCTGCTCGCAGAGATTGATAGATTCGCCTACAACGGCAGGGAGTGAGTGGGATTTACGTCTTCTCTCGTGTAATAGATAAACATATTGACCATATTGTCGCGTACCACGCTACAAGTCGTTCGTGCCAGTTGTGATCGCCACCACGTATCTGTTGTACAACCCTAAGCGCACCGACGTCATCTTGGCACTGATACAAGTACTGCTCGCAGAGATTGATAGATTCGCTTACAACGGTAGGGAGTGAGTATGATTTCGATCGTTTTACTTCTCTCATGCTATCGATAATAATTCTCTAACGCCTTGACCTGTGCCTTGCTGCGAGCCGTTTTTGCCTCTTGTGATCGCCACCACGCATCTGCTGTACAACCCTAAGCAGACCGACGTCAGATTGTTGCAGATACAAGTGTTGCTCGCTAAGATTGATAGGTTCGCCTATAACGGCAGGGAGTGCGTATGATTTACTTCTTCATTCTTGTAATCAATAATAACCCTCACATAACATATTGACGCGGACCAAGCTGCATGCCGTTCGTGCCGGCAGCATTCTCATCGTAAGTGTAGCGCCTCCGAGTCTGTTGTCAGCAACCTATCCTAGGTGATTTGATGGTTCTAATGGGTTTTTACACAAAACGACTGCCTTTTTCCCTCCACGACCCAAAGGGTAGACTAGGACCAATCCTCTTTGTATCCTGAAATCCTCCTGCTTTGCCAATTCTGTTCCACTCTAATGTAACCCTTAAAATACCCCTTCACCTCATTTATTCAAAAAACAAAGAACAGTGCCCGAAAAGAGGGTCTTAAAGTGAATTTTTATTCCACAGACACTAATAAAATTTGAATCGTGAACAAAAATTTTGTTCTGAAAATTACCGTGAAAAAAGGTCCAATCATATTTTTAGGGAGATTCACTGTATGATAGTATTATATTGCCTTACTACAGGATACCAACAAGATGCCTAGAACTGAATTTTACTGTTTCCAGAGGTAAGCTAGCGTTACTTCATTAGCAGATAGTAGCGGAATCCAGTAAAGTATAAATGTAAGCAATATGAGATTATTTTTATCTAGTATTTTGAATTTGCGTTATCTTATGTATTGTTCAAGAGATTATGCTGCCTGATAATACTTGATAAACAACATTGTAGAGTTAGCAACTGTTTACAAACAAATTATGAAGTGCATGTTGTCATTCTACGTGTTCATTTATGGCGGCAGCAATCCTTTTTTTTCATAATCAGTTCTCTTTTTAGTCTCCACTGCAGGAGCATGACTCCCTGTTCTATCAAAGCCATATATTAGCCAGAGTTGTCAGAGGATTTGGCCGACACCCTCCAATGCTAGCCAGACGAGTAGGAGAGGTCTCTTTGATGTTTAAGCTTTTCTATGTCGCACGCTTTTTAAAGTTTGACAACCAAACGAAGTATTCGCTTCATGGCTCAGTGGACCTATGCATTGTTAGACTATACACATGTTAAGTTACCCAAGTGGCGTGACCACAAGTAGCATACGAATAGACATTCTTCTTCTTCTGTGATTCAGAGGTGTGATTTCACACACACAATTAATAAGAAGAATAAATTGTCAAGTTGTTAGCCTAACTACAACAATAATTACAAGATAAAGTATGCGTTTTTGAAACGCGCAAACGAATTACTACGCTCCGTAACTCAAATACGGCCTCGTGAAACTAACAGATATCCGGCGCAGGCGCGAGTCAATATGTTACGATTTTAATCCTTATTGTAATACTCAAAACGGCCAGTATCGCGGCAAAAAAACTTTGTCGCTAGCTACAGCAAGATGCCACGAGCGGCCAGAGTAGCAGAATTTTTTTTTCTCTCGATATTGGTCGTTTTGAGTAGCTCGACAAGGCTTAAAATCCTATAATAATATATAGATTCACACACCTGAATCGTATCTACAGCGCGTTTGCCGTACGCCTTGTGAGTTTAAAGCCTAACATTGTTGGAGCAGTACGGTTCGCCAGGCAGCACGCCTGGCCTGGCGGGCTAATCTTCCCTTTGTGGCAGTCGACTAAACCAGCTTTTGCTACAGTAGCTTAAAAGTATGAATTTTTAGGAGTCCAGTGCTTTTTGAATAATTTATTCATACCTCCATTTCATCGTCATCATCCGCTCCTTTTCAGACTCCACTGCGGGAGCACGACTCTCTCTGTACTACCATAGCCGTATATTAGCCAAGGCAGAGGATGGTGCCTACACTCTACGCCGGACAGCCGGGTTGGAGAGGACCTCCATTTGGATTAAATTATTTGAAAGAAAACGGAGATAAAATATCTCCGTTTTCTTAAATTCTGCTCCGCGAAACCCTAGACAATAATTTAAACTATGTTATAAACTTCTACAATTTAATGGGAGAACTAACGTTCTCCTTTTAAATTGTTTTCCTTTTCTTTTTAGCGTTTATGTCAAAACCGCAAGTAAAGCTTCACGTTCACACTTTAAACTGAAAATAGTAGTTCAATACTCTGAAAGATCATGTAGGGCCCCGCAGGACAAAATTTCAAACGATATCTCCGTTTTCAATAAAATGATTTAAGGCGAGGTGAGTTCACACACTAGTAGCAATTAATTCATTTACTCCTAAATCAAATCAAATTTAAAAAATGTAATAGCGTATTGCCCTAGTAAATTACCGCCAAAAGCGGCCACTTTTGGCGGTAAAAATTCGTTCGAACTCACCTCGCCTTCACTCAAATGGAGACCGCATAGGACCCCGTGAAATTCTTGTATCGCTATCAGTATTAAATTCAACTTTGTTAGATATTTGGTAGCTTACAATGTGAGGGTTGGCCACGGTCACATACACAATAGTGTGAAGGGAATTATAGACTTGTTTGTTTGTTTATACTGATCATAGAATATTGTTTCAGGCCGGGCCACCTGCCAATAATTCTTACTGGAGACCTTAACTCGACGGCCGACAGCGCGGTGATACAATTATTAGATAAGGGATATGTAAGGTAACTTTATTTTAAACAGCTTTCTATTTACACTTCTACAAAAAAAAAAAAACCCTGTACGATACTTAAGGGGGCGGGCGACTCAGTCCGTCAACATGAACAACTTTTCCTATAGAACTAGGGCCGCGCCACACTGGATTGGCATGGAATGACATAGGAAACGAGGGACGCGTCATTTCAAAACAAGCTATATTTCTAGTGGCATAAGATGCAAAACGGCGGCTGCCCGCTTGCGGGCGACTAGTCCGCGCGAGTACGCGCCACGCCGCCGGCCGGCTCGCCACGTTCAAATACTTAGGCATCTTATGTCACTAAATATAAAGGTTGTTTTGAAATGACGCATCGCTTCCGATGCCATCGAATGCTAATCCAGTGTAGCGCGGCCCCTAATGCTGGAAATTCAGCCGGCAGGGCAACTTATATGAAAATGTTGATTTTTTTCGAATATATATATATATACAGCTGTAGTCTTATAGGAATAGTTAATCATATTGAAGGGCTGAGTCGCCCCATTAAGGGTACGCTAGTCAGGTGTCTCGCCATAAAAATTCTGTAGGGTGATGACTCCGATATTCGGTATCGTCTGTTTAAAGTTTTTAATTCTATCGATTCGTCTTGTCGTTATCTATGCTTATATGGAATCATAATTGTAAAATTATAAGTACTTTAAAAGTTATGAGTCTCAAAACATTCCGTTTCAACACGTAATTTTAACGCAACTTTGGGCACAATTAAATACCGGAAGGAGTATACAATCTCTAAAACAAAATTCATACAAGCATAGTTTGGTTATTAAAAAATTTAAATAACTTTACTTTAAATTAAAACATTTAGCTGTTTTATCACAAGAACACTTCTCCCAAACGCATACTCGAGAATTCTTAGACGACGAAGATTTCGATTTTCAACAATATTTGTGTTTGCACACACTAGACTGTGGTTCCGATGTGCTTATAAATCGGTGTTAATAGCTCCGCACTGTTCATAAGCGAGTCTATCCCATTCTCAGCGAAATAGCACGCAAATTGGCCACGTGTGCCGACGAGTTCGAGTTCCGGACTAGCGCATCCTTAAGGATGGGATGGGGTTTTGTATGAATGAAAATAAATCCGCCCAAGATTACTAGTATTCGCACATGCAGGGTTCGGAAGGCCTATGTCCAGCAGTCGATTTCTCGCGGCTAAGATGATGTGATGATGCAGGGTTCCGTATCACCAACGAATAGTAAACTTCAAATTATGCCAATACCATTAACCAATAACATACGCCAATAACATATATTATGTGTAGGGTTGCCTCCTTTTTTTGCAAATAAAGTACATTGGTTATTATAGGTACGAAAAAAAGTACATAGTATCAAAATAAAGTACAATTTACTTTATTTTGATATATTTTATTATATTTAAAAACATATTTTTATTACTTTTTGCAGATTGTATCAAATTAGGATTTCGACTAAACAATCGCACAGCATCTTTACAATCTGTATTTAAATTAAAATAAATAAGTAACTCATTTTTTAACTATGAAATACCCTATAATACTAAACCCATAGGGTAGGCTAGTCCTAACAGAGCGGTGCACCAACCTGTGTAGTATTTCCGTCTCTTTCTATGCCATAAGTTTAAGGTTACTCAGTCCGTTACTTTATATGGCATCATATAACTATTTTCAGTGCAAGTACATTCCGAGACAGCTCCGATTGGAAGCGCATAGGCGTGACGGACAACTGTCAGCACCTATCGGTAGTGCTCGACCGCATGGAGGGCCGACCTAGCTGCTTCAGCGACGTCAAGGTAATAAGACTGACTTATTTAAATAGGCCTTGGATGGTATCATCATAATCAGGTCTTTTAGTCTCCCATGCAGGAATACGACCTTCTCTGAACCAGAGCTATAATGTTAGCCAGAGCAGTCAGAAGATTTGGCCTACAATCTCTATACTGACTAGACATGATGGAGAGGTCTCTTTGATGTTTATATTTCATTCTATATAATGATCTTTTTAAGATTAACCCTGGTTCTTGAATGTATATCAATCAATATATCGTGTTTTTTTTTATAAAATATAGTATCACTGAGTTACTATCCCACAACACAAGTTTCGAACTTTCTTTGAGGCTAGTTCAGTCTGTGTGAATTGTTCATATACATATATGTTTTGTATGCTTGCTAATAATCACAAAATAACGATCTGCCTATTGTGTTTTTCTAGATATACAACTCAGAATACTGTAAAGACCCGCCCGGGCATGACCCCAGCCCGCCGGAGTACGGCGTCATGTTCAACAGTGGCGCCATCGGCCATTCGCTGAAACTTGTGTCCGCGTACGATAGGTGTAAGAAAGACGGTACACCGGAGGCCACCACCTTCCAGGACCGCTGGGTCACCGTGGACTACGTGTATTATAGGTGAGATGTAGACAGTGGTGCCAGCGGCCATTCGCTGAAACTAGTGTCCGCGTACGACAGGCGTAAGACGGATGGCAGTCTGGAGGCGACCATATTCCAGGACCGCTGGTTCACCGTGGACTACCTGTATTATAGGTTAGACATAGACTTGGCGCCAGCGGCCATTCGCTGAAAATGGTGTCCGCGTATTACAGTTGTAAGAAGGACGGCAGTCCGTAGGTGGCCACATTCCAGGACCGCTGGGTCACAGTAGACTATGTGTATTATAAGTGAGACGTAGACAGTGGCGCCAGCGGCCATTCGCTGAAACTAGTGTGCGCGTACGACAGGCGTAAGACTGATGGCAATCCGGAGGCGAGTACCTTCCAGGACCGCTAGGTCACCGTAGACTACGTCAGGCATCACTATTTTACAGACATAATGTGGACTATTTACTTTATAGGTTACCTAAAAATGACAATATTCTTTTCATGATTCTGCCTAGGTAGTACTAAAATAGTGAAACCGCCAAGTGTGAAAGTTTTGTTTGAATTTTTTATGAGTATGAGACTCTTGTACGCTGTATGTATTAGATTAGGTAGTGAAATTGTATCGCACTTATACATTAATGTTCAGCGGCCGCTCGTGCAGTTGCCCCCGGCATACAAATTACCATTGAGATAAGTAATATGAATGATTTTGTATTTAATTTTTTGCCAACTTATTGAATACTTTGTTGCAGCTACTGCAATAACCTGAACCTGCTGGAACGGCTGCGGCTGCCGACCGTAACCGAGTGCCAGGTTCTCGGCAGCCTACCCAACGACGTGTACGCCTCCGACCACCTGGCGTTAGCCGGTCTCTTCGAGCTTAAACCGGCGCTCAACCACTTATAGCACGCAGCCACCCTGGGCTGGACGGTCACCCTGGCTAGTCGCTAGAGAGGGTTTTCTGAAATGCTTAGAGTGGCCGAGAGCCAGGTGCTCGGCAGCCTGCCCAACGACGTGTACGCCTCCGACCACCTGGCGTTAGCCGATCTCTTCGAGCTTAAACCAGCACTCAACTACTTATAGCACGCAGCCACCCTGGGCTGGACGGTCTCCCTGGCTAGTCGCTATTGAAGGTTTTCTGAAATGCTCAGAAGATGGCGGCACTGAAACGTAAGGTCCGATGAATCGCTGTCATTAGATTATTATTATCAGGTCTTTTTTAGTTTCCACTTTAGGAGCACGATCCTATCTGTACTACCAGAGACAGACAGAGCAGACAGAGGGTTTGGCCTACCCTCTCCACGCTGGCCAGATGGGTTGGAGAGATCTCTTTGATTTTTATAAGCCTTGTTTGGTTTGTCTTTCCTATGTCGCCTTCTACGACATCTGCGGGAAGACATACAGTGATTCTTTCTTACCCAGCCGGAAACCACATGTCTCCTTTAGATAATATTTTGCCAATAACAGATTTTCAGACTTAACGTGACAGTGCTGCCGCCTCGAAATATACCTATCAAGACCCAAATCAAAATACTAAAAATATTTCCTAGAATCTTACATGGCACTAACTTCATGTGGGTCCATGGATCTAAGAATAATCAGAATATGCCCTTGGAAAATGTAACAGTGACGCACATAAAAATCCCTACACTCGTGTCGCGACACTAGCGCACGCACACATCGGCACAAAAATCCCTACACTTTTGCCCGGTCGAACGAAATGTCAAATTTCCTAAATGTCAAATACATGCTGCACACATGTGACTTGATGTGACGTAAGTTATGCTTCACTTTTGATGTGTCTAATGCCGGGTCCATATTATTCCTAGGTCCATGTGTGGGTCTTGGGAGGTCCAGAAAACCCTTCTTAGCTTGCTACAAATGTTGGGTAAAGGGTATGTTGGTTTCAGGCGGTATTTTGTGTTATCCTGATAGTTAGCAGTGCGCACCGAGCATCAGTTGAGTTTAATGTAAGACATATAAGATACCTACAGACCTGGTTGCATCCTCAGCTAAGAGGCGTCTGAGCCCGGGGTCGCTATTATGACAGCATTGGTGCTGTGATATGATTTAGTGAAAGTTTTAACGGCCGGCACCCACTCTAAACACACCCTGGGTATCACTACGTAAGGAGTGTATAGATATTGGTGAAAATTAAGAGTCCCACGTAAAGCCGAAACCCCATACAAACGTAGTTTGGTTTTAGTTTTACAACAGTTAAGCCAATCTCAACCAAATTTCGTACATACGACCGGATAAGGCATGTTTATGCATGTTTATAATCAGATTTCAATTTTAAAAACAATACCTATACAAAATTACAGCAAGTAGAAGTTTTCGATACGAAACTTCTACTCGCTGTAATTTTGTATTTTTAATTAAAATTTTCACTGAGCCGGGAATCGAACCCGTTGCCTCTCGTGCCGCAGGCTATTGTCACTGCGCTAAAGAAGCCGTCATTGACTTTCCCGCCGGCGATTTTCTCGTATGAAGTGCTCCGATATAAGAGGAGCTAAGGTCGATGGAGATGACATAATACGGTAATAAACGAATTTGCGGGAAAGTTTAAAATTTGACATTTAAGAACTTTTACATAACATTTTTAATAGCAACCTTTTAAAATGCAATGCCTGACAATTAGGCATACTTTTGAAAATCGCCAGCCTATCACGTAGGCGATATCGGCGAGCACTGATCAGTGCTTAGACAATCGAGGGGTTGACGAGAGGGGCTGTGACGCATGGAATTAACGCCTGTGTGTTCATAGTCTTGGTTTTACCCTGCATTATGTATGATTATTATTATGTCACCGTTGGCCAAAGCCTTCTATATAAACTGAGGTAGACGAGACAAACTTCCCAAAGTTTGATACGTTTAAAGGGAGCTAATTAACACCATTGCGCTTAGCTCGCACCTAAACTCTGTACTGTGAAGTCGCCATTCCACGTCACGTGACACGATTGCTTTTAATGTCTGTTTCTTGGAGTAGGGCTCGTCTACCTCAGTTTATATAGAAGTCTGCCGGTGGCTATATTGGAGGCCGCTGTGTACATGTTTCCATAGATATTTATATAAATAAACAAATCACAAAGTTTGAGCTTGACCCAGAGCAAGTAGACTTGTGTTACGGGTTACTAACTCAACATTTTACAAAAACATTCAACAAAATTTTTATAACACATGTACATAGGCACATGGCGAAATTTTTTCATCGTTTATATTGGCGAGCTGATTAAAAGTGATTAAAATTTCGTCATGTATATAGATAAACATCAAAGACCCAGGCCAAACGGAAAAAATATCGTTATCCATAATGACCTGGCCGGGGACCGAACCCGGACCACCGGTGTCGCAGGCTAGCGTATTAACCACTGTACCACGGAGGTTTGTCGATATGAAGCGAATATGTATCCACATGCGTAGCGTGGCCGTGGATGTCAGAGTGGTCAATGCAGGGCTGAGATACAATCAGAATAAGGTAAGCATACATACAGACGAATTCACTGAATCACAGAGCACGGAATGTCGTTAGCGCCTACTAGAGACGAAAGTAATAATAATACCGCGTGATAACCTTCGAGCAGCACGACCTTCCGTACCGGAAGGGAGTAGCCATACGCTGCGTTCCCCTCTGTCAAGGTACAAGCCAAATTAGGCATATGCATGTCTATGTGTTAGTTGTGTTTGACTCATCTGTACACAAATATTGTTTCTTTTTTATGTAATTTTTTGTGACAATGTCATAATTACTACCCAGTGACAGTTTAAATTTTGTATGTAGGTGTGCGGAACTAAACTTGTGTGCACATTTCCCCCGCTAAAAACGCCAGAAAAATTGTAATAGTAAATTGTCGCTTTGCCCACTCCCTCCGTCCGGTACGGAGGCCGTGTTGCTCGAAGGTGACAACCAACATCCGGCTATTATCGCATACTAGGTCTGTCAGTTTGTGCTCAAAATGCCTAAAGTAAAAGTAAGCCTAAGTTAAAGGTTGATAATCCTATATCACAAGTAAGTAGAAAACAGCAGATTTTTGCATTTCTAAAATTACCTTGAAACACAAAACCTCAATAAACGGTACAGCTCTCTGACACGCTTGTTTCGCATGAAATGTGTTGAAAAAGCGTCTCTAGTAGCCTTCGAGCAACACGGCCTCCGTACCGGACGGAGGGAGTGGGCAAAGCGACAATTTACTATGACAATTTTTCTGGCGTTTTTTGCGGGGGGAAATGTGCACACAAGTTTAGTTCCGCACACCTACATTCAAAACTTAAACTGTCACTTGATAGTAATTATGACATTGTCACAAAAAATGACATAAAAAAGAAAAAATAATTTGTGTACAGATGAGTCACACAACTAACACATAGACATGCATATGCCTAATTTTGCTTGTACCTTGACAGAGGGGAATGCAGCGTATGGCTACTCCCTTCCGTGTTGCTCGAAGCTAGTAGCGCGCGAGCGACAGTCACATCTTCCCTGAAACATATTCAGTCTCGGCTTACTTTGTTCTTATTGCGTTGCAGCGCTGGATTTGATGGCTTCTTTAGAATAATATTAATCGGAATCAATTTATTAACTTAAGAGTCCCACGTAAAGCCGCAATCCCATACAAACGTAGTTTGCTTTTAGTTTTACACAGTTAAGCCAATCTTAACCAAATTTCGTACATACGATACGATATAATCAGATTTCAATTTTAAAAACAATACCTATACTAGATTACAGCGAGTTGAAGTTTCGTATCGAAAACTTGTACTCGCTGTATTTTTGTATATGCCTTATCCGGTCTTATGTACGAAATTTGGTTGAGATTGGCTTAACTGTTGTAAAACTAAAACGAAACTACGTTTATATGGGATTGCGGCTTTACGTGGGACTCTTAAGATACTCGGTATTTCAACGAACGTACAGCGGGCCAAATAGAACAGTATATCACCAATAATACTCGTATCATAAGCCATATGGGGAAAGTATACTTTTCTGTGGCCCACTGTACTCTTTATTGCACGCCTCATAACGCAGAGCGTTTGAGGTTGTCTTTTTCGACTTCTAAAGGTCAACCAATTTTCAAAACTTAAATTAGGGTTTAGTTTTGTTAACCCATTGACGGACACTAGACGCCTATAGACGATATAGCAATCAAAATTATTGTGTCTGGTTAAGTGGCCGTGAACAGGTTAAGCATATTTGGGCATGGTTCAAACTTGGATTGGGTGAAAGTAGCATAACAATAACTTGAGGTAATGCGTGCTTCAGAAGCCGCGTATAGCCGTTAGCATCGGCTGTCACCATTATCTGACACGGTACCGTACATTTTATAATAAATTTCTAAATTTATCGTGTTTATCATTTTGGCGGAAGGTACATTTTATTTTTAAATTCTTATGGATCATAGTTTGGATCTATGCTATGTGCAAGAAAGGAAATTTACCTTTCTATGCAACATTTAAGATCCATATTTAAATCAAAGAAACAATGCAGAGTAGGCTACCAATGGCTTGCGGCAGCTCCGCCCCCACAATTCAAATATAAAACGTATCTGCTATTTGTAAGGTCCAATTTCCTTTGTGTCATGTAACATGCGCTCCGACGCGCGATGGTCACTGTATTATATTTATTAGGAAGCATTGTTACCAATTCTAATACGTTTTCAAGGGCAGAGATTTACTCATTCGTATTTTAATTGCTTATTTTAATTATTAATATTCTTGTCGAAGATATTGGTGGGTGACATCACGACTCAGCAATAATTATTATTTAATTTTATTCAATAGTACACATTTTTCTTATTTTCAATTACGATCTAAACCCAATTTGATGTACTACTTATGTAAAAACTCTTCAATGCTATGTAATGATAAAGCATAGATAATACGATGGGAAATTGTAAACGGATATAAATGGAAGGAGTCCGTCACATTAAAATCCGTTTTAATTATTTATCTGTATATAAAAGAAAGTCTGTGTTAAAACCATATATGGATTTTATGAAGTCCAGTGCTGCCATTTGAAATAAATCATTTGAAAGAAAAAGGAGATATTAATAAAAAATTTCTCTGCGATGTCTTAGATATCCCTTCAAATTATTTTATGAACTAGTGGTTTACAGTTTGAAGTACGAACGTGAAGCTTTACTTAGTGGTTTCGCTAAAAATGGCCACCTTTTTTAAACAAAAACGCCAATTTTATGCTACAGTTTCTCTTTAAACTATAAACAGTGATTCATAAAATAGTTTGGAGGGTTCTTTAGGACCTCGCAGAACAAAATTTAAATAGCATCTCCGTTTTCTTTCAAATGATTTATTTCCAATGCTGTGCAGGACTTCGTAAAATCATTTTCCAATTTACCTGTGTTTACTTTTACCTAAATTAAGTTCCACTTATCATAAATTTGTGTTGTAGAAGATGATTTCTATCACGTATTATTAAGTCTAAACCGTTTCTTATGATATAACTATTGGGGACGGTATAAAATGTACCTATTTTTTGTACAGTCTAGATAATTGAACATTACAAATAGTACATTACTGTAGAGGCCAGCATAAAAAGTCATTGGTGGACCAACGTGAGAAAGTGGGCCGAGGCGAAGCCGACGCACACATACGTTAGTCCATTAATGCTTTTCTCAAATAATGCATGTAAATACAAATATATTAAGTTCATGTTAATTTAAATGTTTTAATTTGCAAGCATCTTTGAGAAAATATAGTTTTTCAATTAATGTTAATGATTATAAGCAATTTAAAATCAATGCAATAATATGTGTGTAGGAATTTAACATTTTATTTTAGGCAATTCCGAGAAGTTTTATGTTTCTAATTTTATTTATTCATGTCGATTGCAGCGTCATTTTTCGTTTAATGTTTTTGTTTGATAGCCCTTGTCCAGATTAGGCGATAGAGAAGCGCATTTTAATGGTTTGATTTCCATGCGAATAATAAACATACTTATTTCATTATGGACGTCACCTTTTTATTTGTGTATGAGTGAAATCCGTTTTATGTGGGTACATTATCCATGTTATGTCTGGTTCGATAGTAACGACAAGTTTTCGTCCAAGAAATCTTATCGCCACGTCTGGACTGGGCCTTTTTTTCACCAGCTGTCAACGTGTCGCATTGACATTGACAATACAATATTGACAATAGTATAAATACACAGCTCAAGCTCTCGTGAGCCCCGAGCCGTGAAAGAATCTGTATATTTTGTATAGCTGCAACTAAAAGCTTGTTTTTGTTATATTTTTATGGTACGTATTAATGTAATAAATGTAAATGTCACTTTTGTGTTTCAATTTTAAAATCTTATTGAGTTTCCTGCAATCTCATGATGTTTTGGCAGTCACTGCAAAAATTAGTACAGCTCGCCCCAAACTTTATTGCAGAACCGACATTAACTGCTCACTGCGCAGTACGCGCCCCGCCTCCCAGCGCGCGACCCGCGCCTTCCTAATAATAATACTTAATATATATTGTGTACTGCGCTAAGACTCGCGCGATGTACTGAGCCCCAATAAAGCTTGACGCGAGCTGTATCCACCTGGATAGAATTATTAAAACAAATGGCTCCACTTATGTACTTTTAGTCGGTAGGTACCAAACTCACTATAACTGCGTGAGTGAACTACAAGTTTCAGCCTATTAAGAAGGACGTCTTCAGTCGATTGTCAGTCTTCATGGCACGGCATCCTTGTAATCTGTGGTACGCTGCAGCCCTCCTCTCCGCGTTGCAGAGGTTGCGCTGCGTTGGGAAGGGGGCGGACGCCACTGAAGATGTGGCTGATCCCACTTTATCATGATGATAATCTCTCTCTCTCTCTCAAATACGTCGTTCGACTACACAGTACGCATCAGCAGAGTTTACACACACGCGCGCGCGCGGACACACACACACAATTTTGAAAGTTACTCTCCTTCGTGGCGCAGCGATCAACACTTCAGCTTGCGACATGAGTGGTCCCGGGTTCGATCATCGGTCTGGTCACAATGAGAAATGAACCTTTTCAGATTAATCCGGGTCTTGGCTGTTCTTTCTATAATATGACGTATTTGTTATAAAATATAGTATCTCATAACACAAATCTCGATTAACTTTGGGGCTAGCTCAATCTGTATAACTCCGTATATATTTATTTATATAGGTACTCTGTCGGTCTGTTATGTTAACGTTGTTAACATCATTGATTCCGACTCGCACATGGACACTTTTTAAACTTGTATAAGAGCTAGCTTCATGCCGAATTTCATGGTTGTAGGTATATCTTTTGATTGCGGCGACTGATTTTTCGCGGATTTAAGAGATCGCAGATATGTGACATTAACTACCACTTGATACTCGTACTTATACGCATTCTCGAAAAAAGGTTTAACGGACAGACTGATCCTTAATGAATTTCCTTTTTATTTTTTAAGGTACGGAACCCAAAAAACTGATCTCGTTTGGCTTAGGTAAACCGTTGGAACTGTTTTTATAACAAGGTTAGCACGGTTCATTATGTGTGAGTAGGTTATAATAGAGTTGCTAAGTAAGAGTTAAATAAAACATTAATTACTTTATTGAATCATTTATACAATTTTTCAGTTTTACAACTCATATGAAACAAAATCATCCTTACAGCTTAGAACTGTTACAACTTAAGTATAAAAATTGGAAAAGCTCCAGACATACCATGGGAAATCGAAATGGGAATTGTAAGCGATTGTAATGTCCGGTGGCATCGGCTGGACGCGAGACGAGATCCGAAACGTCCGAACAGGAAGGAACAACTCAATTAGATAAATTATAGACAGACTGAAACTTTTCCGTCCCAATGCGGAGTATGGTCTTCCTTCTAGTCCGTCATTTGACTTGTTTTAAAACCTCTTTCAAACAAAATATTGCCAGGTTTGAACTATGTAAATTGTTTTCGATATACAATACGCGGATTTATATTTTCAAAAATTTACTTTATGCCCTATAGCACTCCACGTATTGGCATTTAACTTTTTGAGATGTGTTCATTGTGTTACTTCACCTTCTGATTCTAACCCGACACAGCGAGCAAAATGTACCTATATCGTAATGTGTGGGTGCATTCAATTCAAGCTTTTGTCAATCTTTTATTCTTCTTTTTCAGTCTGGAAATAAAAAAATTCTCTATTAGAAGTTATCTTTGTAAGATTTGTATTAACGCCAATAGCTAAGGAGCTACAGGATTGACAGGGCCGAAAGGTAGGGCCACTTTTAACAAAATGGTGGCTTACTTCCGTTATGCTCTATTCGTTTTGGTTCGAGATACAACTCTTTTTTCCTTAAAAACGTGGAGAGCTGGGTCTCGAGCCAAGAAAATACAGCGTAATATCAAGCTGTGAAGCATTGTATCTGTCGTGCCAATATACCGCCGCGTATTGTACGTCTATCATTGCGTGGATTTTGGTTAATATAGAACACGTCTTCACTAACGGTCTATCAAACTATGTGCTTTACGAGTACAAGTGTGTGCACTATTGATTACGTCGGTCCTGACAATATTTGAGACACAAACTTAACTAGTACCTATAAGGGAAGGGTCTAACGTCCAAAAACCATCTATGCCCAATGTTGCCGAGAATTTAAATGTCTACTGTGTTGCACGCGACGCCGGACGCGAAATGACCGACGCCCTCGAACAATTCCACTTCTAAGTGAATACTTAATATTAACTGTAAACATTTCAGGATGTATGGGCTTTTATCAATTACATTCATTAGCACTTACCCCACAATATTAGGGAAGTACTTATTAAAAAAATGATCCCTAGCCGCAGCGCTTTGAAACTTATTTACACTATGTGGCAAAAAGTGTCAAACAATTTACAGTGTATTTCTGTCAGCGCTGGGATCATTCGTACAGTCGACAGGCATCGGCGGCGTTTACCGGACCCTTAAGCTTAGAATACTTACTAGAATACGAAAGCCGTATCATCGAATTTTATTTCTTCGAAAACCTTTTATCGATATGTCCATACTGCGACGTCTCTCTACTCTCTTCCTCTCTTAAGACTTTACGAATCGACGACTTCTTATTGCGATATTTCTTTACATCTAAAACTGTAGTGCGGAATGTGTGCAAACGATTTTACTGCGAAAATATCTTACCAACAAGACTTGTTTAATCGACGTCTTGTTAATGCGATGTTATACTTTTCGAACAAACTCGTGGCGATTACCAAGTGCATCGATTTTATTTCTCAAATAATACAAACGAATATCTTTATTTTGCACGTAGTTGTTTACTTTGTGTACATTGACTTTGTCGTTAAATAATAAATCTCATGAAACAATTATTTTTGCTAGAAATTAATTTAGACGGACTTTGCAATGATCGACAATCTTAATATAAACACAGAAAATAATCATGTAAGATGTGGTTCGTTGCCTAAAAAGAACTGTTAATTGTTTTTTTAAAAGGAATGGTGATAAATATATGGACTTGGTAAGATATGCCTGCACCCCGTACAATTGTTACAAGACGTCGAATGAACAAGGCTTAGCATGTTCTAGGTTTTTGTACATTAGCCACAAAGAAAATTCGTCACTTGCTTTTGAATTATTTGTAAATTCGCAACAATTTAAATGCATCGACAGCAAACAAATATTGTAGGTACATTACATTGGTTTTACCTTAGTTTTGATTAACCTTATATTACGGATATTGCAAGTAAATAATCAGTCAATGCCAAAATAATTATTGTAACATGCTTGCATGAATTTTCTTCCTTCAATAGCACAGAGTTTGCAGTCAACAAGTTTTAAGTTGAACTTGTTTTTTATTTAAACCGTAATGTTAAATTCTTATAAAGTGTGAGGAAATAAATAAATACTTAACGTTTTTATTATATTTTTGAGTAATGTTTTTCAATCTGAACTTATACGAAAAATACAATGTGACAAATTTAAAATAATCAAAATTATTATATGGCGAAGTTTATGAATAAAAATAGAATAGTGACGAATTCGCACAATCTTTTATCCGTGTCGAGTTAACACTGTACTGAAAGTACAATGACCGTACAATTTTTCGATTTGACGAAATATCGTAATAAAAAGACGTCGATTTAACAAGGCATCGCATTTAAGATATGTATTGTATATCGTTGAAAGGTTTTCGATACACAATTTGATGACATGGCTTTCACATGCAAGTAAGTATTCCCTTATTAAACTTACACAATATCAATCATAAGGAACAGATACTTAATAATAAGCTACAACACAATTAATTTCGTATAGGTGCACGCAGAACGAAAACGCTACACGCGATTGTTCACTTCGCTAGACAAAATTGATTGATATATCGAAAACCGTTCCCTTAGTTGATATTTCTTTTCCCAGTAAACTGCGTAGAGTTTTATTTCGCGTTGTCTTCGTCGTTGCATTAAATTTAAGATATGTCAACGTATTCTTCGTCAGGCGGGTCCATCATCAGACATACTACGTATATTTTCAAAATATACATATTCGGTGTAGTATACCGAGATGGCGCTGCTCTGAGTAAACTTACCAAATAGACAATTAATTAAAACAACGACTTAAAGTAACATCGAATTTTGAATTAAGTAGTCATTTGTCGATAAAACCCTGTGTAGGTACCACAACGTATATTAATTACAAGATATTTTCGATTGTGAGAGCAATTTCTATTCCATTTCTTAGTGAATCTGAATACTAAATATTGACTTCAATTTTCAGTACAAAAAACTACAAAGGACAAATTGGGAAATTTTAAAACAAAGTTTTGCAAACTTTACTGTCATATACTAAATAAAAAGGCTCGTTATGAGGCGCTAGTAAATTTTTCAGGCATTGTACGGAATCCTGTTCACGCGAGTTAAACTCGCATATGGCCGCTTTTTTATTAGGTGCAATTTCGTGTCCTGTCATATTAAGTGTATGCATCACGAATTTATATTTTTTTGCGCGGCGCCTCGATGAATATGTCGTCAAATGAAAAAAAAAGCCTTCTGGCTCATTTAGATGTGCGTGTTGGAGTCACATGTTGTTAATTATCACATTCCCGATTAAATGCCAAGCCCGAGTCGATTTATGGTTTATGAGAAAACTTTCAACAAATAAAAAATTTTGCTGACTACTAAAAAAAAAATCGATCACTGTTAAATTACCATATAATAGGGCTAGATGTTTTTTTTTTCTAATTATAGCGGATCTAAGGGTATGCAATAAAAAAAGCTTATTAAAATCAGACTACTCTGTTAAATGTTGTAAGTCGACGTTAAGTTATGAGTCGACGCGTATATTTGTCCCTTCCTCCTTCGTTTTTTCGACGATTGTAAATATCATACATCAATACAGCATACCGATAAAAATAAGACGATGTGGATGTTGCTGTTGGTACTTCACACAGAGTTTCGACGACAATATCCCTCGCAGCGAAGAGATTCTAACAAATATTATAATTTGAAAGGCGCACAGAGTCGCCGAGATGGTCCAAGATAAACACCACATACCGATGCCTCTATAGATTACTACAACTATAGGTTCATAAAAAATAATCGTGATTTAAAACTAATAATTTCGAATTATTTAATTCTAAGTAGGTTACGTGTCGCGCTGAAATTCTGATGTCGTGAATTCGGAAATCTTCTACGCTCGTGAATTACAGTATCGGACTTCGTAAATTCAACCAAATATTTATCTTATAATTTTGCTTAATCCTCATGTATTATAGTATTTTTGCTTTCATACGTATTTTTTATTAAACTATGTCACTTACAAAGTTCATGTTTTACCTCCGAAAATATAATCATTGAAACTATTTTACCCGTCGTTCAGAATCTACAATCACTCACTCATTTGGAGTCTATAAGCAAATTCCCACGCTCCTCAATATTTGGCCTTACTCCCTCTCTCATACGTTTAATGATGCTGGTCCCGTAGACTTTAGCTAAAATATAATTTACTTAGTTGTGGATGAGATGGCTTCATGTTTTATAATGTATCAAAATCTCCAGTGTGTTTAGAAGAAACATCTCAAAACATTGTGATGGTTAACTGCTTTCTTGTAATCAGTCATCAAACTACAAAGTCAATAGATATATTTATTAAGCATGCTAGATGTGGCACTTCAAAATACCGTCTTATGTGCAAAAAGTTTAATTCCACTAGCGTAGCGTAGATGTTGGCTTTGTAGTTGTCTAAGGCAGGTTTTGTAGCGCAGTCGAAATATAACGATATAGTCAGTATACCTGACCACAAGTCAGCAGTTTAAAACATTTGACGCTTGTACAGTAATTCATGAGCGATGGGACCCGGGGAACAGAAACGGCAGGAGACCTGTACTTAATTACGAGAATAATCTGTTGGCCAATCAGTGAACTACGTTACATTAACACGCTATAGGAGCTAGAAATGGTTTTTACCAATACACCTATTTATCTAATAATACTGGATGGATATTAAATATAATAAATTATCGCGAAAAATTCTGATTATTTCATAAGATCTCATCTTTTTGTAAGTATACTAGTCGAAAAGCTCTTAATATTATAAACCCTTAATGTTATGTATTTGTAAGAGGATTATGTAATTATGTACCTAAAGATTTCGCTCCTTACATTAGGTGATGGAATTAAAATACGAGTAGTGTTAATATTATTATTATTAAGTTCAAATAATTGTTAAGCTCGTAGCAAATTTTAGCGTAACCTGAAAACTGTAAAGTGAGAATTGCCAGTGACAAAAAAACGAAGCACGATGGCTTGGATGTACTATTGCGGTGGTTCTGTCCAACATTTTGAAATCCAATCTGTTAATATAAATTATAAATATATGATAACTTTGGTAAAAGCCGCCGTCAAATCGGAGTCGTACAAAATGTTAAGATCAATTTAAAGTTACAGGTATTAAACCGACGCTAATATATAATACGATATTCATTGATTTTGTGATTTATATTCAATATATGAACACGCTTCGACCTGGACGGAGAGGGGGCAAGTGAATGAGGGAAATTATAGATATCTCTATCACATTCTAGCACTTGTTACATTGTCAAAATAGACCTAAATGAAACTTCGTAGCTTAAAAAATACGTGAAAGTATGAGTAGAAGCAACCGCGGGCCCGTAAGAGTAGTAGGGCAAGCTGAGGGCAATGTAACAAATTCTAAATGGGGGCTGGAGGCGAGCAAGCGGGGCGCGCGGGGGGCGGCGCGCGTTCGTGCCGGCGGTCCCACGAGGTTTCCGAATCCACAATATCGCCGCGACACGCTCGATCCTAGACAGAAGCGTTACTTTAAAGGTCTAAATAAAATACGCTTCCTGCTGATATCCCTAACTATAAATCTTAAAATAAGTAAATGAATTATAATTTTTACATTTTAAAATTTTTTATATGGTAGTATGGTTACTAAAGACCATATTAAATACAGCCTGTTATACATAACGGACATTTTCAGACTTCTTAATAAATTTAAAATTTGCCAACTCCATCCTAACTACGAAATTGATATTACTCAAGTAAGTAAATAGAAAAACGTGATTTCGCAGCGAAATCTATGTGGGTTTATCTATCTACGATATTTGTTCGTTAAACGTAAGTAACACAATACAGCATTAGAAATCGGTGGAACTATGTCGGAGTACAGCAGAGAGTAAAGTAAAGACGACTGCACCCGGTTCAGTCCATCGATTTTTACATAATATGATGTAACAACTAATAATACTGAGCGAAAATTATAATACGCCTTAAATGAACGCGGCGTAACTACAATTTTGGCCAACATGAGTAATTCTTAATAATTCTATAAACATCTCATGTCTATGGATTGTTTTGAATTCCGAATTTTACTTCAACGGGGCATAGACAACCTAACTATCAATAATGTAGTCACGCCCTACAGCTAGGTGGACTCGAGACAGTTGGAGCCAATTTGGATAGTCTAGTGCTCAAGTACATCGATTAGAACAGACAATAAAATAAGCTTCTTGATTTTAAACTCTCCAACAAAATAAAAATACACATTGGCATAGCTAGGGTTCTTTATTTAGCAATCTTAATCGCATGAAGTACAATGATGTTTTTGAAAATGACCGCTTGGAAGCGGCTCACATTTAGCTCTTCTTGACCATAGGCAGCTCGACTGATTATCCCTGATAGGTGGCTGCGCTCTCTGATTTGTGGTTACTATCCAAGAACCTTTAAGCCCCACGGCGCATAGGTTCTGAGTTATGTACCCCGCCCAATGCCATTACGACGAGTTTTTTTGTAACGCTATTTGGATGGACTTAGTTCTTCTGCAGTTAGTAGAGAAACACCGACCATAGTCCTTGCGTAACTCATTCAGCGAGTGAGCTTTCTTATGAGGCCCATATTAATAAACCAAATATTTCAGAGCTTGCGGCTTACTACGACCTTGTTCAGATCGTCTTGACCACCTGGTATGTGGGTCTCCAGCGCCGCCTTTGTCGGTCAATAGACACTTTATAACGCCATTTCAGCCAACTTGGATATCGGCTTCACGTGCTATGTGCCCCGCCCACTACCACTTCAACGAGCTAATCAGTAAGGCTATACCGATGATTTTAAATTATTCTATGGTTAGTAGACAAACACCGAGCATAGTCCTTGCTATAGCTCGCTGAGCGATTGAGCTTTCTTATGAGGCTCATATTCGGCGACCACGTTGAGAAATAGTGTCCCTGTGGATCCATAAACGCCATTTGAGAACCATTTAGACCATCACCCTTGATTCTATGTACCCCGCCCAAAACCACTTCAACGAGCTCATGATGATCTATGTCGATGATCTTAGTTCTGTTACGTAAAGTAATGAAACACCAAACATAGTATTAACCATCGCTCGCTGAGTACTTGAGCTTTCTTATGAGGCCCATAGTACCAAAGGCACCATGTATAAGAGCCGACATTTGTCACTGGTGATTACTGAGAAACGTCTGATTAACACTTAACCAGACGGAAAAGAATCTCTATAAATAGTCTACCAGTGGAATGGGTAAAGTGGTGTGGTGATTTGTCTCTAGCTCCGCCCATGTGTACAGATTGTCATCGTGTCAACCTAGCTCTGTGCAAATCTTAATGGGGTGCCGTCGAGGATTTCAAGACTAAACAGGAGATCGGCTATGTAACTGTTAAATATAATGCCTTACTGAAGTGTGCCACGTACCGAGGAACCGCCCAAAACATAATTAGTTTTATTGTGACCTCAAATACATACATTTTCTAACTTATAATGTGCGATGTAAAATTGGCATATTAGCTTTTATTATCAAATTAAGTATACAATTAATTACTTAATTAAAATACACGTATTTTTTTAACTTAGAGCCCTTCTGTCTCTAGGAGATCATAGCGCCGGTAGCGCAATTAAGGTGTTTTGAGGTACCAACATAGAAATACGAGAGCAGACACTAGTATTGTCAGTTCATATGCGAACGATATCAATTGTGGTGTTGAAAGAATAGCACAGAGAGTGATGAGGAGCCACATAGGCTTTACATTTTATTGGTTGCACTATTAGAAGGTCAATCGGGTTGCTACCATTTTGACGGAGCGACCAAGCCGCTCCTAGCTACGTTTAGGTGGTGGCACCTCCGTTGTGTCTTATCGAGATGGGGCACTAAGAATCTCAAATCAGTTAAATTAACAACTTATATCATAGCAACTATAGATAAATTACATAAATTTTAAAAATGATATGAATAGCAGTACTAGACTACGGGGCGAGGTACATCCTCGGTAACGAACAGTTGAGCTATATTATACAACCGAAAAATTGTGTAACTTGGTTTTTTCACTACTTTATATATGGATTAAACATTTAGACATTGACTATATAATACGTTGATAACAGCCTCGACTTCCTTGTTACGTATATTATCCCATAAAACTTAACCTTCTCCGACGAAAAACACAAATCCTAGATAGACGCGGACGAGCCTATAGTCTACCCTTACACTAGATATTACAGCAGCAATCTCCAAACAAATCCTCGTTATCCTTTATCCTTCGGCTAGAAATGTTTCTAACTTAACCTACTCAACAAGATCTTCAGAATCCGACAAAAGTTTCTTCTGCATAGTCGAATTAGGCCAAAAACTGTTGTTTGAGTTTATTTTGATATTATAATTGACATATTTCCTCGTAGGCCCGAGATCTTGCTGACCGAACCGAAACTAGCGTATTACTTGTGGTTACACTGGACAAGCGACGAGGTCCTGGCGGGCGGCGGTCGTAGCGTCGACCGCGCAGCAAGTTTGTCTCCACGGCCATGCTTCTGCTGCTACTCTGCACTCTGACGGCCAGCGATCAACTTGATCGCTCAACTTCAGACCGCCGTCTGTGTAACCAGCGCCAGAACTATTTGTCGATGGATGCTTGACGGCTAGCGAATGCGAACCCTTCCTACACCACATAATCTTAAGAGGAAGATTGAAGACAGTTAATATTATAAAATCACAGCGTTCCATTGTAAAAAAATATTTGGTCGAATATGAAAATTTGAAGAAGGTATAATGTCCAATGCACGAATGAGAATCTTGTTTCTTCATAAGATACGGTTCTCTCCACTAACGTCAGCTTATAAGAGCGAAAAGAGAAGATAGCCGAAAGCCGTATTTTTCCTCTTTCCTACCTATGACTTCGTATTAAGCTTTTATACGTAACAATTTACTGGACGGTGCACTCGCGGCGGATAGGCGGCCGCGCAGGCAGTGCACGCGCAACATCGACTGACTACACAAATACACGAATTCTATGTTAACATCTGAGACACCTGTATAAGAAGGAATGATTTAAAATACCGACTGGGGCAACGCTGTAGCGAGATCGATCGCTGAAACATGTCCTCATACATAAACTGAGCCCAAAACTGCAAGCGAGATGCGATAATTCGCGTCCAAATTTGACTGCTACTTAATGTTGGTCTCGAACCTGCGCGATTACCCTGCTCTACGTGGATGTTGCTAACAGCGACAAATAAATCTGTGCCCAGTAAAGGGGCGCACTTAAATACTAATTAGTACTATTTCTACTCTAATCTAACATATGGGTAATAAATATTCGTATAATGTCTTTTTCTTTAGACGTTTAAAAGTTATGAAATGTGTTACAATGATATGATTAAAATATTTTGATGTACTATAAACTACGACATATAGATACGAATACTTATCAAATAAACTATTCATCACTGGCAGACTGACCCGCAGCACATGCAGTGAGTGTACTGCACTATCAGCGGCTGCTAATGCACCAGCTTCGTTCTGAGTCCGCGCCCACCCGGCGACACCGCGCCGCTCGCTCCGTCGGCGTGAAGCCAGCTCAGCGACGCGGATTGTTTGGAGGAGTGTCTCCTGCCTTCACGGCATCGTCAAACTTCGATGCAAGTATAAATACTGCCAACCGTGTACGAAGCGCCTCCGCTCCAGCAATAAGCAACAACGGAGACACATCGCACTATCTCCTCTTTTTAATAGGCAAGTTCAAATCGACGTTCTGGGTCCTGTCGTGTATCGTCACGTCAGTCTGCCTTACAGCCAGAAAATGTTCACAACATATATTAATAAATTCACTAATATTTGGATATGTTTTAATATGAGTGTACAGCTAAATTATTGTCTACACCAAATGTAAAGTCGTCAATGTATTCCCAACATTTTCATTCCATCCGAACGACAATACGCGGAGCGTACTGGCCTTTAGTGAGCCGGGCCGACTATTACGTTTGGTGCTAACACTTACCGAATATCTTCTTCAAAATTCCCCATTACATTATGTGACATCCGCCGGCGATGGGCGCCGTTCACAACCACAATTTTTTTTTAATTTTTTTAGTTTATGGACACCAAAAAACATTAATAACGACGCGTGAGCAGTTCGGCAGGCATGACAAGTCTAAAATGTGTCTTCCTTAGGTTGATTATAGGCAGCGTAGTATACTATCCAAAGCAAACGTATTGAATTACTTATAGTAGATGTTATGCACCATGTAAATTTTACTTGTCACCCAAATTTTAAAATCGTATATAATAAGGTATGTTCTTTTTCAAATCACGAAAACACTCGTGCTCTGCAATGCCTGAGGTGTTGGTGGACACAGGGCCGGCGGCCAGACTGGCGCCTGCCGGGCTGCGCACGCGTTCACCACATACAACACTATCTTGAAAACAGTTCAATAGAATTTCCTATTCTAAACATATATTTAAATACACGGCGATGGTAAGGGAATTCGAGGCTGTTGCTCAACATTACACGGGGAAAAAGACCGCGAACGGCCTCGCACATTTATCAGGTGTGTCACAACATTTATAACATAAATAACTTATAACTAAAATGCATTCCTGCTTCCATTCGAGGTCGGTGGCCCAACCTCCTTTAAATGCTTTTCAACTGCAATTCGGACGTCATAAACGAATCCTAAAATGCTTCACGTTCGGAACCTAAACATCCTGCTCTCAGTAAGCTAAATCTACTCGCAAAATGTTTAACCTACAGCACGCACGTCGGCGACGCACAAGCGCTCTTCGATTCTGTTTTCCTTCTTCGTTCTGGACTTGCAGCTGGTCTGTCAGAGTGGAGTTTTCGGGGCCCAAAGTTAGGCCTGCGTCGGTCAGGGGCGGCGCGGGGCCGGCGAGTCGAGGTCCGGGAGAGTGTCCTGGCGCGGAGCGCGGCCGCGGGCGGCGCTCCGCTCTTGGCGGCGAGAACGCCACGTTATTTACATCTAGGTTATGTTAAGCTTAAGCGATACTCGGTCAAAAACGTTCCACGCGAACGGGACGAGTACCTACTTCTGTAGGCCTATTTTGATAAATTATTTGTCTTGAAGAATGTTCCTAATATTACACGTGTGTTGAAATGTGAAAAGTGTTTTTTTTTTCAAGCTGTTTGAAAGCCGTTTATTTACATACTTTTGCAGAATAGAAGCTAAGTATTTAGGTTTAAGATAGTTTTATTCTAATTTTCTGCGTTATTTTATTTTTGTTGATTAAGCACCTATTATATAAATGTTCACATTGTAGTCACACTAGGCCGGGGGTGACGTGAGAGACTGGTTGTGGTGGGGCGGGCGGGCGTGCACGTGTCACACGTGGCAGGGCGGCGGCGAGCGTTCCGGCAGCCGGCCGCGCCACACCGCGTGCGCGCACGAGCTGTCCCTCGCCTTATCTGGAACACCACGCGACAAAACGTTACACAGAATAAACAAAGTCAGCGTGGCCGGAGTGAAACATGGCCGCTGGCGTTAAAACTACGCGAACCGGTTCTTAAGGGTCGCCGCACACAGACCTCCTGATGACAGCCACAGCCACAATTGAGGCCATTTAAAGTAGCGTACGGTACGGCGGATCCATATAAAAATGTAAATGAAATAACAGGAAATGTGTTGGTGGCTGTGGTTATGGCCCGTGTGCGCTGACACTAAGGCGTGCAGTTGGGCGACAGGTCCACATTTCACTCTGGGCGAACATTCAACTTACGACATAGTTTCAGTGACAGGGACCTGCAACTACATATGGCTGTGATCAATTGTAAACTGTAAATGATACGTTAATGTGGTGTGCAGACGGGCACCGCACATTTTTGTTATCGCTGTCACTAAAACCATGAACACCACCTACTTAATCTACCTATGTGAACAAATCTGTGCATAAAAGTGTACCCAACATCTTATAAAATTGGGAGTACCTACTATTGTGAACATCTGTGCTCCTAGGTTCAACCTATCCTATTATGGGCCAGAGAGTCTATATTTCTTGTCTTATACATAAATACTTGGAACCAAATACAACGGAAAATACAAGTTTGTACATGTCAGCGGGGTTTCGAAAGCCATGCGTTTATCCTGAGCCAACATAAAACACGAACAGCACAAAAATAAAACTAAACAAACATAACAACAATACTAAACTCATTCAACAGAAATACAGCGGAGTTTTCCCAACTTTTGACATCTAAATTGCCTGATATCAAGTTTCATATATAGCGCGATATTTATATCTCGAGCAGGCGAAACCCGCATTGGATACTGCCAAAATTAAGTAAGCGACAAGTCATTTAATGAAAACAAATTATTTAACTGGGAATTGTAAATGACATTGCTTAATCGCAAGCGAATTGGATTAGTTGAAATCATAGTTACTCGTATTAAATTTCAACCCAGGTACATTTTTCTGCGTTGCATGGTTATAAAATTAGCGCACAAAACTGCAAAAACGTATTATTCAAGCTCGAGCAGTGATAAAAATAACATTTTGGAACTAAGTAAAATATATAATACAAACGCTTGAAACAAATGATTTGTCGCAAAACTTAATAAATGATTTCTATAATCAGTAAATAGCGTCTCCTAACTCATCGGGACTATTCTCGAATTCAGCCGATTGGGTATTATAACTAACAAAATAAAACAAAAATTTAGATTTTCAAGAGTAGCCCCTTTTCCTATTATGCACAGATTAATTTATTTAAACACACATCAACATTATACATGAGAGGGAAACATCATTTATAACATTATCATTACTGAAACAATCAACATCAAATGACATATTAATTACAGTTTTAACATTTTATTCGACGTCACATAAGTGCATGCGACACGTAGAAGTTTGTTTTTAGGAGATAGCGACCGTATATAAAGCACGGCTAAAGGAGGGAAGGAAGTTTAGAGGGGCGCGGGGGGCGGTCGCCAACTAGCTAAGAATTTGGATGCGTCTCTTCTGAGGTGCGACGCAGACATGCCAATTGGGTATTAATCTTTTTGTTGGAGGTCTGGCGAGCGGATCCCGCTGTTTTTCATGCAATTATTTTCATTTTGTGACTTACGTTGTTGAGCTTTCATCGTAAAAATGAAGCTCGATTGTTCCTGAAGAACAAAAAAAAAACAAAAATAATATTATTTTCGGTCCGATTCAAGATACAAAAAGACGAGTAACATTCTAGGTCGGGGATAAATTTCGGTTACGAGTGCGAGTTTTCCTTCTCGCTCGGAAACGGGGTGATGTCTGAGCGAGAGCAGGGAAGGCGGATGCGGGCATCACGCGGTATGTCGGGCTCCGCGCATCGATTGGCAGGCCGCGACCCCGTGCACCCGAGCACGTGGGCCTGGTGTGGGCGCGGGTAGGGCTGGCTGCGTGCGTGACGTCACGGGCGCCGGGCGCGCTGCCGCAGCGGGTATCGATCGCCGCGGCCCGCATTCATTCAAGCCGGCGATCGAAGGCCGGCTGCTGCACCGTGCCGCAGCAATGCGTGCGTGAATGGCCCAGCGCCATTCACTGCATGTCGCGCCAACAATCACCTTGCATGTCGAAGCAGCTTTCACCTAATGCACTCGCCGCCCGATCAATTATTCGTTGGCGGATCAAATCACCTCGTTATTTTTCGTTGGAAGGGACAGTTACGTTTAAGTTGTATGAAATTTTAACGGAACCGACCGCTAGGGAAGTGCATGACGACAATAATTTTGCCAAATTTGAGTTTGTTTGTCTACGCAAAATATTAAGTAAATACGATGCTTTTTTTATCACCGTCGTAATGATACTTTATTAAATGAAATTTAGCGGAATAAAATGTTGCGCGGACACAATATGATCGGTACCTACAAGAGTCATACTTTTGAGTATCACGCCAGCTTTACTTGTGCTCCTCTGAGTGTTGCCGCAGGAACAACTTTCCTTATTTTAGGCGACGACAACACGCATGTTCCAAATAGGGGATGCCATTAGAGAACTTTGGGCGCATGTGAAAGGGCAAAATATTTGAGAGAGGCTTCCATGGCTATTGTACTGTGTTATTTACCACTAATTTGACAATTCTAATATTAAAACATATGCAGAATTTTTTTAAGAGGCGCTCGTCGACGAAAATTTTAATTTTTTTAATCTACTTATGTACTTAAGTGAAAATTACTTTAATATCAAAATATCCTTCTTTGTACTGAGCTCTTGGTCTATAAATATTTGTTGACCCATAAATGTTTAAAGATTATTAGTATGCCTATGATCTTTTTCCGCATACATATTTTCCGTACGTACGTATTATAATTGTCATCTGCAAATGTATATTATACATTATACTTATTAAAAGAAATACTTATTTCTCATAATACTCTTACTGCAGCGCATTTCGCACATGCTTTGCTACGAAAGTGCTACGCGGCATGCTACGAGAATTCTTAGCGCCTACGAGCCTGCTACTAATCTCACCGATCACTACGCGTTTGATAGAATTAGCGTAATTTTAACAAAAGTTACTGTTTTTTCTTAGTTGTGCATGGGATAAATATTTTATTTTAGTTTTGTAATTTGAATGATAAAATCATGATTTTCTTAGTACTACAAGTATACTAATTTTTGTAGTGACTAAAATTTCAAAGTCGTTTTTTTGTTACTAAGAAATTGTTTAGTTATTTATTAGAAATTAAGTAAAAAATCGTGAGAAGATACGTTTTCCTTCTATTTCCATGTGTGTTAAGTAACATAAAAAGCATCAGGGATATTTCTGAATCCGTTTGCAATCTCAGGGAAAACCATTGTCCAGGGCGGGCCAAACTGGGAATTCACCATAAAATATCGAACATACAGAACATTTGGCCAGGACAAATAAACATATACGGACATTACATATAATCTATGTATGTATACTTTTTGAACTATATTCTTCTATACAACTGAAGCAGGTTATCAGAAAATATTATAAATTTCCAACATATTATAACTTATTTAGCGGTGTGAGGATTCATTATTATTTACAACCTTTACAGACTTTTAGATTAATTTAAACAAATCTTTATTAAGAAGATTTTTTTATCTAATCTTAGTATGCGGCACTTCCATCATAAGGGTTATTTTGACAATGTGCAATGTCTTATAGTGAACGAAAAAAAGCATAGAAGCTACATTGAACTACCGGTTTGGCCCCACGAATGGTGAGCCGCGGCAAAAATTTCTTGAAGGCTGTGACGCAGCGTATTAACACCTATAAGTTTACGAGTCTCTCATTTATATTACCCTATATACTGAATATTATTAAGTCATCCATTAGTTCGCTCTCGCAAGAGCTGTCATTTTGCGTGGTGCTTCAATATTTTAATCTCAAAGAAAACTCTTACTATATGAATGGATTTTTTCATTCACTGAGGTCTATGATATACTTTACTAAAACACACACAGAATTACTTCTATACCATCATTATTTTAGTTCCAGGTCAGTTGTCTTAAGTGGGTCAACCACAGTGTGCCCTGTTTTAACGGAAATTTTCTTTGAGACCATCTTGACCTAATCGTACGTTTTTAAGACATGTTTTATCTACATATTATTATATTTACACATTATTATAAAAAGGAAATATTTGATTGTTTGTTAGCTATGAAAACTAATTTATCTGTGGGTGAAATAGGCTATGATTTACGCGAATGAAGTCAAAGGAAAATTGCTAGTGTTTCATAGCGGGTTATCATCATCATCATCAGGTCTTTCTAGTCTCCACTGCAGGAGCACGACCCTCTCTGCACTACCAGAGCCATATACTAGCCAGAGTAGTCAGAGGATTTGGCCTACACTCTCCACGCTGGCCAGACGGGTTGGAGAGGTATCTTTGATGTTAATAAGCTTTGTTTAGCTTGTGTTTCCTTAGTCGCCTTTTACGACATCCACGGGATGACTTGGAGTGGTCCTATTCTACTCTGCCGGGAACTACACGGCTAATATAGCGGGTTATAGTTAGGGTTAATAATTTCTGTGTCATATTTAAGATCAAGGCTCTTATTAGTGTGATTAAAAAGGATATTTTTTGCACGCTTGCGAACGATCTACTTATGCAGATATTTTTTTCACGTGCTCTACTCAGTCCAAACACTTTTTATTTGGCGGTCCGAGTCAGCTATTATGTTATGTGGGTCAACCGCGACGCTCCCTTTCTTGGCGGGAATAATTTGGATCGGCCATTTTTGTGTAACCTACCCGTACGCTGGGACTTATAATACAAGAAAGACTATTTGGAGGTTTATGCTTCGTTCCTTCTTTTAGTTTATTTGCCAGCTGGAATATCAGCGGTTTGGGTTATTTTTATATTTATTATTGCACACGTAACAGTACTGCAAGCTCGATTTAAAACCGCAAAGTTAGTATAATATTTGAAAAAAAAACAGGATTAAGGATTGCCTGATTGAATATGGTTCGAAGGAAGATAGAATAACGAGTTCAGGACGGAACTTTAATTTATTTAAACGGGTTTATTTTATTTTAGGGGCCCTACTCGAACGGAAACAGATAGACTCTGTTCAGAAAGAGAATGTACAGTATCTGAGGCGCTGCTGTATCTTTCGTAGCTTTATGTTTTACCCCTCATCTTGAGTTTATACAAAATCATAATATAACAACACGACACTAAGATTTAGAGTGATTTTACATGAAATATTTTAATTGGCAAGAGTACGAATAACGTTGCTAAATAACGTTGCTATGTAAGGTTCATTTTTAGTTATGTTTTGCACCGCGCTCACTCTCATTTTGATACCAGTCTTCTGCTCTGCCTGAACTGAAGAGTCAATGTATATGACATATTCACAGGGCAGCGATGGAAGCTGTATAATACTGAGTATCTTTTCGTAAAGTATAAATAAGTAAGCACTATAGAGAGGCTATTGAGTATATTTTCATATCAGGAAATTAAGTAATGATTGTCGTATTCAAGAAATTGTAAGGTAGGTAGCTCTAATCTTAAAAATTATGCAAAAACATAAGTATTCTTCTTCAATTTATTTAAATACTATAATTTGTTCCATTAAAGTGTACAGGTTGGCACATTCCCCTGGCAATTTTATATTCTTCAAAAATTTTATTTTGATAATCTATCAGGTCCAGAGGTCTCTCTGAACTAAAGTTGTTGTCAGTGAGTTAGTATGTTCTGTAATAACTTTTCACTTCAAAGTTTGGTTTCTAGAGTCCTCAATGGTACTTACATATTTATTCTCCTGGGATAGCAATAAAAGTTACATGTTTTCCGAAAGGGAAAGTTTGATTTGTAAATACGAAATTGCGGGAAGATAAATTGTTCATATTGTAACTTTTATTGCCCTTCAATAGCCGGCACGGATATAACACTGTGTAGGATAGAAGCTCTAAGCCAGGGTTGCAGCTTAGTTGTTTTTAAATTATGATTTTTTGAAGTGAATACTTCTTTGGACGCATTGAGTACTTTTAAGGTTAACAAAAATCATGGAATTCGCGTCATCGTCGCCGAACGATTTGTGCTCTTTTGGTGAACATCAATTTACTTAGTTTTTACATCTACCGGCAGTCCCTTCAAATCTAATAAAAAAAGAACAAAAAGCTGGCGGGACAGCCGCCAGCTTTTTGTTCTTTTTTTATTAGATTTGAAGTTCTTGATAATTCTGAATTGTTATTTTAGAGATAGAATTATGTAAGGAAAAAATGCAGACGAAGTAGCCATACTTTGGGTTGTCTTGACCACTTCACTCACTAGCGAATAACAAGTTATTTTATAAAAATATTACTAGTTTTCTAGTTAGCTCTGCTGTGATGCTGGTAATGAATTTGCAGTACAGTAGCATGGCTTGACGATAAGTAAATTATTATATGTTGGTTACGAAAGAAAAAAGAGGAATGAGTTTGTATTAATATAAATTATATATATTAAATCAATATTGCTGGTGATGATAAAGTTCTTGTGATACTTGGGAATTATTTCAACGATTGGGATTTATTCCAATTCGTATTCTTGCGGTCGTAAACTGTGAAAAAGTCAGTAAAATTTGGTATAATTCACTTGTTGCATCGTGTTTTAAACCGTCCAGTGTTCAATGTCCGCGCCGGCTACTGCATAAACCTATCAATTTTCACTTTTCTATATTAATTGCACGCACTAGTAAGCACTTTCGACAAATTGAAAATGCGTGCGCTACAATAAAAAAAAAAACAAGTGACAAGTGCAGCGAGTGTGGTAGCTTGGTTCAGCTGAAAACATTCGCAGTTTAAATTTTTAAGTAAACATATTTAATATAGTTTGAAAGAAAACTCACCTAATGGTCAGACGTCTGTCTCTATGGCTTCTGCTGCATGAAGGTTGTTGACCCTCACGTGGCAGGTGGCGCGCCGGGTTGCGGGCGCGCCCGTCGCGCGGTCGCGAGCACGAGTGCCCTGGGCTCCTTGGCCACTTTGGCCACCCTGGCCACCCTGAGCAGCCTGGCTACCCTGGGCACTTTGGCCACCCTGAGCAGCTTGCCCACCCTGAGCACTCGGACCGCCCGGACCACCCAGACCGCCGTGGCTAACCTGGACGGCCTGAGCATCATGATGGGCTCCCCGAGCACTTTCAGCGGCCAGCTCCTGCTCTTGCTGCCGGCGCAAAACACGTTGAGCTATGAGCATCTGTGTTTTTTGGATCTCCTGCTGCTTGACTTGCCGACGACGGATCTGGAGTCAGTCCAAACATAAAACCCATTAATCTGGTTAAAAGACAACGTAACTAGTGTGTCGTTTTATTAGAGTAGGGAGAAATTTAGACATATTTAAAATAATATCTGGAAAATAATCAGAAAGGCTAATATATGGCTCTGGTAGTACAGAGAGGGTCGTGCTCCTGCAGTGGAGACTAACAAAGACCTGTTGATGATGATGATGAATCAGAGAGGGTAAAACGAGGGCCTGTTAGACCAAAAAAAAAGTTTATGACCATCTTACAGAAAATCAATTCCTGTACTACACAAATCAGAATCGCATGTAATTTACTGGTAAATTACACACGAGTTATACACAAATTATATTAACACAACTTATATAAAATTATAATTTTTAAACAGCTCCTGACTCTAAAATACCTCTATCTTGTTTACGACTAAACCAATTATTATAAAACATGTCTATCTTTTTCTTCTTCTTAGCGTATCGACTCGTGCAAATTATATTTGTGTTGACCAAAACTCATGAACATGTCTATAAACCATAGCCACGAAATTGGTTCATCCATTTGAGACACACATAGAGCGGTAAAACTGGTGACACCGCTTTTTTTGCGATCGGGGTTAAAAATGATTTCAGTGGAAATTTGCAATATCCGTAACGTCTGAAGCTATTTGTAATACCGTAAAAAATGACTTTTATTATGAAAATAAACGATTTGCCTTTGCCCAGCAGTGGGACACATATAGCTAGCAAGAAAAAAAAAAAAAAAACGATTTTATTCAAAATGAAGACAGAAAAAATGCGTTACGTGATGCAATCTAACCTGGTCGAGCTATCAAAGTCAATAATTTTATTCATCACAAGATATTTCAATATCATTTAGTGAACGTCAATTTTTTTCATAATTACAATTAGTCGTTTCATAATTGCTGACGTCAATAATTTACTTACGGCTAAGTTTACACCGCTTCCAAGGCGGAGTGCAGAAGAAGCGGCAACAAACTGCACAGCGCATTTTCTCCAAATGACATCAACTTACAATCTACGACATACCTATTTAAAATCACTATCTGGAACATCATATCTATACATATCATATCTATAGATTTTCTTTCTCTAGAGGACTTCATGGGTCTAGTCCAAGCGAGAGTCGGCTAATTGTACTGTAATCTAAAAACGTTACAAGATCTTACACGAAAGAGTTGATTGTAAAAGCGCCACGGTGTCATAATTAGTGGCAAATTGCAACGCTTGTGCCTGCTTCTGTCCAAGGTTAGAGCCAGCTAAGGCAGCAATAATAACACTAAAAGTCTGGTGGCGCAGCCTTTATATATCTGGGGTGCTATTTTTGAAAGCGTGACACTCGTTTTCGAACGATTTTTGTATGGTAAAACTTCAAATCGCTTCGCGAAGTTTCAAAAATTTACCCCTGGTTGTACGGAAGACCAAGGGAAGACCAGAGGTGGTGTTACCGCTGCCTTATGCTAAGTGGCACTATTATGGAAATTTTGTGCTTGAAAATTTGTAATACTTGAAGTATCAAATAAATTATTTTTTAACCGACTTCAAAAAAAGGAGGAGGTTTACAATTCGTCGTAATCTTTATTTTTTTATGTATGTTCCCCGATTTCTCGAAGACGCCTGGACCGATTTAAGAAATTCTTTCTCTTATTAGATAATACTTTACAGATGGTCCTATTAAATTTTATCTAAGTGTCGAGCGCTTTTTAAAAAATACACAAAAACAAAAAAAAATGTTTACAGGTATGCCGTTAGGATCACACTTATTTCCATTTTATTCTTATGCTTATTTAAAAAAATTTATAGGGTTGAAGTCTGTTTTTGTTTTTTGTTAAAAATATCTTAAATAATCTTTCTCTCTTTCAATAAAACTTAACGATTCTTACATGGGAGAGCCGCAGTAGGTCTTGCTGCTCGAGCGCCGCGATGTCGTCATTGGTGGCTTGCTCCAAGGCCTTCGTCTGCTCCGCCAGGAGTTTCTCTTCCTCCTGCAGACGCCGCAGGTTCTGTTCCAGCTGAGGGTCGGCCAGCAGCGCAGCATCGTCCAACTCCATCATCTCGGAAGAGGAATCGTCGCTCATTGAAGACTTCTTCTGGATTGGCCCTGAAACTATTGGGAGAGTTATTTATACGTTATTTTGGAAGACGTACGTTTAGATTTTGATCTAGCAAAAAGATAAGCGATAGGAATTTAAATTTATTGTACTAAAATATTTCAAACGCTGACAATGATTTTTGTACTTTTGTGAGCTCGCTAGATCAAGTCCCTAAGTATTCCTGATTTGTATCCGGTGTTATGACTTATGAGTTTTGGAGTGATTGGTACCCAATTTCTTCTTAACAAGCAGCTGTCCCCGGCTGCATCTGGGTATATATTACAAATTGAAACTGTACCACTTCAATTTATACTATGTATAGAATTGATATTGATTAAACAAATAAATTCGTACGTTTAATAGAACTAACGCACGTTTAATAAACTTCCTTACGTATTAACTCTCGTATAGTTCATGTTCCATGTACAATTTAATTACACTTACGCGAAGACAATTCATCGAAGGAGTCACAGTATATTTTCTGTCTACATGGATGAAGTTGCATTTGAAGGTATAAAAGACCCTCACTTCCAGTCCCTCCTTTACGTATGATTTTATATCTTCTAGCTATAAAGTCTCTAGGTAGAATACGCGATATATATCGCGGTAAAAATGTAACGATTTTTCACCCTATAAGTTCTAGAGATAAGTTGTCGACATATACATTATTATTATATTAGTGTAAGAAGATTGGTTAACCGTGCATTATTCATGCGTTTTCACAGACTCAGTGTCATTGTATTTTAATATATTGGTTGGTAAATATAATTGAGATTTCCTTTTCTTTATCACGTAGTTTATTGTGTACTCTATAAAAGAAATTGTGCATAAAGCGAATTGCTTAATCAATGCAATATCTTTTGTTAGATTTAAATATCTTATTTTTACAAAAAATGCCTATAATTCAAGCATAACTTGCTTGAAATAGTTACAGACTTTACTTTCACGTATAGAAAGATGAGACCAAACACAATTCAAATTATTGGTATACAATGAAAAGGTTTGTTCAAATATGAGGATATAAAGATATTTGTTACTCCTTTACGCTTAAACTACTTCACTGATTTTGATAAAATATTGACGACTTCGTGGGAAAAGCTAGCAAAAATATGTGAGGGATAGAAGTGTTATATCTTACCATCTTCACGAAAAGTACCAAATTAGTTGAAATACATTTTATAAAATATGTAATAATACATTTCGGGTATTAATAAGATCGGCCTAAATCAGATAAGTCCAACCGGGAATAGGTAATGAGAATCGATTTTCATCCCACTGCTATCTCGGAGGTAACGAGTAATGAATAAAAATATTTAAATTTCATCCAACTTGGCACCGTTTATTAAGGTTAGAGAGTAAAAAATACCCACAAGATTCAATTTTATAAATATATATGTATGATAATAAAGTACGAATATTTGAAATTACAATTACGAGCAACGTTTTCAGAGTTTAATGAGTCAATAACTCTTATAGACTGAGACCTAAACAGAACATAATCCTTATGATTTGCTAACTAGATAAAATAAATAATAAATAAATAAATAATAAATATATATATACGGACAAATCACACAGATTGAGCTAGCCCCAAAGTAAGTTCTAATGAAAGACTTGTGTTATGGGATACTAACTCAACGATACTATATTTTATAACAAATACATATATAGATAAACATCCAAGACCCAGGTCAATCTGAAAAAGATCGTTTTCCATCTTGACCTGACCGGGGATCGAACCCGGGACCATCCGTGTCGCAGGCAGGCGTGATGACCGCTGCGCCACGGAGCTCGTATATATATACTATAAATATTTTTATGCAAGAGTTTTATATGTTAGGTTAGTATATATATAATTAAATATTTTATACAACTCTCGAAACACAACTATCTCTTTATGTTGTAAAAGGCTGGACTGATTTTGATTACTGTCTAAGAACCATCGCTAAAACAAATGGTTTAACCCGTTTAAGAGCCACATGCACATACATATACCGGTCAGATTTTTTTTGCGCTAAGGATAAAAATGTTATGTACCTAATTACATAGATACGAACAACCATTTGTTCCTGGCAGAGTAGAATAGGACCATTTCAAGTTTTCCAGTGGATGTAGTAGCAGGCGACTTAGGAAACAAGCAAAGCTTTTAAACATCACGATACCTCTTCAACCCGTCTGGCCAACGTGGAGAGTGTACGCCAACTCCTCTGACTGTTCTTGCTAATATAGCTTGGTAGTAAAGAGAGTCAATCTGTGTGATTTGTCCGTATATATTTATTTTTATTATAATCTGTGGCGTATCAACCAAAGGTGGTCAAGTAAACTGGGCTTGTCGATTGAGTGGCGGTATTAGATAGAGCATTATAAATCTGCAGTGGGAACGGATGAATGGCGCATTATGGCCAGAGGCTTATTTAACCCACTTCTGCCAGGCTGAAACGCCTAACAATAGAGATTGTGTCGTGTTAGGCAAGCAACACTATCGGCAGCGGCTCGGTTGGCCTGAAATATTGCTTCAACACAAATTGTGTTTGTAGCAGTTGTCTGTGTCTTAGATTAGAAAGAAACAGGTCGGGGGCTTGCTAGCAGGGATTGAATAACCGAAAAAAATACGGTTACATCAGTAAGCGGTATGACGTCATACCTTTGTATTTCGATACCTTAGAATAATGGTACCTTCAAATTAAAATACCTTAAAGAAACGGTACCTGTACGATTTTGGTATTGTAATATTGCGGTATTGTTATTTTTTTCGATATTGGATTTATGAAATAAAGGTTTTCATTGAATTTTACCGCCGAGGATTCGCGTCAATGTTGTTCGTCGCATAATTTTATCGGTACTGAAAATATTTCAGTTAAGGTACAGTAATTATAAAGGTATCGTTACATAAAGATATCGTAAATGTATAAATACCATTATTTATATTTAGCTCTATCACAACCGTAATTGTCAACCGATTTGGTTTTACCTTTAAATCTATGGTGTATCGTAATTTTACGCCGGTACCATACCCTTATACCTTTACCGTTTTCAACCCCTGCTTGCTAGTGTTTTGATTCACGAAATGACTTAAGAAATTAGCATACAGTACAAAAATTCAATCAAGGAGGATTAGTGTCAGGCAGGCAAAAAATACTTAGCGGCTCGGTTGCCTTGAAAAATTGTTAAGTACAATACAAATTGGGTCTGTTGCAGTTATCTGATTGCTTAAATTAGAAAAAATCGATTGGAAGTTTAAAAATGTCTTGGTTTTAAGAAATAAGGACATATTAAAAAAAGGAGGATTAGCATCAGGCAGCACAAAACTAATGGTGGCTTATTTAAGAGTCCCACATGAAGCCGCAATCCCATACAAACGTAGTTTGGTTTTAGTTTTAAAACAGTTAAGCCAATCTCAACCAAATTTCGTTCATACGACCGGATAAGGCATATTGATGTTTACAATCAGATTTCAATTAAAACAATACCTATACAAAATTACAGCGAGTTGAAGTTTCGTATCAAAAACTTGTACTACCTGTAATTTTGTATAGGTATTGTTTTTAAAATTGAATGACGTTTGCCATTCAAACGTAGTTTCGTTTTAGTTCAGCGGTCAGTTAGTAATCCCATGGATTGCGGCTTTACGTGGGACTCTTAATGCATTTATTTTGGACTAAAATGCTGCCACAATAGAGCTTGAGCCTGCTGCAGTGGTCTGTTTCCTTCATTTATAGGAAAGCCAACTGCAATTAGCTGGTGTATTAGTTTACGAAGCGACTGAAGAAATATGCACATCGAATAAAACGTTAATCAAGAAGGATTAGTGTCATGCAGTACGAGAGTATTGGCAGTGGCTTATTTAACGCATATCTGTTGAACTGAAATGCTTCCTCAAAATATAGTGCGTCCGTAGCAGTGATTTTGGATAAATTAGAGAAGCTCAAAACGGCAGCTAGCTGGTGTGTTGGTTCACAAAGCGACTAATAAGGACATCGTACTGCACGATAATCAAGAAGGATTAGTGTCAGGCAGGCAACACTATCGTCAGGCCTGAGGCAGCAGCTGATTTAACCCACTTCTGTCAGACTGCGAAATACGACTAGCAAAATTGATGGCGGCTAGTTGCTTTTGGTACAATTACAGTATTCCTTGCATTTTTTTATTAAATGACATGAAATTAGCAACAGGCTAAAATATAAAAATATCTTAAGCTCCTCCGTGCTTCGGAAGGCACGTTAAGCCGTTGGTCCCGGCTGTCATCGTTAATGGCAGTCGTTAAGCTATGTCAGATGCCTTAAGGCAGCTTGATAAATCTGACACCAGTGTTGGTCACTTACACATGCGAAAAACAAACAAAACAAAACAAAGCAACAGGCTTATTATTATAGGTAAACTGATAAAGAGATGCGCTAAGTCCTTACTCAGCTCATTTCAATGCTTTATATTTTAATTATTAATATTAACAGGACTTAGCACGAACCTTTTACTTATTTATTTTCGCAGTCTCGCTGCGACCACGATGGATGTAACTCCATAGAAACGTCAGCGAAAATAAATAAGTAAAAGGTTCGTGCTAAGTCCTGTTAATATTAATAATTATGTGTTTGAGGCGCGAAAGTTTAAAAAAGAATAATGCTTTATATTTTATCAATATAACATGTTAGATTGATAAAATAGTATTTTAATAAAATACTATTATAATATACAAGGTGTCTCATCGAGATGGATCAGAGAGGACATTTTTAAAGTGTATGAGGCAGAGAAAAATGATCAAAGGAACCATGACCTCTTTATTTGACACAATACTAAAAACCTGCATTAACAGATTAATAAAAAGTAATACCCGATTCGAACATCGAACCGAACCGATTTGAAAAATAACATGTTTGTAATGTAAAGGTCATAACTATTTTATAATTTGTGCCAAAATAAATGAAAAAAATAAAAAATAACCAAAGCTGATTACATACGTCGAAGGTCAATAACACGCTGTATAGGTTTTGGAGTGGTAATTAAGTAGTCATGGCAATCATTACAAGTTCACAACTTACTGTGGGGCTAGCTCAATTTGAGTGATACGTCCCTATATATTTATTTATTAAGTTGTGTCGTATGCTCTTTAAGTTTAATGATACATACATTTGTTTTGTCCACTAACAGAGCTATCTGCTTCAGAAGGCGGTATCTGCTTCGAAGTAGTAAATGATTAGCATGTCACAGCTCTCCGAGCACGATGTTGCTTTGTTTGTTTGCTTGTATACACAGAACACGTCAGTTTCGCAACAAAATTCCGCGCCCGCGGAGTCTGGCCGGGTGCCATACGCCGAGTTGTGTACTGTCTGATTTATTACTTAATTTTCAAGTAAACGCGAATTTAAATGTTTCCACTGAAATCAATAGATCTTTTGTATTGTAAATGTGGCGTAGATTTGGTACATACCCAAACTTTTGAAGACTAAAAAAACAGGTTGGTCAGAAAAGTTACAAAAATCTTCCTTATCATATTTTTGTAAGCAGTTGCAGCAGCAGATGAAAAAAATGACAACAGTGTTGGCCACTTACACACACGAACAACAAACAGTACCAGTAGTTTTTCGAATGCCTTGCGCGTAAGAAGATATAAGGATGTTATTAAGAAAATGCTTTTGTTTCTAACTTTTTATAAGTTAATATGATTTTTTGGTTAAATTGTAAGATACCAAAGATGGGTTTAACTCATGCAGACTTGAAAAATAAGAAACTAACGTAAATAATTGAAATATCAGATACTTCTCACCACATAAACGTTAAGATAGTTAAAGTTAAGCCACTGTCAAATTATAATATGAAATTGGTGTAGTTTGGTGTTATAAATGCTCGTGCTCGAGAACAATTTGTGAAATAGTTAAGGTAGACTGTTAAATGGACTCGTATAGATTTGTCGTCAAAATCTCCCACGAGGCTGCCAAAGAACATACGCCATCGGGCAACCTAAATTTACAAGTGACATTTGCCACACAGTGGTGTAACTACACCATCGAAGGCCTGGTTCCTTCAGGCATCCCCCTTCCTCTCGGAGCTGGAGCACCCTGGGACTGTGGCTCGTGGCATTTTTTACGCTCTGCCACCCTGTGGTTGCGTAACTGCAGAGTGTCAGAAAAGAAATGTATCACTGGGGTCATTGATACAACGCTTTTTATCATCATCAGGTTTTTTTAAGGCTTTACTGCAGGAATACGACTCTCTGCACCACCTCAGCCATATAAAATCAGAGCAGTAAGAGAATTTGGCGGTCACTCTCCACATTGGCCAGACGGGTTGGAGAGGTCCCTTTGATATTTGTAAGCTTTGTTTAGCTTATGTTCCCTGAGTCACTTACTTAATCTTTGTGATTTAAAGACATTTGAGAGCGCATTTTGAAATAGGTAAATTTTGCCGTTTCTCTATCAGACGTGTTAGTTACAATAATGACCTTCTTTAAAACTATATTATCTTGAAAATGTCTTTAATTTGCGAGGGTATATTCCAGACTCCATATTGTTTAAACATTTTCATCAAAATAAGTTCGATATTTTGTTTGGAATTGATATTTGTAATATTGTTAATTATTGAATATGCCGACAGTATTATAGATACCAGTAAATATTCTGATATCTATGATAGACACAGTCAGCATATTGAATAATTGGCAATATTTCACGAGACAGGGTTTTAATGGAAATGCCAGGCCTGAGTGTGAGTAGATTATGGGGTCTGGGGCGTATCTAACTAACCTTGGCATTTAAATAACAACGATTTTTTTTAATGGACTACGTAGCTAGCTCCAAATAAGCTTTCGCTACTTCACCGGACTTTTGAGGTGAGAGCAGAGTGCCCTCAACCTGTAAGGCAAACATCACCAAAGGGTCCCCGGGAGGGACGAACCTCGGCTTTGGGCGTTGCCTGGGTACGCAAGGCTTGGAGATACAGCAAACTCTCAAATAACAACGATATTAGGATAACAGTACGATATTGATTTGTAAGCTCCGATATGACTTATTTACTTAAGATCCTAAGGCCTTAGGAGGGGCAGAAGGCTACAACAGTCTACGATATAGTTGCTCTTTTTAAAATTATAGAACTCATAATCTAGTAATGATTGAGTCCGAAATAAAGAGATTACAAACGATAATTGAGACTTTAAAATATAAATCGTACCACGAAAAATTGAATTTAGTTGGTTGTGCTTAATCCATTTACTCAATATTGCATTTATTATCATACATAATTAGTTATAGTTTATAGCAACAAAGATAAAAAAAATATTAGGCATACACACAAAATAATAAAAAGAAATGATCTAAGAATAATATTAAGTGAAAGGAAGCAAAAAAGCAATAGGTAGAAATAATCATTACCAAAAAAAAATATACTTAACTTACTCTTTAGATCCATACGAATAAAGGCACATTATATAAGCTAAAATAAATGGAAATATTAAAAGGATTCTTTACAACACCTATTTTTTAACTAAAATATATTGTCTTCATGAAAAATACATTTTTTAACTTCTGGCATAATCTTGGAAGTTTTCTTATTTGGCTCATAGGTATGTTATATTTCTAGACTAGAAAATATCACTATCTCGTTAGTCAATCACTATAAAATATTTGAACTCATATACAAGAACCAGGCATCGGCAGCTTCACGCTGAACTTGCATATTTCTAACTCTACAAAACATCCTCCAAACACAATGAAATAAAAAAATAATAACAATTTATTATCGCTTGTCACATCTCTTAGACTAATATTTACACAAGCACATTGCACTATTTTGCCTCTTACTGTATAATATCACAAGTATCGTCTGTCTCGATTTAATCTTTAGTCCGCTACGTAAAGAGAAACAAAACACTATCATATAGTCATTGGTCTCCGCACACCTCGTCACCATCGTCCTTCCCACCTGAAATTACCGAAAATCAACATAAAGGAAAATAATAAAATCAATGCATGCGATCAAATCAAATGTGGAAGCTTCGAAATGCATGCAGCAAAATAATTCCAGGGACAAATTACATAAAACGCAGCTAATTTATCAGAAAGTGCTCAAAAGATAGTACAAAATAATGGGATGATTTGTGGAGGGTTAAAATGACTTACTCAAGTAGGGCTCGCCCATAGTACCAGGTAGATACGGGCAGCTGGTGACGTGGTTGAAGTTCTGCGACTGCATCTCCTCCTGGTCGGTCTCACGGTGGTAGAAGTAGTTGAAGTTTGACACGATGACAGGCACCGGCAGGGCGATGGTAAGCACACCAGCGATGGCACACAACGATCCCACGATCTTGCCCCAAACACCAACAGGCCTATATAAAATAAGAAGTCATTAGTCCAAAGTCTTTTTCATGAAGTGTCTTACAAACTTGATGCAGCTAACGGTTAACAATGATGCTTATGTTCATGCGTTAAATTGCTTGTTGTACATACCATCTCTCCGTCTACTACGACAAAACAACATATAAAAAGTGCTAGGAAACAAATTCAAAGAAAACTAAAACGTAACGAAGACCTGTATCTGAAAGGAATCAGTTGGACATGTTTGTATTCAGACCATTCGCCGAGCATTAACTGGATAGAACGCAAGCAATACAATTTCATCCATCTCCTTCCATACTCGCCAGCGGTTACAGTCTCCTGTAACGTGTAGTTATAGCTTTGCTTGTGGTTAACGCCAGCAGTGAAACCCGGGAGAAGACACGAAGCTCATGATGCAGATGCGATGGCCACATATCCTGTTCCCAACGATACATTTGTAAGCCCCAGACAGTAAATCCATCGACTTCTTAACATATGTCAAACTAAAGGGCATCTAAAATCCTTTAGAATGATAATAGTCTTAAAAAGTCCACAGATGAATATTGAACCGGGCTTACGCTCAGCTTTGTGGGATCAGAATACTTTCCCAGCGCATTCACATTCAACAGCTTCGTTCTTAAGCGGGCTTCACACAAGGTTTACAAACTGAAAGATCAACGGAAAACAAAATAAAACAGAAATTTTCTAACATATAACAGTATCGTTCCTACGAGACCACGTTGTAGTCATGCAGTTTACGTCTAACATTCAGTGATACACGTACTCGATGCACCTCTATCGAAAATGGTGTGAAAGCTACCAAGAAGCCAATGACTAAAGTCAAGCAACGGTAATCTGAACAACAATTTTACATAGTAGCAGTCAGGCGTAAAATTTACCACATTCCATTGGGTCTAGACAGAGAGATTCGGGCATTCCAACATAACTGGATAGAGAGAAAAAGACGAAATGATAGCCAGAATAGGATTAACTGGATACATAAACGCAAATAATAATTGTAAACCCTTTATGAAGGAGAGTATCATGAATGGAATACAGACGGATGATCACCATTTTCGATGAGCTATTGTCAACATCATTGAAACGTTCACAACACCAAAGGATAATTGGATAGGTACACATATTCTTAGCGAAAGCGTTACAGAGGAGCAGACATTCTTTGGCAATGCTTGAGAACATCGACAGCGCTTCAACACGGCGTCAGCGCTCGGCGGCTCTCGCCGGTTGAAGCGCCTCACAACGAAAGCGTGCTCTCTCACTAATACGCTTTGGAAGGGGCGGCTGAGTGACAACTCAGACGACGGGTCTTGTGGAATACGATACGCCGAAAACTTTAATGGACCAATGGAAAATTTTACAGCTACGCTTCCATGTAAAATTGCAAAAGTTCAAGAAGATTTGATGACAAAAAGGACTAAAAATAATACAAGACAATAAGAAACGTTCTGAAACGTGCAAAAATTCTTTAAAGTGAAAAAAGGTGTAGTGATCGGTTAAGTTCCAAGCGAACCGACGATAAATCAAACTGAAGCATAAATAGTTACATGATGTGGCGAAAGAAATCACGATTGTGTTAAAAATGCCAATGTAGGGTAGAGTTGAGGGTAAAATGGAATGTCGAGAGGCAAGGGTGAAATTTAGGGTGAAGTCGCTGTATCATACGTCATGTCTCCGTATCCTACGGTCGTCATTGTCACGACCGCCCACCAAAACGCATCGGGGATAGACTTGAAGAAGCTGTTCTCGCTTCCGGCCTCAGCAAAGTAGACCGCCGACGAAAACAGCACCACACCTTTAAGAACAAGCACACACCAACGGAGAATACAGTGCGACATACAGTGGCGGGGAGCGGGCGAGCGGGCAGGGCGGGGGCGGGGCTCCGACACGGTTACCTCATGTCTCCGTAGCCGACAGTGGTCATCGTAATTACAGCCCACCAAAACGCGTCGGGGATTGAGGAAAAATTTGAATCATAACAGTCTTTATCCGCAAAAAATACTGCGCTCGAGAATACGACGACCCCTGCAAACACAGAGTACATTGTGCACCAGACTAGCGGAGTCCCGGGCTGCGGCGCCTTGCGGCGGCGGCCTCGCCCGGGCCTTTGGAGCGACTGCTCGCCGATATAGCAGCTTTGTAAGCATTGCTTTCATATCAGACAAGCATTAAATTTTCATCACACCTACACATAAACAGTGTCATTAAATGCAAGCAAAATAGGCTGGGTGGTCGCTATTATGACCACGGGCTGTAAGATTCCATACAAATTCATTAAGTACGTAAAGTATTTTATTTATGGATTACTATACCACACACGAGTTTCAAATCTACCAGATCCAAAAAGTCTTATCGGTCATTCAAATTTGGCATCGCTAATAAACCCGATAAAAAAAGCATTTGAACTATACTGCCAGATTTTTCTCCTTTAATTAAAATTTGGAATCGTTAATGGTTGTGTTGGCTGGCTTTCTGTAATAATCGATCTTCGACTTTCACTTTTAATTACATTCAACATATTTTTTTTAATTGAAGTACTTACTTTAATTTAATAGGTGGTGAATTATTTTCACATACTTAGGTACTATAATAAGCCTGCTTACTGGCGCAAAAATATTAATTGTCAAGGTAAATTATATTCTAACTACACAATTTCAATCAATTCAAAAACAAAATATTTCTTTATTCTACTATATACTCGGTGTGATGAAAAAATTGTTCGTTTTACGGACAGCAAAGACATTACAAACTCTACGTAACTAAACTTCTAAAGGCACTCGGCTTCGCTTCGTGCTTTTTAGTAGTAGCTCGTTTGTTAATGCCTTCTTTTCCGCCCTTCCTACATAATGTACTGTTATATATCAGTTAGGCACTGCTCCTATTACAATTTTTTTCTGTCACAAGTTATCGTCACAGATTTTTGAGTTATGATCTGTGGTTATGGTTTTTGAGTTTAAGTATGTGGCTGCCTTAAGGATGCGCTAGTCGGGAACTCGAACTCGTCAACGCACGTGGCTAAAATGCGTGCTATTACGCTGAGAAAGGGATAGACTCGGTTTTGAACAGTGCGGAACTATTTACACTGATGTATAAGCACATCGGAACAACAGTCTAGTGTGTGCAAACACAAATATTGTTGAAAATCTAAATCTTCGTCGTCTAAAAATTCGCGAGTATGCGTTTGGGAGAAGTGTTCTTGTGATAAAACAGCTGAATGTTTTTATTAAAAGTAAAATAATTTATATTTTTTAATAACCAAACTATGCTTGTATGAATTTTGTTTTAGAGATTTTATACTCCTTCCGGTATTTAATTGTGCCCAAAGATGCGTTAAAATTACGTGTTAAAACGGAATGTTTTGAGACTCATAACTTTTAAAGTACTTATAATTTTACAATTATGATTCCATACAAGCATAGATAACGACAAAACAAATCGATAGAATTAAAAACTTTAAACAGACGATACCGCACAACGGAGTCATCACCCTACAGAATTTGTATGGCGAAACACCTGACTAGCGCACCCTTAAGTCAAATCTAAGTATCTCATTTGAAATATACTCGTATTTTACAGAAGAGTAAAATTTGTAATTAAATATTTTTATCGTTGAAATGTAAAATTATAAATATGAAAATTATTTTAGTGGATCATTAATATCCTAAAAATAAAAGAATGTAATTGATACACTTTTTAACATAACGTGATATAAAGTGACTCCTTAAACACCGATTTTCACGCATAAAGCAGCGTATTAACCACAAATGCTTTATAGCCAAATAATGCGGTAATGTAAAGTAAAAAGCACGAGTGCGGTAAGTATTTTTTAATTTTTACTCTGCAATGAGTTCTCAGTTTCAGCAAATCTAGAATCATATTTTGAAACTAAACTGAGATCTCTTGGCAAAATAAAAAAAAAATACAGTGTTTCAGCAGTCACTTTATGACACGGTGTGTTGAAATAATACTTTAAGTAATAAGGATCCTTAAAATATGAGTAAAGCCGTAACAAAATTGCATGAGTATTTTTAAGGCCTTATTACGGGCAGTTGCATACAATACTTCATCTACACATACCTATACATACTATAAAGCTTATATAATGTTTCAGAAACTGTACTATGAACTTATTGATATTTCATTCTAGACTTATTAGGCAACAAATTGTTGATTATATTCGCTGCTCCGTAGAGATTGTTGGGTAGTGTATATACCGTACACTACCCAAAAAGTTTATAGTCCCTTCGCCATCAAAAAAATGAATCTATCTACTCGTACTTTGCAATGGAGAAAAGTTAAACTCAGGTCAAGGATGCTTGTAATGTACTGTCTGTCTGTACAGTGCACCTTGCTTCTCAAGCTTAGTTTTTTCTTGGATATTTGATCAAGAATCCTCGTCTGAAGACGGCATTAGAAATTGGAAAGACGATATCGCAATGACTTTTCATTGCGATATCGTCTTTATGTCGACAAAGTCTTTACTTTTTTAGGTATTTTCAAACGGCCAGAGGAAAATATTGTTATTATAAATCTAATTAACGTTGTTGGTTATCATGGCCAGTTTCTGAAATCGTCATAGACATTTTATGGTGTTTGTTTGTGTGTGAAGATAAAATATTTTATGCAAAGTCTGAGATAGGTTCTTGCCTTCTGCGTAGGGCAGCCAAATGTAAAAAGTAAATGGCTCTTAATTCTTTTTTTACATTTGCTAGCGCCTATTTAATTCAATAATTAATATAGGTATTAATTATTGAAGTAAATAGCTTTAACATTGTTGCAAAAACATATAGCATCTTTAGAGCTAAAATAAAAATGGCTTGAAAAACGATAGAAGTAAACTTGCCACTTACCGATGAATAGGAAGAAGATCAGGAGGCCGAGTTCTCGCATAGATGCTTTGAGAGTCCGTCCAAGGATCTGCAAACCCTTCGAGTGCCGCGACAGCTTGAAGATACGGAAGACTCGCACGAGACGAATCACCCGCAAAATGGCAAGGCTCATGGCTTGGTTGGTCGACTTGTCTTGCGGAGACACCGGTGCGCGGGGCAGATTGAGGGTGTCTTCTTCTTCCGCGACAACCGTGGCCAAGGTGATGAAGTAGGGGATGATGGCTATTATGTCTATGATGTTCATGACGTCTCTGAAGAAATTAAATTTGTTCGGACACGCCAAGAACCGCACTATCAACTCGAAGGTAAACCAAATAATGCAAAGAGTTTCGATTAAGAAGAATGGATCGGTGATGTCGGGAACTTCATCTTCTTCGATTTTGGTACCGTTGGTGGTGGTATTGAAGACCTTGTAATGTTTGAATTCAGGGAGGGTTTCCAGGCAGAAGATGACGATGGAAAGCAGGATGACGAACACGGAGATGATGGCGACGACGCGGGCGGCTTGGGAGCTCTCGGGGTATTCGAAGAGCAGCCAGATTTTGCGCTGGCGCTCGTTGGAGGGCAGAGGTTTCTCCTCCTCTTTTATGAAGCCCTCATCCTCACTGAAAGAGATTACTTATTTAGATTGATAGGAAATTTTACGGCAAAAATAACAACAAAGGAGATTATTTAAGAATAAAGAAAATATTATTTTTTACAACGACTTAACATTGGTTTAATATTATACACCAATAGGGGTGGAATGTTGCGTACAGTCTTTCCTAACAAAAATATAAATATTTATATATTTAAGACTTTTATGCAAGTAATTATGCATCAGAATAATCCTAATCCTAACTAATATTATAAATGCGAAAGTGAGTTTGTTTGTTTATTTGTTTGTTTGTTTGTTACGCTTTCACGCCGTATCTACTGAACCGATCATCATGGTATTTTGCATACACATAGATTAGGGTACTGAGAAGGACATCCTAACTAATATTATAAATGCGAAAGTGAGTTTGTTTGTTTGTTACGCTTTCACGCCGTATCTACTGAACCGATCATCATTAAATTTTGCATACACATAGATTAGGGTACTGAGAAGGACATCCTAACTAATATTATAAATGCGAAAGTGAGTTTGTTTGTTTGTTACGCTTTCACGCCGTATCTACTGAACCGATCATCATTAAATTTTGCATACACATAGATTAGGGTACTGAGAAGGACATAGGCTATATATCAAGCGGGCGAAGCCGCGGGTATCAGCTAGTGATAATATAAATCAATTGATTTTTCGTTAAAATGTATTTAACTCATATTTGTTCCCGTAACAAAAGATTTTTTTGTTTTTATCAATAAATATATCAATTAGTCGGAAACTAGCCAATGTTAACATTTCGGTAGTTTGTTCAGTGAGGTTATGGAAAGAAATAAAATTAAGTCAAAAATCGATACAATTGATAATTTGTTTCGGAACAACCGTAAACAACGCCACTTGTGACAGCTGCCATCCCCATCCAAAGGTGTTACTCACCGGAACTTGTTGGTGGCCTGTTCTCCGAGCTCGTAGAATTTGATCTCCTCCGAGAATACGTCCAGCGGGACGTTGACGGGACGACGCAGTCGCCCCCCACTCTGGTAGTAGTACAGGATGGCGTCGAACGAGGGGCGATTTCGGTCGAAGAAGTACTCGTTCCTACAAACAAATTACATTTGATTAATTAAGCATATGGATGCCGTGTGGTTTCCGCCAGAGTAGAATAGGACCACTCCAAGTTTTTCCGTGGATGCCGTAGAAGGCGACTTAGGAAATACAAGCTAAACAAAGCTTACAAACATCAAAGAGACCTCTCCAGCCCGTCTGGCCAGCGTGGAGACAGTAGGCCAAACCCTCTGACTGCTCCGTCTAATATACGGCTCTGTAGTACAGAGAAGGTCGTGCTCCTACAGTGGAGACTAAAAAGGGCCTGATGAAGATGAATTAAGAATTGGTAAATATAGTATAACGAAAGCGCTAGTGTACTATAAAGGAGTACTATTAATTCTGTTTTGTTTTGTTTTTCGTGTATGTAAGTGGCCAACACTGGTTTCGTATCGAAAACTTCTACTCACTGTAATTTTGTATAGGTATTGCTTTTTTAAATTGAAATCTGATTATAAACATCAATATGCCTTATCCTTATGTTGTAAAACTAAAACCAAACTACGTTTGTATGGGATTTCGGCTTTACTTGGGACTCTTAAGGCATTCGACATAGCTTAACGACTGTTAATTAATCTAATTCTGTGGTAGTGGTTCAGTGGTCAGGAGCCCGATGGCCTAGTGGGCGTGAGCGTTATAAGTGCTTCCGCATGTTAAGCAACCCCGGGCGCAGTCCCCACTTGGATGGGTGACCGCAAGTGGCATAAAATATTTCGAGCTCCTCCGTGCTCTTCGGAAGGCACGTTAAGCCGTTGGTCCCGGCTGTCATCATTCATGACAGTCGTTAAGCTATGTCAGATGCCTTTAGGCAGCTTGAAAAATTTGACACCAGTGTTGGCCACTTACACACACGAAAAACAAACAAGTGGTCTAACAGCGAATAAGTAAGCTTTCTCACGAGTGTCTCTAAGTTTATAGCCAATAAGTCTTATGTATGGCCAGTTTTCATCGACCACAATCCGCTTCCGGTGAAGAAAAACATTGTAAGGTGAGTGGAGAGATAGTTTAGGATGGTTCACTAGTGTATGTAACGGAGAAGGTGATGGCAATACTATACGTATGCTTTTATTTCTACACAATCATTATCCGTATGTTTTTATAGTCAGGATCTCGAAAACGGTTCCAGGATTGGTAAAAAATAGTATGAAGGAGTATTCTGGCGAAAAAATCCATCTTAAGTATATCCCCGGGAACTCCTCTGGTGCAACTGGGTTACTTAGGTACTAGTCTTTATTCACTAGTACTTTCAGCGTTCCAGATGGTAACTGGTTCAAAAAAAATCCATAGCTATACAGTTTGTGGTGGGAAGTCAAGGGGTGCAGTTGGGGTCTACCTTGGACGATTTTGCAAATTGATTTTGGTGGACTTTATAATATGAGATTGGTGTAGTTTGGTGTTATAAATGCTCGTGCTCATGGAACAATTTGTGAAATAGTTAAAGTGGACTGTTATATGGACTCGTATAGACTTGTCACCATAACCTCCGGCCACGAGGCATCAAAGAACATACGCCATGTTTGATGCTACTTGTTACAACTTTACCGTACAACACCGATACTTAGTATCTCAATTTACTGGACATAGGCAGAATCACTGAAATCTCGGTGGAAGCCATTTTATAAAACAGAAGAAGAAGAAGAGGCAACGCAGTTAGCATTATAATATATAAGAACTAGGTACTATTCGGGTGAAATTTTTGATGTGTAATAATTTTTGTTTCTGAATGTTTTTTAACCATTTACAAGTTCTTTACGAACCTTTGTGAATAACAATTCTGACTTTCTGAAATATCTACTATGCGAGATGTGTAATACGTTCTATGGAAGGCCAGGGCTTAAACAACGCTTGGTATTTACAATATTCCAGTTTTAGGATTAATTTCCATACGATCTTCTTCTTCTTCTTCCTCACCTTATCCCACTTTATGTGGGTTCGGGACAGTATGTAAGCTTTTTCCATTTCACTCTACGATAACGGGTAAAATACGGGAAATAAAATACATATAATGTCTGATCTTACCTGAGTGGATCGAAGTATCTAATCCTGCGGGACGGATCCCCCAGGAGTGTTTCCGGGAATTGGTTCAGTGTCCTTAGCTGGGTCTCGAACTTCAGTCCGCTCACCTATCAGACAAAACAAAACATATCATTAGTCATCAAAGTTCATTCATTCAATTCAATTAAATTATTCAAGAACACATAGTTTAGGAAATGCGAGGCATAAACAACATTAAAGGTACGACGAACAACGAGCTCCGTTGCGCAGTGGTTAACACGCCAGTCTGCGAGTTAACGGGTCCCTGTTTCAATCCGCGGTCAGGTCATGATGGAAAATGATCTTTTCTGATTGACCTGGGTCTTGGATGTTTATCTATATTTAACTGCTTACATAAGAACAGAAGAACTATAAATGGGGTTAAAGAAATACACTAAAATTTAGAATAATTTCTGCTTGTGTGGTGGCAAGAACGCTGGCTGCCCCTATTGGATGCTAGGCGAAAAATCAGCCAGCCCTCTTATTCCCGGAAGTTTAGAAGCCGTAGGACTATCTCTTAAAAATAAATAATCCTCGCGGGCCCCTAGGTCTTAACGTTTCAATAGACCAAGACCCTACAAGGAGATTTGCAGATAGTCCAGAAAAGGGTACGGTTGTATTTTCTGGCGTCGCCAAGATCCTTTTCGGGTCGCTGAACCAGAGTAGTATGTTTCGAAAACTATGAGCGGATTGGCCAGATAATCTGTCGCAGAGCTACGAAGACCGCTTAAGCGTAATTAAGGTGCAATGCTGTTCCCTCACAATACAGTGAGGGAATGCCGCGAGCGTTATGTGCACACTTGCATCAGGTGCGGGGCGGTCTCTTCGACTAATTTTTGTATCATCTGTTGAAATTTTTTAATATTAGAAGTACGATGTATTTATATAATCTTGAAATTCGAATAGCGAAATCTAAATATTTTTTGCTCAAAATTTAAGTTATTAAACATTCTTTACGAATTCGGTTATACGACGTTGAACGTCAATAGCACTGAGGTTGACTGCGGATGTGAAGTTGGCAACAGGTGGTCTTTCAGCGTGAGCCCCGTGAACTGAAGTACCCTCTGCCATTGACCGGTTAAGAAATTAACTTTTTCAAATTGTTCTTTATATTCGCGATGGTAATATGTTTACAGAACCAGATGTTCGATAAATTTAATTTATATTTAAGTTTTAAGTTTTTAATCTCCGACGTAAAAAGTTGGGTAACATAATTTTGACCACTAAGTGAGAGTGCGAGAGTAAAATTTTAAATTTTATACCCGGTGACTCGCCGATTTGAGGAACAGCGCAATCCAAAGAACAGCCTAACACTAAAACCTTAGGATAGGTTTAAAATTTAAATAAATGCTAGATGGTGCGTGCCCTTTAAAGTACGGAGCTATATTTCTTTTCGGAAATGCTCTTTATCTATTTTCATTTGAGGTTCCATTGCGTTCACAGTGGAAGTGATCGGAACCCCGGGTCCACTTAACCGACGCAAGTGCCCCACCACACCATACGCAACGAGGCAGCGTCTACACAATGCTCGTCCGGTTGGCCATGGCCCGCTCCAAAACGCTCTTTAACTCAGTCTCCCATCCAAGCCTCTATTGCATCCATAGTGGCAGTTGTTCAGAACCCTGGGTCCTTGCATGCCACTATAGTCACCGGTGCAAGTGCCGTACCACATCATACGCACCGAGGCAGCGTCTATACAACGCTCGTGTGGTTGGAAATGGCCCGCTCCAAAACGCTCTTTAGCACTGTTTTTCATCCGAGCCTCCATTGCTTCCACAGTAGCAGTGGTTTGGAACCCTGGGTCTCTCCATGCCGCTGAAGTAACCGATGCAAGTGCCCCCCTAGACCATACGCACCAAGGCAGCGTCTACACAACGCTCGTGCGGTTGGCAATGGCCCGCTCCAAAAATACGTTTTATTGTGCGCTGTTCAAGGGCGGCGCGAGGTGTTCGCACTGCAGCCGAACACAAACACTGGAGAAGTAAAGTTTGAGTTCCCGCCTCTTTGTTTGATGTGATGTCGTTAATGTATTAGGCTACATTTTTGCGCAATAACACGTTTGCAACGCACGCCTGCCTATGCCATGCCTATGCCATGTAAGTAGACACATTTCTAGTATCACTATATCTGAAAATATTTGTATAAAAGTAGAGTTCTTATATAATTTCAAGTGACACTGTATTTTTTAACTTGTTTTTATTATTTTAATAAATATTTTATCGCAACTATCTTTTTGTTCCGTTAAAGATGACGCCGACGACGAGCGTGATTTGGACTAATTTTCCAGTGTACAACCTTCTAAAGTGACCGCAGGGATATGACAGTCGACCAGATTATTATTCTGATCGACTGCCATAATCCCGAATATTCATAATAGTCATAACTAATGAAATTTCTTAAATCTAAAACTTGAAAATGATTTTAGTTAAGATGACTTTGAGTACTCGGGCGTTAATCTTTTAATAGATTAACGCCGACATATGAAAGTATATTCTCATAAAAATCTAAGATAGTATGAAAATCTCAAGGAAAGGCTTAAGCTTAACCTCTCCACCATTCGTGTTCCATTGCAGATGCCAACAACAAGCTTTATGAAGTGATTTGAATTAATTTTCCAGCGTACAGCGCTGTAACGTGACCGCTAATGTTCCGTTCTAAGGTCGGCTTTAACGACGTGACGCTCCGGAGTCGTGTGGTGACGTCGAGCGATCACCACGCTTCGCCTTGGCCGACATGAAACACCGAGGACCTAGCAGCCGCATTATAGACTTCTAAAATACTTTCATTCCTTATGACAGGTGTTCTATGGTTATAACGACGTGACGCGCCGGAGTCGTGTGGTGACGTCGAGCAATCACCACGACTTGCCTTGGCCCATATGAAACACCGAGGACCTAGCAGCCACATTGGAAAATTTCAAAATACTTTCATAACTTATGAAAGGTGTGCTAAGGTCGGCTTCAACGACGTAACGCTCCGGAGTCGTGTGGTGACGTCGAGTGCTCACCACGACTTGCTTTGGCCGACATGATACACCGAGGATCTCGCAGCCGCATTAGTGACTTTCAAAATACTTTCATTACTTATAAAAGGTGTTATAAGGTCGACTTTAACGACACGTGGCGCTCCGCACTCGGTGGTGACGTCGAACGATCACCACGACTTGCCTTGGGAGACTGTCATGATATAATCACCATCAGGTCTATTTAAGTCTCCACTGCAGGAGCACAACACTCTCTGTACTATCAGAGCCACATATTAGCCAGTACACTCTTCACGCAAGCCAGCCGGGTTGGAGAGGTCTTTTTGATGTTAATAAACTTTGTTCTCTAAGTCGCCTTCTACAACATCCATGGGATAGGGTCCTATTGTACTCTGCCACACAGGGATTCATTATATGTTAATTCCTTAGGACAGGTATTCTAAGGTCGGTTCTTACGATAATGATGCTCATGATTCTTGTGAAAAGCAGCGAAGGCCACACTATGCCTTGGGCGTCATGTAACACAAAAACATTATTTGCTAAGTTAGTATCGCTTTATTTACTTGTTTCAATTAGTCACGTGTTGATTGATGTCTTGGGTGGCTAGACAAACACGAGACACCAAAGACCTCGCAGGGAGACATTAATAATAACACTTATCCTTTATGGCAGGTAATTTAGGGTTAGTTTTAACAACATTTCTCTTATAATCGCTGAAGCATCGTGTGGTGACGTAGAGTGATAGTTTGAGCAACAAAGAGACTGAGAACTTGAGCATGTGATGATTGAGTCAGGTTTTTGGTCCTTTTATGATAGGTGTAATTAAGGCGAGAAGAAATTTTGAACAATGGGGACTAATAAATAAATATATACGAAAAAATCACACAGATAGAGCTAGCCCCAATGTAAGTTCAAAACTTGTGTTATGAGATGCAAACTCAACGATACTATATTTTATAACAAAAACATATATAGATAATCATCCAAGACCCAGGTCAATCTGAAAAAGATCAATTTCCATCTTAGCCTGACCGGCGATCGAACTCGGGACCATCCGTGTTGACCGCTGCGCCACGGAGCCCATCACTATCTGCCTCGGATGACATGAGATACCGAAGATTTCATAGTGCAGACTATCCAAGATAGTTGCACGAAGGTCCATTGTAACGACTTGTAATGCTCGCAAGAGTCGTGTTAGTAGTGCCAAAGACAAGTAGTGCTATTTGTGTTCTAGCACTTCTAGCTGTAAGTAAATCATACTTGTGTATGTCATGATAACAACATGACTCTCGGAGATATCATATGCTACAGTGTTTACCGTGGTCGATATGGGAAACTACAGGTAGTAGCGATAGAATCTACAAAATATACAAATCCCATAAAGTGTAAAAAATAAGATACTTGATATCAAAAGACTCGGTAACAGCCCTGATTTTTGACTCTCGTATATTTATTGTACAATTAGGACCTAATTCAGGAATATAATTAATAAGTTAAGTCAGGTCAAGGTCATTAATGTGCCAAATTTCAGCCAAATCTATTAGGTAAGTGGTTGAAGCGTGGTTGAGTAATAAGTATAGACCCATTTATAAAGAGTAAAGATTAAAATTTTTATACATATAGACTTGGAGGAGATGCAGTTAACCTTTACAGTAGTCTTAGAAAAATAATGAACATATTACAAAAGACGTGTCATTTATATTACATCAGAAGAAATAGATATTTCATTTTAGTAAATTAACTCCATATTTTAATGGAATATGGGACTTGGCGGGCCATGTTTGCCGAATGGTCCCAGAAAGATGGGCTCAAAAAACTACTTTATGGGTCCTTAATGACGGAAAAAGATCAAGAGGTAAACCTAAGACCAGATGGCAGGATGATTTGTTTGGTTTTGATAAAGATTGGAAAGATATAGCAAAAGACAGGTCAAAGTGGAAACAGAAATGGGAGGCTTTTGACATAAATGGCTATGGACATAAGTGGCTATCAAAAAAAAAAAACAAAAAAAAGAGGCGGCGCAAAGTCAACAACGGTCATCATAGGCTACTACGTCATCCATAAGAAAAAAAAATAAGGTTTTATTTTGTTTTTGTTCTATTGTGTATCCCAGCCAGTCCAACTGCGATAGCGAAAAAGATATATATGAAAACATTGGTCATAATTTTACAAAAAATGTACGCGTCGATTTTTCAACAACCTCCGTTATTTGGTCGGTTAAAAATAATTCTGAGTTGTCAATACGTGATGCAAAGCGATCTGTCGAGTTTGAGTCACATAAATGACGGACAAGGTCGTAATAAATATTTAAGTGCACACTATTAATAAGTGTAAGAGAAATTTGGAGCATTTATAACCAATTTGTCACAGCTGGAAACGTCCGTACTCAATAGTTTTATTGGTACGGGAAATGTTCTCAAATAAAATTTGCGAGTAAATTCTCACGTATTTATGGCCATTATTTTGTTCCGAGTACTTTTAGAACATAATGGTAGCTCTAAAAATAGTGTGCAGGGGATCGTGAGAGGTTGTCTTAAAAGGCAAGCGATCGGTGACACAACTAGTTACTACCACCAGTAATCTTGTATTTTATGTTTTTTGTTTAGTACCGATTACTCTCACTAGCAGCGTTTTAAAAACGACCACTACAGAAAAGACACGCCTAAAATACTCTTTTCGACCTTCTGAAGGGCTATGGGTATGATCATATTCCTTTTTAGTCTGTTTTCATGTTATACATATTCAATAAACCTACAGAGTTCATTGGAACAAGTTTATGTTAACGATCGTATGTGTACAAACCTTCAAGTATTGGTGTAAAGTAAATTTTTAACCTTATTGTTAGGCAAACAGGGCAAGAAGCACACGGCAATAAATCAACAGGTGACCATAACGAGAGGCCACTGGCCATCCGCACACGAACCTTTGTAAAGGCACGCAAATCGCGTTTGTACTGGCGCCTACACATCAAGCGTGGCAACCACGCACCTTGTCATGACGAAGTAGACGCCGCTTTAAAAATGAATGTTTTTCACCGATTGTGGGGCCTACTGTAAAATCGATTTAAGCGATACTAAGCACTATTTTAGAACGAGCCTGTTCTTGTGACCTGTTAAATAATTACCTTTTTTCCTTGGGTCAACAATTTGATGACCGTTCTGTTCAGTCTCGAAGAATAACTACATTTTTAGGGTTCCATTGCAAACAATGAACCCTTGTAGTTTCGCCATGTTCATCCGTTGGCTTGTACGCAGTTTACCTCAAATACTATAATTACTAGACAGCTGTATTTTGGCATGGGTATAAAAGTGAATCATGCCAAAAAGAAATAGTTTTTAAAACCTCCAAAACCTACATGTAAGGTATGAATATATATGTTTTTCTCGGCTATCCCTTGCTTTTAAAACTATTTTTGGTATCTGAACACCACTTTTTGATACAGGGATCCGTTTTTGATATATCAAGCCTCAAAGTGGAAATGTTGCAAAAGTGCTAAATGGTTTGAATACGTTAAAAATACAGGACAGAAGCCTACTTATATGATAAAGTTAAAAGTAAAACTATCACAGCTAAGTGGGGTTCACAAGTCAAAGAGTAATTTCTTTTTATATAGGTATAATTACGTGCAACTACGGAACCCTCAGTGCGTGCGGCCCGACACGCACTGCCTTTCCTACAACGAATGACTAACGACACTATTGAATTATTAAAAATATCGAACAAGTTCATTACTGCCGGTAAATTATGTGGCAATTAGGTGACATTTTTGATTGATGACTACTCTCGGCGCCCATATTTCCTTCCTTGATTAATTAGACTATTCAATGTTGAATCCTTTGAAGAATCGTGTAGTTTTTTTTTTTGTGAATACATATTGTGCACAATATGTCGAAAAGGCGTACAAAATCTAATAAACGCTTCTACGAGAGAAACCGCAAAAATGCACACTGTAGAATGAATAAAAAAAAGTTTAGTAGTAGTTCTGTACCATTATCTATATAATCTATACAACATTAGACTATCGAGCAAAAAAATCATGTTTGTTGTATGGGAGCCCCCTTTGATATTTATTTTATTCTATTTTAGTTGTTGTTAGTAGTTGTTATAAAGGCAACAGAAATACATCATCTGTAAAAAAATTAAGTGGTTTATAAGATACAGCTTGGTGACAGACAGATGGACATCGAAGTTCGTGAATAGAGTCCCGTTTTTAGGGTCCCTTTGGGTAAGGAAACCAAAATTTTCAAAATTCAACCCCTGTTTATGGATCAGAGTCCTTTTTTTAGGGTTCCGTAGTAAACAAGGAACCCTTATAGTTTCGCCATGTCTGTCTGTCTGTCCGTCTGCGGTTTTACTCAGAGATTATAAGTACTAGAAAGCTGTAATTTGGTATGGGTATATATATTAGTCATGGCAAAAAAGTGGTAGAAAAAATCATGAAAAAAAATTTTTTTTCGAGTAGCTCCCGTACAAGTAAACTGGGGGAGTTATTTTTTTTTTCTCTATTTACCCATCGTGTGGGGTATCGTTAAATAGGTCTTTAAAAATATTGTAAGGTTGAGAACACTATATTTCGATTTAGGGATCCGTTTCCGAAATATTTGGTTTTAAGGTGCAAATTTTTGTTAGAGGTACCTATATATCCCCCTCTATCTACTAAACGGTTATATATGGATACGTGAAAAAAATTACAGCAGTAGTATATATCTGTATATTGAAGTTGAAAGGAAAACTATCAGAGCTGAGTACTAAGTGCAAACTAAAAAGTTATAGGCAACCACCTTATAAAATGTACTGGAAAATGCAAAATTTCATACAATTTTCCTTGTTAGATGTTTTTGGTCGTTACACTGTGAGGTGCGAGTGTAAACAGTGTGAACTCAAAGTTGTCATTCGCAACTACGGAACCCTACACTGCGCGTGGCCCGACACGTACTTGGCCCGTTTTTTTGTTAATAGGTGTTGTTAGTACGAGTAGTCTTGTAAGTATTGATCGTAACACCTATGCCTCTAGTCATCTAATTGTGGAGCAGAGTTCAGGGCCGCCGCAATGATTGATGGCAAGCAACCCGGGCCTTGAATTGTTTACACTTTAAACTTCCGATGCAATCACTTAAGAAGATTGCTTTGGATTTTTTCCAACTGTTAAATTAATGTTTTCGATAAACTCCGGTTAGTTTTTTTTATCCACGCAATTTATAATCCAACATGGTTCCCCCAATCTAATAATTTGTAAATATTTACTCAAAATGTGCGTGTATGGGTGATATAAATCAGTCATCGTCACATCGTCATCATCATTATATATAAATCTGTAAGGGTACCGATAATATAATATTTTGTAATAATTATTAATTTAAATTTGGCCTTCGTCGGGCGATTACGTGTATATTATCTGTGACAAACGAAACCCTTATGGTATAAAAAAGGTTCCGTTTTGTCACTTCGTACTGAACTACAAAAATGGGAAACTTCAGTTAGAAAACAGTGGGAAGTAAATTTAAACTGTATCGGCATAGCTGCGTAGGACTGGATATAACGAGAAAAAATAACAATGATATTGATTTAAGTATACGGTATACTTAAATATGACAAGGAGATGTAGAATATTGAAGTGAATAAAGGAATCACTGTCATGTGAAATAATTCTTACTATTATCTTTGCCGTTACTGCGTCGTTTTGGCAAAGCCATACGTAAAAACACATTTCTGGAATCAATTTAAAAATTACGTCGCTCCTTTTTTATCCGACTGCTGAAAACTGAATGTCTATATATAGTTAGTAACTATATCTATACGTAATATACATACTAACACGTCTTTATCCCTCACGGAGTAGACACAGATGAGATCTAATATTACCATAACTAATATTGCCTTTAAATTATTTCTATAACCTAAATATTTAACATATCTACCGAACAAAGTTCTCTCATCATCATAAGAATGATTAAGAAGTGACGTCACCTGTTTTTTGCTATTTGTCGTTGAAATTATGACTGCAACATTCATATAGAATTCTTTATTTCTCATAATCAATCATGCGTAAGGTACAATAACAACTGATCCAACACTAGGCTGAGCCTGTATCGTGGGCATCAAACAATATAAAATTTTACATAATATATACGCGATATGTTGAAGAGTTTTTGGTTTAGCAAGGTAATTTTTAACTGATATTCTCATTTATGAGAGCATTTTTCGTAGCACAACGAAAATATGTGTGCCAGTGCCCTGTTTTTAAAATTGGTATAATAATACTTGGTTTATCTATTACAATTACAAACATATACTTAACTACAGAAATCTTTCCACTTTATAAAATTAGCCAGACAAGACTAGATAATATTAGTCTAAATTTAAATTAAACTAATTACTAAAAATTGCAAAAACTAGTACTATAGTACTAATTCTGTACAGCCAAGGCTATTGTTTTTTATTTTTATTTTTATTGTGGAGAAAACATAAAGAAATTTATTGATTGATTGAAATTATTACAAACTAGCTGTTATCCGCGGATCCGTCCGCGTGATATATAAGCCTATGTCCTTTTCAGTACCCTAACCTATGTGTATGCAAAATTTCATGATGATCGGTGCAGTAGATACGGCGTGAAAGCGTAACAAACAAACAAACTCACTTTCGCATTTATAATATTAGTTAGGATAAAGTAATGTGATAATATTTTAATGCAACGTTACGATCAAATCGCATAACATTATTCAAAGTAAACGTAACGATGTGTTACAAAGTGAGGACCCGTTAATTTTTCGGCAGTCGGTTAAAAGTCCGCGTCCGTTAAACAGCTGTTCGAGGCGCGTGTAAACTCGCTCGAATTACAACATTTCACGGATTGCCAGTCTTTAATTAGACCGGCGAGCACGTGAAAAAGGTGTCTTTCTATTTATATCCCGAAAACTAAAACAATAATATTGCAAGTATTTTGGTCCGGCTGTGGAACCGACGGGACTTTGCTCGCGTTTTGACGATATTCCTGTATTATCTGTGCCCCCGACTTTATATAGCCAATGTGCTATTCTGTCGTGTATAATGCGGTGAAATATCGTCAAGTAATTTTGTTGTGAACCAACATCTTTATATCATCATCATCAGGTTTTTGTTGGCCTCCGCTGCAGGAGCACGACCTTCTCTGTACTACCATAGCCAGAGCAGTCAGAGGATATGGCCTACACTCTCCACGCTCCAGACAGGTTGGAGAGGTCTCTTTGATGTTTATAAGCTTTATATAGCTTGTGTTCGCCTGTCGCCTTCTATGACATCCACGGGAAGACTTGAAGTGGTCCTATTCTACTCTGCCGGGAACCACACAGCATCTTTATATCCAAACATATATGTTTTACGCGCTTTAAAAAGAACTCATAAGCCGTGACAGAAAACGGCATGATGCCTAACTAGTTTTGACCAAAATAGTATGCTGTTTCATGTCACGGTAAAATTATTTTGGCAACCTATATCTATGAAAAACCAAAAATAATTAACAGGACAAGTTGCATTATTTAAAAATAAAAAATAAAAAACTCGACTGCAGATAAATTTTTTATATTTTTAATTGAATGATGATGATGATTTTTAATCTACGCCTACTTTTCCATTCGCCTACTTTTTGAGATATTCATTTATACAGTACAACTATTTCTGCCTGTGACACTTCGGGAAAGCAAACGAATCTAATGACACCTCACACTTTAAAATTGGTGAAGCCGTTTAGGCTGCACGAGGCAACAATGTAACAGACGTACTTTTACATTTATACAAAGATACGCGCAAAAATCGTTACCGCTATTCTGGGTGGGTCACTTTTGTAAAAGTAGTCAATAGTCAAAAATTTTATTCATCTTAAGTTATTTTCAATATCATTTGGTGAACGTCAATTTACATTAACAATTGGTTTACAATGTTATGTTATTGTTGACGTCAATAATATACTTAAAGCTAAGTTTACACCGCTTCCAAGGCGGAGTGCAGAACAAGCGGCAACAAATTGCACAGCGCATTTTCTCCAAATGACGTCAACTTACAAACTACGACATACGAGTACCTACTTAGAACCTAATATGTGGACGTGAGCTTACATTGTCATGTAATAATTTAAAATTCAATTAGTTATGTCAAGTAATAATTTAGAATTCAATGAGTGATGTCAAATAATAATTTTCGAATAAAGAAATTATTAATGAAATGTAAATTTAATGTCAAATCAAAATATGATAAGTACAAAATGTACCAATTCGTGAAATTTAACATAAACCATTATGACGGTCCGGCGCCAAGATCCAGCACCCCTCTCATTCCTTTCATTTCAAATCACAATTTTATTAAATAAAATATAAAATTCAAACAATACAAAACAAAACTGAAGTCCATTATTTGTTACCTGCAAAAGGTTATCGCAAAGAGACATTTGAACGAGCACATAACCCTGAAGAAACAACAAAGAACTTCGAAGCAACCTTGACTACTGCACTATAAGTTACAGCAAATAATAAATTAGAGAGAATTTCCGAGATACGGTTGCAACCTTTACCTTGAATTGTAAGTCGAAGTTGAAGATAAATAATAAATATAACATTTCTCAACGTAGCGCTTCCGCGAACTCCCGGATCAAGTGGGAGTATCCATTTGTTAGAACAGTGTCCGCATCTAGAATTAAATTCTTTTTGAAACCAGTTGCATTAATTACTAAAAGAAATCCGACCGCCATTTTTGACAGTTTCTGAGAGTGTACGTTCTCTATATTGTTTTTTTGCTGAGTGCTGACGTTACATAGCCTATTAGCCGTGTGGTTCCCGGCGTTCCCAGCAGAGTAGAATTCGACCACTCCAAGTCTTCCCGTGGATCTCGTGGAAAGAAAAAGTAGAAGGCGACTTGGGGAACATAAGCTAAAGAAAGCTTACACATATCAAAGAGACCTCTCCAACCCGTTTGGCCTTCGAGGTGAAGGTAGGCCAAATCCTCTGACTGCTCTGGCTAATATATGGCTCTGGTAGTACTACCAGAGCCATATATTAGCCAGAGCACTCTCCGTCAGTCTCCACGGCAGAAGCATAGCCCTCTCTGCAGAGAGGGCTATGCTACTGCCGTGGAGACTAAACAGAACTGATGATGATGATATAACCATTTTGGAGTAAATTACGAATATTATGTCACCACCTAATCAATCAAGCTAATTAAGAACAGACATACTAACACACATTCATGCGCGCGAAAAACATTACCATTTTTCTGGGTGGATGGAAAAATATATGACGAGCCATAAAAATATTATGAATCTTTAATTCCCTTCAAAAGAATTACAGTGACTATGTGGGGAAGTTCGTGAAGTTAACAATTCGTAAAGTTCTTAGTCAATCCTATTTTTGTGATGGTAATAGCTTTCTATCAGATGGGTCGTATGTCTGTTTGCCTACAAAGTAGTATAAAAGAAAAAATACTGACGCTTGAAATAGGTTATGTGAAAAAACTTGTGACACACGCCATCAGAATACTGCTGATAGAATTTAGGGCAATGCGCGGAGATCAGACAATCACATTTAAGATAGTTAAAGGTACCTAAAAGATAAACGAACATGATATAATATAAGGTAAATTATTCGTCACAGTTAAATTAATATAAACAGAGAAGAAACTACCTGACAGAAAGCAGGGGAAATTGCAGAATCATCGTAGCGAGAAAGTTAGTAAGTATTTATAAGAATTATCTTTAGTAGAAATGAAATACACTTAATACACACATCATTATCATGTACATGGGTGAGTAAGTATACACTCACCCATGTATATTGTTTGTTAGCAAGTTGCAATAAAATTTTGAGCAACATATTAGAAGTTAGTGCCAATAATTCGTTAGTCATCAATATGAGTCATGCATGCTTCGCTAGCAGCGAATGACGGGTGATTTAACGCATTTCAGGAATTGTTTGAGCCCATCATCATCCTAGGCACTACAGCCGCATGTGAGCCTTGGCCTAGTCCAGTAAATTTCTCCAGTCGTTTCTGTTTTTGGCTTTTTCCTGCCATCCTCTGACGTCTAGTACTTTTAGGTCTTGTTGTATTCCATCCAACCATCGAAGTCTACGTCTTCCTGGCGGTCTTCGTCCTTCAGGTTTACCATGGAGGAGGCGCCTGGGTACTCTTTCCTCTTCCATTCGCTCTACGTGTCCAGCCCATCGGAGATGCCCCACATTTATGCAGCTTACAATGTTTGGCGCTTTGAAGATGTTATAAAGCTCCTTATTGTACCTAGATCGCCAAGTGTCACCATCCAATACAGCGCCGAAAAAGCGTCTTAGGATTTTCCTCTCAAAAATCAATAAATTGCTCTCATCCTTTTTGCTCAGCACCCAGGATTCCGAACCGTAATTGTTTGAGCTCGTTCGACATTTTTTTGGTATGTAGGTAGATATCACCAACCCGTTTGCCAAGCGTGGTGAATATAGCAAAACCCTTGCAATAATGAAAATTCTTGGGGGGGGGGGGGGGGGGGGGTCTGTGGCTAGCTGTGGACTTAATACGGCTGTAATGATGATTAAGATATGTTACTTCTACGATAACTCTCAAACCAGGGCCTTAATAGAACGAAATTTAAACGTATGTAGGTACTACCTACTACTGTCATTTTCAAGTTCAATGGTCTTCAAAATCGGTTCAGTATTTAATTAGATATTTAAATATTCGTTTCTACGTCTAAATTCGCGATGAACTACTTTTAAATATTACGTAGGTTCCTATTTTGCTCGCACGTCCATTCGCCTACTTTTTGAGATATTCATTTATATTTCGTTGCAGTGTTAGTTGCTTCGGAAGGGACGTTTAGCCGTTGGTCCCGGCTGTCATCGTTGATGGCGGTCGTTAAGCTAAGTCAGATGCCTTTAGGCAGCCTGAAAAATCTGACACCAGTGTTGGCCACATACACACACGAAAAAACAAACAAACAGTGTTAGTTGAGGCAGTTTCGTAAAGTTTTTACTAGGTATTTTATACTAGTTTTGTCGTATACTAGTTTTGTATATAATGGTCGCATTTATTGGAAGAAAGTTCTGCTTCAAAATTTGCTTCTTGATAATTTAGTTCTTTTTAAGCGCCCGTTGCAGGCTATGCTTTTAGGTAAGTATAAACCTAGTACTGTTAGCGTATAATTTATTTCTTTTCAACGTAGTCAGCGATAATTTTAAGAAAATATTAGTCTTATTTAATTTTATTATGCCGTTTTTGAATATAATTGATCATCGTTTTGACTTTGACGAGCTCCGTGGCGCAGCGGTCAACACGCCAGCCTGCGACTCGGGGGTCCCGGGTTCGATCCCCGGTCAGGTCATGATGGAAAACGATCTTTTTCATATTGACCTGGGTCTTGGATGTTTATCTATATAAGTATCTGTTATAAAATATAGTATCGTTGAGTTAGTATCCTGCGACACAAGTTCACAACTTACTGTGGGGCTAGCTCAATTTGTATGATATGTCCCTATTTATTTATTTATTTATCGTTATAATTTTCATTATTATTTATGGGTGGGTACGTGCGTTGCAAATTTTTGCAATTTTCATTTTGCGTCCCTTACACATGAAATGTAACACAACGTATTTATTTCGTATTAATCTCGTTTCAAGATAAATTTATCTTTTCAATTTGTAATCATAAAATACGTATACAACAAAGATTTTTTAAATTATATTACATATGATGCTCCAAGTAAGACCAAACGAAGCGGCGGATTCCAATTACGACACGTTAGTCTTATTACGTCAAGTAACGAGGCTACACATACACACACAGGTATAAGTACACGTTCGCGTCTTAATAGGACTTTATGTAACTGTTATGTAACAGGGGTCCTTCTAATACGAGTGTGGTTTCATTAAAAGAGCGCTGTGAGTTTTATAATAAGACCACACGAGTGTTTTCATAGCGTTTTTTCCAACAGTTGCTTAACAAAACTTTATCTACACAAATATAATGAAGTGTTTAAAATGGTTCAGAAACTGTTTGTTAAAACTTATTCATAACTTATTCATTCTTAACTTATCAGGCAATAAATTTTTGATGATACTTATTAGCTTTTTTTTTGGATGTCACTTGATAACATTGTAAATTTACAGTCTTTTATTCATTAGTATTAAAAAAAAGGATATTCATACATAATCTGGTATGTCCTGCAAAATTGACAAGAGGCGATAGCTCCACTAATTTGCCGGCCATAACACCACATTAGTCTCATTATGACCAGTTAACGAGGATACAAAGTACAAAGCGCCCACAGAGCAACGCACATGTTCACATCGTGAATTATATAACAAATGAGCGATGTAACGTTTAAAATTTACAGTTTTCGAGAAAGTATATTTTTGTCCGAAAGTTATATACAATTTGGACGTTTATGACTGGATATAGCCTCAACCGTTGAATTAAGTGAACCGATTGTGGTAAAAGTTAGCACAGTGGGAATCCTAAGGTAACATATACGTCGTTACGCAAAAATTTGTTCGCAAGTCTTACGATAACATAAACTTGACATTAAATAATATTCTCCCTGCACCACATGTCAGGGTCCTCATCTATTACTTTTTACTATAAGCAAAGACTTGTATGATTCCATTGATTGCTAAAATATTAACTAATATTTTAAACGCAAAGAGAGTTTGTTTGTTCGTTGGTTACTTTCACGCTTTAACTACTGGGCCAATCTTCATGAAATCTTGCATTTTCAATGTTTGACGTACGGAAAAGTCGTTGAATAGATTTAATTCCGAAAAACATACAGTAACTACTTCATTTGCGTTTCGACTACGGTTTGCAAATGGGTTGACGCGCGCTCAAAATTAGTTACAGGTACTCTCTTTGGCTATCGGCAATCCTTAGATAACATAAAATTTAGACTCCATTACCTAGCCTGTAAGTTTAGATAAAATTGTGTTGATCTTACATACTATGATGCAAACCGGACACTTAGTTGCCGTTTTGATTGATAGCAAGTTGTCATGATGCATGGTGCTAACACAAAGCTGTCATGCACACAAGCATCGAAAAATAAGGCTGGATTTTTTAACGAATAAAAATCAAGGCATGTTGGAGTCTAGAAAGTAAAAAGTCAAAGCAATAAACCTATAATAACGTATAATTCATCCTTGAAACCAAAAACAAGAACAAAGGAGAAAAATGTTCTTAAAATAACAATCTGAAATATCTTATTTACACAACAATTCTTTACGTATATTCGGTACTAAGCAAGGAGTTTCGGAACTGAAAGTGGAGCTCTTAACTTACAAAACTCCTCCACATTTCTCAATAAGTGACTTCTTCAAGTGCACTTGATCCTAAATAAATAATAAATATTTAGGGACGAATCACACAACTTGAGCTAGCCCCACAGTGAGTGGTGTACTTGTTTTGTAGGATACTAACTCAACGATACTATATTTTTTTATTGATACTGGTAAAGATAAACATCCGAGACCTAGGCCAATCTGAATAAGGTCGTTATTCATCATGGCCTAACCGGGTGTGTGCATGTGTGGGTGAGGATGTATGTGTGTGTGTCGGTCAGTCTGGTGACATGGTAGCTCTGAAACTGATTTAGAAGCAGTTATTTTTTAGAAAGCTAAAAGAAAAGAGTTTTTATTATCGTTCTAGAGATGGTTTTTAGACATATTTTATCAAAATTTCTCCAGCCGTTGTAGATGCCGCTGTTGTAGAAGTAGATGCCAAGTAGATTGGCGATACATCCAAGTGATGAGATGTATGTACGAGGCCGCCACCATGTCCGTCCAAGTACAGAATCAGCAGACAAGTCCCATACCGTTGCATCGAGGAGTGAGACAAGGAGACGTAATATCTCCTAAATTGTTCACAAATGCTATGGAGGATATGTTTAAGACGCTGAACTGGAAAGGACGTGGCATCAACATCAATGGCGAGTACATCTCTCACTTGCGATTTGCTGACGACATCGTCATCGTGGCAGAAACGCTGCAGGACCTACAACATATGCTGAATGACCTGGCTGATTCTTCTATACGCATCGGCCTACGGATGAACTTGGATAAAACCAAGGTCATGTTCAACGAACATGTACTACCGAAACTGATTGCAGTACACGGTGCCGTTCTCGAAGTTGTTCAAAAATATGTATACCTCGGGCAAACATTGCAGTTAGGTAGAAACAACTTCGAGAGCGAGGTGAATAGAAGAATTCAGCTAGGTTGGGCTGCGTATGGGAAACTACGTCAGGTCTTCACATCGTCGATCCCACAGTGCCTAAAGACAAAAGTCTTCAATCAGTGCGTCCTACCCGTCATGACATACGGAGCCGAAACGTGGACACTAACGGCACGGCTGGTCCACAAGTTGAAGGTCGCTCAGCGGGCTATGGAAAGGGCTATGCTCGGCGTTTCTCTGTGGGATCAAATCAGAAATGAGGTGATCCGGCAGAGAACCAAGGTCATCGACATAGCCCACCGGATTAACAAGCTGAAGTGGCAGTGGGCTGGCCATATTAGCCGCTGAACCGATAACCGTTGGGGCAAACGAGTTCTTGAGTGGAGACCACGTCTCGGCAAACGTAGTGTAGGACGTCCTCAGGCACGGTGGAGTGATGATTTGCGCAAGATGGCTGGTAGAAGCTGGATGCGAGCAGCCGAAGATAGATCTCGATGGCGTGCAATTGGGGAGGCCTATGTCCAACAGTGGACGAGTATAGGCTGATGATGATGATGATGATGCTCCAGCCGTTTACAGGATGAAAGATTTTCGTGACGGGGATTTCTTACGTTTATTGATTTTATAGGTAAAACTTCGTCAATATGTAGGTTTTACATTATCCGCGAGGCCCCAGGGCCACAGTGACAGACGGTCCTCACCCTGTCGCCCTGGGTTCTCACTGAGAACTGAGCCCCTCGTTCTCACGTTAGGCCATAGTTTCGCCAACGTTACAATTATTGATAGCAAAATTCACAAGTAAGCAACCTGTGTATCAAAGGAAATGTGTCAGTATCACGTGGTACAATAATATCTTGTCTTCATATATAAATAGCCTAGAGCACGTGTAAGTCGAGGTGTCTCCTAGCAATTAGGAAGCGCGCCCAGGCGGCTAGCACCTAATTGGCTTCTGCTCCAGTACTCAGTTACTTAGTACTTCGTTAAGTCACGTGTCTGCGCGCGCTATTAATCGAATTCCAGATAAAGTAATAACTAATTTTTCAAATAAAGTATTGAATAACATGGTATTTAACACACTGTCATAAAATGACATCTGTAACCCCGATTTTTCACTTTTAAAGCAGCTTATTAACCAATCCCTACAACACGGTCAGCGTGGCATTATGAAGAATTCGCTCAAATTGTAGGTTTTTCAAGGCACATTCTGCAAGGCCTTGTGAGTATTATTCGCACATTGTTGACTTCATAAAAAAACTCGTCTACATTACAGCGAGGCCTAATTGAGCGAAAGGGTGAAGACTTAGACCCACTTCGACCACGTGTACTCCAAAGCTTCGCCACCGCTACAAGTACTGAAAGCATATTAAGTAATCTGCATTACCTCTATATAATAAGAGATGTGTCAATATATTATGGTACGATTATATCTTGTTTTCATATAAAAATAGCATAGCGCACGTGTAAGTCAAGGTGTCTCCTAGCAATTAGGTAGCGCACCCAGGCGGCTAACACCCACAACTAACACCTAATTGGCTTCTGCTCCAGTACTTATTCGTTACTTAGTACGCCGTTAAGTCACGTGTCTACGCTATTAATCGAATTTCAAATAAAGTAATGACTATATTGTTTTTAAACACACCGTGTCATAAGATTACTCCTGGGACCATGAATTCGGTACTATAAAGTATAAAATGTGCGGTAAAGTAATCTTTTTTTTATGCAGCAAATTGTTCTCCAGATTCAACAAATCTGTAACTTAATTTGCATATAAGAACACTAAGCATTTTTTATTATTTTGATTTACAGATGTGTTGAAAAACATTGTATGATTTCTTGTGAGCTATTTTGAGGAAGGAAGTACTCGTATTTCTATTCCTTCACTTGGTGCTCAAAACAACTGATATAATCAACCGCTTGAATCATAATATACTACCTATTAAAACGCATTTATTAATCGTCACCGGTATCGACTAGCTGTTACCCAACTTCGTCAGATTTGGTCACACAGTTCCGGGGCTCAGCTGGATAAATTATAAAACATCATCATCGTCATCATCAGGTCTTTCTAGTGTCCACTGCAGGAGCACGACCCTCTCTGTACTACCAGAGCCATATAATAGCCTGAGTAGTCAGAGGATTTGGCCTACACTCTCCACGCTGGCCAGACGGGTTGGAGAGGTCTCTTTGATGTTAATAAACTTTGTTTAGCTTGGGTTTTCTTAGTCGCCTTTTACGACATCCACGGAATGACTTGGAGTGGTCCTATTCTACTCTGCCGGGAACCACACGGCGAGGCCACACGGAAATTAAAAAAACAACGCTTATATTACTCGCTGATAATGTAGTTTAATAGGTCTAGTAGGTTTTGTCCGAGAAGGAGATGGCGAGATAACATGGATAGATTTAAACAAGGATGATCAGATATAGCGAAAGATCGAAAAGAGTGGGCCATTCAGGGGGAAGCCATTGCCCAGTAGTGGGACACAACATCTACTATAAATAAAATAAAATAAAGGAATAAATAAACAAATCTTAATACTAATAACATGCGTGTAATAAAACACGCATGTTATTAGTATTACGGAGTATAGCTAGACATGTTTAAACCGTCGGGAGCGGACCAACTATTGAATAGCAGGAACTCCGGCTCGAGTTCGCTGGGAGCAAAGTTAGCAGATCCGGTTATTAATTGTTTGGCTAATTGGCTGAACTGTACTGCCACAGCATACAACAAGAGATAGGGCTGAGCCTAGGCAGCTTGAAAAATCTGACATCAGTATTGGCCCCTTACACACATCACCAGGTATTTTTTTAGTCTTAGCTGCAGGTGCACGATCCTCTCTGTATTACCAGAACCATATATTAGCCAGAGCAGTCAAAGGATTTGGCCTACACTCTTCACGCTGATCAGACGGGTTGGAGAGGTCTCTTTAATGTTTATAAGCTTTGTGTAGCTTTTCTTTCCTAAGTCGTTTTATATGACAGCCACGGGAAGACTTGGAGTGGTCCTATTCACTCTACAGTGAACCACATGGCGGCCGGGAAGTACACGGCGGAGTGTTGCTATAGGGAATTTTAATCTGGAAGTCGTTGTTACTCGTAACTTGCCGCTTGTACGCTTGTGTAACGTATATTTACAATGACTGATAAGCACTTTGCAGTATTTTCAGAGCAAGTCACGTTTGGTGTGGACAATTATAATTACATTGGGTAAAATTGCCAAAAATTGGATGGCTTCCCTTGCCTGGATTGTCTATCTATTTATAATCCCTCTCTGACATTATCCGTATCAAGGATAAGTTATGTTCGCGAACTCTCTAGAGAACAACTATTAAATTGCGAGGCAAACTCGATCTAACTAAAGACAACACGATATATGTCGACTAAAGGAAGGTTAGCATGTGTCAAATGTGTAGTAGTTAAAGTGACTGGCTTCGCTAAGAAGCTGGCGTGCAAAACGATAATGTTCACGCATACGAGTAAGCTGTGTGGTTCCTGGCAGAGTAGAATAAGGTCACTTCAAGTCTTCCCGTGGATGTCGCAGAAGATGAATGCAAACAAACAATAAATTTTTTCTCTTTATAATCTTACTAGCAGGCCTCCCCGGCTGCGCCCGGGCATGTATTACGCCTTTCAACTTTCCTTATGAATCACTCTACCTATTGGTAAAAACTCCATGAAAATTTGTGACGTAGTTTTTGGGTTTATCGCGAAGAGACAAGACAGACGCGGCAGAGGTCTTTCTTTTATAATATGTAGTAAAGTATATAAGTATACAATTATAGATGACGCGAAACTTGTCGTTGACATCGACCTTTACGGTTCACCTTCAGGGAACGCTAATAAATGATTGCCTTATTATTTAAAGTGTCCTTTAGTGGAAAAGAATGATTGGAGGCCTAGATTGGTATCATTAGGCGATGGTCGTGTATAGATGGAAAATCCCGAAACTTTTAACATTGAGTAAAATAGGTTGAATCGATATTCTATATACTACTACTATATACTTTACCGCCGTGTGGTTCCCGGCAGAGTAGAATAGGAACACTCCAAGTCATTCCGTGGATGTCGTAAAAGGCGACTAAGAAAACACAAGCTAAACAAAGCTTAATAACATCAAAGACACCTCTCCAACCCGTCTGGCCAGCGTGGAGAGTGTAGGCCAAATCCTCTGACTACTCAGGCGTATATGGCTCTGGTAGTATAGAGAGGGTCGTGCTCCTGCAGTGGAGACTAGAAAGACCTGATGAGGATGATGATGATGATATACTAATATTAAAAAGAGGAAAGATTTGTTTATTAGCATTGAATAGGCTTCGAAATTACTAAACCGATTTTCTAACGCGTTCTTCCACACATAGGAAGCTTATTTATCTGCGAGTCATCATCATCATTTCGTGTAGGTGACACGGTCAGTCGACCACGCACACCCTGGTGTCAGAGTTCTTCGGAACCGCCTCTCGGCCTCTGATGTGGTTCCTTTAACGACTATCAGATGGCAGCCGGGACCACCGGCTTTACGTGCCTTCCGAAGCGCGGAATCATCTTTCTATATATCTGCGGGTGACATTATAGGCTGCATTACGCGGACGAAGTCGCGGGAAATTTGCTAGTAGAGTATAGTATCTTTGTTTTATTATGGTATATATCAAGTATTTAACTAAAACGTGACTTTGGCGTTTTCGTATATTTTATGTTGTAATTTGTTGCTATCTGTTAAGGGGGCACACAAGGCACAGTAGCGACGCCAATCATTTTATTCCTAAAAGGGTATACTAGCAGTGCGTTTTCCATACAAATGTATTTCTCTATTTTCTCGCTGGAAACTGGTTCTAGAGGCACAATTCTTTTTACATACAATCTATTACTAAAATAGGTACTCGTATGTCCGTATGTTTTATTTTTTTCTAAAAACCTGTTTAAAAGAAAAAAATTGTACAAAAACAGTTTTTTTGGATAAATAAAAAAAAGGCATTCCTATTTTAGTACTAGATTTTATGAAAAAAGAATTGTGGCTCTAGAATTAGTTTTCAGCGAGGAAATAGAGAAATACATTTTTATGTAAACCATATTGAAAAAATACTGCTAGTATACGCTCTTATACTTTACAAATATAAAGAAATTCAAGAAAGTAAATCTAAGCACTAGTAAATAACTTAGTATTTTTGGAATCATGTTTTAATATTATGAGAGGAAACGTGATTACCTGATAGTAATCTGATTCTTATAATTCTCACTGATTCTGATAATATTAAACATGATTCCATAAATACTTCAGGTTATTTACTAGTGCTTATATGATTTACATTCTTGAATTTCTTGCTATTTGTAAAGTATTAGGAATAAAATGATTGGCGTCGCTACTGTCCCTTAAGACATAATTTGCTTTATTGTTGCGTATAACCTATGTTACTTTTGTTGCTGTTGGTTATCCGAATGTAAAAAATAAAATAAAGTTAATAAATAAATAAAAACAAAATTTGTGTAATAAATTTTTGGAAGACCGGCTCTATATTTTTATCACATTGGCAAAAAAAATCGCTCGCGCCCTACAAGAGACCAAAGTAACGATAATACCGCGCGTCAACCTGCGCTAGTAGGCGAAAGTCGCCAACCCGACTAAAACAAAAAATATCCTCAATGTGCTGTGATAAGATTTCATATTTACGGTATAAATAAAAAGGTAAATTAAAAAAAAAAACTAATGTATATTACTAGCAGAATTAAGAAGAAAGTAGTAAAAATAGCAGATTTATGCATTTCTACAATGACCTTGAAACCCAGAACCTCTGTAAACGGTATCGCCCCCTGGCCCCTGACACGCTTGTTTCCCTTCGAGCAACACGGCCTCCGTACCGGACGGAGGGAGTGGGCAAAGCGACAATTTACTATGACAATTTTTCTGGCGTTTTTTGCGGGGGGAAATGTGCACACAAGTTTAGTTCCGCACACCTACATACAAAACTTAAACTGTCACTTGATAGTAATTATGACATTGTCACAAAAAATGACATAAAAAAGAAAAAATAATTTTTGTACAGATGAGTCACACACAACTAACACATAGACATGCATATGCCTAATTTTGCTTGTACCTTGACAGAGGGGAATGCAGCGTATGGCTACTCCCTTCCGTGTTGCTCGAAGTTGTTTCCCATGAAATGTGTTGAAAAGGCGTCTGTTGTAGCGCGCGAGCGACAGTCATATTACTTTAACTACTTTTAAACTTTCGCGTTGCATGATTATTAAATGCAATGTCGGGAATTAACGCGAAGACATACCGTTTTTAGGGTTCCGTAGTAAACTAGGAACCCTTATAGTTTCGCCATGTCTGTCTGTCTGTCTGTCTGTCCGTCCGCGGTTTTACTCAGAGACTATAAGTACTAGAAAGCTGTAATTTGGTATGAGTGTGTATATTAATCATGGCAAAAAAGTCGTAGAAAAAAACCTTGAAAAAATATTTTTTTTTGGGTAGCTCCCATACAAGTAAAGTGGGGGAGTAATTTTTTTTTCTCTATTTACCCATCGTGTGGGGTATCGTTAAAAAGGTCTTTCAAAAATATTGTAAGGTTAAGAACACCATTTTTCGATTTAGGGATCCGTTTCCGAAATATTTGGTTTTAAAGTGCAAAATTTTGTTAGAGGTACGTGTCCCCCCCCTCTATCTGCTAAACGGTTATATATGGATACGTGAAAAAAATTACAGCAATAGTATATATACTGAAGTTGAAAGGAAAACTATCAGAGCTGGGTACTAAGTGCAAACTAAAAAGTTATAGGCAACCAACTTATAAAATGTACTGGAAAATGTAAAATTTCATACAATCTTCATTGTTAGATGTTTTAGGTCGTTAGACTGTGAGGTGTGAGTGTAAACAGTGTGAACTCAAAGTTGTCATTCGCAACTACGGAACCCTACACTGCGCGTGGCCCGACACGCACTTGGCCGGTTTTTTCTCCAGACGTTTCGACCGGGTTACACCGACCGTGGTCACTAGATGACTGTGACCACGGTCGGTGTAACCCGGCCGAAACGTCTGGAGAAAAACGGTATGTCTTCGCGTTAATTCCCGACATTGCATTTAATAGTCATATTACTTTCTCTGTACCTATATCTATATTATAGACAACTTGTGTCTACAAACTCCCCCGAGAGCACAGGATAGCCGAGTTGGGCCTGGCTTAACTGAGGCTTAACCGAAGCTTAACTCAGGTTTATTAATTGGCCGGTGTTCGCGGAACTAGATACATATTTGTGTTTCTGTTCCAAACCGTAGCTTGGATAGAATTAAAACTTTGTGGCTCCTTTGCTAGTAAAGGCCTTAGTTTTCATTAGTGTTGATTATGGTTATTAGCCAAAGAGGAAAGCTCGATTTCTCGTCATACATTTTTCTACTTCATTTCTAACCGAATATCGTAGAAGATGTGGTAGATAATGAATGACCAGTTGCGAAAATGCCAAACTGTGAAAGTGACGTATCGCTAAAATAACAATGACTCAATGAGTGTAAGTTACATTCTGAGAAATTAATCAATATTCCAGCGATGCTCACTAGCTTTTTTAAATTTTTTTGTCACTGTACGAGCAAGCACCGTACACAGTACTGCCGAGTCGGCAAAATAGATTTATACATTTTTCCATTGTCACGTAAAGTTTGGTTCGCTAGCTACGGCCAGGAAGAGTGCCACGCGACTCATTCCACGTTCCATCAATTTGTTGCGTTGTGTGCTGTGTGGTTCTCGGCAGAGTAGAATAGGACCACTCCAAGTCCTCCCGTGGATGTCGTAAAAGGCGACTAAGGAAACACAAGCTACACAAAGCTTATTAACATCAAAGAGACCTCTCCAACCCGTCTGGCCAGCGTGGAGAGTGTATGCCAAATCCTCGGACTACTCAGGCTAGTATATGGCTCTGGTAGTACAGAGAGGGTCGTGCTCCTGCAGTGGAGATTAGAAAGTCCTGATGATGATGATGATGAAGAATACATCTTCGTGTTTCCATTTTCAGTCACTTTCAATTCTATCAGAACAACAAACAACATTTCCCCGTACAGTCACTAAGTCCTCTTTTAAATGTTGTTCATGCAGACAGATCCGCGGGCTAAAGCTGTCACTGACAATGATGTCACACAGTCATCCGACGTACGGAAATGGCGATAAAACGAGAAATCCATTGTTTTGCCAGCTGTGCTTAATGTACTCCGGGATATTTCAAAATTCAGTAGTGCGACGGAGCGGATTGACAGCCTGCCAATGGAGAAATTACAGTTTTTTCTCAAATTCCAGCCGCGTTTCGGTATGTCTAGGAAGCATTTAAACTATGTTCATCTAGTTATTCTAATATTATACTTAAAGAGGAAATGATGTTTGTTTGTACGCATAGAATAGGCCCAGAAACTACTGCAGCGATTTTCATTTTTTTTTTCAAATTAGTCAGAAAAAAAACAGCCCATAATTAATTCTGACGAAAAAAGAATCTGGCGAATGTTTCGGAAATCTTATTTTAGTAGATGTTAGTAAGTATAAACAAATAATGTCAAAATTAACCTAAGTTTTTTTCCGGTCAAAGAGGAATTCCGTTTTAGTCAGAAAAAAAACAGCCTATAATTTATTCTGACGAAAAAGGAATCTGGCGAATGTGTCGGAAACCAAAAGAAATGATTGTTGTTGTTTTCTTTCATGTGTCTAAGTGGCCAACACTGCTTTCAGATTTTTTAAACTGCCTAGAGGTATCTGACATAGCTTAAACGACTGCCGCCAGTGATGACAGCCGGGACCAATGGACCAACGGCTTAACGTGCCTTCAGAAGCACGTTCACGTTCTTACGAGATATTTTTATACCACTTGCGGTCACCCATCCAAGCGAGGACTGCGCCCAGGGTTGCTTTACATGCTTAAGCGCTTACGCCCACTGGGCCAAAGAGCTCCTCAAGAAATGGTTGTAAATAAATAAAAGTAGGTACTTACATTGATCACCACCCTCTCGCAAAAGTCGTGATCGTGTTGGATCGGCTCGAACGTGACTACTCCCCCCTGCGGTGGGCGCCCCGCTTCCTCCTCCTGGCTGCACAACTTTGGCAGTGACCTGCAAACAAGGGTTGTTTTCAGAGGGAGCTTCATACATATACCGTCTCCTTATGTATACATTTCTGGACTAACATTAAAAAAAGTAAATATTATGATAAAGATACAAATATATATTTTATTTGGGATATATTAAACAGAATTTAAAAGATTGTACTTGTAACAAAAGAAAAAAGAACTTTAATTGAAATAAAAATATCCTTAATTTTAAGTTTTGGGTGATGGAATTTTAATAGATAATAAAAAAATATTAGACCGATATTTTTTTTAACAATAGCTACATTGCACACGGGATCCGTACGAAAATTAAAAATTTAACCCAAGGTATGAAAATTGGCAAGTAAACATCATTATGTGAAAACTACTGATGTCTCTGTCATCTAAGAGTATTGCCTATTATAAGAGGATGTTACCAGATCTCAGGCGACGACCTGAGATGCATCGGGATCCGGAGTCAGAGGGCCAGGGGTCAACTCGGGGGCCTGGTAGACTGTAAAGCCCTTCAGGCGAGGAGGCGATCAAAACTGTTGAAAAGAGTTTCTTTTGACGTTTCTTCTATGCAGTGGTCGGTTCCGAAACGCTAGTAGTTTGTAGCTTTTGAACAATAAACTAATACATATTATCTAATAAGATAAGTTTAAATATGATATGACGCGAAAAAGTGCCTGCGAAGGCCTATTTTCTGAATAAACGTTCTGACTTTGTTTTTTTTTTGTATTATAAGGTTATAAAACAGAAATCCACGCGGATAAAATCGCGAAAAACTAGCTACTTTTCGTTTGTTATGTAAATATGTACAAACACTAATTATGGTTAAGAAAGCCTAAAACTTGTGCCATACATATTTTTTCCTTTAGACAGACGTGTAATTTCAGCCATAATGTTGAAGAATTATAAAGCTGGAGAGCTGACACAACTTGGGAAGATTTTTCAAGTAGCTTATAAGCTTTTATAATTATTCTCAAAGACCACCTAAATCTTACGGACTTAGCTGAAAGACGTATGCAGACATACATACATAAAATATAACATAAGTACTAATGAATTCAAAGGACCGTCAGAAGTCAGTTTATTCTGTAAGGATGTTCAATTGGCATGTTTAACGATGCATATAAAATTATAATCAGCATCGTCAAAATTGAAGAACGACAGTCTAGTCGGTGGGGATCCCATCCATATATGTTATTATTTTCATAAAATATCATAAAAATAAAGTATAATGTCTCTTTTTAAGATTTTGTATATTAGATATTATATTGATATTAGAGATTAATAACCAAGAGACTGGATAGCCGGAACAATTAGAAACAGAAAAGATATAACTAGGAAACCGGACCCCGGGTTCCGATCATCAGAACTGAATAAGCAACCAAAAATAAGCTCAGATGAGATAGAGTGATGGGACATATGCGGCAGTAAAACAAATTTGTTAAAAAGTAAACAATCAATAACTAAAATTATTACATTGCATTTCAGGAGGCGCCAATAATAAATAAACGTATTGACCTACAGACGCGCTGGGGGCAATGTTTTATGAACTACTGCTGATATTATTCAGGTTGAAATATAAATAGGAATTTCCAATTCAATGTTATTTTATTTACCTTTACTCTCACTTTCATCGTTAGTTAATAATATCATTCACGATCTTTGGCAAGGTTTTTCGGCCGGTGGCCTCTATCTGACACCAGGTCTTCTTGGGTATGCTTTTTGGTGAGGAGTTACGTCGCCTCAAATGACACCCATAAAGATAAATGTTCGGTCTTATCTTAACCCGAAAATATTTTTCCGGTTTAAATAGATGGTGTCAATTCATAACTCATTGATAATGTCATATTGTCCTAGACAGACAATTTCAACTACATAGTCGCGTATTTATTTCAGCTACTATGGACATAAACAGTTACGTCAACTTTTCCTATAACGTCCAACTTTCGCATAGTTGGGATTGGGATGGGATTAAACAAAGATAGTGTAAGATTTCAATTTAATTCCAATCTTAAAGTGCACCTTTCACGTGCACCACCACAGCCTTGCCCAGATATTAAATTCCAATATAAATAAATTGAAAACAAATGCATTTGCGATGTTTTCCGTTTCCCGGCTAAATTTTTCCGATCCGATACAAAAGGGCGGAGAGGGCTCGCGAGCGAGCTGACGTGACCAACATGCGGCCGAGACGAGGGCCCTCCAGTGCCCCTACAACCATTTCTCGCTACTATGGCCGTCCTATTAACCTTTGCGGAGATCGGGTTTAATTAACGCGGGCCAGTGATATATTATTATATTACATGTATAGAATAGAATACAAAAATCTTTATTTAGTGATTTACAAATGGTACAGTTCGCCGTGTGGTTCCCGGCAGAGTAGAATAGGACCATTCCAAGTCATCCCGTGGATGTCGTAAAAGGCGACTAAGGAAACACAAGCTAAACAAAGCTTATTAACATCAAAGAGACTTTTCCAACCCGTCTGGCCAGCGTGCAGAGTGTAGGCCAAATCCTCTGACTACTCAGGCTAGTATATGGCTCCGGTAGTAGAGGGTCGTGCTCCTGCAGTGAAGACTAGAAAGACCTGATGATGATGATGAAATGGAACAGTACAACAATAGATAACACTAAGTTAATACATTTCACCAATTTTGTAAAAAATTTAAACAATTATATACAAAGTGAGTTCCACTCAGCATACATTGCTGACTGTCATATAACAGTCAGAAACACTGGTCTTCCGTAAACAACAACAAAATGAAAATAAATACTTTATTCTTTTTGATAGGTGTTGTCGGCTCCGTCAACATGGTAAGCTCGAAATATAAGTATGTGGTAGTTCTTACAATGATGGGTTTGTTTACGATTTAAGAGATGTTACATTACTGCGCATGTTAGGATAGGGTCGAATACTGTAACTATATTATATGTCCTACCACGCACACAAATCGTTGAAAAGAGGAATAAAAGTAAAAATCATCATGATAATTTCAGCCGCATGAAGTCCACTGCTGAACATAGGCGGACATAGTCGTCTGACAACCTGGTCGGTGAAGAATGTATGTAGAGTTTTATGGAAAAAGAAGAAAATAAATAAAAGCGATCAGCATTTTATAAAGTCGACTTAAGATCTAGATAGATATAGGCAAGCGGCACTCGTTTCGAGTGCATAGGAACAGTGAATCAGCGAAACCGAGGGTTTAAGTGATTTTATGCCGTCGCGTCCGTCAAGTGACGGGTCGCTCACGAGAGGCCGTTGAAAAAGCGCTGCGTGGTCGGACTGACAGTGGCACAACATAAAGTAAGGCGCAGAAAGATAGATTTTCACACAGTTCTTGTATATTTTTTTATTTCGCGCTTCATTTTAACATTTCATTATTAATATATTTTTTTTATTGTATACCGACAAATCACACAGATTGAGCTAGCCCCAAAAAACGCCCGCGGCGTGTTGACCGCTGCGCCACGGAGCACGTCAAATTATTAATATTAACAGGACTTAAGGCACGAATCTTTTATTTATCCTCCACTCTTTAAACTTAAGTATATACCATAAAAACAGCTGATTTTTGTCGGTATACATACACTAATATATTTGTGAAGCTACAGTATCGAAAAGCTATAGGCTAAATGGAAAAGAAAGACAGCGCAGACTTTAATTAACAGTTTTATTACTTACTAGCTGTTACCCGCGGCTTCACCCGCGTGATTTATAGCCTACGTCCTTCTCAGTACCCTAACCTCCTTAATGTGTATGCAAAATTTAAAGATGATCGGTTTAGTAGATACGGCGTGAAAGCGTAACAAACAAACAAACAAACTCACTTTCGCATTCATAATATTAGTTAGGATATTATTTTTTATGTTTGTTTTTATTTACATAGGTACATATATTCTACGGCTTTCTATTTTTTTAAATAAATTTTATATTTCCTTTTTGTTTTGTGAAAAATCTAATCTATTTTTTAATGCTGCATTCAACTTTTTATAATTTATGCCAGCGGTGTGCAGTGGTTGTTTTTCTAAAGCTCCTTATCCACTGGATCGGCGAGTGGCACTCCAGATAAGGTGACAAAGGTGCCTTTATCGGCTGACAATGCGAGGCTGCCTCGGAGAATAGGAGATTATTGTTAACGAGAAAATGGCGATAAAGTATCTGAATGTTGGCAAAGAAAGAGCTTGTCAAGAATCTATTTTATTTTGTTGTAAATATTAATAATAATCCTAATCCTAACTAGTCCTAACTATCCCAATCCCAACTAATATTATAAATGCGAAAGTGAGTTTGTTTGTTTGTTTGTTACGCTTTCACGCCGTATCTACAGAACCGATCATCATGAAATTTTGCATACACATGGGTTAGGGTACTGAGAAGGACATAGGCTATATAACACGCGGGCGAAGCCGCGGGTAACAGCTAGTCTTATATATAGGGACAAATCACACAAAACGAGCTGGCTTTACACAGTAAGTTGTGAACTTGATACTAATACTAACTCATCGATACTATATTTTATAATAGATACTTATGTAGATACACATCAAAGAATACCATGCCAATTTGAAAAAGATCTATTTCTTGGTTCAATAGTAGTTTAATAGTTAAAATAAATACTTATTTAATGTCGCCTTTTTATACCATTAAAAATACATAATATACATGGCGAAATTTTGATCGTTCCAGACCATTAAATGGGTGATTCAGCCCGTTAATATAAACAACTTTTCCTGTGGGACAAATGCTGTAAACTCGAAAAAAAATTCGACATTCCTTTACAAATTGCCCGGGCGGCTGAACACTTTTGTATGAAAATGTCGAAATAAAATTTGAGTTTCCAGCATTGGTCCCATAGGAAAAATGGTTCATATCGACGGGCTGAATCACCCCTTTAAGGGTCTAGAATGATCAAAATTTCGCCATGTATACTTATCTCGTCTTTTTTGACTATCAATTAATGGGTAATTGGTAACTGTAGGCCAAATTCTCTGACTGGTCTGGCCCTGGTAGTACAAAGAGGGCCATGTTTCTGCATTGGAGACTAAATAAGAAAACCTGTTGCCGTTGGTCCCTGCTGACATAATTGATGGCAGTCGTTAAGCTATGTCAGATGCCTTTAGAGAGTCTGAAAAATCTGACACTAGTGTTGGCCACTTACACACACGAAAAACAATAACAACACCAACAACTAAAAAGACCTGATGATGATGATGACCAATGGGTAAAGGTACATTACTCACATGATGGCCCTACCTGTATTAGGACGAGTAGATTTGGGCTTTAACATAGCAATTTTAAATTCATATTATGTTCATATCTAGATGCGATTATCTTTCAAGCTTTTCTATTTTGTTTTTGAAGTTAAAGTTTGCAAGTCTTTATAGAACACCGTTTTCCACTAGTTGTTAATCATCATCTGCCTTACCTTATCCCATTATCTGGGGTCGGCGCAATATGTCTTTTCCCTCCATATATTCCTATTCTGCGTCATTTCAGCATCTACTCCTACCCCCTTCATATCTTTGTTTACGCAATCCATCCATCTTTGTAAAAAAAAATCGCTTTGCACCCTGTAATGCAAGAAAATCGCACAGCGTCCCAAAGTATCGCAAAAATGCTAATAAAGTATCCTCTGACTGCTCTGGCCAATATTTGACTCTGGTAGTACAGATAGAGTTATGCTCCTGCAGTCGAGACAAAGACCTGATGATGGTGATGATTTAGTATCATCTGATACTAAAGTTCTGGCAATGCCGGAAGCCTTCGGATTCTCTAATAGTACTACATACACGAACATAGCACTTTTTTTTGCTAGCCGTTTGTGTCCCACTGCTGGGTAAAGGCCTCCCCTCGTTGTTTCCACACATAGCACTTACGAAGCTAAATATATTCGTGTAAAGAAACTGATTTATTGGATAAGTGAGTCTGGCTCACCGAGAGCGGCCGTGTTATTGGAACGAAAAATGTACGCCGCACTGTGCCGCCATTATTTTTGGTTATGCCTTTTGTTTGGAGCTTTGACATGTATTATGGGGCGCATTGAAGTCACCTCTTACTTTAATTTCTGGATTAAGGTTCCAGCGTAGAGAGTGTAGGCCAAATCCTCTGACAGCACTGGCAGTACAGAGAGGGTCGTGCTCCTGCAGTGGAGACTAATAAACACCTGATGATGATGATGAAGGTACAAAAGTGTAAAGTTAAATCTTGAAAGCTTGTTGATACAAAAAGGGAACCTGTTGGGGGATTCCATCGTGTGATAATAGTTATAAAAGAAAACCATATAAATTTTTAAAAATATTTTTTGCCATATTACATATTTCCTGAAATGTGCGCAGACAAACATACAAATACGGATACATTTATACACGTTTCAAATTAGGTACAAATGTTTAGAAATACATGAAACCGTACAACTGTTTCATAATAAATACAGGTCGAATGATGGTTAGAAAGAAATGGCTTTTTAAAAAAACAATCAACATTTTCAAACAAATTGCCCGGCCGGCTGAACTTTTGTATAGGAACGACAATTTTATTTTTCGAATTGCAGGCTTAGTCGCATAGGAAAAGTTGTTCATATTGATGGACTGAGTCACCCTTTTAAAGATCAAACAGGGTTTTATTAACATATTGTATACAAACATATGTATACGTTTACGTACGTACAATCAGGCAGATATTGCACACCAGATCCTAGTTTTAGTTTTAGAGCAGCCTGACTCTATATTGCGATATAAATATCAAAATATAAAGTTACTTCAGTTGTTTGTACGCGTTACATGAAAACTGTTACACATTTAGAACCGACACAATATCCATCTGATAATAATAGAATAACCTTATTTTAGCCGCAAGCAAGATTTCCATTTGGACAACGTACAATTATTTTGCACGGAATTTGTAAACTGTAGACTGGCAATATTGTATAATGTTATGGTGAATGATAGTTACTAAGCCACTTTACCTACCAGAGGTTCTTTTCTGTAAAGAGTATGTTTTGTTTAGGTGACCCTTTGAAATTAAACTATCATCAAACTATTTCGGTCCACTGCTGGACATAGGCCTCTCCAAGGACACGCCACAGTGCATGATCTTTCGCTTTGCTCATCCAGCGACTACCAGCGCCTTTCTCAGGGCACCTAGCAGAGGGACGTTCTATCCTAAGGTTTGCCGAGATGTGGTCTCCATTCGTCCTGTCTACTTCAACGCTCATCGCTTCTACGATAGATGTGGCTAGCCCACTCCTCTCCAGCTTGCTACACCTTTTGATTATATCCACGACTTTGGTCTCCTGTCGGGGATAGATCAAAAGATTCAAGATTCAAAGATTCAAAACGTTTATTCAGAAAATAGGCCCTTGCAGGCACTTTTTCACGTCAAATCACATTTAAAATTATCTTATTAAATATTATGCATTTACTCATTATTGTTCAAAAGCTACAGACTACTAGCATTTCGGAACCGACCACTGCAGAGAAGAAATGCCGAAAGAAACTCTTTTCAACAGTATAGGTCGCCTACTCGCCTGAAGGGCTTTGTATGATTAATGATTATATTATATTTCTTTCTTTTTTACTTTTCTTTTTTTTTCATCTGTTTTCATTTAACAATATTATTATACATTCATTATTTTTGGAACATGTTTATGTTTACGATCTTTCTATAGATTGCTGAGCGACATGTACACAGTGTCCCAGACTCACCTTCAAAGCCGAGACATGGAATATTGTGTGGTATTTTGTGAAAGTGCCTCTTTGGTTCTGAAGATTAGTGACATACGGTCAAAAAAAGTAACTTTTATTAACCACATGAAAACAAAAAAGTATGCCACCGCATATTTTTGGTCGAGTTATTAACTGGACAATTGCCACCAAAGTCCAAAGTTCGTGTTTCGTAATTGAATTCGCAATTGATTTTCATCGACGAAAAGTTTTACCAATTCGGTAAACTCAACCACTGCAACTGCAGCAAACTACAATCACGAAAGTTTTTCAATTTTACAAGAGTTTATATACTTGTAATTTGTAATGAATGTATTGTATTGGAATGAAACCTTGATATCAAATCTTGTAGTAGTTGTTTTAGTAAACTGTAGACAAATAGTCAAGTGATCGAGGTATCGCATAATAACTAGGCGAGCGCGGGTCACGATCTGTGGAGGCGGGAGGGGTGGTCTTAGACTAAGTCGACGTGACCGTGCAGAATACATCAACTGCTTGAGCTGGAATTTTACGAATTTGTGTGAGTTAGATGATAGAAGAATCATTTATTGCCACAATTAAATCAATGTAACTTTGAATTAAAAAAGAATATACATTATGCGATGAGGCTTGCAACCCTTCACTATTTTTATTCCGTTCTCCATCTACAAGCCCACCAACATGCTAAATGAATCCTTAAGGTTTTATAGACCTGGGGTCAGAAAAATGACGTGATAGTATGTATGTATGTGTAAATCGTGGCACTGGCTATCTGTGTGTGTTATTGTGTGGACCGGTAACTCCATGCTTCGGCGCCGTTCCTTAGTTTTGTTTGTAAATATTGTGGATGTGTGAACTTCAAGCCGCGAACAATACCGACAACGACACAACAGAGGTTTATAGCGAATATTTGTGAAACAACAACAAAGAATCATTTTCTGGTGGATGGAAGTTTCATTTTATAGCTTTACTGGAATTTTGTTTTATGAAGTTGTTGAATTGTAAGGAACGTAAGAAGGTGAATGCAATTAATTCGAATAAAGAGAATTAATACAAAATTAATCGCCGTAAGTCCAATGGTAACTAATCGTGACTGACTTCAAATAATATAAATCTTTAAAATATATTACTAAATTTTATTTTCGCCTATGAGCTCATTTAATGATAAAATTCGGTTTCAATTAATTGAAATGAGACGATAACTTGTGCATATATAGATAATGTGTAAATAACTGGCACAAAGTTGTCAATTTTCGATTCCCTATAAAACTAATAATACTCTCTATAAACTATTTAATTTGGGAGTACATTTTGTAGCTAGAAGGTAAAATTTTGTAGAAAAAATGAGATAATAGTTGTAATTAAAGAGATAAGGTCCAATCCCTTCAAGCCATTGACACAAAAAGAAGAACAATAAGCCAGAAATTATCATCGAGTTGAGGAAGTATCATCATTATTTTTCATCGAGTTGAGGAAGTAAAACTGCGCAGTGATGCCCGTAACCTAGTCCCTGACCTCACGCTGTTTTAAACATCTGCGATCGATTTGTTGCTCTAGAAGCATAACGCAAACCACTTAAAATCTCTGTAACATATGGGATGATAGATTTTATAGCAGAATTTATAAATATATATAATATATAAATGTATACTAATATAATAAAGAGAAAAGTTTTTTTTTTCCAACCGACTTTTACGATTCTTTCACCGATAGATAGCTATTGGCTATAAATAATTTTCCATCTTGCCCTGACCGGGGATCGAACCTGGGACCTGCTGTGGGACAGTTCTCCTGCTGTGGGAGTTCCTTGATTCGACCACTATTTCTACGAAATGACTGAATGAGTTGGGATATATGGAGTACTAGCTGTTACCCGCGGCTTCGCTCGCGTAATATATAGCCTATGTCCTTCTCAGTACCCTAACCTACGTGTATGTAAAATTTCATAATGATCAGTCCAGTAGATTCGGCGTGAAAGCGTAACAAACAAACAAACAAACTCACTTTCGCATTTATAATATTAGTTAGGATTAGGATTAGAATATTTAGAAGACTAACACGTCCCAGGTGACATAGGCTATAATTTTTTCGCAAAAGCAGTCGTGTTTGGGTAACATAAAATGGCTTTTTGTCAACCGCCATCATTTGTCTTTGGCTCCGTCGAATTTGTAAGGAACTAAAATGCGAGTATTTCGCATATCAGGGATGTGAATCCCTGACCACAAATAAATACTCGCAAGCCCTGAAGTGCCTGCCCGGTAGTTGCGGGTATCGTTTTGGATACGCCCGCCTGGCCTCTCGAGCTGCTACTTCATAACTTTACCTATACCTCCAAGCAGTCCCAGGTAAGAAAAAAAAATCAAAACGTTCATTCAGAAAATAGGCCTTTGCAGGCACTTTTTCACGTCATATGATATTTAAAATTATTTCATTAGATATATGTATTTATGAATCGTTCAAAAGCTACAGACGTTTCGGAACCGACCACTGCAGAGAAGAAACGCCGAAAGAAACTCTTATCAACAGTTTTGGTCGCCTACTCGCCTGAAGGGCCTTATATGATTACGAATATTTATTCCTTATTGTCTTTTTCTTTCTTTTCTTTTTTCTTTCTTAGGGTAGCAGTCGCGTGGACCGTTCCTCCAGTCCAACAAACTCCTGTCTTTCCCTCGTTTTCAAAAGGTTTCGGTAGGCAGCAGCGTTGGAACTGATATAAGCAAGAAAACTTGCGCTCACCAACCCGTTTGCCCAGCTTGATGTACTCATCATAAAACTCCCTCAATGATGTAAAATTTATATTCATCTTAAGATATTTTAAATACCTTGGATGGAAGTCTTTGGCTCTGTCTAGCAGTGGACTTCATATTACTGTGATGATGACAATAATGATATATCCGTATATTTGAATAATACACACAAGCCCACAAAAACTTGTAAAATAACGCCATTTTTCTAGGACAGTAGAGCAAAAAATCAAATTAGATACCTGCCACAAATTGAACTTGAAACCTATTATTTTTGTACACGATTGCTCGTGTCCGGGTATAAAAATATACTCATTCCGGTATATCGAGTTACTACGCATTAACTCCTGCCATGACAGACTGACATCACAAATTAAATAAATATCTACGGAAATCTATTGAAATCTTGGGAATCACGTCAATAGGCGATGCGGCTAGCAACCCGTCACTATTTTGATTCTCCATTCTACCTTAACGGCTACTCACACGCTAAACGTGGCCTCTGGGATTTGTGACTTTGGATATATACCTATATGTGTATAACTACGAGAAGGTAGACTGTATCAGATTAGAAAACCTAACGCCTAATATTCTAAATAATGTAATTGATGACCATCTGCAATATCAGATTGAATTTATCTTGTAAGGTTATCTTGAAAGCGACAGAACGAGACTTGAGAACGATTTTAGTTTGTAAAATTTAAGAGCCTAAAATGGTGCTATGATCCCACATATCGTGAGAAAAGGCGAGGCACAATGTGCGGCTATTCATTCAATCTCCATAAATGGCAATAAAAAACAATGTCTTATATTAAGTCAAAGTAAGTTCAAAAGACCTTGATAAAAACAAAAAATACATTTTTTAGTAAGACAAGTATAAATTCTTAAATAACAGAATAATTTTTTCCCCTTTCGTTAAGACAATGACTATAATTCTGTATGTTCAAGTTTTGTACTGCCATAATCACATGACACACTTTGCCATCCGACACCAAACAAACTCGTCCAGGTAATAGGGCCAAATGAGCTTTTAGCTCCACTCTAATTATAGAGAGATACACGTCTCGGTTTTTAACAAGCAAGACAGGACCTTGGGCATTATTGAATCAATTTGAAAAATAAGTTCTTGTTTTATGTGCCACTTTGTTATATGAATTTATACCATGTATAATAGCAATTTTCCCGCCACATCGTCCGAGTAAATTATAGCCTATGGCACTCGCATATAAATAAGCTTTCTATAGGTGAAACGATTATTAAATAGGTACAGAAGTTTCGGAGTCTTTAAATACAAACAAACAATCAAATCTTTCCTCTTTATTAACCGACTTCAAAAAAAAGGAGGAGGTTCTCAATTCGTCGTAATGTTTTTTTTTATGTATGTACCCCGATTTCTAGAAGACGCCTGGATCGATTTAAGAAATTCTTTTCGTGTTCGATAGGTAATACTTTACAGATGGTCTCATTAAATTTTTATCGAAATGTGTGAAGCGCTTTTTGAAAAAATACACAAAAACCAAAAAACGTTTACATGTATGCCGTTCGGATTACACTTATTCCCATATTATTATTATGCTTATTAAAAAAAAATTAAAGGGTTGAAGTCGGTTTGTGTTATTTGTTCAAAATATTTTATTGTTAGTTTCTAGTTCTTATAAGTTAGTTTTATTGTTTAATGTATTATATTACCTACGAAAAGAAAAAAAAAATTAAATTATATATAAGATAATCGACTGATGCACAGTCAATAAAATAGAAAAAAACATGTTTGACGCAATTTTATGCTGACAGAGCTGCGGAATCCGTATTTCTGAATTATTGATTCAACAAAAAAAATACTCAATATAAACTATTTCCCAAAATTTTCATACATAAAATGAATTTAAATATGATGTAAACAATTAAAGTGGGTCCTGTTATATTAAAAGTGTGCATAAATATTTGCCAAAAACGTTGCCTAGAAGATTTGTTTTTGATTTTTCTTCCCATATACATTAGACGAGCAAACGACGGTGTACAATGATTGGACGCCACAGTACCCTCTAAATTTGCTGAGAATTTGATTTGAAAAATGTATACAATTATTTCATTACAATACCTCAAACAAATTGCACTAAGCATTCAGAGCACAGGTAGACTCGTACGTAACTCGTAGCTCGTAGCTGACCGCATTCCGTAGCACCAATTCGTAGCCGCGTAGCAACGGTCCAAGTGTTACGTAGTTAGTACAGTACAGATCAATGGATCCGCAAAGTTGAATTCGTAGTCGCGTAGCAATCCGTAGAATTTGGAAGATGGATAGTGTTCAAATATATTTATTTGTCCGGGTTTAAAAATATTATTTATTAAAATCTATCTAAAAAGACTAAAAAACATACTTTCAATTTGATATCAATTCATTTACCATACGTACTCGTATTATATCGCTTTTAAAATAGTAATATCTGAAAGAGTTTTTTGGCGGCAATTTGTTCGTCGATATGTTTAATTTTGGGAGGACTTTTCTTGGCATAGGTAACGAAAATTATGCGTTTTTATTTATTCCTGTGGCATCTACAAGCTCTCTTCAAAGTCTTAAATATAATCCTATTGGCTATCCGTACTCACTTTATAGCTTATTAGGTTAATAATACTTTTTAGGTTAAAACCTATAAGGATTCCTATACCTTTAGTGAAACCATTTATCTAGGTGATTTTTTTATCCGAATCCATAGTAGTTTTTGCACGTCTGAGTGACAAAATATATGTCGAATTAAAAAATTAAAGGAAAGGCGAAAATCAATATATGGCTCTGGTAGAACAGAGAGGGTCATGCTCCTGCAGTGGAGACTAAATAGACCTGATGATGATGATGATGATGAAAATCAAAGGAATCACCAAGCAACCCATCACTATTTTGAATCCGCTTTCCACCTTGGCGCCCACTAACACACAAAATGTGGCCTTTGGGTTTTTTAAAACCTTGGTCTCTGTCTACCCCGCGTGATAAAGACGATTTATGTATGTAGGTATGAATCACAAAATTTTACAAACACGTTCTTTTTAGGGTTCCGTAGTAAACTAGGAACCCTTATAGTTTCGCCATGTCTGTCTGTCTGTCCATCCGCGGTTTTACTCAGAGACTATAAGTACTAGAAAGCTGTAATTTGGTATGGGTATGTATAATAATCATGGCAAAAAAGTGGTAGAAAAAATCTTTAAATTTTTTTTTTATTGTAGCTCCCATACAAGTAAATTGAAGGAGTACTATTTACCCATCGTGGGGTATCGTTAAAAAGGTCTTTGAAAAATATTGTGAGGTTGAGAACACCATTTTTTGATTTAGGGATCCGTTTCCGAAATATTTGGTTTTAAAGTGAACATTTCTGTTAGAGGTATGTGTCCCCCCCCCCTCTATCTGCTAACCGGGTATATATGGATACGTGAAAAAAATTACAGCAGTAGTATATATACTAAGTTGAAAGGAAAACGATCAGAGCTGTTTTCTAAGTGCAAACTAAAAGTTATAGGCAACCAACTTATAAAATGTACTGGAAAATGTAAAATTTCATACAATTTTCATTGTTAGATGTTTTTGGTCGTTAAACTGTGAGGTACACAGTGTGAACTCAAAGTTGTCATTTGCAACTACGGAACCCTACACTGCGCGTGACCCGACACGCACTTGGACGGTTTTTTTTAAAGATATTTTTATTTAAAATTTACGGAACAAACAAAGTCGAGTTTCTTTAAGTAAAATACTGAGTCACTTTCCAATATCCTTCAATATTGTCTTTGTATAACAAGGTCTGTTTTAAGATGGAAAGACTCCGGCTTAGGATTTCAAGCGTTCCCTTAAACCCCGGTGTCGTCTTCGGGACACGTACAGATCAAATTTGATCCATTCCGTAATAATTTTCTAGAAATGCTAAGTCAAACAAAAATAATAGATTTCATTTATAAGAAGACTATCAGTACGTGACAATTTTCTCATTAGTATAGCTTAAATACCATAATTTTGTAAGTATTGACGACCTCTATGGCTCAGCGGTACTACAAGTAGCCTTGAATTACAGGGTCTTGGGTTCAACCCCGGTTTGGAGATTTACTTAGAAAAATGACCTTTCTCAGATTAGCCTGAGTATTGGATAAATAGATAAATAAATATGTAGGGACATATCAAACAAATTGAGTTAGCCCCACAGTAAGTTGTGAACTTGTGGATACTAACTCAACGATACTATATTTTATAACATATACTTATATAGATAAACATCCAAAACCCAGGTCATTCTGAAAAAGATCGTTTTCCATCATGTTCGATCCCCAACCCGGGACCCCCGTGTCGCAGGCAGGCGTGTTGACCGCTGCGCCACGGAGCTCGTCAATATGATGTATGAGTCTTGGATATTTATCTATATTGTAGTCCCACAGTAAGTTGTGAATTTATGTCGTAGGATAGTATACTCACTCGATATTATAATATTTAAAATATATATTTATCTAGATAAATCAAACAACCTAACATATAGGGTACTTACTGTTGACATAGAATAATGAATAGTCTTTTTCTCTCTTACCCCGCAGGCAGACAGAGCCCAGGTCTTCAAAACCTAAAGGCCATGTTTAGCATGTGGGTGGGCTTGTAGGTGGAGAACGGATTCAAAATAATGATGGCCTATTGTCATCTTTCATTTCCCACGCATTCCCTCGATCGGCGAAAGAGAAGCTGCTGGCCCATTCTACGTTTTATTTTTCTCCCAGAACAGCGTGGAAGGTATTTTTGGACAATTACAAAGATCTAAGTTTACACGCAAACACATAAAAATATTATACATCGATAGGAAAGCCTTTGAAGTTGTGTCAGTAATCATGTTTCACGTGCGGCTCACTCGCCACCCAAAATAAGTGTGTTTGTTTGAAATGTGGTTACGGGCCTTTGGCACAGGACCTTATATATTGGTAGATGAGTTACTTTTGGCATAAAAAGAGACGGAAATACTACAGATTGTTTTCCCACTCACATAATATGCATTGTATAAAAACTATAGAATAGATACGAAACGAAAATAATATATATTAAATTAAGTTGCATATGTGCGAGCGAGACCTTGCTCTCTCAACACTCAAAACTTAGCGCAGAATTATGCTCTTTATTATGAGAATAATGAGGGTAAATATCGTAAGGCTATCATAAATTGAAACACTTCTATCAGGTGTTTGAGATGGGTTATAGGCCTTTGGCATAATAATTTCGATAATCCCTCTCGCTCTTTTTTTTTTTGTCTGTTGAATATATTCTTTCTTTCTATTTTTATAGCATGCATCCACCAAGATTTCAGTGTTTCTGCCAATGTCCAGTTAAAAGAGATAGTAAGTATGAGTGTTGTCGGTAGAGTTTTTAACAAGTGGCATCAAACTTGGAGTTTCGGATGACAAATCTATACGAGTCTTCTTTAACTATTTCACAAATTGTTCAAGAGCACGAGTATTTATAACACCAAACTACATTAATTTCATATTATAAAGTCCAATAAAATCAATTTGCAAAATCGTCTAAGGCAAACCGCAACTGCACCACTTGACTTCCCACCACAAACTTCTTGAATATTTTCGCTCGCTTCTAATTAACAATGTAAACATGTCATTCGATTCATCTTCTAACTCCTCTAATCTCTGAATGTCATTGAGTTTTCGTTAACAAAGGAGTTATGGGAAAAGTTTGGTTTGCGTTCACAATCTTAACAGTTAATACGTTACAACTTAATACGTTGGCGATGAAAAGATTTTCATATAAAAGTTGCGTCGCTAAGTCGTTTGCTAAAACTGAAATATAAAGCGATTTGTAAACACGCTTTTTGAACAAATAACCGATCCCAACCAAGATTAAATAAGTTCGAACAACAGGTAAGTTAAACGAAACTTTAATCCTCAACAATATGGTACGTATATACGTGGCTCGCAGATTATAATCAATCATATAATACTCGTATCTTTCGCTTGTTTCTAAATACCTATGTGGATTGACTTTTGCTGTAGAGGTTCGAAAGACAAGTTTAATTGAGTACCTTGTCAGGTTCTTGGCAAGTACTTGGTAAAAAGTCATGCTCTCTAATTTTGTGTAAATATCGTATATAAAAAATTGAAACAGTTCAGTCAGAGTACTAAGGAGAAAACGCTTACTATATAGACAGTACTTGCCTATACGCCGTAATTTATAGGTACCTAAGCGTTTTATAATTATGTCCTATGATAAATGTCTGAACGCCACTGGCGTAACTAATCAGCTACAAATGGCCGCCATATGTCAACTGTGTGTTAAACGGTGGCAATAGGACATATTACTGAAAGCTATGCCGCCAGAGTGCACCACTAGCACATACAGTAAAAGAGGTTTGACACTGAAAAGTATGTACTTGAAAATGTCAAAGTCGCTATTAATTTGTAAAATTATACATTATTCCTTTATTAATTTGATTTTAAAACACTCCTATGAGTATTTAAATATAAAAACGTATTTGTGCAGCGTATTTTTTTGTACAATAAAGGCAATTTATTGCGACTTTGACAGACTTGTCAATGTCAAATATTTGTTTACTGTCTCTGCTAATGCTGCCCTCTGGCGGGAGAACATTGCAGTATTATCTCCTATTATCACAAATCGTCCACATCCATAATAAGTCTATACTCTATTCTTCATAACAGTACGGCACAGCCGTACTATAATGTAGCTCTAACGATACGGCTAGCAGCCACAGACTATTAAACCTAGATTTCGTGATTGCAAAAGAAGTCTTTTTGAACTAAATGCATTGCTGCCAACTTTAGAAAAACTTATTTCATAGTTTTTTTAAGAGTCTAGCGAACATTAATTTAAAAAAGAAAAGGTTACCATAGATACAACATTTTGTCATGTTTACATTAAATTATCCGCGAGCTAGTCTTCAAACTCAAAATTTATGTTTTACTAGTTTTGAAATTTTTTGAAAGTCGTTGATAAAAATATTGTATGCAACGGTTTATAACTAGGTCTTAAAAGGCCCGTGGCGCCTCTATTAGCGATATTCGCTTCGCTCGCTCATATCGCTACCCGCGCCACTCACCTTTTAAGACCCCTGTTATAGAACCGTTGCATAAAATACTATTATAGTCGTCAAATCAAAAGACTTTTTTATTCTTTTGACGTTAATATATCATCTATTTTAAGAATCTTATTTTACTCACATCCTATTACGAGTAAGTAATATCATAAATGTAAAAGCTTGTTTTGACTAAGTGGTTGTGAAAGCCTGTTATCGAATCAAGTCATTTTTAGACACAGGCACTTAAACGTAAACCATTTTATATGAAACGAGGACTCACTTTAGTACATAATGACTTGATTTTTTGATTGGTTTAGTCGAGTGGAAAGTCAACGTCGCTCAAATAATTTACAACTTATATATTCAAAAAGTAAAGTATATATGCAATGGCTCCAAAAATATTCAACAAGCTACCAAGTAATATTCGTTCTTGCCAGGACACACATAATTTTAAGAGACTTGTGTATACATTTTTAGTTGACAAAGCATACTATTCTGTGGATGAATTTCTATCTGACTAATATAAAAATAATAATAATTTAAAAACATTGTAACAGTAATTGACAAACTTAATTCTAATTCCTATAGATTAAAAACTTGTATGCCTGACGGCGCAGCATGAAGCCCTATATTGTATTACTAACAACTTTATGTACTTATGATTGACAAATAAATGATTATGATTAAACTATTATACCAATGACATTTTACTATCCATGGATAAATCACGTCATTGTTTATCAGGGCTGAAACATAGCTCGGTATCTTATTGTCTTGCCTATAGATTTAACCAAGGATTAACTAAGTACCGACTTTAATCCGCGTTTTATAACAAGACGTAAAGACTTTACAGGATAATCCGGCACAAAAGATCGAGTGAGATTTTCTCGTGAACTGATTTATATTTAAGAAAGATAGAAAGAAAATGTTTTTATTAGAACGTCATTAACAAAATTCACATTTAAATAGACACATTGAATTTCAAATTTGCTTTCTTCAACTTATTAACAAAGTATGAATTTTCTTCGAAAGAATTCAAAGAGTACATTTTGTCTCATAATTAATAAAAATACTAACGTACAGAACGGTAATTCGCACCGCACCCGAAATATAGCGTACGCATTTTTCCGAGTTGTAATGGTTTCGAAAAGCAGGGTTCTCGCCATCTCATATATGTATGTTAGTACTTGAATTCATTCTGTGGTGACGACCCTGATTTTTAAATCACCCTTTGACGTGTGCAAGGTTGTAATTTTTTTTTGTTGAACGTATAAATATTACTCTTCTTATATGAAGCGCCAGTCTATATCGATATACCAAATTCTCTTCAGTGGCTATTATTAAATATTCAATAACCAAAACCCACGAACAATGTGGCTGCACACATAACTGTAACGCATAAATGGACTGAATATCGGTTGACCACTAACTGTTCCAAATAACTATAACCTGTACAACGCGGCGGCAGCGTTTGAGGTCAATTTAGTACCAGCGTTCCAATCAGTCGAAATAATAGACCAGATTGAGCAGACGGAAAATTGATTTTGCATATAATATCTATATACCTAATCTATACTTATATTATAAAGAGAAAAGATTTGATAGTTTTTTTGTGTGTTTGCATGGAATAGGCTCCGAAACTACAGACACTGACCGACCGAGATACCGATTTTAAAAATACTTTCTCCACAAGTTAGATTCATTCGTTCAAAATTCCCTGTCGTCTATTTTAAACATTGATTTTAGTGAACGTATCTAGGACCAAGCCTCCTTACCCATCAAGTATGGAGGCTTGGGTATCAGTAAAATATCACGTGATGACTGATCGCTCAACACATAGCTGACACAACTGGGTCTAGAAGCATGAAAATTTGCAGAAACGTTCTTGAAAGATGTAAGTCTGCAGTAGGCTTAGATCAGATATACTCTATTAACCTAAAAGCGTAGAAAGAATGTGTTCAACCCATAGTCTATGATGCAAACACATAACTACCAATTTGTCGGATTTTGATGATGTTTTTTAATCATTAAAATATGTTTGAAATAAAGGCATGACGTCGTCTAGAGAGTATATGTTAAAAGGCAGTAGGTAGGGATTTTTGTAAATTCATTCCACTACGTTTATTGTACGGGTTTCTTTTATGACATAAGTTTGCTGTAGGCGGGATTTTCTACCCACCAGGCATGAAACCTCTTCCATGCGACCTGTGTTGTAAGAACGTAACTTTTCTGACATATTGTTATATTATTGACTATTGTACCTAATTATCTGTAACGTGATTAAATAAATTCGTAACAATAAGTATTTTTAACATCCGACGCAAAAAAGGGGTATTTTAAGTATGACCGCTCTATGTAATGTATGTGTCTGTCCGAGGCACCGTAGCTCTAAATAGGGTGAACTGATTTGAATGCAGTTTTTATTTATTACAGAGCAGATTTTTGGCGATGATTCTTGGGCATATTTTATAAAAATGGGTTCAGCCGTTAACAAGAGAGAGGGATTCTTGTGTGGGGGGGGGGGGGGGGGGGACAGCCATGGCTATTAACCTTTTGATGGACACTAACCCATACACAATAGAGGTTTTCCTCCTTCAAAGGGTTAAATATTGTTCTATGGGTTGAAGGAGGGTTAAATATTAATATTCGCTGTTTAACCAAAGCCATAAGAAATTTCAAGCGGTATGGGATTATAATATAAAGCCAATAAAGAATCGCGTCCGGAAGTTTGATAATTTGCATACGTACGTCCGCCGTCCGAACAGAGTGGACGAGCAGAAACGAGGAGGACGGTGCAGGTCCGCCGCACCCTTAGTGCCGCATAGCGCAGGGTGATCGATCACGGTCCGGCTCGGAGCCGGCTGACAACGGACAAGTGGATCGGCAATGAGAATAGTACGTTTTCGGGAGAATTTCATGGTATTTGTAATAAATCTGACCTTCACAAAATTTTTGTAATTATTATATTACATTTAGTAATTTAATCCAATTTTTTTTTTGTCATTTTAATTGTACATTTTATTTTAATTTGTCTTTATGTAAAAGAATTAAACATCCATATTACATTCTCCACACCAATATTACAAACCAAGTGCAGTTCTCACTCGACATTGCTTACTATAAGTAAGAGTTTCAAGTGCGCGACTAATTACTAATCGAACTCCTACTACTACATTGTACCAGCACGCGGAGATGTACTGCAACGAATCAGACATCTAATATCCGGCATCGAATAGCAGGTAATGGAAACAAAGCTCTGTTAATATGGAGCTTGAGCTTTGTTTTGATTAAGAGACATTGAAAAATTGGCTTGGTGAAAAATTGAAGATTTTCGATAATTGCAATTTGCACGCACTGCCTTACTGAGTGTTGGTCTTGCGATCTTTGGTTCTATCTGATATCGGAGCAAAGAGGAATTCAAGACATTTTATATATCATTGCCACCCACCAAGTGCAGCTTACACTCGCCGTTGCTTGCCGTACTACCGTGCTAAGTACAACGTGCGCGACTGATCGAACTCCTACAATCGCTACACAGTACTAGCACGCGGAGATGTAGTACAACGAATCGGACATCCAATATCCGGCATCGAATAGCAGGTAATGGAAACAAAACTCTGTTATATGGAGCTTGAGCTTTGTTTTGCTTATGAGACATTGAAAAATTGTTTTTTAAAACATTTAAATTATTGTACGCACGGCCTAACTGAGTGTTGGTCTTGAGTCTTTGGTTCTATCTTCTATCTGACTTCGGAGCAAAGAGGAATTCAAGACATTTTTTTATACCAATGCCACCCACCAAGTGCAGCCTACACTCACCGTCGCTTGCCATACGTAAACGCTTTCAACGTGCTCCACTGATTACTAATCGAACTCCTAGTATCGTTACACTTATGTACTAGCATGCGGAGATGTACTACAACAGTCGGACATCCAATATCCGGCGTCGAATAGCAGAAAATGGAAACAAAACTGTGTTTTATGGAGCTTTAAGCTTTGCTTTGATTACGAGACAGACGTGTTACCCCGGCCGTGATAATGCCGCGTGGCGGTCATCACTTTCAGTATTCATTGCTCGCTTATAAAAAGGAAGTATTTTCTTAAATATTATAAAAATCTACAATTTTTTATACAACTAACTGATGCCCACGGCTTCGCCCACGAGATATATAGCCTATGTCTTTCTTCGTACTCCAGACAACGTATATGCATAATTGTATAAAGATTGGTGCAGTAGATACGGCGTGAAAGCGTAACAAACAAACCCACTTTCGCATTTATAATATTAGTTGGGATTGGGATATTAGCAGAAATCTTTATGTGTCTCATTTTTCAGTTGTCAGAGAGTTTTCCACTTGAATTCTCGTTGTTACAATAAGATTAGGCGATTTTTTACACTCGACTGCTTGCCTGACGCTAATCCTCTTATTTAAACACCCCGTACACAACTACCTAAGAAAATTAAGAACAATATAGACACGCACTGAATACAAAGTTCCTTGTGTGTAGTGTCATTACATAATTTATCTGTAGTTTTATTTTGGGTGGACAGGAACCAAACTCTTTTCGATTTTTAATTTTCCGTGCGGTAAAAAATATTTTCAGTATACCCGGCATGAGTGCTAAAATTTTGTTTTTTTCTTGTCTCATCGTTTCGCCCGCAGACTTTTAATTCAACGGAGGAAATTGAATAAACCCTATAGTACGTTTTTCATCCATCTTCAAGCGGCAAATTGGAATTATTAAAATATACTCGTGCTTCGCCACAGGAAATGGCAAGATTTTATAAAGGTAGTAAAAATAAATGGTATTGCTTATTAGGTAAGGATCAGAGAAAGATAAATAAATACTTAGAAACAAATCACACAACATGAGCTAGCCTTACATTAAGTTTCATTTCATTTCAGTCTTTTATTTCGGTGCAAAGTCATTTGTTTTGAAATACAATTTACAGTAAGTACACTAAACTTTAAGCAGTTATAAATAAAAACAAAAGATAATTAATAAAATTGTAGTATAATCAATATAATAAAAAATAATGGATCAAAATATTACAGTCCAATAAAGTCACACTCACAAAAACTAAATAAACTAAATTAAGAATTCCTCTTGTGAATAAATTGTGAACATGTTGTCGTAGGATACTAACTCCATGATACTACATTTTTAATAGATACTTATTTAAATAAACATCTTAGAAACAGATCAATCTGAAATCGTTTTCCATCATGACCTTACCTATCATTGATCTGATATTCTCTAGCTAAAGAAGACTAAGTTAATGTTAAATAAATACCATTCTCTAATGAAACAAAAGAGGCACCTCTCAGTCAAAATACTTCAACTAATACTCAAATACAATTCAACTGAAAACGTCGTCAAGTAGTCTCGAATTGTCTTTATCTAGACAGTCATATCATCTAGCGATATAGAGACAGCCACATCTCACTCAAACACTTCAACTAATACTACTAAACAATTTAACTGAAAACGTCTTCAAGTACTCTCAGTTTGTATTTATCTAGACAACCATTTAGCGACTGAAAACGTCCTCAAGTAGTCTCAAGTTGTACGTATATTTATCCAGACAATGTTTTAGCGAAACACAGACAGAACGAAATCAAGTGCGTAATTTGTTAAAATGTTTGGTTTTGGGTGATAGTGATTTTCGTACTTCTGCTAAAAAAAGATTCAGTTTACCAAAATAGATTTACAATTAGGAATTCTGCTCAGATTTGGCTCCGGATCCAAGCTGAGGTTCTCCTTAGCTCGTAATCGCTGTCTGTTTATTATGCCTCAATCAACGACGCATGTAAAATAGTTTATGGCAGCGTGTTTCATTCATTTGCGTAAAATGTTTGTTTGTTTTTTGTTTGTGTGTGAGAGGTTGTGTCAGATTTTTAAGCTATCTTTAAGGTATCTGATAGCTAAGCGACTGCCATCCGACTAACACTTGTATGATTTTTTCAGGAACAAATGATCAAGGTATCTGACATAGCTAAGCGACTGCTATCCGACTCACACTTGGCCGATTTTTAGGAACAAATGATTGCTGGGGGCGGTAATCGTCTCGCGCATTGTCGCGGCCGTGTAACCCAATTGTCCCGTAATCATCGCAAAGCTCAAAGCTTCATAAAACAGAGTTTTGTTTCCATTTCCTGCTCTTCGGGGCCGGATATTTGATGTTTGATTCGATTTAGTACATATCCGTGTGCTAGTACAATGTAGCGATGCTAGGAGTTCGATTAGTGTCGCACGTTGAAAGCGTTTCTGTATGGCAAGCGACGTCGAGTGTAGTCACTTGGTGGGTGGCATTGGTATTAAATTACTTGAGTTCCTCTCGGTAAGCCGTGCATGCAAATTGCAATTTCGATAACTTTGACTGTGAGTATCTATCGTTTATTAACGCCAATTTTTTATTGCTTGTGTGCGTGACAGCTTTGTGTAAGCACATGCGTCATATCAGTTTTCGTCAAATCGGTATCTATGTGTTTGCATAGTCTTTGAGTAGGACATAATTTTATTCTGTGCTTTTACGCTAATAGTCTATCTAGTTGATAACTAGTCTAGTTTGATAACTGAGAAAATCTGACTGTACTAATACTGACTGAGTTCGAGTTCGAGCGTCTTTAGGGTTGTGCGTGAACTTAGAAGGTAAACAGGAAACCTTATACGACCACTTCGTTGTACATCAGTCTGTCAAGACCCTTCTCTCAGGAAGACATGGATTTGTCAAATCTCAAATTCACAATGTCTGATTTAATTTTGCATTACATACAAGGAAATCAAAATCAGCCCTTAAAATTTGGGATATAACAGTTAAGTGGTTAAATCCCAAAATGTATTATTTGAAGGGAACTTTGAATTGCTCTTGTCTCCCCGTGCCCCGTATATGGTCGATTTTTAACAACATTATTGGCAATCCTATCTTCAATAATCTCTATATCCTATAATAGTACATTATTACGATGCAAGTACGTTAAGCTGGAGTAGTATCGTTAAGGTGTGTATAAGCACGAGGCGAAGCCGACAGCTTATAATAAACCGATGACTACAACTAAACTACACTGAGTACGAGCAACATACGACGTTTTTCAATACATAATAAATTGAGCAATTATTACTGTAAGAAAAGAGCCCAGTCTGTTCAATATAACATTACGATCCAAGTTTCGATGTTATTAAAACCGTCCTAATAGCAGAGGTATTGAAAAATATTTAATAGTTAGCTTTCCACAGAAATTACTGAAAAATAGTAATTTCTGTGGAAAGCTCTTACGTTTTTCTTGGTAATACGTTGTTTCAGTAGAACAAAAAACGAGAAATAGATCGTAGCATTGAAAAGTAATTCTGGGTCAAGTCCAATGCGTACCTGACCGTCTGTAAACAGAAGGTCCACGTAGCATAAACAATACAATAGATACAGTAAAAGCGCGATATCAAAAGCGTAGAATTATGTCGGTAATTGAACCATTTTTATTGGTAAAATGGCGGATAATTGCCTTATTCTCTGTGGCGGCACCACCGAATGTTTTTTTAAACTTTAACAACTATCGTTAATACTGCATATACTTTATTTTTGGATGTCATAGCTAGAATAGCGGAGAATCTCTGTAGCCTATATTTGATACTTGTAGAAGCAGTCGTGACCATAAATGACAGAACAATTAATCTAGATTCTCCATTTTTGGGAAGAATGTTTGGCCGTTGGTCATTACTAGACGTTAGCTTTTAAATTGTGCCCGGTACCGAAATGAGGGGATTGAAATCACCCTTTTTATGACGTTTATTTTTAATTTTGTAGCTCTTTTTATTGACAAGGTAGGATTTTGTAGAGATTGTTGATTGCTATATCATCATGAGTTATGAGCATATCCTCAGATCCGATAAGAGATAAACACGATGTATGTAAACATGCATGTTTGGAATATCAAATATAAAGATGGTAACCCATCACATTTAAATGATATCTTTACGAAACAGAGTATATTTTATAATTTAGAGCCAGAATTAAATAATCTCAATCTTATAGAAAGTAAATAATCTTATATTTTGAAGAAAGAAAACTCAAAAGAAATTTGTTGCATTTTTAAAGTGGCACTTATTTTGCAACCTCTGTAATATCCACTTCAGGGTATCCAAGCCAAGGAAGAGAGCTCCACAAATCAGCTTATCAACGCCAGTAAATTAAATTGACTTGAAGTCCGAGAACCGCTGAGGCTCTGCAGTAATAATCCTGAATGCAGCCAATTGGATGCAACTAGGCCAGGCCGAGATGGCCTATTAGTTCTTTACAAAGAACGCAGTAAAGATCTTTTTGCTCTATTCTAGATTTTATAACTTCTCAGTGACGCAGTAGTTTTATAACTTTGTTATCATCATCATCATCATCAGGTCTTTTTTAGTCTCCACTGCAGGAGCATGACCCTCTCTGTACTACTAGAGCCATAATTAGCCAGAGCAGTCAGAGTATTTGGCCTACACTCTCCACGCTGGCCAGACGGGTTGAAGACGTCTCTTTGATGTTCATAAGCTTTGTTTAGCTAGTATTTCCTAAGTGACGACTTCCTCGGGAAGACTTGGAGTGGCCCTATTCTACTCTGCCGGGAACCACACGGCCTTTGTTATATTACTAGCAATTTTACTGCGACTTTGTTCCCATTAATAATATAGCTTTTGTCGCTCATAGATAAATAAGCTTTCTATAGGTGAAAGAATATTTAAAACTTGTTCTATAGTTTCGGAGCTGTCAAACAAACTTTTAATTTTTATATTTTTATTTATTCAGTTAGCAACCCATCACTATTTTGATTCCGCTTTTAAGATTCAAGATTCAATCGTTTATTTTATTATATTATATATTCGTTTATTTTTACGCAGCCAGCGTTCTTGCCACCACACAGGCAGAAATTTTTTTAAACTTTAGTGTATTTCTTTAATCCTATTTATACTCTTTCTGTTCTTATGTAAGCAGTTCAATAAAGATAAACTTCCAAGACCCAGGTCAGTCAGAAAAGATCATTTTCCATCATGACCTGACCGGGGATCGAAACAGGGAGCCGTTAACTCGCAGGCTGGCGTGTTAACCACTGCGCAACGAAGCTCGTTGTTCGTCAAGATTCAAGATTCAATCGTTAATTTAATATAGGTTTCTTTGAACACTTATTAATTGTCATATAAGGTTTACATTTTTTACAACAATTTTTTTTTGTTGTTAGGCCGCTTCCAAAGCGGAGTGCAGAAGAAGCGGCAACAAACTGCACAGTGCATTTTCTCCAAGCGACGTCAACTCACAATTCTAAATTTTCCACCATTACACCCACTACGATGCTTAACGTGGCCTGTAGGTTTTATGACTTTGTGTTCTGTCTACCCCGCAAGAGATAAAGACGTGATAGTATGTTTGTATGTATGTATATTTTTAGTATAGTTACCTATAATTTAAAGGCTTCTTTCCGGCTGAGAGGCAATAAAGAATTATTACTGTGTGTCCAGCGCAAGTCGAAAGACTAGTCAAGTTTTACTACTAGTCTAGTCGACGACTAGTCAAATAATAAATGTTAATAAAATCTATCTAAGAAAACAAAAATGACAAGTAACTAATTATATAACCATAAAGAGCAATCAAAAAATCAAGTAAGTAATAACACATATAAAACATATATACGATAAATTACTATAATTTCTTATTTTTTTTAATATAATTATATTTTTTAATATCTTATAGTACAAAACCCGTTTGCCATTCCAAATTTTATTTATGCGATGCCCGACAGGGTTCATATTGTACATATTTAATATAATTACAGCGCAGTGACATTATTGTAAGAGCTGATGTAATGTACAATACGAAACGCAATAAAGAAATTGAAAAAAAAAAAAAAAAAGTAGCCTAGGAGGATAATTGCGTCAATAACTACGTATCTCGCCAACGGAAATTCTTTTGAATCTCTCTCTCTCTCTCAGTTTCGACTTTATACTGAACGCTGACTGAACATAATTACTTTGCTCTATCATCATGGAGTCTAAGATAAAACTGCTGTATGCAACCAATGGGATGCAAGTAGGCCAGCAAGCCGAGATGGCCATTAGTTCTTCAAAGAGAGCTGTAATGATTTTCTTTTTGCTTTAGTCTGGCTTTTATAACTTCTTTTATTAGTGGCTTTAGTGACGCAGTCGTTTCCTGACTATTCCATTTTATCTAACGTATATTACATACATACTTTAACTGGATTCTTTCAACGTGGGGCCAGTAGGTGAGCAACAGTAGAACCGCACTGCTACTTGTCCAGTGCACTTGAAGGAAGTTGTTATGATTTAACTCGATATTATAGAGTAAAAGATAACATAAAGTATAAATTATCTTAAGAGTCGCCTGGAAGCGCATGTCTCCATACAAACGGAAAAAGGGAATTGTGGAAATATTTGATAATTGATGATTAAATTTTGGAGTAAAATTAAGCATTTAATCAATTAATCTCATTATAATCTACGTACGTTCCTATACAGCTTGGTTAAAATACCAATGATTTGAGAATTACAAGCCTTTTTAAATTTGTATGGAAATCTTGAGAGGCGTATAATTCTCAAACGTTTGATAATTTAACCAAACTGTATAGGAACGTACGTAGATTATAATGAGATTAATTGATTGGATGCTTAATTATGCCCAAAAATTATCAAACATTGCCACAATTCCCTTTTTCCGTTTATATGGAGACATGCGCGTCCAGGCGACACTTAAGTAATTTATGCCCAAATGCTGGCCATGTGACATTATTTGATTTCACTTTTATCCTTTCTTTAGAAAAAAAAATTGTCTTGCTTCAAATAATGTATACATGGCGAAATTTTGATCGTTCTGGACCCTTAAAGGGGTGATTCAGCCTGTCGATATGAACCATTTTTCCTATGGGACTAATGCTGGAAACTCAAATTTTATTTCGACATTTTCATACAAAAGTGTTCAGCCGCCCGGGCAATTTGTATAGGAATGTCGAAATTTTTTTCGAGTTTACAGCATTTGTCCCATAGGAAAAGTTGTTTATATTGACGGGCTGAATCACCCCTTTAATGGTCCGGAACGATCAAAACTTCGCCATGTATATCTTTGTCTGTCCTTGCTGTTTTTACCATTCAAGCCATTTTGCCAATCATGGCATTATGATTCCATGACCCCTAGATCTGTTAACCCCGTGTCTTAGTTAATAATCCAGGATAATATAGTCAATGAGATGCAAGCGGGCCGCAGCGGCCGATATAGTTATTTAAATTGGCACGGGCGGTTACGCTGAATCCTGTTTGCTTCTACTTAAAGTACTAATTATATATTCTCTATATTCTCCTTGACTAAATTTCAGTCTTTGCAGAAGAGATATTACTTATTAGTAGCCCTTCCCGGCTACCCTTACCGCCTCGGTACATAATATTACACATATAAACCTTCCCGTAAAACGCTTCACAAGTTAGTGAAATTTCCATCAATTGCACTAGAAGAAAAGAAAAAGTAGATAGGTAGATGACTTCAAGGTAAACTATATATTGACATTGATGTAGTATTATTGATTGATGTATTGATTTGTGGCCTATATATCGATGACAGTAGTGGTAATCCTGGGCGCCAGTGAATTGTAGTGCCATTAATGCTTTTAGGATATTAACATTTTGAGAATCCATTCAGATAACAGATCATGCTATAATAGGATTAAGTGCCTCAAAGCTTTAAAGAACTTATTTGGAATTTTAATTTAACTCCAGATGCGAATAGAGAAAATTAAATTTGAAATTGTAACGAATTTTATCAAAAACTTTTCTTTTTGAAACGTTAGGTTTTGTCGGGGAAACATATTGTTCTGATAACTCTGCTGGAAGAACATCCATAATCCTCGGTTTTGGGACGAATGGCTACCAGATTATGACCGTGGATAAAGATCGCGTACCTCAGCAACGTTTATAAATTGATTTATGTCAGCACGCATACGTTTCCGTGACTCGGTATTTGTAAACATTTGTTGTTTTAATCGTTGTTTATAGAAACAAATAAAAATAACGATTGTTGAGACGGTGATGCACGAACAGAATATGCTCTCGTGTTTCCTCTTTTAGTATAGAATGAAATCTGTCGTAAATCACATTTTTCAAGCTGCTGCTGAAAACATCTGGGATTCATTTATGTATGATTATTTCCTCTTTATTACAGGGTAAAAAGAGCTGGTGGATAATTTTCCCATATGTTTCATTTAGCAAGATAGTAAGCTTGACTTATAGCTTAGCCCAAGTCAACCTTAAGTAATAAAACATTCTATATTTTACTTCACAAAACAACTTTCTTTTAACAAGTCAATAACATCTTCGATAGAAATAGATTTCTTATTCGTGGAATCCCTACGATTCTACGTAATTATACTGATAAAGAAAAATATTCGTTTATTTTTAGATAAATAGGTCGCCGGTGGCAGTTATCGGCTAATGGCAGCAAAACAGAATGGCGAAGTCATGTCCGGACGAAAACAGTTGAATGTGTGATGGAACTGTACAGTCATACGAAAAGTATTCCCGTGACCATGTACTTCTGCGTATATCAGTGGCTTCTTGACTTATTTTTCGACGCACATTTGGCATGTCGTGAGTCATCCTATCCGACTTGCTCGTATTATATCTTTATTGATCCAGATTGAGAGCTATAATCCCAGCGTAATCGGCCCAAAGTGTGCCCGTCTCACAGCTTCCAGCGCGTAACGTTTACGACGTCAATCATCGATATTTTTACAGTTTCCGAGATTATGTAGAGTAATCTCTGAAGGCTGGAACGCGGCGGCCGCACTGCAGCATTTAATAATACCCGGCCACGATCACCAGCAGCGCAGGAATTCAATAACGCGCTGAGACAACGGGACGCCGAACAAAGTCTTAGGAGATTACTCGTACTACTGCGACGTGAACTTTCTTAACCTACTCGCTGATAGCGCACTGTCGCACCACTCGCGCAGTGGCGTTGGCGGAGGTGATCAGTGAAATGTTCTGCGACAGGAAATAACGCAACAGCACTCACCGAATCTTGCTTGACAACAGTCTGTTAGTGTGGAGCAGCAGTTAGTGTCACCGACCAGGTGGCGCACTCACCAACACATGTCGAAATATTCCATAACAACGTCGATATACATGTGTGCGGGCGGAGGCGAGGGCGGGAGCGCGTGCAGCGTAGAGGTGTTACTGATATATCAGAACCGATACCGCGAACATAATATGAACGCTGCAGAACATAATACAAATATATTAGGTTATGTGATATCCGAAGAACGCGTTCCCGAAGAACCGTCAAGAACAGGTTAATATCCAAAGTATCGTATCGGTGAACCGGCTGCGTTACTGCGTTCCGCGCCCGTTCGCGTTCCGCATCCGTTCGCGTCCTAACTACGACGATACGAAACGTTATATATTGATAGATAGATGTAAAATGCCTCAAAAAATAATATTGCCTGCAAAATCCCAGCCTGTTCTTCACCGTTCTTGGAGAACGTTTAACGGAACATAATATCGGTAAACTAATATATTCGATAACATGGTTCTTGATAACTGACCCTAATATAACACCTCTAGTGCAGCGAGCGCACCGCAGCGTGTGGCCGCGACGCACTGTCGCACGCGACCAGAGAGTGACGCAAACGGGACACATCCTGACCGCAAACCGCTTTATGTCGCTGCCGCCCTCGTTAAATGTTGCCAGACCTACGTGCTACCACGATACGTACCTTTGGTCCCCGCCTTGCTCTTGGACCGGGGGGCATTCCTGCCTCGGCCTGAGGACAGGCGTCAGCCCCCATTTCTCGACCAACTCTATGCGAGCAATGGTGGCTGCTCAATGTCAATATGTCATCGGCTCGGAGCGGGTTCGGTGCAGCGGGGACGCGGCGGAGAGGCCGGCTGGCCCGCTGCGCCCCCCGGCCGGCTCGTGGTCTCCACCTTACTCGCGAGCCATGCCCATGCGTGTCGCGCTGCGCGTGCTTCTGTTGCGCGCTACGCGTGAGGCAGAGCGTGCTGCGTGCTCTTCATATTCTCAGAGTTGGGGCATCGGCCGCGGCCGCATCGCGCCCGCTGACTGCGGCACGCCCGTACGCGCGGCCGGGCCCGCTCGCGCACCGCGCACTCCGCTTCGCTGCGCAACTTTGCCGCCGAATTCTCCGCCCGCCCCGAGCGCGCGACTTACTCCCGTTGATGGATGACTTTCATTAACTAATATACGTTGATTATGTGAAATGTTCGATATATATTTTGGATATGTATAGTTTCAGGAGTCGTCGCGGGCGGCGTCCGTGTAAGTCCTTACGTAATGCGTATTCGGGGCGCGTGTAGCGGCGCCTCACCGGGCGCGGCGAGTCATGGTCTCGACGGAGAGCCGCGTGGCGATCGCGAGGCGCGGACGGACGCGTGTATCGCCGTGACGCGACGGCAGCGTACTGGAGAAGGCGCGCGTGCGTCCGCCGCCCCCCTGCCCGCGGGCCCGCTCGCACGCGTATCGACACCGCGCGCCAACCACTGCATCGCCCGGCGCCCAACGCCCGGCGCCCTAAACGCCCCGCACCAAACCAAAGCCGACACTGTTCCCTAATTTCAAAATCCTTAAATATATGTCTCGTTACTTATTTAATGAATAAATCCGAAAATTTGTAAGGCATATGAAGTAAGTTTTGCATGAACATAGAATTGAAAATTATGGAAACAAAAGAAATGCTTCTTCTGTAATCCAAAAGTAGGCCACATTTGGTACGGATACAATAGAGATTGAAAGACTCAGAACTCAAAGCCGGACATATCGGGATAATGTACAACGTGGCCGTTGTAGCGCAACACGCGAGCCCTCGCGGCTTGTAGGGAAACGTTCACTTTTCATGCCCTCATTGCCAGTTCCGAGATTTAATTCACTTTCTTGCGTCGCCACGGCTGCTCTCACGGTAATGACATGGAGCGACCTTGATGACGTCTGCAACGACACTCAACGGCACACTTTACGCCCTGAGTTGGTCCGCAGAAGAACATTAAGTAACGCACAAGTAGCTTGACACACCCTGAAACAAATTTATGTCAGGCAATCTCAAGATTCGCGAATTTTGCGAAGGAAAGAGCTATTTTTATAAATGCTTCGAATTAAGGAACATCGTCCCTTACTTTGGTGGTGAAGCTTTTCTTAGGTATTAAGGGAATTCGTTTATAACAATTATTTTGAGAAAAAATGTGATCCCTAACCCCTTTTTAACGGACATTGTTAGAAGCAAGTGAAAACTGCTAATAAGTAGGAAACAAATGAGATATATATATCCCGAATAATTTACCTTTTTTTCATGTGCCTAATATGGCAAAGACGGACTATGTAGCTCTGGGAAACAGGTGAAAATTAAAATTAATAAGCACGAACTAGAAAATATAAATTACAAAAAACTACTAATTTTACATAAATGTATCTTAGTTATGTAAGAAGTTATTCATTCTATTTAACTATATAAGAAAATGAATATCCAAATTCTGAATCTACATCGCATAGATTCAGAATTAAACAATAATTTTGCACTAATCTTACCTCATTCCATCAAACCATAAACTACATTAGATCACCACACACGACACAATTTTTTGAATGTTTTGATGAACGGAACTCTTGTGGGTTTAAACGTATTTATAACTATGTAGTCAATATCATTAACTATACATCCTAAATACCAAAATTTAAGGTCACTACACACCAAAAAGAAATTCACCGGCAAAATCACACCACTGCGGCATAATCAGACTAACAAACGAAACTGCATCTCACATATCCTACCACACGACATTTCTAGGCGAAAAAAATGTTAAACTTGATTGCATTTTCGTGAAAACAAGCACAAAATGCCGCAGAATTTCCCGAGCTTAACGTAAGCTTCGGTTGCATCGCTTGGTGCAGTACGGATCCTACTGTGCCAATAGTAAGGGAGGCTAACGCGGCATGAGCCCAATTATACAATCTTTTATCTACGAGCATTGGCCTTCAAACATAGCTCTATGAAAATGTATCGGAGTTGGCTTTTTATATCAGGGTGTTTGGTAAAATTTTTTACTATAATAATGTGAAATGGGTTTGGCAATGGCAAACTTCTTGAGAGATCCTGTCAAAAATGTCATAATATACCTTTTTTGCCACTGAATTAATTGAAGTGAAATAAACGTTGGTGGTCGGACGTCGGACCTGACCAAGGTCGCAAAGAGGCGCTGGATGCAGGCCGCTTCCATACGATCGTATTGAGGGGGGCTATGTCCAGCAGTGGACTTCTTGCAACTAAGATGACGATAATGATGATTAAAAAATAACTTTTTACGCAAATGAAATGTTCTACTATATTACACTTCTTAGATTAATAAAACCTAGATAGACTCTATTATCCAAAAGCGTAGAAAAAAAAGTGTCCTACCCATAGTCTGTCGCGCACACACACACACACAGCTACGACGGATTTTGGGGGCATACAATGTTGTCATGCACACAAGAAATGAAAATTGGCCAGATATTTATAATTGAAAGCTTGGTGGAGTTAATAAATAGTCAAACTTATCCAAAAATTGTAATTCACACGCACGGGTTTACTGAATGTTAGTTTTGCGATCTTTGGTTCTACCTGACTTCGAAGCAAAAAACAACTCAAGATGTTTTATGCCAATACCATCCATTAGTGCAGCCGACGCTATACGTTGCTTGCCATACGTAAACGCTTTCAACGTGCGCAACCGCTTACCAATCTAATCCTAGCATCGCTACATTGTTTTAGCACACTGATATGTACTCAAGCTATCACGCTCAAAAGCATTGAAAATTTGGATAATTTTATAATCACTTAAATGGTTTTTTGAATAGCATTACAATGCTCGGTATACTATTAAAATGGAAAATATGTGATGAAAAAGAATTCGCCACAGGTAGGATTCGAAGCCACGAGGCTTAGGTCTGCGCCCTATGTGTGTTACCAACTACACCACCGTGACTTCGAATCACCGCGTCCAATTCTATCATCACATATTACCTCGTAGGGTATAACAATAAAAAAGGGAATCCCGGAGTCTAGAGAGTATCATCATCATCAGGTCTTTTTAGTCTCCACTGCAGCAGCACGACCCTCTCTGTACTACCAGAGCCAGAGCAATCAGAGGATTTGGCCTACACTCTCCACGCTGGCCAGACGGGTTGGAGAGTATATAGTCAAAGAGATAGAGATCATTCATAAGTCATCATCATCATCATCATCAGGTCTTGTTTAGTCTCCACTGCAGGAGCACGACCTTCTCTGACTACCAGAGCCATATATAAGCCAGGGTAGTCAGAGGATTTGGCCTACAATCTCCACGCTGGCCAGACGGGTTGGAGAGGTCTCTTTGATGTTTATAAGCTTTGTTTAGCTTCTGTTCCCTAAGTCGCCTTTTACGACATCCACGGGAAGACTGCCACTCATAAGTATGATGCCATAAATATAACCACCAGACAGGCAGCTTAGGATGAAACCTCTGACCTTTTCACTTTTACTACGGAATTACGCGAAGAAATTACTGAAATGTAAATATAAGAAAACCATCCCCTGTCAATGCCACAGCGTTTCGCTATCACAGCGGTCATCCCCGGGGATTGACATTCTACTCACAGAAGTGCTTACTTAAAATAGTCTTGTGTTGAGAGTTTATCAAATATGCTTTTCATTGCCGTTTAATTCCGCAGAACTCTGACACCAGGGTGTGCGTGGTCGACTGACCGTGTCACCTACACGACATGATGATGATGATGATGATGATTGCCGTTTAGTAACTAAATGCTTCATTTTCTTCTTAGCGTGTCTTGTAACTTATATTTGTGGTGACCAGAACTTTGTTACTTGTTTGTTTGTTTTTCGTATGTGTAAGTGGCCAACACTGGTGTTAGATTTTTCAAGCTGCCTTAAGGCATCTGACATAGCTTAACGACTGCCATCAACGATGACAGCCGGGACCAACGGCTTAACGTGCCTTCCGAAGCACGGAGGAGCGCGAGATATTTTTTATGCCACTTGCGGCCACCCATCCAAGTAGGGACTGCACCAGGGGTTGCTTAACATACGTAAGCGCTCATAGAGCTCACACCCACTGGACCATCGGGCTCCTCTGGAACTTTGTCACTGACACAGCGTTATCAGTAGCATTGTAAAGGTCCTCGCGTGTGCACGCAGGGCAAAACAGAAGGCGTTTTATGGTCTGAGGAAGCACGGAGGAGCGCGAGATATTTTTTTTGCCACTTGCGGCCACCCATCCAAGTAGGGACTGCACCAGGGGTTGCTTAACATACGTAAGCGCTCATAGAGCTCACACCCACTGGACCATCGGGCTTCTCTGGAACTTTGTCACTGACACAGCGTTATCAGTAGCATTGTAAAGGTCCTCGCGTGTGCACGCAGGGCAAAACAGAAGGCGTGTTATGGTCTGAGGAGTAGCACTACACGGACAGGAGATTTCCAAGCTGTAAACCCACCTGTTCATTTTCTTCTTACTTTGGCCGACTTGGGTCCGGAGTCTATTTTAGGACTTCCATGTCGGCCAGATCATGGCCAGGCGGTAGATGCTATGATAGCGTGATGACGGATGCTGTTGGATATCTCTCCTTCAGGATGTTAAGCCTAGATTTAGAGACTTCGCCAGACAGTGTCATCCAGTCTCTAAGAAGCATTTAGTCTCTAAATGTTTGATAGATTGAAATTAAATGAATGACGGCGGCAATGTATTGAAAATAGTGACTGAAACGGTACTATGTTTCATTCAGCCCTTTTATAGTTTGTAATGATTTGTTCAAGGAGAGCGAAAACTCACTGAAAAGTCCTTAGATTTTCCCTTTGTCAGTCAATCATCGATATAGGTAAGATAACTTCGGTCTCTGTCGACCTTTTTCTTTGAGAGTTTTTTAACATACATAGTATCAACGTTTTTTTCTGAAATGTAAATATATATGAAAACCAACCCCTGTCAATGCTACAGCGTTCCGCAATCTCGGCGGCCATCCCCGGGGAATGACATTCTATTTCCCGCCGGCCGTGGGAAGTCTTGCTAGTTACCTAAAACTACTTTCAAAATTTTCTTGAAGCGACTCAGCTTGTCTATATGAACAACTTTTCCTTTGTGTCCAAAGCTGGAAAGTCAATAAATCGATAATTTAATACAATTTGCCGGACCGGCAGAACATTTTTGTATGATAAAATAATAAATAAATAATAAGAAATATATACGGACAAATCACACAGATTGAATTAGCCCCAAAGTATGTTCGAGACTTGTGTTATGAGACACTAACTCAACGGTATTATATTTTATAAAATATACTTATATAGATAAAAATCGAAGACCCAGGTCAATCTTAAAAAGATAATTTTCCATCTTGACCTGACCAGGGATCGAAGCCAGGCTGCTGTATTAACTACTACGCCACAGAGGACGTCATCACGGAGCTAATGTAAGCTTGTTGCAGCTAGCGGTGGTTCTCAGCTTCTTGGAGCTTTACTAAAAGTCTCGTTGAAGGGATCAACTTTGATCAAAAAGATCACCATAAAACAAGCCTAGTATTATTTTGTATATTACTTTAGAACTATAATTAGAGAGTCAGAGGCCGAGAGGTGGTCCCGAAGAACTCTGACACCAGGGTGTGCATGGTCAACTGACCATGTCACCTACACGAAATGATGATGATGACTATAATTAGGTCTATGTGGGTCGTGCTCCTGCAGTGGAGACTCACAAAAACCTGTTGTTGATGATGATGATATATGTATAATGAAGGATGGGATGATGATAAAAACATGGTGCTGAAGATGTTAAAACCGATTTTGTGGACCATTTGGATGAAGGGTCCTTCCAAATAAAATAATTTCTCAGGCCGGTTGACAACATGGAACCGGTTGGTCACAAATGAAGAATTTATAACGAAGGTAACAAAAAGTACTGAATAAGCTTTTGGCTTCGACCGGAGAAATGACAGTATTTTCTACTAAAACTTGTGTCCTAATAATTTCCCATCAGAGCGTGAAGTAAATTTTCAGAATAAGATGAAATATAAAAATACATATACAAATTAACTTTTACATTGAAGATCATCTTCATCAGGTCCTTTCAGTCTCTACTGCAGGAGCACGACCCTCTCTGTACTACCAGAGCCATATACTAGCCTGAGTAGTCAGAGGATTTGGCCTACACTCTCCACGCTGGCCAGATGGGTTGGAGAGTCTTTTTGGTGTTAGTAAGCTTTGTTTAGCTTGTGTTTCCTTAGTCGCCTTTTACGACATCCACGGGATGACTTGGAGTGGTCCTATTCTACTCTGCCGGGAACCACACGGCGATTACATACGAAAAAGAATAACATACTAACATTATATGTTTTCTCCCTCAACAGCTGATTTGGGAAGAAATCGTACGTAAAAGTTAGAGTTTATATTGAGATCCGCAATAGCAATTCGAAATAAGTAGGATTAAAATCGGTGTAAAAACTTTTTGTACAAAGACCTGCACAAGGAAGTTTGTTTTCGTAAATGTTGCCGAGATAACCTATAAATACAACATACGAGTAAGAACATATTTCAAGATTTTATTTTTATTGTACATTTTTCGAACTTCACTTTATATCTTTACGGAGAGTTTAGAACTAATGTAACATCCTCGTCTTCATCGTCACTTACCATCAGGTGAGATGGAAGACAAATGCCTAATTCAATCCTAACTAATATTATAAATGCGAAAGTGAGTTTGTTTGTTTGTTTGTTTGTTCCGCTTTCACGCCGTATCTATTGAACCGATAATTATGAAATTTTGCATAATAGCTGAGGGTATTGAGAAGGACATAGGCTATAAATCATGCGGGCGAAGCCGCAGGTTACAGCTAGTAATGAATAAAAATAAAAAACATCTGTATGAATTCTTGAATAGATATTCTTGTTTTATGTAGTCGCTTAGCGTTTTATTAAAAATAAACTGTTTACAAAGATTAACCAGTGGAGTACATACGTAAGTTGCACTTCTGTGAGTTTACTATTTTGCGACACAGTCCGACTGCCATGTTTCGTGTCCATCCAAGCTTTAAGCTCCGCTACTGACGGGCGGTAACACAAGCTTTACGTTCGTGTGGCCGTTTCTCTCTTGCCAGCACGTTGCCTAGCTGACAGCGATAGACCTATTTTGGTGTTTCCTTCTTAGAACTGTGTTAAATATCTGCAAAATCCTCACTGTATCTTTCACGTGTGAGCCAATAACTAATGGCAATTAGTTAATTTACTTCCATTGGTATCAACAGTAAAATAGTAAGCACGCTAACCATGAACTGTACATACTTTGGGGCATCGCGCCGATGAGCAACTCCACCGTGCCTGTATGCATAGTTGCATTACTATATGTGAAGCTAGATCTATTTTGGTGTTTCCTTTTTGTGTTAATTATCAACAAAATCCTCACTGTATCTCTCAAATGTCAGCCAATAACTAAGTAATATGACAATCAGTTCTTTAACTTCCATTGGTATCAACAGTAACGTAATAAGCCCTTGCGTTTTAGTGTCATAGTTTAAACAACGCTGACCATGTACTGTACCTACATACTTTGGGACGCCAATAAGCACCCGTCGTGCATGTATAGTTGCAGTTCTATGAATGAACTATTTTGCGGCGGAGCGTCAACTAAATGTGTCATGTCCAGGCTTTGTGTTCCGCTGTTGACGGGCGGAAACACCAGCTTTACATTCGTGTGGCCGTTTTCCTCTTGACAGTATGTTGCCTGGTTGAAGGTGCTTACACCTTCAAAATAGGTCTTTACCTATTTTGGTATTTCATTCTTGAAACTGTGTTAAATATGTAATCTGCGCGACACGTCTTTGTCATGCTTTCTTTATGTCTTAATTTGAGAGTTAAGAAGGTCCTGAACGCGCACATCTCGCGAAAAGGAAATAGTGGTAATATTTGTCCATTATGGTGTAAAATTAAGCATTCGATCTCACTTTAATTTACGCACCTTTCTATACAACTTGGTTAAATAGTCAAAGAATTATAGTTTATGTACATTTCTATACACATTTTGAGAAGCTTATAATTCTGAAATTTAAAAGATGCTAGCCGTAGATAAAAGTGACAAGTTACTAGCCGTATTGCCTACTAACACGATTTTTGAACATTTTCTCGATAGGTCTTTACAACATTGTATGGTGGTACATCATAGGTTTTTTTTTTTCTCTTTCCTTGATCAGCATGAAATTATCACAACTCATCAAAATTGAGAAATAATAAGGAAACTCTGACCTTAAAAATCTTATTTAGAGATTGCAATACACAATTATTTATAATTGCAGTTTAATCAAATTCATTCCCCAGTGGTCACTAGTGACTTTCCTAATGACCATCAATAAACAGTTTTAATCAACTTAGTGGGAATTATTGATTCGGAAACGTCCTGTGGGAGTGAGACGGAGATAGCCTACTATCTGGGGTAGGGGGAGTGGGAGGGGTTAACACACAGCTTCCTGCTAGTACAAACGAAACGCCACGTTCTACAATGCAATTTTACCTCTAGAATATATCTTTGTAGGTCATTAAAATGAACGGAACTGGGACAGAGAAACATTCAGTATAATACTGATAATATCAATAGGGAAATTTAAATAGGAGGATATACTTAATATTAATATTGAACAACTTTAACGGAAATAGATTGTGGACCTCAGCAAATCGGTCAATGAGAATGGAATGTCCAAAGATTATTTATTTAATTTAATGTAAATTTCAAACTTTTCAAACATTATTAAAGCTGATAATATAATTATGCAATCGTTGACAAAATTAATCCAAACAGAAGAAATTGGACCTCCCGATCAAATTCACCAATCAACTGGTTGAATTACTAGTTTTAGTAACATGTTCGACAAGCTTAGTAGCGCACACAAGCTGCGTCACGGACTCGAGGGGTCCCTCGTTCGAACCCCGGTCATGATGGAAAACGATCTGTTTCAGACTGAAATGGTATAAGTATCTATTATAAAATATAGTATCATTGAGTTAGCATCCCACTACAAACTATTTATTTTACTACTCTACATATTTATAGTAGCAAATTAACGTTTTAGTTACAACAGTATTACATTGTGGCCATAGCGAAACAACGATGGATGTATCTCCAGTAAAACGTCAGCGGAAATAAATAAAAGAAAGGGTTCGTGTTAAGTTCAAACAATAATTAAGTGCTTAAAGCGATATTATTTAAACAAATCAACACGATTTTAAATTAATTAATTCTGAGGTATAAATATGGGGTGTTAAAAATTCACCGGCTAAAAAATTAAAGATTATAAAGAACTTTAGTCAATAGTCAAAAATTTTATTCATCTTAAGATATTTTAAATATCATTTGTTGAACGTCACTTTACATTTACAATTGGTTTACAATGTTATGTTATTGTTAACGTCAATAAATTACTTAAAGCTAAGTTTACACCGCTTCCAAGGCTTTATTAGAACATCACGAAGTAGGTAGTTATATAGAAATAAGTTCGAAGGAAAAGATAATAACATACAACACTCGCACAGGTGTCGACGAATACATATAATTAGAACTAATAAGTAACGCCTTATTGGGACTGTAAATAATACTTATTTTCTATTTAATCATACGAGTAGCTCACGTTATATTTCTTTACATCCTTACTATCCCAACTAATATTAGAAATGAGAAAGTGAGTTTGTTTGTTTGTCACGCTTTAACACCCTATCTACTGAACCTATTATCATGAAATTTTGCATACACGTTGCCTGGAGTACGGAGAAAGACATAGGCTACCTTTCATCCCGGAGAAAAGTACTGTTCCCGAGGGAACGATATTAATGGAAGCGGGACCGCGGGCGACAGCTACTCATGTTTTATTTTTACCATCTTTTTCGCAAATAAAAGACAGAATTCTGTCTGAACAACTAAAGAAATGGAAATTATGTTAATGTATTGCTATTATATTACTGTCATAACATATTAGTTCAGCTCCTATTATTTCTCTTATAACTCATTCATTCATGACGAGTCTAGCATCGAGAAATTTTATTATAAAAACCCTTTTCAGAATTTTAATAGACGTGGCGATAAAGGCATATCGCACCGTCACACACAGATGAAAATCGGTCCAGTAGTTTCGAAGCCTATTGAATACAAACAAACAATCAAATCTTTAAAATATTATTATATAGAATATAGAATTATAGATACCTTTAAAATGCCTACACATATTTGTATATGTCGCAGTCATCTGTTTGAATCTGCTATTTGATTGAATGACTAGCGCGTTCATTGAATGGCGACAGTTAATTGAATGACTAGGCCGAACGTTGATTCAACAAGCGTGAATCAACGTCCAACTAGTTAGCGGATTGTTACATAGCCCTTTGAACACAGCGGACATAGTATAAAATCAGTCAGGTGATTCAAATTTAGTTCATTTTTTTCCCACTGCGGCGCTAGAAGTCACCAAAACAAATATGGCGTCAAACAGCTGGCTCAGATAGCTCAGTGTTGATATGTTTTTTCGATTTAATTTACTTTAAAGTGCGTTATTTGTAATACAATAGTATGACAGCATGTAGTCGTTAAAGGAACCACGTCAGAGTCCGAGAGGCGGTTCCAAAGAACTCTGACACCAGGCAGTGCATGGTCGACTGACCGTGTCACCTACACGAAATGATGATGACAATGACAGCATGGATTTACCTATTATTACGCCACTGCTGGCTACTTTTAAAGTAAGAAAAGTTTGCAAAAATTTTGATTATTAAAGCTTTGGAAATCATGCTACCACCAAACATTACAAAGTCGGCTAAGATTCAACGACAGTCAAGATGTTGAACGTTACATTCAACGACTTGACGAGTTGTCCTTTAGTCATTCAATTAAATGTTGTCAAATCAAATAGCAGATTCAACCAGATCATCAGGTGGGCCGGATGCCTGTCTGCCAACTTACTTATATAAAAAAATAGCTATACTTATCATCAAGTGACACTGGCTATAACTCTATTTTGACACAACCCGTCCAGTATTTCGCACGTCGGCCCAAAAAAACAATGTTTTCAGAATTCATAAATGTGTGTATGTACATAGGTTTCGTTATTCCAACATTAAAAGCATTTAAAACAATATACCTTATTCTGTTTTGTGGGAATCCGTATAAAGTGAATATAAATCAGAATTATATTTACATATCTGTTCGTTATGTATAGCATATTTTTGCAATTAAGGTTCGTCGTGTTAGCAATAAGTTTATGTAAAATAATACCTACTTAAATGGTGGATTTTAGGGGCCATGACATGAGACCCTTTATTCTTTTAAAACTATTCGATCTGCCAGTATCAGAACAAGAAACTTTAAAGTTCTCGCGATTTTTTTTTTTTTTGATAAAATTACTTCAAATTATTATACATACTGTTTAAATATTTTATGGCCAAATTTTATTTTATTTTATTAAATAGATTTAAGTACTAACACAAATTTTTAAGTTACAGTATTACAAACGAATTGCATTCAAGTTATTTCTTGAAAATAAATTAATTTGAATTTTTGTTTCTTTATTTTACATCTCTTGAGCCGTAAAAACGCATTTTAGGCCAAGTTGATGTAACTTGAGGGTGGTTGGCCGCAGTAAATAGGGCGCCTGGTGACGTCACGCCGCAGCAGAGCAGAGCCAGCGTATGGTATCCCGAATAAGCTCTCGCATGAATGCCCGCAATATATTCAACGAATTTCAAGGGTTTTGCATTTTTATAAGATTTTTGCTTTTGTATTGTTATTTTGATAGGTCGCTAGTTATAATCCTGCCTGACTGCATTGCGCACGGAGATTTCATATTAGGGCACACCATCGCAGCCTTTAATTTATATGACATTAATCACAGGTAGGCAATGAAGCCGCAAACGGCCGAGAAATATATATTACCGTTTCAATTTAGTTCTGGAACCTTTGTCAATATTAAAATCTGGGAATCAGGATTACTAATAACTTATGAAATCTTAAGAATAATAAAATTTATACCTAGAGACACATCACACATAACCAGATTAAAACCAAGATTAAGATTAACGAATGGGATTTAATTTACCTGAAGAAAAAAATATATATGACTACTGGAGAAAGACAGTGGAGATCGTTTAGGGAAACCATAGAGTTTCTTCAGACGACCTAACATCTGAATATTGCTGCCGCTTTAGATCCCTCATTGGATGGTCGATAGAAAACAGAATTTAAAAAAAAAAGTATAGATGTTAAAAATTTGTTTCTTCTTTCCGCAGAAACTTTAAAATGGTTTTCAATGTTTTATGACGCTGACACATCATAGTAGCATCTAAGCTATAAATTAAGCTGAAAAGTCACGGGCAAAGACTAGTATAAAATACAGCATCTAGTTTCCAGGCTGCGGGATCAATTTCCCGGCAGCACAAAAGAGGGATAAATTTGCGCGATGAAAAATGCAAAAGGCTAGTTGTATGCTAAGTTATTCCTCCTCTCCGTCTAGTGACGTTACTTGAGACTCGATATCGACACTTGTGTCTCTTTTGTCGATGTCAATACCTTTGCCTCATAACGCGGAGCGTTTGTTTTGAGGTTAAGCATTACTCTTGACTATTCAACGTTAAACCATTTTCAGAAGCTAAATTGTCTTTATTTTTAAAATATTAGATCTCTAGATGTCGGAAGTCTTATCCAAAAACTTTACGATAACTTCGCTTAATGTGCAAGCCAATATTTAGTAAGCTCTGAAACCCTATAATTCGATAAATTATACAGCGAAATATGTAACTTTTGATGTAAACACGATCCTACTACCTGCTTACTTACTAAGATTCTATACAGGTTCATAAATTCGAAATACCCATGGTGCAAAATATCGATATTCTCAACGCACATCACTATTGCCTCGTGCATCGGAGGTCGAGCTCACTTAATATTTATCGAACTGCAGCCATGCACTTGATAATACGCCGTTCTTGTGACCTTTTACTAGTTAGTGATAGCTTGAAGTTAAAGACTTTATCGACATGAGGTCGTGTTGCGTAAACAAGTATGTGTTCTAATGTACAATAACAATCTTGATGCTTGTATAAGTTACATTTGTTATTAATTACGATTATAACCTATTTATATTATAAATGCGAAAGTTTGGATGTTTGTTCTCAATCACGCTCAGACTCAAAGAATTTAAATGACTGCACGCAGATACTTAATCACCCAGATAAACACATAGGCTACTTTTTAATCAAGTAAAAGTTATTTTCCCGGGGTGATTGACATAAACCGCAGTGGAACCGCGGGCGAAACCTAGTTTTGAGATAAACATGTACTATTTATATTTTAGCAAGTACATATTTTATACTTATATTGTAAAGAGAATTAATATTCATCATCATTTCGTGTAGGTGACACGGTCAATCGACCATGCACACCCTGGTGTCAGAGTTCTTCGGAACGGCCTCTCGGCCCCTGACGTGGTTCCTTTAACGACTACTAGATGGCAGCCGGGATCAACGGCTTAACGTGCCTTGAAATTAAATGTTCCGAAACTACTGGACCAATTTTAAAATTCTTTCCCCGATAGAAAGCTAAATCGGTTACGGGATTACGGTTTGCTTTAACATAAAATGTACAAAATTCAATGTGGGGCAAAAATTTATGGGACTACAACTCACGTATAGTCTCATGTATGCAGTTTAAAATTGCATTTTATTTTATGCCATCTTTCCGTATTCAAGTATACAAAAAGTTGACATAAAAGAAATACTCGTTACTCGAGCATAAACTAATCAGCTATGGCAAAGGAAGCATCCTTTCAAGTGACGTCTGCCACATTGACCTAGAAATGCTGATGGCGTCTCCACGTCTGGCTGCTGCGAGGCAGCGTGTCGCACTGAGCTGCCGAAAACAGGGGCGCCACCCTCCACCCCCACCCCACGGCCCGCAGGCGCCGTGCTGGCTAGGAAATTTGAGCTGAGGCGGCTCATTGTATCAAAGGCCTTGTAGGTTGGGTCATTTTTTTCTAATTTTTCTCGTTATTGCGAATGCTTCTTCTTTTTTCAGGTTCATCTTTCATCATCATCATCATCAGCCTATTGCAGTCCACTGCTGGACATAAGCCTCCCCAAGGGCACGCCAGGGTTCATCTTTACTAAGTTAAATTTGTGCCTGGCAAGGAAGTATCAAAAAGTTTTTTTGTCTAATTAAATTACTTAACAGCCAACTTCATAGGGAAATTGACAACGTAGTGAAACTTGCAAATAAGGAAATTGGCAAATTCAGCAACTATCTTATAAGTAAACTAGGGAATTAGTGAAATAGACGTATCAGGAAACAAAGGTGCGCTAATTCGTAAGAATAGTTTAGGTTAGGACAACACGTTGTCTAAATAGAGAACTCTGGCTCTGAACTCCACAGTTCTTAATTGACTCAGCATAGGTACCTTTAAGCTGTGTTTCCACTAAAGCTGTGTGCCAAAGAGAAGCTTAGTGTGAAAAACCCACCAATATCGCTTAGCACAGTTTTTAATAAGAGCGATCTAACGTGAAATGGGTTTACTAATATTTATATTATCTACATTAAGAAACAAAGATATCCGAAAAAGGTTCACGCGTGCAATATTTGAACCTGCAATAATAACTTTAGTCTTTATACGACTACGCCTTACCGATTCGGACAAAAATCCTAACTAATATTATGTGAACGTGAGTTTGTTTGTTTATTTGTTACGCTTTCACGCCCTATCTACTGAACGGATTATCATGAAATTGGCATACACAGAGGTTACGGTACAGTGAAGGACAGAGGCTATATCAATGCGGGCGAAGCCGCGGGTAACAGCTAGTAAGAATTTTTAAATAAAATTGTTTTAATACGGTTTTTATCGCGTTGATTACATTATTTATACACCTAACGTTTCGAGCACTTTACAGTGTTCGTGGTCGCAGGTAGACTAAGTTGACATTTGTCTAGTATTTTATAAGAACTGCAAATCTACCGCCTAAAATATTTATTATTAACGATCCGTATGTACGCAGTATTGGCTCACGGTGTCTGAAGGTCTTGCAGTCTTCTGTAGTAAATATAATAATAATATTGTCAAACAATGATATTTCGAAAAGAGAATGCTAAAGGTGCGCTTCCGTGCATCGCGGCCAATTGCAGTCGCGTGCTGTCAATCGCTTGAAACTGGCGTGCGCGACCGATGCGACAATTGCCGGACTATGAAACGCGCCACCGAGACTGACATCGATAAGCTCTGGCGTTTAGACCTAAATGCAAGCATACGCCATGTGGAGAGTAGAATAGGACCAGTCGAAGTCTTCCCGTGGATGTCGTAGAAGGCGACTTGGGAAACACAAGCTAAACAAAGCTTTTAAACGTCAAAGACACCTCTCCAACCCGTCTGGTTAGCGTAGGCCTGTACGCAAAATTCTCTGACTGCTCTAACTAATATTATATGGCTCTGTCAGTACAGAGAAGGTTATGCTCCTGCAATGGAGGCTAATAGGATCCTCCCGATGATGATGGTGAAGCATACGGGTGTAGTCAAACAAAAGATGTGCTTATATAATAGTTATTTATGCAACTGTTGCGTAATATGGGGTATTAAAACTCAAAAGTGGGTTCATCACACGAGGCGAAGACAAATGTAAATAGTATCACATAAGTGTTTTAACTCCTAATACGGTGGTTGCCTAATGTTAAGATTATATAAAATTTGTTTCTAATGAGACTAATTTCTATCTAAAAACACTATAAAGTACACTTTTAATTTTATATCGATTCGTTAAGTGATCTTAAAGCTTCTTTACAGTTGGGTGAATAGGAGCATTTTTTAAAGTATGAAAATCTTTAATTACAATTATACTGTATTTTAGTCTGCAAAATTTATAGCAACTTTTATTATGAAACCATTACCATAAACGAAATATTTCGTATAGCTACCAAACAAAGTTCTCACGCCACCCATACAAAATACAAGCTTGTGACGTCACAAATATGTAGGAATTTTAGCCGCGCGTTTTCACGTCTAAAAATTTACGTCTAAAAACATGTGACTTTAAAACTTTTATAACTGAAAGAGTTTTTTGTTTAGAAATGTATTTCTGTCACTATTGTGTTTATTTTTGGCAGGTCTTTACATAGCAACATGAAAAAAATTTTAGTCAACATGCCCATTATGTACAGTTGCATAAAAATAACCTGTAGTATTTTATCTCTAGGTCAACCTCCATTCGGCCAACACCTGTGCACAGAATTATGCCCTCTTATACAAGAATAATAAGAGTGAATATCGTATATCAGAAATTGACACAGTTCTATCGGGGTTCTAAGGAGCAAACGCTTACTATATATATAAATGGCCTTAGCGGAGGCTAAGTTAATATTGTTACCCTGTATTTACCCGCCGCGTCGGAACGCTAACTTGCAAAACTAACCGCCCGCGGCGTTAACTTGATATTCTCGGTAACGGGGTAAGCGGCAACCGTAATGCAATGTGTTACATATTGCATTACTGCACACTTAGAAGAAATGAGATGTGTATATACAAACTTTTCAGATATATGACGAGCATGATGTAGAACTAGCTTTAAAACCTTAATAGGTTAGGCTTGATTTTTAGGATGTGTGTTTACGTTGTTAAAGCAAATATTTAAAATAAAAGCAGTTAAATATTGTACGCAACCCTTCGTGTGCATATTCGACTCGCACGAAGGCGTTTTCATTATATTGATATTTATGATATCCAGTTAAAAGAATATCTTAATGCATTTGTTCATAGTAAAACATTGCATTAAACATACGGGCGAAAGACATTACCCTCTTTCTGCGTGGGTCGGTCGCCAGTGCTTATCTTCTTTAGTTGAAGTTTATCATTATCAGACCAGCATCTGCTTTATTGTATTGACACCCGGTTTTGGCTTTATATGGCTCAGGTAGTACAGACAGAGAGAGAGAGAGAGAGAGTCGTGCTCTTGCTAAGTGAAGACTAAAAAAAAGACCTGATGATGAGTACTATGATTGTCATACGGTTTTCGAAAGTTTATAAAATATCAAGTACTTAAAATATAAAAGCTTGTAATAAAAATGGGCATGCTGACTAAAAATTTTTTCATGTTGCTATGTAAATACCTGCCAAAAATAAACACAATAGTGACAGAAATACATTTCTAAACAAAAAACTCTTTCAGTTATAAAAGTTTTAAAGACACATGTTTTTAGACGTAAATTTTTAGACGTGAAAACGCGCGGCTGAAATGCCTAAGTACATATTTGTGACGTCACAAGCTTGTATTTTGTATGGGTGGCGTGAGAACTTTGTTTGGTAGCTTTACGAAATATTTCGTTTATGGTAATGGTTTCATAATAAAAGTTGCTATAAATTTTGCAGACTAAAATACAGTATAATTGTAATTAAAGATTTTCATACTTTAAAAAATGGTCCTATTCACCCAACTTTAAAGAAGCTTTAAGATCACTTAACGAATCGATATCAAATTAAAAGTGTTCTTTATAGTGTTATTAGATAGAAATTAGTCTCATTAGAAACAAATCTTATATAATCTTAACATTAGGCAACTACCGTATTCTTAAGTATATTTGTACTTCGTATAGTACATACTATGAATATATATACTCTCTAGAGTACCGTCATGCCTTTATTTCAATGGTTCAAAAACAGGCCAATTTTTCAATTCTTAAGTGCTTGACAGCTTTGTGTTATCACACGCGTCCTGTCAATTAATGCACTCGAAATCCGTCAAATTGGTAGCTGTGTGTGTGCGCGACCGACTATGGTTTGGGCACTAGTTTTTTCTACGCTTTTAGGCTAAAAGAGTCTATCTAGGATTTATATAATCTAAGAGTACATAGAGACTCTAGTATCAAAGTATCCATATGAGGGGATGGCACTATGTTCCATGTAAGTCGGAGACCACGCCGCACAAGCTGTTTATATGGGACGAAAAGGCTCGATGTAATCGGCCTAGTTGCCAAGTTTACTTAATTGAAACATGCGGAACTCTTAACCCCGATAATATTGTAATGTAGACAAAATTGCATGTATGAAGATTAATTGTCCGACTACTATTTTTAGGGATGCTTCTACTTAGCCACCTAAAGAAGGGTATTTCATATAAAATTTTGCCAAAATAGGTATCTTATTATACTTATTAATTTAAATTTAACTTCTTCACATATGTTAGCAAAAACGTGTAAATTTAGTTATTTTGAATTATTTGAATTTTAATACTACAACTTTTGATTTCGTAATATATAACTATCCCCAATAACTATCTAAAAATTTCGACTTTTTGTTATTTTGGCCATATATTTTGGTAATAGCTTCTGTCAACCCTAGCGTGCAGCTGATGAATTTGTTCATTTGTGTATAATATTGGTGGGTATTTTGACAGGTATTTGTCCACATTTTTGGGCTATCATATCGGTTACTGCGTTCTTAAATTACACATAATATTAATAGCGGCAATTTATCTTAGTTATCGAAAACTTCGTAGAGCTCTACAAAGTTTGTAGAGGTCTACGAAATTACGTAGCACTAATAGTTAAGGTGACACAATTGAAATTATGAGCAATTAGATATCTTAAGTAAGAGGTAACAAAGTTATGTATTATATTTAGAAGCTATTCCATCGTTTGATGGTCATATATCGTGCTTAAAAAACTTGAAAAGGCTTAGTAGATATTTCAAGTAAAATTACATAAGAAATTAACAACAATCCCAATAAGACTAGCTACTAGCGACTAAGATGATATAATACCTAACGTATATAGATTCAATTTACGAATTTTCACTTCTCTATTCGCAAAGAAATTTGATCGTAAAAAGGTCATCATCATCATCATTACGAGTAGGTGACACGGTCAGTCGACCATGCACACCCTGGTATCAGAGTTCTGCGGAACCACCTCTCGGCCTCTGACGTGGTTCCTTTAACGACTATCAGGTGGCAGCTGGGACCACCGGCTTAACGTGCCTTCCGAAGCACGGAATCATCTTTCTTTTCAGTGCAGTGTAGATAAAAGATTTGAATAAACATGTAAATTCTAAATGAAAAAATAAATTTCCCGATCGTAGCTAAGTACTTACATTAAAAGGCCTTATACATAACTTTTGGATACAGAAAAGTTCGAAGCAATATAGGATGTTCAATTTACGTTGGTTAGTTCGAAGCGTGGGCCGGCTCGACGCGGATTTCCTCAATTCCCGCTTTCCTGGGAACGGGAAGCAAATCTCGCCAATTTAGATAATTTAGAGCCGATAGTGTTGGCAATTTCTTGTACGCTACCTGTGATAATACGTTTAAGTAGGAATGTATTTTAGATAGATTATTTATAAATTACTAGTTTTAAGCTGCCTGACATACCTAAAAAGAGTATAATGTTTTTCGCGAATATTTATTTATTTTTCATTTTATTTAATAGTAAAATCAACAGCTTTTTACAATAACAATTCTCACATGTATTTGTTATTTCGTAAAGTTCATTGCAGTATAGGAAGTTCAATTTACGTCGACTCGTTCGAAGCGGAGGACGGATTAACGTGGATTTCCTCAATTCCCGCTTTTCCCGGGAACGGGAAGCAGAACTCGCCAATTTAGATAATTTAGAGCCGATAGTGTTAGGAATTTTGTGTACGCCACCTGCTCTAATACGTTGGTGATAATCTTGTGCGTATCGCAACCTTAGTTTGGGTCGATTTTTAATCGTTTATTATGTTCTTCACGCGTATTTATTTATTATTTTGTTATATGTTATTTAGTAAAGTTCATTGCAATTTACGTTGGTTCGTTCGTACCGGGACCGGCTTGACGCGGATTTCCTCAATTCCCGCTTTTCCTGGGAACGGGAAGCAGAACTCGCCAATTTGGATTATTTAGAGCCCATAGCGTTGGGATTTTTTTATGAATTATTTTAGTTTATTTATTCTTAGTTTCTTACCCTCATGGCCCACCCAGAAGAAGGGTAAAGATTATTGCGTTCAGTATTTATTAGTGTTAATTTTTTTTTAATTGATTTAAGAAAATCAACAACATTTTATACATATATGTTATTTAGTAAAGCCAATTTCTAACTAAAAAAACTTACTGTGCTCAGCTGCTATAAAGATTTTCAATACACTAAAGACCTAGTAAATCCCAAACTGAAACTTTTAAATTGTAATTTTTTATTATTCATTGCAAAAATAAACACCAGAATATGCACTGATCTAGAAGGGCTGAGGCAGCAATCAGTGTTACGTAACCTAAATCTGCGAGTTCACCGCCCGTGGGCGGGATACAGGCGAAATGCGGGCGGTTCAACACCTTTAAAGGCATTGAAAGAAAACCCAACCAGTTCAATTTCTTTGACTCAGTTCAATGAAATGTCTTTCGCATTTCTTTCTACGACCAAAATTAATGAGCTAGTTGCACGGGCTGTATGGAAACAGAATGATGCGGGCAGATTCAATACCTTCACTTTCAAAGGCGTTTTTGGGGAATAATCAATTACTTTGACACTGTTCAATCAGGTAAATTACTATGAAAATTAATTAAGAAAATGTATATTTGAGATTTAATCAAAGATAAGCTTTATTTTCATCATTTTTTTTTATATTTCATCATCATCTTCAAGTCTTTTTTTTAGTCTCCAATTTTTTATACTTATTTCAGCAAAACGTGTAATATGAAATTGTCAGTTAGACAAATCTACTGTTAGTTGTTTGACTTTGGTAGTTCCGTTAGCATATAAGATAAACCAAGATCTTGCTCTACGTTAATATGACTCCAGCCGTCATGTTTCTCTAATTCGAGAAACAACACCTTGCCCAACCCGTTGTGTACGGTGTGAAGGGCTTGGCTATAAATAAATCAACTACTCGTTGACATATCTAGCGTCGCAAACGTTTAAAACTATAAAAAGAATCATTTACGCAATTTATACATTTTTACCTCACGCTTTTCTCGGACGAGTAGCGCCATCTGAACGGAATTTTCCGGTACTAATAGCAGCAGCGTTCCTGTCGCCCTCTAGCAGCGAGCGGAGAAACTATTACATGAAAGTTGTACATTGAAAGCGGCGCTGTATGAGGTATTTTTAGTTGCCTGTATGTTAATACCTTACGATACGTAGTATCTTTTATTTACAATAACATTATTAAAACGTAACTAAGTACTTTTTTCATATTATGTAGTCATGAAATAGCGAAGCTGCGAAACATAAAAAGTTCGGCTACTTGCCGCTAGGTGTCTATAGTGATAATGTGCGTGACTCAAGGTTATTTGTCTGTCCATACATTAAATAATTTAGACAATAGCCATTATTTGATGAATGTTGTTTCATGTGAAACGTAGTAGTTTATCAAAAACAATAGACTAAATTAAGTGCATATAATTAAAACATAAACCATTGCAGAACAAAAATATACCTCCAAACCGTACAGAAAATAATGAATGAAACGAATAATAAAGGAGGCAAGGGCGCATAAACTTATTTTTTATGATACAATATCTTTTTTGGTAAAAATGCTTCGTTGGGAAAGTGAGCATACTGATGACAGCGACATTTTTTGAAGAAAACCCATTTATTTTTGCATGAGAACAGTTGTATTGATGGTACCGCACTGCAGACTGCACTTCACTTTTACGCTAAGGGCACGGAGTAAATGATTGCGAAACCTGGCTTTACAATAATTGTGCTCTCATTAACTGTAGTACTTCCTTTCCTTCGTTAATAATTGTTGGTAGGTTATATTAAGATTTTCTGGGAATGACACAGGTGTACACTTCAATTAACTTATAACCTTTTGAATAAGTAATGGACAAATAATGATGTTTCGTTACTTTCTCGGTGCCTATTTCTAGTACAACATTTCCGTATAAATATTAAGGAGTGACGCATATGGTAGGTTAATGTCATATGGCCAATGATGGCCTATGAAGACCTGCAAGCCTATTTGCTATCGTTTGAAAACTTCGGCACTTCAACATCCATTACGGTTTATAAATCTATACTAAAAGAAAGATTGATTGTTTATTTGCTTTAAATGGGCTCCGAAACTACAGCATCGATTTTCTAGATTCTTTCACCTATAAAAAATAATTTATCTGCGGGTGACATAGGTTATAATTTACGCGGATGAAGTCACGAGAAAATTGCTAGTTTTTAATTATAAAAAGTCAATAAACAAAGGTTGTTGAAGTGGTGATTAGATTTTTAGATTATTTAGATAGAGATTTTAGACATTGCGATGGATAGAGATAGAGAGGGGGGGGGGATTCGGAGACAAGAGGAGGCTTACTGGTATATGGTAAGGTTTTCGCTTGTGAAACATTAGCCCTCCAGTATACTGACAACCTTGCAGGACAAGATAACTCACATCATATTTTTTTTAATGGACTACGTATCTAGCTCCATATGGGCTTTCACTACTTCACCGGTCTTTTAAGGTGAGAGCAGAGTGCCCTCAACCTGTAAGGCAAACATCACCAAAGGGTCCCCGGGCTGGACGAACCTCGGCTTTGGGCGTTGCCTGGGTGCGAAAGGCTTTGAGAGACAGCAAACTCTCATATGCCTGATGGGCCGCGATTTGCATGCATGACCTGAAGGACTGAACTGAAAACTCACATCATAAACAGCAACATTACCTATAAATGCCGGGATCTTGAATAGAAATAAGTATGATTCATACAAAAGTGTGCAGTCGCCCCGGCAATTTATATAATAAATATAAATATATGAAAATCATCATCATCATCAGCAGCAGATACTCGTCCACTACTGGACATAGGCCTCCCCAATCGCACGCTATTGAGATATATCTTCGGGTGCACGCATCCAGTTTCTGCCAGCCATCTTGCGCAAATCATCACATTTATAAAATATATGAAAATGAAGAAGTCTAATACCCGGTTTTTTAGAACTAATGCTTGCTCTCGACAATATAAACTTTTCATACAAAAGTGTTCCCATAGGAGAGTTGTTAATTTTGACAGTTTGGACTGAAGGTTTGAAGGATAAGAGTGGATTTTGTCTTATACCCTGTATATATGAAGTTCGACACGCAAAGAAGAACAATAATTGTACATACGTAAAGAAAGTTACTTTATAGCAAATTAGCGATAAATTTTAACTAGTAAATGAGCATAACTCGAAACGCGCTGAAAGGCAAATTAACTCCATTTAAGTACTTGCAGCAATTAGAAATTTGCGCTGCATTCGCAGGATGTTGCATCAGATTACTGATGAAAGGGACTTGATTAAAGAAGTTTATATTAAACGCGCTACTTCAGCGCACTCGCTCCGTTTCTCAGGGTGCTAGACGAAAAGCTAGCGCTCAAACGAAAGCGCTGGAGCGCTGTGTAAAGCGTTTCGATCCTCTTAATCCCGAGTCAACATTTTAGCGTTGAGCTATTAGCGTTAGTACAAATATTCTGTGCTATTAGACAAAGTTTGTTTTTAGCCGACTGACCCACCCAGAAGGAAAGGTCATGTTTTTCACGCGTATCAAAATATGTTTCTATATATGTATTAATGTCTGTTTCATTGTTGCCTGTAGCCTAAATGGCTTGACAGATTTTTAAGGGTGAGGTGTGGAGTCGTATTCTTCCTCAGAGTGTCATAGGACTCATCGGCTATGTTACGTCAACAAAAAATCTATATGGTGGACGTAAACAGTCAAAAACGGCCGTCGGTTTTTTTATTATTTTTTTAAAATAACGCTAGATGTTTTACTTATAATTTAAGGTTTTTAAACGTAAATGTGTGTGTGTATGTAAATAGTATAGTCGAAACATAAATGCCCCTCCATCGGGTATTATTAGATGTTTGTTTGTTTGTTTTAATGTTTGTGTGTATGTAAATAGTATAGTCGAAACATAAATGCCCCTCCATCGGGTATTATTAGATGTTTGTTTGTTTGTTTTAATGTTTGTTTGCTACGAAAAAGCAAAACGAACAATAGATGTTTATATATTTCAGTATCTTTTATAAAATATAGTATCGTGGAGTTAGTATCCTACGGCACAAAGTATATACAACTTACTGTGGGGCACGCTCAATTTCGTATTTATTAATGAAATAAAAGTAACAGGGTCGTTCATCTTTAAGTCACACCGACTGTTCCTAAGTAAAGCATGCCGATAATTTTATAAGACAAATAGCTACCATGACATCGCGCTGATTATCGTTTACCAACTCGCACGGCAAGTAGAAAACTTCGTTGAAACCCAAACACAAAACTGAATTTAAACTAACTGGCTGCATAACTAAACAGACTCGAATGAAAAAGAAAAAACCGGTCAAGTGCGTGTCGGGCCACGCGCAGTGTAGGGTTCCGTAGTTGCGAAACTTTGAGTTCACACTGTTCACACCCGCACCTCACAGTTTACCGATCAAAAACATCAAACAATGAAAATTGTATGCAATTTTACATTTTAGCCTATAAATTTTTAGTTTGTACTTAGTACTCAGCTCTGATAGTTTTCCTTTATACCTACTACTGCTGTAATTTTTTTCACATAACCATATATAACCGTGTAGCAGATAGAGGGGGAGGGGGACACTTGCCTCTAACAAAAATTTGCACTTTAAAACTAAATATTTCGGAAACGGATCCCTAAATCGAAAAATGGTGTTCTCAACCGCACAATATTTTTTAAAGACCTATTTAACGATACCCAACACGATGGGTTTGTTCAGAAAAAAAATATTACCCCCTCTTTACTTGTATGGGAGCTACCCGAAAAAAAATAATATTTTTCAAGATTTTTTTCTACCACTTCCGCGGACGGACAGGCAGACAGACATGGCGAAACTATAAGGGTTCCTAGTTTACTACGGAACCCTAAAAACAGATTGCTAAAATTATTCAAAGTTAATATTTATTCTCACTATTCTTCGCTTTTTAAAGGCAAGCAACGGGCGCTGCGCTACGGCATGCCGAATTTAATAGTTGCTATGCACGAACATTAGTTCAGAGAGGCACTGGCTTCAGGCACTACTTAAACTTACATCCGACTTTTGTGCAGTATTCTGTTGTTGGTTTTCGTTTGTGTCAGTGACGTGGTGCGAAACGAATAGCGTGCATTAGAGTCGGCCTCTAAAATAAAGAGGCGGAATGCAGCATAATTAATCCACTGCAGGACATGTCTGATATAGAAAGAAGACGTTTCAAGATGAAGTAATTCCTAATACACTAATGGGAATTACTAAAGCAGAAAATCAGCAACCTCAACTAACTTCCTCTTTATAGTACTTCATTAGTATAATACACTTGTTAATACACTAATACTACAATAACACTTGTTCATAGTTATTCGAATCATCATCATCATCAGGGCTTTATTAGTCTCCACTGCAGGAGCACGACCCTCTCTGTACTGCCAGAGCAGTCAGAGGATTTGGCCTACACTCTCCACGCTGGCCAGACGGGTTGGAGAGGTCTCTTTGATGTTTATAAGCTTTGTTTAGCTTGAGTTTCCTAAGTCGCCTTTTACGACATCCACGGGAAGATTTGGAGTGGTCCTATTCTTCTCTGCCGGGAACCACACGGCTTTCGGATTCGAATATGTTTCAATTATTTTCGTAAAATTGTGCCTTAGCAAATACAAATTAACTTTCGCTTCTGAGCCAAGCTGTTTCAGCCACGGTTTGTTGACTTAGAATTAAGCAATATTTTTTCAATTTGATTGGTTCTCTCGACTCGAAGCGCCATCAGCTGCCTTCCAGCGAATGATTTATAGGGCCAAAGACATAAAATACTAACGTAATAGACTGCCAGCCTCATAGAAAAATATTGAACCAAATTAAGGCGGCGAAAAGCAGGCGAATGTATGTCCGTATGGCGCTACAGAGTTGTTTGCCACTCGATACTAGATAAAGGTAAACTGCGTTAGCCTAAACTTACTAAAACTGGGATGTAATTTAAAATAATAAGCCATAAATATTGTTCTAATTATTAATAAGATATATTTTTTGAATTATGCTTTTATATTCTCATAATACGGAAGATACAATGTTGTGTAGCTACGAGTAGCGCCATCTATGTGAGTCCGTGAAAACAAATCATACGACTAAGGGGTTGAAACCACATGCTAAACACAGACTTGTATATAAGCCTAGATGCTGGATAGTCCGGTTAAGTAGCAAAAGCTTACTTGGAACCAGCTACAAAGTCCTTTAAAAAAAGGCTTAGTATGGAAAAACATCGAGGCACATTATTCTTTTAATTCAATAACCAGATTGACTAATAAATAACCAAATTATATTTTATATTCAGCTCAATGTTCTATTTAAGATTGTATCAAAGAGAGAATGAACAGGGAGTGACAAAAGCTATGGTAGATGACAGATCAAGGTGGAGAGAACTGACATACTGTGCTGACCCCACATAAAAAAGTGGGATAAGGTAAAGGAAGAAGAAGAAGAATGTTGTATTTGATTTTGAAATTGACAGAAATACTCAAACTCGATGCGCATTGGATAGGCCCATGTTCCGTTGGACTTCTTGCGGTTGCTACGAAGACAAGAAACCAAAATTTTAAAATTAGTAAAAAGCATACTAAAATTTTCAACCAAATGTAATTTCCGAAAAATAATAATACTTATTTGTTTTAAAGTACTTCTCAACCACACCGAAGTTCTAACATATTAATAACAGCGTGGTCTTTTATCGTCAATTTCGAGTTCCTGAAGCGCGAGAAAAATTACGGGCAAAAGCTAAGTTAGTGATAACTAAAGCACTACACATTTTATTCAGTAAATGGCCGGCCATAAAGTGCCGTCTTAAGAGCCCGGCTCTCTCGCCGTTGCGTAACTTTTTACAGGAGCTGTGTCCTTCGCCGCCTGAATCAGTAAACAAGATATCAAATTTAGATTCGGGACAAACAAAATAATTCAATCAAGCGTTTTGAACCAATTCAATTGTTTTTTGGATTGAGATCGTAATATCAAATTGCGGAATTGGCGCGATCTGTGATTAGGAAATATATACTTCTTATAGATTTAAATAGGCTCTTTGTTTTTCTTTTTGGGAGATTGAGTTAGTCCCACTGTAAGTTGTGATCTTGTATCGTGGGATACTCTGTATCTGTGTGTGTGATTCTGAACTCCCAGTGAATATTTTAATGATGGAATCCGAACCCTAAAAAAAATAGGTAGACAAACCATACAAATTCACTAAGTAGCTGGTCTAATTTATATGGGAAGTCCATTTTTCTTGCTGATGTAGATATATATTATACTCCGTCGAGCTCCGTGGCGCAGCGGTCAACACGCTAGCCTGCGACACGGGGGTCCCGGGTTCGATCCCCGGTCAGGTCAAGATGGAAAAAGATCTTTTTCATATTGACCTGGGTCTTGGATGTTTATCTATATAAGTATATATTATAAAATATAGTATCGTTGAGTTAGTATCCTGCGACACAAGTTCACAACTTACAGTGGGGCTAGCTCAATTTGTGTGATATGTCCCTATATATTTATTTATTTATTTATTATTTATACTAAAGATTCTGATTCCAACATTGAAATAAAGCTAGGGAATTCAGAATCACCTATATAGACATACACCTAAGACCAAAGCCAATCTGAAAAAGACTTTTTTGAAAGCGTTTAACTGCGGGAAGTTACTTAGGTGCCAAAGAAATTACTTTTAATAAATAGGAAAAGATTTTAAATTGACATAGTTTTAAAGTGAAATAAGCAGCACCAGTTGCAACCATAAATTACCGAAAAATTATCAAAATGTCGCAACAAGCTGTATAATGCACGCTGGGCGCATATAATTTATTGTTTTAAAACCATGAATGAATAAAACGATGTAAATTTGTCAGGAATATCAACGACACACAAAGGAAATTGTATAATCACTAGTCAACATGAAAAATGAACCATATAACCTTCTCCTTTTTGAAGTCAGTTAATGATATCACACCTGCTTAGCCTTATGTGTGTGACCTGTTTACTTAAGTTTATTTATTTCGGATGAGAATAAATACGAAAATAATAGGTACATCCGTGACAAAATTTTAAAAGTTTGGCTCATTGTCGTTAATTACTGTGGCAGATATACAATATGTGAATAAACTTCTGTCCAACTCTTAAGAGTCGCCTGGAAGCGCATGTCTCCATACAAACGGGAAAAGGGAATTGTGGCAATATTTGATAATTTTAGGGCAAAATTAAGCATCCAATCAATTAATCGCATTATAATCTACGTACGTTCCTATACAGTTTGGTTAAATTATCAAATGTTTGAGAATTATACGCCTCTCAAGATTTCCATACAAATTTGAAAAGGCTTGTAATTCTCAAACCATTAGTATTTTAACCAAGCTGTATAGGAACGTACGTAGATTATAATGACATTAATTGATTAAATGCTTAATTTTACTCCAAAATTATCAATTATTGCCACAATTCCCTTTTTCCGTTTGTATGGAGACATGCGCTTCCAAGCAACTCTTAAAGGGGCGTCTCAGTCCGCCAATATGAATACTTTTCCTATAGAAAAAACAATACGTAAGCTATTTTACCTACTTATATAATATTCACAAAAACTAAAATTCATATTTATAAGAAACGGACTAGACACAATTATTTTTGGACTGCCTTCTAGTTTTCTTTCTCCGTACTTTTCAAAGCCAATCAAAGACAAAGGTTTAAACCATTAACTACTAGACATAAACAACGTGTTATCCAGGTTAGGAGGATTTCAACTCGGACAAAGTTGCAGACAAACTTAATCTGTGTAAGACTGTTCTTAACCTCAAACGAAGGAAAAAAGTAACGACTCGGAGCAGACATGAAGGTTTACAAATCGCCTTATTAGCATTTTAACGAGTAAAAATAAGAGGCTGAATGACTCGCGCGGAATTGTCATCATTTGTAAAGTCATTAATTATGAAACGTTGCCTAAAAAAATAGAGAGATGATAGAATTTGGACGCTTTAAGTTTAAGTTCGCGGTGTGGTTCCCGGCAGAGTTAAATAGGACCAATCCTAGTCTTGTCGCGGATGTCGTAGAAGGCGACTTAGGAAACCAGGCTAAACAAAGCTTATAAGCATCAAAGAGACCTCTCCAACCCGTCTGGCCAGTGTGGAGAGTATAGGCCAAATCTTCTGACTGCCTCTGACTAATATATGGCTCTGGTAGTACAAAGAGGGGCATGCTCCTGGATTGGAGAATAAAAAAATAACTGCTGATGATGATGATGATCCAATGAGGGTTCTGAAATAAGCGGCAAGATTTCAAACTTTAATATATTGATAATTAGGTCCATGCCACCCGAGAAATAATAATAAATGCCTGTTCCCGTTCAAGAGGTTAAAGTTACAAAGAAAAATATGTTTTATTAACGCTCATAAAATACAATTAAAATACGTGATGCATGCTTTGCGAGTTGAGTAATATGTGAACAGCTACTTAGTAAGATAAATTCCTTAACAAGTGCATTATTTAAAAAAAAATCCGACTGCCTTTTTGATAGTTTACGTACGCCATATGACATTTTTGGCTGACTTTACATAGCCTATGACACTCCGGGGAAGTATACGAATCTAATGATACATCACACTTCAAAATCGATCAAGACGTAAAGGCTACAGGGTGCAACAATGGAACAGACACACATACACACGTGCGAAAAGCACTTCTCTTCTTCTGTGTGGGTCAGTTGGGTAAAAACTAAGAAGGTATCTTCCATTTATGAGTGAGTGAATAATAAAAAAGAAATATTGTGATAAATTTTAAATGAGAAACGTAAAATTATACCAGTCCAATTATTAAATATTCTGTGACCTTTTTATTTTATGGATCAAATCACACTGAAATAATGAATTCTACGAAAATCACTTTCGTTAAATATTAAATTCTTCGAAAGTGATATTCTTTATTTAATATTCGGGCTCGCTAGGTACTTATTCGTTGGATCGGCTTGTTTTTCGTAGAAACAATTATTGCGCGTCAAGTTATCAATGATAGCCGTAGCGCAGTGGCCCAGAAATTCACAGAATTAATAAAAGTACTTACGTAAAGAACGGAAACTCGCGTTCCCTGCAATATGGCATCCCTTTACCTCTCCCTGTTCTCAAGGTTCTTTTGGGGTTACTTTCTATTGTTGTTAGTCGCACGTTACGCACCGTCTCTTCTACGTACTTTAGTACTTGAATTCATTCTGCGGCGGCAACCCTGATTGTTTACTCACACATTGACATGTGCTAAGTTTTTATTGTAGCAGTATAAATATTACTCCGCTTTTATGTAGCACCATACCTGTTGTAGTGCTAACGCGATGTATGTTATACAAGTATTTGAAATCGAACTCTGAGCCCACACGCCTACATTACACACAGAAAATTGTTTACGGTCCTTAAGCTACCTAGGAGGCGTGAGGCAAGTGGCTAGCCTTAAACACTATTCCAAATGATATTAAACCATGAATAAAGCCGTATGGTTTCCGGCAGAGTAGAATAGGACTACTCCAAGTCTTCCCGTGAATGTCGTAGAAGGCGATTAAGGAAACACAAGCTAAACAAAGCTTATGAATATTAAAGAAACCTCTCCAACGTCTGGCTAGCGCAAAGAGTGTAGGCCAAATCCCCTGACTGCTCTGGCTAATATACATATGGCTCTGGTAATACAGAGAGGCTCGTGCTCTTGCAGTGGAGTCTAAAAAGACCTGATGATGATGATGAATGTGAAATTGAAGTCTGGCTCGGATGCATTATGTAAGCGGGATAACCCAAAAATGATGAGAAGCACATAGAATTAACAACGTCATTGTTTAAATTCACTGAACTGGTATTTTAACCGACTTGATCTAATGTTACACGAAACATTTGGGCTTAATGTTCTATGAGTAATATTTAACAGATGTCTTTGATCCTGGCTTCTTGGAAAAAAATATTTGTTTAATTTTTTAGCTGCTTCTATTGAATTTACGACGTGGGTTTATGGGCATTTAGATTTCATTTTTGTGAAGCTTTGAGGGCAGAGAAAGCTTTGGCAAATTATGACATCATTTAATTAGGCGTTTTTGCGTCGTATGACACCCATCTCAAGGTCACATGGCCTGTGGGGCCGTCGCTCTGATTACCTCAAATACGCCACTTGCTACTTAATATTACAATTATTATTTGCCTATAGTTTAAGCATTTAGGCAAATACAGATTAATAGGGTAAACGTTCATATTTCAGTAACTTAAACAAAGCAATTAACATAATTGTGTAACTTAAATAATCAAAAAGTATTAGGTTAGAGAGAGTGCTAAATTTGGCCTGAGAGGCCAAACTTAGAATCGTGAGAATAAAAAGCAATAACATTACTTTTTAAACACGACTGGCATAAAAGTTTACTCTGTATCACTTGGCAGCGTATAACAATTTTAACGGCACCCCGAACGTATATATTAGTTAAGGCATTTAGAAGTTATGGTGGAATAAAGAAACTCACATAGGTACACAAATAACGTACTTACATATAAACGTATACATACACGAAGAAAACACTTCTTTTGGCAGTCGTGTTAATAAACAATTTCTAAAATTATAATAAATCAATTCGCCGAGCTTAAATTATACATTAGCTTTGCTTGCGTATACACCGTGTTAATCGGTCAATCTTGTCATTTCCTCAAATTTACCAATGCTGAACAATTTTAAGCGTGGAGAGTGTAGGCCAAATCCTCTGACTACTCTGGCTAAAATACGCCTCTGGTAGTACAGAGAGGGTCATGCTCCTGCAGTGGACACTAAAATAGACCTGATGATGATGATGAACAATTATTCCCCGGGAAACATGGGTCAGACAAAATTGATTCTTCATATTAAATCAATCAGCTGATTTTGTATGGGTAACCCAGTTTTATTTTCATGTTTTGCCCTATGTTCCTTGGGGAACGGACACAATGAATAGATAAATATATTAAATATTTTGACTAAATACATATGCACCTTGCATATGTATTTAGACAAAAGGGCATTGCGATTAACGACAAATCTCTGTGATAAAAAAAAAATTTGAATATCTATAATTGTTTTTTATTTTGTTTGTAATTAAGTTTTATTTTTATGTCTGATACAAAAAAAAAGTTTTTTATCTTTTTAATTTAACGTATGAATAATAGGGTACGATATTATAACTATTAGGCTCCTCCGCAATGTAGAAAAATTTGAAGTATTTAATGAGAATGGTGAATCGATTAATAAAATTGCCGATGACAATACCCCTAACTCCGTACACCGCAACGCGCGTATAATTATATAGGTATATACTAGATGACCGATCGATTCGGCAAAGTTGACGACCCCGCGTTTGAACTAACTCATAGTTGACATTTTCATGCTATCGAAATATAAAAGTTGTTCAATGGCGATAAAATGTATTGAATTTGAAATCACAGGGGGTTCAGCTCCAGATTTCGTTATCGCAATGTTTAATAGAACTATTTCCGAAGGTGTCTACGTTTCCGATTCTATCTTCAACTCGAATGCCCGCGACAAACTAGTGAGAGTAAAGAAAGGAAGAAATGTTGTGACACATTATATTATGCGAATTTTGAAATTTCTTTGAGTGTTAACTGAGAGTTGAGTGATTACAGACGTCATACTTGACGAGGCGACATAATTGAAACTCGAAAAAGTCAACGCAGTACCTTCAGTAAATATTCTGTTTTGCAACTTTCGAAGCGATTAAATATAAAATTTGCACGTGTTTTTCGTTTATGCGTTTGTTAATTCTTGAAAAGTGGATATTTTTACTTTATTTTTTTATCAAGTAGTCTAGGTTTATTTTTTGAGTAATGAAAGTTGTGTACTGGTTTTAATGATATAGTCTTTCTCAGCCTAAATAAAAAAAGATATACGGACAAATCACACAGATTGAGGTAGCCCCAAAGTAAGTTCGAGACTTGTGTCTAGGGATACTAACTCAACGATACTATATGTTATAATAGACACAAATAGATAAACATCCAAGACCCAGGTTAATATGAAAAAGATCATTTTTCATCTTGACCTGACCGGGGATCGAACCCGGGCCCATTCGTGTGGCAGGCGTGTTAACCGCTGCGCCACGGAGCTCGTCAAGCCTACATTTATACGCTCACTAGTTTGTAGCTTGGTTCTGTAACTGAAATTTCTGTTACAAGATCGGACTGCAGACGTTTGCCTCGAGGGAGAGCTTGCCATCAGGGCGGTGTCGCTTAAACTGTGTCTAGATACATATGTTAAATATTATATAAAGTATTTTTATGCATGTAATTATTCTGATGAACTATTCTGATATACTCTTAATAAATTAAGAAATAAGTCATGGGAGAAAATTCCACGCAAAATGAAAAAAATAAAACATCTATAAGTCGACCGTTCAATTTGTAGAGCTCCGTGACGTAGCGGTCAACACGCCGCGCTACGACACGGATGGTCCTGAGTTCGATTCCCGGTCAGGTCATTGTAAAAAGATGATGTTTTTAGATTTATCTGGGTCTTGGATGTTTATTTAAATAAGTATTAGTAATAGCATATAGTATCGTTAAGTTAGTATCCCATCACACAAGTCTCGAACTTACTTTGGGGCTAGTTTAATCTGTGCACTTTGCATTTTTTAATTTAATAAAAGAGTATAAAAATAGTTGTACTTAGTGATATAGCGGATGAATCCGAGACTGAATATATAGCAGGGATAATGTCCAATATCCCCGGGAAAGTAACATTTTCGAGTTCTAACTTTGGGAACATTCGCAGTTAAATTTTCAATCAGGAATATTGACCCATTTCTAGTTCCACTGTAAATTGAGCCTTTGAAAGAATAATAGAAAATGGTTCGTTTGAATTCGTAGATGTACTTATATGTTTCGCAAAATATTACATAGCTAGAATATAAAATAATATGTCTGCAAGTAAAACTATTTTCCAGGGAAACTTGCTGTTATTATTTTGCTTGCTTATTATTTTAATTCTCATCCTGTAAGAAAAACATTTGCAAACGCAACAAGCGAATAACAACATGTTGGTCATAAACAAATTAATTCTACTCGTAAATAATAAATATACGCACAGCTTGATGATAGACGACTGCTCTTGCTCTGGATCTAGCGTCGAAGAAAATACAATAAGCACACATCACCAAGTTTTGAAATATTATATATAAAACACAATTGGTGTGTGCTCATTGTATAGTACACTGCTTTTCCTGCAAAATATGGACCACGACAACGCACACATATGTATGTATATTTCCTAGGACTTGCCTTTTTACGTTGCTGGCTCTCGTAGCCTAAGAACTTTATGTACCCGATCTATAAGAAATTATTAATATAACGAAAGATTAAATTAGCTGTTTTAGTAGTTATTTCTGTAAAATATATATTTGAAATGAACATTTATTTGCAAAACAAACGAAATGTAAAATTATTGTTATTATTTTAACTGAAGTTTCAGTCATACACATTTATGTGTTTATTTTATAAAAAAATCGTAGCATTTGGTAAATAATACTATAATAAATAATAATATAATGCATTTTTTTATACCAGGTATTTGTTTTCTTTAATTATACGTTGCTTAAGTAACGCATTTAAATGACTAGCTACGCCTGTTTGCAAACTCATAGCGTATTTTTCATGGGAAATTGATTGACAGTGACGAGCCAGTACAGTATACGCAGAATACTTGAAATCACCAAAAAAATAGAGCCAGGAATTCGTAGTTCGGCAGACGATATGCATAAATTTTTTTTTTCGGGCTAATTTATATGTAATTTATTTAATATTTATTTTCTAGTTTAATAAAGTTTTAGTTTATAGTTATTAACTATTAAATAAATAGGCACATAATATGTGCCTATTTATAATTTAATCTCTATTAAATATCATGAGTATTGTTGGCATAACTTTAATTTTATTAATTTTTTATAGATTATAAATAATCAAGTACATGTGCTGATCTAGTTAACTGCAGTAGCGTGGTCGAGGTCACTAGTGATACCTAAAATCAACATTTTCATATCGATGGTCTTTTAAGTGTCAGGGAGCCCTAGATGGAGATTGTGGGATTAACTCAAGCGTATGATTAAATTTCCTTCAACCATCTAATCTTAAAAGTTTTTAGATCAACACAGCGCTTGAGTTAACCCACATCGTAGGCTTCTTGACCAATATTTTACTTTGAAAGAAAGTTTAATTGGAACTAGGGTATAATTTTTGATCACTCGTAGCATGGCGCCCGCGACGCCGTTGATCACGCGTGAACTGTCACCATATTGCTTTTTGATATAAAACAAGATGGCGATAGACGATAAACGTTGGCGCGCTTGTCACACTACGGGGGCTGTCCATCGCAAGGACTTTATATATTGGTAGAAGGACTGACTACCCATGATAACTTTTGGTATAAAAAGTGATGGAAATACAATAGATTGATGTCCTACTCGCACTTATGCAATTGCATAAAAACTATAGATGTAGGTGCGTGTATTATATGTATATCGCTTATGTGCGAGCAGGACAACCTGTAGTATTTCCATCTCTTTCACGCCAAAAAAAAAATGCAGAATCATGCTCCATTTATAAGACCAGTAATGGTAAATATCGTATATAAATCAAACACTTATATCAGGGTACTAAGGAAAAGCGCGCTAACTACAATGGTCCATCGTCGTAGAATATTTATGTAATGGAAGGGTAGGTACTCACGCTTCGGTGTTGTCATCACGTGACTCGGAGCGCTCAGCGTTGGCCTGCCCGCGCCGATGCCGCGCGCGCTGATCATCGCCCAGGCCGTACAGGCCGGCGACCGCCGCCATCGCGCTCCGTTTCACAGGCCCATGTCTATCCACCTCACTGCTCACATCTCACAGTCCACACGAAACAGTCTCGCGCGACCCCCATTCTAAAAGTCCTTACGTACCATCACAACCCCCAAAGTCTAACCTAAGCGACAGCTCGGCTGCCCGCAATGGACCGCGCATCACAACGTTACTTAAGATTTTATCTTATAATTCGAATTTGGACGCATTATTGGTACAGCTTTCTAATAATCACAATTTATTATTGTATTTGTCATAAGTCGAAGTGAAGGAGTCTCCTTAGCGGACTCTGGTTATTGTTTCGGTTGTTTGTGAAGTTTCATAGCTAGATGTTCTGTATCTCTGTTTATTTCGCCACAGCAGCATCTGTAAATGGAACAGACGGTAAGCTCTTGATACGCCGTCTCACGCCTCGCTTGTACGTACCGCCGCGTTTCCCTCTATGTCAGTTCATTCTACGCAAACCCTACGATTCGAGTTTCAGACTGAATTTCTCTCAAGCGCCGATTCAAAAAATACAATTATGGAATACAGTTTTAACGAATGAAAACTTTCAAAGACGGTGTTCGCCTGGGGCGATTCCCTCATCTTACTTTTGTTTATATTTGGAGGCACGGCAGTGCTCTTGATCCAAGTCGAGCGAACATAACCGTGCAATACTTTCTTAGCACAGTTTACAACCTAGCGGTCATAAGCCCGTCGTAAATTACAACGTCCCTTACGATTATGCGTCCCGTAGAGAGCCTAGTATGTGGTCAAGATACATTCAATGTAAAATTTCTATGGTCTTAAAGCTCTTGCAGCTGACCCGTTTATTTATCTCTTTTTTTGTAAATAAAGATTAAAAAATGTTTAACTCGTATGTTCTAAATCTTTTTGAAACTATATTTGATACTGGCTAAATGTAACAAATATATGTCAATGAAGTTTGTGTATCGTGTGTCGTTGTTTAAGTAAGGAACTTGGCATGTTCTTTTCATTAATGTTTTGAGGATATCTTTTTTTATAGAGACTAAAAGAAAATATTACATGGAGGCACTTAAAATACAACACTCACAAACTTTTAAAGATTTAATAATATGTTTTAAGCATTCAAGTTGCAGTACTAAAGAACAAGAAAAAGAAAGAAAACAAATTCAAAATTCCCGCAGGCTGAATTCTGCGACCAAAGTTGTGACGCAAAACTAAGAGATAAAAAGTTTTGTATCGATAAGTTTTAAGATATGTAAAAACATTTTTTAAAATAAAGGTTACTAGCCTTTGTTACGATTTCTTGAATGCGAATGTGGCCTTCGGTTTATAATGACCTTGTACTCTGTCTACACCGCAAGAGAAAAAAGCTTTGATAATATAAGGCGTGATAAAAAAGTTCTAAGTGTTTTATTTTTCAAGCCCGCACGATTCTAAAAACATGACTTTAAATGTTAACGTTCTAGAAACAGTTGTAAGATACGAGCCGATACGACTGAAAGTCTGGAATTAATTAACGCCCGCCGGCGGAGCTTTTGAAAATCGCGCTTTATCGGGAAGCCTGATTGCCGACCGAACAAATGCTTTCGAACGAAATCGGTTGAGGTGACTTTGCAAACCGAAAATATCCAATTAATTTGAATGAAGCCTTACTTATCAACGAGTGTATGTAACAAAATTACGAATTAATATTTAGAGGTCGTAAGCCGTTTAAACAAGTTTGCAGATCCCGACCGAATATATACTTTCGACAGAAATCGGTTAAGGTGACTTTGGAATCGGAAAACATCTAATTAATTTGAATGAAGCCTTACCTATCAACTAATGTTATGAGAAGTCGTAATCACGCGGCTCTAACGAGTGTACATATGCTTTCAAAAGAAATCGGTTGAGGTGACTTTGCAAACTGAAAATATCCAATTAATTTGAATAAAGCCTTACTTATCAACGAATGTATGTTACAAACTTACCTAATAATATTTAGAGGTCTTATAATCAAGCCGCTTAAACGATTTTAAACTGATCCCCGGTCAAACAAATACATTTGAACGAAATCGGTGAGGTGACTTTGCGAACCGAAAACATCGAACTTATTTGAATGAAGCCTTACTTATCAACAAATGTATAAACAAGCTTACGTAATAATATATACAGATGTAATCAAGCGGCTTACGAGTAAACGAGTTACAGTACCCGACCGAACAAATGTTTTTGAATGAATCCGGTTGACTTTGGAAACCGAAAACATCGAATTAGTTAATTAATAAGTTTATTTGTTTAAAAGTTAGCTCTGGCTATATGTATGATATATAATATATATGGCTTGGGAAGTGCAGAGAGGGTCGTGCTCCTGCAGTGGAGACTTACAAGGACATGATGATGATGATAAGTTTAAAGGTTTGAATAGGCTTAGTTTTTAAATCATAGGTTGGTCAAAACGTGGCCAAAAAAAAACTGTTTCTGATTTTCCCATTTAAGATCCTCCTCTGAGGAAGGAAAGCTGCTTAATACCAAGAACTGCTCTTACTTGTTTCGTTTTTAATTTTTTTACACGATAGATTTACTTATATTATTGACAGCTAAGCTAAAACAAAAACTATGTAATTCTCGTGTAGGGAAAGCGTTCTGTACCTAAACGTATTTTTGCTTCATAAGCTTGTGTGCCAAAGGATAACTTGACTTTTGGAATATAAAATTATCAAGTTTCAGGAATCAGGAATATTGTCCAAAAACTGGAAACGTGCCTACTCCCGATGAGTGCGAAACTATAGTCAGCAATCGCGACAAAAAAGCAAGTGACCCACTTTTAAATAAGGTTTCCTACTCCCGATGAGTGCGAAACTATAGTCGGCAATCGCGACAAAATAGCAAGTGACCCACTTTTAAATAAGGTATGTTGCTATTTTAGCTAGGCTGATGTCATTCATTGATTTCAGGTTATCTAACTTTTACTCTACTATAGCTTATCGCCGTGTGGTTCCCGGCAGAAAACAATTGGACCACTCCAAATCTTCCCGTGGATGTCGTAAAAGGCGACTTAGGAAACTCAAGCTAAACGAAGCTTATAAACATCAAAGAGACCTCTCCAACCCGTTTGGCCAGCGTGGAGAATGTAGGCCAAATCCTCTGACTGCTCTGGCAGTACAGAGAGGGTCGTGCTCCTGCAGTGGAGACTAACAAAGACCTGAAGATGACTCTACTATAGAAATAAAGCTTATAAATTGTGTAAAGTTTTCCAAAATGATCGTCTGCAGAGCTGATATCTCCCAGTGCCTTTAGTAATACAATTACGACCTAAAACTTTGAGACTGTTTGAACATTTTTAGGAGTTTTTCACAATGGTGGATTTATCTTTAGCAGCAGACAGAAGTCAGTTCTTCATTATCAGATTGCATTATCCTTTGACTATAACAAGTATGCAACATTTCTGCTTTATCGGTGAAGATAAATGCTGCTAGATTGAATCAAAACAAATGTTGAATTTCAATAAGAGTAATACATAGCTAGGCAAATAAAGACTTGTATATAATCTCTCATTTATAAAAAACCGAATTGAACCAAGCAAATTAACCGACTTTTTGAATGAGATTATTTAAAAAATATACTCTTATATATAAAAAAAAACTATGTATTCAATTTGTTTGATACCAGGCTTAAAAGATATTAAAAATAAAGAACTACCACCTGTTTTTTGCAGTTGGTTAGAATGCCATCAAATGCAATTTGTAATAAAACGATCGGAAGATGACAATCTAGAAGTATAATACTAGGGAAATGAAAATGGGGCATTAATAACTGGAAGTAACATTAAATTTTAATGGGGCTGAAATATTTTATACTCCAACTGCCGCCTGGACGGCACTACAAAAAATGTTTTATTATGTTTCTTGCTATTCAATTTACAAGTAATTTATGAATGGATATTCTTCAAAAATAACTTTCATTGGGTTCCTTTTTGGACCACCACTTATCACCACGAATCCAAATCAGAATGACAATAATAGAGATTATGTATATGACATATGTGTTAAGCAAGCCCGGCAATTTCTATAAAAATATTGAGTGTCGAGTTTATGTGCAAGTAAAAATTATTTTTTATATGTAGTTTTTCTTTTGTTTTTTTTTTCGATAATGTGTAGCAAAATCAAAACTGGTTTAAATAACCTTATTGCTAAATATGCTTGCGAAAATATACTCCTATTGGTTCAAAACAATACAAAGTACAATCTATTTTGCGCCAACGGCGAAGAACAAACGGTGACATGTCATAATTTCACGTCGGGAAGATCGCGATAGTGTCACATTTAAATTCAAGGCCGCGGGGCTGCGGGGCGCTGCGGGGGGAAGGGGCGCGGAAATGCACAATATGTGTGTCGTTAGTCCGCGCTGTGGAATGGGGGACAGGGTTTTGTCAAATTTAATACCAACCTACAGCCTTTGACTATATACTCTCTAGACACCGTCATGCCTTTATTTTAATGATTATAAACCTGGCCATTTTTTCAATGCTTATGTATATGACAGCAGCTTTATGTTATCACACGCGGCCTGTCAATTTATGCCCTCAAAATCTGTCAAATTGGTAGCTGTGTGTGTGCGCGACAGACAACGGGTTGGACACAATTTTTTCTACGCTTTTAGGCTAATAGAGTCTCTTTAGGCTTTATTTATATAAAGTTACCCCGTTAGAATTTTTAATTTTAGTGTAATAAACGCACTGTACAAAACAGCTGCTAGCTGTAGGCTTAGATTATTCAAAGCTCGTGTACAGTTCCTTGCTTAGGATCCGTACAATTGTTTTGTACAGTGCGTTTATTACACTAAAATTTTCGACTCGATAAGAAGAAGAACACTAAAATTAAAAATGCTCTACTATAAATGTGGCATAAAAATGTAGGACGCGCTTAGCGCTGTGTAGATAAAAATTGAATACTATGAAAATGTTCAGCATTACCTGAACAGAGTCTAACTGAAACATTGATAATAAGTTGTGGAGAAAACTTAAAAATAATATGCTCTGATGTGTATGTTTTTTAGTAAGAATCTCTATTTATTACAAGCGTTTACTTAACCTGCTAGGGGTGCCACTCGCGCCTTGCCGGCATTGAAGAAATCTTTTCACGATTTCAAACTGTAAGGTCACAATTACCTAGCCAGGTACATACATCATCATCATCATCATCATCAGGTCTTTCTAGTCTCCACTGCAGGAGCACGACCCTCTCTGTACTACCAAAGCCATATACTAGCCTGAGTAGTCAGAGGATTTGGCCTACACTCTCCACGCTGGCCAGACGGGTTGGAGAGGTCTCTTTGATGTTAGTAAGCTTTGTTTAGCTTGTGTTTCCTTAGTCGCCTTTTACGACATCCACGGGATGACTTGGAGTGGTCCTATTCTACTCTGCCGAGAACCACACGGCCAAGGTACATACATTGGTATGTAATCCATAATACTGTAAGCGGATCAACTGTCTAGTAAACAGCTAATCGAGCGATGCGACGGCTTAACGCGATTAGCAGGTAGTTGATGTACTTGACTGTAGACATGTGGGCGGAGTGCACTTATTGTTTTATAGCCTAGATCAAACACGGCTAGTATGTTAGTCGAGTAGTGACTATGAATAATAATGCTCAGAAGCGAGTATTTTAGTGACTCGCCATATCCGAACACCAAAATTTGTTGTCGAGCCAATGAAATCTATTTTTTTTTATGAGAACGCCCCCTTCATCGCCACTTCCCATTGGATAACCGGAAAAACAAGTCCAAATGGGTTGTTTTAGTCTGGTTTCTTAGTTTATTAGTGGCTGCTGAATACTTACTTAAGAGTACTCGACCCGTGCGAACGATTTTTCAGCACTACTCGCTACTCGACTAATTTACAAGCAGTGTGTGAATTAGTCTTGTTCTGTGAGGGCCTAGATAACCCTTTAAACTAAAGAACTATGGTTTTCAGTATGAACCTGAACCTTTACTGAAGCTTACTGATAAACATCTAAGACCGGGGCAATCTGATAAATTTTCTTTTCCATCTTGACCTGGCCGGGGATTGAACTCAGGAACCTGTTATTCCACTAAACCGTAGAGGGCATGAAATTTATTATATTTGAATATCTTGTTCGTTGAATTTCTATCTAACAATCCGACAAACAAACCAGCGTGGAGAGCTTAGGCCAAATCCTCTGGCTGCTCTGGCTAATGGCTCTAGTAGTACAGAGAGGGTCGTGCTCCTGCAGTGGAGACTATCAAAGACCTGAATTCGACAAATATTTTTAATTCGATTATTCACAGACTTCCGTACAATTAGATTGGACCGTATAAACGTCTGACTGGACACATAAAAGGGATGTCAAAGGCCTTTCCGGGATCTGAAGGGATTATATCGCGATCCACTCGTTAAGATGGGATTGGGTCTTTTGCAAATAATAAATCGTCTGGATGACGCTTATTTGTATTGCGGATGAGGGTTCGGTGTTATCTTCTACAATCTTGTAGGCGGATTTTTGTGGAAATATATTTTTACGAGCTTTTATTTTACTTATTTGAGGGTCAAATCTAGCAACACAATTTTGTAGTACTTATCTTTAACCGGTTAAGTTGAAATTTTTGATTTGCACGACCGGATGAAAACGCATATGATGATACTATAGATATGTTCTGATGACGAGTCGGAAGCCATAGGCACTTTTAAACGAACAAAGATAAATCCAAGTGGCCATAAGCACTTTATATACCGTGTGGAGCCCGGCAGAGTAGAATAGGACCACTCCAAGTCATCCCGTGGATGTCGTAAAAGGCGACTAAGGAAATACAAGCTAAACAAAGCTTATTAACATCAAAGAGACCTCTCCAACCCGTCTGGCCAGCGTGGAGAGTGTAGGCCAAATCCTCTGACTACTTAGGCTAGTATATGGCTCTGGTAGTACAGAGAGGGTCGTGCTCCTGCAGTGGAGACTAGAAAGACCTGATGATGATGATACTGTATGAATCGCTTCAAAAGCTTGTTTTAAAAATAAATATATAAAGAAAACTTATTTCTTACTAGCTTTTACCCGCGTCTTCGCACGTGTAAATGACAAAAGGGGAGACAGTAGAAAAAATAGTCCACATAGACTATTTTTATCCCAGAATAAATTACTGTTGAATCTGGGTCATAAATTTACAGTTTCATCTAAATCCCTTAAGTTGTTTGTGCTTGATTGAGCTACAAACATACGAATTGGGTCATTCCACTAGAGGAGCTTAAGAGCCAAAGACAAATGCTTAAATTAAGTTTAAGTGTTTGAACGAATGACCCTTTTTTGTGGAAATCTTTCTTTTTGATAAGCCACCGCGATACGGAGGCAAAATTAGTAAATAATCACGAAATATCCAGTATGATAATCATACGTCCGCGTCTATCCAATCACAAATTACAGTCCCGACACCATATTTCATTACGCCGTCCCCTGGGCCGTTGGCCCAAATTAACGAGCAACAGATGTGACATCGCGTGCAATATGGTATATGCTTTTTTTTGTCAGCTTAAGGCTACGTTACCGCCAGAGCTGTATTGTACATTTAATCGTATACACGACCGTTGGGTGGCTGCTTCGATAGTTGTAGAGTATTTGAATTGTATCAAGAATGTGAATTACTGATTTAATTATTTGTGATATTGTTATATGTGTAAAGAGGTAACAGACAGATATAAAGGCAGACAGACAAAGCTACTTTCACATTTATAATATTAGTCTGTAAATCTGTTCAGGCATATATACAATGTGTTTGGTAGGTAATTGAACAAGTGATAATTTAAAATCACGCATTCAACATGAAAACGAACAACTTTTCTTCAGCGACCAAGTTTGAAATCGAAAATAATCTACAATACGTTGAATACTAACTGACCCAAAACGTATGGAGCAGCTGATATGTTTTTCTCGAATCCATACGTGAACTTTAAATCAATATACTCCTTAAAAACCATATATAAATAAAGGCCTTTACAGTTTGTGACATGTATCAGTGATCCTTCCGTGCTGTCTATAGTGTAACGTCGGTGTCGTCACTACGCCATAAATCTCTTACTGTGGCATATCCCGGACTTGCAGCTTATGGGATACGTTAATTCAATAGACTGTTAGGTTATTTGCAAAAGCGGGGAAAAACCGCCTAAGCCTGTCTTTTTTCACAACTGACTGTTATCAATTGGTACTTGCTATGTCCATACTCATACAAATTCGCATTTCAGCTGGTCGAATTTTTACGATAACGATATTTTTTTTTTATCGTTGTATATTAGTAGGAAAGTTTATGTTTCTATGTAGGTGAAATATTTATAATACATCTTTAAATATTGCAATAATCAATATTTTATATTATCAAAATAATTATACATATTTTTTACATACATCTTTATTTAATTACTATTTTTTTGCAGTATTCGTAGATATTTTCAAAATGATACGTTACAGACGTAGAATATGATGGCGGTATCTTACTTGCCAGTACACTTGTATAGTTAATACTTTGTTACATTATTATGGCATTATATCATCATATTTTCAATTGGAATATGAAGCTTAGAGTGCTTTTAAGCTTATTATAGAACATAAATTGCTAGCTATTCGATATAATTAGAGTTATTTATAGAAATTGAGTTTGGATGAAACAACTACGTACGTACATAAATGTATTAAGAAATAATAATGATGAGCTTCCTTAAAGTAATGATTAGGTAGCTTTGTTACCGACAATTTGTATAATTCGGCATTACATACAATGCCTAGGCTTATCTCGTGTATCGCCTCGAGCTATATGCAAGATTGAAGTGTGAATCAAGCCGCAGCCGCAAATTTTTGCCCGGGGCTATGCTATAGAGAAACCACAGTGAAGCAGTTTGCTAGCTCCGTGCACAAGAATAGTAAGTTTGCTAAAATTCATAAACCATTCCATAGGTTTCTACCTTAGTGATAGACAAAGCGGGGCTAACAGCTATTTTAAGCGGGATCGAGTTATATCTACAGACATATAATATTAACATTTTATCTCGATCAACCTAGAATAGCTGTTGGTCATAACTTCCTAGAGTGGTGAAAATCATTTGATTAAAAGTTTAATGCATGGTTAGATATAAAGTATTTAAAGCACCTCACTCTTTAGGATATAGTTGAACAACTAGTTAAATGGAATGTATTTTTCTTTTGTATGTGGCTCCAAATAAAATATATTTCTTTCTTTCTAAAATCAGCGAAACGATGTTAGCTGGGATAGCTAATAGTTTTAATTAAAAATAACAGCTGACAAGTCAGACAGGAAAAATTGAGCAAAACGAAGAAAACTTGTACTAATTAGATTGTGAAGAGAGGGGGAAAGAATAATTCGTTATCTTTATCGTTCATTCATCATCTGGTCTTTGTTAGTCTCCACTGCAGGAACATGACCCTCTCTGTACTACCAGAGCCATATATTAGCCAGAGCAGTCAGAGGATACCTACACTCTCCACGCTGGCCAGACGGGTTGGAGCGGTCTCTTTGATGTTTATAAGCTTTGTTTAGTTTTCCTAAGTCGCCTTCTACGACATCCACGGGAAGACTTGGAGTGGTCCTATTCTACTTTGCCGGGAACCACACGGCTAGGTCGGTCATTATAACATCAATTATAATATGAGTAAGTAACCACTTCGACAGTTAATGATCGAGTCACACTGTCATAGGGTCGAGCCTCCCACAGCCTCGACCCGATGCCAGTGTTATTTTTAGACCACAGGTTATATTACACCAGCCTGTGACAAGAGTGGTCCGCAGTTCGAGCCCCGGTCAGGTCATAATGGAAAATAATCTTTTTTGAATTGGCCTGGGACTTGGATTTTTATCTATAGTATCTAGCTAAATCATTAAATACTAAAGTTACAATCGTTTTTTCAAATACCTAACTCACATATTTCAATAATAGTTTGTTGTTATGTTATGCATATCTATAACTGATGTAAATACTACAATAAGTCCTACGTATTGATAAAATCATATTTTTAATGTGTCTTAGTTAAATAAATAAAAACATTGTGTGATTTGGCCCCTATATTTATTTATATTTAATAGATTCGTGTTGAACGAACACTACAGTGGTCCAGAACAAGATGTGTATCTTAGAATGTTCCAAGTTTGCCGTAACTGGAGGCAACTTCTCCAAGTAAACAACGTTACTCGTAACAAGAATATCGAGGAAAAGCGATAAATATTCATCAGACGATTGAGAACATTTTATTTTATTTTAATTTAATACAAAAGTTGTTGTATTTTCAACGTCATTTATTATTTTGCCGTAAGCCGAGTATGGAATTACAGTTAGTTCATTAAAACTCATTAAACCAAGTAGCGTTTAAAATTAATTAATATAATCTTGCAATTCTCCAGCAATTTCATCCGCATCAATTAAAGCCTATGTCACCCGCACATAAATTAGCTTTCTAGAAGTCAAAGAATTTTGAAAATCGAGCAATAAGTTTCGGAGCCCATGCAATGCAAACAAACAATCAAATCTTCCATGTTATAATATAAGTATAGTTAGGCTGCTTTTCCAGGCAATAATATCAGATTAAATATGCTAGATGCTTACATAATCAGAAACATTATTGAAAATCCACTCTTCATGCAAAATCTAGCATGACAATAATAAATATTTCGTGCAGATTCCTCTAGTATTTTATCTTTCGCTGTGAAATTGAACTCTTCAATCGTGTGAATGACGCTATACGTAAAGTTGTGACGTCACCGAAGTCTTGCCGACTTGCAATTCGAGCCGGGAGGTACTTTATAAGACGGTGATGTATCGCCAAACCATTCGTTATATTACTCGTACGTCCATGGATATGAGAATAACTTCTTCTTATATCGTACTAACAATTTTCCCGTGACTTCGTCCGCGTAAAACTTCACCCCCCTTTTAAGCCCCATAGGGGTTGAATTTCTAGAAATCATTTTTAAATGCTCACTTACATCATGAAAGGAAACCCTGTATCAAATTTCAAAATTCTAGGTACAGTAGGCTGTGCGTTGATATAAGCCAGTGAGTCAGCTATGCCTTTTATATATAAATATTGCATTTTATCACGTCTTATTCCCTTACAGAGCAGACAAAGCCTAAGGACTTATGTAATTATGTCTTATGACCCGAAGGCCACGTTTAGCGTGTAAGTGATGTCCATGGGTAGCTAGCCGCATCGCATAAGGACATGATTGCTAAGATTTTTGCTCATTAACCATTGCCATCGCGAAATATTCTCTATTGTCATAGTCAGTTAAGAAAATCAACATTTGTGACGGTTGTGTTTGCACAAAAGGTTTACTTTGCTAAAGCACCTTTTTATCAGGCCCTAAGTACCCGCACACCTGCGATAGGTCGTCTGCCTGAGACAGAGGCAAATAAAAGGTTCGTTACTGATTTGACAAAATTTAAACTGTAAATTGTGCTCGATAGACTGTTTTATTGAGTTAGGCTGAAGGCAGATAGTCGTGATTTCGTGAATAGCCTGCCGCAAAATCAGTTGCATACTGTTTTAAAATTTAAATTCGATAGAGACTGACAATTCACAAAATTGCGCTCGTGTCGCTCAAACAAGACATATTTGAATATGAAAATGACACAACGTGGTTTTCAGATTTTACTTGAATAGATTTCAATCCAACTTGCAAAATTGCGTCCGTTTTACTCACAGATTTTAGGTCTTGCTTCAGTGTAAGAATAGTGGTACGTGCATATTATCAGTAAACTAGCCACCTGCTTCGGTTGCAACCGGGTTTATTACAGACTTAAACCTTCCCAGAAAAATGTTACATGTTAGTGATAAACGCTTTAAATTAACCCAGTAGCTTCCAAGATTTGCTTGTACTGTACATGCAGGCTTATTTTGAACTTTCGAGCTATATTGAAATTAAGTAATCGGAATCCCTAAGTGAATATAGAATTGCAAGAAAAAAAGGTAAAGAACGAAAAAAATACTAAGACCTCCCATACAAAAGTCATTTAAACACAGAGCAGCTGGGTATGGGAAGTCTTATATTTTTTTTGTTTTATTCTTGAAATTCTGTAATTCAATTCTGATTCCGAAAATGTTATATAAATCAGAGGTTCATTTTTTAAATCTTTGATTCCATAAACACAAAGACTTCTAGATGTATTTTTCACGAAACTATAAATGATACGAACAAAGTCACGAAAAAAACCCACTAAATAAATAAATACTTATATCAATGTTGAAGGTTGTTGTTTGCACAGATGTAATTAAATGTCAGAATTTTCTCTCAAACCTAACTCACGCTTGACTGCTTTTTATCGCGCAATCAATCAAATTACTTGCCATAAAATATTGAACCTGCAGCGCAAATGCACACACAAATTAAAGAACTTACTGATATGTTACTTGATTTTTTGGTGGAAGAATTGAACGAAGTCCAACAAACAGTTTGGTCAGATGAAATATTAAGACATTGGGCTTAATGAATGTTGAAACGGGAAAACACAGATAAATGTAGGGTACGTATAGCTGCAACTAATGGTAATAGTATATACAGGTGAAACATGTAGAGTAATTATATTTAAAGAGAAAAATTTTACAACGTTCTCATAAAACCAATTTTGGAGAAAATAATAACGGCGTTTATAAATTTTCCAGGTTATTGAGGTCCATTAACTAGCAGATCCTCGTATTTTTACTCGTATTTTCTATTAAGGGCCCTCCACACTTTCGGCTATTATGGGTTGCCATCCCTGCCGTTTACAACCTAATACAGAATATACCTTGTCATAAACAGGAGCTATTAAGTTCTAAGAATAAGTAAATTGAACTCAAGTGCGGGAAAATAAGTTAAATACTATATGAAGAGGAAAAAATTACTGTCAAAAGGCAATTTATATTACTCATAGATTAAGAAATCTTTACGTTTTGTGTTTATTTATTTACAAATTATGGGTAAAACTTACAAATTAGCGTTCTGTAGTTAGTAGAGTACGTGCGTGTAAAAATAAAATTCGTGCTTGAGATATCTTTCTGTAAGTCTTTTTATTTTATGCTGCAGGAATGTTTGTTTAATCTTCATGTGATGAACCTCGCTGTGAAAGCATTTTATAGCAAAATACACACGCGTTTCGAGTGTATTTATTTTTCCGCCATATTTTATTTTCATACTGTTACAAGGGCTAGGTACGGATCTGGGTATGTGATTGTAAAAGCTTGTAATTTACAAAATGTGTTTTTAAAATACCTGCCTAGACATAATTCCTTCTATAGATGCACGTTGAAGGTAGAAGTAGAAGGCACGTTCAAACTTATGCAAGATAAATTCTCTATAGAAACTCGGCTTCACTCACGTTTTATTTCGTCGGTGAATCCGAATCCCAATTGTGCAGGGGAGGACCTCCTAAATATTTCCTCTTTGTCACACGAATGCTCAAAAAATTAGTACCTATTAAGTTTTCAAAGTTCATGTGTATGTCGGTAAGATTTTTATTCCACTGTAGATTTTACAATTCAACCAAATTCTGCCATAACTTTTAAATGCAGATGTGTAAAGAAAACATATACCTAGCCTATGCTATACGGGCAGCTATAAGGCTATTTTTTTTGGCAGGAAAGTGGTGTTTATCTTTTAATTTCAACATCAAAACGGTTATTTAAAAAAAGGCATTCACACTTTTTCATGTCAAATCTTTCATTTAAAATCATCTAAGGTACTAAGTATTATATTAATTATTGTTCAAAAACTACAGATTAAGTTTTGATTTTCAGCAGACAATTTCAGCATCTAACCATACACCATGTCATATCACCCATTACTTAAGTAAGGCGCGCTGTTAATCCCGCTTAATTAACGGCACTTTAACCACTTAATGATACACTGTCAACTAAATAGTTAATATTAAGGACACAACTGATGTAGCGGTACTGCCATCACTATCTTTTATAGATAGACAGGTAGACAGAGCCTATTTTATATAAGACCTATCTTTTTCAGTAGTCTGATTCTGTTATAAGTGCAATATCTCTAATTCTTTTAAATTTTTTAGTCTGTTAAAATCTTGATGATAGCGTCAAAGGCAATTTTTTTTCCATGCCATCAAAATAGCTTTGTTTATTTTATTCTGGAGTCACATCCTTAGAAACAGCCATAATTAACCAAAAAGGTTTACTTAGTAATTGCTTAAGCAGATTATCAATATTTTATATAAATTAAAAAAAAACAACGAAGACAGCATTTTTGCATTACCTAAGCCCTTAAAATGCCAACATAGCATGACGGGCTGAGAACACAGCGTAATTAGAAAATGTATTTCCATCAGAGCTTCGCGGGCTTTCAAGCTCCTTCGGAACCGCCGATCGATCCTGTTGGCATAACATAGACTGAGATTGCATTACCACTGGTGGTCTCACCACATTTATCTAGGTTTTTAAACGACTACTTAAAACGAGTCTCTTAATTTAAGGGCTTTTTATTCCATTACTAGCAGTCCACCTCAGCTGCCCCGGCCATCTATTATACCTTTAAACCTTCCTGATGAATCACTGTCTAATGCTGAAAACCACATGAAAATCCGCGCAGTAATTTTTGAGTTTATCGCGAACAGACAGACGCGGCGAAGTATTTTGTTTTATAATATATAGCGATAATGATAACTTTAGGAAGACTCAGCCTGTTTTGGGTATTTTTTATTTATTTAAAAGTTTATGTACACAACACAATACAGAATAAATTTATACATAGGAACTACTTATTTCTTAAAAAATCTCTTCCTGAATATCTAGGGTATCTTAATCTTAAGAATCATTATACCTTTCCGAGTTATGTTAAAACTTTTTGGCAGGGCAGCATAGATATAAAAAAATGAGCCTTCATGGCAGTAATTTTTTCTTTGAAATACTTGCAAATGTAGTACGGGACGGTATAAATAACAATTTATTTTAAAACAACGATTTACGAAACTAGGTTGAAGCACTAAAAATATCGGGTGATTAAATGTCATACTGGAGGATGGCAACTTGTTTTGGCAGAAAATTATGTCAAAGTACGAGTACGTATATTTTGTGAAAGATTAATTGAAGAGTTTTAATTTTCGATCACATCTAAAGAAACGTTTCAGTAATAATTAACTGAACATACAATTATTAACTATCTTCACTTTGCTAGAAAATAGTTGTATATAACGGTTAGTTGTTAAGTGAGGGGTTTGATTGGGTACGCTGTTTCTTTTTTTGAATATTATTCATTTATTCAGTTTGCCTTCTAGGTTTAAGTTTCTAAAAACACCTTTATTTTATATTTTAAGATAGATTAAATTCATCAATACAAAGCAGATTACCAGTAGATATTTGCTCAAATCTGTGACAAAATGATTCCTTCAAACTCCGCATCCGCCGGTTTTAATATTCGAGACACGTAGCGAAATAATTCACAATACGTCACTTCAGAGCCGAGATTAATAAGGCTGTAGTAACCTTGTACATATACCTACAATGAAATATCGTTTAACAGTATTAGGTATATTAAGATTTACATTGCAACTTGGATTACGAGGACGTGTTCCTTCTCAATTCGTGAAAACAAGATTTTCTTTAAACATAGCCTACGCCGATTTTAATATACGAGATACATAGTGAAATAATTCATAATACGTCACTCCAAATATAAGGCCGTAAATTATTGCATGTATAAAAATAATATCGTTTAACAGTATAAGATAGATTCAATTCATAATCTTAGCCTACGAAGAGTTCTTCCTGCTTAAATCTGTGACAAAGCTAGGTTTCCTTCAAACTTGGCCTCCGCCAGATTTAATATACGAGATACATAGCGAAATAATTTACAATACGTCACTCCAGAGCCGAGATTAATAATAGTAACCTTGTACATATACATGCAATGAAATATCGTTAAACAGTATTAGATATATTAAGATTTATATTGCAACTTAGACTACGCGGACGTGTTCCACTCAATACGTGAAAACAAGATTTTCTTCAAACACAGCCTACGCCGGTTTTAATATACGAAACACATAGTGAAATAATTCACATTACGACACTCCAGAGCCGACATTAATAATGCTGGTACTTGTTACATATATATAAAAATATCGTTTAATAGTATGAGATAGATTAAGGTTACCATTTCAACGTTGCAAGGTTTTTCTACTCAAATCTGTGACAAAGCAAGGTTTCCTGCAAACTTGGCCTCCGCCAGTTTCAATATACGAGACACGTAGCGAAATAATTTGCAATACGTCACTCCAGAGCCGATATTAATAAGGCTGGTACTTGTTTGTTACATATATATAAAAATATCATTTAACAGTATTAGATAGATTCAGTTTGAAATTACATCTTAGACTACGAAGAGGTTTTCCCATTATAATCTGTGACAAAGCAAGGTTTCCTGCAAACTTGGCCTCTGCCGGTTTCAATATACGAGACACGTAGCGAAATAATTCGCAATACGTCACTCCAGAGCCGAGAGTAATATGGGAGTAACTTGTTGCCTCAATTACGTATGTTGAAGGCAAATAGTCCACCGCGGCCTACGAATTTTAAGTGAACGCCCTTCTGAAATATGTGTTAGTTGACCTCTAAATATTGTGCGCTAGACTAATCACATCGAGGCAACCTTTACTATAACACGAAGACTTAACTGTCAAAATAACTACAAAACTTTGCCTAGCAACATGGAGCTAGGAATAATAATTGGACCGGGCGCTAAGTGAGCCAACTTCTTTCGTTACATGTGTGCGGCATTAATAGGTACGAATGTAACATTTGGAAGAGTTTAATTTCGCACAGGAGAAAATTTCATGCACGTTTGCATACCGCGACACGTTTGCACACATTGAGATTTGTGTACATAAAGTACGACGCTTTACCAATAAACGATTTCCGTGAACATGATTAAATTTTTGATAAATTTGCTAAAATCGAAAACTATGGTTAGCGATTTAACATACAACCCTCAGACCAGGATTGCCCATGTGAAACCTCTATTGAGGTATAAAGTCAAAATAAAGTGTCATTCCTTTTACCGTCTCGTCATAGCAACGTCCATTCAACAATCACGTTCCCGCATCAAAACTTTAATCAAATATCTTCTCGACCGCAAATTTTGTAATAAGTCTAGTGCATTCTCTGTTAGAAGTCAATGTTTGAGTATATTCCGCATTTTGTGAAACATCGGCCTTTCAGTTTGAATGTACCTCATTTGCCGGCGTCGATAGATAGCGGTGCGTACGACAAAGCCAGCGAGTAGATTGTGCCATTGTCGTTTTTATCGGAAGCAACTGCTGTCGTTTATCACATTTTGTTTTATAAAATATCTTATCGACCGCAATTTTTCAATAAGTCTAGCTCATTATCTATTATAAGTCAATGTTCGAGTATACTCCGAATATTGTGAAACATCGGCCTTCCAGTTTGAATGTACTCATTTGCCGACGTCGATAGATAGCGGAACGTACGACGAAGCCTGAGAGCAGATTGTGCCATTGTCGTTTTTATCGATAGTGACTTCTGCAACTTATCACTTATTGTTTTATAAAATATCTTATTGACCGCAATTTTTCAATAAGTCTAGCTCATTATCTATTATAAGTCAATGTTCGAGTATACTCCGAATATTGTGAAACATCGGCCTTTCAGTTTAAATGTACCTCATTTGCCGGCGTCGATAGATAGCGGTGCGTACGACAAAGCCAGCTAGTAGATTGTGCCATTGTCATTTTTATGGGAAGCAACTCCTGTCGTTTATCACATTTTGTTTTATAAAATATCTTATCGACCGCAATTTTTCAATAAGTCTAGCTCATTATCTATTATAAGTCAATGTTCGAGTATACTCCGAATATTGTGAAACATCGGCCTTTCAGTTTGAATGTACTCATTTGCCGACGTCGATAGATAGCGGAACGTACGACGAAGCCTGAGAGCAGATTGTGCCATTGTCGTTTTTATCGATAGTGACTTCTGCAACTTATCACTTATTGTTTCATAAAATTTCTTTATTATACAGCGTGTTGATATACGGTCAACATGAAGTGAAAGAATTGAACCAGCTTGTCAAAATTTATGATTTCTTGCCCGACTACCCACTTAGAAGAATAAGCTATTTTATCAGCGATTAACAAAGGTATATTACGTGGATGATATCACGGAACAACAGGTATCATCATCATCATTATCATTGCCAAGCGTGATGATTATCACAAAATCCCCTAATGATCGAAATCCTACGAGGCCTATGTCCAGCAGATGACTTTATACGGCTGTGATGATGATGATGATGATGATTGACACTAGCTCTTCTTAGATGCGCTTAGAGCCAAAATTATAATGAATATAAGAAAATTTACTACGGGTATAAAAATTCCCAAACTAAATAAATAGTAAAACTATTTTACGATTTATTTATCGACAGCTCACCTCTGATCTATTAGACGCGTCGCATATCATAAAGTTACAGTAATCGTGTAAACACGATTGATCGGCCCTAATACTGTTCCAGACTTCGGGCGTAGTCAAGGGTAGTTTGTAACTTTACGTCGGCTTTAGCAAACACTCCTAATTAATGCCGTTTACCCGTATTAAATGCTGGTAAATTATTAAGCACTAGCAAATTCTCCGCTTTTTTTTGTCATCTTTAATTATAGCTTGTCATACGTAAATAAATTAGCTAACTGTAGGTGCAAGAATTTTAAAAATCTGTCAAGTTATTTCAGAGGCTATGAAATACAAACAAAAATCATACCGTTCATCCTTATCTTATTAGTGTACATTATATTTCTTTATCGTGAGATCAGCCCTAATACTATTTCAGACTTCAAGGGTAGTTGAGGGTAGTTTGTAAGTTTGCGTTGGCTTTAACAAACAGTCGTAATTAATACCGCTTACCCATATTAAATGCTGGTAAATTATTAAGCACTTGCAAATTTCCCGCGTTTTTTGTCATCATAAATTATAGTCTCATACGCAGATATATTGCTATATGTAAGTTCTTTAGAAAGCTAATTTATCTGCAGGTGACATGGGTAAAAAAATTATGCGGACAAAGTTGCGGGAAATCGCTAGTAATTTTAAAATGTTACTAATCAAGCTATTGGCCCTGACAATATTTCACACTTCAGACGTAGTTGAGGGGAGCTAGTAACTTTGAGCCGTCTCTGACAAACACTCTTTAAGTTAATGCCACTGAAAGCTAATCATTATTAAAGATTATATTTCAATAATCGTAAGTTGAGCCATCGCCATCTCAAACAACAACCATTTTGATTTTACTCACCCAATTACGTTTTTCACTGGATTGATCAGGTATCTAATTCGATTAAATTATTAATTATAAGCGAGATAGCTAAAAATCATTTTGCTATAAAGTTGAGCCCCTGAAAATGTCCATATATTAATTCATGAGCAAGCGCAAAGCGCCGCGCATATCCATTCAGCTATTGCTAAGATTGAAAAGGTAGCTAAATATAAGAGTAACGTACAACGTTATCTGGTATACCTCTTATGCCTGAATACGCAAATGCATCTGAACTAGAATCGTTCTCAAGCTTAGTTCTGTCACTATTAATTCAAACAGTAACTATGTCAGATGTTTGTTGATACTAGTTTGGCGCGTGCTACGAGAGAAACATACGTGCAACAACAGTATCCTAATCAAAGTTCGTAGAAGCATCGTTCGTAGAAACTCGTAGGCGGCTACGACGTAGCACTGCTACGAGTATATCATTGTCCAATTTAAACCTGAACGCCCCTGTACGATTTATGATTATTTCAAAGTGTGAAACGCACGGTATGTCTAAAGCTTTGACCAAAGCCATAGTCCAGATCGACAAATATGCTTGAGCCAGCCTGTCCTTTGTATGACATGAGGCCCTGTTGTGTAGTCATAATGACTAAAATGTCACTGTTAAGAGTTCAAACTTTAGTTCCTGATCTGAGTACCTGATTTAAACTATAATCCGACCAAAAAAAGTCTACACTTATTACCTTGTTTTCGCAGATAACCTTGGAAATTTGTTTGGTTTAACCATTATCCACACAACACCAGCTACTGAACTTAGTCCTCGTTTTATAATTAAAAGGGGTAGAATTCGATGCTTTTACATTGCTCAAGCTTTTAAGAACCACCATAAAGAGAAATCTTACTTCATTTTGTGATTAACACATAGAAGAATGTAATAAAATGCCACGTACTTATTACAAGGTTATTGCAAATCGCTTCAGAGGATCAAAGATTCGATATGGGAAATATCTCATAAAATGCAACTACTAAGACTTTACAACTTCGGCAACATATTATATATTAAGTTGCGAGACATCGTTCAAATCAAAAATATATATACAAACTTTAGATATGCAGTGCATATTGAATTTTAATTGAGCAATATGGCTTTTTAAATTTTATTTATTTATTTATTCTCAAACTTATATTCTATTGACATATTTGTACTATTGCCAAACTGCTCAGCAGTTTAACGGCAAATTTTTAATACATTTGTAACTTAATTTTATTTTGCCTATTTCTACCCTTTACCAATTATATGACTTATAATAAAGCAGCTAAGTATCACTATTGAAAAAAAAATACAAACAATCGAATAAAAGTAAACAAATAAAAAACACGATTTACTTGCACAATAATAATTTCTTAGGCATACTTATCCCCTTATTTGGTTACAAACGTACCTCGGTCTGCCATTTTTCAAATGAGTAAATACAATATAATTCTGAATTAATTAATTTATTATTATTAATTATTGTTCTTGATTTTTTTATTATTGTACTGAGTGATACTTTTAGCATTCTATCAATACGCACAACTATTCCTTTGGCGTGGATAAATATAAGTTTGCGACAAACTTTTGAGGCAAACTTAATCTGCATGATTTGTCCCCATAAATCTCATTGTAAGTGGTCGTCGATACTAATGTAGTCTTGTGAAATATAGTAATATAAGCGTAATATGTTTATTTCAATCAATCAATCAATCAATCAACGGGGCTTTGTTAGTCACCACTGCAGGAGCACGACCCTCTCTTTACTACCAGAGCTATATATAGCCACAGCAGTCAGAGGATTTGGTCCACACTCTCCACGCTGGCCAGACGGTTTGGAGAGGTCTCTTTGATATTTGTAGCTGTGTTTAGAAGACTAAGACTTCAAGTGGTCCTATTCTACTTTGCCGGGAACCACACGGTACATTTTATTTACTACCTCGAAATTATTTTAACATTTTTAAACAAAGGTTTTAGATTATCATCGATAAACAAGGATATTAACGCGCTTTACAGAAAATCTCAGAGATTGCCCCTTAATCGCAGCGGAGTGGCATCGAGGCACGTAGCCCTCGGTGAAGTGGGAGCGACAAAGTGCAATATTACTTTATTGCAATTTATAAGATAATGTGACAATACTTTTCTAGATACTGGATTTCAACAAATAAATTTAATCCAAAAGTTACAACTAAATAAAAATCTAATAATAAAAGCATATACCTTAAAATACCTAACAATTACTTATTTATTGCTAGGGAGTCTTATGTCAATAATTCACCTAAATAAAGGGAAAATAATAATTTTAACGACAAGTCTCCGCTTATAAATTTTATAATCGAAGCAAAAACCCCTAGCATATACCATAACATATATTATTATGGGTTTATTTGGTAGAAAGAAATCCTTAGCAATGGATTTTTTAACTGATGCATTGCTGGTGTGAAGTAGATCAAATACGACCAGAACGTTATAGTATTAGCAGCTCGAAGCGAAAATTACTTACTCCTATAGTAACTTATTCTACGAGTCATATACAGTATTGCATTCACACGAATTGACCAGTCGGCCGAATCTTTTGTATAAGACAGATAAAATTCCAATTTTGGTCCCATGAGAAGAACAAGTTTTCCACGTGAACGACCGTATCCTTCCTTCGGTCCCGTTCGACATTTACCACGAAACACATTGTGCATAATCTTATCGTCCTTGTGCCTTACTGACATTGACATAAACTGATTATGGACTGCGCACTATTCGCGATTATACCTAAGGGTTACTTGTCAGCATCATCATCATCATCAGGTCTTTTTTGGCCTCCTCTGCAAGAACACGACCCTCTCTGTACTACCAGAGCCATATATTAGCCATGGCACTCAGAGGATTTGGCCTACACTCTCCACACTGGCCAGACGGATTGGGGAGGTCTCTTTGATGTTTATAACCTTTGTTAAGGGGGCACCCTAGGCACAGTAGCGACGCCAATTATTTTATTCCTATTCCTTTACAAATAGAAAGAAATTCAAGAATGTAAATCATATAAGCACTAGTAAATAACTTGAAGTATTTTTGGAATCATATTTTAATATTATGAGAATCAGTCATTAAGAGAAAACGTGATTAGTAGTAGTAATCAGATAACCGCCAAAAACGGCCGTTTTTGGCGGTTATCTGATTCTCATAATTCTCACTGATTCTGATAATATTAAACATGATTCCAAAAATACTTCAGGTTATTTACTAGTGCTTATATGATTTACATTCTTGAATTTCTTTCTACTTGTAAAGTATTATAAATAAAATGATTGGCGTCGCTACGTCGTGCGGCCTTAAGCTTGTGTTTCCTAAGTCGCCTTCTACGACATCCACGGGAAGACTTGGAGTGGTCCTATTATACACTGCCGGGAACCACACGGCTAACCACACGGCTTGCTTGTCAGCGACCTTTGCTCATGCTATGACGACCTCCGTAGTGCAGTGGTCAACACCAGCCAGCCTACGGGTGGTCCGAGGTTAATCCCCCGTCAGCCTTGCCATGTAGTTGTAATGAAATAAAGTATCGTTGAGTAAGTATCCCATAACATAAGTCTCAAACTTACTTTGGGGCTAGCTCAATCTGTATGGTTTGTCCGTATATATGTACTTATTTATTTATATATGGTCGTGTTTCCACTGCACTGGTGAACTGGCAGACGTGGCCAACTCCACATACATTTGAATGGCAATGCATCAATATTTGTGCCATTAGTAACTTCACAATCCACCGTTTATTTTTTGTATAATTAAGGATTAAACAAAAAATTCTTTACTATAAACCGAATTACACTTGTGCTCCTTAAATATTTGTGCCCTTAGTAACTTTAAAATCAATTGTTTATTTATTGCATTACTAGGGATTAAAAAAAATATATTTACTAAAGACTGAGTAACTCTTCTGCTTTTTCAATCATGATGCCATTAGTAACTTGTACAATCCACTGTTTATTTATTGTACGAGTATTACTAGGCATTTTAAAAAAAATCTGCCTTTAGTAACTTAACAATTCACTGTTTATCATAACGTTGATCGTTTTTTTGATACTTTTAGTTTAATACCTCGCGTATTGATTGGCTCGATGTAACCTGATTAACGGTACCGGCAATTGCGTAAACCGGAACGTATGAGAAGGCTTAATGTTACTTTTTTATTTTTTTTAATTTATTTACGTACAATAAAGGTTCTGTTTATCGCAACGTTGATCGTTTTTCTGATACATTTAGTTTAATACCTCTCGTATTGATTGGTTCGATGTAACCTGATTGACGGTACCGGCAATTGCGTAAACCGGAACGTATGAGAAGGCTTAATGTTACTATTTTATTTTTTTAAATTTATTTACGTACAAAAAAGGTTCTGTTTATCGCAACGTTGATCGTTTTTCTGATACTTTTAGTTTAATACCTCGCGTATTGATTTATTAAATTTAACCTGATTGACGGTCCCGGCAATCGCGTGAACCGGAACGTACGAGAAGCTTAATGTTACTTTTTTATTTTTTAAATTTATTTACGTACAAAACAGGTTCTGTTTATCGTGATGTTGATCGCTTTTTTGATACTTATAGTTTAAACCTCGCGTATTGATTGGCTCGATGTAACCTGATCGGCGGTACAGGCAATCGCGTGAACCGGAACGCATGAGTTCGTGTTAGATTTCGCAAATTTATTTATTGAGGTACAGAGGTATTTACGTAATAAATTTAAAGCATAACACGCATAAAAACTAGTTTTCATGTAAACACCAATAATAATATATTATCAATAGCTGGGAAGGCGGTTAAGAAATAAGGGCATTGACTACCGCGCAGAGTCTTATCTGATGCAACACATATCGCTGGCACTGGCAATACAGCGGGGAAACACTGCAAGCGTTATGGGCAAATTTGCATCAGGTACGGCGGATTATTTGACTGACATTTTTAACGGCTTCTGACTTGTAAATGTACTTCATTTATTTAAATAATAATTTATTACCAATTAATGCAATAATAATTATAATCAATTATGGGTGTTGGCGACGCACGTACCTCCTTTCTCTACCTCTATTTTAATTTTTAAAACAGCTTGTCAGCTGATCGGCTCTTTTTTACTTTTTACTATCATACATAGTGTCTGTTTTACTAATACAAATATTTCGACTTAGTTATTATTTTTATTTTTGCCTACACACCTCCCGCCCAGCGCTAATAATGGGCATGGTCAACTGACCGTGTCACCTTCACGAAATGATGATGATGGTCAATTAATGAAATAACATTTTGAAAGTATGATTGTTTCCTTCTGTTTGAAGACTTTCAGGCTATCGCTCAATATGTCTTAATCCTGCAAGTCGCTATTTAGAAAATCGTATGTATCAAACATGTTTTATACTTGGTTTATAGTACATAGTGTTTTATACAGGCTGATTATATTTTCAATTTTTTTTCTTTATTCGAAGATGCTTAGTAAAGATCAATGATCTAACTTAAAATTGGTGATCTAGGGCCTCGCATTACAAAAAAAATATTGCCCTCGCTGTTTTCTACAAAATAATTTATTCAAATGAAGGCAGCACTGGATACAGAACATTTTACAAATCCCTTAAATATTTGTGACAAATAACGTGCCAGTGAAGACACTCCTTCACAAAGTTGGAACAGCCCTGCTGGGAGGCAGAGTAAAGCGAATACTTTCATTCATCCCCGTAATGTGTTTTCTGAGGCGGAATATTTAATAAGCACGAATAACTTTAAGTTTTCTTATCATCACGCTCAACTTGGGAAATTGCTTGAAAGCGAACAGGATAGCAAAACATCGCTTAAATTATGCTTTTTTTTTTAAACTAGTCCTAAACGGGTTTGAGAGTATGTCGTTGAGTTTTGAGGTCCTGTATCAATGGTTCTCAAAAACTACTTTATGTCAAATTAATTTTAAACATTGAAGTAAAATAAACTGAGCTGACCAAAAGTTAAAAGAATGAGTATAAAGTATTATGTAAACTTTTAGAAGAGTATAATGATTATTTAATTAAGAATTTTGAAATTAATCGCATACAAAAATGTGTGATAAGTTTTACTTATTATATTTAGAGCTTCTCTTTTCTTTTATGTCATAGGACGGCAAACGAGCAAGCGGGTCACCTGATGGTAAGTGATCACCGCTGCCCATGGACAACTGTAACACCAGAGGTGTGACAATAGCGTTGCTTCGGAACGCACATTAAGCCGTTAGCCCAGCAGTCATCATTGGTGGGAGTGATATCTCAGATAAAAAAAATCTGATACCAGAAAAGAACAAACAATGTCTTACTATGTCAACAATTTAGCTATTGTACATGTTTTGCACATTTGTAAGGTACACATTATAATAAAAATAATTTTAATAAGGTTTGTAATAGGTATTTCCCATTTTACCACTAAAAGGCATAGGTCTTTCTTTGATTCCTTCTGCTGGTCTCCTAGTGGGATTTATAATAAGTGGTTTTTCTAATACTTGCTAACACCACTTAGACAACCGGTAGCTCAGACAGGCCAATCCCATTGCCACAATGGCTTTTTAGTTTTTAGTATATAAATATTAAACTACCAACAAGATAAAAAAGTAAAACCATTATTAAAACGAATATTTAAACGTAGCTTAATACCTATTAAACTTTCCAACCAAATCCACTTGAGTTATGAATTCACAAGTCTCGTTACTCTCCCTGTTAAAATCGGAGAGCTGCACTTGACTTTATCAGCGATCCGAAAAGATTAAATTCACTTCGTCTGGTCCAGACGCCTGACTTTTTAACCTTAACAGAACAATCCGAGCAATTTTAAATTTCCCATTTTAAATTGACAATTGCTATTAAAAACTTTAAGTCGTAGGTGTCAGCCAGATTTCGCAGATTTCGCTGAGAGTGCTGAACTCGGCTTAACTTTAACGAATTTCTTAACTTTCGACATTATGCCTCCAAAACATGCCATAACGGGAAGGCCGGCGTTTTTAGACGCGAAGCTATTATTTATCTTAGTATCATGCTGTTTTTAGGGTTCCGTACACGAAGGGTAAAAACGGGACCTTGTTTACGAGACTTCACTGTCCGTCCATCCGTCTGTCTGTTATCAAACTGTATTTCATGTACCGTGATAGTTAACAGACAAAATCAAACTAAAACAGATAGTTCATGGCCTATATTTTTTATGCATCTAATGTTGTATAATGGTACCGGAACCCTGCGTGTTTGTGTGCACTTTGTACGTTTTTTAGTACAAAACGCCAAGGTGCAATGTTATCGATAATTTAGAGGTACTACACCGCTAAGTAATAAAGCCGTTACCATTGTGAAAAACAATATTCATTTTTTTGGTAACAGGATTTAATTGTTTAACATTTATTTCAATTTTCGCGAGCAAATATGATATCCATATTGCGGTGCGCCATATTGGCTTTATCTGTTGAACATCCTTGTCATACGTTGTTTATTTGTAAATGGTATAAACCACTTGTTTGTCGAGTTTTTTTAGTAGTCACATACATTATTAATTATCACATCTCTATCCCTCGCGGGGTAGACAGAGCTCAATGTCATAAAACTCAAAGGCCACGTTAAGCGTGCGTGAAGGTGAAAATCGGACTTAAAATAGTCATGGTGTGCTAGTCACATTGCCTATCTACGTGATACCTTAGATTTTGCCCAATCCCTTGACCGTCTCTTACGATATGTACCTACGCGAAGAAAAGTAGCCAGTAAATTCTATGTTTTTCCTTTTCTCCCAAACTTTAGTAGTAAGCACGTATAAAATCGAGTAGATTGATCATTTTTTCTGTAATAATAAATACATACAAGAAGATTTTCATGTAAGGTGTATGTAAAAATGACGTTAATATTTTTAGCTGCAGGTTGCTCAAAATTACCTATCTGCCCGACTTTATGACAGATACTTCCAAGTTAGGGAGAAGACAAAATAAAATGTAGATTGTACTTCTTCTCTTTCCATGGAGACCGTATGCTGGCTGAAGGAATGGGTGAGTGTCTACGCCGCATGTACCAATGTAATAGCAGGAGCATCACGCGATACCAGCTGCACCAATCACCTACTGGACACCCCTCGCGTCCCGCAGGGCCTATAAAAGAAGACTTCCCCTCGTTCGCGCCTCTCCTTACCGATCCCGATGATCCTATTGACATCGTTCTTGCTCCAGTCCAGCTCCTCTCCGGCTCCGAACAGCCAGAGGAATCCCACCCTCCGACCCCGTCGCACTCGCCACCGGAACAGAGTGCGTAGAGTAGGACTAGCTCCGATTACTGGTGACCGCCCGGCGGTCCCGGGTGATTTGCACCCAGGATAGGTCCTTCGGACACCGTAGCTTTCGGCTCATACGGCAAAACATGAGAGTTGCTGCTCTCTAAAGGCTTTGCCATTGTTTCTCAGTTCGGCCCTTCAGGTCATGCATGCAAATCGCGGCCCATCAGGCATATGAGAGTTTGCTGTCTCTCCAAGCCTTGCGCACCCAGGCAACGCCCAAAGCCGAGGTTCGTCCCTCCTGGGAGCCCTTTGGTGATGATTGCCTTACAGGTTGAGGGCACTCTGCCCTCACCTCAAAAGTCCGGTGAAGTAGCGAAAGCTCACTTGGAGCTAGCTACGTAGTCCATTCAAAAAAAAAAAAAAGTTCGCGCCTCACTTTGCAATCTTGCCTGCTCACGAAACGCACCTTTGTATAGATTTCCCAATTTCCTATTGCTCATGTATTTTGGAGTTTATTTTATAATTCTTTAAGGATTATTTCCTTTTCATTTAAAATCCTTGTTCTCCCTTGAACAGTGAGGTCTAAGGAATCCTATTAATATGCGATGGGTCTAGCCTATAGTTACTTTGATTCCATTTTTCACCAGAACCATTAACATTTAACATGCCAAACGTGTATGGTTCATATCACTCTCTGTGTACTATGATAATGATGTATGTATGTATATACAAATGTTTGAGTAATTAGAAACTTCCAACAACAATCAAAACTTACAAGTAAATCAATACAAACATTATATTCTAAGATTTAAAGACAAATATATTAGTTTTGCTCGAACATCATAACATGTTTGTTTAAAAACTAGCTCGACCAGGCAACCGGTAACCGCTTCCCATCATGTGGACCGTATGCCTGTTTGCCTACTCAGTAGTATAAAAATAAATAAATTCAGAAACTCCTACTTTATATAGGTATGAAAATAAGCGATCAAAAGTTAAGGGCGACTCTAAATATTTTAATAGTAAACAAGCAAAACTGCGAAGTAAGACTTCAGAATATCATTTCAATAACAAGCGTATCGTTTGACAGAAAATTAGAGAAAATGAATCCCACAAAAGTTGGACGGCGTTTTGTTAACATTTGCAATTCAAAGTGTTGGAACTTGCCTTGTCTTGAGATATAACGATGGATCATTACCTGAGTATCTGTTTCTCTTGGTTGTTCTAAATATTATTATTTGGAAAGAAATATTTATTTAAAGTACTCTAGTTTTATTCATAATGTCCATAATGAATGTATTCGATTAGTAATTTAAGTTACAATTCAATCAATGAATTATAGCTTAAGGTTAATAGAAAATCATTAATGGTCATGTAGTTCCACACCTTATAATTATTTTTTAATTCAAATACGTGTGTACGAATAAAATTATTTATGTGAAACGTTTTAGGTCTCATAAATAGTTATAGTCATTATAGTCATTATAGTCATTATTGTTCTTCCAGTTACATGTTAATTAATTAATTTGTTATTATTGTTAAATTGAAATGAATTGATTTAGCACGTGAAATAAGATTTTAAAATTTAAATATATTAACTACAGCTTTTTCCGCGATTTTGTTTGCGTAATTTATCAGTTAAAAAATCGTAAAGATTCGTTCAAACCCATCCAGAATTTAAGCGCTAAAAGTAACAACCATTTTAACACCAATACAAATTTTGAAGTCTTTAAATATAACGCATTATGTCCCTTAGCTGATTGGCACGTGGCTGGACCGATTTTCATGATTTTTAGGGTTCCGTAGTAAACTAGGAACCCTTATAGTTTCGCCATGTCTGTCCGTCTGTCTGTCTGTCTGTCTGTCCGTCCGCGGTTTTACTCAGAGACCATAAGTACTAGAAAGCTGTAATTTGGTATGAGTATGTATATTAATCATGGCAAAAAAGTCGTAGAAAAAAATCTTGAAAAAAAATTTTTTTTTTGGTAGCTCCCATACAAGTAAAGTGGGGGAGTCATTTTTTTTCTCTACTAACCCATCTTGTGGGGTATCGTTAAAAAGGTCTTTGAAAAATATTGTGAGGTTGAGAACACCATTTTTTTCGATTTAGGGATCCGTTTCCGAAATATTTGGTTTTAAAGTGCAAATTTTTGTTAGAGGTACGTGTCCCCCCCTCTATCTCCTAAACGGTTATATATAGATACGTGAAAAAAATTACAGCAGTAGTATATATACTGAAGTTGAAAGGAAAACTATCAGAGCTAAGTACTAAGTACAAACTAAAAAGTTATAGGCAAGCAACTTATAAAATGTACTGGAAAATGTAAAATTTCATACAATCTTTATTGTTAGATGTTTTTGGTCGTTAAACTGTGAGGTGCGAGTGTAAACAGTGTGTACTCAAAGTTGTCATTCGCAACTACGGAACCCTATACTGCGCGTGGCCCGACACGCACTTGGCCGGTTTTTATATATTAGATTAATGTCCACTTCGAATAAAAAATCAAACACAAAAACGACAAACTAGTCACTAAGACTATGACTACGACTAAGACACTATGGCAAAATAATAATTGCGAAATGCCCGGTCTGCTAATTTATGAAATTAATAAGACATTAGTGTCATTTTAATGGAAAATATCGAATAACACACTTGATAAAATTCATTGCTATTTGAAAGCGTGTGTGGCCACAACGGTCCTTTTGTCATCCCCACCACGCCCCCACCAGGCCCGTTTTTGCACTGTCAAGCGGCAGATTTATCGGATTGGATATTAGGCCCCGATGCCCCCGAATAAATGGCTACAATGGAACCCTGGAATTATGCTGTACCCTTCTCCGTAAAAGCCCTGTGTTATTAGAGCATTAATCGCGAATATTATAATGAAAGATGTTTTTTTCGCTTTTCAAATTTATTAAACGTTTCCTTAACTTAGCGTCATTTCAATTTAATTAAATTCATGTGCAAAAATTTTGATGATTATCATGAAAACGGGACAAACATACATATTATCAAGTCTTTTTCCCTTGCGGGGTAGACAGAGCCCAAGGCCATGAAACCTACATGCCACGTTTAAGAAAACGAGACCGTAGTCCCAAAGTGATTTTTTGATTCAAAAAATAGTTACATTGATACTTAATGGTCAATTTCTTATATCCGGATCCTTTTAGAAGTTATGGCAATTTGCAAGCATAGGTATAAAAGTTATAGCAGTTTAAAAAAAACAAAATTATTTACAAAAAGATAGAGTGAAATGTGTTGAGAATGTATCAACATGATCGGCAGTATTGTTCGAAGCAGAATAGACCGATTTATATCACTGTTTTTGGAAATATTGACCCAAACTTTGCATAAAAAAATCCTAGGATTTTCTACTGCAAGTAAACACTTTAAGAAAACTTATTTAAAACTATTGAACGAAGCTCAATTTCAAATCAAATGAAAGATAAAGAATCTATCTGCAACTTAAACTACAAACAACTGTTTAAGTTTCGAAGATCAATTCCACTCCGAGTTTGAGTTAGGATTCTCTATCTTAATTATTTTCAGTTTTGTTAGCAATTAAACAGAATGATTTTGGCTCTTTGAGCTATATCAAAGTAATAGGTCATATTAGAATCTCGAAGTTGGAATCCCTAATGCATTAAGGAATTAAATAAATAAATATATAGGGACATATCACACAAATTGAGCTAGCCCCACAGTAAGTTGTGAACTTGTGTCGCAGGATACTAACTCAACGATACTATATTTTATGACATATACTTATATAGATAAACATCCACGACCCAGGTTATTATGAAAAAGATCGTTTTCCATCATGACCTGACCGGGGATCGAACCCGTGACCCCCGTGTCATAGGCTGGCGTGTTGACCGCTGCGCCACGGAGCTCGGCAAAGGAATTGCAAGAAAAAAAGCAGGTTTTGATATTTCCATATAGCTACAGGGTTCAAAATCGTGTTGTTTAAATCGGATCAACTTCTTTTTTTATGGATAAAAATATTCCTGGTTTCAACACAGCAAATGATTTTATAGTGTGAAAATAGTGTTTCATCATCATCATCATCAGGTCTTTCCAGTCTCCACTGCAGGAGCACGACCCTCTCTGTACTACCAGAGCCACATACCAGCCTGAGTAGTCAGAGGATTCGGCATAAACTCTCCAACCCGTCTGGCCAGCGTGAAAATAGTGTTTAAGTAAACAAAAATAAAGCCCTTAGAATCATGGCAGAAGTAAAATTCAACCTATTAGGTGTACAATAATTTTAGTTTTAAAATTTTGCACTGGTTTCTTATTCTCTTTAAGCAAACTGATGTTTACTTAATACGCTAGAATATTTTAATCCCGATAGTAATAGGTAATATATGTAATGATATAATAGGTAATGACGAGCTCCGTGGCGCAGCGGTCAACACGCCTGCCTGCGACACGGATGGTCCCGGGTTCGATCCCCGGTCAGGTCAAGATGGAAAATGATCTTTTTCCGATTGACCTGGGTCTTGGATGTTTATCTTTATATGTATTTGTTATAAAATATAGTATCGCTGAGTTAGTATCCCATAACACAAGTCTTGCTTAAGAACTTACTTTGGGGCTTGCTCAATCTGTGTGATTTGTCCGTATATATTTATTATCTAAATACTAATATTATAAAGAAAAAAGTTATAATTGTTTAAATTGTATAGGGTCCGAAACTAATAGATCGATTTGCAAAACTCTCTCACGTTTAGAAAGCTAATTTATCTGCAGGTAACATAGGCTATTGTTCACGCGGACGACTTACTTTAAATTTATACGTATTCGTTTCGTTTTGTAATGCATTGTATAAGAATGTTTTCATAGGCACTAGTTATTCTGTTCTTGCTATTTACGAACTTAAGTTGCAATACGTGATTATTTCAGGCGCCAGGCGACTCTTAAGGACTTATTTTAAGTCCTTAAGAGTCGCCTGGACGCGCATATCTCCATACAAACGGAAAAAGGGAATTGTGTCAATATTTGATAATTTTGGAGTCAAATTAAGTATCCAATCAATTAATCTTCTTATAATCTACGTACGTTCCTATACAGTTTGGTTAAATTATCAATAGTTTGAGAATTATTACGCCTCTCAAGATTTCCATACAAATTTAAAAAGGCTTGTAATTCTCAAACCATTGGTATTTTAACCAATCTGTATAGGAACGTACGTAGATTATAATGAGATTATTTGATTAAATGCTTAATTTTACTCCAAAATTATCAAATATTGTCACAATTCCCTTTTTCCATTTGTATGGAGACATGCGCTTCCAGGCGACTCTTAAAAGATCTCTTTACTGTCCTACCGCGAAAAACCTGTTTTTCACGTCCAGAGCGCATATTTTATTCAAAGGAAATTCTTCGCACACTTCCCCGTTACAGATTACCACGTGGCCACCGACGCCCGCAGTGTAAAGGATTTTATATCGTAAAAGGTCTCATCTTCTCGCGTATCGGATGCCGCAGCGCTATTTTTAAGGTTTATTATTGTTATTTTCCTCATTTTTTGTAAGTGAGACTACAAATTTTATTGTTAATTAAAAAATAATCGAAAGGATATTGATGGTGAATGAAGAAATTTTTTAAAAATTGCATGTCGTAAGAAATTCAAAGATGTTGTCGACAAATGATTGATTATATCTTAAATACTTGCTACAATAATAAGTTAATAAGTAAGGTTTGATAAGTAATTGTATTGAGGTAAACTTTAGTATAGTAATAAGTCTTTAAAAGATAGCTTTACTGTCAAAGCGAATTCTTTGCGCTCTTCCCGTTACAGATTATCACAACGCCCGCAGTGTAAAAGATTATATAGCAGGGACAGAAATATCAATACTTTGATAGTATCCATACTAACGAGATATTAATAAAACATGCCAGTCTTCTGGGCACATTACCGCAGGGCAATGACCTGCTGGACATTTTCTATTTATAGGTAAGTTTTATTTATAGGTAGGTTTTATTTATAAGTAGTTTTATTTTATAGGTAGGTTTAATTCTTAGTTTATATAAGTTAGTTTTAATATTGTTACCTAATTATATCTCCTATAGTATAATAAATTTTTCATAAAATATCGATATTGTAGGTATTAGTATTTTTGTATTTACTTTATGCATAAAAATAGGTATTATTTTATTAATATGTGAACTAATATTTTTATTCTTTTAAGGGTATCGATAAAAAATATTGATATTTTAATTAATAAAAATTATTTCTTCCAAGTTGTCAGTTCTCTGCACGCGTCACACGCTCGTCTGTCCTTGTATTATACCATATGTACGAAAAGGAAAGCAATAGTTTATCTACAGGTAGTGTTGTTGTAATAGTCGAATATATTGGTATTAAATCAAAGTGATAGTTTAAAGTATTTATACAGAATACAAATTTATTTAAATACTTAGATATGCATAAAACGGTATCAATACTTCTTGTGTATGCCGTATGGTTCCCGGCAGAGTAGAATAGGACCTCTCCAACCCGTCTGGCCAGTGTGGAGAGTGTAGGCCGAATCCTCTGACTGCCCTGGCTAATACATGGCTCTGGTAGTACAGCGAGGGTCGTGCTCCTGTAGTGGAGACTAACAAAGACCTGTTGATGATGATGATGATGATACTTTTTGTGGTATTGATATAAGTCTCAGTTTATAGAGTAAAAGGTATCATCTTCTCGCGTATCGGATGCCGCAGCGCTATTTTTTAAGATTTATTATTGTTATTTGCTTAATTTTTGGCAATTGGCCGGTTTTATTTTTTATCGTGATGAAACCTTATACTGTTAGTATAGCATGGTGAAGATTTCTTATAAGCCAAAAGAACTCCTTCTTTGATGTCATAAACTTAAGTGGGTATACAATAAAAAAAAAAAAATGGTAAGTATAATCTTACTCAATAACCCCACAGTCATTGAGAGCTCATAAAAGATTCTATCTCTACTAAAAATATGTTCAGTATTGCCTCCTATTTGATATTCCGTAACAGTACATTCTATTCAAAGAAAAGCGCATCGAAATTTTGCTTCGAATTGTATAGAATGCAGCGCACTGCAGCCCGGCGTGGCCGCGTCTCCGATACTGCAACTTTTGAAAGTATAAAAAAGAAAACTGTAAACCGCCGGTACGGGAGATTGCTTACAAATACTCCACTGGCTTAGAAGTTTACAAAAAGAGTACTATGAACTCATTGTTGTCTTTTTGTAAACTGACAACTGTCGTGGACATTTTGTTTATCAGACCACATCCGAATGTTTGTGACACGTTTTTTTTTCATGACAAAAATGTCATAAATTTAACTTACATTTTATCAACTTGTATCAGATCATATTCCTCGATCCACTTTAATCCATTGCAGAGAATTCTATTCTTGGTTAAAAGGAGGTTATAGGACATCTCAAATGCTCACTATGTAGGTATAGATATACAGAGCAGAGGTGAGCATTTCTGTATAGATATACAGCGCAGAGGAGAGCATTTGAGATGTTACGGAATGTATTCTCATCACGCCAGATTCCATAGAGTCTGAAGACCCATCTCTTTAATCATTGATCTAGCCTACCATCACATACGATGCCTAAATGTAAAAGCTTGTCCGGGCAGTAATGTATTTAATCAGAGTTGTAGAAAGAGTTATGAAGCAAACTATTATTATCATCTTAGCCACAGGAAGTCCAATGCTGGACATATGCTTCTCCCTAACATTTTCATCATGAGGATTCAGCCATACTCACCAGGGATTTGGTGAGCGCAGTATGTTTGGACGTACGCTTGAAAGATGATGTGGAAAAAATAGTTATATTAATTAAATTTAGAGTGGATCTAAGCTTCAAAATACTAGCCCTACTCAAATTATTTACTAAACGTATTTTACCAATAAATATTTAGACTAATGAAGATTGGAAAATGGATCTGAATTTAATAACAACCAGTCAATTATTAAGAGTTTAGAATCTCAACTAATTGAAGTTGATCCTAATTGGTCTGGAGAAATAATATTGGAAATCACTTTACGGATTTCCAATATTATAATTTATAAGTTAGCTAGTTATTTTATCGTTAGTTGGCGAACTCTATTGCGACCGTGCTCAGTGATCCCGGGTTTGATCAGGTCAAGATGAAAAATTATTATTTGTTATAAAGTATTGTTGAGTTAGTATCATATTTATGGGAGAGCAGTAGATGTCCCTGAATCATCGATAGATAGATAGTGTCTTATAAGTCAACTATTTACTTTGGGGCTAGCTCTATCTGTGTGATTTGTCCGTAAATTAGGGTTTTATTACCGCGTCTTTGTCCACGCAATTTATAGCCTATGTACTATTGTGATAACACCTATTACTTCGTAAATTTCATGTTGTAGTATAAGAGTGAAGGCGTAAAAAATTATCACATCATAAATAACAGTAGAATTGATATTTGTTGACAAAGAATCCTTTCTATGTAATCTCGATTGTCAGAGAGCGGAATTTACAACACGAGTGAATTCACAAAATTATTATCGTGAACGATATTTCACATATATACATTCCAATTGAAGAACGCTTTAATTTCGAAATACCGAACATCGAAAACGGTGGAATTGACAGCCCGACTGTCGAATTCTCGCGCCACGTATGCGTTTATCGTGAATTGTAAAGCTTCGTGCATTCGAGCGTGTCATTCCGAGCATTCTATTTATATATATGTCGTGCGTGTATAAAAACCATTTGTACCTAAATAAGAAAAAAACTACATAGTTATCATCGCAGAATTATGCAATAATAATTTTATGCGCACTTACATATTGGATTAAAACCAGGTAGAACTGTGGCTCTGTAACCAGTGGATCTGGAAAGTACTATCTCAGACAACTCACAATGATCCTAAGCGCCATAGACAAGATACTTATAGCGCCTTAGGCTTTTTAACTGCATCGGCCATTATCAAACAAATACTGGAAACTAAGCCACAAAAAAGTTCTATGTAAATTTAATATAAATTTTGCTATGAAATCGACCCTCCACTCGCGCTTTGCAATTGCTCTTTTAAAAAAGTTGTAAGATCAATATTGATTGTGTGTACGGAGCTTAATATAGTGGCGTAGTTCATTTTAATACTAACTGATTAAAAACTTTTAATATTGAAATTCGCAAACAGAGCGGAAATTTAATTTAACGGCTTTTTATTGAAAACGTGATATTATTATGAAACTTTATTAAAGCATAAATATTTTAATTTTACCAGATTATATAAACAAATATTTATATTTTAATAAACGAGTTCGATAATATACGTGTTAATAAATTTAATTAAGTTCAAAGTAGGTATTTTGTAATAATGAAGTATAATTATAATTCAAATTGTGTGGTATTTTATACAAGATAAGTTTAACTTATTATAATATTTTATATGTCATTAGTGATATTATATAGTTATTTACACGATACATTAAACTAAAACTAATTAAAAACTTAAACTTAACTAAAAAGAAATAAAACTACCTGGTTGAGGTGTCGGGTAACCAGAAGGCTGGCAATTTTCTTGGACAGAGGATAAGCATTGCCATCCAACGTGGCAATGCTGCCAGCATTCTGGGTACCCTTTCGTGTGACGAACGAACTGCGGGACATTTTTTATTTATAGCATTTTTTTGTTTTTATCTAGTTAGGTATTTATTTAATAGTTTTATTTCTTTTTAGTTAAGTTTAAGTTTTTAATAAGTTTTAGTTTAATGTATCGTGTAAATAACTATATAATATAACCTACAAGATAAGTAAGTATTTTTACGAAAATAATGATGTATTAATTATTTATGTATCTATCAACATGAAAATACGTAGTTGCTGTACTAATAATTAAACTTTAAATAAAACTAAGTTTCATTGCTACATTTTTTGCTAGTTCGAGTTAAAATTCTCCTCATGTGTGCCTTACAGTTTACAGTTACAATTTTATTAGCGTTTATCTACTAATAGTAGTTCGTCGCGAACTTGGACCTCGATAACATGTTTTTAAATAACTCATAAAGTTTTCAACTGGTTTTAATGCCAATTGAAATTAAAAATTATACTAGTGCTTAGTAACTGCATATGTTTTCAAAACTTGAAAATTGTACTAGTAGTACCTACATATGATTTAAATTTCATCGTATTTAAGATTCGTTCGAGAGTTATGGCGAAAAACATATACAGATACAAAAAATTAGTTAAACCTTGCTCGCTTCACTCGGTTCGGTCATCTATATATGTGTTAACTCGGTAAGAAGTTGTTTTTCTTCCCTTAAAATAAGTAACCTATGTTTTTATGGTAACTTTTGTGTTATTATTAAATCCAAGTATTTAACAAGTGTAAAAAAAATACAGCGGCACACCAAAAGTGCCGATGGAAGTGAAAACTTGGAAAATTGCTTACGCTTGTTTTGAATCGTCAGGAAATATTATATTATGCAGGACATACTTTGACTAGAGCATATTTAACAGAAGTCACAGTATTTTGATAATTGTGTAACGAGTATAATGGTTTTTGTCCGATCTCAAAAATGTCCAACGCGCCTAGAAAAGTTTTGTTAACTTTAAACAAACACGTAAGTTGCGAAAAGGGCTACTATGAAAAAGACTTAAAAAAAGGCATTAATTAACTATTAAATATTGTAGATTACAAGTTGGGAGGGGTGTGCAAAAGCAAAGCATATTTCAGTGGGCTTTAATAAAGCTTGAATTCATTTTCCACCGATGAAATGTTTTAGGTTAATTTCGGTGCTTCATTATTACCTGACATTTTAATATTAAAACGTTTTTGGCAATTTGTTAGGTTCACGTTTAATTAGTAATATGTACCAGGATTATATGCTCTTTGATATGTACCTTTATTTTAATATGATACTTATTCATAGTTTATTTAGTCAATAGTTTTTGTTTTTGATTGCTATTTATCTATCTGATCTACGTTTATTAGTATTTTTGATTGATCAAACCAGAAGAAGATATTGTTTTTCGTGCGTAAGAGCTCAAGCCTAAACGGCTTGACTGATTTTGAGGAGTATGTGTTATTCTATTCGTATTTTTCCCTGGAGCAAAATGACATCAGCAAAAAAAACAATATGGCGGCTATAAACTGACAAAAAGAAAAAACGAGAACGAAGTACAAACAAGAAAAAACAACAAGTAGTTATGAGTTTAACAGCGCCTGCATTGTTCGAAGTTTTGATATGTAGATATTTTCACGTGTAACAAAATATCAAGTTACATTATAAATGCCCACTGTTCCCATAGATACGGATCATATGCGGAGACGACCCCAGGGCATCCCTGGAGGGAAATAAATTTTACTCTATCCACTGGTCAGAAGCACGACGTGCGAAGTTCATCCACTATTTCTGGAAATACAACTTGAAACTATTTTTCCGGGATTTACAGAGCATTTAGTTGGCTACAGTGGTAGAATCAGAACTAAGTGTTAACAAAATGTTAGAATGGGTTCTTGAGCCTTTTTACATTGAATCACATTTTTTATTGCCACCCTTCTAGCCCTTGGCTTCAGCTTACTCAGGCTATTGGCAAATCTGTCAAATTAAAAGTCTTGAATTTGCATCTAAGTTGACGGTGTTAAATTCTTGGGTGCTTTTTGGTAAGTTTTATTTTTCTTAGACAAAGTTTTTTTTTTAATTTATTACTTTTTTACTTAACCCCGATAGATCCCATATTATCAAACGTCTTTTAGCTTTATATTTTAAGGTGAACTATTATCAAGTTTTAATATATCCAAAGATAGCCTCGCGAGGTCTAAACTCTACAGCTCACAGAGCCTCTAGAAGTGTCACTCATACTTATACATATTTATGTATGAGTATGAGTCTATGTATGAGTATGGGTGACACTGAACAGCTCCCGAGCTAATACACACAGAGACAATGTGCATCAGCATGTGCACAGATAATACATGCTCGTCCGTGATCACGAGATAAAAATAGTAGAAATCGAAGCCGACAAATACACGTAATGAAAAGCGGTGGAGCTCGGGTTGGCCCTGTAATCCGACCAAATGCAAATGTCCCTGGTTTGGTTTACGGCCGCCGGTTTGCCTAACGAGATTATTTGTTCAGGCGTATGTCCACAAATGATTGGTTGAAGTGTTATAGTTAGATAATATATAAAGTCTTCTTACCTATAAATGCCATATCTAAATAAGTAAATTTTCCGTGTGACAGATTACTGACACTCATACTTACTTGTATATTTGCAAAATTTTATGTCATGATTAGTCAAATATGTAAAAACAGTAAAATATGTTAGACTCTTATTTAGTACATTATATCACAATATCATCGAAAATGCTCAAAACTTATAATAAAAATTATCGTTATAAAATTGAAAAATAAATATCGAGAATTATTGTGTGTCAGAAAATAAAACTAAAAATTGAGTTAGATTTTTTACCCACTCTTACCCATAATTTCAGTGCATAATAAATAAATATATAGGGATAATTGACACAAATATGGAAATAGCTCCCTCACAGCAAGGTGTTAATTTCTGTCGTAGGATAGTAACTCAAAGAAACGAAATTAAGCTGCTATCGGAAAGGAACGGTTTAAGTTAAGATTCATCATTACGTTGATTGTTTGTCATTACTATGCAACAAACCTCAGTATTTTTAAAGTATTCATATTTTTATACTGTTAATTAAAATTGTCCCGACGAAAATATTTTTAATAAGTCCACCGAAAACGTTTAATCTTTAATTTAAAAATCCACTTTGCTGCATACTACGCGAGCACTTGTCAAAATACGGAGATCTTATGAAAGCGCCATCTGCCGCTCCGCTGCACTGAAATGCGTCTGGAGAGTTGCACTGCTAATGAACGTGGCTTGAATTATTATGAAAAAGGTTAACCTTTTTCAACATTTCTTACCGAGGTATTACTAATTGTGTTATTAGAAATAATGTCTTAAGTTTACAAGTTCACTGCGTAATTAAATCAATGCTGCCTGCCATACCTGCGTTGCGTTATTTTTTCTTTCGTTCTCTGATTATATGAAAACAAAAAATATAAATGCACATACTACCGAATTTCTATGGGATGTGTACCTATATTTTTGTTTTCTTTTTTACCCTTTATGTTCTAGTAAGGTTTTTGGTTTCGAAATAGTAGAGGTGTAACAAGTATTGATCGTTTTAGATGATAATACAACGAGTATGATGACAAACTTTTAACGTTTCAGCTCAATCTCAAAACTTTATATTATAATTCGTATTTCCACACTATGAGCTATATGCCTCAATTATTTCTTTATGTGTTTTGATGCAATCACAATCCTATTCTTACATATTATATTGGCCGGCCTCGTCGAACTTATCGCGACCAAATTGCGAACATTCTCGCAAAAGGAGTACCCGAGACCGGCGAGCATGCATGAAAAGAGTAATGAATGTAGATGAAGCGAAAGAGGTTTGTAAGGATCGTAGCAAGTGGAAATCCATAGTCTCTGCCTACCACTATGGGAAAGAGGCGTAATAATATGTATGTGTGTTTGTATTCTTACATATTCTTACTAAATTAAGAAATAAGATATGCGAAAAGACGCAGGTTATATACACCCATACCTTGCTCTTAACTTAATAAGCTATTTGACACCTTGAAAATCATTTAAAAATAGCTGTCTCTAAAAAAAATCTATAGCATTGGCATTGGTGTGAAAACCACCTTCACACGGTTCATGGATCATGACCCCAGGCGCTGAGATGGGAAAATCGATGGCGAGCCGAACTCCGATCCGGTGACCTTCAGAGCTTTGCCCTCGTGCACATGGCTACTGTTTAAAGCCTTCGCCCACAAGAAGCCTTAATAGGTAGTGTTATTGAAACTTGGCTCTTACATTTGAGACCGCTATGCATCACCTACAAGCAGCCTATTAGTAGTGTTATTGAAACCTGGCTCTTTCATTTGAGACTACTATGCATCATTATGAAAATATTTATCATATTTGATTCATTCAATAACAAACGACGAGGTTTTAAGTAAGGTAGGAGAAAAAAGATTGGTTTTAGCTACCATAGCAAACCCAATTCGTAATATGATAGAGCCCTTGTTTTGACATGATCAGTTTATGAAAATTATTATTTGAGGCAAATTCATAAAGGGAAGAAGGGGGAGAGGAAAGCCCAGGCACAGTTAATTTAAACAAATAAAAGAAAAAAACTGAGAAATTGTTTAACCAGCATGTTATAAGATTTTTGAAATAGGAAAGAGAAAGATAAAGGGAACAAAACCAACAGGACCGTCGTCGCTCTTAAATTATTTGATGATGATCAATATCAGTGAAAGAAAAGTCAGATAAGATGCCTTCAATATTAAATTTCTTTTTATTTTTATTACCATGCAAAATGACATCTCTTGACGAAGCAAATAACTAAAAAGGGACTTAATTACATTTTGTAAGCGGAGTAATATAAAAAGATATAAAAAACGGCTTCAATGGGCAGCAGACTTGGAAGTGATAGGAGCCAAACAAACTGCGCTCACCAGCCTGTTTGCCAAGCGTAGTGAGGCAATAACCTCCCAATAATGAAATCCGTAGGGAAGGGCTATATCCTGCAGTTGACTTCTCATGGCTAAGATGGTGGTGGTGGTAATATATTCCAAGACTCGTTAGCATAAGGGAATTAATTTCCTGTGGCACAACCTTTATGAAAAGTCTGCAAATTTAATTTACATAATGATGACATTATGAGTATCAAAAAGAATTATTAAAAGAGACAATATCTAAAAAAATTAGAGTTGCCAAAATAGCCCTTTATTAGAATCCCATTATAGAACACTAAGATAGAAAGTAATATAAAATCTTTGGAGCCACATCAAAATGCATACCCATGTTTCAAAAGTTTGTCAATAGTTTTATCTACTTTCCAACCTTCCAAGCTTTAAATGTACTTATTAATTGTTACAAACTTTAATTAAACCTTATCCAAATCGATATCCTTATCAACGTTTAAACTTGACTGACGCCAATAACAAACTCGAATCTGACTTGAGATCTCAAGGCTTCATTAGATTTTTAGTTGCCTGCAAAGCTTCGTCCACAATGATCAAACACAATTTTCTTTTAATTTCTGTGGATCAGATTAAATGTTTTCTAGTGGGGTTATGCAGAAATTATGGATTTCCACTTGATACGATTTTACAAACTTCTTTTGCTTCTCTTTATATCAGTAACTGTTTTTCCTATTTCAGTTTAGGGTACAACTGTACCCGAAACATATTGTAAATTTAATATCTTTATTGTTTATATTATATAATCAGTATTTAATCACTTTAAATTTACAAATTACCTACAAATGTAATGTGTTGGCAAATAAAGTTTATTATTATTGTCTTTATTTATTTCTTTTATCTTAAATTTAGGTTTTTATAAAATTGACATAAAAAGTAAAATATAAAAATATAATACAAAACATAAAAACTTTATAAAAACCTAAACCTAGAGTGCCGCCAGCAGCGGAGCAAGGCTCAAGCTACCAGCGGTCAGGGCACCAGAGAAAGAAACCTTCTGACAATACGTGCCGTATCCAAGAGTACTGCCTTCTGTATCTGTCCCTTGATCCAGCCATCTAGCGAAAGCCTCTTTAGATGTTGGTCAAGTTTTAGATTATTATTATTATTATATAATTTCGCTCTAGCAAACCACCCAAACTCAATTTCTCTATTTAGTCCTATGCTCGACTGACAGAGAATGCCATATGGTATTAAGTCCACTCTTTGCTTACTTTTATTAAATTTGTGCAATAAATTTTAAATTAATTAACACCTATTCTGAAAATTATTTTCGACATTTCTGAGCGCTGTGTACGAATCCTTCCTTTGAAACCAAGACGTTTTACTTAAAGATATATTTACCGGGCGCTTAATTAAATTTCTCCATAGCCGGCGGCGGAAGCCTTTGCAGTACCAGATTAGTAAGATCGATGGCCCTTGTCTCACTTTCATATGCTAAGCTGGTCTAATACTATACTTAGTGTCTCAAGGCTACAAAAACGCAAATACCTAATACATGCCGTGGGTATGGACAATATAATACTAACGTAATAGACTGCCAACCGCACAGAAAAATATTGAACCAAATTAAGGTGGCGATAAGTAGGCGTATGCATGGCGCTGCAGAGTTGCTTTACACTCGACACTAGATGGCGGTAATCTGCGTTAGCCTAAACTTAATAAAACTTAGGTGTAATTTCAAAATATTATGCCATAAATATTTTTCTAATATTTAATAAGATATATTTTGTGAATAATGCTTTTATATTTTGATAATACGGAAAATGCATGTTGTTTGTAAACGAGTATCGCCATCTATGTGAGTCTGTGAGAACAAATCGTACGATTAAGGGTTTGGACCACATGCCATGAGCTTTGTTTTTCGCGTGGCCAACACCGGTGTCAATTTTTTCAACCTGCCTAAAGGCATCTGACATAGCCATGTGGTTGGCAGAGCAGAATAGGACTACACAAAGTCTTCCCGCGGATGTCATTGAAGGCGACTTTGGAAACGCAAGCTAAACAAAACATAAATAAATATATATGGACAAATCACACAGACTGAGCTAGCCCTAAAGTAAGTTCGACGTTTACTAACTCAACGATAATTTATTACTTTTAAATTTACCTTTAGTATTATACCCGAAAATTTAAATAGGTATCCAAAAAGAAAACATTAATGCAAATCTAAACGGTCATAGGCGGGCGAATCGAAATGGTACTTTAAGAGTTCCATACCATACGACATAATATTTCATTAAAACGCTCAAGAATAAGTTACTACCAAAGAGGCATCCCAAATTTTTAATATTATTTCATTTTTATTATTCTTAATTAAAGCGGTAATAGATATAAGAAACACATTCTGTGAAAAATTTATATAGTCTATACCTATTACGGTATAATAGATACGTTCCTTTGGCAGATGGACAACTAAGGCTTATTATTAAGATCTCGTTTTTACACTTCGGGTACCTAGTAAACTCTATAATCTTAATCAAAATTGAAAAAGCCATCCCAGCCATTGCCCATCGTACTAAAAACGCAAGCAAAAGCAAAGTAGATAGTAACTATGATAGACCTGATAGACTCTAAAAGAAACCAGACCTTAAAAACGTCGCCAGGAAAGTCAACGTCCTAAACCAAATCCGAGAAGAGTCAAGACCGATCGAGTCCTCAAATAAAAACTCACAAATCGATGGCCGTCCTTACGTGAACCTATTTCGACTAGTTGCTGTAAGGCCGGGTGCTCATCAGCTGACTCACGTTTTCTGTACATCGGAGTTCACGTTATAAACCAAAGGCAGCTAGAGTGAAGACCGATCGAGTCCTCAAATAAAAACTTCCAAATTGATGGCCATCCTTACGTGAACCTATTTCGATTAGTTGCAGTAAGGCCGGGTGCTCATCAGCTGACTCACGTTTTCTTTACATCCAAGTTCACGTGATAAACCAAAGGCGGCTGGAGTGAAGATCGATCGAGTCCTCAAATAAAAACTCACAAATCGATGGCCGTCCTTACGTGAACCTATTTCGACTAGTTGCCGAAGGCCGGGTACTCATCAGCTGACTCACGTTTTCTTTACATCTAAGTTCACGCCATAAACCAAAGGCGGCTAGAGTGAAGACCGATCGAGTCCTCAAATAAAAACTCACAAATCGATTGCCGTCCTTACGTGAACCTATTTCGATTAGGTAGTTGCTGTAAAGCCGGATGCTCGTTAGTCGACTCACGTGTTCTGTACATCAGAGCCAATCTATCTTTCACTATCACTATTATATATTATAAAACAAAGTCCTCAGCCAAGTCTTTCTGTCTGTTCGCGATAAACTCAACAACTATTGCACGGATTTTCATGTGGTTTTTACCAATAGATAGAGTGATTCATGAGAAAAAATTATATATAAGTATAATGTTTCATACCTATAAACCTTCCGCATGTAGCCGTCCAGGGCTACTAGTATTTTATACAAAAATAAATAAATATAAATAAATAAATATATAGGGACAAATCACGCAAATTGAGCCAGCCCCACATTAAGTTGTGAACTTGTGTCGCAGGATACTAACTCAACGATACTATATTTTATAACATTTACTTATTTAGATAAACATCCGAGACCCAGGTCATTCTGAAAATGATCGTTTTCCATCATGACCTGACCGAGGATCGAACCCGGGACCCCCGTGTCGCAGGCTGGCGTGTTGACCGCTGCGCCACGGAGCTCGACAATACATTTGAAGAATTTGTTTGTTTGAACAAGATTATCTCAGGAACTAATGGACCGATTTAAAAAATTCTTTCACCGTTACATAGGTAAATTATTCCTGAGTGCCATAGACTAGGTGTATACTACGAGCAACGCCGGGGCGGACTGCTGTTATAATACTAAAAGACAACTTGCTAAGGTATCTGACATAGATTAACAACTACTATCAATTGACCACATCAGAAACCACGTCAGAGGTCGAGAGGCGGTTCTCTAGAACTCTGACACCAGGGTGTGCATGGTCGACTAACCGTGTCACCTATTACGAAATGGTGATGATGATCAATTGACAGCGGGGATCAACGACTTAACGTACTTTCCGAAGCACGGGGGAGTTTTAGATATTTTTACGGCACTCCCGGCTACCTATCCAAGGTGGGACTGCGCCAAGGGTTGCTTAACTTTGCGCTAATAATGCTCATAAACACTGGGCCATCGATCCTTATTAGCAATAAAGCTTTTCCCCAGTGAGCACACCGCCTTCTGGTAGCTGACATATTCGGATCGATATTTCATGCATCGGCCTATTATAACAATTCTTCACACAACTTGTTGTACTGCAAAACTAAGGAAAATATCAAAAGTTGCATATATATTTAACTAAGTAACTAGACTTTCTAGGAAGCCTACAATTTAATACTGGAAGTTTTAGAAAAGAAGTAAACTTGTTAACATTCAACCGGATAATATCTTTCTTTTTAGGGTTCCGTAGTAAACTAGGAACCCTTATAGTTTCGCCATGTCTGTCTGTCTGTCTGTCTGTCTGTCCGTCCGCGGTTTTACTCAGAGACTATAAGTACTAGAAAGCTGTAATTTGGTATGAGTGTGTATATTAATCATGGCAAAAAAGTCGTAGAAAAAAACCTTGAAAAAATATATATTTTTTGGGTAGCTCCCATACAAGTAAAGTGGGGGAGTAATTTTTTTTTCTCTATTTACCCATCGTGTGGGGTATCGTTAAAAAGGTCATTCAAAAATATTGTGAGGTTAAGAACACCATTTTTCGATTTAGGGATCCGTTTCCGAAATATTTGGTTTTAAATTGCAAAATTTTGTTAGAGGTACGTGCCCCCCCCCCCCTCTATCTGCTAAACGGTTATATATGGATACGTGAAAAAAATTACAGCAATAGTATATATACTGAAGTTGAAAGGAAAACTATCAGAGCTGGGTACTAAGTGCAAACTAAAAAGTTATAGGCAACCAACTTATAAAATGTACTGGAAAATGTAAAATTTCATACAATCTTCATTGTTAGATGTTTTTGGTCGTTAGACTGTGAGGTGTGAGTGTAAACAGTGTGAACTCAAAGTTGCCATTCGCAACTATGGAACCCTACACTGCGCGTGGCCCGACACGCACTTGGCCGGTTTTTAATAAATGTTGCTACGAAATTCCAGTAACCAGTTTCTATACATTATGACCTATTGGTACAAATATTTTATCATAAAATAGTATTTATTTATGTGCTTTTAGGCTTTTGTACCTTTATTTTTTAAAAAATTGTTATAATAGTGCAATAAAGTGTATTCATTCATTCTATTAGCCCTTAGTGAGCACGCAGGTTTCTCGTCACCAACACAGACAGGCCTTCGATCGATATTACTAATGCATTGGTGACTGGTGAATGAACGCGGCTTTGCTATGTTTAACTTGATTTCATTATGACGTTCTTTTATAACCTAATATTATCGCGTTGCTGGGCAAAAGTCTCCCTCTTTCTTTTGAAACATTCGTGTTAGGCGCCAAATATTCCTATTAATTGAAAAAACGAAGAAGGTTTTTAAGTCGACGCGTATATATGTATATTTTATGTAGGGCAACGCATTATGTATGACCACGCCTATCTTTTATCAGAGTTGTCCGATTAAATAGATTTTTTATTGGAATGGGGCCCAATGTTTGTCGCATGTAAATTTTAAAAAAACATCCATCCTTTATGGAAGACAAACAGGGGATGTTTGATTCTTCACCTATAGGCGGTTTAATTTCGAAAAATGGAATTTATTTCATGCCTGAATGACTAATTAAGGTTTAAGGTTTTTGTTACACTGTAGCAGTTAAGATTTTCTGTTACTTAATTGTAAAGTTTGTTTAAATAAAATAAATAATTAAAATAAGTAAAATATGTTACACAAATTAATAAAATTAAAAGATTGATTAACTTGTTTAGGTCTTGCCCGGAGTGTTATAGGCAATGTAACAAATCAATATGGCAGACGTAAACAGTCATAAAGTCAGTCAGGATATTTAGCTTCTGAAATAATCCACTTCTTGAAAAAGGCAATGAGCCCAGCCCTGATTAACTTAAAATATCAAATGTCGCAACAGGTGTAAGCATAATATTTGTCGGTAATATATCTCCGGAAACCAGGGACCTTTTCTTGTTATCATCACTTTTAAATTGGATTTATCTTAACGAGATTTCCAGCTGTATAGAGGGGGATCGAATTTGTGTCGGTATCCACGCAATCTATTATTCAGTTTGATTTAAAAGAAGAAAGCGAGGGATTGAATTAGGAATGCAGTGAATAAAAGTGGTTACGTCAGTGTTTATACAACTCGCTATTCTGATGGTTTTTTAAATGTGCGATGGGCTGGGTCTAAACGAAGGGTCTTGATGATATATCCTAAATCACCACAACTATCTCTATTTTAATAAAAGATCTTGAAACACAAATCTTGTACTAAAGCGTACCAAATAGCTTTGTTAGATAGAGAGAAAGACATAAAACGGAAGTAAGCAGGTTCAGAAATAAACTTGCATAAAGTTATCCCTACATAAGTATGTGCTGTTCATTTTGCAGAAAAAAAAAGTTGTTCAGATTCAGTTAAGTTTTAAGGTAGATGAAGAGTAACAAATAAGTAGAAAAAGCCTTGTGTGAGACCCTCTCTCCTAACCTGGTTCACATTTTGAGAAGGAAGACTTGTGAAGTGCAACTGATAAATGATAAATGTTAAATGACTAGTGCGTATGAATCTCAGAACAGTATGAACAGGCATTTAGTGTGAATGACAAAGTAGTAAGTGTGAAATGACTAGTAACAAGTGAAAAGCAGCCTGCTCTATTGTTTATCAAGTATACTTGTGACACTCGCGCTTGTAGTGTTTTTGTCATATAGACTTCACAAGTATTTGCCCACGGATTCACTGGATATCGGTGAGGAATAGTTTTTTTAAATAAATGAGATGATTTTTATACTAAACCAAGAGCATTTTTTTAACTTTTACAGAAATAGCTTGCATAATAATAAAACTTTTGCACTAACTTGTATCCTTTAAAATTTGAACCCTTAAGGGATGATTTTAGCAGGTTTAATTATTATTAGTGTTTGTAATTGTATGAATTAAATTCACTATATACAAAATGTAGAATATATACAAATATTTCCAAGGCAAAGAAAAATCACTAAGTATCCATCAAGACGAGAGCCATAAACTACCGTCCTCTATACCATCGACTTCCTTAATAATGTTACATAACTGACAAACACCGAAAATAGGTCACGGTTTCCTCATAAATGTTTTTCCACTAATTTTCTTGGTACTCGCAAGTTTGGTAACCTACATACCCGCAAGCGAAGCACGTATATTTAATGTACTTCTATTTCGATGGGCCAGTATTTTTCTCCACGGAACCCTCTGTAGATTTGGCGCGACGCCAGGAGAAGCGGAGCCTTTTGGGAGCACGTTGCAAGAATTATCTTGACTAGGCCGGACAAGTATCAAGTCTGGCAAAGCTAGTAGAAGCATATGTATGTTCGAATTTTCTTAAATTTTACACCGAAGTAAGAAATAGTTCGGTCTCTAAAAGAAAATGGTGTGTCTTTAAAGTTTTTGGTCTTACTCTTTATTGCTAGGTAATAAATAGGTAAGTAACCTAAAATTTCTTTATCATCAATTCGCAGGGAATTTAAAGAAGAAATGACGATTATTCCATAATTTCGTATCATAACTACAAAAGAAAGATTTTAATCACTGAAATATCCTAAAACGAAACTTAACATCTAACTCTAAAAATCAAAATTAACATTTAAAATAAGTCGTTTAATTTGGGAAGATGTCTTATAAGTTACAAACTTTAGGGCAACAATCCAGGCTTGATTTATTCTCCTGACCTGGCAACGTAAAAGTTGTAAAAATGTTTCATCCTATTCATAGACAAACTGAATTCTTAAATAAATTTATTTCTGTACTTAGTGATGTGTTTTATGATTATTTTTTTAGTATGTCACAAAAATTGTTAATTAAAGTAAATTTAATACAGCGGTTATAAAATCAACTTACTAAAAATACCATAAAAAAGAAAACGTAAAAATCCAAAAATTCTTGCTCGTGTGGCAAGTTGGCAAGGGTGCTGGCTGCCTTCCCACGCTGGATTGTGATGCTTATCATTTGCGCGAAAATGCAGCCAGCCCTCTTAGCATGAGCGGAGATCAGGCGAAGAGCAATCTCATAATAGATACCAGGACCCTATGGTCCAAATGCCTCTACACCAAAAGCTGGCGCATATGTACTGTACACTGCTTCGCAAAATACTGGCATATTTGTTGCCTCTCTGCCCTCGCGTCAAGAGTCCGGTGAAGTAACGGAAGCTCACTTGGAGATAGCTACATAGTCCATTAAAAAAAAAACTGCTTGGCAAAGTAAGTAGGGTTGAACTGCATATTAAGGTAATACTCAAAGGCTTCTTAGATGCATTTTAACTGAAAACTTTCTCAAAACTATTTCCGTCACTGTCTAGCTTACCTAGTAAGGTAAAGACAGCCTGAGATTATGGAATATCATTAGTTAACATTATTTTGAATATTTGGGGGGAAATATCTGGGATCTATGCTCACGTCGGATGCAAATATGGAGGCCGATGTTGCGCACCGTGTAAATGTAGCGTGACAGAAATGGCTGTCGCTAACAGGAGTTCTGTGTGATACCCGTATGCCCATAAAAACAAAGGGTAAAGTATACAAGACAGCCACCAGGTCAGCCTTACTGTACGGTTCCGAATGCTGGACAGTCAAAAAAACGCATGAACAGATGGCACTTGTAAATGAAATGAAGATGTTGCGCTGGGCAGATGGGGTGACCAGGATGGATAGAGTTCGGAATGAATACATACGGGTGAGCTTTAAAGTCGCACCAATCATAGACAAAATGACGGAAAATCATGGTATGGCCATATCATGAGATAGGACGAAGACCATGTAGTGAAGATCGCATTAAGCATGCCAGAACAAAAGAGAGGTAGAGGCCGCCCGCCATCGACCTGGTGGTTAAACATCGAACCAGGACAGATCAACATGGCGCCGCAAAGTGAGGAAACCCGACCCCAGATAACGGGAACAGGGACGGAAGAAGAACATTTTGAATATTTGCGGGTTAAACTCCTTTACTGGCACTGGGCTTTTTGAGACGAGAAATAGGAGTAAATATTTTTTTTTTTAATCACCCCCTTGCTATGGAGCGACGTTGGATAGGCCTTTATTTCTAACACTATTCTCGATTAAGGGAATCGTTAATGATTTTAAAAGTCTCAAAGTTGTTATAGTTCGAATGGACTCATATTATAATAAAAATATATATGTGCTAAAACCTTGAAACATATAGCCTGAGGTTACGAATGTCATTACGACCTTGGCTCTAGGCAAACCTCGTCTATTTATCGTATTGGTCGATTACCCTTTCTGTTTATGTTTTATTTCAAATTTATCGGCTTGCTGATTTAAATTTGATTTATGAGGTGATTGAAATTCTTATAAGGCCAAGTATGTTTAAGGTTATTTAATCAATTTTACGATTTATCGGACGGCTCCTAAGCACGTCGGCTGCGGATTCTTTACGATTCAATCACCATTCGAAGGTTTTATTTTGTAGATCGGTATCTAATAGAAACGTAACAAGCGCGTACTTTTATATGGCATAGTACGGCAAACAAGCAAGTGGGTCACCTGATGGTAAGTAACTACCGCTGCCCATGGACAACTGCAACACCGGGGGTGTGATATGACTAAGCAAGCATAAGCATCGCGGTTGCATGGATACTCGCGCATTCTCAGGTCAAAATTCGCCTAGTATGTCACGCGTTCAGATAAATTTCCGAGCATATGTGTGCGCCGCCCCTTAGGTAACGTTATCTATTTTATTTGAAGTTAGGTGGCAGTAATAGGTTAGTCTTTAAAACTGAACAGTGTTTAAAGTGGTATACTCATACTCTACTATATTCATTTTGTTAAAGGACTAGTCTAACGAATGTTTCAAAAACGTAACGTTCGTATTGGTCATTTTAGCAAGATGGTGGACTAGAAGTTCGAAATAGGAATCGAGAATTAGAGTCAGGTTGCTAATTCTTTCGTAATCAGATTGGTAGGTGCCGATCTAACCGACACATATTAGGTAAGCATCGTTGTCTACCAAAAAATTCCAAGGTTATGTAATCCAAGTATTAAGTAAAGTGGCTTATTACAGGACAGAAAATTACCTCAATGACAGGAATAATTAGCTTGAGCTTAACGCAATTAATGCGTCATAGTTTCTATATTTACTTACATTTTACTTGGTACAATATTTACATACTTAAATATGAACATTATTCTTGTTATTGGTATATTATGTAATCAAATATGAATAATATATAATCTTTAACCTGATTATTTTATTTTTAACCAAATGACTCTTGACTAATTCAAGGATATTCTCAAATTGTGCAAAATTGTACGAAATGCTGCAGTGCAGTTTGTTGCCGGTTCTTTTGCACGTGCGCTTTGGAAGCGGCCTTTGACTGTAAACTCCCTAGACTCCATCATGCCTTTATTTTAGTGATAGAAAACCCAATTTTCACCTTTTTTGCCAATTTAACAGCACATGTATCATGTCAACTTAGTAATCAAATCGGTAGCTATGCGTTTGCATAATAGCCTATTAGTTGAACACATTTTTAGAGACTTTATATAGTCATCATCATAATTTCGGGTAGGTGTCACGGTCAGTCGACCATGCACACCCTGGTGTCAAAGTTCTTTGGAACCGCCTCTCGGCCTCTGAAGTTCCTTTAACGACTACCAGATGGCAGCCGGGACCACCGCCTTAACGTGCCTTCCGAAGCACGGAATCATCTTTCTTATCAGACAATCAGGTGATTCATGCCTGCAATGTCCTAACCAAACTGGAAACAACTTAACAAAGTATGCTTCCCGTGGGAATCGAACCCACGACCCCCGGGTCAACAAGGCAAACGACCTTGACCACTGGACCACGGAGGCAGTTTATATAATAAGAGACCTAGAAATCATATCAAATTAAAAAAAATATATTTTTAGTTCGGTAGTTAATGCCTAAGTATTTGTGGTATTATTTTGCATTTGGTAAATATTTATTAACATCAAAAGTGGGCACTTTTGGTGGTTATGAATGAGTAATTTAGTATTTGACTTCATGTTAGTGTGAAAGTCGTATGAAATATAAGACATGTCAAAAAATATTATTAAGAACGACTTTGAAGACACTTTAACTGTTAAGCAATAAAAAAAGAAGAAAATACACTTAGTACTCACTATATCTAATACAATTCACTTTATATTAACTCACGTTCTGTGTAAGATCCAAAGTTCGATTTTGCTGGCTTGGGTGAGCAATGAATTTAAAATATTCACTAAGAGACTCCGCTGTGGTGTGAAGAGGTACAGTCGGCAAACTCTTTAAGTGTAAAAGTTAAATTTTCCTAAACCATCGTTCATTTGTTGCTATTTTACATGTGTATAAGCGGCCAACATTGTAAACCATTTATAAAAAGATGAAGTAGGGCTAGTCTTATGCACTGGACTGATTTTAGCACTTGTTGTATTTACGAGTATATTGTAGGTACATGTTATATCGTATTTTATTCTTAGTTAAAGAATGAATGTATGTAATGTAAACTTATGTGTTTATTGTTATAATTTCAATGGTTGTGTAAATAAAATGGCGAAAAATACCTTAATCGTACACGTGGGGAATATTGCGGTTTCACATTCATTTTTGTTAAACCATTTTGTGATAAAACGATAAGTCCAACTGCGTTACCGACTAGACTGTCCTTGCGAATTTTTTTACGACCTCAGTGGCTTAGCGGTCAACACGCCAGCCTGCGACATGGGAGGTCCCGGGTTCGATCCCCGGTCTGGTCAATATGGATATTGATCTTTTTCAGATTGACCTAGGTCTTGGATGTTTATCTTTATAAGTATCTATTATAAAATATAGAATCGTTGAGTTAGTATCCCTTAACACAAGTCTCTAACTTATTTTGGGACTAGCTCAATCTGTGTCATTTGTCCGTATATATTTATAATGAGTCGAAAAGAAGAAGCGTTAATTTCAGCCAATAACGTGGCCGACTGTACCTGTGGTCTAGTGGGTGTGAGAGCAATATGCGGGGAGCATTTTTCCGCTGGCTAACGAAAAGAAAACAAATATGTCGCAACACTGGCCGTTCGACAGTATATGAGGTTTTTGTTGGCAACACCTGATAGGCCTTACCCCTTGTTGGGGTTGTCAATAAAATGAAAAGGATACTCTTACGTCTCATTTCTTACGGAATAAACAGTAATAAATCTCTGAAATTTGTAATGTCACAAACATATAGAAATAGCTGGAAAATAAATTACACAGAACATATAAATTGGAATTAGACATCATCATAGATGGATAGAACTTCCCTATTTAAGATAACGACTTCAAACCTATTCTCATGATCGAGTTTCTGTGCAGTAGTTTACCGATTTTTTTATAATTAATAAAAAATAAGAAAACATGACTTTTTTAAAGTCTATTTATTCAGTATCCAGTAATAAAAAATAAATGTAAAAGCCGCTTTCTATACTAAATGTCTTTCATTTTTGAATCATGCAAAATTACAGTTTTTGACCGAACAAACAACTAGATTATGCATGATATTACAAACCGTGAACTTTAAGGTTTGTTTAAACCTAAGACAAACAGTTTGTGGTGCTGAGCCAGTCATTAGTAATATTAAATAAACCTTTTTTGATTTTTGACTAGTCAAAATTGTGGAAAAAAAATCAAGCAACTATTACATAGTATTACACTTAACAGCAACTTGTACGTGTTTTAAAAACAACCTTCGGGCTTTTCAAGCTCCAGGGCTGTGGGTGGTAGCAATTAAGAAAAAAACCAGTTCTATTGAAAACAAAAATTAATTTTACATGAAAATTATTTGTAACAAGGTATCCGCCTACAGAGTTGTATAGGTCACAGGTTAAAATTGTTCATAATAAATGACAGTAGCAATTAAAGTCGTATTCCGATGATTAACAAACAATTAATAGACAAAATTATAGGTACGCGATCGTCGTGCGTCACTCGTGTCCCATTTTAGAAATAATTAATTAGTACCCTGACTTTAAACATAAAATAATAACAGTATTGAAAGATATCTTTTGCTTAGGTATTTACGTTACAATTAAAAGTAGGGTGGTATGTGTCTCTGTTTTAAGTACCTACCGAGAGTAGATTTTATATAATTAAATTGATTTTATATAAAAACACTGTGTTTTAAGTTTCACCTTTTCAGAGATAATTGTAATGTTATTCAGAATACGTAATCATTTTACTTTGCTGTCCCAATTAGTAACTAAGTTTGAGAAACTGTGATTATAAATGTATATCAAAATAGGATTGACCTAGTTGCACTTTTTCTTTAAGCATGTAGTGTTTGTCTGTAAGTGACTGTACAATAAGATCAATGTCAATTCATCACGTACCAAGAATTATTGTAACAGTTGTTGACAAACCTAATATTTAAATAAATAAAAAAAAATATTTACTTAAATGATGATCCAATGTTTGGTAAAAAAACAGACCAGGTTATCACGTAACGATCAAATTGCCAAAAACTTATAATTAAATGAATAAGTGTATGTAAGGTTTTAAACAAAGACAATTGAAAGAAAAAATGCAAAAGCTTTGCCTATCAGTGGGGCAGTAGAGGTTCCGTAAAAAAAATCAAGTAGTTCCCAAAGCACCATATCCAAAGAGGATATGGTGCCATCGGCATGGAAAGAAGAAGAACAAAAAACTGCCATTTCTGTTTTTTCGTTACTTTCTGTCCCTTAACGTTTATGTCATTGTTTACTATGATCATTATTTTTCTCGGAGAGTATTTAGGTGAGCGTAGTTGGAATTAAAACTATTTTCTATGCAAACGAATAAGCATTGCGTGGATTAAGTTTATTTATACAATAAAGTTACGTAGAAATTTTAAAAGCAGATAGATTAAATTCCTACCATTTGTTCCATTGGAAAAGTTGTTAATTTTTGCTGACTGAGTCACCCTTTCAAGGGAATGTTGATCGTTAATTTTCACGCTGTATGCTAACTCAAAATTCCGTAGTCGAAAATACTTTTTTTAACTTCTACTTTAATATTATCAATAATGTTGTCACGAATATTTCATAAATAGAATTAATTTTCTTTTTTATTTTATTATTGAGAACGGTTTTATTTTATAGTGTTTATAAACATGAACACTGTTTAGTGCTCGAAACGCGTTAAGTATACCAAAGTAATGTAATTGACGCGATAAAAATGTTTAACAAGTAATGTGATAAAAATGATTATTAATATAATCAAGTTTATTTCTACTACGAGAAATACATTAGCTACACCAGTCTCATATTACTAAAAGTTTCGGTATCTCAGAACATAAATTATTGGTCTATGTAATGAACCAGCTCGGTCTTGCCACTAGCTCAGACCACAGCCATAAGTTGCGGCTATGTGTTGCTGTGACCACGTATTGAAATCACAGACAATTAATCTGTGGTCAGTGTATCCATTATTCTCTGACTATATTTAAGTATATTAATTGAGTTGCTATTTGTGAGAGCAACAAAATTATGTGGTTGAGTTTAATTAATTAAAAATTGAATTTTGTCTATCTTTGGTTTTGTAACAAGGAACCCTTATAGTTTCGCCATGTCTGTCTATCTGCTTCCATAGAAGTAAAGTGGGGGAGTATTTTTTTTTCTCTACTTACCCATCATGTGGGATATCGTTAAATAGGTCTTTAAAAAATATTGTGAGGTTGAGAACACCACTTTTCGATTAAGGGATCCGTTTCCGAAATATTTGGTTTGAAAGTGCAAACTTTTGTTAGAGGTAAGTGTCCCCCCCCCCTCTATCTGCTAAACGGTTATATATGGATACGTGAAAAAAATTACTGCAGTAGTATATATACTGAAGTTGAAAGGAAACTACTCAGGAACTATCAGAGCTGAGTACTAAGTGCAAACTAAAAAGTTATAGGCAAAGATGTAAAATTTCATACAATTTTCATTGTTAGATGTTTTTGGTCGTTAAACTGTGAGGTAAGAGTGTGAACAGTGTGAACTCAAAGTTGTCATTCGTAACTACGGAACCCTACACTGCGCGTGGCCCGACACGCACTTGGCCGGTTTTATTTGGAAATATCCGTTAATCAAACTGAGCTGTTCTTGAAATATTGACATGGCGAATAAAACTATTTTATTTTATTTTTTTATACAGAGTAGACGTTTGCCTACAATGAGTAGACAATATAATGAGTAGTTCCAATAATAAGTTATTATTAGAACTACTAATGAAATTACGAATACGCTGATATAAAATTATAATTCTATTATCTACTCTCGTATTAAATGGACCTTAACATAATAAATTATTGAAAACCTTGCAATGAATGAGTGATCTTAAATGAAGAATTAAGTCTACGATTCTTTATAAATAGCGTAAACAAAAGACTTTTCACGAAATAAACAATTGAAAAGGGAATTGGTTGCCCGTTGGTTTAAAGAGAAACAATTGAAGCTCGGAGGGTAAGGGCGCCTGCATACTATTTAACGAAGCGGTGCTTACAAAGGAAAATAATTAAAAATCTTCGCCACTTAACGATGGTTTAGTGCAACAAAAGAAGAATTTAAAAAAATTAAAGATAATGCACACGAAATTTTATCGTAATTTAATTTATTTTGAAATTATTAGTAAATAAAGTATATATCTATTATACGGGTCTTACAAGTGTAGCTAGATTTTACCTGTTACATATCATCTATGGAGTCCATCGTTTTGAAATGATATATATTTATTCTACTACAAAACTACAAAAATAATTAAACTCAACTGAATTCAACTTATTTTTTGACACTAATTTACAAAAGTGTTTAGCCGGCTGGGAAATTAACATAATAGAAAGAAGGAAAAAGAACATTTATTCGGAGCCCCACAGAAATACATTTAGTTTAGTGTAATTGGATTTTTATTTCCTGTAGAGTGAGGCACCAAAAAGGGGCCACTCAGCATAAGGCAGTGATGCAATTGACATCACGACAGTCTTCCGTGACACCTTTTAAAAGAGAATTAGAGCGATCGGTAATCGGGTTCGGTTATGGTACTAAAACAATTTATAATTAGTCTAAAAAACTAAAACGCACGCTTTTAGCAAGCTCATCATATATTGTCATCAGAACTCAGAGCGTGTGCAAAATTTCATCCTAATCGAAGACCGGGAAGTGGGTCAAATTGGGATTCCAAGATTTTCTTACATACAACTGAAGCTAATAAAAGCGTGTTAAAAAGTGTAAGTGAGCAAGGACCTTAACAACTAGAACGGTTGACTAATCTGTAATTGATTTGCAAATATGTCTCTCTTTCCTCCATCAGAGAGAGAGAGAGGACCTCTCTCTCTCTCAGCGGACTCGGACACAGCTGTCGCCTTTTTGCTAGCCTCCGGACTTCAGGCACTTGAGATTCACAGATATTGCCACACAATAGAATAGATTGTTTTGATAGCTTTGCTTTTATAATGTCTTATTCCCCAAATTTTGTACCCGAATACTTAGAAGGGTGGTAATGTTTTTTACATGTTTGTTTATGCGTGTAAATATGTTTGTATAGGATGTTTGTTGCATTGTTGTGTCCTGTAGTCTAAACGGCTTGACCGATTTTTAATTGTAAGGTGTCATTAGATTTGCAATCGTCCCCAGAGTGTTACAGGCTATGTGACGTTAGCAAACAACCGATGTAAAGAATGCAAAGAGTCAGGTTATTGTTTTTATGAAATGATTCTACATGTATGTATGATGGTTATCCATTAATTATTAATGTCAACAATAAATTTTTGTTGTAAAAATTTTAGGCACAAATATGACAATTAATAAGTGTTCAAAGAAACCTATATTAAATAAAAGATTGAATCTTGAATCATGTTTTTGGGGCAAAATCGAAATAACTAGATATGTAGTCTAATACATATTTAGATTGTTTTATGTGCTACTAGTTTCTACCCGCGGCTAGCTTGCATGAAACAAAAACTTTTGACCCTCACTCCTCTTAAAATATTTTACTGTAGCTTTTTAAGCTCGATAAGTTTTTAAATAAATAAATAGTAAATAAGATATTTTGGATAACTATTTCTTGTTATTTAACGGGGCAACGATCTATCTGGCCTTTTTTATTTGTAAATAAATAGGTTTAAATTTTTATTTATTTAGTATATTGTAAATTACATTTGTACATTAAATAATCTACGCTGTAAATATTTCTTATCAAATTGTTATCTGCGTGTCATATTTCAGCGCAATCCGTTACGTGGTATGTTGACGAATCAGTCAAGTGGTAACGGCTTTCTTTTAAAGATACAACAGATAAAGGTAGCAGTTAGCATCACATAGTATCACGATGAAACAATATAATTATATAAAAAGGAAAACATCTTTTATTACTAATTAATTTAAATTGCCTCGATTTTTATATTTTTCCAGAGTTTTTAAGAAAAAAACCACTTTCCATAATTCCTTTGTTTTTCCCAGAAAGATTATTTTCATCTGAGTATTATTTATTATTAGGGTTCCGCATGACTAAGATGACAAAACGAAAAGAAATATATTTTGTTTTCTTTTAATTCACCGGTTTTATTACGGTACAGCTTGGGAGCAGTCATACATCTCTCCTTATGAGGCAATATACGCGGAGAGAATAAAAAAAAATAATAAGATAAATATGGTTTTTCATAAATTAAGGGAAAATAAAAATATATTATAACTTGTACGGAACCCAGAGAGCTTTTATGATGTACAAATCCTTTGTAAAGAAAACAACAATCGTTTTGCACGTGTAATGGCTTCCAATATTTTTGTCCTGATTAATTTTGTTTTCTTCCAATTAGTTAGACTATTCCATTTAATCGGCTTTTCATTCATTTTTATTTTCTCTGTTCAAATTAAGGATGGATTCTGTGAAAAGGAAAATACCAAGGTTTAACGTGATTATTTTTCAATATTTTTTGTATCAAACATTTTGTTTATGTTATATTTTTCCATTGAGCTATGAAATTAATATTTCAGACTATACTTTACATAAAAGCTTTTTAAGGAATGGAAATCGAATCAACTTCGTCTCATGACTTATAAGTAAGATCAATAAAAAAAAACACGAATACCATGAACTAAGTTCGTTTTATTAACTCCGTAAAAGACTTTCTTTTTCGGGGAAACTCGTATAGCTGAATGTCAACTTCTGGCATTAAGCCGATCATCAAATATGGGATCAATCGTCCGCCTCATGACTTTTCATTCCAATTAATAGGGCGATACTTGGAAATAACAGAATATAAGCTCATTGTTGAGAAATGTATTATTTCTTTATGTTCTTTACCAAATCAGGCCAATTCGAATTCATAAAATTACTTTTTTTTACACATCGAAGTAGGCCAATAGGCTTAAGGCGCACTATCGCTGCGTGTATCTAAAGGTTGTCCAAATATTAAACCCCAGGCTCAAATGCTGAGAATGTTACCAAGAAAAAATTTAGATGAAGGAGGAAGGGAAAGATAACTGTTCAATCAAAATTGAGAGCATAATTCTGTGGAAAGACCAAAGCCGCCGACGTATGTCTATCCCCATGCGACTTTAATAATAATGTGCTGCAGTCAAATTGTGTAGTGTTTGTTTGTTATTCGTAGTTTTAAGTAGCCAAAAGTGGTTAAAGACTCTTCTAGCTGCCTTTATTTCTCATATGCGTGATGGGCCGCGATTTGAATGCATAGCCTGAAGGGCCGAACAGAGAAACGTGGGTACGCAGTCCTTCTAGCAACATATAAGGTCCTTGCTTAGAATTCTAATAATAAACACGCTTGGAAGCGAGAGAAGATAGCGTACAAAGAGCGCGGCTGATTAACGGCATCTGTCAGACGTTGCAGCTAATAGATTTTTCAAGTCGGCGTGATCCGGGATAAGTCCTATAAGATGAATGCGATGAAAAATGGCTGCCAACGGATAACTATCCCCATGCGGCTATAAAAATAATGTGCTGGAGTCAAATTGTGTAGTGTTTGTTTGTCATTCATGCGTGTAAGTGGTCAATCGTGGTGCCCTTAGACACATAAGATAGATTGAAGTATACCATTTAGTGATGACAACCTGGACGAACGACTTAACTCGCCTTTCAAAGCAATAAGGGACGCAGGTTATTTCCATGCCACTTGTGGTCACCCATCCCAGTGGGAAGGTGGTGCTTTTCAAGTCGAGGGCAAAATTCTTTCAGAGAATGGGCAAGTTGACTAAATTTTTTTTCACGTTGCTATGTAAAGACCTGCCAAAAATAAACACAATAGTGACAGAAATACATTTCTAAACAAAAAACTCTTTCAGTTATAAAAGTTTTAAAGACACATGTTTTTAGACGTAAATTTTTAGACGTGAAAACGCGCCGCTGAAATGCCTATATATTTGTGACGTCACAAGCTTGTATTTTGTATGGGTGGCGTGAGCACTTTGTTTGGTAGCTATACGAAATATTTCGTTTATGGTAATGGTTTCATAATAAAAGTTGCTATAAATTTTGCAGACTAAAATACAGAATAATTGTAATTAAAGATTTTCATACTTTAAAAAATGGTCCTATTCACCCAACTTTAAAGAAGCTTTAAGATCACTTAACGAATCGATATCAAATCAAAAGTGTTCTTTATAGTGTTTTTAGATAGAAATTAGTCTCATTAGAAACAAATTTTATATAATCTTTACATTAGGCAACTACCGTATTCGACTGTACACTTCACAATACAATGTAAATGCTTTGGATTAAAAATATAAATGTATCGATAAAATGGAAGACTGAGCGAGGTCAAATAGAATGATTTATCTACAAAATTAAATACACCAGTAGTTGACAGGTTGATTCGAAGATATTGAACGTATTTCGTTGTAGATAATATGTTTTAGTGTGTGATTTGTTTCTAAGTATTTAAATTTATTTATTCATATAGATTTAGTGAACCGTGAGTCATTTTTACGGTTTTATGCCAGTAATAAAGCAAAAAGCTGGATGCCCAGTATGGGTGTGGGTAAGCATTCGTGATAGCTTACTCTTGTTAGGCAACTCCGTGCGTAGGTCCCTCTAGGATGAGTGACAACCAATGGTATAAAAATATCTTGAGTTCACTTGTGCTTTGAATTGTAAGCTAAGCCGGTTCCGGCTATCATCATTAGATGGCAATCATTTGTAAATGTACGCCCAATATATCTATAGGAATGGCCTTAGCAATCCAGCGTGGAAATGCTGCCAGCGTATTGGGTACCTTTGCACGGGAAGCGACCAGCGGCAGGATATAATTGTTTTTTGACCTGTGTTTATTTTATATATGTGTGTCCCAATGTTGGGCAAAGCTAGGCCTCTCTTTCACTCCTCCAAGATTCTCTAGATTGTGCTAGTGCGTGATTCTATTTATTATTATTATTATTCTATATATTCTCTATTCTATTTTTCTTAATTATAATAAATAATAAATAATAATAAATATATACGGACAAATCACACAGATTGAGCTAGCCCCAAAGTAAGTTCGAGACTTGTGTTATGGGTTACTAACTCAACGATACTATATTTTATAATAGATACATATATAGATAAACATCCAAGACCCAGGTCAATCTGAAAAAGATCATTTTCCATCTTGACCTGACCGGGGATCGAACCCGGGACCTCCGTGTCGCAGGCAGGCGTGTTGACCGCTGCGCCACGGAGCTCGTCGTTTTATTTATTACTATTATATAATTACTATTTATTATTGCTTACACATTCAAATGATATATTAAATAATTACTGTTTTAATTAAAATTAGATCTATATTAAACGTAATACGTTGTAACATCCAAGTAACGGAGTGGACATTGGACTGTGGCTGCTGTGGCTAAATAAATAAAATGCAACGCCGCAACGACAGCCCTGCCGGCTTAATTGGACGTCCTGATTTATGAACCGGCCTTAAAAATAAAGCGGGTGCGGATGCGCTCGTAACTAGTAGCCAGCGAAGGTGTTGGATCATTTTTTTAAATTCTTCTATTTAGTGTATTTAATATAGTATCGTTGAGTTAGTATCCTGCGACACAAGTTCCCAACTTATTGTGGGGCTAGCTCGCTCAATTTGTGTGATATGTCCCTATATATTTAATTTTTTAAAATTTTCTATTTAATATAGAACTAGCAATGATTTCAATTCACGTTCTCAACATGAAAACGATCAACTTTTTATTCTGTGACCAAGTCTGAAATCGAGAAAAATTAATGAGCTTTACCATAGTACGTTGAATACCTACTGATCTGAAATGAATGGAGCAGCTTATATTTTTATCTCGGTTTCAGGCTTGTTCAAATAACAAAAGCTTTTCGTTTTCATGTTGAGATCATTGTCATCATTAATCATTGCTAGCTCAATACCAAACAAATATTAAATATTAAAATTTAAAAAAATTGTGATGAAAAAGAAATCGCCACAGGTAGGATTCGAACCCACGAGGTCTGCACTTAGGTCTGCGCCCTAAGTGTGTTACCAACTATATCACCGTGACTTCGAATCACCGTGTTGAATTCTCTCATCACATATTACCCCGTAGGGTATAACGCATTCAAAGCATGCGTCTTTCTTCAATACTACTTTTTACAATTTTAATTAAATTCAAGTTCTCTACTTTTACTATTAAAATTAGTAAATTACATTAAAAATAAATAGAAGAAATTTATGCCTGCGAGTCTTTTATCTTTCAATCGTATGTTAAGGTCCTTTACGAGTATATTATTAAACATATTAAGTCATCTAAACTGGAAAACAATGTTCAACTTTAAAACTGTACAAGAGGTGTGTGTGAGGGTTCGGTCCGCTTAGAAAACTTCGTCAGTAAATAATAAATAAGTTTACAAACAAAGTACAGGAAAAGTAACATACAATACTTAAGAGGTAATTGAGTCAACATAATGTTTAACCTCGTTCAATAATAGCAGTTTAAGCCCCTCTTCTATATCTAATGCGGATTCTGGCATACAATAGGTTATGTACACATATTACACTCTTAAATAAATCTGTGACGAGAGAATTTACTTCAAATTGTGGCAAAGAAGGAAAGCAACTGTTGAATCTATTTTTTTTCTCTCTCTCTCTTCCTATTTATTTATTTCAAAAATTAAAATTCATTCAACTAACATACATCGTCATCATCATCATCTTCAGGTCTTTGTTAGTCTCCACTGCAGGAGCACAACATACGAGTATTGTTTATTTACAGACCCCGGGTTCGGAAGCTTCACAGCGAGTGAGACAAAGCAGCTAACTAGTCGAATAAATTTCGTGTGTGAAAAATATCTTTAGCTTCAGATATGTCTTGAAATTTTAATATTATGGCTATCTTGATTTGACATTAATTTTTAATCAAGATTCAATAATCAGTTAAGCTACTCGAACCTTAATTCTTCTATCAATTTTACGCAACAAGGGCAATAAAATCTTTGAAACCTCAGGCGCTGAGGAAAACGTAATTTAAATGTGTGTGTATTATTTTTAAATTAAGCCACAGGTCATATGAAATAATTAGTTTGCATACGAGTATATTTCTGTAGCCTATCTATTTTTTGTAGGAAGACAGTATCCACTCATTCGTACCCATAATCCCATCTGATAGAGGAAATACGAAAACACGATTTGTTACTCCATCTAGCTTGAAGTGGAACGGGAAATTCATATTTCGCGATACCGTGATTAGATCTTTTGGTGTAGTTACATAAATACTATCACGTCTTTATCCCTTCCGGGGTAGACAGAGCCCAAGGTCGTAAAACCTACAGGCCACGTTTAGCATCGTAGTGGACGTAAAGGTGGAAAGCGGAATCAAATAGTGATGGTTGCTAGCCGCGTCGCCTATCAATGTGATTCCATAGATTTTCGCCCAATCCCTTGACCGGCTTTTACGGTCAAAGGATTGGCTTTTACGGTGAAGGGGTTGGTGTAGTTACCCCCGAATACATACATAAATACTATAACGCCTCTTTCCCATGGGGGTAGGCAGAGACCAAGGACCGCCACTTGCTACGATCCTTACAAAACTCTTTCGCTTCATCTACATCCATTACTCTTTTTAGGGTTCCGTAGTAAACTAGGAACCCTTATAGTTTCGCCATGTCTGTCTGTCTGTCTGTCTGTCTGTCTGTCTGTCTGTCTGTCTGTCTGTCTGTCCGTCCGCGGTTTTACTCAGAGACTATAAGTACTAGAAAGCTGTAATTTTGTATGAGTATGTATATTAATCATGGCAAAAAAGTCGTAAAAAAAAATCTTGAAAAAAATTTTTTTTTTGGGTAGCTCCCATACAAGTAAAGTGGGGGAGTAATTTTTTTTTCTCTACTTACCCATCGTGTGGGGTATCGTTAGAAAGGTTTTTGAAAAATATTGTGAGGTTGAGAACACCATTTTTCGATTTAGGGATCCGTTTCCGAAATATTTGGTTTTAAAGTGAAAATTTTTGTTAGAGGTACGTGTCCCCCCCCTCTATCTGCTAAACGGTTATATATGGATACGTGAAAAAAATTACAGCAGTAGTATATATACTGAAGTTGAAAGGAAAACTATCAGAGCTGGGTACTAAGTGCAAACTAAAAAGTTATAGGCAACCAACTTATAAAATGTACTGGAAAATGTAAAATTTTATACAATCTTTATTGTTAGATGTTTTTGGTCGTTAAACTGTGAGGTGCGAGTGTAAACAGTGTGAACTCAAAGTTGTCATTCGCAACTACGGAACCCTATACTGCGCGTGGCCCGACACGCACTTGGCCGGTTTTTTTAATACATTCTCGCCGGTTTCGGGTACTCCTGACTTGCCCCTTGACAAGAATGTCCGCAATCTGGTCACGGTATGTGCGTCTAGGCCGGCCCTGACTTACTCTTACCACCCGAATATTCAAAATAATCATAACTAATGACATTCTTTAACCTTAAACTTTCTTTGTCTCGATAGGTGGGCTGAATGCCTGTTTGCCATCAATATTTTTTTAGAACGAAACTTGAGAACTTTGATGAGAATGCATCTAAGATGCCTTTGAGTATCCGGGCATTAGTCAGATAAATTAAACAAACCGAAAAGATCTTTGTATGTACTTTTAAATTAAAATATTAGGAGATATCGCTGAGCTGGTTCATACGCATAGTCGCAAAGTATAATACTCTACAATATTTGGTAGTCACTGTTTGTACTTACATTTCACTGAAACTGTATTGTGATCATTTCAATTTTTATGACTACGATGTTTGTGCCAAAATAAACGAATAAATAAAAAGATTGGAAAAACAAATGAATTATTTTTCAAAATTCCGACGTTTGTCGTCGTATAAGTATTTTTGTATCGGTTAGTGAGACGTTAACTTAATTTTAGCTTCATTATTAGACCAGTTGATTTTAAACCACCTGAAAATTTTAGTTTCGGCATCGTTTGGAACACAAATTGGTAAGAAACCAACTCTATATAGAATAAACCCACACAGACAAATTTCCTGGATCAGTCATACACGTTTTCTCTTAGAATTCCGTATTAATTTCACTTTTGACGTTTCACATTACGAGAGTTAAATACGCAGTAATTAAACCTAAATTGTATGTAAAGGTGACGCAAGGAAGAATGGAATATGGTGGAGGTTTTCAACGCGTGTCAAAAAATCAAATCAAAATCAAAACGTTTATTCAGAAAATAGGCCTTTGCAGGCACTTTTTCACGTCATATCATATTTAAAATTATCTTATTAGATAATATGTATTTATTAATTGTTCAAAAGCTACAGACTACTAGCGTTTCGGAACCGACCACTGCAGAGAAGAAACGCCGAAAGAAACTCTTATCAACAGTTTTGGTCGCCTACTCGCCTGAAGGACTTTATATGATTACAAATATTTATTCCTTATTGTCTTTTTCTTTCTATTCTTTTTTCTGTGTTCATGTTACAATTTCAATATACATAGATTTATTGTTTGTGGAACATGTTTATGTTAACGATCGAGGTTGCAAAGATAATAAACAACATATGATACTTAAAGTAGTCTCAAAGACGCCGAGCAGACCAGTCCCCCCTGACAGCACCCGTTCACGAGTTGACGTGTGGATCAGCCAGGGTAAGGTAGGGCAGCGTAGGGTTGAAGGGCGGGAAATTGGCAGAGCATAGGTCGTACATGAACCTTAAGTCGCCGGTTCAAACCCTGCTCTCGTTGATTTTTTTACGATTATTTCTTTATTTATTAAGACATTTTAAGAACAGTATAAGAAGCGAAGTTTTCGTGACATAAAATTAAGGGATTTTGAAGATTTTTTATACAATATTGTGTTTACATCGCGTTACTAGACATTTTTTAACCTTTCGCCGTGTGGTTCCCGGCAGAGTCGAATAGGACCACTCCAAGTCATCTCGTGGATGTCGTAAAAGGCGACTAAGGAAACACAAGCTAAACAAAGCTTATTAACATCAAAGAGACCTCTCCAACCCGTCTGGCCAGCGTGGAGAGTGTAGGCCAAATCCTCTGACTACTCAGGCTAGTATATGGCTCTGGTAGTACAGAGAGGGTCGTGCTCCTGCAGTGGAGACTAGAAAGACCTGATGATGATGATGAATTTATTATAGAAATGGTCGGTCTCTTACGAAGATCATCATCGGGGACTAAAACTAGTCGACAAATCCGACGGAATAAAAAGTGAGTAAAGCCAGGTTGCTATAATGTGCTGGTATACCAAAAACAACTGATAAAACAGCCTTTTATCGAGGCCATACTGTAGGTATCTCGGGGTATTATCCACGTACCTTAATTCAAGGGAAGTCCAGTGTTGCCACCATATGAAATAAATCATTAGACAGAAAATCAAGATATCATTTAAAATTTTGTTCTGCGCTGACCCTTCAAACTATTTTATGAACCTCAATTTAAAGTATAAAGTGTGAACATACTCGAAAAGTTTAAATAAAGCTTTCCTTAGTACAATCGATATTTATTTACGCTGTTAAAGGTTCTTTTAAATAGAAATATAAATGAAAAACGCTTTGCGTTCACGAATATTTACTAGACTTTTTTATATGACAAAAATTAGAGTGACGTACATATTTACAAAACAATAGGTTAAAAAATATAATTTAAAATAAAGAATATTAAAACTAAAGAGTTCGTAATACTTAGGGTTTTCGCCAAAAGTGGCCGTGTGGCCGGCGACACGGGGGTCCCGGGTTCGATCCCCGGTCAGGTCAAGATGGAAAAAGATCTTTTTCATATTGACCTGGGTCTTGGATGTTTATCTATATAAGTATATATTATAAAATATAGTATCGTTGAGTTAGTATCCTGCGACACAAGTTCACAACTTACTGTGGGGCTAGCTCAATTTGTGTGATATGTCCCTATATATTTATTATTTATATTATTATTATGTTTCTAAGAAAAGCTTCATATGATCACTTTAAACTGAAAACAGCAGTTTGAAAGGTAATATAGGTCCTTGAAGAACAATTTTTTTTTCTTTCAAATGATTTATTATAAGTGGAGCCGGCAATGGAACCCGCAAAATTCATGTATCCCAAAGTAAGAGAAAGTGTTACCTATATATAAAGTGATGTGTCATTACGTTTTTGTTATTATTATAAAATAAATAGTTTTGATGACGAATGAAGACGAAAATTGTCTATTCCATCCTGCTTGACTTAAGCTAGGTTTTACTTGGCGTTTTCGCTAAAAGTGAAGCAACAAAAGATAAGAAAAGCAACTGCGGCGACATATATAAGGATATAAATAGGTAACACTTTTTCTTACGTTTTGATAGGTACATGAATTAAGCGGGGTCAATCAAATCAAATTATTTGAAAGAAATCGGAGATATTATGAACAAATTTGTATTGCGAGGCCTTAGATAACCTTTTAATCTATTTTATGAACAACTGCGTACATTTAAAAGTAAGAAACTTTAAAATGTACGCAGTTGTTCATAAAATAGATTAAAAGATTCTTGTACCTATCCCATAAAATGTGCCTTTTTTCTCCTACCCTTTTTAGAACCTCTTCATTAGTAACTCTTTCTACCCAGCTTATCCTTTTCATTCTACGCCAACACCACATTTCAAATGCTTCGAGCCTTCTGGCGGAAGAAAGAGAGGAATGGAAGAAGCTCCACCGACAAGAGCCCAGCTCTTAAATTTGATGATGATGATCCCATAAAATGTAAGAGAAAGTGTTACCTATATAGATTCTCAGATATGTCGCCTCAGCGCGCGGCTCGCAGGCGGTTGCGGTCAGAATGGCCTGTGGCCAATGTGTTGCATGCATGCACTTAATTGCAGCCGTTTACAAAGAACAGATTGCGTACGACACATTGAATTGATGGTATGTAATTTGTTGCATTCACCATGTAAATGTACATTCTACACAAATACAAGATGTGACTCAAACGATCATTATATATTTTCGTTTGGAATAAATGGAAATTATTTATAAAGAAAAGTTGTTTGAAACCATTTATCAAATAATGATAAAAAAAACTGTATCCCCCGAATCCTACTTGGAGATTTGAATCCAAATTTAATATAATATTTACTTATTAAGGCGAATCGCAGAAAGCAGCCTTGGATCGTGACGAGTGGAAACAGAAAGGGGAGGCCTTTGCCCAGCAGTGGGAAACAAAATAGGCTAAAGAACTTATTAAGTAGTATGATTAGTAATATTACAATATTTTATTTTCCAAATGTCAAGTAAGCTCCAAGTGTAAGATAGTTTGATAAAAATAAAAAAATCATTGTCACTTAATAAAACTTACGCGAGATAAATTCATTATAGAAACCCGGCTTTAATCAAGATTTATTTCTCGTAAATCGTGATATACACGCTATTGTATGTCTATTTATTTCTTAAGATGCTCGTCGTATTACGGGATTGTTCAGCTGCACTTTCAATCCGTAGAACAGGATAAACTCGAGAACAAAGGGATTAATCCATTTAAACTCGTAGAATTAGAAGGAACGGTCTTTTTAAAAGACTAATTTTGAACGTAGGTTTTCCAATTTCACGTCGTTAAGCTAATGTTTAGATAAATAGTCTCAATGGAAATCAAGTTCATAGTTTCAGCTATTACGTTCAAAAATTTGGTAAATTTATGCCATGGGTTTTAAATACTTTGAATGATAAAACTCTAACAATATGAAATTGATTTTTCACTTTTTGGTTGTGTGATAATTTGTGTCTGAAAACATAAATAACTAACTGTATAGGGACAAATCATACCAATTGAGCCCCATATAGTGGCGTAGGATACTAACCCTACAAAACTTTATTTAAAGATAAATATCCCAAGCCAATCTGTAAAAGATAGTTTTCCACCATGACCTGGCTGGAGATCGAACCTCGGACCCCAAAACAACTAAGAATTTTGTTTATTCAATAGACTTACTGGCATATAAGTACTGACTAAGTGACCTAGTTCAGCTACTGAACTAGGTGAAAAGTACATAATTTCTGAATGGAAACGTACGCAGTCCGTAATATTCCCTAGGCTTTTAAAGATTATTAAGCTCGCAATCTGTTTGTTGAGTACCCGATTCAAGCGAGCCATTGTTTGAAGGGTGGAATCTTTTTTGCAGAACGAAAGACTTCACTTTTTGTTATTTGAGTCAATAAACGTTTCTTTTCCTCGCTTCGTCGTATTTGCGGTCGGATTTCAATAAAAATTACTTTTCAGTACTTACCCAGACTAGTGGGTACTAGATAAAAGTAGTAAGTTGGATTACAAGACTAAATACTTAACAATCTATGTAAGTGCGTTAAACGGATAATCCGATGTCGATTACCGTCACACAATACCAAACAGACTATTTGCTATACATTGCGTCATTAACATGATCAATCAAGAAAATCAAGCATACATAACGCGCAACGTACGTGAAAAGGGAGGGATTGTGGCCCAGTTTGGCGTCGCTTAATGTCCTAATCGCGGCCGGGCGGAAATCGGCTATTTCATTGACAAAGAGCATCGGCGAGGCCACCCAGTTGGCACCCGCTGTAGGCCAGTTTGGCGACATGGTAATATCGCCACAAAGAGATTAATACTGCTACAGATATAGCGAACTTTGAAACCAATATTATATTTTTGCCAAATGTAATTGTTTTTAATGCTTGGCATAGTCGAAATTGGTGATACCATGTAGGTAAGAAAAGTAATGATTTTAAACTACTGTTATACTATTATTGCGTTTTTTAATACTTATCTACCAAGGAAAGTTGGCATCAGTTGCTTTTTGCGCTTGGCATAGGAAATTGAACAAACCAAAATGTGTGATACCATTTGGGTTAGAAAAGTAACAATTTAAAATACTACTTGAGTACTAGATTTGCGTTTTTTGATACCTATCTACCTAAGGAGAGTTGGCGTTATGCAAGCGGCCGGCCAGAAAAACTCTGATGTTGTTACCGAATATAAGCTGGAATGAGGAGTAGGATTTTGTCTCGATATAATTATAATAGTACATAATTTTCTGTGAGTCGTATAGGAAGGTATAGCTTTTTATTTGTAAACGTAAATGAACTCCGCCATTATTTTGTTTGTTTGTCTGCATTTAATGCAAACAAACAGTCAAAGCTTTCCTCTTTATAATATTAGTATAGAAAATATCAATTACGTCATTGGAAAATTGAAACCGGTCCGGTAAACAACATTTTGCAATGGGTTTTAGATAGCTGCTTTAATGTTACTTTATTTTGTAATGGTTTATAACTGTTTTATCTTTTGTCATAACTTGGCTAGTCTTTTAACAAAAAATATCTAACAATATTCTAATCAAAGACTAGCCTAATATATTTTTCAATACATTTGCTAATAATACGGTTCTTATGACATCGAAATTTGTATAGTAATGATGTATTTTAAGTCACTTGTGCTTTTATAAGCCAATAGCCCAATGCCACAGATGCAAAATTTAAAAAATTTCATAGAATCCGAGCAAAGAGTTTCAAGTCCACATTAAAACTTTTTCTGATTCGTAAGATGTAATTTTTTAACCGACTTCGAAACAGAGAAGGTTATCAATGTACTTTTTTGGAGAAAATAAACCTGAGTCAATGTACCTGATCATTATAAATGTATTTTTACAAACTGTTTTAGTTCCTAACTTTTATAAATTCCTTATTTGCTGAACTTCAATCTTGTTTTAGTTTAAGGTAATCGCAAATGTATTGAAAATCGTCGTATGATACTCGTACGGTAAGCTGTCTATTAAAGTCGTCGGTTTATTATAAGCACTCGGCTTCGCCTCGTGCCTATAAACACCTCGACTATAATATCCAGCTTACCGTACTTGTATCATAATGTACTATTCCGATATATGTATTTACTGTTTTTGTTTTCGTTAAATAAACGTTATAATTCTTTAAGCCTCCTAGGTGCCATCAATAAAACTAGGGTGTTTCCTGACCCACCTATATTACCCCAATAATTTGGTAAACTTGTAGTGCAGTAGGTTTTTTTGTTTTCCTTTATTGCGCATGACATTATTGTTAATTTCAATATTTTTGGTGCAAACATTTATTTTAGCTACTTTTTATGTAATAAATAAAAAAGGAAAGTCGTTGGAAAAGAGAAACAATTTTCGGAGCTTGATGTAAACAGGTGAAGCAAGTGCGAAGTGGAATTGATGGCGCATCGAGCTGTGCTGCGGTTAGCTGCATCGCCGGTCCAATAAACAACGTTTTGCAATGGATTTTAGATAGCTGCTTTAATGTGCTTTAACAGCTTATGTTACTTTATTTTGTAGTGCTTTAAAACAGTTTTATCTCTTGTTATTTGGTAGGTATTTATTTTTAGAGATTTCCAAAATATGTTTGTTTTGCATCACTTTTTACGATATATGGAAAAGGATCTTTTCAGATTGACCTGGGTCTCAGACGTTTATCTATATAAGTATGTATTGTAAAATATAGTATAGTTACGTACATAAGTGCCTATCTTAGAAACTTACAATACCTTACCCTTACCTCGATCTGTGTGATTTGTCCGTTTACCCACGATCGAATTGATTTATTTAAATTTAAATTTACTAGCCTTACTAATTAATAAAATGTATGCTATTGATCATATTACATAGGTTAGCGCTAAAACCATTTTTCAGACCTTTTTATATTTTAGTCAATCTAAATATCATCATACTGTTCATACTCGTATTATGAAATTGAAATGCCAGTCTTACAAATATTACATTTCACGACTTGTATTCAACCAAAAATCAGTCCACAGTCAGGTACCTACACAATATTTTTTTCTTGGAAACCGGTTCTATTACAATATTCATCAAAAATTAGTAAAAGCAGTCCCAGTAAAAAGATTTCCATTCGTGGACGAATGCAATCAGTGTTTTCTAGTTCTGATCACTTTCCGATAGAAGGCAGGGATGGATCTAGATTTTAATCTTGTAGATCGAAGCGAGTGTCTACTCCACTCGTCTTCCCGGTCCAATGGGATATTCTACCGTCTCCGCGAAATTGGATATTTGAATTGATAAAAAAATGTAGTCACGTGAGTATTTAGTTTAGGCATAATACATAGCGCGAAGAAGCGATGGCCCGTAGGGCAGAAAGGTTCTTGAATGGCGACCACGTACCGGCAAGTGCAGGCCAGCTGTGGACACTCACTGACCAGGTCGGACGACCTGACAAAGGACGCAGGAAGGCGCTTGATTCAGGCCGCTTCCAACCGGTCGTATTGTAATCCTTTGGGAGGGTCTATGCCGTAAGCCGCAAGAAGTCCACTGCTGGACATACCCAGTGGACTTCTGGCGGCTGATATGATGATGATGAAATAAAATGTACTATAACTACGTTAATATCCCACGACACTAGTAAACGACTTAGAGTAAAGCTAGCTCAATTTTTGTGATCTGTCACCATATTTGTTTATTTTCATATTAATCTCATGAGTACACTAACACCTGTTTTCAATTTAGGTAAATTAAGCTGTGCAGTGGCCGTAAACAAATACCACAGTGTAATAATGTTGTCGGTACCTCAAATTAAGCACGGTACAGAAGAATGCCGTGCGTAGAATAGAATGAAATAAACAACTCAGTGACCTAGTACAACGGACTTCTTTAATAAAAATATATGCTTTGGTTTACGCATAACAGATTTATTTGATTTCATCATCTTAACTAGTGTTTCGGATGCAAAATATTATTTTATTTTAAGTTGGAAATAAAACTTAGCATTTTCGTTTCAATACGCAGTAGATATATTTGATGGATTTTAAATATGTCAAATCAATATTGTTTGTGTGACTACATCTTTTTAATAACCGACTTCTGCTCTATCCTGAACTACCATATATTTGCAAAGCATTGTTTTAATGTAGTAGTAGGACAGTAGGACACTTGTTACGCACTATCAGTTTATAAAAAACTACTATGGAAAGCAAAATAGTAGGTAGAACAGAGAAAGGAAAGGCGCAGTTTCTTCAAACAAATAAATTAAAAAGTGAAAAGAGTGCGTAGATGCGCTCCTAACTTTTTATGGTGTTGGTGAGTTTGCTTGTTGTTCATCTAACAGGTAGAACAGTACTTCTGTTCCCACTTTATTTGGCCTAGGTACTCAGGCAAACGACAGGAAGCCCGAGCAGTAATAATGTTTCGTCACGACAACTATAAAATCAAGTGCTCCGTACATGTATTTGGGAGATTTATGGGTTTTTCCCCATAAACGTTATGAATCGGGGAAAGTGGAGTAATTGCTTTCCAGGATGGTGAGATCTCTGATGTCTTGATATAAAAATCTTCGACACTGATCAAGTCCAGTTTTTCTTCGGACCTCACAGTAGGTATTATGTTCACTACGGGACTTACCGCGATTATTTTTGAGTTCTGTCTGATATTTCGACAACATTGCAGCTGCCATTTTCACAGACTAACTGAAGAGACTGCGGTGGTGGATGTTGAGCTGTCAAGGGAAACCGTATCGGTCTACCCTCTTTCTTTGTCTTTTATTATATTAAAAAAAAAAAAAAACAGTCTCAGTAGGTATATGTTTGTGGTGTCAATGTGGTTTATATGGATAAATTTACTATATAAAAATATTGAATGAGGTTTGTTAGTACGTGATTTATACTACATATTTTTTTTATTCCGAATTCAGTTTCCTAAGATATAAACGCGACTAGAATCACGAAACGTAATAGCTTGATAACTTGAAAAAAATTATATTTGTAGAAAATATTTATTATGAGCGATTTTGTACTGTGAAATGTTTGCCAAGACAAAATAAATGAGCCAGGACACGATCGGTTTATAAAGGTATCTATGGCCATCCGACTCCATCATCAGATCAGTGCTTATCGCACTGTATTATTATATGGAATCCTGCATAAGTAAAATAAACTATTCGCTTATGGGTAAATGCTTCTAAATTAAGGTGCAAGAGTTAAATCTCACAGTCGACCAAACTTACAGGGCAAGGAAAGGGTAAAATTAACGCAGTTTTGATTTATACTCAGTCTAATTATTTAAAGATATTTTCTTTTCTTACTTGTTTCGTTGGCGCACAAAAATTTAAGATGCAAATAAAATTACGGAACTTTCATCAAAAATAGTTCATTAAGTCCCAAAAGTCCTCCGCAAATAAATTCAACAAAAAGCTCCGCTTTATTCATAAGGTTCTTGAGCTTACGTAACGCTTAGTGTTATTCTGGAGCCTGAATATGTCCTAAATAAACGAGCTTTGCAGAAATGGGAGGCTGGCGCAATTCTCAGTTTGAACTAAGTTTGAGTTAGATTAAAATAGTCTAACAACCACGGAATATTAATGTACCTACCTAATTTATTTAATTTAATATTGTATGTAACAAACTAGAAGTATTAATTTAGATATAAACTACGCGTAATATTGTAAATGGACTAAATAATTTAACTTGCCCTGTTTCCTTTATTTGTCTGTGAGGTTTACATCTTGCATTACTGATCGAATATTTGACAGATGTGACCAAAAATGTGCTTTTTCTATTATATTTGTCAGTGAGTTTTTTTAATTGCAAAATATCTTCTTATCTAAATATGATTACATTATTTTGAGTGACAGCGGCTGTAAATTTCAGTGGTTTTACTTTTTATGGAATATCGAAAATACTTGTTTCTCGTGTTTTGTTTTATGTTTCTCGGAGATAACCATTCTATGTCATTTAACACAATGAAATTGCTATCAGTAATTTCATTAGAAATAACATTCTAATAAAAAAATATTTCCTATCATTTAAGGACCCACACTAGGCACACTAGCGACGCCAATTGTATTATTCTGAATACTTTACAAATAGAAAGAAATTCAAGAATGTAAATCATATAAGCCTTAGAAATAACGTGAAGTATTTTTGGAATCATGTTACTATTTTTTATTTATTACCGCCAAAAACGGCCGTTTTTGGCGGTAATCACTATTTCTCTTAATGATTGATTCTCATAATATTAAAACATGATTACAAAAATACTTCAGGTTATTTACTAAGGTTTATATGACTTACATTCTTGAATTTCTTTCTGTTTGTAAATTATTAGAAATAAATATTGGCGTCTCTAGTGTGCCTAATGTGGGACCTTAAGTCGGTAATATAAAATTTATTAAACAGTCTTCGCCTTTCAATGGACCACGTGACCACTAATTTGAAACGCATAATATTCAGTTTACGTACCCATCAAAGGCACAGCGGAAAATCTGTTTAGAAAAAACAAATACTGAAGTACCTAATAATATAATATTCTCCAGCACAAATACTTCGATATCACCAACACAGCTGCTAAAAAGTAATAAAATCTGAAAAACAAAAAACAAATTTTACTTACAGGCCCGCAGATCTGGGGATATTAACATTTGACAATTTAAACGCGAATTAGCGAAAACTTAGCCGGCACACCACCTCCATCTCTTTTTACGGATTTAATATTGAAATTATAAAAGATTTCGTTTTTTAATTTGCCCGTTTTGGTTTCGATCTACGTTGTTTATTAAAAAGATGACAGTTTTTTAAAGATTCAATCATTTATTTAAAATAGGTTTCTTTGAACACTTATTAATTGACATATTTGTGTTTATAATTTTCACAACAAAAAAATTTAGTTGACGTCAATAATTACTTATTTATGGCTAAGTTTAGGCCGCTTCCAGAGAGTGAGAAGTGACTTTGTTTTATACTATGTAGTGATAGTGATTCTTCCGATCACTGATTATCAGTTATTTTGATTATGACTTATGATTTCAAAATTACTCAACTCCCTTGTAGCCCACTTAAGGCGAAGTGGTATGAGACACTAGCACCACCCAGCAATTGATTCTTTTAAACCTAATCATATCAAATTTAAAATATCTACTAGCGGAATGCCATAAATTTATCTCCAAAAGTGGCACTTTTAACAGTAATGAGTAATTCTCTTAAACTTAAATTATGAAACCTATGAAAAGTAATACCAAGAACACTACTGTTACGGACAGAAGCGCGTTCAAACCAACATACAGTTCGGTAGTAGTAACATAGCTTGTATGTATAGAAATAGCAGGTTTTAATAACGTTTTTTTTTAATGTAAATAAAGGCTTTTGCCCGTTAGTATATAATGTAAACTAGCGTAAATAGTTAAGTTTTAGCTATAAGAGGTTCCAAATAAACATACGCACGGTTGGTTGTTTATTTTGAATGCCATACATTAAGTGAGATGACCGAGGTAAAAGGTATGTGGTTTTTTGGTATCCCATGGTAGGTCATCTCACTTACAAGGTATATGTTTGGTAAATTGCGGGCTATGTACTGGGATTTTGGGATATTATGTAAAGTAATCCTATGTACTGGCCGCAACTATGCGCCACCTAGCGGCAGGCATAGGACAACAAGGTACCCCTTGTGCAGCAATACCGTAACGAGAACCGATGTACTATTTTCGGTATTGCTGCACATAGGGCCTAGTTTTATGTAATTATAAGCATAGATTTAGGTAATGCTTTGTAAATGTGAGACTATCTACCTAGAAAATAGTGCGGTGAAAGGACATTTTGGAAAAGAACGGGAAATGGAGGGGATGATACCCCGCACCCCGCTCACACCGCACTTATTCATCGAAGTGGGTAGTCTCACATAATCTCATGTGTACAAAAGCTATAAATATGAGCGCGCGGCCGCAGTCTGTGTCGTGCCGTGCTAGTGTTTAGTTATAAGTTAAAGAAAATAAATTCGAAGTGTTTGTTTCCGAATTCGCGCGTTTCAATTGGGGAAGACCGTGCGTCCGAGGGGCATATGTGTTATACAGTCCACTGCCAGTGATTTTGTAGACGGCGAGGTTTCAAGATTGTCGTCTACATCCCGTGGTCCACGCGAGCCGAATCAAGACCAGCCGAATCGGAGGGAGCCGAGGATCGAGGTGCCGGGTTGCCGAAGGAAGAGGAGCAGCCGGGTGAATCCAGGGGTCTAGGTTCAAGATCGGGTTGTTTTGTTAGGCGCGAACGCTAGCACGACACGACCATCCGACCGACCACACGTAAGTTTATTTTTGTAACATTTTGGTGTACGTGTGGTTTGTCGGACAGGGGGGGCTTCTTTGGAACCCAGGGGTTGTAACCAAGTGATTTCTATCCTGTTTCTATACGCGGGCGTACCGCGGGCCTGAAACGGTTTGAACCTAACGGTGTCAACTCATTCCGTTTCGGGTTTTAACGCCGATCAAGGCGGTGCAGTGAACAGGGCTAAGCTGCCAGCTACGCGCCTTTTTCAAGGCGAAGCTGAACAGCCCTCCTACGCCGGTACGGTGTGTGGTGAATCAGGGCCGGACTGCAGGCAAGCCGAGGGTCATTGGCCATTCCCCCAGTGACCTGAGCACCTGTGAAGCTACACATTCTCTGCTGGGTAGGTCCTACCTTTCCATTCCTGCGTCACATCCATCCTCAGTCGGGTTCACCGCGTTAGTATACCCGGTTGGGATTGTTAGGAGTAGGGGCGGCAAGAAAGAAGAAGATGCCAACTACGCGGAAGCAGGCGGAGCAGATGGAGGCGGCCGGGAGCCACGACGATGCAAGGAGAAGGCTGACGTTTGAAGAACCACCAGCATCGCCGTCGGGTATCGATACAGTACCCCCCACCACCACGCGCAGGCACTTACCACCTACCGACACAAAGCAAATGGAAGCGAGCGAAGCCAACCGAGAAACAGGATACGAAGGGATGCAGCCGGGAGAGACTACGACGCAACCACGCCGAGCGGAATCAATACGGTCAGGGGCGTCGAGTGTAGTGTCTCGAATTCAGCAAGCAGAACTGCAAGCGGCGGAACGAATGGCCGTGCTGAAGAAAAAAGAATTAGAAATTGAAGCGGAGCTTGTAAGAAAGCGATTGGCTATGGAAATTACGTCAATCAGAGAAGAAGAGCAAGCCGTACCTGCAGAACAAGGCGACGTGCAGGAACGAGTGAATGAATGGCTACAGCGTAGTCTCGCACGACAACCGAAAGGGATAACCATGCCATCTACGTCACAGGACTTGTCGTATCTGCGTAACGCTACACGAAGAGAAACTTTAAGGGGAGAGCCAGGCGACCCGTGCCCATCCAATGATGATAAGGAAGGACTGGGAGAGGGGAGGAGTCGACAAAGAGGGTCGACGCCGACGCGCCAAGGCATCGATCGTTTAGCAGAGGTGTTAGAAAAGATGACACGACACAAGCCGATATCAAGACAAGGGATTGAATTACCTGTATTCAGTGGAGCGCCGTTAGATTGGTTACCATTCAAAGCAGCGATGCGGGACTCAACCGAAATGTATAAGTTTTCGCGAGCAGAAAACTTAGCCAGGCTACGAACGAGTTTACGAGGAGAGGCGAAAGAAGCTGTGTCGGCGTTGTTGTTCACCGCGTCCGACCCAGAAAGGATTATGGCTACTTTGGAGCAGTGTTTCGGCCGACCGGAAGTAATAATTGACCGAACATTGGATGATATAAAGAAGCTAAAGCCTCCCAGCTCAACAGCCAGTGATTTAAATAGTTTTGCTATCAAGTTGCAAAACATTGTGTGTACATTAGCTACGATTGATAACAGAGGTTATCTACAGAACCCTATGATTGTACGAGAGATAGTTGAAAAACTTAGCCCTCATCTCAAAGCAAGATGGTGTGATTATGCAGATCAACATAGCCACGCAGGAGTCCCAGAGGCGGCTACTTTAGCAAATTTCATGATGAAGGAGGCAGAACGGGCGTTGAAGTACGCCTACACTACGCCGAAGGCAGCTGTCGCGCCGCCCGAAAGGAGAGCCAAACCTAAAACAATGAAAGTGTATAACATACAAACGCAAGGATGTTTGGCGTGTGGCAACAAACATAACACAACGGAATGCTCAAAAGTAAAGGCGATGGACGTCGACCAACGCTGGGAATGGGCTAAGAAAGAAAGGATTTGTTTTCAATGTTTAAACAGCAAACATAGGCGTTTCAAGTGTACACAAAGTAAATGCGGAGTGAACGAGTGTACGAAGAATCATCATAGGCTGCTACACAAGGAGAGACCCAGCACAGAGACGGTGGCTGCTGCCATACACCACGCCGACGGGCACAATGTATGGCTAAAGATATGCCCGGTGCAACTAAAGGGGTCCCGAGGTACGATTAAGACGTACGCATTGTTGGACGAGGGAAGCTCTACGACACTCATAGATGAAGATTTGGCCGAGTTAATAGGAGCGGACGGACCGCCTAGTGCATTCGCCATACGCAGCGTGAACGCACACGAACCCGTGCCTAACAGTAAACGAGTGGTTTTGGAGATACTCGCCGCCGAACATACATACACCGTCAAGGCGCGTACCATGAAAGATCTCACGCTGAGTCGACAAAAGATAGACGCAAGGTGCCTGAAGAGTCCACATCTCATCGACATTGAACATGAAATATGTACTGAGGAAATGAAGCCTAAACTGTTGTTGGGAGCTGATTATTTGGAGCTGATTATAAGCCGTAAAATCAGAACAGGCAAACGAGGAGAGCCCGTTGCGTCCTTGACGAAGCTAGGATGGGTGATTCACGGAACGGCGCCACGAATGATGAACAAGGATGATGAAATCGTATGTCACACGTCGTACAGTAGAGCCGAAGATAAGGACGAAGAGCTAAGTAATTTAGTAAAGAAGCACTTCGAGTTAGACGCGATAGGTATCACCAAGAAAGTGAAGCCTACACCGTCAGAACAGAGGGCAATAGATTGTTTCAACGAAAGCGTAACGATTACGGAAGGGCGTTACCAAGTGAGTCTGCCTTGGAGGAGAGAGGATATAACGATGCCTCCTAGTTATGAAGCAGCATGTAAACGATTAAGCCACATAGAAAAGAAGATGGATAGATCTACTGCGTTTTGTGAAAAGTATACAGCGCAGATAGAAAACTTATTGAAGAAGGGATACGCCGTGCCCGCGGATGGGACAGAACAAGATAATCCGCGCCAGTGGTACCTCCCGCACTTTGCAGTAACAAACATAAACAAACCAGAGAAGCCACGATTAGTATTCGACGCGGCGGCCAAGATGAATGGAGTTAGCTTGAATGACGAGCTACTAGAAGGGCCAGACCTACTACAGGGACTTGCCGGCGTACTATGGCGTTTCAGACGAGGAGAGATCGGTGTACAGACGGACATATCGGAGATGTACCTACGTATACTCATACACCCATCCGACCAACCAGCGCAGATGTTTCTATGGCGTGGCAAGGACAGAGAAGGGCCTCCAGCCAAGTACCGGATGAAAGCGATGATATTTGGAGCCAAAAGTTCACCTTTCTTAGCTCACAGCGTGCGAAATCATAACGCAAGGAAGTATCAAAGCGAATACCCACGAGCGGTGCAAGCTATAGTAGAGAATCACTACATGGACGACTGGTTGGACAGTTTTGATGTAGAGGAGGACGCTCTGCAAGTTGTGAGGGACGTGAGCCGTATACACGGGCAGGCAGGCTTCCAACTCGCCGGTTTCAACTCCAACAGCCGACGGGTAAGAGCGCTGATGCCGTCTGAAGAAGAGAGCGCCACATCAATAGAGATATCGCCACAGAACGGGCGCACCCTAGGGCTGATATGGTACGCGGGCGAGGATAAGTTAGCGTTCAACACAGGAATGCTTAGAGTTCCCGAAGAGGTCAAGAGAGGTGAGAGAGCACCCACAAAGCGAGAGGCGCTAAGCGCGGTTATGTCTTTGTTCGACCCGCTCGGTTTGGTCAGCTACTACACGATCACCGCAAAGATAATACTACAAGGATTGTGGCGCCTAAGCATAGAGTGGGATGAACAGATCCCAAGCAAAGATGCGGAAGATTTTAAGGAATGGCTAAAGGGACTGGAAGACGTAAAGAAGTTGCGTCTGCCCAGGCAATACGCTAAGAACGCGAAGAAAAGGCAGCTTCACGTATTTTGTGACTCCAGTGAGGCGGCGGTGGCCGTAGCTTTGTTTTGGCGCTCGGAAGACGAGAACGAACATATCAGCATACAACTGGCCGCTGGGAGAGCCAAAGTAAACCCGCTCCGGGGCCAGACGATACCGAAAACGGAGCTGCAGGCGGCGTTAATAGCCGCGCGACTGGCGTCATCAGTTGTGGCCGAGCATAAGTGGGCATGCGATGAGGTGACCTATTGGACGGACTCAAAAACCGTTCTGCAATGGCTACGAAATCCCGAGATCAAGTATACGCCGTTCGTAGCACATAGAGTGACAGAAATCACGGAGACCACAGACATAAAGCAGTGGCGATACGTGCCGACGGACAAGAACGTCGCGGATGACGCGACGAGGTTGAACTTCACGGTTAAGAGTGACACCGATAGATGGTTTACGGGCCCCGAGTTCCTGTATAGGCCGAAGGAGGAATGGCCGCAAGAATGGCCCGTAAACACGGAAGTAAATGAAGAATACGTAATGTACACAAAGAGGGTGTCAGACTGTGTAATTGACATGAAACGGTTCTCTACCTACGAGCGCCTGTTGAAAACAATGAGCCGAGTATGGCTATTTATTGAAAATTGTCGACGAAAGGAACGGCGGGCGCTTGAGTTTGAGCATGTGGAGAGGGCGGAGATAACGTTGAGTAAGCTGTCACAGGCTGAGAGCTTTGCGGAAGAGATAGAAAGACTGAGAGGCGGTCGGGATTTACCTGCGCGATGCCGAGCGCAGGGGCTCCACCCCTTTCTTGACGCAAAGGGCCTGCTGCGAGCCTCTGGCCGGGCTAACGCCGCGGATGTCGCCACGCTCGCGCTGAACCACCCTGTGATCTTAGACGGAAGACATCCATACACGCGGCTGTTAGTCGCTCGCGCCCACCGCCAATCACATCATGCTCATAATGAGCGGGTAGTCAACGATCTTCGACAACAGTATCTAATCATAAAGTTAAGGCCGACGGTTAGAACAGTGGCACGAAATTGCGCGTTATGTAGAGTAAGAAAGGCGCGCGCGGTCAGACCAGTCATTGGAGACCTCCCTAGGGCGCGTTTGGACGCATTTGCGAGACCCTATTCGAACTGCGGCTGGGACCTATTTGGGCCAATGATTGTTACGATTGGGCGAAGGCACGAGAAAAGATGGGGAGCCCTATTTACATGTTTGACTACGAGGGCGATCCATATAGAGTTAGTAGCGACTCTAAGTGCGGACTCAGCTATAATGGCGCTGAGAAGGATGGCCGCGCGGCGAGGCTGGCCGCGCCTGATATATTCAGACAACGCGACAAATTTCAAAGGAGCCGATCAAGAGCTGCAACAAGCCTTCGCAGAATGGGAGCCGTTGTTGCGAGATTACGCGCTAAATAAACAGCTAGAATGGCGCTATATCAGTCCAGGAGCGGCGCATCAAGGCGGTAGCTGGGAACGTATGATACGCACGGTGAAGAACGCTCTCAAGACGGTGTTAACCTCTAAGTATCCAAAAGAAGAGGTTCTCATGACACTGCTAGCTGAGGTAGAGTACACTGTGAACGCGCGTCCCCTGACCCACGTACCCGTAACACGCGACGATCCAGAGGCGTTAACGCCCAATCACTTTCTATTGGGCAGCTCACAGGGCCTACCCACTCTAGGGCCCTGTGAGCCGGCGGACAGACGACACTGGAGGGCTGCGCAAGGTTTGGCTGACGAATATTGGAGGAGGTGGATAAAGGAATATCTACCCGAGTTAGTGCCTAGGCGAGAAACGCCTTCCCATAACTACAAAAGCATCAAAGTCAACGATTTGGTGGTGGTGGTGGACCCGAACTTGCCGCGCAATGTATGGCCGCGCGGCATAGTAACCGAGATTTACCCCGGACCCGACGGCGAGGTACGCAACTGCGCCGTCCGTACGAATGGAGGTGTGTTCCGGCGTCCGACGTCGCGCTTGGCTGTCCTGCCGCTGATGGACCCTGCTGACGAGGTGGCGCAGAGTCCTGGGACTGCGGGATGAACCCTACGTCGAGGAGAGGATGTTACGGACAGAAGCGCGTTCAAACCAACATACAGTTCGGTAGTAGTAACATAGCTTGTATGTATAGAAATAGCAGGTTTTAATAACGTTTTTTTTTAATGTAAATAAAGGCTTTTGCCCGTTAGTATATAATGTAAACTAGCGTAAATAGTTAAGTTTTAGCTATAAGAGGTTCCAAATAAACATACGCACGGTTGGTTGTTTATTTTGAATGCCATACATTAAGTGAGATGACCGAGGTAAAAGGTATGTGGTTTTTTGGTATCCCATGGTAGGTCATCTCACTTACAAGGTATATGTTTGGTAAATTGCGGGCTATGTACTGGGATTTTGGGATATTATGTAAAGTAATCCTATGTACTGGCCGCAACTATGCGCCACCTAGCGGCAGGCATAGGACAACAAGGTACCCCTTGTGCAGCAATACCGTAACGAGAACCGATGTACTATTTTCGGTATTGCTGCACATAGGGCCTAGTTTTATGTAATTATAAGCATAGATTTAGGTAATGCTTTGTAAATGTGAGACTATCTACCTAGAAAATAGTGCGGTGAAAGGACATTTTGGAAAAGAACGGGAAATGGAGGGGATGATACCCCGCACCCCGCTCACACCGCACTTATTCATCGAAGTGGGTAGTCTCACATAATCTCATGTGTACAAAAGCTATAAATATGAGCGCGCGGCCGCAGTCTGTGTCGTGCCGTGCTAGTGTTTAGTTATAAGTTAAAGAAAATAAATTCGAAGTGTTTGTTTCCGAATTCGCGCGTTTCAATTGGGGAAGACCGTGCGTCCGAGGGGCATATGTGTTATACAGTCCACTGCCAGTGATTTTGTAGACGGCGAGGTTTCAAGATTGTCGTCTACAACTACAATTTTTAAATTTGATATTAGGATTAAAAGAATTAATTGGTGGGTCGCGCTAGTGTCCCATATCTAGCGCCTCAAGTGGGCTACAAGGGAGTTGAGTCATTTTTAAATCATTCGTCGTAATCATTTATAACTGATAATCAGTGATCGGAAGTATAACTATCACTACATAGTATAAAACAAAGTCACTTCCCGCTCTCTATCTGTCCTTATGCTTAGATCTTTCAAACTACGCATCGGATTTTGAGGTGTTTTTTTTATAGGTAGAGTGATTCAAGAGAAAGGTTTCTATGTATAATACATGCCCGGACGCAGCCGGGGAGGGTTATTATTAGTTTATTAAGGCCTCACACTAAGCATAGTAGCGACGCCAATCACTTTATTCCTAATACTTTACAAATAGAAAGAAATTCAAGAATGTAAAGCAAATAAATATGATTTACAAGATAAATATGATTTAACAAGAATGTAATTCATATAAATATGATTTACATTCTTGAATTTCTTTCTATTTGTAAAGTATTAGGAATAAAGTGATTGGCGTCGCTACTGAGCCTAGTGTGCGGCCATAAGCACTTGTAAATAACCTAAAGTATTTTTGGAATCATGTTTAATATTATCAGAATCAGTGAGAATTAAGAGAATCATATTACCGCCAAAAACGGCTGTTTTTGGCAGTAATTACGTTTTCTCTTAATGACCGATTCTCATAATATTAAAACATGATTCCAAAAATACTTCAAGTTATTTACGATTATATATATGATTTACATTCTTGAATTTCTTTCTATTTGTAAAGTATTAGGAATAAAGTGATTGGCGTGGCTATTGTGCCTAGGGTGCCCCCTTAATTTCGAGTGGTAAATCGCAAGACTGTATAATACCACCGCCAAAAACCGTCCACTTGAACGCGTGGTGTACATAGAAAGGTATACTATCCCCATACTAATGTACATACGAGTCCTAAGTATTAGTGGTATACTTTTCAATTGGCCCACTGTACATATCAGCCGCGGTATGTTATTCTACGCTTCCTTGAATTTGGTTTAAATAGGCTCCGTACATTTTATTCCCTGATGGTCATGTATAAATTTCCTATATTTTTACTTTATTACTATAAGGTAAATTCTGTAACAATATAAGTATTGCGTATTATTTTATCGCGGTCGGTAAACTTCGGAAGATCAAACATTTGTATGCGCTTAAATTTTCCATTGCCAAACTTTTTTTTGACAACATTAACAACATTAATCATTGTTGTATTTGTAATGTTTACTTATGAAAATGATTAATGTCGTTTATAACAATGTTGTTTATATGAAATTTTTATTACCAAATCGAGTGGTCCTACATTTATTTGATAAATTTAAATATTTAAATTGGGCATATGGGCTTATCATTTCAATCAACAACCCCAAATAATTCGTAAAACAAAATCCAAATGCGAATTCTACATGAAAATTTGTCCGGCAAGAAGCGCAAAACTTTACCCCTCTTTACGGGTTGACTTCAGAGATTACCGGGGACTGGATGATTTCATTAAAGAAATTGCCAATTCTTGGATTCGATTTACGTTTTTGATTGTTCAATATGATAGCGAAAAAGTCCTTTTTTTAAACAGTATTTTATATAATATTGTTCTTTACATAAAGGATTCGCGTTTATGTTTACCATATCATTATGCTACAACAGTAACTCCCAAATCGCATTAAAAACAGCTTCACGTTTATTATTCGCAAAAATATAGTTCATATCTTATATTTATTTAAGGTGTATACAAAAGTGATTCAAAGTGCATTTATAATAAAGTTACACCACATTTATATCCTATACTTGGATATAAATGTGGTGTAACTTTATTATTTAGCTATAAACTCTGGGTTTGCCTTGATATTTCTAAATTTATGGGAATCTTTTAATAAAATTCTTGCTCCTGGTAATATTTAAATCTCGTACGATAATATTTAAATCTCGTACGATAATATTTAAGTTTCTTCTCAGCGTTGTGGCTCTTCTACATAAGCATAAAGCATAGCTGGCTGCCTTTTCTGCAATCATCTTTTATTCATACTTGTTTTTCGCAGACAAAATTTTTCTTTCTTTCATTCTGCTCAGATTTTTGTTAAATGACTTATAATTGCATGATCGATTTACTCGTTGTCTTGACTTTATGTTTAAATTAGTTTTGCTTCAAATAGCTACTTTATTAAGTCTTAATACAATATCCACACCCATCCATTTCCTTTTCAACCGAAGCCTCTGTCCCAATTCGGCAAAACCCTAAATCGAGAAAGTTAATACAAATAGTATATTGTCTATCTATTGCCGGCAGAAGCCGTCAGACAAAGTTTAATGATGGTAATAATACAAGCAGCATTTGTGGTAAATGTGAATGTCGGGGGGCGCGAAAGGGGGGCGCTGGCTTGGAACGAGGTTCGATTGAAATTTGCAGCTCCCTGTGGCAGCAAAATAAGGAGGACGCAGAACTTTGAACTCGATTGTTAATATGTCTAGAAACAACGTCGCCAGTTGTGCGGTTTTGAAAAAGGCGATTTAGAAAGGGTTTCGAATTAGAATGTCAAGAGACTGACAAAGGATAGAGAAAGATGGACAGAGCTCCACCGACAAAAGCGACGCTCTTTTTTCATGATGTTGATGAGATCATAATGACAGTTGTCAATCAGTGTGGTTGATTTTGCAGCAACGTCAAATGTCCTTGGTCCTATACGTCTGGTGGCGCAACCTTTTTAATTCACGTTTTACGCAAAATCAGCGGCGTGTTTTCACTGCCTAATGTTGAGTCGCACCTATTTAGTACTTACGTATTTTAAAATTTTGTATTTGACATTTTGTATCTAGTACTTGAAGTTTCTAATAAATCATTTTCTTGTCTTTCTTTTATTTGAAAATCTTAAATTCTTTCTATAATTTATAAATTTGTTTGGCTTTGAATTAGCTAAGCTTCATATTGTGACATTTTGAGTTTTGTTAGATTATCTAAGCTATTTGCAGTCAATTTGATTTGTTACGTAATTATTTGATTAATAATCTACGAGTATTAATGTGCTTTATGATTGTAGCTTGTGTTTTTTAGATGGAATGTCATATTATAAAACAAGAACTAAATTAAGTTGCTGGTTAAAATAATTATCCGGCCGAAATAAGTCAACATTTATTACTTTGTCATTTGGTAATTGTCACTCTCAATTTATTTTAGTAGGATAATGGTTTAAACCGGGTACTAAAGTAAGTACTTGTTTTATCATGAAACGGTAAAGTCTTAGATAATTTTAACATTGTATAAAATAAGACCATCTGTTTTCTTTTTATTTTATGTGCCGTGATTAAGGTTCAACAGAAATTTGCTGCAGATCATTCTGTATGAAGCACAGCTTTTCAGCATTGACACTTAGAGCCACGAGCATTAAAAGTATTCCATTTTAAGACATCGCTTTTAGCTAAGAAACGATGTGTTGTGTCTGTGAGTATTTTTTTTTTGTTTTCGCATATTTCTAGTAGCATAACATTTTGTTTTATGTGGAATATTTTAAAAAGGACTAGAATTTCCTCTTCCTCATTCATTCTCCCTTCTATTTGAGAGAATAAGTTTTGCCGTACTATAATTAATTCTGTAGTTCTTACAAGCAGTACCACGAGTCTCTCACACGGTCGGTCTATCTGTCTACCCTAAGCAGTTAAGAATATGGCAAAAGCACACATTCCTAGTCATCAAGGCTACTGCTGAATCATGAGAAGGGTTGACGTGTGACCGGTCGTGCGAAGTGGCAGAATCATTGTCTTAGACAAATACGGCAGCTTCTTTAGACAATTAACAAAGAAAATATCTATTTTCGTTGGATCCCACTTTTAGGGTCAATTCATACTAGCGCAGAGTCGAAGCGAAGCGAAACGATGTTAATATGGCAAAAGCACCTTTAATTCAAGATCTTAATGCTCATTTTCCTCTAAGATTCCTAAGATTCAGAAGCGCGAAATTCGCGCGCAGTCTTGCGTATTCTCGCGTCAATTATATCGATTTCAAAAGGACTATGAGCATTACGCTGTTAAGTTAAAGGTGAGTTTGCCATATTAACATCGTTTCGCTTCGCTTCGACTCTGCGCTAGTATGAATTGACCCTTAGATTCCAGTTTACATATATAACAAAAGATTTGAAGTTCCCATAGAATTGATAAACCTTTTAAGGCAAAATTTTCTATTTTAATATTTTTTTTAATAAGGTAATCCCAACTAATACTTTAGTATCTATTATACTGAGCTTGTTTGTTTGTTTGTTACGATTTTACAGCACATCTACTGAACCGATCAACATAAAATTTTGCATACATTTTATCTATAGTATGGAGAAGGACATAGGGTAACTTTCATTGCCGCGGGCAAAAGCTAGTATTGAATAAAAATGCACAATAAAAGTATTACTGAATACAAAAATGGCGACATAAGTCTATAAGCCTACTACGTAGCATGTATTTGTCCCTAACAAGTTACATTTTTAATTTTGCTGTTTCATTATATTTATAGCCAATTTAATATGTAAACTTAGACTATACAATATAAATAATCGCGACGTATCAATTGAGGATGTAATTGAGAAAACGCTTACCGAGAGAGAAATACGTAGTTTGGACTTCGTTGCTACCTCATATCATATAAAAATGATCGACCATCATTTAAACCCGTCTCAAAATATTCTACCGCTACACCAGACTAGAAAAATAACTATCGTGTCATCAAATAAGATACTAACAATAAATTACACAAACGGAACCAACATAATGTTTATTTTAATAAAGGACAACTCTGAAATATAGGTTAAATTATGACGTAGATGCTATATTTAATTTAATGAGGCATTTTGGTGACATTTATCTGAGTGTAGATGGTACTTTCTGCTGGAGACTTGGCGTCATTTCAAATAGTACCGCAAACTAAATTTAATATAACAAATTGGTTTGATCACTTAAATTAAAGGTGTGACAACTGTAGGCGAGGTTGTGAGAGTGATCTTGAGGTTCAGTGGGAGTTTAAGTTGGATTTCTTAGTTAGACATCTATATACATACATTATAGAGAGAGAGAGAGAGAGAGAGAGGAGTGAGTAGTATAAGTGGTAATAGTGGAGAAAGTAGGCCAAATCTTCTGACTACTCAGGCTTGTATATGGCTCTGGTAGTACAGAGAGGGTCATGCTCCTACAGTGGATACTAGAAAGACCTGATGATGGTACAGATTGACCGGGTGGCCGAATATTTTTATATGGAAATATTTTTTTTTGAGTTTCTAACATTGATCCCATTTCAAACGTTGTTCATATCGAATCACACTTTTAAGGGTCCAAAGCGATCAATATTTTGCAATGTATACCAATGTATATATATATATGTATATATTTTAACACGCCTTTAAATAAATGTTTTATCAGGCCTTTTTAATAATATTACGGGGTAGGAGGTGCCTACGAAAGGCATTACACTAAAAATCCAATACCTATATTGTTTATACTCATTTTTTTTTAATTCTTAGTGTTATTTTTAGTTTTGATCTCCAGAAGCCAACTTTAGTTTGTTAGTGGACTTACAGCCAGAACACCAAATAGTCATGGGTCGCCTGTTGACTTTGCTTTATTAAATTTTCGCCCTTTCCCTCAGCTGACTTCTATGATTTGCGCGGGAAAAGGCAGCTGTAACGTTCTACTTTTTTGTTTTCTCCAAGAGTGGTTTGGAATAAATTCGGACATTTATACCTAACAGTTTTAGCTGTTTCTTATCAACACATGGGACTGTGCGTCCCATGTATACTGGATATTATCATCATCATTTCGTGTAGGTGCCACGGTCAGTCGACCATGCACACCCTGGTGTCAGAGTTCTGCGGAACCGCCTCTCGGCCTCTGACGTGGTTCCTTTAACGACTACCAGATGGCTACTGGATATTATAAGGATTAGGTTTTCCTTTTTAAAAGTGATTCTAACAGTTTTTTTGATCAGTGTTCGGAATTTTATACGCTATTTATGAATGCTTTTCATTGAATTTTTTTTCAATCAATATTTATGTATTAAATACGGTTTCATTGCGTTTATTACTTTTTTATACTCCTGAAGTTTTGAACATTTACAGTGTTCTGTTCATGAGTTATCAATAAATAATGTAGACTGTAGTTTTGCATAAATTTACAAGGTTCATGCCCGGAACGTTATCGATAAAAATTGGAAGTGGTGCTTTTGAAAAGTTCTCATAACATAATAACAAAATATCAACGTAGTTTACCTACAAACATGAACTTTGTAAAGTGTTCGAAATGTTAGGTGTATAAATAATGTAATAAAACGCGATAAAAGCGTCTTCAAAGTAATTTTATTTTAATGTGTAATCGCAAAATCTTTAAAAAGATTAATATTTAATATATATATTTAGTTATTTACCTCGAAAACGCTTTTTTTAGATGTAATTCTGAATGTACGATCATTCGTTTGTATTTTTAAGTTATTGATATAAGTTAACTCTCTTTAAGTATTATTATTATCATCATATACGGCCCCCGCCGTATTTCGGCCTTGGCCTGGTCAAGTAAATCTATCCATTCTGTTTCTGGCTTTCTATTTCTAGTTTCTGTCTCCAGATACTTTCGGATATAGGATATGATAACTTGTTTTACCAGAATTAAATTATTGAGACAGTTTTTTTTATTTTTTACTTAGTCTGACTCCATTTAAATTATTAAATCTCGTTGTTTTAGTCAGTTTTGATGTAGTATTCAAAAAAGTATTTTTAAAATATGTATATTAGGTTCTTTCTACGGTTCTTTAATATAAATAATAAAATAAAGGAAGATGAAGAAAGAAACATTGTCTAAGGGTTTCAAAACAAATAAAATTTTCTCTAAAAGCCGGTAGAGTATAATAATAAAGAATATATGATTATATATTATTTAAAAGAAATATACTAATTAACGTGCTACGCGCCAAGCTGAACGTGGCCTTTGGGTTTTGTATAATCCGTAAGGGATAAAGAGGTGATTAGATATGTAGGTATTTATATTCAGAATATTTCAAATGTTAATGAAGTATACGGTTCTCTTATTAAATATATATTAATTCCATTAGCAAAATAATAATAATAAATTAGATACCAATCTTGGCTTGTGTTTGTTATGCTCTGAAGTAAAGCCAGAGTAAATTGCTAGGTTCTTACAAATCAAGTACATTTAACATGGCAAGAGGAGCTCAAGTCCGTGATAAATAACTTTCAGAATGCGCTTCTTTCTAAAGTCTTCTTTTCCCCAGAAGCTATCCATCAGCAAATCCTTTTAATATATCACCCCTTAGCTCCAGTTTTCTAATCATTGGATTTTATTGTTACATCCACATTTATCAAAAAACGATTAAATATTCGTGATAATGTGATAATACCAATCGATATTTACTATTGTGCTTCAACGTAGCTAAACTGAGACCTCGTTTTTCATCAATCGAGCCCCAAATAGCTTTGAAACATGGTATTCTTATATGATTACCATTTATATAACTTCGGTGCGGTGTGCCGGCCTGTTAAGGGTTACGCTGAAATTAAATCCGATTTCAAGTCAACATTTAATTTGAATGCAGTAAATAAAAGTTGGGAAAGCAGTTGGAAGGCGCACCGGGCGCGTAGAGCGCAACAATGAATAGAACGCGCGCTTTGTCCGAAACTCGAATCCCTAAGTTGCACTGACTTAACACCGGCCCGGCGACCACTATCAATTAATAACGCGGCGGTAAGAACAAGTCCACATGTCGATTCCCTGGGCGTTCGATACGCGGGAACCAAAGAGACTAGACTGGCCTTCGCGCGGCGTATCAGAGAGCTCGGCCGTTCGCGCGGTGGTGTTTCCACTTCCAGCAGCGGTTGGGAGCTGCCGTCGAGCGGCTGCGACGCCGCCTCCACGCTACTGCGGCACGCGCCCGGCCCGCGCCTCCCCGCACCGCGACGCATCCCCCGGCAACCCCGCCCCGCGCATCCCGCACCCCTGCCGCACCGACGCCCGCACGCACGCCGCATTCTTGCGTTCCGCCCTAGAGCAGGAAACAACCCTCACAAAGAGCTAGGCTCTGGCACCGGGCAAGGCGCTCCGCTACACCAATAAATAATAACACCGCAGAAGGATACTTATTATTGATGTACTTATGAAGGACTATGGATTATTTTAACCAAAATATGAACAGTTAAATAAGGTTGCTCTACGCTGAAAATCACGTTAACTCCAGTGACCTTCTTCAGCAGTTAGGTAGATGCTTGACCTACTAAGTTAAATCAAAAGTTTAATGCTGATAGAGGTATCACAGACGCGCGCTTTAAGTTTCATAACATTACAATGCAAACGAACCCCATCAGCGAAGGAATTTTCACTATACTGCCTTGATAATTCTACGTCTACGAATAAGTAATCCTACATCTAATAAGAAGATCTCGGTGGCCTAATGGGCGTAAGGATTATTAACGCAACGCATGATATACCTAAGCAACCCCGCACGCAGTCCTCACTGGGATGGGCGACCGCAAGGGATAAAAATATCTCGAGCTCCTCTATGTTTCGGAAGGCACGTTAAGCCATTGGTCCCAGCTGTTATCATTGATAGCAGTCGTTAAGCCATGTCAAATGTATCTAGGCAGCTTGAAAAATCTGACACTAGCGTTGGCCAGTTAAAAGAAAAATCTACTAGGACAAACAAATATGCTAAAAGCCTACCGTAACACGTAACACATACGTAACGAGACAAGTCCTTTAAACAGTAACGGCTATAGACACTATAACGGCATCTTTTGTACTGCCTTTAATTTACGTCTACATACTGTGCAGATATTGCGCGTGCCTATCACAGATTTAGATCGGAGACAAGGCTACAGCCGAAACTAGCCAGTAGTGTGACAACTATTCACGGACCTAACAATCTAGTAAATGGCATCTTATTAGTAGAATAAATGGGTATCTCTTGGATAGGCATGTAACATCCTCGTCTTCGTCGTCACTTACCATCAGGTGAGATGGGAGACAAATGCCTAATTCAATAATTAATTAAAAAAAAATATACAAGAATTTTACAGGGTCCAGTGCCATTTGAAAGAAATTGGTGACATAAATTAAAATTTTGTTCTTTAAGGCCCTATATAACCTTTCAATTATTATTCTATGAAGTATCTCTACAGTTTAAAGTGTGAGCGTTTAGCCAATAGTTGCAGTTTTGGCCAAAAAATCACGTGCTTACTAAAAATTGTAAACAATAGTTCAGAAAATAGTTTGAAGGGTTACCTAAAACCTCGTAGAACGAAATTGTAAATAATATGTCGGTTTTCTTTCAAATGAATTACTTAATTTCGAATATAACTGGACTCCGGAAAATGTATATTTCTCAATTATTATCTTATTTTGATGTGTTTGATATAGTAATTATCTGATTCGGTAGGAAGTCCTTGATTATTCAATCGGGGGTACATTTTATCTATATCCTTAAGTTAAGGCGCTCTTATAGTAACACTAGCGCCACCCAGCAATTAATTCTTTTAATTCTTAATTATATCGAATTTTAAAAATCTAACAAGTACATAACTAGTAAATTACTTGTGGTATTTTGTTATTCATTTTCACTAATATTCGTTCGTTAAATTCGGAGAAAAATTATATATTAAATATTATAATTATTATGATTTTTTTCTTTAAATATTGCACTAGTAAATTACTTGTAATAAATAAAAATACTACACGTGATTTACTAGTTTTGTACATGTTATATTTTTAATATTCGTAATTTAGGATTTAAAGAATTGAATTGCTGGGTGGCGCAAGTGTTACTATAAGAGCGCCTTGCGATAAATTGGCACTTCTAACTGGGTCATGAACACTTGAACAGCCTATAGCGATTAAAGCCAAAACACCAAAAGGATAAATACACTTCAGCTCTATCCAGACTTTCTTATTCGTTCTGAGATGTGACTGTAATGAAAATTTGCTAATTCTTTACAAAAATAGCAATCGGATAAGCTTAACATGGTAAGGCTCCTCGGCTATCCCATGACAAGTCTAGTCACAACTCTCCTTCTATCTTATTACATTTATAGTTTTGATACCAATAAATAACATGGGATTTCTGGATCATTTCTAAAGGTAATCACATATTACTTTAACATTATTATTACTACCTGCACACAGTACGACCTCAACTACGCCTCAGTAAATGGCGTGGCTGTTGCAACATACTGGAGGGATAAAATATAGGATTTTTTATACATTTTGAGCCATCGACACGATAAGAAGAAGAACATTATTATAATTAATTATTATAACATAATGTCCGAAATTTAAATTTTACTATGTGATTAGAATGGAATATATTGTAGCTCTTTCAAATTTCGCCAATGGCAATGGAATTTATCTACGTAAGAACAACAGAGACATATTTATCGGATAAGTGATCGGATGATCTGCAATAATAATAAACGAAGTGTCGTTTATTGTTATTGTACGCGTCATTGTCATCAACATCTGGTCAAGTAAAGATTTTTTTATGTCATAGGACAGCAAACGAGCAAGCGGGTCACCTGATGGTAAGTGATCACCGCTGCCCATGAGCTAATGTAACAACACCAGGGGTATGACAAGAGCGTTGCCGGCCTTTTTTATTTTTTCTTCCCCAGAGGGGAGGATAGGCCTCCGGCGCTCTCACTCACCGAACGAAGCATAGAAGCTGTAAAGCTACTACTCAAATGTCGATTTTCTGTGAGAGTGTAGTACATCCCCGGACGAGCCGGCCTATTCATGCTAACAGCAAAAGTGATTTTCGCCGGTAGCATATATGTATATATAGTATGAACATACCATCGAAAATGTAAGTGTGATTTTAGGTTACACAACGTGACATGGATGGAAACTTATAGCAACTAATTTAAGACAACTGGATTCTCCTAACTAGAACATAATTAGGCATTCCTGGGTTTAAATAATAACATTAAAATTGGTCCTCCAGTTAGTTAATCAAAAACATTGCACATATATTTTTTCTTTTTTCAATTAAACAATAAATGATATAGATAAAGCGCATTAAAGTGCATTAGTTGGGGTGCTCGTGCTCGGGGTCCTGACAACATATTCTTAAAAGTATACAAAATTTTGAAGTCACACAAAATGTTATATACCTTTATAATTAAAAAAAATTGTCCTATGTTTTTTATTACGTAACTAGCAGACTTATAATATTTTATAGGAATTTGGCCAGAATCGCAAAGGTAGGGCATAGGGCAATACATAGGGCAGTAATACATTGAGTATTCCTTTCCCTTTATGACAAAGGACACTACAATTTAAGAAATCTGTGTTTAAACTCAAAGCACTATCGTAAAAATCCAACAACTAATTATCTGGAGTTTAAATAAAACGATATTGCTTAAGAAAAACTCGGTAAGTCTAAACTAACCAAACGGGTAAAACAGTAAAGCTACATAAAGTTGACTCATTAGTCCGAAACAGGGTGCAAGTGACACTCACAAAAGACTCACTTGGTAAGTTCAAAAACTTCCGGTTAGCAGCTCAGTGGCGGCCTTCCAAACATTTTACCGTGTCATCCACGGCGCTAGTCAAATCAATCTTGTTGAATGCCCCATTCACCAATCGATGACCATCTTTTAGATCACTATCAAATAACTTGGAGTTATATCTATCCTCTTTATAATATTAAATATAGAAGTACATATAGGAAACATTTACGAAAGATCAGATACACAAAGAACGGCTAGAATGTTTTGAGATAAGATACACAATGAACATACGGTTGACAAATTTTGCAGAGCAAACATCCCCAACGAATAAGAGGGAGAGAACTTTGTCCAGCTGTGGGATAAACAAAAACAATCATTATCATATCGTGTGGAGTTTTGGATCAAAGAAATCAGATGAACCTTGTGGATGAACCACATGAATGTTGTCCAAGTTTTTAAAGCGTTTTATCTCTAACATGGTTTTGTGTAACGTCCACACTGTCAAGGGCAGCGATCAGGGGTACGATTTTTGAAATTTCGCCATTCGCAAGAGCTGTGTTTCCATACAAAAATCATTTGAAGACGAGTGGTTAGACGATCAAAAATAGTACCCAGGATCAACGGCTCCGTGCCCTCCAAAGCACGGATTATGTTCCTTATCAGACAATCAGGTGATCAGCATGTAATCTCAAATGCAATGTCCTAACCAAACTAGAACAAAAACACAAACCGTCTTATTATAAAACAAGGACTAACTTTAGTACCTAGTTTAAATCATAATTCAACCAAAACAAATTGACAGTGACACTTACCAAATGTCAAAGTAATAAATGTTGACTTATTTTGGCCGGATAATGGTTTAAACCAGGTACTAAAGTTAGTCCTCGTTTTATAATAAGACTGAAACCGTCTTATTATAAAACGAGGACTAACTATAGTACCTGGTTTAAACCATCATCCACCCAAAACGAATTGACAATGACAGTTGTAAAATCGTCAAGTGATAACTGTTGACTTATTTTGGTCGGATAATGGTTTAAACCAGGTACTATAGTTAGTCCTCGTTTTATAATAAGACGGAATGTGTTTATACCCGCCGTGAATCAGACCCGCGACCTTCGCAGTGTCGCCTCCGGTACACGCGTACAACGGTAGAGTAGATAGTAAAGTAGTCGGTAGAGTATGGTAGAGTACTAACTATGCTACTAGTAAGTAGCAAAGTAAGTGCTTTACCTTTACCGAGTAAACGGTAGAGTAGACGCTGACTATATGACAAATTAGTAGTTAAGTAAGTGCTCTACCGTTACTGAGTAAACGGTAGAGTACTTACTATACTAATAGTAAGTAGCAAAGTAGGAACTCTACCTTTACCGAGTCAACGGTAGAGTAGACGGCAGAATACTTACTATAAGCTAAGTAGTTACTCTACCGTTACGGAGTAAACGGTGTAGAGTAGATGGTAGACCATGTAACAGGGGCTTCAGAGCCGATTACACCACAAAGGTACTTAAACAAAAACAATAAATCCCGGTTGCTTTTTTAAAAAAATAATCCATATTAAGTCACAAAAATACCTTAAAATGGTAGTCAATTTTATTGTTTTATCAAATGTTCAACATCAAATGCACTCGTGCAATCACCTGGCTCATAAGCCAAATTGGATTATTTTGAACAGCAGAACATTCCCACAGTGGTTAATATAGGTACCTACATGTACTTACTTAAATGTGAAACAAAATAGTGGTTGTTGAAAATTACCGGGCAAATGAAGTGATAGGTAAATGTGGAAATAATATTTTGTAATGTTTCCGAACTAAGAATATCTCTTGTTTATTACCCAACTGACCCACCCAGAATGAGGGTAATGCTTTTCGCGCGTATGTATGTTAATATTTACCAAGTATGTATGTCTTCTTCTTCATCTTCATCAGGTCTTTTTGAGTCTCCACTGCAGGAGCACGACCCTCTCTGTGCTACTCGAGCCATATATTAGGCAGGGTAGTCAGAGGATTTGGCCTACACTCTCCACGCTGGCCAGACGGGTTGGAGAGGTATCTTGAGGTTTATAAGTCGCCTTCTAGAGTGGTCCTATTCTACTCTGCCGGGAACCACACAACGAATTATATTATATTTTTATATTGAACATTCAGGGCGTTACTTCGCGGAAATCAAAGTTATATGCACTTTGATCAAAATTACAAACAAAGTTATTTCAATCAAAGTGCACAAAGTTCCTGGACTATGCGTACTTACAAAGTAAGCGTTGTGGTTGTGACGTGACGAACTCCGTGGCCCAGTGGTTAACACGCCAGTCTGGGACATTGCGGTTTGATTCTCGGCGCGGAAAAAAAAGTGGTTTGGGCAATTACTTGTTGTAATCGTCACATTACAACCTTAGATTATATCTAATATTAACGTGTTGGAGAGCATTTTTGGGAAAGTTAAAGTATTTTTACTTTTGATTCAAGACCTCCCAAAACTAATTACTTATAACATCATTTCGTGTAGGTGACACGGTCAGTCGACCATGCACACTGGTGTCAGAGTTCTGCGGAACTGCCTCTCGGCCTCTGACGTGGTTCCTTTAACGACTGCCAGATGGCAGCCGGGACCACCGACTTAACGTGCCTTCCGAAGCACGGAATCATCTTTCTTATCAGACAATCAGGTGATTCATGCCTGCAATGTCCTAACCAAACTGGAAACAACTTAACAAAGTATGCTTCCCGTGGGAATCCAACCCACGACCCCCGGGTCAACAAGGCAAACGTCTTAACCACTGGACCACGGAGGCAGTTCGTTCAATTACTGATATAAGAAAATAGTACCTACTGACTATAACTACTTTTTCTTCCAGACATGTCCGTTTAGATATAAAGACGAATTTCCGGCATCGTACGACGTCTAGCAAATGACTTTCGAACTACAACTGTTAGCTACAGATGGCACCGCGTCACATACAATCATATATATGCGTCGCCGCTGCTCAGTTCTGTTCTGTGCGATGCTAACTACTTAAATTGTTTAGGTTAGACACAACTTTTGACTATGGTATTCAAAGTCCATATATAACTTTTTGGGGGCTAGTGCCATTTAAAAATTTGCCATTTTCAAATAATTTTTAAATAAAAAGAAAATAAAGGGATTATTTAATATTTTGTTCTGAGTGTCCTAGATAACACTTCAAACGAGAAGCATTTCTTACAGTTTTTGTCAAAGACGATATCTTTTGGCAAAAACGCTTTAAACTGTAAACAGTGCTTCATAAAATAGTGTGGTGCGTTATCTTGGGCCTCACAAAGGAAAATTAAATGATATCTTGTTTTAAAATTGATTTTAAATAGGGGCAGCAATAGATCCCGAAATATTAATGTAATTATCACATTTCAACATATTTGAAAAATTTAAATTTGACGCAACGGGTCATAAATGTTAGTACTTTGCTAGCTAAGTTTGATAATTTATTTATTTAGTCGTATGGCGGTCAATGAAATAGGCGAATATATAAGATTTATAAATCTACATTCAGTTTTCTTAGCCAGTTAGCTGCGTCTTGGGTAAAATTGATAAAGTTTGATAATCAAAACACCGTAATCAAGGATACATTACACATAAGGGTAATACATTAAATCTGTTACAGAATTATTCCTGTAACTCTTATTTGGGTGTTTAAAACCTGTTTCACACTTCGAAATGTAACATATTAAGTTTTCTGTAACCAATTTTTTTGATGAAAATTTATCGGCTTTAACACCTTTACTAATACTTCTGAATCGATGAAAACAGACAAGTGTAACCTTTTTTTTCTATTTTACTTTTAAAACAGAAATGAAAAACAAATATCTGAGAGAGTGTTTTGAACACTCTCTCAGATATTTGTTTTTCATTGTTTCATTGATATACCGGTAAGTCTCTGTTGCAAAAATTTCTAAGATATAGAAGTTACAACGTGAAATTCCTTGCGCGACAACAAAACGTTCCTTTGAAGATACTGGACGGCTGTGATGTCACATAATATGTAGACATGTCATATATGTAGCTATATATAGCGGGTGATATAAGAACTTTGTTCGCCAGCTACGTTACTTTATATGACTTTATTTCAAAAGACGACACTAGTATCGACGTCCAACGAAGCGTTGGAGCTCCCTGGTAATGCGGAGAAACTCATAGGTATGTGATGGTGCAGTAAAGAATGCTTTCTGAATGGGAAACCCAGGAAATGCTGGCTTGATTTTGTTAGGGAGGATATTCGTGGCAATGGTTTCAAAACCAAGGATACAGAAAGGAGAAAAGTAAGAAAGAAAAATTCGGAAAGCGGACACCGGAATCCGAAATACTTCAGCCGAGAATGCAACCAAAAAGGCGCTAAGATGAGAGACAGAATTAATTAATTTTCTTATAGGACCATTGCTGGGAACTCGAGATGGTTTTTCACTTTTACATACTTATTGGCCGGGCGGCTGAGCACTATTGTATGATTTTTTTTAATTAACCCTTTCTGTCCCAGTGCTGGGCAAAGGTCTCTCCCATTTCATTGTATGAATATGTAGAAAAAAAACCGTTGTGCGGATTGATCCATAGGAAAAGTTTGTTGATCTTGATGGGAAGAATCACCCTTTTAAGGGTATGTCGAGGTACAGTTTATACACTGTATTAGTAAAAAAGACTTACGGAAAACGGTAACATTTGAGAGAGAGAGAGAGATAACTCTCTCTCTCAAATGTTACCGTTTCCCGGTCGCATCCTCAGCGGCAGTGCTTCGGAGCCTGGCTTTCCGGCATTTTCTTCTCCACTTTTCTCGGTCTTAGTCATCCTTGGTTTTAAGACTATTGACACGCCTATCCTTCCTAACGAGCATTCCTTGGGTTTCCCTCTTCGGAAAGAATTATACTATTAGACACAAGAATAACAATATAGAAAATAACGCTCAAAAAACTAGAGAGGACTATGTTCAATGTATCTCTTAAGAGAAATTTGCAGAAAAAAGTTATATATAATTTGCTACATATATATTAGGGCATTTATTGGGTTTTCCTCTTCAGAAAGAATTATTTTTGCAACGTAATTTAAATCGACACTAGAATAACAATAAAGAAAATAACACTGAAAGATCTAGAGAGGCCTAAATTCAATGTTTATCTGAAGATAAATTTTCCTTTCTTTCTTCTTTTGAGAACGAATCAGAAACGAGAAGATTTATAGATGGACAAAAGTCTGGGGTCCGCATTTCGGCTTCTTCTTCTCCATTTTGTTTGTTATGTCGAGGTTAAATTTCCACGCTGTATATTGATCCGTTGTTCTATACCGTCCGAAGCTACGTCCAACGCTTGCGTTTGCGGATTTTCGTCTGTCCAATTTTCTGTCCGCTGACCATCCAGAGTGAAGCTGCATCGCTGCTATAACGAATGCCATTCCGACTAGGGATTCCTTTCCAACAAAAACTTCATTCGGATTATTGGAGTACGTGAGAAACGTTTTAGAGGTATTGCACGTTGAACATGGAATTAAAGTTATATATCCTAGACATATACGTAAATACACCATAAGAGAAATTGGCTTAATATAATGCCTTGATTAGAATAGAATAGGACCACTCCAAGTCTAGCCGTGGATGTTGTAGATGGAGACTTAGGAAACACAAGCTAAACAAAGTATATTAACACCAAAGAAACCTCTCCAACCCGTCTGGCCAGCGTGGAGAGTGTTGGCCAAATCCTCTCACTGCTCTTGCTAAATATAGCTCTCGTAGTAAGAGGGTCGTGCTCCTGCAGTGGAGACTAGAAAAGAGAGGATTAGAACTGATTGTGTAAATGCACCATAAGAGAAATTGATTTATTATAGTAAGCCTCTAGCAAAGACAATATAATACTAACGTAACAGACTGCCCACCTAATTCAAAAATATTGGACCAAATTGTTTTGAATTTTTAATAAAATATATTTTGTGAATCATGTTTTTATACTCTTATAATACGGTAGATACAATGTTGTGTAGTTTCGAGTGGCGCCATCTATGCGAGTCTCTGAGAAAAAATCGTACGATTAGGGCGTTGAGACCACATGCCTCTAGTAAGTACATTAGTTTAGCTATAAAAATGCTATGCACATTTTAGATCAAGAGACTAAGAAGTGATATACTATGTTGCAAACACATTTGGACGGAAACAGTATTTTGGTAAATTATATCTGCTGAATTGCATAGCGAGTGCTGCAAGTAATAATACGGATAGACGGAGAGCCAAGAGATAAGAATAGTCAAATTTAGATACTTTGTTGAGTTTGTGAGTAATACTCGTCTGTTTTCAAAAATACCGATTTAGAAGTATTTATAACTGTGTTAAAGCCAATAAGGTTTATTCTTTTTGAAAAATGTTTTTGGAGTTATATCAAATACATTTGAAATAACCCCAAAAGCGGTTTTAAAAAAGGAAAACATCATTAAAGGGCTTAAGACTGCGCCACTGAAATCTATAATTGTTGTGTTATAAATAGCTTTAATTTAGGAAATAAGATACATATTAGTAGACAATATAAAAAGTTGATATTAAAATAAGATTTTTATAAAGTCCTACGGTGAAAAAGCAAAATCACGTAATATTGGTATAATATAAATGTTGTTTTAGTATTTATTATGTCAAACGTATATATGTGTGGGGCCAGCTCAAACTGTGTGATTTGTCCCTGTACCTATATTCGAAGAACGGACGGTTAGGTGTTAAAATATGTAATCTGTGCAATACTGCGCATGTCATTTCTATTAGAATCACTCAAATCTCCGGGAATATGATTTAAAAAAAAACTTGATTTTGGATCACTTTTCACAAAAGTACATAGATTAAAGTCTGACTGACAAATCTCTGACACCTTTTCTGAAGGTGTTGATTTAGTAACAATTTGCAGCTAACTCTCAGACTAGCGGAATGCTCATGTTATGAACGTATGAAACTGACAATCTCCAACACAGATATTAAATTCATTTAAGAATGAATTGCGACCAAAAAGCTGGAAAGAGCTGAATACTTAGTTGTGGAGACGATGGGTCCATGGGGCCAAGATGCAAAACTTTTTTTTAAGGAATCACAACTCGCCTCATCGAGGCAACGGGCGACCCTCGTGCTGGCAGCTATTTAGCGCAACGTATAAGTATAGCTATTCAGCGGGGAAACGCTGCCAGCATTCTTGGAACGTTGCCTCGGTGTGGTGGGTTAGAAGAATTTTATTTATAACTAGCTGACCCGGCGAACTTCGTACCGCCTTATAGTCAATGATTAAGTATTCAGAGTTTTCATTGTTTTTAAGATGTATTCTGCTATTCGGGGCGGAGACAAATCCAACGAATCAATAACCATGAAAATTAGTTCAGCAGATCTCGAGTTATAAGTCTTTGTCAAACCCGTATTTGTTTTATATATATAGAAGAAGAAGAAGATATTGTATTCGTTACTTATATTTTTGAATACTTAGTTAAATTTACCAAAAACACGTGTATTCGAAATATCGTAATTGCTTAGAATGAAATTTAAAAATGCCAACGTTTTTGCGTTGAAGCGCTTTTATAACATAATGTTTGCATCAGTATCAATTTTTTGGAATTTTGAAAATAAAATCTTTGTCATTATATATTATATAGATTTTTATACACTTAATAACGCGGAGCATTTGAGGTTGTGCATTACTCTCGACTTCTCGAGCTCAACCCGTTCAACTTGTCTACATATAATTATTCAATAAAGATATAACAGCTAGTCTTATTGAATAACTAGCTGTTATCAGCGGCTTCACCCGCGTGATATATAGCCTATGTCCTTTTTAATACCCAACCTATGTATATGCAAATTTCATGATGATCTGTTCAGTAGATAGGACGTGAAAGCGTTATAAACAAATAAACAAACTCACTTTCACATTTATAATATTAGTAAGGATACATTTATTTTTACTGTTCTAAACTCGTTTGTTTGATTATTTTCCTAAGTGGAAAAAAAATTTAGTTATTCTAATCCTGCCCTAATTACGAGTATATTCAAATTCGATATCAATCGGGTGGCATACATTTAATTTGAAAGGACTGAGTTTTTAGAGGCGCGAATACTCAAGGGCCCTTAGCCCGGTGTCTCCGGCTCAAGTTCTGGTCTTAATAAAGGTTCTCAAACCGAGTCCCCTCCAAGTTTAAGAGGCACATCGTCTGGGCCGGATCACGGGTCACGTGGTCTTGTGTAGGCGCCGCATTAGCTTAGACTTAGCACTGCCGGTATGATCATAGCTTTACGGTACGATGGTTTTTTAAGAGACTTTCTACAATTTCCTTATTTCTTTTTGGGGTTCTGTACAAAATATGAAAATAGGAAGCCTTTTTTTTACTCAACTGACCCACCCTGAAGGAGAGTAATGTATTTCGCGCGTATGTTTGTATACAGAGTGTGAATTGACCTCGACATAAAAGGGGTGTCTCACAACCGTCAATATGAAAAACTTTTCCTAAAAGGCCAATGTTGGGAACTCAATTTTTTTATGTTTTTAAGTCAAATCGATATATATTTCTTATGATAATTACAAATTCATTAAACTAGAATAAACTAATTACATAAAATAATTGTGAAAAATTCTTTTTTTTCTGTCTTCACTCACTGTCTCTTATGTTTGCATGTATCATATGAATACTTAGAAATGTTGTTTGCAATACTGAATAAGCTCAAGGCTTGTTACAAAAACAAAGTTTCAGAAATAACTAAGTTTTCTGAAGAGCATGCGAATGGCAAACTTAAGCTAGACAAATGGTTATACACTGCCTTACTACTCGTTTTGATGAGTTTGGCGCCATTTCTCCCGAAAAATATTCATCCAAAACTTAAACGTCCCCCGCTTGTAATTAGTAGTGATCGATACGACCAGCAAATCTCTTTGTATATATTTGTGGTGCCCGGCAGAGTAGAATAGGACCACTCCAAGTCTTCCCGTGGATGTCGTAGAAGGCGACTTAGGTAAAACAAGCTAAACAAAGCTTAAAATATCAAAGATACCTCTCCAACCCGTCTGGCCAGCGTGGAGAGTGTAGGCCAAATCCTCTGGCTGCATCATGGCTATGGTAGTACAGAGAGGGTCGTGCTCCTGCAGTGGAGACTAAAAAAGACCTGGTGATGATGATGATGATGATGATATTGCCTTTACAACCATTTTTCCAAACGAAACAACTGCCACTTGTGACCATTTCTGAGGAAGGAATTGAGGATATCTTTGCTCAGCAGTGGGACAATGGAACTTGTTTTTTTTATATTTGTCTTTGGTGTCAATTTCACATTGATCCATTGATCCCACTTCTGACACCAATATTGAAGTGAAACTAATATTGCTCGACAATTTTTATGAATGGATACTGACCATTGAGATATATGGACTGACACATGTTATAATTACTTTTTGTTTGTAATTTTAATACCAAAGGCAATAAACTGTAAAAATAGTTTGTTAAACAAATATATAAAAAGTTTGCTGGTCACCAACAATTTGCTCAAAATTTATGAAATCTCATTTCTATAGATAAATGTTATTCAACTTCCCGGAGTACCCTAATCAGCTATTCAGCAACCAAGCAACTCTAAGGGTAGACGGTATTTACTTGCAGCAAACTCAAATGCAATCCCGGGTCATAACTGAAACCCAGTCGAGATATTAACTGGTTTTTGCCACAAATAACATTGTTACAGAATCTGGTTTTGAATTGATAAAAAATATATATTTTATTGTTATCTCTTGTAAATTCTTCACTACCTTTTAGCCGCTTGAAAAAACCAAGGTTTAGAACTTTGGTTTTTAAAGTGTATATAGGGTGGAAATTCCATAAATTAAATCAAAAAATAATTGTGAATGTCAGCCAGCACCGAAGCCCGAGCAACGAGAGTTTTAATCTTTTTAATTGAATATAATTACGAGTCATTTGATTTGCGTTTTAATTTTATTTTAATATATTTATCTAGATACTAATGTTATAATAGGAAAAAAATAATTGCTAGTTTAAATGTAATAACCGGGACTAAACGCGATAGGCATTTCGTAGTATTACTACCACTTACTTCCTTGACGTTTCGACCGAGTTGCATCGGCCGTGGTCACAAGGCGACTGACGGGCGGCGGCATCGTCTGTTCGGGCGTCGTGAAGTATTTTCTTCCACCCGCAAGTTGTCACTTATTGAATCACTAGTGATGTGGCCACGACAAACTACACTCACGGTATCCGGTTTCGGTTTTAACGGTTTCACTCGCGGTATGCACCCATTAATTACAGGATTCCACGCTGGAGACAACTTAAATCCGTCCTCCCGATTGAAATTTTTGTACTTCTTAATTTCAATCGCTTCACGTACCATCCTGGTGTGGTAATGCCGATCAGTGGAGAGAATTTTAGGGTTATGTAGCTCCATCCAGTGGTTGACTCCCGTATCCAATAAGTGTTCTGCTACCGCGGATTTACTCGTCTGTCGATTTTTCACTGCGGCAATGTGTTCCTTGACGCGTTCGGCTATAGTCCGTTTTGTCTGGCCAATATACGAACTGCCGCAGCTACAGTCGATTTTATATACTCCCGGAGTTTGTAACGGCAAGGTGTCCTTTGGTGATCGTAGTGACTGCGACACTTTACGTAAAGGCGTATAAATAGTCTTTATTGAGAATTTTCTCAACACCGTCCCAATTTTATCCGTTACGCCTTTAACATATGGTAAAAATGCTGCCTGACGATTCACTTCTGGACATCCTTGTCTTTTCTTCTGCTTTCTCCACTCTCTAGACACCCTGTACCCGTTACGTTTCAGTACCTCCTGAACATGTAAAAGCTCCGTTTGGAGATGGTCAGGGTCACATAGGTTATGCGCTCTGTTCGTTAATGCAGACATAACGGATTGAAGATGCCGGGGATGGTGATGAGAGGATGCATGCAGGTATCTGTCCGTGTGTGTAGGTTTTCTGTATACCGTGTGAGATAAATTACCATCCGGTTTGACCTTAATCATCATGTCCAGGAACGCAAGAGATCTGTCCTTCTCCATTTCATAAGTGAATGTCATCTTTGGATGTATGGAGTTGAGATGTTTGATATATTGCTCCACTTCTTGATGGCCTCCATTGACAATGCAGAAGACATCGTCAACGTACCTCTCCAGATCTCTTGCGTTCCTGGACATGATGATTAAGGTCAAACCGGATGGTAATTTATCTCACACGGTATACAGAAAACCTACACACACGGACAGATACCTGCATGCATCCTCTCATCACCATCCCCGGCATCTTCAATCCGTTATGTCTGCATTAACGAACAGAGCGCATAACCTATGTGACCCTGACCATCTCCAAACGGAGCTTTTACATGTTCAGGAGGTACTGAAACGTAACGGGTACAGGGTGTCTAGAGAGTGGAGAAAGCAGAAGAAAAGACAAGGATGTCCAGAAGTGAATCGTCAGGCAGCATTTTTACCATATGTTAAAGGCGTAACGGATAAAATTGGGACGGTGTTGAGAAAATTCTCAATAAAGACTATTTATACGCCTTTACGTAAAGTGTCGCAGTCACTACGATCACCAAAGGACACCTTGCCGTTACAAACTCCGGGAGTATATAAAATCGACTGTAGCTGCGGCAGTTCGTATATTGGCCAGACAAAACGGACTATAGCCGAACGCGTCAAGGAACACATTGCCGCAGTGAAAAATCGACAGACGAGTAAATCCGCGGTAGCAGAACACTTATTGGATACGGGAGTCAACCACTGGATGGAGCTACATAACCCTAAAATTCTCTCCACTGATCGGCATTACCACACCAGGATGGTACGTGAAGCGATTGAAATTAAGAAGTACAAAAATTTCAATCGGGAGGACGGATTTAAGTTGTCTCCAGCGTGGAATCCTGTAATTAATGGGTGCATACCGCGAGTGAAACCGTTAAAACCGAAACCGGATACCGTGAGTGTAGTTTGTCGTGGCCACATCACTAGTGATTCAATAAGTGACAACTTGCGGGTGGAAGAAAATACTTCACGACGCCCGAACAGACGATGCCGCCGCCCGTCAGTCGCCTTGTGACCACGGCCGATGCAACTCGGTCGAAACGTCAAGGAAGTAAGTGGTAGTAATACTACGAAATGCCTATCGCGTTTAGTCCCGGTTATTACATTTATAGTTATAATGCAACGCGAAAGTTTAAAATCTTAAATTGCTAGTTTGTTTGCATCGAATAGATTTCGAAACTACTGGAACTATTTAAATATTTTTTCACCTATAGAAAGTAAATTTATCTGCGGGTGAAACAAGCTATAATTCACGCGACCGAAGTCGCGGAAAAATTGGTAGTCTATTATAAAAACAGTGAATAGTAAATCTTTAAAATCATCCCGTGCTATGGCAACCATATGCCGAGATAGACGCAAGGTCACGAAACGTACTGGCCTCTGAATCTAGAACGGTTCATCACCATCATCATCAGGTTTCTTTTTAGCCTCCACTGCAGGAACACGACCCACTGTACCATATATTAGTCAGAGCACTCAGAGGATTTGACGTACACTCTCCATGCTGGCCAGACGGATTGGAGAGGTCTGCTTGATGTTTATAAGCTTTGTTTAGCTTGTGTTTTCTAAGAACAGTTACTCCCCATAATTTTTACTGCGGGCCTATATCTAATATGAAAAGTGATTCTTAAGGATTAAACTTTAATTAACTCCAGAAATCAAATAAGCGTCATACGATCTATCATTAAATCATCTAAGTCAATAGTGGAGTGTCGTTCTGTTACTAGATATTTTGTGTTGATGCCTAGCCATAGCTTTGTGATCTCGCAAAGTAATTTTATGTCTGTATGAACATCCAACTACGCATGAAGCAATATTTTATATCTCTCATATTATTGACTACAATGATATTTAAGACACGTCTTGGTATAATGTTTTCTTTTGTCTTCGCGATTGTTACACATTAAAATAAAATTATTTTAATACGGTTTTTATCGCGTTTATTACATTATTTATACACCTAACGTTTTGAGCACTTTACAGTGTTCGTGGTCGCAGGTAGACTGACCATCTACTTGCGTCCACGAACACTGTAAACTGCTCATAACGTTAGGTGTATAAATAATGTAATAAACGCGATAAAAACCGTATTAAGTAAAATAATTTAATTTAAACGTCTTGGTATAATATAAATTACTAGCAACTATCCTGCGACTTTTTCCGCGTAAATTATAGCCTTTTTCACCTTAACAAATGAGCTTTCAATAGATAAAAGAATTTTTAAAATCAGTCCAGTAGTTTTGCCGTGTGTTCCCGGCAAAGTAGAATAGGGCCCATCCACTCCCGTAGATGTCGTAGAAGGCGACAAAGGAAACACAAGCTAAACAAAGTGGTGCTTGTGAGTGCAGGCCAAATCCTCCGACTGCTCTGACTAATATATGGCTCTGGTAGTACAAAAACGGCCGTGCTCCCGCAGTGGAGATTAAAAAGACCTGATGATGAGTTTCGGAACCTATTCAATGTAAAAAAAAAACAAACAAATATTTCCTCTTATATAATATAAATGTGTCAAAGTCAATTTTAATAAAACAAAATAATGTTATATAGGTAATGACTGTAACGTAATATGAACATGGCATATGAAGTTTATCGTAATTTGAAAGGTTTAATAAACAAATTATGAATGCACCACAAAATTATTTGTTTTCATTAATATTTCACCACAACCATAGCATTTAATTATAGCAATCAGTTGATCGAACATGGATGAATGTACATTTAGTAATGCTTATTTTGATTTCAATTAGAAACTTACATAAGAAAAAAACTTTTAAAATAGGAATAATAGTAAAAAGTACCTTAATTACCCAATGACTTTTTAAGATATTAATAGTAATAAAGTCACCATTTTTTGTCTCTCACTTCTTCGGTACTTTGTATGCGTGATGTAGGTACTTTCAGTTTTAGTTGTTGTCGTCGTCGAAACGTCTTCATGACAAAAATTGCTATAATTTTTTACGGCTTTCTAATGGTAATATTAGTTTTTTAACTCTTTAAAGGTACTTTTGAACATGGATCTAAGAATAATAAGTAACATTTTTTTAAAATCTACACTTCCTTCCTTGCTCCTATTGGTAAGTTGAGATAATTTATTGCTATTTGGTAGCAAGTGTGCAGAGAAATAGTATTATTGCCTGTAGCTATTACAGCCTGTACCCCGGAAAACACATCACGCTTATTTACCCACGTGTATGTATTCATAACAGTAAGTTAAAAACACGAGTCACGTACCATCGCAACTGCACCTGTGATTGCACCATGGAAAAACATGGGCGTATGTGTCAGCAGGCAGCCAGCACTTAAGGGGTCCAAGGAAAATAAATGTTTTTTTCGTGATAAGAAAAATACATCATATAGCATCGTCTCAGTCGCAAGTCCACTGCTGGATATCACTCTCTCCTAAGGAATTTCAATACTTCCTGCGTTGAAAGAACTGAGCATGGTGCTCAGGTCTTTCAACCACGGGGTGTCCAACGCTCTAAGCTTGCCGGTAGGTGGTCGATTCGAGAAGGTTTTCGCCTCATCAATGAGCTTAAGCCTTTGAAAATTTAGTGTTAACAGTATGTTCTTTACATAGCGCGAAGAACCGATGGCCGATGGGGCGGAAGGGTTCTCGAATGGCGACCACGTACCGGCAAGCGCAGCGTTGGACACCCACCGACCAGGTGGTCAGACGACCTGATAAAGGTCGCAGGAAGGCGCTGGATGCAGGCCGCTTCTAACCGGTCATATTGGAAATCCTTGGGGGAGGCCTATGTCCAGCAGTGGACTTCTTGTGGCTGAAATGATGATGATGAGTATGTTCTCGTTAATAATGCATTAATTTATTGCATAGTTTATCATTGGAATAAGCTTTTGGAATAAACTGCTGAATTGTATATTGGAAACCTTGTGGGCTCCCAAACACCCCTGGATACGCCCACGTGAAAACCAAATAAACAGATTTTCAATTTGAATGCCTGCAAATGAAACCTCGAAACATCTGACCGCTAGTAAATCAGAATTCAGCAATTTCAGCTGAATTATTCATTTTTGGCCTGAATATTTTTGTCCATAAGTGACCTATAAGTATAACTGGAATAATTATCAATCAAGAGTTATTCTCATTTAATAAATTAAACTAAAATAAACTAATTACATATTAAATAATTATGAAAAATGAACCTAAAACTAAACACCTTCAAAAATATGATAAAATACCTAAAATATATTATTAAAAGGAGCCCCTTTAGGCAAGGTTCCAAAGATACTGACAGCATTCCCCCTTCGAATAGCGAGATTAATTCTTTGTCCGAGGTAGCTGCCAGCTCTTCGGTCACTAGAATTATGGACAGGCGTGTCTCTACAACTGCCTGGCCGGTGGTTGTATTGGGTACTTTCTCATCCATTCGAGCAAGTAGCATCTCAAGTAACATTGTCCTAATCCCCTAGTCTAACTAATTCCTACCCCTCCCTCGCTTATGTTATTTTTTGATGGGGTTTCGATGGGCAGCAGCATCGGAACCGATATAAGCTAATCAAACTGCGCTCATCAAAGCGTGGTGAGTATGGCAAAACCCCTTATGATGGAAATCCTTGGAGAGGACCATGTCCAGCAGTGGACTCCTAGCGGCTGAGACGAAGCCAATGATACAATGGAATTGAGAACAACTGGAACGAGGTATTTGGCATGGTTCTAAGATTAATCAGGATAGGCCTCTAAGAAATGTCACAGTGGCGCCAATTCCAATGCATGATAACGTGTCGCGACAAAAGCATCCATCGATTAGAAATGCATGCAATTTCCCCTATATTTTCTTTTTTTCTGAATTCAAACTCTTCCAAATGTTAAATTCACATGTCGTAAAAAGTTGGCGTCACTTGTGACGTCCTCAGTGCCCAATCCATATTATTCCTACGCCCTTGATGTTTCGACACAGAATTAATAATACTAAGTTTCGATATATTTTTTGGTCTCGTAAGTTCTCGAAAGTCTAGTTATGAATTAGATTGATAGTTTCAAATTCACGATAAGAATGACGACAAAGACGTCATAATTTGTATTTATCGGAGAATTCTTCGAAAATAAACAAACGATGTTTATAAAGATATATAGACGAAATAGAGATAAGTAAAGTACTTACTCCGTTGTATTAACGCATAAATATAAAAATAAATACATTGAATTGTTTACATACCTTAATTAACTATGTTATGCAGCGTAAAAGCAAAAGAGTCACTTACCTGAAAAGAAAAAGTAATTGTTAGTCACATATTATTATGCAATACAAATAATATAATATCTAATAAATATTCTTATTGAAACAATATGTAACAGAAATCTAAAGAGGTGACATTGATAACTCACATCTTATTTTTGAGAACATGTTTTCACGTCACGTTTGACCATTCTAAAAACCCATTTAAATAATGATTCAAAAATAGAGCTTATTAAGATTGATCATGCTAGAAGCTTGGCAAAAAGAAGCGGATTAATTCTACCAATTCAAAAATTGAGCTCCAGTATGGTAGAGTCTCAAAAGAGGTGTGAGTCGAGAGTTCAAGATTTTAGAGGATTTCAAGAATAGTCGAGGACGATCCCTCCTGGGGCCCTTCAGTGATGTTCGCCTTACAAGTTGAGGACACTCTGACCCCACCTCAAACGTCCGGTCTAGTAGCGAAAGCTCACTTGGAGCTAGCTACATAGAACGTTCAAAAAATAAAATCAAAGAGGCGTTGTTGCAAAATTTTGAGATTTTCATTCCTCGGGCTTCCTTAAACTCACGTTTTTACCTACGTATTATATATTGACGTCATCTATTACCTTTAACGATACTGGTTCGAAAGTTTCAAAAATGCGTTGCTGTGTGGCTTAAGGAAGGTCACGTTGCTCCCAAAATATCGTCATCACCTTGTTATTTTTTTTCCTAAAGTAAAGTAACTTTGAGACTTGTGTTATAGGATACTAACTCAGCGATATTATATTTTATAATAAAAACACCTTAAAGATAAACATCCAAGACCTAGGTCAATCAGAAAAAGATCATTTTTAGGGTTCCGTCCGTAGTAAACTAGGAACCCTTATAGTTTCGCCATGTCTGTCTGTCTGTCTGTCTGTCTGTCTGTCTGTCTGTCTGTCCGTCCGCGGTTTTACTCAGAGACCATAAGTACTAGAAAGCTGTAATTTGGTATGAGTATGTATATTAATCATGGCAAAAAAGTCGTAGAAAAAAATCTTGAAAAAAAATTTTTTTTGGGTAGCTCCCATACAAGTAAAGTGGGGGAGTCATTTTTTTTTCTCTACTTACCCATCTTGTGGGGTATCGTTAAAAAGGTCTTTGAAAAATATTGTGAGGTTGAGAACACCATTTTTCGATTTAGGGATCCGTTTCCGAAATATTTGGTTTTAAAGTGCAAATTTTTGTTAGAGGTACGTGTCCCCCCCCTCTATCTCCTAAACGGTTATATATAGATACGTGAAAAAAATTACAGCAGTAGTATATATACTGAAGTTGAAAGGAAAACTATCAGAGCTAAGTACTAAGTACAAACTAAAAAGTTATAGGCAACCAACTTATAAAATGTACTGGAAAATGTAAAATTTCATACAATCTTTATTGTTAGATGTTTTTGGTCGTTAAACTGTGAGGTGCGAGTGTAAACAGTGTGTACTCAAAGTTGTCATTCGCAACTACGGAACCCTATACTGCGCGTGGCCCGACACGCACTTGGCCGGTTTTTTATATTGACCTGACCGGGGCTCAAATCCGGGACCATCCGCATCGCAAGCAGGCGAATTTACGAATTTGTAGAGCAGTTGCTGTGTGGCTAACGGTGTTGGTATGAAAATAGTAGAAAATGCGTTTCTGTGCGGTTTCGAAACAGTCTCATCATAGATTTAATAAAAAAAATCGTTTTCTCACGTTGCTCCCAAAATATTGTCGTCACTTGTTAATTTGCGACACTGGTGATATTGGTGGTACCTTGAAAGACGCAAGTCTTTGAAATAGTTTGAGCAGTTGCTGTGTGGCTTCACAAGAACTCACGTTGCTTCGTGAAAGCTGGCGTCCATGACATTTCGAACACGTGCTGCGACTGAAGGGCACCAACTTTGGAAGAAACCAAAAACAGCCAAACAAACAGAAAGGTGAAACGTCAAAGACAACTTGAAATTAGATTCAAGGTACATCGTGTTGGTAAGCTTTATTAGGTCACTCAAAATTTATACGAGATTTCAAATAAATATAAATCCCAGTATTTAATATTTAGATGATTTAATAATTTTACCCTACTGATCCAAGACTGCCCACCCAGAAGGAAGGTAATGTTTTTCGCGCGTATGTATGTATAATTGTATATATGTATGTACTCATATTGCTATCTATGTAAGTATTATTTTTTGTTGTGAAAATTGTAAACTATTCAAAGAAATTGATATTAAATAAATGAATGAAATCTTGAAATCGTCTGAATATAAAAATACTATCAGTCCACCCCGGCTTTGTCCGTAGGACATAAATAGCCTATATCACTCAGGGTTAACGTAGCTATCTAACGGTGAAATTAGTTTTGAAATCGGTCCAGTAATTTCTGAGATTATCGCGTTCAATCTTATATAACAAATTATGATACAAATAATATAAAAATCTCTTTGGAACAAATATATACAAAGCAATTTACACTGCATTGTATATATTTGTTCCAAAGAGTTTTTTAGGGTTCCGTAGTAAACTAGGAACCCTTATAGTTTCGCCATGTCTGTCTGTCTGTCTGTCTGTCCGTCCGCGGTTTTACTCAGAGACTATAAGTACTAGAAAGCTGTAATTTGGTATAAGTATGTATATTAATCATAACAAAAAAGTCGTAGAAAAAAATCTTAAAAAAAAATTTTTTTTTGGGTAGCTCCCACGCAAGTTAAGTGGGGGAGTAATTTTTTTTTCTCTACTTACCCATCGTGTGGGGTATCGTTAAAAAGGTCTTTGAAAAATATTGTGAGGTTGAGAACACCACTTTTCGATTTAGGGATCCGTTACCGAAACATTTGGTTTTAAAGTGCAAATTATTATTAGAGGTAAGTGTCCCTCCCCTCTATCTGCTAAACGGCTATACATGGATACGTGAAAAAAATTACAACAGTAGTATATATACTAAAGTTGAAAGGAAAACGATAAAAGCTGAGTACTAAGTGCTAACTAAAAAGTTACCTAGCAAACAAACTTATAAAATGTACTGCGAATGACAACTTGTGAACTCAAAGTTGTCATTCGCAACTACGGAACCCTACACTGCGCGTGGCCCGACACGCACTTGGCCGGTTTTTATATTATTTGTTACATAATTTGTTATAAGTATAGGGTAATTTTTGCCATGCTAATCCGGCCATTTTGTGATGGAGTGAGACAAGGAGAGAAAGAAAGTTTCATTATACGACGTTTATTTTTTAATTTTATTTTTCTTTCATTATGACGTTGCAGTGACGTGGCACCAACGTTGCACCTCCGTTTGATATTTGGCTGACCGTTTGTTTTATTTAGTTTATCTGACAACGACGGTGTCAAGTGGGTCGGGATTATTATTATATTTGGGGTTAATTTCATGTTTGTTTTTGTAATCAGTATTGTTTTTAATTGTTTATTTTATTGTCTGTGTTTGCGTGTCGTGGGATGGCTCGTGATGCCTCATAAGGTAACGGCTGAAAATCAGTGATGCACTAGGGTCCCCTAGTCCAGCGTGACACTGAGCCGTCACCTTTTGTGACACTGTGAGCACATGTTTTAGCTGTATTGTCTTGTGTTGTTGTTGTGTCACAATAAATACTTTTTATTTCATTTCATTTCAAACAAACACTTCAGCGTTATAATCCGCCCCGGCCTCGCCCGTGGTACATACCTACCCTATGTCACTCAGGAATAACGTACTTATCTAAAGTTAAAAGAATTTTTGACATCGGGCTAGTCTATCTATTTATCAGCCAGTGACGTCCACTGCTGGACCTAGGCCTCCCCCATAAATCGCCACAAATTACGATCTTGTGCATATTGAGTCTACCGACTCCCGGCGACTCTAATAAGGTCGTCCGTCCACCTGGTCGGGGGTCGTCCCACACTGCGCTTCCTTATTCGTGGCCGCCACTCTAGGACTTTAATGCCCCAACGGCCTTCCGTCCTCCGGGCTATGTGTTCGGCCCATTGCCACTTTAAACGAGCAATCCTGCGAGCTATGTCTGTTACTTTGGTTCTGCTACGGATGTCCTCATTTCTAATTCTATCGCGCAGTGAAACTCCCAGCATAGCTCGTTCTATTGCACGTTGAGTAACTCTGAACCGTCTAATTAGTCCTAATAGTAATCGGGCTAGTAGTTCCTGAGAATATCGCGTTCAAACAACTAAACAATTAAACAAAACTCTTCACCTTTCTAATATTAGTAATATATTAGTAGTAATATTAGCAGAGATTAAAGAAGCAGAGCCGTGGCGCTAGAGGCACGATAATACGCTCGTAATGCGACAGTATGATGCCTTTGCCGCATTGGAAGCCGCTGCAAAACTGAGTTATTAGGTATTACGGACAGAGGCGACATTTGCAGACGACTTGTTCTAAAAATTCGATATTAGTAAAATTTAATTCAGGCATATATAAAATGTTTAATCACTCATAACTTAATGCACTTACATTTAAATGTAATGTTTTATTGAATGAAATGACACTTCATCAACACTTGATGGATATAAATTAAAATATTGAATAAAAATGTTATTTAATATTCTGCTATGTGTGTGAATAATGTGTCTAATTTATTGCAAAGACTTTCATAAACAAAGATATAAACTCAAACACTATAAAAATCACATCACGATATTACTAGCAAAACTGCATTATGTATGCCCGTAAGTAGCTTGTATAACAAGTTCCTGTCTGAATTAAATAAACATATCGATAGAATGCATTGTTTTGATCTGGAAGACAAAACAAACAATCACTATCACACACATTATCACACAGCATCATCATCCGAGTAAGTGTCATATTACATATTGTCAATTGTTAAAAAAAATAAACTTCATTATGATGTCAGCTCTCGTGGTTCGGATTCTATGGCGCATTCTTATTACATATTTATTAGCAGTTTGCGAATGCAGTAATGAACTGTTAAATCACATAATGGAAACTTCATTTATGGATATTTTTGGGTAAATTCCAAATGCATTGGAGAAATATAATTGAAAATTAAACCGACTTTAAAAAGGCAGTATAGAGATAATTTTTTTTCGTGCGGTATCTTCTTTTCACCCTTTTTCGCCCCCGCAATACTGAACTCAGGTGTGCTTGATAGCTTTGTAACACAGGGTTACCTGCTACACGTTACACGCCGCCTCTTCGTACGTTAGTACCAAAAATAATTAGGTGGTAGTGACCCTGATTTTTATCTTACATATTGTCATCATATCACGCAAAGATATCGTCTCAGCCACAAGAAGTCCACGGCTGGACAAAGGTCTAAAGATATAAAGTTTAGGTATAAATATTCTAACCCGTTCGGACGGCTTGGAGAGTGTAGGCCATCCTTGACTGTCCTGGCTAATATACATATAGCCTTGCTAGTACAGAGAGGCTGAGAGGCTAACGCATCTGCAGTGGAAACTTAAAAAGACCTGATGATGATGATCATCATCATTTCGTGTAGGCGACACGGTCGGTCGACCATGCACACCCTGTTGTCAAAGTTCTTCGGAACCGCCTCTCGGCCTCTGACGTGGTTCCTTTAACGACTACCAGATGGCAGCCGGGACCACCGGCTTTACGTGCCTTCCGAAGCACGGAATCATCTTTCTTATCAGGCAATCAGGTGATTCATGCCTGCAATATCCTAACCAAACTGGAAACAACTTAACAAAGTACGCTTCCCGCGGGAATCGAATCCACGACCCCCGGGTCAACAAGGCAAACGCCTTAACCACTGGACCACGGAGGCAGTTATGATGATGATGATGCAGCGCCATAACTGTAGTGTGGTATCAAACTAATTGCACGTGTATCATCTCTTGCAAAATTAAGTCTATCGGTTTGATGCCTTCTGCCAGCATAATCGTAACCTTTAAACAACATAGATCATCAAACCAGCCACTAGGCACCCGTATGCTGTGTGCGGTTGTCCCGATAGTATATAGGTTCAATATATTCATTTAAATTTATGGCCTGGCGTTGTGCCAGTCAACTGCACATGGAAACTATTAGCTTAATACGGACACGGACATATTGGGTGATAGTTTTAATGCACGCTTCCGCAAATTCTGACAGACTGACGGACAGAAAGAAAATTAGTTTCATTTTGAATTAAGCTTTATACAGGATGGAATCGAATTCGTTAGCATACGCAAAAAAAATTACTCGTAAAAACATTTCTTAAATCGTCTTAAACTAAATCGCTTGTCGTGTATCGGTGTAAAGTCACATGTTTTGTGTAAATTTCACCGACTGATTGATTTTATACTGTTTATATGAATTAATTTTTCGGTGTTTTTGGAAATTCAGTCCTGTTTTAATTTTTGGTTTTTATTTAAAGTAATAGTCTCTTTCAAAGCGTTTGAGGTAATAATTGAGTATCTCTTAAATTTGAAAAATGTGTAATTTTAATTTACTCGATAGTAGTCTTAAATTACTTTCAATCATGGGTATAGTCTATATTTAAAAGGATGCCAATGAATTAAAAAACAGCCTGTATATATAAATAGTGTGGTTTCCGGCAGAGTAGAATAAGACCACTCCACGTCCTCCCGTGGATGTCGTAAGAGGCGACTAAGGGAACACAAGCTAAACAAAGCTTTAAAACATCAAAAAACCTCTCCAACCCGTCTGGCCAACGTGGAGAGTTTAGGCCAAATCCTCTGACTGCTCTGGCTAATATATGGCTATGGTAGTCAGAGAGGGTCGTGCTCCTGCAGTGTTGCTAAACAAGACCTGATGACGAATATAAATAGTCCAGTCAATATCGACACAAAAAAGTGCAAACATTGTGAACGCGAATGTATTTGATGATTTATTTATATATTGTAGAGACCACCTCAGAATAGTCTATACAAAAGTTTGCAACTTTTTTAACCCTGTGCTACACTTGGGGGGACCAATAATAGGACTTTTCAGTTTTTACAAAAAACCTACCTTAAAGATGCCTTTTTGTGTATCTTTGTGGTAAGGTTTTATGAAATACACTAAATTATCTACCGTTTGAGTATAATTTGAAATCTCTGTGACTTTAGTTATTGAGTCATATCTTGTCAAACCATGTCTATTTTTTCCCATATTTGGCCACAATTTGGGGTAGTTTTGCTTTCCGGGCCCGTTCCAACGAAAGTTAAGATCTTACAGGAAAGTTGTAGTAAAATAAAAGGAGTAGCACAGGGTTAAGAAAGTTTTCAACTTAGGTGTAGACTTTTCTTAGTGGTCTTTACAATATATAAAAAATCGCCGTTACATGCGTGTTTGCAATGTTTGATGTCGATATTGACTGGCAACTTATTTAATTTACTTTGTAAGTATAATGCGGGTTAATTTTAGAAGCTAAATTAGATTAGCAATAATCCCGTCATGTTATTAGTCCTCTTAATGTGACGCACAGGTGACACCGTTGACAGTCACCACGTCCTTTAATAAGTACGGATGGGTGACTTTTGTCACGCTGACTGTATCAGCACTATTAGATTTGGATTAGAATTATTCGGAATGTATGAAGATGACAAAATTGACACACGCATTCCCATGCTTGCTTTCTTTCTTTTGACGAGCTCCGTAGCGCAGCGGTCAACACACCTGCCTGTGACACGGATGGTCCCGGGTTCGATCCCCGGTCAGGTCAAGATGGAAAATTATCTTTTTCAGATTGACCTGGGTCTTAGATGTTTAGTATATATTATAAAATATAGTATCGTAGAGTTAGTATCCTGCGACACAAATTCAAAACTTACTGTGGGGCTAGCTCAATTTGTCTGATATGTCCCTATTTATTTATATTTATCAAAGAAGGCGGTGTCGCCGGTGACAAAGACATCTGTGCGCGCGGGCCCTAATCCTCGAATATTCAAAATCATTTTAACTAATGACAATCATAGATCTCAGACTGTCTTTGTCTTGCTAGGTTATCTAGTCTAGACGTTAACAGAACAGGACTTGAGAATTATTTTAGTTAAGTTGCACCAGAGACGCCTTTGATTATTCGGGCGTAAGAGGACTGATAACATTATAGGTACGTGATATAATACGTGTCCATAGCGAGTGAGATACCATTAATAATAATAATAATAATAATTAGTTTATTTTCAGATATCAAAGATCCATAATAATGAAAACATAAGAATAAAATTAAAATAAATTGAGCTCAAAATAAAATCACAAAATCAGAATTAAAATCATAAAAATAAAATAGAAATAATCAAACAATAGTCAAATAAATCTGAATTAAAATCATAAAAAATCATAAAAAATCATTACAGTAAGTCTATTATTTAGCCCCAAGGGTATGCACACACGGTAACAAAATTTTTATAGAGTGCCGAAACAGTCACTGTGACAAAAGTCACCCTTGCGCGTGGGCACTTAGGTGTTTTTGACTAGCTGTCAACATATGTCGGCTTTGATGATGGTGATGATTATGTCACGATGATTGAAAGTGATAAGTCTAAATCACATCAAAGGCATCCCGCCCGCTTTTTTTCTGGAGTGTGGTAGAGCCATTACCGGCAATTTTTTTTTGCTGGTAGCATGAATGGGCCGGCTCGTCCGGGGAAGAAACACACTCTCGCAGAAAACCGACGTTTGAGTAGTAGCTTTACCGCTGCTATGCTTCGTTTGGTGAGTGATAGGGACGGATGCCCATGCCCTCTATCCTCTGGGAGAAAAAAAGGCCGACAACACTCTTGTCACACTCCTGGTCCTCCAGCGATGATCTCGTTTGCCATCCATAGAATAAAAAAAAATACAATGTTCCTTTTTACATCATATTCAATAGTATATTAGGTTAAAAGAGCACAGGCATAGAGCGCACAGCCTAATTCTATTAGTGAAGCCACAACTAAGATTGGAGAGAGTTTTTAGTGAAACGTCAAGGGGTTCAGATGGGGTTATATCTTATGATTTTGCAAATTGATTTTGGTGGACTTTGAAATTGGTGTAGTTTGGTGTTATAACTGCTCGAGCTCATGAATAATGTGTGAAATAGTTAAAGTAGCCTGTTATACAAACTCATATTAGACTCTTATAGATCTGTCACCAGAATGCTCCCATAAAGCTGTAATCTAAGGACCTACGCTATCTGGTTGTTACTTGTATACCATACAATATACCAAACAAAACCTATAAGTTGTGTCTCTTGAACATTGGCAGAATCACCGAAACGATAAAATCGGTGGAAGCGATAAAATATAAAATAGAATAGTATAAAAATAAGCTGAGACGTTCAGGTGCCTAATTATTTAGAATTTAGTTTACAATAATGATTCATTTATTAGGTAAGTGCTTCCGTTCACAATGCCTACATCGTAAAATTTGAAACGACGAAATATTTTAAAAGCTTAAGTAACTTTCATAATATTAAAAACTAAAATTGTTTTAAATTTATATTCACGTGTATTACGAGTTGCGTATATCATCGTTTTATTAATAACACGAGCGTGTCTACCGCTGCTGTCTGCGTCTTCAAAATTTGATTATTTTTACATTGTCTTAAGATTATTTTCGATGTCAATGTCAATAAGCCGCCGAGTGGCTTGGGGCTTATTTACACTGCTTCCGTCTTGTTTATAAACAAACATTCAGAAAACAATATCAGTTGTTTGATGAAAACGGATCGGTTTTAAAGCCAAGCACGTTCCACTTTTGTTGTGAAGCTTTGCTGCACAATCTGTTGATTCCAACCGATTGTACCTATAACAAAGGTTATGATTGTCCAGCAGAGCTTCTAGCTCCTGTTGTTGTGGCGAACACTGGTGTCAAATTTTTCAAGCTGCCTTAAGGCATCTGACATAGCTTAATGCCAACAATGATGACAGCAGGGACCAACGGCTTAACGTGCCTTCCGAATCATCATTATCATCAGGTCTTTTTTAGTCTCTACTGCAGGAGCACGACCCTGTCAAAGAAGCCATATAGAAAGCCAAGTATTAGACGGGTTGAAAGTCTCTTTGATGTTTATAAGCTTTGTTAAGCTTCTGTTTCCTAAATCGCCTTCTAAGACATCCACGGGAAGACTTGGAGTGGTCCTAATCTGCTCTGCCGGCACACGGCAACGGCACTTGTGTAAAGAAAACTAACTCTGCTTTCCTAAACAGCACGGCTAGGGACATATTATAATAAATAAATATATACGGACAAATCACACAGATTAAGCTAGCCCCACAGATAAACATGGTATACGGTCCATCGAGATTTTTAAATATTACTAATAATATTCTTGAAAATTCTTTTGTGAAATATATTTCTTACTACTTTTCCATTAAAGAGTTCTTACAGCTCATTTCATCGATATTACATGAAACCTTGACTGCTACTTTAAAGATTACAGAGTTAAGTCGCTCTAATGGGCAAGCTATGAGCTTCAAGTGTTTACCGATCTTTTCATAGAGAATATTACGTAGTTTGATGAAAAATGTTGTGTGCAAAGTAAAGGCAATGTTGTAGTGATTGACATTCTAGCCTGCTACATAAAGATTCGCAGGAATAGAGCTCTAGATAATAAAACCCAAAGGCCACGTTTAGCGTGTTAGTGGGCGTAAAGGTAGTTAGCCGTGTGGATCCCGGCAGAGTAGAATCCCAAGTCACTCCAAGTCTTCCCGTGAATGTCGTAGAAGGCGACTTAAGAAACATGAGCCTGTCTGGCCAGCGAGGAGGGTGTAGGCCAAATCCTCTGACTGCTCTGGCTAATATATGGCTCTGGTAGTACAGAGAGGGTCGTGTTCCTGCAGTGGAGACTGGAAGGACCTGATGATGATACTGCTAAAAGACCTCAATGGTGTAGTGATTGAAATCTGCAACACAAGCAATTATTGGGACAGAACCCAATGTCATAAAAAGAACACGTTTGGCGTGTTGGTGGGTGTTAAGATGAAAAGCGGAATGGGCATGTTGACTAAAATTTTTTTTATGTTGCTATGTAAAGACCTGCCAAAAATAAACTGTCAATTTGTATATTTGTATATTTCAAGAATTGTCTTGCATATAATGAAGGTCTCTCATTAAAACAGTATTTTACAATTTAAAAAATATTCTATTTATTCTGTGAGCGCATCCTAAGCTATTTATTCCGAGGATACACGGCGTGGCCTACGCAGACACGCTACGTGTGTCTCCTCGATGATGACGTCAACACTTGAGCTCGATGTCGAATAATAAAAGATACTTTGACGTACATACATACATACATACTGTCTCGTTTTTTTCTCTTGCGGGGCAGACAAAGGTTTATAAATCCTAAATGCCACGTTGCCTCGTGCTAATAAACACCTCGACTATAATATCCAGCTTACCGTACTTGTATCATAATGTACTATTTTTGGGTAGCAATTTGCATTGATACACACTAAATATTTCACTGATAGTGTTTATTTAGTCGACTAATATATTAATGGGTTCATATTTTAAATACCCACCAATACTCCCAAAATTTACTTGTAGGAAAAACGTATTTTTTTATTTGTATTCGCTGACTCGGGGTGTGACATTTCATAATGCTTACATGTTTGTCATTTGGGCCTCTGAAATAGCCAAAGTATAACCCTCGCATGTCATATCTGCTAACTTATCTGAAATCTGTGGTTCTACCATAGCTTTGCAAATCAAAAGGAAGCGAAGTTTTCGATACGAAACTTCTTCTCGCTGTAATTTTGTAAAGGTATTGTTTTTAAAATTGAAATCTGATTATAAACATCAATATGCCTTATCCGGTCGTATGTACGAATTATTGGTTGAGATTGGCTTAACTGTTGTAAAACTAAAACCAAACTACGTTTGTATGGGATTTCGGCTTTACGTGGGACTCTTAAAACAAACAAACTATTTGAAAACAATTCCTAAACAGATGAAAACATACAGATAAAATGTTGATCAAAAGGGCTGGTAGGACAAGGGCTGTTTGTCGACATTCAAGGACGCGGGGTACATCGTGTAGGCTTCCCTTACAAGCTACGTGATCACGCGGGATTGGAGAATGTTTCTAAAATGTCATGTGAATTCATGAAGGTCCTACTGGCATTTGATGTTTAGCTTAACCGACAACCGAAAGAGGAGGTTATCAACTCGTTCGTAGTCAAATAGTTACTATGTTAATATTGATACTCTAAGGTTACTATTAACTTAGTACTAAGTTAGTGTTACTCTGAACTGACTCTGGCTGAAATGAGAATGTTGAGGTGGATGTGCGGGATGACGCGGATGGATAGGATTAGAAATATTTATGTAAGGGGAAGTTTAAAAGTAGCGCCGGTAAACGATAAAATAAGAAGTAATAGATTAGGTTGGTTTGGTCATGTAATGAGGAGAGAAGATCGGCATATAACAAGAAAAGCACTGAGCATGGAAGTAAGTGGAAATCGAGGAAGGGGGAGACCAAAAAAGAGATGGATAGAATGTGTAAGGCAGGACATGAGGGTGGCGGGAGTGGAAGTGAGTATGACGGGAAATAGAGAAACATGGAAAGATAAGACATACTGCGCCGACCCCAGATAATGGGATAAGGTAAGGAGGATGATGATGATGAAGTAAGTGTTACTCTTATTAAATTAAGATATAAGATTTACGTGGTCAGCATTTAGAGTATATTAGATAATAAGAATTTTATATAAGTATATTTTGGCAATGCAGAGAGGGTCGTGCTCCTGCAGTGGAGACTTAAAAAAGACCTGATGATGATGATGATGATGATATAAGTATATTGGAATAGCAGTGTGAATAAAATACGTTAGAATTCTTGTAGTGGTGCGAATTTTAGCGGACTACAAGTTTTGTAAATTGATTTTAGTGGACTTTTGTGAAATCGGTAGATTATTAATTAGATTGTTATTTATTATTTTGTTATTATTTGTTTATTTATTTATTTACTTATATGTACTCATGACTCAAAAGAAGTCTTTTGGGTGTATGTAGCGGGCAGTCAGAACGCGACATCTTTCTTTGCTACTAAAGGTAGACGAAGTAGGGTTAGAATTGAACTTAACTTAGCGTCTGAACTTAAGAGAGTTTAAGCTTTTCTTTGTTGCGTACATACTACCTATTTAGACTTCGTCATGCCTTTATTTCAGTTATTAAAATATAATCAATGCTTGTTTGTGTAACAACTTTGTGTTAAAAAATGCACCATGTCAACTTATGGTTAGTTACATTTTTTTCGACGCTCTTAGGCTTATAGTCTATCTAGACTTTATATACTTATTCGAAGTTATTCTTACAACCTGAAATATCATAGTTAGTAAAACCAAAAATAAATGCTTACCGTTTCTAAGCAAATTAATTAACGCACGTAATTATACTCGGTGAAATAAATAAATATAAATATAAGCCGATAAATCGCACAGATTGAGCTAGCCCCAAAGTAAGTTCGAGACTTGTGTTATGGGATACTAACTCAACAATACCATATTTTATGATAGATACTTATATAGATAAACATCCAAGACCCAGGTCAATCTAAAATATTATTTTAGACCCTTTAAGGGGTGGATTCAAAAAAATTGAGAAGCCAGCATTAGTCCTATGAGAAAAGTTGTTCAACGGGCTGAAATTACTCGTTAAAGGGTTCAAGACGATCAATATTAAAATTCGACCGGGTCATATATGAATTGGCAACACCGCTGGCTTGCCAACACTGGCTGGGAGCTGTTTGTCAACTTTCAAGGACGCCCGGCCCCGTACATCAAATAGGCTTTTCATTACAAGCTTCGTGATCACGTGGATTTGGAATATGTTGCTCAATTTTCATATGATTCATGGAAGGTCCTTATGAAATTACTTGGCTTTTCAATAGTATCTACCTGGTGAGCTAAGCTGGCTTAAGATGTCATCTTTTAATAGTATAGTTTTTACAAATTCTTTTTGTAGGCTTGCATGAATAATCATTTCAGAGAAAACATCATGTAGAAGCGAAAATAGGACTGTACAAATGCATAATAATGTAAGTACTTAAAGCAACTACCGTTTAAGTTAGGCGGGAGTATGAATGTAGACCAGCTGTATGCTAATAGCCGTGTACCTGGCGGGCTTAAGGCACCGTCTTCCAAAGTTTTGTATTTATTTTTATTATACGTTAGCCTTAGCCTTCCCGCGTGGAAATTTTTCCATATCGTAAGTTTCGTTTGTAGTAGTTTTAGGCATAAATATGGATATGGAGAGATGTAACGGGAAGATGAATGTGTTCATTCATCATCCCGGATTAACAATTCTATGCTATTAGCAAACGACTAGTCTACCAGTCGTATGCTCATATTATCCTCTGACCACTCTGGCTAATATATGGCTCTGGTAGTACAGAGAGGGCCGTGCTCCTGTAGTGGAGACTAACAATGACCTGATGAATGAGTGAGTGAGTTAATTAATAATGTACTAATAGTACCTGACATATCCTCTGACCACTATGGCTAATATATGGCTCTGGTAGCACAGAGAGGGTCGTGCTCCTGTAGTGGAGACTAACAATGACCTGATGAATGAGTGAGTGAGTTAATTAATAATGTACTAATAGTACCTGACATATCCTCTGACCACTATGGCTAATATATGGCTCTGGTAGTACAGAGAGGGTCGTGCTCCTGTAGTGGAGACTAACAATGACCTGATGAATGAGTGAGTGAGTACCTACCTGGCGGGCTGAAAGCGCCGTCTATAAAAGTTTAATATTTTTAGCACGAAGTTCTTTACGTGGGCTTGCAGTTGTTATGATCTCCAAGAAAACAGTAACACGGCCTCTCTTCCTCTCGGTTTAAACGTCACTAACAAAAACAATAGACAAGTGAAGCCACTTCTTTGTTATAAGTGATGTAAGAACTTTTTTCAGCAGCTATGTTATATATTGCGTGTCTGAAAATTGCTTTGTTACAAAAGTAGCTATCCATTATAAAGGCCATGTCAGGATAATAATGTTACAAATTTTAATCTAACTTAAAGCATATATATGAAAATAAAAGTTTTCACAACAAAGTTTTTCAGCCATATAAGATAATAAGAATCATTTTTCTTCTTTATGAAAGAACACTTGACCTGGCCGGGGATCGAAGCCAGGTTCCATGGAGTCCGCATACTTGTACTATTGTAACCAAATTCAATATATTCTATAGAAAATATTTTCAAGAAAATCTTATTACTAAATAAATATTACCTTTAAGTTGAATTTAAAAGATATTTTTTTAGCAACAAATAAACATAATAAATCATTTCTTGAAAGAGCCTCGCCTTAACTCTGCAGGACTCCATCTTTAAAGTTGCCTGAATTGGAGAAACTCCTAAACTAGTGAAGTTTGTCGTCATGATTCGGTGCATGTACTGTTAAATAAGTTTGCTCGATACCTGAAGGCCAGTGCAATCCAGAAGTTAAACTTTTAGATATAATGACGAAAGTATAACAAGAAGATAGGTAAGTTCTTGGTATGCACTTAGTACAGAGGGCTTTATTTAATTACGTATCTTCCAGGCTGGTCTGGGAGAAAAGAAAAAACTTAAAATGTGCCAGCTACTTCTCTTTCCGCGCAGATCGTAAAAGCCTATCCAGGGAATGGGTGTGAGGAATCATGTCAATAGGCGATGCTGCTAGCAATCCATCACTATTTTGATTCCATTCTCCACCTACAAGCCCACCAACATGTCGAGCTCCGCGGCACAGCGGTCAACTGCCTGCGACACGGAGGTACCGGGTTCGATCCCCGGTCAGGTCAAGATGGAAAATGATCTTTTTCAGATTGACCTGGATCTTGGATGTTTATATAATAAGTATCTATTATAAAATATAGTATCGTTGAGGTATCCCATAACACAAGTCTTACTTAAGAACTTACTTTGGGGCTGGCTCAATCTGTGTGATTTGTCCGTATATATTTATTTATTTAATATGTTAAAATTAATGGCGTATTACTGAATTAGATTTTTTAAATTTGATCTGATTTAGGAGTAGAAGAAATGGCGGATGGCGCAAGATTCGCTTATTTCTGCTTATTTAATAAGAAACGCCAGCCACCGAGGTTAACGTACAAAAAAATCTTATTATTTTTTTCAATATTCAGAATGTTTCCTTGATTTGTGCTTTAAGACCATGCATCATCTATTGGAAACTATTGAAAAAACAACAAGGAAGATCGTACAAAAGAACTATTGGTTTCGCAATGTAGATTTACGATAGATCTAAAAAGGGTAATTTCACACCGCCCGTGAATGATTTTCACCGTCGGCCACCCACGCGAATCACACTGCGCTTTTATTAGTCCCGGCCCGGCTTACGTAAGCGTTGACAAATTTACTTTAAAGTCTGTTTCGTTTCCACGTGTCTTTCAGAATTTATAGCTACCTTTCACTTTATCGAGCTCCGTGGCGCAGCGGTCAACACGCCTGCCTGCGACACGGAGGTCCCGGGTTCGAGCCCCGGACAGGTCAGCATGGAAAATGATCTTTTTCAGATTGACCTGGGTCTTGGATGTTTATCTATATAAGTGATCTATTATAAAATATAGTATCGTTGAGTTAGTATCCCATAACACAAGTCTCGAACTTACTTTGGGGCTAGCTCAATCTGTGTGATTTGTCCGTATATATTTATTTATTATTATTTATTTATTTATTTATTTCACGTCTTTATGTTGCGCTGGATTTGCTTATACCTGAAAATATATTGAAAAAACTAGCCACCGAGATTTCCGTACATAAAATCTAGTTTAAGAAATGCAGATTTCAGATTTTTCCTTCATTTGAGCTGCAAGACCTGGCATCATTTATTGAGAAACTAATAAAAACAACACGATAGATCGTACAAAAGAACTATTGGTTTCGCAATGTAGATTTACGATAGATCTAAAAAGGGCAATTTCACACCACCCGTGAATGATTTTCACCGTCGGCCACCCACGCGAATCACACTGCGCTTTTATTAGACCCGGCCCGGCTTACGTGAGCGTTGACAAATTTACTATAAAGTCTGTTTCGTTTCCACGTGTCTTTCAGAATTTATAGCTACCTTTCACTTTATCGAGCTCCGTGGCGCAGCGGTTAACACGCCTGCCTGCGACACGGAGGTCCCGGGTTCGAGCCCCGGACAGGTCAGCATGGAAAATGATCTTTTTCAGATTGACCTGGGTCTTGGATGTTTATCTATATAAGTAATCTATTATAAAATATAGTATCGTTGAGTTAGTATCCCATAACACAAGTCTCGAACTTACTTTGGGGCTAGCTCAATCTGTGTGATTTGTCCGTATATATTTATTTATTATTATTTATTTATTTATTTCACGTCTTTATGTTGCGCTGGATTTGCTTATACCTGAAAATATATTGAAAAAACTAGCCACCGAGATTTCCGTACATAAAATCTAGTTTAAGAAATGCAGATTTCAGATTTTTCCTTCATTTGAGCTGCAAGACCTGGCATCATTTATTGAGAAACTAATGAAAAACAACACGATACATTGTACAAAAGAACTATTGGTTTCGCAATGTAGATTTACGATAGATCTAAAAAGGGTAATTTCACACCATCCGTGAATGATTTTCACCGTCGGCCACCCACGCGAATCACACCGCGCTTTTATTAGACCCGGCCCGACTTACGTGAGCGTTGACAAATTTACTATAAAGTCTGTTTCGTTTCCACGTGTCTTTCAGAATTTATAGCCACCTTTCACGTCTTTGTGTTGCGCTGGATTTGCTTATACCTGAAAACATATAAAAAAACCAGCTACCGAGATTTCCGTACAAAAAATCTAGCTTAAAAAATGCAGATTCCGGATTTTTCCTTGATTTGGGCTTTAATACCTGGCATCATTTATTGAGAAACTAATGAAAAACAACACGATAGATCGTACAAAAGAACAATTGGTTTCGCAATGTAGATTTACGATAGATCTAAAAAGGGTAATTTCACACCACCCGTGAATGATTTTCACCGTCGGCCACCCACGCGAATCACACTGCGCTTTTATTAGACCCGGCCCGGCTTACGTGAGCGTTGACAAATTTACTTTAAAGTCTGTTTCGTTTCAACGTGTCTTTCAGAATTTATAGCTACCTTTCACGTCTTTATGTTGCGCTGGATTTGCTTATACCTGAAAACATATAAAAAAACTGCCACCGAGATTTCCATACATAAAATCTAGTTTAAGAAATGCAGATTTCGGATTTTTCCTTGATTTGGGCTTAAATACCTGGCATCATTTATTGAGAAACTAATGAAAAACAACACGATAGATCGTACAAAAGAACAATTGGTTTCGCAATGTAGATTTACGATAGATCTAAAAAGGGTAATTTCACACAACCTGTGAATGATTTTCACCGTCGGCCACCCACGCGGATCACACTGCGCTTTCATTACACCCGGCCCAGCTTACGTGAGCGTTGACAAATTTACTTTAAAGTCTGTTTCGTATCGATGTGTCTTGCGGAATTTATAGCCACCTTTCACGTCTTTGTGTTGCACTGGATTTGCTTATACCTGAAAATATATTAAAAAAACCAGCCATCGAGATTTCAGTACATAAAATCCAGTTTAAAAAATGCAGATTTCAGATTTTTCCTTCATTTGAGCTCCAAGACCTGGCATCATTTATTGAGAAACTAATGAAAAACAACACGATAGATCGTACAAAAGAACTATTGGTTTCGCAATGTAGATTTACGATAGATCTAAAAAGGGCAATTTCACACCACCCGTGAATGATTTTCACCGTCGGCCACCCACGCGAATCACACTGCGCTTTTATTAGACCCGGCCCGGCTTACGTGAGCGTTGACAAATTTACTTTAAAGTCTGTTTCGTATCGATGTGTCTTGCGGAATTTATAGCCACCTTTCACGTCTTAGTGTTGCGCTGGATTGGCGTATACCTGAAAATATATTAAAAAACCAGCCACCGAGATTTCCGTACAAAAAATCTAGTTTAAAAATGCAGATTTCGGATTTTTCCTTGGTTTGAGCTGCAAGACCTGGCACCATCTATTGAAAACTATTGAAAAAACAACAGGATAGAACTATTGGTTTCGCAATGTAGATTTACGAGTAGATCTAAAAAGGGTAATTTCACACCACCCGTGAATGATTTTCACCGTCGGCCACCCACGCGAATCACACCGCGCTTTTATTAGACCCGGCCCGGCTTACGTGAGCGTTGACAAATTTACTTTAAAGTCTGTTTCGTTTCAACGTGTCTTTCAGAATTTATAGCTACCTTTCACGTCTTTATGTTGCGCTGGATTTGCTTATACCTGAAAATATATTGAAAAAACTAGCCACCGAGATTTCCGTACATAAAATCTAGTTTAAGAAATGCAGATTTCAGATTTTTCCTTCATTTGAGCTGCAAGACCTGGCATCATTTATTGAGAAACTAATGAAAAACAACACGATAGATCGTACAAAAGAACTATTGGTTTCGCAATGTAGATTTACGAGTAGATCTAAAAAGGGTAATTTCACACCACCTGTGAATGATTTTCACCGTCGGCCACCCACGCGAATCACACTGCGCTTTTATTAGACCCGGGACGGCTTACGTGAGCGTTGACAAATTTACTTTAAAGTCTGTTTCGTTTCCAGGTATCTTGCGGAATTTATAGCCACCTTTTACGTCTTTGTATTTGTTGGAATAGACAGAGTGCGAATATGCTCGTTTAAAACGACGATAGATGCACGGTTGTGTGTATCAGGCTAGGAGGAAAGGATTGACCGCAATTGAATCAAAGTTATGTTGATAAGTATTTAATTGTACTACCGATACTTACCAAATTGTGTATAAAAAAATAAACCATATTTTATCCATACTAATATTTTGAATAGGAAAAATTTGATTGTTTGTTTGCATTGAATAGGCTCCGAAACTACAGGACCGATTTCAAAATACTTTCACGTATGGAAAGCTTATTTATCTGCAAGTAACATAAGCTATAATTGACGCGGATAAACTCGCGGTAAAATTGCTAGTAATTAATTAACAAATCCCTATAATTCAGAGAAACGTGCGCCCAATAAGGGATTTATTTTTAAACGCTAGTTTCCAATCTAGCTGTAACTCTATTCTTAGATTGTCTTGGACGCCAACGAAGCTTCTTAAGTGTCATCCAGTGTTGTCTTAAAATAAGCCGGTCAGTAGATATTAATCGTCTTAAATAAGTAAATAAAAAAAAAGGTAACGGACTGCAACTTTGAAAGTGGATTTTGATTTTTAAGGCTTTTTTGAAATCATAATCAACGCGAGCTAAAAGAGTCGCCACGGGAAAGGAGAATATTGATAAATGCAACGAGAAAATGGAGGCCTATTTTTTAATATTTATGAGTAATTTAAGATATTTTTAACAAAAAACAAAAACCGACTTCAACCCTATCAATTTGTTTGAATAAGCAAATAAAATGTAAATAAGTGTAAACCGATACATACCCGTACACATTTTTTTGGTTTTTGTGTATTTTTTCAAAAAGCGCTCAACACATTTCGATAAAAATTTTATGGGACCATCTGTAAAGTATTACCTATCGAACAAAAAAAGAATTTCTTGAATCGGTCCAGGCGTCTTTGAGAAACCGGGGAACATACATTAAAAAAATATTACGACGAATTGAGAATCTCCTCCTTTTTTTGAAGTTGAAGATATGAAAATCTTTGGCACTTTAACAATATTTTTTTAATGTTTGATTTTTTTTTACTTGACGTCATTTCGAAATTACTTACTATAATAACACTTTTTTTAATTACTGATAACTCGCTTTAAGTACATTTGATAAACTTTTTGTTTA